>JAEOAD010000030.1:17242500-19832500 GCA_036365145.1 Orientallactaga sibirica | reverse complement strand
AGAACATATCACAACAAACACACACCAGAAGGAACTCCATCAGCAGATGCTGCTGCACAGGAGATTCTGTATCTCCTTTCCCTCTTCTGCTTTCTATGTATCTTGTATGTAATTGACTAATACTATTTGCAAAATTTTCTTCTCTATATGTCCAGCAGCTAGAACTTAATTCACTGTATAACTAACACTGGTAATAAAAATTTCACTATCCACCATTATATTGTATAAATTAAGTTAATAGCTGAAAATTTTGAATCTTACTCCCTACAGATAATGCAACTCCATTTCCTTGCAGTCTGCCTCAAAGTATTTCTAGGATTCCTCAGTTAGCACCCCATTTATTGCCACCCCATCCCATCCCATCCCCTCCTATCCCATTCATTTGATATTTTCCACTAGACTCCCAGATCATCTGTTCGGTTTACCCTTGAACAATTTTTATTCATCTAATAGGCAAGAACCTTAGTACTGAGCAGTGAATCCATCAGCTACAACAAAATTGCATGGTGATGTTGAGAGGATGGATTACAAAGTAGTAAGAAAATAGATTTCCCCCCTTTGTATCACAGTATGAAAACATCATGTTGGGCTGGAGAGATGGCTTATAAGATAAGGTACTTGCCTGCAAAGCCTAAGGACCCATGTTAGATTCTCTAGATCCCATCTAAGTAATATGCACAAATGTGAGACAAGTGCAAGGTTGCACATGCCCACTAGTGGCACAAGTGTCTGAAGTTCAATTCCAGTGCCTGGGGCCCTGGCACACCAGTTCTCACCAGCCCCAGATAAACATTCTATATACAGAATCAACCAGGGGTCTGCATAAGGACAGTATCTCAATGATCACTTCTTGGAATCTTCCCTACTACCCTTGAGATTTATTTTGAGAATCAATAGTTTTTAAAAAGTGCTTCTGGATATAAGTCTAGATTCAAGCCTGTCTCTAAAACACCAGTTACTTGACAGTAGATTTATTTATAGTAACCTCTCTGATACTCAACTGCTTCCTTGGTGCATGGGAATAACAACATAACTTCTTATACTCCTGGTTAAGATCAAGTGGAGAATAATATTTGTTCTTACATGCAAAGATCTTAGCAGGTTGCCAGGCTGGTCAAGAAAAGACAGGCACTTTCATTATCACTGTGGTGCACACATTTTTGCTCAATATGTGCAGCTGTGTCTGATAAGTAGTGGGCAGGGTCTGAAGGTTTTTCTCATTAGACCCTTTACATTGCATGGTTTGTTCAAATCTTATTGCTCTAGTTGATATCTCTATACACAGATTTAAGATGGTGATGCATTTTAAACACAAACTGATCTATGCACCACACTTTCTTTTTTTATTTATTTTTATTGACTACTTCTATACTTACATACAATAAACCATGATATTTCCCTCCCCTTCCCCCATTCCCCTTCAGAACTCCACTCTCCATCATATCCCTTCCCTCTCTCCATTGGTCTCTCTTTTAATTTGATGTCATAATCTTTTTTTCTTATTATACGGGTCTTGTGAAGGTATTTCTAGGCACTGCAAGGTCATGGATATTGAGGCCAATTTCTGTCAGGATAGTTGCATTGTAAGGACTTGTACCCTTTCTTTGGCTCTTATATTCTTTCCACCCCCTCTTCTGCAATGGATCTGAGCCTTAGAGGGAGAGGTGTTTCAGTGCTGGACACTATTCCATCCCTTCTTCTCAGCACTACGTTCCCTTTTGGGTCATCCCAGTGGTCATCACCATCTGAAAAGAGAAGCGTCTCTAACCAGAAGTGAGAGTAGCATTAATATGTGAATATGAACATTAAGTATAGTGCTTTCAGGGCAGTTTGGTAGGAAAAATATATACATTTAGCCAGAGAAGAGCAGGCTTTAAAATCCCTAAGGCTCATGACAGCCCCTGCCATAGACTTTTGATTAGTTTTTTCAGTACCAGGCATGTATTCCCTCCCATAGAGAGGGCCTTCAGTCCAATTAGGGAGCACTTGGTTTCCCCAAGAGCAGATATGCCATTATTGCACCCGTTCAGTCTTTTGGCCTGTCTGGCCAAACTTGAGGTTTCCAGTGTCCACTGTTTTCACCACTGATTTCTGTAGCCCATATGGCTGAATGAAGTGCAGCTTTTTCCAACTTTCAGTTGGCTTATCTACAGGGAGAAGGTTTTCTGCTCCAGCACCAGCTTGATTTCTCAGTGACCTTGCCACTCAGGCAAGTGAGGTCTTCAGCAATAGGGTCTTACCATCTGTTTCTCAAGGGAAACCAAGGGCCTTGGTAATAGCCTGTAATTTTTTGGAGGCAACAGGGACCTCCCTGGCCAACAACTCACTGGTAGGTATCCCATTACAGGCACTGAATATTTTCTAGTAACAATCTATACCTTCTGGATATGCCATTATTCAAAAAAGTAGGTTTACATCAGTCTTATTCAGAATATCTTGAATTTTTATTGACCCTTCCCCTGCCCGTCTTTTACACATTCTCTTCCCCTGGCTTTTAGGCCTTTCCCCTACCTATAATCTGTTTTTATATTTCATATATACAATACCATCCCCTTAAGTCCTTCCTTCTCCTCCCTTCTTTATAAGATTTTTCTAGCTTACTGGCCTCCGCTACCAATTTTTGGTTCCAGTTTACACACATCTATACATTTGTAACTAGAATCCACATATAAGAGAGAACATGAAATGTTTTGCTTTCTGAGCCTGGATTACCTCACTTAGTATAATCCTTTCCAGATCCCTCCATTTCCCAGAAAATTTCTTAATTTCATTTTTCTTTACTGCCCATAGAACTCCATTGTGTAAATGTACCACATCTTTATTATCCATTCATCTGTTGAAGGACATCTAGGCTGGTTCCATTTCCTAGCTATTGTAAGTAGAGCAGCAATAAACATGGTTGTGCAAATATCTCTAAGGAAGTCAGAAGAGTCATTAGGATATTTGCCTAGGAGTGCTATAGCTGGATCATATGGTAAATCTACTTTTAGCTGTCTCAAGAACCTCGACACTGATTTTCACAATGGCTGGACCAGATTACATTCCCACCAACAGTGTGGAAGGGTTCCTCTTTTTCCGCATCCACGCCAACACTTATTGCCATTTGTTTTTTTGATGGTAGCCATTCTGACAGGAGTGAAATGGAATCTCAAAATAGTTCTAATTTGCATTTTCCTGATGGCTAAGGATGTAGAACACTTTTTTAGATGTTTTTATGCCATCTGGATTTCTTCTGAGAACACTCTACTTAGTTCCATAGCCCATTTTTAACTGGGTTGTTTGATTTCTTATTGTTCTGTTTTTTTAGTTCTTTGCATATTCTGGATATTAATCCTCTGTCAAATGTATAGCTGCCAAAGATTTTCTCCTGTTCTGTAGGTTGTGTCTTTGCTCTAATCACAGTGTCCTTTGCTGTACAAAAAGGTTGTAATTTCATGAGAGCCCAGTGGTTGATTACTGGTTTTATTTCCTGAGCAATTGGGGTTTATTGAGAAAGTCATTGCCTATGTCAATATGTTGAAGGGTTTCCCCTACCTTTTGCTCTAGCAGTTTCAGAGTTTCAGGTCTGATATCAAGGTCCCTGATCCACTGGGACTTGGTTCTTGTGCATGGAGAGAGACAAGGATCTATTATCATCCTTCCACATACAGATATCCAGTTTTCCCAGCACCACTTGTTGAAGAGGTTATCTTTTCTTCAATTAATATTTTTGGCATTTTTGTCATAGATCAAGTGGCTGTAGCTGCCTGGATTAATATTTAGGTCTTCTGTTGCCTTGATCTATATGCCTCTCCTTGTGCCAGTACCATGATGTTTTTGTTACTGTGGCTTTGTAATATAACTTAAAATTGGGTATGGTGATACCACCAGCCTGATTTTTGTTGCCCAAAATTGTTTTGGCTATTCAAAGTTTTTTTTTGTGCTTCCAAATCAATTTTAGGATTTTTTTTCTATTTCTGTAAAAATGCCATTGGAATTTTAATGGAGACTGCATTAAATGTGTAGATTGCTTTTGGTAAGTTTGACATTTTCACAATATTGATTCTTCTAATCCAAGAACATGGGATGTCTTTCCATTTCCTTGTGTCTTGTGCAATGTCTCGCTTGAGTGTTTTAAAGTTCTCAGCATAGAGATCCTTTACTTCATTAGTTTATTTACTCCTACATACTTTATTATTTTTTGTTTGAAGCAATTGTGAATGGGAGAGATTCCCTGATTTCATCCTCTGCATGTTTGTTGTTAGTATGTAGAAAAGCTACTGATTTCTGTGTGGTTATTTTGTATCCTGCTCCATTGCTAAAAAAGTTTATCAGCTCTAAGTTTTCTGGTAGATTCTTTAGGGTCTTTTATGTATAGAACCATATCATCTGCAAATAATGATAATTTGATCTCTTCCCTTCCAATTTGTATCCCCTTTATGAGTGTCTCTTGCCTTATTGCTAGAGCTAAGACTTCCAGTACTATATTAAATAAAAGTGGGGACAGTGGACACCCTTGTGTTGTTCCTGAATTTAGTGGAAAAGCTTCAAGTTTTTCCCCATTTAGTATTATGTGGGCTGTATGTTTGTCATAAATAGCTTTTTTTGTTTTGTTTTGTTTTGTTTTGTTTTGTTTTTCGAGGTAGGGTCTCACTCTGGCTCAGGCTGGCCTGGAATTCACTATGTAGTCTCAGGGTGGCCTCGAACTCTCAGCGATCCTCCTACCTCTGCCTCCGGAGTGCTGGGATTAAAGGCTTGTGCCACCACGCCCAGCTATAAATAGCTTTTAATATGTTGAGTTATGTTACTTCTATTCCAAGTTTCTGTAATACTTTTACCATGAAGGGATGTTGGATTTTGTCAAATGCCTTTTCTGCATCTATTGAGATGACCATGTGATTTTTGTCCTTCAGACAATTTATATGGTGCATTACATTTATGGATTTGCGTATGTTGAACCATCCATCCCTATATTTCTGGGATGAAGCCTACTTGATCAGGTGAATAATCTTTCTTATATATTCTTATATTCTGTTTGCCAATATTTTGTTGAGAATTTTTGCATCTATGTTCATGAGGGAGATTGGTCTGTAATTTTTTTCTTTCTTTTTTTTTTTTTTTTTGTTCTGTCTTTGTCCGTTTTTGGGGTCGGGGTGATGCTTGCTTCATAGAAGGAGTCGGTAGAATTCCTTCCTTTTCTATTTTATGGAAAAGTTTGATAAGCAGTGGTGTTAGTTATTCCATGAAAGTCTGGTAAAATTCACCAGTTAATCCATCTGGGCCTGGACTTTTTTAAGTTGGGAGGCTTTTTATAACTGTTTGGATCTCTGTACTTGCTATAGGTTTATTTAAATGGTTTATTTCATCGTGATTTAAATTTGGTAGGTCATATGAATCAAGGAAATAATCCATTTCTTTCAAGTTTTCAAATTTAGAGGCATATATATTCTCAAAGTATATCTGTATGATTTTCTGAATTTCTTTGGTATCTGTTGTAATGGTGCCTTTTTCATCTCTAATTTTATTAATTTTTGTCTCTTCTCTCTTTCTTCTGGTCAGATTTGCTAAGGGATTATCAATCTTGTTTATCCTTTCAAAAACCAACTATGTTTCATTGGTTCTTTGGATTGGTTTTTTTTTGTTGTTGTTGTTGTTTCTATTTCATTAATTTCTGCCTTAATCTTTATTATTTCTTCCTGTCTGCTGATTTTTGGTTTGCCTTGTTCGTCTCTTTCCAAGGTCTTAATCTATGTACCACACTTTCAAATTTTATTCCAGTCAAAGCCACTGAGCTGCAGTGTGGGTTACACCAAAATTTAGAAGCAGACTGAATTCCCATAAATGTTATATCCATATAAGTGAAATATTTTTGCAAAACAAATGCATTTATGGAAGTGTTATTGATATGATATCAGATAGCAGAAGGTAAAACCATCATATTCATTGCCTCCTTCTATGTAAGGCTGCCCAACACATAGCCACCATCTCCTGTAAGAATCTTGTTACACATACATAAATGTATTCATTCAACACATTTCTCTAATGTGAAATTACTCATTCAGAATTTCATTATGCCACAAATACTGCCCTAGACTCAAAAAAATCTTCAAAATCAAGTGAGGGTGATAAGAGAAGAAGGTAAATATGAGGATTCATGGAAGTTACTGAAACCTCTGAAGAAATTCAGAAGCCCCTGAGGGTTTAAAGGGGGCATGCTTTGTCATTAAAACTGATGCTGAAACCAGGCATGGTGGCACGTCTTTAATCCAGCACTTGGTGGGGCAGAGGTAGGAGGATTGCCATGAGTTTGAGGCCAACCTGAGACTACATAGTGAATTCCAGTCAGGCTGAGCTACAGTGAGACCATACCTCAAAAAAAAAAAAAAAAAAAAAAAAAAAAAAAATGCTGAGCACAGATTGTGAACATTAGAGTCAAAGGTTGAGAGTTCATATATGCTTTGAAAATATGAACAGTTCCTTGAAAATCACTGTTAAGTTTTGCCTTACATCCTAAGTGGAAGTTAAAGCTATTTAGTGTGGTAGGCTATGCTGGCATGTAGGAGATTGGTCCACTTTCTCATGGAGTCGTATTTCCTAGTCAGGAACTACCCACAAAAACAGCTCCCTCTCTTCTGTTAGCTCCATTTCAACTACACATGGACGATCCATGGCTCACCTTACTGGTAATGTCTTACAGAAGACATTAAGCATAAGGAAACAACAGTCTCTCTCTGCTTTGGGTGAGAAAATGCATACAGTATGCTGTTTTAAGTTGTGATTTAGGGAGGTAGAGCATGGGCCTGGAAAGGAGATTCTAGCTCTGCCTGGAAGCAGGTGCCTTCCAAGAATCTCACTGTGACGGAGCTGCAAGTAAGCTGTGCTCTGAAACCTTGATTCAATCAGCAATAAACCTGGGATTTATAAATGTAATTATATGACTCCAGAATATCTCTTTTAATTGACTTAGCTCTTAGGGCAATCTGTCAAAAAATTATAAAAATAAGGTGTTGGCAAGAATCAAGAAGCAAGAATTCTACCTGGGACATATTATGACTGAGAGACATTTGAACATTTCAAATAGACTCATGTAAATCAGATAGAATCCAAGAGATAAACCAGAAGAATATTTTAGAAACACCATTGTATATTGTAAAAATGTAGATATTTTGGCAATTTATTATTATATAATTAAATCTATTTTATGGATATTTATCATGAGCAAACATGCATTCTTGCAACAACTGTCAATGTCACAGCACTTTTTATCTAGAAGGGAATATATTCTCCAAACTGGATTGAGTGTCACCATTCTAAAACCAAGATCTCTGCTGAATCACGCTACCCCAACAGACCTTCCATGGTAACACATAAATTCACCATTAGCAATTCATCCTGGATTTCTCAGGGTAAATGATTTGATGCAGATAAAATTCAATTAGAAATCCCACACACTTCACTGTGACTCATCCAAGGTGCACATTGTCATAGTAATTGAAGATGCCTGTCTACTGAACAATGCAGGATCCAGCTTGTGCAGCTCAAACTCTCTGATTAAATGACTGCCTTATGTAGAACTGAACTGGAGGTGAAGGCTAGAGAGAGTCAAACCTTTGTATGAAGAGATGTTCTCATGAAGACTCTCAATGGTTCTTGTTTCCATTCTTATTTGTTAAAATACTTCTACTGTCACTTCCTCACCAGAAATATCTGAGTTTAACCTGTGAAGCTGCCTCACTATCATTGTACATGATTTGATAACATGCAATAAGATGATTGAGGTACTGATTTACAACAAGATGGGTTATTATTAAGCTCAATTACAAGATACTTCTTTTTCATTATGGTCAGCATTCCACACCAGTCAAATGATTACCTGTCTTCATAAAAAGTTAAAAGTAGTTAACACAACAAGGTTTGTTGAAAATATTTATACTTGTTTGTTTTCTAAGAACATAGGTTTTTCCTTCAGCAGTTTCACTACAGAGAAAGATACCATTATTTTCATCAAAATAATAAAATTTACAAATTCAGTTACAATTATAGTTTTATTAGGGAACTTAGGAAAATACACATTTATTTTATTTTTCTTTGATCTTTGTTAAATCATACATGGGAAAAAATAAAATTGGTATGTTCTTTTCACTAACATTTTTTAAGAATTAGTATATAATAATAAAATATAGTTGAAAAAAGTTAGTATGAAATAATAAAATGTAGTGATAGGTTATACATTTAGATTTGCTTCAGGTAGTGTAAGTACATTAACCTCTGACAGTGTCTCTACCTTCAACATCCATCTAGTTAAAATTCTTTGCTTTTACATTTTAGTAAAATTAATAAAATATACCAATGTTAGAAGTTATTTTATCTTCTAAATTAGACACATTAAAGTGATATGAATGTAAAATATTGTTGTTATTGCAAATCCAAAAGCTATAAAACCAGTATCAGCTTTTTAAGTTGTGGGATAAAGCAGTGTGTGATACATTCTTTGTTTCATCCTTGTTTGAGTGTACGTTAAAAAGATGACGGACTTGGGACATCCTGGCATTGCCTACAACTGAATATAATATTGCTTTGAATCTAGAGGAGGTCATACAAGTTAATAGATATGTGAGGAAAGGCTTGTGCTGACATGTTCCAGACTCATAGCTAGGGTTATCACACTGCAGCTTGAGCAAAAGTTCTGGGCTTCTCTGAAGTAGTACACCATCCTCACTTCCAATAAGTTAGTCAAAAAGCTTCAGAGAAACTGGCTAAGAATGGAGATCTCCCAATCAAACTGCTGAAGAAAAAAGAAAAAGCCTGTATGGATTTAAAGATTGAAACAAATAAACACAGAGAAAATTGCCCACTGCATATGTGACGGGATTGCTGGTTGATATCTGCTTTCACCACCAGATTTACATATTTCCATTTTCTTCCATTGATTGAAGATTTGTCTCCCTGCACTCCCTTCACTGCTGAAGCTGTATTCCATCTTGCCAAGTGATCTGTATTTTCTCTTGCTTTCACTGAGCATTGTTCCGGTATTAGATAGGCAATAGATAGACAGATGCATGTATAAGGAAATGTTTGCCTGCATATGTGGGAAGCCCCTTGCTTTCACTATTAGTTTTTATCAAAATGTATCCTTGGGGGCTGGAGAGATGGCTTAGCGGTTAAGGCGCCTGCCTCCTAAGCCTAAGAATGCTGGTTCCAGTCTCCAGCGGTTCCAATCTCCAGGTCAAACATTTAGCCAGATGCAGTAACACAAGGGCGCAATGCCGCACTTAACCACAAGAGGGCACACACATCTGGATTTCGTTGGCAGAAGCTGAGAGGCTGCTGGCGTGCCCATCTCTATCTGTCTTCCTCTCCCTTTCTCTCTGTCTGTCTCTCTGTGCATCTCTCTCCAAAAAAAAAAAAAAAAAAAGTATCCTTGGTCAGTTACCAGAAAATATTAAATATAATTTCCAAAGATAGTTCACCCAAATTCCATTAATGTTCAAGAAGAGATAAAATTAAATAAAATGGTCGACATACTCAGTTCTACCAGAATTGCTTATAATTTATCCTAGTTACAAGATACTTCTTTTTCATTAGGGTCAGCATTCTATCTGCCAAGTTGCTAGCTAATATGTTTTAAAAAGCAGAGTATCTGAAATGGGTCTACTTACAGCATCAGAACTACATGTAATGCCTTTGTCATAGGTAAGATATGAGATGTCGTCACACAATTCTCATGTGGTCTAGTGTTTGTCCCCAGCTGAAGGTGCTATTGAAACATACTAGGATGATGGGAGTATTAACTCAATCAGTGTGTTAATATATTGTTGAGTTAATTTTGAATTGTTGAGACCTGATTGAAACAAGTAAGTCAATGAGGATCTATATTTGAAGGTGCTTGCTGTCATGATGTGATCAACTTCAGTAAACAGCATTGTGTCTGCCATAATATTCTGCACCACCTCATGCCCAAAGGAATAGATCTACTTGCCATGGCTGACTGAAAACTGAACTCCATAAGCAGGAATAAATCTTTACTCCCTAAAGTGATTTTTCTCAAGTACTTGTCACAGTGGTAAATCACAGTGGTAATACACAGACTTCAGTAATTCTCTGGGGATTGTAGAGATGTCACAGTGACTAGCATGTTGCCACATAAGCATTAGGAAATGAGTTCTGATCCTCAGGACTCACGCACGATTCCAGAGTGGAGGAATGTGCCTATAATTCCAGAGGTGGAGAGACAGAGACAGGAGGATGATCAACACTCACTGGCTGGCTAGTCTATTTAAATCTGTGGATCCCAGGTTCAGTGAGAGACCCTGTTTCAAAAAGAAAAGTAAATAATGTGGAAATCAATTAGGGTGGGCATTCAATATTGACCTCTGGCCTCCACACGGATATGCACACATGTGCAATGCACCATATAACTAAGAACATGCATGCCTACACACAAATCAAACACCTAAACACACAAAAAATAAACAGTTGCCTGGATTTGTTGCATTTTCATTATTTCATTTATTTATTTGAGAGAGACAGAGGGAGAGAGATAAAGAAAGAGAGAGAGAGAGAATGGGTGTATCAGGTCCTCTAGCCACTGCAAAAGAACTCCAGATGCATGTGCCACCTTGTGCATCTGGTTTACGTGGTATTAGGGAATCAAACCTGGGTCCTTTGGCTTTGCAGGCAAATGCCTTAACTGCTAAGCCATCTCTCCAGCCTGATTTGTGGCCTCTTCATGGATATTTTTGTCTTTGTATAGCTTTTCCAAAGAAACATCCTGATGACATCATTTTATAGAAATATGGCAAAAAATGAAAACATGAAATTGTTTATAAATTACCTTTTGCCATATTCTGGGCGTAAAAGCATTGTATTGCATTCATAATAAGAGTCTCAAAAATGTTATCCCTTTATGTTAATATTTGCAATTCTAAAGTCTACTTGGTTGTTGTCAAGGAATGACGCATTCCACATAAATGAGTTGCTAGCATTTATTTATTTCTAATGGTATTTTCAGAATTACATGCACTAAAAAAGAAATGAAGTAAGTGAACATTTCACTCAGTAATTCTACTCTTCAAGAATGGAGGTTAACAAGGGGCTGGAGAGATGACTTAGTGGTTAAGGCACCTGCCTGTGAAGCCTAAGAATGCCCATTAGATTCTCTAGGTCCCACATTTAGCCAGATGCAAAAAATGATGCAAGGGTGCAATTCTGCACTTGCCCACAAAGAGGCTCATGTGTCTGGAGTTTGTTTATAGTGGCTGAGAGGCTGCTGGCGCATCCATTCTCTCTCCCTCTTTCTCTTTCTGTCTCAAATTTTAAAAAAAGCAAAAAAAAAAAGGTTAACAAAATTTACATTGAATATTGTTTCTGAAATGCATAAATATTTTAGTAAATGCCACAAATTTTATGTTATACAGCACAAATTTGTCAAATGACATAATCCGTTGAGGTGAAAACATAGTAATAACTGTTTTGATGTACTTCCCTTAGCAATTACATAAAAATGCAATAAGATATATTATTTGTCATTCATGCAGTCTTGCACAAGACATTATTTTTCATATGTCATGCATGAGCAAAGTGTGGATTAGAGTTTAATCATCCTATGGTTGTGACACTTAGCTCTGGACTAGACAAGTAAGTTGGATTTGTCAATGCACACTAAATGGCCATGGGCTGGAGACATTTTCTCCACTATTCTGGCTGATTTTAGCTTGCAACTCCTCCTCCTTCCAAAAAACAGTAACAGTCCTTTCTTTCTGCTGCCAGCTGCTGTAGTCTGTTTTTAGTCTATGAACTAGAAAATCAGATAACCATGTTTTCCAGAATTTGGAAATGTAGCACAATAAATAGCACCTGAGAGAGGTCTTCTCTATGGAGTTCATCAAGTTCATGGCTTTGGTATATAAGTCAAGGACCAACCAAGACTAACACAGTAAATGACAGAGAGTTCCATGTCCTGGTGGGTGATGGAATTTTAGAAAAACCTTTGGTCAAACCCTGTCCCAGGCAGATGAAGTGTGGCCATATTTACATTTTACACTTAGAATGTTTCTCAAACACAGAAAAGCTCTTTTGCCAGTTCTGTTCCTATTGCAATGTTCTGAAATAAAGGAAGAATGATGTCACAGATTGATGCACACATGCCTGGTTAAAAAGCTACCTAAAACACAGATCTCAATCCAGTGCCAATGTCTTAACTTTTTCAACAGAAGCATGGTAATAATTTTAAAAAATTTGTAGCAACTTGACATTGATGTAATATTTAAATAATATTTTATGAGGTCGATATGCAGCAGATAGGAAAGTTTAAAAAATAACACTTTCAGTAGATGTTCTATGAGATACTTTTTGGCACACTTAGAAATACAGTATTAAATAATAGATAGGCATGTTATTTGACCAACTTATGCATCCTGGAACACAGGGATCAGAATCAAGTATATATAAGACATTAAGTAAAGAACATAATAAAGACAGGATTTAAAACAGTAACTTAAATATCACACGAAAGCTGAGTTTGGATTGTCAAAGCTAAAGTAGTTGGTACATTTATTCACAGTGACTTTTTTTTTTTTTTTGGTATGCTTAGTATATCTTTGGACTTAAATAACAATGGCTCCAAGTATGGGTATTGCAGAAGTTACCATGAAGAAATAATGAGTTTTCATGGTTTGTTTAGACCAGCATACATTTTAGGATGTGTTTGGCTGTGGAGCTTATGCTCTAGCCATGGAAGAGATGAAAATGATGAATAAGAGGGGCACATATAAGATTTGAAATCAGTGAGAAGAGGGTTGGGAAAATATATTTACCAGTAAGTGTTTGCCTGATAAGTTACCTCTGTGATGTAGTACAAGATTGTGTCGTAAATCTAAGGTTATCCTAGAATTAATAGAAGTAGTCAAAATAGGGTGTTCAGAAAGGGTCTTTTATATGTGACTTTTTAAACACAATCAAGCAAGTTTTGAAGAGAAATGTAGAACAAGGTGGTAATAGAATAATACTATGTAGATTCCTTTGAATCATAACACTATCTAGATTCCATTGAATATCTAAGAGACTCATATTTCAAAGAGCACATTTTGCCTAATATTTTTGGAATGCATTGCTTAGAATGAGACACATTTCTTAATCGGTTCTAAGAGCTTTCAAATTAAATCTAAGAAGAATACAGGTAGCTGAACAAATCATCTGAGCTTCCCCATATCTGATACAAATCTCCATCTTTTAAAGAGGACATCCTTCCTTTTCTAGATGAGACAAGGGAGACACATGAATTGCAGGCTGTCATCTTGAGCACGAGCACACTTAATTGCATGTCTTCCTCCTTTCTCCTTCTACTACTGTTATATAGGCCAGGAAAATGGGAAAATAAAACCTTTTCCCCTCAGGCAGTGAGAGGCAGACTGCCAGAAATGATGATAAAATAGAATACCACAGGAGGGAACAGAACACCTCCAATGGTCAGCGGCTTCTTGGTCTGAAACCTGGTTCTGCTGAGGAGTTATCAGAGGTTCAGTGACACAACAACCCTGAAACTCTATCAAACATGCAGGCAGGATCTTACATCTAAGCAAGAATTTAAGGGGTTTTCTTTTGTTGTTGTTTTCTTTGTTTTTAGAGGCAGAGTTTCACTCTAGCCCAGGCTGACCTGGAATTCACTATGTAGTCTCAAGGTGGCCTTGAACTCACAGCAATCCTCCTACCTCTGCCTCCTGGGTTCTGGGATCAAAGGTGTGGGCCACCATGCCTGGCTAGAATTTAATTTTTGTTATGAAACACATATCCTAGTTTGTTATGTGGAGAAAATTAGTCTTAGAGCAATTCTTTTAGTTTTTTTAAATTTATGTTACTGTATGTTACCTGTACAAAGTAAGGCATTTTATTGATACATGATATCTGAAGTCAGTGAGAAAAGGGTTGGGGAAATGTTTTTTACCTTATAAGAGTGGGAATCTGAGTTCAGTACCCAGAATTTATGTTATAAAAATAATAGGCATAGGATGTAGAGATGGCTTAGTGGTTTGGGCACCTGCCTGAGAAGCCTGAAAATGCCCATTTGATTCTCTAGGTCCCACATTTAGCCAGACGCAAAAGTGCCACAAGCGTACAATGTCGCACATGCACACAAGGGGCACACGGATATGGAGTTTGTTCACAGCAGCTGCCCATTCTCTATCTGTCTCTCTCTTTCTCTCTCTCTTTCTGTCTGTCTCTCTCAAATTAAAAAAAAATTAAATTAAAAAAGTTAAAATAAATAAAAAATTAAAAACAAACAAACAAATAAATAAATAAATAAAATGCTAGGCATGGTAGCACAGGTATATATAATTTCAGTGCTCAGGAGATGGAAACAGAGAATCTAGCCTACTTGGCAAAGTCCAGACCAATGGGTGATGCTGTCTCAAAAAAAAAAAAAAAAAAGATATATTTCTGAAGAAACACACTCTTCAGACAAACACAGTATGTCCTCTGGCTTCCACATTCACACCTACTCTCACACACAGATAAGAATGCATGTGTTCATGCATGTGATCACACACACACACACACACATACACACACACACACACACACACACAGAAAAGAAACCATTGTGAAAGTGCAGGTGATGCATAGCATTTGTTTCTTTTTTGCTTAGTTTCTGAGTGTACATGTATACGTGTGTGGTGCACACACACAAACTTATGTAAGTATGTGAGTATGTACATAAGTATGTATATGAGTGCATTTGTGTAAGAATGTAATGCACTTGTGCATAGATTCATGTAGAGGCCAAAAGCTGGCATTGATTTACTGAGTCAAGGCCTTTCACTTGAACACAGACAGTTTGTGCTGGCTCTCCGTTTCCTCCTGAGCACCAGGATTGCAGATTGGCTGCCATGCATAGCCAGTTTTTACATGGATGCTGGAAGTCCAAATTCCCATTTTCATGCCTATGTGGGAAGCTTTTTACCCACCCAGGCATTTCTTTCACCCCAGTATATGTTACTTTAGAGTTTGTTCATTATGTATCATTTATCTATAAGAAGTAATGAATCCATATATGGAATTTACATATAGACATGATTAAATTTATAATTACTCATTTTTCAGTCTCTTTTTCTTAAAAATTTTGTTTATTTACAAGCAGAGAAAGAAGAGAGATAGTTAGAAGGAGAATAGGCATACCAGGACCACCAGCCACTGCAAACGAACTCCAGATGCATGCACCACTCTGTGCATCTGGCTTCACTTGTGCCCTGGGGAATGGAACCTGGGTCCTTAGGCTTTGCAAGCAAACACCTTAACTTCTGAGACTTCTTCCAGCCCTAGTGTCACTTTTTTAAAAATTATTTTTTGTTTATTTTTATATATTTATTTCTAAGAGTGACAGAGAGAGAGAGAGAGAGGGAATGGGTGCACCAGGGCCTCCAGCCACTACAAACGAACTCCAGATGCATGTGCCACCTTGTGAATCTGGTTTATGTGGGTCCTGGGAAATCGTGCCTCGAACCAGGGTCCTTAGGCTTTACAAGCAAGCACTTAACCACTAAAGCAATCTCTCCAGCCCCCTGGTATCACTTTTTAATTTGATATATGCAAACATCACTTGGTGCTTTGAAGTACAAACATATTACTGACTCTAGTACACCTAGTTTCAAAGCCTATATCTTCTGAAATAATTCTAAAGACTTAAACATATAAAATTAAAATATCAAAAGGCATTTTCAATGTCCTTTCATCCAGACCACATATCTTGTAAAAACATTTTCGTCATATTGCAATAGCTTTTGGTTTGAACAGAAGAAGCCCTCCATAGGCTCATGTGTTTAAACACTTGGTCCCCAGCTGATGGCACTGTTTTGAAAGAAGGGAATTTTCAGGAGGTGGAGCCACACTGGAGAAAGTAGGTCCCTGACGTGGGTGCGACTTGAGGTTTCATATTTTTGCCCACTTCCCATACACTCTCTGCTTCATGTTCCACAAGTTGTAAAGGAGTGAGGAATATGAGCTGCGTATTCCAGCCATCATAGATTAGCTGCCACAATGCCTTCCCTTTCGTGATGGACTGTATCCCCTCAAATTGTGAGCCAAAATTAACTCTCCTTTTCCTAAGTTGTTTCCTGTCAGGCATTTGTTCACAACAATGAAAAAGTAACCAATACAAGATTTGTCAGAATACTCTGGAATAGAAATCCAATTTGATTGGTCAAATCTTTAAGGTTGTAAAAAGAAGGGAAAAAAATCTCAGATTACTTGATTTATCATTCCAATATTTCAAAAATGTGTTTGATCTGTTCCCAGAAAAAAAATACCCTAGATGACAGAAAAAGAATGATTGCCTACTGTCCTGCAATTTTATATTTGTTTCCAAGCACTGGCATCTTATGTAAGAGGGAAGAGTACTCATGGAGATTTTGTTATAACTGTGCAGTGGTTATTTTCCAGAAAGGAAAGGAGACAAAAAGGAGAAATCACAGATTATGCTAAAATATTGCAGACAAAAAGTCTGCTATTGTTCATCAAAGGAAAGCATGAAGTTCAAACAAAAGTGCAATTATATATACATACATACATATATATATATATATATATATATATATATATATATATATATATAGAGAGAGAGAGAGAGAGAGAGAGAGAGAGAGACCACCATATCAGCTGTGTTCAGATACTACCAGAGCTTAATGCACAGCTGTGACATTATAAAAGGGACTAGATTGCTAATCAGAGTTTGGCTTGAGAAACTCATTGTCAAAACCAATCCCAAATAAAGCCTCTGGAATTCCATCTGCTTTCATTATTGTCTACATGAAAAACCCTATATTGTATAAATAATGACATTACTGGTGTTCCTTTTAGACTTGGTTATATAACATTTTTTTTTAATCCTCTAGCCTTTAAACAAAGTTGAACAGCAGTCACTCAATTTGTTCTTCACTCTGCAATCTTATCTCTGAGTAGATACCTAAGGAAGAGGCACTGTCAGGGAAGACCCTTGTGTTTCCTTGCTATCAGCAATATTATTGGTGGTTGTTATTCATTTAATTCTTCCACAGAAAACTGGTTTCAAGTGAAAAAGGTAGCACTGAAGATTGAGTCACAAAGAAGAATAATTGCCATTATTATTATTTTGTCACTTAAATAATATCATGTTTTCCAAATGCCTACAGAGTATAAGACCTCCAAATAGCAGCTCTCAGGAAATAGTGAATATGAAACTGTTGTGCTACAGCAAATATCTTTGACCAAATATGATATTTATATTTTTCTTATAAAAGCACAATATGCGCAAACATTAATTCCCAGAAGTCCTAAAACTAAAAATCATACTTCTCTTTTCTAAAATAGATTGCTTAGAGAACCCTTCTCTATAATGTTGAAAATAACAGTTTTTGTAACATATATGGGAAAGTTCTATTGAGTATTTTTCATTTAAAAATTATCCCTTTTTAAAGTAAAAACTCTGATCAAATGACTAAAAGAACAATGCTCGTAAATCTACCATTTACAGGGCACCATGGTATAAGGGTACAATTGTTCCATGGCATAAATTGTGTTGAGCTTATCACATTTTGGGTAAAAAACAAAAAAAAATGTATGTTTTTTAAACAATATTATAACTTACCTTCTCATTTTATGTTATAATATTTATGCCTAAAGGTGCAGAGAATTTATTTAACATGAAGTAGCATTCTATGAATACATCACACAGTATCATCAAATTCCAAAAATATATAAAGTCTATTGTTTTACCAAATGAGGGTACCTCAAGTCATATAAGTTACAACTGTTACGATCATTTTTAAAAATGGGAAAAGGGCCAGGCATGGAATCCCAACATTCGGGAGGCAGAGGTTGGAGGATCACCATGAGATCAAGACCAGGCTGATACTTCATAGTGATTTCCAGGTCAGCCTGGGCCAGAGGAATACCTTCCCTCAAAATACTGAAAAAAGGGCTGGAGAGATGGCTTAGCAGTTAAGGCACTTGCCTGTGAAGCCTAAGGACCCATGTTCAGCTCTCCAGATCCCATGTAAGCCAGACACACAAAGGTGAGGCAAGTGCAGTTGCAATGCCCTGAGATGGTACAAACATCTGGAGTTTGATTGCAGTGGCTGAGGGTGGCCCTGACATGCCAATTCTCTCTCTCTTTCTCTTTCCCTCTCCCTCTCTTTATCTTTTTCTCTCACTCTTGCTCTCTCTAAAAGAAAAAAAAAATGTAAAAAGATAAAAAGGGCAATGCCTATTATCTACTTTTAATATAAGATCTTTTAGAAACCTTCTCAAGAATAATTTATTTTATTTTATTTTATTATTAATAACTTCTACACTTGCATACAAAAATGCATGATATTTCCCTCCCTTCTCCCCTTTCCCCTTTAGAACTCCAATCTCCATCATATCCCCTCCCTCTATCCATTAGTCTCTCTTTTAATAAAAGAAAAAGATGATGACATCAAGAATAAACTTTTAAAAAAATTCACAAGACTGAAGAGATGGGTTAGTGGTTAACATGCTTGCCTGTGAGTCCTGAAGATCCAGGTTCAATTCCCCAGGACCCACATAAGCCAGATGCACAAGGTGGCACATGAGTCTGGAGTTTGTTTGTAGTGGTGGAGGCCCTGGTATCACCATTCTCTCTCTCTCTACCTCTCTCTCTCTCTCTCTCTTTCTGTGTCTCTCTCTTTCTCTCTCTAATAAATAAATAAATAAATAAATAAATAAATAAATATTGATTTTAAAAATATTCTAAAATGGGGATGGGGATTAGGATGGCATGTCCCTCCATTGGTAGAAGGTTTGTCCAGAATGTAGGATGCCCTGGATTTGATTCCCAACACAGCACAGAATAAAACTAGGTATAGTAGTGCATGTTTATAATCCCAGTACGTGGAGGTAGAGGTCAGAAGGTCAGAAGTTCATAGGAAGTAAGCTTGTGCTATATGAGATCCTATCTCAAAACAAAATGTGAACACAGAAAGTTTCATAAAGTATCAGATTATTTTTGAAGCAGGGTCTCACTCCAGTACAGGTTGACCTGAAACTTACTCTGTATGTAGGCCAGGTGGCCTCAAACTCATAGCATTCCTTGGGCTTCTGAGTACTGGCATTAAAGGCATTAGTCAGCATGACCAACTTCATATCACTTTTTTAAAAATAAAATTTATTTACTTGCAAGCAGAGCAGATAGACAGAAGAGAGACAGAGAGAATGAGTGCACCAGGGCCTACAGTTGTTGTATCAAGCTCCTGTCATAATGCTTTGTAGGCAAATGCCTTAACCATTGAGCAATCTCTTCAGCCTCAAGATCATTTTATAATATACAGATATTTAGCATTTTTTCTGTGTTTAGCACTACTCTTATTGTTGTATTTACTAATGCATCTATTGCTCCCTCAAAATCCTATGAAGTTTATCACCTATTTGTTAATAAAAATAAACAATAAAATAAAAAAAGTAACAAGTAGATTAAGTCTCTTGTCCAAGGACGCACAGCTACTGAGTAAAGGAGGAAGGCAGATTTGAACTCAAATCCCACAGACTTCAGCATTCATACTTCCTTCAACTATTCAATGTGACTTATTAGCTTTACTCTACCTATAAGGAACTTTAAAAAATTACTATAAGTTCCATTCCATTCTACAAATAATGACTTGAATTATAAAAAAAAATTCTATCAGAATTTAGAATGAGACTATCATCAATGAAAGTATTCACTTTTATCTTTTGGACCATAGCCATTCTGTAGCTTTAGTGAAAATACACAATGATTATTTACTTTCACTGATGTCTTTATGTCAAAGTCAGTTCCATAAGAAACACATTAAACAAATAAACTGGCTTATTGTTTCCTAAGATTCTTAAGTTACCTTGGTTCCAGAAGATGAAATGTGAATCCTGTAAAATATGGTACAAAATAGCATGTGCATGGGTCTCACAGGTGATTCTGTTACCAAGAGATATAGCCATCCCTTTTCTGGATGCAAAGGAGAGGTGCTTTTCTTTATAAGATTAGGATCTGCATTTCTAACCCAAAGACTGTAATGTTTTTCACACATTACTGAAATGAAATCCTATACTTTCATAGTACTTATAGAACTTTAAATCCTTCAAGTCCTATTCATTTAGAATATATTCACGAATATTTGAAAACCAGATTGCAAATATGTTCACAACTCAAGTTTCCTGAATGAGGAAAAAAATGTGCAAACAAAGAGAAACATTCTACATTCTGATGAAGCAGAAGACACCCTCGTACATGAGACATAAGAACCTATATACCAGTGCCTAAGAAAAGACACTGTGAGCTAGGATAGGAATGTCAATGTGGATATTTATGTGCAATGAGTTGATTTGTAGATATCCCATATATGTTGTACTGGCTGACAAAGCCTAGAAATGAACACCTGGGCTCTCTGTGACCTTACTTTAATTATTTTGGAGATTCTCAAAGATTTGTCTTGAAAATCGGAGTCCAAGTATCTTGGAAATGTCATTTGAACCCTGCAATTTACTTATAAGATTGTTTAGCCATTAGGGCACTTGCCTGAAAAGACAAAGGACCCAGGTTCAATTCCTCAGGGCCCGCATAAACCAGGTGCACATGGTGGTGCATGCATGAGGAGTTGGTTTGCAGTGGCTGGAGGTCCTGGCCTGCCAGTTTTCTCTCTCTCTCTCCCTCCCTCTCTGTTTCTCTTTCTGTCTCTTTCACTCTCTCTCTCTCAAATAAAGTAAAAATAAATTGTAAGAGCATGATAAGATAATTTTTCATTTAGTTTAGTTTGCAAAGATATATAATGGTCTTTTTTTCCTATAGCACTTTTCCTGGCAAGTGTGTGTGTGTACATGTCTGTGTGTGTGTGTAAATGTGGGTAAAAAGCTTAGAGATAAATTATCTTGGGTTTTTAAAATTACATCCAAGCAGTTTAGTATGACAACAGCAATTCTGAAACAATTCTCAGCAACTGATTACAAAGAATAGACATTATATTTTCTTTTCCTTTTACTCATGAGAGGAAATTGTTATTTGAGGATTTAGAGACCAATCTAGAAATCCCTTGCCCATTGTAGAATAAGAAAAATACTGAATCCCATTTTTGTTTCCTTACAAGTTTATTCATTTTTGATGATGCTTTCAATGTTTTGAGCAGTGGAGTTTCAAGCTGAAGCCTTTATAATCCATCTCAACTCAGCCAAGCTTTCATCATGCTTTCTGAAAATAATGCCTTCCATGAGATGGTTAGAATAGATCATCCTGAATTAGATATCCTTTATGTCATTGCTTTCAAAGTAAGCAAGTGATCTGAAATGGAATGTATGCCTTTTTGTTCCATTCACTGAGCCACACACTTTCAACTCAGCAAATGCTCCCTGAGTACTTGCCT
The DNA here is from genome assembly GCA_036365145.1 of Orientallactaga sibirica. NCBI lineage: Eukaryota > Metazoa > Chordata > Mammalia > Rodentia > Dipodidae > Orientallactaga > Orientallactaga sibirica. The sequence continues at coordinate 19,811,144 of JAEOAD010000030.1, read as the reverse complement.
TGTGCCAGGCACTGTTCTTCATATGAGGGTAAAAATGACAAAATTTGAGAGCCATGATCTTGGAGATCATGCTCTTGTTAAGGAGATGATGTAAAACACAGTCACAGCACAGAGTGGTATGTGCAGTACCAGCATTACACACCAATGGACAGCATAGAAATGGGAAGCAATAGATCCTATAACAAAGTGAATGCGGAAGACATCTCCCTACATGTCCTCATACATACACATGAGCACCCACACTCACTTGTATGCCCCATGCACAAAATCATACATTTGCACTACACACACACACACACACACACACACACACACACACACACACGGGTAAATCATAATTATAATAATCCTACTGAAGCGGATTTCAAAATAAATATAGTACTACATCCCAAACACTTTGTCTTAAGTGGTGGTGAATACTTGTCAACTGAAAGATTCTAAGGTCTTGTCTAAGCCTCATAGTGAATGCAGCTATGTTTCCTAAGTGTTGACTGCCAAACTTTGGGGAAAAAAGAATATTGAATCTGGACCTAATCCCTTAAGAAGCTGTTTATTTTGTGTTAAGCTAAGATCTGGGGAAACCAAATCCATAAAGTCAATGATGGCTAACATTTATTAAGCACTTACAACATGCTCTGCACCATTGAAGGGTTTTACATGGGGATTCATTAATCCTTACACTAACCCCACGATGTGGAAACTAAAACAGACCATCAAGTAGTACCTACAAGGTACACAGCCAGTGAGGTCCACCACCCTGCAATATGACTTTAGGGAAAATGCTGTTGCCAGCTGTACAGAAGAGTCTCTTTGACAATGTTACATGCTAAATTATTTATAGGACAATGTCAGCTATATCAGTAATCCCCTAAAGAGAAGGAATACATATTTAAATCTTATGCACATAAACAGTAAGCACAATTCATGAAAATGTCACGATCCTTTCTTAGTACCTCTACCTAGGAGTCAGTTCTTTTCAGTACTCATTAGCCTTCACTCTGTATTCTGAATATGCCATATTTTCACTGTATATTTTCTCCTTTGACCCAATATCATATTGGTGTACTCAAATGTAGGATAGGAAAAATAGTAAGTTGGGAGTTCAATAGACTCACATTGCAATGTTTGAGTTTACACAATTCATTCAAATTTTCTAAGCTCCAGGATCTTCATATCAAAGTTGAAAATGCATAAAATGCCATTAATTTGATATTCTTTTTAAATCAGCAAGGTGGAGAAATGGGAATCTCTAGTACTCAAAACCCACAGAAACATAATTGGAGCAATCATCCTTATACAAAGTACCTTCTTATGTTCTAAGAGGACCAGGAGATGATACCATCCAGATGAAGCCAAAACTACAGTCATGTGCTGCACAGGGTGTTTTGGTCCAAGACAGGCCATATGTATGAAAGTGGCCCCATAAAATTACAATGATTAAAAGTTCCTGTTGCTCTCATAGCCTTCTAACATCATAGCACAATTGCTTTCCTGTTTGTGGAAATGATAACATACAGAAAACAACTGTATTGCCAGCTTATAGAAGTATAGCACACACAATATGTACAATGTTTAATATCTGATGATGACAATAATAAATTACTATATTATTACCATGTATACTTACTATAATTTGATTTTTATCATTATTTTAGAGTATAATCGTTCTACTTGTGGATAATGCATGTTTGCTATAAAGAAGCATGTGGTTCTGCCTGCAGCAGCCTCATACATGTCTTGTTTATCGTCTCCTTATTACTGAGAGGTCACATCAAGTGATTGGACTATAACAATCTAGGTATGGGTAAAGTACATGCTCTGGTGTTCCCCTGGTGCTTAAATGATCTCATGATTGTTACTTAGAGCACTACTCCTTGTTAAGTGATGTGTGATTGTAAGAATAGATTTATTGCAGAACATAGGCGGGATAGATTTAAATTGTACACATAGCCCAATCCCACCTGCAGTCAGCACAAAGAGAAATACTTCCCAGGAGGAAAGGAGACAGAGTGAGATCCAGAGTTTGCCCTGAACCCAAACATTGGGTCCACTTTAGAAAACCCACATACAGACAGGTACCAGCTACCCTAACTCTCATGTGGATTTATAGATAAACTTCCAAGACTTAAGGGTACATCCAACAGCTCCAAACATAAGGCCTGACCAACAAAATTGGCTTATGTAATGTTTCAGGTCTAGACCAATTGCAGCAGCTCTAGAATAGCCATATCCACCCTGGGTTAAAAGGCCTTCCTCAGTGTCAGGTCAACATACCCAGAAAGACTTATGGTCCAGGCTTGGTCCACTGAATAGGCTAGATCCAGTGCCTTATGCTTTGGAACACCATGATCACTGGACTAGATTCCATGGTCCCTGATTTAGGCCTAGTCCAGCACTAGGACAACCACTGCTGCCCAGGTCCACAGCCTTGCTTCATATTGGAGACTAGCCAGGCTCCCATAACTTCAGGTGTATGGCACAATGCAGGTCTGGCCCTATCCAGACAGCATGTTAGAAGAAACCAGGCCACACCCCTCAGGTTTTCTCACTAGGATGGCAGGTATCCCATGACGGTAAGACTCCATGAGATGGGGCAACCCAAGACAGGCACTGTCACATGTGATGATCCCTTGGGGCCTGGTTTCAACAATGGCTTGGCAAAGAACCATGCCTCCCAGGGTTGCCAATAATAAAAACAAAAAAGGTGGATATGTATGGCACCATGCAGGTCTGGCCCTAGCCAGACCACATGGCAGAAGAAACCAGGAAGTGGCTTCTGTGAACATGGCATCCTGCGCAGGCCTGGCGTGACAACAGCTACAGTCCCGTGCTTGTGAGAAACTGCTACAAGATGATCTGTCTGGAGGCAGGCTGTCATTGGTCACAAAAAGGAAACCACCCCATACAATGATTGGCCAGCCAAGCCTCTTAAAACCCCCTGCACTTCTTCGAATAAATGAGTTTGCAACAGCTCACCCTCTGCTGTTTCCACCCAACTCCAAGAGTCTGTGTCGTGACTCCGCCTCTCACCCCCAACTCTGCACAGACACAGCCGTCCCTCCTGGGCTGGCCCTAGGAAGTACCCCAACATTCAGGTTTAAAATTTCTGTACTTGATGACCCACCAAAGGTTAATGGTAAGACCCTACTGCCGAAGATACCATATGCTATTGGTACGTAACATGGGGTAACCTGGCTGGAGTCTGGGAGAGAGTCAGTCCCCAGACATTAGCTTGTCTAGTGCCAGAATATGCTACATGAGCAACTGGGGGAAAATGACCAACATCTGTTCAAACAACTCATGGACTAAGCTATCCAGCAGCAAACAACCTGATATGATCCTCACACAAGTACAACTGCAGCACACAGCCATGGTGGGTAACCAACTGCTCTTGATTTGGCTAACAGATCTGCTCAGTGGAATGGAACTCAGCTGGAACTGGGAAACAAATCAGAACCATATTCAAAATTGAGCCCACTCTCCAATATTAAGCTCCCACCAATTGTGTGCTACAAGAGGGCCTATACCTATAAAATTATCTCTAAAATAATAAGGGCTATCCCATTTATCTGGTGCTGACTTCTCTTTCCATTGGAGAATTTGCTTCTCTTTTTCAGATGGATGTAGAACCTGAGGAAAGGATCAGCCTATCACACATCAGCAGACCCCAAGTGAAACCACAGAGTAAATGGGGAAATGAGCAAGAGTGCTGCTTTCTTGGTGAACCTGATACCAATACAAGGGTGAAGGAGATAGACATGGATAATACTCAACTCCTACTAAAGCATATATCCAAAGTCACAGAGGCTCCTAAGACCTCATCACTGAAGTAGACCTAAAACTAACCCAACATGGCTCAGGAAAATTCACTGAAGAGGGGGAAGAAAGATTGTTAGAGCCACAAGTTGGGCCATTAGGCATGGAGACATTGTCTCTTCCCCATAACTTATGGCTGCCTCCATAATGCATGACACACATTCCCCAATGAGGAAAGTCTGTTCTGAGGGGGGTGGATAGGGAGGAGGCTACCAATGGCACCAACATGAATGTTTTCATATTAGTGAACTCACCCAATCACAGAAAAATAAGTGTCGCATGGTCTCACTCATTTGTGGCTCCTAATTTATATTTTCTCGAGGTGCTTACACACCTAATAAACATCTTGAGGACTGGACAATAGGGATGGTGAGGTGGGAGGGCAGGGAAAGAGTGCGGGGGGAGACAAAAAACTGGACCCAAGTGTAAATGGTACCATAAAATCCTATATCTTGAAAGACACACTAAAAGGTCGAACCTGCATCAGGTCCTTGGAGAGGACACCTGAATCACAGAGACCTGGAGAGAGCATGATAAAAACTAACTTCAATCTTTTCCTGTTTCTCTCTCTATCACTCCCTCTTCTCTCTCTTCTCTTTTTCTCTTTCATATTACCTATACTTTTTCTTCCTTCTTTCCCCTTGGCACTGACCTTTAACTCCCAATACCAGCATGTGGTTAATAACCATAATGAGCTGTTGATCAGTGAGATACACAAGGTTTCCCAAAAGAAGACATATTTCTGTCAGAGTACTTGATGACCCACCAAAGGTTATCGATAAGACCCTACTGCTGAAGACACCATATGCTGTTCGGACAGAACATGGAGAGACCTGTCTGGAATCTGGAAGAGGGTCAGTCCCCAGACAGGTAGCTTGTCTAGTGCCAGAAGGTGCTACATAAGTGACTTGGGGAAAATGACCAACATCTATCTAAGCAACTCATGGTCGAAGCTACTCAGTAGCAAACAACCTGATGTGATGCTCACACAAGTGCAATAGTGGCACAAAGCCATGGTGCTGTAGATTTGGCTAACAGATCTGTTCAGTGGAATGGAAACGGGTAACAAGTCAGAACCATATCCAAAAATGAGCCTTCTCTCCAATATCAAACTCCCACCAATAATGGGATACAAGACGGCCTATATGTATTAAATTCTCTCTAAAATAATAATGGTTATTCATGTATCTTGCACTGACCTCACTCTCCATTGGAGAATCTGCTTCTCTCTTTCAGATGGATGCAGATCCTGAGGAGAGAATCAGCCCATTGCACCTCAACAGGGCCCCAGCTGAAACCATAGAGTGATTGGGGAAATGAGCAAGAGTGCCGTGTTATCAGTGAACCTGGTACCAGCATAAGGGCAAATCAGATAGACACAAAGAACAATCAACCCCTACCAAATCAGATATCCAGAGACAGAGACTCATAAAACCTCGTCACTGAAAGATACCTAAAATACCCCAACATGGCTCAGGGAAATTCGTGGAAGAGAGGGCGGAAAGATTGTTAGAGCCATGAATTTGGTCATTATACACAGAGTCATTGCCTCTCCCACATCATTGATGGCTACCCCCATAAGGCAAGACCCAATTACCCATGTGGAGAGGACAGGGAGAAGGCCAACAATGGTACCACCATGGCTGTATATATACTATATACATAACTAATAAAAATATATTTTTAGCCAGGCGAGGTGGTGCACACCTTTAATCCCAGCACTTGGGAGGCAGAGGTAGGAGGATCACCATGAGTTCGAGGCTACCCTGAGACTACATAGTTAATTCCAGGTCAGCCTGGACCAGAGTGAGACCCTACCTTGAAAAACATATCTATATCTATATCTATCTATATTATATCTATATCTATATCTATATCTATATCTACATCTACATCTACATCTACATCTACATCTACATCTACATCTACATCTATATCTATCTATATCTATACATATATAAAATTCCTCCAACTCCACTTGCAAGCATATTCTCAGGTATCATACCATCATCCCTGGACACAATATAAGTCCTTCTAAGCACCAGAGGGATCTCTTTGGCCCCATTTCTTTCTATGGTTCCAAACTTTAGCAGATCCATGTATCCTACTACTAAAGAAGGCACAAAGCCAAGGGTTCTAAACTAGGTTCTAACCATGGACAGGCCATCATAAAGTCAGGATCCAGCACCACAGTCATAGAGTCAGAATCCAGTCAAATCTCTGGTGCCCTGGGACTCAAGCCAGCTCTCATCTATCTAGCAATTATATCAGCATCCATACACATAGCTTATTAGCTTAGTGGACTGTTACTCCAAAATGTTACTCATATCTATAATTTCCAAGAGGAAACACCTATAGCTCCATGCACCAAATAGTGTCTGCTATCTTAGGCTCTAGGTTAGAGTCTATGATCCAAAATTCATGCCAACCCCAAGACAAGGCTGGCCCTAGGCTCCAGGCCTATGACCAGGATACCTGAGTTTCAAGTTTATCCCAGGAAACCTAGTACCAGACAATGCCCCTCAGACTGATGCTCAAGATATATAGACTCAATTTTGAGGACAGATCCTATGTGCCTAGACTCCATACCCACTCCTAAAAATTTAGACTCCAGATATATCTCACTGTCTGGTTCATTCATGCATTCTTAGGCCTAAAGTTCCTCCCATCAACAAGTGAGTCCCTATGCTCCCAGTCTTTATGGAGAATCCCACCCCAAAGATCCTTCCAGTAGGTACACTTCAGTTATGACAAGCACAATGCCAGCATGTCAGATGATGTGTAAACAATCCCAACAGTAGACCATACTGAATGGCCTGTACAGAATATCTGGATGGGCAAAAGGGTGAAGGGTTTGCCTAGAAAAAGCCAGTCTGCAAAGAGGAGATGCAATTCTTCATGCTGCAAATATAAAGATATCAACATAAGGTAATAAAAACATGAAAAGTGAAAGAAGAAATGTTCAAGAGAATAGGATGATCTTCCAGTAACTCATAATCAAGACCCAAAGAGCTATAAATAGTATGACAAAAAATAAAGTATGTGTGTTATGAAAACTCAATAAGCTAGACTTTGTGGCACATGCCTATAATCTAAGTTCTTGCCAGAAGAATTATGAATTCCAAATTTAAGCCTGCTTAAGCTCCATAGGACACTGGAAAGAAAGAGAAAAGTATCAGGAAACAAATTAGAAATTCAACACTGAAATGGAACTCTAGAGCTGAAAAATAGGATGAGTGTTATGATTTGGATATGGAATATCCACTAAAAAGGTGACTACATTGAATGCTTCATCCCTAGCTGGTGGATTAATCATCGAGGGATGAATGGTACATGAAGGCTTTTATCTAATGAATGGCTCAATACTGATGTAGTCATATTCTGAAAACTTTATTAACAGATAGTGGGAGGTAATATTGGATTGAGAAATTAGGTCCTCATAAGCCTGTCTTTCAATGTTAAATCTCTGTCTCCTCTCCTCTCTACTCACCTCCTCTCCTTGCCTCTCTTCCTCCCTCCTTTCCTCTTTTCTCTCTCTCTCTCTCATTATCTTTCTCTGTCACAAAGAAGAAGAAAATATCCTAAAATGTGTTAAAAAAAAAAAAAAAAAGGCCTGGATGAAGGGCTGGAAAGATGATTTAGTGGTTAAGGCACATGATTGCAAAGTGAAAGGATCCAAGTTCCATTCCCCAGAACTCACATAAGCCAGATGCACATGATGGCTTATGCACTGGAGTTCATTTGCAGTAGTAATAAGATGCTGAGTACCTTTTGACCATTGTTCAAAGAAATGGGGCATTTTACATCATTTAAACCTTAAAATTATAACTATTTATAACATTTAATGGTCTTAGATGATGTTGTATACTTGCTTTTTTTATTTATTTATTTATTTGTTGAGGCATAATCTCACTCTAGCCCAGGCTGACCTGAAACATATTTTGTAGCATCCAGACCACTAGGATTAAAGGTGTGAGCCAGATCTCACAGAGTTTATTGTTATCTTTAAGCTTTAATTGTTCTGCATATAAGGCATTTAAATACCAATTATACACTTATTTCTAGCTTGCTTATATGTGTGTGTGAGAGAGACATATTATGCTTGGGTATCAGATTAAGGTGCAATTATTTTTATTTGAAGCAGAGAGAGGAGAGAGAGAAAGAAAGAAAGAGAGAGAGAGAGAGAGAGAGAGAGAGAGAGAGAGGAAGAACCAAGGCTTCTATCCACTGCAAATAAACTCCAGTGCCACTTTGTACCTCTGGCTTTTATGTGGGCACTGAAGAATTAAACCAGGGTCATTTGCAGGCAAGCACCTTAACTGCTGAGCAATCTCTCCAGCACTTCTTTTTAACACTGAAAAATTCCAGAATGTTCTTATATTATATATTCAATGTTTTTTAAAACAGCAGATTATTTCTCTATTCTAATGTATACTCATGTGTCTGATGCATTTAATTTCCAGAAAATGTAAATAACCAGAAAGCAATTGAACATCTTGCATGTAAGATTGTATAAAAGAAAACTTACTCTGTAGCTACATGGGCAGGTCTAATTTTACACATAAACATATAAATAATATTGGTTCTAAGAAAACAACTGTTCAGAACTTTATTGTGTATCCCAATTTATCTGTTTCTCCTACATTGCTAATGTAAATGCTAGGAATATATCATACATAGCTAATAAACTGGTCTTAAATCTCCTATGTCCACTTGGTCAAAGTGAGTTTAGTTTCCTATTAAAATGATTGTGTTTGCTTTGAGATGATCTGGTGTTTTTATTTAAAATGTGCTATAATTTCAATATACATACTTTTCAATGGAAAATACTAAATGTCTGTCAGTCTTGGAAAGACTGCCTTACTAGAGTGAGTCAGTTTATTTCAATCACATAAATATATTTCTTTTGTTTTAAGTTTTAAAATCTAATCAAAATTAATTGACAAAATTGCAGACTGAACACTTATGGAAGTTGTCAATTAAAAAATTAAAATTTAAATTAAAAAAATTGCAGACTGATAAACTTTGCTTGGAATTTAATTACAATTAAACCCAATTTTTAAAAATGCTCATGAAAAACATAAATATGTGTGAAGTTTAATAACTTCCTCTCCAAAATTGAATAAATGAAGCAATACAAAAATGTCAACAAGCAAAAATTATTTTCTGCATAATCATGGAATAAGAAATACTATTTCTCATCTATTTTTAGTTATGAGGTAGCTTATATTATTTACCTTTGAGATAAAAGCTACTTGTATTTTTTAGAATAGCTGTTAGATTATTGTTAGGTATTCCATCATTTTCTAATAGTGTATAAAAGTCTTTAAAAACTATATTTATTTGTTTGTGTGTGAAGCTGCATGTGTATATGTGTTTATGTGTATAAGTGTGAGCAGGTACACGCATGCACTACAGTGTGTGTAGAGATCAGTGGAGAACATTCAGGTCTGTTTTTGCAGGTATACTTTGAGGCAGTTTCTATCTCATCACTCTGCTGTTCTTTTTGCTGCACTTACTGAGAACTTCCAGAAAATTCTCCTATCTCTTCCTCCAATCTCATCTTCTGTGTGCTGGGATTATAGAAGCCTGACATGGCTTCAGGCTTTTAATGTGGGGGGTGATGCTCAAACTCAGGTGCCCAAGCTTGCGTAGTGAGCACTTTATCCATTGAATCATCTCTCCAGGCCTGAGGGGGGAAAATGTGAATGCAGAGAATTCGACATTTTAGATAAAGTCAGTGTATTTATGACTATTTAGGTACCCTTGTTTTTATATTTCAAATTAAACTTATATAATTATCTAATTCTCAGCTACTGCAATTACCATTATATAAAATGTGTTTTAAAGTATACATCAACAAAATAATGCATTTGGAATTCCTACTATCATATGATGAACCATATCTGCCAATAAAGATAAAAACAGTAAATTGATAATAAAATGTGTTTATATTATTTTATTTACATGACATTTTATTTTCTTTATATGATTTAAACTAAATATTCTTAATAGCTGTGAATATAACTAAAATGGGTTAATCAGATAATAATCAAGATAATTTTCTAGTGAATTTCACAATGTTTAGGGAGAAATGCATGCAATTATTTTAATGTTTAATAGTTTTCCTTGATATACTAGGAATAAACCTATTTTATTTTAGAACCTAAGTAGGTATGCATTTACAACTTTTCAGATGGAGAAAAAACTTTTGAAACCTTGTAGGTAGAAGAAATAGATATCAACAAATCCATTCCAGGGAAGAGCCCAAAGCATGATTCAGTCTCTAATACATTCTGTTAATTTTTAGCTCTGATCATGAGTCAGCTTCTAATTTTTTTCAATTATGATACAGATTGTGACATTGCAAGGCAATGATGTATGCAGACAGGATGGAAAATGATAAAGGGAGAATAGTATTAATATTAGCATGCACATTCTTTGTGTTTATTTTTGGCTTTACTTTCTTCTTAGTTTATTTTAGGGGACTGAGGAAAAATGTTAATTTTTATTGGAAAAGTCATTTATGTTCCTAAAGTGGGAAAGGTTGTGCTTTGCCAATCATCACATGCCTGTAATCTCTGCACTCAGGAGGCAGATTCCAGAGTTCAGGAGTTCAACTCCAGTCTGTTCTATATAGTGTACATAGTAACCCCAAGTCTCAGGGAGAGAGAAAAGGAAAGAGAGAAAGAGAGAAGAGAGAGAGAGAGAGAGATCAGTCCTATCTTTCCAATTCATTATGTGGGGATTATGAGGAACCTTTTCAAAGAAAATCTGAAGTTAGCAACAGAAAAGTCACCACCCATGTTTAAAAGCCCTTTCATTTCCTTGGTTCACCTCCCCAAAGCACAGCCAAAAGCTAGAGCCCAAATGACTGACAGTTCACTTTTGCTGATGCCTCTCTGCCTGGATGTACAGCCTTCCTTCTCTGTCCTGCAGGGTGGCTTCTGATTTCTCCTACTGTGATCACAGCTTTAAGTCAGACTGCAGCTTGGGGCACTGCCAAGCTCACTGCAGCTTTCTAAGTTAAACCACCCCACTGTGTCACAAAGCAATTCTTCCTGAACAGCTCATTATATTTTCTCTAAATTAGCAAGATTTAAAGGTGTCCTAAAACAAACTCACAAGTCTGTCCTTAAATAGTATACAAAATCCAAATCTAGATCACAATGTGGATTGATAAGCCTTCCTGTCACCTAATAAGGGAGTTATTCAGTATAAACTCTCTAGACACATGTTTAAATATAAGCTTATGAGTTTTGGGGTTTGTTTGAACTTTAATATGTAAACATATTACAAATTGATCCTATTCCCATTGAGTTAACTCTTTTGTCCCTTCTCCCCTCACCCCCATTCCACTGAGGGCCCACCTCAGTGGAAATATTGGTAATAACTGTGGGGTCATGAATATCACCTTCTGAGAAAGCCTTCATGAGACATGATAAATATAATGTTTGATATTATGCAACACTTTCTCATCCATATTAAATGACAGAACTTCGCAAGTAGGTGTTGTGTTTCTTCTGCTAAGTTCCTTCAACACTGGATGCTTTTCCCATGAAGTGTCCATGCCACGGTAAAACCATCTGTCCAAGGAAGGGCATGGGTAGTTTTCAACATTTGTCTGCCCTCTAGTTTGCAGTCCTGAGAATTTCTTCCAGTAAAGTAGGCACAGGTACTTTTGAAAACTAATTTTATAGAAAGACCAACAAATTAATTTTCTTCACAAATCCAAATACTAATAATTCTTCCAAATACATCTCAAGATTAAAAAATTCCATGTAAAAGTTTGTTGGATTTTGATTAACATTCTTGGTGGTTTAGGTTCTTATATAACTTTCAGTAATTCTTCTGTTTGGAAGAATTTATACTTAAAAAAGTATAAATCTATGCCAGCACATTTAGGTGGCTTATATAGTTAATTTATATTAAAAAGCAGATTAGGGTGTTTTTGAAATACATATTTAAATTAATCATGCTTTCTTTGTATAATTAATTGAGGTAAATTAAATAGTGACTATAGTTTAAATAGTTTGATTAATATTTTGTACATTTATTTTAAAAATAACTAGCAGCTTTAAAACTTACTTAAGACTCAAATGCACTTTAAAAATATAATAATCACTGGGCATGGTGGCGCATGCCTTTAATCCCAGCACTCCAGAGGCAGAGGTAGGAGGATCGCCGTGATTTCGAGGCCACCCTGAGACTCTACAGTGAATTCCAGGTTAGCCTGAGCTAGAGTGAGACCCTACCTCGAAAAAACAAAACAACAACAACAAAAATATAATAATCGTCCCTGAATTAGAAAACAACTTATAATAGAAAAAAATATTAAGCAGATATCATACAAATAGAGGGAAATTGTTTCCTAGTTCTTTAGAATAATTATGAGATTATATGGCATAATACAATAAGTTTGTGAGTCAGAACACTTATAGAAAATGCCTGATTCTGTTAACTGTGGCTCTCAACGCTTTTGCGCTGCAAGTGGAGCAGCCTCTGCTCCATGTGAAAGCCAAGCACAGGAAGTCGGCAGCGTGACAAAGCTTTGGTGCAGTTGGGAGGAGAAATCTGGCAGCATTGCACCTGGCTCTGCCCTGTGCCCCACTCCACCCTCCTGTGACAAGCCCTGACAACCCTCCTCCTCTCCATTCATGCGAGCCCCTTCCCCATCCATACAAGTCCTCCAGACATTCTTGGCCCATGTTATATCCAAGCCTTCCTACAAATGAAGGTTAATTGCTGCTCCTGTGCTCGCATATTATTTGGATGCTGATTCATTAAAGATAAAGCTTTGATTCTGAACAGTTCACCCTCTCATCCCCATCTGATACATACATTTGATGCATATTTGGAGTAAACACACTATATTACATAAACACATCAGAGTACAGAACAACATACCTGATTTCAATTTTTTTTTTCTTTACACATGTCCATATGACATGGTGCACTGTTGAAGCTGGTTCTCTTCCATTCGACCTGCTACCTCTGCCCACTCATTAAGTCAGTTAGAAAAATTCATTTTACATTTGGGTTCATTAGTTTATTAATTGTCCCTGTGGGAAAGTTAAAAATCTTTGGCAGGCATTCAGCAGGTAGTGTTCTGAAAAGCTCCAGATAGAATCTGCCTTTGAAATTGAATGAAATATCTCATTTTGGAGTAAATACAAAATGATTTTTGAAAAAAAAATGTATGGGATCAAAATGATTATGGAAAAAAAGAAAGTTAAAATATTTCTGAAATTCTACTTTTAATACAATTTTTATGAGTATTGAGATTAAGCTTGAATACAATGATAGTCATAATTGTGTTCTCCCAGAATATTCTATATGAAAATTACTTACCTAAGAGCTGTGCACATAGGAAATGTCTTGTATTTTATATGTTTATCTATTGCTATAGTTAATTTTCTATGGTTAATTAATATTGTACTTGGATTAATAATCATTGTAGAAAGATTACATACAAAAAGAAAACAGAGCTGGGTGTGGTGGTGCACACCTTTAATCCCAGCACTCAAGAAGCAGAGGTAGGAGGATGGCCATGAGTTCAATGTCACCCTGAGACTACATAGTGAATTCCAGATCATCCTGAGCTAGAGTGAGACCCTACCTCAGGAAAAAAGAAAAGCAGAATGTTATAAAAATATTTTATGGGGACAAACAATAGGACATACACAGTGAAATTCAGATTGATTTGGATATCAAAAATTTTTGCAATTAATTGAGTTTGCAATGGGCCTTAAGTGACAGGGGTATTTACAATGAGTGAAAATATCTTTGTCTTACATGTATCTCCTACTGGAAGAAAATTATAATAGTGTCCTATAACAGGTGCAAGGATAAATGAATTTCACTCTTTAAAACCTTTATTTTTTTAGACACAAGTTAGAACATGTTTACCTGTACATTGTTTAAATACAATGATGCCTAAGCCTTCTTCCTGACATATAGTAGTTCTAGATTCTTCTATTGGCTGAATTATGGGGCAATCTTGAGAAGTCATGTTTGTACTTATCACTTATTATTAACTATTTATGCTTACAAAGCACATTTGTTTATATTTATATCCCTTCCTTTCGGAGACGGAGCACATGCATCGATCTGCATCATGGTGCCTGGCTGCCCTGACAAAACTTATCCTCTGATCAGAGTTGAAGGCTCCTTCCATCAGCCAAATTGATTGCAACTGACACTTGACAAAGTGGCTAATCAGAGCAGTAGTCAGTCTCCTACACACAGATACTATCTAATCAGACACACTCTCATTGGTCAAGGAGAGACTGAATTAGGGAGAAAAGGCCAGAAACACTCTCCACCACTCTGTTATATAATATACGAACATCCAGATACCAGTCAATAGATTTTTTTTTTAATTAAATGCTTCCTGACACAAATTCAGTAAGGCTGCAAAGTCCTTATCATCCACTCACACATTAATATTATTTAACCTAATATCTCCTAAATTACTTAATTACTATGCTCTTTTATTTTAAACAATTTCTTCTTTGTTACTTCCCTTCTGACTGATTTTCACTCTATAGTTAAGAGCAATTAATGTAATATAAGGTATAATGGCTTATTTGCTTGATGACATGAGGTCTCATGTATTCCAGGCTAGCTGTGAATTCACTATGTAGCTGAGGCTGACCTTGATTATTAGACCTTCCTATGTCTACCTTGACAGTGCTAGGACGACCAAAGGGTGACTACACCCAGTTTATGCAGTGCTGAGAAACAAATACAGGGCCTCATGCGTGATAGCCAAGCACTCTACCAACTGAGCTACTTTTTCAGTCCCTAAAGCCCCCTTTAACAATATACTAAAGCAGTTGAAGTTTTACTGTTAGGTTATAAAATTCTAACAACTTGTATACCATGGGTTATGGAAGAATATGTAGGTAATGGGTAAATAAATATTATATTATTAATAAAATGAATGTATTAACTAAAGAATTAATATCAGTTAATGAATTTTAAGTTAATTCTAAACAATCATTTATCATTTGTTTACATACTCATTTATACCAAATATCCTCTGCCTATATACTTTTCAATGAGTGACAATCTTTTATTACTCTCATTATTAATTTGGTTGCTAAAATAGTTCCAAATTTGTCTCATGAAGCCTCTGAAAGTTTGTTCCAGGGCCCTTTCTCTGCTCTGCCATTCGAGGAACATTTATATGCCTTCCCAAGGAGGAAGAGTTTCTCATTCTTTGGCTGCCCCTGCCAAAGTCTCACAGATTCTTTGCTTGGAGAATGCCATCAAGAAATCAAGATGAGAGTGATAGATATGTTTACTCCTACTGCTGTGTTACTGCTTCTAGGCCCTTGCTGCAGTCAGAGGTGGGATGCAGATTATGGAGATGTGGGTAGAGATACCAAACTAGTGATGCTAATACTGTCACAGCTCACCTGACATCTTAGAGCACATGCTAAGCTTTCCCATTTATTTATTATTTGTAACTCTCTTCTTTAACACCAAAAAAAGTTGTTTTCTATTCTCAATAAAACAAATATCCTTAAAGAGAAAGCACTTTAAGCACTTTAAGTATCTATCACTCGCTTTGTACACAACACTGACATACACAAATGCAAATGGACAATGTCCTATGATGCATTGCTCATAGTTTTATCCAGTGCCCTCCTTTCACATTGTCTTTGCTATTAGCAACATATAACCCTGATTTCCTCCTGGATATTTGCATGCAGACCATGACCTATAAAATTAACTAAAATTGATCCTATTAATATTACTGTTCCAGATGTGATTCTTTACCATTTTAAAGGTGCACTTTTAACAAAAATATGCCATGCAATTGATACACATAAAATTTGTAATATTTCCATTGTCCCAGAAATTGTCCTTGTGCCTCTTTAAGGCAAATCTTATCCTCAAGGGAATGTATCTGCTGAACTCATTCTGAAGAGGTTTCACTCCTGTAAAACTCATATAAGAGCTGGAGAGATGGCTTAGTGGTTAAGGTACCTGCCTGTGAAGGCTAAGAACGCTTGTTCAAATCTCCAGGTCCCATGTTTAGCCAGATGCAAAAGTGACGCCAGCATGCAATGTCGCACATGAGCACAAGGGGGCACATGCTGCTGGAGTTTATTCACAGCGGATAAAAAGACCCTGGCAAAGCCATTCTCTCTCTGCCTCTTCCTCTGTGTCTCTGTCTCTGTCTCTGTCTCTCTCTCTGTCTCTGTCTCTGTCTCTCTCTGTGTCTCTCACAAATAAAAAAAAAAACATATAAATGGCAGCATAGAGTACACACCCAAATATGCTTCTTTGAGAATATATTTAATTCTAATTTTAAGTGTATTTCACTCATATAGAGAAATAGTAAGATGTCTATGTATAATTTATTTCTCAAACTATAAACAATTTATATAAGTTGTATCTTAGCATATTTATACTCTGTGGAGCAAAAGATTGTTTCTTATATATATTAAAGATATTTCAAACTTGAATCAGCAAGTCAAGTATTTATACACTAATAATCGTTCAGGCAGATAAGTAGTTTGATTGATTTCATTAAAAAAAAAAAAAAAAAAAAAAACTTAATTTAGCTGGGTGGTGGCACATACCTTGAATCCCAGCAGAGGGAGACAGAGATAGGAGGATTTCTATGAGTTCGAGGCCAGTCTAAGACTACTTGGTGAGTTTCAGGTCAGCCTGGGCTACAGCAAAACCCTACCTTGAAAAACAAACAAAGACCAAAAATTATTTTTGATGTTTCAAACAAAATTACTAACAAGTAATTAATTAATTAGCATTACTTGTTAATATTTAGAGTTATAAGATTATGTGTGTGTGTGTGTGTGTGTGTGTGTGTGTATTTCATTTGTTTGCCAACAGAGTAATACAGAGAGAAACAGAAAGAAGGAGAGAGAGAAAAAAAATGGGCATACCAGGGCCTCTAGCTATTGCAAACCAACTCCAGGTGTATGTGCCACTTTGTGCACCTGGCTTTAAATGGGTACTGGGGAATCAAACCCAGGTCATCGGGTATGTTGGCAAGCACCTCAACTTCTGAGCCATTTCTCTAGCCCAAGTCCAATATTTTTGCAATCATTTTCCTTAAATTGCACTTTATGTAATGTCTAGGTCCTGAGGAATAACAAACACTTTGTAAGTCTCTACAATGTGCAATTTCCAATGTTGTGTGATAGAACTATAATTTTTTATATACATGATATAAGAAGGTTTAGAGTAAATACAGTTGTATGATAGAGAGTAACTATGGAGGGGAAATTGACAAGTACTGTAAGAGATAGCTATGGTTTATAGACTAAGAAAATAACAGTTATGCAAAAAGAGTAATACAGGCAATAGATGCTGTATATACAAAGTTATTTATTTCCAAAGGAGTTTTGTCTGTTCAAAAGTTTGGAACAAGAAGAAGGCTACTATTGGGCTGGAGAAATGGCTTAGTGATTAAAGCATTTGCCTATGAAGCCAAAGGACCCAAATTTGATTCCCCAGGACCCACATAAGCCTGATGCACAAGGGGCACATGCATCTGGAGTTCGTTTGCAGTGGCTAGAGGCCCTGGCATGCCTATTCTCTTTCTGTCTCTATTCTCTCTTTCTCTGCTTGCAAATAAATAATTTTTTTAAAAAAAAAAAAAAAGGCTAATATGGCCAGAAGGGAGCGAAGAAATGAGTAGGAAGAAACCATAGGTGAACTACAGCAGATTCTGTGGACAATGGAAAAAAGTTCAGGCACAAGGCAAATGGGAACTATTGACCATTAAGCAGTTAAGTTTCCTAAAGTGATTCATTTTCTGAAATGATTGTTCTGACCAATAGAAAAGCAATTGTGCTGGGCATGGTGGTGAGCACCTTTAATCCCAGCATTTGGGAAGCAGAGGTAGAAGGATCACTGTGAGTTCGATGCCACCCTGAGTCTACCTAATGAATTCCAGGTTAGCCTAAAAAAAAAAAAAAAAAAAAAAATATATATATATATATATATATATATATATATATATATATATATATAAATTAGAACTAGGAGTTGAAAATGGACACTAGTTAGGCAAATATTCACAAGACCACCACGTACAGTGATGCACTTTGCATATGTTTTAAAAACCACAACCAGCCAATGGAGCAGATGGAAATAGTGCAACCTTCAGGGGTGGTTGTAGAAGTGGAGAGAAAATAGGGAGTAGAGCCACACTCACAAACATGCATACATATGTGGCTAAATGAAAAGGACTTAGCAAGTAAAGCCTATGTGCATCTAACAGAAAGCAACAAATTCCAGCAGCTATGTTTCTGGATCTCAAATGTGTGGAATTAATAGAGGTATCTAAGCATGAGGAGTCTGTGGCAAACTATAAACATGAAAATTGGGTACTTATGAAATGCTATTGTAGTACTTTGAGTATAAATTTACATCCATAGCTTCAGGTATTTGGATACTCAATTTCCATTTCGTGTTGCTGTTTGGGAAGTTTGAGGGAAGCCTTTGAGAAGAGGAGACTTGCCAGACAAAGTGTGTCACTGGGGGGTGGGTCTTGGGTATTATGGCCTGGACCTACTTGCCACTTGACCTTACTCTTGCTACTTCCTCCATAATGATTGTGAAGTTGTGACACCCAGCTGTCTGATTCCTGCCATGGTTTCCTATCATGATGAAATTTCCCTTGGAAATTTCCATAAGCTGCTTTTGGCTGCATGGTTTGTACCAGCAATGAGAAATAACTGCTACAGATACCAAAGAGATACGTGTGAATAGCTTAGAAAAGAGTATATATGGACCATCTGTAAGAAACTGAAAGAAGCTAACATATCATGGCAGTTAAGGCCATAGAGCAAAGCATATCACCTATGGAAAAGACCCTGAAGCCAAAACTCTGTGGGTTTAGCATAAGATCTACTTCTATTTCTACATTCATATGTTGATATAAGAGGAGGAATCAATACAACACATATCAAGGAGCCCATGGTGATAGAAGAGAATAAGGGGGCTGGATTCCCCAGTACCCACATAAGGCAGGTGCACATGGTGGCACATGTATCTGGAGTTCATTTGCACTGGCTGGATGCCCTGGCGTGCCCATTCTCTCTGTATGTATCTGCCTCTTTCTCTCTCTATCTGTCTGTTGCTCTTAAATAAATAAATAAAATAAACAACAAAAAAAGATAAATAGAAAAATGTGCATAACTGAAGCCAAGAGAAGTGAGTTAGGCTGGATATGGCTATGTTCTTGTGCTATCCCAGTGCTGAGTAGATGAAGACAGGAGAGTCCCTGCGTCTTGCAGGCTAGCTAGTCTATCCCCATCAGTAGCTTCAGTGAGAGATCTGTCTCAAAGAATAATGTGGAGAGTGACTGAAGTGGACACCTGATGTCAACTTCTCACCTTCAGGATACACAAGTGCACCCATGTCACATGCAAACACATGTGCACATTATGCATGCATATGCAGAAAGCAAAACAAAAGAACTGAGTTTACTAAAAGCACAACATAGTTGTGAGGACAAGTGACTTCTAAATGTTTTCAATATAGATGGCAATGGCAATGTTTCCTATAATGAAGTATTAAAAATGGAAGCCAAAGGGCTGAAGAAATGGCTCAGGTGTTTGTCTGCAAATCCTAGTGGCCCAGGTTCCATTCCTCAGTACCCATATAAAGCCAGATGCACGAAGTGGTACATGGATCTGGAGCTTGTTTGCAGCAGTTGGAGGCCATTGTGCACCATCTCTGTTTGCCTCTCTTTTCTCTACGCTTGTAAATAAATAGATCAATTTTTTTTTTTTTTAATGAAAGCCAAATTAGAGTGAACAATGATGAAGGGACAAAAGAAATGGGAAAAAGCATGCAAAAATAGCAAAAAGTTGTGTGCTGAATATCAAGAGGTAAACAAAGCAAAGATTTTGTTTCACTTTAGTTTTTCGATAAGAAATACCAGCCCGTGTTTTTATGCTTATTGAAATTCTACAGCAGAAAAAAATCCCCATTTTCTTTCCTTATTTATAGAAAATGCTTACCTATTTCTCAGACTGAGTGTCATTTGTAATGTATTACACAATAAAATGATGTATCTCTAGTCTTATAACTCATTGGAATTCCATTAAGGTAGTTACATACTTTGTATAATTGATTTGATTGTCATAAGACAATTTATTGAAATCAGACTCTGGACAGCTATTTTCTTCTCCTTTCAAACCACCTCTTACCTGTGGGAATCAAAGATCTCTTCAAATGCACCCAAGTAAAAAGTGAATCATTCACTATCTACTTCAAAGTGGATAAAAGGGAGCAAAAAAAAATGGAGAACATACCAAGGAAGAATACTAAACAGGAAAATAAATACACGTTTTTCCTGTTTCTTCTACTCAACATAAAATCTTGAGATTTATTCCTTCTGTAATTTTTAGGTGGAGCTTGTCCATTTAAATTTTGAACAATATCACCATTGCTTTTGAGTCATTGTGAGGCTGGCATGTAGATCATTTCAATCTACTATGAAGAATATGGTGAGGAGTTTGTGATTATGTTTCCATACATCTTTTAACGGTCATATACATGGTGTCTTTCATGACTATTTACTTAGGACTGAAATTTTGGTGGTGCTATTTTTACATTTTCCATAGTTACACAGAGTAATTATGAAAAATCTGGAAATATCGAGAATTTTATGGCTTCTCAGTCCTGTCCACTATTTGTATTACGATTTATATGGATTTAGCTACCATGCTAAATGGGGGGTAATATGTCATATTGGTTATAATTTCTGCACCTATGTGGAATTGTTGTTTTAAAAACTCCATAGTTTATTATTTTAATTAAATTTTGGCTAGTATACAGTAGTTGAAACTGCTGTCTTAATCCTTGTAACATAAAAGAATTTACCCATAGATGCATGAATACATGTGAGCTGCATTGATTATAATGTTCAATGTTGAGAGAGGAATGGTTTGAGCTGGATTGTTTATCTTTAGAGTTTCCATAAAAGCATGAAGGGGAAGGAATAGTGAGGACATTGTCTTCAAGCAGGCTAGAAACTCCATATGCCAATGGGAAGAAGGGGAAAGCAAGTCAGGGAGGAAAGTTGGAAAGCCTGAATCATGTGAAGTTAGGACATTGTGCTTCTGACTGATCTGGCTATGGAAGTGAGAGAAGGACCTTGTATACCTTCTGCACCCATGGTCTATGCAGTTAGTGCACTGCATGGCAGGATTCATGCTCATGCTTCTCTCTCAAGGTGGATATGGTCTCACCTGTGTGTTCTCTCTTGTTTTTGCCACTGTGTAGAGATGTTCTCTGAGGCTTCACAATGCAATATGGCAGATGATTAGTGTTTCTTTACATGAAAAATGAATGCACTATTCAAATCAAATTTAGAAATGTCAAATAACTATTATATTTTGTTTTTATGTATTATTTGGTAATTGTTGGTTAGAAAGATTAATTTCATTTAACTTGGTATTTTCCAAGATACTTATTATATGAAAAAAAAAACTATAGAGGGATAATAACATCCACTGAACACTGTGTCCTAGTATATTTATTTTTGGTGTTAAGAAATTATCTATCTGGCATATTTCTGTAGTATACAAGCCCACTGAAATCTAATCCACATAGCTGTGTGACTTTGAATACAGCATCATCTTGATTTCTGAAACTGCAACAGAGAAAATCTAATGAGCACTAATTAAAGATCCAATGTACCACAAGTCGTTATTCCAACCCACGTTAATCACTGGAATCCTACATCATAATTATGAATATACATGTATTTTTCTCAAAAACTTAGAGGAACCTTCTCTTCTTTGTTCTCATATTTGAGCCTATGCTCTGAGAACAAGTTTAACAATCCAGCCCATCCACACCTGGACTTTTGATGGCAACTTTGACTTTTCTGCTGCTTCTTTCATAACTGAAAGTGTTCCTAGATTTTTTTTTTTTCTGACCCAGTCATAACTTTTATTTTTCTGGACAGAGATTCTGCATTCTCTTCCAGAGTCCTTTCAGCCTACCTAGATTTCCATCCCCTCATCTTCTGGAGTTGATTTCACAGGAGCACTTACTCCTCTACTTCATATCATGTTCTACATCATTTCCTGGACCAGAATGCTTCCTGGTCCTGGACTTCACCATCCAATATGGAAGGGAACATGCCAACTAGTGATACTTATATTAACAAATAACTAAAAATGGCCAACAAGAGTAATTATGAGGGTATGAATTAATCCCATTAGGAATTCCTTTGAAGAGAAAATTGGGGATTAATTTAGTTTCACTGATATCCTTTCTTCACAGCAAGAGGAGCAATTGCTTACATCAGAAGACTTATCTTCTAAGAGATGTTTTGTTACCAAAGAGTTTCAATGATATGTACCTGAGTGATCTTCATTCAGTTTGGATGTTTCTGAACATGAATTATGAAGTGCTTCCTGTCATTTAAATATAAGTTCCTTAGGAGTTGCACATGACCTCATATGTCATATTGCTCCAAGAATATTAGAATTCTGACACCCAGACCCAAAAGTTTTGTTTCTTACATTATGGCAACCTTATATTTCTTGAAAAAAATCAAAAGTGAAAAACAAATTTTGCATCCAAGGTGTGAAATTAACATGATATATTTGGCCTTTACAAAGTAGATTTGTTAGGAAGGGACTGACTTTACAGAATCCAGGACCTTAACAATAAGTAAGCAAAATGGTATTACCATGAGCTAAGTACAATAAGATGTGTGTATGAAAATTTCAAAGTAAACCCCACTGTTTTGTATGCTAACTAAAATTAGTAAACAAAATGATATTGATAAATATGTCTACAAGTGAACGTTTTATTTCTTTTCATGCTGAAATCATAAACAATTACAAAATAATGAAAATCATTATTTTCATAATCAGCTCAACATTAATGAAACATTTTAAAAATAGTCACTCAAGCCTTTGTCCTACTTCTCTTTCAATTTTAATCAATATGGATCCCAGAAGTATAATCCAGCCTTATACAGATAGCACCCACTTTCGATTTAGACAACTTCAAGCTTCAATTCACAGACAGAATGTAACTTGAAGGATGTCTATAACTCATGCCTCATATTCTTAAACATGCTGCTTTCATGCACACAACACACATGTAACCAGAATTACCAATGCACAAAGCACTGCACTGAGGGACATGAGGTCCCCTACTACCATTGGGTGAGTCACCTGCTTAATTTGATGCCATTAGCTCAAATTTTGGGTGAAAAGAAGCAGTAAATTATGATGGATTTGGTACATGGGTCTTATATTTGCACTTGGATATATTAACTCTCCTATTCAGGTGTGTGTCTTTGAAAACCTATTTAATTTCTCCATGTCTCAATTTTGCAAACTCTATAACTTTCGTTTGCCTACAGCTATGTGACTTCTTGATTTATACCAAAGTATGCCAAAATTATCAACTTGTGAGTCTAATCTTTGTCACAGAACACACAGGGTTCAGCTGGTGACATGGTTTCCACCCTTTGATGTCATGCTCATGCTCCAGCCAAGCCTAGTTACTATCAAAGGTTTGTTGCAAAAACTTGGCTAAGTTCCTTCCTTTTCTGCTCACCAACTTCCACATCCACATAATAGATATTTGGATAATATACACAGATGCTTGTCAACTGATGATGGGTTTATGTCCTGATTAACCATTGTGAACTGAAAATTCCTTATAAGCTTAAAAGGCATTTAATACACCTAACCTTCTGTACAGCATAATTGGAAATTGCAGTACAATACAGAGTACTCTTCATTTATACTCACAAACCATGGCTTATCAGATACTGCTCATGATGCTAATCCATGCATCATGAAGGAAGGTCACTACTACCCATCACTAGCCAGAGAAAATATCAACATAAGAAATATCATTCTACTGAGTGTGTATCACTTATATGCCATCATAAAGTCAGAAAAAATCCAGAGTCCTGCTCAAAATAATGACTGATTCATATAGTTTCAACTGTTGATTATTATTATTAATGTTATATTATTATCCATAACTATTTTGTTATCATTGAACATTTGTGTGAACCTTGACCAAGCCTGACTCTAGGTGATTAAAAAAAAATGGAAGACCTACAATAAAGAATAGATAATGAATGACTACATGAATTTCAGGAGAAATAAGGAAACTAGATCTAGGATCAGAGCCTACATGGGACCATGGATTATTTGCTGCTGATGGCATGGCTCTTGTAGGACTAAGGGTCAGACCTTGGAAACCTCTTTGGCTGAGTTTTCTTGAACTTTACTGCCTCCCCACTTGCCAAGGGCTACTGCAGCCATTATCAGAGGTCATCACAGAGACCTTGAGAAGCTATGCTTGCTCAGCTCGCCAAGCCTAATCACAACCTTGCAATGCTCAATAAAGCTTGTGAGCAGAACTGATCATGACCTTGAGTTGCATCTGCATCCACAAATCCAAGCTGTGCTCAGAAATGGCTTGGCAAGCCTTTGCAGCTCCTTCACCCGTAAGGTTTGCTCCCCCTTAACTTGTCCTTCTCATGTGAACCTCTGTGTTCCTTTATTATTTCAGTCATGACTTATTTTCTGGGAAATATACGTATTCAAGCTTCATAAAGATATGTAGTCATAAGATGCCCTTCCAGTGTTCATTTCTCAACCTTTTTTGAAAATGCTCATAAGCAGATCTTTGTCCCTGGACAATTTTCCCCTTCTGGAGGGATGAGCTTAGATTGTCTGTTCTGTGGAATAGCTTTCCTAAGTCCTTATCCCTGAGCCAAGATCAAGTTCTTCCTTTGATAATACTAATCACAAGGACTCTTCATTTCCAGATCCTAGGATCCAAGTATTTTTTCAAGATTTCGGCTGTGGGCATAATTTCTTCCCATCCTTCTCTTTGCTCACAAAGAATCATGTGAACAGATCTGAAAGGAATATGCTATTGTTTTTATATTCCATTATGAAGTTTAATGAGTAAAAATAGCAATATCTCTCTATTACTTTATAATTCCTGTTACCTGAAAATATAAACTTTTATTTTGTCATCTAAATACAATGCCAGCCCATTGTAAGATAAACAGAAAAATCAAGCAAAACAAAATTAAAAAAAAGAAACATGTTACTTACTGAGGAAGCAGATGAAAGTATGGTGTGATGCTAATTTCTATCTTCCTGGTTTTATGTGACAAAACCAAATATTTAAAAAAATCACAGTTTATAAATCCGGATGCATTACAACCCCATTTCTTATGCTCTAATCATATCTTCATCTGAACACTTTTTTCTTCTCCTTGAGAGTATCTGTCATATTCACAGCTGGCTAGAAGAAATTTTGTAAAACTTTGTGTCTTTGCAGGTTAAACATGAACTAAAATGTCAATATTCATATGGCGCCACTTCATTAAATCTACCTTCCTAGTGACTTGGACCATGTAAAAATTTTTAAGAAGCCCTTAAATTGTGCCAGAGTCAGCAAAACATCACCTGTTAGTCATTGCAGACTCTGCTCACCTCTGCGAGCTATTGCTCAGCATTCTGACAGGCAAGGTTTATGACAGGCAAGCTGAAGGTGAAGAGGATGGATGTATAAACAGTGGCATGCAGCCCTGCCCTCTTCTCTGCCAGACTGCCTGAACAAGACTCTGAGGATGCAGGGTCACACTGCCAACAGCCATGATGGGAGTGTGGGCTGCAGTGCCCTTAATTGGGTGCACATGCTTTGGCATTTCTGTGCCCTGATTAGCACTGTGTGGGCTGATCAGCACTAGGCAGGAGCATAGCATCCTCAGGAAAGAGCATATGGAAAGTGCAGATGTTCAAAGGAGAGCTTCACCCCACTGGCAGCCAGCACTTCCTCCTTGAAGAATTGTCATATCATATCTTGAACAAGAATGTGCAGGAAGGATCCAAATAAATTCTAACCTGAGAAATAGTGTAATGATTTCTTTTTCAGAGAAAGCTCCATGACTTTAAAATCATGTTTTCTTGAGGCATGCAAATACTATCTCTATGACTAAAAGAAAAATATCAATAGCATTGCATAGCAGAGATAAGCAAAAATTACCCAATGGAAGAGTTAAAGCAATGCAAATGTTCCCAGGTCATATAACTTTTCAATATGTTTTCTTTTACTTATTAATGAATCAACCAAGTTTATGAAGCATCTACAGCAGATGAGAAATCTCAAGTGGAAAATAGACTTGGACATGCAGAAAAAATGAAGTCCTAAAAACAGGCTTAATTTACTTAAAGAGGACACAATCTGGCACAGTGAAATGTAAATGATGCCAGCTAAGTACTCAGTCTCAAATCATCCAATAATTAGCCATGCTCTTTGAGTTTCAGTGTTCTCACGCAGGGCTAGTCATGTTCAATGACACAATTATAAATATCTTCTCTAGCCCTAATATATTACAGATTTATATGTTATCTTTTTGCTACATAGTTGATGGATTCATTAGTACTTATTCCAATATCCCACTGTATAATCTATACCATGGACAGGTCTAGAGGATGGAGAAGCTCCTGCCACATGACATTCATGCTTGCATTTTGTTACAGAAGACAAGTCTTTACATGTCAGTAAATGGATAACTAATAAAGAAACGAAATCATTGTTGCTACAGACATAGGTGAAACAAGGCCATGAAATACCTAAGTATGCTTGCTTAATTTAGAGTAGGGTGTCAAGTATTTTATTTTGGAGGGAGTATATTTAAAACATACAGTAAGAAATTGTTAATGATGTACTCCATAAACACTACAAAGTAATATTTGCAGCAATTGCTACCTTGTCTTTTCTATTTTAGAAAAGAGTAGCAAAATTCATGTTGGAAATGCATGGTCTTGGAGTTGGTTCTCTGTATCTTTTCTCAAGATTTGATGTACTATGAAAGTGATTGCCCAACTGGGAACATGCCATCCACAAGATAAAAATGGGGAAGCTGAAGTAAGCTAAACCCCATTGTTTTATCTATAA
Source organism: Orientallactaga sibirica (assembly GCA_036365145.1). Taxonomy (NCBI): domain Eukaryota; kingdom Metazoa; phylum Chordata; class Mammalia; order Rodentia; family Dipodidae; genus Orientallactaga; species Orientallactaga sibirica. The sequence goes on along the minus strand of JAEOAD010000030.1, from coordinate 19,784,372 downwards.
CATCTGTATTACAATCTGGCAATCACTGCAAATTAAAGATAACACTTCTCCCTGGAGAAGAATGATTTCGCATTAGTATTTGGGGGTATGATAATAAATTCTACAATAAATATTACATTTTAAAAATTAGCCCCCTTTTTTTAGTAGTTTCACTAACATTTTAGCAGATTTTTCACCTTCAAAGACTAAATAGCCAAAATTATTACATATTAATGTACTTAGAAAGCCCCAGGAAATATTCCTTCCAAATTTTTCTATTGTCTTATACAAATCATTGTTGGTGCCAGGAAATCTTGTCAGCATTTCTAATGTGGAATTGCATCCACAGATCCCAATTCTAAGAAAATCTTATGTCAAATAATAATAATACTCGTATCACATATTACAGGAATTAATTAAATTTTGTTTATACACCTACATCTCACCATTGTTTGAAAAGGGCTGAGGTGGTGACTCAGCAATTACAGGCACTTGCATGCACAGCCTGCAGTTTGTGATCAATTCCTCAGTATCAATATAAAGCCAGATGAACAAAGCAGTGCACATGTCTGTAACTCATTTCTCCTTGGCAGTCCTGAAGTGCCCATTCATATTTTCTTTTTCTCCACCCTCTCTCATAAATACTTTTAATATTATTTGAATCACCATTAGTATATCAATGTTTATGGTTTCTTTGCTTATTATACACAGCAATTTTAGAAATTTGTTTTTTGGAAGTCAAAAAGGGAAACATAAATGATTGAAAACAGGTATTTTTGAAAGACATTTATGTGTTCAAAGATCTTTTTTAATCAATTAATTAATTATTTATTTGCAAGAAGAGAGAGAGAAAGAAAGACATACAGGCAAAAGAGTTAGAGAGAATGGGCATGCCAGGGCCTCTAGCAAACAAACTCCAGAAGCATGTGCCACTTTGTGCATCTGGATTACATGGATCCTGGAGAACTGAACCTGAGTCCTTAGGTTTCACAGGCAAGCACCTTAACTGCTAAGCCATATCTCCAGCCCCAAAGACCTTTTAAATTAATAGGTTATATTTAAATGGTTCTTTGATTCATAGTTTTGAATGTTTTTAACTATAATTTTAGTAAAATGCTAATTTTGGGCTGGAGAGAAGGCTTAGTGGTTAAAATGTTCACTTGTGAAGACTAAGGAATCTGGTTCGACTCCCCAGTACCCACATTAGCCAGATGCACAAGAGGGTACATGCGTCTGGAGTTCATTCGTAGTGCCTAGAGGCCCTGGCATGCCCATTCTCTCTCTCTGTCTCTCAAATTATGTCTCTCTCTCTTTCTTTCTCTCAAATAAATAAACTTTTAAAATGTTAATCTTTTGCCATATTAGAAGTATTATTAGGCAGATTAGAATGTCTAAATTTGATACTTTATATTTTGTATTGAAAATATAATAATAGGGCTGGAGAGATGGTTTAGTGGTTAAGATGTTTGCCTGCATAGCCTAAAGACCCATGATTGACTCTCCAGGTCTCACAAGCCAGTCACACAAAATGACACCAGCATGCAAGGTTGCACACACACACGAGGGCACACACTGTTGGAGTTTGATTGCAGTGGCTGGAGGCCCTAGTATACCAATTCTTTCTCACACTCTTGTTCTCTCACATAAAAAAGTCTAGTCTCTTGGGCTTGCCTCAAATATATATATATATTTCATCAAAAATATCCTTAAAGGTCCAGTACAGAGAACTCTTGAATGAAATTTCAAAATGAATATTAATTTTCAGTAGGCATTCTTAAGTAACTACAATTACTTTAAATTAGCATGAACAATAGCTTGCAAAAGTAACAGCAGAATCTATACATAGCATCATCTCTTTGTAAGAGCAGATATCCTGAGCTGACTCTGATCACAGGAGCCTTTTTGTAAATTAAAATACATTTATTTTTATTTGCCAGAAGACAATAGTCATATTACTTTATAGATTATAAAAGATTGGTTTCTTTCAAATCCTCCATAAAAGGCTATGGTAACATAGGGAGAATTATAGTAATTTGCATTGGAATTTAGAGGTAGATTAAATTTAGAAAAGCATCACCAACTACTCAGTATTTTCACATTATAAAAATGCAATAAACATGGCAATTTTTAAAAAGATCATTGAGATTTAAATATATGAAATATAATCTTCCTAAGTCAGTGATGGCTTTACAGCTTATATGTTTATTTTGAATGTACATAGTCACATTAACAGAACTATAGGAATAGGAAGCTATTAGTTATGAAAGCAGTTAGTGTATTCTGTGTTGTTAGGATGCTTGTCATCACCTTGTAATCTCCTGGGTAGTATCCTTCGTCCTTTCCAATGTCTTGACTTTTCATTCTTTCTCATCAGGGATTTCCCCTTTGCTCACATCAGATGAAAGTAGAATAGCACAATACATTTCTAGAGAAGTGAAGTGCCATGCCTCTAAAGGTCCCCCCAAAAGGTTTCTTATACTGTATGCTAACAACCCCAGCTTTTGCCTGCTCTCTACCTGGCGGTGGCGAGGGTTACATTTGCAATAAGCAGTCTTGACGAGCGAGATCTTCTGGGGCAAAGAACAGGTCTGTACCTTCCTTTCCTGTGGCTCATATGGTATAGACATTCTTGATCTTTATATTCCTTTGAAGAGTATTTTATTGTCTTTGCTGGTTTAAAAACAAAAACAGACACTCAAATCAGCTAAATTGAAACTGAAAAGCATCTTTCTTCAGCAATAACAAGAGAGAAATCAATGGCTCCAACTGATAGCAAATACTCCACTTCACCACAGTGGGTGACTGCTCTTCAACCCCAATTGAGAAAGTGAAAAATTAAAAAAAAACTCCCTACCACAATCTAGCTGAAGACACCTTTAGCCTGCCCTTGTGCTTAACATGCTCTGCTTTCTCCTAATGTCAAGAATCGCTGTCACCATTTCAAATTATTGTTAAGATTCCATATCTTTCCATATGGAATGGTTTTCATATGAAAGTAACCACAAAATATTTAAAAAAAAAACATCGAAATGATGATGATGCAAATCAAATGACAATTAAGTTTATAAAGTGCAGTAGTGGCACACAGCCATGGTGGGTTACCAAATGCTCTAGATTTGGCTAACAGATCCGCTCAGTGGAATGGAACCCATACCTGGAAATGAGAAACAACTCAGAACCATATCCAAAAATGAGCCCACTCTCCAATATCAAGCTCCCACAAATAGTGGGATACAAGAGGGCCTACACCTATTAAATTATCTCTAAAATAATAATGGTTACCCATGTCTCTTGCACTGACACCACTCTCCATTGGAGAATCTGCTTCTCTCTTTCAGATGGATGCATATCCTGAGGAAAGAATCAGCCTATTGCACCACAACAGGACACCAGATGAAGCCATTGAGTCATAGGGGAAATGAGCAAGAGTGCTGCTTTATTGGTGAACCTGGTACCAGAACAAGGGCTAAGGAGATAGACATAAAGCATTCTCCCTATCACATCAGATATCCAAAGACATGGAGACTCACAAAATGTCATCACTGAAATAGACCTAAAATGAACTCAAAATGGCTCAGGGAAACTCTCGGAAGAGGGGGCAGAAAGATGTTGGAGCCATGAGTTGGGTCATTATATACAGAGTCATTGCCTCTCCCACATAACTGATGGCTACCCACATAAGGCAAGACCCACATTACATATTGGGGGGAGGACAGGGAGAAAGTACCATCATGGCTGTATATATACTATATACATAACTAATAAAATTATATTTAAAAAGAAAATAAGAAGATGCCACCTCTATAAAAATAGCATCTTCTACTTTTCTAAATTAAAATTTAATGCTGGTAACAACACTACTGAGCAAATTAAGTTTTCAGATTCCTAAATATTTGTAGAAATAACTCATTGGCCCCATTTCATCATTCTAGTACAATGCTACTGAAATTTATGTTTAAAATATGATACAGATAAAGAATTACCATTGTGCAGGCATTTGCAGCCCATATATATATATATACTCATTTTAAGTTAGTAAAAGGTAAAAGATTTCTGTAAGCTGAAGAGAAACCACAGGATATTAGTCCATAATTTAAATGATAACAGTTGAATAGTAACAACTTAAATTTGAAATAAAAATTTAACTTAATATTTCCATATAAATTGAAGAGAAAATTAAAAAGCTAAATCAATTATTTTGATAAGAATTGAAAAAGATGCAATTCATTTTTACAGGAACATTGGATATTGGATCATCTACAGGTATTTTTAAATGATCATCTTATGTGCATTAAAATATACCTACATGTAATGAATTGATTTGGCCAATTTGAGTTGGCAAAGACAACACTTTCAGAGTTTTGTTTTTTTGTTCTGTTGGGGTTTTTGGTGTTTTGTTTTGTTGTGTTTTGTTTTGGTGTTTCAAGATAGGGTCTTAACTCTAGCTCAGGATGACCTGGAATTCACTCTGTAATCTCAGGGTGGCCTCGAACACATGGCGATCCTCCTATCTCTGTCTCCCAAGTGCTGGGATTAAAAGCGTGTGCCACCATGCCTGGCTCCACTTTCAGGTTTTCTAGGGTGCTTAATAAATAAACTGGCTAACGAAATACTGCCTAGCAGAAGTCCTCATGGACATGCCAATAAGGGTATTAGCTGTGTTTAAGATGGTACTTTCAAGATATTTAAGGATGATTTGAAAGATTTGATCTCTTTCAAATGTTTCATATGCACCTTGAATTTGCTTACAAATCTCACCTTAAAAAGAAAAATCAAATCAAAAGTAAATTTCTTCCTGGTCAATGTTATGGTGTATCACCAGACTGTGTATGATTTCCTATTGACCTAATGAATTTCATATCTTGGAACTTTCTAGAAGAAACAAAGTCCAGGAGAATTTACTATAATGTACTATCAATCTAAATTGTGGTGTATCTGCAAACACATTAATACATTATTTGCTGATGGGTTATCTGTTTACATTGTGCCTCTTCTGTTATGATGCTTAGGCATAACTTTAAGAGATTGCATACCTGATATCTCACAAGGAAAATTGTCACATTAGAAAGAAAGCAATAGTTTTTCAGGTTGACAAAATATCTCAGAAACTACTGACAAATCATTTGCTAATAATTTTAGTTTTTAAAAAATATTTTATTTATTTATTAGTGAGAGAGTTGGAAGAGGGATTAAGAGAAGAGGGAGAGACAATAGGCATACAAAAAGGTCTCTTGTCATGGCATGTGAACTTGAGAGTCATCTGCCACTTTGTGCTTCTGGATTTACATGGGCGCTGGGGAATTGAATGCATAATGGCCAGCTTTGCAAGCAAGCAGCTCTAACTGCTGAGCCCTTTCCCCAGCCCCAAATTTAAGTTTTACAACAAGGAAAATATACCAATTTATTATTTTTTAATATTTTTTATTTATTCATTTAAAAGAGAGAGAGGAAGAGGCAGAGAGAAAGAGAATGGGCATATCATGGCCTCCAGCCACTGCAAACTAACTCCAGATGCATGTGTCCCCTTGTGCATCTGGCTTACATGGGTCCTGGGGAATTGAAACGGGGTCCTTAGGCTTCACAGGCAAATGCCTTAACCGCTAAGCCATTTCCCCAGCCTCCAATTTATTGTTTTGTAACCATCAATGATCTTCCAAGCATCTATCTTAAAGTACAAATTCCTTTAATGCACTTCAACTTTTGTCACAGAGTTACCATCTTCATGATTCTGAAATGACTTTGGATAGTGCTTTTCCAAAGAATTAAATTATTTTTGCACACATAATGCTTTACAGAAGACTGGTGAGCCAAGAAGCATGACTGGTTATTACTGTCATAATTTGAAAGACACCTCAAACAAGACAAGAGAGGTCAAGTGATGATTTTACTTAAAATTGAGTCACTCGTATTTTTCAATGTTAGTTACTGAGGTGTCCTCCTATTCATCTTTCTTATTTCATTGCATATCTAATGCTTAGTGTTGAATGTTGCTTTGATGTGAGGTTTGTATTTCTGTCTAAATTACAAGCACAAAATATGTCTTGGAAGTTATTGTGTTTACCACTTTTATGACATCTTATTCTGGTCTTCATATTGTAAGTTAGGCCTTCAACTTGGACTCAGACTTTCTATATTATACAACACATTTTTAAGTTTCATTCATCCATCTTGTCTTCAACTGCTATAAAATAATAATAAACAGGAACAAACCCAAAATATTCTCCTAAAGTTTCATATCTAGAAAGACCTTTATTTTTAGTTTTCTTCCTATGTGATTTCATGGTTTACTCTACTATACTATAATAGAGTAATAACCATACTATACTTCAGAGCTCCAATTTTTAAATGGTTAAATGAATAATTATGTTTTCATAGGCTCAAACCTATAAGCATGTGAAGGAAAATTCCTTAGATCACCTTAGGACTCTATGAATGGCATGATTGTTTTTGCTATTACTGTCAAAAGTGGTGATCCTGCTGTTTCCCTTTCACATTCTGAGCATATATAACCTTGTCTCATTGGCCCTTTTGTGATCATATTTATCACTATATTTATCCAATGTCAACCATTGCTTTTATCACCTAATTTATTTTTTCTGTGCTATCTTAATGGCAGTTACTCCTCCATGTCTCCAGACTTGATCTTCCTGAATTGGTTCCATGCTCCTGTGATGGCTAGCACAAATCTGTAGTCAGTCCTATCTAATTTGATCATCTTCTTCTGACCTTACTCATGACCCTCTACATATACATGTACCCAACCAGAGAGAACATGCCTAAATGTTGCCCATTCCTCTGTGTCTGTGACTTGCTCTGACTATTAGCTCAAATTCCATCTTTTCCATATTTCCCCATATACACATAAACTTTGTTAACCACTTTTAAATTTCTCATTTTTAAGACAGTCTTTAAACATTTATTTCACATGATGACTTTCTTTTCCAGACCCTGTAGGCTGGTTAGAAACTTATACTTACTTTTATAATGTCTATGGCATTATTTGTCACATAGTATTAAGCTGTGAAGCTTCTTATCTAATTTTATGACTAGGAAACAGTCTTGTAAGTCACAATGTCTATTTCTATCAACCCCACAAATTATAGCACTCAACACATGGAAAGACTTTAATTTGGAGGACAACAATGTATTAGAAACCTTCAGACATATTTTATTCCATTCAAAATACCCTACCAGTATATTCAATTATGTCTATTTAAAATAATTTTATATATTGAATATAGTATTTTTCTCATTCTTTCTTTTGAAAATGTGTATCCCTGGGTCTTTAGAAGAGCTTGTATATATTCCATAACTCCAAACTCTGTATCCTAGTCACTCACTGAGATTAGCCTTCACAAAAATCTTTTGACAGTAAGCCCAACACATTTTCATGGAAGAATATTATAGTTGAGAGGCAGGAGGATTTCTCTTTGTATGAATAATGTCTTGAGCTGACAACTAAATTCATCTCTCTCAAAAGTAATATCTTTATATATGCCATCCAAATTCATCAAGGTTTTTATTTATTATGAAAATTGAATACATAGGGAAATAAACCACTATTAGCACTGAAAAAACTATAAACTGTATCTGATACATGGTCAGATACAACATAGTTTGTAACTTTCAAAATATAGTTTGTTGTGTATAGATATCTATAATTTTTATAACTGAAATTATTGTGCCTATTTAAAATTCTTCTGCCAGGCACCATGGTGACTTGTCTATAAGTCCAGCGAGCCTTGAAAAGGATAATTACTGTTAACTGGAGACCAGTCTCTTTTAATATCTACGTTTATTTTGGTGGTTTTTTTCATATCGTTAACATGAGAAACTTTTATTAAAGACAAACCCAGAAAATGCACTTCCCACACTAATGGTTAATCTTCACTGTCAACACATTAAGAATCATTTAGGCAATTGAGTCACAACTCTGACCACTTTTGTGAGAGCCCTTCCAGAGGGAATTAGCATAGACTAACTAGGATGTGGTATGGATGGGGTGGGGGTGACACTACTCTTGAATGTGGGTGGCACTATCTTATGGAGCAGGACAGCATGAAAGAAGGTAAAGGAGAAAGCCAGTTCAGGACTGGTTTTCTTCTTGATGTGTCCCCTGACCTGGCAGGGTGTGAAGTGCTCTGTTCATCACATCTTCTTCCTGACTTTTTAAAAACATGTGTGTGTGTGTGTGTGTGTGTGTGTGTGTGTGTACGTGCTTACAGGCCAGAGGAGAGCACTGGCTGTCCTCCATAACACACCTGTGTGTTTCCCTTGAGATGGAGTCTCTCACTGAACCCAGAGCTGTCATTTTCAGTCTGATTGGCCTACCAGTACTCCCCCACACTTATTGATTCTCTGGTCATTACTTCACACAAAATTGGGAATACAGGCAAATATAACTACACCAAGATATTTAGTCCAATTCTGGGGAATCATGCTCAAGGAATCAAGCCCTCTCATCACTACCTGTGTGGCAAGAGCTCTTATGCACTGAACCACCTCCTCAGTTCCCACCACATATTTTAACCACCATAGATTGCACTCTGGAACTCTGAGCCAAAATGAACCTCCTTAAGTTGTTAATTTTAGTTGTTTTTACTTTGCAATACAAAGACAACTATTACGCTCTAATCAATATTTATAGTGGCATAAATAGTACACGTGAACACACATTCTCAGCCTTCTACCTCTCTTATGTATTATCTTCTTTTAAATTTCTGTTGTTTATATAACCTATAAATGTATTTGCTTCCATGTTTTTCATGTTTTATGTTTCTTTGTAAGGCATGCTTCTCAGCTTTATACAAAAATGTTAACATATTAAACAAAAATATTACTATTCATCTCCAGTGTGAAATGTGAAATGATTTCCTTCCTTTGTTTTGTGTCATTCTACACTAAACCTCCAAAAGAAAGACACCTAAAATTTAAATTTTGATGATCTTAGTAGCTGTTGTCAGTAAGCTTCAATGTACTCTCCTGATCACCATAATTACAATTTTGCAAACACTGTGATACATAAATAATTGCATTCAGAAAATTATAAACATAGATTCATTTGCATATTTTTCTGAAAGCTCAATTTTAAGGTTTTTCTTCCCTAACGGCTTCTCTCTATATAAGGGCAACTGGAAATTTTGCTCATATCTGCATCATTGTTCTGTGCTGATAATATGCAGCTGTTATTTTGAGTACATGAATATTTTTGTAACAGCAAAGCATGTATACACATAAAATGAAAATTAACATGTAATAGTTGAGTAGAACTTAAGTTTAAGGCAATAGGCAAAGTCCCTCTGACAATGAAAGTCTAAGCACTCCAAGATATGAATGTAAGAAGTACAAATTGCATAGGACCCATGGGCTTTCCAGAAAGACTTTGAAATACTTCTGCTTGCATGTGAAAATTTATTTCAAATGGATTTTTACAGCTCAGGGATGTTACTTAAAGATCAATTTAAGGCTCATTGTGATATTTAGATTTGATATTTTACAAGTTCTACAGTTAACTTCTTTTAACTCCTAGAAAATTCAAATATAATATAATCTATCTGAGCAAGTAGATTAGTCATCTCATTATTTATGATTTTAAAGACCAATCCAGGGATGGAGAGATGGCTTAGCAGTTAAGGCATTTGCCTGAAAATCCAAAGGACCTAAGTTTGATTCCCCAGGACCCACATAAGCCAGATGCACAAGGTGGTGCTTGTGTCTAGAGTTCATTTGCATTGGCTAAAGACCCTGGCATGCCCATTCTCTTCCTCTCTCTGTCTCTCTCTCTCTCTGCCTGTCTCTCTCTATCTTTCTCCCTCTTTACCTCTTGCTTTCTCAAATAAATAAATAAATAAATAAATTTTAAAAAAGAACAATTCAGAATAACACATAAATGCATAGGGTTTTCTATCACACCACTGAGGTTCCATCTTAGATATTCCACTTAGCCAAAACGTCTCAGTAAACAACTCAAGTACTCAATAAAACAGTGGAACAAAATGGAACTCTATTAGTGTGAGTGAGGTCATATTATTATACATGTTTATTTAAAGAAGTCTTTATCACTAAATAAAACATTATTTAAGCTTAGCTATTCAAATTTAGAATTTAGAAAAGCCACGTTTAGTTCATCTATCTGCCAGACATATAGTTTTAAGCAAGATACTTGGAGTTTTCTGTATAATTCATATAATTGCTTTATAGGGAATGCCAATAAAAATCAACTAACCAACAACAGTCACAGAGGGCAATGCAACTCTTGCCATTTTAGATACTCATGACAGTTCTCTGAATGCAGGAAAATAATTAGCATTCTAATATTCATAGTATAGAACCTATAAAGTGCCATGGTGTAATTTGTATTTGGTTCACAACCAAAAAGCTATAACATAGACCAGCTTTAGTGGCTTCCCATCATTACCATAAATCGGTGGACAGTTGGTATGATCTGATCCCAATTCCATGTGCAAGTAACTGAGGAAGCTGGTGTAAGGAGTATGCAGAATGGAGAATAAATGAAATCCAATTGAGTCCATAAACTTGTCATCTCTTCTTTCCTCCCATCAGCACACGGGGATGTAATGATCAAAGAAAGTACTTTCCAAACAAAAAAATAAAATGAAAATTGCTGGGCTGGACAGATGGCTTAGCGGTTAAGGCGCCTGCCTCCTAAGCCTAAGAACACTGGTTCCAATCTCCAGGTCCCACCGTTAGCCAGATGCAAAGTGATGCAAGGGTGCACTGCCGCACTTGACCACAAGGGGCCATACGCATCTGGATTTCATTCTCAGCAGCTGAAAGGCTGCTGGCTCACCCATCTCTATCTGTCTTCCTCTCCCTCTCTTTCTGTGTCTCTCTCAAAAAAAATTGCTCAGGACAGCCTTTAGGACCAGTGATCATCTTGAATGCCTTTCCAGCAGTCATCTCCACTGCCCTGCTATAAACCTCAGTATCTAAAATCAGTTTCTCTCTCTTCATTTGTGGTATGCACTGACCATCAATCCACCATCTCCTTTCAACTGATGTAGCTCCTAGTGAAACCCTCTCAATTGTCCTGACTTTATTTTCTGGACATCTTCTTAATCTTTATTCCCAGATATAGGAAAGAGGCTGAAAATAAGTGTTGAGAGTAGAATTTTAGGGAATGTGCTTTGTACATGGGACTTACCCACACAAGTCTCACATCCTATGAAGGAAGAGCTATGACTTCAAGAAACTGCAATACTGAGGCAGATTGAGTGCAGAGTGAGAAACTGCCTCAAAAAATTGAAATTTGTAGTTGAAAAAAATCGATTCTTATATCCATGTTATTACTTTTAATGTTCTCCCAAATTAGTAACAGCAAGAGAGAACTTCCTGTACCAGTGGACCCCATTCATTTTCTTTGGAATTCTAAATTCGTTCATTAATTTCATTCCAGCTACTGATATATTTTCTCTACAAAGATAGGATTTAAAGTCCATTTACACTATCTTAAATATTCATTCTATCAACCCATGCTGACCTAGCCTATAACCTGTCGCTGCATATAAACTTTGTTTCTTTTTAAGCTAAGATGTACAGAAATTAGCTAAAGTCATTTCTAGAGAGCAACATGTAAATCACAAATGTTCCTTCTGGGATTTAGGCAAAGCCACAGATGTACACTCTCAATGATCTTCCACAAAGATAAGGTGGAGTAGTTGAGGGTGATTTTCTGAACCATTAGAATTCCATTGTGTTAAGAGTTGCTGAAGAGGATGCTTTGGGGCACCAGGTGTTTGGGGCCTGTAAGCTATGTAACAGTGAGCATTTGTGTTTGGGGCCTGTGGAGTCCAGGCTGGTGAGGTGTGAAGTGTGCTTGGGGCCTGCCTCTTTGGGGCCTGGGAGCTCCAGGAGGGTGAGAAGCATGGCATGTTTGATGCTTGTGCATTAGAGGTGCCAGAGGGTCTGAGGCCTATGCACTCTAGGTGGGTGACTGCTCAGGGCACATTTAGGACCTATGCACCCAGGGCCGGGCGAGGGGCACAGTGTGTTTGGGGCCTATGAGTCCAATCCATGCACTAACATGGGTCTCCCTTTCTACCCCATGCCTCCTGCCTCAGCAGACCATTTGGGCCTCTGCCACCTCCTCTGATAATGCCAGGCTGTACCATTGTCTGCCTCTTCTCACCAGGGCCCCTACACTGGCTAACTCTGCAGACTGGAGGTCCAGCCTAGTCAGTAGAGCTTGATGCCCTACAACTCCTCCTCACCCCTACAACTTCACTGCTGGCATCTGCCTACCTGTGCCCCCTTGTGACATCTCTAGTGCACAGGAAAAATTGGCAACCACCAGCCAAAGGGTAACAGTGAGTCCTCTACAACCTGCTCAGCTGGGTACAGTAGAGAAGCTGGGCCCCTAAGCCCTACAGGCAATCTGAAGATATTCCAGACCTCCAACCACAGCTCTCCTATCAGCCACCAACTCAGAGCTTTCGGCTCACTTGCAATATCCACAACCCACAGGTCTGTGGATACAAAGCTATCCCACTCCAGTCTGGTTCAAACACAAAATAGAACGCCCACTGAAGAACCTAACAGAGCAAATTGTTGCTTCCTCCTTAATAAAACAGAGTTTTACCCTGAGATGGGTGGACACCGATGCAAAAAAGAAGAAAGAAAGAAAGAAAGAAAGAAAGAAAGAAAGAAAGAAAGAAAGAAAGAAAGAAAGACCAAAAACCAGAAAACAAACTAATTGATCTCCTCCAAGGTTGCCTAGTCCCATAACAGAAGTCTCCAATGAAACTGTATAGGAGCCAACAGAAATTGAATCCCAAAATGAAAGCACAATAAGCTTATTTACCCTGGCCAAGTGAATGGCTGAACTGGAAGCAAATCATCAAAAACCCAACAATCGCATAAATGAAATTGAATGGAATCATGTCTTACAGCACACAGCTTCCGTCACTATGGTTACCTTAATTGAAAAAAACAAGAGAGACCTCAAAAGACAGATAAATGAATTGAGTCAACAAATAGTCAGCTTATTAAGCTCAATGAAGACATGATTAGAGGCAAGAATGAATTCCAAGAAGCATCAAGAAAATTAAACCACTACCAGAAATTGCATCTCAGCAAAAGAATGGATATGATACAGTAAAATACAACAGAAAACAAAAATCAAATAGGACTTGTGAAAACCTTTGTAACCTTCACTATCAGAGTTAATCATGTGGAGGACAAAACCTCAGATCTGTAGCACAAGACAGAAGTGGTTCAAAAACTCATGTGTGGTAGTTTGAATATATGTCCCCCAATATATTCAGTGTTTTACTAGTTATAGTTTGCATCTGCAATCACCTTGCTAAAGGCAATGTCACTGGGGGCCAGTCTTAAGGTGGTAATGGTGTGGGTTTGAGATTCCATTGTAAAGATATGCAAATGTGCCTAGCAGGAGTTCCTGAAGTGTGCTGTGTGACCTTTTGGCTGTAGTTTTGCTCTGTTTGCTGTGGTGGCTGGTTGGCTTTTTCTCTCTCTGCTTGGCCCTGTGAAGAGCAAGCTGCTTTTCCTGCCTTTATGGAACTTCCCCTGGATCTGTAAGCTTCAATAAATAATATCCCTTCCTCCATAACTGTGCCTGGTCTGGAAGTTCATCTCAGCGAACCTGAAGCTGTCTGCTACATCATGTGAACAGAATGCAAGGGAATTGTAAGATACCCCAAAATAAGCAAACATCATGATCAGGGGTATTCTGGAAGGGGAAGAAATTCAGGCCAAAGGCATGGAGATCACATTCAACAAAATGATTACAGAACACTTTCTCAATTAGTGAGAATCTAAATAATTTAACCAATGCATGTATTTAAAATTCAAAATAGAATGGATTTTTAAAATGCCCTGGCATTTTATTGGGTCATGTTCCTTTAAACATATACTAAATTTAAGAAGGAAATGAATACAAATCATAGTTTGTGTTAGTATCATCTATTCAAAGGAACATGGAAATACAGGAATTCCAGGTAAGCCTGGGCTACAGCGAGACCATGCCTTGCAAAACCAGAAAAAAAAAAAAAAAAAAAAAGACATAGCAAGCCCTGCACAAAACACTTTTAGCAAAAAAAAAAAAAAAAAAAAAAAAATAAATTGAAACCTGACGTTTCTGAATAATGTGAAGAAAGGCAAACTGCGACAGGTGGTGCTTGGATCTATTGTTCTTCTCTGAGGAGTCAGTCTGTCTAGTATTCTCTGCACAGTCTCTCTAGTGCCCTTCTCTGCACAGTCTGTCTAGTGCTCTTCTCTGCACTGTCTGTCTAGTGCTCTTCTCTGCACAGTCTGTCTAGTGCTCTTCTCTGCACTGTCTGTCTAGTGCTCTTCTCTGCACAGTCTGTCTAGTGTTCTCTGCACAGTCTGTCTAGTGCTCTTCTCTGCACTGTCTGTCAAGTGTTCTCTGCACAGTCTGTCTAGTGCTCTTCTCTGCACTGTCTGTCAAGTGTTCTCTGCACAGTCTGTCTAGTGTTGTTCTCTGCACTGTCTGTCTAGTGCTCTTCTCTGCACTGTCTGTCTAGTGCTCTTCTCTGCACTGTCTGTCTAGTGCTCTTCTCTGCACAGTCTGTCTAGTGCTCTTCTCTGCACTGTCTGTCTAGTGCTCTTCTCTGCACTGTCTGTCTAGTGCTCTTCTTTGCACAGTCTGTCTAGTGTTCTCTGCACAGTCTGTCTAGTGCTCTTCTCTGCACTGTCTGTCAAGTGTTCTCTGCACAGTCTGTCTAGTGCTCTTCTCTGCACTGTCTGTCTAGTGCTCTTCTCTGCACTGTCTGTCTAGTGTTGTTCTCTGCACTGTCTGTCTAGTGTTGTTCTCTGCACTGTCTATCTAGTGCTCTTCTCTGCACAGTCTGTCTAGTGTTGTTCTCTGCACTGTCTGTCTAGTGTTGTTCTCTGCACAGTCTGTCTAGTGCTCTTCTCTGCACAGTCTGTCTAGTGTTCTCTGCACAGTCTGTCTAGTGCTCTTCTCTACACTGTCTGTCAAGTGTTCTCTGCACAGTCTGTCTAGTGCTCTTCTCTGCATTGTCTGTCTAGTGTTGTTCTCTGCACAGTCTGTCTAGTGCTCTTCTCTGCACTGTCTGTCTAGTGCTCTTCTCTGCACTGTCTGTCTCTCTCTGCACTGTCTGTCTAGTGTTGTTCTCTGCACAGTCTGTCTAGTGCTGTTCTCTGCACAGTCTGTCTAGTGCTTCTCTCTCTGCTACAGTCTGTCTAGTGCAATTCTCTGCACAGTCTGTCTAGTGCTCTTCTCTGCACAGTCTGTCTAGTGTTGTTCTCTGCACAGTCTGTCTAGTGCTCTTCTCTGCACAGTCTGTCTAGTGCTCTTCTCTGCACAGTCTGTCTAGTCTGTCTTGTTCTCTGCACAGTCTGTCTAGTGCTCTTCTCTGCACTGTCTGTCTAGTGCTGTTTCTCTGCACTGTCTGTCTAGTGTTGTTCTCTGCACAGTCTGTCTAGTGCTCTTCTCTGCACAGTCTGTCTGTGTTGTTCTCTGCACAGTCTGTCTAGTGCTCTTCTCTGCACAGTCTGTCTAGTGTTCTTCTCTGCACAGTCTGTCTAGTGCTCTTCTCTGCACTGTCTGTGCTCAACTGTTCTCTGCACTGTCTGTCTGTCTAGTGCTCTTCTCTGCACTGTCTGTCAAGTGTTCTCTGCACAGTCTGTCTAGTGTTGTTCTCTGCACAGTCTGTCTAGTGTTCTTCTCTGCACAGTCTGTCTAGTGCTCTCTCTGTCTGTCTAGTGTCTCTGTCTAGTGCTCTTCTCTGCACAGTCTGTCTAGTGCTCTTCTCTGCACAGTCTGTCTAGTGCACAGTCTGTCTAGTGTTGTTCTCTGCACAGTCTGTCTAGTGCTCTTCTCTGCACAGTCTGTCTAGTGTTCTCTCTGCACAGTCTGTCTAGTGCTCTTCTGTCTCTGCACAGTCTGTCTAGTGCTTCTCTGCACAGTCTGTCTGTGCTCTTCTCTGCACTGTCTCTTCTCTCTGCACAGTCTGTCTAGTGCTCTTCTCTGCACAGTCTGTCTAGTGCTCTTCTCTGCACAGTCTGTCTAGTGCTCTTCTCTGCACAGTCTGTCTAGTGTTCTTCTCTGCACAGTCTGTCTAGTGCTCTTCTCTGCACAGTCTGTCTAGTTCTCTTCTCTGCACAGTCTGTCTAGTGCTCTTCTCTGCACAGTCTGTCTAGTGTTCTTCTCTGCACTGTCTGTCTAGTGCTCTTCTTTGCACTGTCTGTCTAGTGTTCTTCTCTGCACAGTCTGTCTAGTGCTCTTCTCTGCACAGTCTGTCTAGTGCTCTTCTCTGCAGTCTGTCTAGTGTTGTTCTCTGCACTGTCTGTCTAGTGTTCTTCTCTGAACTGTCTGTCTAGTGTTCTTCTCTGCACAGTCTGTCTAGTGCTCTTCTCTGCACATTCTGTCTAGTGTTCTTCTCTGCAGTCTGTCTAGTGCTCTTCTCTGCACAGTCTGTCTAGTGTTGTTCTCTGCACTGTCTGTCTAGTGCCCTTCTCTGCACTGTCTGTCTAGTGTTCTTCTCTGCACAGTCTGTCTAGTGCTCTTCTCTGCACAGTCTGTCTAGTGCTCTTCTCTGCAGTCTGTCTAGTGTTGTTCTCTGCACATTCTGTCTAGTGTTCTTCTCTGCAGTCTGTCTAGTGCTCTTCTCTGCACAGTCTGTCTAGTGTTGTTCTCTGCAGAGTCTGTCTAGTGCTCTTCTCTGCACTGTCTGTCTAGTGCTCTTCTCTGCACAGTCTGTCTAGTGTTCTCTGCACAGTCTGTCTAGTGCTCTTCTCTGCACTGTCTGTCAAGAGTTCTCTGCACAGTCTGTCTAGTGCTCTTCTCTGCACTGTCTGTCAAGTGTTCTCTGCACAGTCTGTCTAGTGTTGTTCTCTGCAGTCTGTCTAGTGCTCTTCTCTGCACAGTCTGTCTAGTATTCTCTGCACAGTCTGTCTAGTGTTGTTCTCTGCACAGTCTGTCTAGTGCTCTTCTCTGCATAGTCTGTCTAGTGCTCTTCTCTGCACTGTCTGTCTAGTGCTCTTCTCTGCACAGTCTGTCTAGTGTTGTTCTCTGCACAGTCTGTCTAGTGCTCTTCTCTGCACTGTCTCTTCTCTGCACTGTCTGTCTAGTGCTCTTCTCTGCACAGTCTGTCTAGTGTTCTTCTCTGCACAGTCTGTCTGTCAAGTGTTCTCTGCACAGTCTGTCTAGTGCTCTTCTCTGCACTGTCTGTCTAGTGCTCTTCTCTGCACTGTCTGTCTAGTGCTCTTCTCTGCACTGTCTGTCTAGTGTTGTTCTCTGCACTGTCTGTCTAGTGTTGTTCTCTGCACTGTCTGTCTAGTGTTCTTCTCTGCACTGTCTGTCTAGTGTTTCTCTGCACAGTCTGTCTAGTGTTGTTCTCTGCACAGTCTGTCTAGTGCTCTTCTCTGCACAGTCTGTCTAGTATCTCTGCACAGTCTGTCTAGTGCTCTCTGCACAGTCTGTCTAGTGCTCTTCTCTGCACAGTCTGTCTAGTGCTTCTCTGCACAGTCTGTCTAGTGTTCTCTTCTCTGTCTAGTGCACTCTGCAGTCTGTCTAGTGCTCTTCTCTGCACAGTCTGTCTAGTGCTCTTCTCTGCACAGTCTGTCTAGTGTTGTTCTCTGCACAGTCTGTCTAGTGTTCTTCTCTGCACAGTCTGTCTAGTGTTGTTCTCTGCACTGTCTGTCTAGTGCTCTTCTCTGCACAGTCTGTCTAGTGTTCTTCTCTGCACAGTCTGTCTAGTGTTCTCTGCACAGTCTGTCTAGTGTCTCTTCTCTGCACTGTCTGTCTAGTGCTTTCTCTGCACAGTCTGTCTAGTGTTCTCTGCACAGTCTGTCTAGTGCTCTTCTCTGCACTGTCTGTCAAGTGTTCTCTGCACAGTCTGTCTAGTGCTCTTCTCTGCTGTCTGTCAAGTGTTCTCTGCACAGTCTGTCTCTTCTCTGCACTGTCTGTCAGTGTTCTCTGCACTGTCTGTCTAGTGCTCTTCTCTGCACTGTCTGTGTTGTGTTCTCTGCACAGTCTGTCTAGTGTTGTTCTCTGCACTGTCTGTCTAGTGCTTCTCTGCACAGTCTGTCTAGTGTTCTCTGCACAGTCTGTCTAGTGTTCTCTGCACAGTCTGTCTAGTGCTCTCTGCACAGTCTGTCTAGTGCTCTTCTCTGCACAGTCTGTCTAGTGTTTCTCTGCACAGTCTGTCTAGCTCTTCTCTGCACTGTCTGTCTAGTGTGTTGTTCTCTGCACAGTCTTCTCTGCACTGTCTGTCTAGTGTTGTTCTCTGCACTGTCTGTCTAGTGTTGTTCTCTGCACTGTCTGTCTAGTGCTCTTCTCTGCACAGTCTGTCTAGTGTTGTTCTCTGCACTGTCTGTCTAGTGTTGTTCTCTGCACAGTCTGTCTAGTGCTCTTCTATGCACTGTCTGTCTAGTGTTCTCTGCACTGTCTGTCTAGTGCTCTTCTCTACACTGTCTGTGCAAGTGTTCTCTGCACAGTCTGTCTAGTGCTCTTCTCTGCACTGTCTGTCTAGTGTTGTTCTCTGCACTGTCTGTCTAGTGTTGTTCTCTGCAC
Organism: Orientallactaga sibirica; assembly: GCA_036365145.1. NCBI lineage: Eukaryota > Metazoa > Chordata > Mammalia > Rodentia > Dipodidae > Orientallactaga > Orientallactaga sibirica. The sequence goes on along the minus strand of JAEOAD010000030.1, from coordinate 19,765,855 downwards.
AGTCTGTCTAGTGCTCTTCTCTGCACAGTCTGTCTAGTGTTGTTCTTCTCTGCACTGTCTGTCTAGTGTTGTTCTCTGCACTGTCTGTCTAGTGTTGTTCTCTGCACAGTCTGTCTAGTGCTCTTCTCTGCACTGTCTGTCTAGTGTTTCTTCTCTGCACTGTCTGTCTAGTGTTGTTCTCTGCACTGTCTGTCTAGTGCTCTTCTCTGCACTGTCTGTCTAGTGTGTTCTCTGCACTGTCTGTCTGTTCTCTCTGCACTGTCTGTCTAGTGCTCTTCTCTGCACAGTGTCTCTGCACAGTCTGTCTAGTGTTATTCTCTGCACAGTCTGTCTAGTGTCTCTCTGCAGTCTGTCTCTTCTCTGCACAGTCTGTCTGTCTGCACAGTCTGTCTAGTGTTGCTCTTCTCTGCACAGTCTGTCTAGTGTTGTTCTCTGCACAGTCTGTCTAGTGCTCTTCTCTGCACTCTCTGTCAAGTGTTCTCTGCACAGTCTGTCTAGTGTTCTCTGCACAGTCTGTCTAGTGCTCTTCTCTGCACTGTCTGTCTAGTGCTCTTCTCTGCACAGTCTGTCTAGTGCTCTTCTCTGCACAGTCTGTCTAGTGCTCTTCTTTGCACAGTCTGTCTAGTGCTCTTCTCTGCACAGTCTGTCTAGTGCTCTTCTCTGCACAGTCTGTCTAGTGCTCTTCTCTGCACAGTCTGTCTAGTGTTCTTCTCTGCACAGTCTGTCTAGTGCTCTTCTCTGCACAGTCTGTCTAGTTCTCTTCTCTGCACAGTCTGTCTAGTGCTCTTCTCTGCACAGTCTGTCTAGTGTTGTTCTCTGCACTGTTTGTCTAGTGTTCTTCTCTGCACTGTCTGTCTAGTGCTCTTCTCTGCACTGTCTGTCTAGTGTTCTTCTCTGCACAGTCTGTCTAGTGCTCTTCTCTGCACAGTCTGTCTAGTGCTCTTCTCTGCAGTCTGTCTAGTGCTCTTCTCTGCACAGTCTGTCTAGTGTTGTTCTCTGCACTGTCTGTCTAGTGCCCTTCTCTGCACTGTCTGTCTAGTGTTCTTCTCTGCACAGTCTGTCTAGTGCTCTTCTCTGCACAGTCTGTCTAGTGCTCTTCTCTGCAGTCTGTCTAGTGTTGTTCTCTGCACATTCTGTCTAGTGTTCTTCTCTGCAGTCTGTCTAGTGCTCTTCTCTGCACAGTCTGTCTAGTGTTGTTCTCTGCACTGTCTGTCTAGTGTTGTTCTCTGCACTGTCTGTCTAGTGCTCTTCTCTGCACAGTCTGTCTAGTATTCTCTGCACAGTCTGTCTAGTGTTCTCTGCACAGTCTGTCTAGTGCTCTTCTCTGCACAGTCTGTCTAGTGCTCTTCTCTGCACTGTCTGTCTAGTGCTCTTCTCTGCACTGTCTGTCTAGTGCTCTTCTCTGCACTGTCTGTCTAGTGCTCTTCTCTGCACAGTCTGTCTAGTGTTCTCTGCACAGTCTGTCTAGTGCTCTTCTCTGCACTGTCTGTCAAGTGTTCTCTGCACAGTCTGTCTAGTGCTCTTCTCTGCACTGTCTGTCTAGTGCTCTTCTCTGCACTGTCTGTCTAGTGTTGTTCTCTGCACTGTCTGTCTAGTGTTGTTCTCTGCACTGTCTGTCTAGTGCTCTTCTCTGCACAGTCTGTCTAGTGTTGTTCTCTGCACTGTCTGTCTAGTGTTGTTCTCTGCACAGTCTGTCTAGTGCTCTTCTCTGCACAGTCTGTCTAGTGTTCTCTGCACAGTCTGTCTAGTGCTCTTCTCTACACTGTCTGTCAAGTGTTCTCTGCACAGTCTGTCTAGTGCTCTTCTCTGCACTGTCTGTCTAGTGTTGTTCTCTGCACTGTCTGTCTAGTGTTGTTCTCTGCACTGTCTGTCTAGTGCTCTTCTCTGCACAGTCTGTCTAGTGTTGTTCTCTGCACAGTCTGTCTAGTGTTGTTCTCTGCACTGTCTGTCTAGTGCTCTTCTCTGCACAGTCTGTCTAGTATTCTCTGCACAGTCTGTCTAGTGTTCTCTGCACAGTCTGTCTAGTGCTCTTCTCTGCACAGTCTGTCTAGTGCTCTTCTCTGCACTGTCTGTCTAGTGCTCTTCTCTGCACAGTCTGTCTAGTGCTCTTCTCTGCACAGTCTGTCTAGTGCTCTTCTCTGCACAGTCTGTCTAGTGTTCTCTGCACAGTCTGTCTAGTGCTCTTCTCTGCACTGTCTGTCAAGTGTTCTCTGCACAGTCTGTCTAGTGCTCTTCTCTGCACTGTCTGTCTAGTGCTCTTCTCTGCACTGTCTGTCTAGTGTTGTTCTCTGCACTGTCTGTCTAGTGTTGTTCTCTGCACTGTCTGTCTAGTGCTCTTCTCTGCACTGTCTGTCTAGTGCTCTTCTCTGCACTGTCTGTCTAGTGCTCTTCTCTGCACAGTCTGTCTAGTGTTGTTCTCTGCACAGTCTGTCTAGTGCTCTTCTCTGCACTGTCTGTCAAGTGTTCTCTGCACAGTCTGTCTAGTGTTCTCTGCACTGTCTGTCAAGTGTTCTCTGCACTGTCTGTCTAGTGCTCTTCTCTGCACTGTCTGTCAAGTGTTCTCTGCACAGTCTGTCTAGTGTTGTTCTCTGCACTGTCTGTCTAGTGCTCTTCTCTGCACAGTCTGTCTAGTATTCTCTGCACAGTCTGTCTAGTGTTCTCTGCACAGTCTGTCTAGTGCTCTTCTCTGCACAGTCTGTCTAGTGCTCTTCTCTGCACTGTCTGTCTAGTGTTCTTCTCTGCACAGTCTGTATAGTGCTCTTCTCTGCACTGTCTGTCAAGTGTTCTCTGCACTGTCTGTCTAGTGCTCCTCTCTGCACTGTCTGTCTAGTGCTCTTCTCTGCACTGTCTGTCTAGTGCTCTTCTCTGCACAGTCTGTCTAGTGTTCTCTGCACAGTCTGTCTAGTGCTCTTCTCTGCACTGTCTGTCTAGTGTTGTTCTCTGCACTGTCTGTCTAGTGTTGTTCTCTGCACTGTCTGTCTAGTGCTCTTCTCTGCACAGTCTGTCTAGTGTTGTTCTCTGCACTCTCTGTCTAGTGTTGTTCTCTGCACAGTCTGTCTAGTGCTCTTCTCTGCACAGTCTGTCTAGTGCTCTTCTCTGCACTGTCTGTCTAGTGCTCTTCTCTGCACAGTCTGTCTAGTGTTCTCTGCACAGTCTGTCTGGTGCTCTTCTCTGCACAGTCTGTCTAGTGCTCTTCTCTGCACTGTCTGTCTAGTGCTCTTCTCTGCACAGTCTGTCTAGTGTTCTCTGCACAGTCTGTCTAGTGCTCTTCTCTGCACTGTCTGTCTAGTGTTGTTCTCTGCACTGTCTGTCTAGTGTTGTTCTCTGCACTGTCTGTCTAGTGCTCTTCTCTGCACAGTCTGTCTAGTGTTGTTCTCTGCACTGTCTGTCTAGTGTTGTTCTCTGCACAGTCTGTCTAGTGCTCTTCTCTGCACAGTCTGTCTAGTGTTCTCTGCACAGTCTGTCTAGTGCTCTTCTCTACACTGTCTGTCAATTGTTCTCTGCACAGTCTGTCTAGTGTTCTTCTCTGCACTGTCTGTCTAGTGTTGTTCTCTGCACTGTCTCTCTAGTGTTGTTCTCTGCACTCTCTGTCTAGTGCTCTTCTCTGCACTGTCTGTCTAGTGTTCTCTGCACAGTCTGTCTAGTGCTCTTCTCTGCACAGTCTGTCTAGTGTTGTTCTCTGCACAGTCTGTCTAGTGCTCTTCTCTGCACAGTCTGTCTAGTGCTCTTCTCTGCACTGTCTATCAAGTGTTCTCTGCACAGTCTGTCTAGTGCTCTTCTCTGCACTGTCTGTCTAGTGCCCTTCTCTGCACTGTCTGTCTAGTGTTGTACTCTGCACTGTCTGTCTAGTGTTGTTCTCTGCACTGTCTGTCTAGTGCTCTTCTCTGCACTGTCTGTCTAGTGCTCTTCTCTGCACTGTCTGTCTAGTGCTCTTCTCTGCACAGTCTGTCTAGTGTTCTCTGCACAGTCTGTCTAGTGCTCTTCTCTGCACTGTCTGTCAAGTGTTCTCTGCACAGTCTGTCTAGTGCTCTTCTCTGCACTGTCTGTCTAGTGTTGTTCTCTGCACTGTCTGTCTAGTGTTGTTCTCTGCACTCTCTGTCTAGTGCTCTTCTCTGCACAGTCTGTCTAGTGTTCTCTGCACAGTCTGTCTAGTGCTCTTCTCTGCACAGTCTGTCTAGTGTTGTTCTCTGCACAGTCTGTCTAGTGCTCTTCTCTGCACAGTCTGTCTAGTGCTCTTCTCTGCACAGTCTGTCTAGTGTTGTTCTCTGCACAGTCTGTCTAGTGCTCTTCTCTGCACTGTCTGTCTAGTGCTCTTCTCTGCACAGTCTGTCTACTGTTCTCTGCACAGTCTGTCTAGTGCTCTTCTCTGCACTGTCTGTCTAGTGTTGTTCTCTGCACTGTCTGTCTAGTGTTGTTCTCTGCACTGCCTGTCTAGTGCTCTTCTCTGCACTGTCTGTCTAGTGTTGTTCTCTGCACAGTCTGTCTAGTGCTCTTCTCTGCACAGTCTGTCTAGTGTTGTTCTCTGCACAGTCTGTCTAGTGCTCCTCTCTGCACTGTCTGTCAAGTGTTCTCTGCACTGTCTGTCTAGTGCTCTTCTCTGCACTGTCTGTCAAGTGTTCTCTGCACAGTCTGTCTAGTGTTGTTATCTGCACTGTCTGTCTAGTGCTCTTCTCTGCACAGTCTGTCTAGTATTCTCTGCACAGTCTGTCTAGTGTTCTCTGCACAGTCTGTCTAGTGCTCTTCTCTGCACAGTCTGTCTAGTGTTGTTATCTGCACAGTCTGTCTAGTGCTCTTCTCTGCACTCTCTGTCAAGTGTTCTCTGCACAGTCTGTCTAGTGTTCTCTGCACAGTCTGTCTAGTGCTCTTCTCTGCACTGTCTGTCTAGTGCTCTTCTCTGCACAGTCTGTCTAGTGCTCTTCTCTGCACAGTCTGTCTAGTGCTCTTCTTTGCACAGTCTGTCTAGTGCTCTTCTCTGCACAGTCTGTCTAGTGCTCTTCTCTGCACAGTCTGTCTAGTGCTCTTCTCTGCACAGTCTGTCTAGTGTTCTTCTCTGCACAGTCTGTCTAGTGCTCTTCTCTGCACAGTCTGTCTAGTTCTCTTCTCTGCACAGTCTGTCTAGTGCTCTTCTCTGCACAGTCTGTCTAGTGTTGTTCTCTGCACTGTCTGTCTAGTGTTCTTCTCTGCACTGTCTGTCTAGTGCTCTTCTCTGCACTGTCTGTCTAGTGTTCTTCTCTGCACAGTCTGTCTAGTGCTCTTCTCTGCACAGTCTGTCTAGTGCTCTTCTCTGCAGTCTGTCTAGTGCTCTTCTCTGCACAGTCTGTCTAGTGTTGTTCTCTGCACTGTCTGTCTAGTGCCCTTCTCTGCACTGTCTGTCTAGTGTTCTTCTCTGCACAGTCTGTCTAGTGCTCTTCTCTGCACAGTCTGTCTAGTGCTCTTCTCTGCAGTCTGTCTAGTGTTGTTCTCTGCACATTCTGTCTAGTGTTCTTCTCTGCAGTCTGTCTAGTGCTCTTCTCTGCACAGTCTGTCTAGTGTTGTTCTCTGCACTGTCTGTCTAGTGTTGTTCTCTGCACTGTCTGTCTAGTGCTCTTCTCTGCACAGGCTGTCTAGTATTCTCTGCACAGTCTGTCTAGTGTTCTCTGCACAGTCTGTCTAGTGCTCTTCTCTGCACAGTCTGTCTAGTGCTCTTCTCTGCACTGTCTGTCTAGTGCTCTTCTCTGCACTGTCTGTCTAGTGATCTTCTCTGCACTGTCTGTCTAGTGCTCTTCTCTGCACAGTCTGTCTAGTGTTCTCTGCACAGTCTGTCTAGTGCTCTTCTCTGCACTGTCTGTCAAGTGTTCTCTGCACAGTCTGTCTAGTGCTCTTCTCTGCACTGTCTGTCTAGTGCTCTTCTCTGCACTGTCTGTCTAGTGTTGTTCTCTGCACTGTCTGTCTAGTGTTGTTCTCTGCACTGTCTGTCTAGTGCTCTTCTCTGCACAGTCTGTCTAGTATTGTTCTCTGCACTGTCTGTCTAGTGTTGTTCTCTGCACAGTCTGTCTAGTGCTCTTCTCTGCACAGTCTGTCTAGTGTTCTCTGCACAGTCTGTCTAGTGCTCTTCTCTACACTGTCTGTCAAGTGTTCTCTGCACAGTCTCTCTAGTGCTCTTCTCTGCACTGTCTGTCTAGTGTTGTTCTCTGCACTGTCTGTCTAGTGTTGTTCTCTGCACTGTCTGTCTAGTGCTCTTCTCTGCACAGTCTGTCTAGTGTTGTTCTCTGCACTGTCTGTCTAGTGTTGTTCTCTGCACAGTCTGTCTAGTGCTCTTCTCTGCACAGTCTGTCTAGTGCAATTCTCTGCACAGTCTGTCTAGTGCTCTTCTCTGCACAGTCTGTCTAGTGTTGTTCTCTGCACAGTCTGTCTAGTGCTCTTCTCTGCACTGTCTGTCTAGTGCTCTTCTCTGCACAGTCTGTCTAGTGTTCTCTGCACAGTCTGTCTAGTGCTCTTCTCTGCACTGTCTGTCTAGTGTTGTTCTCTGCACTGTCTGTCTAGTGTTGTTCTCTGCACTGTCTGTCTAGTGCTCTTCTCTGCACTGTCTGTCTAGTGTTGTTCTCTGCACAGTCTGTCTAGTGCTCTTCTCTGCACAGTCTGTCTAGTGTTGTTCTCTGCACAGTCTGTCTAGTGCTCTTCTCTGCACTGTCTGTCAAGTGTTCTCTGCACTGTCTGTCTAGTGCTCTTCTCTGCACTGTCTGTCAAGTGTTCTCTGCACAGTCTGTCTAGTGCTCTTCTCTGCACTGTCTGTCAAGTGTTCTCTGCACAGTCTGTCTGTGTGTTGTTCTCTGCACTGTCTGTCTAGTGCTCTTCTCTGCACAGTCTGTCTAGTATTCTCTGCACAGTCTGTCTAGTGTTCTCTGCACAGTCTGTCTAGTGCTCTTCTCTGCACAGTCTGTCTAGTGCTCTTCTCTGCACTGTCTGTCTAGTGCTCTTCTCTGCACAGTCTGTCTAGTGCTCTTCTCTGCACTGTCTGTCTAGTGCTCTTCTCTGCACAGTCTGTCTAGTGTTCTCTGCACAGTCTGTCTAGTGCTCTTCTCTGCACTGTCTGTCAAGTGTTCTCTGCACAGTCTGTCTAGTGCTCTTCTCTGCACTGTCTGTCTAGTGCTCTTCTCTGCACTGTCTGTCTAGTGTTGTTCTCTGCACTGTCTGTCTAGTGTTGTTCTCTGCACTGTCTGTCTAGTGCTCTTCTCTGCACTGTCTGTCTAGTGCTCTTCTCTGCACTGTCTGTCTAGTGCTCTTCTCTGCACAGTCTGTCTAGTGTTCTCTGCACAGTCTGTCTAGTGCTCTTCTCTGCACTGTCTGTCAAGTGTTCTCTGCACAGTCTGTCTAGTGTTCTCTGCACTGTCTGTCAAGTGTTCTCTGCACTGTCTGTCTAGTGCTCTTCTCTGCACTGTCTGTCAAGTGTTCTCTGCACAGTCTGTCTAGTGTTGTTCTCTGCACTGTCTGTCTAGTGCTCTTCTCTGCACAGTCTGTCTAGTATTCTCTGCACAGTCTGTCTAGTGTTCTCTGCACAGTCTGTCTAGTGCTCTTCTCTGCACAGTCTGTCTAGTGCTCTTCTCTGCACTGTCTGTCTAGTGTTCTTCTCTGCACAGTCTGTCTAGTGCTCTTCTCTGCACTGTCTGTCAAGTGTTCTCTGCACTGTCTGTCTGTGTGCTCTTCTCTGCACTGTCTGTCTAGTGCTCTTCTCTGCACTGTCTGTCTAGTGCTCTTCTCTGCACAGTCTGTCTAGTGTTCTCTGCACAGTCTGTCTAGTGCTCTTCTCTGCACTGTCTGTCTAGTGTTGTTCTCTGCACTGTCTGTCTAGTGTTGTTCTCTTCTCTAGTGCTCTTCTCTGCACAGTCTGTCTAGTGTTGTTCTCTGCACTGTCTGTCTAGTGTTGTTCTCTGCACTGTCTGTCTAGTGCTCTTCTCTGCACAGTCTGTCTAGTGCTCTTCTCTGCACTGTCTGTCTAGTGCTCTTCTCTGCACAGTCTGTCTAGTGTTTCTCTGCACAGTCTGTCTAGTGCTCTTCTCTGCACAGTCTGTCTAGTGCTCTTCTCTGCACTGTCTGTCTAGTGCTCTTCTCTGCACAGTCTGTCTAGTGTTTCTCTGCACAGTCTGTCTAGTGTTCTTCTCTGCACTGTCTGTCTAGTGTTCTTCTCTGCACTGTCTGTCTAGTGTTGTTCTCTGCACTGTCTGTCTAGTGTTGTTCTCTGCACAGTCTGTCTAGTGTTGTTCTCTGCACTGTCTGTCTAGTGTTGTTCTCTGCACAGTCTGTCTAGTGCTCTTCTCTGCACAGTCTGTCTAGTGTTCTCTCTGCACAGTCTGTCTAGTGCTCTTCTCTACACTGTCTGTCAAGTGTTTCTCTGCACAGTCTGTCTAGTGCTCTTCTCTGCACTGTCTGTCTAGTGTTGTTCTCTGCACTGTCTGTCTAGTGTTGTTCTCTGCACTCTCTGTCTAGTGCTCTTCTCTGCACACAGTCTGTCTAGTGTTCTCTGCACAGTCTGTCTAGTGCTCTTCTCTGCACAGTCTGTCTAGTGTTGTTCTCTGCACAGTCTGTCTAGTGCTCTTCTCTGCACAGTCTGTCTAGTGTTCTTCTCTGCACAGTCTGTCTAGTGCTCTTCTCTGCACAGTCTGTCTAGTTCTCTTCTCTGCACAGTCTGTCTAGTGCTCTTCTCTCTGCACAGTCTGTCTAGTGTTGTTCTCTGCACTGTCTGTCTAGTGTTCTTCTCTGCACTGTCTGTCTAGTGCCCTTCTCTGCACTGTCTGTCTAGTGTTCTTCTCTGCACAGTCTGTCTAGTGCTCTTCTCTGCACAGTCTGTCTAGTGCTCTTCTCTGCACAGTCTGTCTAGTGCTCTTCTCTGCACAGTCTGTCTAGTGTTGTTCTCTGCACTGTCTGTCTAGTGCCCTTCTCTGCACTGTCTGTCTAGTGTTCTTCTCTGCACAGTCTGTCTAGTGCTCTTCTCTGCACAGTCTGTCTAGTGCTCTCTTCTCTGCAGTCTGTCTAGTGTTGTTCTCTGCACATTCTGTCTAGTGTTCTTCTCTGCAGTCTGTCTAGTGCTCTTCTCTGCACAGTCTGTCTGTGTTGTTCTCTGCACTGTCTGTCTAGTGTTGTTCTCTGCACTGTCTGTCTAGTGCTCTTCTCTGCACAGTCTGTCTAGTATTCTCTCTGCACAGTCTGTCTAGTGTTTCTCTGCACAGTCTGTCTGGTGCTCTTCTCTGCACAGTCTGTCTAGTGCTCTTCTCTGCACTGTCTGTCTAGTGCTCTTCTCTGCACTCTCTGTCTAGTGCACAACTCTGAACTGTCTGACTAGTGCTCTTCTCTGCACAGTCTGTCTAGTGTTCTCTGCACAGTCTGTCTAGTGCTCTTCTCTGCACTGTCTGTCAAGTGTTCTCTGCACAGTCTGTCTCTAGTGCTCTTCTCTGCACTGTCTGTCTAGTGCTCTTCTCTGCACTGTCTGTCTAGTGTTGTTCTCTGCACTGTCTGTCTAGTGTTGTTCTCTGCACTGTCTGTCTAGTGCTCTTCTCTGCACAGTCTGTCTAGTGTTGTTCTCTGCACTGTCTGTCTAGTGTTGTTCTCTGCACAGTCTGTCTAGTGCTCTTCTCTGCACAGTCTGTCTGTGTTCTCTGCACAGTCTGTCTAGTGCTCTTCTCTACACTGTCTGTCAAGTGTTCTTCTGCACAGTCTGTCTAGTGCTCTTCTCTGCACTGTCTGTCTAGTGTTGTTCTCTGCACTGTCTGTCTAGTGTTGTTCTCTGCACTGTCTGTCTAGTGCTCTTCTCTGCACAGTCTGTCTAGTGTTGTTCTCTGCACAGTCTGTCTAGTGTTGTTCTCTGCACTGTCTGTCTAGTGCTCTTCTCTGCACAGTCTGTCTAGTATTCTCTGCACAGTCTGTCTAGTGTTCTCTGCACAGTCTGTCTGTGCTCTTCTCTGCACAGTCTGTCTAGTGCTCTTCTCTGCACTGTCTGTCTAGTGCTCTTCTCTGCACAGTCTGTCTAGTGCTCTTCTCTGCACTGTCTGTCTAGTGCTCTCTTCTCTGCACAGTCTGTCTAGTGTTCTCTGCACAGTCTGTCTGTGCTCTTGCTCTGCACTGTCTGTCAAGTGTTCTCTGCACAGTCTGTCTAGTGCTCTTCTCTGCACTGTCTGTCTAGTGCTCTTCTCTGCACTGTCTGTCTAGTGTTGTTCTCTGCACTGTCTGTCTAGTGTTGTTCTCTGCACTGTCTGTCTAGTGCTCTTCTCTGCACTGTCTGTCTAGTGCTCTTCTCTGCACTGTCTGTCTAGTGCTCTTCTCTGCAAAGTCTGTCTAGTGTTGTTCTCTGCACAGTCTGTCTAGTGCTCTTCTCTGCACTGTCTGTCAAGTGTTCTCTGCTCTGTCTAGTGTTCTCTGCACTGTCTGTCAAGTGTTCTCTGCACTGTCTGTCTAGTGCTCTTCTCTGCACTGTCTGTCAAGTGTTCTCTGCACAGTCTGTCTAGTGTTGTTCTCTGCACTGTCTGTCTAGTGCTCTTCTCTGCACAGTCTGTCTAGTATTCTCTGCACAGTCTGTCTAGTGTTCTCTGCACAGTCTGTCTAGTGCTCTTCTCTGCACAGTCTGTCTAGTGCTCTTCTCTGCACTGTCTGTCTAGTGTTCTTCTCTGCACAGTCTGTATAGTGCTCTTCTCTGCACTGTCTGTCAAGTGTTCTCTGCACTGTCTGTCTAGTGCTCCTCTCTGCACTGTCTGTCTAGTGCTCTTCTCTGCACTGTCTGTCTAGTGCTCTTCTCTGCACAGTCTGTCTAGTGTTCTCTGCACAGTCTGTCTAGTGCTCTTCTCTGCACTGTCTGTCTAGTGTTGTTCTCTGCACTGTCTGTCTAGTGTTGTTCTCTGCACTGTCTGTCTAGTGCTCTTCTCTGCACAGTCTGTCTAGTGTTGTTCTCTGCACTCTCTGTCTAGTGTTGTTCTCTGCACAGTCTGTCTAGTGCTCTTCTCTGCACAGTCTGTCTAGTGCTCTTCTCTGCACTGTCTGTCTAGTGCTCTTCTCTGCACAGTCTGTCTAGTGTTCTCTGCACAGTCTGTCTAGTGCTCTTCTCTGCACAGTCTGTCTAGTGCTCTTCTCTGCACTGTCTGTCTAGTGCTCTTCTCTGCACAGTCTGTCTAGTGTTCTCTGCACAGTCTGTCTAGTGTTGTTCTCTGCACTCTCTGTCTAGTGTTGTTCTCTGCACAGTCTGTCTAGTGCTCTTCTCTGCACAGTCTGTCTAGTGCTCTTCTCTGCACTGTCTGTCTAGTGCTCTTCTCTGCACAGTCTGTCTAGTGTTCTCTGCACAGTCTGTCTAGTGCTCTTCTCTGCACTGTCTGTCTAGTGTTGTTCTCTGCACTGTCTGTCTAGTGTTGTTCTCTGCACTGTCTGTCTAGTGCTCTTCTCTGCACAGTCTGTCTAGTGTTGTTCTCTGCACTGTCTGTCTAGTGTTGTTCTCTGCACAGTCTGTCTAGTGCTCTTCTCTGCACAGTCTGTCTAGTGTTCTCTGCACAGTCTGTCTAGTGCTCTTCTCTACACTGTCTGTCAAGTGTTCTCTGCACAGTCTGTCTAGTGCTCTTCTCTGCACTGTCTGTCTAGTGTTGTTCTCTGCACTGTCTGTCTAGTGTTGTTCTCTGCACTCTCTGTCTAGTGCTCTTCTCTGCTGTCTGTCTAGTGTTCTCTGCACAGTCTGTCTAGTGCTCTTCTCTGCACAGTCTCTGTCTAGTGTTGTTCTCTGCACAGTCTGTCTAGTGCTCTTCTCTGCACAGTCTGTCTAGTGCTCTTCTCTGCACTGTCTGTCAAGTGTTCTCTGCACAGTCTGTCTAGTGCTCTTCTCTGCACTGTCTGTCTAGTGCCCTTCTCTGCACTGTCTGTCTAGTGTTGTACTCTGCACTGTCTGTCTAGTGTTGTTTCTCTGCACTGTCTGTCTAGTGCTCTTCTCTGCACTGTCTGTCTAGTGCTCTTCTCTGCACTGTCTGTCTAGTGCTCTTCTCTGCACAGTCTGTCTAGTGTTCTCTGCACAGTCTGTCTAGTGCTCTTCTCTGCACTGTCTGTCAAGTGTTCTCTGCACAGTCTGTCTAGTGCTCTTCTCTGCACTGTCTGTCTAGTGTTGTTCTCTGCACTGTCTGTCTAGTGTTGTTCTCTGCACTCTCTGTCTAGTGCTCTTCTCTGCACAGTCTGTCTAGTGTTCTCTGCACAGTCTGTCTAGTGCTCTTTCTCTGCACAGTCTGTCTAGTGTTGTTCTCTGCACAGTCTGTCTAGTGCTCTTCTCTGCACAGTCTGTCTAGTGCTCTTCTCTGCACAGTCTGTCTAGTGTTGTTCTCTGCACAGTCTGTCTAGTGCTCTTCTCTGCACTGTCTGTCTAGTGCTCTTCTCTGCACAGTCTGTCTACTGTTCTCTGCACAGTCTGTCTAGTGCTCTTCTCTGCACTGTCTGTCTAGTGTTGTTCTCTGCACTGTCTGTCTAGTGTTGTTCTCTGCACTGCCTGTCTAGTGCTCTTCTCTGCACTGTCTGTCTAGTGTTGTTCTCTGCACAGTCTGTCTAGTGCTCTTCTCTGCACAGTCTGTCTAGTGTTGTTCTCTGCACAGTCTGTCTAGTGCTCTTCTCTGCACTGTCTGTCAAGTGTTCTCTGCACTGTCTGTCTAGTGCTCTTCTCTGCACTGTCTGTCAAGTGTTCTCTGCACAGTCTGTCTAGTGTTGTTCTCTGCACTGTCTGTCTAGTGCTCTTCTCTGCACAGTCTGTCTAGTGTTGTTCTCTGCACTGTCTGTCTAGTGTTGTTCTCTGCACTGTCTGTCTAGTGCTCTTCTCTGCACAGTCTGTCTAGTGTTGTTCTCTGCACTGTCTGTCTAGTGTTGTTCTCTGCACAGTCTGTCTAGTGCTCTTCTCTGCACAGTCTGTCTAGTGCTCTTCTCTGCACTGTCTGTCTAGTGCTCTTCTCTGCACAGTCTGTCTAGTGTTCTCTGCACAGTCTGTCTAGTGCTCTTCTCTGCACAGTCTGTCTAGTGCTCTTCTCTGCACTGTCTGTCTAGTGCTCTTCTCTGCACAGTCTGTCTAGTGTTCTCTGCACAGTCTGTCTAGTGCTCTTCTCTGCACTGTCTGTCTAGTGTTGTTCTCTGCACTGTCTGTCTAGTGTTGTTCTCTGCACTGTCTGTCTAGTGCTCTTCTCTGCACAGTCTGTCTAGTGTTGTTCTCTGCACTGTCTGTCTAGTGTTGTTCTCTGCACAGTCTGTCTAGTGCTCTTCTCTGCACAGTCTGTCTAGTGTTCTCTGCACAGTCTGTCTAGTGCTCTTCTCTACACTGTCTGTCAAGTGTTCTCTGCACAGTCTGTCTAGTGCTCTTCTCTGCACTGTCTGTCTAGTGTTGTTCTCTGCACTGTCTGTCTAGTGTTGTTCTCTGCACTCTCTGTCTAGTGCTCTTCTCTGCACAGTCTGTCTAGTGTTCTCTGCACAGTCTGTCTAGTGCTCTTCTCTGCACAGTCTGTCTAGTGTTGTTCTCTGCACAGTCTGTCTAGTGCTCTTCTCTGCACAGTCTGTCTAGTGTTCTTCTCTGCACAGTCTGTCTAGTGCTCTTCTCTGCACAGTCTGTCTAGTTCTCTTCTCTGCACAGTCTGTCTAGTGCTCTTCTCTGCACAGTCTGTCTAGTGTTGTTCTCTGCACTGTCTGTCTAGTGTTCTTCTCTGCACTGTCTGTCTAGTGCTCTTCTCTGCACTGTCTGTCTAGTGTTCTTCTCTGCACAGTCTGTCTAGTGCTCTTCTCTGCACAGTCTGTCTAGTGCTCTTCTCTGCAGTCTGTCTAGTGCTCTTCTCTGCACAGTCTGTCTAGTGTTGTTCTCTGCACTGTCTGTCTAGTGCCCTTCTCTGCACTGTCTGTCTAGTGTTCTTCTCTGCACAGTCTGTCTAGTGCTCTTCTCTGCACAGTCTGTCTAGTGCTCTTCTCTGCAGTCTGTCTAGTGTTGTTCTCTGCACATTCTGTCTAGTGTTCTTCTCTGCAGTCTGTCTAGTGCTCTTCTCTGCACAGTCTGTCTAGTGTTGTTCTCTGCACTGTCTGTCTAGTGTTGTTCTCTGCACTGTCTGTCTAGTGCTCTTCTCTGCACAGTCTGTCTAGTATTCTCTGCACAGTCTGTCTAGTGTTCTCTGCACAGTCTGTCTAGTGCTCTTCTCTGCACAGTCTGTCTAGTGCTCTTCTCTGCACTGTCTGTCTAGTGCTCTTCTCTGCACTGTCTGTCTAGTGCTCTTCTCTGCACTGTCTGTCTAGTGCTCTTCTCTGCACAGTCTGTCTAGTGTTCTCTGCACAGTCTGTCTAGTGCTCTTCTCTGCACTGTCTGTCAAGTGTTCTCTGCACAGTCTGTCTAGTGCTCTTCTCTGCACTGTCTGTCTAGTGCTCTTCTCTGCACTGTCTGTCTAGTGTTGTTCTCTGCACTGTCTGTCTAGTGTTGTTCTCTGCACTGTCTGTCTAGTGCTCTTCTCTGCACAGTCTGTCTAGTGTTGTTCTCTGCACTGTCTGTCTAGTGTTGTTCTCTGCACAGTCTGTCTAGTGCTCTTCTCTGCACAGTCTGTCTAGTGTTCTCTGCACAGTCTGTCTAGTGCTCTTCTCTACACTGTCTGTCAAGTGTTCTCTGCACAGTCTGTCTAGTGCTCTTCTCTGCACTGTCTGTCTAGTGTTGTTCTCGCACTGTCTGTCTAGTGTTGTTCTCTGCACTGTCTGTCTAGTGCTCTTCTCTGCACAGTCTGTCTAGTGTTGTTCTCTGCACAGTCTGTCTAGTGTTGTTCTCTGCACTGTCTGTCTAGTGCTCTTCTCTGCACAGTCTGTCTAGTATTCTCTGCACAGTCTGTCTAGTGTTCTCTGCACAGTCTGTCTAGTGCTCTTCTCTGCACAGTCTGTCTAGTGCTCTTCTCTGCACTGTCTGTCTAGTGCTCTTCTCTGCACAGTCTGTCTAGTGCTCTTCTCTGCACTGTCTGTCTAGTGCTCTTCTCTGCACAGTCTGTCTAGTGTTCTCTGCACAGTCTGTCTAGTGCTCTTCTCTGCACTGTCTGTCAAGTGTTCTCTGCACAGTCTGTCTAGTGCTCTTCTCTGCACTGTCTGTCTAGTGCTCTTCTCTGCACTGTCTGTCTAGTGTTGTTCTCTGCACTGTCTGTCTAGTGTTGTTCTCTGCACGGTCTGTCTAGTGCTCTTCTCTGCACTGTCTGTCTAGTGCTCTTCTCTGCACTGTCTGTCTAGTGCTCTTCTCTGCACAGTCTGTCTAGTGTTGTTCTCTGCACAGTCTGTCTAGTGCTCTTCTCTGCACTGTCTGTCAAGTGTTCTCTGCACAGTCTGTCTAGTGTTCTCTGCACTGTCTGTCAAGTGTTCTCTGCACTGTCTGTCTAGTGCTCTTCTCTGCACTGTCTGTCAAGTGTTCTCTGCACAGTCTGTCTAGTGTTGTTCTCTGCACTGTCTGTCTAGTGCTCTTCTCTGCACAGTCTGTCTAGTATTCTCTGCACAGTCTGTCTAGTGTTCTCTGCACAGTCTGTCTAGTGCTCTTCTCTGCACAGTCTGTCTAGTGCTCTTCTCTGCACTGTCTGTCTAGTGTTCTTCTCTGCACAGTCTGTATAGTGCTCTTCTCTGCACTGTCTGTCAAGTGTTCTCTGCACTGTCTGTCTAGTGCTCCTCTCTGCACTGTCTGTCTAGTGCTCTTCTCTGCACTGTCTGTCTAGTGCTCTTCTCTGCACAGTCTGTCTAGTGTTCTCTGCACAGTCTGTCTGGTGCTCTTCTCTGCACTGTCTGTCTAGTGTTGTTCTCTGCACTGTCTGTCTAGTGTTGTTCTCTGCACTGTCTGTCTAGTGCTCTTCTCTGCACAGTCTGTCTAGTGTTGTTCTCTGCACTCTCTGTCTAGTGTTGTTCTCTGCACAGTCTGTCTAGTGCTCTTCTCTGCACAGTCTGTCTAGTGCTCTTCTCTGCACTGTCTGTCTAGTGCTCTTCTCTGCACAGTCTGTCTAGTGTTCTCTGCACAGTCTGTCTAGTGCTCTTCTCTGCACAGTCTGTCTAGTGCTCTTCTCTGCACTGTCTGTCTAGTGCTCTTCTCTGCACTGTCTGTCTAGTGTTCTCTGCACAGTCTGTCTAGTGCTCTTCTCTGCACTGTCTGTCTAGTGTTGTTCTCTGCACTGTCTGTCTAGTGTTGTTCTCTGCACTGTCTGTCTAGTGCTCTTCTCTGCACAGTCTGTCTAGTGTTGTTCTCTGCACTGTCTGTCTAGTGTTGTTCTCTGCACAGTCTGTCTAGTGCTCTTCTCTGCACAGTCTGTCTAGTGTTCTCTGCACAGTCTGTCTAGTGATCTTCTCTACACTGTCTGTCAAGTGTTCTCTGCACAGTCTGTCTAGTGCTCTTCTCTGCACTGTCTGTCTAGTGTTGTTCTCTGCACTGTCTGTCTAGTGTTGTTCTCTGCACTCTCTGTCTAGTGCTCTTCTCTGCACTGTCTGTCTAGTGTTCTCTGCACAGTCTGTCTAGTGCTCTTCTCTGCACAGTCTGTCTAGTGTTGTTCTCTGCACAGTCTGTCTAGTGCTCTTCTCTGCACAGTCTGTCTAGTGCTCTTCTCTGCACTGTCTGTCAAGTGTTCTCTGCACAGTCTGTCTAGTGCTCTTCTCTGCACTGTCTGTCTAGTGCCCTTCTCTGCACTGTCTGTCTAGTGTTGTACTCTGCACTGTCTGTCTAGTGTTGTTCTTTGCACTGTCTGTCTAGTGCTCTTCTCTGCACTGTCTGTCTAGTGCTCTTCTCTGCACTGTCTGTCTAGTGCTCTTCTCTGCACAGTCTGTCTAGTGTTCTCTGCACAGTCTGTCTAGTGCTCTTCTCTGCACTGTCTGTCAAGTGTTCTCTGCACAGTCTGTCTAGTGCTCTTCTCTGCACTGTCTGTCTAGTGTTTTTCTCTGCACTGTCTGTCTAGTGTTGTTCTCTGCACTCTCTGTCTAGTGCTCTTCTCTGCACAGTCTGTCTAGTGTTCTCTGCACAGTCTGTCTAGTGCTCTTCTCTGCACAGTCTGTCTAGTGTTGTTCTCTGCACAGTCTGTCTAGTGCTCTTCTCTGCACAGTCTCTCTAGTGCTCTTCTCTGCACAGTCTGTCTAGTGTTGTTCTCTGCACAGTCTGTCTAGTGCTCTTCTCTGCACTGTCTGTCTAGTGCTCTTCTCTGCACAGTCTGTCTACTGTTCTCTGCACAGTCTGTCTAGTGCTCTTCTCTGCACTGTCTGTCTAGTGTTGTTCTCTGCACTGTCTGTCTAGTGTTGTTCTCTGCACTGCCTGTCTAGTGCTCTTCTCTGCACTGTCTGTCTAGTGTTGTTCTCTGCACAGTCTGTCTAGTGCTCTTCTCTGCACAGTCTGTCTAGTGTTGTTCTCTGCACAGTCTGTCTGGTGCTCTTCTCTGCACTGTCTGTCAAGTGTGTTCTCTGCACTGTCTGTCTAGTGCTCTTCTCTGCACTGTCTGTCAAGTGTTCTCTGCACAGTCTGTCTAGTGTTGTTCTCTGCACTGTCTGTCTAGTGCTCTTCTCTGCACAGTCTGTCTAGTATTCTCTGCACAGTCTGTCTAGTGTTCTCTGCACAGTCTGTCTAGTGCTCTTCTCTGCACAGTCTGTCTAGTGTTGTTCTCTGCACAGTCTGTCTAGTGCTCTTCTCTGCACTCTCTGTCAAGTGTTCTCTGCACAGTCTGTCTAGTGTTCTCTGCACAGTCTGTCTAGTGCTCTTCTCTGCACTGTCTGTCTAGTGCTCTTCTCTGCACAGTCTGTCTAGTGCTCTTCTCTGCACAGTCTGTCTAGTGCTCTTCTTTGCACAGTCTGTCTAGTGCTCTTCTCTGCACAGTCTGTCTAGTGCTCTTCTCTGCACAGTCTGTCTAGTGCTCTTCTCTGCACAGTCTGTCTAGTGTTCTTCTCTGCACAGTCTGTCTAGTGCTCTTCTCTGCACAGTCTGTCTAGTTCTCTTCTCTGCACAGTCTGTCTAGTGCTCTTCTCTGCACAGTCTGTCTAGTGTTGTTCTCTGCACTGTCTGTCTAGTGTTCTTCTCTGCACTGTCTGTCTAGTGCTCTTCTCTGCACTGTCTGTCTAGTGTTCTTCTCTGCACAGTCTGTCTAGTGCTCTTCTCTGCACAGTCTGTCTGGTGCTCTTCTCTGCAGTCTGTCTAGTGCTCTTCTCTGCACAGTCTGTCTAGTGTTGTTCTCTGCACTGTCTGTCTAGTGCCCTTCTCTGCACTGTCTGTCTAGTGTTCTTCTCTGCACAGTCTGTCTAGTGCTCTTCTCTGCACAGTCTGTCTAGTGCTCTTCTCTGCAGTCTGTCTAGTGTTGTTCTCTGCACATTCTGTCTAGTGTTCTTCTCTGCAGTCTGTCTAGTGCTCTTCTCTGCACAGTCTGTCTAGTGTTGTTCTCTGCACTGTCTGTCTAGTGTTGTTCTCTGCACTGTCTGTCTAGTGCTCTTCTCTGCACAGTCTGTCTAGTATTCTCTGCACAGTCTGTCTAGTGTTCTCTGCACAGTCTGTCTAGTGCTCTTCTCTGCACAGTCTGTCTAGTGCTCTTCTCTGCACTGTCTGTCTAGTGCTCTTCTCTGCACTGTCTGTCTAGTGATCTTCTCTGCACTGTCTGTCTAGTGCTCTTCTCTGCACAGTCTGTCTAGTGTTCTCTGCACAGTCTGTCTAGTGCTCTTCTCTGCACTGTCTGTCAAGTGTTCTCTGCACAGTCTGTCTAGTGCTCTTCTCTGCACTGTCTGTCTAGTGCTCTTCTCTGCACTGTCTGTCTAGTGTTGTTTCTCTGCACTGTCTGTCTAGTGTTGTTCTCTGCACTGTCTGTCTAGTGCTCTTCTCTGCTCTGCAGTCTGTCTAGTGTTGTTCTCTGCACTGTCTGTCTAGTGTTGTTCTCTGCACAGTCTGTCTAGTGCTCTTCTCTGCACAGTCTGTCTAGTGTTCTCTGCACAGTCTGTCTAGTGCTCTTCTCTACACTGTCTGTCAAGTGTTCTCTGCACAGTCTGTCTAGTGCTCTTCTCTGCACTGTCTGTCTAGTGTTGTTCTCTGCACTGTCTGTCTAGTGTTGTTCTCTGCACTGTCTGTCTGTCTAGTGCTCTTCTCTGCACAGTCTGTCTAGTGTTGTTCTCTGCACTGTCTGTCTAGTGTTGTTCTCTGCACAGTCTGTCTAGTGCTCTTCTCTGCACAGTCTGTCTAGTGCAATTCTCTGCACAGTCTGTCTAGTGCTCTTCTCTGCACAGTCTGTCTAGTGTTGTTCTCTGCACAGTCTGTCTAGTGCTCTTCTCTGCACTGTCTGTCTAGTGCTCTTCTCTGCACAGTCTGTCTAGTGTTCTCTGCACAGTCTGTCTAGTGCTCTTCTCTGCACTGTCTGTCTAGTGTTGTTCTCTGCACTGTCTGTCTAGTGTTGTTCTCTGCACTGTCTGTCTAGTGCTCTTCTCTGCACTGTCTGTCTAGTGTTGTTCTCTGCACAGTCTGTCTAGTGCTCTTCTCTGCACAGTCTGTCTAGTGTTGTTCTCTGCACAGTCTGTCTAGTGCTCTTCTCTGCACTGTCTGTCAAGTGTTCTCTGCACTGTCTGTCTAGTGCTCTTCTCTGCACTGTCTGTCAAGTGTTCTCTGCACAGTCTGTCTAGTGCTCTTCTCTGCACTGTCTGTCAAGTGTTCTCTGCACAGTCTGTCTAGTGTTGTTCTCTGCACTGTCTGTCTAGTGCTCTTCTCTGCACAGTCTGTCTAGTATTCTCTGCACAGTCTGTCTAGTGTTCTCTGCACAGTCTGTCTAGTGCTCTTCTCTGCACAGTCTGTCTAGTGCTCTTCTCTGCACTGTCTGTCTAGTGCTCTTCTCTGCACAGTCTGTCTAGTGCTCTTCTCTGCACTGTCTGTCTAGTGCTCTTCTCTGCACAGTCTGTCTAGTGTTCTCTGCACAGTCTGTCTAGTGCTCTTCTCTGCACTGTCTGTCAAGTGTTCTCTGCACAGTCTGTCTGGTGCTCTTCTCTGCACTGTCTGTCTAGTGCTCTTCTCTGCACTGTCTGTCTAGTGTTGTTCTCTGCACTGTCTGTCTAGTGTTGTTCTCTGCACGGTCTGTCTAGTGCTCTTCTCTGCACTGTCTGTCTAGTGCTCTTCTCTGCACTGTCTGTCTAGTGCTCTTCTCTGCACAGTCTGTCTAGTGTTCTCTGCACAGTCTGTCTAGTGCTCTTCTCTGCACTGTCTGTCAAGTGTTCTCTGCACAGTCTGTCTAGTGTTCTCTGCACTGTCTGTCAAGTGTTCTCTGCACTGTCTGTCTAGTGCTCTTCTCTGCACTGTCTGTCAAGTGTTCTCTGCACAGTCTGTCTGAGTGTTGTTCTCTGCACTGTCTGTCTAGTGCTCTTCTCTGCACAGTCTGTCTAGTATTCTCTGCACAGTCTGTCTAGTGTTCTCTGCACAGTCTGTCTAGTGCTCTTCTCTGCACAGTCTGTCTAGTGCTCTTCTCTGCACTGTCTGTCTAGTGTTCTTCTCTGCACAGTCTGTCTAGTGTGCTCTTCTCTGCACTGTCTGTCAAGTGTTCTCTGCACTGTCTGTCTAGTGCTCCTCTCTGCACTGTCTGTCTAGTGCTCTTCTCTGCACTGTCTGTCTAGTGCTCTTCTCTGCACAGTCTGTCTAGTGTTCTCTGCACAGTCTGTCTAGTGCTCTTCTCTGCACTGTCTGTCTAGTGTTGTTCTCTGCACTGTCTGTCTAGTGTTGTTCTCTGCACTGTCTGTCTAGTGCTCTTCTCTGCACAGTCTGTCTGAGTGTTGTTCTCTGCACTGTCTGTCTAGTGTTGTTCTCTGCACAGTCTGTCTAGTGCTCTTCTCTGCACAGTCTGTCTAGTGCTCTTCTCTGCACTGTCTGTCTGGTGCTCTTCTCTGCACAGTCTGTCTAGTGTTCTCTGCACTGTCTGTCTAGTGCTCTTCTCTGCACAGTCTGTCTAGTGCTCTTCTCTGCACTGTCTGTCTAGTGCTCTTCTCTGCACAGTCTGTCTAGTGTTCTCTGCACAGTCTGTCTAGTGCTCTTCTCTGCACTGTCTGTCTAGTGTTGTTCTCTGCACTGTCTGTCTAGTGTTGTTCTCTGCACTGTCTGTCTAGTGCTCTTCTCTGCACAGTCTGTCTGGTGTTGTTCTCTGCACTGTCTGTCTAGTGTTGTTCTCTGCACAGTCTGTCTAGTGCTCTTCTCTGCACAGTCTGTCTAGTGTTCTCTGCACAGTCTGTCTAGTGCTCTTCTCTACACTGTCTGTCAAGTGTTCTCTGCACAGTCTGTCTAGTGCTCTTCTCTGCACTGTCTGTCTAGTGTTGTTCTCTGCACTGTCTGTCTAGTGTTGTTCTCTCTGCACTCTCTGTCTAGTGCTCTTCTCTGCACAGTCTGTCTAGTGTTCTCTGCACAGTCTGTCTAGTGCTCTTCTCTGCACAGTCTGTCTAGTGTTGTTCTCTGCACAGTCTGTCTAGTGCTCTTCTCTGCACAGTCTGTCTAGTGCTCTTCTCTGCACTGTCTGTCAAGTGTTCTCTGCACAGTCTGTCTAGTGCTCTTCTCTGCACTGTCTGTCTAGTGCCCTTCTCTGCACTGTCTGTCTAGTGTTGTTCTCTGCACTGTCTGTCTAGTGTTGTTCTCTGCACTGTCTGTCTAGTGCTCTTCTCTGCACTGTCTGTCTAGTGCTCTTCTCTGCACTGTCTGTCTAGTGCTCTTCTCTGCACAGTCTGTCTAGTGTTCTCTGCACAGTCTGTCTAGTGCTCTTCTCTGCACTGTCTGTCAAGTGTTCTCTGCACAGTCTGTCTAGTGCTCTTCTCTGCACTGTCTGTCTAGTGTTGTTCTCTGCACTGTCTGTCTAGTGTTGTTCTCTGCACTCTCTGTCTAGTGCTCTTCTCTGCACAGTCTGTCTAGTGTTCTCTGCACAGTCTGTCTAGTGCTCTTCTCTGCACAGTCTGTCTAGTGTTGTTCTCTGCACAGTCTGTCTAGTGCTCTTCTCTGCACAGTCTGTCTAGTGCTCTTCTCTGCACTGTCTGTCAAGTGTTCTCTGCACAGTCTGTCTAGTGCTCTTCTCTGCACTGTCTGTCTAGTGCCCTTCTCTGCACTGTCTGTCTGTCTAGTGTTGTTCTCTGCACTGTCTGTCTAGTGTTGTTCTCTGCACTGTCTGTCTAGTGCTCTTCTCTGCACTGTCTGTCTAGTGCTCTTCTCTGCACTGTCTGTCTAGTGCTCTTCTCTGCACAGTCTGTCTAGTGTTCTCTGCACAGTCTGTCTAGTGCTCTTCTCTGCACTGTCTGTCAAGTGTTCTCTGCACAGTCTGTCTAGTGTTCTCTGCACTGTCTGTCAAGTGTTCTCTGCACTGTCTGTCTAGTGCTCTTCTCTGCACTGTCTGTCAAGTGTTCTCTGCACAGTCTGTCTAGTGTTGTTCTCTGCACTGTCTGTCTAGTGTTGTTCTCTGCACTCTCTGTCTAGTGCTCTTCTCTGCACAGTCTGTCTAGTGTTCTCTGCACAGTCTGTCTAGTGCTCTTCTCTGCACAGTCTGTCTAGTGCTCTTCTCTGCACTGTCTGTCTAGTGTTCTTCTCTGCACAGTCTGTCTAGTGCTCTTCTCTGCACTGTCTGTCAAGTGTTCTCTGCACTGTCTGTCTAGTGCTCCTCTCTGCACTGTCTGTCTAGTGCTCTTCTCTGCACTGTCTGTCTAGTGCTCTTCTCTGCACAGTCTGTCTAGTATTCTCTGCACAGTCTGTCTAGTGTTCTCTGCACAGTCTGTCTAGTGCCCTTCTCTGCACAGTCTGTCTAGTGTTCTCTGCACAGTCTGTCTAGTGCTCTTCTCTGCACTGTCTGTCTAGTGTTGTTCTCTGCACTGTCTGTCTAGTGTTGTTCTCTGCACTGTCTGTCTAGTGCTCTTCTCTGCACAGTCTGTCTAGTGTTGTTCTCTGCACTGTCTGTCTAGTGTTGTTCTCTGCACAGTCTGTCTAGTGCTCTTCTCTGCACAGTCTGTCTAGTGTTCTCTGCACAGTCTGTCTAGTGCTCTTCTCTACACTGTCTGTCAAGTGTTCTCTGCACAGTCTGTCTAGTGCTCTTCTCTGCACTGTCTGTCTAGTGTTGTTCTCTGCACTGTCTGTCTAGTGTTGTTCTCTGCACTCTCTGTCTAGTGCTCTTCTCTGCACAGTCTGTCTAGTGTTCTCTGCACAGTCTGTCTAGTGCTCTTCTCTGCACAGTCTGTCTAGTGTTGTTCTCTGCACAGTCTGTCTAGTGCTCTTCTCTGCACAGTCTGTCTAGTGCTCTTCTCTGCACTGTCTGTCAAGTGTTCTCTGCACAGTCTGTCTAGTGCTCTTCTCTGCACTGTCTGTCTAGTGCCCTTCTCTGCACTGTCTGTCTAGTGTTGTTCTCTGCACTGTCTGTCTAGTGTTGTTCTCTGCACTGTCTGTCTAGTGCTCTTCTCTGCACTGTCTGTCTAGTGCTCTTCTCTGCACTGTCTGTCTAGTGCTCTTCTCTGCACAGTCTGTCTAGTGTTCTCTGCACAGTCTGTCTAGTGCTCTTCTCTGCACTGTCTGTCAAGTGTTCTCTGCACAGTCTGTCTAGTGCTCTTCTCTGCACTGTCTGTCTAGTGTTGTTCTCTGCACTGTCTGTCTGAGTGTTGTTCTCTGCACTCTCTGTCTAGTGCTCTTCTCTGCACAGTCTGTCTAGTGTTCTCTGCACAGTCTGTCTAGTGCTCTTCTCTGCACAGTCTGTCTAGTGTTGTTCTCTGCACAGTCTGTCTGTGCTCTTCTCTGCACAGTCTGTCTAGTGCTCTTCTCTGCACTGTCTGTCAAGTGTTCTCTGCACAGTCTGTCTAGTGCTCTTCTCTGCACTGTCTGTCTAGTGCCCTTCTCTGCACTGTCTGTCTAGTGTTGTTCTCTGCACTGTCTGTCTAGTGTTGTTCTCTGCACTGTCTGTCTAGTGCTCTTCTCTGCACTGTCTGTCTGGTGCTCTTCTCTGCACTGTCTGTCTAGTGCTCTTCTCTGCACAGTCTGTCTAGTGTTCTCTGCACAGTCTGTCTAGTGCTCTTCTCTGCACTGTCTGTCAAGTGTTCTCTGCACAGTCTGTCTAGTGTTCTCTGCACTGTCTGTCAAGTGTTCTCTGCACTGTCTGTCTAGTGCTCTTCTCTGCACTGTCTGTCAAGTGTTCTCTGCACAGTCTGTCTAGTGTTGTTCTCTGCACTGTCTGTCTAGTGCTCTTCTCTGCACAGTCTGTCTAGTATTCTCTGCACAGTCTGTCTAGTGTTCTCTGCACAGTCTGTCTAGTGCTCTTCTCTGCACAGTCTGTCTAGTGCTCTTCTCTGCACAGTCTGTCTAGTGCTCTTCTCTGCACTGTCTGTCAAGTGTTCTCTGCA
Source organism: Orientallactaga sibirica (assembly GCA_036365145.1). Classification (NCBI taxonomy): domain Eukaryota; kingdom Metazoa; phylum Chordata; class Mammalia; order Rodentia; family Dipodidae; genus Orientallactaga; species Orientallactaga sibirica. Next base: position 19,741,558 of record JAEOAD010000030.1, on the reverse strand, counting down.
CTGTCTGTCTAGTGCTCCTCTCTGCACTGTCTGTCTAGTGCTCTTCTCTGCACTGTCTGTCTAGTGCTCTTCTCTGCACAGTCTGTCTAGTGTTCTCTGCACAGTCTGTCTAGTGCTCTTCTCTGCACTGTCTGTCTAGTGTTGTTCTCTGCACTGTCTATCTAGTGCTCTTCTCTGCACAGTCTGTCTAGTGTTGTTCTCTGCACTGTCTGTCTAGTGTTGTTCTCTGCACAGTCTGTCTAGTGCTCTTCTCTGCACAGTCTGTCTAGTGCTCTTCTCTGCACTGTCTGTCTAGTGCTCTTCTCTGCACAGTCTGTCTAGTGTTCTCTGCACAGTCTGTCTAGTGCTCTTCTCTGCACAGTCTGTCTAGTGCTCTTCTCTGCACTGTCTGTCTAGTGCTCTTCTCTGCACAGTCTGTCTAGTGTTCTCTGCAGTCTGTCTAGTGCTCTTCTCTGCACTGTCTGTCTAGTGTTGTTCTCTGCACTGTCTGTCTAGTGTTGTTCTCTGCACTGTCTGTCTAGTGCTCTTCTCTGCACAGTCTGTCTAGTGTTGTTCTCTGCACTGTCTGTCTAGTGTTGTTCTCTGCACAGTCTGTCTAGTGCTCTTCTCTGCACAGTCTGTCTAGTGTTCTCTGCACAGTCTGTCTAGTGCTCTTCTCTACACTGTCTGTCAAGTGTTCTCTGCACAGTCTGTCTAGTGCTCTTCTCTGCACTGTCTGTCTAGTGTTGTTCTCTGCACTGTCTGTCTAGTGTTGTTCTCTGCACTCTCTGTCTAGTGCTCTTCTCTGCACAGTCTGTCTAGTGTTCTCTGCACAGTCTGTCTAGTGCTCTTCTCTGCACAGTCTGTCTAGTGTTCTTCTCTGCACAGTCTGTCTAATGCTCTTCTCTGCACAGTCTGTCTAGTGCAATTCTCTGCACAGTCTGTCTAGTGCTCTTCTCTGCACAGTCTGTCTAGTGTTGTTCTCTGCACAGTCTGTCTAGTGCTCTTCTCTGCACTGTCTGTCTAGTGCTCTTCTCTGCACAGTCTGTCTAGTGTTCTCTGCACAGTCTGTCTAGTGCTCTTCTCTGCACTGTCTGTCTAGTGTTGTTCTCTGCACTGTCTGTCTAGTGTTGTTCTCTGCACTGTCTGTCTAGTGCTCTTCTCTGCACAGTCTGTCTAGTGTTGTTCTCTGCACAGTCTGTCTAGTGCTCTTCTCTGCACTGTCTGTCAAGTGTTCTCTGCACTGTCTGTCTAGTGCTCTTCTCTGCACAGTCTGTCTAGTATTCTCTGCACAGTCTGTCTAGTGTTCTCTGCACAGTCTGTCTAGTGTTGTTCTCTGTACAGTCTGTCTAGTGCTCTTCTCTGCTCAGTCTGTCTAGTGTTGTTCTCTGCACAGTCTGTCTAGTGCTCTTCTCTGCACTGTCTGTCTAGTGTTCTCTTCTCTGCTACTGTCTGTCTAGTGCTCTTCTCTGCACAGTCTGTCTAGTGCTCTTCTCTGCACAGTCTGTCTAGTGCTCTTCTCTGCACAGTCTGTCTAGTGCTCTTCTCTGCACAGTCTGTCTAGTGCTTCTTCTCTGCAGTCTGTCTAGTGTTCTTCTCTGCAGTCTGTCTAGTGCTCTTCTCTGCACAGTCTGTCTAGTGCTCTTCTCTGCACTGTCTGTCTAGTGCTCTTCTCTGCACAGTCTGTCTAGTGCTCTTCTCTGCACAGTCTGTCTAGTGCTCTTCTCTGCACAGTCTGTCTAGTGCAATTCTCTGCACAGTCTGTCTAGTGTTGTTCTCTGCACAGTCTGTCTAGTGTTGTTCTCTGCACAGTCTGTCTAGTGTTCTTCTCTGCACTGTCTGTCTAGTGCTCTTCTCTGCACAGTCTGTCTAGTGCTCTTCTCTGCACAGTCTGTCTAGTGCAATTCTCTGCACAGTCTGTCTAGTGTTTCTTCTGCTCTGTCTAGTGTCTGTCTGCACAGTCTGTCTAGTGCTCTTCTCTGCAGTCTGTCTAGTGCTGTTCTCTGCACAGTCTGTCTAGTGTTGTTCTCTGCACAGTCTGTCTGTGCTCTTCTCTGCAGTCTGTCTAGTGCTCTTCTCTGCACAGTCTGTCTAGTGCTGTTCTCTGCAGTCTGTCTAGTGCTCTTCTCTGCACAGTCTGTCTAGTGCTCTTCTCTGCACTGTCTGTCTAGTGCTGTCTGTGCAGTCTGTCTGTGTTGTCTGTCTCTGTCTAGTGCTCTTCTCTGCACAGTCTGTCTAGTGCTCTTCTCTGCACAGTCTGTCTAGTGCTCTTCTCTGCACAGTCTGTCTAGTGCTCTTCTCTGCACAGTCTGTCTAGTGCTCTTCTCTGCACAGTCTGTCTAGTGCTGTTCTCTGCACAGTCTGTCTAGTGTTGTTCTCTGCACAGTCTGTCTAGTGTTCTTCTCTGCACTGTCTGTCTAGTGCTCTTCTCTGCAGTCTGTCTAGTGCTCTTCTCTGCACAGTCTGTCTAGTGTTGTTCTCTGCACAGTCTGTCTAGTGCTCTTCTCTGCACTGTCTGTCTAGTGCTTTTTTTCTGCACAGTTGGCTCTAATGCTCTTCTCTGCATAATCTCCTTTGCCAATATTTCTTCTGTCTCACGGAACAGAATACGTGCTATTTCCTTACAGTGTTCCCTCTCAATAAGGAACATTGTTTTGCAAAACTTGCTTAGAATATACCTCATTTCAATTGATTAGGAGGTGAAAAGCTGTGAATTTTGACAAATCATTCAATCCTAGTCAATTATAATGTGTCTTTTATATTGTTTTAAGGTAATAAGCTGGATGCACAGTGATTTTTTAACAAGTTAAAATCTTTAACTATTTGTTTGTAATGTTCCTTGTGGCGACTGTTCTGAAATATTTTTTTAATAATAGAAAAATCATAAGTTCACTCAGAGCATTTTGAGAATATATTTATCTTAACTTTTCTAGATCATTAATAGGATTTACAATAGCTTCAGAGTTAAATACATTTACAAAATCATTTCAAGTATCAATCTGACAGGAAATAATTTAGAGCATTTGAGCTATTAACAATAAATAAACCCATGCAGGCGAATTTAAGTACATTACACAGTTTTATAACATTTATGACAGTAATTTGGATTGCTGGACAGATTTTTCTCTTATAAAATAAAAAAATAGGATATCACTGTAAGAATCAGATAATTATAAACATTAGAAAATTCTTTATTAGCTAGTTTATTAAGACACCAGTGTGTGCCCCACCTGATGGCAGCCAATCAAAGAAACTCAGTTCTTTCTACAGGACAAGAATGAATGAAATATTCTCTCATCCCCGCCACCCTGTTCTCATTTACCATGAGAATATAACATCATCTTCTTTCACTACGGAAATCCAGTTACTGCCTAAAAGTCAGTTTTAATCTGTAGTATGTACCCCAAAGCTGCTTATAAAATTTACAGTTCCCTATTTGCATGAAAAGTTATAAACCGATATCTGCCTTCATCAACCTGTACAACACATGCTTCCTGCCTCTATTTAGACTATGTGCCTTACAGACCCATGCAAGGAGGTATGCCATAAATTTACAGTCCCCCCCCCTTTGCAACCTATATCTCTCCAACATTCTCCCACAATAACCTAGGAGTTATAATCAGTCTTAGTCCTCAGTGCATCTAGTTCACAAGATATTCTTGTTCCTAGCTCTTCAAATGTATTATTTGTCAGTAGTCAAGGTACCATCACTTCTCCCCCCTCAAGAAAACTGGTTATTTTTAACTCACTTTCCAACTATGTATTTGCTTCTTTTGGGACCTATAATATACAATATTTGTTGGATTTTGCCTGTTGATCCCATGGGTGTGTCTCCTGTCTGAGAAGTTATTTATCCATTTTCATCTTCCTTTTATTTCTATTGGTTCACATATCATGATATCAGATTATTTTAGTTCTATACTCACAGGTTATATATTATCCATACATGTGTGTGTACAATCTTTACTTTGTTTGCATTTCTTTAGAGAATTTTATTTCTGTTCTCATTTAACTAATTTCATGTAATATTCTGATCCACTTTTCTCTTTAGTTTTTCCACTGTGAGAAAAATGTATGTAAATAGATTTAAGGATTTTTTATTAATGTTTATATTTATACTACTTAAGTGCTGCATACCAATATATCCTGGCATCTATGTTTTAAAATGTGTATTTGTATGGTGGACAGTGGAGTTCTGAAGGGGGATGGAGGAGAAGTGTTAAATATCATGGTTTATTGTCTGTAAGTATAGCAGTTGTCAATATAAAAAATAAAATAAAATGTATCTTTGAAAGTTAGCTTTCTAAATCTACATCTCTGTACATCACCTAAGTTCATGTTTTCCTTCTAGCAAACCTAGATTTTAATTTTTACATTGTCAAGAATTATAACCATAATAGTCACACTTATTTTAGCCTTTCATCCTACATTTAATTAGATTCAATGTTCACTGACTAGTTTTTGTTAAGTTTGTAGAGAACTAAAAATTATCAAATTGATATCATCAAATAACATAGATTTATATTCACTAATTTCTTTTATCTTCAATAAATTGTCGTCTCTACTTTTATTTTTGAGAAACATTTAGTTGCTTTGGTCTGAATTCTGGTTGTTATCTTTTTTCCCTGAGAACTTTGTAAACATAACTCTATATTCTTCTAAGTACTACTTTTGTGGATAAGTATAAGACTAGTATTTGCAGCTTATAAATTATAGATGCCCTGTACTTTATCTATCCACTCAAGCAAATATCATTTCCTTTAATATTTGCTAGTTTTAACAGGCTATGTCTCCATTGCAATTATGGTCTGTTAATTTCTTTATAGTATGTTTGCATTTCTTCTGCAGATTTAATCATTTTATTTCTGCAAAAATGTCCTTCATTATCTAAGTCAAAGGTTTTTTGATCCATTACATTGGATTCTCATAGATTCCAGCAAGGATGTTTTAGATTGCCTGTATTTTCTCTTATCTTCTTTAGCTCTTAATCTCTGTCCCATTTCTCCTTCAGCCAATCTTTCCATTTATTCCATGTGTTCTTTGTTCATTTTAATTTTCTTTTGGTATGGTTTTTATTTTTTTTTTGTTATTTCTCATCTTTGATTCTTGAACCAGATGTGTATGGAGATGGCAAACGTGTACTGTGCTCCAGGAATATTTCCAGTGAAAACTGTGGTGGCTTACAATTTCCAGGATGGATGTGCATTTCAGTGTATACTATTTCAGAAGCTCCAGGACTGCTTGCAACTACAAACTAAAGAACTCTTGGTCAGCTTGATTTCATCTTCATTCACTTTGTGTCTGATGGAGCTCAGGAAAGTCCCAGTAGCAAATGAGCACTTCACTGCCCTGATCCAGAATGGAAGACGAGTTGAAGGTCTGTGTTCCTCCATTTGTAAACTGAAGACCTAACTACTAGTACCTTTGAATATGGCTATCCACCTATGAAGAGGTATTGAAGGTCAAATGAGATCATTGTTGTGGGCCCTAACCCACCCAATCCAACTGACTAGTGTCTTCATAAGAAATGATTACAACACAGAGATGGACACAGGGAAGACCACATGAAGAAAGAAAAGAAAACCTAGGAAAATTAACTCTGCCAAAACTTTCATCTGGGACTTCCAGCCTCCATAATAAGAAGAAAATAAATAAATATATAAAAATAAATAAATATATAAAAATAAATAAAAAATAAATAAATAAATAAATTCTCAGGCCATGGACTTTATTATGTGATCCTAGAAAACAACAGGACTATGCTTCTCAGAATCCACCCTCTACTTTAAGAAACTGTGCTCCCCTGAATTTCCTTAATCTATGATGACTGCATGTTTCTGTGGATTTTCTCACTCCCCAGTATAACTGTCACTGTATTTGGAGATTATCTTCTACAATGTATGATGCTTTTGTTGAAAATGGAGTTTTTATATGCCTTTAATCCAGGCACTTGAGAGAGACAGAGGTAGAAGGATCTCCATGAGTTTGAGGCCACCCTGAGCCTACATAGTGAATTGCAGGGCAGCTTGGGCTAGAGGGAGACCCTACCTCAAAAAAAAAAAAAAAAAAAAAAAAAAAGAAAAGAAAAAGAAAAAAAGAAAGAAAGAAAGAAAGAAAGAAAGAAAAGAAAGAAGGAAAGAAAGTGGAGTTTTTATTACTTTCTAGTATCTCTGTAATTGTAGTTTGCAGTGTCTCTGTTTAAATGCCAATTGCCAAAGAAACTTTTTCCTGGGGAGACATGAATACAAGTCTACAAATCCTAGACAGGGCACAGAAGACAGACCAGAGCACAACTGCACCAAAACTAGTTTTGGTAAACCAATGAGTTTATTAGGGCTATTTACAGAAAGGAGTAAGAAGTTACTCCTAGGAGCATGGGTGACTCAAGGGCAGCTCCATCACGAAAACTCCCATCACATCAGAGGTGGTGGTTCAGGGAAACTGCATATCTGGAGCTCACTGCACCATTTGCAGCCAAGTAAGCTGATTGGAGAGTCTCCTAACCAGTTATTTAACCTTTCTATAACTTTTGGGAGAGGCCTTACAAGCTTTTTCCCAGACTTGTTGACCTTGTGAGTCTTCTGAGCCTCTCCACTCCACTCAGGAATGATTCAAATCAAAGAAAATAGCTAGGGCTGGAGAAATGGCTTAGCAGTCAAGGTGTTTGTGAAGCCAAAGGCCCCAGGTTTGATATCCAGGACCTGTGTAAGCCAGATGCACAAGGGGCACATGCATCTGGAGTTCGTTTGCAGTGGCTAGAGGGCCTGACATGCTCATTCTCTCTGTGTCTCTCTTCTCTCCATCTCTATCTCTCTTTCTCTCTCCTTACAAATAAATAAATATATTTTTTTTTAAATAGCTAAACAGGGCTGGAGAAATGGCTTAGTGGTTAAGGCGCCTGACTCCTAAGCCTAAGAACACAGGTTCCAATCTCCAGGTCCCACGTTTAGCCAGATGGAAAGTGACGCAAGGGTGCAACACCGCACTTGCCCACAAGGGGGCACACATCTGGATTTCCTTTGTAGCAGCTGAGAGGCTGCTGGCGCACCCATCTCTGTCTTCCTCTCCCTATCTCTCTGTGTATCTCTGTGTCTCTCTACAAAATAAAAATAAATATTAAAAAAATTTAAAAAATATAGCTAAACAACACTGGTCAGAATCTACCTCTCAACACTTGTTTACTGCTCCAATAACTTGGGAGAATTGTCCTGTGACAATTTGTTTCATCTCTCCCAGACTTGTCTGGGGGATTGAAATTATATTTTAGCCTGGTCTTCCATAGTCTTCTATCTCCTCCCTTCAGAAGAGAATATTTTAATTAGAAGAATTTGATATACACCATAGTGTAATTTTCAAATGACAAAAAGGCCATGATAGTTTTTGTATTTACATTTTTAAAATTAGAGTGTTTTTAATTTTCCTCTGCTAAAGAATCATAATTTGTTATAGAGAGCCACCCAACAAGCTTGTTGAGAAGCACAATAAATCATTAGAAAGATAAAATGTGGAAGAAGAGAAAGTTTGAAAAACCAGAAGAAGTATAGTTTTTAATAACAGTTTAAAAAAAAAAAAAGCTACAAAACAAACAAGCTAGGTATAATTTATTCAGGAGGAACTTGTGCCCAGTTGAAAGTATACTATTGATGGGCAAGTCTACAATCTGCTTCCATTTGTCTTAAATCTATGAAGTTCCACATAAACATCCCAATGATCTGGTTAGAAAATTCAGATAACTATAATTATCCAGGGATGAGAAATTGCCAGGTCAGCTCAAAAGGGATAATTAGTAGAAATTATAAATATAAAGGATGAGAACCATGTATTATGTATTTTACATAGTTGATAGAGACAAAATAGTTAAGTTTTTCTTCATTATAATCCTCCCCTGGTACAGTGTTTTGATCTTATTAGGTGTTGAATTAATTATATATTGACCTATTAATATCAATATTATACATAGATAGGCAGAGCTGTATACACAATTATGAGCAGGCAAATATACTGAATGATAAAAATAAATTTATTAAAAATCCTTGAGAAAATTAGAAGAAGAGACCTGCTTTCCAGCTTGTATTCTGGGACACAGGTTTTTCAGTGCAGAGTCAGTGCAGGGTGAACTGGAAGTACAATTAAATTTCAATACTTGTTTGTCTAAAATTTACATCTATTATTCCAGAGAAGACTTTTGTTTCATTGGGGCTGTTCACTTGCACCTTTTTATCAAGTCACTATGACCTAAAGAACCATTAAAAGACTCTAATTGAATAAAGCAACATTTCTTTTATTATTGCTCAGTTGACTTTCTGTCATTTCTGAAAATGACCTTACTTTGAAAGGCTGACTTTGAAGACCATTTATATGCAATAGTACTTTTTAGAGAGTACTTAATGTTCCATCAGTTTCTTTTTAAAACTACAGATCAAAATACTGGATGTCATAGCCTGGGTTTACTTTATGCATACCTTTAGGTTATTTTATGGACATATCAGTGCTTGATAACAGGAATGCTTACTTGTCTACAGCTTATGAATGAATAGTCCTATTCACATGGAATATGTACCACTGTAAGCAGATGATAGACCTGAACATGAAGCAAATTTTTTCTCTTGGCATCTATGAATATGCATAGATGCCAAGAGAAAATTTCAAAAAGAAAGTATAGCTTACAATTATGGCAACCAATTTTCTATCTTTCTTTGGTTAAATACCATTCAATAATTTCCCTTGTTAACACATTGGATGATAACCTCTAGAGTTGGTAATCTCTAGAGAATCAATTAATATATAATTAATAATCTCCCTACATAAAGAATGAACACTACTGATTTTTAAAATATTTTGAATTCATTTTTATTTGAGAGAGAGAGGGAGGGAGAGAATGGGCACACCATGGCCTTCAGCCACTGCAAATGAACACCAGACACATGTGCCACCTTGTATATCTTGCTTACATGAATCCTGGGGAACCAAACCTAGGTACTTTGGCTTTGAAGGCAAAAGTCTTAATTGCTGAGCTATCTCTCTAGCCTGAGTATTACTAAATTTTATGTATATAACTCACCCAAACTAAGTTTTCCTCACTTAAAACCATAGATATATTACCTACCTTCAAAATATGCTTTGTATCTTATTCTCCTAATGTGACCCATACAAATATAGGATTCTAGCAAATAAATGAGTTTAATTCAGTAATGTTATGATTATGTTCTGTCATTTTACATATGCAAGTTTGATTTTTGAGTTAAATTCTATATGTTTCATGGCCATTGACCTTTATAATTTCTGTGTCCCAGTCTTCTATACAACTTGCAACCACATCAGGTAAACAACCATAAAATATCCTCAAAATCATGAGTACACAAGTGAAAATATCTCCCAAATCTTCTGAAAATGTCTGAAAATTTATTTATTGCTTGGCATTGTGAAGAGTCTCCAAATGAGCAGCTCTGCTGTTAAGAAGAATGGCTGCTTGGCACATAGTCATTAATGTTCTGTAGCCCAATATTGTCTCTAGCCACTATCAATGGGATCTTCTTCAGATTTCTCTCCTTGATAAATCTATCTGTGATGCTTCTAAAGACAATTTAAAGGTTTAGCTAATATTAAGATATTAACCATTTAGACCTGCTATGAATTATAAGATAACTCAAAGATTACTCATTGATTTTTAAAATAATTTTATTGTGAACTTTATAAACATACTGTGAATTGGTCATATTCCCCCTGGTGGATCCTCTTTGACCCTTCTCCTTGACCTCCATGCACTGATGGCCCTCTTTAGTTGGGGCATCAGTAGTCACTGTGGGGTCATGATTGCATCAGTCTGTTCAGGTGAGGAGGATAATGTCTCACAGTAGGTAACCTACCCATTCTGTGGCTCTTACATTCTTTATCCCATTACTATTACATGTTCTGTGAGCCTTGCAGACTCTTATTTTCTGCTTTGATGAGTTTGTTTCTCCTCAATGTCTACCAATATCTCCATGGAAAAGGTAGTGAAAATAGCACTCATATTTTATCCTTCACTTTTATTCATCTTTGTCATTGGTTATTTAAATGAGTATAGTATATGTATGAGCACATCAGAAGCTGGAAATTTTAAATGACATTCCTATGAACTAATAAACCATGACTACAACAATATCCTATCTTTTGTTATTGATCTAAAATAAGATGTGAATTTCACTTAGAAGACATAGCAATGTGTGACATTTGTAGGTTGAAGATATACTTTGTCTCATAGAGCCACATCATTTTCTGGTTTCATTAGCAATGATGAGTATTATTCAGTGATGTTAATTATATTATGTGTTCAATCTGCAAAGTTCCCAGTGACCAAGTAATAGGACAAATACACATGATCTATTTCTATCCTCAAAATTACCCAGAAGAACTATGTGACCAACTATATGGGTTTTGATAAATCAAATGAGACTTCAAAAGGCTAAATAACAGACATAAATACAAAGCTAAAGAGAGGTGGGGGCCAACATTTTCTCCATGAATACTAATTTCCAAAATCTAAATTATCCACAGTTAATTTTCACATGATTAAAATCTTATATTCTCATATTTTTGTTCTTAGACTTTCTTTAACTGATCACGATGTCTATCACTTTACATGAGAATTGTTTTGATTTTTAAAATGAATTAAGGATGTAGATGGAGAGATTGCTCAATGTTCAAAGATGCTGGCTTATAAAGCCTACTGTCCTAGGTTTGATTCCCCAGTACCCATGTAAAGTGGGGCATGCATCTAGAGTTCCTCTGCAGTAGCAGGAGTCCTTGGCATGCCCATACTCACTCATTTTTATTCTCTCTCTCTCTCTTTCTCTCTCTCTCTCTGTCTTTAAATAAATAAATTTTTTAAAGGAGCCAGGTAATATGAGGAAATGTAAACAATTACCAGGAATATTGAATAATAAAATTTAAAAATAATAAGTATCTGTGAGAAAAGAGAACACTAATGAAAACAAAATGGCACATTTTTTTAATTTATTATTTTTTATCGACTTTTATACTTACATACAAAAAAAAAAACCACCTGATATTTCCCTTCCCTCCCCCCATTCCACTTTAGAACTCAAGTCTCCATCGTATCCCCTCCCTCTCTCCATTAGTCTCTCTTTTAATTTGATGTCATCATCTTTTTCTTCTATTTTGAGGGTTTTGCGAAGGTATTGCTAGGCACTGCAAGGTCATGGATATCGAGGCCAGTTTCTGTCTGGGCAGTTGCATTGTAAGAGGTCATACCCTTCATTTGGCTCTTCCATTCTATCCACCCCCTCTTCCGCAATGGTCCCTGAGCCTTGTAGGGTGTGACAGAGGTGTTTCAGTGCTGGGCACTCCTCCATCCCTTCTTCTCAGCACTATGTTGCCTGTTGGGTGATCCCAGTGGTCATCACCATCTGAAAAGAGAAGCTTCTCTAACCAGAAGTGAGAGTAGCGTTAATATGTGAATATGAACATTAAGTGTAGTGCTTTCAGGGCAGCTTGGTGAGAATAATATATACATTTAGTCATATAAGAGCAGGCTTATACCCCTAAGGCTCCTGACCTCACCTACCATAGACTTTTACTTAGGTTTTTCAGTACCAGGTATGTATTCCCTCCCGTAGAGAGGGCCTTCAGTCCAATTATGGAGCAGTTGGTTACCCCAAGAGTAGACATGCCACTATTGCACCCGTTCAGTCATTGGGCCTGTCTGGGCAAGCTTGAATATTCAGCTTCCACTGTTTTCACTGTTGATGGCTTCTGTCTCCCATACGCTGCGTGCAATGCAGCTTTTTCCAGCTTTCAGTTGCCTGGTCTACAGGGAGAAGGTTTTCTGCTCCACACCAGCTTGCTTTCTCAGTGACCATGCTTCTCAGGCATGAGATGTCTTCAGCAATAGGGTCTTACTATCTGTTTCTCTAGGGAAACCAAGGGCTTTGGCAAAAGCCTTTAATGTTTTGGAGGCTACCGGGACCTCCTTGGCCAACAACTCACTGGAAGGTATCCCATTCCAGGTACTGAAAATTTTCTAGTAACAGTCTACAGCTTCTAGACATGCCCTTATTCAAAAAAGTAATTTTACATATGTCTTATTCATAATATCTTGAGTTTAGATTGACCCTCCCCCTGCCCTTCTTGTATGCATTCTCTTCCCATGGCCTCGCTTAGGCCATTCCCCTCCCTGTAATCAGTTCTTCTACTTACATATGTGCATTACCGTACACTTAAGTCCTTCCCTTTCCTCCCTCCCTGATAGCCTTTTACCAGCTTACTGGTTTCTGGTACCTATTTTTGGTTCCAGTTCACACACAAGTCTATACATTAGTAGCTAGGATCCACATATGAGAGAGAACATGTGACGTTTGCTAGAAGTCAACAGGTAATTGAAAGATACTGATTGCAATAATGTTTCAGCAACACAACAATTTTGTCTCATATATGTGTGTTCAGAAATCAGGGAGATCTTTTCATACTTCTATACATATACAGGTTTTACAATAGACATCAAAATTTAAGTTGGAAAATGTACCTTAGTCCATTTGTCTCCTTTTGGTGGATGTTTGTACAGTCTGTCCTGGAGTAGGAGTAGATGCAACATTGACTGAAGAACACTTATTTATATGAATATATATGCTTTGAAGTTTTAGTCATCTTAATCCTCTATTCTTCAGCACTTGTACAATCCAAATAGGATTTCTTTGAAAATGACATCTGTTCTTCAAATTTATACATGATGTATGGGCATTGACTGAATGTTTTCAAATGTAAGAGTATTCTACCACTCACTAAAGTACATTATTTTCTCTATATGTTTTCTTCTTGGCATAACATTTGACTAGGTGTACACTTTAGTCAAAAGCGATTTCAACTATACAATGAATATTGGAACTTTTTACCTTCTACATACATTTACTTGTAGGAAGGCAAAAGTTGTATTTTGGTGGGATAGGTTTTTGGGGGGAAATAAATGTTCAACTAACTAATTATTAGAAGGCCCTATGAAACAGAAGGGCATGGGATCTGAACTCATATGTGAGATTCACGTCATGTTATACTAAGCTTTCTGTTTTGAGTTGGAAATAGAGTTGTATTTGTTTTCTATTAATATAGCTAAAGTACTCAATGTTGAATAACTTTATAAAGCAAAGAACTGTCTTTATCTCACAGTTCTAGAAGTTCAAAGTAAGGCCCTTGCATCAGCTCAGCTCTGGGGAAAATATCCCGGTTGATGAGGTCAGTGATGCATGTGCAAAAAACAGACCACATCAAAAGAGAGGAAGCCAAGAAATGGCTATGGTTGCCATATCATAACTGTACTCTTTTGCTAAATAATTTGAAACAACATTAGAAATATCTTAATCCCCCATGAAGGCAGTGTCCCTCCTGATCCAAGGCCCTTCCATGAGGCTTTACTTCTTAAAACTTCTACCTCCCTTTCACCATTGCCACCCTGTTTCTGACACATAAATCCCACGGTTTGTACTGTCAAAACCATGGCATAGGTAAATTAACCTCTTTGTATTTCTGTTCCCTTATCTGTACAATGACTTTTTAAAACTAACTTTATAAGACAATTGTAGGGTACAACTGTACAGAACATCTGGTGTTCCAATATTAACTTATGACGATGCTGAATGTAGCAAATTTTGGGCAAATTTTATTCAGGACATCAAAATACTTAAAAGTACTTTTGACCAATGTGGGAGAGGTCTTGCATGTCTGTTTCTCTGTACAGTCTGATGTATATACTAGGATAACTACATAGGTGCTGTCATTAACAACATCCTGCTGTAAAGATAGAAATGTGACTGATTCTCAAAAATTCAAATACTGGAATTATTCTGGATTTGGATTTTTTAACTTATTTTTTAATTTATATTATTCTAATTTTACATTCATAATGGTGACTCCATTATCCTCCTCCCTGTCCTCCCTCTTCCAAAGGGACCCTCATCAGTGGGGAATGTAGGTCATGCATTGTGTGGGTAGTCAAGAGTTATGGGGGATAGGCAAAGTCTCTGTGCATAATGCCCCAACTTGTGGCTCTAACACTCTTTCCGCCCCCTCTTCCATGAATTTCCCTGAGCCATGTTGGGGTCATTTTATACTTTTGAAAATCTCAATAGCTTAATGAACTTTTGGCAGTTAACAAAATTTTGACTGATTTCAAAATATTTTTGGTTAAAGCTATGATCAGTGTTTTTTAGAGTAACTCTTTCATATATGGGTGTACTAAATAGCTCACCAATAATTCAGTGATTATATAATGGCATTGATTTTATTTTTAGATTCATTGTTGCTGAGTCTTTATTTTTTTCTGTCATTACTGCTTCTCTAGCTGTGATATATTAAAGCTCCAAAGGCTTGGAGAATTAAAGTAAAGATTAAAGATGAGAGTAAATATCATAAATTAATGTAAAGCATTAAGTAATTTCTGCAAACAAGCTATTGGTGTGCTAACACAACATTCAATTAAACAATAAAATGAAGAGTTTGCATTAATAAACCTGTTTATTTTTACTAATCATGTTAACAAACATCAGGCTTCCATTTGACTTGTGGCATTTGTGATGTTTAATCGCAATTGTCAAATTGGTTGGATCAGGAATCAAGTAAGAGGTGCATCAAAGTCAAATTGGACTGCTCCTGGGAGCGGGAGGTGAGGAAGAAAATGACTGGAGTGTGGGAGTATTTATTTACGGTGTTTCTTTGTCTCGTGTCCTTTGATTAAAGTCTTTGGAAAACTACACCAGCCCAATCCATGCAGCATAATAAATGGCCCAGACCCTTCTGTATTGAAGATTTGGGCCATTACTGCAAGTAAGGAACCAAGATCTACTGAGGTACTTGCTCAGGATAGAGGTAATATGGCATGGGTACTAGAAAAAGAGAGCCATAAATGCCAGCTAAGGCCAATTTCAAAAACATGGTTTGAAATTGTCATACATGTTTCTGTCCTATTTATTGAGAATTTGTTTGTGCATATATTCACATACATTAATCAAACATTTAGGTTTCCATTACTCTATTTCTTTAAAATTTAACATAATATTGAGTTAATATCAGTAGTCAAGAATTTATAAATCTATTATTCATATTTAAGTTGTAGTTGAGAAAGAATACGGAGTTTATGGTTGTATATGGGATAGCTATATCATGCCACGTGGAGTTATAAGTTTGTGATTGTCTTCATTTGGAAATTAAGCATGATATAAGGAGATATGATTGTGTGTCAAGTTAACAAGTTGATTGTGATTGTCATTGACTGGATCAGGAATCAAATAAATACATGTCTTTGGGCTGGTATATCCAGAAGAAATTAAACAAAAGAGGCAGATCTTCCACCAGAGTGGGAAGTGTTTGTTTTAGAGAGATCTGAGTGGAAAGCAGTGTTGCTTTGGCCCTCCCGGGGCAGGGGAGAGTTTCTATCCTGTTACTGCCATCATTGATGACATTGGGTCCAAACTTTCTTGGCATTCCCACACTGACAGAAAGCCATTGCTCTCCAGGAATCCTCCAACCCTTCAACATCAGATTAGAACTGCTAACTTATTCTACTGGATCTGTTCCTACAGAGAACCCTGATCCACACAGTACTCCATGAAAATGTTATATTTCAGTTACCATTCCTATTGAAGAGCTCAGACTATTTCTTTTACTTCTCTAATGTTAATGCAGCATAAAAGGAATAAAAGTAGTAGCCAACATTCAAGTGTGTCTCAAATCACCAGTCTCACTGACCAGAAAAAGGACTTAAAAGAATAATAATGCCATTTTCTGAGTATTCACATGCTATCCAATACACATGGAACTTTATCTATGCTTAACTTTGATAATATTATTAGTCATTCATGTTTTATGCAAGGAAAATGAGATTAGACTCACAACACCAATATACGTATGCAAAGAGCACTGGAAAAGAGATGCAAGCTCTCTTTTCTGCGGCAGGAAAATGGGTCATCTCGATGGAAGTTGATAATAACCTTATGCTCTCCAATTACTTAATTTATATTTAAAGGTATTATATATTTTAAATTAAATTTTTTACTTATTTAGTTTTTGAGAGAAAGAAAGAGAGAACACAGAGGTGCCAGGGTCTCTATCTACTGTGAACAGACTCCAGACACATGTGCCACCATGTGCATCTGGCTTACATGGGTTCTGGGGAATCAAACCTGGGTCCTTGGGCTTTGGAGGCAAGCACCTTGTCCACTCAGCCATATTCTCTAATGCATGTATATTTTATTATGAGCATATTTTTTCTGTAGCTATTTCTGAAACTACATTCAATTTCTCTACTACAAATTATTTTGGTTCAACCTCTGGGATATAGGTCAATTGTAATGCATATACTTTACAGTAATGAAAATTTAAGTTACACAGTAAAATTAGAGATTATACTTTTTTAGATATATTTTCATTCAAGGAGAAACTAAGAAACATGTGAATGAATGCTTCTTTCCTAAGGAGCATTGATTGTAGGTAGAGTCCTTCTCTGCCATGCTGATGGGTTGTCCCTGTTACCTTTGCTTCACATGCGTCCCTGTAACTTGCATGCCAAGCACCTTCACAGGTCAGCCCAAGCCACAAGTGTGCCACACAGCACATGCTGTTCTCCAAGACACAATTGTATAAACAGACTCATAACTCATGTGGCCCCCACATATCTATTGTATAAACTGAAGACTCCTTACTTTATTTTTAACTTCCTTTTGAAAACTCTAGCCAAAGATCAAGCACTATTTTACATTTCTTTTTTACTTATAATTAAGCAATGATCTCTAGTTGTGTGCTCTCTTAATTGACATGGGAATAAGGAACACCTTTTGTCTAAGCTTATATACATATAATTTACTCATTATTGTGATTAGCAGTGACATCTGAGCCTATAAAAGTTTGTCATTAACATTTTGGTGGTTCCTTAATATAAGTGTTTAATCTGATTTTACAAAAAGAAAAGAAAAGAAAAGTAAACCTATCTGTATATCTCGCTTGTTTGTTGATTATGTTTTGTTTTATTTTTAAGATAACATTTCACTATGTGGTGCAAGCTAGCTTTGAACTCATGATACTCCTGTTTCAGTCTCCCAAGTACTGGAATTGCAGACATGAACCAATGCACCAAGCTTTGGATATACTGGTTTAATAATTTGATATAAATTCATGTAGGGCTGGAAACATGGCTTAGCTTTTAAGGTGCTTGTGAAACCTAAGGACTCAGGTTTGATTCTCTAGTACACACAAAAGCTAGATGCACAGGGAAGTGCATGCACTTGGAGTTCATTTGCAGTGGCTACTGGCCCTGATGAGCCCATATTCTCTCTCTCTCTGTTTCTTTCTCTTTGGTAAATAAAATATTTTAAAAATCATATAATAAACCCTGCCAATATAATATTTATTCCTTTAATTTGTCAATCGCCTTCATTTTACTAGACACTACATTGAAGAAATTTGAAATGAGTAAATTTGAATATGGTTGAATGAGCATAATATTCATTTAAATTTTTCTCCTGCCTGATGGAGACTTGGACAAGCTTAATTATTGAATTGAATCAATGTAAATTTCTTAAAACACTGTTTTAGTCACAAATTTCATTGCTATGACAAAATATCTGGCAAAAACAACCTGAAAAAATTATTTTGGCTCACAGTATTAAAGGTGCCAGCCTACTATCCTTGAGAGTAAGAGAGAATAGAGTATCTCACATAATAGACAAGAAACAGAGTGAGAAAATGCCTATATTCCCAGCTTTATCTGCTTCCTCTGCCTCCTTGTGGGTCCCCAGCCTATGGTATGGTGTTGCCCACACTGAGGGCAGCTTCCTGTAGATAATTCCCTGCAGAAATGCCCTTATTAGAAACACCTGCTTTGTAATCTTTTAGGAACCCGCAACAGAATCATGTTGACATTCAGGTTAACCATACCAAATACCTTCTTCTAAATGGATCTTCTTCTTGGAGACATTACAAATACTACATTTCATCCAACAGTGATGCAATAAACCTGGATGGATAATTTACTTTTGTCCAATTTATATTAAATATTAAAAAATAAAATGAACTTATCTGAGAACTCGTACTCCAATTCCCGTACCATCTTGGTTTTGTCACAATTAATACATTTGACATTAACATTGAATGGATTAAATAAACTCTCTGGGTCACAGTTTTGCAATATTAAGTATGTTTCTAAGACTGAGGGCATAAACAGAAAGTGCTCGCAACAGTGGACTGCACATAGTAAGCATTCAATAAACCTTAGTGATTGTTTCAGATTATATTTTATCTATATAGTTTTCAATTACAAAAATGGATTCAAGGAGGTGACTAATGAGAAAAGAACAATTATGTTTTGAGATATTATTACAAAAAATATGGGCCGAACATATTATGTGAGCTAATACAGTTGTTCCATTATGTAAATTTAAAGTCTGTGGTCTACCCATAATAGTAAAAAAATGTTTGAGGCTTTAAGACTTATATCTAATTAGTCAATGTGTTCTTTTGTAGACTTTTTAGTTATAAGCATACATTATAAATGGAAATCTAGCCAGGCATAGTGGCGCACACTGTTAATCCCAGCACTCGGGAGGCAGAGGTAGGAGGAACACTGTGAGTTCAAAGCCACCCTCTACACAGTGAATTCCAGGTCAGCCTGGGATAGAGTAAGACCCTACCTTGAAAAACCAAAAAAAGGAAATCTATTTCTCAGCAAACAATCAGGTTGTAGCCATAAGTCCTAATATCCTTAAGAAAGAACCAATCACAATTTTCCACTTATTCATATATGGCACCAGGAAGCTTGGCATATAATGGTATAAATGGTACATGATATATAGTGAAATTGAGCAGAAAATATTATATATGTTTTGGTAAAACCATAATCTCAGGTATTTAAAATTAAAATCCTTGAATATAATTATCTATATTCATACCAAGAATTTTACCATATTTGATCATCATGTCAATATGTAACATTATCTCTGAAAATTCTCTGAGGCAGGATACAGGAGGTTCCACATTTAAACCCAAACCTGCATCTCTGAAATACAACTCATATATAAGCATATCCTGAAAGGAAGAAATATACTCTCATCTTAGTAATTAAGTGGAAGATTAAGTGCAAGAGAAACTGATTAATCAGGACTTCAGTCTGGAAGGGCTCCAGCTTGCAGGAGTCAGAAGATCAATCCAAAGATTGATATGAAGCAAACAGATGGTTAATGATGTGTAGGTCAGTAAGAGGCTGTTTTGGGACTAATCTCACCAACACCAATTTTCTTCCCCTTTGTGTTTTCCTGCCAAACAGGTGCAGAACAATCTGAATATTGAAGGGTTGCATAGTTAATTTAAGAGGCGAGAAAATTAAATAGCAAATTTCCAAGGGACATGCTAAGTAGTCAAAATAAAATCTGGACTTCTTTCTTTATTGAGGGTGATAGGTGACCTGAATTTTCCCTTGAATAATTAAGACTGATTACTTTGATTCTGCCCATTAAAATCTGTGGCATCTACTTGATTGACAGTTGTAGAGACATTTAGAACAAAAAATAGTCATTCAAATAACATATTTATATTGCTCTATTACTATAAACATATTTGAATAGATGATCAGTTTCTTAAGATGACCAATTTTTGTTTTTTTGTTTCACCCTATTTGGCCAAGATGGGTGGTTAATGGACAAGTACTGTCAATAAACTTTTGTTTTTAATCCCAGAACTAGGGAGACAGAGGAAGGATGATCACTGTGAGTTCGAGGCCACCCTGAGACTATATTCAAGATTAGCCTGGGCTAGAGTGAGACCCTACCTTGAAAAACAAAACAAAACAAAACAAAACAAAACAAAAAACCCTGATTAAATCATCTCTATATGATCTGTAAAAGGTAATGTTCTTGTTCACTAGACCTACATATCAAGGCACAGAATGTTGGTATAGAGTATATGACGAGAGCCCTGGCTGGCTCTCACAGAAGTTCATACATGTACAGATCTAGGTATTAGCCCCACTAACAACTTCTCTGAGTCATTCATGTTTCCCATCAGAACATAGGCTGAGTTATCTGAACTCACAACGGGGAATCTTGATTCACAAATTCAAAGTTAAACTTTTAGTATTCTGTCCACCATAGAAGTTGTATATTTCATGTTGGATATATGTACATAGACCTCAAATACATATCTTTGTGGCATGACAATTGCTTAGAAAGAAGTAAGGGCTTATTTTCTACTCATGAGAGTAGGAATAAGATTCATTATGAAAAGCAAATATCTATATAATAAATTGAGGCACAAACTTTCTAAATTTTGTATTTGGTTTAAATAATGGATTGTTATGGATTGTTATTGTCCAAAAAATGAAAACATAAACTTTATTCTATATATTTGTCCTCAAGGCTAATTGATAAACAATGACTGGATGGGGTATGCAAAATATAAATTACAAAACTGAGACTCACGTGTATTTATTATACTCAGATTTTATCCCAGACTATCACTCCTACACGAAAACCCTGTCACAGTTAACTTTTTTCTTATCTCCATTCTCTACCTTTAGACAGTGTATGCCTTACCATCTTTAAGAAATAACCTGAGCAATTGTTTTCCTTAACAATTACCACATATAACATATTTTTACCATGAAGCACAAAAACAAATAAAAACAACCCTTAAAATAAATATTTAGAAAAAATGAGGCTAGAAATTCTAATACCCTTCACAAAAATATGCTCAGTAAACAGTATTTATGTATGCTTAATATTATATATGGATGTCAACTTAGAGAAATATAACAATATTATTTGTTCACAAATAATATTTGAGTAGCCCCTGAATGCTAGATCTTTTTAAGAGCCCTTGAGGAGTATATGACAAATAAGCAAGAGAGATCTCCATCTTGAGAACCATACTCTCTAATAGGAGACACAAACACAAACACAGAAACCAATGGAAATTAAAAGGCAAACCTCAGTGCAGTCCATGGCTGGTGAAAGCAGGATAGATAGGTTGAAAGTGACAGAGCCCCTCCTTTTGACTGTCTAGGCTCTGAAGAGGCATTTGTGTGAGAAATAAATGATAAAAAAAGAGAAAGGGCAGGCATGCAAACACCCTGAGTTAAGGGATGACTATGCAAACACAGTTTAAAATGTTCTGAGCAAGAGATGGGGCATAAGATGAACCACAAAATTCCTGTCACACCACTCAAACCAATGATCTTTATATTGTGAAGCCTTTGGAGAAAATACTTTCATTGCATTTTGGCCTATGCATCTGTTCATATGCTTTTGCTTGAGTTATTACCATGTTTTCATTTTTATACATTAATTACTTATTTAATTTTAATAATTTTATTTATTTACTTGAGAGAGAGAACAACATGGACATACCAAGGCTTCTCTTAAAAAATATATTATTTATTTTATTTGAGAGAGAATGAGGCAGGTAGTGAGAGATAGAATGGGTGTGCCAGGACCTCCAGCCACTGCAAATGAACTCCAGATTCATGTACCACTTTGTGTATCTATCTGGCTTAGGTGGGTACTAGAGAATCTAACCTGGGTCCTTAGACTTTGCAGGAAAGCACCTAAGCACTAAGCAATCCCTCTAGCCCAATACCAAGGCATCTTTCTGCTGCAAAAGTACCCCAGATACATTTACCACTTTGTTTGTCTGTCTTTACATAAGTATGGAGGAATGGAACCCAGGCCAGCAGGCTTTGCAAGCGAGCACCTTTACCTGATGAACCAGCTTCCTGCTTAATCATTTTAATGCATTTGAATTAGCACTTTTCTTTTAAATGATCATGAA
Source organism: Orientallactaga sibirica (assembly GCA_036365145.1). Taxonomy (NCBI): domain Eukaryota; kingdom Metazoa; phylum Chordata; class Mammalia; order Rodentia; family Dipodidae; genus Orientallactaga; species Orientallactaga sibirica. The sequence continues at coordinate 19,719,778 of JAEOAD010000030.1, read as the reverse complement.
AGTAGATGCCTTAGATGTATAGGGACTTTAAAAAATATACTCTGTCACGTTTATCAATGTTTTTCTTTTACCACTGGAACAAAAAGCTACATAGGCTGTTGTCACTGAGACATTCTTTGTCCTCTTCCTCCTGATGGGAGCAAGCACAAGTCAAATCAGGGTGAATGCACTTATAGTTCATGGTTTCAAAACTTTACGATTTCCAATGAATTGTAATTGAAGAGTTGACACATGGATCAAAATACATTATTGTTCTTGCAAAGTCAACAATTTATATTGTCAGAAAAACAACTGAGATTTTCACTCTTCTGTAAACTGCACTGATTTTCAATAAGCACCAAACCTTCTCAAGAAGCAGTTCATGGGCTAGAGAGATGGCTTAGCAGTTAAGACGCCTGCTTGCCAAGCCTAAGAACGCCCATTTGATTCTCCAGGTCCCACATATAGCCAGACATGAAGTGATGCAAGGGCGCAATGCTGCACTTTCCCATAAGGGGGTGGACACATCTGGAGTTTGTTCACAGCAGCTAGAGGCTTCTGGTATGCCCATTCCCTCTCTCTCTCTCTCTCTCTCTCTCTCTCTTCTCTTCTCTCTCTAAAAGAAAAAAAATTAAAAAGAAGTACTTCACTTTGTTAATTAATGTTCAAAATGTTGAGTTTGTTCTCAGTAGGGAACATTTCAGGACTTTGAAGCAGAATTTAAAAAATGTCATTAATATAAGGATTTAGACAAGAGTGCCAGTGCTATCTTTGAGTGATGTGGACTCACCAAAAGTGGCTTTGCTCAGGAGTTAAAAATCAAGCTGTCCCATATCTACCCAGTCAAGAGAGGGCTCATCTACACCAAAAGTGCCTGTGAATAGAAAAGCATACAACATACCTTCCACATTCAGACACTCTCCAGCTTAAAGGGGGATTCGCCAGGAGTGGTGGCACATGCCTTTAATCCAAGCACTTGGGAGGCAGAGGTAGGAGGATTGCCATGAGTTCAAGGCCACCCTGAGACTACATAGTGAATTCCGTGTCAGCCTGAGCTAGAGTGAGATCCTACTTCAAACCACCCCCCCCCCAAAATGACTTTCCTCTCCCTTCCTGAATTAAAAGGAGGCTTCGCTAACAGTTGTGGTGGACCCACAGGCCTAAACCAGGACTATCTGACACAGACCTAGGTGTGTGATCCTCCTAAACATGAAACATAGCCTAGAAGCTTTTGAAAACAAAATATTGTATTTACACATAGAAATATAAAACACAATCACTTAGAAAGATCTTTGATGCATGAAGAGATCCATTGAGTCACTATCAGCTCATAAATGCAAACCTCAAAATCATGAAAGTCTAGGTAAATCACATCAACTTGGGGTTGTATGTGATCTTTTAGATGCAATACCAGAAACATAATCGATAAAAGGACATGTTTAATTCAAATTGAAAATGCATGCAATGTGATAGATTTTGATAAGAGAATAAAAAGACAATTCACAGGGAGAGAACATTTGAAGATATAATGAAATCTAATGAAAACCTTCACAATAAACACAAAAATTCAAAACTCAGCAATAAGAAAACAACCTAATTGATAAGTGGGGAAAAATATGAACAGATGTCCCTATCAGAGACATACATCATGTGTTCTTAGAGACTTAAGTGCAAATTACGACATCATAGGATGTCACTCCAGATGCTTGGTTACTGCTGATGACTGGTAGACAGGAGCTAATAGAGCTACTGTCATAAGCAGCTGTTTAGTCACAAAGAAAAATATAGGAATGAGCTTCTCATTTATCCAGCAATCTTTCACACTTCTTGAAACTTGCCAAATTAGGTTGAAAATTCATGTCAAAACAATTCCTCCTCATCAATGTTTGTGGGACTTTTGTTCATAATTGCCAAACATGGAAGCAGACAATATGTCTTTCAGTGTTTATGTGGAAATACAAACTGCAAATCTATGTAATTAAATTAAGTGATAAGAAATGAACTATAGAGCAACAGAATGTTGTGGGGAAATCCTGCATTAATATTTGCTAAGTTAAAGAAGCTAGTCTGAGCTTAGAAACTGCACAATTCCAACCAAATGATATTCTGGGAATATCAGGTACAAGGCATATACATTTGTCAACAGATATATAATCAAATATATAATAAATATTGTCAAATTAATACAAACCAATACATAATAAAAACTTAACTCACTGAAATTCCAACAGTAATTATTATTATAAATCTTGAAATTGTTATATTGGTTAAAACCTTTAATATGTGAATGAAGTCACTAAAATTTTCATCAGGTAAATATGATAGAATACTATTGTATGGAAGTTTTATTTAAAATATATATTTCTACTGAATCTTAGCACCTCCTTTAAACCATTATTAAAAGAGAAATGTTGGGCTAGAAAGAGGGCTCAGAGTTAAGATCCTTGCCTGAAAAACCTATGGACCAGAACTTGATTCCCAAGTACCCACGTAAAGCCAGATGCACAAAGTAGTGCATGTGTCCGGAGTTTGTTTGCAGTGGCTAGAGGCCTTGGAACACTCATATTCTCTATTTTTCTCTCTGTGTCAAATAAATGAATAAACATATAAAAGCAATATTGATGTATAGGAGATGGCTCACTTGGTAAGAGTGTTTCTTGCTTTGTTGTGTGAGGCATAATACCTATGCATGCTGAAAACACCAGCAGTAAGGGGATCAAAGCAAGTGGAATCACTAGGACTTTCTGGTAAGTTAGTCTAAATTAAAAGTGCTCAGCTTGTATTCATGGTGAGAACCATGAATAGGAAATAAGGAGAAAGAACAACAGAGGAAGAACCTGATGTCCTTCTCTGGCCTCTGCTCTGTGTACCCTGGGTGGGTGCATCTGCACATACACATACACACACCACATGTAGGATACACATGGATACATTATAGATACACAAGTATATACACCACCAATTCTACACACAAAGAAATAGGGTTTATTTTTCAGGAATTTTTAAAAATTAGTTATGTAGATAGTGTGTATACAGTCATGCTGGTACCATCATTAGCCTCCTCATTGTCCTCCCCACTGCAAAGGGACTCTCCTCATTGTGGAATGTGGGTCGTGCATTGTGGGGGTAGCCATCAGTTATGGGGAAAAGGAAATGTCTCTGTGCATAATGTCCCAACTTGTGTCTCTAACAATCTTTCGGGCCCCTCTTCTGTGAATTTCTATGAAGGGAGCCTTTGTGTCTGTGTTTTTGGATATCTGGTTTGGTAGGAGTTGAATGTTCTCTGTGTCTATCTCCTTCACCCTTGTGTTGGTACCAGGCTGACCAAGAAAGCAGTACTCTTGCTCATTTCCCCTATTACTCTATGTTTTCAGCTGGGGCCCTAGTGAGATGTGATGGGCTGATTTCTCCTCAGGGTCTGCCTCCATATGAAAAAGAGAAGCAAATTCTCCAATGGAGAGAGAGGTCAGCACCAGATAAATGGGATAACCATTATTATTTTAGAGAGAATTTCATAGGTATAGGCTCTCTTATAGCCCACAATTGGTGGGAGCTTGATATTGGAGAGAGGGCTAATTTTTGGATATGGTTTTGACTTGTTTTCCAGTTCCAGCTATGGGTTCCATGCCACTGAGTGGATCTGATAGCCAAATCAAGAGCAGCTGGTTACCCACCATGGCTGTGTGCCACTATTGCCCTTGTGTGAGTATCACGTCAGGTTGTTTACTGCTAAGAAGTTTAGATCACGCATTGCCTGGACAGTTGGTCACTTTCCCCCAGTAGCTCATGTAGCACCTTCTGACACTAGACAAGCTTACTGTCTGGGGACTGAGGCTCTTCCAGATTCCATTAGTTCACTCCATGTTCCGTACCAATAGCAAATGGTGTCTTCAGCAATATGGTCTTACCATTAACCTTTGGTGGGTCATCAAGTACTCTGACAGAAATCTGTCTTCTTTTGGGAAACCTTGTAGGTCTCCCTAATCAACACCTCATATTAACTGTATGCTAGTTCTGGGAGTTACAGGCCAATGCCAGGGAAAAGAAGGAAGAAAAAGATAGGTAATATAGAATAGAATGAGAGAAGAGAGAGAGAGAGAGAGAGAGAGAAGAGAGAATCTTAAGGTTAGTCTTCATCATACCCTCTCCAAGGTCCTGGGAATCAGATATTCTCTGTAAGGACTTGAAGGTTCAACCTTTTAGTCTGTCTTTCAGGATATAGGATGTTATGGTACCATTTCCATTTGGGTCCAGCTTTGTGTCCCCCCACCCTTACCTTCCCCTCCCATCCCACTCTTCCTATTGTCTGGTCCTAGAGATGCTTATTAGGTATGTCAGCATCTCTTTATTCAAATAACACAACAAGCATAAATTATGATTCTCATACTCAAAGTACTCATCATCCTGCATGCTTTCTGTGCAAATAAAAAGTACATAGAATATATTATGAAACAAATACAAGTTATAAAGCAAACACAAGTTATTATAAAGCAATGAGGTACATGCTAGATGTTTCTCAAAGTCCATAAATAATAGAGAAATAGAAGTCATCAAGTACAACCAAAATGGTGAGAAAAGGTGATTGAAAAATGAGTGAACAAATACATGGTCTAAAGGACATTGCTATACTTGTTTCTTTGCACTGAAATTTCTTATAGAACATGAGTTTGAGATAAGTCTAGAATAATAAAAGGACCATATACAGAACAATAAGAAATCTGGGTTCTAGTTTTTTAAAAATGTCTTATTTATTGTATATTTGAGAGAGAGAGAGAGAGAGAGAGAGAGAGACAGATAGAGGGAGAATGGGTACACCAGGGCCTCTAGTCTCTGCAAAAGAACTTTAGAAGCATGCACCTTGTGTATCTGGCTTAGGTGTGTTGTGGGAAATTGAACCTGGGTCCTTAGGCTTCATAGGCAAGCATCTTTACTGTTAAGCCATCTCTCCAGCCCTGGGATCTACTTTTTCATTAATAAGGAGGTAATAATGGAATTGAGGCAGAAAATATTCTGAGGAAGAGTAATCTGGTTTGAGTATAACAGTGAGGATAAATTTGGACAGTAGAGTTTAAATTAGGGAAAAGAATCCAAGTAGGGGAAAGTAAATATTGCTCAGTTGTTAAGGCAATTGCCTGCAAAGCCTAAAGACATGGGTTTGATTCCCCAGTGTCTATGTAAAGGCAGAGGTACAAGGTAGTGCATGTGTCTGGAGTTTTTTGCAATGGCTAGAAGCCCTGACATGCCTATTCTCTCTCTAGCTCTCTCTGTTTCCCTCTCTCTCTCTCTCTCTCTCTCTCTCTCTTTCTCCCCTCTCTCTCATAAATCAACAAATAAAATATTTTTAAAAATCCAAACAGGATTCTCAAAGCTTAAGTTTATGAAATCTGAAGTAAACAAAAAAAAATGAACTGAAGAAAATCTCACCCAATTAAATTCCTTGAAATCTGCTAATGTGATGGAGAAAAATAAAAGATAAGAAAACAGCCTACATATTAAAAAATATAGTTTCTAAGTGGATATTCAAAATATAAATATGAAGAAAATAGAAAATGTCAAAGCCAGGAAGTGCTGATTACCAGAAACACTATAATAAAGCAATACAGGCAGTGGAAATAACCTTTTAAGCTGCACGAATTAGGGTAAGATAGCAGTCACTTGCCATTTTGGTGATTCTTCAAAATCTGAATAATCTTATTTCATGCTCAAACTGAATTTTCTTGTATTTATCTGAGATTAAGAGAGATTAAGTACTCAACTTCTCCATTAGGAAATTGTCAGGAATGCATTCTGATTCCATCTCAACTTGTTAAAACCTTTCCATTTCATCAATTTTTTATTTTTTTATTTTTAATATGTGGCATATTAGTTGTTATGGAACTGTACGTGTTTTTATATTTAGCATGGGTATCCCTTCTGAGTCTCCTTTCTTAAAATATACTCTCTGGAAAACTCCAAATGTTTGTTTTTACTCAACAATGTGCAAAGCTTTGCTCAATTTCATAAAAATTTTTAGTATTTTTAAACACTTTACATGTACTCATGAATTAGTTTACTGACAACTGGCATAATAATACTTTTGAACTCTTGAGCATTCTTTGAATTGCTAAGGTTATCTTCCCATGGCAGGTTTCAATTATAATCCCAAATTTAAATTTATATTTATTTCCTGTACATTTTTTCTCATATTTATATCCAGATAGAATAAATGTTTATGTCTAAGTTCTCTGAATACACATTATATGGTAAATGGAAGTTTTCTATCCACTATATTTATTATATACTATTAATTTTTATTTTTCACCATTTAATATCCATTGCCATTATTGAAATCTCTTGTTTGTTATTTGTTTCCATTTATTGAAATTCCATCATAGTGTACAGATGATTCCAATAGTTCTTAATTTCTAATGCCACTTGTCTTTTTGAATTATTGAATATAAAATCTCTAGCAATTTTAACTTAATAGTAGTAAAAATCAGCATTACTTTCAACAATACTGTGAAATCTATAGCATAATAATTGTGACTGCATTTTGGAATCTTCAGAGGATTAAAACATGCTTTAATGTTATTATATCCATATTGTATTCAATTATGTATTTATGTATTGATAGATGAATTAAGGTATACAATTGTCTTTCTTTTTTTAAATTTTTTAATTATTTTATTTATTTTTGGAGAGAGACACAGAGAGACAGACAGAGAGGGAGAGGGAGACAGATAGAGATGGGCATGCCAGCAGTCTCTCAGCTGCTGTGAACGAAATCCAGATATGTGTGCATCCTTGTGGTCAAGTGCAGCATTGCACCTTTGCATCACTGCATCTGACTAAACGTGGGACCTGGAGATTGGAACTGGGTTCTTAGGCTTAGCAGGCAAGTGCCTTAACCGCTAAACCATCTCTCCATCCCACAATTGTCTTTCTAACATGCTTTTTCCCCAACATATGATCAGGTTGTATCATCTGTTAACATTGTGCTAGAATCCAATTCATAAAGTTATAATTTTATAGGTATTCATAGGTAAGTTTAACTTACTTCATTTCATGAGCAGTTTTAAAAACTGTATCATGTTCTGATAGCTCTATAAGAAACATTTTGAACTTTTATATTCTCTCCATAGACAGGCACTATTTGAATAGCCCTGAGTTCTCCATACTTTGATGTTTTTGGAACATTTTGATTAAAAATCCATTGATCTAATGGTTTGGGGAGTTTTCATTGAGAAGAGTCCTCAGGTCTTTTATGGTAATATATTCCTTCTGAGTTTAATTTTGTGTATTTATGTTTTCTTAGAAATCACTCGTGTCCTTCAGGTCTTATAGCTGAGTAGATTTGAACAAATTCATGTGTAAGTCTTTTAATGCACTCTTAGCTGTGATTATACTACCACTTTCCTTTCTAATTTATATAGGCTTTTAAAATTAGATTTACTAGTAGCTTTTTTCTTTTTATAACTTTTCTCCAGAAAAGTAGCTTTGTATTTAACAGTTATATTTAATGTGTTGTTTGTTTCTTTTTTATTTTCCTCAATTGACTATATTTTTCTGTAGTTTTACTTCAATATTTTGTTAAAATTTTCTTAATGTGTACTTTTAATCAATTCATTAAATTACTTTTATATTATGTTATATGTATCTTGAAAATGTGCTTCTCAATTTTTTTCATTAGACAATACATTCAAATAAAGATATATTTTAAGCATATATGGGGAAGTGTGAAGTTTCCCATTACTTAGGATCCTATTTTCTGTTGGATATCTGAAGGCTGAAGGGAACAAATACCTTTGGCCACCTGTAATCAATTGCTATGCAGCAGTTGAGAAGCTCTGTTAATGAAAACAAGTAAATTTTGAATGCTCTGTTGCATGTATTTATATATCCAGTAAACCATTAAGCAATTGTGTTAGGGGCTCAGAATACAAAGTGGGTAAGAAAAAATTTCTTAATAAATTTCATGCATTAAAATTGGGATGATTCCACAAAGTTTTAGAAAGTACATATGATTGACAGGGGTTTAGACTTTATTCCCAGAGATACACCTATTGCATATGGTAACAATATCTGTACCTTAATATTTACTATAAACATAAAAGGTATTAGAAATACATAAAATAAATTATGATTATCACTGCATATCTTTATCATTAAAGTACATGGTACATGTGTGTGTGTTTCTGTGCTTTCATGAGGTAAATAGCTAAATACTACATAGAATAATGCTTTTACCTTGGAGGATCCAATTGTAAAGTAGCCTCAGACACAGGTTGTCTTATAAACATAAAAGGTACTTAAATAAATAAATCAATCATCATTATCAATGTATAGCTTCATTATTAAAGAACATGGTAAACGTGATTTTCTGTGCTGTCCTGAGGTCAATATACAAATACTACATAGAATAATGCTTTTACCTTGGAGGAAACAAAGATAAGCCACAGAGCTACTGTGATTTTAAAGTAGCCTCAGATATAGTCTGTCTTCACTCCCAGGATGGAATCTTAAATGAGTGCACTAAGAGAACTACTGCAACAAAAGAATAGCGCTGTGCTTCAATTTGATGGCTTTATAACAATTTTTACAAGAAAATGGGAGGAGAGTGGCTAAAATTATTCATAATTGGAAGGAATAAAATATAACAAATATGAAAAAAACAGCAAAGTTAATAGTCTAAAGGCCTAAAACAAATAGCTGATAAAATAACTATACCCTTCTTGACAACATGGATATTCCTGGAGAACAATCATAGCAGTACAATGTCCTTTCCCTTCCACAGCTTCCAGATGTGCTGGGCCTATTATTTTTTCCAATTTCTTTTCATTGTTCTGCTAATGAATCCTGAGATATAGCATGCAGCCACCTTAGGAAACAGCAAAATATTGATGTTTTTGGCTGTCACTGGGGATGAGTGTTAAATTTTGAGAAGGAATATTTGGCAAATAGAGAGTGAGTGAGCGAGTATTTATTTCAAATGTAGTTTTGGGGGCTGGAGAGATGGCTTAGTGGAAAAGGTGCTTGCCTGCAAAGGCAAAGGACCTAGGTTCAACTCCACAGGACTCATGTAAGCTAGATGCTCAAGTGTAGTTTTGGAGCATGCAGGAAGTAGCATCACACTGAAAATGATCACAAGAACCATGATGATAGTGACATGTTTATTTGTTGACAAGAAAGCTCAGGAGCTTTGGCAACAAATCTGATTGAATATGAAGGATATGTACATTTCAAGCAGGTCTGCCATGCAATCAAAAGAAGTAGAGCAGGAAGAACTTCTTGAGAGTTATGCAACAGCTAGTGATGGCAGGTGATGCCCCACACCCCTCACCCCAGTCATTATATACCATTCCCTATCTATCTATTTATCTATCTATCATCTATAAACAGGGTTCAATTCCCCATTATCCATGAAAAGACAGGTGCATAAAGTGGTGCATGCATTTGAAGATTGTTTGAAGTGTCAAGAGGCCCTGATGTGCACATTCTCTATCATCCATCTATCTTTCTATCTATCTGTGTGTCTGTCTGCTCATCTATCTATCTATCTATCTATCTATCTATCTATCTATCTATCTATCATCTATCAACAGGGTTCAATTCCCCATTACTTGTGAAAAGACATATGCATAAGTTGGTGCATGCATCTAAAGATTGTTTGAAGTGTCAAGAAGCTATGATGTGCCCATTCTCTATGTCTATCTATCTATCTATCTATCTATCTATCTATCTATCTATCTATCTATCTATCTATCTATCATCTATCTATCATCTATCTCCCTCCTACCTATCTACCTACTGACCTATCTACTAACAGGGTTCAATTCCCCAGTATCCGTGAAAAGCCAGATGATGCATGCATTTGGAGTTTGTTTGAAGTGGCAAGAGGCCCCGATGTCCCATTCTCTCTTTATTTCTCTTTCTTTCTCTCTCTCTCTTTCTCTCACGAAAATATCTATCCCCATCTCTGTTTCTCTCCCTACTTGCAAATAAATAAAATATATTTTTTACAATTTAAAAAGTTATTGGAACACGTATCTCTCTTTTTCTGTCATCTCTGTGTCTGAGTTCTTCCAAGCCCTTAGTCTTTCACCTGAGCAAGTGCTGTGTGAAACCTATGCTCTTGCTTCATTCAGTTTGACTAAAAGTAATTTTCAGTGTTTTCTGTGTTGTCTCTCCTCTCCCTTCCCATAGAAACAATGTCACCATTAGACTCCTGAGTTTCATATATATGTTCCTTCATCTTTTCCTTTCACCCTAGAGCACCTGCTGTTCTCTATAAACCTGTCAAACAGGTTTTCCTCTACTTTTTTTTTTTTTTTGAGAGAGAGAGAGAGGAGAGGAAGACAGAGATGGGCGCACCAGCAGCCTCTCAGCTGCTGCAAACGAAACCCAGATGTGTGCGCCCCCTTGTGGTCAAGTGCGCATTGCACCCTTGCATCACTGCATCTGGCTAAACGTGGGACCTGGAGATTGGAACCAGCATTTTTAGGCTTTGGAGGCAGGCGCCTTAACCACTAAGCCATCTCTCCAGCCCTTCCTCCATGTTTTCATCCAGGCTTTGATTGAGCACAAGGTCTCTCTAATTTTGAAGGCTCAATTAGAAACATACTTGTTTCCTGCCATCATTGACATTTACTTACTTTACCTTTTTTTTTTTTTTTTTTTTTTTTTTTTGAGAGATAGAAAGAGAGAGAGAGAGATAAAGAATGGGCCCAACAGCAGTCTCTCAGCTTCTGTGAAAGAATTCTATATGAAAGTGTCGCCTAGTGGGTAAGTGTGGCATTGCATTCTTGCATGAATGGGTGTTCTTAGGCTTGGCAGGCAGGTGGCTTAACTGCTAAGCCATCTCTCCATCCCTACTTTACCCTTTTTAAAGTAAGTGTGGTATTGGCATACTATTTCCTATCACAATATGTTTTCCAACCAGTAGATAATCTCCTCTCAGATCAAAATAAAGCTGCCTCAACTGTATCACTTTAGTTGAAAGGTGAAGAACCCTGACCAGCATGTCTGTCTTTGAGGTCTTGACCAGGTATGCTCTCTCAAGCAGCACAGCTTCAAATCATGCCCTTCTATTATTTTTAAACAGGCCTGCTGCAAAATAAAATGTTTGCATTTATACAGTTATTTGTTATCAGTGTGACAGGTAAATACTATTACAAATTAACATTTAAATTAAAAAATAGGTGTTTTTCTTCACATACATGCAGGGATTTTAGCTTGTTTAAGTGTTTTTTGTTTGTTTTTCTTTTTTCAATTTATTTATTTATTTATTTATTTGAGAGAGAGAGAGAGAATAGACACACCAGATCTTCCTAGACACTGCAAATAAACTCCAGAGGTATGTGCCACCTTGTGTGTCTGGCTTTATTTAGTTACTGGGGAATTGAACCTGGATCCTTTGGCTTTACCATTAAACCATCCCTCCAGCCCTTTCTTTTCTTTTATTTAAGACAGGATTGTTTCAGCCTCTTGAGAGATAGGTGTATGCCATTATGCCTGGGAACAAAATATTTTGGACTTAATAAATCATTCAAAGCTGAATTCTCATGCCAAGCCTTCTTAGTATATTTGTTATCTGAAAAATACAGTTTTTATTTTTCATAAAGACATTCCTATGGAGAGATGTGATAATAGTATCAGATGTCAAAAATAATCTTCACCTGACACTTGAAGGAAAAATAGCTACTTAAGCATGTAAATATCAAGAACTGAATCTGGAGTGTAAACTCCTTGACTCTCTATTAAAATGTGGACCTTTTAAGTGGGTGATGAGTGGATGAGGCTCGCATTCATTCATTCATTGGATCAGGTTATTATAATGTGCATGTTCTTGCTATGAACTTCTGCCATGTGACAATACAGCCAGAGGACCTCATCAGATTTTGGTGACTTCCTAGACCCCAGAACTGTGAGAAAAAAGTCTGTTCTTTATAAGCAATAAAATTAATTAAAATTAATCTATTATCATAACACAAATGAAACCAGATACTGGACACAGGCTTTGGTCTAGTTCTCAACTATCTCAATTTACAAAGGTACAGGTTGTAGAGAGACCTGTCTAGACAAATCTGAATTTGAACATTATATTAATGAATCCAAGTTTAATGAATTTTCTTCTAAACTCATCATGGAAAAGCGAAGGTTTTAATCATCATCAAAGTCAACTGGAAATAAGACTATCAAACATTAAGATTATTTATAATTAAAATGGGTATATTATAAAGCTAATACATTCTCACATTTAAATGTCTGTCAAACAGAAGAGAGAGAGAGAGATCCTTTCTGGCTACCACACAGTCAGAATGATCCATTCAGAACTAGCCAGGAAGAGCTATAATCTCTTCACATGTACTCCGTGATGTCAGAGATAGCATGAAGGAATACATGGAGTAGCACATTGGCTTTTAGTACCTTGTCAACAAGTGATGATCACATGACATCTCAAACATTTCACAAGTCTCAAGATTATTTTCAGGACAGGGGAGGTTCTTGGAAGAACAGTTGTCTATTAGGACATGATGTGGAAATTAAAGAGATAAGAGCACTAAACATCACTGCTGGAAATAAGATTATTTGCTCTACTGGGTGTTGAAGGTCTTAGAGAAGTATATTTATGTATGAGGTCTTTCAAAAATGCCAGTCATATGAAGAAGTTTACATATTAGCTACAGATAGATGCATACTTAGAAATATCTGAAAGGCTTTCCTCACAAGAAAGAAACAGGTTATGTTATCAATATTGGGATTGATAAAAGAGACAGTGTAGTGTTTATCATTAGGTGACTAATAAATGGTAACTAGTATAAATTAACTCATTGTTTCAATATATTACAGGTTCAGACTTTCATTTTCATGTTCCTTTAGGTTATTATCATTGATATTTTATGAAGAATTATAATCTATTTAAAAATATAAACATTTCCAAAGGTGTCTGAAGGTCCAGTCACAGAGAAAAAAATAGTGACTTGTCTGCAGAAAAGGAGTCCTATTTCCCAAAGGTATAAAATAGTAAAAGACAATAAGTACTTAAAATGGGTGTGGAAAAAAAGTACTGGTTACATTACTCACTGGAAAGTGCCAGGGATCAGAGGGGTTAAAGCAACTGCAAATAATACATGAGTGATGTAGATATAAAGACTAAGTTCCAACAGAACTTTATGGGACTGGAGAGATGGCTCATTGATTTACAAGGTGCTTGCTTGCTGACGGCCCAGGATCTATTCCCCAAAACCCATGGAAATCCAGATGCACAAAGTGGCACATGCATCTGGAGTTCTAGAGTTTGTTTGCAATGGTAAGAAGCCATGGAACATCCAAACACCATTTTCTCTCTCCTCTCTCTCTCTCTTTCTTTTTTTCTATCAACTATCTCTGCCTCTTTCTCTCTGTCTCTCATAAATAAATAAAAACATAAATATAAATAAATAAAATGTTTTAAATGAAACTTTATTTATGAAACCTAAATCTACAGACAATAGTTTGCTAAGATCTGTTTCACAATTCTTGAATAATGCTAAACATTATGTACATAATCATTAAACTATGACTTATGTTGGAGAGTAAGTTACATCATTCAGAACATACACACACACACACATACACTAGTTATCAGAAACCTTTTGATATATGTATATATATTTATTATATTTACATATTTCTTATATATATCCAGAATATTTTTCCTTTATATTCAGAAAATCAGTTAAGAACAAATGGGCCATTGGGCATTTTCCCCCAGATTTTTTGTACTAAATAGTGCACTAATACATTTAGATAACATTTTCTTAATTGTTATCATAGATTCAAAACTAGATTTCTACCATATGCAAGATAACCAAATGGGACCATCAAACTTTCAATATATTGAATAAACATGACTTGGGTCAACTTAAAAATGTTAAATATATTTATCAATCTTTTGGCTATGAGGCAAGACTTTCTTCATTAAGACTCATTGCATTATTGCTCTCCACTTATGGTATGAAAGAAAGAAGGCTGACAGGATAGGCAAAGGGTGTGTCAAGAACCTCAAAAGTGAAATATGCATAGTGGAGCACAAGTGAATAGTGAAGAATGACAAAACATACTAAACTATACCAAAGTCAGAGGAAACAATTTGCTTTGTATATGTTAAAATATCTTTGAATGGAATTTTATCATTTTTCTCATCCCTAAATGGACAGCAGCTCCTTATGTGGTGAATGTAAAGTGTAGATAACTTACTAATATATAAACCCTGTCATGCAGTAATGTTAGAAACTATTGTTCTAGAAATGGTCCCAGTTGAATCATAAATATAATTATCCATCAGAATATAACTTAGGAAGTATATATTGCATTATTTTTTTTCTTACAGATAGGTAGTCTTAAGATAGATATACTATTTTTTTTTCATACCATCACTCAATATATCCTATATCAGAACATTTATATTATTGCTAAAGCCATGTTTCCTCAAACTGTAGCTCTGTTACAATGCATTTAATTATATCACTATTAAGTCTACAAGTATTATATATTCCATATATACTCAACATTGACATTTTTCCTTTGCAAAAAAAAAAAAGTATTAATCCCAATGTTGTGGGTAGCACTCTACCATCACCAACATCTACAACCCAAATTGCTTATTTTTTAAAGTTGTGTGTGTGTGTGTGTATATGGATGTATGTGTATATGTATGTATGTGTGGTATGTATATGTTGTGTGTGCATATTGGTGAGCATATACCCCAGTGCATGTGTGGAGGTCTGAGGACAACTTTAGAGGGTTTGTCATCTCCTTCCACCTCTCTTGAGACAAGGTCTCAAAGTTGAAGTTTTCTATTTGCTGCTGAATATTCATTAGCATAACCAGACTGTGAGCTTCTGGATTCCAAACATCCACTGCCCAAGCCTCACTGGGATCACAGACATATTTGTCACTTTGCATTAGGCATAATACGGGTGCTAGGGAAATGAACTTGGGCCAGTAGGCTTACAACAAGCACTTTTAACCACTGAGCCACCTTCCTAGCCCCTAGATTCCTTCTTAAAGCAAATATTATATCCATCTAATGCTACTAATTTATGTCAAGTATATCATGATGGAAACATCAGAATATATTAAAAATATATAACTTGAAGACTTTCTTCTGAAACTTTCTAGCTGCATGATGCTGAATAGCTTGTAACTTCTCAGAATTTTCAATTTAACTATAAAATGCAGGAAACATCCCATGCATTATACATACATTACTGACATACTCTATGTATCAATTGCTATGTTCGACACAACAAATGTGCACTTTCATCACCTGGATGAAATATTCATTTATACCTGGTGTATATATACCTAAAACTACAATGAATTAATCTATGCTGAGTTAACATAAAGACAAGAATTTCTCAGAAACTATAGTTTGTCAACTTGCTTTAGTAAATTTTCATTAAGTACTTTGATATTTAGCAAGGGTAAGATGAGTTAACGTAGCATTAAATTATGAATTTTATAAATTATCTATCAGGTGTACTCTATAGAATTCAACAGCTAATTCAAAAAGTATTTTAATATCTGATATTAGCAATATCAAAAGTCTTTCTTGGAGACATGTTTTTGAAAAGGGCAAAAATATGGGGGAAAGTTCTTCAACACTTTCAGTATTTTTTAAATAAACACAACTTATGGTTCCTTCAAATGAAGACAGAAGCTAGAAAACAGGATGGGAGACAGTAAGATCCAGGACTTCTTTGCCTCCGTTGAGAGAGCCTTTGCGTATTTGGGCACTTCCTTTTCACCCATTTCTTTCCTCAGCCTTTTGATAGGAGAGTTATGTAAACCTGTCTGCACACATATGTCAAATCAAGCCACTTCAAGAGATAAATGAAAGAATCTTTATTTTCCAGTAATGAACTTAACCAATCCATCAAAAATAAGACTGAGAGGGCTGGAGAGGTGGCTTAGCAGTTAGGGAGTTTGCCTGCAAAGCCTAAGGATCCAGTTTGATTCTCCAGGTCCTACCTAAGCCAGATGCACAAGGGGGCCCCTACATCTGTAGTTGAATTTCAGTGGCTGGAGGCCCTGGCATGCCCATTCTCCTCTCTCTCTCTTTCTCCTTCTCTTTCTCTAATCAATCAATCAATCAATCAATCAATCAATCAATCGATAAAAATAAGACTGAGAACCCAGTTTCAGGAGAAGTTTAGACTCTAAAAGGAAGCTTTCTCCTGTCCTTAGGGAATGAGGCTTTCCATATTATGACAGATTGCAATCTCCATAAGAAAACCTTGAAGATGAGTTGCAAATTTATAATAATTATTGTAAATGTGTGGTACTGCTGTTATTGCTGGCATTTTAAAAGCATATATATGGATATATTGCTGATGAAATCATTATGGTGTAGTTAAATTTTACTCTTATACATCTTTTCTAAATTACAAACTAAATATATTCCCCACAATTCAATGATATTTATAAGGAATTCTATTTCAAAATTACTTATGTAATAAGTTATGATTTCACTTATTATTTCAGAGATTTATTTCTTCTTTAGGCCTTACTTTTTATTGTTTTTTAAGTGTATAATGAACTGTTGTTGGCTATACTCTACATAAAGTATAACTGACAAAAATTAGGAATGAACATTGAAATAGTTTTATGACAGCAAACAGCTCAAAATAACATATATTTCCTTTGAAAATCCTCTTAAAGTTATAAAATATTTAGGCATGTTAAAATTAAATCAAAATATTTTAAGATAAAAGAAAAGTCAGTGGGCCTCCTACTGCCAACTAGCTTTGTCTTTAGTGATATGCTTCTTTTTGCATCTTTGTTAGTGACCATGGCAGAAACAGTGCTTTCCCTACTGTTTATTTCAGCTCTGCTCACTTCCTCATCACTTTTACAATTTTGCATTCTCTCCATGTGGCCTTGTCATCTTTCAGTTGAACTTTTATTTTTCTAACAATGTTTCATTGATCCTTATGAAGAAAAGTGGAGATAAAGAAGTAAGTGAGGAGCTGGAGAGATCTGTAAAAGGCACATGCTTGCAGTGTCTGCTAGAATGGGTTCAATTCCATAGCATCCATGCACAAAGTATTGCATGTCTGGAGTTCCTTTGCAGTGGCAGGAGGCCCTGCCATGTCCATTCTCTTTCTCCCTTCCTCCTCCCTCTCTCTTCCTCTCTATTTCTTAAATAAATAAAAATTTAAAAAGAAGCAAATGACAAATCACATAATATGGATTTGAAAAATCACTATGGTTGTTTTAGGATTATGTAATTGTAAAAATCTGTATGTAAGAATATTTTTATTGAAAGAAAACTTCATATGCTAATTGGTAATTGAGCTTTCTTTTATAAGGTTATTCAGATGGTTTGCAAAAAATTCTACACATGTTATTTCAGCCCACCACTACCAAATATATCTCAGCTTGAGGCAATATTTCCTCACTCTCCCAAGTACACTTATTGATTTAAGGGTTTAATACTATTGGCATCAAAGATTTTTCATTTTAAATTGGAAGTAACATAAAGAAGGTTATCTTTTCTTTTCAGTTTACCAGATGTTCTGTTCACTGTGGTGATAATGTTAGCAATCTGGTATTAAGGTTTAGAAGTACGGTCTTGTGATATAATAGATAAGCACTTTTATAAAGACACCATTCTGCCCCCTGAGAAAATAAATTAGCATGCTAGGCCCATGACTGTGCTTAGGGTTTATCTTACAAAACTGTTATCACTTTCATTTCTACTTGCACAGACACAAACATTTCAAAAAATATTTTTGTTGTTGATTTCCCCAGTTCTTTCAAACTTTACAATATTAAATCACTGTGCTATTTGCATTTGAATACTATATATCAGTACTTCTTCTTAAAGATACTGTGGTGGTAACTCTCAGCCCAGGGAATTAGTCCAAATCACAACCTCTGAAGATGGGCCTCTTTCAATCTAATCAAAAGCATCACCACCCTGACAGCAGCCCTGCTGGGAATCCTGTCAGCTTTCATTTATATGAACACATTGGATAAGTGAGCCAGCAGATAAGTGTTTTGAAATAACCACTTAGTCCACATTTTCACTGGGTTGCCACAATGATTGTGTAATGGGAATATAAGCCAGTTAATAAGTCTTCTCAATGAATGAATGATGCAATTTCATCTGAATTTTATCTGGTTACTGTAAGGCACTTTCTTAGTTCGGCATTCTATTGCATAGTTTGCAAATTAATGAGATCCAGAAGAAGATCCTCATTTCTTCATATCTCACTTGCCAATATCACACTCCCTCCCAGGTCTTTCCAATTCTGAGAAGCTACAACAAATGATATGATTGCAGGAATAGAAAGTCTATTAGTTATGGGACCTAATTAACACATTCTGGAGACCTAATTGTTACATCAATGATTACAAAAATGTAGCATGTAAGAATTTACCTTCTACAATATCAAAATTAGTGAGCAACCACAGGATACCCATGGCAAACACAGTATATAAAGTGTCCATCTCTAAGATGATCACACTAACCTAATGAGAAGCTGCAATAAACAAATATACACATACATAATTAGAAAGAGCCTTATGATACAGGAAATACATACAAAAAAATCTGTATTCAGAAACCCAGAATACTTTATGAGTAAGTCTCCCACAAGGTTTTGGCCTAAAACAATAGGTAGATTGTGAGGATAAATGGATTGAAATCATCTTAACTAAGAAAGTATTATATTGATTATTATATATATGCATATTTTTATAATGGTGTTCATAGGAGAGTAGGAGAAAGTATATTTTGTAAAAACAAAACCAAATATTTCTGCCTGAACGTATGTTGTCTTTTGAGGAGATGCAGAAAATAAATGTTGTTATGTGTGGTGATCTTCAAGAGCCTTTTCCACATATAATCCCAAATTCAGAGAAACTTTACATGAAAAACATTCTAATTGGTTAATTTATTTTGCATTATTTATTCTTTCAAATTTAGAAATCAGAAAAATGACTAAATTTTTACAAGCTCTTCTATTTTAAACAGATTATGTGATAAGAAGAAAATAATTTTCTTCCAAGTGGTGAGCTCAATAAAGGCTTGCTGTGAATGGTGGATTGTTGAATAAGACCTGAAATTGTGCAAAAAATTTAGGAGCTTAGAAAATTGAAAGAAGGGCTGGAGAGATGGCTTAGCAGCTAAGGCACTTGCCGGCAAAGCCAAAGGATCCAGGTTTGATTCCCCAGTACCCTTGTAAAGCCATATGTACAAGGTGGCGCATACATCTGGAGTTTGTTTACATTTGCTCCCTTTCTCTCTCTCTGTCCCTCTCTACCTCTTTTCCCCTCTCTCTCATAATTAATTAATTAATTAAAATATTTAAAAAGGAATGTTGAAACAAAGGTCAAGACAGAACAATAACATCAATAACTAGCATTGTTTTTCATGTTACATTTTACAAACCCATCTTCCAGCCATATTTATTACAATATGCAATCAAAGATGTCTTGGGATCTGGAGTATTTTGCTTTTGCAAGAAGACATCTTTGGGGGGAAAAAGTCTTGGATTGAATAATACTAACATAAATAGTTGAAGGTTGAAGAGACAGATCTGAATGTCCTGAAATCTTGACCAAAGAGGAAGTACATAAGATATCATCAAAAATGGTTTGGAATATGCCTGTCTCTGTGTTAGGTGCTTTATTAATATGAATGCATGGAATAAGATCAATTGTAAATATTTCCCAAAAGTTTGTATCTTGACTCTTGAAACTCCTAAAGAATTAAGCTCCCCAAAATAAAACTAGATATGAATATCAGTGAGTACTATTCTTAGTTAAATTTCACCTGTAAAGATCACAGGATCTGGGAGCTCTTGAACACTGAAAAGCAAAATGCTGATGACACATTGCTCCATTGTTATGCTATTCAAAGACTTTTAATGTAGCTTTTTAAATATTTAATTTTCTTTACTTGTGAGCATAACAAAAAGAAAGAAGGGGGATAATAGGTGCACCAGGGCCTCTTCACACTTCAAACTCCAAATGCACCTACCATTTTGTGCATCTGGATTTATGTGGGCACTGGGGAAGCACACTTGGGTGAGCAAGCTTTGCAAACAAGTACCTTTAACTGCTGAGCTCTCTCCCCATCCCGTGTTCAAGGATTCTTGCTATCACTTGGAAAAGTTCATTTTTTGTTTGTTTAGCTTCTTTTGAGACAGGGTCTCACTCTAGCCCAGGCTGACCTGTAACTCACTCAGTAGCCCTGACTGGCCTTGAACTCATAGATGGTAATTCTCTGACCTCAGGCTCCTAAGTTCTAGGATTAAAGGCATGAGCCACCAGGCCCAGATATATTTGACTTTTGATGTGAGCAGTTTTGAGTCAATGTCTATAGCTACAATGTAAATTAACTGATCTAAAAATATCCCCGACCAAAAACAAATCCTTCTTGCAGATATTTGTCACCCAATATCACTCTGTATCACTAAGGCTCTGCTTTATAAAAAGTCTCATTTTGTGAAGCCTTAACACCCACATCCTGTTATAGAGGGCTCAAAGATATGATACTGATATTTATGCTAGTCTCATTTTAATGTACTGTCTGACTTTGAGTATAGGCCTAAGTCTCTTTCAAGAGCATTTCTCAAAATAAAACCAATAAATGTTAGCACCCATTGGCTGCTTTTACATGGCAAATGTGAGGATATTCATGAGGACTTACATGTTCTATTCTTGTTATTGAGCATATTTAAGATCTCTCTTCACAAGTAGAGTATTCTATTGCTTGCACATTTTTCACAGTTTTTTTTTTTTTTTCACCCAAGGCAGTGTCTCAGTCTAGTCCAGGGTGACATGGAATTTACTGTAGTCTCAGGGTGGCCTCGAACTCACAGTGGATCCTCCTACCTCTGCCTCCCAAGTGCTGGGATTAAAGGCATGTGCCACCATGCCTGACTCTATGTTTGCAGGTACTTTTTTGTTTGATTGTTTGATATATATATATATATATAGAGAGAGAGAGAGAAAAAAAGAGAGTGAAAGGAAGAGGCAGAGAGAGAAAATGGGCACACCAGGGCCATTTCAGCCACTGTGAACAAATTCCAGACACATCCACTCCCTCATGGTCAAGTGTGGCATTATGTGCTTGTGTCATTTGCATCTGGCTAAACGTGGGACCTAGAGAATCAATAGGTGGGCATTCTTAGGCTTGTCAGGCAGGTGCCTTAACCCCTAAGCCATCTCTCCAGACCTGCTTGCACATTTTACTGCATATTATATGTAACATTTTTTTCTGAAAAACTGCAATTCACTTAACCACTGATTTTGTAGGTTCCACATCCATAGGTTTGACCAACTGAAAAATAAAAAATATATATATTTTTAAAACCCTGCATTTTTAAAATCTGTACTGAACATGCAGAGACTATATTGACTTGTCACTGTTTCTCAAACAATACAGTATAACTATTTGTATAGCATTTGCATTTTGTTATCATCTGTAGATAATTTAAATTATAAAGTAGTATGTGTGGGTTATATGTTAATGCTACACTATTTTTATAAGGGACTTGAGCATTTGAAGATTTTGGTATGAACAGAGGGTCCGGGAACAAATTACTCCACCATACTATGGAACAGCTACACTTAATAATGTTTTGTTTAATTATATTATAGTCATGGAATTTTTGAGTCCATGAGATTCAAAGTTATATAGTCCAGACATTGTGACAGAGATATTAAGACTTTTCAATAAGTAATGACACAAATATTGATATTCTGGTAATCTTTTTATTGTTTTCACATTTTTCTTCTCATCCATTTAACACATATTTGTTGGGTTCTTCCTATGACACAGAATGTTTTAAGGAAAATAGATAAACAACACTTATTCTCAGTCTTTGCCTGAAGCCAGGAGACAGAAAAGGATAGGGTTGATAAAGGATAAACAAAGCATTATGATCAAGAGGCTGTAGTAATATCAAGATGAAGAGACCAAATGAAACAGTCTGGAACAAAATATGTGTTATGTAAAAACAGAAGAATGAGGTTCAGTTGACAAAATGAATAGTGGGGTAGAAAAAAATCAGTACTGAAAAAAGGAAATGAGAGGATTGGGTGAGGGGGAAAAAATAACAGGACAGGCAGGTGGGAAAACCATGAATAATTTTTCAGCCTTACAAGTGAGTGTTCTTTAATCCATTACGAGATTTTAAGTATGAAGAAAGCCTCATCATATTTACATCTGGAATGATAGGAGGGACTGTGATGTAACAGACAAGTTAGGTGGAGGATACCACCTACTCTTTTAAGACAGAAGATAGGTATAAACAATATTTAGTAATCCATGCAAGAGACAATTATTCTTCATTTCAACCAGAGAAATAAGTCTGATCCAATATTTTAAGAGCAGGACTTCCTCACTGTATCTACATTAAAAGGATTAGAAGAAGATGTGTTTCTTTGGAAGACAATCCTTGGCAGGGAAGAGATCCATATTATAAAAGTTGAGACTACAGAACTTTATTATTGAAATGTTTTATTGCAACCCTGTTGTCGTACAAAGATCAACTTCACTTGTGAGTATGAGCAGCTCTGAACAAATAGATGATTTATGAAATGCCAGGGCAGCTCTTCCAGCCATGAATAGTCAAGGTTTAATTAAAAATAGAAAATAATTTTAAACTAAGCCTTCTTCAAATCCAAAATACTGGAAGAATCTATTTATTTGAAGGTTTCCTCTTCAGTTGCAAAACTGAGTGCCAGAATATCAGCCCAGCACTTATTCCTCTGCCAATTTTGACTAGCTTGTGGTTGTGCAATTGCTGCTGTGCCAGCCCAATTGTTTTTAATTATTATGAGGTCTGAACACTGGCAAGAAATGCCAAGGAGGAAAAATAAAGTCGCACAATGTGATTTCATTTTAGTTTAAATGTAACTGTTACCTAGAGAACAGAATGCAATTATGATGTTTAAAAAAAAGTAGTATACTTTCACAGGAATGAAATAAACAAATTATGGTGCTAGAATAAATATATATATAAAGTAAGTCACAATATGATAAATGAACTCTGAAAAGCCAAATATGGCTATAAATTGAGGTCATACTAAGATATGGTTTATAATTGTTATTACATTCAAACTTTACATTGTGTTATGGTTTATTATGTAAATGCATATAATGATAAATTAAAAGGAATCTACCAAGTTTAATATTAATGCTATATATGTTGATTCTTTAATTTACCACCTTATTAATTTGGCAAGAACGTTTTCAGTAATGCATTAACTACTTCTTGTAAGGTTCCCATCAATAGAATGAAGGAGGATAAAAAAATACAAAATGAAAATATCATTCTACTTTAGACAATGTAAAGAAAAACTATCTGTATAAAGTGGCAACATTTTTATTGCAATGTTCTTAACAACTGATTCCTCACTACTTTTTTTATTTTCATTTCTACTTATGTACCTGAGACTGTAAACCCACTGACCTGGGCTTCAGAGATCCAAAAGTAAGTGGCACATTGAGACAACTTTTTTCTGTAAGGAATGGTTCCATCTTCCTATAAAAGTCTTAGTCATCATCAAAGGTCTACTAAAATGACTTCTTCATGTAATTGTTCTGATACCTATGGGAAGAATTAATTACTCTTTTCTCTCTGCTTCCATCAAAAAATCTTACTATACTTTTGACAAGTTCATAAAGAGATAGCTGGACAAAATAATACTTTAAATATATTTTATTCATTTATTTGACAGAAAGAGAGAGAGGGAGGGAGAGAATGGACACACAAGGGCCTCCAAACGAACTCCAAACACATGCCTCCTTGTGCATCTGGTTTACATGGGTCCTGGGGAATTGAACCAGGGATCTTTGGCTTTGCAGGTGAATGCCTTAAGCACTAAGCCATCTCTCCAGCCCCAAAACAATATTTTAAATGGTTATGTATTCTTGCCTTTCAATATATTTTGAAAAGATCAATCTCAGTGGTCAGATGGATGAATGGACAGAATAGTTACATATATGCCTACATATATAAATAACACTAATCTATGCACACATTTAGAAGCTCAAGTTTAATATATCTTATAAATTATTGTTTACTTCCATGATGTTATGTACATAGTACTTGCACTACAACTTGACACTCGAAAAGCATGTGATGGCTAGTAAGACACACAGGCAGTAGAATGTGAAAATGAGATTAATACTATAATTATTTTAATTCCACTTTCTGTTCATAGAGAAAGATGCCTGAAGCCAGGCATTTCACAAAGAGGTATATTTTGCTCACAGCTGTGGATGTTTAAGCATCAGCACTAGTACATGCCAGGCTCTGGTAAGGACTTCACAGCAGTGATACTGGGGAAGGAGCACAGGCTGGAAGAGATCACATGGCAAGACAAGAGATAGGGAGACTCATGACCAAAGGCTGACCTTTTGTAAAAAATATATTTGTTTTAAACAGAGAGAAAGAGAGTGAGTATGGACATGCCCAAGGGCCTCTTAGCACTCACTATAAAACAAATTCCAGAGGTGCGGCACTTTGTACATCTAGCTTTCTGTGGGCACTGAGGAATTGAACCTCCACCATCAGGGTTTACACTTTTAACCAATGAACTATCTCTCCAGCTCTTATGGCTTGATGTTTTAACAAGATATTGTTTTGTACGAACTGATGTGGGACCCATGAGTACCATGTTAGTCGTTTCAGAAAGCAATGTCCCCAATAACATAAAGACATTCCTCTACACAGACTTCTTAACGGTTCTACCACTTCTATCCTGGCACAATTTATCATCTTTCCCACACATGGACCAAACCATAGCAATTACACAAAAGTTGAAATTTTACATACATGTCAACTAAAAGCATAAAATCTAAAGAATTTATATACCTACATAGATATGACAACATTTATAATCAAATTCTAAGCACACCGATTTCTGAAATCTATACATCTTCCACATGAAAACACTACTGATACAAACTTTCACTAATTAATTAGTAAGCATGTATTGTTATTCTGTCAGTAGCGTACTGTGTAAAAGGAAAATGTTGATAGGAAAAGGATTGAAGGAGATATTCTACAGCATGCTGAAGAAGGTCAGTCAATGTAAAATGTACAAATTGATGAAGAATGGAGGTGAATTCAAGTTAAAGTGACGGGACAAAGATGACAACAGAAGTCTCAGATAGGGAAGCTTCAGAAATGTTGGAAACCAGTTCTCCAGGAAAATGAGATGAGAAGACAATGATAGGACAACAGATCAATGTGTGAAAAGGCTTGAAAACTGTGACTCATCTGGCATTTGCCTCTGATGAAGGATGCCAGAAGCATGGGAGGAAGCTGGGAGTTGTGTCAGTAGATATTAGGGCCTCTATTCTATGAAAATTCTTTAGACCCACTGGAAGGGTCAAGGGGGGATTGAGAGGAACCACCAGAAAGCAAGTTTTCTAGGGTTCTCAAGGACAGAAGAATTCAGTGTGCCTTTGACAGAACATGCAAATCTTGGTATCTCCTAAGCATTTCATTCTATACTTTTAAAATGTGATTGAAATACAAAATAATTAAAAAGATAGCTCGTCCCTTTTAAGAAAGTTTTAAATTCAAACAAGCAAAAATATATTAATTCATCATGTGGCATAAATTTTTGATCCATGGAGTTGTAAGATATACAAAGTTAAACCTACATCTTCTAATATTTTTAACAATGATATGAGACAAATATAATTATATATTGTAGCCTATCTCTGTATATATTACAGCACAGTTACAACTAAACCATATGAGATAACATTCTGCAGAGAGATCTTGTTAGGAACCATGTGAGTCCTGTATGAACAGTTGGAATATGAATAAAACAACTCAGGCTGAAACCAGAGAGAGAGAGAGAGAGAGGGAGGGAGAGAGAGAAGTTCTATGTGGACAGCAAAGTCCGAATTCATGCTTGGGAGCTTTAGTATCATACACAAGGTCAGGAACATACATATTTTCTCCTATACATAAAATTTTCACAAATATTCTTCTGAATTAATAACATAAAACTATATTTTCCATCATTTGGCATTTATATTTATATATTATGAGTATTTCTTGGATATTTAAGTAAATTTTGAAATACATAAAGAAAATAAATGGTAAACATTTGCAATTCATTTACAAAAAGTGCCCATAGTGCATATAAATACTATAGATTTAGAACAAATATTAGTAAATATTAAAGATCAATGTTATCAACACAAAATAGAAAAGAAATTCAAAGTAGAGAAGCTGAGAAGACTCTAACTTTCATATTTTCAATTTTGACATGTAATTTTTCAAACCTTACAATCCTTTAAAATAGCTATTTCTATTCTATTTCCTTCCTAAATTTAACTACGCTTTTCCCATATGAGACTCAGAAGCTGACCTATAAAACAAAAAGAAATTTGAGAATATATAGTATGGAAATGATAGAGGTTCATGATGCACTACTCTATTATTCAAGCTGAAAATAAATTGGTTTTCTATAAGAATAGACCCTTTTTAAAAAAATAAATTTTATGCCTGAATAAGCCTATTCTGTTTCCTTGTACACCCTCTCAGTTCAAAAGGGCCAAACCAGTTTTAAGTTCCAGAGACTTGGGTAAGTATCATCCATTGGAGGGGAGAAGAATTATTCTACTTCTCTCAAGCTTGTGTTTGATTTCTTAATTTAACACTACTGTTATTTGGATATTGCAAATGGGAAACCTTTCCTAATCCACTGTAGCAGACAGCTTCAGGTTCACTGAGATGCACTTCCAGACCAGGCACATTATGGAGAAAGGGATTTATTGAAGCTCACAGATCTAGGGGAAGTTCCATAATGGCAGAAGAAGCTGGTCTGCTCTTACAGGACCAGGCAAGAGAGAAAGCCACAAGCCTAAAAGCCATACAGCACAACATATCTCAGGAATTCCATCCAGGCACACTTTACATATCTTTAGATTGAAATCTCAAACCCACCACACCTTAAGATCCATCCAGTGACACTGCCTCCAACCAGGTGGCTGCAGATGCAAAGTACAAACTAATAAAACACTGATATTGGGGGCCATCTATTCAAACTACCTAATTCTGCCCTTGGCTCCCAATAGGTTCATCACACTCACACATTGTAAATTGTATTCATTCCAATTTCAAAGGTCCCCACAGTCTTTATCAATTTAAGATAGTTCCATAGTCCCAAATCTCATCTGAGATTTAAGATTGTCTCTTAGCTGTGAGTCCTGTAAAATCACACAAGTTAAATACTTTCCACATATAAAGCCATGGAGTAAACATTTTCAACTGGTATAAGGCATAGCAAAGAGAGACTAGAATAATGCAAACTCAGCCACCATCAGCAGACATCAAAATTCTGCAGTTCAAGTTTAATATAACCTGAGACTGACAGCCTTCAGGTTTTCTAATTCTGCCCCTCCGGTTGGGCAGAGTAGCCAGAGAAAACTTCCATTCCAGGCCAACACTGCACTAGATGGTAGCCCTTGCACAGTCCTGGTATATACAAAAGTTCTTTGGGTCTCCATGCAAACCATGGTCCATCTTCCAAAGGCTCTCAGCCTATTAGGACATCATGCCCTGCCTCATGCCACATTTCAACAGCAGCTCCTGTAGCCATGATTCATGACTACTCATGGTTCCAAAACTAATACCAGATGTGCTGTACATAGCCACATTCTTAATTCAGGGACAAAATAAATCATAACCTTGAAAAGTAGGTTCCTTCTCCAGTCCACTCTTTCCAAAAGAGTTTGCATTTCTAACAGTCTTTCCTCAGGCATCTTCTCCATTGCTTTTATGTAAAGCAGTTGGTCCTTTGACAATAGCAGGTTCAGTAACCTAAAACCAGTCTCAGTGACTCTAATTTTAACTTGCTTGAGGTTTTTCAACTTAAAATCCTAAATCTCTCAATCCAATACATTTAGCCAATCACAGCAGTACATTACAAATTTAACCATGATCAAACTCTCTGGGCCTGGGGAGCAGGATGTAGCCATCCCTTATGCCAGTAGTCCAGTTCCAACAAAGTCCTCTGCAGTCTTTCCTTCCCCTTAGAAAGTTCATAAGCCAAGCCTTCAAGTTCAATACTGTCTGTACTTCACATTCACAAACTCTCATCAGAATAGTCCATAAAACTTGGCTTACCACTCCAGAAGGTGTCTTCATTTGCAAGCACCAAGTCCATGCCCATTCCCTCAAAACAAAGGTTCCTAAAGACCAAAATCCACAGGGTCAGGTGCATCTCATCCCACTCCTGGTACCAAATTCTGTAGCAGACAGCTTCAGGTTCCCTGAGATGAACTTCCAGACCAGACACAGTTATGAAGGAAGGGATTTATTGAAGCTTACAGATCCAGGGGAAGTTCCATAATGGCAGAAGAAGCTGTCCTGCTCTTACAGGACCAGGCACAGAGAGATAAAGCCACAAGCCAAAAGCCACATAGCACAGCACACCTCAGGAACTCCAGCTAGGCACACTTAGCATATCTTTAGATTGAAATCTCAAATACACCACCTCACCTGAAGATCCACCCAAAAACACTGCCTCCAGCAAGGTAGCTGCATATGCAAACTACAAACTAATAAAACACTGATATATCAGGGGCCATCTATTCAAACTACCACACCAACAAACTAGGATTCTCCTTAACCCTTTCATACTCTATAGAATTTGTGACCCCTATTTTTTCTCACAGTATCTCTGAGGAATGAATTCTTGCCTCTGATTTTTAGCCCCAGTGTTTTTGTGAGATCCTGAGGCCACAATAAACAATCAGGACATTTTCCAGGCCAGTCTGCCTGATTGATGGCAGTGGGCCATCTTTTCTGACACTCCCCAGTACCGAGTTCTTACTGTCCCTAAAGACATTTTAGTCAGTCCTTGGAGCTCAGACACTAACAGCTATCCTACTCTCACTGCCAGTGACAATTGTTGACTTTTACCAGAACCTTGTGATCTTGGTCAGAGGATAAATGAACAGTATAAGGTTAAAAAAATAATAAAGATTAAGAAATCTTTCCACCATATGTATTCCCAGAAATGATGTGCTGCAAACAAGCACCCTTCCCCAGGGTCCATAGCTTTAATTTATGGATGCCCGTCACAGACCTCCCAAATCTTGATTTTTTGCATCTTAAATGTTTATCTAATCAAATTTTAAAAATGATTACTAATACACTTTAAGATTCCTTCCTTCCCTATGGCTCCTAAACATTGGCCCAGTCTCAGCATGAATTAAAACACAGCCCAACCTTAACTACTGTGAAAAATAATCTGATTAAGGGAAAAATGTTTTCCAAACTATTTTCAGATACCACTTTCCCTTAACCTATTGCCCAAATTGCTTTCCTACGTCTTACTTGCTTCTGTCTATCACAGGAAACCCCTTTATTGCTGACGCTGGAAATGGGCTCATTTCCTGGTTAAAGAGATGGCCATGTTTCCCCTCTCTCTGTCCCCACCTCTCTCTCTTTCTCCTCCCCCACCCTTAAAATATCTACTTTGCTTGTTCACAGGAAATTCATCCTAACAGTCTCTCCTACAGTCCACATTTGTTTTTATTTGACACCATTCAGTAAGCTTTCTGCCTGCATACCTGAGGTATGAAGTTTCCTCTTGACTACAGAAGTTTTGACTCCCACCTCCACCTAATTCTTCATGCAACTTCACAACCATACCCAGAGACCACATTCCTGGCCTCTTTCAAAGAATAGCATAAGTAATATTTATGATTCTTACAAGGCTACCTATTATGTTGGCTTCCTTATCTTAAACTTCATTCCATTCATAATTTATTTATAACTTATAAAATAAAACTTACAAAGTTAAAAACTTATAAAGTAAAATCATATTTTTGTTTTATGCCTAATATTCTTCCCAAATGATCAGATCTTATTCCTGCCAAATTTCTCCTCGACCTAACATTCATGTTCAGAATGAAAGTCTTAAGGATTTTAAAGAATGTGTCAGAAACTGCAAGCAAAGAGAGAAAGAAAACGATTCACTTCTTGAGGAAAGTACTTGGTGGTCATTCAAGCATAAAGTATAAGCATGGTGTTTGCTTTCTAATAAATACAGAAATGTATTTGGGATTTTTGCCTGTTATTTATTTTAAATCATAGTTCTTCCTTAAATTTCCTCATAAAAAGATATGGAGAAGTTCTAATATATTTGCAAGAAGTTGCCAGGATTAGGATGATATAGAAAACACTTAGAAGTAGACCCGTGGTGCCCATTCTCTGTCAGGCTTATCTTATTGCCAGTTAAACATGGTTCCACATATACATACATTCACATATATGTATTTTATATATATTTGGCATACATTCAGTAATCTCAGTATTTTTAATTGACATGGTGATACATCAGGTATGACTAAGTATAGCAGAAGGTAAGAGCTCTTCCCTCCTCTTCCAGTTATGAGACCCCTCCTTGTAGATGACTCTGGTGATACTTGAGGCCCTTCTCTAGCAGGTTCTGGCAAGTTCTGAAGGAGAGCATTTTCTCTACCCCATCCCTTCTTGCTTATAATGGCTGCAGCAGGCTGAGAGCACTGAACCTGCAGCGCATTGAGGGACAGTGGAAATGGTTGTGCATGGTTTCACCACCATCAAATTCCAATTTAGGCAAGGCTGCAGGGTGGGAAGATATGTAGCCTCAGCACTTTGCACAATACCCCACAAAACCACAGAGCTCCCACTCCCTCCAAGAAAGAGAAAACTCTGAAGCAGTCGTGCAGATGGCAAAGACTAGCCAACATGTGAGCAAGAGGAAATGTTCTCAGTCAGCAGTAAATAAATGTTACAGGAAGCTAAACTGCACGCTGATCAACAGTTTTTAGAAAAGTCCCTCATCTCAGCAGGCTCACGTTTCCCATGTAAAAGAAATATTCACTTCAGTTAAATTATCATTGGTTAGTTTAAATAAACTCCTTTCAATGTTACTTACTTTAAAAAAAAATAAATGACATATGGGGCTGGCAAGATAACTCAGTGAGTGAAGCACTTACCTCAAAATCATAAGGAGCAGAGTTTGATCCCGCGCACACACAGAAAAATTACAGGCAGCGGGGCTGGAGTGATGTCTTAGAGGTTAAAGCACTTGCCTGCAAAGCCTAAGGACCAAGGTTTGATTCCCCAGTAACAACTTAAGCCATATGCACACAGTGGCACATGCATCTAGAGTTCATTTGCAGTGGCTAGAGACACTGGCACACACATTCTCTCTCTCTCTCTCTTCCCCCCCCTCAAATAAATAAAGAAAAGAAAATATTTATTTATTTATTTATTTATATTACAAGCATCTTGTACCTATAATCCCAGCTCTGAAGATGCTAAGGAAGGGTGGCTCTTGGGAATTTACTGGCCAGCCCATCAAGCCTAATTGAAATCTCCAGAGCAATGACAGCCCAGTGTCAAAAAGAAATGGACAGATTATCTGAGAAACAACACCTAGAAATGAGCCTGCAGCTCATCCTCTGGCCTTCTCATTCATGCACAACAAATACAAGCATATACTAAACAAAGACACATGCATGTGAAAAAAAATGTAGTGATATTAACCCTGTTGAAAATATGTTCCACCACCATCAAATATTACAAATAATTCTAAACACTAGAGGAAGTGATTGTACGACACATTTCTTATATTTTTGAATATTCATCACCTAAGTCTATGAAAAGACATGGATGACAAAGTCATTAGTAAATAAATTTGTAGTTGAAAATAGAGTTTTATTCATGAATAGTTCTTAATGTCTCTACATCTGTTTTATAATCATTTATTTACTAGTTTTGAACAACTCTTATTTAAAGGAGGGTTTTTCAAAGATGAATGAAGAAACCTGTACTTACCAGCTCTTATAAAATTTGTGAGCAAGCATAAGAAGTGTCAAATGTTATGCTCAGATGTTTGAAAGTTAGTTGATAATAAATATTTTTTATTAATTGAGCTATTTACTATTGACTTACAATATATAATTACCACAGGAAGGTAAAAATGTGTCTTATATGTCCAACTAGATAATGTTTCACAGCTCATGTCTAAGTAGAGTAAAATCATAACTATTGTAGATCATTTTGTTTATTTTTTATTGCTTACATTTTAGCCAAAAAGCAAAGAAAATCAGATTTCAGTGGCACTGGCAATTATATCAGCATGCTCTTTATAAAAAAGAAAGAGAGAGAGGGAGGCAGGGGAAATGGGTATGCCAGGGCATCTAACCACTGCATACGAACTCCAGACACACATGCCACCATGTGCATCTGGCTTACGTGGGACCTGGAGAATTGAACCTGGGTCTTTAGGCTTTGTAGGCATATGCCTTAACTGCTAAGCCATCTCTCCAGTCCATAGCATTCTCTTTTTAACTTTTACTGACTAATTAGTATAAGACAATATCTTTGAAGTAAAATTTTCATCAGAGTTTCTTCCTACTTAAAATAGTGTTTGTTAGCCATCAATCCCAGCACTCGTTTGCTGTGAGTCCAAGGCCACCCTGAGACTACATAGTGAAATGTCAGCCTGGGCCAGAGTGAGACCCTACCTTAGTGTTTGTTTCAGTCTGGTTCTCATTGCTGGCAGAAATCACCTGGCCAAGAGCAGCTTTTAGGAAAAAAAAAGGTTTATTTTGCTTACAGACTTGAGGGAAGCTCTGGGACGGCACGGAAAATGATGACATGAGCAGAGGATGGACGTTGCCCCCTCGCCAACATCAGGTGGACAACAGCAATAGAAGAGTGTGCCAAACACTGGTATGGGGAAACTGGCCATAATACCCATAAGCCCTCCCACAACAATACACCCCTCCAGGAGGCTTTAATTTCCAATTTAATTTCCATCAGGTAGGAGACTAGCATTCAGAATATCTAAGTTTATGGGGGACACCTGAATCAAACCACCACAGCATTATTAAGCCCTCTAGTTGGAACTAGCTCCATTTTTCATGGGCATCACCAAAGGGCAACCTGTTATCCCACAAAGCCAGTCACAAGGCTGGTACAGCAAATGCCTAAAAGAGTCTTCAGAAGAATAAACACAGTTGTGGTAGGGCAAAAGATGTTGCTCAGCCTAAAAGAGCTGTTAGCTCTTCATCTTTCCCAATGTCAAATTTTCCTATTTTATGACAAGACATTCACTAATACCCTTTTATGGAATGAATGCCTTGATGTTAATTACTATGCAAGACTTTTATTTGTAATAGAGCTAAGCAATTTAACACCTTCCAGTCACTTCCAAATGTAGAATTATAATTCTTTCAGTACGTTGGGGGAAGAACATAAAAGCCCCTGGAAATTGTTCATTTTGCTTACATGAAGCTGTAAGCATAGCTAATTACAAGTCATTGTCTTGCTATTACTTTTCTTACACAAGTTTTCAACATTGCAATTGATTTATCAAGAACCACTTGAGAGCAGCTAACGAAGGAAAGAGCCTCAACAGAAAGCAGGGAAGTACACTAGAAGCCCCCACATCCTCAGACAAATAGCACCATCTGTCACTTGTCTATACAGCCTGTGGGTAATGTCTGCCTGCCTGGTTTCACTGCTACTCACTGCTCAAGAAGACATGTGTCACAACCCCAGTCTCCTCTTCTATCAACCCTTCCTGTTCTCTGTGTGCTCTGGTGTGAATGTCCCTACCAAATCTTTGAAATTAATACCCACTGTGAGGTGTTTAATGGTAGAAACAGTTGAGGACTTTAAGAGATAATAAAAAGTCATGTGACCATTTCCAGTGTGAATGAACTAGAGCATTCACAGATTAGTGAATCGTTGGGTGGATGGTTTATCACCATAGCGATCTAATACAAAATTAAGATGCCACTCCTCTTGTCATCTCAGGTCTCTGCAGAATTCCCAACAGCAAGAAGGTTCTCCTCTGATGGGGCTTCATTCTTAGACACCCCAGCCTCCAGAGCCATGGGCTACATAAACCTGTAATAATATCCATTTTTGGCATTCAGTAATAATAAAACAAAGGAAATTATAATATCACATGGCATAAAACACAGGGAAGTGATAAACCATGAGTAGAGGGATTAAAACTCAAAGGGTGTCATATAATTTTGAAGGGAAAATGAATAAAATTTGATGTTTCAAATGAAAATTTAATCCTGTCATACTAGTTTAGGGGAATAGTGTGGGTTTCTGGCCTAGTAGATTAATCAGAATAATATTACTTATGATAGTGAATTTTTCCATAGACTTCACTGAAATATGGTACAAGTGATGTGTTTAACAGGTTTAAGAGCATTTATTAAATAGTAAGTAATTTTAAATGCCTGTTATTAACATATTGGTAACTTGATATCAGTTACATCAGGCATTTATCTATACTATGTAGTTAATGCTACAAATCAGATTTTGTTTCTCTTTTATTTTTCTTGGTAACCAACAACCCAATTGCTGAGCTCTTTAGAGAGCTCTTTGGCCAAAAAATAAATAAATAAAAGAAAGAAAGAAAGAAAAAAGCAATCCACAGTGTTGCTCAGATCCTTTGTAATCAGGATATGTCACTCACATTCCCTGTCCATTTTTATATGAATGTCCTTTTATCAGTTCTACTTCTAGAGTTAAAAATTGAATTAATGTTAACTAGTGTATACATTCACATTCTATTAATCAGTACAAAATTATTCTCTTTAAATGTCAGGAATCTGACCAAAAAAAAAAAAAAAAAAAAAAAAGCCATATTCTTCCTCTCTGGGTATGTCATGATTTTAGAACCCTCAATGAAATCCCTCTCAGCTTTGGTCTGAGAAATCTATTTACTCTGTATACTCCT
Source organism: Orientallactaga sibirica (assembly GCA_036365145.1). NCBI lineage: Eukaryota > Metazoa > Chordata > Mammalia > Rodentia > Dipodidae > Orientallactaga > Orientallactaga sibirica. Next base: position 19,685,023 of record JAEOAD010000030.1, on the reverse strand, counting down.
TATGCAGATTTTCTTCCTCTCAGGTCTTTAAAGCAGTCTTCTCTGGAAATTTTCCAGGTTGGTCTTTACCTAAGTAGAGTTATCAGATATATGTTGAAGTGTTTCACTCATAGGTGAAATAACAAAAATTCTGCTACATTACTAGAAGACAATGGTATCTTTTGTTATATCTTTATTTATAAATTAAATGTTTATACATTTTAACAGTAATAGCAAAATAAACTATAAGTCTTCACAACAAACAAGCTGATACCTTACCAAAGGGAATAGTAATTAAATGTGCATTATCTCTAAAGAAGAAAGGAACCTGGTTAGAGTTGTAATTTCAAATACATGGGCAGGGAAGTATTATTATCAAGGTTTGGGAACCATGTAATAATTGTCCTCTTACTTTTCTAGGAAATCTATTTTCAGTCAGCCTAGTCACAGACATTCCTTTGAAGATTCTGTTTTCTCACACTATCACTGATAATAAAACCAATCTAGAATATTAGTATTAACCATATTAGAATTGCCAGTTTTATCTTTTACATATGTCCTGATTAACATCTAAAATATACTTAATCAAGGTGAATGACTGGAGCCAATTAATTATGTATTTTGCCTTTGTAAGGTTATCTCATAAGTACTTCAGCATCCTCTTTAAATCAAGATTTATTATCTGTGTTTACATTGCCTTTCCCATTAGAGGAATAAGAAATCACATTGGTGTCAGCTGAGACAACTTCATGTCCATAAGCAATGTTCTGGTAGGCATACCTGAGATGTTAAAACACTTGTTAAATAGGAGTATTTATCCTGGGTTTATTTTTTAATGTTGAAGAACTTGAATATTTTAAAAATAAACAGCTACATTTGTATATTTCTCAGCAACAAGGGTATATTCCAAAAAAAGTATCATTAAGCATCTTTGTAAGTATCATAGAGAGGGTTTACACAAAGTTGGATAAGATGTCACAAGTGATATCTGAGGCCCACCATTGTGAAAGTTTTCTTATGTGTCAAGGAACTACAGAGAATATAATTTAAGTTCTCTGCCCAAAGCCATGTTCATGAACAACTAGAGCCCTCAAGTAGAAGGTCTTTCCTAACAGCAGGAAAAGGTCTATATATATTATAATTAGCTTTTTACTTTTTTGAAAGAAAATCCTTCCTATAAGAATTTATGAATTAAAGGACAATAATCAGATCCTATAAATAAAAACTCTCAGTGTAATATACACATTTTGTATAAACATGTAAGACATAAAGGACACACCACTATTCTATGCAATATATAGCCACCAAAACCTGCAATTCAGTTTTTCAAGTTTTTCTCTATGACACACTTGTTTTGGACAAAATGTTGTTGATTATATTTCAAAAAGAATATACTGAACATCAAATTGTGAAAACTGTGTAACAAAAAAGAGTTATATCAGAACTTTTAATATATGCTTTCTGAATCTCTATGGGGTCATAGGATACAGTTTCTCAAAAACACATTTAAATAAAAAACAGTTGTCTTGAACATCTGCTTAATTTTTCAGATAATAATTCTTTAAAACCAATGCTTTGAAATTTGTAAGACTTTGGAATGTCTTGACTGTACCTTTGCACTCAACTTCTAAATTTGAATAACTTGAGTTGATTTAGACATGTTATTTTCTGAAATGCTGTCTAATCTATTTTTCTGTACAGCTTTCAAGCTAAGAAAAACAATTTTGTAAGATATTCTTCTGTGATTTTTGACTCTCCCAAAATTGTAGATAAATTATGGTTCTGAGGATTCAATTTATCATTGATTTTTCTGGGATCTTAAGTAGATCAATATTTTCCCCCAAAGGCAAATATTTTAACAGCGTTCTCCATCTAAAATAGTACTTAAAACTCTCATATAAATAAACAAGGCACAGAAAACAGAATATTTTAACTTGGATCATGTCTTCTGATTTTGTATTTTAATTTGAAAATAGAACTAAAGAATGAGAGTAAATAAAAAGTGATATTCCATATTCCTTCCATTCACATTTTTCCAGTATGTGAAGGAAACAAAGTCACCTTGTCAGAAAGATTCAGCATCTAGTTAAAGTGTGTAGGAATCTGTGCATGCTGATTGCTCAGTGTTTACCAATTCCAAGAGTGGAGCTGCATGCAGAAGAAGAAATATGCATTTCATCCTTAGAGTACTGGTGGTGGGATTTTGCAAATATCACAGGCTCTAACAAATTGTAGTTCTGTACACCTCTTAGCATGTGCAGACATGGCAAAGAATATTTCAACTGTTTACAGTGTTATAACCAGGATCATTATGAAGGCCCAGGATTATTCCAACAATATTAGCCTCAATGAATGTCCTTTAACCAACAATGAGCTTACTGTGCGGTTCAGGCTTTAAGTTATTTGAGGCACTGTTTCAATGACTAAAATATTCTCCGTGTCCTCCACTGGATAACAGAGGTCACACCAGCACACATAGTAAGGAACATCCCCTTACAGATGGCTTGTTTCTATTGAGAATGGGAGAGATGGAGGGAGGTGAGTTGGCAAAGGATGCTCCAGAATGAATGTTTTAGATCTTGGCCCTCAGAAAGGGAAATAAAGGAAAACTTCTTAAACTGAAATTGAATCATAACAAAATGAAAAACTAAAATTTGAACTATATAAGAAAAAATGCTACTAAGACAAGTTGAATAGTTTCATATCCAGCATTATGAATATATCTAGTATAAATATATTATTATGATATGCTAAGTTTAAACAGGGCTAATGTTTTACATATATATATATATATATATATATATATATATATATACACACACACACACACATATATATACACACACACTCATATGTAATATATATGCATATATGTTATATATATATATACACACACTCATATGTAATATATATGCATATATATATATATATATATATATATATATATATATATATATATATATATATATATATATATATACATATATCCCTAAATTTTCCTTACCTGTCTAAAAAATATGGAAAGCATATAACAATATGAATAAGACAATGTGACTTCCTATGTTGAGGGTTTGGCTTTTCTGGCACTTCTATCTAGTAGCTATTAAAAATAATTAGGTAATAAGCATCAAACCAACATTCTTCTAAAAGTTTTAGAAATAAACTTCTTTAAACATAGTTCACTTCCCTAATGCTTCCAGAACTCTCTACTCAAAGGGTTTATGATCCAAATCATTTACCAAATGTGGGGCTGGGATGGGTCAGTGTGAAGGTTTGTGTTGGAGATATTTCCATATCAAGCACACTGTCTCTAGACTATCTGGAATCACACATGTAGGAGAGTGTACTAATGATGTCAGTAGTCATACTTTTATAGTCAATTTTCTATACTTAAAGTTTCACTATTTTGTCTGATCTATTACTTTCTAAAACTATATATATATATATATATATATATATATATATATATATATATATAATTTGAAGTTTATAATATTATTTGATTAATATTATAGATTATAAAATAGCTACTAAAGCAAATTAATATAACTATCATTTCATATAGTTACCTTTTGTGTCACTAGCAGCTAAAATCTACTTATTTAACAATAAGTTCTCAAATACCATAAAATTTCATTAATTGTAGTCCTATGTAATACATCAAGTATCTGTACTCATTGATCCTAGATATCTAGTACTTATATCCTCTGGCATATACATTCAGTGCACATAATCACTGTTTCATTACTGACTTACTTATTATTAAAGAAACCCTAGAAATAACCTTATCATAGCCACTGTAGTTACTCATGATATGTCACATTTTAATTGCAACTGTCAAAATTACTTCTACTCTACTCCCAGTTATGTACTAAGGCAGGTTATATATAAGTTATACCTGGATGGGTAGGTACTGGTTGAAACATTTATTTATTAACACCTATCTCTTTTCAGGTAGTTCTTACAAACACTCCTGAGACATTGGTTCACAGTGCTCAGATGGATCATGAGCATCGGTGGGAGTCTGCTCTTCATTTCTGTCAGGTGTTTCTCTTAGAATGGAGGTCATGGGCATTTGGGCTAGCTAGAGCTTAGTGTGACTCCTGGTTAATTCATTTAATGGCTAAAACTTGGAATCCATAGTTTCTCTCTGTCTTGGATTTTCTTATTTAGAAAACTGAAGTAGAAAGACTAATCTTTAAGGATTTGTTTGAGAGTTAAGGAAAATAATGTCTGAAAGCTTTGTCACAGTGTCTGATATATGGTATAGAGAATGTGGGTAAAAGTGGGTAATAGGACAAGAATATGATCAAATTAAAATATATTTGTATATTGAAAATTCTCAATAAAAATATTTTAAGATGTGTACTTGGCCAGGTATGCTGGCTCATATCTTTAATCCAAACACAAGAGACTGAGCTCATTTTTTGTACCTGGTTTTGACTAATATCCCAGTTCCAGCAATGAGTTCCATTCCACTGAGTGGATCTATTAGTGAAATCAAGGTGTGCTGATATATGCAAATTGCCATGAGTTTAAGGCCAGCCTGAGCTTCATAGTGCATTCTGGGTCATCCTGGACTAAAGTGAGACCCTGCCTCAAACAAATAATCAAACAGAAACATCTAGCTGGGTGTGGTGGCACACATCTTTAATCCCAGCACTCAGGAGGCAGAGGTAGGAGGATCACTGTGAGTTCGAGGCCACCTAGAGAATACATAGTAAATTCCAGGTCAGCCTGAGCTACAGTGAGACCCTACCTAAAGAAAAAAAAAAAAAAAAGAAACAGAAACTTCAAATGGGAGGGAGGGAGATGACAGAGCATGATCAAGAGTGAATACATAAATGAAATTATCAAAATTAAATTTTAAATAATGAAAAAAGTTCTTAGAACATACAAATAGGATGAACATTGTGATGATTTAAATCCAGTCTTACTCTGAATTCTGTGCCACCATAGATAATTTCACCATATGGAGATTCAATGTCTTTATCTCTACGAAGTTAGTAAACTTTTTATCTTTGAAGATTGAGTAAAATACATTAATAAAAATAATCAGTTGTTTACTTATATTTCCCCTTCCTATCATGAGTCTATAAATATTTACCATTTCATAAGAAACCATCACTAGAGTTTGCTTCCACAGTGGGTTCAGAGAGTTGTTTTGAGTTCACACTGTGCATTATCTTTCATCCACCAAGACAACTTGCTCATTCTCCTCAGTCTATGCTTATTCCCCAAACTATTCATTTCTATCTTCCCCTGAAGCCCTCAGTAGAAATGAAACTCAATGTAAAAGTGAAACAAATACATCTTTGCAGACTGCAGTGACAAGATGAATGCACTTGCAGTTATGATCACTGCCATTCAGATGAAAAGAAACCATGACCTGTGAAGGATTTAAAAGTCCACTTAAAGAAGGAGGCAGCTGTGATGGTTATAAGCGTTTTCTACTAAGATTAATTCTGGATCTAATTCTATCTCAAGTTCATATCCCAATGTTCCATTTGATTGTACATTTTTTATCAAAGTTTCCTCTTGCAGCTTAAGTAAGGAATTATCAATTAATTAATTTTAGACTCAATGTAGTTGAGTAATGATTGAAAGTTTACTCTGATTCTATACCTCCTGTTCTTCCTGCTAAGGATGTTGCAGCAACATTCTCTATTGGAAAGAATCAAGTTAATTTAGACATAAATTCTGAGATTTTTGACAATATTATGTGTATGTCCTGGAGCTTGAGTGCAGAATGTGAGCAGCTAATACACACTTTAACAAACCATGCATATCAGTGATTAACCAATGTTTTCCATGGTTTAGAACAGGCACAACTTTTAGGCACCTGGACTCCACAGTATACAATTTGAGTGTCCCATACCCATCTGGGGACATTTCTGAAGACATCTTGTCCATGTAAGCTTTGGTCATCATGAAGCCTGACTAAAAAGTTGTAGAATAAAGAAGGCAGACAACCCTGAGAAAGGGACTGAATGCTTCCAGGATACTGACCTGGGGCCTCCAGTATTGGAGTGTCTCAGGCTCACAAGGACTCCACCCAAGTTCAGGAGTGAGTATCAGACATCTGCCAGAGCTGGGGGAGGAAAGAATATAAACTCTGAGGTCAGGGTTGAGCAATGGACTAGAGTGGACCTATTTATTACAAATAAGACAAATGTTGGCAAAATGACTACATGACTTTGGTATCAAGAATGAGCACACGGTTTTCAGAGTAGGGACAATGCTAACCACAGGATGTGTTTAGGTAGAAGGAAAGACAAAGGTTCTGATTGAACTCTGAGGAGGTGTAAGCTATAAAAATAAAGCTTATGTAATTTTATATAAATTATCTTTATGTGGAATGAAGGTTTATTTTCATATATTTCATATATTATTTCATTAATTATAGTCCTATATAATGTATTCAAATATGTACACATTTTTAGAGAGAGCATGCACACAAGAGAGAATGGGAGAAAGACAACTGGCATGTCTGAGCCTCAGCCATGACAATTGAACTTGCCTCATCTTTGTGCATCTGGATTACATGGGACCTAGAGCATAGAATATGGGTCCTTAGGCTTCTCAGGCAAGTGCCTTAACCACTAAGCCATATTCCCCAGCCCCTACTATATACACTTTTTGCTATATGTAGAGGCAGTAAAATTGGGAGCATCAAGAGCCTAAAGAATATTCATTTTAAGTCATTTACACTCAGATTAATGTGAATTAATTTGCTTTTTGTTAGTAATGAATGGAAACATCTGTATTTATCAACACATATTCTCCATGTCTTCTATAAGCTACAGGTGTGCTGAGATAGCTTTAGTAGAGCAGTGAACTATTACATCAGGAGAATAATAGTCCATAATTTGGTACTGTTCCTGCCTGCTTACAGCATATTGCACCTGGGCAAGGACATTTGATAAACGACTCATACTTCCAGTCCAGTTTTGTTTATGTAACAAGGTAACTTCAACCAGTAAGAAACTACCAGCAATAAGGATATTTTCTATTGTTCTTTTAATTTATTTTCTACTCTTTTCCAAAAAAATAAATAAATAACATTTTGGGTTAACCTATAGCTTTTGATAAGCATTTATTGTCCTAGAGTATTTCATGACAATTTCTTTTACTTTCCAAGGTACATTTTCAGTTGCTAAGGAACCAGATGTCACAGACATGGTTATCTACCAGAACCATATGTATACAATGTCAGGATAATTATGTGATAGCTCTTGTGAAAGCCATAAATCATGCGCAGTAGAAATAAGGGAAAAATTAATTAAATCACTTGCTACAGATGTAACATAAAGTCTGCTTCTCCACCACAGTGAAAACTTATCTGAGAGAACCATTACTTATATATTAGTTTATCATTATACTCCCCTGGCCTGGAACAGCTCTTGCTCATAGAAAATATTAAAAATTATCTATATATTGAAGGCATAATGATGCTGTTTTCACTATTTTTCAAAAGTAGAATAATTTGTGAATCAAATAGAGTAGTTCTCCCAGGAAAAGATTATACAGGAAAATTTGAAATTATCATATCCTAAATTCTCTAGTTTATCAGTTACACTGATAAAATGTAAGTCATTAGAAACTAGATAAGTGCCATTTAACTTTATTTGTTATATGTAAATCATTAGAAATGATATCAGTCCCATTTTAACTTTGTTTTAAATCATTCTTTCTGAAAATAATGGCTTTTAAAACTAGAGCTAAAGAAAACCTATGTCATTTAATAGTTTAACCATGATATATGAAACTAAGAGAATTAATCCATATTCTTGATGTGTGGTTTTTCCATCATCTATAAAGTAGTTTCTCCATTGTGTGGTTGCTGTAATTGTTTCTATATCATCTGTGGTCTAACCTTCCAGAGTGTCCATTTTCTTTCTGCTTTCCTGGTGAGATGAATTGCCAGCATTTTAAAGTTGATAACATCAAAGGAGATATACAATCGCAAAACCAAGTTATTCAGAGTTGATGTCACAGCCTTTGGCAGAGTCCTGAACATTACATACATCACATGCATGTTACTTGATCTGGTATCTGTTATATACTGCACATTTTCAATAAAACTTTAAAGTCCTTCTTTTTACATCCAAGGTGATCTATTATTGTTTTGTGCTCTCAAATATTAACTTGTCTCTTGGTTTAATGAACATTTTCAATGCAACATGCTTAAAAGTGTCCTGCCATTTGTTATTTCAGAAAATTCCTCATCTCATCAGGTTCATACTCGCCCTTTAACAGAAATACTTGTCTTCAGCTAATTTTCAGTGAATGTAATAGCAGATGGGGATACACTAATATTAATTAATTTTTGCCTGACATTTTCTAGGGTATTGCATCAAGGGTTGTAGTGAAGCATTGATGCTTCCCAGCTGCTACTGGTATTCTCTTCATTCACTGTGTAATTTTGCAAAACAATAGAAACCAGGTTTTCCCAATATAATAAACTCCTGTGGGGTTTGGCTCTGTGAGTCATCTTCCTCTGAGTTCTAACAGCTATTTTAAGTTTTTACTTTATTCTCAAACTATTGCACAGGGTCACTGGGTGTCTTTTGATCAGTCACATTATTTCCCAAATACTGCCTTCCTTCCTTAGTCTTTCTGGTTTCTCTGTGAAGGTTTTAACTAATTATGTAATATTCTGGAATTAAGACATGCTTATTATATATTTGCTTTCTACCAATATCCAGTCAACTGTTAAATTGGGAAGACTGATGATGAAACTAATCTAAGATATCAAAAAAAAAAAAGTAACTTGTTAAGAAAGCATTTTGAAAGTCCAAGCGTTGTCAATATAGTTACATTGAAAAAAAATAGTCTGTGAGGAAAGAATTGAGTAAGGACAGGCTATAAGAATGGAGTGAGGAAGGACAGGCTGCGGAGATGACTAGTCAGTTTGAAATCTTTGAAATCCTAGATTTGTTACATGAACAAATTTGAATAATGATGCCTTAATTTTGCAAAGATTCTTTCCTCTTAGAGAATGATAGTAATGTCAAAATTTATACTGAAGTAAAGACTTGGTAACACATTTTTAAAAATATGGCACAAAAATTTGTGCTACTCATGGAGGACTAAAAGCATATCATTATTCCTCTGTCACCCACAAACTGATTCATACGATAGCCAAACAAACAAAAAAAATTGTATAAACCCTTAAAGACAAAGCAAATGGAAGACTATAGAGGTGCAGCATCTTCTCTACCTGTCAGCTATGTTGGTGACCAATAAATTGAGGAGGAGTTATGAGTGACTTAAAAGGAGAGTCTTCCTAATGCAAGCAATTTGAAATAAATGTAGAAAAGGTATGGAGAAAATTACATATAGGAAAAATTTCGAGACAAATATTAACTGCAAGGATAAAATAGTTGCACATAAAAGTGAAATATAATCAAAGTTCAAATAATTAATGCAATGCTTAAAAGACAATGACACCAGTGCTTGTGATGGATTTTATCTGAAAGGGTATATTATTATTATATGTGGGTATTAGCAATGTAAGACACCTGAATTCTGAATCAATTATCTTAGGAAGCTAATTCTTGTAAAGTCAGGAAATAGTGAAGTATCCCACTCTGCTTAGTTCTAGTTCTAGTTTTGAGCAGTTTTGCTTAGTTTTTTCTATGTATGCATATAATTTCAAAAGATTCATAGTCAAAGTAACCTGTGGGGTAAAGTGACTGAATCAGAACCTATCCATTTGTTTTACAGTCCTAGTAGGGCTACTTGTCTTCAGTGATATACGAGTTTATTTAGAAAACATTATAAAAACACAAACACATGCCTAATGTGATTTCTAAGACACTTTACTCTCAGTTAATTTAGTATCTTAATGAATATCCTTTGGTTCAGCTATCATTAAATTCATATAGTTAAAACTGCATGGCAATATAAATATAATTTTTTTTAAATATTTTATTATTTATTTATTTGAGAGAGAGATACAGAAATAGGCAGGGAGAGAGAGAGAGAGAGAGAGAGGGAGAGAGAGAGAGAGAGAGAATGGGTGCACCAGGGCCTCCAGCCACTGCAAACGAACTCTAGATGCATGCACCCCCTTGTGCATCTGGCTTACATAAACTTAGGCTTCATAGGCAAGCATTTAACCGCTAAGCCATCTCTCCAGCCCTAAATATAATTTATATTTATTCAATGACTCATAACCCTACCTCAATCCCTGACATCAAGACTCATGACCAATTAAGTGTCCAGTAGCTTTCAATGTATAATTTACCTTTGAGTATTTGGAAATTGGGCAGCAATAGTCATTGAACTTGATCCAGATCATTGTGAAGGTTTTGTCCAACCAAGAGTACATATATCATTCAATATATATCTATATTGTTGACCTTCCCAACAGTGTGCTTAGCACAGTAATGTTATTGGAAGCACTTCAGTGTAAAACCTGATTCAAAAACTCTTAGAACCCAAATGTACCACAGACTCTGTCAATTGCCCTTGTCCTTCACAAACAGAAAGGGGGGGGGGGGATAAAAGAAATAAAAAGGGGGAAAGAACCACACTGGCTTTGTGTTTGTTTGTTTTTTTGTTTTGTTTTTTTTTTTGTTTGTTTGTGGTATAGGGAAAGATAAAGCTCGGAGGAAGAACACCCAGGGCAGAAGTTGTAATCCCACTGTCTTACTCATCCAAGGGGACAGAGGCCACACACAGGCTTTGGGAAGGGAAAGAGTTTTCTGCTTATGTAGGTAGACAGTTTGGCATTGTAGGGGAAGTAAGTTTAAAAAGGTGATTTGTTCACTTTTCCATGGAATATGCAGAGTAAGTACTAGTTTTTAAACTCTCTGGGCATACATTTTAAAATGCACATTATTCTTTACTCATAATGGAGCTAGGATCTCAGTGGTGTGTCTATGTCACGAGACCAGAAGTCCCATTCTGAGCCCTGCATTGCAGTTTTCATCTGTGCTTTCACTCACAGCAGGGCCTGAACTGGGTGATGATTATAAAGCCTACATCAAGGGTATGGCAAGGCTACATTAAAGAAAATTGATTTTCTTTTTGGCTGATTTCTTTACAATAATAATATTTCTAAAATAAAACATACAAATTATTGCCTTTTAAATAGAATGATTCTCTTTTTTGATGACTAGAGTAAATTGGGGCAATAGTAGTTAGTAGAAGCTGAGAATTTGATGGGCATTCAGTTGACACAGGAGACAGCATATAGTAGTTCACTGGTGTTTAATTAACTTCATTTAAAAAAATACAAAGATCCCTTGCTGTTGGCCTTGATTTCTGTTCATCTGTTGCCTTCACATAAAATTGAGTAAAGTGTGATGCTGTGTGACCTCCTGGATGATATAGCATGACTGCATTTCTCTATAAGTAGTTAGCAACTCTGAAGATTGAGCAGTCTTCTTAGGAGTCACTGGGATTGTAAGTGAGTGTGAAACTTGTTGTTCTTGCTGTCCTATGTCTAGGAACCCACAATTATTTCTGCTCTAATAACATGACTCCTGAACTTACTGTATTCTCATGTTTTAGTTATAGTACAGCTAATAGGTGTTAAGAAACAGGTATGTCTCCCTTTCAGGCTGTTTCTGCAAGTGAGCCTTGGTGCTTGAAATAGAGGTGAGGTTTAGACCCAGGCTAATAGGAAAGTTGGATGTCGGGGACCATAAGAAGATGTTAACTGCTAGGAAAGTAGATGGTGAAAGAATGACATTACTGCATGCTCCATGCCCTGTCAGAATTATTGAAAAAATTAGTGAAAAGAAAATCAAGAGCAGTAAGAACAGGGAATGAAATCACATTGGCACCAGAAACAGGAGCAATACCAGGCACACATAATAGATGCATCTCTGGGTGGGAAAGCAATTAAAGCAAATCCAGCACACTGAACAGACTCCACCTTCCTGACAAAATGGGTACAACACTGTAGAAAGCAAAACAAGGAATTCCTTTCTGCCCCTACCAATGCTCTCTGTTTTGAAGAGCTAGTCACTGGTGGTGGAAACCATATTCTACCTTGAAGGTCAAAGGCTCTCAAAATGTACTGCAAAGAGAAGAAACAATTATTTCCTAATTTATGTTGTCTGATTAAAAAATACAACAACAAATCAATTGTGGTGATAGTAGACAGATGATATATCCTCCTATAAGAGATAAAGTTTGAAAGAGAAAGAGGCAAGATTAAATTTGACAACTAATTGGTAACCAGTGTAGTGCCAAGTCAAGATCGGGGTTAGGTATGCAATATGAAAATTTATAAGGAGAAATTCTAATGACTTCTTACAGTGTGCTACCAGACAGAAGCATTAACACAATTTTATAAACCTACAAAGAATGTTTCTAAACTATATGGCAAAATAAAACCACAAAATATTATCTCCTATAGCCCCCAAGGTTTATGGCTTCTGAGCTCTGACTAATTTTTGTTTTGTTTTGTTTTTTCATTTTTTAGTTTTTCAAGGTAGGGTCTCACTCTAGCCCAGGCTGACCTGGAATTCACTATGTAATCTCAGGGTGGCCTCAAACTCATGGCAATCCTCCTACCCTTTGCCTCCTGAATGCTGGGATTAAAAGCATGTGCCACCATGCTCGGCTTGAGCTCTGACTAATTTGATATGCTCTAGCCAACCTTTCCATTTTAAAGAGAGAACTTGTAAATGCAAATAACAATAATAAAATATCCCTTTTCACTTATATTGTTGCTAAGTGTAAACATTGATAATAGCCAGCTTTAATGAGGTTGAGGGAATCAGGCACCTTTAAGACTGCTGGTACAATAATAAATGGCAAAACCTTCCTGAAGGGTAATCTGACAATCTGTTTCAAAATTTCAATATATATTCACTGATCCAGCAATTCCATTTCTAAAAATACACACTAATAATCAGACAAATGTTCAAAGATCTAGCACAACGATGCCCTATTGATAAAAGGATATAACTGGAAACTAAAGGAGAGAAGTACATCAACAGAAATCTGAAAGCATGAAACATTATGCAAAGAACAACAGTACAGTCATTAAAAATAATTGTGCAATATCTATTTTTAGTTATATCATGAAAATCTGCAATGTGTTAGAAAAATGCAAGCTATAAAATAACCACTCATGCAAAGCATTCATTAAGAAAAAGACTGGGCCTTGGAATTGACCCCTTCCTTGGTAAAGCCTGGAGGAAGTCACAAATCATAAATTACAGTGGGTAACTTTTACAAAACCATAACTGATACAAGTCAAAATGACTATATCAAAACATACAAATAAAATTTATAAAAATTTCATTGCTCTTAATCCAGCCATTTAATGGATGAACCAGCTGGCCTGAATTAGTCATCTGAGAAGTCCCCTTCTCAGAAACAGAAACATGGGTCATTGCCTCTACAGAGCCTAACTGAATCCAAGCAATCTCATTCAAATGATGTGACAACTACCATGCCATGCCTTCCACACATGAATATTGCAAAAAGATTCAGTAGTGCTAAGAAGAGTCCCCTTCCCAGGCATTTAGAATTGCCAACAAAACATAGATGGAGTTGAACCCTTTTGATGCTTAAGGTGCAAGACCATTTTGGGATTTTGAAGCCCTTTTCCACATAGTCACCAGGGAAGCAGAGAGGAATTTTTTTTCAATCTTTCAAAAGGAATCTGGGGCTGGAGAGATGGCTTAATGTTTACGGCACTTGCTTGTGAAGACTAAGGACTCAGGTTTGATTCCCTAGAACCCATGGTGATGTATGGGTCTGGAGTTCATTTGCAGTGGCTAGAGGCCCTGGCCCTCCTATATTCTCTCTCTCTCTTTCTATCTTTCTCTGTCTGTCTCTTTCTCTAATAAAATACATACATAAAAATAAGAGGATGGAGAGATGCCTTAGAGGTTAAGATGCATGCCTGTGAAGCCTAAGGATCCCAGTTTGATTCTCCAGGTCCCACATAAGCCAGATGCACATGGTGGAGCATGCGTCTGGAGTTTGTCTGCAATGGCTAGAGGCCCTGATGTGCCCATTCTCATTCTTTCTCTCTCTCTCTCTCTCCCCCTCTCTATGTTTCAAATACATACATACATACATACATACATACATACATACATACATACATAAACAAATAAGAGCTGGAGAGATGGCATAGCAGTTAAGGTGCTTGCCTACAAAGCCTAAAGGCCCAGGTTTGATTCCCCAGGATCCACCTAAGCCAGATGCACAAGGCGGCACATGTATCTAGAGTTTGTTTGAAGTGGCTAGAGGCCCTGGAGCTCCCATTCTATCTGCCTTTCTCTCTCTCCCCTTCTGTCTGTCTAATAAATAATAAAATAAAATCTTATATGACAAATAATAACCAGATAAATAAAATATTTGAAAAAGAATCTGTCATGTTTGTTTTCATATGTCCTTACACCATTCCTAACTGTACTTCCTGCTTCATTTCTCAAGAAAGAATGTATTTGCTGGTTTCCATAAATTCTCTTTTGTTCTAAGTTAAGGTTGTGTGGCTTTTGCTCTTTGCAAACTGACTGATATCTGGTGGGTAACCTCTCAAATGGACCCAGATGATATCACTTCCTTATGTGAACCATTCTCCTTGAGCGTGGGCTAGATTTACTAGAATGCCTCTAATTAATAGAACACACCAGAAATAATGGACACTAAATGATGATCAACTTTGTGTTTAACTCTGTGTTTCTCTCTCCTCTCTCTTCTCACTCTACACACACACACACCCAACCACACACACACACACACACACACACACACACACACACACACACACTATACAATCCAGCCACTCTGTAGAGAACTCTATGTTTATCCTACTAGAAGGGCCATGGTAACTAGGCAGTAGAGAATGAAGTAGCCCAGCTAGCAACCAGCACCCACTACCAACCATGTGAATTAGCTTCTCTTATCAAGGTTTCAGATGATAAAGACATGGTAGTGTTCCTTTCAAGCCAGAACCATCCAGAATTCTCACCAACATAAACTGTTAAGTAACTTAGTTCTTCTTTTAAGTTTTTTAATTCTTATTTACTTACTTGCAAAGAAATAAGAAAGAGAGAGAGGAAAAGAGAGATAGAAAGAGAGAGAATGAACCCAAGTCATCAGGCTTTGCAAGCAATTGCCTTGACCACTCAGTCATCTCACCTGACCAGGTACCTTAATTCCTCAGTAACTTGATAAACTGTAATTTATTGCATATACATATTTTTTATTTTAAAAATATGTTGTATTCATGGAGAAATGGATAATATTTTATAACAATAAAAAGCTAAATATATAACAATGAATTTTAAGATTTAAATGGACATTTTCAACTTTTAATTGTGAGTAAAGTACCATTATAATAGAAATATGGGCACATTTGCATGGAGAATGCATTATTTTTAAATGTAAAACATCTAACACTGTTTTCCATTATAATTAAATAAATAAATATATACATATAGACACCTACTATAGAGCTGGAGAGACAGCTCAGCCATTAAGGTGCTTGCCTGCAGAGCCAAATGACCCCAGTGTAATTCCCCAGTACCGATTTAAAGCCAGATGCACAAAGTGGCACATACATCTGGAGTTCATTTGCAGCTACTAAAGGCCCTAGCTCACTGGTTCTCTCCCTCTCTCTTTCTCTCTCTCTCTTTGCAAATAATAAATAAATTAACAAATGATATAGAAGCCTATTATAAAATAACTTTTAAATGTAATTCAAATTAAAGAAAAAATATTTATCCCTTATTACAATATCAATGAAACTTAAGTACTCAATAAATGTATTAAAATATAAATAATTGAATGAATTGTCCCACAATAACACTGTTTATACAACACTACAGTTTGACTACCCCCACAATGCATGACCCACATTCCCCATTGATGAGGGTCCCTTTGGAAGAGGGAGGACAGGGAGGAGGATAATGGAACCAATACTATGAATGTAAAATCAGAATAATATAAATAAAAAATATACATATAATTTTAAAAAGACATCTGGATAAACCAGGAATAGTGGCTTAAGCTTCTAAATATTCATCAACATGCTAGCATTATCATTATCATAGAACTCCAAGTACTCGAATAGTCTTTTATTGTAGAACATATTTATGTGTGTGTAAGCCAGATACATTAAGGAGAAAAGATTTGAAAAGCCAAGAACCAAGGGTGACATTAATCATATCTCAATAGCCTTTGGAACTTTGGCTGGTCTTTAACATATTTAAGATAAAATGAAAGTCATAGAAGTTTTTAAATTATTTTAATTTCCTCTTGAGGAAATCACTTATCTGTGTTATGTTTATCAGTTGGTTGGTTTATTAAAAATAAGGTGTCCTCAGGTAACTTGAAGCAACTGGAATTCTTATAATAAAAGTTGTTAAGCTGTTGTTAGAAATGTGCTTCAGAATTGCCAAATCACAGCAACACTTCACTTTGAACAAAACAAGGTTAAAAAAAAAAAAAAAAAACCTATGGACTGATGAGTTAAGTGTCAAGATAAAATGTACATACAAAAAAAAAAAAAAGAAAAGGCCTTTGGTAGCTGAAGATTTGGAATAACAGAGGCCATTGTGAAGCATATGTCCTGAGAAAAGAGCTTGCTGGAAAAGAATGGAAAATCCTGACATGCAGTGAAATCTGACCTTTGCAAGTTCCTAACCAGGGAAGTTACAACAGATAAGTTACAACAGAACATGACAGGAGAACAGTGAAAAACAGTCATCACTAAGTGGAGAAAGTGAAAATGCATGAGAGGGGATGGAGGAGTTGTAAATTACTCCTTTATTTTTAAATTAAACTTGTGTAGCTTCCCAGCCTACAAATATTATTAAGCCTGCTCCATTGTGTGTGTACACATATGCATACATGTTTACATATACATGCATACACATATGTATTTATGCATATTTTTAACAAAAATTATTATTTCAATTATGAACACCAGCAGTGTCTACAGCAAGGTAGATATGCCCTTCCTGAGTTACTAGAGTCAAAGAAATTAATATTATCTACCATAGTATGAATAATATCACAGTTCTTCAAATAGGAGATCAACATTTTATAAAGAAAATCAGAGGAAGCAGGCATTGACTTCAGAAAGTACTTGAAGGGGACTTTGTATTGGGACTTGAATTTTTTTAATTTTTATTTATTTATTTGCAAGGAGAAAGAGAGAAGAGAGGTAGACACAGAGAGAAAATGGGTATGCCAGGGCCTCTAACCACTGCAAACGAACTCCAGATGCATGTGCCCCTCATGCATCTGCCTTACGTGGGTCCTGGAGAATCGAACCAGGATCCTTTGGATTCACAGGCAAATTCCTGAACCTCTAAGACACTTCTCCAGCCCTGAAACTTGAATTTTAAGCAACTGTCAACTGGATGTACTTCTTAATTCTACTTAAGAACACTAGTCAAGACCCTGTTTCCCAATGTTCATATCCACCCAAATTTGTACAAATAGGTTCAGTCTACTTGAGAAAATTATGGAATATCTTCCTAAAAGCCATAAAAATATTTTTTGTCTTGACCCTGCCATTCCCTTTCTGGAGTTTTCTTTAATTAGACAGTATTATAATAGTACAATAGACAGGTCCACAAGTAAGTTCCACACAGCAATGTTTATAAAACCAGCTGTCATAACTAAGCCAAAGGTTTAGTCTGAAAAATAATTTTGCATTTATATTAGTAGCCTCCCCTGCAGATATCAAAATGACATACAAGTATATGCAATGCCTATAGGTGTATTTTTAATACATGATGTTATTAATCATTATGCAGAAGTATATATATATATATATATATATATATATATATATATATATATATATATATGGCATAAACCTGTCTTGGGGAAACCTACTTTTATGCATAAAGGAAAAATTGAAGAAGGTGGCTAGGCCAGGGAATCCAGCTCCTACCTGGATCTCCACAAAGAAAAACACAATAGCTACATATTTAGGTGGATGATCATGATAATGAAAATCAGCAGGAGAAAAAGGGAAACTAGGAATGACACACAGGAGTGGCATTAGCATGCTAGGAGAAACCTTCCATCCTGGCTCCACAGCTGAGGAGAGCTGACAATCCCCGCTGGAGGCATAAAAAATGAAAAAGTCCATGGGCTGGGGAGATTGCTTGCTTGAAAAAGTGCTTGCTTGAAAAGCCAGACAGGCCAGGACAATTCCCCACTACCCACTTAAAGCTGGATGCAAAGTGGCATAAGCAAGTGTGATCACAAAGTCCCTATGACAATGGGAGGAAGAGAAAGAAAACTCTGAAGTCTGAGTGCCAGCTAGTCTAACATTTCAGTCTGGTGGCTCATTTTCAGTGGCCAGAGACCCTGAATCAAAGAAGATGGAGCAGACATCTCGAAGTTGTCCTCTGATCTCCACACATGATATGGCATGTGACTCCCTCCCACTGACCACACATATTGATAAGTTTTTCAATTTTAAAAAGATGATATAAAAATGAAAGAAAGAGTTCATCAGCATGGACATTGGGCACTGGGTGGTTTTATGACCACAGGCTTGCATCCCACCTAGTAATGTAAAGCAGCATAGCAGCTAGATTTTACAAGAATTCCCTTCATCTCCCAGAAAACCACCAGGGTGCGTTAGCAAAGAATTTCTAGAAGAGGGACCTCAAGGAGAAAGAAAACCTTGCATTTTTTCAGCCTGGGACCTCACAGAGATTCCACTGCATCTACTCAGTGGTTAACTCCCAATGGAACCAAACTTGGTTCAGTAGCATAACTCTGAAATAAACCTACTGAGCACTGTACCGCATGCAGGGTGCTGTCATAAGGTGGAGACCAGGGGACCTCACCAGTAAGAACTGGTGGACTGGATGCTTGTCACTGACACTGGGACATGGCCTCTTACATGATCTGTGCCAGTGCCAGGATGGAAAGAAGTTTCTCACACACTTTCTGACACCCTACTTCCCAGGGCCTGTTAATCAGATTGGGAATGAACTGTGTAGCCCCACTACTTACCCAAGTACAGAAGCAGTTTGAGCAGTCATGAACAAGGGCATGTGGCTCCACTGTTCCCCTTCCTAACTGACTCTCATTAACTCTCCAGAGAGAAACTTTGCCCAGGAGAGGTTGCTGTGCACAACCATGAGCACTTTAGCAAAGATGAATTTCATCAGGCTCTAGGCTCCTCCACTCACTGTGGCTGGATCTGGAGCAGGCACTGTAGCTGAAGCAATTATGAGAAAGCACCTGGCCACTGCTTCCATCCCAGTAATGCATGGCTACAAGGGGTCTGACATCCTCTTCCTGGATGAAATCACCCACAGTAGAAGAAGAGAAGAACACTCCCATTGGCACCACACCTATGTGCAACTCAAAATGGGTTACTTTAAGTCCTTTCCTAATCTTACACTGCTTATATCACTAGGTATAATATTGAGACAGAAGAAGAGAGAGAGAGAGAAAGAGAGAGAGAGAGTTCTGTGATTTCTATGTTCTGCTTTTCTTTTTTTTCTATGAACCACTTTAGCCTATACTTTAAAGTCCGTGGACATGCTGCAGTCCCTCAGCATTACTGCTGCAAACAGTGTCAGGAATGCTTGTGAGTAATACAGGCAATTGCAATGGTGCCCAAGGACTCCCCCACCACCAAATAAGTGCCAGCCCTCCCACAGTACAAGCAGCCACACAGAGGGCATTGCCACCTCTTTCTGTCTGTAGCTCCGCTCACTACTCCATTCTTGCATAGCTCAAAGAGAAAGCAGAGTTCAGATTTCAATACAGTCTGCACTATGTCCATACTTGCCAATCACAGCCAAAGAAACTAGAGTAGGGTTACAATGATAGTGGCTAATAGTAAATAAACTCAACATCGTACAATGAACCAACACCCCAAGATAACACCTTTCCGGAGAAATCTGCACACTAAGAAGGTGTGGTGGTTTGATTCAGGTGTCCCCCATAAACTTAGGTCTTCTGAATGCTAGGTTCCCAGCAGATGGAGATTTGAGAATTAATGCCTCTTGGAGACAGTTGGGGGTGAGCTTATGGGTATTATAGCCAGTGTCCCCTTTTCAGTGTTTGGCACACTCTTCCATTGCTATTGTCCACTTTATGTTGACCAGGAGGGTGACGTCCACCCTCTGCTGATGCCCTCATTTTCCCCTGCCATCTTGGAGCTTCGCCCTTGAGCCTGTAAGCCCAAATAAACCTCTATATTACTACAAGGTGTTCTTGATTGGGTGATTTCTACCAGCAATGCAAGCCTGACTGCCACAGAAAACAACCCCATAAAAGTGCAAAGATATCAATCCAAGTCCCACAAATCTCAATACGGGAAAATAGGAACAGGGAAAATGCAATAGATCCTCTTAATACCATTACTCTGTGGTAATAGATTCTCACAATATCTAAGTGCATTAAATGCCTGTCAAAGTATGTAAAGCCAGTGATTTTTTCCCCAATTACAGCTGAGAGAATACAGTAAACAGTTGAATAAACTAGGTGGACAATATGAAGTATGAATGAGAAATTCAGAAAACAGATATCTTAGAAAAGAAGCAAAGAAATATCAGATAAATATACAAATAAATCAAATAAAACCTTAATTGAAAGTTTCATTATCAAACTAAGTTAAGTGAAACAAAGAATACCTTTTTTCAACTAAAAGAGTATGCAGCAGATTATATCTGCATGCAGGAAGTTTCCACAGGGAAGTATTTCAACGTATTTCTCCTTATCATTCCTGTGGGCAAAATGGCTTCTGTTGTAACTATGGTTGGAAATTATTGTTTTTAAACATTTATATTTCAGATAACCTTATCATCTACATATCATTTTTTTTCAGAGATTTTGAATAAATATAACCTGCAAATAATTTGACAGTGACCAACACAAAGTGGTGTTGTACCTTGACCACCTGTAAGGGTGCACTTGTCCCTAATGGTCAAGGGAAAGGCATATGAGTTGGAGTCCAGGGTGGGCAGAGGGGACAGCTGAGGATTAGATATGGAATGGTGAGTTTGAGAAGCATACTGAAAATGTTTTCAGTAAAATTTATACATGTTTAGTGAAGACTGTATACAACAGAAAAAAACAATGGTGTACAGATAACTGTACTTTTTCCTTCATTTAAACTTGCCACTGCTAGGAGAAAAAGGAAATCATGTTTGATCAATGTTCAGGAATCTCATGCCACACTCATATTCATAACAGAATGATTCAAGTAGTTTAAAAACAGAAACAAACTTACATGTGTCTTGATAGGTGATGTGTGGATTAACAAAATGTTATTATGCATGTAAGGGAATATTCCTCAGCCTTAAGGGAAAATTTGTTGATGCATGCTACAGCACAGAAGAACATCAATGATATCATGGCTAAGTGAACTGTGCCAGCCAGAGAAGGCAAATTTTACATGATTCCATTTATATGGGTTATGAAAAAGAGTCCAATTCTTAGTTGCACAGAAATTAATAGGTATAGATATTCTGTTTTACAAGACAAAAAGAATTTGTGTGTGTGTGTGTGTGTGTTTGTACAATAGTACAAATGTCTGCATGATTACTGAACCATGCACTTGTATTGGTTAAGATAGTAACTTTTCTGTCATGTGTATTTTATCAATAAACAGACCAACCAAGCTTTTCATGATCCCACTTACTGGTCTGTATGAGCTTTTCTCTTCCTTCATCCTCCTGAGGTACACACTGACATGAGATTATAGTGGCAAAATTACAACTAGAGACTGTAGGCACTATAGGGTAGGGAATAAATCCAAGGATTTGAATCATCTCAATTTCTATGTCAGATGCCACCAGTCCCAGAAAAATGTCTGTCATGCTCAGCACAGACACCATCATTACCTGGCTACAGAAGTGTCAAACCATCCTTCTGGAGTCAGTCTCCTTCCCTAATCCTTGTTTATAATTCATCCCAATGGCTCTCATCTTCCCATTTCACTCACAGCTGTCTCCTATAAATGCTAAACTTCTTTAACTCCATTTTGTAGCACATGCCCTAAGACCCCTCCCTGTGTATAGTCAAAGAACCCATCGATGAATTTTCCACATTAATTATAATTTTAAATGGATTAAAAGTTCCAAATAAGTTTCCAAATGACAGAAATATGACCCTTCCTTGGCATTCTGAGTATGCTCCAGGAGGGTTTAGCATAAAATAGTAATGTTTGTCTTCACACCATACATGTAAATTATTAAATGACATTGTACATGTTGCAGATTAAATACTGACATGCCCTTTCAAGCCAAATACAGCTGTAATTTGTATTTATTAATATGCTTATAAGAGAGGCAGACAAACAGGGGTAATAGAACAGCCTTCTTGGCTTCTCAGATTCCACAAATAGTTGATAAATGGGGAAATATTTGAGGTGGAGCTTTTGGTCTCTATGAAGTAGGAGAATAGATGGAAGATGATGGATACAAAGAGAAAACTAATATAGTGTAAGATAGAGGAGGAAAGGAATGTCACAAAATCTGTGAAAATTTTATGTAGTCAATGTTTTTATTTTTATTTTTGCAGAAAAGTAGAACAGTTGAGAGATTTGGAGATGCAAAGAAATAAGAGACACCAAGTGAAGAGAAGTAGCAGGTGAGAGATGACAAAACTAAAAGAGGGGTGAACATCAATTGTATACACAAAAGAATAAAATATTAGCAATACTGATCCAAAATATAAAACCATTTTAGTAGACCTAGGATGGGAGTGGAGATTACAAGACCCCTGAGAAGGCAGGGTAACAATATATAATCCTAAGCATACTTTGCAAGAGTAAAAATAACAAAATTTATATTATTTGGATGTTTTATTTATTCTAAATCTCTGAAAAAATGTATATGATATATAAACTAGCACATAATAACTTTCTCAGAAATACAAATGTTTAAAAACAATAATTTCCAACCATAGCTACAACAGAAGCCATTTTGCCCACAGGAATGATAAGAAGAAATACCTTGAAATACTTCCCTTTAGAAGCTTCCTGCATGCAGATATAATCTGCTGCATACTCTTTTAATTGAAAAAAGATAAAGTGGGCTTTAAGGTAATTAGTTTCTCTGTATTATAATCATCAACAAAGTATATTTTAAAGGCTTAAACTAAGAAAAAAGGGAGAAAAATTTTTTTCAGTGTAAGAGAATCCAGTATCAATTCCCAGAAGAGCCTTGGGAAGAAGTATTTAATGCCTGTATACTTGGAAACAGATCTCAAAAAAAATAGATATCTTTTTCCATTAAAAAAAAATTGTTGGGGGCCTGGAGAGATAGCTTAGCATTTAAGCACTTGCCTGTGAAGACAAAGGACCCTGGCTCGAGGCTTGATTCCCCAGGACCCATGTAAGCCAGATGCATAAGGGTGCGCATGTGTCTGGAGTTTGTTTGCAGAGGCTGGAGGCCCTGGTGCACCCATTCTCTATCTATCTGCCTCTTTCTCTCTATGTGTAACTCTCAAATTAATTAATTAATTAATTAATAAACAAAACAATTTTACTGGCGCTGGAAAGATGGCTTTACTGTTAAGGTACTTGCCTGAAAAGCCTAAGGAGCCAGGTTTGATTCCTCAGTACACACGTAAGCTGGATGCACATGGTTGTGTATGCATCCGGGTTTCATTTGTAGTGACTAGAGGCCCTGGCACCCCCATTCACTCTCTCTCCCGCTATTTTCCTCTGTCTCTCTCATAAATAAAATAAAATATTTTTAAAAACTATTGCATTTGATAGCAAGGCATGGTAGCACACGTCTTTAATCCCAGCACTTGGGAAGGCAGAGGTAGGAGGATTGCTCTGAGTTCGAGGTCACGCTGAGCCTACATAGTAAATTCCAGGTCAGTCTGAGCTATAAGGAATGGCTTAGAGGTTAAGGTGTTTGCCTGCAAAGCCAAAGGACCCAAGTTAGATTCCCCAGGACCCACGTAAGCCAGATGCAGAAGGGGATGCATGCATCTGGAGTTCGTTTGCAGTGGCTGGAGGCCCTGGTGTGCCCATTCTCTCTCTCTCTGTCTTTCTCTGTGTCTCTCTTTGCCTCTCTTTCTCTGTCAAATAAATAAATTAAATTAAATTAAAAATGTATTGCATTTTACTTAATGTCATTAGGCACAGGAGATAGAAAGTTCTGTCCTCATAAGGAGAAAAGTACCAAGTGGCAAGCCACCAGGTACATAGGGCCTCTTCTCTTAGATAACCAAAGTCTAAACTGTATCTCCTTTTTTAGCTGGAGCTGGGATTTAGGTATTCCATATAAGTTCAATTAAGTTTGAATTTCTCTGCAGCAATAAACTTGTGTCATAAAATTTAAGAGGTCTGATACTACTTTGGATAGTTTTGCCTGTTATTCATGGAGTGTGTAAGCCCTGGGTCCCTTTCCTTTGTGACTAATGGCTTACATGTAATCTCAGATTTTCTGAGTGTCAAATATTACAACTTTGCCTGAATTCTAGAGGCTTATCACAAAACTTTATTAAATTCCATCTAATACCATGAACAATTGTATATTCATTTCCCACCTAGTTTTCTTCACCCAAATGGCTTTTTACCTATGTTTAAAGAAGTCACTGATACCAAAATTGATTGAATCTTGTACTTTTTCACTCCTTTCCCAAAGGGAAAAAGACCTTGGTCTCCTACACACTCTTTGTTTAGGCAAGGAGAATTACTATATCTAAAAATAGAAAATTATCCATCTTTAGTAACTGTCAATAGTAGCACAAAACAAATTACAAAAGCCAGTTAAGCTGTTAGAGCCTCAAGTTGGATTATTATGCACAGATACTTTGCCTGTCCCCCATACCTCTTGACTACCCCATAATGCACCATCCACATTCCCCAACATTGAGGGTCCCTTTGGAGGGGGGAGGACAGAAAGGAGGATAATGGAGTCACCAATACAAATGTAAATTTAGAATAATATAAATAACAAAAGAGAAGAAAATCATCTTGAATTATTTTCCTATTCTATATTTGACATTTTGTATTTTAGATATTTAAGTTTCATGTGAAAATGTAAACCTTAAAATATATTCAATAGTATTTTAAACATAATGAAGTTGATGAGTAAAAGGGATGAATCACAAGAAAAGCCAGTTAAGCAAAATAGGATTATTCAGCAGTATTCTCTTTTTTTAGTCTAAAAGAAACATACTTTTGACTGCATTTTTTTCCTAAAATATATATGAAATGTTTCATGTATATGAAGTAGTGAATAAATACTGGGTTAGGAATTATACTAGGTTAGAAAATGCTAGGTTAAAGTACTGGGTCAAGTCTCAGAATATTTATTTATAAAATATTTAAATAAAATTTAAAGATCTCCTTCTACTTCATGTGTACAACTCTACAAGTGTGTGTGGCTAATAAACCAAAAGAAACCTTATCAGATCTCAAAAGCAGAGCCTCTTTCTGTCAAGTAAACTTTATCTTGGAACCTTTTAAATTTTTTTCCTCAATTTTATGCATGCTAAAATGCATAGAAATACTTTCACTAGAGTCTTGGTCACATCAGAATATTTGGACCAAGTGTATATCTTTTAAAAGTATGCAATGAGGACTAGAAAGATGGCTTAGTGGTTAAGATACTTGCCTGTGAAGCCAAAGGACCCATACTCTACTTTCCACTTCTCATGTAAACCAGATGCACAAAGGTGAAGCAAATGCAAGATTGCACATGCCCACTAGGTGGCATAAGCATCTGGAGTTCAATTGTAGTGGCTGAGGCCCTGGCATGCCAATTCTCTCTCTCTCCTCTCTATCTCTGTGTGTGTGTGTGTGTGTGTGTGTGTGTGTGTGTGTGTGTCTCTCTCTCTCTCTCTCTAAAAAATATTTTCAGGGTGGCTGGAGAGATGGCTTGGTGGTTAAGTGCTTGCCTGTGAAGCCTAAGGACACTGGTTCAAGACTCAATTCCCAGGACCCCCATAAGCCAGATGCACAAGGTGGCACATGCATTTGGAGTTCATTTGCAGTGGCTGGAGGCCCTGGTGTGCCCATCTTCTCTCTCTCTCTCTCTCTCTCTCTCTCTCTCTCTCTCTCTCTCCCTCTCTCTCTGCCTCTTTCTCTCTCTGCCTGTTGCTCTCAAATAAATAAATAAATAAAAATAAAAGCATTAAAAATTAAAATAAAATATATTTTTTAAAAAATGCAATAATGCACCCCTGAATTTTGTTTGAATTCTCACAGCAATAGCAGTTGGACAGTGCTTATTGCCTAGATGGTCACAAGAAGAGTAAAACAATCACATTAAATTAACTATTAAGTCAAAGTTGAAACCTAGAAGAATCTAGAGAAATGAAGAAGAAAATGACTTTTAAGAGAAAAAATTGCAAAACCAAATGGACAATGTTAACAAGGCAAGCTCACTGAAGGTTTGTTAAGTGAAGAATGAGACAGAATATCATTCGAGGTCTTATTGTGGTTAGTGCTAAATTCTAGAATGAAAAGCATACATTTACTGAATTATGACATTTATATCAACTTTGAAAATAGTGTAAATGAATAACCAGAGGAAAGAAACTCTACTATTTTCCTATACTCACATTAACGATTTTTGTAATTGTTTAGTTACACTACAGTTCTTTCTTAAAAATATTTTTATTATTTATTTTAAAGAGATAGAAACAGGCTGACACAGAGAAAAAGTGAGTATGGGCACACCAGTTCCTTCTGTCACTACAAACAAATTCCAGATGAAGGCACCACTTTGTGCCTCTGACTTTATGTGGGTGCTGGGGAATCAAACCTGGGACATGAGATTTTGCAAGCAAATGCCTTTAACTGCTGAGCAATCTCTCAAACCCTATGTTACAGTTTTACTCATGAAATGTATACCTGGATTACATAGGTCTAGTCAGTGAGACTTAAGAAGCTTTACCTCTGCTCACATTCTACACTGGAATGCTCAAGTTGCTCTCTTGCTAATAAAACCTAGTCATGGGCTATTTGTTCTTTTAGCCATAGAATATGGTCTCTTTTGTTGTCAATTTCATATATATCATGCCATATTTTCTACTTTTAAAACTTTGATGTCTTATAAAGATTTATTATTTATTATTTGATAAATATTTGGTATTTGATAACAAATAATTCAATTTTAAAAAGAGGGGGTCAGTGGAGATGGTTCAGTGAACAAAGCACTTGCCACACAAGAATAAGTACGTGAATATGTGAATTTGGATCCCAATGCCCACATAAAAAGCCAGTTGCTGGAACCAGAGAGGTGGCTCAGCAATAAGTGTGCTAGATGTATTCATGAGGGATTGAAAGGGCTTGTTTCTTCAGTTTGTTTCTTCAGCAACAATATAAACTGCTGGGCCTAGCCATTTATACCTGTAACTCTAGTCCTTTGAGGAGCAGAGACCAGAAAATCACTAGGGATGCTGGTCAGACAGTTTGACCAAAAATGGTAGATCTGAGCTCAGTAAGAGATTCTATATCAAACAAACAAGTAGATGAGCAATAGAGGACACCCAGTGTTCTCCTTTGACCTCAACGGCCTGTGTACAAGGCATGAGAATCTATACACACATGTGTATACACTATAAACCATATCAACACACACACATACACAGAGTGACAAAAAAAGCAATGAACTTTGTTGTGGGTGAGATTATAGTCACTATAATCTCAGTGCACTTAAGATAAGAATGGAAGCAGAGACAGGGCAATTTCCTGAAAGCCTGTGGGCCAGTTCATCTGGCAAACCCAGTAATGAACAACTAATGACCCTTTCTCAAACAAGGTGGAAGGCAAGGACCAGTGACCAAGGTTATCATGTGATAACTGTCACATACACAGCTGCACTGACACACATGAACATGTACATATACAAGCACATTATACACACAGGCACACACACATACACACACACCAAAAACATTTAAAAGCATTTCAAAATGTTCATATTAAATAAGTATAGTGTAAAAACATAACTAGTTTTTTCTTCAAAGATTAACTCTTTTTTTTTTTTTTTTTTTTTTTTTTTTTTTTTTCAAGGTAGGGTCTCACACTAGTTCAGAATGAACTGGAAATCACTATGTAGTCTCTGACTAGCCTTGAACTCACAGAGATCCTCCTACCTCTGCCTCCCAAGTTCTGGGATTACAGGCATGTGCCACCATGCCCTAGCTTTATAGTCAGTGTACCAGGGAAATGCCAATGTAATATTTCATAGGAGAATTATCATGTGATGTCACTCATCTTAGTGAATAATATAAATAATTGAAATATATATTTTGAAAGATTAGCAAATATGGGAATTTCCTCTGTACATACTATTCACAAATTTTCCTTAGATACACAAGCCTTATCAAAATAATGACACATGAACAACTCCAAGTTTTGTGAGGGTAATTCTAGGGGACAACTTGAAGGTGACTATTTTTCTTTCCATGGATACCAAATTTAAGGTTATTGAAACTTCCATTAAATCAAATGTGAAGCATAGTCAAAATCAAGTGTAATACAGAATCATGAATGTGTGATGTGTGTCTGATATAAAGGAAACCAAACATGACAAAGAAAGTGCATGTTAGTATGTATCCAATGGATAGATTAAGCCATGTGATGACAGGCAGGGGACTGTTGCCACTTCTCATAGCAAGTGATGAGTAAGGAAAGAGAAGCCAAGCCAACACAGGCAACGTGTTCTCCAAGGAGTTTCTGAATCTGGACCTCAGATGATTGTTAGTAAAGAAACTAACCAATGAGTTGCTTTCCCAAGCCTTTGTCATTCTGGAGTGGGAAGCTTATCTCGCCCAACCCAGATCTTAATAACAGTGTCTAGGACAAAAGTAATTATAGACATTTTATATTATGATGAGAGGCATTCTAATTAATCTGTTTAGTCTATGGCATTATAGTTTGACTTTTTATTTATTTATTTATTTATTTTCATGTTGGTACTGGGGATTGAACTCAATTCCTCATTGCTTGCAAGGCAAACACTTCATCTGCTGAGCTATCTCTCCAGCTAGCTAATTAATCTATATAAAGAAAAAGAAAGGAGATATTTGGAAAACATTGACAGACACATGAGCTGATTAATTTGAGAAAATAAACTTATGCCAGAGTAAAAGTCAATATTGAAAGCCATATAGAGCATAGTGTGAAAACAGTAGCTTTCTAAATTCAAGGTAAGGTCTGACAATATATCACTTCTCCAAAAACAAAGAGATGAGACATATTCACTTGTCAGTCATCAGTCTTCCTGTTGTTCCCCAAAATACCTCCATACCAGTCTATGTGGATAGCAGTCCATGTAGACCTTCAGGTACTCTGACTATAGTGCATGAACTTTTGGAAGCTGTGAACCCCTTTAATTCAACCTTCCATTTTACTGCTGCAACTTGACACTCCAACTCAACCACTTCCAAGTCCCTCCACTTGTTGGTCGTGTGCTTGGGTCCTGGCCTTACTACTTGTTCCATTCAACCATTTCATCCCTGAGTTTAACTGAACTTACTCTCCTGAGCCTAGAGGATATCCTCTCCACACTGTGCACTTTCTCTCCTACCCTTCATTTGTGTCCTTTCCAACCACCTCAGTGTGTAGCAAGTTTAGCCAATGTTCAGGAAATCTAAGATGGCACTGACCTTAGAGGGCATCTGATTTCTGATGGCATCAATATTCTGTGCAGGCAAAATCCCTGGTAATGACTATAATGCTTGACCATGGGTTTGAAATAAAAGATGGAAAAATGTAAAATGCACACATGTTTTCTAGGAAAGATATATTACTCTTAAACTCAACGTACTCAAGAAACATTGCATATTTAAAAGAAAAATGAGGGCTGGAGAAATGGCTTAGCAGTTAAGGCATTTGCCTGCGAAGCCAAAGGATCCTGGTTCAATTCTCCAGGACCCACATAAGCCAGATGCACAAGGGGCACATGCATCTGGAGTTCGCTTGCAATGGCTGGAGGCACTGGCATGCCCATTCTCTCTATGTCTGCCTCTCTTCTCTCTCTCTCTCTCTCTCTCTCTCTCTCTCTCTTTTCTCCTTGCAAATAAATAATTAAATAAATTTTTTAAAAAAGAAAAATGAGTATATTACTACTAAAAATGTGAACACATGGTAGAAAATATATTAAACATATTTTTTTATTTATTACTTTGACATTTAAATGCATTGTGATACTTTCTTCCTGCTGTTAATTTTATGTACTAAATTGATGAACTACAAATTTTATCTACAGACATAAATTGTAAGGATTATTTTATTTTGTTTAATTGGGAACAAGCACTTGAAAAAAGCCTACAAGAATAAATTCCACAGTGTTATTATATAATTTATACCAATTAATCTCTATGAGGAAAGATATGTTTGAATACCAATGTGATAAAGACCTAATAAGATGAAGAAAAGTAATCTCACTTGATATTTTTCCAGTGGAGGAAGAGAAAAGATATGTGTGAATAATGAATTATCTCTTTATTAAACCTTTTTCTTAAAATAATCTATTCCTTCAACTGAAAACACATTGCAGAGGAAAGAAAGAAAAACTAAGATCAGAGATCTTAAATGCTTCCAGTATTATCTGATAGTCCTCCAGAGCTTTAATATGTCATGAGCATCACCCTAAAGCAAGCACTAAAGTGTAGTCATGATCTCAACAGGCGCTGATACTCTAAACCAGGAAACAAAAAATGACAAGTAATTTTCATTGTTTCAGTAATCTGAACAGTTTGAAATTCATGTTAGGAAATGCCTTATTCCATGTTCTAAATGATTCAAAGTGTGTAGCATCATTGCTTTGCAAAATAATTTATGACTGGAAGAGAAAATGAGTAGTGTTTTTGTGACACCCTAAGGGGAAAAAAGTAACAGACTCAACAACATAATTCTGCCAATTTAATCAGAAGAGAATGACAAGATATCAAGTAGGAGTGGCAAAATAAAAACATGTTTGGAACACACCTAATAGGATCATTAGCAAGAGCAAGTAAAGGCAGCTTTCTCCAACAGAATAAGACAAGGTCAGACTGTTTGCTACTAGATCAAAAGGTAGGCTATTTACTATGCCCGTACAGACTCCACAATGAAATTTAGATCAAAATGTTCTAATAGGCTGGATATTTTATATACACATTTCCCCTAGAATAAAGTATTTTATACATCACAGAGGTCACTTCCCAGATTTCTGTTATTATTCCTATAATCTGTCAAGTTTTAAACAAGCCCTTTCTGGAAAGAAACCCATAGCCTTGCCTTGAATACAAAGAAAATCCATTATCCTCTAGTCCAAAAGAAATCATGATGTCACCACAAAAGAAAGGCATTCCATATCTTATTTTTCAAAAACTATCCAAGTGATTCAAATTTGCAGAAAGTTATGATCAACATAAATAATTTTGATTTATATTTTACACTGCTTATTGCAAATATTTAAAACTATTATAGACATTGCACCTAAAAAGTATGTTAATATAGAGACATAATAAGTATTTTATGGAATACTATCTGCAATATTGCATGCTTTAAAGCTCAAAAAATAATATTTAGTATGAAAATCACTCTATAAAACTTTTTTGGTGTTACTGTCTTTGACGTAAATGTGCTGGAGAAAAACAATGCTCACATTCTAATTAAAAAGAAATTTAAAGAACAAGTTCAAATTAAAGAAACAAATAGGGTAGCAGCATATAAACCATATTTAATAATCAGCTAAACAGAGAATTAGACCAAAATAAAAGTAAATTTATATTCATACCTATATACAGAAACATTATTCTATATCTAGATTAACAATATTAACTTGTTTATGAAGATCATACTTATTTCTTTTTTATTTTATTTTTTATTAGTTATGGACATACTCAGTATGTAAACAGCACATGCTGGTACTATCCTTACCCTTATCCCTGCCCCCCTCTTCCTCGCTGGAGATGTCAGTTATGGGGATTGTGGGTCGTGCATTGTGGGGGTAGCCATAAGTTATGAGAGAGTTGCAATGTCTCTGTACTTATTTCTAAAGATCTTAGTATATGATCAAGTAGTGAATTTTTTATCATTTAACTTCATTGAAGTAAAATGATTAATTTCAATCTAAACACCCAGTTTTTTTCTCTCTCTCTCTCTCTCTCTCTCTTTCTCACTCTCTCTCTCTCACACACACACACACACACACACACACACAAAAGAGAGAGGGAGAGAAGGATAGAGGAGAGAAGCACATTCATTGAACAATAAAATATTTATATGATAAGTAAAAGTTTAAAATAATTTTCACACCAGTAAGTTTCACTTTCTTTACTGTCATCTTACACATCAGCAATTTCAGTCTTTTATACCTTATAATTATCTTGCATTGAATTATACTTAAAAATTAAAATATTGCACAAAAAAAACTAAAGGCTAAAATAAAGCATATTAAAAAAAAAAAAAAAAACTGTGCTCATGAAAGTGAAAAGCATCCTAGCACATGCCTGGAAGCCAAAATTCTTTGGTTTATGCATACTGTAAAACTTATGAGTTTCTAATGTCATATAGCTGGTTCTGAACTTCCTATGTATTTCTTGAACTTCTGAATCTCCTGCCTACACCTTCAGCATCCTGGGATTACTGCTATGCCACCATGAATGGTTTGATACAGTGCTAGAAGTTGAACGTGGGGATTCAAGAATGCTGCTAAACAAACACTCTACCAATTGAGATACATCCAATTTATTTTCTTTCTGACAGACTCTCACTGTAGACTACACTATTGAGAATACTGGTCTGCACAAATTTGCCTAAAATCATAATGTTAAAAATCATCACTTTTTCATATATTGAGTTGATACATATTTTGTTAAAATTTTCATATGCTTTGAAAAATATTCAAAAATCAGACACATTTTCAAGAGTTACTAAGACAAAATGTCATCAACAAAACAGTTTTTTTTAATGGGGTTAATATTTACACACATGAATATGTGCTATGGGTATATTTTGTAACTCCATGATGTGAAAGATGAACCAAACATACTTAAGAAATCATTCTGATTTAGGGTAAAAATCAGATATTTTTTCTTTATTTTTTTCTACTGTCCTTCCACTTTCTTCTAGTGCTTCTAATTTGTCAACTTCCAATTTTTGAGTCTGTAGTAAAGTCCAGGCAGTAATAAGGAGTGATCAAAGGAATGTGGGGAATCCACAGTCTGATACACTCCCATTAATTCTCCATTCTCAATGTACTCCTTAAAAAAACAAGATGAGGGCTGGAGAGACGGCTTAGCAGTTAAATGCTTACCTGCTAAGCCTAAGGACTCCGGTTCAAGGTTCCATTCTCCAAGACCCACGTAAGCCAGATGCACAAGGGGGTGCACACATCTGGAGTTCGTTTGCAATGGCTGGAGGCCCTGGCATGCCCATTCTCTCTCTGTGTCTCTACCTGCCTATTTCTGTATAGCTCTCTCTCAAATAAATAAATAAAATATTTTAAAAAAACAAGATGAAATTATCACTTTATTCACTCCAAAGTTAATGGTACCACAAAATGTAGAGAGCTGGATTGTGAGCTAATTATTCTAGTTATTCTTCACTTTTTGTCACTTTTCTTATCCATTCCAGGCCTGGAAAGGCTACCCCACCTCCTCCATGAGCATGGGTAGGGAGCGTGAGGGAGAGCTATCACGGCCCATTCCCTTCTTGCTGGGCCATGAGCATACACAGCAGTAGGGAGTCTGAGGGAGAGCAGGTTGAGCTTTGAGCTTTCTGGGTCCATTCTCATTTTGCTTTTGTGTTCTGATAACTGCAGCCATGCATCCAGGTAATGCCTGCCAATGTTGATTCTTCTGCTTATTTTCAACCTTGCAAGGGTTTCCAGCTGCTTCTGCTCTTTGTGTCAACTGTCCTTGTTGGTTCCCTTTAAACAGTACTTCTTCTAATAACTCATCAAAATTGTCGCTAAGTATGCCATCTCTTTTCTGCCTAGCCCTAGAGCACTAACTGAAGACCAAAACTGTTGGGTCAATGGTCAGGCAGGTCTAAAATGCCCTTCCTTCCCAAGGTGCCTTATCAGTCCAAAAACAAAATCATCCTACAAGGTGAACAAAAAGCAGTAGAATCATAATGGAATTTTAATTAAGGATTCTATAAACCTCATAATTCTCTTAAGCAATGTTATAGATTTTAAAAACAAGAATTAGGATAAAGAAATATAAGGACAGCCTGAGGGTAAAATCGACTTCCTGCAAGACACTTTTGTTTCCCACAGAAGGACTCATAATTCAGTGAATTATAGTGACAGGCTAGTAAACACTCTAATATTTCATTAGAAATGTATGAGAATGACCACACATTTGTTTTAATATAAAATGACTGCTTCCATCAAAATAAGTAAGCAAAGTCCTTTCAGAAATATTACCATTTTGATCAAAAAGTTTTTAATACTCATTGGGAGATTAATGCTAAATCTAGTTTGAAATACATGTATGTACCTCCTTGTTTAAAGTACTAATTTTATATATCTGCTCCCTTGAAATAGTCTAACACTTACTTATCTATATTAATATGTGTCTATACTATCTATTATTATTCTCTGTATAAATATATATTTACTGGTATCTAGAAAAATAGGGAGCAATAGGTGGATAGATAGATTGGATAGACAGATAGGTAGATTGATAGATGATAGATAGTAACTAGATAATTAAAATACTATTTAGAAATCAGTATGTTGACTCTTCATTTGAACTGGAAATTGTTTAAAAAATCAGGGATTTATTCAATAGTTTCATAGATACATACTTCATTATTCACCTACTAGTATGCAGTGGACAATTATGCAGACATTTAATCATTGTTTCTTTAATGCTTTAATCTTTTTTCCTTCCTTTTACATTTTTTCTAATTGCTATTTATTGAACTTTTAGTCATATGGAACATGTCTCAAATCTCATATTAATTATTTGGTGATATGCTTTGAAATTAATGGTAAAGATATTGTTTTAAAACTGCTTGAATGATAGACATTTTGTACAAAAGAATTATTTCCCCCAAGATAAGGTTTCAGAGTTTTCATTGATTGTTTATTTACTTCATTTGTTAAAGAATCGTATGCTAGTGGTTTGTTCCAGACATCACATGCAGAGACATGTCATAATGTAGCTTGTTCTGAAAGGGTCTGTGTAGCTCTGTATTTCTGACCAATGAAAAAGTTACCTTCTCTCCCCAGTCAGAATTACAAAAAAAGGAAAAACCAACAAATGCTGATAAGGATGAAGGAAAGAGGGAACACCCACATACCATTAATGAAGATATAGATTAAGCCAGTCTCTATAGAAATAAGTATGGCAGTTCATAAAAAATGAAAATAAAATTAAAATTAAAAATTGCCAGGCGTAGTGGTGCACACCTTTAATCCCAGTATTAATGAGGCAGAGGTAGGAGGAGCACTGTGAGTTTCAGGCTGCCATGAGACTACATAGTGATTTGCAGGTCAGCCTGGGCTAGAGCGAGACCTTACCTCACAGAAAGAAAAAAGAAAAAAGATTAAAAATCATCTAACTTTAAGACCCAGCTAAACCATTCCCAGAGTATTTATCTGCAGTCAACATATCAGGGATGAAAGGGATGGCTCAGCAGTTAAGGTAAAGTCTAATAACCCATATTTGATTCCCTAGTACCCATGTATAGCCAGATGCACAAGGTAGCAAATGCATCTGGAGCTCTTTGAAGTGGCTAGAGGCCCTGCCTGGCACACCCATTCTCTTTCTCGTTCTCTCTCTAATAAATAATTAAACTTAAAAAAAAAAAACTTTTAAAAAAGAAATCAACATATCACACAGATAGTCACACACCCATGGGTTTTGAAGAACTATTTATGATACTTATTATGAAATCAACCTACTTGTCTGTCAACAGAGGAATGGATTAAGAGTATGTAGTACATGCACACAATGAAAATTATTTCAGCCATAAAGAAGAATGAAGTCTTATTTGCAGGAAAAGGGAGGCAATTTGACATAATAATATTAAGTGAGTTAATCCAATCTCAGAAAGAAAACTATTGTATGGTGCAGGTTTTCTTTTCTTTGTGAATCCTAAATTTTTTTTTAATTTTATTTTTTTTTAATTTTATTTTTTTATTGTTTGGAGAGAGACACACAGAGAGAGACAGACAGAGAAGGAGAGGGAGACAGAGATGGGCGCACCAGTAGTCTCTCAGCTGCTGTGAACGAAATCCAGATGTGTGTGCCCCCTCGTGGTCAAGTGTGGCATTGCGCCCTTGCGTCACTTTGCATCTGGCTAAATGTGGGACCTGGAGATTGGAACCGGGTTCTTAGGCTTAGCAGGCAGGCGCCTTAACCGCTAAGCCATCTCTCCAGCCCTGAATCCTAGAATTTTGATAGGTACATAAAATCATGTACACATATACACATGCATGACAGTAAACTTTAAGTTACACTGTCTAGTGAAACAATGGGGACTAATAGTGAGGAGAATAATAGTGGAAGGTGAGAAATATGGTAAAAGTACATTCTCAGCTTGTATGAAAATATCCTTATGAAATCCTTTACTATGTATAACAAATATATACCAATTAAAGAACAAAGAACCAATTGAGTTGTTGATTTTAAAATCATATAAAAAAATACATAGGGCTTGGGAGATAGCTGAGTTGGTAATGTTCTGGCCTACTAGCATGAGGACCTGACATTAATCCCCCAAAACCCATGGAAAAATACCAAGCACAATGTTATGCACATGTATTGTATTCTCATTACTAGAGAGATGGAGACAGGCAGACCCCTGGAGCTCAGTGACCAGCAGTCTGGCCTAACTGGTGAGCTCCAAACCAGTGAGAGACTCCATCTCAATAAAAAAAAAAAAAAAATGAACATGCCTGGAGAGATGGCTTAGTAGTTAAAGTGCTTGCCTACAAAGCCAAAGGACCTAGTTTGATTCCACAGGACCTATGTAAGCCAAATGCACAAGGTGGTGCATGTATCTGGAGTTCATTTGCAGTGGCTAAATTCCTAGCATGCCCATTCTCTCTCCCATTCTCTATCTATCTGCCTCTTTCTGTATCTCTCTCTCTCTCTCTCTCTCTCTCTCTCTAAAATAAAAATAAAATAAATTTTAAAAAGGATGAACAGCATACCTAAGAAACAACATCCAAGATTGTTCTCTGGCCTGCACACATACAAATACATACATGTGCATTAGCACCCCTACACACATTTCCATGTGCACACACACATGCACACCACATACACACATGCAAAATAAAGTAACACTTAATGATAAATCATTATTTGATTTTTGATAATGAATTAGAAGTGAGTGAATGAATAATACAATCCCATCTGTTCATACCTATTTGTTTATATGGATAAGTTTTCTCAACATGCAATATGCAAATCCAAAAATGAGAATTAAACTATATTGAATTGGATATATATTTGGAGAGAGACAGAGAGAGAGGGTGAGGAAGACAGATAGAGATGGGCATGCCAGCAGCCTCTCAGCTGCTGAGAACGAAATCCAGATGTGTGTGTGCCCCTTGTGGTCAAGTGCGGCATTGCACCCTTGCATCACTTTGCATCTGGCTAAACGTGGGACCTGGAGATTGGTATCGCTGGAGATTGGAACTGGCTTTCTTAGGCTTAGGAGGCAGGCGCCTTAACCGCTAAGCCATCTCTCCAGCCCTGAATTGGTTATATTTTAAAAATGAAAAACCACCATTTATAGATGTACCAATGAAATCAGGGAAAGAGACATCCACATCATTGAGAAAAAAAAAATATTCCAGGAAAGAAAAATAAGCTTTTAGCATCATAAATATACCCAGGAGCATAGCAATATGACTGGAGAGGGTCAAAAAATACTGTGTAGGTTCAGGAAGCATGTACAGGAGGAATGGAATTGTGACTCTGTGATCTGGAAAAAACAAGGGAATGTTTATTATTGGAGACAAAATATCTTTATTTGGTGACCCCCAAGTTAAGAAAATGCTGGGATTCTAGTTAGTAGATAAACATGCTCCCATCTGAACATAAAGCATCAGCAGCATGGGTTAACTCTTACAGTTTTGCAATTATATATTTTGGGTATTTCAAATATTAGAATCTATCTTCAAAAGGATACCATCAAATGCATTCTAAATACAAAACATCCACTGCTTCTTAAAATTACAAAGGATGAAGAGGGGCATAGTGATGCACGTCTTTAATCCCAGCACCTGGGAGGCAGAGGTAGAGGGATCACGGAGAGTTCGAGGTCACCCTGAGGTTACATAGTGAATTCCAGGTTAGCCTGAGCTAGAGTGAGACCTTACATTGGAAAACAGAACAAAACATTACAAAGGATGGACAGTCAAAATATCTGTTGACTACATAAAACATTTCACTACTTTGACTACTACCTGATTCCAATCAGAAAATACCAATTCTATAAGATTTTTGTCTATAAATTATGAGACTTAAAAAAATACTGAAGTCTACACCATAGATTTTGGCAAAATAACTAAATAAATAAATAAATAAATAAATAAATAAATAAACTTCAACACTTTTCTTCTGGTACAGAGTTTTAAGCTTTTAAGCATAACATATTGTGTCTAATCCTCAGCTCTCCATGATCTTAAGGCTAAGCAATTGATAGCATATTGTAGGTATTCTGGAGACATTTTCAGGGAAACTGTGAATTTTTTCCTCTATATTATTTTGAGATTGTATACACTTTATTTCAAGAATTATAACTAATCAAGATCATTGAGATGTGGCACTTTAGATTCCTTTCCAAAGAAAAGAAAATCAATTGATTAAATACAAAAGAACTAGATAAAAAGATATTTTTCTTTTTTTTCTAAGTAGTTTATTTCAGAATTTCACATTGTTACCATGTATATGTGGAATTTCTCAAGGTCCTATGTGTGGTTTTGTTTAAAATAATTATTAGAATCACAATGGTTTTCTTCTCATTGAAAATCTAACTACATGGACAATAAACAACAAATGCATTCAAGTATTTAACTTGGTTGAATTTCTTTTATTTTTTTTTCTTAAAATGCCTTTTTCTATTCATTTTTGGTAACTTACTTAATAAGTTATATTTCATTAGTGTTCTAACAACTATAAAATTAACCTAAAGTAAATCTCACTTTGTACTTTGGGCACATGTACTACTCCATATCTATTTGTTGGAACTCAGTTTTATTATGATTCTTAAGTTTCTGAATCTTCAAGGTTTTCTTAACCTTTTCAGCAAAAAGTAACATCTACAATATTTACTATTCTATTAAAAATGCATCATATAATTTGTTTTGATTTTTTAAAGAATTATAAAATAGATACTCTTCATTTCCTTCCCAAAAGATATTTCCACATCTCCTTTTATTCTACATGGGAAAAATCTCAATTTTATTCAGATTACTGCATGCATAGAAGTAAACCCTAATAATCTAAGTTTTTTTAAGTAGACCTAATTATTTCATGAAAGCTTGCTATAACAAAGAAGATATATGTGATTTAATACCGGATAATTTTGTGAGATATTTTACTTCTTTTGTATTTAAGATTTCACATGAGTATATATTATATACTGATCATATTCCCCCTTTATTTTCTTATCCCTTCCCTCTCCCCAACAGTTTCTCTTTTAATTTCATGGTATATATGACTACATGCATCCCATATAAAATATAGGATCAGGGTTGGAGTAATGGCTTAAGGGTTAAGGAGTTTGCCTGCAAAAAGCTAAAGGACACAGGTTCGGTTACCCATAACCCATGTAAGCCAGGTGCACATGGTGGCATATGTGTCTGAAATTCATTTGCAGTGGCTGGAGGCCCTGGAATGCCCATTCTCTCTCTATCTGCCCCCCCTCCTCTCTCTCTTTCTGTCATAAATAAATAAAAATCAAAAATTAAAAAAATCTAGGAACCACAAATGCGAGAAAGCATACCATATTTTCTTTCAGAGATCAGGTTAATTCACTTAATATGAGTATTTCAAGTTGCAACAAGATTTACTTCTTCATTAAGGCTAAATAAATTTCCATTGTGTATATTTGCCACATTTTCCTTATCAATTCCTCTGTTCTGGGCACCTAGCTTGTTTCTCTAACTTAACTATTGTGAACAGTGTTGCAATAACCATTGACATATATGCATTTCTATGATATATTCATGTGGAGTTCTTGGAGTAAATACCCAACAGTAGTATAATTATGTCATGTGGAAGGTCTATTTGCAGTCTTTTGAGAAGCCTCCATACTAGACTTCCATAACTGCTAGACTAAATTACATTCCCAATAACAGTGCAGAAGGGTTTTGTTGTCTCAGCATCTTCACCAGTATTGGTGGTTCTGTTTTCCTAATGATTGTCATTCTAACTGAGGAGAGATAGAATCTCAAGGTACTTTTGATTTGCTTTTCTGTGATGGCTAATGATGCTGAGTATCTTTTCCTGTCCTTCTTGGCCATTTGCATGTCATCTCTTGAGAGCTGTGTGTTCAGTTCCTAAGTCAATTTACTGATTGGATTAAAGGCTGGGGATGTAGCTCATGGGTAAAGCTCTTGTCCAGCATGTGCATAACCCTGGATTCTATCCTTTACACGGAAAAATAAAATAGCAATGCATGTTGCAAAAGAGGAAAGATATTTTAGGCTAGTAATCTAAAAGAGAACATAATCTCAAGAGAAATTGTTATAATCTAAAATTAAATGAGGTAAATTTAGACTGTCATCTTTTATAGTTTCATCTTTCCTTACCTGAGTTAATTTCTCACAAAATATCTATTTCATTATTTAATACTAGGGAATCACACAAAATCAACTAAAATATTTTTGTATAATACTAATTTTTAAGCATCTTCCTTCCTAGTTTTCTCACCACAATCCTCCATTAAAAATTCATAGTTTATTACCTTAAAGAACAAAAATCACATTTCTATTTCTAAAGACCAGAGGCTTTCTAGAAATATACACACTTACTGAGTTTAATTTATAATTACATTTTGTGAGAGGAAGAAAAATAATTTAATTCAAATAACATAAAATTAAAATATAATATGTAAATATAGAAGAAAACAACAAAAAATTTTTATATGAAATCATGAAAATAATTGCATTATGAAAAAAATATTTCTTTATATATGTGCATATAAATGTATCTGTGATTTTCACACTTGTGTGTGACATGTAAATAAATTTTATTAAAAATTTTATATGATGCTTTTATATATTATTTTATTTGTGAAATATACCGTCCCTTTTTGAGTGTGCATGTATGTGTGTGCATGTACTTAATTGTAATCATGCCTACATGTGATGGCATGGATCTAGAATGTCTAGGTATTAAAGGCTTATCTCCAGCGTGGGCACATTGGAAGGTAATGTAAACTTGACACCGTAGGGCCGACAGGAGTCCTTATTTAACTGGGAATATATCCTGAGAATGAATAATGGGAGTCCAGGTACTTACTGTCACTCATTTCTACATAACTAGTGTCTTTATGCCATCACAGGTTATCCACCACTATGTGCTATTTTCCCACTGGTGCCAAATGAGTAGAGAAAATCAAGCATGACTGATGCCTCTGAAACCAAGAGCCAAAATAAACCTTTTCCATTTTTCAGTTTATCTCCTATCTTTGTTACAGTAACAGTTAATATTCAACATGACAATGGTTTGATTTTCCAATAGATTAAATAAATCTTCAGGTAACTTGACTGCAGCACACCACTCCAAATGTCATAATTCTTTAACTTGAATGAATATTAGATAAGTAGATCTTATACAAGTTGAATAAATGAATTAAGAACAATGGGCCCCATGAAGATGAATACAATCAGAATTTGTGTCTTTTCTATCCCTATCACCTTTTAGATTGAATGAGCTCATAGATATCTACTGTTTGAGTTTTCCTAGGAGACATATACTTTAGTACATATGAAAACATCCTTTTGCAGCTGTAGAGATGGTTCAGTAGTTGAAGCACTTGCTTCCAAAGCCTAACAAACCAGGTTCAATTCCCCAATACCCACTTGATGCCAGAAGCACAAAGTAACACAGGCATCTGGAGTGCCTTTGCAGTGGCTGGAGGCTTTGACATGCCCATTCTCTACCTCTTCTTCTTTTTAAAGCTGTTTGTTCTTCCTCCTCCTGCTTCCTCTTTACTTCTTCTTTCCTCCCTTCCTCCCTCTCCTTCTCCTTATAAATAAATATTTTTTAAAAATTGAAAACATCTTTCTTTTTTTTTTTTTTTTTTTTGAGGCAGGGTCACTCTAGCCCAGGCTGACCTTGAATTCACTATGTAGTTTCAAGGTGGCCTCAAAGTCATACCATTCCTCCTACCCCTGCCTCCCAAGTACTCAGATTAAAGGCATGTCCCACCATTCCTGGCATCCTTCTTAGTGTGTATATCAATTTAAATTAGCTGGACACAAACATGGAATCAATAAAGGACAATGTATGAAATTAATTTCATAATAGGAATATTTTGTGTCTCTTCATTTGGTAGTCACAAAATATGTGAGACTATTTTGTTTTGTTGTCTTTCACTGGCATGACTCATTTACCATTTCCTACAAAGAAAGACTGTAAAAACTATAAACATTTTCCAAGTAAAAGTCATGTTGTGCTTGTTTTAAGAAACAGATAAGGATCATTTGTACTTAGCAGAATTTATTTGCATATAAACAACTAATGTGTTAAAGTTTTTCAATCTGTCTAATTAACATGAAGGAAACTAAATATATAATGTAATTTTATTTGCATTATTACTTTTTCTTAGGATATGTATTGTTGTTTTACATTTGGAAGCATTAATTTGAAAAGAAAAGAATAGAGGTAGAAAAGAAAGATTATAAAATTCAGAAAACAATATGGTAATATTTATCCTTCTTGATTGTATTAGTTCCACTTTTAACATTCATTAAAACATGCAATAAATGTTAAGAAAATCATATGGAGATTTCTTAGAGACAAAATAAACTACAAAACTGTTGGCAGCATATTCCTTATAAGGAATATAAAAGTAATTGGTAATCTAAAGAGATTCAAGGAGTTAGCTGTGTTCCTATTCAAATGTTTATTATTTATTCAAACCAGTGGGATTTCCTTCAGTGTAGAATTTAGAATTCTATATGAAAGATGTTCCAGGTTGCAATTAAAAAGGAAATAAATTTACAAAGTAAATTTTGTGAGAGCAAAAGGAACTTAAAACAAAGAATTTGATTAGGATCTAAGCAATAACCTGTATTTACTTATTGGATTAAAATGTTTATTATGCAAAATCATTCTCCTGTTTCACCAGAGGGATCCTTACCAGCTGAGAAAAAGGTTTCTTGAAAAGCCTCTGTGAAATTGTTTATACTCAGTTTTGGTAAGTGTGGTAGTTTGAATATAGGGCCCCCAATATATTCAATGTTTTATTAGTTTATAGTTTGCATCTGCAGTCACCTTGCAAGAGGCAATGTCACTGGGTGGTTCTTAAGGTGTGGTGGTGGGTTTGAGATTCCATTGTAAAGATATGCAAAGTGTGCCTAGTAGGAGTTCCTAAAGTGTGCTGTGGCTTTTGGGCTGTAGCTTTGCTCTGTGTGCTGTGTGCCTGTGGGTTTTTCTCTCTCTGCTTGGCCCTGTGAAGGCAGGCCAGCTTCTTCTGCCATTATGGGACTTCCCCTGGATCTGAAAGCTTCAATAAATAATATCCCTTCCTCCATAACTGTGCCTGGTCTGGAAGGTCATCTCAGTGAACCTGAAGCTGTCTGCTACAGTAAAGTGGTACCAGAAGTGGGGTGAGATGAACCTGACTGTGTGGATATTCGTCTTTTGGAACCTTTGTTTTGGAGGAATGGGCATGGTCTTGGTGCTTGCAATTGAAGATGCCTTTTGGAGTGGTAAGCCAAGTTTTATGGACTATTATGATGAGAGTTTGAGAATGCTAAGTGCAGACAGTATTGAACTTCGAGGCTTGGCTTATGAGCTTTCTATGGGGAAAGAAAGACTGCAGAGTACTTTATTGGAACTGAGCTACTGGCATAAAGGATGGTTGCATTCCGCTATCCAGGTCCAGAAAGTTTGATCAAGGTTATATTTGTAATGGACTGATGTGCTTGACTAAAGATATCAGACTGAAAAATTTAAGATTTTAAGTTGATAAACCTCAAGCAAATTAAAATTAGAGGCACTGAGACTGGTTTTGGGTTACTGGAGCTGCTAGCAATTGCTTAGCAATCTTAAGGAAGGTGGAAGGAAGGTGGCCTGACTGCTTTACATTAAAACAGTGGAGAGGATGCCTGAGGAAAGACTGTTAAAAATGCAAACACTTGGAAAGATTTGACTGAAGAAGGAACCTACTTTTCAAGGCTATGATATATTTTGTCCCTAGATTAAGAATATGGCTGTGTCCTGCACACCTGGTATTAGTTTTGGAAGCATGAAAAAATGCATGGAGTGGTCATGAATTGCACACGGTTCCAGGAGCCACTGCTGAGATGCAGCATGAGGCAGAGCATGAAGACCCTCAGGAATAGGCTAAAAGAGCCTTTGGAAGATGGACTGTGGTTTGCATGTTGACCTGAAGATGTTTTGGATATACCAGGACTATGCAAAAGGGATACCATGGAGTGCAGTGTTGGCAGGAGATGAAAGTTTTCCCTGGCT
Source organism: Orientallactaga sibirica (assembly GCA_036365145.1). Lineage (NCBI taxonomy): Eukaryota > Metazoa > Chordata > Mammalia > Rodentia > Dipodidae > Orientallactaga > Orientallactaga sibirica. The sequence continues at coordinate 19,640,491 of JAEOAD010000030.1, read as the reverse complement.
ACTCTGTTCAGCTGGAGGGGCGGAATTAGAAAACTTGCAGACTGTCAGTCTTAGGTTACATTGAACTTGAACTGCAGAAGTCTGATGATTGCTGATGGTGGCTGAGTTTGCATTATTCTAGTCTCTCCTTGCTATGCCTTACACCAGTTAAAAATGTTTACTCTGTGTCTTTACATGTTGAAAGTATTTCACTTGTTTGATTCTACAGGACTCACTATCTTAAGTTGGTCAAAACTGTAAGAACCTTTGAAACTGGACTGAATACAATTTACAATGTATGATAGTTATAAATCTATTGGGGGCCAAGGGCAGAATGTGGTAGTTTGATGTAGCAGACAGCTTCAGGTTCGCTGAGATGAACTTCCAGACCAGGCACAGTTATGGAGGAAGGGATATTATTTATTGAAGCTTACAGATCCAGGGGAAGTTCCATAATGGCAGAAGTTGGCCTGCCTTCACAGGGTCAAGCAGAGAGAGAAAAATCCACCAGGCACACAGCACACAGAGCAAAACTATAGCCCAAAAGCCATAGCACACTTCAGGAACTCCTACTAGGCACACTTTGCATATCTTTACAATGGAATCTCAAACCCATTATCATACCTTAAGAACCACCCAGTGACATTGCCTTTAGCAAGGTGACTGCAGATGCAAACTACAAACTAAAAAAACACTGAATATATTAGGGGCCATATATTCAAATGTGGTAGTTTGAATATATGTCCCCCAATATATTCAATGTTCTTTACTTTATAGTTTGCATCTGCAATCACCTTGCTAGAGGCAAGGTCACTGGGGGCCCGGTCTTAAGGTGTGGTGATGGGTTTGAGAGTCCATTGTAAAGATATGCAAATGTGTCTAGCAGGAGTTCCTGAAGTTTGCTGTGTGACCTTTTGGCCGTAGTTGTTTTGCTCTGTGTGCTGTGGTGGCTGGTTGGCTTTTGCTCTCTCTGCCTGGCCTTGTGAGAGCAGGCCGCTACTTCTGCCTTTATGGAACTTCCCCCCCCTGGATCTGTAAGCTTCAATAAATAATATCCCTTCCTCCATAACTGTGCCTGATCTGAAAGTTCATCTCAGCGAACCTGAAGCTGTCTGCTACAGTAAGGAAAGATATATATATATATAGATATATATATATATATAAATTTGTTTGGTACCTAAATCATCAAACCTAAAGCAATAGTCCTAATTCATTAAGAACCCTTTGTGGGGCTGGAGAGAGAGCTTAGCAGTTAAGGCACTTGCCTGCAAAGCCTAAGGACCCAGGTTTCATCTCTCTCCAGATTCCAGGTAAACCAGATGCATAGAGTCGAGACAAACACAAGGTCATACATGCCCACTAGGTGGCTCAAGGGTCTGGGGTTAGATTGCAGTGTCTAGGCCCTGGCATGCCATTTCTCTCTGTCTCTCTCTGTCTCTGTGTCTAAAAATTTAAAAAGTAAAAATGAAAAGAATACTTTTTTTCACACTTTTCAATTAAAAATACTTTATGAGGATATGTTGTATTTTCCCCAAGTGAAAGACAGTACTCTCTTTAGAATCCTTTTCCTTTCTCTGCTTGCCTTTTGTTGCTCTCCTCCCTCTCTTATCTAAAAGCCTCCCCATGGTATTGCAAGCACATGATAGCTTAGTTCCAGCAATCTACCTACACGTGACATAACCAGTTGCAATTTCTCAACCCTTTCCACAAACCTGTACAGTGGTCCATCTTACTTCTCAGGCAACTCAGCACAAACCAAGCCCTTTTGCAGGCCTATGACTCCATGCCTGCTCCACATGAAATTCTCCTCTTTACACTCAATATCTACTCTCATCAAGTCCCCCCCCCGTAAATTCCTTGCATATTCATTTATTTATTTGCTACAACTTGTTATGGCTGCAAGTAACTTTGATAGAAGTGCCCTAACCTTTCCAGAACAGTCCGTGCATATGGTGTAGGAGAAATTAGAAAAGGAAAAATGAAAATACAACTCACTGCACTTACTTATTCCAAAATCAGCACATAGTTCTACATGGCCATGTCCAGAACAGACAGAAGAGAACAAGAAGCTGCATGAGTTCTGCGTTAACAGCATAATCACAGAGTCACACCAGACAATTCCCAGTACAATAAGAGTCTAACAGCTGGCTCAATTTGTTTCACAAGTTGGAAATCAGTTAGCATGAAAAATTAAGCACTTCACTATTTTTCTGATATTTTCTAGGTATCTTCAAAGTCATTAAAGTTCTTACATAAAATCCTATTTAAAGTATGGAATGGATGTCTGGCTTGATAGCAATCAAGAACTCTTGTTTTGAAGCCAGAAAACTATCAATAAGGACTGACGATTTTACCAAAAGTCATCTTCATCAACAGTAGCATGAAAAATAGTGCTTACAAAATCAGGATATAGCAGCTAAATGACTACTTCTTTAGTCCAGTAGCAGTGGGAAAAGGTGTACAATCATTTGTTTCAAGTCTTAAAGTGATTTGAAACAAAATAATTTTCATCCTAAGAGCAGACAATCTATGGTTTAGCCTTCTATTGATCTAATCTGATTCCTATTATTTTATTATTTTTAATGTACCATCATGAAATTCAAAAATAAAATGAAAACTCCTGAATATACTTTAACAATACAATAATTATAACTTAGGTCAAGATAAGTGTCTAATAAGTATATAATATATGGTAATAATTTTAATTAAAATCATTTTTTGCCATTGATTACTATGGCCATGAAATTTACTTCATGGATTACAAACATTTTAACTTATATACATTATTCAAGCCTTAAAATATTATAAATTTTTTATCATCTAGTCTGTAGTTGGTTATTTATTCGCCAAAGGAAATATTTTGTTTTCATTTCCTATTTGCAAGGTAGATAAACTTATCATAACAAATGATGTGGAAAATATGTTTGACCAAGTTGAATGTCACTGCTTAAGGTATTTAAACTAAACTATAAACCTGAAAATGCAAATCATATTTAACCTTGAAAGCAACTTGAGTTAAAGTTTTAAAGTTTAAAAACATCATTATTTTTGAAGCAGATATGCTAAACCACAAGATCTCCTTATACAATGTCTCCGTTAACTCTTGTCTTTAGAAGAATTTACTTAATTCACCTTTAGATGAAATTGGGGGGAGTATATGATTTAGGGAAAATAGTAAGGAATGTCATAAAGGCCTACTTAGAAGTGCCTCACACAACCTTTGAGTATAGCAGCAAGGCATATACACACATAATACCCTTGGAATAAAAGTAATTGAAAATATTTTTATATTGGAAAAAAGAAGTAAAAATTTTATTTAAAATAATTTCATACACTTAATGATACAACATGACTCTGAAATACTAAAGGTAAAGCAACACAGAACAATAATAATCTCCCTTCTCCTCAAACCTTAAGGCAGGTGTTTAAGATACCCGTTGCTAGATTTTAAGCTCAACTCAAGTCATATAGCTCCTAGAAGGCAATGCTGGCTCAGTTCTCTCATCTGAAAAATTAGTTAAAGTAGAATCTTCATTAAAGAATTATCATGTGGATTAAACAAGTTAATATATACAAGGAAATTGAAACTTTCTATCACAAAGGAACTCAGGACTAGGGAGATGGCTCAACATTCAATGGTGATTGCTTGTAGACCTGAGTTCAACTCCGCAGTACCCACATAAAGCCAGATGTGCAAAGTGGCACGTGCATCAGCAAGAGGCCCTGGCATACCAATTTCTCTCTTCTTTCTCTGTGTTCATTTCACTGTCTCTCTAATAAGTAAATTAATAAAAATATTTTAAAGGACTTCAATGATTAGATCTACTATTATATTACAGGGTTTTAAACTCTGTCATAATAACCTCTCACAAATATTGGCAATATAGACCGGCCATGGTGGCACACACCTTTAATCCCAGCACTCAGGAGGCAGAGGTAGGAGGATTGCCATGAGGTTGAGGCCAACCTGAGACTATATAGTGAAATCCGGGTCAGTCTGAGCTAGAGTAAGACCTTACCTAGAAAAACCAATATATACAATAAAATATTATTGGTTTGAATATCATTTCTTCTTTAAATAGCTTATTTACTTATTTGAGAAAGAGAGAAAGAGGCAAGAGAGAGAGAGAGTAGGTATGCCAAGGCTTCTAGCCACTGCAAACAAATTCCAGAAACATGTGCTACCTTGTGCATCTAATTTATGTGGTGTACTGGGGAACCGAACTTGGGTTATTAGGCTTTACAGGCAAGCACCTTAACCACTGAGCCATCTTCTAGCCCTGCATATTATTTCTTACCCATATGAAATTTGTTTCATAGTCTCTTTACCCTCATCGAGGGTTGCCTTGATTATATCCCTTTCTTCCTTTATTCTAGCAATGATCAAATTTTCTGAAGCGGTCATAAACACAGCTTTACTACTTTAGAATATTGTCTTAGAGAATAATATAGGAAGAAATTTTAAACATAAATAGTAAGTTTTCTTCAAAACATCTGAGTTTTTAATCAACTTGCAAAATGCTGGAATAGAACAGGTTTATTTTTTTTAAGTAAATTAAATATGCTAGAAAAATACATTGAAGAAGATTGGCATCATTATATGTAAATTTCTTTGAGTCAGTATGACTTAACATCTGTTCAAAATATTTCTTCTTCACTCTCTTCTTTGAAATACGGATATCCAGAAATTTTAGGATTTGGAAGGAGAGACACTCCCTGCTAACTCAAAGTCTCAGAATCAATGCTTAATGGCTTACTGGCACCCATGCCAAGCACATCAACAGATCCAATATAAAACAAACAAGCTTCACAACCAGGAAGTTCTATGATGTTTTCATATTTGGGACTTGTATAGCTTCTAAAATTATCATTTGCATTCAAATCGTCTGCTCCCTTGCAGCTAACTTCAGAGAGAATTTTGAGCTGCTTTAAGGAAATTCTGCTGAGTTCTGTGTCCTTGTGGTTTTTGATTCCAAGAAAACAAAAATAGGCTGCACTGCTTTGTTTTTTGTTTTGTTTTGCAAAACAAGATATACAAGGGAAAGAAGTCTTTCAAAAATTACCGGAATCAGGATTCCCAGATAAAAGAATAAATGTACACCATGTTGGTATTCCTTAAAGAGCATTGGAACTGACATATTTTCACCATGGAGGAAAGCTTATTTAATGGCAGCTATTCATGTTTGTCCTTTAAAATGGAAAGTGCTGGAAGTGCTGGTGGAAATGGAGGATATAACTATCCACAACTTAAGCAAGCCCAACAAAATCACTTGATGGGAAAGGTGGATTGCCCTTGTGTGTATCTCCCTGATTCCAAAATCATGAAATATGCTTCTCAATTTTGTAATAAGCCTAAGAATAGACATCTTGGTAGTACTTACACAAGACATTCAGTAAAAGATATCATTCTCAAAAATAGGAAAGATCATTTGAACATGTCATTGAAAATAATTTAACCTTGTCCAACAGTACAGAAGCATTAGATCCAGAAGACTCGAGATGATACTTTCATAGTAGTTAACTTTGCATTATTAACATATTTGTACTATTTGTAGGTGGGTGGGTATTTCTGTAGTATAGTGTGTTTGTGGGTGTGTGTGTGTGTGTGTGTGTGTGTGTGTGTGTGTGTGTGCAGATGGACATGCCTCATTTATGCTCGTGGAGAAGCCAGAGCAGATGACTAGAGTACCTACTCTGTCATTTATTCCCATGTTTCCTTGGCATGGAGTCTCTCATTTTACCTGGAGCTAATGTTTTGTTTTGTTTTTTGTTTGTTTGTTTTTTTGTGGACCCAGTGATTCATTGGTGTTCAACCACACAGAAATGGTGTTACAGGAATATATGGTCATGCCCAAAGGTTTATATCGATGCTAAGTAATTTAACTCAGGACAAATCAGACCTTCTCAGACCCTCATGCTTGTTCAACAAGTGCACTTACCCAGTAAGTCATTTCCTTAGGCACTTACTATTTATTTTAACATCTACTAGATATTGTGTATGTGTTAAGTACTATTTTAAGCACTTTCCTTAGATAAGCTCATTTAATTCTTATAATAACTATACAGAGCAAGTCCTATCAATCACTACCATTAAAATGACTATAATTTTTTAAAACAAAATTGTGGCACTGTGTAATGAAGTAATATGTGATGTCTAAAACCAAAAGATAGATTAGAGGAAGAATTTGAACTCAAATGGTTGGCTCATGATGGTCATGATCTCATGCATTATTTTCTTTTAATTGTCAATTATAAAGATTATCTATAATCCCCACTCAAGTTGAATTATTGGTAATTAGTGATTAATTGTGACAAGTATGGCAGCACATATGTGTATAAAATATAACTTTCTGTTGGTGGTGCTATTGACTACATGAAGTCTGAAATCTTCCTCAAACCAAGGCCTACTTAGTCTTAGCTTTTAATATGCAAAGAAGGGCCTCATTTCAAGATAGCATGTAAATTATCTTGACATTGCTGTTTTTCAGCATGTCTCTCTATTTATATGATACTGTCAAATAAGCTATACCAAACTTTTTCTAATGACATTTTTCCACTATGTAAACTGCATGATTTGCTAGAAATATGCATTCCATATTTGTAAGATGTGATGAAACTATTTTCACTTTGACCACTTTAAAATCAGGGTCATTAATACTTAAGGTTTTTCTGTGCTGACCCTCATGAAAAACATTTTAAAGAAAACTAGAGTATTAAATAATCATAGCTTAAATATGTTATTAAATAGGTTAAATCGTAGCTTTAATTTAGTTTTAGTACTTTTTAGTACTTAAATATGTTAAATCATAGCTTTCATTTAGTTTCAGTACATCTTACCATGTTGCCTATTGGACTGAAGTATCCTCCATGTCTCATGCCTAAATATAGGCATGTGCGTATGCACACATATACATGCATCACTTCTTTTGGTGCAATCCACTCAGGATGAGGTCAACCCTGTTAATAGAATATTCTCTAAGAAGTAGTGTTCACATAAATATACTCATGGTGAGCATCAGAACCTCATTTCAAGGCCAGGCAAGTTCCAAGTACAATCAGAATGTTTTATGATGCCAGGTGTGGTAGCGCACACCTTTAATCCCAGCACTTGGGAGACAGAGGTAGGAGGATCGCTGTGAGGTCGAAGCCATCCTGAGACTACATAGTGAATTCCAGGTCAGCCTGGGTTCAAGAGAGACCCTACCTCAAAAAAATCATTTATGACATGCAGTAGGCACAATACGGTAAGCCCTTCTGCAAGATGGCCCTGTCCTGTTCCTGGGAACCTGTGTGTTTGTCAGCTCACATGACAAATGAATTTGTAGATGTAATTAAACTAAGAGTGCTGGGCTTAGGAAGATTACCCTGTGTAATACAAGTGGGTCCAATATAGTCAATGAATTCTTAATTCTTCAATGAATTAGTGATTAGAAAAGATAAAGATGAAAAGAGAGAGAGGCTAGCTTTTTAGATGGAAAGGGGCCATCAGCCTGAGGAATGGAAGTAGATTTTAAGAGATGAAATAGGGAAGAAAACTATTCTTCCATAAACACATCAGAAGGAATATGTAGCTCTGGTAATAAAAACTGTAGCCAAGTATGGTGGTTTGAATGTATGGCCTCTTAGACTCAAGTGTTTTTTATTAAGATTGACCTTGCAACTTGAATCTCCAAAGGGCAGTGCCCTTCTGGAGAAAAGGAATGTCACAGGGGTAGACCCTGTAGCCCAGCCCTATAGTATGGAAAAGAGCAGTTTGGAGCTCTGGATGTTTGTATTTGGTTGATGTTTGCCGGTGTTCGTTTTTCTCTCTCTGCTATGGATAGATCTATGGAAGTCCTGCTTCTTCCACCACTGATGGTGTTTCCCCTGGATACTGCAAACCTGAATTAAACCCTTTACCCCCTCCTAAACTGCTTCTGGTTAGATGTTTGTCTTGGAAACAAGAGCTAACTGCATCAAATGAACCCCATTTTAGGCTTCTGACTTCACAAACTGAGATGTTTGTGCTGTTTTAAGCAGTAACTTTTTGATAGTCGTTCAACCACAATATCACTAATGTACTGATAAAATCCCTATATCCCAGGGCATAGTTTAATAAAGAAGACAACAGGAAATATGAAAATGACTTTTATTTTTGAATAAAATTAACATCTTACTATCTTAAGTGTCTGTGCCTACCTACAAATCTATAAGTGCTAAAGAATTAGGTGCACAGATCAAGAGTCAGTGTGTCTTCATGAAGGAACCACTGAGAGCATTGACACTTTCTGACAAAAGGAATAGTCTCAACACAAGTATTATCCCCTTTTCCCTTCTGGTGTCCTGATCCTCACTTTCTGAGTGCCTTGAAATGTTTAGGTCCTGATGAATCCATTACTAAAAAATGTAAGTCGTTCTGCAAAAACAGCTATTAAAGTTTTAAGATAACACAGGATCTGTGTGATGGATTACTCCTATAGAATGTCTGGCAATCAATTGCTCTGAATGTTCATTTACCCTCCCACTACAAAATGCTTGCTGCTTGCTGGAAGTTGATGCAAGGATGACTTTTGGTGGTGATCTCAGTCCTTGGCAACCTCTTGTCTCTCTCTCTAATCTGAGCTTCGCTTTGTCTTTTGCAACCTTCCTTGCTACTGTCACTTACCTTTTCTTTGACAATGCTAAAATGATTATACTTTTATCCCCATGGAAATAAGAGTCCATTACTGATGAGAGTTCAAATCCCATCAATGTGCGAACCTACTCAATATTCTTCTGTAATATAGCTAAACATCTTTCTGTAGGATTACAATGAAATAGAAGTGCAGGTACAATGTTGAGCATATGGTACAATGTTTTTCAACTACAAACTTTTGCTTTACAAATTTTGGAATAATTCATAACAAGTCATTTAAGTGATATATTTATCATGAGGTAATGCAAGCTAATATATTTATTTGAGACAGGGTTTCATGTAGCCCAGACTTGTCTCACTGCAGACTTGAGATTTCTTTGAACTTCTGATCCTCTTGCCTCCACTTCCCAAGTGCTATTATTACAGGTGAGTGACCCTATACCAGGTTTCATAGGGTACTAAAATACAAACACATGATCTTACGCATGCTACACAGGCACTTTACTAATTGCTAAATTTCAGCCCCTCAGCTGTTTTAAAAATGAATTCAGAACTGGTTTTATTCACTTTAGTACATTTTTTTCAATATGAGAACCTTACAAAAGGCCACACAATTTAAAAAAAAGTGTTCTTAAGGGAAAATTTGAGTAACTCAAAATTAGGCTTAAACTTTCCTTATTTTATTAATTTAGCATAAAAGATGTCCATAATAACTTTAAAAATACACAAACAAAACTAATTTAAAATTATTTTAGGGCTTAGAGATGGCTTAGTGGTTAAGGCATTTGCCTGCAAAGCTTAAGGACCCAGGCTCAATTCCCTAGTACCTATGTAAGCCAGATGCACAGGTGGCACATTCATCTGGAGTTTCTTTGCAGTGGCTAGAGGTCCAGGCATACCCATTCTATCTCTCTATCTCTCTGCCTCTTTCTCTCTCTAATAAATAAATAAAATAAAATAAATGTTTAAAAAAATTAAGTACTGGTTATTTATTTAGTGTTAAGCCACTTTAAATATTTAGGCTATAAAGACATGCCAGGGCTGTAGAGATGGCTTAGCGGTTAAGGCGCCTGCCTCCTAAGCCTAAGAACGCCCGTTCCAAACTCCAGGTCCCACATTTAGCCGGATGTAAAGTGACACAAGGGTGCAATGCCGCACTTGACCACAAGGTGGCGCACACATTTGGATTTCATTTGCAGCAGCTGAGAGGCTACTGGTGTACCCATCTCTATCTGTCTTCCTCTCCCTTTCTCTCTGTCTCTCTCTGTTTTTCTCTCCAAAAAAAAAAAAAAAAAGACATGCCATATAATACTATTGACAGTGGATGATGAAAGCAAATCTATATCATAGTACCCCAGTGGAATGTGCAGTATCAAAATCAAATCAGCTTAGAATTACTTTGTGAAGACTAGACTACATGACCTATTATCATCTTGCAAATGAGTGATAGATGGAATAATTTACAGTCCCTCATTTCTCCCGAATATTTTAAACCCAAGATTTTATTGTATGTGGAAAAGGATTTACACTTCTTCACTTAATAATTAAAGCATCCCAAAATTTAATAGATAAGAAAATCCCTAGACTTCCTTTTTCCTCATAATTCTATATGTGTCAGGATGGCAACTTTGCTGGTGGTATGGGGCTCATCCTGCCAGTCATATTCAGATGAGCCATCACATGGCCTGTGCACAAGGACCACACTGTGCCTTGCTGCTGGTGACACCTGAAGCACAACTGCCTCAGTTATTGGCAGGTTCTTTACATTGTGTGGGAGAGCAATTTCTCAAAAGAGAAAACCTGAAGCTGCAAAATTTCTGTCATTATTACCACAGAGTATGAGTCTAATCAAGTCACAAATCAGGCCCAGATATAAAGGGTGGAGAAATTCAAGCTCCTATAGTAGCTGAAAATATCATAGCTACATTGTCCAATCTATGCACACAACCTTCTGAGATGTCATTCTTTAATGGTCGTTTTTTAACACTTTGAGAAGATATTAGAAGACAAAGCTTAAGGTACTTGTGTTGATGTCTACATAAATGAATCCACTTACTTTTCCTTCAAAATTAATATAACCAGTTTTGAGTAAAATGAATATATATACATATATATATACTGCTTTCACATAAAAATAAGTTTCACAGGCTGGAGAGATGGGCTTGTGGTCCTGGTAGGCCAATTCTCTCACACACCCTCTCTCTATCAATCTCTCACATAAAAAAAAAAAAAAAAAAAAAAAAAAAAACAGTCTGAGCCAAGCATGGTGGCACACGCCTTTAATCCCAGCACCTAAGAGGCAGAGGTAGGAGGATCGCCGTGAGTTTGAGGCCAGCCCAAGACTACATAGTGAGTTCCAAGTCACCCTGGGCCAGAGTGAGACCGAAAAAAAAAAAAGCAGTCTGTTGGGCTTGCCTAAAAAATAAATAAAATAAAATAAAATAAAATAAAATAAAATAAAATAAAATAAAATAAAAAACAAAATAAAATAAAATGTAATGAAATAAATTTCATAACACAATGCAGCAGGGAAACTATTAAAGAATATTATTCAGGGATGCACACGTAAGCACAATTTTATAAAATTAAAGGGTGGTATGGAAAGCACTGCTATTTTCCCAGACAGAAATCTCAATTTCACATAAGAGAAACTGAAGCAGAAAGGGAATTTAGCATAAGAAATTGGTTACCTCAAATAATCTAGTGAAACTGCTGGTTATACAAGCTGAAAAATCAAGCATAAGCCAAAGCCAATGTGTAGAGCTTACCAGAGCTATGGATCCAATGGACACCTTACTCTATTGCTAAACTCAGGCTTTTGCCCTGAAGGAGCATAGGAATAACAATGTACAATGAGTATTATTTTAAGAGAACTATAATACTAATGTGATACCCATTTTTAGTTACTTAGCCTGTCACTTACATGGGGGATATACACATACATACTACTATGCTTGAATGAAAATATTTACATAAGTACTATAGATATAGACTTCACATATGAATGTACAGTATGCATACATCATTGCATATATATGAATATAGACTGACCTCTTTTTTGAAATGCTTCACAACAGAAGTATTTGAAATTTTAATATTACTGAACACATGTAATAAGATGTCTCAGGGACTAATATTTGAGAATTAACTGAATGATTTGTTCAAAAGATTCTTGGTGGCCTTCCTCTGATAAAACTAGTTGCCAACATTCCAAGAGATTTAAGAAACTGATTTTTGGATAGAAAGCCAAGATTCTGGAACTTTGACAAAACTTGGAGTGGCATTTATCATATTCATTCACCCCATCACTCATTCATTTCTCATTTTATCCTTAACTTGATGAATTTTCTTAAGTGGTTGTCATGCAGTATTAATCATTTCTTAAATGTACACTATGCCATTAATAGAAAACAGCTAAAACATGAAGCTCATTTTTACTGTAGATCCTAGATGAAATTCCCTCTGCCATTTGAGTAAGTTAATCCCAATTAAATAGAGAATTTACTTCTGCCTGTCTAGTTTTGTAAGCTTTTAAATTTATGCAATAAAGTTGAGCAATACAATTGCTTATGAAATTGGAATGATCTGTGTGCTCTCAAAATCATTGTCATTCTGCAATACTCTAGAGTCATAACTAATTATGGTTTGTAGCCAGGAGGAAAAGCATGAAGGAAATGATGGCTTCCATTTAGAATTACAAAGCTTATTAATAGATCATCTTGGGCTGGAGAGATGGCTTAGAGGTTAAGATGTTTGCTTGCAAAGCTAAAAGACCTCGGTTCAATTCCCCAGGACCCATGTAAGCCAGATGCACAAGGTGGTACATGCATCTGGAGGTTGTTTGCAGTGGCTGGAGGCCCTAGAGCACCTATTCTCTCTCTCTCTCTCTCTCTCTCTCTCTCTCTTCGCTCTTTCTCTCTTGCTCTCTCAAATAAATAAATAAAAATTTTAAAAAAAGGTCATCTTTATAAACAAAAAATTAGCCAGCTCATATACCTCTACAGGCAAAAACATATAAATTTTCTAATATCCTGTCAATATCTGAAAAACTCAATGGTCTATTTCTTTGATTTATCCTGAATTAAGTTTGAATTTAGATTATAACTCCTGTGATAAGTACATATCATTTTTGAGAGTAAAATGGGTCTGAAGTAAAAGGTAACATGTGAGAGGAATTTGCCTGTCTGATAGTCATGGACATATGTTTCAGACTTGCTGTTTAATTTCTCTCACTTCTAAAAGGTATTGGTTGTTTCGGTACTTATGGAACTTTTCAAGAGAACTGCCATTTCTTATCAACAATGTGCTTCTGTCTATGCACCAAAGCTGCCTCTCACTCATGAAGGACCCCAAATAAGTGACTGCACAGACCAGTAACAAGGATGTTGGTGTCTTTGTACATATATAAAGAGATATCATGAGAACTAATATATGAGTATTAACTTGATGATTTGCCCAAAAGATACATGATAAACTCCTAGGGAAATAAGATATACTTTATTGTTTCAGAAAAGTAAAATTTATTAAAAATAAATCATTATGAAGCTTTGTTGTAAATTATCACACCTTACAAATTGTGATTGTTGCTTTTTGTTAGGTGAAATAGGACAACCAATTGTAAATAAATCACTTTCCCTTTCTCTTATCAACTAATTCTAATGTGATGAAAATATAAGTGCCAATTAGAACATAAATTATGGGAGGATTTGCAAAGAGGAATGATGACAATATGTCTGTTGTACTCTACATTTGCTTTTCTATCTAGGAAAATTACTTAATTAAAAGGCTCAATTCTGTAGCAATGTGTCCCTTGATGTAGGATAAGCCATCTGTGTATGTGTTCAGTGGTTTTTATAAAGTTTTAGGCCGAAATCTTCAAAACTCACTGTCAATTCTAAAGTTGCAAATGCTGATTTACATCTGCAGCTTCAGAGATGTTAAAGTTCCAGAATTTAAATGAATTAACTCTTGCTCCTGGGTCTAAAAGTTTGAAAAATTCAGTAGGAACCTCATTAGAATTCCACCAGGGCTTCTGCTCTTGAGTTTTCCATCTCACTCCTGGCAATCACAGACATCTCTTCCAAGGAATCAAAAGAGGACCTCACTGTTCCTCCATGAGCATAACAAAACCAGAAAAGGGCTGGTCTCCATGAAGTCTAACAGCAGGGCCCCTGAGCTTCCTGGAAGAGAGTCAGAGGGTGACATGGATGGTCTTGGAGGTATGATATGTGAAGAATGCCTCTGAAACTAGGGTTTTCTGTCTGTCTCTTCAGACTCATTGCTGATCTGTGCAGCCACTTATTTCAGTGAGAGGCAGTCTGGCTCATGGTGGGTAAGAAATGAGGGTTCTCTTGTAAAGTTCCACTAATAAGGAAACAAACAATAACCTTCAGCAGTGAGAGAAATTAAACAGCTAATCTGAGACACACATACATGCCTGTCTGATCCATACATTCCTTTTACATGTTATGCTATACCTCAACCACATTTTATTCACAAGCTTAATACTTATTATAGGAGTCAAAATCAAGATCCAAATCTAAATGCACATTCTGGATATTATCGTCCCTTGTCATCTCTGACAAACACAAATTCTAGCATCCTTGTTCTAAAAGAGTCCCCAAATAGATCACTATAAAGAGAATGAAGCAAAAAAGATCCGCCAGGTACCTGCTTGTGCGTCTAGGTTTCTTCAGAGTTAATCATCTTTAATCGCACTTATTTTTGCAATGACCCAGCAAGCAAGTAAAAATATTACCATTTAAAGGTGAAGAAGTATTCTTGGAAAATAGCTTGCCAAAGGAAATTCATTGGCTAAACATGAGTTCAAGGCTAAGCATCCTTTTGTTAAAACCACACAAATCTCCTGAGGTCATTGTCCTTGGTTCTGTATATAGGTGTCTAAAGAGTGTCAATCAAGGTTACGTGAAGCTATTATACATTATTATCAGCTCATAGGGAAGATCATTTTCAACCATTGTGATAGTACAACTGAAAAGATGCACACATTGCAATACATACAACTTGTACTTTTTTATTTGATTAGTGTGCATGAAAATCGGGATTCAGACAGGGGAACATTTTTTGATGCAGCCACATCAATATCTATCCTGACATCTCTATTATTTTTTCATAAGCAAGCAAGGATATTCAACATATCAAGGTAACTGAGTCAACAACATTAAAAATGTTCTTTTTATTTTCAAGTATTGTGCTCTTAACGGTTTATTCATTATTTTAGGTTCATATTTAGTGTATGATTAAGATAGTTAGGAACATGATCTCCCTGTGTTTCCCAGGGTAAACCATTCCTAATGCTAGCAATGTCTATGTTAGGAGTCCAATAGTAAAATGGTGAATAATCACCTACATAATTATTTCATAGCCCAAACACATGGGTAAAATTTAAAGCAAAAGAAGATTCCAAATACAATATTTTACTACAATTATCATTGCCTTAATAATAGCAACCTTGGTCATAATCTTTCTGAAGTCCCATCTAGATTTAGACATTTCTGGATATTCCTAAATGGAAAGGAAATGTTAATATCATTTACAAATAAGTTAGAAATAATCTGTTAGGATCACATAACTAATAAGGGCTAAACAAAGATACATCCTATCTTGGGTCCTTTTGCCTATGACATTCACCTTAGTCCCTTTTCTGTAAGTCTATATTCCATTGTGGTCTCTGAAATAATATAAATTTACTCTGAGTGTTTTCATCAAGGTTGACGAGATGAAATCTTTTTGTCTTTTATCTCTGTTGTCACTGAAGAAAACAAAAATCTATGGTGATGAGACTTTTATTTAGCTTCTCAATTATGCAAGTGTCAAGACTGAGTATGCAACCCCCTGGATGGAACTGAACAGTAGTTGTATAATGAATGCTACATTGTTATCAGGTTCAGCTCAAATAAAATATATTGGACTGATGTAAAGCAAGAGCTTAGCTTTGTATATTTTACTATCCAGCAAGAAGCACGTTGATTCTTCATGAAAATGCCAAAGGCTACTTTAACCTAAATTGGTTTTGGTTTTGCAGACTAAAGTGAATTTTTTAAAAAGAGAAATGTGATACCCATATATGTCATATAGTTATTAAATCAAGTAATGGAGACTGGGTGCAAATAAAAGGTAGAACAAATGAAGTGCAAACGTCCTATAAGGCAACCATAAGGAAAGTCATTTTTTTAAATTGCAAAAATGGGTTTAACTCTCACCGACAGTGTAGCCTTTAAGAGCTAAGATTTCATTTTCCACTTAAGGAAATGACTTAAAAACAAGGAAAGTAACTGTGACTCACAGCTTACTTATACACCACATAAACAGAATTCAAACTTCTGTTTACTCTGCATGCCATATGGCTTTTGCTTCCAACTGATGTCATCTTTATTTAAGCAAATATTTGGGGGCTATATTTAATTATTGTACAATGAATATATTTCTCATTTTACTATTGCTTATCTTTAAAATTATCATAAATAAGAAGCAATGAAATTGTGACTTGCATTACAAATTTTCCAAGTCTTGACCACTTAAAGTAGCTGTCTCTTCCCAGCTTTAAACATCTCTGTTTTAACCATTCTATGTATCTTCAAGTCAAAAGGAAAGTTAGAGATGGTTGTAACTATGGGGTAGAACACTCACTTACTACAATTCCAGATCAACCAAATTAAAAAAAAAAAAAAAAAAAAAACATTTGGAGAGCAGTTCCTATTACCCAAAGGTGGTTAAAGAAATGTCTATTGATTTTGAGTGTTTTAATATATTTTACAGATTTGTAGCTAGCAGGAAAACAGGTAGAGCTCATAATCTATGAATTCAAAAAGTGGAGGTCAAAAAAGTCTTCCCCAAAGAAGATTCACGTAACATGTAGTTGTTTAAGAAAGGCATTCATGAATAAAATAAACCTTAGATAAGAAAAGGAAAATAGGGCTGGAGAGTGGTTTAGGTGCTTGCCTGCAAAGTCTAATGACTTTCACCAATACCATGTTAATCCAGATGCACAGAGTGATGTAGTATGCACAAGCTGGAGGTCCTGGTGTGCTCATTCTCTCTCCCTCTCTCTCTCTCCATCTACCTATGTCTCTCTCTCTCTCCCTTTGTGCTTGCAAGTAATCATTTTTTGGTTCTTTTTTGTTTTGTTTTGTTTTGTTTTGTTTTTTTGAGGTAGGGTCTCACTCTAGCTCAGGCTGACCTGGTATTCACTATGTACTCTCAGGGTGGCCTTGAACTCACAGCGATCCTCTTACCTCTGCCTCCTGAGTGCTGGTATTAAAGGCATGAACCACCACGCCTGGCTCTTTTTTGTTTTTTGTTTGTTTGTTTGTTTGTTTGTTTGTTTTGGTTTTTTGAGGTAGGGTCTCACTCTAACCCAGGCTTACCTGGAATTCACTATGTAGTCTCAGGGTGGTGTTGTACTCACAGTGATCCTCCTACCTCTGCCTCCCAAGTGCTGGGATTAAAGGTGTGTGCTATCACACCTGGCTTTGGATCTTTTTAAAAAAGAAAAAGAAAGAAAGAAGAAAGAAGAAAGAAAGAAAGAAAGAAAGAAAGAAAGAAAGAAAGAAAGAAAGAAAGAAAGGAGGGAGGGAAAGGAAGGAAGGAAAAGGAAGGAAGGAAGGAAGGAAGGAAGGAAGGAAGGAAGGAAGGAAGGAAGGAAGGAAGGAAGGAAGGAAAAGAAAGAAGGAGGGAGGGAGGGAGGGAAGGAAAAAGAAAGAAAAAAAAAAGGAAAAGAACATAAACCCAACACACATTGTCTCAAATTATCTTCCTTCTATTTATCACTACTAATATAAGCATATGCTTCCATCAAGCCAGGCAGCTTACTTTATTTCTAAAATGGCTCAGTATTTTAAGGGTTTTTTTTTGTCCAAATGAAGTCTTCCCTCCCTGTGAAATGCTTCTTGCTGTTTAGAAAAATGGAGTATGATACAGTACCAGGAACTTCCTTAAATACTGTCCTCTCTTAAAACCCTTCAGTATTCGGTCATAGTGACCATTGCTAAATATGACTATCTCTCCATTTTCTTCTAACTATATACCACACTTATATTATATGTAAACTAATCTCTAGCAATTAAGGCTGCTCCACTACAGTGGAACTATTTGTAAAATGGATTATGTTTTATTAAGCATTCTACTTCTAAGCATTTCACTGAAAATAGATATATAATTGATTGAATGAATATGGCCATTGACTGTGATATTTTTATTTTAATTAAGTGAATGGAAATAAATGCAACCAAATGAAACTTTAATAGATTTGTTGAATGAAAATATATTTCTAAAAATAGCTCAAGGTAACAAGTTGTCATGCTACTGTATGCAAATCTGCAAAGTGAGTTGTCCAGAATAAATGCTATCAAACTATACAGAAACAAAGACTCCCAGTTGCCAGGGTTGTCAAAGAAAGCTTTGCAGAAATAAGAACTGAGCTACATCCTATGGTCTGAGCTGGTCGTAAGCAATATGAAGGGGTTTCTGGGAAGGGCGCCAGCAGGAACATCAGCATTTTGTGAAAGTGGTGACTGATCCAATTAAGCTTGGAGCACAGGGTCCTTTTGAGAAGAAAAATAAGAATAGGATGGTAGACTGCTTTTACATCAATGAGAGTCTAATGATTGACTAAAGAGATTTCTTTCCAACAGAAGACAGCTAAGATTATATTTATGATGGCATAATTAGAATGGCATTTTAGAAACATGAAATTTGCCTTCAGTGTGAAGGAATGAGAATCAGAGTTAAACATAGGATGGAGGATATCAAATTATAATTGTCCTGAAATCTGAAAATATCTAATGAGTACCTAGTGTGAACTAGGTCACAGAACTCAAAGGACATTTAAATGTAAGTGATATTGTTATGAAACAAATGACAGGAACTTCAAGTCTGATAGGTATGGAGTTGGAGAGGGCAAATCCAATGAAAAACTAATGATGGCCTCAAATCATTGCAAGGTGAGAGTTTCGGAATCCCTGACTTGCAAGAAAGTAAGGGAGTGGAAGAGAGGGAAACCTATTTCATTTCAGACACACAGCTAGAGTTGGCGACAGACTAAACAAACAGAACCAGTAACTGGAAAGCTGGCTCTTTGAGCAGAGATAGAATAAGGCATGTAATGGAAATGTTGGGGAATGACATTTGCAGTCCTAGAAATGGGTGAGATATGTCAGCTTTCAAGAATGCATCAAAGTCATTAGAAGGCCAGAACCTGCATTGGTGTCTTTTCCATGATTGAGAAACAAGAGCATGGAGAGGAAAGGGAAAGAAACAGAAGTCAGTGGATGAAAGAGAAACCAATTAGAAGGGTTGACGATTTAAGAGCTTAGTGTTCCTCTATGACAAAGAGATTTAAAACACTGAAGTCATTGTACTTAAGGATCAGAAACTCCAGAAACCTACAGAACATAGTTTACCTCAACAGCAAGGAGTCTGGGGAGGAAGAGATGTTGAAGAAAAAGGATTTCCTAATCATTTAGCTAGAAGGTCTAGAAGTAAAAAGAATCAATATAAAGGGAATGCAGAGTTTTAGAGGCAAAGCTTAAGGCAGGAAAAATCGGAACACTTTTATATAAATAGGGGGCAAAGTGAAGGAGAACCTAAAATATTCTCTGTAAGTTTAAAAGGAACTTGGTATAGTGATGCATTCTCTCCAAAATACTTTCATACTTTTAGTGTAAACCTCTTAAAATTCTGTGTGTATTAAGGAAAGCCTCACATTTCTGTCAGTTACTTAATATACTTCAGATGTCTCCAAAATCACAGGAACATTTAACTTAAATTTTTATTCCCTAGTAAACATTTGTTTCGGTAGTTAGTGCTACTTACCTTTTTTTTTTTTTTTTTTTTAACAAAGAATAATAAAAAAATCAAAGCCACACTGGAAACAGATATAGGGAGAAATAATTCATTTCCATGCCAAAAGAAATTCCTTGAAGAATATGGTAAAGATCCAAGACAATGACCCTATAGTTTTCAGAGACAGGAGTAAAGAGGACATTGTTAGAACCAAACCACTGATGCCAGTGATTTCCAATATAGATAGGATGTATTTATGCAAAATCTGTTATTACCAGTGGCAGATTGTGTCATTTCTACTATCTCATGCTAATCATGTACTTTAATAAGTAAAATACATTCCAAAAATGAGTCCAGAGTTCACTTGTCAAAAACTAAGAACAGAAGCCAGGTGTGGTGGTGCACACCTTTAATTCCAGCACTTAGCAGGCAGAGGTAGGAGGATCTCCATGAGTTTGAGGCCACCCTGAGGCTGTTACATAGTGAGTTCCAGTTCAGCCTAGGCCAGTGTGAAACCCAAACTCCAAAAACCAAAAAAAAAAAAAAAAAAAAAAAAAAAAAACCTAAGAATATGTCTTTAGGGTTTCTTTTTTTTTTTTTCAAGAAACATAATGTAGCAAACAATGAGACTGTTCCAGTAAGAAGCAAGAAAGCCAATGCATTCCATAGTATATTGAAAATGCATTCTAATGTTGGTAGCCTCACTGAAAGCCCTCACAAATTCTAAAAAGTAGAGTTATTATTAACAGCTTTCATTGGCAGTGTCATTGAGGAATTAGAGATCAAATGTCTTGTCCACCTTTCATGTAAACTTAATATGTACTATTTTGTGAGATTGTGAGCAAGTGATTTGACTTCTACTGATTCAACCAAATTCTCCCTGAAAATATTCCTACAATGGCTGTGTGTGTGTGTGTGTGTGTGTGTGTGTGTGTGTGTGTGTGTGTAGAAAGCAGTATATGTTATGACAATGTATCTGTAAGTCATTTCATCATTGTACAAACAGTAGAGAATATACTTACAAAACATAGGATGTAAGCCTATAATTAACTAGGCTATATCATATATACCATGATATATGCCATCTTTTGACCAAAACGCCATTACCTGAAACATGATTGTGGATGGGTACACGCACACACACACACACACACACACACACACACACACACATCCCAGGGGGGGGGAGAGAAGGAGAAATAACAGAGAATTGTTCTTAATGTGACCTGAAGGAATACAACTATTTTCAATCACTCTCTTTTTTTTAATTTGAAAATTAGTTATTCTGAGTAATGTGGCCAAAGTTTTAACAAGTGCTCGACT
Organism: Orientallactaga sibirica; assembly: GCA_036365145.1. Classification (NCBI taxonomy): domain Eukaryota; kingdom Metazoa; phylum Chordata; class Mammalia; order Rodentia; family Dipodidae; genus Orientallactaga; species Orientallactaga sibirica. The sequence continues at coordinate 19,619,772 of JAEOAD010000030.1, read as the reverse complement.
TAGAATTCTTTGAAATTACTTGAAGTTCTGACCTTTAGACACATTCATGACTTTGATTATATCACAAATAGCTTTAATTTCTCCATCTGAAAATAAATGGTTTGGGTTAAATGACTTCTTCTAAAATGTATTTCATAACCAAAATGACATGATTCTGTGCTCATTTGTATTGCTTTTCATATAAATAGCTAGATTTACAAAGAATATGTAGCTTGCAGAATGTCTTACCTTCCTTTCCTCAATGCATGTATAATGCAGTTACAACAGACTAGTTTTTATAGGCTTATGACTATTTGGCAACCAGAAAAGGTAATAGTACAGCACAATAGTAAAATAAAGGTAGTGACTTTAAGCTCATCTTAAAATACCTACCACAAACACAAGAGTGAAAAGCGGAGGGCAAAAGAAAATATTGTTCAGTACCTTTGGTAGTTAGGCATTTTGCACAAGCTAAATAATTACCTTTCTTTAACACATGAAGTGGGTATTCATTACTGTTAGCTAATCACAGCAGCTTCCCTAAGAAAAATCATGAACCTCGTCTTGAAAGTATAAAGTAAATTCGGTCAATTTTTAGGATCTCTGATAGGATTTCATTCACACTTAAAAACACAATAATTTCTCCTCTTTCCCCTATTTGGTGTTTTAAAAATGAAATGCTTATTACCTGATACATATGATCCTAAAAGGGTAAGCATAAGCAAAGGAGCAATATAAAAAAGATTTCTATTGGAGTGATACAAAAAATTTGAATCACATCAGTGAGGTGCTAAATTAACTCTCCAACTTAACAAACTCTGCTACTAGTTATGTGGGATAGTAAATATTCTCAATGTTGCAGCCAAAAACACCACTCTCTTTTTCAAATATACGATTCTACAATTCTGTGATTCCTCTTCATACTCCACTTTCCCTCGACACTGGTCATTCTCAACTTCTCAGCTAGCTGTCCTTTAGAGCTCTACCCCATGACATTCTTCCTTATTCTCACAATCGAGCCATCATACCTACAATTTGAGTATCTATAGTGGCCTGAACCTGTGCATTGTTCCAAGGAATTTCTCCCCCAATGACCAACGTTGTAAACAAACTTCACAGATTGTCCTCTGAACTACAAGTGCCTCCATCTTCCTGAATGACTGAATATCCATGTAGAGAATAAACCATCCAATACTCTCCAAACAACTTCAACTCCTCTTCCTTATGAGCTCTAGGAACACTCTGCCCATACACACACCCCTCAGCTGGATTTCTGCTAGCTCTCAAAATCTGTCCTTACTTAGCCTTCAACATTCTGACATCATTTCCCATTCCTCTATTTCCCATCCAGTTACTGCACCAAACGTTCATTTTCTTTTTCCCTATGCACTTTGAAATCTGTGATCTATCAATTCAACATCTCCATAATCTTATATACTCCATTTTCTATTGCTTTTCCCTAGAAATTTTGGATACCATAATTACCTTTGAACAAAGCTGGAAAATATGTAATTTGTTCATGGTTTTAAAATTTAAGTTTTCCTTAAGAATATTTAATGGACCTAGAAATCAGAGAACAAATATGTCTTCTTATCAAGGTAATAGGCTCATAAATTTCCTAGGAGTTTTCACTGGTGGGCTACTTAGATTGTGAAAGTGATGATTTCAGGGAGTTTTTTTTTGTTAAGAAAAAAAAAATGAACACCTATATTGTAATTACAGAACTGTCATACTAAATTTACTCCAACATCATATTTAAAAAATAGTAATTAAGATTCCCTGTTTAGAACAACACAGATGATCAACATATCTGCTAAAATGAAGAAATAAAAAACATGGCAGCTGAGTCAGATACCCACCTCTCAATGTCTATTTAACAAAATAACAAAAGGTAGAATTTTAAATCTAAATGCAAAAAAGTATTTAAATTATATTTTTCTAACATTAAAGAGTAATGGAAAGGGGAAATTTTGAAAACAAAGCTAATCAAATAACAAAACTGTACAATAAATATATTAATATATTTTAAATAATTGTTTTTAGAGGAAGCTTATATATAGTAAGGTAAATTAATGCATACTAGTTCTTAAGATTTTAAAAATATTTACATATTTGTATTTATTTATTTGGGTTTGTATGTGAGGAAGAGAGAGAGACATTATGAGGGTTTGCCTGGGCCTCTTGCCAGTAAACAAAACTCCAGACACATGCACAACTTTGTGCATGTGGCTTTACATGAGTACTATGGAATCAGGCCCAGGCCAGCAGGCTCTGCAAGCCATCTCCCCAGCTATTGAAATTTAACTATATAATTACACCAAAAAAATATCTCAAACTGCAAAAATATTTACTAGGTACCTTATAGAAATTTTCATTTTTAAATAATAAAGGAAAATACTTTTATTTCCTTGAGAAATCACCTTGCATGACATATTGCATATATTTGTTATATGAAAATTCAGGTTTCTACTGAAAAAAATTGAAAAAAGACAAATAACAATGGTTCTTTTTTTTCAAAGAATGATTTTCTAGTATAAATTTTTAATACAATAACAAGTGGATGAAACCTTACTTGAAAGGCTCTCTAGGACTTTTCTCTTTGCTATATGCAAGTTAGCCTACAGAGAACATATATGACTCTTAACCCCATTATAAGATATTCTTTGGATAGAGAGATGGCTTAGAAGTTAAAGCACTTACCTGCAAAGTCAAAGGATCCAGGTTTGCTTCCTCAGGACCCACATAAGCCAGATGCACAAGGTGGCATATGCATCTGGAGTTCATGTGCAATGGCTGCAGACACTAGAGCACCCATATTCTTTCTGTCTCTCTCCTCCCCCACTATCTCTGCCCTTTTCTCTCTGTCAAATAAATAAATAAAAGTAAAATATTAAAAATATATGCTTTTTTAATTTTTAATGACAGCTTCTATACTTACATACAAAAAAATGCATGATATTTCCCTCCCCTCCCCCATTCCCCTTTAGAACTCCAATCTCCATCATATCCCCTCCCTCTCTCCATTAGTCTCTCTTTTAATTTGATGTCATCATCTTTTTCTTCTACTATGAGTGTCTTCATAAGTGGCCTGGATACCCATCACCTCTCAGTTCCTGGCACTACCTACACAAGACCAGCATAATAGGAGGAAAAGATGATGACATCAAAATAGAAGAGAGAATGATTGAGAGGGAGAGAGGATATGATGGAGAGAGGATTTTGAAGGGAGAAGTGTGTGGGGAGGAATTATCATAGCTTATTTTCTATAATTATGGAAGTTATCAATAATAAAATAAATAAAAAGAGAAAAATATGTTCTTAATATTACATTCCTGTATAGATTTATAAATTTTATACAGTAAAGAAATATCTACATTTGAATATAATTAATTTTTGGTAGACTAATATAGCATAAAAGCAAGAAAAAACAAAATGAACACCATCAACTTCTCATTCTACAAAATATAATGCTGTTTTAAGTCTTAGAAAATGATCAATTCTTAATATATGAAAGGAAAATAATATTTTCTAATTTCATCATGAGAAAATAATTTTCTGAATAAAAAGGGAATTATGCAAGCAGCACAGCTCTGAATAGTTATTAACTACATAAAATTATACTGCTGCTACAACCAGTTATCCTCTGACATGTGAGATTCCAAATGGTTCTAACTGTGCCTCTTACTGCTTCTTGTTCACAGGTGTTTAATTCCATTGACTAAGAGACACTTTACCAAATTTGATTTAGCCTTTCATAATTTTTTTATTCTGGAATAGTAACATTAATTAATGACCATCCATTCGAAAATCATTTATTTTTATACAAAAATAGATACAAAAGTGGCATTAAAACATCCATTATAGAATAAATGGAATTAATTATCCATAATACACAATCATTTCTTTCTCCCATTTCTATATCACCAAATATCATTATAAAAGAAGTTTTGGGGCTGGAGAGATGGCTTAGTGGTTCAGGCATTTGCCTGCAAAGCCAAAGGACCCAGGTTCGAATCCCCAAGACCCACATAAACCAGATGCCTAAGGTGCACATGCATCTGGAGTTTGTTTGCAGTGGCTAGAGGCCCAGGCATGCACATTCTCTCTCTGTGTGTCTATCTTCTCTCTATGTCTCTCTCTGCTTGCAAATAAATAAATAAATATTTTTTTAAAAGTTTTGAATTTCATTTAGATTTTGCATAAAAGAATGTGCAAAGTAATAGTTTCCAAAGCATCCATGTTGGTCATGATATTTGATATTTATATCCTTGCACAGGAAAATATGAAGTCTACTTACAGGAAAATATTAAATCCTAACACTGCTCCTTTAATTTAATGTTTGGAATGGAACATTAAGCTTATTTGACTGTTTTGATTTTTTTTAACTCATTGGACTATAGTATGTCCATGAGTATAAATGACTTAAGGTCTAGCATATTAGCTCATCAAAATTAAATTTATATCAAGAAACCTCTGTGCACATCCTAATTGCCTCTTATGTTTTGTCATAGGATTTTCTCATGCTAGACATGCACATCTTCCTATGCAATCTCACACGTGTTTCCTGAATAGTAAGGAGCTCACATTATAATTTATCTTCCTAGGGGAGGAATATCCCTTGTAGAGGTCATATTTAAGAAATATCAGACATGAATTTTGAACACTTTGATTTAAGTTCCCCTCTCAAAGGTAATTGCATATACAAGTTGCTGAAGAAGCAATTTTAGGGATATACTCTAACAATTGGTCTTTAGAGATGTTTCTTACAGCAAATGAAAACAGCAAATTCAATAAGAAATAAAGAGCAGGTGGAAGAAACAAGAAGTTTCAGATAATGAGACTATGATGAAATCTAGCAGGAAATACAAGTAAAATAAAACTCAGATTGGCTTTCTTCCCACATGTTTCTTGAACTAAATGGTTATCATTTACTCTCAAATAAACTTCCACTTTTCATCTTTAAGTAATGACAATGTGGATTTTTGGATATGTAAAATATTTTAATAAATTCATCTATAAGTGTCTTAGTTAACTGAAGTAGTTCATGGAGTCTAGTCTCATTAAACTAGAATAAAACAGACTTACAAATAATATAATCTTTGCTCTTCAATTACTGGTATCTGAATAGTATATATATGTTTATTTGACTTTTTAAAACTAGTTTCATGTTGGCTGCCTGAAATTTGTCTTATCCTAATAGCCATCGACTTGGTATCCAAAAGAAGAAATTTATTTAAAGCTTCAGAAAAATAAATCTCTTATTTCATTATAATTCAATCAAAATTTTTGCTGTGCTGGTTATTTTTACAGGCATTCTTTATGTGCTTCAAAAGAAGTCCCTACTTCAGATTTTTGTGTAGAAAACTGTACTCCTTTATTCATGCCTTTAGCAACAACTACAAGTGTTTACAGTTACACTTAGCCATTTAATGGTCAGCTGAGACAAATCAAGCCAGCACTGAGACTATTGGGGATGTTGTCATGGCCTTTTGTTTTAGAACAATAGCAATAAATGTAAGCATTCTTGGGCCAAAATGTGAAACTTCATTATAGAATAAACTAAACCAAAAGCTTCATGACAGAAGTCTAAACCTGCCTAATTGCTAATTCTCATCAGTTTGAGAGAATAAACTGTATGTGCCATTCATTAAAAGAGTATATACGCCTATGTTAGAAATAAACTGATAAGACCCTCTTTGTCAAATGACAGAAATGTCACTTCCTTAACATTACTTTTCTTTCCTCTGTTTCTGCATGGGAAGTGCATGCTTAGTAGTATTCTGAGCTTTCTTCATCAACTGAACACCTCTAACACCTGAACGATACCTTGATGCAACAGAACAACACAAGGCACAGCCCCCAAACCACTAATTTCATTCCTAGAATGTAATGTTAAAAGCAAAGGCATCTAACAGTTTCAAGAAAAAGTACTTTTTTATGTACTATTGTAGATTATTTTTTCAAAACTGTATTAAAAGACCCTAAACATAATAGATACTCTACACTAATTCTGTATAAATATACTTAACTTCCAGCAAAGAATCTGATTGACTATCTACATAACTCTCCATAACTCTCCAACTATCAACTCACTATTAAAGAAACATAGAAAAGATCTGGTTACTCTATATTTCTGTAATTATAACTTCTTAATGTCACATACCTTAAAAAATCCTAAGTGTTGGGCTGGAGAGATAGTTTAGTGGTTAAGACACTTGCCTGCAAAGCCAAATGACCCAGGTTCTATTCCCCAGGACCCATGTAAAAGACGCACAAGGGGAACACATCATCTGAAGTTTGTTTGCAGTGGCTGAAGGCCCTAGTGTTTCCATTCTCTCTCTCTCTCTCTCTCTCTGTCTCTCTCTCTCTCCCCTGCCTCTTTCTCTCTCTCAAATAAATAAATTAAATCACAAGTGTAAATTATATAACACAATAGAATCACAGTAAAAATAGGCAGAATAGTAAAACTGAAAGAGAATAAAATTCATCTTTGCTTGAATTATTTTTATATCCAACTATAAAAAAGTTGAAGATTTCTGCCATAGATCCACATAAACATGTGATCAAGTTAAGAGGAAAGATGAATGATGAAGAATCCTGTAATCAAACTGATGAGTATCCTTTGAGTGGACTGATATGTTCTGCCTACTTTTCAAGTATCCTGTCTTGTTTATGTGTTTACATTTTCTTACAAAATCAGTAGCATCAGAAAGTTAAGCCACATAACAGCAAACATTAATATCATGAAATAGATACAAAAATTGAATTAACTAGAATATTTTTTGGAAATTTCATTTGTATTCATAACCAGAAGTGCTGGACATAGAGATGATAAACTATATTAATAAATACAGGGCTGTCCAGGTTCTTGTCCCAATCCCATACTAAAAGTACCATGAAAGGAACATTACCAACAATGCCTTCCCTTGATTTCCCCCATACTTCACGCATTCAGTTTTCCATTGAAATTTTTGAAATATCTGAAAAGAACTGCCTTGTCTACTTATATAAATCAAAACATAAAATTCTTCAACATAAAGTTTCTAAGTGAAGCAAAGTATAAATAATAAGGTTTCTGTTAAAGAGACTGTCTATTGAAGGTCATTCTCAAATACAATATGAATCTGAGTATGGCCTGTGATATATGATCACTGTCTATGCCATTAATCAATGAATTAATTATGGGTAAAATATAGCCAATTTAAAATGTAATATAAATGAATTCTAATAAAAATTTTGCTTTCCCACTCTATTGGGTTTTTCTTTCACTGTGGGTTGAAAGAAAACTTATTTTTAGAATATAACTTTTAGTTCCTTATGAAAAACTTGAAAATTTAAAATATCTCAAAGGATAAATATTTTTGAAAGACAAATATTTATACACAAATAGAAGAGTTATTTAAGAGTTGTAGAGGTTAAAAGCAGATTGTATGCCCTATTAGAACTAAATAAAATACTAAGAATCTGAGACTAGTTGAGCACAAAAGTAGTTAAACTTGGTGAGATGTGAAATTAGATTTTAATGCATGCAAAACACATTCAAATGCATATTTTTAGGTGGAGGCTGATTGACTTTTCGCAGTGTTTAAAATTAAAAGCTGCCTTTAGGCAGTTAAGAACCTTTGGAAACATTTGATATTACTAAACTTGAGCACTTGCATTTAGATCTACCATGGAGCTCTGCAAGGACCAAGTATGAAGTCTCTTCCCAGGATGAATTTTAATGTGGCCACCCACCAATACTATCCCACACAGCGGGTTCATCAGTTTCTCTTCCTGGGATGACCTGTCATCTTAACCAGCTGAATTCACTCATTTCTCTTAGTACCTTATGCTCACAAGCCCTTATGAATAGTCATTAACAATAATACTGAATGCCATCAATGCATGAGTAGATAGCTCTGTGCCAAACATTGATGACTATACCAACAACTATCTCATTACAGTCTCACAATATGCATACAGTTACAAATATTAATCCCATTTTAACATTTGAGATAATTGACATGTAGAAATGTTAAGTATCTCACCAAAGGTCACACAACTGGCCAGTGAAGTTAGAAGTTATTCCATTTATGTGGTGGTTTGATGTGAATGTATGTCTCCCATAACCTTAAGTAGTTTTTGATTAAGGTTAAACTTCCTGCTTAAGTCTCTAGCAGCCTGCTGGAGTTCCAGCATCACAGAGTGTAGGCCAAAGGTGTGTGTGATAGTTTGAATTTATTTTCTGAAATAGACTCAAGAGTTTTATTAAAGCATGCCACTTGGATTTCCCACTGCCTGGATAGAAGAGGTATCAGTAAGGGCAAATGCTGGTGTCCAGCCCAAAGAGGTATTTGGAGGCTAATCTGAATTCCAGCTGAAGTTATGGAAAGTAAGTTCTACTTGGGTTCCTGCTGTTTGGCTACTTGGTTTTGGCTCTTGCTTGTGGTGTTGGTGGTTTTCTCTCACTCTGTGGATCAGTGAAAGGGAGGCCAGCTTCTTCTGGATCTGTAATCCTGAATTAATAGTCATTCCTCCCATAAAATGTGTCTGGTTTGCAGGTTAATCCCAGCAAATGGAGTAGACTACAAAAGCATATTTGGGGTGGATCTGAATTCCCACCCAAAGGTGTATAGAGAGTTTGAGTTCAAGCCATGTTTGCTTATGGTGCTGGCTTCTGGTTCATATTTGTTTTCTATAGTTGCTTCTCTGTTTGGATGTATAAAAGTAAACAATTTCTTCTGCCATTGATGGAACTCCCCCTATATCTGTAAGCTTGAAATAAATCCCTCCTTCCCATACACTATCTGTTGGGAATTTCATCCTATAGAGGACCTGACTATAATGGAATTTTGTATCTGGAGTGGGGTCTCACTGAGATAAATCTGACCATGTAGATTTTGGTCTTTTGGAACTTGTGTGCTGGAGAAATATGCATAAACTTTGTACTGGGGACTGCAGAATCCTTATAGAGTGGTAAGCCAGACTTTTTTTTATTAGTTATCTATATAATGTGTATACAGCCATGATGGTACCATCGTTAGCCTTCTCCCTGTCCCCCCCTTGGGGATTGTGGGTCTTGCATTGTGGGGATAGCCATCAGTTATGGGGGTGAGGCAATGTCTCTGTGCAAAATGACCCAACTTATGGCTCTAACAATCTTTCCACCCCCCTCTTTCATGAATTTCCCTAAGGCATATTGGGTTCATTTTAGGTCTATTTCAGTGACAAGGTCATGGGAGTCTGTGTCTCTGGATCCCTGGTTTGGTAGGAGTTAAGTGTTCTCTGTGTCTATCTCCTTCACCCCTGTGATGATACCAGATTCACCTAGAAAGCAGCACTCTTGCTTACTCCCCCTATAACTCTATGGCTTCAGCTGGTGGCCAGTTGAGGTGCAATGGGGTGATTCTCTCCTCAGGTTCTATGTCCATCTGAAAAAGAGAAGCAAATTCTCCAATGGAGAGTGAGGTCAGAGAAAGATACATGGATAACCATTATTGTTTTGGATAGAATAGCCCTCTTGTACCCCACTATTGATTGGTAGGACCTTGATATTGGAGAGCAAACTCATTTTTGCATATAGTTCTAACTTGTTTCCCAGTTCCAGGTATGGGTTCCATTCCACTGAGCAGATCTGTTAGCCAAATCTAGAGCACCTATTGCTACTATTGCACCTGTGTGAGCATCACGTCAGGTTGAATGCTGCTGAGAAGTTTAGACCATGAGTTTCTTAGTCAGATGTTGGTCATTTTCCCCCCAGTCGCTCATGTAGTACCTTCTGGCACTAGACAAGCTAACTGTCTGGGGACTGACTCTCTTCCAGATTCCAGCTAGGTCACTCCATGTTCCATCCCAACATCATATGGTGTCTTTGGCAGTGCAGTCTTATCATTAAACTTTGGTGGGTCATCAAATACTCTGACAGAAATCTATCTTCTTTTGGGTCTCATTGATCAACAGCTCATTGTGGATGTTAACCACATGCTGGTGCTGGGAGTTGCAGGCCAGTGCCAAGGGACAAGAGGGAAGAAAAATAAAGGTAGTATGAAAGAGAAAGAGATAAAGGTAGTATGAAAGAGAAAGAGAGAGAGAAAAAAAAAGAAGAGGGAGTGAGAGAGAACAGCAGGAGAAGGTTGAGGTTAGTCTTCATTCTACCCTCTCCAGGGTAAGCCAGATTTTATTGGCTATTCTAGTGAGGGCTTAAAAATGCTAAATGCAGAGAGAATTGTGTTGACTTATGAACATTCAAAATGGAAATTTTAAAAAAGGAAGAATTTTGTTGGAACTAGGCTACTGGCATAAAGGCGGGCTACATTCTACTGCTCAAGTCCTAAGAGCTTGATCAAGGTTAAATTTTAATGTGCTTGGCAGAAGATATATAACTGAAGGATGTACAATTTAAAGTTGGAAGCATTCAAGCAAGTTAAAAGTTACTGGCACAGAGACTGATTTTAGGTTGCTAAAGCTGCTATTATTAAACAGATTACCACAATTAAGGGTGGCTCAACTGTTTCATACTTAAACAATGGAAAAGATGCCTGAGATGAAGCACATCCAGAAAAGGCTAAGTAAATATGAGTACAAAACCTTTTGAAAGGAGATGACTGAAAGGAAGAATTCTGAAGGTTCAAGGTCAAGATTTATTTTCTCCCTGAATTTACAAAATGGCTGCATCCCTGGACATCTAATATTGCCTTTGGAAGCATGAAAAATGCATGTAAGTGGGTCATAGAGTACACATGACTCCATGAGCTACTGCTGAGATGCTGCATGTGGAGCAGGCAATGCCCCTGTATAGATAGATCAACAAGGACATTGTGAGATAGACCATAGTTAACAATGGAGACACAAAGATGTTTTGTATATACCAAAACTGTACAAAGTCTGCCATAGAGTACTGTTGGCTCAGGATAGAAGTTTTCTCCAGCTACTCAACCCAGCTAGAGGAGCAGAATTGGAAATCCAGAGATTGTCATGACTGGTTTTAGCTGTCAGTTGTCAACTGTACATATTTGATGTTTACATAATGGTTATTGATTTCACAATGGTCTAGTCTCTGATTGTGATGCCTTTTTGGCAATGAAGATGTTTACACTGTGTCATTATGCATGGAAAGTATTTAATTTGTTTTGATCTTGCAGGACTTAAAGTTAAGATACCATTTTGACTCTCAGATGACACTATGAACATTAGAAAAATGGGAACCATTGAAATTGGACTGAGTGCAATTTGCATTTTAGTATAGTCATGACTCTACATGGGTCAAAGGCAGAATGTGGTGGTTTCAATATGACTGCATGTCCCCCACAGCCTCAGGTGTTTTTTGAGTCATGTTAAACTTCCTTCTTTTATCTCCAGCAATCTGCTGGAAAGAGCTGTGTCACTGGGGGCAGATCTGAGTCAAACTCAAAGGTGTGTTTGGGATTGAATCAGAATTGTACCTGAAAGGTGTGGAGAGAGTGTTTGAGCTCTAGCCTTGCTTGCTTGGTGTGCTGGCTGCTGGTTCATGTTTGCTTGCTGTAGTTGTTTCTCTCTGCTTGGATGTAGAGAAGTAAACAGTTTCTTCTGCCATTGATGAAACTTCCTCTGGATCTGTAAGCTTGAAATAAATCCTTTCCTCCCATAAAATTTATCTGTTTAGAAGTTCATCCCAGCAACGTGGAGTTGAATACAGTAACATATATGTAGCTCCAAAATAGGGAGAATGACTGTGTGTGTGTGCGTGTGCGTGTCCATGTGTGTGTATGTGTATGTGGGCTATAATTGGCTTCTCAAACATTATGAGATTAAATAGCTCTTCTTCTACCATGAGCTGGCTACAATTTGTGTTATTCCCAAGGTAATGTGGTAGTTTGAATGGATGGCCCCCAATATATTCAGTGTTTTATTAGTTTGTAGTTTGTATCTACAGCCACCTGGCTGGAGGTGTGTGGTGGTGGGTTTCAAACTCCAGTCTAAAGATAGGCAAATTGTATAGTTCCACCTGGAGTTGCTGTAGTGTGCTGCCTGGATTTTGGCTTTTGTCTTGGGGCTTCTCTCTCTCTGCTTGGACCTGTGGAAGCAGGATCAGCTTATTCTGCCATTATGCAACTTCCCCTGTATCTGTAAGTTTCAATAAATATCCCTTCCTCCATAACTGTGCCTGGTCTGGAATTTTATCTCAGTAAAAGTGAAGCTATTTAGTACAGGTAAATATCTCTTACACTCATACTCAAACGCTGCTCAGTAACTATTTGTTGAGTGTCTTAATACAAAGTACTTGGTTAGGTGTGTGGCTATCACTCAAAACACATGTCCCTTGTCACTACTTATATTTACTTCTTTTTAATGTTTATATCCTATGAATTTAACTCAGGGCTGATATGTGTGAGTTACTGTAATTATAATATTTTTGTTAACTTTCTCTTGTATGTCCTTAAAATAGTTTTTCTTTGATGTATTTTATACAAATCTAAAACTATATTATTTGGAGAAGAAATGAATGAATAATCTTGGCTTGTGCTAGCTGAGTAAAAATGCATTGCTGAATCGGTATAACCCATAAACTCGGATGCATCAGTTACAAAATTTCTAATGTAATTTCTACTGTCATATACTATCATTTATTTTTTTCATATTTACTGATCAAGAATGAGAAATGCCAAATTCAATACAATGGCCATCTGGGAAAAACATGATCTTTTTTTATGACTGTCAGACGGTGATGGGATTTTATCTCAGGATGTAGTGTCTCTCTTCATATCACATTCATTTTTATACAATACTACAAGTGTTACCAGGAACCCGAGAAGGTGAAATATTGACCTGAATGCTAAATATTATCTACCTCATCTAAATGAATGCTGAAAGAAACAAGTTAAACTAGGAGGAGATCTGTACTCAGTGTATAGATCATTTAAAACACATATTCACATATACATCATAATGAATTTGATGAAGGAAAATTCAATGTGTATTAGAAACAATTTTTGTTCAAAGGTAATTAGTTTAAAATATGGTTCAGAATATATCAAATAACCACTATGTTCAAAGAACATTTTAGTTGCTAGGGGTAAATATTTCTTTTAAATGCAAAATTAAATTGATGATATTTGTAAAGATGTAAATAGAGAGTTTTGCTACTCATCTGTCAAGTATTTCATTGGACATTGCACCATTGTAAATCACAGATATGGTCCTTAAAACTATTTTAAATGCTATTTATTTTATTTTATTTCCTAGAGAGAGAAAAGGAGAAAGAGGTAGATAGAGAGAGAATGGGTGTACCAGAGATTCGAGCAACTGCAAACAAACTCCAGGCATGTGTGGCACCTTGTGCATCTGGCTTACGTGAGTACTGGGGAATTGAACCCGGGTCCTTGGACTTCACAGGCAAGCGCCTTAACCAGTAAGTCATCTCTTCAGCCCCCAAATGCTAATTCAAAAGGGGACTACAAATAATATTTAGCAACTGAAATAGTGTAGGGAGACATTCCTTAATATCCAAACTTGCTAAATCTAGAATTGTTTAAAGTTAACATATGTAGAAATAGTATTACAAAAGTCAATTTCCAACAAAGACTGAGAGCAGCATTGATAAAAGGGGATAAACAAAGACATTTACAAATTTTTTTGATGGATAAAAACTCTTTTAGCCAAAGAATCTACCAAATACCACGTTATAGCTTCTTAGTAGCAGGTATGAATTCCCTTCTACTAAGTAGGCTTCATATCCAATCAGAGAGAAGTTGATTACTCTTTTTCATCTATATGGCTACAGTTGCACTAGTAGATACCTCTGGTCAATTTTGTAGTTTTCATGACCCTCTGTTCATGCTATTGGTAAACTTTATACCTCAGCAGCCGATATAGCACTTGCTAGCACTATAAGTGCTGTCCAGTGGGGGAGCTGACTTCAATTTCAGTTCTGGAATAACCTCTTAATTTTCTGCAAATATTGGGAAGATCCAAGCCCCATCAGAAACCCAAGACAAGTCATCTCTATCACATCTGCCAGAGCCCAGAAAACATTACAGAGGAAGTGCTAAATTAAATGTGAGTGTTCTCTCAAGGCTAGTCTGAGATTCTCCTAAAGAGAGATAGAAGTAGACACTGGGGAGAGTCAAAACTCATCAAAATGGAAAGTTGGAGGATGCTAATAGTTCAACACTAAAGGAGACTTATAAAATGTTCTCCAAGGCTCAGGGAGCATTGCAGAATAGGAGGCTGAAAGAATCTAAAATCCACGTAGTAGGAAAGCATACTGTGTGGCATTGTCTTCCCTAAAGAGACTGATTGGTGCAATTATGACCCCACAGTGATTATTGATAACCTCACTAAGGAGGGCCTTCAGTGAAATGGGGGAGGGGAGAGGGGACACAAGAGTATAATCCAATGGGAATATGACAAAATTGCCATATGTACATATATTAAAGTCGTCAATTAAAAAATCTATTTTGGGGAAGGTGGATTAAAAATTAGTAGAGAACATAAGCATGATCAAAGTGTATCATGAATACATGGGAATGTCATAATAAAATTCCGTTATATATGCACTAATAAAAATATAAAAGAGGTCAATTGTCTAACTCTGATTTTTTAAACTGATGTTTATTTAAATAAAGTCCTACTTCAAACTCCATTATCAAGTAGTATTCAATTAAGTGAAAAAACATATGTACAGTATCTATTATAATTTCTTAACTGCAGTTTTCCACCATAGTGACTCACTAGGGCTAACAAGAAAAATGTAGAGATATCAAAGCTCCAGGTCACAGCAAATGCCCATCTCAAATCCTGTAGGCAATTTCCATCATCAGAGACAAGTCAATCCCTAAGTCTCTAGTACTGAAATACATGGAATTAATTAGAAGCTCTTAGAATATGCTGTAAGTCACAGTGTACTGTAACCATTATATTTACTCCAAGATAGCAGTCAATATCTGCGTAGACATATATGAGCATGTGTTTGTGTGTATGACTGAGGTATAAAAATAAACCATATTTTGGGATAGAGAATCAGTGGTTTCACCAACAATTAAAAACAATAAAGCCATAATAGAAAAGTAAACCTGATATTTGCTGATGTTGGATTTTAGTTGCAAATGACTAGAACTTTTAAAAACAGTTTGAAAACCACCCATTTAATCAAAATGATGGTTTCAATAATCAAATTTGAGACAGCTGGAGAAATTATTTTCCACCCCTGGGGGAGTAGAAATTACAGAATCTTAATTGTACCACCTGGGTTATTAACTATTTTGTACACAGTGAGTATACCTTATGATGCCTGAAATTTTTATGGCCTGTATCTAATATAAAATTGAGTCAAACTAGGATTATTTTCTCTAATTCCAGAAATCAGACAAAAAACATGCAGAATCTAGAATGGAATTTCTCTCCAGGCTATACATTACAGGAAGAAAAAACTCAAAATCAACTGCATTATGAAAAGTTTGCAATAAAAAAAAAATCTCATAATGAAAGTACATCTTCTGCAGTGTTTTGGCACATATGTCTTCAAATTTTGGCTCCAGAAATCCAAAGGGACAATTCTCCCACCTAACCAAACTCAAATTTTGTATCAACATCATATGGTAGAAAGTGTCTAAAAACTTTGTAGATATGTACCTGATAATTAGTCATTGGAAGTAGGTAATATTTGCACATCATTAACTTCATATGTTGGACCATGTAACAGGCAAGCCAAAAACAGCAAACGAAAAATGATAGCTTTCTTTCTCTCAATATAAAACTCTGGTCTACTACCAAATATTGCTAAAATATGTTAAGAAGGATATTATCAATATCCAAAAGTTTATCAATGATATGGAAAATAATAATTAGATATGTAAAATATATAAAATATAATCTGTAACTGTCAACATTATAACTTATATATTTATTTCTCACATTTCAGAGAGAATAAAGTCAATTCATAACATATACATAAAATGTATGTTATATTATATATAATATTATATGGCCTAATAAAGGAATAGCATAATCCCTGCACATTGTACTTACCAGCAAGAAGATTCTTTTAAAAGGTAACATAATACTTTGTAGATAAAAAAGCATAACACAATCTGTTTCTCTACTCTCACAAAATTTATGAATTTATTAAGCACAAAACTATTCAAGTTTATGCTTTTACTTCAAAAATGAACATCCAGGTTGAGAGCTAGCTCATTGGTAAGAATGTTTGCTATGTAAGCATGAGGACCCGAGTGTGATGTTCAGCACCCACATACAATGTTGCACACAGCCACCAATGCCCATGACCCAGCACTAATGAGGGCAGAGACAGAAGGACTGCTGGAAGTCTCTAGTCAGTCAGTCTAACTGGAAAATGATAGAAGCCTCAGGTTCCATGAAAGACTCTGTCTTAAGGAAATAAACCAGAAGAGTGATAAGACAGACACCTGACATCTTTCATTTTCTTCCAGACACATGGGCCTAGGGCATGCACATCTGCACACAAAAGTGTAAGCACTGCACACACACACACACACACACACACACACACACAAAAAGCAAACATATCCTATTTGAACTGAAGAATATTAAAGACAAAAGAAACAATTTTAAAAATGGAAGGAAAAGAAGCATTATTTCTATAAAATGACATTCAGGTCAAGCCATAACTTATCATTTCCATTTCAATGAAGAAAATATGGAAATATCATTGATTTCTGACTAAAAATACTTGATTATCTATAATTGTATACCCAGAAAAAATTCCAAAACAAAAGTAAAATAAAACTCTATTCAAACCACAAAGAAAACCAAGATAGCTGCCCCATGGTTACTTCAGCGAGCTGGAAAGTGCTTTCTGAGACAAAAAGAAATCATGTAGTAGGATTGTAGAAATAAGTCTAAATGTGTTAGAAATTATAAATAAATAGAAATAAGTTAAATGCAATAAATAAAAAGCAAAATATTTTCTAAATGGATTTTTGAAATCTAGCTATATGTGACTTGCCAAAAATACATCTTAGATATATCTTAGTAGGAAAAGTTAATGTAAAAGGATGAAAAAATATATGTCAATACCACTACCTAAATGAAGCTTGTTAACCGTACAGTAAAATGTGTGAAAGCTGATACGGCTCTATTAAAATCAGTGAGAGTAACAGTTACGGCATGATAATGAAATGTCAATTCACCTAGAAAACTAGATACTTAGGTGTATCTAACAACATAGAGTCCAAAAGGTAAAAATAAAGAAATGGACAAGATGAATCTATACAAACTACTCAATGCTATCACTAGACACCTTCCGTTAGATGTTGTAACTCTGTTCCTTCCTTGTTGTATGCATGTCTGCATTCCTTACTTCTGTTAACCCATATGATTTCTGCCATAGTACAGACAATATACTAACTTCTACTGAAGAACAAAGAATAATAAGGATAAAAGATTCATGAAGACTACTACCAGAAGATTTACAGGTAACTAACAAAACAAGCTAATTCTTTGGGATACATATTTCAAAGGCCTGGCCTGGCCCCAAGGAAGATCTTCCAGGCCAAGCTTCTTCCTTGATTATCCCACTTATTGTGTTAGCAAAGTAGATTTGGGCCACTTCAAGGGACAAAACTCTTACAATCCCAGAATCATCTAAAAAATGTATCTGAAAAGCCTGACTAATCCGTCAAAAATAGAGAAAATTGGATCAAGGAAATTATCAAATTTCATAGTCCTGGGAAAAGGTAATGCAAAAATGTAATCAATAGTGAAAATACAAATTCATTATTATTTATTTCCAGATAACCTTTGGTTCTTTTTATGCAAGTTGACCATTTTCTTCATGGCTACTGTCAGGCTTCACTTCAGGTCATCTTTTCTTCCTTGTCAAAGGTACACTTAGGCATTTTTAGAAACTTCTATATGGGTATATATGAAGCATCAGGTATGGAGTTAGTGCTCAAGTTTCTACTCTTTCCAATTTACTCTCAGAGGAGGAGAGAGAATATGTGATGTGGGGTTAGGGAGAGAGCTCAGTTGGACCAGTACCCACATAAAACCCTGGGCATGGTAGTGCATGCTTGTAATCTCAGTATTGAGGAGGTGAACTCATGTACATTCCTTGGAATTGCTGGCCAAGCAGTCTAGCTTGCTTTGTGATTTCTCCAGCGAGATACTGTGTCTCAAAAAAAAAAAAAAAAAAAAAAAAAAAAAAAAAAGCATTCCTGAGTAACACCTGAGTTTGTCCTCTGACCTCCACATGCACAAATGTGCACCTACACCCGCACATGCACAAACACATACATGCACATATACAAAGAGACTATATAACACTCTTAGCAGTGATGCCAGTCCCACTCCTTAGAATAAATGTATTTTCATATTTTAAGTTCACTACAATGTGGCCAGCATCAGTGAGAGAAATCTATGTGAGATTTTTCAGATAAGGGAGATTACAGAAGATGAGAACTTGGCATAGAGTTTTAACAAAAGGTGAGAAGGAGTGAACACTGGCTAAAAGGTATGATAGGCTTAGTGTTGATTGGATAAGAAGGATAATGAACAGAGCTGAGAAGAGAAGGCTCCTCAGAGCTTCAGCTTATGCCAACATGAGAAGGTACAAATCAAAGGAAGTTCCAAGAAGCATTGATCTGACAGAAAGCAAAGGGCTCAGAGTCATTACACTGAAATGATTGTGAAACATGTAGGTAGAAATGCTGGTAAGTTGTTGAAATCTGGGGCTGAGATCAAGAAGCTCAAGTGAGAGGTGTGGGGAGATGTTCATTACTTGGTGTAACTACATGACAGACAAGATTACCTATGAAATAAGTGTAAAGAGGAAGTAATAATATGTTGAGGACAAAGACTCAGACAACAGAAACTTCAGAAAGTGCATATGTAAGTGAGTTATAGCAGATTCTGAAAGTGAAAGATCAAATGGGTAAGAATTCCTGTAATTCATACACCTTGAAAATATCTAAAAGTCAAATTCTTGCTAAGAGTTCAATAATGTATATGCCAAGAGCTCTAAGGTTTACATCCACTAATGCCATGGTGAATCTTGGGGCTTATAATGTAAAATTTAGACATTGGATTATTTAAGTCAAATAGCAGGATAGAATAATGATAAATGTTTTGTGGAGTGCTGATGTGCTTGATTTTGTTTTTGTTAATACATATGGCCATGTAGAATCATCCTTAATCTTTCAACTAAATGATAAGTTATAGACACTTCTAATTTTTCAGTGGTATTTTACCTGATTATCATATGGATTTGTACTCTGATAAAGTATTCATCAAAGATGTAACAAGTTGGGGCTGGAGAGATAACTTAGTGGTTAAAATGTTTGCCTGCAAAGCCAAAGGACCCAGGTTTAATTCCCCAGGACCCACATAAGCCAAATGCACAAGGCAGTGCATGCATCTGGAGTTTGTTCTCAGTGGCTGGAAGCCCTGACTCACCCATTATCTCTCTCTCTCTCTCTCTCTCTCTCTCTCTCTCTCAGTTCTCTCAAATAAATAAGTAAATAAATATTTTTATAAAAAATGTAACAAGTTGATAAATGATACAGCAATCTTTTGATATTGGATTGCACTGTGCATTCTGGAAAAAATATACTGTATCTTTGAATAAGCACAAAATTCACAAATGATATAGATCATGTATCTCACCTAGCATGAGAAAGTGGATATAGAAAGTACACATTCTGAGAATACATATGGATAATTTTATAATTGTAGGCATCTACACATATAAAGTAGGAGTGTTATGCACTAGTAGTATACTATTTATGAAACTAAAATGTTACTGTGTTTTCAATCATCTTTTCAAAAGTTTCTGAAATTCACTTCAAGTATATATAACAATCAAATAGATGTTGACAAAATTTGGTACTGCTTGTGAATGTTAGACATTCTAAAATTAGTTGCATTTGATATTCATCATATATTATATAGGCATCATGGTTTTAGGAAATAAATAAAGCATATACTACAAAATAGTATTTTTAAAATGAAGGCAAGTCTGTATCATAATTATACTCAGAAGCAGGTTCCACTAGCCACAAACCAAAAGTATATTTAACTAATCCAGCAATGTACTCCATCCTCCATAACTGCTAATTGCACACAGATTTTCTCAGGAATAAGTTAATAATGAGAAGCTGTGTATCATTAACACTCTGTAACATAGCATGTAGAACTGCTCAATCCTTTAACTAAGACAAGAATTCAGACATGAACTTTCAGAAACTTGATGAGATGAAATAAACTAAAAGTCTAACTCCCTCTGCTGCCTGGAGCAATTAACAGATCAAAATATTGATTTTACAAGGTGGACTTGAAAACATTAAGCAAAATGCTGATTTAGATGAGCTCATTTATCTTAACTCTTCCTGAAATAATATTTCCACACCAAACAAAAGTAAGAAGCTTTAGAAAGTCAGAGATTTAGCAATATAGGTGGCCATTCTTCACAAGGCCAAATCTGCAAACAATCAAAATGAAGTTAGAGCAGATTGCCTCTGAACAGAAGATGATCCAATAACAAAACTGTTAAGAAGCAAACTTTTAATCAAAGTGCAGAGATAGTTTCATTTTTGGCAAACTGACTCAAAGGTTCTGAAACTATTTAAACACTGAAAGTCATGCACACAACTCAACAGTGTAGGTACAACATACAATTCAAACTCTCAAAAGTTGGTAGTCTCTGGCAGATTAAAGAAAACTCATAAAAATTTGTATAAGACGTGTAACATTTTAGCCTGATCAGGGACAAGTACCTAAAAAGGGTTCTAATAATTTTAAGTATAAAAATATTTACAAATTAAAAGTTATTTTTATGAAAGTATTTAAGACTAGAAAAATACATTATGTAACCAGGAATTATATTAAAATACAAGTATTTATTAAAGAAGAACAATAAATGTGTTTCCAAAAGAAGGTCAAAGGGAAACACTATCAGTTTTATGATGAAAAGTATTCACATTAAATATCAACCAGTTGCTTAGAAGTATAAGTAATTCTGTTTTTAAGACCAGATAAACTTTCTCATGCATCTTGTGCTGAGCAAGAAGTAGAAAGCTCAAATGCAATTCAACAAATCTTGAGGTAAGCAATCTTATGCCTTGAACTAGCTTCTTCTGTTTTGTGTTTTAAAATAGCTCAAACACTCTGGATAGATGTGAACTTGTGGATCACGGTAACAGCAGAGTTTCCCCATTCATGGCTATTATATTATGCTTCACAGTAACATTCTTGCCTATGACAGCTCACTTGGTTGTTCCTACCCAAGAAATAGTCAAAGGCTCTTTTTTCTTAGGTAGATAATAAGGAGGTTTTTTCAAAATCATTATAAAGAAAGATTGCAGTTTAAAAACAAATGTGGAAGTAAGTTAGATAATGATAATGTGTGGGTTAGTAATTGAAGCAGTACATGCCTCCAGCAGAGTCAAATATAGTATACTCTTGGCATTAACAGATTTCAGGTTTGCATTTTTAAGTATTTCAAAGTAGCCCCGAATGTTAATGGCTAGGAGTTATTAATAGTTCCACTAAGGCAATGACAAAGCATAATGCTTGTGTAGCAGCAGTGTAAGGCAGTCTGACCCACCACCCAGGTCTCATCTTCAAGTCCCTTAAACAGTCACTTTTCAGCAATGACAGAAACAATGTTGCTTGGAGGAAAATTACTTCCAGAAGAATGCCAAAATCTAGCACTTATATTGAAAGGGAAGAGGTCTAAGAAAATGATGAGTCTTATGTAGGAAATATATGTTATCACATAAATCAAAATAGCTTTTTAGCCCTATAAATGCTGGGACCTGAAAAGTTTTAAAAGCATCCTCTAAAAGCTTTATTAAATATTGATCATTCTTATGAATGTTAAAGAAATACCCTTCTCACATAATTTTACTGTTTATGATCCCTGACTTTTTCAACAATATCAGGGGAAATGATATAAAAAGTTTCAACAAAATTTGACACCAATTGTTTTTTACAATCATGTATTTAATTTTATTAAAATCCAAAAAAATGTTATTGAGACTTTTTTTCAATATTGGTTAAATCATCTAGTATTTATTTCCAAGTTGTGGGTGCATCATAAACCTATATATTTGATAATTTAGGAGTGTGAACATTAGATATATAACTATAAAAATTTCAAGACAGAAACTAAATGTACAATAATCAGAGGTCAAATCCAAGCTACAAGCTAAACTCAATTTGTAGCAAAATAATGAGGAAGACTCATAAAATTAATTAAATATATATGATTTTTTTAAATATATTTTAAGATTATGAAGCAGTTATAACTAATTTTCTGGTTATCTATCTCTTTATTTTAAATATTTTGTCAAATTGTTAGATATATATCCTGTATTACAATCATATTGAGTCCCTCTTATCTCCTTTTTCTCCCTCCCTATTCTGATGACCCCTTCTTCATGCCTAGTTCCACTCATTTTTTTAACTTAAATTTTTTGAGACATGATCTAGTACAGCTCAAGCTAGTTTCAAATTCATTACATACTTTTGATGTCTTTGAACTCCTGATTCTTTTGTTTTCACTTCCTAAGCTCTTGGATAATAGGTATGCATTACCAGAACTGCTTTATCTATCACTTTCTGCTGTGCTTCATTAATAAACATCAACTAACAGTAATTTGACCCAAGATTATGAATAACCTTAGTGTTTTAACAAAAGCATGCAATATGAGAAACTATCCTATATGTGGTCAATAATCTGATTGCAGCTCAAGAATGAAAGAGAAACTCATTGAGAAACTTTCACCACTAGATGAGAGAACTTCTTTAAATTATGACTGTATGCAATAGCACAGGATTTTGAAATATAAGACAGAAGTTTGAGTCTTCCTGCTATTATTTATTAACTATGCAATTCTCTATACTCATCTTGATTTTTCTAAGCCATCGTTTTTTATTCATAAAACAAAAATAGATTATTCATTAGTAAATATTTGAAAAATAGAAGCAATGATATGAACTTTACTAATCTTAAAATGATTTCTTTTAAAGAGGACACAGAAATATCATATGCAACATTGAACATGAATCTACACAGACTTTTAGACCTGGAAGTTAGAAAGCTGCTGGTCCTGAAGTTTCTCCATTTTCTCCCTCAATCTGATAGTTCTTCACGGTATCTTAGAATAAACCATAAGGATGAAAGCAAGCAGACCTAACCCCCACATTCTCTCTAACCAGAGGTACTTTCATTAATTGAGTAATGGGCTAATTTGAAGATATTGTCTGAACAAATTCTTCAACTACAGCTAAAAACAATTATAACAAAAAATAATCAAATCCAGTTCCTAGTTCCAGGCTCCTCCATCCTGAATGTCTTGAGAAATGAGACAATGATTTGTGGGACATGCCCCAAGTACCATCTTTACTGGACAGAGCCTCAGTTTGAGTATCTTTGCCTATAACCAGATCAATACTGATTCTACCACAGAAATCACTTCAAAGATCCCAAAACACCAGATATGTGGTGAGAGTTTTGGTGCCTTTGTGTACCTATAAATTCTAACATTTTGATATTAGATGGATGTTTTAATTAACATTTTTCACCGATAAGCAATGTCATGGTAATCACAGTCTTGTGGATGGATGCTGAAATCTTTTCTTTTTATAGAATTTTTTATGTTAAGGTGGCATGAAGACAATCTAGAATACACATTTAATACCAACAAACAGTATAAATGTCCTTAAATTTGATCAAACTTATAATGTTTTAATAGTCAATCTTCAAAAAGTTATTATCTAGAGCATCAAAAAATTCTCAAGGCACTTGGTACAATTTTTAATATTTACAAAGTGAAGTTATATAATTCTGCTGAAGTAAAAATCATTCTAAATATGCTTACTCAGTGCTCCTTCTGGAAGTCTCTACTCAATTTCATTAAGGGTGTAAGATCACACATCTTCTCAACATTTTTCAAAAGAGGGAAGATGGAGTCAAACCAAAGCATACATGTTTGTGTATTAAGGTCTATAGCTTACTTTAAATCTCAGTTTTGCAGGTTGAGAATTTTTCTCAAACCATGTACAGTTTTCAGCAATTATGCTTATTAATTTTTATTTTGATATGTGAACATTAGGTCATTCAAACAGCCAGCAATTTAAATGCATATACTGAAGAAGTTCATAGAGGTCTGAACAAAAGTAAACACTACATGATATCTTCAAGTTGTAGATTCTTGCTTATTTGCATTTTTACTGAATTTCCCAAATGGTTTCAGAAACATCTCACTAAATATTATACAAAGAGAATTACGCAAAATACACATGCTGATTTATTGTCTGACAGCATTAAGCCATCTTGCAGAGCTTTGATTTTAAGTCCATAAATCTTGAAATATTCTTTTTCACTGCAACTTCAAAATTTGATGTATTTTCAATTTGTAAAGTCTAGAGATCAGCAAAGCTGCAATAGCCAGTAGGAGCTTCAAATGTGTGCTCACCAATAGTAGCAGATGCCTTAGTATTTCTTTAATATTTATTTGCACAAATTTTCTCAAATTTATGTTTTCCTAATTCTTTTTCCACTTATATCCGATAAGTCCATCCATCATAAGTGTGAACATAATATTCCACTTCTATTACTTGAAATTATTTAAGATCAATTCGGTCAATTTCTGAATATTAAAAAAATCTATAAAATAAATATATTTTTTAAATATAGTTAAGAGTAAGTTTCTAATGCCTCACCACAGAGAAATGAAGTTATGTGTTAATTAGCTTGATTGATCATTCCAGTTATACACATAATGTTATTAAATCATCATATTGTGTTCCAGAAAAGCTTTTAGCTATTATTCAACAATAAAAATAATACTAACTTTAAAAGCCAAAGTTAATTGCTACTAATAACTCTGTTGCTGGGAATTATTATCAAAAGAGAATTGGAATTGGACCTAGATTTAGGGAAGTTATAAATCTTGAAGATGTGAAGGAAGTCAAATAATTCACTGTTCACATATATACTTCCTTATTCTGAACTCAAAAAGTGAATATATGAGGCAGGTTGCTAAAAATATAACATGTGTTGGAGAGTACTATTTTTCACTATGGAATGACTAACATAAAAATACCAACTACTTACACTCATCACTGAGCCTCCTACACTGCAGCAAGCTTCCCTTTCCTGAGCTCAGTATTATTGATGAAACAAACAAACAAAAAAATCACTTTTAGAATTCTTCCAAGTGCCAACTCTTACTTGACTGAACTCTAGATGCATTCACTGTGAGAATTATTTAAGACTTCTGCATTTTGGAACCGACCACTTGTTTAAACACACAAGATTTTGCTGGGTTATCATTTCTTACCCGTACTGTACTTTGCTAACAACCTAATTGCGTTATTCTTGAAAGGCTGTTCCTTGCTTATATAGGTCAGGTTTCAAGTTATTGGTAGATGATACTGTGTTTAAGTTAAAGCCAAAAAATTAAGACACAGTAGCTGATCTTCATTGTTAACAATAATAATTGAAATTATGCTCATTAAAACATTGGTTTATGCATCTCAGGATTAGCAATATAGTTTACAACTTTGGCATCTTACAAAATAATTAATAAAATATTCCCAAAGCACATTTTCATGTTATTAAAGTAGTAGAAAATTCTATTTGAACTTCTAACCAGTTATCTAATTAAAGGTATATTACTGTTAAATAAATGAGTATAGATCAAATATGACTGCAAAATGTACTATACTATAAATGTTTTTCATGTTGCTCGTCTCCACACAAATTACAATTATCCAAAATAGACTATTTGCTTCTAAAAGCATAATTTCCTAATTTCCAATACAGATATTTAGAAGCTATGCTTTCAAAAGCTTAATAAAAAATCAATAGTTATACCCTTAATTGTTTCCATTTATTTGGCCTCAATGTGTCATAAATAAACCTTATAGACAGCAATTTTAAATATGACAGTTTTAAAAGAAAACAGCAGCAATGTCTTTTACAGTGCATAAGATCTGTTCTTATAATAGGGAAATTACATAATTAACATACAAACTGAAGTTTATATGTAAATATAATCTACTAAAACTGATACAGTGTCCTACAACTCAGAATTATTCCAAGACAGAGGAT
The DNA here is from genome assembly GCA_036365145.1 of Orientallactaga sibirica. NCBI lineage: Eukaryota > Metazoa > Chordata > Mammalia > Rodentia > Dipodidae > Orientallactaga > Orientallactaga sibirica. Next base: position 19,593,737 of record JAEOAD010000030.1, on the reverse strand, counting down.
GTGTTTTCTAATATAATTAACACCCACATTTCCAAAGTAGCAACATATATTTTGGGTTGTTTCATGTTTTGTGTTAAAATATACACTGTGACACTGTGGTAAAATCCAGAGTGAAGTTTAAACATTCAGAAAGAAACATAGATCAAAGAAAAAAGAATAGACCAAATTCTTCAGGAAAGAACTTTCTCCCTTTCCACCACTGGTCTGTTTCATCAGAAGCTTGTGTGAAGAGCAGAAGTTGAAATATGCCTACCTTCATCAGCAAATTGTACACACACACAGCTACCCGTCAATGCTTCCTTTAATATGCATATTATGTTATGATAATGACACCAATGATTTAACAATTACTAAAGTTCAACTTTAGCTTTTAAATTTTCAATGGACAACACTATACTGTAAAGTGTATAAAAACAATGTCTATAAACATATATGTATGATGTATAAATATATATTTTTACCAAATTTCATAAAAATTATCAAGTAAAGATAATTAATTAGTAGGCTATTTCTTCTTTAAAAATCTATGGTAGGCACCTTCACCTAATGATACCGATGATTTAAAACTAAGCTAAGCTGCATTATTACAATATTCTATGCTTGTGTTCATAAAATCACTCTCTACATTTTTTTCAGGCATTGAAAGCTTCATAAAAACCGAACTTTATATGCATGTGTTTTAATGTAAGTATCACTGATTTATAGGAAAAGCCAAAATACTCAAATAGTACCCCAAATAAGCAGCCCCAGTCTTTTCACATCCTGGAGTCTCTTTTATAAGAAGCCGTCACAGAGTAACTTGAGCTGAAATTACCTAGGAAAGCCAAGCCAACAGATGCTGCTAGAAGAAGAAATCCAGACAAGTTACCTCCACTAAGTGATGCATACATCACAAAATGTAGTTTCAGAGGGTAAGTACTCTAAAGGTGAGGTCAAAACTGATCATGAAAATTCACTACCAAGTTGTAACAAAGCAAACATTTTCTAAGGCTTTACTACATTTTCTTTCCTGCTGATTTTGACTCTCAACTGTAGTTTGACTCTGATAGAATGTCTCAGAAACTTCACCCAAACTTTCTTCAAACATTCCTTCAGTTCTTCCCAGTCATGTCAAGATATCCCCTCTTCAAATTCTTCTGGTTGTCTTCCCATTGCTGCTCGACCACAAAGTCTACCTCACGGTAGCTGTAAGAATCTGAAGGTAATGTGAAGGAATAGTAATGCTAAACTGGGATCCTCTAACACCAGACAGAAGTTTCCACAGTTGGCTTGCTGGTTTTGCTCTCTTAAACAGTTTAATGACTGGTGCAGTTCAGAGGATAATAAGCTAATTGGAACCTACCTAACAGGGAAAATGATCACCTCACATCATTTTTTTTTTGTCTTCCTTTTCTCATAAAAAAAAAAAAAAGCTGTATCTCATAGTTAACAAAAACTAACATTTACGGGGATATCCCACTTCTTTAGAATACACACACCAGATTCCGGGGTTCTTTTCCCATCTCATCTAAATCTTATCCTCGGGAAATACTGGGATATTTCGATGCAAGGGATCGTTTCCAACATGAACACAATGTGTCCTGACTTGGTATAGTACAGAAGTAACAGGAGACTTCCAGTCCAGGCCAAGATCTATTGACTGTGACCTTGGTGAAAACACAAGAACTTGTCTGCCAACTTTAACTGGAGCATCAAACCTGCCTACTCTTACTTCACTTCTTCCAAGGAGCACAGAGACTTGGATGGAAGTAATATCTCAAGTGTTTACCAACCAACCAACTGTCCTGGCTGGTCCTGGCTTGGATGGGATTCTGTGTACAGTGACAGAAAGGACTCCAGGGACTCTGCCCCTCCTACATCCCTTGTCTGCCCTGAGGATGGCCAGGAAAAGAGCTGTGGCTGGACCTGCTTCGCCACAGCAGAGGGAGCCCTGCCTGGAGGATTCCCCAGCCCTGAGCTCAGCTTCTACAACAAACCCATTTCCCAGACCTTTGTTAAATCTCCACTGGTCAAGTTATACTAGCAAGAGCAGAGGTCTCAAGAGTCCCCATTTGCACCAAGTCCATGGTAAAAATACTCTCCGAAGTAAAACAGTGCAGAATACAAAATTACTGGAGGAAAACAAGGGTTGATATTTTAAAAAATGCTCCCAGTACCACCCTCTTTAGTGCTTTATAGTTTACAATGAGCGGGACATTTAAATTATTTTGCGGTCTGTTTATTTTTAAGGTTTTTTTTTCTGTATTTTCTATGGACCCTGCAGCAGAGATGCCCACCAGCAGAGTGGCAAATTGGCAGCCTGAGTGCTGGAGCTGGCAGCCCTGGGGCCGAGAGGGAGAGGGGATGGGAGGGCGCAGCTGGGTGCCAGGAGACAGTCAGGGACCCCAGGAGGTTCTGGGGGGAAGGGCGCCCTGGCTCGGGTGGCCGCCCCGCCCCCTGTAGTCCAGCTGCCGCCTCCAGCGCCCCTTGCCCAGGGTCCTCAGACCCGCAACCAGGCTCTGGGATAGCACCTGGGCAGCGCTGGCATCTCCGGACCAGCAAGCCACCCTCTCTGGGCCCTCCACTCGTAGATTCCCCGGGCTGAGCACCAGTTCGCGCCCAGGGCATCTGCAACCGTATCAGTGAGGAAGGGAGGAAAGGATCTCACACAGACTGGTTGGTGGCTGCGAACGCCTGTGCCAAGCGAATCTGCGAGCAGATACGGGCTGCCCCGGTGTGGGGCGGGGGCGCGGCGGGGACCCGAGGCAAAGTGGCCGAGCATCCCCGACAACTTTGCCGGGAAATCGGGATGCAGATGGTGCTGCCGCCTTCCCACAACGAGCTCCGGGGCACTGGGAGCCTCCGGATCCGGCACCCGGGGAGCGGCCGTCGTTCAGGAGGGGAGGACCAAGTGGCTGCGGAAGGGAGAGGGTGAAGGACAGCCATGCCCACGTCCTCGCCCGATGCCCCGATGCCCCTCGCCTCCCGCGGGACCCGCCCGGACGCGGGCGGGGAACAGCGACCCGCAGACAGACGCGCAACGCGGGCAGAGAAGCCAACACGGCCCGGGGGACACGTACCTTGATCTCCTCGATGTCCAGGTTTGTTGATCTGTCCATGGAGCGAAACTAGAGGAAGTGGAGAGGAACCGGGCAAGTTGTACGCACAACCAGTCTAGTCTTTTAGTTTCCAGCTGAAACTCGGCTTCATCCTCCGCCAAGCCCTGGCGGCTTCTCTCAATCTCATTCTCCGTGATCTCCCGGCTCCACCGGTTAAAAATAATAAAAATAAATAAATAATAATGACAATTCACTTTGTTTTACTTCCTCAAAGATTTAGTGACAGGTGATCTTTACCACGCTGCAACACAGCTCAGTAGAATCAAGCAGAGCGGGGGGGCGGAATCCACTCTATTTAAGATTATTTCTTCTTCTGCAATAAGCTTAGAAACCAGTGAAATGCTGCATCCCAAGAAAAAAAGCTGCTTCCCTGGACAACATCATGCGGCAAATTTCAAGTAAATGTGTTCAAACTGAAGAGAGGAGTATATGATAAAAGCCTTTCTCCGCCAGGCTTACTCTGGTAGCTAATTTAGCACACTGTGAGTCCCAGACATTAGCAGTGATCAATTTCAGTGGCTAGATAAGCGAATCCCCGAAGTCCTGCATAGACTTAAAAAAAATGTCTTGCAGCTAAGAGGTATTCTCTCAGTGGGGAAAAGACGGTAATAAAGTCTGGAGGGAACGTTCTCCTTTGAAGGTTATGCTAAAAGAGTTGCGAGAATAGGAGGTGGATCCCACAGAGAGCAGAAGGAGAGAGAGGGAGAGCGAGCAAGCAATCTTCCCTCCGCTTTGCTGTTTTACCGGCCTTCACCGCCAGGTGACTTCACTTCTGTCTTCCACAGCCACCACTAAGGGGATTTCTCTCATCTGTCAAAAAGCAACATTTCCTCTTCAGACAAATGCTGTCGCTGGGTCTTAAAGACTGCCCTCTGTCCGCAACCCACTAGGTGACAAGCATTTTAATTCCTTTTTTACACTCCCTCATCTTGTTTCAAAACCTCTGGGAGAAAGACGCTAGTGTCTGTCTTTTTCAGATATTCAGTTTGATCTCAGCTGTGTTGGTGACGGGTTGATTTTTGCTTCTGATTTTGTTTATAACTAAGTACTGACTTTAAAATGAGGGCAAGCCATGTTAAAGGAAATTTCTTGCAATGGTGCTTCGTATAGATAAGATACGCTTTGATTGGGAAAATTTTTAAAGAGATTCTGACAGGTCAGTGCATTTCGCTTGTGTACTGTAAATTTGCAGAAAAGGTTCATTTGCTTCATTTTAATGTCTTACTGTAAAACCTTGACTTTTGAAGGGATTCAGTCTCGTTTTATTATGACAAATAAAGTTCTCAACCTTAGAGATGTTTTGAAATTCAGGGAAAAAAAAGATCTATCATAGAAATACTTCATTTTCTAAAACAATATGTCGTTTAAAAGAGAATCTGGACATGCCTAGTCTAGTCTCCTAGTCTCCCTCTCTAACTTCATTTTCATACTTGTCTGCTGATTAACTCCAACCACCTTCTCAACCTATGCACCTGCCATATCTTCTGCCATTAGCTGTTAACCAAGCTGCTGCCCACTGTCAGGACAGCTCTCGCCTCCTCTGGCTCTGTATTTACCTCGCTCACACTCCAAAACAAAGCTGCCTCCTTAGAAAAGATTGCCCACAGGTGAGTCCTTCAGATCTTCTCCTCTTTGCTCTTGTCACAATGGTAACCTCAATTTGTCATTATCCCTCACGTGCCTTTGTTACCTGCTTGTGTGCAAGATGCCCTCAGCAGACTGCAAGCTCTGGAGGGCTCGTTCTATACCACTCTTTTTCATCAGTGCATCCGGACAGCCTAGCAGATGATAAGCACACAAATGTGCATGGAGCAGATAAATGTGCGTGGGAAGAAGTCTGAACAGTTAGAATCCTAATGCCTAAACACATCAATGACTCATTTCCCTCTTTCCCCCTACACACATTCACACACACACACACACACACACACACACACACACATTTTTCCCCATGTAATCTGAAGCTGTGCATCTGGGGATTTGCTTTATCATTAACCATGATGAGTTCTTTATCCCATCTTTATGCAACATGCTTTCTTTAAAACTTTGACTTCTGAGTACAGCATTCAAGGGTAACATCACAGAGCCAGTAGTCTTTAATTAGTAGGGCTGTGCATCAGAGCCTCAAAATAAATATTACATGTTCTGTTTACATAATTATCTCTCATAACATATGGTGAAAAATATAACAAACTTGTAAGTTATCACCACATGAACTTATAAAAACGGTAACTGAAAAAGAGCTTCTTTCTAGAAAGTTTCAGTCATTCAACGTCAACAAATGTAATTTACTTCAAGTCAGGCATTTCCATACGAAGTACTTGCATATTGTATAGACAAGATATATTTGCAAACTGACACAAAGATAGCTTTCAGACTGAGAAGGGTGAAAATATATCTCAAGGAAGATATATGTGTAAATAAACAATGTGTATTTCTATGGAAGACTCTACCATTTCTCTAACTCATACTTTTTACTATGATATAAAATTATATTTAAAAAGTAATATTGTACTTACCAATAAAGCTAGCTAAACTATGTTATTTAAAAGTCTATATAAGGTCATATATGTGTGCATATATGTATGAATGCATATAATAAACTTAAATCTTTTTTAGTGAATTTGACAATAAAAACTTATTTTCAATATCTGATGTTAGATAGACTGGGAATTTGTGAACTATAAAACTATTGGTAACTTCCACATCATTTATATACTGAAGTCTAGATAAATGTCTATAGAGCAAGAGATTTCTATGTATTTCACTATTTCTTGAGTTACCATGAAAAATCATTATACTAAATATGCTTAAAAGCAAAAACCAAAATGTGTTTTTTGTTAACATATGTCTCTATTACCTTTCAAGGTAATCAGGACTCAGTTCTACTTCATCAGAGCTATAACTAGATGAGACAACTATCAGAAAACTGAATCACCTTAAATACACTTGAAATAGGGCAATGGAAGAATGATGACGTGAACTAAGAAAAGGAATGTCTACTAGATATCCTGAATCTCAACGTCATAACTAAGAAAGTTACCCATGACCTGACTGTGGAAGGGAAATGATGCTGGTCTATAACAGAGTGAAAGGGAAAAGATTCAATACAGCAACATTCAAAGACAAACTACACAGAGCAATTAGAATCCCTAAGCAAGAGAAAAGCCATGTGGAAACACCTGCGGCTTGTGAGATGATATACACTCCAGATCACTCATCCCTAGATAGATTCATCAATGTCACCTTCTACCATAGGATACTGAAGCAAGTGTACACCTGCCATTATGGGCTGATTTAAATTACAGAAGTGGACCACTTGTAAATCAATATGCTTTTTTTTTTTTACATAGAGAGTATAATTCTTATTCATGTATGGCTTAAAAGCCCTGGCAGAATTTTAAATTTTGTAATCCTTTATAGTCCTCTCTTCAAACCCTCCTGCCAATGTGCAATTTTATGCTTTTATTTAGATTTTCATGGTGCATTACATAGCAAAGCAATATTTATTTTCATGACTTGAAATTATTAAAAGGAGAAGTATTATATACCTAATTAAAACAAACTCTTAAAGGAATTATTTACATACTTGCCCCAAGTTAATGTGTACTATTCAGTATTTGTATTCATATATTTGAAATAATCATCACAAAAGTATTATTTCTCAAAGATGTTATTTTTCTTTCCATGAAGTTTTTAAAGTTACATATTAGAAAATACTGAAATAGAAAATATTAATTGTTTTATTTTTTCTATGTTACATAATTTTACATGCAAGAGATGAGGAAAGATATGTGAACTATTAATATTTGTGATATAGTTGAAAAGATATCCTTTGCTTTTCCTCAAAAATGATTATATCTTATAGCATAGATGTATATAGAAAACAATGCTGTCATTAAAGTACTTTCTGTTAACCTTTAGCATACATCATGCTCTAGTCCAATTTTTTTCTAAGGTTAAAAAAGAAAAGTTAGACCTTCAAAAGCCAAGAAATAGCAAAGAAAGGAAAGGACAAAAGAATAAATGGACACTCTTGGGTCAGCTTTAGACAAAACCAATTTATGGGGAACAATAAAAGCTACCAAAAAAATGAATCAGGGAGCATTTTTAATTTATATTTTGATATGATGGGAAAATATTGGCAAATGTTTCTTTATAGTTAAATAAGATGTTAAACTTCTCAGCTCTGTGATTTAAAAGTATGTGGAATTATTAGAGCTGCTTTACAACAAAGAAAATAGTTTACAAAATATAATAGAAGATTTCCTTGACAGACTTAAGCAGTGTGGTGATTAATACTAATAGTCTTACAAACATCTCAGAAAAAAAATAATTTATTGGAGGTGACAATCATGAATATTGGTAATTATAGTTTGAAGTTTCAAATGTAACCCACCTCAAAATGCTAAATGTCTTGTGTAGTGTAAGAAATAGAGACATAACAACTCTGTGCAAAGTAGGTGGTTATGAACAAATAGCACAATAAAAACAGAATTAAAGCTAATAAGAAATATAAGAGTTAAGACTTTAACACAGTAATAAACAAAAAGAGGATGTTATCACATATCAAAGAACATTATGTTATAATTATAAGAGCACAAATAAATGGAAAGAAATATTGTCAAACATAGTCGAACAAAAGCTACTATTGATCTTACATGTACTTTCCTCTGAAAAACAATAATCAATTTCTTTAAAAGCTTGAAATAGTGAACTCTAAAGCTATAATTGGACCCTAATAGAGTACAAAGCTGAAAACAATTTTACTCAGTTAAACAATCCTCTTATTAAGCATAAACAGTAATCTTATTAAGTAATCTGAAAAAAAAAACAAAAAAGCTATTTCCTCATTATGCATAGCATGCTGATCTTTTTCTATTTAATATCAGCCAATTCTTCAGTAAAACTCATTTCTATAAACAAGCTTAATATCAAATTTTTAACTAAACTTCTAGACTGAAAGTGGTGTTTCGGGGAGTATTTTTTATTCCAACAAAGAAACCTAAGACTTGGGCTTTCTCCCTAGACATGCAGAAGTGATGAGCCAGTAAGGGCAATATCCACAGCAGTCAAAAAGCCCTATGAACCACTTGTCACTCAGAGTTCTGTGGGAGCAGTGAAAGGGACTGGACTACAGATAAAGAAGTAGAGGAATAAAACTATAATTAATTTTAAAGAAGGGTATAAATAGCCAAAATGAACTGAAAATGGTATTGGCCTTGGGTTGTGTACATTTAGAGCAGACCAGGAAAACATGGGGAATCTGAAAAACATTAATGTGATTAAATTCTAAAATACAACTCTTTATTACTTAGCCTCAAGTTTGAAAATTTTCCTATTCTGACAATCACAATAATGCTATAAAATAAAAATTTGTTTATCTGTTCTATTTATTGACATATACTTGGTTTTTGAAATTTGTTTTCTGTGAAAATTAGTTAATATAAAATTTCATTTTATTCATATATTCTCCATAGCTAAAACAAAATAAATTAAATAACCAAAGTTATATATTATATATATCTTAAATAGTTGCTTAAATATAAAATTGAATCTTAATGAATATGCTTGAATCCTTTTCAATTTAGTCTTTTGAGGGGATTGAGGAGGTGTCACAGGACGTTCTAAAGTTAATTTTAAGCATATGTTGACAAACTTCTTACTGTCATTGATTTGTATTTTTGTCCTGTATCTTTAGTAGTTTAGACAATTTTCTGTAAGAGAATTTTGCTACTTTAGCTAATGTTAAAATGATTTTATTTTACATAAAATTCTTGAGATATTCTAAGGTTATAGAATCGGCAATCAAAAAAAAAAGATATAACACTGTGTTACTTAAAATATCACTGACTTCCTGAATACAATCAACAGTAACAAAAAATAGAGGTGAAGGAAAACATGGGGCCTTAGGGAGCTGTGAGTTAGTTGGGAATATCAATCTTGCAAGATAAACTAAGTTTATATCCAGTGGTCACAAACTACTAAAGCTACCATAACTTCATTGCAGCTATTCCAGCATGAGGCAGCCTAGGTCAACTTGTACTGTACCCATCAGTGACTGTTCAGAGGAGAAAGTTAGACAGAATGTATCTGAGGATTTTTTTAAGCCTTATTGTGCATGAAATTTTTGTTATGTTATCTTGAAAAGAGAATTCATTCACCACAAACCTCAACCTGACTAATAGTATGTGTCAAAATGATAAACAGTTTCCTAAAAAAATCTAGGAATATCTATTAATGCCCCAGTGAAGAATAAAACACACTTCTGCAAACACTTCTCAGAAGGAAGGTGTTCTTTCCCAAGTGGAGTCTGGTGGTTTCATTATTACTAAACTTGCCTGCTCTGAATGAAGTCAGAGCCTCCATCCATGCTTCTAGGTTAGGTTTGTTTGCCTGGTGCTCATCAAAACATATCTATAAGTAAAAGACTGAAAACTGTGATTCTTCCAAAGGTAATGTTCTTGGAAATAGATGCTTACAAGGGAAGACTTTCCAAAATACATAATTATACATATGAATCACTTTGATCTAGAGAATGATGACTTAATTCAACTGTGATTAGGTATGTTTGTTTTGATATGTAAACACATTCAGGTAAAGTGCATGTTAACTAGAATTCTGAATACCAAAGACAGAATGAAGCATCTGTATAGATTTTTCTTTCAATAATTCATTTTAGAAGCAGACTCACTAGACAGCCAATTTTAGCTCATGTTATAAACTCACCTTCATAATTATTTTTTACTGTATTGGTCTTTTTCAACTAGTAATATGGTAAAGTTAATTTTCTACCTGTTTTTTCTAATAAAGAAGCAATATATGAACTTTCTGTATTTTCATTAAAAACTAATTTCACAAAACTACATTTGATAACATTTTATAAATGTTTGCTCTTGAATCACTTGTAAGGTTAGAGAACCATTTTTAATTTATTCTATATAGCCCTGAATCACAAAAAATCTGCCCATTATCATGTATTTATCTACCTTTATTTTATGTATATAAAATCTTAATTCAAATATAGAATTCCATACTTCTATAGTCATCAGAAAGAGTAAAATAACATTTTATGATTAAAAATAAGAAAATGCTTTCTTCAGAAAACTTACTCAAACTTCCTTTAAAATTTAATAATGTAAAATGTTGTGTCTTTGATAATGTGGTGGTTTGAATGAAAAGTGGACCCTTTAGGCTCATGTATTTGAAAACATGATCCCTAGACACTGGGGCTGTTTTGGAAGATTGTAGAACCTTTAAGAGGTGGACCCTTGAGGGAGGAATTGATGGGGCGGGGGGGGGGAAAGGCAGGGAATGGGACAGGTCTTGAAGTTTTATAGCCAGACCCCACTTTCTGTTCTGCCTCTGCTTCCTGACTCTAGCTACAGTGTGACCATTTGGTTTCTTGCTCCTGTTGCCATGCCTTCGCTTCCATGATGGAGTGTATTCCTGGATCTATAAGCAAAAAAACCTAAATAAATAAATAAACAAACAAACACTCTCCTTCCTTAAGCTGCTTCTAGTCACTTATTTGTTCATAGCAATGAAAAAAGTAACTAAATAGTAATGATGAGATTGACAATTTCAGGAACATTTTGACTTTTGGTACCAAATATTGCTGCCATATACCACTGTCTTCTGACAGAAGACCAACCTGTCAAATTACTTTTTCCAGCTCAATATTTTGCACATCAGAGTTATATGCAATCTTTTCTAGATTTTCTCATACTATCGCCACTTGTAAATTAAAAAAAAAACAATCAGTCAAATTAGGGTGGAAGTATTACTCAGTGGTTAGAGCCCTTACCAATCCTATATGAGGCTATATGTTTGATCCTCAGCACTGAAAAAAAAAAACAAATAAATAAAAAAATAAAACTTCTGGAGAGATAGCTTAGTGGTTAAGCCATTTGCCTTCAAAGCCAAAGGACCCCAGCTCAATCCCCAGGACCCATGTAAGCCAGATGCACATGGGGGTGCATGCATTTGGAGTTTGTTTGCAGTGGTTGGAGGCCCTGACATACCCATTATATCTCTTTCTCAAATAAATATATAAAATATATTAAATAAATAAATAAAACTTCTCCCAAACTTTTATGTCTGTTTATACAAAAAATAATATGATAGTCATAAAAATATGTCTCTTAGGAAAGAGGGAGAATTGGAAAACTATAGAGAACCAACATTCACGGATATCTGAAGTGTAAAGAACCCTCTTCAAGAGATGTCACACAAGCACCTATTACAGAAATGGGGCATGTCCTTCACTTCACCCCAAGACCAATGGAAGAACCCCAGGCCCAATGTGGTCACATTATAGAATTATATTTTGTGTTCACCCTTCTCCCTGACTGAACACTGAAATAAGTATTGGCCAGTTGGATCTCCTTAGAGGCTGGTCCACTTCCTGTTGGTTTGCTTGAGTGCTGCATGAGTTTACTAGGGCTTCCATAACCAGACACGACAGACTGGATGACTCATACAGCACAAGTTTATTACTCATCATTCTGACGGCTAGGCGTCCAAGGTCAGCATATCAATAGGTTTGGTTTCTTCCAAAGTCTCTGTTCTTGGTATCTTCCCAAGGCCTCTTCTGTGTGTGTTTACCTCCTTGTCTCTCCTTGTAGGTCTAAGTGCCTACTTCTTATAGTATGTCCATCCAGATTGGATTATGGTCTGCCTGTCAGCCTCATTTTAATATGTCTTAAAGTACAGTCACATTATGAGGTGGTATAATTTGAATTTTCAAAATATGAATTTTTAGGAGGTCACATATAAGAATATAACAGTAGTAAGAAAGTTTGCTGTTCTAACATTATTACAAAAGGCAGTTTATTTGAACATAGCATGATCTATGTCATCTATGGTATGATCTAAGTCTGCTATTTGACATTTCGTCAGTGACCATACCAATTTTCCTTCCTAGAAGCCTCAGGCATGCTTCATTTCATTACCTCTCCCTCACTATCCCCTTGGTTAAAGTACTAAGTGACCATAGGGTGACCTAGTGATAGTATTTTAGAGGAAGGCCACTGCTAATTAAATTTTGCTACTGATGTGATTGAATTCACTAAAAGGCAATGTACTGACCCTTAGTCATACAAAACTTGTTAAAATGTTTCATTTCTTTCTGCATGGTACCTAAAAGCAATTAATATTTTACATGATTGATACCCAAAATCTCTGGACTGTTTCTATTCCTTATTCTTTTGCCCTATCTTTTTCTAGTCAGCACCTTGCCAACAGCAGGTGGCAAGCATACACTATGAACACTCCCTTTGGTAAATTTTACCTCTGCCTTGAAAGATCTGCCTTGCAAGTTTTCTGTGGCAATAGTCCTCCAGATTGAGGTCACAATGTGTCAGAACCCACCAACTTTTAAGTCTGTTACCTGATATCATGGCACAGTTGGCTATTAAGTCCATGCCAAAAGTTGGGCAAAGGGGAAATATGAGTATGAGATTCCTGGGAAGAATGGAGGAAATAGCATACTTCCATCCTGTTCACATTGCACTGACCAGAGGCAGGAACATCAACCAGGCTCATGAAAATGCTGACCATAGAAAATGTGGTACTGGTATCTCACTTGACAGAAGAGAACACCTGTGGGCAACTGTGTGGTTCTCTAAGATAAGACAAGAAAGAATCTTTTGCATATTTGTTTATAGCACAAACAAAACAGTTCACATGTCCACTATCACTGGAATGGATACATGATTATAAGAAAAGCTTGGCTATACTCTATAAAAATAAAAACATGGGGCTGGAGAGATGGCTTAGTGGTTAAGGTGCCTGCCTCCTAAGCCTAAGAACGCTGGTTCCAATCTACAGCGGTTCCAATCTTCAGGTCCCACATTTAGCCAGATGCAGTGATGCAAGGGCGCAATGCCGCACTTGCCCACAAGAGGGCACACACATCTAGATTTTGTTCACAGCAGCTGAGACACTGCTGGCGCTCCCATTCTCTATCTGGCTCCCTCTCCCTCTCTCTCTCTCTCTCTCTCTCTCTGTGTCTCTCTCTAAAAAATAAACAAATAAATAAATAAATAAATAAATAAATAAATAAACAAACAAACAAACAAACAAACGTGTAAAACCAAGTGACATACTAATATAGTTAATGTCAAAATCCAAAGGTTTAGATAATAGAGGCAGCAAACTATACATTTATTTATTTGGCTCCTATGCTTCTGATACTATATAGATACACTAACCATTGGTGTCCTCACAAGCATTCATAGAAAATTGCTCACTTAGATTCTGAATACTTTGTGCTAGGTGCAAAACCCCATGGCCTTAAACAAGAGCTAGGCTGTTTGCAATATAACAATCTCAAATGGTAAAATTTCTTAATAGTTCAACAACACATCAGTTCAGAAATAGAAGGAATATGAAGAGTAGAACAAATTGTCCCAGAAATTCATTGCAGTCTACACTGTGTTCCAGTAAATGTGGTAGTGTTCACAGGAAGCACACATGAATAGTAAATGTGATAGAGTGTGCACAAGAAAGACACAGAGACAGTAAGTGTGGTAGAGGGTGCACAGGAAAGATACAGGGACAGTAAGTGTGGTAGAGTGTGCACAGGAAAGACACAGGGACAGTAAGCGTGGTAGAGTGTGCACAGGAAAGACACAGGGACAGTAAGCATGGTAGAGTGTGCACAGGAAAGACACGGGGACAGTAAGCGTGGTAGAGTGTTCACAGGAAAGACACGGGGACAGTAAGGAAAGAAGTAAACGTGGTAGAGTGTGCAGAGTGTGCAGGAAAGACACAGGAAAGACAGGACAGTAAACGTGGTAGAGTGTGGTAGAGTGTGCACAGGGGAAGTAAACGTGGTAGACAGGAAAGACACGGGGACAGTAAGCGTGGTAGAGTGTGCACAGGAAAGACACGGGGACAGTAAGCGTGTAGAGTGTGCACAGGAAAGACACAGGGACAGTAAGCGTGGTAGAGTGTGCACAGGAAAGACATGGGGACAGTAAGCGTGTAGAGTGTGCACAGGAAAGACACGGGGACAGTAAGCGTGGTAGAGTGTGCACAGGAAAGACACGGGACAGGACAGTAGAGTGTGAAAGACACGTGTGCAAGTGTGATAGGAAAGAAAGACACGGGGACAGTAAGTGTGATAGAGTGTGCACAGGAAAGACACGGGGACAGTAAGTGTGATAGAGTGTGCACAGGAAAGACATGGGGACAGTAAGCGTGTGGAGTGTGCACAGGAAAGACACGGGGACAGTAAGTGTGATAGAGTGTGCACAGGAAAGACATATCCATCAAATGTGTGATTTAAATTTTATCATTGCTATTACAAGGTGATATTCACAGAAGAATCTGCATATAGTGATTTTAAATCCTGTTTGTCAAAGCTTGGTCAAAGTTTTAAGGTTAGTCCGGGAAAGGCGGTGGTTGCAAGCTTTCCAGCTTCCTCTGCTCTCTTCTTAGACAGGAGAGGGAATGAGGAACGCTTATGAGACTCCTGATGTTATAATGGTAGCTTAACATGAGAACATCTTAGGGGCAGAAGCCTGAGGCTAAATGAGAAAATAGGGCAAAATAGTGAAAAGTAGTATAACATACAAGTGGGAGTTGAGACCGGGTGTGGTGGTGCACACCTTTAATTCCAGCATTCCACTCAGAAGGCATAGGTAGGAGGATTGCTGTGAGTTCGAGGCCAGCCTGGGACTAACAAGTGAATTCCAGGTCAGTCTGGGCTAGAGCGAGACCCTACCTCAAAAGAAAAAGAAAAGTATGAATAGATCTGAGTACCTATTAATCACTTCAAATATTGGGAAAACACCTTAAACCTCTTAGTTTGCTAATCTGGATATTGAAGGCTTGGTGAAAATTAAATTAGTTAATACTAATACATCCCAAATGCTTAGAAACTTGCTGGCACCTGGCACATTCAAGATCAATATGAGCCACTGAGTTTACAATCATCCTGTTGTAATTCTCAGCCCAGGCTTAGAAGTTAGCAATAAATCTATGAGCGGAGAAACTGCATGGGTGGCTGAATGGGAATCCTAAACGTTGCTAAGGCAGGTGATGGGCAGGGGTAGCGGGCACATGTGGAAGAGATAGTCATTAGGCAAGACAGGAGAGTGAGGAAGGAAGGATCTCATTGTTACCATGCCTTCTCATATTGTTAAGTATGCCCTTTCACTGGGCTTTGAGCAGCACTTTAAATGTCCCTATCAACTTTAGAATACTATTTAAATGACCTTGTATTTTTCTTCTGATAGTGTCAAAGGGTTTCTAAAATGCAGGCATTAATTTTGTACTGATACATCTTTCTGACCGTCAATCAGACTCTCCTTGCAATATCTGGATAATTTCCTGTAACAAGATAACCAAGAAACATGCTATTTACATATTAAATACTTTTAAAGAAGGAATTGTGTTATCATCTTCTTTCTATAAAGTTCTAATTATAGTGAAACTTTTGTCATTAGGAGAAAATTTTGACATGATACTCCTTTCAATGTGTGTACAAGTCATGCAGCAGGAAATCCAGAGAAGAGTGTTCACCATGATTCTGGTAAGACAGAAAGCAGTTCACATTCAGTAAACTTAAAAATGTATGTGATCAATGGTAATATCCAAAAGGACTGATTGTACATTAAAGGAAAATTTAGACGTGTTGATTTTTTTTGTTACCAACATCACTACCAGTTTGTTTTTATTTATTTATTTATTTATTTATTTATTTATTTATTTATTGCATGAGTAGCCAGGCTAGTTTCTTAGCACTTATATTAAATGACCGATTAGACTTTTATAGGGAAAATTTCAGAAAAGAGATCCAAATGAAAATTCCATCAGACTAGCTGAAAAGATGAATAGAAGTTATTTAAGAAATAGTCTGTCTTAAATGTATGTGTTTAATATAAACATAATAATGATATGAATACTGCTATGGACAAACCACCATATGAATTGCTGGGCATGGTAGGGCAAGCCTTTAATTGCAGCATTTGGGAGGCACAGGTAGGAGGATCACCATGAGTCTGAGGCCACCCTGAGACTATATAGTGAATTTCAGGTCAGCCTGGGCTAGAGTGAAACGTTATCTTGAAAAACCAAAGGGGAAAAAAGTTAAAATTTGGTGTTATTTTATTCAGAGCAAAGTTTAAAAGTTTTAAGTGCAGAAATATATTCAAATCCAAACAACCAAACTCCCAATATCCTATAGCAGCATAACCATAATTTCTGCTCTAGTCATTCTCATTTATATAACTCCATCTGTGATATCAAGTTCTGATGCAATGTATTTGTACTTAAGTAGACAAATAGATATGTTTCAAAAGACAAAAATCAAAAGAGGACTCTCTGTGACAAATATTTTCCTACATGGGAGTTCCTTGTCATTACCCAGTGGGAATTTGTCCTGAACAAGGGCAATGAACATCTAGAGTTTTAAGATCAGTTCTTCAATAAGGAGGCGAAAGTCTTTTCAGTATTAAGAGCAGAGTTAACTCTGTTAAGCACTGGCTCCACACACTTGATATGTGAAGATGCCTACTGATGTTCATCTCTTTAAACCCCCACAATTTATAAAACAACAATACCTCCTATCTTATGAGGTTATAGTAGCGTTATTGAAAGTAGATGATTCAGATAAAAGTGTTAATGAATGCTAACACATAGTAAATAATTACTACTATCATTATTATCATTTTCTTAGCATTGTTTATCAAAGTAGTTAGTAATCTATATGAAGACCAAAAGTATAGTCATTACAGTCTTGTTGCTGTAAACAAATACCTGACCAGAAGCAATTTAAGGAAGGAAAGGGATTAGAGCCACTTATAGTACAAAGGGATATTCCATCACGGCAAGAAACACAGTGACAGGAACTGGGAGCCAGCATGCCACATTGCAGCAAGAAGCAGAGAGAAAAATTAAGTGGGTCTAAGCGATAACACCTCAAACCTGTCCCTCAGTGACTCATTCCCTCCAGCAGGGTTCCATCTCCTGAAGATCCCCAACCTTCCCAAACAATGCCACCAGCTGGGGACCAAGTGTTAAACAAATTTTATATCTAAACCATAACAAAAGGTAAGTGAAACTTAAATATATCTATAATAATATGTTAATAGGCTGGGGAGAAGGCTCAGCAATTAAGTGTTTGCTGTGGGAGCAAGAGTACCAGAATTGGATTTTCAGCACACTGGGGGGCAGCTGGGAGGTAGGGATGTACACCTGCACATTCCTGTAACTCAGCACTGAGTGGGGCAGAGACATTACAATTAGCAGGGCTTCTTGGACAGCCTGCTAGCCAAAGAATGTGTAAGTCTGGGTTCACTGAGAAACTCTGTGTCAGGAAAGTAAGGCAGAAGAGCAAAAGGGAAGGACACCTGAAGTCTTGTTCTGGCCTCCTCATATGTGTGTGGAGCATGTACCTGCCTGCACATATGCACACACATACAACACAAAAACACATCATATGCATACATACACCAAAAATGTATGTTACTGATAAATATTGCATTATATAAGTCTATATTGTTGTATTACATATTAGTTTATATCTATATGTATATGTATGGTTGTGTTTCTATAATATATTATGTACTATTAATAACCACAATAATTAATGAGTGAATAAGAACTTAGGAGTAAGGATAATAAGTGGATAAGATCTTAAGCAAGGGAGAGAAAAAATGATTTAATGCTTGTACAGATGAAGGCTTTATTTTCTCATCTGGGACTCAGGGAGTAGAGTGAGAACCTTAATCCCAGCTGTGGCACAGTATTTCCCTGTCTCTGCTTTCTGAACTACCAAAAACCATCACCTCGGTTTTGCCTCTAATCCTGCTGGGAATGACACAAAGCTCCACTGGTCCTCACCGATGAGATCCTAGACACTATTCTGATATCTGAAACTGGCCTCTGTGCATTCCTGCAGTGCCCTTGTGCCAACAACAGGAGTCAGGTTTACTGAAGCCCTCCACCTGGGTCACCACTGGCATTACCAGAGGTGCCTCTACTGTGAGCAGCACTGCCAATGTCAATGATGCACCTGCCAATCCCTGCCTGCTGTACACAGGCTGCCCACAGCCAGGAGTGAGCATGTTTCCAGCACAGTAAAGCTCAAGGGAACAGCACTGTGCAGACATCGCTTCCTAATATTCTGATCTGCCAGGAAATGTTTGGAGTCTCCATGCATTTCCTGAGGGACATTAACGTGTAAAACTCTGTTGGGCTTTATCTTTTCTTTCTTTCTTTTTTCTTTTTTTTTGTAACTATAGGATGATATAGTGATGTTTTTGGAAGCTTATAATTACAAATAGATAACTATAACACAGTGTATTAAATGATTTTTAAATTCTGCAAAATATGATAATCTCATTTCTTAAAGGAATAGTGGTTTAGTTATGAATTTCTGTAAGGTAATTGCAAAATAAATAATTTATAGAGCTTTGACTGAACAAATAAAGAGAATTCTTGAAGAAATAAAAGTTAGAAAAGAGCCAGGAGTGATGGTGCACGCCTTTAATCCCAGCACTTGGGAGGCAGAGGATTGCCGTGAGTTCAAGGCCACCCTGTGACTACATAGGGAATTCCAGGTCAGCCTGATCTAGAGTGAGACCCTACCTTGAAAAACAAAACAAAAATTTATAAAAGAGGTTTACATGGAAATCAACTTTTATTGATTGTTTTACTTCAAGAAAATAAATAACTTATTAATACATTTGTCCAACATATATTACAAATCAAAATATGAGTCAATGTTCAAAGAGAAAAATATAACATTATTATCTTATAAATCTGCTGTTAACACAACTTTTATGCTATGGGCCTCAGTGGTACTTTTTGAAAAATACTTTTATTTATTTGCAAGCAGAGAGAACAGTAGAAAAAAGAGAGGCAGAGAGAATGGGTGTGCCAGGGACATCAGCCACTGTACATAAGCTCCAGAGGCATGGGACCCTTTGTGCATCTAGATTTACATGGGTACTGGAGAATCAAACCCAGGTCGTTAGGCTTTGTAGGCAAGCACTTTCACTACTAGGCCATCTCTCCAGCCCCTCAGTGGTACTTTTTAGTACAATATAAACATTAAGCCCTCAACGGCTACTTCAGTAATTGAAAATTGCATCAGGAATTTTACTATTTTTTCCATAATATTTCAGTGCTCTGCTTTGTAATTCCATGTGATAACTCATTCATTTCCATGGACTAAGTGATATCACTTCCAACTTAGTTAGTCCAATGTCCTTGCTTGCTCTGTGGAATTAAAAGTTTCTCTGTGTTCTAACTCCTGTGCATTTCTTAATATGAATTTTTGTCCCTCACGTATATTTTTAAACACATTCTACTATTTATGTAAAGGTATAAAATTTTTGCCCCTTCAAACATATATAGCAATTTTTAAACTGTATAATTAGACCGTATCAAATTCTCTTCACAGTCAGGCTCCTGGGGATGATTTTGTAAACTCACTTCTTCCACATGCTCATTTACCTTTCCTGCTCAATCCTTTTGCTCCCAAAGGAAGAACAAAACAGGCTGTAATGAAATGGCTTGCAGATCCAGGGACTACTTTGGGGTTTTTGCTAAATATTTCAAGTTTTGATTGCATTGAAAGCTAAATGAATCTTTTTATTGCTTATCCTTAACTTTCTTGCACTGGCTCCCACAACATTCCTCTTGCTTTCTTGGTCCAGAAGATGAGCCTCCCCATCGCCTTTTTGGGTTTGTTGTCTTCTGTTCTTCTTTTGAAAGTTGATTTATCCAGCTTACCACCTCTTCTTCCACTGAAATGCAAGGTTTAATCTTTTAGTTGTATGTTCTATGCTGCAAGAAAAGTCCACACTTCTCTATTAGAGCCATATGCAGTTTCTCAAAATTTCAAAACATTTATTCCTCAGACCTTTTCTCCTGCCTGAGCTATTCCTCAGACAGATACAGTACATTTACTGTCAGTCAGCAATTATTCATTGAATATCTACAATATATAAGAAAATATCCTAGGCTAAAGGAATACAACAATGGCCACCTGTCTCACCTTTATTATCACAGCCATAAATATTGGTCTATTTTCCATCATGGCAAAAAATGCCTGACATAAATACCTTAAAGAAGAAGATCATTTTTGTCTCACAGTGTCAGGGTTTCCATCCATGATTGCTTGGCCCTATTGCCTTTGGTCCTGTGGGGGCACAGTACATCATGACGAAAATATTGTAGGTAGAGGCTGTTCACATTATAGTGGATGGTAAACTAAAAACAGACAAAGAGGGTGACATTCCAACATCCCTTTCCATTAGGCTGACACCGTAAAGGTTCCACCACCTCCCAGTCACACCAAAGACTGAAAACCAAGCCTTTAACACGCACATCTTTGGGGAGCATTCCACATCCAAACTCTAGCACGTAGTAAGGGATGTTTTGTGTGATGACACATCTGACATTATTAGCCATTCTGTTAAACCTTTCTGGTGGCTTCCCATTATGTTCCACATCTGACACTTTTCAGAGTCTATAAAATCATATAACTTGCCCTGTCCTTGCTACTTTTGCAAGTTTTCATCACAAACCTAGCTCAAATGCTCATCTCAAACAATCTAGAAATGTACTTTCTTCACTCTATAAATGTCAATCGACAACTCATGAAAATATATCCTTTCTATATCCTTCTCAAATTAAATATGAACAAGATAATATTATAAGACAGTAGAGATTACAGGGAACTTTTATGATGGAACTTTTTGAACTATCAGTAATATTTATTACTCAAAATCTTTCTTCTCAAAATGATAGACACCCATATTTTGCAAACACATCTATTCATAAATCTGGATATATAAATTGTAAATTGTTATTTTTAGATAACTTCTCTCATGCACGTGTCTCTGCACTTTCTCTGTATCCTGATCTTTTGTTTAACTTTTTCTTCTTTGCTATCCAATTTTCCTGACTCACCTTGAAGGAGAAATGGGAGGAAGCTACATTCCTTTAGGCCATTTCAGTTAGAAACAGACTCAGGGAAAACAATGCAATCTTGCCCTGGTATGAATGGAACTCTTGGCAGGAATGGAACTTTGTGTCTAACCAGAAGACTCATCCACTATAGCTACTGAGCCTCATGTCACCCACAGTCTAGCATGCTACCTAGACTGGTAACCTTCACTACCCAGGTGGGCTGACCCCCGGGGCCTACCATTCAAATCTACCAAGGAACCAGGTCTTCCCTTTGCATACCTGAATCTGAAGAAAGAATACAATTCAATCAACTATCAAGGCCATTTCACCTTCTTCTTTGGTAAAGGTAGATTCAGGAAGACTATAGATTATATAAAATCCCAAAGTAACAATAGGACAATAGATTTACAAACAAGGTCATTTATGACTTATATAAAAACATTTTCCCTAGGGAAATGTAGTTTTATACATTATCTGAGAACACCGTGTTAAATACAAAGTACTTAACAAGTAAACTTAGCTAGGCTACCACTCATATTTCAATGAAATTTTGCTTTGTGTTTGCCATTCTTAGTACCTAAATTGATGTGAAATGATTGTTTTCAAATGATTCTTAACGCTAGGGCTGCGTGAAGGAGAAAGCTAGATCCTTTTAGGCAGTTTAAGTTAGAAACAGGCCTAGAGAAGACTGATGCCACTTTTCTCTGACATAAACGGAACTCTTTGCAGGAATGAACACATGCCTGATCAAGACTCAGCTACAGTGACCCCTGGTGTCCACAGTCTAGCACACTGTGGCCTTGGCCTTCACTACCCAGGTGGGTTGGCCCTGGCCCCTTCAAATCTATAAATTAATAGGGTCTTTCCTTTCTACTTGCCTGTATCTGACAAAAGAATACATTTCAATCAACTATAAAGGCTATTCCAGCTCCTTCTTTGCTCTCTGGATTCCCTCTCCTCTCTGCCTGATACATGTGAGTGGCTTCACCCACACTTAGCTTGGCTGGGTGGGCGTGGGGGAGAGAAGAGTACTGATTCTTGGTCTGGAAGGCTTTTCTGCTTATCTCTGCTTTATAGTTTGGGACAACTTCTCACTTTCATTACATGTGTGATCTCCCTCTGGTCTCTAAGTCTATAACATGCATATTTCCCTTATACTCTAGATCCCTTGTAGGTGTTTTCATTAACTCCAGACCTGTTACCTGTGTAATTACTCTAAACTCAGGACAACCATGTGTATAACTCTCTTTACTACTCATTTCTCATCTGAGTATCTTTGTCTTTGCTTAGATATTTTCCTTCTGCTGTTCTTCCTTAAGCTCCCATCATCTGCCCTCTTAACTTTCTTCCATTTGGAAGAAGCACAAGGCAGATGCTGTGTGTGTTCCTTCTAAGTCTCCCTCCACAAGCTCCTAGACTCTATCTTCCATACATTTGTGGTTTCATTCCAGCCTTTCCCTCAAAACCTCAATTTCTCTCAAATGAACATTATGAACTATTCAGTGTTATCCACATGAGTGTGTGTTTCGTACTTCCCATGTGTTGTATTAGATTCAGCTCTAGCCTTCTTTCTAGGTCTGAATTTCCCTTAAATAACACCACAATATGTGGTTTCTTCCTAAATAAACTTAATAACTCATAATTTATCCTTCTTGATTTCATTTCTATCAATTCTTTGTTAAAAATAGAACAGAACCCAAAATTGGTGTTCAGAAGATTGGGGGAACCCCTCCTGAACTCCCAAATCCTGCATCAACTTCTCACTCTTTTTAGTAGGTGTTGCTTCACTACACTTTAAACTTGAAGTGCTTAGTTTTAATTCTTTGCTTCTCTTGGTCTCTTTATTCCCTTTGATAATTTTATCCCAGACATAAAATTATGAGTACAGGTAGTAGTAATGAACCCTACACTTATATATAGCTCAGATATTTCTTTCATAATTTGGAATTACAAAATCTTATTCCAGACCTGTCTCTGAACAAACCACCAGTACTATTTATCCCACACACAGAGAAATTAATCTATATGTTCTTCTCTGAACTTTAGTTTGCATAGTTCTAATGCCAATTTGGAGATATTGAGCTATCATGAATGTTTTTTTCTTCATGTTCTTCCATCCAATCAATTGCCATTTTTTTCTGGAAAGGTTTCTAAATAATTTCTCCTTGAACTATAACTACTAAGCTATTTTTGCTTCAAGTAGGCATTAACACTTGTCTTTTCTACTATTTTGTACTCTATTGATCTACTTAGGAAATGCAAAATGTATGACTTATTAATCATCATTTTTCCCTTGCAAAGAGCTTAGGATATGTAATTGGCACAGTTTTTAGCTTAATCACTTAAAACTGTAAACTACATAAAGTACCCACCATTAGGTATTTTGTTTGGCAACACAAAAGAGATTAATATAAGAATGGAGTTCATGAAGTTGGGTATAGAGTACTTTAAAAAACATAATAAAACAAAACAGTAGATATTTTCATTATGCCAAGCAACATGATTTTATTGTGCTTTCTTTCTCCTGTCACCAGCCAAACTACCTTTCTCATATGAGGCTCCAGATAGAGAATCTACCACTAACAGCCCACCAGATGCTCTTCTACACTCCTGCTCCCAAACCTTGAACCAAAAGAGCAAATCTTCCTCAAATTGCAGATTGCAGCTGTATTCTCCTATCAAGATTCCTGATTAATATGAATGGATCTTAGAGATGTTGGACATTTTTGGCTCCCATCATGAAAAGGTTATTGTCACAAAGGGGGAGAATACCAAACATGAATGATTATATCAAAAGCTATAGGAAGCCGGAAAAGCTGAAGTCAAGACATATTTAGAACATCTAAAATTTGTATCATTGCCTAAAATTCTAAAACATAATCCCATTTATTAATGGAGATTAGTATTCATTTATGCTCATAGTCAATAAATAATTCTTTGCCTATAAAGAATGTAATAGCACTTTTCCTAATGTAAAAAATTCATGAAAACATCTATGTCAAAGAAGACCTCATAGTCTTTATATAGCATAAAAACTTGTTGCTACCAGTAAGTGAATAAAAACAGTGAAGCCTAGTACCTAGTTGTAGTGCTGAAAATTCTAATTCATTGTTTGACTTGCATCAACCTTTTTTTAATTATTTTATTTATTTTTGGAGAGAGACACAGAGAGAGACAGACAGAAAGGGAGAAGGAGACAAATAGAGAATGGGCACACCAGCAGTCTCTCAGCTGCTGTGAATGAAATCCAGATGTGTGCGCCCCCTTGTGGTCAAGTGCGGCATTGAGCCTTTGCATCACTTTGCATCTGGCTAAACATGGGACCTGGAGATTGGAACCGGGTTCTTAGGCTTAGCAGGCAGGCACCCTAACCACTAAGCCATCTCTCCAGCCCCAAACTTTTATTTTGTACAAATTCAAACATATTGAACCTATTAGTTAAATATAATATTCTACTAATCAACAAACAACATAGGAACAATTATGGATTCTCTGAAAAGAATGGTTTGTCATCTCGTGAAGTAAGGATTAAATTCTTAGTCACCCCAATCCAAATTGCATATATATAGAGAGAGGGGGGAGATAATAGGCATGACAGGGCTTAGTGTCACTGCAAACAATCTCCAAACACATATGCCACATTGTGCATCTGGCTTTAACATGTGTGTTGGGGAATCAAACCGAGACAGCAGGTGTTTCAAGCAAGTGCCTTTCACCACTACCCAATCTCTCCAGCCCCAGACTACTATTTTTGTTTACTGTGTAGAAGTATCTAGGCTTCAAACATGTCCTAAAGACACACTTTCTGGTCTTGAGGATAATGAATGAGGAAGTCAAAACTCTGTCCTAGGGCTGGAGAGATGGCTTAGCGGTTAAATGTTTGCCTATGAAGCCTAAGGACCCCGGTTCGAGGCTCGATTCTCCAGGACCCACGTAAACCAGATGCACAAGGGGGTGCATGCATCTGGAGTTCATTTGCAGTGGCTGGAGGCCCTGGCGCACCCATTCTCCCTCTCTCTCTGCCTGCCTATTTCTGTATCTCTCTCTCTCTCAAATAAATAAATAAATAAATAATAAAATATTTAAAAAAAAAACTCTGTCCTAATGTTAAATTTTTAAAAATCTGATCATCATAACACTCTTTGAGCTCACTAAACGACCTGTTTCTCCAAGTGAAGAAGCAGAGAAGCAAACCATGGAAGTAATGGTTTACCAGAGCATCTCATGAATAGAAACCATCCTGAGAATCTGTGCCTGGGTAGGAAAACCTGAACTGTAATTTAAAAAGTGTTAGTTGCTCAGTGTGACCAAGTCTAATAGTTAAAAATCCTGTGAGGGTTAAAAAAAAATCTGAGAGTGTTGGCGCACTCCTTTAATCTCAGCACTCAGGAAGCAAAGGTAAGAGGATCACTGTGAGTTCGAGGCCACCCTGAGACTACATAGTGAATTCCAGGTAAGTCTGTGCTAGGGTGAGATACTACCTCAAAAAAAAAAAAAAAAAAAAACCATAAAAGTCCTGTGGGGTTTAAATCATAGGGAAGCACCAACACTTCCATAGGTTTTACCTTAAGAAGTTCAACCAGGTTTTCCCAGCATTGGAGAAAAATGCCCCTATGCTTCAGTCGGGGGAGGAGAATAGGACTATTTTGAAATATATCATAATAATCTACTCTCAACAAGGTTTACCCTTAGGAGAATCTAGTAAATTGAAATCTAATGTTCTGGAGTATTAGTGAAGTTGAAATGGCCCGAAGAGAGGAGTCATTATGCACTATGACTGGCTCTAGGTCTCCATGTGAAAGAGGAAAATATCCAACTCCATCTCTCTCTGATTTTGCATTCTACTTGAAAGAGGGCTAATCATAATCAAGTCCAAAGGCATCAGCTCATTAAAAGACTGACACATGGTCTGAAGAGATATCTCAAGTGGCAAAATGCTTGCCTTACAAGCATGAGGACCTGAGTTTAATCACCAGCACCCACATTAAAAATGCTAGGCATTGTGGCTTGAGTGCACACAATCCCAAACCTGGGGAGACATAACTAAGATGATCTCTAAGGTTTGCTGGCCAGTCAGCCCAGTCTAATTGGTTAGCACGAGGAAAGGAGTTCCTAAAGAATAACACTTGTGGTTTTCCTCTAGTCACAAAGCACATGAACATCTGTGCATGTACACCCATGCACATATAACATGCACACACACACATGCATAAAATAAAAGACTGAGACATAATCATAATACTAGATACTAGAACAATACTTGAATACTGGTTTCCTTCTTTGTACACTTCATTGCTACATTACCAAAGGCCAATATATAATACTTTTGCCTAGTATAATGTTTCCAGGTTTTAAGAGACAAAAAATAATGTATAAGATAAACTAAAAGGCAGAATAATAAGAACAAAGTAATAATTGATTACACAGTACAACCATTAGAACCAGCTTCTAATGTAGCAGAAATGTTAGAATTTTTAGAATAGAAAAGTAATCAATTATGTTGGGACATTTTGCACAGAAACATTGTCTCTCCCCCAAAACTGCTTCCCTCATAATGCATGACCCACAATCCCCATGGGGTTGACCTGCATCCCCAATGAGGAAGGCCTCTTCAGAAAAGGGGCAGGGGCCAGGCATGGTGGCGCATGCCTTAATCCCAACACTTGGGAGGCAGAGGTAGGAGGATCGCTGTGAGTTTGAGGCCACCCTGAGACTGCATAGTGAATTCCAGGTCAGCCTGGACCAGAGTGAAACCCTACCTGGAAAACCAAAAAAAAAAAAAAAAAAAGGGGGAGGGGCAGGGAGGAGGGAATGGATGTTGTTTACATTCAAAATATGTCCATATCTATTAAAAATAAATGAATTAAGTTTAAAAAATATTGGTTTGACATCAGCAAAATGGAGTAAAACTAACTTCTGGTGCTTGTTTGAAAAACAGAAGCATCAGCTTGAAGAACCTTCCACACTCAAAAAATACTTTCTCTGGCATACATACAAAATACAAATTTGGAATTAGGATCTGTAAATGAGAGAAAACATGAGGTGTCTGCCTTTTGAGTTCAGGTTGCCTCCATACATAGTATAATATTTTGTACCTCTATTCATTTCCCTGCAAATTTCAGAATTTCATTTTTCTTTATACATGAATAATACTCTGTTATATAGATGTACACATCTTCATTATCCATTCATCATGGATGATGAAGTACAAAAAGGAAATGATACCAAAATAGAAGAGGAATTTGTTGGAAAGTACAAAGGGTTCAGTGGTGAGGGAGAGGTAAGAACAAAAATGTAATGAGAACACATTAAGACCAAAATAATAACATTATGTACATTATCAATAAGAAATGTTAAAAATGCATTCACAAAAGCTGAAGGACACTGCTGGGAGATCACGTGACCTGGTACATTAAAACTGTAAGAAAACACACATTGAAAAATGGAGGAAGGTCAGTTTCATGTGATCTATTCCTCCCCTTTTCCAAGCACCAACAGCACAGTATAAAAGATGTGTTCTCGACATGAGAGAAAGTGTGAAATGAATGATTTACCTGTGTATGCAAACACCTGGCTTATCAAAATTAAAGCACCATGGTGCCCAATACTAAGCCAGCCTACCTAGTTCTGAAAGACTATATTTGCCATATTGACACAGGCTCTAGGCACACCTCTGTCTTATGCCATCTCTAGCAGACTTGGGGTCCAAAGCAGTCCTTGTTGTCTAGGCTCCAAGTTAACACTCAATTCAGTTCACTACTGGACCCAGCTCCAATGCTGGGCTGCCTCTAGTAGCCAAAGAATTCAGACCCATTGATGAAGACCCAGCTCCAGACCTGCACTAACTTCAGGCCAACCTCCAAAACCCAGCAACACAGTAAGTCCTTACCAGTAACTTGTTGAGAGATAATTTAATTAAATTATCCAATTAAAATACATAATGTATGTGTTGTAGAGCTCACTTTCACACTGGTGGGACAAAATACACAGCCAGAAAGAGCTTATGGAAGGAAAGGGTTGATTTCAGCTTACAGTGTACACATGAAGCTTCATTATGGCAGGCAGAGCATGGCGGGCAGCTCTACGTCACATGTGATTACCTGGATAGAAAAGCCAAGGGTGAGCTGACCTCTTAACACCCAGTGACTGGGCTCATAAACTTCAAGGTCCACCCCCAGTGTCCTACCTGTTCCTGCAAGCCTCCACCTCCCAAAAGCCCCACAACTTTTTCAAATTACCACCACATGGGGACCAAGAATTCAGAACACATGAGCCTATGGGGGACTTTTCATTCAAACCACCCCAGATACATTTAAAACAGTCAACATATGCTATTTACAAACCACCCACCTTACTTTCAAATGAATATGTAGAAAAGCTCTTCTACCCATACAGAAACAGAAAGATAAAATACAAAGGTGATTACATCAGACCAAATAAACTTCAAGTCAAAAACTGTCACTGAGGCTGGATGTGGTGGCACACATCTTTAACCCCAGCAGTTGGGAGGCAGATATAGGAGGATCACTGTGAGTTGAGGCCAACCTGGAACTACAAAGTTAGTGCCAGGTCAGCCTGGGCTAGAGTGAGACCCTACCTTGAAAACAAAATCAATAAAACTTTCCCTGGAGAAAAGACAGTCATATAATTGTAAAAGGAATAATATATCAAAGCATTAAAATCATTTATATGGGGGCTGGAGAGATGACTCAGCCATTACAGTGCTTGCCTGCAAAGCCTAACATCAGAGAACTTAATCACCCTGTTTTCAATAATGGATGGATGATCCAGGCAGATGATCTGTGGAATCAGATGACAATGCTCACTACAGAGAACAGAGCAATAATATTTACACAGAGCATACTAACATATTTATTCAAGTGCTCATAGACTAGTTTTCAAAATAGAGTATATGACAGGTCACAAAACAAGTCTTACAAATTTAACACTGAAAAACATATTAAGTATCCATTTTCAGATCAAATATCATGAAACTATAAGCAATAGCAGATGGAATACTGGAAAATTTACAAATACAGTTTGGTGTGGTAGCATACACCTTTAATCCCAGGACTTGGGAGACAGGGGTGGGAGGATCACCCTGAGTTTGAGGCCACCCTGAGACTACATAGTGAATTGCAAATCAATCTGGGCTAGAGAGAGTCCCTACCTCAAAAAAGAAAATAAATTAAATTTTAAAAATTTGCAAATATGTCAAAATTCAACAACATGCTCATGAAAAATCAATGAGTGAGAAACAAAATCAAAAGGACTATCTTTAGAAAAATAGTATCAAAATACAATATGCCAAAATGTATAGTGATCCAGCAAATGCAGATCTAAGAGGGAAATTTGTAGCAATAAATGCATACATTAAGAAAAGGAAAATAGGGCTGGAGAGATGGCTGAGAGGTTAAGGCACTAAACTGCAAAGCAGTATTAAGGTTCAACTCCCCAGGACCCACATAAGCCAGATGCACAATGCGGTGCATGTGTCTGCAGTTCATTGCAGTGGCTAAGTCCCTGTTGCACCCATTCTCTCCCTCTCTCTCTCTGCCTCTTTTTCTCTCTTTCCCCCTCTCTCTCAAATAAATAAGAATAAGAAAAGGGAAATAATATAGTTTACATTAGAATGAACTATAATAAAAAAAAAAAACTAATCCCAAAGTCAAAAGAGGAATAAAAGAGCAGAACATAAAAAATTGAAAAAGAAAATAGAAATTTAAAAAAATAGAAACTGAGACCTGGTTCTTTGAAAATATAAAGAAATTTACAAACCCATAGCTATACTTAAGCAATGGAGATAGGGGGCTGCTGTTATAAAATTGTAAATGAACAAGAAAACTTTAAGAAGGATACCACAGAAATATAAAGAATCAGGTTGGTGGGAGAACATGCTGGTGAAGCTGAAGAACTGGGCACCTGATGAGCTACGACAACTGATGAATATCAACCTGCATGAGGTCATCTGCACGTCCAGGGATAGCTACAAGTTCTGGTGGATGCCTGAGTGCTACATCGGGGCAGCTCCATCAACTACCTGCGTATCCCTGACGAGATCATGGACATGGTGCGCCAGGAGGCCATAGTCAAGGGCCGTTGGCATGGCAGGCCACAGCACCAGAAGCAGCAGAGGGAGGTGTCATGGAGGCATGTTCAGTGGCAGTGGCAGAGGTAGGATTCTGGATATAGGCCGGGCCAGCCTCAGAAGAACCCTGGCCAGCAGACAGGCAAGCAGTGAGTGGATGAAGCCAGCTATGTATCATCAGAATTGTCTTTGAATTGCTGGAAGTGTTAGTTGTGATTCTGTTTTGTGAGCCCTGCCCTCCCTCCAGCCAGTTACTATCTGGAAGGTTCCTTGTTGGAAGGGCTGGAATTCATGGGGCACACTGGCTTTATGGTTTGCACTGGAGCCTGTGTGGCACTGAGTGACTGGTATTGAAATTGATACGTGGGGCCTTCTGTACCCCACACACACCCCAGTGGACCCCTAGCCCAGCTCTTCCTACATCTCTATTACATAAATAAAGGGAGAACCACCGAAAGATTGAAGGAAGGAAGGGAAGGAGGGAGGGAGCAAAAGGAAAAGAATCACAAGATCAGAAGAAGCTATGGTGAACAATTGTGCGGTAATACATTGTACAATATAAGAAGCAATGAATAAATTCCTAGAAATATAAAACTTAACAAAACTAAATTTTTAAGAAATTGGAAAACTGAACATACCTACAATAAGTAAGATTTGGAAGATCCATCAAGGATTTCTCAACAAAACTCCTATGGTTGTGCTGTGGATAAGGCTCAGTTGGTTGTGTGCTTTCTATACAAGCATGAAGACCTGAGTTCAGATCTCCAGCATCAATGATATCTCCCAGGTATGGCAGCACACACCTGTAATGCTAGCATTGGCAAGATAGAAGCAGAAGAATATATAGAGCTAGATGGCTAGAATGAGCCAAACTCATGAGCTCCAGGTGCTGTAAGAGACCCAGTGTAGCAGACAGCTTCAGGTTCACTGAGATGAACTTCCAGACCAGGCACAGTTATGGAGGAAGGGATATTATTTATTGAAGCTTACAGATCCAGGGGAAGTTCCATAAAGGCAGGAGAAGCAGCCTGCTCTTCATAGGACCAGGCAAGACAGCAAAAGCCAACCAGCCACCACAGCACACAGAGCAAAACTACAGCCAAAAGGTCACACAGCACACTTCAGGAACTCCTGCTAGGCACATTTGCATATCATTACAATGGAATCTCAAACCCACACCATTAACGCCTTAAGACCAGCCCCCAGTGACCTTGCCTCTAGCAAGGTGATTGCAGATGCAAACTATAACTAGTAAAACACTGAATATATTGGGGGACATATATTCAAACTACCACACCCAGTCTCAAGAAATAAGGAAGAGCCTTCATAACACACCACACCACGTGAACATGCACACACACACACACACACACACACACACACACACATACACATAGAGAGAGAGAGAGAGAGAGAGAACTCCTGGCTTCACTGATAAATTCAACATACCATTTATAGAGGAATTGATGTGAATTTTTCTCCAACTGTTGCAAAAATTTGATAAAGAGGCCCAAATTCTGAGTGTATTTAAGAAGAGAATTACAATGATCCCATCAAAGGTATCTCTCACCAAGAAATAAAAATTAAAAGGACAGTGTCTGTGGTAAACATGCCCTTAAACTGGATTAAACAACATTTTAAAAGGATCATATACCATGAGTAATTGGGATTTGTCCCGGGAATGAGAATATGGTTCAACATGCAAAACTCTATAAATATAATAACTATTAACAGAATGACATAGTAATCTCAATAGTGCAGAAAACACACCTATCAAAATTCAGCATGTTCTGTGATAACAATACTAAACAAATCAGAATTAACAAGAACTACCTTCAACATAACAAAGCCTATATGTCACAATCTGAAAGCTAATACCACAGTGAAGTATGAAAAGCCAAAAGTTTTCTTTTTCTCCAAGATCAATTTATTTGTGTATAAATATAGTCCTAGATGTCTCAGCCGGAGTAAGTAGATAAAAACCTAAATAAGAAAAGGAATTCAGGCTGGTGACAAAGCTTGGTGATTAAGGCACTTGCCTTTGAGGCCTAAGGAATGATGTTTGACTCTCCAGGTCCCACATAAGCCAGATGTGCAGTGACGCACACACACAAAGTCGCACATGCGCATAAGGGGGCACATGCATCTGGAGTTCTATTGTAGTGGCTGGAGGCCATGGTCTGCCAATTCTCTCCCAATGCTCTCTCCCTCTCTTTCTCTCTCATTCTCCCATAAAAAAAGGCAGTCACAGTCTGTTGGGCTTACCTCAAAAAAAAAAAAAAAAAATTCAAATTAGAAAATAACAAGTGTATTAAAAAATCCAAATATATTACGCTGGGCATGGTGGCAATGCCTTTAATACCAGCACTTGGGAGGCAGAAGTAGGAGGATCTCCAAGAGTTTGAGATGACCTTGAAAACTACATAATGAATTACAGGTGAGCCTTGGGTAGAGTGAGACCCTACCTAGAAAAAAAAAATCAAAATATATCAATAATCACTTTGAATTATAGTGATCTAAATGTAGTAATTAAAAATATAAGAGCAAATTAAAAGACAAATTCAAGTTCCACATGATGCCCATTTTAAGTAAAAAGTAAATACAAGCCAGGCATGGTGGCGCACGCCTTTAATCCCAGCACTCGGGAGACAGAGGTAGGAGGATCGCCAAGAGTTCGCGGCCACCCTGAGACCACATAGTGAATTCCAGGTCAGCCTGGACCAGAGTGAGACCCTACCTTGCAAAACCAAAAAAAAAAAAAAAAAAAGTAAATACAAATTAAAGCTAAATGGATGCAGAAAGATATATTATGTAATGCTAGGAAAGAAAGAAGGAAATTAGGAGGGAGGGAGGGAGGGAAACAGGGAGGGAAGGAGGGAGAGGAGGGAGGGAAGGAGGAAGGAAGGAAGGAAGGAAGGAAGGAAGGAAGGAAGGAAGGGAGGGAGGAAGGGGATGGAGTAGCTTCATTATTTTCCAGCAGAGCGGGTATCAGAATGATGGGCACTCTCGGGGTAGGTAAGGCAATACATAATAATAAAAGAGTCGCATTTCAAGGAAGGTATGACCATCATCATTCTGTATGCATCTCAAAACAAAATATTAAACTCTGAAAGGCAAAAGCTAAAAGAACTGCAAAGGGAAATAAATTAATCTACCATCACATTTGATGACCTCAACATACTTCTATCAGAAAAGGACAGATCTATCAGGCAAAAAAATCGTATTTTGCTCAACAACACCATCAATAAACTGGATATAATTGGCGTCCATAGACCACTCCATCCAACAATGGAAGAATACATTTTCTTTTGAAGTCCATATAGAACACTCAAAATAAACTTTAGAGGAGGCATGGCGGCGCACGCCTTTAATCGCAGCACTTGGGAGGCAGAAGTAGAAGGACCACCATGAGTTCAAGGCCACCCTGAGACTACACAGTGAGTTCCAGGTCAGTCTGGGCTAGAGTGAGACCCTACCTCAAAACAAACAAACAAACAAACAAAAAAAAAAACTTTAGTAAATTTTAGAAACTAGAAAATATACAATATAATACTTGTAAAAATAAATTAAAAATCAGTATAAGAAAAATAACAAGAAAACAATAAATATGGAAACTAGGCAACACACTTTAAAAATAATTTATGCCAAAGAATGTATCTCAGAAAAACTTAAAACAATATTTTGGGGCTCGAGAGGTTCAGTTCCCCAGTACACACATAAAGACTTATGCACAAGGTGGTGCATGCATCTGGAGTTTGTTTGCAATGGCTAGAGGCTCTGGTTTGCCCATTCTCTCTGTCTGCCACTCTTCTCTCTATATCTCTCTGCTTACAAATAAACAAATCAAGATATAAAGAAATATGTTGAGGTAAATGAAAATGATAACCCAACTTATCAAAATTAAGGAGAATCACTGAAAAGAGTACTACTTATCTAGGAACACTTGACTTAAAAATCAATAATCTAAACATCTAACTTAGAAAACGAAAAGAACATATTAATTCCAAAGTAAATAAAATAAAATAAAATAAATCATGAGTTTTAGAGCAGAAGTTAATAAATTTGAAACAGAAAATTCTTGAAACAAAAAGTAATTTCTTTGAAAAATTAATCAATAAAATTGATAAGGTTCTATCTTAGCTACATGAACATATGATACAAGTAGATGACATATATTGTTAATACAGTAAATGAGAAAAGAGACATTATTACTGCTCTCACTGACATTAAAAAGGTAGTGTGAAATGTTATAAACAATTCTATACCCACAAATTGTATAATCTAAATGAATAAATCAATTCTTTGAATGACACAAGTTAGTACACAAAATTCAGTAACTTTTCTATATGCTAGTTACAAACCAGTGAAATTTGAAATTAAAATTCAACTCCCTTTATATTAGCAACAAAAATAATAAAATATGTAGATGTAAATTTAACAAAGAGAGTTCACCATGTATCTCATTGTTCTAAAGAGAGTTCTTTCCAAATGAAATATTTTATCTTGCAGAAAGGCTCCAAGTTCCAAGTTGAAGCATTGCACTTAAGACTTCAGAAAGTTGAGAAACAAGTGAAGGATCAGGAGGTGAAAAAAAGCTCAAAATTTCACAAGTTTCAAGAATTTCTTGAGCCAGGCATGGTGGCGCACGCCTTTAATCCCAGCACTCAGGAGACAGCTATAGGAGGATAACCATGAGTGTGAGGCCATCTTGATACTACATAGTGAATTCCAGGTCAGCCCAAGATAGAGTGTGACCCTACCTTGAAAAAACAAAAATAAAAACAAAAACAAAAAAGAAGGAGGAGGAGGTCTTGAAACTTACAAGACCCACAAGGCTACTCCCTAAGGTTATAGAAGGTGTAAAAACTCCCTGAGAGAAGAGAATCTCCAACCAGCTAAGGTGCCTATGAGTGGTACAGTGTTCTCCAGGGATGCAGTTTCATTGAATCTTCTCACTCATCTTGCAGTGAACTTTTCAGTGACAAAGGTTCCTCTGAGCTTCCTTTACTTCCTGTAGGTAACCTCACACTCTTATTCCTGTAAGTGACTAGCCCACAAGCTCATTGGCTCACTAAGGTACCTGGTTGAGTCTTTTCTTTGGGTTGTTGGTGGTGCCCCATCTGGGATGAGCAGATATAAGTTTACATCTCCCCAGGAAAAGTTTATTGCAACAGTAATGGAAACTGCAAAACTCTGGTTAAAGAAATCCAACAAGAAATATGTGCCGGGCGTGGTGGTACACACCTTTAATCCAAGCACTTGGAAGGCAGAGGTAGAAGGAGTGACATAAGTTTGAGACCACCCAGAGACTACATAGTGAATTCCAGGTTAGTCTGGGCAAGAACCTACCTCAAAAAAAAAAAAAAAAGAAAGAAATATGTAAATGGACAGATATTATGTGTTTCTTGTAGTAAGACTCACTACTTTCAATGTGCAGTTATTCTCAGACTTATATATTTAATGAAATTCAAATAAAATCCTCAACAAGTTAATTTGTGGATATTGATAAAGTGTTACTAAAGTTTCTGTAGAGAGACAAAAAGATTCAGAAGAGCCAACACAATACTGAAAGAGAAAACTGAGATGAAGGAAGGAAACTACTCAACTTCAAATTCTGATGAGAATGTTTCAGTTATCAAGAAAATGTGTTATTGGTGAAATAAGAGAAAAACAGCTCAATGAATAGAAAATCCAGAAATAATAATCACCAGATGTTAAGAAAGGTAGAAAAGATAGTACAATGAAGTAAAGACCATGATTTATCTAAATAAACAGTTTTGTGACACCTGGATTACAAGATTATAAGAATCTAAACAGAAATTAATTCAATATGTATCATAGACATACCTGGAAAACAGAAAACAAATTCCTGGAGAATAATGTAGGAGAGAAACTGTGCAACCTTGCATATGACAGTTACCTTCAGGGCAGAGCAGAAAGTACAAAACACTAAAGAAATAACAAATCAGTTGGTAGTCATTAAAGACTTCTATATGAAACACAGTGTCAAGAAGTTAAGATGAAAATTCAAAATACAGGAAATGTTTGTAAAATATATCTGGTAATGTTCTTTTTCCAAAATATGCCAGATTTTAATTTTTAATTCAACAATGACATATCAAACCAATTGTAAAAATGGGCCAAAGACATTAAAAATAAAACACCTTGTCAAATAAGTACAAATATAAATGAGCATACCAAAATGTGTGCCAAATCTGTGTCCCCAGGGGAAATGTAAATTAAAACAATAAGTTAATCACTAAATACCTGTCAAAGGGGTCAAAATCCAGAATATTAATAATACCAACTGTTGATGGGATGTAAACCAGCAGGCATTCCCACTTGTTAAGGATACAACATAGTGCAACCACTGTGGAAAAATGTTCTTTTTCCTGCAACAATGAGTATGCTCTTATCGTATCGTATCTTATCATATGATGTAGCAATCATAACCCTTGTTATTGGCCTCAAGGCCATAAAACTGTATGTAAACACACAAATCTACACATTCATGTTTATAGCAGAAATATTCACAATTGCCAAAACTCAGCAACAAAAAAATGATACCCATTGATGGGTGAATAAATAAGTTCGCCATAGCACAACCAGATAATACAATCTTCCCTGGTGCTGAATAGAAATGTACTGTCAAGGGATGGAGTGATGGCTTAGCACTTGCCTATGAAGCCTAAGGACCCAGATTTAATTGCCTTGTACCCATGTAAGCCAGACATACAAGGTGGCACATGTGTCTCAAGTTCATTTGCACTGGCTGGAGGCCCTGCCATGCCAATTCTCTCTCTGTCTGTCTGCCTTCCTCTCTCTCTCTCTCTCATATATATATAAATAAAAATAATTTTAAAAAAAGAAATGCACTATCAGGTCATGAAAATATGTAAAGGAAAGTTAAATGGTTAAATGCATTAACACTAAGTGAAATAAGCCAGCCTGAAAGGTAACACCATATGATCCTACCTATATGACCTTCTAGTAAAAGGCAAATGATATAGTTGGCAAAAAGATTGCCAAAGGGGCTGGAGATATGGCTCAGAGGTTAAGGCACTTGCTTGCAAAGTCTAATGACCTGGGTTCGATTCCTCAGTACCCGTGTAAAGCCAGATGCACAGACTGGTGCATGCATCTAGAGTTTGTTTATAGCCACTGGAGGCCCAGGCATACCCATTCTTTCTCTCTGTGTTTTTTTCTCTCTCTTTCTCTCTTTCTCTCAGTTTTCTATCTCTCTCTGCTTGCAAATAAATAAATAAAATATTTATAAAATAACTATTTTTAAATTGTTTAAGAAAAAGATTGCCAAAGGTTTAGGGAATAGAGATGAGGGTGACTCAGAGTACTCTGTATTCATACTATATTAGTGGATATATGTCACTGTACATTCATGTAAATCCCTAGAGTATACAATACAAAGAATGAAACTTAATGAAAACTGGGGAGACTAGATGACTATCAATATAGGTACAAGAATTATAACAAGTACCTCACTACTGTGAGGGATGTTGGCAATAGGGGAGGTTCTTTCCTGTAATTTCCTCTCAATCTTGCTACAAATTTAAAACTGATGATAAAAATGTAATAAAATGCATGTAATTTGCCGGGTGTGGTGGCGCACGCCTTTAATCCCAGCACTCGGAAGGCAGAGGTAGGAGAATCACTGTGAATTTGAGGCCAGCCTGAGACTACAGAGTGAATTCCAGGTCAGCCTGGGCCAGAGTGAGACCCTATCTTGAAAAACAAAACAAAAAAATAATAAAATAAAATAAAATGCATGTAATTTGAAAGAAACTTAATTTATAGTCAGTGAATATTTTTAGTGTAGAAGAATCCAGTTTCAACAATACAAAAAACCAAAACCAGAGTAATAGTCATGCCATCTTAATAGAAGGAAAATTGCATTCTTTAAATCTTTGACAATATAGCACATAATCTTATATTTCCTGAAGGAAATACAATACTAAAAATGTAGAAATTGTAATAGACTACAAATCAATTGTATTTCTTAAAATATATTAATGTTTCATGAATATATTTTTATTTTACATTTGCATATACAACAATTGGTCCATAATTCAAGACTAAATTTGTCTTCTGGTTATATTTTAAACTAATTAATATATCAATGTCAATAAAATTTTTGGATACAAACTGGCCTATTTTTTTTCCTCTGCATGTACACCAGCCATTTTTTTTTCTTAAAAGAAGTGTTCATTTACACAAGCTGCATTTCCAGAGCAGTCTATCAACATGACTGATGTGACAATCTCCAATGGTCCTAAAATGAGAATTTCAGGGCCTGGAGAGATGGCTAGTGGTTAAGCACTTGCCAGTGAAGCCTAAGGACCCCGGTTCAAGGCTCAATTCCCCTGGACCGACATAAGCCAGATGCACAAGGGGGTGCATGCATCTGGAGTTCGTTTCCAGTGGCTGGAGACCCTGGTGTGCCCATTCTTTATCTATCTGCCTCTTTCTCTGTCTGTCTGTTGCTCTTAAATAAATAAATAAATAAATAAATAAATAAATAAAAAATAATAAAGTAAGAATTTCTACACATATTAATCTTGATACTTGACTATAGAGAAATGAATGATTTTGATAGCAAACTACAAAAATGAGAAATTAGAGGATTTTATTGTTATTGCTATCATGAAAGGGACGCGTGTGATGGTGTGACAAATTCTCTAAGTAAATGAAACAGTCCCTGTTAGGTGATTTGGAAAGCTACATTAAGTCTTTCTTCTCACAAGAGCCCCATTCATTGCCAGGAGATATAGACATAGGATGGCTCATCCACACATGGTGTTAAGGGACACATTGATTCTTTCCATTAACTACTGACTCTCCACTTTGACATTTGTCTGAAGCAGAACTCCAGACTGCCATGTTGATAAATTTCATGTTGTATATTGTGCCTGTTCATGGAAAAACACACACACACTTGTAATTATATTAAGCTCAGAAAATTCAGCACAACATCTGTAATGATCAGAAAGACTTGAATTTTAGACACAGTAAAAGTATTGAAAACACTGGCTAATATATCCTTAAAGGCAATGTTCAAACAACCCTAAAACAACGAAGCATTATGATGTATTTGGGATATATTGCAGAAAATATAATTATCAGTTTTTAATCTCAACAGAGGTGAAAAAAAGAGAAACAAATATATTCACAATAACATGACAGAGTTTAAAAATAAGGAAAATTTTCCTGACAGTATTTACCAAATCCTTCATGTTTTCTTCTCATTATAAAGAGACACAGATAGCTTATGGAAAAAGTTATTGAAAATACAAAATAAAATATAAAGATAAAAATCACACTTGATTTTATAGTCCAAAGATTACTACTGATAACCTATAAATCCATCAATCTTCTACATGAGTTTTATTTATTGACTTGTGTCTATTTTTTGAAAGTGCTAGAAACCAATTTATGAGGAGTTTATTGGCCCATAATTCCAACATAAGTCCAGGTGAAACTATGCTTAGAAATCTTAAATATGAACTGTAATCATTGAAAAAATATTATATAAGAGATGAACTCTAAGCCAGATCCAGGAGAAATACCGTAATTAAGTATCTACCCAAAAACTAATGCATAAAGAGGTAAAAATGTAAAAAAGCACGAGAAAGATGTCTGAATAAGTAATTGAATGTATCTGTATTTTCAGTTTCAAAAGAAGAGAGCAAATAGCAAAGAAATTGTAATTACAAGAACAGAACATAGTTTTCCAGAGTATATTGTTTTAAAGTAATGGCTTCTTAATCAGATATTTCCTCTAAGAACTGAGTGTCATATAAATATAAATGCAGGTTTAGGTACAACACTCTAAAATTGCAAGTCATCAAAGATTTTTTTTAATATTTAAAATTTACTAGAGGGGTAAAACAGATTACTTACAAGGGATTGCAGATTAGCCTGAAGCTGATTTCTCAAAAGCCATCATAAAACTAAAAATAATAGAAAAATATCTTCAAAGTGCTAAGAGAGAAACACAATGTTTCATTCATCTAAAAATTCTTTCAGGGACAAAGGCAAAATAAAAACATTTACAAAAGAAAGAAAGAAAGAAAGAAAGAAAGAAAGAAAGAAAGAAAGAAAGAAAGAAAGAAAGAAAGAAAGAAAGAAAGAAAGGAAGGAAGGAAGGAAGGAAGGAAGGAAGGAAGGAAGGAAGGAAGGAAGGAAGGAGAGAAAGAAGGAAAGAAAGAAGGAGAGAGAGACAT
This sequence comes from Orientallactaga sibirica, assembly GCA_036365145.1. Lineage (NCBI taxonomy): Eukaryota > Metazoa > Chordata > Mammalia > Rodentia > Dipodidae > Orientallactaga > Orientallactaga sibirica. Next base: position 19,553,382 of record JAEOAD010000030.1, on the reverse strand, counting down.
TTCAAAACTACAAAGACGAAGTAGGACATTTTATAGCCCAGAGAACCTTATTTGATTTTGTGTTTTTTATGTGCTTGGAGGGGTCATGAAAGGACTGAACACAGTTTCTCCCTCATGCTAAACATAAGCTCTACCCTTGAGTACAATGTCAGCTTCCAAGTTTTCTTAGTAAGATAACCTCAATGAGAAAAACTGGGATTCAAATAATATTAATATGTAAAAATATTGGTAAGGTTATATCAGAAAATTTAAAGATACAGAGTAAGATCAATAATGGACTTTTAATGAAACCTAGGAAACAATATATATAAGAACTTCAAATAGGTGATCAGGGCATCATGCATCTCCTTCTATGATTAGGAAGGAGACAAAAACATTAAATAATGACAGATTTGTAATAACCTGGATATCTAATTTAATATATATTAAGTTGAGATGAATCATTAAAGAAAAAGTAATGCAAACCATAATTCTAAAATCAATGGACAGGGCAATATGCATACAGAAAAAGTTATTTCAAAAGAACAATAAGAAGGAGAGGGAAAAAGGAAAGAAAAAATGACAGCATGCTCCTTGGGAGAAATACATTAATATATTAATAAATACATTAATAGCCACAGGAAGTATAATTTACTTGTTATCATCTCATACAGTGGAAGAGAAAATAAATCCACTGTTATGTTCTCTTCTCAAGAACACATAAATTAGTCAAAATACTAAACTCTATAGAATAGTAAAATGATAAATTATGCAGATTCTATTCAAAATAAATATGATATAGTAATATTAATACAGGTGAGTTAGATTTTAAGGTAAAAATGTTGACAGAGATCCTGGCATGGTGGCGCACATCTATAATTCCACCAATCATAAGGCTGAGGTAGGAGTATCATGAGTGCAAGTCCATCCTAGGCTAAATAGTGCAACCATACAAAATAAAATAACAAAATAAAAATAATAGAAATAAAATAATACCAGAAATCAGGTAGTATGCTGTGATCTCTGTACTACAGTGGCTTTTAAGAAGATCTGGATAATTAGAAAAGTATAGTCCTATAAAGATTGAGATTTAAAATGAGAGGCAAACAGAACAGAGAGAAGCAAGGCTGTCAAATGGATGAGTTCTATGCTTTGAAGAAGCTCATCAGGACCATGTGAGATGCAAAGGAGTAATGATGATTCTGGAAACCCATCAATGACCATAAAAAATGGAAGAGAAGTAACAATGATCCCAGAAGTCCATCTACAACCATGTGAGATGGGAAAGAAGTAATGATCATTCTGGAAGCCCATCAATGATCATGTGAGATTGAAGAGAAGTAATGAGGATCCTGGATGCCCATCAATGACCATGTGAGACAGAAGAGAAGAAATGATGATTCTGGACATGAGCAATGGGTAGATCTCACTGTTCTTTGTTGGTTATAGTAGCAAATTTGCTTTTAGTCCGGGTGTATTGAAAATTATTAGAGAAGATGAAATTGACTCCTACTAGGTATTCAATCTGCCAAAGCTTTAACTCAGGTCTTCATGCAGCATCCAGCAAACCTTCTTCGCACTGCCCATGGCCATTTTCAAAACACAAGACTGCCTTACAAATTCTTTTTTCTTTTTCTTTCTTTTTTATTTTATTTTTTTTTCAGGTAGGGTCTCACACTAGCTCTGGCTGACCTGGAATTCACTATGTAGTCTCAGGGTGGCCTTGAACTCACGGTGATCCTCCTACCTCTGCCTCCTGAGTGCTGGGATTAAAGGCATGTGCCACCATGCCCAGCTTCCACCTTGCAAATTCAATGACACTCTCTTTAATACTAGGTAGGGTGCCAAATTTTTGATCCAGAGGGAAAATAAGCAGACTTTGAAGAACAGGACACTCTTTGAGCACTAAAGCCCCTTCAAAAGAGTCTATATTTTCCTGTTGCCCCAGTGCATGTCAGCTGGCCCAATCTCAATGGTTGTAATCTCTCATATAATTGCAGCTGAACAGGCAGAGGTTTCAGCCCAAATATTTCATTTCTGTGACATATCCTTCTGCACACACCAGTCCATTTCTACACAATGCAACCCAACCCTGCACAAAATCTCAGGACAAGGACATAATAGCAAGCCTCACAAACTTCTTTTTTTTAATTTTTTTTTATTATTTTATTTATTTTTGGAGAGAGACACAGAGACAGACAGACAGAGGGAGAGGGAGACAGATAGAGATGGGCGCGCCAGCAGTCTCTCAGCTGCTGTGAACGAAATCCAGATGTGTCGCCCCCCTGTGGTCAAGTGCGGCATTGCGCCCTTGCGTCACTGCATCTGGCTAAACGTGGGACCTGGAGATTGGAACCAGGTTCTTAGGCTTAGCAGGCAGGCGCCCTAACCGCTAAGACATCTCTCCAGCCCAAGCCTCTCAAACTTCTTATAGCCCAGTCAGGCAAAACTCTTTCACTCTCACAAGCCAAACCTCACAGTCCATATCTTACTGCATTCAGCTCTTTCAACTCTGACCAGAATAGTCAATCAAACTGTACTTACAGAACTACAAGGCATCTCTTAGACCAAGATTTTAAATCCTTCACATTCCTCTTGAAAATCAACTCAAAAAGGCCAAAGCCACACAGTCAGGTGTCTAGCAGCAATCCCATGTCTCAGTACCAACTTTACTGTTGCAGTAAGGTTCACATTGCTGAAAGAAATAAACTTACTTCACCACTAAAGACAGACACCATCTCAGGGTGAAAAGATGGATAATTACATTCAAAGCAAATTGGAATAAGAAACAATCAAGTATTGCGATATTGATATCTATTAAAATAGGCTTCAAACCAAAAGTAATCAAAAAGGACAAAGAAGGCCACTTCTTCCTCATCAAGGAAATGACCCAACATGAGGACATCGCAATCCTAAATCTATATGCACCAAACACAGGTACAACACAATTTATTAAAAAAACCTACGTGACAAAAATGCATACGTAGACACCAAATCCATTGTACATATACACAATGGAATTCTACTCAGTAGTAAGAAAAGAAATGATACTATGAAATTTGTAGGAAAATGGAAGGACTTCAAACAGATAATATTCAATGAACACACACAATTACAAAAGACAAATGCCACATGCTCGTACTTATCCACAGTTCCTAACTAGGATCAGCTTGAGTTTCTGGCATACTGGATAGGGAACTTGAAGCCCAGACTATAAGGATGAGGGAGAGGGGAAGAGGAGAGTGGGGTAGAATGAACATAAAACTAAACCCAAAATGTACTAGTACGACAGAAACTTTCCCCCCTGAATGTAGACTAAAAGATATCCTTGGGCTGGAGAAATGGCTTAGTGGTTAAGGTGTTTGCCTGCAAAGCCAAAGGATCCCAGTTCAATTCTCCAGGACCCACATAAGCCATGCATCTGGAGTTCGTTTGCAGTGGCTAGAGGCCCTGGCACACCCATTCTCTCTCTGTCTGCCTCTCTTCTCTCTCTCTGCTTGCAAATAAATAAATAAATAAAAGTTAAAAAAAAAGATATAATCCTCAACAGAAATATAGGGGAACACCCAAAAAGAAGGGCCCTGGAGTATATGGAACAAACCCTAACCTTAAAACACTTTGGCCTTGGCGGGGCATGGTGGTGCACATCTTTAATCCCAGCAATAGGGAGGCAGAGGTAGGAGGATCGCCATGAGTTTGAGGCCAACCTGAGACTAAATAGTTAATTCCAGGTCAGTCTGGGCCAGAGTGAGACCCTACCTCGAAAAATTTAAAAAAAAAAAAAAAAAAAAAAAAAAAAACTTTTTCCTTTGCCTGGGACTCGCAGTACCAGAAATAGGTGCTACCTACATTGACCTGTTGATCAGAGAGACCTTGGAGGTCCCCAAAACAAAACAGGCTTCTGTCAAAGCACTTGATTACAGGCCTGAGGTAAATGGTAAGATCGTATTGCTGAAGACATCATATGCTACTGGCACAGAACATGGCGAGCCCTTGCTGGAATCTGGTAGAGAGCCAGTCCCCAGACAGTTAGCCTGTCTATGGCTTGAAAGCTCTCTATGAACTACTGGAGGAATGTGGCCAACAATGGTGTGAGAAACCAGGGGTCTAAGCCTCTCAGAAGCAACTGGCCTTATAAGAAGTACACAGCAAGCCAGGCGTGGTGGCACACACCTTTAATTCCAGCACTCGGGAAGCAGAGGTTGGAGGATCACCATGAGTTTGAGACCATACTGAGACTACATAGAGAATTGCAGGTAAGCCTGAGATAGAGTGAGACCCTACCTCGAAAAAAAAAAAAAGAAGAAGTACACACCAGTGCAATTGAGGCCCTTAGCCTTGGTGGGTAACCAATGGCTTTCTGATTGGCTAAGAGAACTGCTCAGTGGAAAGGGACTAATATCTGGAACTGGGAACCAGGTCTGAATCCTATGGTGACAAAGAATTTGCTCTCCAATGTCAAGCTTCCACTTAGACTTTGGCTAAAAGAGGGTCAACATCCATCAAACTCTCCCTAAACTAACACTTATCCAAGTTAACCTGTCCTGACTTCATTCTTCACTAGAGAATCTGTTTTTCTTTTTCAGAAGGTAGAAAGACCCAAGGAAATAAACTACCCATTGCATCTCAGTCTAGGCCCAGGTGAAACCACCGTGAAAGTAGGGAGACATGTAAGAGTGCTGCTTCCAAGGTGAGCCTGAGAAGCAGCACCAGAGGGAAGGAGACAGACACTGAGGATGCTCAACACATACCAAAGCATAAATCCAGAGGCTTCTAAATGCTCATCACTGAAGTAGACTTAAAACACACCCACCAAGGCTCAGGACATTTTGTGGAAGAGGGGGCAGAAAGATTGTAAGAGCCACAGGTTGGGACATCATGCCTAGAGGCATTGCCTGCCCCCAATAACTGACTGCTGCTCCCACAAGGTACAACCCACAACCCCATGGAGAACACAGCATCTTCACTGAGGATGGCCCCCCTGCAAAAAGACGCTACCAACACATGATGTATTCATACAAATATATTCTCAATAATATTAAAAAATACAAGTGGAAATATTTTTATTACATAGAATTCATGGCTAATTAGAGGAAAATATGCAAGTTTATATAAAGAGACAAACTTTTTACTTGAACTGAATTTCTAGGAAAAATGAATATTTTCAATGAATTCCTTATATCAGTTCCTCAGCAAATTAATTAAGTTTCCACTCGAAATGAAGCCTAGTGGATAGCAGATTTCAAACTCATTGTTCTTAATAGGTTCTAGAATGTTAGCCATGCATTTAATACCAAGGGTAGCAACACTTGGAAAGAAAAGCAAAAAACAGATCTGGCCAGCTCTCTCCTAAAGACCCTTTGAGAGTAATCTGAACCTGAGCCATTTACTGACTTTAATAATGATAAAAGTGGGTTGGAAAATAACCAAATATTAATGAAAACTCATTTAAAGCTGTACATGTAATAAGAGGTAAATAATTTTCTTCAAGTTTAATTTAGTCTAGAGGCAGTCTAGAGGTCGGGTGTGTAACTACCCAATATACTTCCTCTTAGTTGTGTTATAAAAATATACAAAACAGTTAGGATATATTCTAAAATTAAAGCTCATGGCCTTTCCCAAGACTTCATGAGTTTCATACAATATGAATCATATGGTAAATTTCATATAGACCTTTTATATGTCATAGACTTCTTTTGTATTCAAAGATAATGTATTACATAATAATAATTTTAATTTTTAAAATTTGTATAGTATTGATGAGGTATATTTTTTCTTCTTTTTTTATAAAGAGCATTCTTTGTATGGATACATCATGTGTTGGTACTATCTTTTCCCTGCTTCCTGCCCCCATTCCACTGAGGGCCCTCCTCAGTGAGGTTACTGGTATTCCCCATGAGGTTGTGAGTTATGTGAGAACCACAGTCAATTAAAAAGGTATTTTTCATGCATTATCTCATTTGACATTTACAATATCTCATATATATTCTTTACCTTTAAATTTAAATGACATAACCAAATGAGTTCATGATTTGATTACTTAGTGCCTTAGTTATATATTCCACAAATATTTATTGGACACCATAGAAGAGAGAACAATGAAGAACTAACAAAACAGAATTTTAACAGATATAAGAATAAATGATGAGTTAGAAACTTTATCATTTTCTGCTTGTGGATATGAGTTCTGAACAAAGAAGTGCGGAGAACTGTGTTGGTGAGTGCTGTGGTTTCAATGTCAAATGTTCCACACAAGCTCATGTGTTTGAACACTTGGTCTCAGCTGATGACACTGCTCAAGAAGGTTTGAAACCTTTAAGGCCTTGGCCTAGCAAGCTGAAGTATATCTATAAGGACAGGATTAGAAGGTGATATCCTCTTCTGATTTAAGACCAACACCCTTGCTTCTAGGTCTGCTTCTATATGAACAATTGGCATTGCAGGCTCCTGCCACACAGCCCAAGACACTCCATTTGTGATACCTCCCCTATTGTGATGCACCAAAACGAACCTCTCATACCTGAAAATTATTCTCTTAGGAACTTGGTCACAATGATGAGAAAATTAACCAGTGCTGATTAACGGGGAACTTTGGCAAATTCTTACAGAGTAAAAACATCCTCCAGAAGAGACTTTATTTTGCCTAAAATACAATAAGGAAAAAAAGAGAGGAAGTTCTTCTTTGTGGATGAGAAAGCAAGTAAAAATGGCTTGACACGGGACAGAACAGCACAAGATCCCTGGTAATAATTAAGAAAAGCCAGTCTGACTGGTCTTAAAGTGTTTTTGGAAGAGTTGCAGAATTATCAAGACAAGGTAAGTTGTGATCAAATCATGAGAAATTCTACTATAGCTTTTCATCTGTGTCCACATAAGAACAATAATGAATGTTCTTGAAGCTGCTAATATATGCCTAGTAGCATTTTAATCAAGTCATGATTTAAATTTCACAACATTTCTACAAAGTGCACAGTGATGTCATCCTCACAGCTGAACACAGAAGGTCAGAGTTTAGGTGGCTTCTTTAAGGGTAGTTACATGGATAAGAAAAGGGAAACTTCAGATATAATGCAGCCAAGCTTTTTGCAGTAGTCTCTGCAACTCTCTCGGAGTGTAGACAAAAATCTACTAAGGCTTCTGCTAGAGAACTGGTGGAAATGCCCAACTTCTCTTCTGCCAGATGTCCTTGCATGATAGTCTACCAAAGCCAATGATATACAAGAGATTCACAGAGAGTAGTAGAAGGTATTATGGTGTCTTATTCACTCATATACACACATTACTTTATTATTATATCTTTAGAGAACTGATGCAAATACTGAGACTTAAAAACCTGTGAGAGGGCTAGAGAGATTGCTTAGTGGTTAAGGCACTTGCCTGTGAAGCCTAAGGACCCATGTATGACTCTCCAGTTCACAAGTTAGCCAGACACACAAAGGTGAGGTAAGCACAAGGTCACACATGCCCACTAGGTGGCACAAGCATCTAGAGTTCAATTGCAGTGGCTGAGGCCCTGGCATGCCAATTTTCTTTCTTTTCTCTTTCTTTCCCTCTTTCCGTCTTTCTCTCTTTCTCTCTCTCTCTAAAATAAAAAAAGAAAAGAAAAGAAGAAAAAAGAACCTGTGAGAATATAATTTATAAATAAATAAAGTCTGACAATGTAATATCAATAAAAGAGATTGTAGCAGACAGCTTCAGGTTCGCTGAGATGAACTTCCAGACGAGGCACAGTTATGGAGGAAGGGATATTATTTATTGAAGCTTACAGATCTAAGGGAAGTTCCATAAAGGCAGGAGAAGCAGCCTGCTCTTCACAGGACCAGGCAAGAGAGAGCAAAAGCCAAACAGCCACCACAGCACACAGAGCAAAACTTCGGCCAAAAGCTCACACAACACACTTCAGGAACTCCTGCTAGGCACATTTGCATATCTTTACAATGGACTCTCAAACCATCACCACACCTTAAGACCAGGGCCCCCAGTGACCTTGCCTCTAGCAAGGTGATTGCAGATGCAAACTATAAGTAATAAACCACTGAATATATTGGGGGACATATATTCAAACTACCACATTCCGCCCCTGGCCTCCAATATATTTAGCTCCTGGCCCCCAATAGATTTATAACTATCACACATTGTAAATTGTACTCAGTCCAATTTCAAAGGTTCTCACAGTCTTGATCAACTTAAGATAGTGAGTCCTGTAAAATCAAACAAGTTACATACTTTCAACATGTAAAGGCACAGAGTAAACATTTTTAACTGTATAAGGCATAGCAAGGAGAAACTAAAACAATGCAAACTCAACCACCATCAGCCGTCATCAAACTTCTGCAGTTCAAGTTCAATATAACCAGAGACTGACAGTCTCCAGTTTTCCAATTCCGCCCCTCCAGCTGGGCAGAGTCGCCAGGGAAAACTTTCATCCCATGCCAACACTGCACTCCATGGTAGCCCTTTTGCACAGTCCTGGTATATCCAAAACATCTTCAGGTCTCCATGCAAACCACGGTCCATCTTCCAAAGGCTCTTTCAGCCTATTCCTGAGGGTCTTCATGCCCTGCCTCATGCCGCATCTCAGCAGCGGCTCCTGGAACCGTGTGCAACTCATGACCACTCCATGCATTTTTCATATTTCCAAAACTAATACCAGGTGTGCAGGACACAGCCATATTCTAAATCCAGGGACAAAATAAACCATAGCCTTGAAAAGCAGGTTCCTTCTCCAGGTAGCTCTTTCCAAGAATTTGCATTTTTAAAAGTCTTTCCTCAGGCATGCTCTCCATTGTTTTAATGTAAATCAAGTCAGGCCACCTTCCTTCCACCTTCCTTAAGATTGCTAATGTGGTTGACAATAGCAGCTCAGTAACCTGAAACCAGTCTCAGTGCCTCTATAATTTTAACTTGCTTGAGGTTTTCCAACTTAAAATCTTAAAATCTCAGTCCGATATCTTTAGCCAAACACATCAGTCCATTACAAATTTAACCTTGATCAAACTTTCTGGGCCTGGATAGCAGAACGTAGCCATCCCTTATGCCAGTAGCCCAGTTCCAACAAAGTCCTCTGCAGTCTTTCCTTCCCCTTAGAAAGCTCATAAGCCAAGCCTCGAAGTTCAATACAGTCTGCACTTAGCATTCTCAAACTCTCATCAGAATAGTCCATAAAACTTGGCTTACCACTCCAGAAGGCACCTTCAGTTGCAAGCACCAAGTCCATGCCCATTCTTCCAAAACAAAGGTTCCAAAAGACAAATATCCACACGGTCAGATTCATCTCACCCCACACTCCTCGGTACCACTTTACTATAGCAGACAGCTTCAGGTTCACTGAGATGAACTTCCAGACCAGGCACAGTTATGGAGGAAGGGATATTATTTATTGAAGCTTACAGATCCAAGGGAAGTTCCATAAAGGCAGGAGAAGCAGCCTGCTCTTCACAGGACCAGGCAAGAGAGAGCAAAAGCCAAACAGCCACCACAGCACACAAAGCAAAACTACAGCCAAAAGGTCACACAACACACTTCAGGAACTCCTGCTAGGCACATTTGCATATCTTTACAATGGACTCTCAAACCATCACCACACCTTAAGACCGGGGCCCCCAGTGACCTTGCCTCTAGCAAGGTGATTGCAGATGCAAACTATAAGTAATAAACCACTGAATATATTGGGGGACATATATTCAAACTACCACAGAGATATTTTAACAAGGATGATAGACAATGGAGATATGAAAAATATTCATGATGATGTAATGATATAAGTCTTTAGTTCCATGGTATCTCATATTACTGATGGCTACAGTTTTATCAGAGCTTCATGATAATTTGGTGATATAGCCAGGACAGGGATTATTTTCACAATTTGGGTAAGGTAAATCACCCAGGTAAATACATATACCATGGACAAACAATAGCCTAAGTCCTGACTGTACTGGATGTCGGCTTTTACCTAGTATCTAAACAGGTGGTGAACCATGGAAAGCAATAAAAGATGAGAAGACAAAGGCCCATATATGATAAGTACAATAAAACATCTATGTAGCCTCTCCATAATCTACAAAAAATAAAAACAACCCAAAATACTTATATCTCCAATGTTGTCATTTTTAATTTTTCTTCTAATAGGAAATATCACAACTATCTTTCACAGAACTAATGCTATAGCTCCTAAATGCAGTCCTGCTCTTACAAATGCACCCTATTGTGAGTTCCCTGGCATATCCTAGAATTGAAAGATAAGTATTAGGAAGGAGTAATATTTTCAAAACTTGAAAGCTATGTGAATGAGTCCAACTGTAAATACAACTAGTTACTACTGCTGGCTCTTTTTATTCTGCATAAATTCAATTGAGAAAATTGAGTGTAGTTGTATAATTACTGAAACACTTTTTAATTACACAATTGATATTATAAAAGGAAAGTTCAATCCGTCTTTAATTGTTAAGTATAATTCTTGGGGCATGCTAGTAAGAAAGAAAGTTGGAAAAAGCCGAGCTTGGTGGTGCACACCTTTAATCCCAGCACTTGGGAGGCAGAGGTAGGAGGATTGCCATGAGTTTGAGGCCACCCTGAAATGACATAGTGAATTCCAGGTCAGCCTGAGCTAGAATAGGACCCTACCTCAAAAAAAAAAAAAAAAAAAAAAAAAAAAAAAAGGAAGTTGGCTGCTACTACCTTGACCACTGTCACTCTCAAAAATACTTCTTGGGGCCTGGAGAGATGGCTTAGTAGTTAAGGCATTTGCCTGTGAAGCCTAAGGACCCTGGTTTGATTCCCCAGGTCTACGTAAGCCAAATGCACATGGTAGCACATGCGTCTGGAGTTCATTTGCAGTGGCTAGAGGCCATGGCATGCCCATTCTCACTCTCTCTCTCTCCTCTCTGTTTCTAATAAATACATAAATAAAATAAAATCTTTTTTAAAAAAAGAAAATACTTCTTGGGTTTCTGAATGTGTGTGTGTGTGTGTGTGTGTGTGTGTGTGTGTGTGTACAGGTTGATTTATTTCCTATTCTGGTGTTTGTTGTAAATTCTCCAAGGTGTTCCTTCTACTGCGGAACTGACAGACCTCAATTTTGATTACAATTTCTAATATCTAAGGGTTAAAACTCTATGAATAAAATGAATTAAAGATATACATTTGTCCCCTTTGAATTATTGTTCATTTTGACCCACTTTCTTTTCCTTCATTAGCCCTAGGCTTGAAGCCAACATGAAATTTATTTCTCACTTGCAGCCTCTCTTTTCTAAATTGTCTTTCTGTTATTTATGGACAGTAAAACAAATGCCTGTACAAATGCTAGATTCTACTTAAACTCTTATTCACCTCACCTAATGGATAATCAAGTTATCTGACAGGTTCAGCACACATTTCAAATGAGATTATGACAACATACTGCAATAATGCCAACCATTCTAAAATAATTCTTTGATGACATTTTACTTTCCAGCTATTTTAAATTAACTCATTAGCTCTCAGAACCATTTCTGGTCATTTTCTTAAAGTGGCTTTTATTTAGTCTGTGTTAGAATCTATTCAACCAAAACAAAGACAGAGAAATTTAAAGATTAAATAAATTCATGACAAAGTACATATTATATCCCTCATAGTTCTCCAGTAAGTTTATGTTTTAATGAGTACAGCACACATGTTTTTGATGTGTAGTTCTGTAAGTTGTAGCAAGTGTGTCGAATCCTATAATCATCATTCCAGTCAGGGCATAATAATGGTTCATGAACTAAAGGAACACATTGGTTTAACCCATTTAAATTTAAGCACAAATATTCTGAGGTAGGCCTTTGTATCATTCTTATTTTACACCTGAGTAAAACAGAGATGCAGAAAAGTTTAGATCACATACTCAAGGTTAATGAGCTAAGAAATGACCAAGTTGAGATATGGTCCAAGAGTACTTATTGAAGGGCCTCCCCTCCTCACCACTAAGCCTACAAAGAAGTTCTTATGACACGTCAACACCATGACTGCTGACATCTTCCATAGAGCTGTTCTATTCATATTTTCATGCATGATGTATAATTGGAATCCTACATCATGAACTTTGGTGGCTGGCTTTCTTCACTCAATACAAAGACTTTAAGATTCACACAGCCACTTTTTGTGCTAGTAATTTGTTCTCTTTCCTGCTGAATGGGTGGACCAGTTTTGTTTTTCCTTCTGTCATCATTGAAACATGTAGGCATTATTTTGGTTTGAAGCCCAAACAGAACGCTACCATTTACATCTGTGAATAGTCTTGGCTCAGATGGACTTTGCTTACATGTAAGTTTTCATTTTTCTGGGGGCAAATGCAGGAGTTGAATGGTGGGATGATACATTCTTAATGTGACTTTTTTATGAGAGAGAGAAAGCAAGAGAGAGAGAATTGGCATGCCAGGACCTCCAGCCACTGCAATCGAACTCCAGATGTCTGTGCCATCTTGTGTGCATGTGTGACCTTGCATGCTTACATCACATTGTGCATCTGTCTTACTTGGGATCTGGAGAGTCAAACATATGTCTTTTGGCTTAAAAGGCAAGCACCTTAACTGCTTAGCCATCTCACAAGCCCCATTAATGTAACTTTTTAAATAATGACATCAAACTGTTTGCACTGTTTTTCTAGAGTATCTGAAGTTTGTTACATTCTGACTAGCAATGTGTGAATGATGCCAATCCATCCTGCCCTAGGTGTTCCCCATGGTGTCTGTAGTTTTATTTTAGCTGTTTTAATAAATGCACAGTGGAATTTCATCATGGCCTGAATTTTTTATTCATGATGCTGAGTATTTCCCTATAGGCATCTTTGTCTTTCATAAATACACCTTCCATAAATCCATCCTTTGTTCATTGAAAAATTCAAATTGTTTTCTTATTTTTGCACTTTGAGTATTCTTGATATATTGTGAACATAAATCATTTCTCAAATACATAAACTACAACTAACAACTATTTTCTATCATACTGGCTTATCTTTTTCTTATCTTTCAGAAAGTTAAATTTTATAATTTTAATAGTTTGTTGGGAATTGTGAGTTTGGCGTCATGTCTATGAACTTTAATACCAATCCCAGTTATGAAGACTATATAGTTTCTTTTTTTGCACTTATACTGTTGATCCATTCTGAAATAGTTATTGCACAAGAGAGAAAGTGTTCTACAGTGACCAAGTAGACCTTGTCTGTTGTTGCCCAGTCCTTCTATGTACTTACTGTCTTTTTTCATTTAGTTCTTATGATACCTGTAACAGTTACCTTCTCATTGCCTGGACAAAATCCTGACAAAAAGCAGATGACAGGAGGATTTATTTTTTTTTTTAATTTTCACTTACAGTCCCAAAGAGAAGCTCCATGATGGCAGGAAAGCATAGCATGAGCAAAGGCTGGACATCACCTGTGCCACATCAGGTGGAAAACAGCAGCAGCAAGAGAGTGAGCCTACTAGCACTGGGAAACTGGGGGCTAATAAAACTCAAGTCTACCCCTAGAGACACACCTCCTCCAGCAAGGCTGTACCTCACAAATTACTAGCAGCCAGGGACCAAGCATTAAGAACACAGGAGCTTATGAGGAACATTGGATTCAAGCCACCACAATACATAAAAATGAAATGTTAAAGTCCTTGACCATAGTTTATGAATTTGTCTCTTAAAGTCTGGTTTGTCTGACAGTAAGATACTCACTACCGCTTTCTTTTTGGTTTGGATATCTTTTTACACTTATCTACTTATATTTACCTATACATTCCTATTTGAAATTATTCATTGTAGAAAACATATAATTGAATTCTGAATGTTTTAGCCATTCCAACAACCTGTCTTTCAATTCTTACATGCAAGCCATATATACTAATGAATTTACTGATATTAATCAATGTAAATATGCCCTACAATCATTTGTTGCTTCTCCTTCTTTCCTATTGTTTCTTCCTATTCTTTTTGTGTTATTTGAATACTTTGTATTATTACATTTTAACTTATTTTTATTTGATTTCAATTTTTGTGTTATAGAATTTATGTATCATTCAAAATTAGTAATCACATCAAATGAATGTAGAATACTTGCCCAAATATAGATCCCTTAGTGTTCCTCTTTTTATATTGTGGCATTCATATAATACATTTAAATTATATTGAAACTCAAAGACTGTTATTTTTCCCTTTAAATCTCAAATATAAAGAAATCAAGAAAATAATATAAAATATATTTATTTATATATTCAAATGTTTGTCATTTCTTTTCCTTTTTTCTTCAGTTTTAATGTTTCCAATTCCATTCTAGTACTTCTACATTTCTGCTTTAGAAACTTTTACGTTAGCATTTCTTTTAAAATAAATCTAGTGACAATGAATTTTCTTAATTTTACTTTATCTGAGAATATCTTTATTTCATTTTCATTCCTGAAGCATGTAAATTTTCATTGAATATTAAGTTTTAGTTTGACAGTTTTTGTTTTGTTTTGCTTATGTATTTATGGTTTCTGATAAAAATGTGACATCATTCAAATTTGTGTTTCTAAATTAGTAATGTATTACTTTCTTCTTGCCACTTTTTAATACTTTTTTTCCAATACTGTTTTTTTCCTTTTTAGTTTTCAATAATTTGATTTTGATGTTTTTGGGTCACTTTGCATTTATACTATTCAGGATTTGCTGAGCTTCTTAAATCTACAAGCTTATCACTCCAAGCTTGGAAAGTTCTCTTCATTATTTCTTCACTGATTGCTTTTTTCTGTTTCTTTTGGAAAGCTTTTGTGACACAATGCTTCCATTCCTCTGGTACTCCAGTGAGTTTTTAGGTTGTCTCATGGGTACCAGAGACTTTACTGATTAAGCTCTTCTTTCTCACTGATGTTAAGATTAAGTGTCCTGTTTTACTTCTATCTTCTAGTTCACTAACTCTCCAATATTGTTGCTACTGACACTATCCAGTGAAGTGTTTATATCCAATATTTTATTTCTGGTTCTAAAATTTCCATTTTGTTTTTGAATCTTGTATTTCTTTGCCTGGAGTGTCATTACATTTTACAAAAGGATCCTTGATCCTCTTATTGGAACATATTTGTGAGTATGATACTGGGGCTTAATCTGAGGCCCTTGGGAATGTAGATTTGCCTATGGTCCAAATAATATCCTTTGCAAACAGAATATGAATGTTAATGGTTTGGAATCATTAATAAACTTATTTTTAAAATTTGATTCTAAGATCTAGTGTGCAGTTCTCTCCTGACTCACATAGCACAGTGTTCTAATCCTTTATACAGAGAAGAGAAGCAGACTCACAACTTGGTGCTAAAACTAAAAGAAAGAACTATACTTATAAGTGGATCCAGCCAGGACTATTCTACAAGTGTGTGAGCAAGCAGAAAATCCTCCTATCTTAAACCTCTATCAAACAGAAGAAATTCTAATACCTTATTCCATTTAATGAATCTATATATACAAGCACAGATGAATGAACATAATTTAACTGAAAAATGTGTGTTTATTTATACCACAAAAAAATCACTGAATGAATTTTCTTGGCCTAGACACCTAAACCAGCCCTTGACTTCTTTTAATAACCATTGCAAGGCTCTGCACTGAAAGGTTTGTTTTCAATGACCTCTCCAGAAGAATTACAATTCAACTTGCACCCATGTGTGGTTATCAGTAATAAACCTAGAAATGATGACATTAAACACTGCCTTATATAATATCCTTTCACAATAAAACATGGAAAAGAATTCCTCCTCCTGCCAACTGAGCATTGATTAATCACAGATGGACTCATCTGATACAGTGTATGAAGCATAGTAAGTGTGTTCCCAGAGCTCCTTCTTCTCCGAGCACAGTTACAGGAAGAGCTCTGGTTTGGTTTTATATCTGAGATAGTTTTAAAATGTGCCTACATGTCCATGGGTCTTTCGGAAGCATTGATGTGCATTTAATCACCCATCTTTTTGGAATTTTAACTGTGTAAAACATTTGTTTGTAAGTGTTTATGAGTATAGACATTTGTGTATCATGTTTTGTAAATATAAGCACCTTCAAATTTGATTTTTGAGATATTACTCTGCAGAGTACATATCCATTCAAATCCTGCTGAATAGGGATCCCAGTTGTAAACATTAAAGTTGTTGTTTTCATAGCATACTTCTGAAATATGGCCTAATAACTAAGTGCCCAACCCTTGACCATGTGGGATCACAAGAAATGTATTTAAACAAGTAGAGCCCAAAGCTCTTGCACCCAGCTTGTTCCTATTTGCTGATGGCCTGGGGGAAATATTACGTTCAGGTATAATCAAGTGAAATACAGAGAAGGTTGCACACCAAAGAACATGAAACAACAGCATTTTGTTGCTAACAGATCCCAAGAGAAAAGGATAGCATTCTCACCAAACCAAACTTAAGAGGAAAAATGTCTGAAATACATGTACACTACCAAGTTGACAGCAAGTTTAAGATTTCAGTAGTTTCCTCACTATTTTTCTTTAGCATGCATCTAAAACGAGATTAGAAATACTAAATATGCTTACAAGGAGAGTTTTCTATTAAATTTTGTCCTAAATAAGTAGCAATATTTTCCCTAAACACATATTTTAAATGATAACAAATTATTTCCAAAAGAAAATGAATATTAGTTGAAATATCTCATGTAATGCTTCATTTTGCTTCTTGACAAGATAATCTATATAGGACTTATACTTTAATTTTCTCTCTTGGATCTCATTATATACACACACAATTTAAAAATAAGAAGACTCTGAAGTCTGGAATCAAACTACATTCCATTGTAAAGATTAAAATATGGTCTTCTAGGTTTTAATATTCTAATAAATGAATAGGATGTATTATGTGTTGAATAATTCTCTGAGGAAAGTTATGAAATCGTTATATCTACCTTCAAGCCCCATTTGAAAGCGCGGTAATTCATTATATTCAAGTAGGAAAAATTATATTTGTTGGAAAAACAAAGAGACAAAAGTAGAAATATCTACAAGAGAGGAACTAGACTTTATAGAGGAACATCTGAGTCATAGAGGGACACTTCCATCTCAGGAGCCTGAGACTTCTCAAATGCTTAGTGTCCCCCTAGTATTTGACTGGGGTGTGTTATGTTCAAGGAGAGGGGCATGGAAGAGGCATTAGCAAGTATAAAGACAGTGAACTTCTTTGGACTCCTTCAGAGATTGCCAGCCAGCTTTCCTTCCTCCCTGGGGTTACCAAAACAGCAGGAGAGCAGTCTCCTCACAGACTTCTTGGCATTTGCCAGTAGTATGTTCAATTTCTGACATGCTAACTAACTCCTTCAACACTAATTTTCTAGTTAAAGAAACTATATTCATGGTCCTTATTTTCAAATGACCTATATAATCAGTCATGTCCAAGGTTTATTTAGTTCCATCTTTGTACCATACTATATTAAATGGGATATAAATGATACCATAATGAATAAAATACCTCGTAGTTACCTCATTATCACAAGAGACAAGGAACATCTGTGAGTCTGTGGCATGCAGGAAGGTAAGGTGTAGAGTACCTCTGAGTTGCTTGTAAAAACTATGCATAACTTCCACTAAGTTATTATGGTTCTACACAATGAAGGTGCTCTGGACCCACTCCTGTCCAAGCCTTTGAGAAGTCCTATCATGGTAAGCCACTCATTGGGAGACAGAATTACTGACTTTCTAGGGTAACAAAACAAGTGAAAGGGGTGTTAGTAACAAAAATGCCATTGTTAAAAAGAATTCATGACAAGGTATTATACCCCATCAAACACATATCTATATCTTTTCTTCAATTTTAATGTTTCCAATTCCATTCTAGTACTTGTACATTTCTGCTTTAGAAACTTTTACTTTAGCATTTCTTTTAAAATAAGTCTAGTGGAAATGAATTTTCTTAATTTTACTTCATCTAAGAATATCTTTATTTCATTTTCATTCCTGAAGCATGTAAATTTTTATTGAATATCAAATTTTAGGTTGACAGTTTTTGTTTTGTTTTGCTTATGTATTTATGATATCTGATAAAAATGTGACTTCATTCAAATTTGTGTTTCTAAATTAATAATGTGTTACTTTCTTCTTGCCATTTTTAATACTTTTTTCTAACAATTTTTTCCTTTTTAGTTTTCAGTAATTTTATTTTGATGCTTTTGGGTGGCTTTGCATTTATACTATTTAGGATTTACTGAGCTTCTTAAATCTACAAGCTTATCACTCCAAGCTTGAAAAGTTTTCTTCATTATTTCTTCACTGATTGCTTTTTTTTGTTTGTTTCTGTTGGATTTTGACATAATATTCAGACTAGATAAGGAAGGATAAAAGGAGGAGGGGTGGGGGAGAGCATGGAGAAGTATAAAAAGTTTAAACTATTTTTAAAAAAATGTTGCAATGGGCTGGGGAAGACAGCTCTGTCAGTAAAGTGCTTGCTGGCAAGCATGAGGACCTGGTTTGGACTCTTAAATCTGACATTAAAATGTCAGGTGTGTTGCTGTATGTGGGTAATCCCAGAGCTGGGAGGTAGAAAAGGTGTATCCTCACCACTCACTGGTTAGCCAATCTTTCCTAGTTCATGAGTCCAGACAAATGAGATACCATGTCTCAAAAGAAAGTGGATAGTTTCCTTAGGAAGACACCCAAAGCTGCCCTCTAGCCTACACATGTATGTGCACGTATGTGTTCACACACACACACCAATACACACATAATCAAATTTATAAAATATATATTAAAATGTGTTAGAAAAATATTCACTAGGAGGAATTGTGTGAGCTTAAAGACTAATAGGTTAAACCAGTGTGGTGGCTTATGCCTGTAATCCTACCTTGTGGGAGGCTGAGACAGGGGGATTGACATGAGTTCCTGGATAACGTGGGCTACAGAATGATGTTCTCTCTCAAAAATAATAAAACTAGGTTAAGATTATAAATGACATGCATGGACTCCTGGCCTTGATCTAAGGTCATATGATGCTGTTGAATAAAAGCGAAAGTGAAGATATATTGTACCTCTTACTTTCTTTGCATAAAGCATCTAATTTTGCTGAGCTAGAAAATACTGTAGTAACCTGAGACAGTATGTGCCACTTTCAACCCCCCCCCCCGGGCTTCATTTGTACTAGACAATATCTAGCACCATGGCTTTGCATATCAGCTGCTTGTGCATAACCCTCAAAACTCTCTCTCCTACTTTTTTGGGTCACTTCTTGTCCACATTACATATTCAGCTGTAATCTTGACATCTACACTTGGATGACATTTCAAAATCAAGTTGTAGACTCCATGAAGACTTTTTATTTTCACAATCATCTCCAAGCAGCTTAGCCAAGGGCTTACAGACTACTCTTATTACTTCTCTCTGACTCCTACAACCACATTTAATTCATCTGCAAGTCTACCCACTCTTTCTAGCACCCTCTGAATCTAAGCCCTATTCCACCTCCACTCCCACTATTGCTTATCTATTAGGCCACAATCCAAACCTTTTTAGTGTTCCCAAGTTATTGTCACCCACAACAGATCAGTTTCACACAACAGCCAAAACAAGCATTTCAAAGCACAAACCAGAATTTGGTTTCCTCTTACATTTCCTGGGGGTGTGTCCTTGCAGGCTGTATCTGCTTCCTGTAAACGTTCATGTGTGCTCTACGACCCTCTGTGTCATGAGAGGTTCTGAAACTGAAAAAAATATCTACTACTCCTTTAAAGCTGTTATGTCATGCATTCTGTTATAGTGGAGAGAAAACTGCAGAGAAGGAAAAAGTTAATGATCAGGAATCAACTTCAGAGTGAGCTATGTCGCCCAGACCAGAGCCCTGAACAATGCAGAGGAAGAAGAACTGCAGAGAAGTCTTTTTGCAGATGAAATGGACAGTATAAAGACCAGGAGCAGATACAGCCTGCAAGGACACACCCCCAGGAAACTGCCTCCTCCAAACACACTCTACTCTCCACCCTTCTGTAACCTCCCTATATCTTCAAATTTTAAATCCATCAATTGATTAAAATCCTGGGTATATGTTTTACTATTCTCTAAGTTTCTAATTGTTTCTCAGTCTAATCAATTTAGTAATCAAGATTGATCATCATGGTCCTTATAAACATCTGATCTTTTACACATTGATTTTGTTTTAATCTCACAAACTATATTTTAAACTTTTCCTCATTCATAAGTAATATTGCTAGCACCCAAATATTGTCATTATATAAAAAATAATTTAAATACATGAATAGGTGATTAAAATCATTGAAGTTGTCCTTGCCATCATAGGCCATTTACATTGGGTACATACTGACAAAAGAACTTTAAAAGTGTATCTTATTCAAATCACTTATTTCTTTTCATAACTAGTGACCAGAACAACCCCATTTTCTGCCACAAACACTCCATCAGTCCAGATAATCCTTTAGTAATCTATTATTAATTTCTCACCACTGATATTGCTGTGGGGATAATATAACCTCTTAGCCTAATAGATAACATATTTACTATTTTATCACAACAGTTTCCACATGGGAGAAACATAATTGACATAATAGTAGTGCTGATTACTCATTTTGTAATGAGTGATTATATTAATTTGTTCTCAAATTATCTCTAGTGCTGTTGCAGAGGTAAAGGACTATAATTATTAATTAAAATATAAGATAAAATATAAGATATATAAAATATAAGATATATAAATGCCATATATATATATATATATATATATATATATATATATATAATATTTTATTTATTTTTGGAGAGAGAGACAGAGAGATAGACAGAGAGGGAGACAGAAATGGGCACGCCAGCAGTCTCTCAGCTGTTGTGAACGAAATCCAGATGCGTGCGCCCCCTTGCGGGTAAGTGCGGCATTGCGCCCTTGCCTCACTTTGCATCTGGCTAAACGTGGGACCTGGAGACTGGAACCGCTGGAGATTGGAACCAGCATTCTTAGGCTTAGCAGGAAGGTGCCTTAGCCGCTAAGCCATTTCTCCAGCCATATATATATATGGCATTTATTATTTACCCATTACTTCCCAGGAAATACTTAAGATGTATTCACTAGGAACAACAGCATCAGCTAGCCATCTTAGACTTACAACTAAAAATGAAGTCATTCCTGATTCTGTATTTAACATTTGAAGAAATAGAAATTAAAAAGTCAAATCAAAATTTCGTTAAAAGGACATTCATAAGGTTGGAGACATTGGTTAGATAAATTATTATCTGCATGTCCTGAGTTGTTTTGTCTTTTTCCTAAACATCTGCTGCATTGGGCGCTTCTATAGAGCAGAAGGCTCATAAAAAAAGTAGCTGAACTGGAACTTCAAATATTTAAATCAGTCAAAATATCAAATGACATAAAATTTATTTTCAAGTCAACATTTTCTACTGAGGGTTTCTCTTTTAAAAGGAAATGTTTTTATTTTAATTGGGAAAATGCATTTCAGAATCTGTCATAATCTTACAAAATATTACTATGTATATTGCATTGGGAAATTTACAATTAAATATGTTTCCCAACATAGTTTTTAAAAAGCTCTAATTTTTCAACTATTATAATTTTCCATCATGTATTCCTATTTGTCTTCTTCATATCAGGCAGGATTTAATCTGCAATGTTCATAAGCATGTATATCACTTGTGCTGTCAGCTCCCTACCATGTAGCCATCCTGCTATTGCACTAAAAGGGAAACTCACAAAGACATCTTCATACTGCCAACAGATGGAGTGACAGGGAGACTGCATAATACTATATGATTTAAAACTTATAAAGCTATGGATTTCTTGTAGAAGTAAGAAAGCTTGCCATAGCATTGAACATGTCATAGATTTTGTTTTGCTGGACACAATCTTGTATGTGTTTCTGTCTGTAATTTACAGTGTCTATGATGGGTTTGCTGCTAAAATTGAAGTATAGAATACAGTATCTTGACAATCATTCACTCATCTTCAAACTTCATGAGAGATAGCCAGGTAGCTCTTTTAGGCAGTTAGGGTGACCCCTAAAAGCTAAAAGGCATTTGCTAGGATGATATAACTCCTTATTTCTTGCCTGTTTCCCTAGACCTGCTGTTCCACAAATAATCTGGGCCCCTCCTGGGAGAGAGGTCTCTCCTAGGATTTAAATATAGCCCCAACATTGTTGTTGGTCAAGTTCAGCCCTCAGAACTTGGTTTCATGGCTGGCATCTTCCTAAGACAGCTCCTAGCCCAAACCAGTCATCTGTCCCTCAGATGAGCTAAGTCAGAAAGTAGGGCCCACCAATATAAGGTTAAAAATATGTTTGCAAGGGGAGAGCCAGATCTCTGTGTTGCCCAACCTGGCCTGAAATTCCAGCTACTGCTGAGTTCCTCCTCAGCTCCACCCAGTTGCACCAAACAGAGAGGATAGCCCTGTAGACCTTACTCTCCACAAGGAATTTTTCTCCCCCAGCCCCCCACATGTGGGATCTATGGGGGTGGAAGAGATGGCTTATCAATTGAGGCACTTGCCTGTGAAGCCAAATGTTCAATTCAGCAGGATCCACTTAAGCTAGATGCACAAGGTGGTACATACATGTGAAATTCTTTTGCAGTGGCTGAAGGCCCTGGTATGCCCATTCTTGATATCTCTCTCTCTCTCTATTTAAATTTTTTTTCATTAACAACTTCTATACTTACAGTCAATAAACCATGACATTGACATTTCACTCCCCCACTTTCCCCTTCACAACTACACTCTCCATTATATCCCTTCCCTCTCTCCTTTAGTCTCTCTTTTATTTTGACATCATCATCTTTTTCTCCTATTATGAGGTATTGCTAGACACTGCGAGGTCATGGATATTGGGGCCAATTTCTGTCTGGACAGTTGCATTATAAGGAGTGGCTCTTACATTCTTTCTGCCACCTCTTCCTCAATGGGCACTGAGTCTTGGAGGGTGTAAAAGAGATGTTTCAATGCTAGACACTCCTCTGTCACTTCTTCTCAGCACTATGCTGCCTTTTGAGTCATCCCAGTGGTCATCACCATTTGAAAAAAGAAGCTTCTTTAACCGAAATTGATAGTAGCACTAATATATGAATATGAACATTAAATGTAGTACTTTTAGGGCAGTTTAGTGAGAATAATATATGCATTTAGCCAGACAAGAGCAGACTTTATACCCCTAAAGCTCATGACCTCCCCTGCCATAGGTACTTGATTAGATTTTCAGTACCAACATGTATTTCCTCTCATAGAGTGGGCCTCAAACCAATTAGAGAGCAGTTGGTTTCTCCCAGAGTAGACATGCCACTATTGCACTCATTCGGTCATTTGGCCTATCTGGCCAAACTTGAGATTTCCAATATCTACTATTTTCACCGCTGATGACTTCTGTCTCGTCTCCCACAGGGCTGCATGTAGTGCAGCTTTTTCCAGATTTCTGTTGGCTTGTCTACATGGAGAAGGTTTTCAGCTCAGCACCAGTTTTATTTTTCAATGGTCTTCCTGCCCATTCATGTGAACACTTGACAATAGGGTCTTTCCATCTGTTACTAATGGAATATCAAGGGCCTTGGCAATAGTCTGTAATGGTTTGGATGTAACAAGGACCTCCCTGGCCAACAACGCACTAGTAGGTATCCCATCCCTAGCACTGAAAGTTTTCTAGTAGCAATCAATGGCTTCTGGAAGTGCCATTATCCAAAGAAGTAGTCTTTCATATCTCTTATTCTGAATATCCTGAATTTTGATTGACCCTCCCCACCCCTACTTTTACTCAGTCTCTTCTCCTAGACTCATTTAGGCCATTCCACTCCCTGTAATCTGTTATTCTACTTACATATATACAATGCCAACCTCTAAAATCCTTTCTTCTCCTCCCTCCCTTACAGCCTTTTCCTAGCTTACTGGCCTCTGCTACCAATTTTTGGTTCCAGCTCACCCACAAGTCTATACATTTGTAGCTGGGATCCACATATGAGAGAGAACATGTGACATTTGGCTTTCTGAGCCTGGGTTGCCTCACTTAGTATAATCCTTTCCAGATACATCCATTTCCTTGCAAATTTCATAATTTCATTTTCTTTACCACTGAACTACATTGTGTAAATGTACAACATCTTTATTATCAGTTCATTTATTGAGGAACATCTAGGGTGGTTCCATTTCCTAGCTATTGTGAATAAAGCAGCAATAATCATGGTTGTGCAAGCATCTCTAAGGTAGTGAGAACAGTCATTAGGATATATGCCTAGGAGTGCTATATCTGGATCATATGGTAAATCTATTTTTAGCTGTCTCAAGAACATCCACACTGATTTCCACAATGGCTGTACCAGATTACATTCTCACCAATAGTGGATAAGTGTTCCCCTTTTTCTGGCATCCCTGCCAACATTTATTGTCATTTGTTTTCCTGATGGTAGCCTTTCTGACAGGAGTGAGATGGAATCTCAAAGTAATTTTAATTTGCGTTTCTCTGATGGCTAATGATACAGAACAAATTTTACATGTTTATATGCTGTGGTAGTTTGAATATATGTCCCCCAATATATTCAGTATTTTATTAATTATAGTTTGCATCTGCAATCACCTTGCTAGAGGCAATGTCACTGGGGGCTGGTCTTAAGGTGTTGGTGGTGGGTTTGAGATTCCATTGTAAAGATATGCAAAGTGTGCCTAGCAGGAGTTCCTGAAGTGTGCTGTGTGACTCTTTTGGCTGTAGTTTTGCTCTGTGTGCTGAGCGCCTGGTTGGCTTTTCTCTCTCTGCTTGGCCCTGTGAAGGCAGGCCACTTTTCTTGCCATTATGGAACTTCCCCTGGATATGTAAGCTTCGATAAATAATATCCCTTCCTCCATAACTGTGCCTGGTCTGGAAGTTCATCTCAGCGAACCTGAAGCTGTCTGCTACATATGCCATCTGTATTGCTTCCTTTGAGATCTCTCTATTTAGTTCCATAGACCATTTTTAATTGGGTTGTATGATTTCTTATTGTTTTGTTTTTTGAATTCTTTGTATATTCTGGATATTAATCCTCTGTCAGATGTATAGCTGGCAAACTTGTTCTCACCTTCTGTAGGTTGTATCTTTGTTCTATTCACAGTGTCCTTTGCTGTACAAAAGCTTTGTAATTTTATGAGATCCCAGTGGTTAATTAGTGGTTTATTTCCTGAGCAATTGGGATTATACTTGGAAAGTCATTGCCTATGTCAATATGTTGAAGGGTTTCCCCTACTTTTTCCTCTAGCAGTTTCAGAGTTTCAGGTCTGATATTAAGGTCCCTGAACCACTTGGACTTGATTCTTGTGCATGGAGAAAGACAAGGATCTATTTTCATCCTTCTACATATAGATATCCAGTTTTCCCAGCACCACTTGTTGAAGAGGCTGTCTTTTCTCCAATGAGTACTTTGGGCATTTTTTGTCAAATATCAGATGGCTGTAGCTGCCTGGCTTAACATCTAGGCCCTCTATTCTGTTCCATTGATCTATTTGTCTGTCTTTGTGCCAGTACCATGCTGTTTTGGTACTATGGCTTTGTAATATACTATGAAATCAAGTATGGTGATACCACCAGCTTTATTTTTGTTGCTCAAAATTGTTTTGGCTATTCGAGGTTTTTTTGTGCTTCCAAATGAATTTTAGGATTGTTTTTACAATTTCCAGGAAGAATACCATTGGAATTTTAATGGAGGTGGCATTAAATGTGTAGATTGCTTTTGATAAGGTTGACATTTTCACAATATTGATTCTTCCAATCCAAGAACATGGGGTGTCCTCCTATTTCCTAATGTCTTGTGCAATTTCTCACTTGAGTGTTTTAAAGTTCTCATTGTAGAGATTCTTCACTTCCTTGGTTAAGTTTATTCTAACAAACTTTTTTTTCAGGCAGTTGTGAATGGGAGAGATTCCCTGATTTCATCTTCTGCATGTTTCTTCTTAATTTATAGGAAAGCTACTGATTTCAGTGTGTTTATTTTGTATCCTGCTACATTGCTAAAAGTGTTTATCAGCTCTAACAGTTTGCTGGTAGAGTCTTTAGGGTCTTTTATGTATAGAATCATATCATCTGCAAATAATGATAATTTGATTTCTTCCTTTCCAATTTGTATCCCTTCTATGTGTGTCTCTTGCCATATTACTATGGCTAACACTTCCAGTACTATATTAAATAAAAGTGGGGACAGTGGACACCCTTGTCTTGTTCCTGAATTTAGTGTAAAAACTTTAAGTATTTACCCAGTTAGTATTTATTGGCTTCAGGTTTGTCATAAATAGCTTTTATTTTGTTGAGATTTGTTCCTTGTTGTATTAGTCAGGGTTCTCTAGAGGAACAGAATGGACAGAATGAATTGTATTAAAAGGGGATTTATTGGATTAGCTTACACAGTCCAGCAATAGCAGGTTGCAGGTCCGAGAGTGAAGAAACCCGGTAGCTGCTCAGGGCACGAGGCTGGAGGCCTCAGCAGTCCCAATCCGGCACTGAAGGCCTGGAGGCTTCCTGGAGAGATGCTGCTCTTCAGTCCACCCTGGTCTTCAGTCCACACTGGAGAGCAGCAACACCAAGCAGCAGGTACCAAGCAGAAAACACCAAGCAGCTAGTAGCACCGGCAGCCAGGTGGGAGAGAGAGAGCCTTTCTTCCCAGAGCTCCTTTTTATCAACCAGCCCCCTCCTCCAAGAGGGGCCGCCCACTCTGGGCCGCCCACTCTGGGGGAAGGCTTACCCCTGGGGGCAGGATTCTTCCTTTAGTTAATCCTTCCTAGAGGCAGCCTCAGAAACACACTTATGAGGAATGTCTGTGGATTCCTAAACAAATCAAGTTGACACAAACTTAACCATCACAAGTCCACCCCTTGTCAACTTGACACCAAACCATATATCTTTACATTCTACTTAATTTCCAAATGAAGACAGTAACAAGGTCATAATTCCGCCTAACATGATATAACTATCCCTCGTACAACCGAAACGCACAATCATCCCCACACACAAAAAGCAAGTTCCTTGAGGAAGGCTTAGTCTCATATAACAAGTCAAATATAAATTCAACAGTGGTTAACTAGCAATATGATCTTAATCAGTATTAATTACCTAATAGAGAAGTAGAGGAAGAACAAGACATCTTAATATTGGTGTACATATGTACAAACACTCTTAACAAGGTAAGACAGGAACACTCATGGCAATTACAGTCCACGTTTTTGTAACTGGTCCCGTGGCCTTAGCTGGTATTTGTTACTGCCTTCTTCTACTACCCATTCAGTATTTCCTCCACCTTCAGCAAGCACCTCAGCAGGTCTTGGTTCTTTACCTGGAGGGGTGACCCATACCTTCATTCCTGAAGGATCTGGGCCATTTATCACACTGCCTTGATTGGGTTGTTGCAGTTGTCCATTGACTTTGATAACAGGGCATGGTAACACCAAGAGACGCCCTAGAGAATCTCCAGCACTCCAGACATACTCTTCCTTACCTCCATTGTGGAGGAGCAGTCCAATTTCACCCTGGTAATCTGGATCAATTACCCCTGCTAACACTGTAACTCCTTTCTCAGCCTGTGCACTCAAGGGCATCAGGAGCCCAAAGTGGCCAGGGGAAATCTCAGCTTCAGTTCAATGGAATGTTCTTTGTGCCTCCTGGTGAAAGCACTCCCCCCTCTGGAACCAAGACCTCTAGGCCAGCAGAGCGTAAGGTTGTGGGTACAGGAAGCAAAAATTTGGCTAATGGGTCACTTGGGGTGATGGTAAGTGGTACCATTCCCATTTCCACCCCTTGATTCCTGGACCCGTGAATCCGGGCTATAGGAGAAACAGCACCATATATAGGACGCTGATTTTGAGCATATACAGCCTGCTGGAGGACACGCCCCCAGCCCTCCAAGCTATTGCCACCTAGTTGGCACTGCAGCTGTTTCTTTAAAAGGCCATTCCACCGCTCTATCAAGCCAGCTGCTTCAGGGTGGTGGGGCACATGGTAAGACCAGTGAATTCCATGATCATGAGCCCACTGCTGTACTTCCTTGGCTGTGAAGTGAGTTCCTTGGTCAGAAGCAATGCTGTGTGGAATTCCATGACGGTGGATAAGGCATTCTGTAAGCCCACGGATAGTAGTTTTGGCAGAAGCATTACGTGCAGGAAAAGCAAATGCATACCCAGAATAAGTGTCTATTCCAGTAAGGACAAAACGCTGCCCTTTCCATGATGGTAGAGGTCCAATATAGTCGACTTGCCACCAAGTTGCTGGCTGGTCACCCCGTGGAATACTACCATATCGGGGGCTCAGAGTTGGTCTCTGCTGCTGGCAGATTTGGCACTCAGCAGCAGCCGTAGCCAGGTCAGCCTTAGTTAGTGGAAGTCCGTGTTGTTGGGCCCATGCATAACCTGCATCCCTGCCACCATGGCCACTTTGTTCATGGGGCCATTGGGCAATGACAGGGGTGGCTGAGGAAAGAGGTTGACCACTGTCCACAGAACGTGTCAGCTTATCTACTTGATTATTAAAGTCCTCCTCTGATGAGGTCACCTTCTGATGAGCATTAACATGGGACACAAGTATCTTTATATCCTTTGCCCATTCAGAGAGCTCTATCCACATACATCTTCCCCAAATGTCCTTTTCACCAATTTTCCAATCATGCTCCTTCCATGTCCCGGACCATCCTGCCAAACCATTGGCCACAGCCCAGGAATCAGTGTATAACAAGACATCTGGCCATTTTTCTTTCCAAGCAAAATGCACAACCATGTGTACTGCCCGTAGTTCTGCCCATTGTGAAGACTTCCCTTCACCACAGTCCTTCAGAGTTGTCCCAGAAAGGGGCTGTAACGCTGCCGCTGTCCACTTCTGGGACGTGCCCGCATAGCGTGCTGAACCATCTGTAAACCATGCCCTGGTCTTCTCCTCTTCAGTCAACTGATCATAGGGCACACCCCATGATGCCATAGGTGCATGCTTGGGGACAGAAGGCATTGAAACAGGAGTAGCAACCATAGGCATTTGGGCAACCTCCTCATGTAACTTACTTGTGCCTTCAGGGCCTGCTCGAGCCCGATCACGGATATACCACTTCCACTTGATGATGGACTGCTGCTGTGCACGTCCAACTTTATGGCCTGGTGGGTCAGATAACACCCAGCTCATAATGGGCAGTTCAGGTCACATAATAACTTGATGGCCCATTGTCAAGCGTTCAGTTTCTATTAAGGCCCAATAGCAAGCCAAGAGCTGTCTCTCAAAGGGAGAATAATTGTCTGCAGATGATGGCAGGGCCTTTCTCCAGAATCCCAAGGGCCTCGGTGTGATTCACCTATGGGGGCCTGCCAAAGGCTCCAAACAGCATCCCTATCTGCCACTGACACCTCAAGTATCATTGGATCTGCTGGATCATATGGCCCAAGTGGCAGAGCTGCCTGCACAGCAGCCTGGACCTGTTGAAGAGCCTTCTCTTGTTCTGGGCCCCACTGAAAACTAGTAGCTTTCCGAGTCACTTGGTATATGGGACGGAGTAACACACCCAAGTGAGGAATGTGCTGTCTCAAAATCCAAATAGGCCCACTAGACGTTGTGCTTCCTTCTTAGTGGTAGGAGGGGGCCAGGTGCAACAACTTACCCTTCACCTTAGAAGGAATGTCCCTGCAAGCCCCACACCACTGGACTCCTAGAAATTTCACGGAGGTGGACGGTCCTTGAATTTTGGATGGATTTATTTCCCATCCCCTGATGCGCATATGCTGTACCAGCAACTCCAGAGTGGCTGCCACCTCCTGCTCATTCGATCCAATCAGCATAATGTCATCGATATAATGGACCAATGTGACACCTTGTAGAAGGCACAGATGATCAAGATCCCTGCGAACTAAGCTATGACACAGGGCTGGAGAGTTAATATAACCTTGAGGTAACACAGTAAATGTGTACTGCTGACCTTGCCAGCTGAAGGCAAATTGCTTCTGGTGGTCCTTATGGACAGGTATGGAGAAGAAGGCATTCGCAAGATCAATAGCTGCATACCAGGTACCAGGAGATGTGTTAATCTGCTCAAGTAAAGAAACCACATCTGGTACAGCAGCTGCAATTGGAGTCACCACCTGATTAAGTTTCCGATAATCCACTGTCATTCTCCAAGATCCGTCTGTCTTCTGAACAGGCCAAATAGGGGAGTTAAAGGGGGATGTGGTGGGAACCACCACCCCTGCATCCTTCAAGTCCTTTATAGTGGCATTAATCTCTGCAATTCCTCCAGGGATGCGATACTGTTTCTGGTTCACTATTTTCCTTGGGAGAGGGAGCTCCAATGGCTTCCATTTGGCCTTTCCAACCATAATGGCCCTCACCCCACAAGTCAAAGAACCAATGTGGGGGTTTTGCCAGCTCCTAAGTATATCTATCCCAATTATGCATTCTGGGACTGGGGAAATAACCACAGGATGAGTTCGGGGACCCACTGGACCTACTGTCAGTCTAACATTTGCCAAAACTCCATTGATCACCTGACCTCCATAAGCACCTACTTTAACTGGAGGGCCACGATGCGGTTAGGGTCTCCTGGAATCAATGTCAATTCAGAGCCAGTATCCAGTAAGCCCCTAAAAGTCTGATTATTTCCTTTTCCCAGTGTACAGTTACCCTAGCAAAAGGCCATAGGTCCCTCTGAGGAAGGATAGGACTAAGCTTAATATTGAAACTTTTGGGGATTATGGGAGGGTCCTTCCTCAAAGGGACCCGGCCACCCCTTCAATCAAGGGGTTCAGGATCTATAAACTGGCTCAAGTCTGGAAACTGGTTAAGAGGCCTTGATTCTCTGTTGCTATAATTCAAAGTGGCCTTTGGGTTCTTTGCTCTGGAACTTTTCTGCTTATACAGATCAAGCAGGAACTTAGTAGGCTTTTTATCTATTTCACTTCTGGGAACACCATGATTAAGCAGCCAGTACCAAAGGTCTACACGAGTCATACTGTTACGAGCATTGTTTTGCGTGTGCTGTCCATTACGGTAAACATGCCCACCTTGCCTTTGGCGATTCAGTGCTGATACTTGGCCCTTGTTGCCCCGAGAGCCAGTTAGACCCATTGCATCTAAGTCACCTAATGCAGCAACTGCGGCTCCCACTGTGATGTCTTCTTTACATAAAAGACCAATGATTGGGGACTTTAAGTGTGCTGGTGCTCCCCTCACAAATCTGTTTCTTATAGTCTTAGTGAAGGGCACATCTTCTGCACGCTCCCATTGTGGGCTTAAAGATGAGTTTACATGGTAAATCCACTCCAGCATTCCAAGTTCTCTGAGCCTTTTAATCCCTTCATCAACATTAAGCCAAGGGATATCAGGCAGCTCAAGCTCATTCACAGTAGGCCATCTTTGGATCCATACTTCAGCCAACCAATCAAATAAACTCTTGGCACCTCTTCCAACTGCATGAGCTGCAGTGTTAAATCTAAAATCTCTGGTTAGTGGGCCCATTTCAATAAATTCAGCTTGATCTAATTTTATATTCCTTCCTCCATCATCCCACACCCTTAAAATCCATTCCCACACATATTCCCCATGCTTCTGCCTGTACAAGCTAGAAAGCTCCTGAAGTTCTTTAGGGGTGTATCTCACTTCCTCTTGAGTCACGCTTTCTAACTCCCCTTTTAGGGGCATGCCTAGCCTTACGCCTAGTTATAGGCCTTGAGGCAAAGATGGGTGGGCTCTGAGAAGCATCAGCACATCCTGCAGGGAGGGTCATTACAGCTTCCTCAGACAAAGAAGGAGTGATTCCCTCAGGGGTGGGGTGCACCTGCAGCTAAAGGAGAGGGAAGCCACATTCTCATGCAAACAACTTCTTCAGAACCTGAGAGTTCAATGTCCCCAGATTCTTCAGGGTCTTCCCCTAGAGGAACAGAATGGACAGAATGAATTGTATTAAAAGGGGATTTATTGGATTAGCTTACACAGTCCAGCAATAGCAGGTTGCAGGTCCGAGAGTGAAGAAACCCGGTAGCTGCTCAGGGCACGAGGCTGGAGGCCTCAGCAGTCCCAATCCGGCACTGAAGGCCTGGAGGCTTCCTGGAGAGATGCTGCTCTTCAGTCCACCCTGGTCTTCAGTCCACACTGGAGAGCAGCAACACCAAGCAGCAGGTACCAAGCAGAAAACACCAAGCAGCTAGTAGCACCGGCAGCCAGGTGGGAGAGAGAGAGCCTTTCTTCCCAGAGCTCCTTTTTTATCAACCAGTCCCCTCCTCCAAGAGGGGCCGCCCACTCTGGGCCGCCCACTCTGGGGAAGGCTTACCCTGGGGGCAGGATTCTTCCTTTAGTTAATCCTTCCTAGAGGCAGCCTCAGAAACACACTTATGAGGAATGTCTGTGGATTCCTAAACAAATCAAGTTGACACAAACTTAACCATCACAAGTCCACCCCTTGTCAACTTGACACCAAACCATATATCTTTACATTCTACTTAATTTCCAAATGAAGACAGTAACAAGGTCATAATTCCGCCTAACATGATATAACTATCCCTCGTACAACCGGAAACGCACAATCATCCCCACACACACAAAAAGCAGTTCCTTGAGGAAGGCTTAGTCTCATATAACAAGTCAAATATAAATTCAACAGTGGTTAACTAGCAATATGATCTTAATCAGTATTAATTACCTAATAGAGAAGTAGAGGAAGAACAAGACATCTTAATATTGGTGTACATATGTACAAACACTCTTAACAAGGTAAGACAGGAACACTCATGGCAATTACAGTCCACGTTTTTGTAACTGGTCCCGTGGCCTTAGCTGGTATTTGTTACTGCCTTCTTCTACTACCCATTCAGTATTTCCTCCACCTTCAGCAAGCACCTCAGCAGGTCTTGGTTCTTTACCTGGAGGGGTGACCCATACCTTCATTCCTGAAGGATCTGGGCCATTTATCACATTGCCTTGATTAGGTTGTTGCAGTTGTCCATTGACTTTGATAACAGGGCATGGTAACACCAAGAGACGTCCTAGAGAATCTCCAGCACTCCAGACATACTCTTCCCTTACCTCCATTGTGGAGGAGCAGTCCAATTTCACCCTGGTAATCTGGATCAATTACCCCTGCTAACACTGTAACTCCTTCTCAGCCTGTGCACTCAAGGGCATCAGGAGCCCAAAGTGGCCAGGGGAAATCTCAGCTTCCAGTTCAATGGAATGTTCTTTGTGCCTCCTGGTGAAAGCACTCCCCCCCTCTGGAACCAAGACCTCTAGGCCAGCAGAGCGTAAGGTTGTGGGTACAGGAAGCAAAAATTTGGCTAATGGGTCACTTGGGGTGATGGTAAGTGGTACCATTCCCATTTCCACCCCTTGATTCCTGGACCCGTGAACTGGGCTATAGGAGAAACAGCACCATATAGGGACGCTGATTTTGAGCATATACAGCCTGCTGGAGGACACGCCCCAGCCCTCCAAGCTATTGCCACCTAGTTGGCACTGCAGCTGTTTCTTTAAAAGGCCATTCCACCGCTCTATCAAGCCAGCTGCTTCAGGGTGGTGGGGCACATGGTAAGACCAGTGAATTCCATGATCATGAGCCCACTGCTGTACTTCCTTGGCTGTGAAGTGAGTTCCTTGGTCAGAAGCAATGCTGTGTGGAATTCCATGACGGTGGATAAGGCATTCTGTAAGCCCACGGATAGTAGTTTTGGCAGAAGCATTACGTGCAGGAAAAGCAAATGCATACCCAGAATAAGTGTCTATTCCAGTAAGGACAAAACGCTGCCCTTTCCATGATGGTAGAGGTCCAATATAGTCGACTTGCCACCAAGTTGCTGGCTGGTCACCCCGAGGAATACTACCATATCGGGGCTCAGAGTTGGTCTCTGCTGCTGGCAGATTTGGCACTCAGCAGCAGCCGTAGCCAGGTCAGCCTTAGTTAGTGGAAGTCCGTGTTGTTGGGCCCATGCATAACCTGCATCCCTGCCACCATGGCCACTTTGTTCATGGGCCCATTGGGCAATGACAGGGGTGGCTGAGGAAAGAGGTTGACCACTGTCCACAGAACGTGTCAGCTTATCTACTTGATTATTAAAGTCCTCCTCTGATGAGGTCACCTTCTGATGAGCATTAACATGGGACACAAGTATCTTTATATCCTTTGCCCATTCAGAGAGCTCTATCCACATACATCTTCCCAAATGTCCTTTTCACCAATTTTCCAATCATGCTCCTTCCATGTCCCGGACCATCCTGCCAAACCATTGGCCACAGCCCAGGAATCAGTGTATAACACACATCTGGCCATTTTTCTTTCCAAGCAAAATGCACAACCATGTGTACTGCCCGTAGTTCTGCCCATTGTGAAGACTTCCCTTCACCACAGTCCTTCAGAGTTGTCCCAGAAAGGGGCTGTAACGCTGCCGCTGTCCACTTCTGGGACGTGCCCGCATAGCGTGCTGAACCATCTGTAAACCATGCCCTGGTCTTCTCCTCTTCAGTCAACTGATCATAGGGCACACCCCATGATGCCATAGGTGCATGCTTGGGGACAGAAGGCATTGAAACAGGAGTAGCAACCATAGGCATTTGGGCAACCTCCTCATGTAACTTACTTGTGCCTTCAGGGCCTGCTCGAGCCCGATCACGGATATACCACTTCCACTTGATGATGGACTGCTGCTGTGCACGTCCAACTTTATGGCCTGGTGGGTCAGATAACACCCAGCTCATAATGGGCAGTTCAGGTCACATAATAACTTGATGGCCCATTGTCAAGCGTTCAGTTTCTATTAAGGCCCAATAGCAAGCCAAGAGCTGTCTCTCAAAGGGAGAATAATTGTCTGCAGATGATGGCAGGGCCTTTCTCCAGAATCCCAAGGGCCTCCGGTGTGATTCACCTATGGGGGCCTGCCAAAGGCTCCAAACAGCATCCCTATCTGCCACTGACACCTCAAGTATCATTGGATCTGCTGGATCATATGGCCCAAGTGGCAGAGCTGCCTGCACAGCAGCCTGGACCTGTTGAAGAGCCTTCTCTTGTTCTGGGCCCCACTGAAAACTAGTAGCTTTCCGAGTCACTTGGTATATGGGACGGAGTAACACACCCAAGTGAGGAATGTGCTGTCTCCAAAATCCAAATAGGCCCACTAGACGTTGTGCTTCCTTCTTAGTGGTAGGAGGGGCCAGGTGCAACAACTTACCCTTCACCTTAGAAGGAATGTCCCTGCAAGCCCCACACCACTGGACTCCTAGAAATTTCACGGAGGTGGACGGTCCTTGAATTTTGGATGGATTTATTTCCCATCCCCTGATGCGCATATGCTGTACCAGCAACTCCAGAGTGGCTGCCACCTCCTGCTCATTCGATCCAATCAGCATAATGTCATCGATATAATGGACCAATGTGACACCTTGTAGAAGGCACAGATGATCAAGATCCCTGCGAACTAAGCTATGACACAGGGCTGGAGAGTTAATATAACCTTGAGGTAACACAGTAAATGTGTACTGCTGACCTTGCCAGCTGAAGGCAAATTGCTTCTGGTGGTCCTTATGGACAGGTATGGAGAAGAAGGCATTCGCAAGATCAATAGCTGCATACCAGGTACCAGGAGATGTGTTAATCTGCTCAAGTAAAGAAACCACATCTGGTACAGCAGCTGCAATTGGAGTCACCACCTGATTAAGTTTCCGATAATCCACTGTCATTCTCCAAGATCCGTCTGTCTTCTGAACAGGCCAAATAGGGGAGTTAAAGGGGGATGTGGTGGGAACCACCACCCCTGCATCCTTCAAGTCCTTTATAGTGGCATTAATCTCTGCAATTCCTCCAGGGATGCGATACTGTTTCTGGTTCACTATTTTCCTTGGGAGAGGGAGCTCCAATGGCTTCCATTTGGCCTTTCCAACCATAATGGCCCTCACCCCACAAGTCAAAGAACCAATGTGGGGTTTTGCCAGCTCCTAAGTATATCTATCCCAATTATGCATTCTGGGACTGGGGAAATAACCACAGGATGAGTTCGGGGACCCACTGGACCTACTGTCAGTCTAACATTTGCCAAAACTCCATTGATCACCTGACCTCCATAAGCACCTACTTTAACTGGAGGGCCACGATGCCGTTTAGGGTCTCCTGGAATCAATGTCAATTCAGAGCCAGTATCCAGTAAGCCCCGAAAAGTCTGATTATTTCCTTTTCCCCAGTGTACAGTTACCCTAGCAAAAGGCCATAGGTCCCTCTGAGGAAGGATAGGACTAAGCTTAATATTGAAACTTTTGGGGATTATGGGAGGGTCCTTCCTCAAAGGGACCCGGCCACCCCTTCAATCAAGGGGGTTCAGGATCTATAAACTGGCTCAAGTCTGGAAACTGGTTAAGAGGCCTTGATTCTCTGTTGCTATAATTCAAAGTGGCCTTTGGGTTCTTTGCTCTGGAACTTTTCTGCTTATACAGATCAAGCAGGAACTTAGTAGGCTTTTTATCTATTTCACTTCTGGGAACACCATGATTAAGCAGCCAGTACCAAAGGTCTACACGAGTCATACTGTTACGAGCATTGTTTTATGCGTGTGCTGTCCATTACGGTAAACACGCCCACCTTGCCTTTGGCGATTCAGTGCTGATACTTGGCCCTTGTTGCCCCGAGAGCCAGTTAGACCCATTGCATCTAAGTCACCTAATGCAGCAACTGCGGCTCCCACTGTGATGTCTTCTTTACATAAAAGACCAATGATTGGGGACTTTAAGTGTGCTGGTGCTCCCCACAAATCTGTTTCTTATAGTCTTAGTGAAGGGCACATCTTCTGCACGCTCCCATTGTGGGCTTAAAGATGAGTTTACATGGTAAATCCACTCCAGCATTCCAAGTTCTCTGAGCCTTTAATCCCTTCATCAACATTAAGCCAAGGGATATCAGGCAGCTCAAGCTCATTCACAGTAGGCCATCTTTGGATCCATACTTCAGCCAACCAATCAAATAAACTCTTGGCACCTCTTCCAACTGCATGAGCTGCAGTGTTAAATCTAAAATCTCTGGTTAGTGGGCCCATTTCAATAAATTCAGCTTGATCTAATTTTATATTCCTTCCTCCATCATCCCACACCCTTAAAATCCATTCCCACACATATTCCCCATGCTTCTGCCTGTACAAGTTAGAAAGCTCCTGAAGTTCTTTAGGGGTGTATCTCACTTCCTCTTGAGTCACGCTTTCTAACTCCCCTTTAGGGGCATGCCTAGCCTTACGCCTAGTTATAGGCCTTGAGGCAAAGATGGGTGGGCTCTGAGAAGCATCAGCACATCCTGCAGGGAGGGTCATTACAGCTTCCTCAGACAAAGAAGGAGTGATTCCCTCAGGGGTGGGGTGCACCTGCAGCTAAAGGAGGGGAAGCCACATTCTCATGCAAAACAACTTCTTCAGAACCTGAGAGTTCAATGTCCCCAGATTCTTCAGGGTCTTCCCATACATCCCCATCCCAAGTCATGGGATCCCACTCTTTTCCAACCAAAGCCCTCACTTTAACTTCTGATAGTTTGTGAGGCTGGGAATTGAGCTTACGCTGCAAGTTAGCCAATCTTACAATGAGAGCTTGAGTTTGGTTTTCTGCAATTCGAGCCCTGTTCTGACTAGACAGGAGATTTTCCTCCAGGGCACCCTTTAGAAACCTTCAGATCATGTACGTGGGTCTTAAGCTTGGAATTTTCCTTTTGAGCTTCTGCTTTTCTCTCAACAGTTTATCTAGAGATGCCAGAAGAAACCATCCAGCATCATCATTCGTCTTACTTTTCCACAAATATTCAAAAGTTCTAGATACAGAGTCACTAAATTCCTTGCTCCTCACAAGATATGACTCAGAATCACTAAATACATCTATTTCACGGAGTTCGTTAAATAGTTCACACCATGGATTATTAGTGCCCTCCTTATTACCACTTAAAGTGCTCTCCTTATTACCAGCAGAGCCTTTAGTAGTACTAGAGTTGGAGAACCAACTCCACAGAGCACCAAGCCTACTAGGGAAATCCATCCTTACAATTCTGTTTCTCTAGAACCACTTCTGGTACCAGAATCTGTATTAGTCAGGGTTCTCTAGAGGAACAGAATGGACAGAATGAATTGTATTAAAAGGGGATTTATTGGATTAGCTTACACAGTCCAGCAATAGCAGGTTGCAGGTCCGAGAGTGAAGAAACCCGGTAGCTGCTCAGGGCACGAGGCTGGAGGCCTCAGCAGTCCCAATCCGGCACTGAAGGCCTGGAGGCTTCCTGGAGAGATGCTGCTCTTCAGTCCACCCTGGTCTTCAGTCCACACTGGAGAGCAGCAACACCAAGCAGCAGGTACCAAGCAGAAAACACCAAGCAGCTAGTAGCACCGGCAGCCAGGTGGGAGAGAGAGAGCCTTTCTTCCCAGAGCTCCTTTTTATCAACCAGCCCCCTCCTCCAAGAGGGGCCGCCCACTCTGGGCCGCCCACTCTGGGGGAAGGCTTACCCCTGGGGGCAGGATTCTTCCTTTAGTTAATCCTTCCTAGAGGCAGCCTCAGAAACACACTTATGAGGAATGTCTGTGGATTCCTAAACAAATCAAGTTGACACAAACTTAACCATCACACTTGTATTCCTATTTTCTGTAGTACTTTTAACATGAAGGGATGTTGGATTGTGTTGAATGCCTTTTTCTGCACCTATTGATTTGATCATGTGATTTTTGTCCTCAGTCCATTTATATCATGTATTACATTTAACAATTTGCATACATTGAACCATCCCTGCATCTCTGGGATAAAGCCTACTTGGTTGGGATGAATAATCTTTCTTATATATTCTTGTATTCTGTTTGCCAATATTTTGTTCAGAATTTTTGCATCTATGTTCATGAGGGAGATTGGTCTGTAATTTTCTTTCTTTTTTTCTGTCTTTGTCCGGTTCAGGGATCAGGATGATGCATAAGAATTCTGTAGAATTCCATCCTTTTCTATTTTATGGAAATATTTGAGAAGCAGTAGTATTAGTTCTTCCATGATATTTTGATAGTGAATCCATTTGGGCCTGGACTTTTTCTAGTTGGAAGATTTTTATAATGGCTTAGATGTCTGTATTTGCTATAGGCCTACTACATATATATATATATATATATATATATATATATATATATATATATGAATGAGAGAGAAAGAGGCAGAGACAGAGACAAAGAAAATGGGCCTCCAACAATTGCGAAAGGATGCCAGATGCATGCACCCCCTTGTGCATATGGCTTACATAAGTCCTGGAGAATTGAAATGGGATCCTTTGACTTTGCAGGCAAATGCCATAGTGCTAAGCCATCTCTCCAGCCCATTATTGGTCTTTTTAATTGGTTTAACTCATATTGATTTAATTTTGGGAAGTCATATGAATCAAGGAAATCATCCATTTCTTTCAAATTTTCAAACTTAGCAGCATATGTATTATTAATGTATGTCCTTATGATTTTCTGAATTTCTTTGGTATCTGTTGTAATAGTGACTTTTTCTTCTCTAATTTTATTAATTTTTGTCTTTTCTCTTTCTTCTGGTAAAATTTTCTAAGTATTTATGAATGTTGTTTACCCTTTCAAAGAACCAACTCTTTGTTTCAGTGATTCTTTTGATTTGTTTTTGGTTTATATTTCCTTAATTTCTGCCATAATCCTCATTATTTCTTCATGTCTACTGATTTTTGGATTGCCTTGTTCATATTTCTCCAAGGCCTTAAGGTGAAGCATTAAATTGTTTACTAGTGAACTCTCTAATTTCTTAATATAGGCACTTAAAACTGTAAATTTCCCCTCTTAGGACTTCCTTCATTCTGTCCAATGATTTTAGTATGGTGTATTCTCATCTTCATTTGATTCTATAAATTTACTTATTTCCTTTTTGATTTTGTATATGACCCATTCATTATTCAATAGTGTGCTGTTTACTCTCCATGAATTTCTGTATGCTCTGTAGATTTTCTTGTTGCTGATTTGCAGTTTAATCCCATTGTGGTCAGATAGAGCACATGGGATTATTTCAATTTTCCTGTATTTATTAATATTTGCTTTGTGTCCTAATATGTGGTCTATTGTAGAGAATATTCCATGTGCTTCTGAAAAAAATGTATATTCTGAAGAATTTGGATGGAATGTTATGTAGATACCAGTTAGGTCCATTTGTTTCATGACATCATTTACTCCAGATGTATCTCTATTTTTTGATGGGATGACCTGTCAATTGATGAGAGTGGGGTATTGAAGTCAACCACTACAATTGTTTTTGGTGTTATCTGTGACCTTAAGTCTAATAGTGTTTTTTGATCAAAGGGAGCCCCTATGTTAGGTGCATGTACATTTAGGATTGTAATGCCATCCTGTTGGAGTGTTCCTTTAATCAGTATAAAGTGACTTTCTTTACCTTTCCTCACTAATATTGGTTTGAATTCTATCCTGTCAGATATTAGGATAGCAACCCCTGCTTGTTTCCTACGCCTGTTTGCTTGAAATATTGTTTTTCATTCTTTCATCTAAGACAGTGTCCATCTTTTATTGAGAGATGAATTTCCTGGAGGAAACAAATGGCAGTATCTTCTTTTTAATCCAGTCTGCAAGCCTGTGTCTTGTGATTGTGGCATTGAGGTCACTGAAATTAAGAGTTATTATTGAAAGGTATGTATTCTCACCATTCTTGTTTTGTAGTGATTCCTGTCTCCCTTTACTCACTTGTTTTAACTGTTATTTGAGTATGGTTTTTTATTTCCTATTTCCATATGTGTGTGTTTGCTTTCATTTCAACAGCATGAAGGATTCCTTCAAGTATTTTCTATAGAGATGGCTTAGTTGTCATAAATTCCTTTAGACTGTTTTTGTTGTGGAATGTCCTTATTTCTCCATCAACTTGAGTAGATAGCTTTACAGGATAAAGTAATCTTGGTTGACAGCTGTTATCTTTCATAACTTGGAATACATCATTCCAATCCCTTCTGGCTTTTAAAATTTGTGTTGAGTTATCTGCTGTTATTCTGATGGGCTTGCCATTGTAGGTGACTTGCTTTTTCTCTCTAACTGCTTTCAATATATTTTCTTTGATTTGCATGTTTAGTAGTTTAATTATAACATGGTGAGGAGAGGTTCTTTCCAGGTTTTATCTGTTTGGTGTTCTAAAAGCTTCCTGTATATGCATTGGCATTTCTTTCCCAATTTGGGGAATTTTTTCTTCTATAATTTTGTTAAAAACACCTATTATCCTTTGGAATGAAATTCTTCTCCTTCTTCTATACCCTGAATTCTTATGTTTGATCTTTTCATAGTATCCTGGATATCTTGGAATTCCAATTCATACCTTCCTATTAGCTTGACTTTCTCTTT
Source organism: Orientallactaga sibirica (assembly GCA_036365145.1). Classification (NCBI taxonomy): domain Eukaryota; kingdom Metazoa; phylum Chordata; class Mammalia; order Rodentia; family Dipodidae; genus Orientallactaga; species Orientallactaga sibirica. The sequence continues at coordinate 19,512,145 of JAEOAD010000030.1, read as the reverse complement.
GTTGGACTGTATTAGGTCTGCCACCTGGTCTTCTAATTTACATATTTTCTCTCCTTCATCCATTCTACTGTTGAGTCTTTGCACAGTTTTTGTTATTTGACTGACTGTACTTTTCAGTGCTAGAATTTCTGCCTGGTTTTTCTTCAGTATTTCTGTTTCCTTACTTATGTCTTGTAATGACTTCCTTATTTCATAAAGCTGGTTTCCTGTGTTCTCTTTCAGGAGTTTGTTTTCTTCTGTAATTCCTTTGTTTTCTTATTTGATTACTTTGATTTCTTCTTTGATTTCTTTCACTTTAGATAAAAAAAATTTTTGAAATACTTGTCAGGCATTTAATCTAAAACAGTCTGTTTTTTTAAACTTTTTTCATATTTATTTTTATTTATTTATGAGAGAGAGAGAGAGACTGGGCATGACAGGGCCTCTAGCCACTGCAAACCAACTCCAGACACGTGTTCCACCTTGTGTATCTGGCCTACATGGGACTTGGAGAATCAAACCTGGAGCCTTAGGCTTCACAGGGAAATACCTTAACCTCTAAGCCATCTCACCAGCCCCCTAAAACAGTCTCATTTGAAGGTCATTTCTGATGTATTTATAATTTTTGGATGGGTTGTATTGTCTTGATTCCAATAATGTCAGAAGCAAAAGACAAAGGCCCTATAAATCTGCAAGCATCAAAGGCAATAAGAGTCAACCCCCAAGTACAGCTTAATTGAAAATGGTAAAGCCAACCAAGAATATGTAACCAATAACCTGCCCTGATGTGGAAAGTGAGATTAACACTTCCAGTGCAGAGCTATGTACCTGCTTTTTGTCAGTCGTCCTCATTACCTTTTGGGGTAGCTTCCAATCTCACCAATGTTGAGTGCCCACCTTAACCCTCTGTGTTGTGCTGTGGAGCTGGTGTTCTAATCAGCTGTGCTGGATGCCCTACCACTGGGGTCTGAATTCATTCTCCAGAGGTTTTGTAGTTCTGATGGTTGGGGAATGGGAGAGTGCAGGAAGCCTGGAGTTGTAGCTGATCTCTGCTGTGTCCCCTTCAGGTTTCTTGACTGTGCAAGGAGGCTGATGAGGTTAGAAAATCCTCTTGTTTGGTCTCAGCACCTGCAGCTTGGCACTGGGTAGGTGGTGCGAGGTGGGTGTGCAGATTTTGTGGATCGGGGCCTCAAGTGCCTCAGCAGGATTCTGGCCATTTTCCTCCTTTCAGGTAGGTCTTGGTCTCTCCTGCTTCTCTGTTGTGGTGAATAAAAACCTGTATACCTTGCTGTGGTTTTGCTTAAATCTCTTGCTAGGCTGGTATGGGATGGCTCCTATGCCACCATCTTTCCCAGAAGTACTTTCTCTCTCTCTCTCTTTATCAGCCTCCTCCTCTTTCTCTCTCTCTCTCACTCTCTTACACACACATGCACAAATAAATAAATAAAATGAAGTTACTTTTAAAAAGTAGCCATGGATCTAGGGTTTAGGATTCAAGGACTTTTCTGAACTCCTAACGCTTTGTTACACTTAGAGAAATGAATAATGTAAATCATATCTTCTGTTACACATAGTGCCTTAAAATGCTTCTGTACGGTTCCTCATGTTTACTAACCATCCACAGCTTAAGTGAGTGTTGTAGTCACCTCCACATTTTTGGGATGAACTTCCAAACCAGACTCACCTTATGTGAGGAAGGGATTTATGTCAGTTTACAGATCCAAATGGAATTACTAATGTAGTGGTGGTAGACATATGCCAAAAAACATGAACAGTGAAAAGCCCCAAGTTAAGATAAGAATGAGGATGGGTAACTAGAGAGGATAACCCCTCCCCTGGCTGTTTACTGCCCTCACCCTGCCCTCCTTTTGCAGTTTATTGCAGGTTTAACTTTTATTACCACTTACAACCCACTGTAATTTTGTTTGTCAAACCATTACTTTTTGTTTGTTTGTTTGTTTTTGTTTTCTGAGGTAGGGTCTTGCTCTAGTTCAGGCTGATCTGGAATTTACTATGTAGTTTCAGGGTTGCCTCAAACTCATGACAATCCTTCTACCTCTGCCTCCCAACTGCTAGAATTAAAGGCGTGCACCACCATACCCGGCAACTGTTAATTTTTGTAAATCTTTGGAACCTGCTCACTCAATTGTCATGTATGAACTAGGATAAACCATGCTTGCTATAAAATTCCTAACAAACTTAAGTTCAGGGCCATTATGGAGAGATCCGGGTGTCAAGTCTGCCAGCATAAATAAACTTCCTCTCCACCTGACTCAGCTGCTGGTCTCTTGACACCCAGAAGTTTCTGTAACATTTCTAAGGGTCCCAGCGAGATCTTGCTGTATCCAGTTGGTCATAAGGGCTGCCACTCCTGGGCCCTACAGCCTGCCTATGACCCCTGGAACAGAGAAGTTATTGGAGTCTCCTTCAAGGAGGCCAAAAGCAGACTGCAAGGCCCCAGACTTGAGTTCCCACCAGGTGAAGCAAGATGAGGAACCAGTAGGGATGTCCAGACCAGGTAAATCCCTGGGGTAAACAGAGAAGAGCAGCTGTGGGCTGATCCCCCAACAGGGTGTCGCATCCAAAGCTTTGACAGGATTCTGAGGTGACATTGATCTCTGCTCAGGCTGGAGAAGGGGACTGCAATAAAACCTTGAAGGGATTCCCAAGGTCATACTGGCCCCTGATTTGGCAGAAAAGGGTGAGCCATAGTTAAACCTCAAAGGGTTTCCAAGGTGGGACTGGCTCCATTTAGATAAAACAGGAATGAATGAGAATAACTAGGGAACAACTGTTTTAAATTCTGAATGATTATGTGTGAATGTAAGATTGAATATTGACCTGAATTTCAGATACTAATAGCCAGTCCTTATGGGTAGGAAATGCAGATTATGGCTGTGATGTTTTATGTCTTCTGCTGTTCTGTGGGACATAGATTCAATCAGCATGCATAGTCAATGCTGACAAAGCACCATGTAGGACTCTGTGTATCAGGATATGCTTTGGGAGTAATAAACACAGCAAGGCTTTGACCCATGCTAAATGGCAAACAGCAGCAGGATGGTGGCAAAGAGACCTAATGTCACAGCCAGATACACAGGCTCAAAGAACAAGTTGGGTCCTAAAGTCTGCCAGGTAAAGGCTGAAAGCCAGACACCTAGAGACTAGTAGGTTTGCTCAGTGGTTAAAGATACTTGCTAATGATGGCTTCTACTTCACTATAATGTAAATTATATTAATTGTGATATGCTATTTAATGTATGGTAAGCTGGGTTCTGAGAAATGAGTTGTCCCTGCCCCCCCACAACTCAGACCCCAAGTATATTTAAAACCATGTGTGTCATCCACACCTTGTCCCTAGGCAAACTGGCCTATTGCCTCTGGCCAAGGAAAGGGAAAATGACAAGCAGCATATAATTTGGTTCTCTCTCAATTTCTCTCTTGTCTTAGATCACTAAATCCTTGTTAGAATACGTTTCTCAGACTTAAAATAAACCTAACAAAAAAGCAACAACATCTCACTAGGATTTACAACAAGTTAGATGTTTATAATTTAACAATGTATGGTAGGTAATCTTAGTTTGTTATATCATTACTATAGTTCAGATTTGTCACTATTAATGAAATCATTTCCAGTGGTTTTATATTATCTCTAGGGTAGTTTTCAAGTTTTACCTGCCTCTACATATCATACTTTTAAAGTGTATTTCATAGGATTGTAAAATGAAAATTCTCAAATCAATAGGTTATAAAGTCTAAAATTCAATTCACTTACATTGTTTTGCTCATGGTGAAAGTTCCCTTCAAAGCCCACTTCAAAAGTTTAATTAAGTTGTTATTGCTTCTATATCAAATTTTTAGCTACTAGGAAAACTGAGTCTTAATAAGATTAAGATTTATTTATTAGTTACTGATTTTACTTTTATAAAATTAATTCTACTAAGTAGTTGTATTTATAACTCAAGTTTTATTAAAGATATAACCTAATTTCGTTCATTACAACTTTGGTTCTTAGGGAGACAAGGAACTCTCCCTATATTCTGATAACTGTGTGCCTTCTCAATTTGACATGCTCCATTAACAACTCTTGGGCCAAAATGAGTTGCAATGCTAGAATCTGTTATATCCAAACAATGTAATTTAAACATAAACTATCAGATATCTAGTCAAAGCTTCATTTAATAGTCATGGGTAACAAGAATAATGAGACATAAAATTGGTTGATGTTAATCAAAGTAACCCTAAATAAGGTGCATCAGATTATTTTCTTTTGTTATAGATTTCTCAATCAGGATTGTTTGTGTCTAGTCCAGTTTAGACAAAAATATTAAAGCCATTTACACAGGTCCATACATATAGTTAAAGGTGATTCTATATTACTAAAGACAGACCTCTAGGATTTCAACTTTAAAACCAGAAGTTCTTTTTATATCTGCTACAACAGTAGCCAGAGGATTTTAAATACAAAAGAAATTCCAAAATTAAACTGATTTTAGATTGCCTTATACACTAAATTAATAAATCAAAATGTAGATAGGTTTAATGCTTATTACAATAACTTAATTTCTGAAAGACTTCTTTATTTGAGTTTGTTGACAAAACAGTGTGAAATGGTTATAGAAATTAAACTGATAAAAGTTTACTGTTAATTACAAAAGCCATTATTATCTGTCTCATATTCAAGTTCAAATTCTCCAATGTGTGAATAACATCCTTCTCTATGGCCTTATAGAAGAGATTTCCTAAGGAGTAATGATTTTATGGCAGGGCTCCATTGGGAACCCACTCTCTTCTAAATGAGACTGGACATCACCCTGGCTTGCCTTATACCAGGCAACAGATCCTCTAGAAATAAGAAAAGGTGGAGCCCTGAGGGGATGATACTCTTCCTCAGCTAGACCTGTTTTACAAAAAGAGAAAGAAATAGACTGAGTTGTTCTATGTCCAAGCATTCTTATCCCTGAGATCATGCAAAACTGACCCAGAGCCATAGGTTAGACCTTCAGAGAGATGCTGTTATAAGACCCTTAAGCTATGCAGGACATCTTTGGGAACATGCCAGTAAAGGATTGCTAGAGAAACAGAAATAAAAATCCAGAGTTTGCGGCTAGCCTGCCTTATAGCACTGACAACAATGGCCCTCCTAATTAACTGTGATAAGCAACATGTGTGTACAGCCATGCTGTGCTAGCACTGTTAATATTCAAGGAAAACTTCTGAGAAACTAATAACTAAAATAACAGGTTTTTCTCCTGGAAATTCCTTTACGATTAAAAGTACACTCTTTGTGGTGGTTTGATTCAGGTGTCCCCCATAAACTTAGGTGTGTGGAATGCTAGGTTCCCAGCTGATGGCAATTTGGGAATTAACGCCTCCTGGAGGCAGTGTATTATTGGTGATGGGCTTATAGGTGTTATATCCAGTTTCCCTATTCCAGTGTTTGGCACAGTTTCCTGTTGTTATTGTTCACCTTATATTGGTGAGGGGATGATGTCTACCCTCTGCTCATGCCATCGTTTTTCCCCTGCCATTATGGAGCTTCCCCTCGAGTCTGGAAGCCAAAATAAACCTTTTTTTTTTCCCCAAAAGCTTCTGTTGGTCAGGTGATTTTTGTCAGCAATTCAAGCCTGACTGCAACATTCCTTCACAGGGCACAGGAACAATAGTGGTGGAACCTGCTCGCTCAACTGTCATGTACTATTGTAACCCATGCTTGCTTATAGTATAAAATCCCTAACAAACTTGAGTTTGAAGCTGATGGTATTAGGAAGAGATCTGGGCGTCAATCCGCCAGTGTAAATAAACTTCCTGTCCTTCACCTGACTGGGCTGCTGGTCTCTTGAAATGCCCATAAGAGTTCTTTCAATGGTGGAAAAATGCCAACTCCACTTCATAAATCCAAACAGAGAGAGACCACCAAACAGTCAGTACCGCAAGCAAGAACAGCCCAGCAGCAAGCAAGCAGGATCCTGCAGCAGCAGGAACCCCAGAGCTTACACTTCTTTGGATTTCCTAGGCAGAAATTCAGATGGACCCCCAGTAACATGTGCCCCCCAGAAAGAGTCTGAATGCTAGGGAAGGAAGCTGCAAAATCAATTAAAAAAAAAAACAGTTGAGTATTTCTGGAACATACATTCAATCTACCACAGTAAAGATGATAATTTTTTATACAGCTGACATTTTATTAGCAATAGTATATTTTTAATATGGTAGGCAAACCAAAAGCACTCCAAGCCAAGAAGAAAAGTAAAAATATATTTAAAAATGATAAATATTATAAAATGGATCGTTAGTATCAAATAGATTGAAACCATGAATTAAAGTGGCCAAAGTAATGCATTTAATGTCTTTGGATTATTCTAGCTGCAACATTTTTGGATTAATCTTGAAAATTTGAGCTTGCTGATATTCCACTAGTCACCATTTTTTACTGAAGATATTACTCACCATTTTTCAAAAGATGAGGCTTTTCTTAATAATGTATTTGTGCATTGTTATACTTGTTATTAGGTCTGACAGGTCCCAATATGGAGTCACCAAGGACAGCAGGATGGCAACAGAGACATAAAAAGTGGATTATTCCTCAAGAAACCACCCAGCCATTATCCCCTCCTTTTCTGCAATGCCCCCAGGTCATGGTTCCCTCCACCTTTATTTTGTAAACCCCCAGTCTCTGTTCTGGTGTAACACCCTGGCTATCTTAGATCTCCCCTCATCTCTTCCTTTCTTCACCTTCCCCCATCTGAAAGCCCTATAAAGCTCACTACCTGAGGAACTCAGGTGGACTGCGCTCCTCTCTTGTGAGCCAGCCCAGGCAGCTTGTGCTTTTCCCGAACAAAGCTTTCATCCTTGTCTCAGAGTGTTGTGCGTGGTCATGGTCACTCCTGAACCTTACATCTGGTGATGGGAAGCTTCTCGTTGCCCACTTGGGCAGCCAGAGCTCCTTTCCCCTGACCAGACAACCAAGCTGCCATTGACCCTCTGATGGCTTCACACCATCTCTTCCTGATACTGGCTTTCATGTCCACCACAATTCTGCCTCTTCATCTCTTCCTCCCTCCTTCTCGGTGAATGTCCCTCTTGGGTTGGCTTGCTCTCAGGTTCATCCCTCCTCGTGGAAGCCATGCAGGCATGCTGACTACACCTCTTGGCCATTTCTGGGCCCCAACCCCAGGTCTCAAGAAGGATGCATTCTCAACACCTTGGGTCTCTCACTCTGGTCTGCCATACCCTAAAGGGTGGCTTTTGGTTTGGCTGCACCATCTCAGGACACTCTCCCCCTTCCTCCTTTCCTTCCTGAGGTCTCATCCTTCACTGCCAGCTGATTTCACCATCAGGAGCACAATCTCCCACCTTGCCCACTAACAGGCTAAAAAGCCGACAGTCGTGACCTGTATGGCCTCTGCCCATGTGGGAGGTGCAGGCCCCATTCACCCTAACGGGCCAGGGTGTCATATTGGTGTTCTGTGTAAACCCAGCTTAAGCCCTGGTTCCTTTCTCTGTCTCCTTAAGAACTTAAAGCCTCTACAACTCTTGGACAACATCATATCGCATCATCTGATCTTTTACTGCAACTGCCTGGCCATAATCTAACCTAGACAATGGGTCCAAATGGCCTAAATATAGTACTTTTGATGTCCAAATTCTCACTGATTTAGAAAACTTATGCTAACATACAGGCAAATGATCCAAAAAATTTCACTCTTCTTACATTGGTTCTCTCTGCTCTGTCATGCTCCCACTAACAGGGTTTGGGTTTTGCTCCAGAGTTGTAAATAGAATAGAAATTTTAAATCAAAATGCACAGCTTCTAAATAAATGAATGAATATATGAGAGGGAAATGGTTGTCTGGAGTCTATATGAAAAGTCCACTTTAAATGAATGTGTGTATATGAGTATATATGTGGCTCACAGCCCTAAGGTTACAAAATGATTTCTGTTCTGAACAGTGCAATTTCATTGTGGGTGATATGATGATGATGGTATAGCCAATTTTTACTGTTGAATGTCCCCCAGAAGAAACACAAGGTAATTGGGGAGTTATGCTCAAGGACAAAAAGTAGATCAAAAATAATTAAGATTTTGGGACAAAAAGATGTACCTGTAGTGTTAATAGTGCTTGTAAAAGGGCAAGATCTGTAGATGCCACGTGGCCTGAGGAGTAAGAAGGCCAACACACAAATCTCATTGTTGGACACAGATCTCTCTGATGTTTATGCTGCCCCAGGGAAATCCTTAATGGCACTTTCTTAGATTCCCTGGCTTGCAGAGCCTGGAGCCTGCAAGCACATAAAATCTCAGGATCCTGGCCCCAATAGCATATTGGGTGAATGCCAAATTGCTGTGAATAGCTGTGGACTTCTTATAAGAATTTGCAACTGTTTTACTCTTACCTTATCTCTCTATGCTTCTGTGGGACTACTAACAGAAAAACAGTCTCAGAATTTACATTTAAATTTACATGTGCTTGATACTGAATTTGTAAGAATTTCTAATAATGTTCGAATCTGCTTTCATATTTTAAAAAAGTGTGTTTTAGGAAAGTTATAAGAAACAAAGTTACAAAATCAATAAATGATAAAATCTATATGTTTATTCTAAATAAATAAATAGTATAAATCAAGTCTGATCTACTCTTTTGAAAAAAAAAAAACTTAAATGGTCATATTAAAAGTCTTATGGTAAGGACAATGAAAGATTTTGCTGATAGTTATGAGATGAACTGACTAAGAAAGATAAACAGGAGAGGAAACTTTAAATGTTGGTAACTCTGATGAAAAAGATTGTTAGAGTGGTTACATAGATTGTAAGGTAAAAGTATGTAGATGAAGGTATGAGTAAAGTATGTGAATGAAGGTTTGAGTTAGCTTAAACAGAAGGTTAAAGATACTTAATCAGATTACAGACCTCTTGAGATATAAAATGACTATTAGCCTAGGGCTTACATCAGACTAACAAAGTATGATCCTGGCTGATAGCAGGTTGCTATGGTATTCAGGCTGTAAACTTTAACTCATTGCTGTTAATCTGGTTATAATGGCCATAAAGACTAAATTTATAGTACCTAACTAAGTTAGGTAGGTTCCTCTATTTGTCAACCTTTTAAGTAAATTTTATGGTTAAATTTGAATCATTAATATTTAATTCTCTCCCAAGGTTATTATATCTAAAACCTGCCTCAAAAAATATAAACTAAGTTATATTGTGATTTAAGATGCAATTCCTCAATTATTCCAACAATCCATCTTAATAATTTAGATTTAACTTACATCATTACTGAGCAAGTTTACCAAAGAGCCACAGACAAAATTATAGGTGATTAAGGTTTGAGTAGTTATAGATTGTGTCATGAAATTTTATGTATGTTTTGTGTATATTTTATGTATGATTTAGAGGAAGTTTAAAATATTTCTTTTTGGCTCAACAGTCACAGGTGCTTGATTGCAAAGCCAGATGCACATAGTGGAGCATGCATTTGAAGATTGCAGTGGCAAATGGCCTTGGCATGCCCTCTCTTTCCATGAGACTTGTCTCAGTTTTCATTAGATCATGGCAGTTTAGTCCAGTCCCTCTATTCTTTAGGTATATTAGATATAGCTAAATTAATTTCAGAAACTGACTTATAGATCAGATGGACATTTTATTTAGCATACACACACACACACACACATATAAAAATTTTACAATTTTTCATGTCTTCATATTTAAACCAAAAATGTTACTGCATAATATAGATTCTTGTTTGTTTTAAAATCTGTTAGCAGATCTTTATTCATACTTAAGTCTCTGTAGCCTCATGTGCCTTGAATATGTGAACTCTACTTTTTGTTAATATCAGGCTTTTCCAGATATCAGAATATTATAATTTGGTTTATACAAAATACAAGATGTTTTCGTTCTCAATAAACATACATCACCATGCCTGTCATTTTATGATGGTTCTTGTCTTATTCATACTAGCTTTGCTGGGTGATTATCACTGAAGTTATAATCTAAGCCTTATAAAAGTAACTTATTTTAATCTTGTTCATAGGAAAACTGAGGAAGCTCCTCATGTCTTAGGGAAATCCACTATGTACAAACAATGTTAATATAGTTTGTCTAAGCTTCATATAAGTCATAAATATTTCTTTAGTTAAGTCTTAAAATTGTTCAGCAGAAAAAGTACTTATTTAAAAAAAATACTTTATGTCTGTTATATTGTGTCTAATGTATGTTAAAATTGAACTTACTTAATTTAACAATAACCAAGTTTTATATTGTCTCTAATGTACGTTAATCAGGTTTTCTTAACTCAACAATAACAAAATTTTATTTTATTCTTAAGCTATGTATAATCAGTCTCAGTCAAGGTTTCAATTAATTAATTCTGTCATTTCTGGTATCTTAAGTTCATTGCTTATAAAAATAGGCTTCCTGTCCTAGAAAAATAATCTTAAATTGCTGTTCTGCTTCCAGTTTGGGCCATTAGTATACTGACTACCCAAAGTTGTTTTCAAACACAGATGCCAAAGTTTTATACTGTCTTGTCTTTTTCCTGACATACAATTTCTAGATTAAATCAATTGCTTAAAGTTACTGATAAAATAATTGATATCTATTGTTTTCAGGGCTACAAAAATATTCTGCCTATACTTATAACTGACAGATACTTAAAAGATTGAATGTGCATGCTTTCTATGTTCCAGATATAGCTTAATGTCGCCAGCTAGATGTTCTTTCTTGTTTTTTTCCTACACAGTCCTTCCAGCTCATACTGTCACCTGACAACTAAACTTAAATATTCATCAAAATGATTTTAAACTATTGTGTCATTCTCTAACCAGATCTGCTTTGCTAACTAGATATGTTTTACACCTTTTTAACTAATCTGTTTTACTACTCAGATATGTACAGTCTCTCTGAGTGATTAATAACCATATGTAGAAACCAAAATCAATTGGAAACATTGGAGTTAAAAGGATAACCAATATTTTGGTTCCTGCTCCCAGGTCAGAAGGCCACAGGAGATGATGGGACAGTGCTAACTTCTAGCCTCTGGTAAGTTACCTATCTTCTTGATCAGAGAGAATATGGAAACCCAGGGATAAACTCCAAGTCAGTGTATCTGCAACAGGAGAGTCACATCTGAGGAAAATCAGTCCTCCTGGCATCCCAAAAGAGGGAGGGCCACTTGGTCAGCATGGCCTTTCCTCACCTTCAATGCAACAGAACTCCTCACAGGTCCCCCTCGCCTCTGAGTACTCATCCTCTCCTTATGCCTTGTGTTTTGATGTCATAACAAGCTCCTTAATTCTTCCTTCTGTCCTTTCATGGGGTGTGCAAAGCCCATTTCCCTCACCTTCTCTATAACAGATGTTGCCAGCAACTGCCCCAAAGCCAGCTCAATACAGGGATGGTACAGAGAAGTCTCTGTTTCATTTCAGGACCAGGACATAACAGCATGCTACACTGGCACCGAGTAAAGGTGCTCACTATCAGTCTCACCATTCTTCCACCTCTAACCACCATGAAACTGCCTCCTCATCACCTGCCCTGAAGGGACACCCATTGACCACATTATCCAGCCTCTTCTGACTCATCATCCCTAAGGTCCCAAAAAAAATTAACCTTCATCTCTTATCATTAACAAAAGGCTGGAATGTTATGTCACCCCAAGGTCACCACAGCAGGATGGCAACAGAGACATAAAACGTGGATTATTCCTCAAGAAACCACCCAGCCATTATCCCCTCCTTTTCTGCAATGCCCCCCCAGGTCATGTTTCCTATCCCCTTATTTTGTAAATCCCCCAGTCTCTGTTCTAGTGTCACACCTTGGCAATCTTAGATCTCCCCTCAAGTCTTCCTTTCTTCACCTTCCCCCAACTGAAAGCCCTATAAAGCTCAGGTGGCCTGTGCTCCACTCTTGTGATCCAGCCCTGGCAGCTCGTGTTTTTCCTGCATAAAGCTTTCATCTTTGCCTCAGAGTGATTTGTGTGGTCATGATCACTCCTGAACATTACATCTGGTGCTGTGACTCTGATAGGAGGCATCCAGTTTGGTGGCCAGACCTCCTTTCCCCTGACCAGACCATTTCTGCCTGATACTAGCTTTTCACACCCACCACAACTCAACTTTGCCCTTCTCCTCTTCTTCTCTTCCTTCCTTCTTGGTAAGTGTCCCTATCAGGTTGGCCTGCTCTCGGGTTTAATCCCTCCATGTAGAAGCCATGCCTGCATGCCAGGCTATAACCCTCAGCCATTTCTGGGCCCCAACCCCAGGTCTCAAGAAAGATGCACTCTCAACACCTCGGGTCTCACTCTCTGGTCTGCCAAACCTTAAAGGGCACCTTTTGCTTTGGCTGCACCATCTTGGGACACTCTCCCCTTCATCCTCTCCCTCCTGAGGTCTCATCTTCACTGCCAGCCACATTCGCCATCAGGAGCACAGTCACCCACCTTGCCCACTAACAGGCTAAAAGGCAACAGTCACAACCTGTACCGCCTCTGCCCATGTGGGAGGTGCAGGCCCCGTTCACCCTAATGGGCCAGGGGGTCATATTGGTGTCCTGTGTAAACCCAGCTTAAGCCCTGGTTTCTTTCTCTCACCCTTGTTTTGCTGTTTCCCTCTCTCCTCCATAACTTAAACCTTATTGTCTGATCTTTCTGTGCAACTCTGCCTGGCCACAATCTAAGCTAGACAATGGGTCCAAATGGCCTAAATATAGTACTTCTGATGTCCAAATTCTCACTGATTTAGAAAACTTATGCCAATGTGCAGGCAAATGGTCTGAAATTTTTCACTCTGCTTGCATTTGCTTTTGTCTCTGGAGTTGTAAATAGAATAGAAACTTAAAATAAAAATGCTCTAAATCATGAATGAATCCCAAAGGGAAATGGTTGTCTTGAAATGAATGTGTATATATGAATATGGATGTGGCTCACAGCCCTAAGGCTGTAGAATGATTTTTGTTCTGAACAATGTCATTCCATTGTGGGTGAAGTTCTCCACCAAGCCCACTGTACTAGATGGTATAGCCAATTTTCACTGTTGAGTGTCCCCCAGAAGGAACACTAAAAGTAATTAAGATCATAGACAAAAATTCTCCTACTCTTAAAGAGTTGTAAAATGGCAAGATCAAAAAGCTGCTTTGTAGCCTGAGGGAAGTCCAAAACCCTCCCTGGAATTTAGAAAATGAAAAGAAAAAAAAAAAAGAAACCTCTTTCTTAGCTTTCCTGGCTTACAGAGCCTGGGGCCTGCAAGCATATGAAATCTCAACATCCTGGTCCCAATAGCATATTGGGTGAATGCCAAATTGCTGTAAATACTTGGGGACTTCTTATAAGAATTTGCAACTGTTTTAAGTTTACCTTATCTTTCTATGTTTCTGTGGGACTATTGACAAAAAGCAATCTCAAAATTTATGTTTAAATTTAGACATGCTCAATACTGAATTTGTAAGAAAATTTCTAATAATGTTCAAAGCTGCTTTAATATTTTTTAAATGTGTTTCAGGAAAGTTATAAGAAACAAAGTTCCAAAATCAATGAATGATAAAATCTATATGTTTGTTCTGGATAAATAGTATAAGTCAAGTCTGGTCTACTCTTTTGAAAACAAAACAAAAACTTAAATGGTCATATTAAAAGTCTTATGGTAAGGACAATGAAAGATTTTGCTGATAGTTATAAGATGAACTGATTAAGAAAGATAAACAGGAGAGGAAACTTTAAATGTTGGAAATGTTTGATGAAAAAGATTGTTACACAGAGGTTAAGGTAAATGTTGGAAAAGCATGTAGATGAAGGTATGAGTACAGTATGTGGATGAAGGTATGAGTAAACTTAAACAGAAGGTTAAAGACACTTAATCAGATTACAGACTTCTTGAGCTATAAAATGACCATTAGCCTAGGGCTTACATCAGACTAACAAAGTATGGTCCTGGCTGATAGGAGGTTGCTATGGTATTCAGGTTGTAAACTTAACCTTAACTCATTGATGTTAATCTGGTCATAATGGCCATGAAAGACTGAATTTAGAGTACCCAACCAAGTTAGCTAGGTTCCTCTATTTGTCAACCTTTTAACTAAATCTTATGGTTAAAACTAATTCATTAATATTTAATTCTCTCCTGAGGTTATTATATCTAAAACCCGTCTCAAAAATTCTAAACAAAGTTATATTGCAATTTAAGATGGAATTCCTCAATTCTTCCAACAATCTTAACACTTTCGATTTAACTTACATCATTACTGAGCAAGTTTACCAAAGTACCACAGACTAAATTAAAGTTTATTAAGGTTCAAGAATTTATAGATTGTGTCATGAAATTTTATGTATGTTTTGTGTATATTTTATGTATGATTTAGAGGGAATTGAAAATATTTAATTTTGGCTCAACAGGTAAAGGTGCTTGTTTGCAAAGCAGATTCACATAGTGGAGCATGCATTTGGAGATTGGAGTGACAAATGGCCCTGGCATGCCCATTCCTCTTTTTCCATGAGACTTATCTCAGTTTTCATTAGATCATGACAGTTTAGTCCAGTTTGTCTATTCTTTGGGTATATTAGATATAGCTGAATTACTTTTCAGAAACTGACTTATAGATTGGATGGACATCTTATTTAAATTTTTTAAAGTGCTAACATCATATATATATATATATATATATATATATATATATATATATATATATATATAAATTTAAAGGTATCCTGATTCTGATGAACTTTAAAAATTGTAACAATTTTCATGTCTTCATATTTAAGCCAAAAATGTTAGTACATATTTCTGTTAGCGGGTACTTTGTTCATAGTTTACTCTCTGTAGCCTCATGTGCCTTAAATATGTGAACTCTACTTTTTGTTCATATCAAACTTTTCCAGATATCAGAATATTGTAATTTGGTTTATACAAAGTACATGATGTTTTGGCTATCAATTAGCATACATCAACATGCCTGGCTAAAACCCTGTAATTTTATGATGGTTCTTGTCTCTTTCATGCTAGTTTTGCTAATTCTTATAAAAGGTAACTTATTGTAATCTTGTTCTTAGGAAAACTGAGGAAGCTCCCCATATTTTAGGGAAATCCACTATATACAAACAATGTTAATATAGTTTGTCTAAGCTTCATATGACATTTAAGCCTTAAAATTGTTCAATGGTAAAAGGTACTTATTTAAAAATTACTTTATGCCTGTCATTATCTCTAATGTATGTTAAAATCGAACCTGCTTAATTCAAGAATAACCAAGTTTTATATTGTCCCTAATGTACATTAATTGGGCTTGCTTAACTCAACAATAACAAAGTTTTATTTTATTCTTAAGCCATGTATAATCATTTTCATACAAGGTTTCACTTAATTGTGTCATTTCTAGTATCTTAAGTTCATCGCTTATAAAAATATTGATACTTAAGACATGTTTCTGGCCCTAGAAAAATAATCTTAAATTGCTGTTCTGCTTCCAGCTTGGAACATTGGTATACAGACTACCCAAAGTTGTTTCCAAATACAGATGCCAACTTTTATACTGTCTTGTCTTTTTCCTTTCAATTTCTCGATTAAATCAATTGCATTAAAGTTACTGATAAAATAATTGATAAAATATTGTTTTCAGAGCTACTAAAATGTTCTGCCTATACTTATAACTGACAGATATTTAAAAAGATAGAATGTGTATGCTTTCTGTATCCCAGATATAGCTTACACAGTCACCTGACAACTAAACTTAAATATTAATCAGAATGATTTTAAACTATCGAGTCATTCTCTTACCAGATCTGCTTAGCTAATCAGATATGTTTTACACCTTTTAAACTAATCTGTTTTACTACTCAGATATGAACAGTCTCTCTGAGTGATTAATAACCATATGTAGAAGCCAAAATCAATTGGAAACATTGGAGTTAAAAGGATAACCAATATTTTGGTTCCTGCTCCCAGGTCAGAAGGACACAGGAGATGATGGGACAGTGCTAACTTCTAGCTTCTGGTAAGTTGCCTATCTTCTCGATCAGAGAGGATATGCAGACACAGAGATAAACTCCAAGCCAGTGTATCTGCAACAGGAGAGTCACATGTGAGGAAAATCAGTCCTCCAGACATCCCAAAAGAGGGAGGGCCACTTGGTCAGCATGGACTTGGCTTATCCTAGCTGATGACAATGCTGAGAGTCACAGAACTCCTCACAGGTCCCTAACAGTCTCTCCCACAGCACCATTATTGACCTCCAAAATATACAGTAAATTCTGGAAGTCTACATGGTCTTGATCACCCAGTTAAAAAAAAAAAAAAAAAAAAAAAACCTCCAAAATATATCCACAATAGACTAATAGACTCCCCTATCTGTTACTGACTTACAATACTAAACTCTAACATTAACCTATGCCTTCTGCCTGCCCCTGATTAACTTTACCTACCCTGATCCCCAAATGCTGCTCTCAAATACACTGATGCCCCTCAGCCTGCTCTTTCTTGCCCTAAGCCCTCTATCCCTCGCCTCTGAGTACTCATCCTCTCCTTATGCCTTGTGTTTTGATGTCATAACAAGCTCCTTAATTCTTCCTTCTGTCCTTTCATGGGGTGTGCAAAGCCCATTTCCCTCACCTTCTCTATAACAGATGTTGCCAGCAACTGCCCCAAAGCCAGCTCAATACAGGGATGGTACAGAGAAGTCTCTGTTTCATTTCAGGACCAGGACATAACAGCATGCTACACTGGCACTGAGTAAAGGTGCTCACTATCAGTCTCACCATTCTTCCACCTCTAACCACCATGAAACTGCCTCCTCATCACCTGCCCTGAAGGGAGACCCATTGACCACATTATCCAGCCTCTTCCGTAAGAACTCATCATCCCTAAGGTCAGCATGAAAAAAAATTAACCTTCATCTCTTATCATTAACAAAAGGCTGGAATGTTATGTCTGACAGGTCCCAATATTGAGTCACCAAGGACAGCAGGATGGTAACAGAGACATAAGGAAGTGGATTATCCACATTCCTCAAGAAACCACCCAGCCATTATCCCCTTCCTGCCTGCAATGCCCCCAGGTCATGGTTTTCTGTCCCCTTATTTTGTAAGTTACCCGGTCTCTGTTCTGGTGTCACACCTTGGCTATCTTAGACCTCCCCTCAGCTCTTCCTTTCCTCACCTTCCCCCAACTGAAAGCCCTATAAAGCCCTCTACCTGAGGAACTCAGATGGCCTGTGCTCCATTCTTGTGAGCCAGCCCTGGCAGCTTATGCTTTTCCCGAATAAAGCTTTCATCTTTACCTCAGAGTGCTTTGGTGGTTGTGGTCACTCCAAAGTAGAGGATTAATGTTACTGAAGATATTCCACTAGTCACCATTTTTTCAATTACTAAAGATGAGGCATATCTTAATAATGTGTTTGTGCATTGCTATACATGTATTTATCATTCATATTAGGTTTCATTTCTTTCATATATTCACAGAATATGAATGCTTGTTAAAGTTGTTATTATTTCTTAATGTTATACTTTATCAAGTTAGAATAAAAATTCCAGGGCTGGAAAGATGGCTGACCGATTAAGGTATTTGCATGGAAATCCAAAAGACCTCTGTTCAATTACCCAGGACCCACATAAGCCAGATGCACAACATGGCAAATGTGTCTGGATTTTGTATGCAGTGGCTGAAGACCCTGGCACTATTTCTCTCCCCTTCTCTCTCTCTCTCTCTCTCTCTCTCTCTCTCTCCCTCTCTCTCTCTCTCTCTCGCTCTCTGTCTCTGTCTCTTTCTCTCTCAAATAAACAAATAAAAATTAAAATATAAAAAATAAAGAAAATTCCAGTTCACATATTATGTCCATTAACAAATAAAAAACAAATTATGAAAAAAATCAGTGCCTATTTACAAAGCTTTCTTAAACTATTGTGAAAACAGAAGCAAAATACTAATCTAAACTCCAGTATCTAGCTATCTAATCAATGTTACTGTATAAAAGCTCTAAACATATGAATATACATGCATTATTCTGTCACTATATAGCTAGAGATACATGACAATATTTATGAAACAATTTTAAAAGAGTAGTGCCTTTCATAAATAGTTTTCCATAAACATCCACTTACTTAAAAAATAACATTATTAATTCTATACATTCTCTTATGACGGTTTCCTTCCTGTAATGTAAGGTAGGAAACCTTTCAGTCAAGGAGATTCTTTCCTGGAGAAAGCAGAAAACTCAGTTGTCAGAAGATTGAGGCCATAGGTATAATTTTAACACGTGCAGGAAATAAGAGGAAAAACTCAGAGATCTTAGCTCTGTGGTTTTTAATCGCACTAGAAAAGATATTACATGAGACAGGCAAACATTATACCATCGTATCTTAACAACTTACCATGCTGGTTAAGTAATTTAACAATTTAAAAGTAGACACACCTCAAAAAAGAAAATGAATATCTCACATCTATGAATTATAGAAATTATGGTTATTACACCTTTCTGAAAGTAATTTAGTGTTAACATAAATGTTTTCTTGTGTTCTGTCCAAAGAAAATATTGCAACTAATGACCATCCTTCTGTGAGGTGCAAGGAGACAGAGAAGCAGTGAGAAAACACTCTGCACACATAGTCTCTGGGTGGAGTTGAATGCTCCATTACTATGTAATTCCCAAGTGGTCAGGAAACAGACTGGGAATATCTAAAACAATTCACAGCAAATATCTTGCACAGAATAAATATTTATTGAACAAATGGAACCAATGAGCAAATAATAAAGTGAAGACCCTGATACAGTGATGTGGACTATACTATACTGCCTTCAGTGGGA
Organism: Orientallactaga sibirica; assembly: GCA_036365145.1. Classification (NCBI taxonomy): domain Eukaryota; kingdom Metazoa; phylum Chordata; class Mammalia; order Rodentia; family Dipodidae; genus Orientallactaga; species Orientallactaga sibirica. Next base: position 19,493,380 of record JAEOAD010000030.1, on the reverse strand, counting down.
AGTCAGATTCAGGACTTCACGGGCATCACACTTAAAATTGTATTTTTTTCCAAAAAATATTCTTATAGTATGTTATTAGCAATTTTACTCAAATTTAACTTCAAAACTTTTTCTCATCAATTCACAGAGTGAAAAATGTATACACTGGTCGATTCCAAGGAATAGCTTTCAGTATCTGAACACAATTTCAAAGCCAGATTTTCAAAAACAGTTTTCAACATTGGCAAAAATCAATTTTCACATTTGAAATGGTGACAAGAAAATAGTGAGGTCCCATTTCACATCACAAACCATACATATAGTTAAGAGATGGTTTTAAAAGATGGCAGTATTGACACATTTCTCCAGAACAGAAATGATGAGGACTAATCAGAGCTCTTGAAACAAAGAGGAATAAACTCAAGAAACAACAGCCACAACAAGAAGAAAAAGGTCACAGAGTTTAGATAATAAAGGTTTAAGCAATTCCAGTGAGGCCTGATAGGAAAGTACACTGACAAAATCAGAGGAATAAATCTTCGTACCTCATCAAAAGAACTCTTCTGAGCACCATTGCCTCATGGTGTCCAAGCTGCCCTTACAAGTCCAGCTGGCTTCAAAAGCTTTGTTCAAAGTCTGGTTCCCAAGATCCAAAGAAAGGGTTTCATATGGTGTACTGAGTGAACATTAATAAAGGCAAGCATACATATCTTTAAAAATATTTTTTAGGGCTGGAGAGATGGCTTAACAGTTAAGGCACCTACCTGCTAAGCCTAAGAACCCGGTTCCAAACTCCAGGTCCCACGTTTAGCCAGATGCAAAGTGACGCAAGGGCGTAATGCCGCACTTGCCCACAAGGGGGCGTACGCATCTGAATTTCGTTCACAGCAGCTGAGAGACTGCTGGTGCACCCATTCTCTATCTGTCTTCCTCTCTCTCTCTCTCTCTCTGTCTCTCTCTGTGTCTCTCTCCAAAAATAAATAAAATAATAAAAAAAGTTTTTAAAAATATTGTTTTTATTTATTGGCAAGCTGAGAGAGAGAGAGAGTGAGACAGAGAGAGAATGTGAGAGGGAGAGAAGGAAGGGAGAAACTGGGCATGCCAGGGACTCTTGACCACTGCAAATGAACTCCAGATACATGTGCCACTTTATGCATCTGACTTTCTGTGTATACTAGGGAACAGAAACCTGGCCATCAGGCTTTAGAAGCAAGTGCCTTTAACTTCTGACCCATCTCTCCAGTCCAGGAAAGCATATTTAAACCAAAAAGTATTTGAGGATTATATGTCAATTCTAGCCTAATAAATTTGTTTGGTAGGATAAGCTCATCCATTTGTCTCACTATCTGCCTACCTTGCTATGTATATATACATGTATGTACATATTGTGGACTTCCTGTGCTTAGATCCCAGAAGACGACATGGCTAATAAACCTTTGAACACCACATTAGCACATACTTGGCACCACTCCCAAATAGCTGCTGGTTTACCTCTGAAAAGATGCTCTAGGCTACCTTTCCTGTCACATGTCCTAAGTCAGGTCTGACAAACTGGAAAATGCCTTTGATTTCTTCCAAAATATGTTTTAACCCTGTGAGCTGTCAGCGAAGCATCCATCACAGTGCTGGTGTGTCTTGTATAGCTGTAGAAGAAACAATATGAGACAATCATCATCAGAGCAAGACAGAAGCATGTCACAGATGAAAGGATACAAGACCAGGAGCAAAAGTCCTTGAGTAGCTCCTCCAGAAGCTTTTTTCAAGACACAGAATCTCTTCCTACTAGGTTTTCTAGCTATACAATGGAGGAAGTAAAAATTTCTACCTCAAATTTGTGAAGGTGATGTGGCTTATAGGTATAAATCTCTTAAAATAATCCATGGCAATGTTTAATGAATGGCAGTTCTTATTAGCTAAAATGAATTCCAATAAAAGTAGTAAGAGCTTTTCAAACATGACTTTACCCATTCTATTTGGTGATTTAGATCGTATTCATTCTCTATCCATGTTTCCTTTTGCATGGATGGAGGAAGATTCTCACAAGACCAGCTCATCATCTAACCCCTGAGCCATGCTGTCCAACAGGACTACGGGTATAGCAAGAAAGCACCCTACTCACTGAGCTTCTATTGCTTTGTCTCTAACGTAGAACCAAAAGATCATTGTCCTGAAAGTAAAAAACATTCCACTGGGCAATCCATAAACACATGTCACCCACAATTCTCATCTAAGATGCTATAAAATAGGAAAAATAGAATAAAAACATAGAGAAATGAAATGGCAGGAGTCACATTTCCTTTGCTAGGTTGACCTAAATCTCCTGCTATAGTCACTACTCCCAATTCCCAAAGACTTTCAAGGGAACTCAATGCCCAGGAAGAGCAAATTGTGTTGATAGAGAGTGTCTTTCCCAGTTGTCTGAGGATGTCTGGGCAGTTCTCCTTGCCACTTCATTTGCATTCATCATGTGGCTCTGCCTTAAATGTTTTACTTTAGAAACATAAAAAAATATAAGTTTCACAATTCACAGGGATTGTGAGGAAAAATAATGTGATTATTTAACGATTGAAAAATAACTGGTGAAAATTTCAGTAGGCAGGCAAGGCCAATAAACATTAAGTCTGATATTCCAGCAAATGACAGTACTGTTTTGACATATTCTTTCAAGAACAAGGAGGACTGGTTATGTTTAGAGGTTTAAGACCATTTAGAAATTTGTCTAAATTCCTCATATGAAAATGGTTTAGAGTTATTTCTACATCATTCAGTAAAATGCACTTGAACCACTATTGTCACTTTTGTAAATAAAAGAATGTTACAAAAAATGACAACTAAATATGGAAGAATATTTTAGGTCATTTGGTTTGCACATGTCAGCCTGATGCTACAATTTGTTTCCCAGTCTTGCACTCAGAGTACTTTTTCAGGCATGTTTTGCCAGTTCATTCAGATAGAGAACTATATTCCATTGTATGTGCTCAATGTATGTGACCACTGTATATTTTAAGCATTTCTTTTATTTATTTATGTGATAGAGAGAAAGAGGCAGAGAAAGAGAGAGAGCGAGAGAATGGGCATGCCAGGGCCTTCAGCCACTGCAAACGAACTCCAGTTGCATGTGCCCCCTTGTGCATCTGGCCTATGTGGGTCCTAGAGAATCGATCCGGGATCCTTTGGCTTTGCTACTCCTAAACTACTAAGCTATCTTCTCCAACCCCCCTCCACTATATAAATATACACTGTAAACATTATAAGTATTTTTCTCCATTTGGACCCTTCATTCCCTTCCTTTGGATATTCTTCTAAGGATAGCCCCATACTGGTCTGCAGAGGACAGTGTCTCGTGGCCTGAGTGTGGCTTTCTGTGTGTACCCTAAGTCTTGGCTTGAGATTCAGTGCTATTCTCTATCTGATGCTGATGTAGTGAAATAAGCAATTCTCTTATTAAGGATCTCAGGTTGGGTCTTTTCCTGTCTTCAATGTCACCGAGGACACACTGAAAAGCAGTGATTTGTACTTCATGGTCAATGAAAACACTGTAGGCTGCAGCAGAAAATAATGGAGTTGATGCTGATATCTGAGAGGAAAAGGAAAGGTGCCCCAGAAAGAACTAGCACTTCTAATAACTAAAGGTATTTCCCCATGACGCCCAGAGCTCATTCCATAGACTCTTTGATGTTATGCACTTCACTTCTTAATAACACATGCTGCACTGGCTCCCTTTGCAGAGTTTCACAACCCACAAACAACTACTTACAATAAATATTATTTCTTCACTTGGTAAACTCCAATGTAAATTTGTAGATTTCTAAAAATGTGTCCAATACTTATATAGAGTTTACTTATAATTTTAATTTAATTTTCATTGTAGTAAAATATATGCAATATTTACCATTTTAGGAGCTGGAGAAATGACTCAGTATGTAAAGTAATTTGCTATGCAACCATGAGGACCTGAGTTCATGAGGACATGAGATCCCCAGTACCCACATAAATGCTGGACATAGGGGTGTACTTCTGTAATATCAGCTTTAAAGAGGTGGAGACAGGAGGATCCATGAGGCTTTCTAGATAGGTAGTTTAGCTGAATAAGTCAATTCCAGGTGCAATATAAGATAAGATGGGGAATGACTGAGGGAAATACCCATCACTGACCTCTGACCTTTACACTTACCCAAATATATACTATACAGATCATGTGAGCATGCGCATGCATTCTCTCTCTCTCTCTCTCTCTCTCTCTCTCTCTCACACACACACACACACACACACACATTTACCATCTTGACCATTTCTAAGATTACAGTTTGATGATATAAAGTACACTCATATTATGTAACCATCACCACTAGCCACTTCCAAAATGTCTTTTATCTTGTAAAACTTAAAAATCTGTATTTATTCAACAATGTTTCTTTTTCACCCACTCCTCCCCCTTAGCAATCATCAACCTTCCTTCTGTCCAAATAATTTTGACTAGTGTAAAGACTTAAGTAAAGTCAGTCAGTGTTTATTTTGGTGGAGGTGGTGGCATTTCTTCTTCATGTGATGTATATATGTGTGTATGTGTGTTTGTGTATGTGTGTGTGTGTGTGTGTGTGTGTGTAACTGGCTTGTTTCACTTATAACAATGATGACAAGGTTCTCGAGTTTCTTCTACATTGAAGCATATGGCAGAGTTTATTTCTTTTTTCTTGAATATACATACCATTCATGTGTCCATTCATCAATATATTATTGATTCTTCCATTATTTCCTGTTTAGTAAGAGTAATTAATACTGTAAGAATAATATCTGTGCACAAATCTCTCTTTTAGACTTTTCTGTCAAGTCTTTTGTACATATCCAGGAGTGTGATTTGTAGGTCATATGGTTTAATTATATGTTTAATATCTTGAGAAACCATGCCTGTGCTTCTCATAGCTGCCATATTACTTCTTTCCCATGTTTCAGTTTTTCTTCCTCCTCATCCACACTTACTATTGTCTATACAACTAAGTGTGTTGTTAATAAACACCCTAACAGGTGAGAGAGATGAGAGCTCACTGGACTGCTAATTTGCATTTCCGTAATGATTATTGCTGCTGAGAATCTTTTTATGCATTTATTGGCCATTTGATCTCTTTGAGAAGTGTGTATTCTTTTGCACTTTATTTGGGTTATTTTATTGTTTTGAGAGTTCTCTATAGTTCTGGATATTAATCCCCCACAAAATTATATGTATCACATACACACCCATATAGTAAAATAAATTCTCATGTATTGGGCATGTGTCTTTCTTTCACCTTTTTGGAATACTACCCAGATTCTCCATTTTAAAGAACAGATTATACCCAGTCCCAATGCTACTAACTCACCAAGAGTAATACTTCCTAGCCTCGAGCTGGATTAGCTAGTTCTCAGTTTACCTGTGTATGACTGCTCCTCAAACAAGAATCCCTAGCAAGAACAGTAGAGTTTCCTCATAAGTGGGTTCCAATGAGTATGAATGTCTGAGTGTTATCTTGGAAGGCTGAGAGGCGGGGACGGGTGGCCTGTAATGTGATGACTCTTTCTAGATCATGATGTATTACTTGTAAAGCCATTAATCAAGAAAGAAAATATTCTCCTCTCCTTCAGCCTGAGGTGGTCTCTGGTCCTAGGAGTGTCCTCATCATGTCTGGCAAGGGACTATACTGACTGGTCGTGGTCTCTTCTGTATGCATACCTTATTATTATTGCTGGTCATCTGGAGGTCAATAGAATGTTAGGGATCCTGTCCATGGAGACTGGTAATTCAATATAAATATTTAAAAATAATTGCAATATCTCAATTAAAATAGATTTGTGTGAAATGGTTAAAAAAACATTTAAAAATAAGATTTTTAAAAGGAGGGAACACTTCCATTTTATTTTCTTCATAGCACTGGGGGAGTTTCTCAGGTCATTTCAGATTATAAATCTCCTCATCAAAGTTCTTGACATTTTAAAAGTTGCTTCCTATTAACATGTTGTGGCAGTTTGAATATATGTCCCCCAATATATTCAGTGTTTTACTAGTTATAGTTTGCATTTGCAATCACCTTGCTAGAGGCAAGGTCCCTGGGGGCCGGTCTTAAGGTGTGGTGATGGTTTGAGATTCCATTGTAAAGATATGCAAATGTGCCTAGCAGGAGTTCCTGAAGTGTGCTGTGTGACCTTTTGGCAGTAATTTTGCTCTGTGTGCTGTGGTGGCTGGTTGGTTTCTTGCTCTCTTGCCTGGCCTTGTGAGAGCAGGCCACTTCTTCTGCCGTTATGGAACTTCCCCTGGATCTGTAAGCTTCAATAAATAATATCCCTTCCTCCATAACTGTGCCTGGTCTGGAAGTTCATCTCAGCGAACCTGAAGCTGTCTGCTACAGTAAAGTGGTACCGAGGAGTGTGGGGTGAGATGAATCTGACCGTGTGGATGTTCATCTTTTGGAACCTTTGTTTTGGAGGAATGGGCATGGACTTGGTGCTTGCAACTGAAGATGCCTTCTGGAGTGGTAAGCCAAGTTTTATGGACTATTCTGATGAGAGTTTGAGAATGCTAAGTGCAGACTGTATTGAACTTCGAGGCTTGGCTTATGAGCTTTCTAAGGGGAAGGAAAGACTGCAGAGGACTTTGTTAGAACTGGGCTACTGGCATAAGGGATGGCTACGTTCCACTATCCAGGCCAAGAAAGTTTGATCAAGGTTAAATTTGTAATGGACTGATGTGTTTGGCTAAAGATATCGAAGTGAGATTTTAAGATTTTAAGTTGGAAAACCTAAAGCAAGTTAAAAGTAGAGGCACTGAGACTGGTTTAGCTGCTATTGTCAACGCATTAGCAATCTTAAGGAAGGTGGAAGGAAGGTGGCCTGACTTGATTTACATTAAAACAATGGAGAGGATGCCTGAGAAAAGACTGTTAAAAATGCAAATTCTTGGAAAGAGCTGACTGGAGAAGGAACCTGCTTTTCAAGGCTATGGTTTATTTTGTCCCTGGATTAAGAATATGGCTGTGTCCTGCACACCTGGTATTAGTTTTGGAAACATGAAAAATGCATAGAATGGTCATGAGTTGCACACGGTTCCAGGAGCCGCTGCTGAGATGCGGCATGAGGCAGGGCATGAAGACCCTCAGGAATAGGCTGGAAGAGCCTTTGGAAGATGGACTGTGGTTTGCATGGAGACCTGAAGATGTTTTGGATATACCAGGACTGTGCAAAAGGGCTACCATGGAGTGCAGTGTTGTCATGGGATCAAAGTTTTCCCTGGAGACTCTGCCCAGCTGGAGGGGCGGAATTGGAAAAACTGGAGACTGTCAGTCTCTGGTTATATTGAACTTGAACTGCAGAAGTTTGATGACTACTGATAGTGGTTGAGTTTTCATTATTCTAGTCTCTCCTTGCTATTCCTTATACCAGTTAAAATGTTTACTCTGTGCCTTTACATGTTGAAAGTATTTAACTTGCTTGATTTTACAGGACTATCTTAAGTTGGTCAAGACTGTGAGACCTTTTGAAATTGGACTGAGTACAATTTACAATGTGTGATAGTTATAAATCTATTGGGGGCCAGGAGCTATATATATTGGGGGCCAGGGGCGGAATGTGGCAGTTTGAATATATGTCCCCCAATATATTCAGTGTTTTACTAGTTATAGTTTGCATTTGCAAACTGCTGGTCTTAAGGTGTGGTGATGGTTTGAGATTCCATTGTAAAGATATGCAAATGTGATTAGCAGGAGTTCCTGAAGTGTGCTGTGTGACCTTTTGGCAGTAATTTTGCTCTGTGTGCTGTGGTGGCTGGTTGGTTTCTTGCTCTCTTGCCTGGCCTTGTGAGAGCAGGCCACTTCTTCTGCCATTATGGAACTTCCCCTGGATCTGTAAGCTTCAATAAATAATATCCCTTCCTCCATAACTGTGCCTGGTCTGGAAGTTCATCTCAGCGAACCTGAAGCTGTCTGCTACACATGTTAATATCTCCTCCTTAAAATTAAATTCCCCAGAAAAGAATTAAAAGCAAAACAAAGTTATAAATGCTCTCTGGGCTATAAACTGTAGCCCCTTCCAGGTTGACTGGGATGCCAGTGAGGAAAAACTTAGACAGAGACGCCTGGGACCTTGTCAGATTAGCATCTAAGGAAAGCAGAACAAATATCAGACACCTAGAGATATAAGCCTTCCAAAATGATCATGTTGAAAAATAAAAGTGGGAAGAGAGACCATTTATCTTCAGGCAGGACAAAGATAATCCAAGGAAAGACTTGCCAAGAGATCACAAGGATCTCTCCCCTCTCTTTTCCTTCTATCAGCAAGAAACAGAAACAAAAGACGAGAATTTAGGCAGCAACAACCTAAAACAAGAAGAAGTGCAGGTGTAGGAAGATTGCACCTCTAAGTGACTACAAATTCAACCAGTTAGAATAAAGAGAGAGAGAGAGAGAGAGAGAGAATGTTTGAACCTCACTTATTAAGCAAATTCCATATTCAGCAAATATGATTCTAGACCTAGTTTATTGATTGACTAGTTAAAAACAATCATAAATAAACCTGAGGTACAGGATAAGAAAATAAGCAGTGTGTGCATGTTTTAATGGAAAAAAAGGTAAACATTATATATAGAAACACTATAACTTTTTTAAAATTACATAATTTAATTACAAATCAGAAATTTAATATGATAAAAATTTAAATAACAAAAGACAAAGTATTGATTGGCTTTGATGCCCATATAACATAGATTCTAAATTAACTTCATCTCATTGACAAAACATAATGGCCTTAACACTTGTGCTCAATTATATCTCTATTTGGGGGTCTAAGTAGATGGCTTTGTGGTTAAGATATTTACCTGCAAAGCCAAAGGACCCAGGTTCAATTCCCCAAGATCTACATAAGACAGATATACAAGGTGGCACGTGCGTCTGAAGTTCATCTGCAGTGGCTGGAGGTGCTGGCATGCCCATTATCTCCACCCCCCCCCATTTGCCTCTTCTCCCTTCACTCTCAAATAAATTTTAAAAAATTAAAAATATATAACTCTACCTGGGGAGCCAATTAAATATAAATAGTAAAGCAAGGCTACCAGTGGTCTCTGTCTGTGTGTTTCCAGGTCCTTGGTGTCTTATTCAAAGAATTGGAAAAGACATACACAAGGGGAAAGCAGCACGACACTTTACTAGAGAAGACAGCAAACATATACAAGCAGGGAGCAGTACACTGTGCAAGAGGAGCAGGCTCCTTGGACTAGAATGCCAAACAGCAGTGGGTTACTTGTTGGGACTGCTTTATATGAGCTCTGTGAAAAGGAAGAGCTACTTACTAGGGGACATGGTAAGGGTAGTTCTCCATTTTGCTTGACAGATGGGTTATTTAAGCATTTCTCTACTACACATATCCCTTCTCATTAAAATTATGATTAAAATTATCATATGTATGCCCAACCATGCATAGGAATAAAATGGTAAATAGGGGATCTTCCTTGAAAGTTCACTCCAAGGATATAGTTTGCCTTACTATGCACATACCTAAACCAGTCCAAGCCAAAGAAGTGCCTTGTCTATCCCAAATAAAACATATATGAGTAGAATTGGAGCATTATCAAGGGGTTTCTAAAGGGATTCACATATTTCCAGAGTTACTAAGCTAATGCCCACTATGCTTGCCTATCGCAGCAGTATAACTTTAAGAAGGTGACTACATATAAGATAGAAGACAAAAAGTAAACCTCTCTTTTCCCAAAGTCCTACTACCCTCTTTCCTAAAACAATCTATACTAGTCATAAATGTATTTTTATTGTCCTAAACCTTTCCCTAAAATATTCTGTGGCACACATAATTGGTCTAACAGACTATAACAAATTAAAATTAAAGTAACTTTTGATAATTATACATACACTTGATGAATGGAACCCAGTGAACCCGGCAGTTAATATGAGTCAAAGTTAACAAAGTTAAAGACTTCAAAGATTAAAACTTACACAAAACATAGGGCTCAGTTGCAAGAATAATTGCCTAGCATGCACAAATCCCTGGGTACAATCCTTAGCACCACATAAACCAGGCATTGTGGCTCATTCCTGCAATGACAGTTCTTGGGAGGGAGAAATAGGAAAATTTAAGGAAGTTCAAGGACATTTTTGGCCACATAAGAATACTGAGATAGGCCAGCCTGGGCTATAAGAGGGAAAAGAAAATATAAAACCCCATTAACTTTACTGCTTCTCCAATTGATAGCCTGTTCTTAAATCTAAATATGTAAGTTCATATGGGCCCATGAGTTAGCTCAGCACAGGTAAGATCCTAACTCTAGCTACCTTTCTCTAGAAGCACAGGGGTGACATTGCACTGGTAGTATGCTCCCCTGAGATTCAGTTGCCACATTTATTAATGACTTACAATCCATTTTTATAAGACTCTTTTAATCCCTTTATAAGGTTCCACTAAAAATGTGGCTCATTTTCAAATTCCACATAAAAATAAATTAACAGCTCTTTCTTTATTGCTCTCAAAAAAAAAAAAAAAAAGCTTTTTTCACAGTAAAAAAAAAAATTCCTTTTCTTGTACCCGATGGAGGCTCTAGTCCACTTACTATGATCATTGGCTCTGGACCACTTATTATATCACTGTTTTTCCCAGGGCTTCTGATTTAACAAAAAGAATATATAAATAAAAATAAAAATAAATACCTCTTCTTGGATACTTTGTATGATGCTATCCACTTATAAAATAAAACAAACATCACTGCTCCAAGCCTCAGATCAGAGAGACTTGCTCAACCATGTTTATAGCTGCTCAATTCATAATAGCTAAGAACTGGAATCAACCCAGATGTCCATCATTAGATGAATGGATAACAAAGATGTGGTATATCTACACTATGGAATTCTACACAGCAGTAAGGAAAATGACACAATGAAATTTGAAGAAAAATGGTCAAACTTGGAACAGATCATTCTCAGTGAGCTTACCCAATCACAGAAAGATAATTATCTCATGGTCTCACTCAACTGTGGCTCCTAACCTGAATCTCCTCGAGATGCTGTCATACCTAATAAGCTCCTTGAGGACAAGATAATAGGGAGGGTGAGAGGGGAGGGGAGGGTAAGAGTGGGGAGAACAAATAGGGACCCAAATGGAAATAGTACCATAAAATCCTAAATCCTGAATGACAGGCAGGACTGTAGAGAGAACACCTGTCCCACAGGGCCCTAGAGAGTACAATAGGAAGACTAACCTTAATCTTTTCCTGTTCCTCTCTCTCTTTCTCCCTCTTCTCTATCTGCTTTCTTTCTCTTTTATATTACCTATCTTTTTCTTTCTTCATCTTCCTTGGTGCTGAGCTGTAACTCCCAGTACCAGCATGTGGTTAACTTTCACAATGAGCTGTTGATCAAAGAGACCTACAAGATTTCCCAAAAGAAGATAGATTTCTGTCAGAATACTTGATGACCCACCAAAGGTTAATGGTAAGACCCTACTGCCGAAGACACCATATGCTGTTGGGACAGAACATGGAGTGACCTGGATGGAATCTGGAAGAGGGTCAGTCCCCAGACAGTTAGCTTGTCTAGTGCCAGTGGGTGCTACATGAGCAACTGGGGGAAAGAGACCAACATCTGTACAAACAACTCACAGTCTCAGCTACTCAGCAGTAAACAACCTGACATGATGCTCAAACAAGTGCAATAGTGGCACACAAACAACTGCTCTTAATTTGGCTAATAGATCTGCTCAATGGAATGGAACTTATATCTGGATCTGGGAAACAAGGCAAAACCATGTCCAAAAAATGAGCCCATTCTCCAATATCAAGCTCCCACCAATTGTGGGTTATAAGAGGGCCTATGCATATAAAATTCTCTCTAAAATAATAATGGCCATCCCATCCCTCTGGTGCTTTCTCTCTCCATTGGAGAATTTGCTTCCCTTCTTCAGATGGACATCGAACCTGAGGGGAGGATCAGTCTACCATACCTCACCAGGGCCCAGCTGAAACCATAGAGTAACAGGGGAAATGGGCAAGAGTGCAGCTTTCTCAGTGAACCTGACACTGGAACAAGGCTGAAGGAGATAAACACAGAGAACACTCATCTACTAAACCAAATATTCAGGGACACAGAGGCTCCCAAGACCTCATCACTGAAGTAGAACTAAAATGAACCCAACATGGCTCAGGGAAATTCATGGAAGAGGGGGCAGAAAAAGTGTCAGAGCCCCAAGTTGGATCATTAGGCACAGAGACATTACCTCTTCCCCATAACTGTTGGCTACCCCCACAATGCACAACCCACATTCACCAATGAGGAGGGTCCCTTCAGAGGGGGGAGGACAGAGAGGAAGCTATCAAAAGCACCAACATCAATATAAAATTAATTTTAAAATAAAATAAAATATTTTTTTAAAATGAGACCCCCAAAAATAGCACATTTGGCAGGACTTCAAGCAGTTGCCAGTGCTGGATGCCCTAATCTGCAAGTGGTCCTTTCTTCATAGTTATATAAACCAAGCAGCAAGAGCAAAAATTGCAATTATAAACTCAGAATCTCCTGCCCCTCAGTCACTCATGCATGTTTATATATGTTCTGAAGACAATACAAGACCTGGCCTAACACTTCTCATTTTCTTAAGAAGTACTGAAATTACTAATTGTAACAATGACACACATTTCACATGGAATACACAATACTGGATTCTTAGAAGAGGCACTCAATAGCACTTTCATGTCCACAAGAGCTTCTTTCCCTGAGGGACAAAATGGGATCTGATACAACTATGTTTCAAATCCCAGTCCAACAAATAAACCTCTTAAGTTCCTTGTCCTGTCTTGGAGTCATAAGTTTATACCTATTCCTTGAACCCTTCCCAGTCTTTAATTCTTTGTCTCTCATTTCTCCCCTTTTCATTCCACATGCTTTCCTTTAGTTCCTTCCATAACAAAACTGATTCAGTAGTGTTTCTCTCAATGGACATTCTTCTGTATTCTGTATTCTGTTCTGATGCCTACATCAGCAATGGTAAGAATTTTGTATGAATATATTGAAAGATCTAGATTCATGGAACTACACAACAATAGCTCCTAATATCCATGAGCACCTCCTACTTTTCATGGTAACCATTTTTATCTCGTCAAATACTTGGCATACCCTCAATGCCCTCATTCACAGGAAATGAACTTATTCTTTCCAAAAATCATACCAACCAGCCAATCAAACTGGAACTTTCTACCTTACTGACGATAGAATAAAAATTAGCCTGCACCAAAGAATCTCCTCATATATCTATCAATGAACAGCTGAAGATAACCCCACCAATGCACATCATCACATTGTTGAAAACTAAGAATTCCCAATAGCATCTAGGGGGAAAAAGTGGTATATTGTGAAAAAAAAAAATGATAATGATAATTGCAGATTCCTCTTTGGAAATAATGCCAACAATATATGCAACACCTTTACATTTCTTAAAAAAAAAAAAAAAGTGCTGACCCAGAATTCTGAGTCCAATGAAAATACAGTCCTAAAATAAAATTGCAAGAAAGATATTTTTTCAGACATCAAGAAAAACCATGAAGGTTTCAGTACTCGCAGACAGCTCTTTAAGAAATATCAGAAGAGAGCCAGGCGTGGTGTCACACACCATTAATCCCAGCACTTGGGAGGCAGAGATAGGAGGATCACCATGAGTTTGAGGCCACCCTGAGACTACACAGTGAATTCCAGGTCAGCCTGAGCTACAGTGAGACCCTACCTCAAAAAAAAAAAAAAAAAAAAAAAAAAAGAAAGAAAGAAAGAAAGAAAAAAAAGAAAAAGAAAAAAGAAAAAGAAAAAGAAATATCAGAGGAAGTCCTTCAGATACAAGAAGATGAAACCAGATGGAAATGCACCTTTAGGAAAGGAACCAAGAACACCAGTAAAATATTGTAGAAATAATGACAAAGGATTTTTAAGTTGAAAGTATGAGAAAACAAGAAGAAAATTATTTGCAAGTTGACTAATTTCTGTAAACTAGAATCCTATAGAATAGTACTAATAGTTAAAGCCCACAGTGTTCCAAAGCCTTCCACTTAATGTGGGTGAGTGGAAGAACTGTCAAAGGAGCACAATTTTCTTTAGATAATGATGGCTAAGTCTGAGGTAGCAGTGGACCAAGTTTGTCAGTAAACTGAGTCAAAAATTCTGAGTTTTGACAGGTAATCATATATGTGGGATATAGAACACCCTCATGCTAAGTTGATAATTCAGGAAATCTCACAATGGTCTCAGGGACTACACTCACATAGAAAGACCAGTCATAATTACTTTCTGTTGTCCAATATATGTTACCTTGCAGGATCATTGTTGAAAGCATGTTTTTCCTTAATTCAAGAAAACAATGTATTTCTCATGCAGCTTAATATCCATATTGTCTGACCCCTGTAACACTAGTGTAGATAGTAAATACTATGAGCTTCAGTGACCAAAGACAATGATACTTTATTAAGCAAATCAAAATACATACTGTACCCACATCACTTTGTGAACTTGAACACATGTCAAAGAATCTTGGCTATTTGATATGAATAAGCAAATCAAAGCTAGAAAAACTGAATAAACATGAGCTAAAATGAGAAAATAGAAAAAGAATTTAAACTAAATAAAATTCATATCTAAAAAGTTAAAAAGTGAAAAGAACATCACATGTATATAATCACAACAAGGTGTTATAAGTAACAATCAACAAACCTCAAAATTATTATTACTCAAAAATTCAGCAAAATAGGTCTAGGGAGTGGTTAAAGTCACTTGGTTGCGAAGCTGGTTGGTACAAGTTCAATTACCCAACTTATGTAAAGCCAGACATACAAAATAGCACATGCATGTGAAGTTCATGCTTATCTCACTCTCCACTCACAAATAAGTCAATAAATAAAATATTTTCTTAAGGTCAGAAAAACACTTGAACAACAGCATACACTTGCCCAAAATTGGTAATTGGAGTAGCAAGATGCTCTTGCATAATAAACATTGAAGAAGTTGATTTATTTGTGTAAACTGGGCAACTTTTACTGGCCTTTTGAAGGTGGTAGTTGCTTGAGAACTTGTTAATGCCTAAGATTAACTGTTGTCTAGCTTCTAGATGACAAGGATTAAAAGAGAATTTCTGCTCAGAGGAGCAGGTACCAAGATCAATTTTATCATAGTGTCTCCATTTCAATGGACATACTATTATCAATAGAAATACAAGAGCATGTGAAATATGAAAGGCCTCCAGAATCAAGGAATTCCCCATCTGTTCTCTGGGAGTGGCTGGATGAGCTACAGAACCCCTGTCCTGGATGGGGGGAGTCACAACTCTGACTCCAGCCAAGCGAATTCCTGAGGACCCAAGGAGCAAGTCAAATAATGTTCATGCTCCCTTCCAGGCACAGCCCAGGAGAACTCAGCTTATTCCTTAATTTTTGCTGAGTTAGAGGTTTTAATGTTTTAAAATAATTGCTGCTTATGCATCCTTAAAAGACAGAGAATAATGGCAAAATTCTGCATAAAAACAATAGCAAAAACTATCACTTTTCTACCTCTTTGTGGAAATAACTAAAAAGTGACAATGATATTGTAAAATAATCATTTTTTTACTTTATTTTTGGAGAGAGAGAGACAGAGAGAGACAGACAGAAAGAGAGGGAGAGGGAGACAGATAGAGATGGGCGCGCCAGCAGTCTCTCAGCTACTGTGAATGAAATCCAGATGCGTGCACCCCCTTGTGGGCAAGTGCAGTATTGCGCCCTTGCCTCACTTTGCATCTGGCTAAACGTGGGACCTGGAGATTGGAACCGGGTTCTTCGGCTTAGCAGGCAAGTGCCTTAACTGCTAAGACATCTCTCCAGCCCAATAATCATTTTTAAAACCCTATAATGTTCCTATTATTTTCTCCCTTTTCTTTCTAAGGGTAAAGTGATCTTTGAGTCACATTTGGGTTGCATCTGTGGAATGCTCATCCCATGGCCTCATTGCCACATCACCCCAAGGACAACTCAGTACTGCACAATCTCTCCAAAGAATCCTTCCTTCCCTTCCATTCCCAGATCTCTCACTTGTTAGAAATTTTCCCCAAAATCTTTATCCTTTGTAGATAATCATTTTGCTGTCTATAACCAAACTTGTAGAAAGAGTTTATATATGAAATCTGCATTTTCCCCTGCCATCGCTCTTCAGTCCTCTCAAATCCAGCATTTGCTCCAGTGATCTCATTAAGCTGATATCTTGCAGGACCTTCATGATACCCTTGTTACTGTCTCTTTTGTCGTTTTCCCAGCTTTCATCTTCCTTGAACTCAAGCATTTAGCAAATTGTTCAGTTCCCCTTCCTTCATAAGACACTCTTTCCATTTAACTCCTAGTTGCTCCTCTCCTAATTTGCCAATTTCAAATTAATTATAGCAATATTCTTTTTCAGCAATTTGATGAAAAACTTATTAATTAGGAATCCTCCATAAAATAATAAACTTGCTATAATCTACAGGTAAGCAATGCTAAATACTTTTGGCAAGCTGATTGATCAATCATCAGTACATACATCAGTGAATGAGAATTTTCTCTATTACGAGATGATAGTTTGCAAATTGAGCTTAGATTAAATTATGAGGCTATTATCTAGTGAAAAGGCTGACAGTGAACACTGCTTCTATTTTCTCAGTCATTAACTTTTGGCTTTCTTTGGCCCAGTGATGGATCCCTTCTTCACTCTAGATCAGCTTTGAATGGGAACCTTGGAGAGGAATATCGCTTTGTACATGTTGGATGAGAGTCACAGCTAAACCAACTAGAGCAATGTAGAAATAAAGAGAAAGAATATACTACCTCAACAGCAGGCTGTTCTTTGTTGGGCAGGAAGTGAGCAGTAAAGGACAGCCAGCCCCATTCTATGGGATTGAAGCTGTCCCTCACAGAAGCATCTGAGCTGGATATTTAGAGGAAGGGACAAGCAGGGCAAATAATAGGGGAAGGGAGAGGGGAAAGGAATGCAATGGCAATTTCCTTTGCTGACTTATTTTCCTAGGTAGGACTCTTAGGTTTTAACTAGTTCTCTGACCATAGCTGTAAGGAAAGTGTAAGAGAAAAGCTCAAGAGAACATGGGACTTGATCTCTACAGATAGACTGTTTGTTGAGAGTAACAGTGAGGGGCAGTAGCCTTCCTACAGTATGAAGGCTGAAACACTGAGACAGGCTTGGGTTCAAACTTATAAGGGGACCCTAAGACAAACAGACTGAATCGGCTATAGGTCCAAGAGAAATCAATAAAGAATTGAAGTTATTCCTGTCCTTGCACAGAATAGGCTTTTTTGTAGAATTGTCTAGGGAGGAAGACAGCTGTGGTGGCACACACCTTTAGTCCCAGCACTTGGGAGGCAGAGGTAGGAGGATCACCATAAGTTCAAGGCCACCCTGAGACTACATAGTGAATTCCAGGTCAGCCTGAGCTAGAGTGAGACCATACATCAAAAAATAAAAAGTAAATAAATAAAATTAAAATTAAATTAAAAAAATAAATAAAAAGAATTGTCTAGGGAGGACTGGATGTCTCCATTCTTTATGGCCTTCTCATCTTAAGGTTAGTTATTAACTCTTTAGTTCCCTCTAGTTTTCAGGGAAGGCTATTAACCCTTCAACAGTAGGTTTGCATGACTCCTGCAAAGTTATTTACAACCCAAAAGAATTTCCTCTGTGCTAAAACCTGTTTCAGGCCAAGCATGTCCCAGAAATTTCTGTGACTCTAATGACTGCTGGGACCCCAGACTTATTAAACCTTACTGTACAGATATACTAGTACAGTGACTAAAAACTTTTTTTTTTTTTTTTTTTTTTTTTTTTGTAGGGTCTCACTCTAGTCCAGGCTGACCTGGAATTCACTATGTGAATAGTTATAGGCTAGCCTATAACTCACAGAGCGATCCTCCTACCTCTGCCTTCCAACTGCTGGGATTAAAGGTGTGTGCTTCCCTGAACTCTTCTCTTTTCTAACTAAACCCTACCTCTGTGTCCTCAGTGAAGGTCAGAAATCTACCCATCCTATTGATTCGGTGTTATCAGCATCCACAGCTAAACTTTCTACATGCATATCTAGTGGCTTTAACCATTTCAGCTCATTTTTCTTCAGGTGACTTCTGATATTCGCTATTTCTTTTGAGGTAGAAAAGAAGCTAAAAGTTGATGTGATTCACTGAGTTACTGTAAGAGTTATTTCCTGAGGAGCTAAAACTTATTTTTGTCAGCAGATGAAAAAATCCCAAAGAAGGAACTGTGCAGAAAGGGCCCAAAGGGATGATAAGAAAGAAAGCCAGTTCAGGCTAAAACAAAGTAAAATAGAGTTCATTGTTAGGGTGACCTGACTACAGAAGTGACTCATGTGCAAATTGCCACATTTTGTTTGTTCACTTACCCCTCCCCTTGGTTATAAAAACTAAAATGTAAATAAAATCTCAGCTCTGGGCCAGAGCTTCTTTGGATGCTACCTCAAGCTCCTTTGCCCCGGGTAATAAACTCCTCTACTTTCACTCATTCTAGCATTGGAGTGATCTTTCCAGAGTATTTCTACAACAGTATTTCTACAACCTACTATTCCAATCTGATTCATGCAAGTACATCAAAAGTGGTCTCCCCTCTGGCTGGGCTTCTCCCTTGAGGGAACATGACAAAAGATGGTAAACCAAAACCAGTTTTAGTAAACCAAAGAGTTACCTACAGATCAGGGTGAAGGGTTGCTTACAGGAACAATAGTTGATGCCATGGCAACTGCATCACTGACAAGCCCACCCCAACATAGTTGATGATGGAAGCTGCATCCCTGGAACACTGAACACCCTGCGGTACCTATGTAAAGCCAGATGCACAAAGTGGTGCACGCATCTCGAGTTCATTTGCAGTGGCTGGAGGTCCTGGCATGCCTATTATCTCTGTCTCTCTTCTATCTCTTTCTGCTTGTTAATAAATACATACAAACATTTTTTTAAAGGTGGACATGGTTCCCAAGTATAATATTTAAAGTGGTTCTCTGGACACCACACATATGTGCACATATATACCCATGTTCGTGTGAATACAACACACACAAATGCAAAAGTTAAATAAATAAAGAGAGCCACTTACAAAATGGGTACAGTGGTGAAGACCTGTTATCCAAGCTGCTCTGGAAACAGCACATGGAGGATTACCAGACCTCTGGAGATTCAGAGCCGTGTTGGCAACAGAAAAAAGCCTTGTCTCAAACAAACCAGGGTACATACAACATGATTTTCAAGTACAACCTTGTCGCAAGTGCTTTTGCTGGTAGATATTTCACTTCCAGCCTTAAAGCTCTATAAAATGCCTTTACTATTTACAGAAGAGGCCAGTTTCTAAAAGATGCCATCTTTTTTAAAAGTATTAAAATGCAGGTATTAAAGAAATGATGAGTAGTTTCAAAAATCTCTTGACGAGCAGACTCATTAATTCAGTAGATAGTATTCAATCATCCTTTGTATATCTAATACCCAAAGAAGGATTCCATCTATTCTGAGCTCAAATATCTCTTTGTTCTTGATGCTTTGATTTTTAAAATATTTGAAGGGGAGCCTGAGAGATTCCTCAGTGTTTAAGAGTAATTGCAGCATAAGCACGAGGACCTGCGAAGGCTGAGACCACCTGAGTTCAATTCTCAGGTACCAAGATAAACAGTTGGGTTTGGCCACACATGTTTTTAATTCCTATCTTGTGAGGCTGGCTCGCTGAATGGTGAAAACAGAACTTCGTTATTGAGTGACAAGTATATCAAAAAGAAATAGGTGGGTGGATGAAAAAAAGGACACAACAGTCTCCACTGGCCTCCAAACATATGTGCGCAGGGCATGTACATCTGCACATACACAGCACATTACACACCACATCACACCACCCCTCCACACATACACACACATGCAGACACCCCCAAATATATATGAAGAAACTTGCAAATATATTTTTCATAAGCAACTGATTGGAGAGACACATATTATCCTACTATCTTCTTACCTTCAAATATATACATATACCTACATAAAATTTGAATTCATATAAAGTGTGTGGGCACATTAAGGTATAGATGTGTGTGTGTGTGTGTGTGTGTGTAACTATTTTCATACTCAGGTCATTTTTCTGTATTTGTAAACAGGAGAAAAAGCCTGCTTTATCAGAAGAAGCTGTTTTCAACAACTGATTTGTAGAAATTATGCTCTGAACTTCCTGACTTCATATAACTTGTGACACTCTTTAATTGTCTTATAGCATTTAATTATAGGAAAAATTCTAAAGTCTGAATATTAATATGCTGACATTTATAAAAATGATATAATTTAACCTCAGTACTTATGACCTTAATTTTAAAGTAACAACAGCAAGAAATTAACTAAACAGATTCAGTATTATATTCAAGAAGGTTTGAGAATATTGCAGAAATGGAAGGTATATTGAGAAACCTCTTAATAAGTTCTTGACATTTAATAAACCTTACCCAACAACCATCTGAAAATACATTAGGCAGGTAACTCATATTTTTAATTTTACAGAAAAAAGTTTATAGACTTACCCTTATTTTTCTATGATGTGAGGAAATTAGAAATAGTCATTTCCATTATGTACTTAAAAGCAATCACATAATTATCAGTTTCTCTTTTCCAGACCAAATCACCCCAGTTTCTTTCTCATTCATTCATTAGTTGAATTTTAATCACCTTTTTGGAGCTCAACTACAAAACTATAAAATGTAGCCTCTGAGAAAATTAGAGTGGAAAGATAAGAATTAATCTAAACTGTATGCGGGTGAAATCCAAACTGTTGTAAGCTATTCATGGTCCTTACTCCTTGTAAAATCCAAGGCACACTACCAAGGACATTTATTATATTTAAATTCAACATTACCATTGCACTGTGCCAACTCTTATGCTAGTTTTCTCAACTGTTTCAACTGTGATTTAGCTATTATAGTTTTGTTCCCATTTCTATAATTGCTAGCCTTTTTGCATTATATATTTGTGCATTGCCAGGTATGCCAAGAAATGTACTTGGTGATGTTTCCCCATAAATAGCATATCTACATGTTTATTTTAAGTTTTTATCTAAAAATTTATCACATTCATCATGCTTATTTAAGTTAGATTATGACTCTAACCATATTTACATGTGCTTATTTTGTTCATGGGTAATTTCTCCATGTTCCAATTACTTGTCAATTCACATATTTCTATAAAGATGATCAAAAATAACCAAATATGCTAATGAATCCAAGAGAAAAATGCTATCTCCCAGGTTATTAATAGTAAGCAAACAAAAAATCCGTAGCAAACCTAGGTAAAGTTGGGGATTGATACAGGACCAGCTTCCAAGCTGTCAATTCCTGCCATCAGTCAGGAGCCCCTTGCTACTTTCCTTTTGAAGAACTGCATCATAAAATATGACTTCATATTTAATGAATAGCTATTAACTTTGTAATTTTCAAAAGTCAAAGTTGTAATATGTACTAGTTCTGTCTGAATTTTCTTGATATTTGGACATCTATCCAAAACGTAAAATGAAATGTGGAGTTAAACAAATCACTCCTACCAGTGGCCACAGCTCAAATATGATTGTCATCCATTGACACGTGAGTGCACCACCAATGACTGCTACTGGCAGGAGCTACAAAGGGCGAATACTGTATCTTCCTAACGCTTGCGTAATTTAAAGCTATGAGCAGAATTCCTAGTAAGATCTTTCCCCTTTAAACTCAAGTGCTTAATATCCACCTTCAAAACAACAACAACAACAAAAAAAAAAAAAAAAAAACAGAGGAAGCCACTACTAATGCATTTGGGAATTCATATGACTTTATTACAAACTAATGCTCAGAATCAATCACAAACACACACAAGAATGCCTGAGAATAGGGATGGAGAAGTGGCTTAGCGCTTAAAGCACTTGCCTGCAAAGTCAAAGGACCACAGTTCGATTCTCCAAGACCTGTGTAAGCCAGATGCACAAGGTAGCACATGCATCTGGAGTTCATTTTCAGTGGCTGGAGGCCCTGGTGCTTCCATTCTCTCTATCTCTATCTGCCACTTTCCCTCTCTCTCTCTCTCTCTCTCTCTCTCTCTCTCAAATAAATAAATAATTAAATAAAAGCAAAATATTTTTTAAAAAGAATGCCTGAGAATAGAACCAACACAAGATTTATTGAATGAAAACAATCATTTAAATACCTTGGAAAATATAGAAAAATAAATGCTGTTTTTCAAGAGCAATAGTTTTTTATGAAAGGTCTTTAACTCTATATCTAAAATTACATAATTGAACTTCAGGGGTATGTTAATACCTCAAGTTGTATGTGACTTTTTGTGCAAAAGTACAATTACATGTGTGTTATAAAGATGTTATAAAGATGGCTTGGCTTGTCTTGTGGCCTTTAAGTCATCTGTGACTGCGACTTTCTCTACTCCAAACACACTCTTCCAGAGCTTCCGTGAGGACAAAGCTTCCCCATGACAAGGTCCCTTCTCAGAGCTACTTTTTTTTTTTTTTTTTCAAGGTAGGGTCTCACTATAGCTCAGGCTGACCTGGAGTTAATTTTGTAGTGTCAGGGTGGCCATGAACTTATGGCATCCTCCTACCTCTGCCTCCCGAGTGCTGGGATTAAAGGCATGCGCCACCCTTCCTGGCCTGAGCTACCAATTTTTATTATAAGTGTTTAAAAAAACATAAATAAACATTGGCTCTCACTGTGGTCTATAGACCTTAACATTTCAGAAATGATACTGAGCTACAACAATAGAGGACCTAGATAACTTGACGTTTGCCACGTGAATATGCAATGGGAGTCTTTGTGTTGCTCCTCTCAGTGGCTAGCACAATGACAGCAACACAGTGCAGCTCAGTCAAATGTCATGTTAGTGACTAACAGAACACATGCATGTTGATGGAGGTTTTCTGTGATAGGAATAAGGGAATGCTCTTGGTTCATGGTTAAAAGTGAAGACATACCTGTCGGTGCTTTTTCCCTCCACCACTGGCAGGTAGAGCGGAAGAGAGAGAGAACCGGGCCAGCCGCTTCTCTTGAGGCTGAGCGAGAAGGTGGGTGTCGGCGACGCAATAACCCCCGCCCCCCCCCTCTCCCCGCCAAACACGGGGAGAAAAACCACATTGAGCTGCGGAGACCGTCTAGGGCGGGAATCTCCCCGTTTATTGTCACGGGAGGTATTTATATATTTTGAGGAAGGGGGCGGGAAGAGGGGATGAGAGAAAGGTATAAGGGCCAATAGTATTTCACCACGTCAGCAGCAGCTGGGTGGAGGCAGTTTCAGCTTAGGTGCTGAGTCACTCCAAGGACAGGTCGTGAAACTCTACTCAGGCTCTGGAAGCTCGACTAGGCCTCACCGGGAGTAGGCCAAGACTGGCTGGGCTAACCACTTGGCTTCACACGGGGCAGGGCCCAACACATACCCAGATGTAAAATTAAATTGTTTAGAAAGTAAGTGTAATGTTTTAAAACAAATAAGAATGAAACTAGGCATTAAAATACTCAACTAATCAACCAAACCTTGATTAAGTTATGATAAAGCCATACACTGGATACATAAAATCCTAATGTTCAGTTGAAAATTATGTTAAAAAAAACCAATCTGGGTTGCAGAGATGGCTAAGTGGTAACAGCACTTTCAAGCAAATAGGCCTGAGGAGATCTGAAAAAGAGACCCGTCAAGTTTGATCCCCAGGACCCTTGTGAACAACTGGGCATGGCCATGCACATCTGAAACTTCAGCCCAGTAGAAATGCTGAGATCAGAGAGTTGCCTGGGCTTTTGAGAAAATAGCAAGCTCCAGGATCAATAAGAGATTCTGGCTCAAATCAGAACAAGCATATTAACAATGGAGCAGGACACCTGATGTTCCTCTCTGGCAGCTCAAGGCAAGCTCATCTCACGAAAAGCAAGTTCACATGGTGCTGCATGGCCACATACACATGTGAACATACCAGATACATACACAGAGAGAGAAAGAGAGCCAAGCCTTGCATTCCTTTCCCCCAAAAGGATGGAAATTGTACTATTGAATAAAAAAGTAATCTTTCATTTAGAGACTCACTCTGTAGACCAAGTTGGCCTAGAGCTCATGATATTTCTGCCTCACCACCTTGAGTACTGAATTTACAGGCACATTTCACCAATCCTGGCTTTTAAGGATAATCTTTATTATTATTTATTTATTTATTTATTTATTCATTTATTTTGAGAGAGAGACAGAAAGAGAAAGAGGCAGAGATCGAGAATGGGTACACCATGACCATTCAGCTGCTGTAAATGAACTCCAGATGCATGTGCCCCCATTTGTGCATGTGGGACATCGTGTGCTTACATCACTGTGTCTCTGGCAACATGGAACCTGGAGATTTGAACATGAGTTCTTAGCCTTCACAGGCAAATGCCTTAACTGCTAAATCATCTCTCCAGCCCTTCGGATAAATCTTAATGAGGCAAAGATAAGAGGGGAAAAGTCTGAAATGTTAAAATTTAAATGGTGACTTTGTTTGATTTTGTTTCTGCTGCTTTGTAAATTTTGGTATATTCCTGATTTCCTCTCTTTATTGCATGAACCTTCACAGTCTCCCAGCTTGTACTTGTCTAGATTCCATCTCCAATATAGCAGCCTGAAAGACTCTGGTGGGACACAACTCAGATTGAATCTTGGAAATTCTCAAGCCTTTGTGGTGATGTGCAGACTTCCCTCTGACCTGCCCTTCTCAGCTTCACTCTGATCTAAACTCCTTGGCTTAATTTGCTCATGTTGTTCTCCCTCTTTTCCTGAGCTAGCCATGTTGGGCTCTTTGAAGTATGCCCAGAACAATTTGGCTCAAAGCATTCAATCTGGTTCGTTCCTCCACCTGCATGCTTAGATAATTGTGTAGTTATGACCTCTTCCCTATCAGCCTCGGCTCAGATCTCCTCATCACAATGACACATTGTCATCTTATTCCTCAGTACCACATATATATATACACATCTCTACCTACACTGTTTTTTAAACTTATTTATGACAAATTGTATACATGTGCACAATGCATTTTGATCATCTTTACCTCCCATTAATTACTTTTTCTTGTCTCCCTCTTCTTTCTACTGAATCTTGCATCTTCCCAAGTAGTCCCACTTTTACTTTAATGTCTCTTTGGGGTGACCCTGTATTGTTGTCTACTTAGGGTTCTTTGGCTAAGCATAGGTAGAGGCATATTTATCAAAGTAACTTTCCTGTGATCACATCACTGAAGAAAATGATTCAGCAACCATTTAAACTACTCAGGGAAGGATGAGAGAGCTCATGAGCTCCCTCACCATCCACGATGGAATATTGTCAGACCCAATATCAAGCAGCCCTTATGCATGTAGCAAGAGCCACTATGAGCTCAAGCATGCAAGCACGTCTGAAAGATAGTATTCCATCTGCCTTCAATGTTGATCTCTCTTGCCATATTCAACTTTTTCTGATAATCAAAGCACTTACCATGTTTTAATGTAGCCCATGATATTGATATGTCTTCCTTCTCAACTTAAATGCAAGTATAACAAAAATTTTCTCTTTTGTAGTTGCTGTTATATCATGAGTTTCTAGGAGAGTTCTGAGCCCATAGGAAGTGGTCAAATATATTTGTTCAATGACATAAAGCTTCTGGCAAGCATTGAGACATGAAAGAGTAGAAACAAGAATAATGAAACAGTGGCTGGAGGTATGGCTTAGCAGTTAAGACGTTTGCCTGCAAAGCCAAAGGATACAGGTTCGATTCCCCCAGGACCCATGTTAGCCAGATACACAAGGGGATGCACTCATCTGGAGTTCACTTGAAGTGGCTGGAGGCCCTGGAATACCCATTCTATCTCTCTCTTTCTCCCTCTTTCTCTATCAAATAAATAAATAAAAATATTTTTTTTAAAAAAGAATAACAAAACAGGATCATACAAGTGAGAGAGAAAGCTAACATTATTCAAAGTAGAAGGGAAAGAAAGATGGAAAACTGCAGTGATTTTTACTAAGCCAGCTCAAGTGAGTTATAATAAGGAAAGGGACAGGATGAGATGCAAAGGGATTTGCATCCTTTGTAAAATGACCTAATTACTACTGCCTTCTTCGACATTGCCATCCCTCTGCACAGTCTATGCATGTCTGTCTTCATTCCTCTCGTCATCTGTGGCTTGAGCCTTGACTTCTTGTTCTCATTGTCAATGTTAGAGGGGACACACTAAATTACAGTAGCATGACCACATTGTGATAACCTTATTAACTTATTAATGTGGATGTGGATAAAGAAAATTCTGTCTTCCATTGGCCTCAATATTCCCTTTTCATTAATAACATATGTACCAGATAATCTACAAGCCTTAAACTGCACAGCCTCACAGATTCTCAGGGTTTGAATAAGTGTTACAGAACATCTAATCCAATTCCCAGTATGATACTTAAATCCCTTCTACCCACTATCTCTGCAAGCAGCCTATTCTATTTACAGATGTTTCCGCTCTCACACATGTTGAGACAGTCTATCTACTACTCTGGAAGCTTGACACAGGACCCAAAGTCTGCCCTTGACACACTGTAAACGAGGCACTTCTATTTTCCAAACAGACAACACTTGTTATCTTTGAAGGCAGTTCTTTTTTTTTTTTGGGGGGGAGTTTAACATTTTTATTATGTTATACCTTCTAATCCATAAGCAAAGTGTATCTTTTCAAATTTTTAGATCTTTTTAAAATAGTTTCTTTTGTTAGCATTTTAAACTTTTTATTTTTAAAATTTTTTTTTATTGACAACTTCTATACTTACAGACAATAAACCATAATATTTCCCTCTTCTCCCCCCATTCCCCTTCAAAACTCCATTCTCCATCATATCCCATCCCTCTCTCCATTAGTCTCTCTTTTAATTTGATGTCATCATCTTTTTCTCCTATTATGAGTGTCTTGGGAAGGCATTGCTAGGCACTGCAAGGTCATGGACATTGAGGCCAATTTCTGTCTGGACAGTTGCATTGTAAGGAGTTGTACCCTTCCTTTGGCTCTTATATTCCTTCCACCCCCTCTTCCGCAATGGACCCTGAGCAATGGATAGAGATGTTTCAGTGCTGGACAGTCCTCCATTCCTTCTTCTCAGCACTATGTTGCCTTTTGGATCATCCCAGTGGTCATCACCATCTGAAAAAAAGAAGCCTCTCTAACCAGAAGTGAGAGTAGCATTAATATGTGAATATAAATATTAAGTGTAGTGCTTTCAGGACAGTTTGGTGGGAATAATATATATATTTATCCAGACAAGAGTAGGCTTTATACCCCTAAGGCTCATGACCTCCCCTGCCATAGACTTTTGATTAGTTTTTTCAGTACCAGGCATATATTCCCTCCCATAGAGAGGGCCTTCAGTCCAATTATGGAGCAGTTGGTTCCCCCAGACCAGACATGCCACTATTGCACCTGTTCAGTCATTGGGCCTGTCTGGCCAAACTTGAATTTTCCAGTGTCCACTGTTTTCACTGCTGATGACTTCTGTCTCCCAGACAGCTGCATGCAGTGCAGCCTTTTCCAGCCTTCTGTTGACTGGTCTACAGGGAGAAGGCTTTTCTGCTCATGACCAGCTTGCTTTCTTAGTGACCTTGCCTCTCAGGCAAGAGATATCTTCAGCAACAGGGTCTTACCTTGTGTTTCTCAAGGGAAACCAAGGGCCTTGGCAATAGCCTGTAATGTTTTGGAGGCAACAGGGACCTCCTTGGCCAACAACTCACTGGAAGGTATCCCATCCCAGGCACTGAAAATTTTCTACTAACAGTCTATAGCTTCTGAATGTGCCATTATTCAAAAAAGTAGATTTACATAAGTCTTATTCACACTATATTGAATTTTGATTGACCCTCCCCCTGCCCTTCTTTTATGCATTCTCTTCCCATGGCCTCACTTAGGCCTTTCCCCTCCCTGTAATCTGTTCTTCTACCTACATATGTATAATGCCATCCACATAAGTCCTTCCCTCTCCTCCCTCCCTTATAGCCTTTTTCCAGCTTACTGGCTTCTGCTACCAATTTTGGTTCCAGTACACACAGAAATCTATACATTTGCAGCTAGGATCCACATATGAAAGAGAACATGTGACGTTTGGTTTTCTGAGCTTGGTTTACCTCATTTAGTATAATCCTTTCCAGATCCATTTTCCCTGAAAATTTCATAATTTCATTTTTCTTTACTGCTGAGTAGAACTCCATTCTGTAAATGTACCACATCTTTATTATCCATTCATCTGTGGAAGAACATCTAGGCTGGTTCCATTTCCCATATACTGTGAATAGAGCAGCAATAAACATGGTTTTGCAAGTGTCTCTAAGGTAGTGAGAAGAGTCATTAGGATATATGCCTAGGAGTGCTATAGCTGGATCATATGGTAAATCTAGTTTTAGCTGTCTCAGGAACCTCCACACTGATTTCCACAATGGTTGGACCAGATTATATTCCCACCAACAGTGTAGAAGTGTTCCCTTTTTCCGCTTCCACGCCAACACTTATTGTCATTTGACATCCAATGTTCTTGGATTGGAAGAATCATTGTCATTTGACATCCAATGTTCTTGGATTGGAAGAATCAATATTGTGAAAATGTCAATCTTACTGGAACAAAAGCAATAAATGGAACACACATTTAATGCAATGCCCATTAAAAAAATCCCAAAAATATTCATTGCATTCTTCAACAAGTGGTGAAGTGGATCAGGGACCTTGATATCAGACCTGAAACTCTGAAACTACTAGAGGAAAGGTAGGGGAAATCCTTCAATATATTGGCATAGGCAAGGACTTTCTGAATATAACTCCACTTGCTCAGGGAATAAAACCACTAATCAACCACTGAGACCTCATGAAATTACAAAGCTTTTGTACAGCAAAGGACACTGTGAATAGAGCGAAGAGACAACCTATAGAATGGGAGAAAATCTTTGCCAGCTATACATCTGACAGAAGATTAATAGCTAGCATATACAAAGAACTCAAAAAACAGAACAATAAGAAATTAAACAACCCAGTTAAAACAATGGGCTATGGGGCTGGAGAGATGGCTTAGCGGTTAAGGCGCCTGCCTGCTAAGCCTAAGAACCCAGTTCCAATCTCCAGGTCCCACGTTTAGCCAGATGCGAAGTGACGCAAGGGCGCAATGCCGCACTTGACCACAAGGGGGCGCACACATCTGGATTTCGTTCACAGCAGCTGAGAGACTGCTGGTGCGCCTATCTCTATCTGTCTCCCTCTCCCTCTCTGTCTCTCTGTGTATCTTTCCAAAAATAAATAAAATAATAAAAAAAATTTAAAAAGGGCTATGGAACTAAATAGAGAGTTCTCAGAAGAAGAAATACAGATGGCATATAAACATCTCAAATAGTGTTCTACATCCTTAGCGATCAGGGAAATGCAAATTAAAACTATTTTGAGATTCCATTTCACTCCTGTCAGAATGGCTACCATCAAGAAAACAAATCAAGGCAGTTCTTATTTTGAATTTGTCTTCCCTTTTTCAGGATAGTTTTTAAAGAATTTTTTCTATAATTCAAAGCTTTCATAACTTCCTGAAAGACTTCTACAAACCTTAGGCAAAGTCATCCCTAAGGTTGATACACAGAACTTGACTCACCTTTCCAAGAATTACTGGCCTGTGTACAACTGAGTGATCAAGGCTATCACCTTGCTGAATCTTATTTCACTACTTTCACTCTGCACATCAATTCCATTAGCATGTGTGCAATTATTGCATTTAATCAAAATTAGACAGGAAAATCAAAGCTGGTATCAATCTATGTTTACCTGGTCCCCCTGGCTAACAACTTTAATTTCTGCCCTGACAGGTCCCCTTATCCTTTTGTTGCTTGCCCTCACTTGTGGACCTGTATTATTAATGCCTTGATCAAATTTGTTAATGATTGCTTAGCCACAGTACAGCTAATGGTTCTAAAACAACAATACCAACCTTTAGATACATCTCGAGATTTGAGATGAGTTCATACACAAGGGGGGAATGAAAGGACAAAACTGATGACATGATAGGCTTCAATAAGACACCGCTCTGGCTAGGTAAAAATTTCAATTACCTGGAGGGACAGGCAAGATTCCTGGAAAACCTGAAAAAAAGGGTCATTAATCAATGATTGCCCTGACCAGAAAAACACTGAGTCAGTTCCTGTAAAGTCACCAGACTTGTCCCTTTTGCCCCAGCCAATCAAAGGTAAATAAATGTAACTGCCACTTGCTTAGCCAATCACGTTAGGAGATTACTCACACACTTAGAATTCCCCTAGACCTAGCCACCAAAACCCTAAGACCAATCAAAAAATACACAAGTACAGTTACTGTTCAAATTAGCCAATCATGTTAAAAGACTAAAAGCCCACCAAAATTCCTTTAGCTGTGCTTAAAAGGAGCCTGCGAGCTCTCCTGTCATCACCATTTTGTATGAATGGTTGACCCCTGCATGCTGGCTGATTCTGCAGAATAAACACTTTTTGCTTTTACATACTATTTGACTCTGGGGTCTTTCTTCAGTGATTTTCGGACCCTTACAATTCTAACCTGTTTCCAGAAGATAACACTCAAATGATTAATTTAATGATTATAGAACTTAATTGTCCTGGATGTCTTTATTTCTAAATCTTATGCTTGAGAGATATTCGTGTTTTAAAAGTAACAAAGTCAACACTATTCTTTCCAGTATTTGGTCATAAAGAACATCCTGTATTAGATATTTTATTTGTTTGAGAAAAATGTCCTAGTGGAGTAGTAGCCTTATAAATTTAATTTAAATATCTAAATTAAAAATTAATTCAGATTTTGAATTTAAGAAGTAATATTATGTTTATATCTAGAATTGGTATAATTAAGAAAACTTTCATTCATTAATGTTTGAATGTTAATTGGTTAGCTTTATAATGATTACTTAATTACTTGGACAAACATCAATCCAACAATTAAGAGATAACTTGAATTCATTCATTTTACAAATACTATTGTAAATGAGACTCAGTTTTAATCTAAAGTCCCTAAGATTATAAGAAACTATATAACTTGTAATAAATGTTTAATTATGACATTAATAAAATATCTTTTTTATTAAATGCTCACTGAAAGGCTGGAGAAATGGCTTAGTGGCTAAGGAACTAGCCAAAGGACCCTGGTTCAGTTCCTCAGTACCCATGTAAACCATATGCACAAGGTGATGCATCTGGGGTTCATTTGCAGTGGCTAGAGGTCCTGGTGTGGTGCACCCATTCTCTCTTTGACTATCTGCCTCTTTCTCTCAAATAAGTAAATAAAAATTTAAAAATGTACTTAATAAAATGTAAAGGAAAATTGAGTTTATGAGCCTTAATTTAAAAAAATTATATATTATTTTCAGAAGATAGAATAAATTTTTTAATTGTCTTTCAGGCAAAAAAATTTCTGCATTGTAGATATCAGAATAAACCATGTTAACTATGTTCCATATTTACTTGGTGTCCAACATATGGTGGGAAATATGCAGTTGCACTAGTTTATGTGTATAGCCAAAATATAAGAAACCATTTATAGCCAATTTAACTACCCCCTACAAGTAAACTGATAAGGTCCTTTACTCTTAGATTTAATTGTCCACATCCAAATGTTAGTGTATGATTCTTATATTATTTCCTTTAAGTAGAATTCAAATTAACTCTAACACACACACACACACACACACACACACACACACACACACACCATGAAACACGATGCAATGATGTGCTTAAAGTTTTATGGAAAAGGGTTAGCAAACCTTAAAATGGATAATGACTAGTGATATGCATGCTATTCTATAGAGTAAAGAGATGTCTTCCACAATCCCTTTTAAGAGGCTAAGGTTAACCATATTACTGAATCCTGAACAAGTGAGAATTTAAGCTATATATGTAACCAGCCTCACAGAATTAATAACTTATAAGTAAAAGAAAAAACTTTGTGAAAACCAGGTAGCAAGAAATATCAGGGATAACCAAAAACAGATTGAAGTATGATAAATATATTCAAATTTCATCTTCAGGCAGGTGATCTTTAAATTGCTTGTGGGATTTCCTAGAACACAGGTCAAACTGCAGTTGGATATGAGTACACTTCAAGGAAGAAGTCAGTTGGGTCACTTTGGTGTGGTTGTGTAGCAGACAGCTTCAGGTTCGCTGAGATGAACTTCCAGACCAGGCTCAGTTATGGAGGAAGGGATATTATTTATTGAAGCTTACAGATCCAGGGGAAGTTCCATAATGGCAGGAGAAGCGGCCTGCCTTCACAGGGCTAAGCAGAGAGAGAAAAACCAACCAGGTGCACAGCACACAGAGCAAAACTACAGCCAAAAGCCACAGCACACTTTACATATCTTTACAATGGAATCTCAAACCATCAGCACACCTTAAGACCAGCCCCCAGTGACATTGCCTCTAGCAAGGTGATTGCAGATGTAAACTATAAACTAATAAAATACTGAATCTATTGGGGGCCATATATTTAAACTAACAAAGGTTGTGATAGGCAAAGCTTTGGGAATGGATGATATCACCTAAGGAACATGGGAAGATAAGCAACTCCATGATGGGGAAAATGGAGCTTGACAAAGGCCAGTATTTAGAAGACAGTATAGACTGAGAAGTAAATGGCACCATAAAAACACAGTGAGTAAAAACAATCCATGAGGGTTATAATTGAGTGCCATGGGAGGTCCAGTAAAGTAAGAACTAATTGATCTTTCATCTTGGTAATATGAAATTCATTGGTAAACTTCAATCCAGACTCCATGAAGCAAAATTCAATCTGAGTGGGATGAAGAAAATAAAATTTTGATATAGATATAATGTCAACTTTTTCAAAGTTTTGCAAGAAAAAGAAGCAAAGAAATGAGATGGTAGCTGGGGTGGGGATGTAATTAAAGAAGGGTATTTCCCAAATACCAAAAATATTTCATGTTATTTATGTGCTAAAAAAAAATGGGTCAAAGAGGGCTGGAGAGATGGTGTAATGCTTAAACGCTTGCCTGTGAAGCCTAAGGACCCAGAGGCTCAATTCTGCAGGTCCCACGTAAGCCAGACATTCAAGGTGGCACATGCATCTGGAGTTTGTTTGCAGTGGCTGGAGGCCCTGGTGCACCCATTCTCTCTCTCTCTACCTGCCTATTTCTGTATCTCTCTCTCTGTCTCTAAAAAATAAATAAAGTAAAATAAAAATAAAATAAAATCTTTTTCAAAAGTACTTTAAAAAATGGCTCAAAGAACAAAACAATTGATAATAGAAAGAGGGAGTGGTAATTGGAGAAGCACAGAAGCCACTCATCAAGTGAATAATTAGACCATAATGATTATGATCAAAGACAATCTCTTGGTGGATGCGATAAAATATTGGGTCATAATTGTCACTAGGCTGGACATTTGTGATAGAAGGAAAGCAAAGTTCTCTCCTTAATACTTCTAAAGAGGAATACATGGACATGGGACAGAGAAAAGCAGGCAAAATAGTTGATTTAATAAAGCAGCAGACAGAATTGCCTTAGGAAATACTAGCTAATGAGGCAAAGCTGAGTGTCACCTGAGGTTTGCAGCCACAAATGTAAAGTAAGCCAGGAACATAGTTGTTGATTCCAGATATATAAGGCATATGCAGAACAGGAGAGTATGCAATGAATCAAGCTTGGGAGTATTTTCCAGGCCAGTATGATGGAGGGAAAACTAAATTCAAAGTTACATTTAAAATACTGAAATACTGACTAAAATACTGGGGGCTAGAGAGATGGCTTAGCAGTTAAGGCATTTGTCTACAAAGCATAGGGACCCATGGTCAACTCTCCAGGTTCCACATAAGCCAGACACACAAAGTGATGCCAGCACACAAGGTCGCACATGCACACAAGGTCACACATGCACACAAGATCATGAATGCATCTTGAGTTTAATTGAAATGGCTAGAGGCATTGATGCACCAATTCTCTCTTGGTCTTACTCTTTCTCTCTTTCTCTCATACCCTCCAAGGTTCAGGGAACATTGCAGAAGCAGGGGCACAAAGAGCCAAAGGATTAGGCCTCTGAGATGTTGTCATCTGGACATAAAGTGGCCATTGCATTGATGATCTCATAGCAACATGATTATCTGCACAAGACCTGAAAAATATTGAACCTATCAACATTTCTCATGGATGACAGAGGAGGGTAAAAAAAGACATCAAGGGCTGGAGACATGGCTTAGCAGTTAAGGCGCTTTCCTGGAAAGCCAAAGGACCCAGGTCTGATTCAACATAATTCAGACACATCTGGAGATTGTTTACAGTGGCTGGAGGCCCTGGCACACCCATTCTGTCTCTCTCTCTCTCTCTTTCTCTCTCTATCTCTATCTCTCTCACACAAATAAATAAATATAAATAAAATATTTTTAAAAGATTTATATAAAAAAGACATCAAAATAGAATGGGGTGGGGAACAAGTGGAGAGGGGAGTGGAAAAGGGGGTGAAGGAAAATTTATTTGTAAATAAAAGAACCATAATGAACTTACTCCTTTGTATGCTAATACAATTTTAAAAATATCATAGGGGCTACTTAGCAAGAAGGGATTTTATGGAGGAAGATGAGAAGAAAGGGAGAAATGAATTTGATCAGAGGAAATTTTGATCAAAATTCATTATGCACATGTGTGAAATTTGTCAATAAAAATTATTTTTAAAAAAATATTATAAAACTGTCCTTAAATGTATGTAGACACAAAAATCTCTTTGGTTATCATCTTCTCACTATGTAATAAATTCTACACCAAAAAGTTGGTTGGTGGATAATGGAAAATATGTGCTATTAAAGAAGAAAGAGGGAATATGTATATTATGAAAGTAGAAAAGGAGTTACTTAGGGGGAGGAGGTGACCAGAAAGATGAATAATAGAGAAGGGGACCAAAAAATACATTATAATGATATAAAAATGTGAAAACACCACAATGAACCAGTTTCTTTGTATACTAACCAAAAAAAAAATTTTTTATACATAGAGGTATGTACAAAGGCTGGACTCGGAAATAGAAAGAGATGCTACCAAAAAATCTTACATACCTCTTGCTCACTCATCCAGAGTTATTACCTGTCAATTTCTCCTCCCCAAAGAGCTCCATTTTGTAAGAAGGATCTTGAGCCTTTTTCATCCTAAATAATTAGCCAGCTGTCTCCCAACCACATACAATATCATTATATATACAGTGAATAAGGAAAAAAAGATCTTATTAACTATCCTGTCAAGACCTTTGTGAACCTGGAAAAATAAGATTGTAGCATTATACTTGACTAAAACTTGACTAAAGATATAATTATTTTTATTTTACGTTTTCACAGTTATACTAGCAATAAATTTATAAAACTGATGTTCTAAATTTACTCTGCAGTGAATAATGTAAGTCTAGGATTTACTTCATCTTTATTTTCTGTGCACTGCGTTATACGTTCATATGCACTTGCTTAACTTTAAATGACATTGCTCAGGCAATTAAGGAAATTGCATTGCCCTGGTGTTATTAAAATAAATTCCCTTATGGCAGATAAAGGAGTTACCCAACTCCTCGTTAACTCTCCTTACAAGTTTGCATAATTTTTGCCAGGTTCACAAAGGTCCTGACAGGATAGTTAATTAGATCCTACCAAATAGTTAAACACAGTGACAGTTTCTTAAATTGCAGAATTTAGATTTGGAAAAAATTAGAAAGGTCATCTAACTTAACCTTCCATACAATGATAAATCTTCTTTCAGCACTCAAACATTTAAACATTGGATTTAACATTTTTCCTTTTTTATTCATAAAGTATATTTATTTCCTTCATTTTGTCTGCATATATAGAGCTAAAAAACAAAATTATATGCATGTATATGCAAATAAGACATTTAATCTGTGGTAATAGCATTAATAATTCAAAAATGCATTGAGCCATTGTTGACAAAATGGTAAGAGGAATTAATCTCTTTAGTGAACTCTGCTAGGCAAATACAAATCTAAACGTAGTGTTTGATTTCCTTCATTTTCATCTTAGTCTGTTTAAGATACCATAATAAACTTCCATAGATTATATTGTTTAAACATCAGAAATTTGGTTCTTAGTCATTAACAAGATTAATCCCTTCTATGGGCATTGACCAAATGACTAAGCTATATCTTACTTACATACTACTTCTTAGCAGACTCACACCATTTCTATTTTATAACAAGTACTAATTTTTCTAAGAACAAATGGTTCTTAGAAATATGGATATATACAGCCTAGAGAATAAAAAAAAAGATAGACTTCTCATCATACCACGTATCACAGATCTGTAATCCCAGCTACTAGGGATGCTGAGGTAAAAGGATTATAAGTGCAAGATCAGCTTGGGCTGTAGAAGGAGTTCAAAACCAGCCTGGGAATCTTAATGAGATCCTGTTTCGAAACAAAACATAAAAAAGGAGTGAGATGGATAAAGCTCTGGCTGTACACCTAACTCCCTAAGTTCATATCTCTAAACCCCACATAAAAGCGAGAAGCTAAACTGGGCATGGTGGTGCACAGGTTTAAGTTAATCCCAGCATTGCGCTAGAAGGCAGAGGTAGGAGGATTGCTGTGAGTTCAAGGATAGCCTAGAGCTACAGAGTGAGTTTCAGGTCAGCCTAGGCTAGAATGACACTCTACCTTGAAAAACCAAAATAAAAAAATAATAATAGTAATAACAATAATAAAGCTTAGTTTGCAGGGTGTGGTAGGGCACACCTTTAATCCCAACGCTGGAGACAGAGATTGGAGGATCACTGTGAGTTTGAGGTCATCCTGAGACTATATAGTGAATTCCTAGTAAACTTGGGCTACCACAAAAACAAACAACAAAAAGAAGCCAGAAGCTGTTCTGGGCTTCTGTAATCCAGTGTACCTATGGAAGAAGAAAGAGACCGGAGAAATTCCCAGAAGTTCACAAATAGACTGGTTAACAAGAGAGACTGTGCCTCAAACAGAAAAAAAAAAAAAAAAAAAAAAAAAAAAAGAAGAGGAACAACCCCAAAGTTGTCCACTGACCATCACATACATACCTTCATTCCCACACAAACATATGCACAGATTAAATTAGCAGACTAAAGGAAGCCTTAGGTTCAATATCTATAACCACAAAAAATGTTAATTTTCATCAGATACAAAAAAAATGAACCCAAAATATGCATTTTTAAAAAGCAAAATTGTAGGGCTGGAGAGATGGCTTAGCAGTTAAATGCTTGCCTCTGAAGCCTAAGGACCCCGGTTCAAGGCTCGATTTTCCAGAACCCACATAAGCCAGATGAGCAAGGGTCACACACATCTGGAGTTCGTTTGCAGTGCCTAAAGGCCCCGGTGTGCCCATTATCTCTCTCTCTCTCTACCTGCCTATCTGTATCTCTCTCTCAAATAAATAAATAAATAATAATTTTTTTTAAAGTAAAATTGTAAAATTTTAGCAGAAAACTTGAAGGGATATACTTGATAATGTATTTAACAATGACCTCTTGGGTATGAATCAAAGAGCTTATGCTCCAAAGTAAAACAGATAATGGAATCCATAAAAATTAAAATTGTCTGTGTATCAAATGACACTCAAGAAACTAGAAAGACAACCCTAACAGTGAGAGAATAAATCCGGTTATATATCCAAGAAGTGACAATAATCTCTAAAATATGTAAAGAATTTTTACAACTCACCAATAAAAGAAAAGAACCTAATTCATAAATGGGCAAAATGTTTGAATAGAGATTTCTCCAAAGAAGATGAATAATAACCAGCAAGTGAAAAAAATGCTAGTTAGAACTATCTGTAGAGAAATGAAAATCAACACAATAATGTGACTCCAAGAAATCATCTCACACCAATTAGCATGACTACTTTTTAAAAAGAAGAGGAGAGAAAGAGGAGGGTGAAGAGGGAAATGAGGAAGAGGAAGATGAAGAGGCTGCAAAAAAAAATTGTTAGAACAGTCTTTATCTAAACCAATGACACAATGTCCATAAAATATGTTATTTCTTAATAGAGGTCATATAGAACTCAGAAAATGGAGTATTTTACAAATTCTATCACTGGGTTGGGTTATTAACAAAGTTTTATATTCACAGTGCTTGGGAGACTAAGGCAGAAATACCACAAGTTCAAGGTCAGGCTGAACTATGTAGAGAGTTCAAGGCCAGACAGAAGACATTATGAAACCTTTTCTCAAGAACAAAGAACAAACAAAAGCACGGTCATTATTTGTAGCTGAAGAACTCTGTTCCTATTATTTACATACACAAACACAGGCACACTGCTCCTCCTGCCCCCAGTCCACCAAAGAAGTCTTCTTGCAACATCGTGGGTGCACTTTAGCTTTCTTCCTTCTAAGAGTTGAGCCAAAACCTCAATGATGGGCCCCTGCTTCGGCCTCAGTGTTATTTCAATTTGCTTACATGTCTTACCTCACCTGCAGAACTCACGGCTTCTCTAGCCACATCCTTATAGTTTACAATTTTGAAGAATTTCTTTCATTTTTATCCAGCATGTCACAAAATCCCACTTTGATTCATTTTGTTTCTCTCCCAGCTATTTGTCATCTGACTGCTGCTTCCAACAGCTTCAGACTCTATCTCCTCACGACTTCCTCCCCTTTCAAAAGAGAATGCCACACTGATAGAAAAAAATAACCCCAGAGTTGTTTCTTCGAGCCTACCACTAGAAATACCATTCCCTGTGGTCTTCTGTGGCTTGTCTTTATACTTCTGCACCTTTTTTTTAGGAGCAACTGATGATAGTTGAAGGGCTGATTTCAACACTTCTGAATCCTATTGAAACAGACATTTGAATTAAAATTATTTAAAACACTTAAGACTTTACAGTTGTAGGATATATTAGATAAGGGAGCTAGAAAGAGGACTTACTTGCAAAGCCTGACAGCCCTCTTTTGATTCTCCAGTACCTGCAGAAAGCCAGATGCACAAAGTGGCATATACATCTTCAGTTTGCTTGCAGCAGCAGGAGGCTCTGGTGTACCCATGTTCACTCTCTTTCTCAAATAAATAAACAAAATTTTTAAAATATATATATCTTTTTTATTTATTTGAGATAGAAAGAGAGAGTGAGAATGGGCACACCAGGGCCTCTAACCACTGCAAATGAACTCCAGACACATGCGCCACCAAGTGCATCTGGCTTATGTGGGAACTGGAAAATCGAACTGGTGTCATTAGGCTTCACAGGCATATGCCTTAACCGCTAAGCAACTCTCCAGCCCAACGAAAATATTTTAAAATTTTGCATTAAGAAAAAAAATGTTTTTATTTGTAAACATGGTTCCAAGATGGAAGTTTTTTTTTTTTTGTTTCTTGAGACATAATCTCTTGTTATGTATGATAACCTTGAACACATTATATAGTTAAAGATGACCTTGAACTCCCTACCCTCCTGCCTTTACTTCCCAAGGGCTGGAATTACAGGCATACATCTCCATGCCTGACTCCAAGATATAAATGATTGCAATACTTAGCTCACCTCTCCATGCACATCCTCTCTATCACCATGAGTGTGACCGTATTTGACCACATTCTGGAGTATTGTGCTGGAAGGTTATTTTAGAAACTATCACAAAAATATTGGACTTCAAGATGATATTTTAAAAGACTTTCTCCCTTTGGATATAGAACAGAGTGTTGAACATCTGATATGTTACTGAGATTTAAGGCCAAGATCAAGTTATTTGTGAGTCTAGCTCTCCATACACAAGCTGTAGTTAATCTTGATATTAGAGCTTTATATAGGATAGCTGCATAACTTACTGTGCCAGCACTAGATACTTCTATGAATGAGTGAAATCTCTAGTAGTAATTATATCAGGACAGCCAGTGTAAAATAGACCTGTTGGGCAACACAAATGTGTCACCCAGTCATCTATCACGTCCAGAACAGGTTCTTTTTCTTTGAAGTACAGTATCTTTCTGAGTTAAATTATAGAGATTTTCAGCATAACCTGTCTTCCTGGAAAAATGATGAGAACAAATGGAGTTTCCAGTGCAAAACTTTGCTTGTTTATATCTCACATTACATTATTTAAATGCAAATATTCTCCTGACCAGCATAATAGATGCATGTGAACTTGCAATATTGTACTAAGAAAATATTTACTAAGGAGGTCAAAGGACACAATGTGCAAATACATTATTATTTACTAGGAAGGTTTGTAAATGAATGGAGATTTATGCTACTAATGCCTTAGTGTGTAAGAACAAATCCTTTAAGCTATGCAATATGCAGGCCATCCAAGAGGACTACTAGGTTATTTTTGAAGGCAAAATAGTTTTAAAAAAGTAACTTTCCAGTGGACTATTTTTTTAATAATTCCACTGTAGCTAGGCCATTTGTGAGATACTTACTCCAGAAAAAAAGTGAATGGGGGAGAGGGGAAGAAGGGCAGCATAGAGTTTGAAACTGTTGCTTACTTATTTCCTATATTTTATTTCATTTTTCATTTTTTAAATATATTTTATTTATTTATTTATTTGAGAGAGAAAGAGGTGGAGAGAGAGGGAGAGAGAGAGAGAGTGAGTGAGCCAGGGCCTCCAGCCACTGCAAATGAACTCCAGATGCATGCACCTCCTTGTGCATCTGGCTTACATGGGACCTGTGGAATTGAACCTTGGTCCTTTGGCTTTGCAGGCCAATGCCTTAACTAATAACCCATCTTCTCCAGCCCCACTTTTTGGTTTTTTGAGGTATGTTCTCACTCTAGTCCAGGCTGACCTAGAATTTTCTCTGTAGTCCCAGGCTGGCCTCAAACTCATGGCAATCCTCATACTTCGGCCTCCTGAGTGCTGGGATTAAAGGTATGCACCATCATGCGTGACTATTTCATTTTATTTTATTGAAAATTTCATGCATGTTATTTGTCAACATAGTGTGAATTCTGTTTCTATGGGAGCAAAGGACGGATGGAGGGTCTGTCAATGATTGACATCATTCCCTTTCCTCTAATACAGTGATATCAAGTGTTCAGAGTAGTTGTACTTCTCTTAAGGCTACCAAAATTACAAGGCTATGATTCTAACACAAGTTACCGACTGCAGTCAATGGTCCCTGCTTCATAACAGCTCATCTGTCATAGCCGCTAATAATTTTCATATACAATTGTGAGCTTTTAGTGGCAGAAAGCCATTGTCCATAGTGATGCTTTCAGAGTCATTTCACTCAGGTATATCCTGTACTTATACACTCTGACCATATTTGTTCCCTTCCTCTTCCCACTGGTCCTCTTCCTTCCTTCCTCCAGTCTTATTTCTATTTTCATGTCATATGTATATATGGTTACACGTACATATGATTTGGTGCCTCAAGTAGAGTGGCAGCAACCAAGAGGCAGAATAGACCTCTATCTTTCTCAAGGTAATTATGCTTCTAATGGTGATACAGACACCTTCAGAACTTTTGAAGCCTAGCCTGAATTATCACTGCATCTACTCTGCCATAATCTATTAATTGCAACAATTCATAAAGTTAGCTCAGGTTTAAATGGAGATGAAAATGACTCTGCTTCTGGATAGAAAGAGAAACTTGCATGTAAAAGAGATAGTTTATATGTGGATATATCTTTTGGGAAATTGTTACAAAAAATGAAAGATCAGCAGAGAAACATACTTTATCACTGCTGGAAAGTGACAAATGTGATATTAAACTGTCATGTCTTCCTGATTCTCAGGTTGACTGTATCAACTATATTAATGGTTTCTAGGCCATGATTCATCTTACAACCTCTCATGGGCCAGCTAGAGTGGCTCAGCTCTTACCTGTGTGATAACATCCTTTACCTATCATTTTCTTTAAAGGATAGGATCAGAGGCTAAACAAATGTGCAAAACAGTATGACATTTGCTTTCTGGGAGAGATAAAGGCAGTACCAACTATGTACCTCAAGTAGTTTTCAATTGCATGAAAATGATAACAGTAGAACTTAGGTCAT
The DNA here is from genome assembly GCA_036365145.1 of Orientallactaga sibirica. Lineage (NCBI taxonomy): Eukaryota > Metazoa > Chordata > Mammalia > Rodentia > Dipodidae > Orientallactaga > Orientallactaga sibirica. The sequence continues at coordinate 19,451,393 of JAEOAD010000030.1, read as the reverse complement.
AGAATACAAAGCAAGAAGATTCCTCCTTCAGTCCTAATAAACTTGGGCACTATCTCGGCTAGGATAAACACAAAATTTCCTTCAATGTTTGCCATGCAGACCCTGTTGCTTTTCTTCATTTTTAAAATGTATAGTTATTTATTTATTTATTTATTTATTTATTTATTTATTTATTTAAGAGAGAGAGAGAGAGAGAGAGAGAAAGAGAATGGGCATGCCAGGGTCCCTAGCCACTGCAAATGAACTCCAGACACATGTACCACCATGTGCATTTGGTTTATGTGGGTTCTAAGGAATCAATCCTGGGTCCTTAGACTTCACAGGCAAGTGCCTAAGCTGCTAAGCTATCTCTTTGTTTTTCATAGTCTTGTCATAGACATCCTCTCGCCTAAGAATCCCATGTGCTGAGATTATAGGTGTGCAACGCCATACCTATTTGTCTTGCAATGTCATCAATGGCATCTCAGATATCTTTATTCATGAAACTTTTCCATATAAAGACTTTTTTACTCTTGTAGTATAAAATAACTTCCTAAATAATTAAGAACAAATTTCTAAAGTAACTTCCCTTAGCTCTTTATATGTTTCCAGGTTATTTTTATCTTCTTTCAGTCGGTGGGTGTTTAAAAATTATTCTGTGTACATTACATGGTTCATAAAGAACAGAAAGTGGCTTGGCTCTATAAAGCTAATAATTCATATGAATAGATGATTGCTTGAATAAATTCCTACTTTATGAAATCCATGTTATTGTTCTAATGTCCATATGGTGATACTTAAGTTTTAACTACAATTATGTCAACTATTATTTTTACAGAAAAATATGAGAATATATAGGAATTCTAAGTATGGAAGGAGCATCTTTGTTAATGGTTCTAGTAAAGTAAAATGGAAAAATTCCCAGTTTATTTGTTTTTTTTATCCATGTCAATAAAAGAAGCCAAATCAGACCAACAAATGAAGCATTTCTTTTTCCTTTTATGAAATTTAAAGAAATGTAACATGATAGAGCTTTCAGAAAAAAGAAATATTCAAAAAATTTGAGTAAGTATATCTTTGAGGAAGAGTTTGTACTTCAGGTAACAGAACTAGGTAACAGAATATAAAGACTGAGGAATATGAAAGTCACCCCATCTATCTCTCATTTTATTTTTTTAATACTTTTTTTGTTTATTTTTATTTATTTGTTTGAGAGCACCAGACGGACACAGAGAGAAAGAGGCAGAGACAGAGAGAGAGAAAAAATGGGCACACCAGGGCTTCCAGCCACTGCAAAGGAACTCCAGGTGCATGTGCCACCTTGTGCATCTGGCTTACATGGGTCCTGGGGAATGGAGCCTTGAACCCGGGTCCTTAGGCTTCACAGGCAAGGGCTTAACCACTAAGCCATCTCTCCAGCCCCCTATCTCTCATTTTAATTGCAGTCTCTTCAAGCCTCAAATCTAAGCCATGAGCAGCCCTGCACAGAAGCCCAGCCCAGTGCTCCATCATGCTGTGGAGCCAGCCAGACTTTGGCTTCTCTTCTTTTGCGTTGCTCTTGTCACTTAAGAAACTTCAACTTGAACATCACAGGAAGTAAGGAAGCTGAAGAAAAATGTAAAATAATTTGGGTGTGTAGGGAGACATACTTCTCATAAATCAAGTTTTAATAACTGACATACTATTCCCAAGCCTAAGCTAAAGTGGGGTGCTATGTCATTTAAAAGCTGTCATGTTTTAGAATTTTCTTCTGTTCTCTAAGAAATGATAGAACACCATAATTTTACCTCCAAGCCTGTCAACTCATCCAAATTCTAATCTGATGAAGACTTTAACAAATGAATTGTGAGTGGGTTTTAAATAATTTTCTTTTATTTGATTGCATTACACTGTGCCTAGCAACCTATATGTAGGACATTAGCAAATTAAATTCTGCTCAGATTCATGGCTTTGATTTGTTCTTGCCACATGCTTTCACCTATGCTGTTCTGATTTGTTTACAAAATGTTATATGTTCCTATGTGCTAAAAATTTGCAAACAAAATTCTATTCAAAAAAGTTAACATGAGACACCTATAAAGTTATGTACTCACCCACCCATCTCGAGGCCTGGACAATAGGGAGTGTAGGGCTTGAGGCGAGGGGAAGGGAGGGGAGACACAAAACTGAACCCAAATGGAACTGGTACCATAGAATCCTATATCCTGGAAGACAGACTAAAAGGCTGAGCCCTCAACAGGATCTTAGAGGGAGCACCTGAATTGTAGGGCCCTGGAGAGGGTGAGATGAAGCCTAACCTTACATTTCTCCTGTTTCCTTTTATTTTCCTTTCTTTTTTTCTATTTTCTTTCTTTTTCTGCTTTCTTTTCTCTTGGTGCTGGCCTGTAATTCCCAGTACCAGGTTGTGGTTATCGTTCACAATGAGCTGTTGATCAGAGAGATCTAAAAGGTTTCCCAAAACAAGGCAGACTTCCGTCAGAGCACTTGATTACCCACCAGAGGTTAATGGTAAGACACTACTGCTGAAGACACCATATGCTGTCAGTATGGAACATGGAGAGACCTGGCTGGAATCTGGAAGAGAGCCAGTCCCCAGTTAGCCCATCTAGTGCTAGAAGGTGCTACATGAGCTACTGGAGGAAAGTGGCCAACATCTGTCTGAGCAACTTGAGGTCTAAGCTACTCAGAAGCAAACAACCTGACGTGATGCTCACACAAGTGCAATAGTGGCACACAGCCACAGTGGGTAACCAGCTGCTCTTGGAGTGGCTAACAGATGTGTTCAGTGGAAGGGAAACCATATCTGCAACTGAGAAACAAGTCAGAATCACATCCAGAGAATGATCTTGCTTTCTAATATCAAGATCCTGCTAATCTTGGGCCACAAAAGAGTCTACACCCATTAAATTCTCTCTAAACTAATAATGGTTATCCCATTTAACCTGTGCTGACTTCACTCTCCATTGGAGAATCTGCTTCTCTTTTCCAGATGGGAGTGGGACCAGAGGAGAGAAATGACCCAGTGCACTTCACCACGGCCCCAGCTGAAACCACAGAGGAACTGGGGAAATGAGCAAGAGTGCTGCTTTCTTTGTGAACCTGATATCAGCACAAGGGTGAAGGAGATAGACACTGAGGACACACAACACCTACCCAAGCAGAGAGCCAGAGGCTCCTAAGAGCCTTTCACTGAAGTATACTTAAAACACACCTAACAAGGCTCAGGGAGTTTCACTGAAGAGTGGGCAGAAAGATTGTTAGAGCCACATGTTGGGACATTATGCACAGACATTGCCTCTTCCACATAACTGACAGCTGTCCCCACAATACAAAACCCACAATCCCCATGGGGATGACCTGCTTCCCCAACAAGGAGATTCCCTTGGGGGTGGAGGGGCAGGGATGAGGGAAAGGGATGGTACCAACATGTACTGTTTACATACTGAGTATGTCCATAACTAATTAAAATAAATAAATAAATAAATAAATAAATAAATGATAAAAAAACGTTATATGCAAGTGAGGAGATATAGTTCAGTACTACTGAATGTGACCAGCATTTACAAGGTGTTGGGTTAATTTTCACCACTGAAGAAGAAGAGCTACCAGCAAAGTGAGGCTTGGACCAATCAAAAAAGGAAATATTTAAGGAAAAGCTCTTTAGAAACAAAAACTAAAGCCCAGGATTGGTTATCCTTTTTTCACTCTACTTAGTATATAAATTAATGGGTTTCATTATGACAATTTCAACCACAGCATTTTATCTTATAATAGTCACCCCAGTTCTCCCTGTGTTGAGCCCCTTTCTCCTCTCAAAAATATCTCTGCATTCATGTCATACATATAAATGATAGGTAGGTAATAAGGCAGATTATAGATAGAAGATGGATAGATATATAGATTTATTCTGTATATGAGAGAAAATAATATTTGTCTTTCTGAATCTGGCTTAATTTTCTTATCATGATGACATCCAATTCCATCCATTTTTGTGCAACCAGCATAAGTACACTCTTATTCACAGCTGAGTGGAATTATATATAGACTTTCTATCCAGTTATCTTGTCATGATTCCATATCTTGGCTATTATGAACAATACTAACTAAAGAACAGAATGTATCTCAGTAGTAAGATGACTTAGATTCTTATGGGTGCATTCCCAAGAGTGTTTTACATAGATCATATGCTGTAGCAGACAGCTTCAGGTTCGCTGAGATGAACTTCCAGACCAGGCACAGTTATGGAGGAAGGGATATTATTTATTGAAGCTTACAGATCCAGGGGAAGTTCCATAAAGGCAGGAGAAGCAGCCTGCTTTCACAGGGCCAAGGAGAGAAAGACAAAGCCAACCAGCCACCGCAGCACACAGAGCAAAACTACAGCCAAAAGGTCACACAGCACACTTCAGGAACTCCTGCTAGGCACATTTGCATATCTTTACAATGGAATCTCAAACCATCACCACACCTTAAGACTGGCCCCCAGTGACCTTGCCTCTAGCAAGGTGATTGCAGATGCAAACTATAAAGTAATAAAACATTGAATATATTGGGGGACATATATTCAAACTACCACATTCCGCCCCTGGCCCCCAATATATATTTAGCTCCTGGCCCCCAATAGATTTATAACTATCACACATTGTAAATTGTACTCAGTCCAATTTCAAAGGTTCTTACAGTCTTGATCAACTTAAGATAGTGAGTCCTGTAAAATCAAACAAGTTAAATACTTTCAACATGTAAAGGCACAGAGTAAACATTTTAACTGGTATAAGGCATAGCAAGGAGAGACTAGAATAATGCAAACTCAACCACCATCAGCAGTCATCAAACTTATGCAGTTCAAGTTCAAAATAACCAGAGACTAACAGTCTCCAGGTTTTCCAATTCCACCCCTCCAGCTGGGCAGAGTAGCCAGGGAAAACTTTCATCCCATGCCAACACTGCACTCCATGGTAGCCCTTTTGCACAGTCCTGGTATATCCAAAATATCTTCATGTCTCCATGCAAACCACGGTCCAACTTCAAAAAGGCTCTTCCAGCCTATTCCTCAGGGACTTCATGCCCTGCCTTGTGCTGCATCTCAACAGCGGCTCCTGGAACCGTGTGCAATTCATGACCATTCTATGCATTTTTCATATTTCCAAAACTAATACCAGGTGTGCAGGACACAGCCATATTCTTAATCCAGGGACAAAATAAATCATAGCCTTGAAAAGCAGGTTCCTTCTCCAGTCAGCTCTTCCCAAGAATTTGCATTTTTAACAGTCTTTCCTCAGGCATCCTCTCCATTGTTTAACTGTAAATGCAGTCAGGCCACCTTCCTTCCACCTTCCTTAAGATTGCTAATGTGTTGACAATAGCAGCTAAATCAGTCTCAATGCCTCTACTTTTAACTTGCTTGAGGTTTTCCAACTTAAAATCTTAAAATCTCAGTCCGATATCTTTAGCCAAGCACATCAGTCCATTACAAATTTAACCTTGATCAAACACTCTGGGCCTGGATAGCGGAATGTAGCCATCCCTATGACAGTAGCCCAGTTCCAACAAAGTCCTCTGCAGTCTTTCCTTCCCCTTAGAAAGCTCATAAGCCAAGCCTCGAAGTACAATACTGTCTGCACTTAGCATTCTCAAACTCTCATCAGAATAGTCCATAAAACTTGGCTTACCACTCCAGAAGGCATCTTCAGTTGCAAGCACCAAGTCCATGCCCATTCCTCCAAAACAAAAGTTCCAAAAGACGAATATGCACATGGTCAGGTTCATCTCACCCCACACTCCTCAGTACCACTTTACTGTAGCAGACAGCTTCAGGTTCGCTGAGATGAACTTCCAGACCAGGCACAGTTATGGAGGAAGGGATATTATTTATTGAAGCTTACAGATCCAGGGGAAGTTCCATAAAGGCAGGAGAAGCAGCCTGCTTTCACAGGGCCAAGGAGAGAAAGACAAAGCCAACCAGCCACCGCAGCAAACAGAGCAAAACTACAGCCAAAAGGTCACACAGCACACTTCAGGAACTCCTGCTAGGCACATTTGCATATCTTTACAATAGAATCTCAAACCATCACCACACCTTAAGACCGGCCCCCAGTGACCTTGCCTCTAGCAAGGTGATTGCAGATGCAAACTATAAGGTAAGAAAACATTGAATATATTGGGGGACATATATTCAAACTACCACATATGCTATTTCTATTTTTTAGGTTTTTGAGACATATGCATGCTGATTTTGATAAAAAGTTATACCAATTTGCATTCCTACAGTATGTAAAGGGTCTTCTTCCCCACATCCTTGACAGCATCTCTCATTATTTGTATTATTTATTTGTGGATTTTATTTACAGTTTGTTGAAAATTTTAAAGTAAGACAAACTTGACTAGTATCAGTATTTCTTTTTTTCTTTTCATCTGTCTCTCTCACTTTTTCATCATTCCACCTTTTATCTTTCTCTCTTTCTGTTTCTCCTTGTTTGAAAATCTCAAAAAATTCTAACTTTACAAAGGCGAGTCTTATATCCTCTCTCCCTTGGACTCAATTTCCCTGAAGGTTGTCCTAGGTGGAATCATTGGTATTCAGTGTGGGGTGATTAAGGTCAATCTCTGTTTTAGGAAATGTCTATCCCCCACTCTGTGGTTCTTACAATCTTCCTGCCCTCTCTTACTCAATGTTTCCTAAGCCTTGGAGGATCTTTTGGTAGTCTGATTTAGTGCTAAGTTCTTTGTTGCCTCTGGGTTTCTGCTTCAATGTGTTTTGATTAACCACTGGGTCTATCACTGTTTCCCTGGAGCTGGTTGCCAAGTCAGTATTGGGAGCAATACTTGTGTCACTGCTTCCTCTGCAACTTTCTCCTGGGCTCTGATAATTGTTATTTGTATTTTTTTTTTGAGAGAGAGAGACAGAGACAGAGAGAGAGAGGGAAAGGAAGACAGATGGGTGCGCCAGCAGCCTCTCAGCTGCTGCGAACGAAATCCAGATGTGTGCACCCCCTTATGGTCAAGTGTGGCATTGTGCCCTTGCGTCACTACATCTGGCTAAATGTGGGACCTGGAGGTTGGAACCGGCATTCTTAGGCTTAGGAGGCAGGCGCCTTAACTGCTAAGCCATCTCTCCAGCCCTGTTATTTGCATTTTTGATGATAGTCATTTCGATTGTTTCTTGGATAAATGGATTTTCTCACTTCTGTGGTCAAATACCTGACAAGAAGCAACCTAAAGAGGATGAGGATGGCCTTGTTTTAGCTTACACTTCTGGGGATCCAACTAATCATGGTAAGAAAGTGATGGAGAGGGAGCAGGATATGGCCACAGGTGGGAAAATGACAGAGAGAAGGAAGCCGGGTTGAGCTCATAAACATCAATCCCTAGCCCCAGTGATAACCACCTCCAGCTAGACCATATCTCAAGCCAATACCCAGGTAGGAACCAAGTGTTCAAACCCATGATCTTAGGAGGGACACTTGACATTAAACCCACAACAGGTAGTGCTAGCATTTGAACCTACAGCCTTAGAAATGTTAGGCAATTACTCCTCAGCTGAGCAACATTACCAGCCTCTAAAACCCTGTTTTGCCTCATTGATTTGGCTAATATTTACTAGTATTACAATTGTCCATGGTATAACAGCTAAGAGGAATAAGCATTCTTTCTGGGGAAATATAACATTTTCCAAGTACTCAAATTATCACCGATTTCTTTTTCTCTACAGAGAATACAAAAACAGAGCTCTCACCTCAAAGGGAATAAGAGATAGTTTACTCTGGAATTAAATATAAATGACCATGGCCCATAAATGTGCATTTAGAATGCCCTACATACCATGTTACTACATGCTTAAGAATTTTATGAAGGTTTTGTAAAGTATAAAAGAGTCATAAATCAAGGCACTTTTCAAACACATTGGTGGAAATACCAGATAGGCAGCAACATGGCAAAATCTATGATACAGGTTTCATATGCTAACTGATGAGATTATCTTTTGGGGTGGAGGAAGCTAGTGACTTATTAACGTTTTCTAAAGGATTTCACAGGCTAGTCACAGAATATCAGGGCAGACACACAGGTGGGTAATGAATGTATAATGAGAGGGGTAAAGATTGGTTCTAGATCTGTAATAGTCCAATTCTGTACTATCACAAATTTATAATCAATCAGACTTACAGAACCTATAATATAGGTGGAGAATTTATTCTGGGAACTTGAGTTCACTATTTCTTCTGTTGGCCTTTGTTAAAGATTGCATTCTTATTACAGCTAACTTTATGCTCCCCACAATGAATACCAATAACCCGACTGAAGAAGACTGTCTGTAGAATTGGGATGGGGTAAGGGGGTCTAAGAACACAACCATTTTATAAAAATTAATAAGTAATAAATAAATTAATGACTTCTCATTTGGACTCACAAAGCAACTAAAGGAGACTGACCAGTGTTTCTGTCTCCATAATTTTTAAATCTTTCCGTTGAGTCATCTATTGACCTTTATAGTGACCAGGTTAATGAGTTCAGTGAGCATACACTACCTTAATTATTTCATCCCTCTTTAAAGCTGGTGCATTATTGTCACAAATATATGGTAAAAGAGACCTGAATCTATTTAGATTTATGACAGAATGAAACAGATGAGAATTACATAGCTATGTGATACCCTCTGTAAGCCACTAAGCTGACAGCAACAACTTCATTTTAAAATGACTAGCTTTTGTTAAATTTTAGTTTACAAAATCTAGAATTAACTCTTGGATGTCTGCATCTTAGATTAGCTTTGACAAGATAAGGACCTAATAAAACCCATTTTTCAAACCACAGAGACAGGGAGTTGATGGAGAGAACATGGCAGGCAGTAGCCTATATGCATTAATGCAGTACTTACAAGTTCAAACATCATCCTAAGTTATTCTTGTTCACATAAATGTATACCTATGCACCTTAAATTGAGCATGCCAACAGCAGTAATTTTAGCATGCATTAAGTTAAATACAATGTACAATTGTAGATTTTGTTACTCAGTTATTTTCAAGATTCTAGGTTGTGGTGATTTGAATGTATATGTCTTTGATAGGCTAATGTGATTGAAAAACTTGTTCCCAACTATTTGGGAAAGTTGTGGAACCCTCAGGAAGTAGCACCTTGCTGGAAGAATCTGTCATGGGTAGCAGACTTTAGGTTTAAAACCTGGCTCTCCTTGCTGCTGTCTATTTCTTGTCTACTGACAATGTGACCCAGGCTTCCCGCTCCTGTTATGCTTTCCCCTCTATGATGGACACTTCCCTCTGAGACTGTAAATCAAAATAAACTCTTTCCTGTCCTATTAAAGAAGACCTTAATAAATGGAGGAACATACACATTCATTGGTTGAAGGATTCAATATTATAAATATACAATTTTCTAGTAAATTCAATGGTATCACAAGTCTGAATTGAATTGCATGTAAAGGTTTTACATGCATCCCAATGTTCATGTAGAAATGCAATGGTCTAAGAAAAATCAAGCCATCTTTGGAGACAATTCTGCCACAGAATTTACTATGCCTCTGTTATCCTAACCTATTTTAAAGCTATCATATTTAATACAATGGAGGAATTATTTGAAAGCAGTTACACTAGACAAAGCATTTGGAAGGTCCTGAGTTGGATCAAAATCACATGGTATGAACAGTGGGCTGGGGTGACATTGGCTCAGGCAGGAGAGCAGAGGCTTATAATCTACCAACACACATATGCTCACCCTACAAAAGTTACACTGCAGTACAGTCAGCAAAGAACATTCTTTTCAGTAAATAACTCTTCATCAGGCATAAAACCTTCCTCCAGCATTTTTCAAATGGAAAACATCTAGCTATAAGATGTGAGACAAAAAAAAAAAAAAATCTTACATAGGAAAACATGCTCATGACCTCAGAATAAGGCCACATTTCTTATATAAGACCAAAATGTCAATAAGTGTCATTGAAAGAAAGGACAATTTGGCTGATAACAAATCAAAAAAATCGAAAGACACTAAGGAAGTAAACCATAGAGTAGAAAAAAATTATGACTATACATATGATTTTAAAATGAATTGCTATTAAACATTTTTATGTGCTTAGGTCAGTAGCTTAAAGTATATTCTCATTTGTTGAAGTCAGCTCCATGTTGCTAGGATGAACATTGAACCAGGAACAGTTTAGGGGAGAAATGAGATTTATCAGTTTACAAGTCCAGCATAAGTTCCATCAGTGGCAGAAAAAGCTGCTTACTTCCATACATCCAGAGAGAAACAACTGCAATAAGCAAAACACCACCACTAGAAGATAGCAGGAACTGCACCAGAGCTCAAAAGTGCTCTCCGCACTTTTGGACTGGAATTAGATCCACCCCCAGTGACATGCTCCCCCCACTCCAGCTGGCTGCTGAAGACTTAAACAGAAAGCTTAAAGAGCTGAGGCTATGGTGGACCTACATTCATACTCAAACCACCACAACATTGCTTCTCAACCATCTTCTAGAGGATTCCCAACCCTATGACTCCATGAAATTTATCTATGTGACCATAGAACACAAAAAATATGAGGCATGGCTGGGTGTAGTGGCCCACGACTTTAATCCCAGCACTTGGGAGGCAGAAGTAGGAGGATTGCTGAGAGTTCAAGGCCACCCTGAGCCTACATAGTGAATTCCAGGTCAGCCTGAGCTAGAATGAGACCCTACCTCAAAAAACCAAAAAAAAAAAAAAAAAAAAAAAAAAAAAAAAAAAAAGGAGGCATGAGATCATTCTTTTTTTTGTTTGGCATGTTAGCATATCTGCAATTTCAAAGAAAGTAATAGGAAAATCAAAGAAGTGTTCAATGTTTCACAAAAATCTTTTCCATAATTACAAAAGTAGAATTAACTTAGATGTTGCAAATACCTTCAGGTATGCTGAGATAAACTTCCAGACCAGGCACGGTTATGGAGGAAGGGATATTTATTGAAGCTTATAGATCCAGGGGAAGATCCATAATGGCAGAAGAAACTGCCCTACTTTCACAGGACCAAATAGAGAGAAAAAAGACACAAGCCAAAAGCCAAAAGCCACACAGCTCAGAACACCTCCAGAACTCCAGCTAGGCACACTTTGTATATCTTTAGATTGAAATCTCAAACCCACCACCACATCTTAAGATCCGCCCAGTGACATTGCCTCCAGCCAGGTGTCTGCAGATGCAAACTACAAACTAATAAAACACTGAATATATTGGGGGCCATCTATTCAAATTACCACATTCTACCCATGGTCCCCAATAGATTTTAAACCATGACACTTTGTAAATTGTATTCAGTCCAATTTCAAAGGTCCCCATGGTCTTGACCAAATTAAGATAGTGAGTCCTGTAAAATAAAACAAGTTAAATACTTTTAACATATAAAGAAAGGCACAGAATATACATTTTCAACTGGTATAAGGCATAACAAGGAGAGACTAGAACAATGCAAACTCAATGACCGTAAGCAATCATCAAACTTCTTCAGTTCAATTTCAATATAATCAGAGACTGACTGTCTCCAGATTTTCCAATTCTACCCCTCCAGCTGGGCAGAATAGCCAGGGAAAACTTCTATCCCAGGCCACCAGTGCACTCCATGGTAGCCCTTGCATAATCCTGGTCCAAAATGTCTTCAATTCTCCATGCAAACCATGGTCCATCTTGCAAAGGCTCTCAGCCTATCGGAACATCACACACTGCCTCATGCTGCATCTCAGCAGCAGCTCCTGGAACCATGTACAATTCATGACCACTCCACGAATTTTTCATGCTTGCAAAACCAATACCAGGTATGCAGGACACAGCCATATTCTTAATCCAGGGACAAAATAAATCATAACCTTGAAAAGCAGGTTTCTTCTCCAGTTAATCCTTTCCAGAAGAGTTTGCATTTCTATCATAATCTTTCCTCAGGTATCCTCTCCATTGTTTTAATGTAAAGCAGTCTGGCCATCTTCCTTAAGATTGCTAATGCATTTCACAATAGCAGCTCCAGCAACATAAAACCAGTCTCAGTGCCTCTAATTTTAACTTGCTTGAGGTTTTCCTACTTAAAATCTTAAATCTTTCAGTCTAATATCTTTAGCCAAGCACATCAGTCCATTATAAATTTAACTTTGATCAAACTCTCTGGGCCTGGGCAGCAGGATGCAACCATCCCTTATGCCAGTAGCCCATTTCCAATAAAATCCTCTTCAGTCTTTCCTTCCTCTTACAAAGCTCATAAGCCAAGCCTCAAAGTTCAATACTGTCTTCACTTAGCATTCTCAAACTCTCATCAGAATAGTCCATAAAACTTGGCTTACCACCCCAGAAGGTGTCTTCAGTTGCAAGCAGCAAGTCCATGCCTGTTCCTCCAAACAAAGGTTCCAAAAGACCAACATCCACATGGTTAGGTTCATCTCACCCCTCTCTTGGTACCAACTTCTGTAGCAGACAGCTTCAGGTTCACTGAGATAAACTTGCAGACCAGATACAGTTATGGAGGAAGAGATATTTATTGAAGCTTATAGATCCAGGGGAAGTTCCATAATGGCAGAAGAAGCTGCCCTGCTTTCACAGGACCAAATAGAGAGAAAAGCCACAAGCCACAAGCCAAAAGCCACACAGCACAGAACACCTCAGGAACTCCAGCTAGGCACAGTTTGCATTTCTTTAGATTTAAATCTCAAACCCACCTCCATACCTTAAGATCCACCCAGTGACATTGCCTCCAGCCAGGTGGCTGCAGATGCAAAGTACAAAGTAATAAAACACTGAATATATTGGGGGACATCTATTCAAATCATTCCATTTTTTACTTGGCATGTTAGCATAATTGTAATTTCAAAGAAAGTAATAGGACAATCAAAGAAATGTTCAATGTTTCAAGAAAGTCTAGACACTTTTCCATAATTACAAAAATAGAATTAACATGGATTTGTCTTCAATCAGAGGAACTGATGATTTTCTAATTTTATTAGTTACTGACTTTTTTAAAAGATATTTTGTACATTTCTTTTTTACTTGTAAGGATCAAAAGAGAGAGACAGAGAGAGAGAAAGGGTATGCCAGGGCCTCTACCTGCTGCAAACAAACTCCAGATGCATGTGGCACTCTTCATCTGTCCTTATGTAGGTACTGGGGAATCAAACATCGGTCACTGGGCTTTGCAAGTATCAGTTAAATCACTTAATCACTGAACAATTTCACCAACCCCACAATTAGCATTTTTATATGGGCACAGGTGATCCAAAGTCACCCCTTCATGCTTGCATGGTATGTACTTAGTTACTGGCTTTTTTTTTTTTTCAAGGTAGGGTCTTGCTCTACTCTAGGCTGACATGAAATTCACTATGTAGTCTTAGGGTGGCCTCAAACTCACAGTGATCCTTCTACCTCTGCCTCCTGAGTGCTGTAAGTAAAGGCGTGTGCCATCATGCTCTGCTTAGTTAGTGACCTTTGTATGAGGGTCGTCATGTGATTGTCAAAGACAAAGATTTACTTAGCCCACAAGAAATCATAATAACACAGGAAAGACAGATTTATAAAAGCATAATCAAAATGGATATTCTATATTCCTAAGCATACATTTCTATATTCTATATTCCTAAGCATACATTTTTAAAATTATATATAACATTTTTAAAGGAATGATTCATTTCAGTTGCAAGTGATTACAGAGATACCTACAGAACACCACAAAGATAAGTAGGAGGAGCATTGGGATTTTACAAAAATCAACATCTTTGTGGAGGGAATGAAACATAAAAGTTAGGCATTATCTAAGTAACAGAACATGCGAGAAAAGATGTTGCATAATGTGCCTGTAAGAGAAAGCACTGAGTGTGAGCTGCCAGCACTTCTTCTTTATTAAGGCAATCAGTACAAAACAGAGAAGAGAAATGGTCAGAAAATGACTAGGCCATATTACAGCTTGGACTTGACATGGAAGAACGGAAGAGTTATAAGAAAAGAAATGGCACCTGCTTTTTCAATTATATGTATGATTTTATGTATATAATTTGCTATATGTGTGTGTGTATGTGTGTGGGGGGGTCTCCTGTCCTCATATTCATTTTGTAGCTCAGGCTGCTTAAACTCCTGTTCCTCTTGCCTCTGCCCCCTGCTAGGATGACAAGCACAATGCAGCACACTGGCTCTGGTTTATATCTTAACTATAGCCTTGCATCAATACTTTTGGTAATTGGCTAGAAGATAAAGACCCACTTGGAATGACCATATAGGTAACTCTGGCATTACTATAGATTCAATGAAGTTAAAATCATAACTAGAAGAGAAAAATTTTAAAAGCAAGAATTAAAAAACAACACTTTATGGAGATTTTTTAAAAAGTGTAGAACTTAATGGTGTGATGAGAAAAAAAAAAAAAAACCAGGAAAAGAAATATGGGATTGTTCCTGAATTGATCAGGTTGTTGGTTACTGTAAAAGGCTAACTAGCTTCCTCGTCTATAAAATTATATCATAATCTGGACAAACCAAAAGGTAAAATGAGATGCAGATGCAAATTTCTTGGGAAAATCTTTGGAGATACTAAACACATACAACTCAGTCCCTTTTGCTTTTGCTCTCTGCAAAATTATAGAAAGAAACACCAAGGCACTCATTGCAGTTTTATAGGTTTTGCTTTCAGTATCTGTCTTACTTAGAAAGGAAAACAGAGCACAGAGCTATTGCTGGATACAAATAAACCACTCCCCTCACTGAACTTAATGGAATTATCTCATTAGCAAGTTATATTCAAAGTCATTGCTGTTACTTAAATTGTTTGAATTGAAAAAAAAAAAAACTTGTTGAGCTTGTCATCAAATGCTAAATTATGTAGTTTTATACTGGTGAGAAAAAAAAAGGAATTGAGCCAATTTACCACCAATGAGCCTTCATGAGAATGCCCAAATCATGCATTAATGCCCATTTGTTATATCTACTCTTTATTCCTGACATTGTAAATACATTAGGATTTAATTGACAATTAATTCATGGGAGTTTATGCACCATGTTTTTCAGAGGTTCATTTCTATAAGAATAATTTTTAAACATTCATCTTAGAGTGCAAATACATCTTAAAAAATAAAACAGTAAGATTACTGAGAGGTTTGCAAGGACCCAATCTTTGTAAAATGAGAACATTACTTTAGTGATCACATAGCAATAACATTTCTAACTGTCACCACTAAAGAAATATGAACATTTATAAGTTACCATTCCTATTCAGATTTTCTAGCAATAATATTATTGATGCTAATATTCTGGAATCATATTGTATGTTGATGACATTATTATAGTCTTCTATGAAAACAATCTCTTATAGTTTATATGTTAATGTACTTTTGGATATGTCTGCAGTGAATTTCTTATTATAAGCAGATGATACTCGTGATTTGAAAATAAGTGCTATGTAAAACTGCTGCTTATTTACTCCATGCAAAATGTTCTGACGTTTGTCTTCATTTGTATGAGACCAGAAGCTTTCATAAAACTAAGATTCCTCTCTAATATTGTTTTATTTCCCATTGGAAAGAAGTTTACAAACTTTACAAAAACATGTTTTAGAAATTTATTTTATCCTTGTGTTCTTGGCTTATAAGCATGCACGGAATACCTTATGAATACTGAATTTACGAATGTAGAATCTATATTGCCTAGATGTAATAAATATAAATAACTAATGGCTGTTGAAATTAATCTTATTTACACAGGAATCCTTCACTAAAAGCCAGTTGGAAATCTATTTAGTAATGAAGAGGGATAAAGAAATGCAATGAGGAGGCTGGAGAGTCAGATGGCTTAGCAGTTAAGGCACTTGCCTGCAAAGCCTAAGGAATAGGAGGACCCAGGTTGGATAACTCTGTACCCACATATAATCAGATGTACAAAGTGGCACAGCATCTGGAGTTCATTTGCAGCAGCCAGAGGCCCTGGAACAACACCCATTCATTCTCATTCTCTCTCTCTCTCTCTCTCTCTCTCTCTCTCTCTCTCTCTCTCTCTCTCTCTCTCTCTCTCCCTCTCACATTCTCACTCTCTGTCTGTTTGCAAATAAATAAAAACAAAAATAAATAAAAAATAAATAAAAACACCCATTCATTCTCATTCTCTCTCTCTCTCTATTTCTTGTTCTTGTTCTCTTGTTCTTGTTCTCACTCTCTGTGTCTGTTTGCAAATAAATAAAAATTTGAAAAAGAAATGCAACAAGAAAATTTAGTACAAACCTCTACCCTTCTCATCCCAAATTCCGGTGAGTGACTAATAAGAGGATGCACTGAAATTTGATGCTAAGGGTGGTTGCCTTTTATGCACTTCATATTTTAATTTTTATTTATTTTTGAAGAGAGACACAGAGAGAGACAGACGGAGAGGGAGAGGGAGACAGATAGAGATGGGCACGCCAGCAGTCTCTCTGCTGCTGTGAACGAAATCCAGATGTGTGCACTCCCTTGTGGGCAAGGGCGGCTTTGTGTCACTTTGCATCTGGCTAAATGTGGGACCTGGAGATTAGAACTGGGTTCTTAGGCTTAGGAGGCAGGCTCCTTAACAGCTAAGCCATCTCTCCAGCCCGTGTGCTTCATATTTTAAAGAATATCTGGGGGTTAGAGATGTCCATGGGAAAGACCTTGCCTAGCACATGCCGTGCTCTGACCTCCATCCCAACACTGCACAAACTAATTCTGCTGAAAATGCGAGGAAGTAATAGCAAAATGAGTGTGAGGTCCACATCAATCAAAGTTATATACACTGCTTTATTTTATGAAGAAGCACAGTAAGCCCCTGAGAAGTGTTATGAGTTTCTCACTTGGTTTATTTCGCAGGATGAAGACATGGTCATGGTGTAGATTCCATGGTAGTGCTTTACGCTGAGACATAACAACAAACTCAAAACCAGTGCTTTTGAAAGTTCAGAATGCAGAGGCACAAAGAAACTTGAGAGAGTGGCAGATCTTCTCCAGAAGCAGCCCAAAGAAGAGCAGATGGAGCAGGCAGTCATGCTAAATCAGAGTACAAAAACAACCAAGTTCTTGGGCATTGATCTGCTCCTGCTGGGGGTTGATTCTTGGATTTCTATTGCTCCTATATGATAAGTACCTGCTAAGCAAACTGCAGTGTGAAATGGCCAACAGCTTTAGAAGCTGGAGACAGTGCTCCCCTTGGGAGAAATTACAAGATGGGCTTTCCTGAGATGATCCATGTTAGTAAAGACAGAGCCCTCTTCTTTCCTCCTGAAGGTAGACTTGCTTATTTATATTCCAGGGACATAAAACTATAGTTGTTCCCTCCCATAGATGTTTTTACTGAGTGATATTTTCCAGAGTGAAAGACAGTCAGGTATTTCAACAGTCCCGTAGAAACTCAGTGCCCTAAATTTAAGATTTCACACCTGTAGCATAGTCAATCATCCTATAGGATTGGAGCATGGGACTTGATACCTTATATGTACATATATTAAGGTATATTTAGATATATGCATGCATGTGTCACTAAGGGATTTTTGTCATTGTACAAACAGTATAGAGAATACTTATACAAACATATATGATATAACACACTACATGCCTAGATTATGACGTACATATAATATATACTATAATTCATTTACTTCTAGGACCACAGTGAAAAATACACGAGTTTACATCAAATGCAAGGTAAAATTATGGAGTAAAGAGACACAATAAATGGCATGATGGCACATGGGGGCCAGAAGCAGGAAGATCTTAAGTTCAAGGCCTTGAATTACATAGCAAACTCCTCTCATAGAGAGAGATTACTTGTTTCCAATTTGACCCAACTATATTAATTTTACCTATTTTTTATTGTGCTATAAACATTTCAAAACTAATATTAGAGAATTGTTCAAAAAATAACCAAAGATAGAGCCAGACATGGTGGCGCACACCTTTAATCCCAGCACTCGGGAGGCAGAGGTAGGAGGATCGCCATAAGTTCAAGGCCACCCTGAGACTACGTAGTTAATTCCAGGTCAGCCTGGACCACAGTGAAACCCTACCTCGAAAAAATTAAAAAAAAAAAAAAAAGAAAGAACTAAAGATAGCTTAATACATATGTCTGTATAACGAGTATGCACAGAAATATGCAAAGAAAATCAATTATAATAAGTCTCCAAAACACAAATCACAACTTACTATTATTCATTATTTCAACAGGCCAGTAATATTCCTTTTTTTACAAGATTAAATATTATCTTCATTACAAACTACCAGTCCTTCATTCATTACTTTTTTCTGCTGCAATGTTCATTTTACAAAACAAAAATAAAAACCTTTTGTAGACAAGATCTTGTTCTGCAGCCCAGGCCCTCTTTGAAATTGTGATCTTCCTGCCTCAGCCTCCCAGTGCTGAGATAACCTGTGTGTGCTACAACATGTAATCTCATGTAATGTATATGTACGTGATGACATATACAAATTCAAAATGATAACATTAACATATCAATGCTTACTTGATGGAAATGATTATTTCTCATCAATTCCCATCATATATTTTTGGTCATCTATATATGTTCTACATAAAAATTACTTCAAAACTTACTTCAAAACAGTTTCAAATATCATGGTTTTCTGACCGATTGCTGTTATATGAGCTAATTACTAAGATCAATTGCTATTATCCTCTAAGTGTTACCCTTACATGATTGTGACAAAATAGTTGATAAAGTAAAATTGAAAAGGGGAAGACTAATTTTGGCTCATGCTTTCAGAGATTTCTGTCCATGATATGAGATTCTGGGCCCGAGAGGAAGCAGAATATCATGGAGATTGCATGGCAGAATAAAACTGGTTTCCTCATAGTATCCATACCATCCTGTGGTACCTAGGAGAATGTGAAATGATCATGCAACACACAAGATAAGGCCATGAGGCTCCACTGGAGTAAAGGCCTGTCCTGACATTACTTGCAACCTTTATTGAGAGTTCATGGCAGTAAAAGTTATGGGGATTCTAGGCAGAACTGAAAAATGTTTATTCTTCTTGGCATAAGATAGATCACAAGTTGCTGACTCATGTTTATCACATCAGCTGGGTAAAACAGAATATTAAATAGATTTTTTTCTCACGAGTTGTTGACTCATGCTTATCATATCAGGATATCTTTGGAGATGCTGTGGAGTTCCTTGGTCCTTGGAATTCACGCTCAAAGTGCATAGTTTCCATGTCCCTAGGCTTAGGCTGAGCAAAGATTAATCTGTTGTGGATAAGCATGATATCCACCCAGGAAGTAGAGTGAGAGAGATGAAGAGTTTGGAGACAAGATATATACTTCAAAAGCATACTCCAGTGTCCTAGTTCCTCCAACTAGGAACACCTCCACCTTGTAATGATCCACTCAGCTGTAAAGTCATCAATCAATGCATCATTCCATTGATGTGGTAATCTTCTCTCATGGATTACCCTCCACCAATCAACTCTAACAGTGCCAACAACTGGGGACTAAGCCTTCTACGCACATAAGCCTTTTGGAGGCCACTGAATGTCAGAAATCTTAACTCTAGGAGCCTCTGGTGAGGGTTTGCCCTCTGCTCTCTGTGAAAAGTTCCAGCCTGGAGGGTGATTTATGCACCAAGAGAAGTTGGTGCATTTTTCCTTCTGCAAAGGGGACGATGAGTCTGAGAATGAAAAAAATAATGTCAGCTCTCCAAAGTCACAGAATCATCAATAAAGTTGGAACTGAATCCACTCCTGTAACTGCAGACATGGGGATTTTCCTCTTACACTCTTTGGATCTTTTTGTATCTTGGGAGTGAAAAGGCCTAGAGTCAAGAGAAGCACCTCCAGATGGCTGTGAGTTGATTGAACCAACACTGGATGAATTAGGTCAAAAGATGAGAGAAGCTGAAACTGAGCCTTATGAGGGGAAGGGAAAGTATAATCTCTGTGGCCCATCTTCAGGATTTGCCACAAGAAAACAGAGCTATCTCTTGAACCATTTTTACAAGCAAAAAGCCAAAAGTAGATAACTCTATGGGTACTGCATCAAAGAAGGCTATGAGTTGGAATAAAACTCAGTAGCAGAGGCCAGTAAGCTGGAAAGGGGCTATAAGGGAGGGTGGAAATGGGAGGAATTAAGGAGATGGTATTGTATATACTTAAGTAAAAGAACAGATTACTAGGGGTGGAAAGGCCTAAGTGAGGTCAGGGGAAGAGACTGAGTAAAGGAAGGGTGGGGGAGGGTCTAAGAGGGTACGAATAAGTCATACGGTCATATGGAAACCTACATTTTTGGACAATGCAAAACCAAAAGCCATAGATTGTTAATAGAAAATTTTCAGTGCCAGGGATGCGATACCTTCCAGTGAATTGTTGGCCAGAAAGGTTTCTAATGCCCCCAAAACATTACAGGCCATTCCTGAGGCTCTTGGTTTCCCACCAGAAATAGATGGTAAGACCTTATTGCTGAAGACTCTACATGGTTGGGCTGTAAGGTCACTGAGAAATCTTGCTGGAGATGAGCTGACAACCTCCTCTGTGTAGACCAGCTGATAGAAAGCTGGAAAAAGCTATGCTGCATGCAGCTCAATGGGAAAGAGAGAAGTCATCAGTGGAGTTAAACAGTGGACACTGCAAGCTTTAAGCTTGGCCAGCCAGGCCAAATGAGCCAAAGAGTGCAATAGTTGTATGTCTGTTGTGAGGGAAACCAACCACTCTCTAATTGAAATGGAGGCCTGCTCCATGGGAGGGAAGGCATGTCTGATATTGAAAACCTATGACAGGGGAAGTCATGAGCCCTAGGGGTATAACACCTGCTGGTATCTGGCTAACTGAACATATTATCCTCACTGAACTGCCTGGTAAGCACTTCTCTTAATGTTCATACCCGTATATTAATGCTACTCTCACTTTTGGTTAAAGAAGCTTCTCTTTTCAGATGGCGGTGACCTTGGGATAACTCAAAAGGCACCATAGTGCTGAGAAGTGACAGAGGTGTGCTCAGCACTGAAATATCTCTAACACACCCTCCAAGGCTCAAGGTCCATTTTAGAAGAGGTGGCAGAAAGAATAAAAGAGCCAAAGGAAGGCTAGGATTCCTTACAATGCCCTCTTCCAGACACAAATTGGCCTGGATATCTGTGACCTTACAATGCCTGGTACTCCCTACTCAAAACAATCATAATAGGAGGAAAAGATGATGACATCAAAATAAAAGAAAGACTTCATTGAGAGGGGGAGGGGATGTGATGGAGGTGTGAAGGGGAAAGTGAGGGGGGAGGGAATTATCATGGTTTCTTGTCTATAATTATGGAAGTTGTCAATAATTTTTTTTAAAAAAAAAGAAGGCCATACAGACAAAAACCTGATTGCAAAGTGGTAAAAGCAAAAATGTGTGCTGCCTTTACTGCCTTCAGACTCAGGATACTAACTTTGAAACAAACTGCATTTCCTGGGCCCCAAAACACAGGCTGGACATGGGTTGCCTCATCGAGTGTAAGCAATGTTGTGGGGGGGTTGGGGGTGGTGTGTGTGCTGCTCATGCTCAGTGAGGCCTTCTTGCCTCCTTTCTCCTGGACTTTGGACCTTGTGGGTTCTTGCCTTTGGGGCCAACCCCTTCCTGGAACAGTTCTTCTCAGAACACTGAGCCAGGACCCAGGTGGAGAAGAGTCTCTGCAGGTGAAGGCTTTTGTTGTTCATTAGCTGTTGTTTTAATAATAAAACCTCTAAGCCTCTTGAAAAAAATCTTTATCTATCCTATTCCACATCCTATATAGCTTCACATAACACCTCAGCTAGCCATTGTACACTTAACAAGTTTCTGAAATGTTAATTTTTAAAAGTAAGTCTAACAAAAGCTAGCATCTTTGAAAATAAACATTTCAGAAACTCAGTAAATGTATCTGAGATGTTTCATGCCTGGTCATGGAGAAATTATAATTCTCTCAGAGGATTCACTGGAACTAGTTGGGCTCCTTTCTTCTCACACTGTATAGCAAACCTATTTCTTCCTAATAGTGATTATATTATAATCTTTTTTGTTGTTTGTTTAGCTAGTATGTGAGGAGAAATAAATGGCATGGGTTCAGTTCCCTGACCATTATTTTATAGCCTCGTGACAGTATTTTCTTCCTTAATAAGCTAAATGCATCTCAGCTTTCTGTCTATAGGGTGATAGTGGAATGAAATAAAACTTCTGATTAGATTACCATGTAAGAAATGAGATTTGTTCTTTACATTTACATCCCATGCATGTTAGTTTAGCTCATATTGTTGCCCTTCCACATATCATATGTTGACATATCCATTGAGGTGTGAGCTACTCTGTGTTACAAAAGGAGCAAACTTTCTTTTTGTGAGTTGCTGAGGATTGAATCCATGACTTAACAAGCTAGGCAAGTGTTCTACTAAGCCTTGCATTTGAGACAAGTTCTCAGCATATAGCCCAGGCTGGTCTTAAACATGGAGATCCTTTTGTATTAATACTTCCAAATGCTGGTATTACAGGCATTGACCACCATGTCCCTCTAAAAACTGCTTTTGACAACAACCAAAAACTGAAATAAAGAAATGTATCTAAAGTCTCCAAACTATATCCACAGATGCACTGGGTGTCTCAGAAGAGAAACCACTCATTGCCTACATTACAGTTAATTTTTCCATTTTTGGTATGCAGAGATAAAAATGAGAAAGTGATCAATACTAAAAAAAGAAAATTTTTATTTGGTCAAAAACAAATGAAGAAATCTGACCCCTTTTTCCGTGTGTGTGTGTGTGTGTGTGTGTAGGAAAACTAAAAATAATGTTACGTATTGGTTTTGTGGTAGCATAAATGAAAAATGACTCTTATAGACTCATGTGTTTGAGTACTTAAGCCTCAGTTGTTGGCACAGTTCTGGAAGGTTGTGGAGGAGAGCCTAGCTGGAGGAAGTGGTCACTAGGGGAAGACTTTGATGTGTTACAGCCTGACACTATTTGCTGTTCTCCCTCTCTCTACTTCCTCTCTGCTAATGTGATGATATGAGACTAGTTTCCTGCTCCTACCATGCTTTGTCCACAACAGTGGACTGTGTCTTGTGGAACTGTAAGCCTAAATAAATTCTTACCTTTCTTACATGGCTTCTGGTCAGGAATTTTGTCCCAGAAATGAGAAAATAACTGATATGCGTTTCTCAATTCTTCCACTTGCTTCTGCAATATAGGATAGAGAGCAGGGTGATATTTTTCCCTTTACATTTTTTCCTTCAATATTTCCAAGTAATTATTGACATAACATGAATTTTGTCATAAGTGTCTTTAGTCTTCATTTTGTTGTCTTTACCTTATCAGCTTAGAAGCTATGTATCCAAAAGATTTCATGTTTTTTTTTTTTTTTATTTTATTTTATTTTATTTTATTTTATTTTATTTTATTTTATTTTATTTTATGAGAGAGGGAGATGTAGAAAGAGAGAATGGGCACACCATCGCCTCTAGCCACTACAATCTCCAGATGCATGCACCACCTTGTGCATCTAGCTTATGTGGGTACTGGGGAATCGAACCTGGGTCTTTAGACTTTACAGGCAAATGCCTTAACTGCTAAGCCATCTCTCTAGCCCTCTCTTTTCTTTTCTTCAAGCAATTTCCATTTTCCATATCATTGCTTCCTTAATGAACATGCAGCATATTATCCAACTTAGTAACTATAGCTGCAAATCAGAGGATAAATCACACGAACTTTATAGATACAATCAAATTTTTATTTGATTTCCTATTTCCTTATAAGAACTACCTTAACTTTAAACTTAAAAAATATTAAATTTATGTTAGAAAGGTTGAAAATATGACTTCATTTTTTTCTTGGGGAAGTTTGGCACATAGAAAAATTGCAAGCTTTCCTCAACAACAGGCCATATGAAATTACTTCCAGTGGAAGACATCAATCAACAGACAAGCCAGACAATTGGAATATCTGGTATGGTACTTATGCCAGCTGTTAAATAAATGAATTATTTATTTAATTATATAAATTATCTTGTTCCTAGTAAAGGGGAATAACTTCCACTGGAAATGTAATCATTTGACAAGTATCATGGGATACAGTGATAATGTTTGTTCTGCTCAACATCTGTTCCCAGCATGCCTCACTGCCTCAAGGAAAATAGCTAAATTCTGGGATCAGCACAGCCTGAGCACAAAAACAACAGAAATAAGAACTTGCTAGATGAAAGAAATAAAGAATCTGAGTAGCACATATACACAGGATCCCTGGGAGCATGTGTGAGGTGATTTTGACTATATTGGGTTTAGAATATAAGTTGGTGAAGGAAGAATTTATTGCAAAGACTCTGCTCAAGAACTGGGCAAAAAAATTCATGCTAACTAGACTACTGTTCTATTAGTATTGGTTTAGACATGACAATGTTTAATACTGAATGAGCTGGAAATTAGAACTGCTTTTACAGAACACTAAGAGCACAAAAGTCTCAGAAAGGTGAGGAGTTTAAGATGGATTTCTGTCTGGCAACTAGAGAGTTCGTTCCATCCCCATCATGACCCATGGAATGTCCTAGTGTACAATGACAGTTGTATGATGAAGTAAACACCTAAAATTTGACAAGCTTGGTTACAGTGGCCTCTATACTTGCCAATAAGACCTGATTTTATGATATTGGATTTCCTAATCTCAATGTGATGTTAGTATTCCAGAATGCTAGCACCAATGTAATATTATTTAGATATAAAAAGAATCAATTATTTGTACACAATATAATATTGATAAACATTAAAACATTGTTTTCTATGAAATAAAACAGTCACAGAAGCCACATACTTTATGATTTCATTGATATTAGATTTATATAACAGGTAAAGTGAAACAGACAGATAGCAAACTATTCGTTTCCAGGGCCTTGAGGTGGAGGAGAGAGATGACGAGAATGAAGGATGACTTGTATAATGTGGGATTTTCAGAGGGAGTGATGAAAATGTCTTGAAATTAGATAATGGTGAAGTTTACATGATTCTCAATTGCATATTTTAAGAAAATGGTTTTCATGCTATGTGACATAAATATCAATATAGCTGTTTAAAAATAAAATGACAAAGTTAAATATCTGAATAACCATATAAATCAAAGAAATTTCAAAGAAAGCTAGTGAGAAATATACCCTTAAGAAACTTTCTCCCAATATTAACAATATTATTATATATATAACAATGTTAATATTAATATAACAACCTTAATACTATAATCAAAACCAGGAAATGAATTTTGGTACATATTAACTAAGCTCCAGACACTCAAATGTTATGAGTAGTTTTTTCCACTAATGTTTTTTTTCTATTCCCAGATTCAATCCAGTAATAGAGAACCATAGAATATTCTAAATAACTCAATGAAGGATTATAAGATTCTTTAAGATAAGAAGAAAGGAATGGAGGCATGAAGATAAAAGGAGAGTAGAGGAAACAATTAAAAGAAAAGAAAAAACAACAAATTAGAATGAAAGCAAAGATGACCATAATGAAAGGACAAGAAATTTTGAACTTGAAGCTCAGTACACAAATGGAGTCAATGAAAATACACAGAATTTCTTAAATGCCTATAATCCTCCCAAGATATGTCTTCTAGTCTTCTCCTTACTAGTCTCGCAAGAAGTTTATTTTCCATCATGACTTTCATCCAGTCTCCACAACATTTCTAGAAGATCCCTTCTCTCTTTTCTGAACCAGACACTGTCCTATCCATGTGGTCTTCCAGCTCATTGGAACATTTGTATCTATCATCCTTAGGTGGTTTCTAATTGAGTCTGGGGACCCAGAGTCTAAGATACAGCTTCCCTAGCACACCATTGCAAGCTTGGTGAAACTTTCTTAAATTCCTGCAAAGAAGGAATACACTTGCCATTCTTTCATCACCCACATGAGGGTATCTCCTTCATTTCCAAACCCATCCTAAGACCCATTTCTGTTTTAATCTCCAGTGAGTTTAGGTTTTTCTTAAGATATGTTCTTTTAGCCTTACACCAATGCACAAGTCAAAGAGTATGTGAAGGACTGGGCTTCTTAATAAAAGAAGGGAAATGGAGCAGAAGAAACACAAACCATACTAATGAATGTACAATTTATCTTATTCTGCAGAAAAAAATAGGCAATTCAGTGGTAAGCACTGACTGGGGATTTCTGAAGTTACAGACTTGGGGAAGTAAGGGAAAATACATGGACTGACTAACATCTAAATTATAAGCTGGGAAGTAAGTAAGAATTAGCCAGAGTAAAGGGATGGGATGGGGGATGCTGCTTCAAAGTGTCTGAGGAAAGAGCTTAAGTCACTTGGAAGCACTGAAATGAGCCAGCAAGTCTATGCATCATAAACTGGGGAAAAGAAACTGAGAGCTGCAAAGATGGGTCACACTGAAGCACAGTCTTATGAACCATGGTGAAGCCCAAAGTGTCCAACAGCATAAAAATAGTACTAGATTATTAAATAAAAGAGAAATGGACCCCCTTTTAATACCAACATTCAAGAGACAGTTATAAGGATCACTGGGAGTGTTGAGCATAGTTAGAATAAATGCAGAATCTCACTTGACAGGCTGTGTTAATTCAGTGTAGATAACTGAGGGTGGAAGGTAGCTAGACAAAACAAACAGCAGCCGGAAGGGTCCATTATAATTCACAGTTAAATGATGACAGTGTGATCTTGAGAACTGACAGAGGAAATGCAGGAAAAGTGGACAATCTGATGGGTGTTGCAATATCACATTTCATAGACTAAATTATTGATTGAACAGTGGCATTCTGTATACTGGGAAATAAAACCCTGGTGTAGCAGACAGCTTCAGGTTCGCTGAGATGAACTTCCAGACTAGCCACAGTTATGGAGGAAGGGATTTATTGAAGCTTACAGATGCAGGGGAAGTTTCATAACAGCAAAAGAAACTAGCCTGCTTTCACAGGACCCAACACACAGAGAGAAGCCACAAGCCCAAAGCCAAAAGCCAGGCAGCACACCCCAGGAACACCAGCTAGGCACACTTTGCATATCTTTACATTGAAATCTCAAATCTACCACCACACCTTAGGGCTGGACCCTAGGATCCACCCAATGACACTGCCTCCAGGCAGGTGGCTGAGCATCCAAACTACAAGCTAATAAAATACTGAATATACTGGGGGCCATATATTCAAACCACCACACCTGGTATTTAATTAAGTATGACACAGCACTGTTTGAAGTATCACAATTTCAAAATTGTAAAATTCAGTCAAAAGTGTGCATTGTGGAATTAGTGAAACACAGTGTACTGACGTAGGAAGAGAGGAAGGAGTAAAAGAGCCTGAGAAAGAAGTCAGTGGGGAGGGACGAGAAATGTCAAATGACTTGAAAGAAAAGGCAGAAGAAATCCTGATCTCAAATCTGAATACATTGTACTAGTAATGTCAGTGCAATATTCAAGTGGAAAGGTCTAATACTTGGCATTTTATGTTGGGGTGGAGATTGAATAGGGCTCTCAACTACTATTAAGTCTAGAGAAAATTTCTAAGTATTAGTGAGAAATAAGAGCAATAAAAAGGATGAAAAAAGTGTCCAACAGCATAAAAAATAGTACTAGATTATTAAATAAAAGAGAAATGGAGCCCCTTTTAAAACCAACATTCAAGAGACAGTTATAAGGATCACTGGGAGTTCAAGGCAAGCCTGGGCTAAGGAGGGAGGTCCAGCTCAGCTTAGGCTGCATATGAGACCCTGCCTCAAAAACAAAACAAAATTAAATAAAACAAATTGTAGAGAAAGACGGTGGGAGAGAAAGAGAAGGGAAAGGAAGAAAGGAGGAGAGGAGAGGAGACGAGAGGAGAGGAGAGAAAGAGAAAGTATTTATTTCATCTAGATTACTGTGGTGATTTGAATGTGATTGTATGTCCCTCATAGCTTGAGGTTTTTGTTTTTTGTTTTGTTTTGTTTTTACTGTATTTGAAAAGACATTTATTTAAAAAGATATATTTTGATTAAGCTTAAACTTAAGTCTCCAGCCACCTGCTGGAGGAAGTGTCACTGGGTCAGGATATTGAGTTAAGCCCTAAAATGGTGGGTTCTGAGTAGCTTAATCTCTGACTGTTTATGTTAGCTGTTTGGTGGGATATACAGAAAGGAGCCAGCACATTCCGCCATTGATGGTGTTTCCCCTGGATTATTTTAAATGCTTTCCTCCATAAACTGCTTTTGGTTGGGTATTTGTCCAGCAACAAGAAAGGAACTATAACTTCAACCAAAATTGTGAGTATGGATATTTAAAGTCTGGAAACAGTTAAATACTAATAGGGAAGGTAAGATGCTTGCACCTCTGAGAGATGGAATCATCAATGGAACATGCATAATTCCTCCCAGTGTTAGAAGTAATTAAAAGACAAAGAGAGAAAAGTTAGAAACAAATTTTATCTAATTTATAAATTATCCAAGTTAAAATATATAAAGCTTGTAACCTACATAATTTAGGACCTTGACTTTTTTCAATAATAATTTTTGTAATTCTTTAATTTTATAATTTTTAAGTATAGTGTGTGTTTGTAAGAGAAAAGAAAACTTTATCAATAAAATTCTTATGTTATATACTGAATTACGTCCTCAAAATTCATGGGTTGGAGTCTTTAAGCTCTAGGACCTCAGAATGCAACTTTATTTGAATTCAAGACATTTAAGAGCTAATTAAAGCCATATTAAAACTTCAGATTTAGGCTTAGGGTCTTATACAACATAGATGGTATTCTTTTAAGAGAAGGAAAAGGCATTAGGGATGTGCTTTCACAAAGAGAGGACACCATGAGAAGGCACCCATCTGTAACCCAAAGAAAGAAGCTTCAGGAAAAAACAAAAACTGCCAATGTACTGATCTTGAACATCCAGTGTTAAAAACTATGAGAAAATAAGTTTATGATGCTTCACCCACCCCATCTATTATTGTATTTTGGTAGGCCTAGCAAGCAATACCACACAATAGAGGATTAATTTTATTGACTAGGGACAAATGAAGAAAGGGAAAGAGGAATTGAGAATGAAAGGAAAGGAGATTAAGAAAGAGGGAAGAAACATAGGAAATGAGCGATGCTAAATTTTCCATTCTCAGAGTCAAAGATCGTGGTAATAATTTAACTCTAATAATAACCAAATTTGACCAGATATTTCCCTTTATGTTAGAATTTAATATTTATTTTAGACTTGAATTTTCAAGGTTCTGAGTTCCTTTCAAATGATTTTTATGAATATTTTCAAGTCTGGTGCTTAAGGCAAGAAAATTATAACTAGAATTATTCTTATTATAACACACAAAAATGTTCAGCTTTATTACCTAGGATAGTTAGCTTGGACATTACCAGAAATAGCTTTGGTATAAAAGTGGGATTTCTTTCCAGCTATCAAAAGCTAGCAGTGTGCTTAAATGTATTGGTAAGATTCTCTCAGGCAAGGTCCTGTACTGTTTCAGGGTTGCACTGACGTCCACACTATCACTGTTGATGGGACTGCCCTCAACCTCTACATTTGTGCAATGTTATTAACATGAACCTTTCTGGCTTTGGCATTCCTAAAACCACATGTGTACATTGTTGTGTACATTGATAAGTACAGCTAAGTACTTATAAATTTTAGGGTTTTGTTCTCACTTCTAATTGGTATGCCCTATTAACTCAATACCAGTTCCCATCTTCTTTGCCTAAGCTTCAGATCATGAAATTAGTACAAGCATATTGAAAAGCTAAGGAGGTTGAGTTTTCATGAACTCTACACTTTTAGGCAGTTAGTTTGTATGTAACACACTTGTAATAATTAGGCTCTCAGCACATCAGTTTTAAATGCATACATTGCCAAGAAGCTATGCAGTTGCATAGGGTTCCTTGTGAATGTATATTTGCTTGCAGAATAAATATAAGACATTTATACTTAGGTGTCTCTCAAATCTGAAATTTATTACATCTTCACTCCAAATTTCTGTATTATGTAGTCACATAATGGAATTCTGACTATTTGCTCTTAGTGCTGATGTTAATTCTCATCTTGAGAACAGCAACCATTTTGGAAATAGGTCTGTGCATAAAAAGCAGACAGTATTTATATTAGATCCTTAGAGGCATAAAGAAGAAAAATACCCTAAGTACACCGTTGAAAATTTTAACAAATAAATGTGTATTTTATAGGTTTTGCAATGGGAACTTTGATTCTGGCCTCAGGAGTGAAAGACAATACTACTGAATATTGAAAATGCCCCCTATTGCAAGGTGGTCTTGAAGCAGCCCAGTGTTACCAGACTTCTCACTTATAATTCTCAGGAGTGACTGAAGAGAAGACAATATGGAGGTAAGATTCTTTGGTGATCACGTCTCTACAGACATACCAAGTATTTGTGCATCAAACTGCCTTGGTAAGGATGAGAGAAATCAAGAGAACAATCATGACATCTGCTTTTAGTCTACTAAAATGAAGACATGCATTGGAGAAAGAGGAAGAGAGTAATCTGCCTCTTCCCTCTTCTAATGCTGGGCAGTCTAGTGTGGAAAAGAGAAAGGTTCTGCCTCCCTGAAATTAAGTCAAGGATTTGGAATACATCCAGTGCCACTCTTGATACAATGAGACAAAGACTAGGCAATGCCCCACAGCCCGTATCACCAGTCTACTACAGCTCCCCCAACCACAGGTAACAGAGTGGGGACATGACTCCATAAATTGGGGAGCAAGGCACAAGAGCTATCAGAGGGTTTTGTCTTAGAGACCACTGCCTGGTCTGGCAAGATACAAAGCAGCACCAGGTCTAGACTAAATGCCGAGCATGCAGGCCAGAGCTGATATAATGAGCATGTAGAAAAGCCTTGCCATCAGCCAAGAGACCTGTGTACTTGCAGGTGAGGTAGATTGAGTTTTGACTTGTCATTTCCAGGCTTGATGATGGCCTTGGCCTTTCTTACCCTCTTCCTGAAATGGGGACCCTGTCATTGCGAGACTCAGTAATGATAGCAAGGGACTGATTTCACCATCAGTTCTGGAGCTATGGACAGAGCAGCAATCACCAGGACATTGCTCACAGTATGGGCCTCTGAGCTGCCCAAGAGCCAGACAAAGACAGAGCCATGGGACACATTTGTATGCTTGCCTTCCCATAAGCAGTGACAGTAAGAACTTCAGTGAAACCCTGAAACAGTACAGAGAGACACTGGCCAATCTACTTTGGCATCACCCAAGGTGGTCCCGACAATCCCTTTGCCAAAACTACCCCACCTCAGGCTACAGAGCACATTGCTCCCTGTTCACTGGAAGGTAGAATAGAAAAAAAAAAGATAAAATTATTCCCTGTAACAGATTGTTATGCTTGGAAAGCCTAATACTGAAAGATATGATCAACCCACATCATCAGGCTTATTTGTGGAGGGAGTCAAGAGAAGATAAATGATTACACTCTATTTGGGCTTCTATTCCAGCTAGCATCCCTTATGGCAAGTTGCAACAGTCCTGGGCCAGAAGGATACCTCAACAAAGGGAAACCCCTTTCAATATGAGATTTATTCCTCCTTCAGTGTGTGCTGATCTTGTCAGGTTAATTTGTAAGCTCAGGATATAATACAATTTGTCATCATTGGCCAGAGATGTAACATAGGAGTCTGATGATTCTGCCAAGAACCTGATAAAATCCTGCAGCATTTGACCATAGAATAATATTTGTGGATGAGACATCTGGGCCTACCCTGGCCCCAGGGAGAATCTTGTAGGGACACAGTACTGTTTCTAGCTACTCTTCTGTTTCTTTCTAAACCAGCAAGCCTGGGCTAGATTTACACATAATATCATATGGGCATCATCTATTGCTGAAATAATGAAGCGAGTATAGGTTCATTCTATAAATGGCCTGCAAAGAATTTCTGAAAAGAGAGGCACAAAGCCCTAATAAGGACACTGGAAAAAGTAACTTTATCCTTCAATGTCTAGATGCCACTCCATGCAAGAAAGTTAAAGAACAGTCAGGTAACTATGACCTCATCTAATAAAATAAAGTGCCATAAATAGTGCAGTTATGGGAAGATTTCTAGATAATTTTAAACAACTGTTTGAAGAAAACTCTATGAGTTTGAAGAGGTCACAGATAAAGGTCTCAATAATCTATCAAAGAAACTTCAAGAGATGGAAGCAAGTTTTAAAAATATATTTTATTTATTTGCAAGCAGAGAGAGACATAGTATACAAAGGGCAAGAGATAAAGAGAGAGATACATATAGAGAAAAGGAGAGAATGGGTGGGCTAGGGCCTCCAGTTACTGCAAATGAACTTTAGATACATGCACTACTTTATGCATCTGGTGGAAGCAATTTGTAAATATGAAACAGAAATTAATGAGCTGAAAAATACACTTAGCAAAATTTAAAACACAATAGAAATCATCAATAGCAGAGTTGATCAGCAGAAGCATACATAAGCTCAAAGACAGGCTCTCTGAAAATACAGAATTAGAGGAAGAGAAAAGAAAAGGAAATGGAATTAAGAGGAGTAAAAACTTTTATAGAAACTTTGTGTCAGCATTTAAATGGCAAAAATTTTGGGTATCAAGAAGGACTTCAGAATATCAAAGGGGTAGGGAACTTTTTAAAGAAATAATCACAGAAAACTCCCCAAACCTAAAGAAGGCTGCAAATATCCTGCTACAGGAAGGCCAAAGGTCGCCAGTCAAATATAATCAGCCAAGTTTATCAGTAGATATCTTATAGTTACATTACTAGAGGTGAAAGGGAAAGAGGAGGATATCAAGGCTGTACGAGAAAAGAAGCAAAGAACCTACAGAAATGTCCCAGCAGACCTCAACACGAAGATCACGGGACGATAGGGAAGATATGATATTCTTCTCACAGGACTGAAAGAAAACATCTATCAAGAATGTACCCAGCAAAGAAGTACTTTGGGACACTGTCCTCCCAATATAAACTGATTAGTGCCTTCATGACTCACAGTGCTTGTGGTTATGCCCTCAAGACCTGCACAAGTTCTGAGCCCATCAACATTTAGACATGGAGGATGGAGGAGAACAAAAGGAAGGAGATATCAAAACTGAAGAAGGGCTCTTTGGCAAGAGCAGGGTGCCCAGTGGAATGCAAGTGAAGAGGGGGACAAAAGAGGATAATGGAATAGGGAATATGATCAGATTATACAATGTCCATGCATTAAAGCTCTGAATTAAAACAATGTTAAAAAGAAAAATAGAATGCATCCAGCAAAGCAATACTGCAAAAATAAAAGTGTAATTAGATATTGCTAGCCCTTCAAAACTAAGAGAATATATCCTTACTAGATCTGTTCTATAAGAACTTCAAACTGGGACATCAATGAGTTTAAAAAAATATGATAAGGTAAAAACCATGTTGGTATGAGTGATTAAACAAACATGGTGCTTATAGCATTCTTAGATTTGGCATAAAGACTAAAACAAAGCAATAATAAATAATAAAGGCTGCATTTATGTGTTGAAATGAACAATATATAAAGATATAAAATGGGATATTAAAAATCATAATGAAAAATAAATTCAAACTGTTGGGGGAAATGAAATTCAAGTGAAGGATTTTCTCATCAGATTTTGTTTTCTCATTGTTTTGATTCTGTTATTCCCTTTATGACAAGGTTTGACTGATAACATTTTCCAATAGGTTGTTATAATCACAAGATATTTTTGCAAGTCTTTTGGTAACCAAAAAGCTGAACTATAGAACAGGTAAACCAAAAATAAAAATCAGGGATCCGAAAACACTACTAGAGCAAATCATCACAAAATAAGACTATAGTGAGGGGAAAAAAGAAATAAGTCATCATAAAACTAGAGCATAAGCTGTATAACAGCTATAGTAAGATTTTACCATTGGTAATTACCTTGAGTTGAAATTGATTAAATTCTTCAATTAAAATGACTGTATGAGCCAAACATGGTGCTGCACTCCTTTAGTTCCAGCACTCAGGAGACTGAGATAGGCAGGTGGCTGTGAGTTTGAGGCCAGCCTAGGGCTACAGAGTAAGTTCCTGGGCTAGCTATTATAAGACACTACCTAAAACACTGGATGAATGCATTAATAAATAAGATCCTACTATATGTTGCTACCAAGAGATTCACTTCACCTCAAAGAACACAAATAGCTTGAAAATCAAGGGATCAATTAAGCAATTCTGAGCAAATCAAATCAAAAGAAGGCAGAAATAGCCACACTAATATCACATAAAATAAATTTTAAGTCAAAAGCAGTAAGAAGAAACAAGAACATTATATGATGACAAACATTCATCAATTCATCAAGAAGAAATGACATGTATACTAAATATACAAAAATATATATATATATTTATAAAATATATATATATAAAAATATATATATATATATAAATATATATAAATATACAAAAATAAATTGGAGTGCTCAATTTATAAAGCAAGTATTAATAGATGCAAAGAAAGATAACGACACCCATAGAAAAATAGAGTAATACTTTGACTTTAATACCCAAGTTCAGCAAAGGACAGAGATCATCCAGACGTAAGTCAATAAGGAAACAGAGTTAAATTGAGTCCTCAGCCAAATGGAGTAAGAAAGAGCCATAGTACATTTCATCTTACAGCCAAACATACTTGTTTCTCCTCAGCATGGAAGATTCTCCAAGTTAAACATATGATAGGCTACAAAATAAGTTTCTACAAATCTTAAAAAATAAATCTGATATCCAATCAAGAAATTTTTTGGACCAGAATGGAATAAAAATTGAAATTAATAATAAGAAAAATTTTGGAAATGACAGAAATGCGTGGAACTTAGAAATATGAACAATCAATAGAACAGGAAAAATTTTAAAAGGGAAGAAAGACATTTCATGAAATAAATTGTTTTAAATGGAGATACAATATACCAAATGCTACAGGGCACAACTAAAGGAACACCAAGAGGGAAGTTGATAGGAATCAGTAACCACCTGGCTGCCGGTGCTGCGCTATTCTCTGCTTGCTGCTTGGTGCTTGGTGCTTGGTGCTTGGTGCTTACTGCTTTCCAGCGTGGACTGAAGAGCAGCATCTCTCCAGGATGCCCCCAGGCCTTCAGTGCCTGATTGGGACTGCTGAGGCATCCAGCCTCGTGAACTGAGCAACTACCAAGTTCCTTGACTCTCAGGCCTGCAACCTGCTTGCTGGACTGTTGTAAGCTAATCCAATAAATTCCCTTTTAATACAATTCATTCTATTAGTTCTGTTCCTCTGGAGAACCCTGACTAATACAGACTCCCACCTGAATTTCACCAAACATCCAAAGAAGAACTTATACCAATTATCTGTGAATCATATAAGCAAAAGAGGAAGGAATTCTTTCAATGACATTTTTCAAGATTAGTCTTATCCTGATACTAAAACCAGAGTCAAGCAAAAATACACAGCTATAGACCAATATCCTTGATGAACAAAGATGCATAAACTAAACCCAAAAAAGTCACTAACAAAATATGAGCAAATCAACAAAATCCTGGAGTATATTAAAGTATCCATGATCCACTAGGATTCACTCCAGGAATACAAGGATGGTTAATGTTATACAGATGAAAAAATAGTATATACAATATTAATAGAGTAAAGTACAAAAAAATGTGGTCATGGCAGTAGATTAAGAAAATGTGGTTTTTTTTTATTTAACACCCCTTCTTGATAAAATCACTGAAAAAGTTATATTTGTATGAAACATACTACAAAATAATAAGAAAAGCCACTTTGTTAATCCAATAGCTACCATTGTGCTTAGTGGGTAAAAACTTTCTTGCTAAATCTATAACAAGACATGGATGTTCACTTTTACTTTGTTGACCCAATATAATTTTGGAAGCTATAACAGGTACAGTTAGTCAAGACAAAGAAATGGAAAGGCACTGAGATGGGAAAAATAATTAAGTTGTTTAGCTCTGGGCATGAGAGCACACAGCTATAATCCCAGTACTCAAGAGCCTGAGGAAGCAAGACTGTAAATTTGAGGCCACTCTCAAAACAGATGAAAACATAATCACTAATTACAAATAACATGATCTTTTATATAGAAACTATTCCCCAAACCAAACAGAAACTTGAAGAAATAGTAAATAAATCTAATAAGTTTTCAGGATACAAAATCAAAAAACTAGATTCAGTAGCATTTACATGTGTCATGTAAATAAAACTGAAGAAATTTACATCAAGTGAAATAAATCAGGCACAGAAAGATAAGTAAAATGTAAACTCATTCCTAGGGCGTCTAAAACGGGCAATCTTATAAGAAATTGAGAGTAGAATGGCATTTACCAGAGACCAGGGAAGCAGAGACAGAGAACATAAGAATGAGGGATTATCAACAAGTCAAAAACTGTTAGGTTTGCATAGGAGATATTGTGAAAGAGAGTGACAACATAGCAAGAACACTCTTCATATTTCAAACATTTAAAGAAAGGATTTTAAAAGTTTTCACCATAAATAAATATCAAATGTTTGAGTACATGAATATGTTTAAGGTGAATTAAGCACTATACAATGTATAAATGAATTGAATATGTAATTAATATATTGACATAGCAATCAGTAATAATGTGACTTTTGTGTAGCAATAAAAAATAAATTTTAGGGCTGAAGAGAAGGTTAAGGCACCTTCCTCCTAAAGCCTAAGAACGCTGGTTCCAATCTCAAGCAGTTCCAATCTCCAGGCCCAGGTTTAGCCAGATGCAAGGTGACGTAAGGGCGCACTTGACCACAAGGGGACGCGCGCATCTGTATTTCTTTAGCAGCAGCTGAGAGGCTGCTGGCTCGCCCATCTCTGTCCTCCTCTCCCTCTCAGTCTCTCGCTGTCTCTCTCATAAATAAATAAATAAATAAATAAAATTGAAAGATTAGCTGTAGAATATTAGGGAATACAACATCCTGAGCTAAGGAAGACAATAAATAAATAAAGATCTGCCCTGTCTCCTATAGATACAAGTAGTTCATCAATGCTTGAGCCTAGAAAACCATTTTGTCCCAGGTTATGAAACCCACCATAGGATGCTTTCTCCAGAGTCCCTCAAAAGAAACTCCACAAGGCCAGAACAACGTTCTTGACCCTCAAGAGACCAGTTCCTCATAAGAGCCGTCTATTGTCCCTTGTTACCTATTTGTAACCACTTCAATGAATCCACTTCCTAGAACTTATCACTTATCTGCGAGTGTTTATTATAGTTCGAATATGCAAGTTCCCCTGCAGGCGGCTTGGTTACTAATTCAAGGGTGTTGGGGAAATGATTAGATCCTGATGGATCTGCCTTAATCAATGTATTATCCATCTCTTGATGGATTGATCACATAAACTTACTGGGAGATGGTAAAAAGAAATGGGTGGGGCTTAATTGGAAAAAGTAGGTCACTGGGGGCGGGGGTCTTGACCACTTCACGTATTGCTGTTTCTCTGCTTCCTGTCGGGCATGATAAGAAGTGCTCTGCTCCAGGACATGCTCTCCTCCCCCAGGAAGAACTGAAACTTCTGAAGCCATTAACAGACGTAGAGACAGACCTCCAGCTACAGCTACACCAGGGAAAAAGCCAAGCCTAAGTACGAGGTGAAGTTCATACACAGTGTGACAGTATGTGTGGGGTCGTCCGCCCCATTTCCTGACAGCAATTTGTGACAGGTCCTCCATAGCATTTGCTGATAGGCCTCTGAAACCTAATGGAATTCGAACGCACATCAGCTGCTCATCTGGAAGAAGCAACATCCACAAAGGCTGTCTCTGAAAAGGAAGGTAAAAGTGAAGAACATGTTCCAAGGAAGATGCTGCCCAGATACGCCTTCCCACTCCCTTGCCCCGAGTCCTCTTTTCCCAGGTTGGTTCACATTGCGTCCCTCTCCTTCCCATAGCCTTTAAACAGTTTTAAATCTCTTGTTCCCCTCATGACATTAATTTCTTTCATATGTTTGAGGCAGGTAGAATTGGGAGGGTCTCACACTCCCAAATTTCTTTCCCTTTTTTGTTCTTTATGAATATATTTATGTGGACAGAATTAAGAAAATTAAATTGATCTCCCCATTTTCTCATTGCCTTGTCTCCCCAGTCATGTAGAGTAAGAACTTGAGAGTCTCCTTATCCCCAGAACACATACTCTGTTTTGTTTGAAGATTGTGCCTCAGTAACAGACATAGTATTTAATTGTACATACAGATATTTGTTGGGCATATTCACTGTAAATTTAATCAGTTTTTGTTTGTGAGTGGGTTACTTGGGGAGAGTTTTTTTTCCTTTTTTTCTTTTTGGTTTTTCGAGGTAGGTCACATGGCTGGGAGCATCTGTCTGCTAATGAGTAGAGAGCTATCTGCATTCTACCTTCTCGAGTCTTGTCTGCATTACTTCTCCAACTTGTGCATAGGACATGGGATATTTGTCTATTCTTCCATTTAATTACTTATTTGGTCATTAATTTACATGAGAAGTCATGGATATTTACTTTATAGCTTGGGCTAAAATCTAATATTATATTGTTATTTGTTCTGCCTAAACTATTCAGCTTTGGCCATTGGGACTTATTACCATTGCTCGGAGGTCCCTTAGACCTCCTCCCGTGCATGCATGCATACGTGCGTGCGTGTGTGTTTATGGTTTTGTTTTTGTTTTGGAGCATTTTCTTACCTACTACTACGACAAAGTACTACAGCCTCTTGTATTTTGCATCTTTTATATTTTCTACCTCAGTCTAGAATCTGCCACTTCCCCAAAGATGCCTAGCTCCTTATGATTTGGAAACACTGTTACAGACCAAAATCACATACTAAGTGAGATTATTGATCCCAAAATGTCATGGCTTCAAGACCCTCTCAGCTGAAAGTGAATGTGTATATGCAAAACACATGGGCAGAGCTGGAGAGATGGCTTAATGGTTAAGGTGCTTGCCTGCGAAGCCTAAGGACCCATGTTCAACTCCCCACATCCCATGTAAGCCAGACACACAAGATGACGCATGTGCAAGGTTGCACATGCGCCCAAGGTGGCACTCACTACAAGTCTGGAGTTTGACTACAGTGGCTGGAGGCCCTGGCATGCCAAGTCTCTCTCTCTCTCTCTCTGTCTCTCTCTCATAAAGAAGGGCCAGTCTTGGCTGAAGAGAAGGCTTAGCAGTTAAGCTGCTTGCCTCTGAAGCCTAAGGACTCAAGTTCAACTCTCCAGGTCCCACATAAGGCAGTCACACAGCTATATAAGCACACAAAGTCACACATGTACACAAGGGAATGCACATGTTTGGAGTTTGGTTTCAGTGGCTGGAGGCCCTGGTGTGCCAACTCTCTCTCTCAATTTCACATAAAAATGGCATTCTGTTGGGCTTGCCTCAAAAAAATGGGTAATTGTATACATATATACATATGAATATTTGTTTGATGAGCACTTAGATACTATATCAAGGGATATGCTTTAAATTAATAAATACCATTAGGTCAAATTATATGAAATTACTATTTGGATTTCAATAGAGGCTGGAGAAATGGCTCAGTGGTTAAAGGTGCTTGTTTGCAAAGGTTGCTAGCCTGGGATCAATTCCCCAGACATTCATGTAAAGCAAGAGACTCTGGTGGACACCTCCTCCACCCACACACACATACACAAATAAATAACTTTTTAAAAAATTAAAAATTTTAAATACTTACAATGTTACATGGGTCAAGCTAATACATGTAAGAAAGTTTACAAAGCAGAAATGTCCAGCTTAACAAATGTTCACACAGCCTACACCCACTGAACTAGAGAACCATTACTGACACATCTGCCGTGTACTTCTCTCTAGAGGTAATTATTCTCCTTATATTTGTAATGATT
This sequence comes from Orientallactaga sibirica, assembly GCA_036365145.1. Lineage (NCBI taxonomy): Eukaryota > Metazoa > Chordata > Mammalia > Rodentia > Dipodidae > Orientallactaga > Orientallactaga sibirica. The sequence continues at coordinate 19,411,635 of JAEOAD010000030.1, read as the reverse complement.
ATACTCACTATATCTATAAAGTAATGTTTTAGACCTCAGTATGCATTACAAAGTACATATAGTTTTCATGTTTCTACTTTTAAGAAAATAGAATCATAATGTATGTAGTATCTTGTGTCTTGTGACATTCATATGCTAGATGTAGCATTGATTCATTCATTTTCATCTTCACCTATTGAATAAGTGGAATGGTTTATCCATTTACTGTTGATTGATATTTGGTAATAACTTGAATTTAGAATGAAGAAGAAGAATAATTACATTCTTACTGATCATGTTTCCTGGAATCATGAAATTTCAAAACCATTGCCATTTTAAAAGGAGTAAAATTAAAACTATCTCTAATTTAAACAGTATCTTAAAATACATAATCACCAAGAAACATTCTGATTATAATGTGGCACTCAAGTAATTCTGCCCATAGGGAGAAAATTACATGATCCAGCATAATTATTCCAGTTCCTGTAACAATTGAACTTCTCATTGTGAAGGAAACAAATTGGCATTATGTTTTCATACATCTGTCTCTGGAGTTCAGTTAATGAGCCCATCTCATAGAGCTGGATCTCTTTTTCGTATGTTGATAAAACCAGGTAATGAATTCCCACTCATGAAACCTCTTGAGTGGCAAGCAGCAGGCTTTCAGAGACAAACACAGACTGCTTTCCTTCAACTGTGAATTCCATCAAACAAGAATCTAATTCTTCCATTTATACTTGTATAATAACTAATTTCTGTGCCCCTACATGTAGGTAGACCAACACTTCAATAAAAATCCTCCCAAAGATTCATTCATGCTTCCTATTTATATTTTATTGCATTGTGTTTTTCAAGTGATCTGTATTTCCCATAATTTAACATTTTATTTTACTTTTACTAGTTACATTCTATTCCTATAGCTATAATTTGTTAATAGCACAAAATTTAAACTATAACATTTTAAGAAAACTGCATTAAAGATTTAAAACAGATAATTTCATTTTTAAAAGTGCTGTATGTATCAAAATACCTTCAGGGGCTTCTATTTAATTCACAGGAAAGTAGGTCAAACCTTCTCAGATCAATTTCTAATCAAATAGCTACTCTGTACTTTTGTAATATTTATTTTATATCACTTTCATTAATGCCATTCTGTATTTCTTTCCCAAACAAAACTGCATGACTTTACTGTTAACCACCACAACATTTTTCATTTTTTGTATGGATTTGTGCAGCCAGAACAGAAGCAAAAGCAATGCACCTTTGAAATAAATTGCAAAGTGGCTTTCATTTTCATCTTCACCAAATGCATTGTGATTATTTTTATAACAAACTCTGGGAAATTGAATAGAAATCTATTTACTTTTTAACCCCTTCTCGCATCACATTCAATGAGTACATGCATTTACAGCTGTAAGAAATACTTTATGAATCCTCTCAGATATGTTCAATACACTTCGAGTACTTACTCAGTTTCAGGCATAATTTTATAGCCTTGTTAGAAAGCATGAAAATTGGAATGAAAGCTAAAAAATGGGACCACTCTGCTGTACAGCTGTCATTCACTGTATGTTGCCATCTGCTGGAATGTTTGAACATTGCAGTATTGCACAGGATCACATGTAAATCGCTCTGCTTAGGTTGAAAGGATAAAGGAAACAAGAGATAAATTAATTTGTGAATTATAAATCTGTTAAATTAATTCAATGTTTTGTAGTTTTATTTTAAGTTATTAAATGGTCTTCCTCACTAATTCTCTTTCATTCGTCATTTAGGAGCATAAAAAATAACTAACTGTACCTTCCCTCATTCCCTACATTGCCCAGTTTTCACTTATTAAAAGAGGCTTCCAAACATGGTACCTAGTAAATAGTAAGTCAAGAAGTGCTTAGAGAGGATTGTGAAGATGGCTCAGCAGTTAAAGACACTTGCTTTTAAAGCATGCTGTCACAAGTTCAATTCCCCCTTCTCAAAAAAGGAAGCATTTGTTGAATTATTGTATGGATGAATGAGAACCAGTGCACACAATAGGACATTAATTGACATTTTCAATAGCATAAAAATTTCAGTAAAGTGAAATTTGAATGAACTAATTAAAAATATTATCAATAGACTCATTTTGAAACAAATCTACAAAAGTGGATATTACCAAAAGTACAATAAAATACCATAAATATCTTTGCATTATAAAATATCATAAATGGCTAAAATATCTTTTATGAAATAAAATGATACAAGGTTTTGATTTTACATGATTGATTGCAGAGTCTGTTTTAATTATATGTTACAAACCTTTAATTACATGTTACAAACCTTTAGGATAGACTCAGAATAACAACTCTCATAAATTTATAAATTTTGGAGTACTAGAAAATATGCTATCAGTAGTAAAAACACTCAAACATATGTGCACTTAAGTTTCTTCTAAATTTGTACAGCTAGTACTTTAAAGAACAAGGTCAATCACTCTTCCACAAATCCCTAACCCCACCTCCTAGAGTAGGGCCAAGCATATACTTAAGGACTCAGTAAGCTATTTAAACTTGAACACTTCATGTTAATGTTCAATGCAAGAAGTACATAGGAAAATATATATGTTCTTCCTACTAATTGAATACATAAGATTATTACAACCTTCAATGTGCAAAAAAAAAAAAAAAGTTTTTTAAAAATGCTATTCAGGGCTGGAGAGATGGTTTATTGGTTAAGGCACTTGCCTGCCCAGCTATAGGACCCAGGTTCGATTTCCTAGTACCCAGGTAAAGCCAGATACACAAGGTAATGCATGCATCTGGAATACATTCACAGTGGCTGGAGGCCCTGGCACACCATTCCTCAATCTCTTTCTCTAATAAAATTTAAAAGAAAATTTCAATGCCATTCATGTGGGAGCAAGGTGAAATGACATGTCTAATATACAATACCAATATGTTTCTAGAAACATATCACATCACTTCTCATATGATGTGATTAACATGAAGCTTACATTGGAAACAACAGCCCCCATAAGCCTGCACACAGCTCTTTATCTGTTCAATGGTTTATCCAGATTCCACTTCTTCCAACAAAGTTCTTGTCTCCTATTAATACAAAATTGAAAAACATACACACAAAGAAGGGTAAATTGTAAAAGATTTTAAGAGATAGTAGAAATAAGAGAGAAGAAAAGGAGAAAAGCTCCCAAGATAAGATGGCTTCCTCCTCCAAGGGGGTGGGGGGTGGCGGGACTTACCATGAGGAAAAAAACCCAGGGTGATCCACATGGTATCTTGGACTACTACATTTTATAAATTAGGCATCCAACTAGAATGGGCCTCATTGTCAAGTTCAAATGTGCATGAAAGGCCTTGACTGGTCAGTGGGCCAGGAGGAGAGCACATTTGGAAAAGTTCTTCCCCAGGATAGGGAACAAGACAAGGAAAAGTTGAGAAATGACTTTTCAGGATGAACCAGAAAGCTGCTCTAGATATTGCCATCTTGAATCAGTCTAGAGTTCAGGTTTTTCCAGGGCAGGATGACATCCATGCTCTTTTGGGCCTGTGTCCCTAGCTGACTACCGACAAAAGAAAGTTAATCTTGCACCTAAATTCTATTAATAGGGCCTTTAAAAAATGTGGTATTAGGGGTTGAACCCTAACTTAGTTTGACTAACAGACTTCAAAAAGAACAGAAAGAGAAAAACTATCAAGAGTGCTTTCCCACAGGAAAGACCATGTGAGAGTATGGCCAGCCACTCATCTCTAAGTCAAGAGCAGAGACTTTAGAAGAAAACAAACCTACAGATATGGTGAAGGTCTAACCTCCAGAACTGTGAAAAAGGAATTTTTTAATCCCCTCTCACTTCATGTGATATTTTATTTTAGTAGTCCTAGCAAATTTACACAACCAGAAAAATATCATTTTATCAGAATCTACAGATTTTGCTGTATAGATGATGCCATGTTGTAAGAATGAGAGAGAGAAAGAGAGAGGGAGAGAGAGAGAGAGAGAGAGAGAGAGCAAGTACTGATTGGCTCCTTGGTTTATTTCTATTGAAGCTCTAAAAAGATACTGATGTAATTAGCATTTATTTTCATGATTTATATGTCCTTTATTGAAAATCTGAGAATAACTCACATTAATTTTATTGCAGCTTGCTATAAATGAAATCCTTAAAGACTTGGGAATGTTTCTACAAAACTGTCATCAACAGTGAGGTATATTATGGCCTCATAAATTTTGCCTGCTAGTGATTTGTAGATCTGTTTCTTGGCAACTGAATGGCATCTGGAGTGTCAGATGATTAAGGAGAAGGAAAGCAGGCTTTGCTAAAGTGCAGTGCAAGCTGAATCTACACTCTGGAGACTTCATTTATAATTTCCTAGTTATTTAGAAGACTTGGATCAAATACTGCCAACTTAGGTCATGCTACCAAAATTAACTTCAACCTTTTCAGTACAGAGTTGGAAAGGCTGTTATCAAAGCTGTTTTAATAATTTTCCCTACCTCCTCTTTTATGTCAATATGCTTGTGGTGAGTTCTGATCTCTAAACAAGGGAAAGAAAGCTTTCTCCCAAACTGAAGTCTCCACTACCTGTGTATACTAGAATTCTGTGCATCCTGAAGTTGATCCAGAAACACTAGAGGAATTAGCATGATGATGGTATTTGCAAAATGAGCTCCAGTTACCTCTATGATGCCTGTGAGTGCAGATAAAGGGAATGTGGTAGTTTGAATATATGTCCCCCAATATATTCAATGTTTTATTACTTTATAGTTTGCATCTGCAATCACCTTGCTAGAGGCAAGGTCACTGGGGGCCGGTCTTAAGGTGTGGTGATGGTTTGAGATTCCATTGTAAAGATATGCAAATGTGCCTAGCAGGAGTTCCTGAAGTGTGCTGTGTGACCTTTTGGCTGTAGTTTTGCTCTGTGTGCTGTGGTGGCTGGTTGGCTTTCTCTCTCTCTGCTTGGCCCTGTGGAGAGCAGGCTGCTTCTCCTGCCATTATGGAACTTCCCCTGGATCTGTAAGCTTCAATAAATAATATCCCTTCTTCCATAACTGTGCCTGGTCTGGAAGTTCATCTCAGCGAACCTGAAGCTGTCTGCAACAGGGAATTAAGACAATTAAGCAATTTTCAAATAAAATAAGAGGGATAAGAAGCTGCAACTGGGGAAGGAACAATTTTCTGTGAAAAGTGAATCCTTACAGCTCTCATTACCTGTAGCATATGTCCCCTTAGCTCCAATATGCATATGTTACACTAGATTGGTGATTTTCTTTTTGTATCCTGGTATAGATTTGATCATTCTTGTCTTTAATTGGTGTGAAGGACACACATTCAGTCTGCTTTCTGGGGATACAGTACCTGATAATAGTCACAAGCAGTGCTAATATGAGGTAAAAACAACAACGACAACAAAAGAAAACTATAGCTTAAAATCTCAGAAAAAACCGCTCATCTCATTGAATTAGAGACAAATAAAATCTATTATAAACTGAACATGAAATTATCATAATATAGCTGACAAGAGATAGAGAAGTTCTCAGCACTCAGATTAGAAGTTGTGCCGCATGGCCAAACAAACATAAAGCTATTCTTAAAGGTGAAGAGAGCAGGCAGAGCAATTTTCTAAGAGCTACCAGAAGGAAACTAGCTGACTAGAACTCCAAACCCACTTTTATTGCATCTACTAGTGTTGTTATATTCCCTCAATAAGCCATAAAAAATAGCTTGAGTACCTTATTCACAGCGTGATAGTGCTGAGTGTCTTCTAAATAGTTCTGCTCTAGCAAAATGCCATGCATGTGACCTTGGGCTCCAGGCACGTCTCCTGTCATGACATATTCTTTTTTATCTGTCTCTGTAAGCTGGGTACTCTCAGATGAAACAGTGCCTGCACTAGTTTCTCCATCGTTTCTTAGAACACTTTTTTCTTGCCTGTTAATAGCTTGCTTTTAATAGTATCCCAGTAAGAGTTCCATACTGCTCTTCCTTTATACTAACCACCCTACTAAGATAGAGTTCCCTGTTCAGAAATGCCCTTGGTCAAGTTCCACACCGGCATTTCATCACAGCCAGGTCTCACGCCCCAGGGACAGACTGGAGTTGTCACGCTTCAGAAGCAAACCTCAGTGGTGCATCTCCAGCTTTTGAACTAGTCCTCTTCCCGAGTTCTCTCTGATAATCATCTGTGAAGTCCACTTCCCTTTTGATGTGCAAGCTCTGGCTAGAGCTGTAGCAAGTCTTTCTCCAAGATACCCTGTGATTGAATAGATTTATGACGAGTGCATTCCTCTTTATTTATGTTTAGTTATTGATTCACCCACTAAATGAGATGGTATTATCTGCTAAACCTCACAGTGAGACTTACCCAAGGATTACGTAGGATGGATTCAGCATTCAGAGTTTTGACACACATAAATAAGGGGAGAGAGTTGTGGTGAACTGTCTGAGGAACCAAAGTAATGCTTTAAGGAGTACTTGACTCTTCTCTCTGGGTTTTAAGGGATAAAAGAATTTTTAACAGTTAATTCTGGCTAATGAGGAGCATAAAGAGAGGTAAGGGAGAAGCTGATGTCAGGAAGAGCAATTAGTGTATCATTAGACTTGCACTCAAATGTAATAGTCATTAATAAATAGATGAAATGAGTATGCAAAATAGGGTTGGTAAAGCCATAAGCTTCTACATCCTCAGAACCTAGACTGCCTTGTTTAATGCTGGATGCCATCAACAAGGTCTGTTTAAGAAAAAATTTGCAGAGTTTGGATTATGTTCTGAGGTTCAATATATCCTTCAAACTGTCCTCAGTGCCTCTCTTTCAGTGCTCACACCCTTGATGCCTCCCCAACACCAAACAATTCATGTCATGATGATTCCATTCAAGGCCTTGCCATTATAAACACCTGTAATCACTCCATAATCTCAGTGACATCCCACTGACAGGTCCTGTTACCTAACTTTCTCATGTTCTCCTAATGCATCAACAGTGCTCCCAGACCACTAATCGTACCAATTATCCTCAATTCCCTGAAGGCCCCAATAAACTCCCTACTGAGCTTGCAATTCATTGTCAAATTTTACAATCATCCTGTACATGCATCTGCTACTTGTGACTTCTTTCTCAGTTTTCTGAGCAAAATCAAAATCATGGTGCTATGGTTTGAAAATGATTTGACTATCTTCAAGGGAATGTGTTTTGAATGCATGGCTCCAGGGTGGTAGTATTGATAAGCAAGTGAGAACTTCAAGAAGTGAAGTCTTTTTTTTTTTTTTTTTTTTTAATTGAAAAAAAAATTTTTTAGAAACAGTGCACGAGAGAGAGAGAGAGAGAGAGAGAGAGAGAGAGAGAATTGGGGTGCCAGGGCCTCTCAGCCACTGAAATCGAACTCCAGACACTTGCACCTCCTAGGGGGCACGTGCAACCTTGTGCTTGCCTCACCTTTGTTCATCTGACTAAGGTGGGATCTGGAGAGTCAAACATGGGTCCTTAGGCTTCATAGGCAAGTGCCTTACCCACTAAGCCATCTCTCCAGCCTGTAGTCTTTTTAATAGTATTAAATTTATTTACTTTTATAGCATACTAAGAACTAGGTTTTATCATGGTGTTGATGCAGGATTTGGGGGTTCAGGAGGGGCACCTGAGATTTATGAGCCACAATTTTGGGTCCTGTCATATTTTTAGCAAAGAATTGATAAAAAAAAAAAGACTCAAGAAGGATAAATTATGAATTATTAGTTTATTTATGGAGAAATCACACAGTAAGGGGTTTATTTAAGGGAAATTGGGATCTAGAAGGAAGGCTAGAGCAGAGTCATAGGCATGTGGAAAGTTGGAAATATGCATTCATGTGTAAAGCACAGCATAGACATGTGGCTGATTAGAGAAAATATCAAAGCAGAGACAAGAAATTCAGAAGAGAAATGAGTATTAAAGAGAGTAATACTCATGGTTACCCCAAGTTTAGAGAAATTACATAGGTAGTACCCATTTACACTCCTACCAGCAATGAATAACAGTTCCCCTTTCCAAACATCTTTTCCAGCCTCTGTTGTCATTAGTTATCATGATGATAGCTATTCTGACTGGAGTAAAAGTAGTTTTAATTGTATTTCCCTGATGGCTAGAGATTGTGAACACTTTTTAAAATATTTGTTGGCCATTTATGATTCTTCTTTTCAGAACTTTTTTATTCGCCCCTTTATTGATTGGCAGATTGATTTTTTTTTTGGTGTTTATTTCTTTATTTATTCTATATATCAAGTCCCTATATATCTATATATCAAAAATAGCTGGACAAGATCTTCTCCTTTCTGTAGATTTTCTGATTGCTCTATAGATTTTTCCTTTGCTGTGAAAAAAAAAAAAAAAACCTTTTAATTTTGTGTACTTGCATTTGTTAATTCTTGGTATTATTTTATTTGTTATTGCAGTCTTATTTGGTCTTATTTACCTATATGTATAAATTCCATTGTATTGCCTATGATTTCCTGTAGTATTTTCAGTGTTTCTCGCTTTACTTAAGGGTCTGTAATTAATCTTGAATTGATTTTTGTGCAGGGTGAGAGATATGGGTCTAATTTCATTCATCTGCTATGGGATCTCCAGTTTTACCAGCACATGTTGAACCACCTCTCTTTTATCTAGTGTATTTTTTGTCATTAATGCTTTTGTCAAAACTTAGGAGCCCATAGATTTTTTTTTCTGGGACTTCTGTTTATTCTATTCCATTCCATTCCATTCCATTCCATTCCATTCCATTCCATTCCATTCCATTCCATTCCATTCCATTCATTGATCTATGTGTCTGCTTTGTGGTGGTACCATACTGTCTTTTTATCTATGGCTTTCCAGTATAATTTTAGATCATAAACTTTAATACTTTCATCAGATTTCTTTTTGCTAGGTTTATCTGTGCTCATTGTGTTTCATTTATCATACAAATTCACCTCTCATTTATTGATAATTTAGCAACATTTTCTATATTTATTACTTTCTTTACTATTTTATTTACATTTAATAAAAACAAAACTTTCAATAGTGTTAGGCATTTAAAATTGGAAAGTTGAATGATTTATATGATCTGAAGAGAAACAAGAGTGTGAACTAAAATATAAACAAAGGCATAGTTTACTAATTTGTTATTTTCTCTGCTGTATGTCTCAGTAAGCTTAATCTATTTTAAATTAGTGCATATTAATTATACAAACTAATGGGTCTAATTTTGACATTTTAATTAGTATAATGTGTTTTCATCATTATCAGCCCTTATTACTTCTCTCTTGTCCCCTCCCACTGCTCTCTTTTCTCTTTACCAATAGCACCCCTTCTACTTTCATGGCTTTTTTTAGATTCCATATATGAGAAAAAAGATTATATATTTTTTTTTCTTTTTGAGTCTAGCTTAGCTCCATGCTCTCTTAAAATGATGATCTCCAATTCATTTTCCTGCAAAGGACATTATTTTATTCTTTATGGCAGAAGAGCACTCTATTATGTGTATGCCACATTTTATTCATCCACACATCTGTTAATGCGCTAATCCCACAACTCAGCTATTGGAAATAGTGCTGCAATAAACATGGGTGTGCAGGAACCTCTAACATAAGGAGAATGATGGATTATGGCATTGTTTTTTTTTAGTTCTGAAAAGAATGTAATTGGGACTTTCTTGGGAATTACATTGAATATGGAGATCTTTTTTGTTACTATACCCATTTTTGCCAGATTAATTCTGTTGATCTAGGTACATGGAAGTTCTTCCCAGCATTTGATATCTTCTTTATACATTTTTTTAATGTCTTAAAGTTTTCTTTGTAGAGGTCTTTCACACCATTGGTGAGGATTGGTGAGGTACTTTATTTTGAGGGGAACAATTGTAAATAGGATATTTTCCCCAATTTCTTTCTTATCAAGTTCATTGTTGGCACATGAGAGTGATTGATTTTTATGTGATGATTTTTCATCCTCAAGTTTTGATGAAAGTGTTTATTAATTCTAAAAGTTTTCTAGTAGAGTCTATAAAGTCACATAAATATAGAATCATGGCATCTAAAGATAGGGTTACTTTCATCTCTTCCTTTCCTATTTTTATACTTGTTATGTCCTTCTTTTTATTTTATTTCATTAATTTAAAATTTTATTGACAACCTCCCTACATACACAAAATGAATCCTGCTCATAATCTCCTCCCACCACCTTCTATATCCCCCTCCAATATCTTTCCTCCAATGAACCCCTCTTTACCAACTAGTGCCCCTTCATGTCATCATTTTTTGCCCTTATATTATGTAGTAAGAATAGCCACACCTGCTTGTTTACTGTTTCCATTGGCTTGATAGGTTGTTTTCAATGCTTTGACACTCAGTTTTGGGATTTCCTTTTTAGATAAGTATGTTTATTGAAGAAAGAGATGGACCTTGGGTTTTAAAAAATATTTTTATTTATTTATATGAGAGAGAGAAAGTGAGACACACATAGATGGATGGATGGATGGATGGATAGATAATAGTTAGATGATAGATAAATTAATAGATAGATAGAGATGAGAGAAAGAGTATGGGTGGTCCAGGGCCCCTTGTTGGCACAAATGAGCTCTAGATGCATGTGCCACTTTGTGCATCTAGCTTAATGTGGGTACTTAGGAATCAGACTCAGGCTATCAGGCTTTGCAAGCAAATTCCTTTAACTGCTGAGCTACCTCCCCAGGCCCCAGGCCTCACTAGATATTAATCTAGTGAGTTAATATGTGCCTTTTTATTGGTGAGTTGAGGTCATTTGCACTTAAAGTTATTATTGAGAGGGTTTTTCCCATTATTACTTTTGGTGAAATTCTCTTGGCTGGGTTATTTGTATCTCTTTTTTCACCTCGTAGGTGAGTTTTGAAGGGTTCATGGCTAGCTGTGCTAAACATGCTTGATTCATTTCCAGGTCTTCTTTGTTCTTCTGCTCTTTTCCTGGTGGGTATTCTTACACACAGCCACCAGGATGAGACTGCTTTTCTTCTTCCTCTCTAGATAGTATTCCTTTAAGAATTTTTGTAGTGCTGGTTTGGTTGTCATGAATTGCCTTAATTTGTCCTGGAATCTTCATAAATTTCACTGATAAATTTTCTGGATATAGCACTCTCAGTTGGAAGCTTTTAGAGTCTAAATTATATTGTTCCATGCTTTTCTTGTTTTTAGGGTTACTGAGGAAAGGTTTAAAGTTATTCGAGGCTCCTATCTTTGTATGTGAGTAGACAGTCTTTCCCTGACAGCTGTTTTGTTTTGTTTTGTTTTGTTTTGTTTTGCTTTTCACTCTAGCCAAGCTCAACTGGAATTCACTATGTAGTCTCAGGCTGTCCTCGAACTCAAAGTGATCCTCTTACTTCTGCTTCCCAAGTGCTGGGATTAAAGTGTGTGTCACCACACTGGCTCCTTAAAATCTTTCAAAATTTTCTTTTTTGCTTTGTGTTTTTGACACCTTGACTATGACATTCTGGAGAGGCTCTTCTCTGGTCATGTGTGTTGGGTTTCTAAATAAACCCCTATGTTTGCATGTCAACATCCCTCTCTAGGTTTGGAAAGTTATCGTGGTTTGATTCAGGTGTCCCCCATAAACTTATGTGTTCTGAATGCTAGGTTCCCAGCTGATGGAGATTTGGGAATTAACATCTCCTGGAGGTAATGTATTGTTGGGGGTGGACTTATGGGTATTATAGCCAGTTTCCCCTTGCCAGTGTTTGGAATACTCTCCTATTGCTATTGTCCACCTTCTGCTCATGCCATCGTTTTCCCCTGCCATCATGAAGCTTCCCCCTTGAGCCTGTGAGCCCAAAATAAACCTCTTTTCCCACAAGCTGCTCTTGGTCAGGTGATTTCTGCCATCAATATGAACCTGACTGCAACAGGAATGTTGGTACCAAGGAATAGTGTCATTTGCTGCTAGACACCGGACTATGTGGCTTTGGCCTTTTGGAGCAGATTTTCAAGAGGAATGTAGAAGGATTTGAAACCTTGACCTAGAAGATGCCTTGTAGTGCTGTAAGTACAGCTTGATGGACTATTCTGGTCAGAGGTGAAAGACCTGAATGCAGTAACTATGGAGTGTGAGGTTTGGCTTATGAGGGTGAAAAGGAGCTTTGCCTGGACTGGGCTACAAGCAGTTTATGTGAGAGCTTGCTGTTATGCCCATGTCTTGAGAACTTGTGCAGGGTTGCTTTGTGTAGAAATGAATTGAAGTGAGCAGATGGATATGACACAGAAAAAAAAAAATGAAATGTTTTGGCCAAACTTCCACTTGTTCAGCTGCAATTATATGAAAGATTACAACCACTGAGATTGGGCCAGCTGACCTGCACTTTTTGAAGGGGCCTGAGTGCTCAAGGAGTGTCCTGTTCTTCAAAGTATGCTTTATTCCCCCTCTGGATTAACAAATTGGCACCCCCACCTGGTATTATGGAGTATAAGAAATGCAGGAAAGAGAGGGTCATGGAGTTTATAACAAGATCTTGTGTTTTGAAATGGCCTTGGGCAGTGTGGAGCAGGTTTGCTGGATGCCTGCAGGGAGACCCCATGGAGCAGTGAGAATGAACCTTGGCTTGCATTGGAGACGCAGTGGAGATGCCAGGGCCACGAGATGGCTGCCAAGGCGAGATCCCAGCCCCAGATGAAGTTTTCCAGGACTGTGAGTAGCCTAGCTGGAGGGGTGGAATTAGAACTCCAGACACTTGTTGTTGGTTAGGATTGTTAGACTTAGAGACTAGAGTTCTTGGACTTTAAGCTACAGAGTTTGATGTTTGCCCTGGTTATTTTAAATCTTGTATTGGTTAAACATTTCTTTGCTATGCCCAATGCCATCTTTTGCAGTGTGAATGTTGATTCTGTGCCATTATGGGCTTTGGGGGTATTTTTTGGTATTGTGGCTCAGTTAAAAGATATTGGACTATGGGGATATTTGCACATCATTAGGATTGATTAAAAATATGGGGACTTTTAAAGTTGGACTGAATGCATTCATTGTATTTTACATCATGTATGGTTATCAGTTTATGGGGGCTGGGGTGGAATGTTGTGGTTTGATTCAAGTGTCCCCCATAAACTTATGTGTTCTGAATCCCAGGTTCCCAGCTAATGACAATTGGAAATTAATGCCTCCTGGAGGCAGAGTATTTTTGAGGGTGGGTTTATGCATATTACAGCTTGTTTTCCCTTGCCAGTGTTCAGCATACTCTCCTGTTGCTATGGTCCACCTTATGTTGGTCAGGGGGTGATGTCCACCCTCTGTACATGCCATTGTTTTCCCCTGCCATCATGGAGCTTCCCCCTCAAGCATACAGGCCAAAATAAAACCTCTTTTTCCCCACAAGCTGCTCTTGGTCAGGTGATTTCTACCAGTAATGCGAACCTGACTGCAGCAGATGTTTTCTGCTATGATTTCATTGAATAACACTTCAATTCCTCTAAATGTTAGCCTCCTCCTTTTACTCAATGAATGCTAAGATTTTTCTCTTGAATGCACCCTAGACTTGTTGTGAATATATTCATTTTCCTTGATTTTTTTCTTTATGAATTATTGTCTCTACTTTGTTCTGTCTCAAAAATTCTATCATCTGCCCTGTCTTGTTGTCAGTAGTAATCACTTTAGTGATTTTTGAGTGATTATTTCACTTATCAAATTCCTGTTTGGTTTCTTTCCAGTGTTGCAATTTCCTTGCTGAATTTATCCACCATGTTATACACATTCTCCTCCAATGTGCTTACGGTTTCATTTACTTTGAAGACTGGCTTGTCAGATCTTTAGTAGGTTTCCTTAGTTCGTTCATCTTTTTATTTGAGCCTTTGGTGTAGCCATTCATCTTTTTTATAATTAGGATTCTGAATTCTTTCTCTGACATTTCCTCTATCTTGGTTATGGTTTCTAATACAGGAGAGATAGGAGTGTCTGAATAAGTAGTGATAGGTTGACCTCATATTCTTTGTGTGTCTTGGAAGTGTTTTTTTTTTAATAAATCCAGGTTTAACTTCCCATCTTTTCCATACAAGTTGGTGGTTGATTTTCTTCTTCAGCACCTCCTCCAGGCCTTGTCACTAGTGCTTACACTCCTGGCAGTGATTTACGCTGATTCCCAGTTCGCTCACCTCTTGTTTATCAGCTAATCTGACTGTGTCTAGATATACAAGATCCTTTTGTATTACACTGTGACACTGTGTGACGATTACAGATAGAAGACGAATGTGGGACTGGCTGAGATCTCGGAAGTCATGCCAGGGCCTGCCGCCAGAGGTGGAGTCGTAAAGGGGCCATAGGTCATTGAAGATATTGCTGTCAGATAGGATTAAGGAAGTTTTCACAAGAGTAAATTATTATAAAAAGCCTATTTCTGGCATAATAACCCAGCACTTACTATCCATCAAAATGGTGCTTCCCCTTCAAGTGTGTTTCTATGATGCTATGATACTACTGGCCCCCAACAGCAGCTTAACCAGTGGTCAGATAGGTCTTGGATTTCAAAGCCTCCAAAATTGTAAACTAAACAACTTTCTTTATAATGAGCTTGCCACAGGTTTTTCAACAGAGTGAGGAAAAGCGGACAAACACATTTTATTAAACTCATATTCCATCCTTCTTCCATGCCTAAACCTATATAGACGAATACATTTGGAGAAAAATAACTGCATCAAGTAATTTCACTACGAGAAGTTAACAGACTTTAAGCAGGTGCCTCTGGAGCATAGCAGTTCTATTCTAGCTCTCTATTTCATTTAATTCTGACTCTTGGAGGCCTGTTTTTCACCTTGTCTAATGTCTTCTGACCATCAACACATCACCCTTTCTCTCAAACAGCAACCTGTGTTTCTACCTGCCGTCGTTCCTAATTATGTCACCTCCTACACAAGGTTTTTTCCTTCTGTTATTGACTAGATGCCAACTTCTTTCTTCCCAGAGAGTAACCCTGCCCTCTCTCCCCCTCTCCCCTATGGCATCACTTTTTCCTTCTACCTAGCTTCATTTCCAAAAGGTATTTTCTTGATCTCCAGGAGCTACCAAAGCTGCTTGACTCTGCTGTTCTCACATGTGTACATAGTGCAGCTTTTTTCTCAGTCTAGAATTCCTTCCTTCAAGTATCTTCCTATCTAACTTCCTCACCCTTTCAAAAAAGATCATACTTCCCTCTAGCAAATCCTCAAACCCATTCCCACCTCACCTTGTCTCCCTGTCCTACTTGCAAGTATTTTCCATATCATTCCACACCTTCGGAGATACAACACAATTTACTCATTGACTGTGATTGTTTCAATGGCTAACTATCCCAACAAACACATAGGTTTCAAAAACACTTCTTTTATTAACCCTCGGTGCCTGGAATAATGCCCAAAACATGTTTGAAATTCAGATATTTGTTAAACATATTGCATTTGCTATCCATTTCCTGTTGTTCAGATTCAAACATGAGCCTGTTTCACCCAGAATTGTTGATTTCAAATAAATGAAGCCCAAGTCCAGCCAAATCAAATAACATTCCATTGCAGTTTCCCATGGATTTGGCTTGGTTAATGCTGACATTGTTGCTCAAGGGTTTGTAATAGTCTTTGCTTCACTTGAGGCCAGATCCTCTGTCTCTTGATGTTGCCCTCCTCCCTTTTGGTTTCATGTCAGGAGTATTGTCTCCTTTTGGGAGGACTGAGCCACAAATAGCATTAAGTTTACATCATCTTTAGATTCCAGACCTCCCAATGGCTCCTCAAAAGCACCGTGTAGTACAATGTCTGTGGTTTAGTAAATAAGCCAGTCCCACTATGTCAGTCAGCTGGAAGATGCAGAGGTGTGATCTCCTTAGGCTGGGCCTGGATCACCAGACCATGATATGAGCCTGCAAAGGTCAGACACAGTTATCCAAACATATAGATTCCTATGGATACTATCAAGTATTAGAACTGAAGAGATCTTAGTAATATGTTGTTTGTTGATTTCTACACCTAGAAAAAGTTACATTTTTAAAAATACCATCCCTGTTTGAATAATATAATTTCCCATTTGCAACCTAGCCATTAGAATTGTTACCCAGTGTGGTGGCACATGCCTTTAATCCCAGCATTTGGGAGACGGAGGTAGGAGGATCGCCATGAGTTCAAAGGCCACCCTGAGACTACATAGTGAATTCCAGGTCAGCATGGGCTAGAGTGAGACTCTACCTCAAAAGATAAAAAAAAAAAAAAAAAAAAAGAGAGAGAGAGAAATTTTAAAACACATTTTAATGCAGTTTTAGAAATAAAAAGAAATAAACATAGATTCAGATGAGCAAAAAATGCTCTTTCATTTTCTTGGCAAAGCAAACTTACTTGATGAAAATCTTTTTCAAATGTCTAATAACATTCTATTATAATGTGTAGTTAGCTTTAATTAATTCTTAATTTGATATAAAGTCCTATACTATGGAGAAATTTTTCATTTATACATGTTTCTTTGTATGCATGCATGTAGCTAAAATTTAAGTAAGCATATTAACAAATAAAACTTTTGGGAAGCTCATAAAATAATGATGAGGTCTGAAATTACTTTAAGGAAGTGTATCTGAATTTTAACAAGTTATAAAATTTAATTAAGTTCTGTATATAATCATTATCTGATATTGAGGATGCCATCAAAATTTATTAAACTAGAGTATAATCCAATAAATATAGCTTATGTCCTTATCGGGGATCATTAATATGTATAAGAGAATTGGTTACCACTAACATCATATATGAGCTGATCTACAAATGCACACAGATATACCTATTGCATTAGAAGGCATTAATTACTTTTATGTATGCCACCCCTTATCTATTATTAATGAATGTGTGTGTTTTAAAATGCATTAAAATGTGTTTTCCCTAAAATATAAAACCATTAGAACATAAAAGAGCATTTATAATATAAAAGAAAAATTTATACTGAGTAAAGTTATCTTACAGATTAATAGTTCATGTGTGACCCAAAATAACTATAACTATAAAATAATCCAAAGAAGTATGTGTGTCATAAAGGAGAAATATTATTTATCATTTAATTAGAATGATTATGGAAGAAAATATTAGATGTGCCGCACTTTATGCAACAAATACTTTACTTTTTTTGACTGAGACTAATGGCATCCATCATTGGAAATACCAGCAATTAGAAGGCTGAGTCCACACGTGCCTAGACTACACAGTAAGACCCAACTTGACCATGAATTGGAGATGTCAAATATTCCAACTGAAAGCTGATCTCATTTATCACCTTACTTATGAATGGAATACATTGGTTTTCCACTGTCTGGTGTCCTGATACATTTGGTCCCAATGCCTTAGTTTCTTGAATGTTGTTATTTTCTGCTTTTTTCAGTTTCACATCTGAATCACCTCCCCACCCCCAACTTAAGATCAAAGACCCATGACGGGTTTACTAAAGACTGACAATATAAGTCTTATGAAGGGATCCTGGTCTGCAAGGGTTGCTGATTTTTGATAATTAGCTGATGTCCAGCTACCAACATAGTGTCAATTGGCCGGTGAAGCTGCTCAAAACTCCCCTCTGACCATGTGAGCTAGGTCTGCCTTAATATCAAGGAAGGGCAAAATGTGACTTTTCTCCATTTCTCTCGCAGTCAGGAGTGAGGCTCTAAGGGGCTGTAGAAACTTAGGACTAGAAGGGTCTCTATGAATGTCATTGCTCTATCGATTTAACTTTACAGATGAAGCAACTGCTATCCAGAGAGGTCAACTGTGACTGTCCCCTGCACTGCATGTGTTTTTATGACTGCTGTCTTCCTCTCAGTGAGGCTTAACAAACCAGAGTGCTCAAATAGTCTTTATCACAGTGCTGGATTGAAGATCAGCCTTTGATTTGTGGCTACTGTCACCATTTGCTGAGCATTTGCTGTTTATCATTTCAAATAATAAAATAAAATCTTGCTGAAGATTAGCTTGCATCAGAGGTTATCTCACACATACAGCCCTTTCTGTGCCTTGGGTCTACGGTCATTCATCTCCCTTTTTTAAAAGTATTGCACCTTCATGACTGGTCAGCACTTAGTGTGAAAAACCTTTTTCAAAATAAAAGACAGGTAGTAATAACCCAATTTTACAAATGAGATAGCAAAGGAGAATCTAATAAGCCTGAGTCCAAAGGAAAGCCAGTAATATATCTGGAATTAGAGCACTGAATATAAATCTAAGCCAGTAATCTTTCTCTATGCCATGTACTATCTCACTTGTTCAGCATTTGATTTGGAGAGGGCAAAGGAAGGATTGTGCTATGTAGATTGATTCTACAAAATTGATAACTTTTTCAAAGTACAAGGCAGCTTTTTATCCTCACCCCCATTAACTACAATATGCCAAAAACTTAACTAGGTGTCATACAGCTTTCAAAGAAAGATAAAAGGGTGCTTCCTCTTAAGAATTTACAATCTAATTGGAGAAATGACAAATACCTATGAAAAGGCAAAGGATAGCAAAAGAATATAAATAATCCATTCCCATGAATAATACAGATGTTAATGTTGCCAGAGGTCAAAGGAAAAAGCTGTTCTTGAACTTGGTCAACAACAAAAGAACCCAGAAGATCTGGAATTAAAACCTTTATGTCCTGACGTCAACCTAATTTGCCAGAATTATGATTTTTTTTAACTTTCCTACACAAATAGCTTAAAGCAAACTTGTCATATGAAGCACCTGTCCTCCATTCCTTGCTTCCTTCTTTTCTTTCTTCCTTCTTTTCTTTCTTCCTTCTTTTATTTCTTCCTTCCTTCCTCTCTCTCTTTCTCTTGGTCCCTCCCTCTCTTGTGTGTCTGTGTGTGGTGCATGCACGCATGTGTGCACACACGTGTGTGCATGGCTCCTCTCTTTAGAATTCTAGAAAAAAAATTCAACTTTATTGTAGCTATGCTAGCATCTTTATGTTTGCCCCCATGTTTTAGCACACCAGAGCAGCTTACCTCCAGGCCTCCTGAATGCTAGGAATCTTCTTTATAACCTTTTCTAGGATAATTTTCTGTTAAAGAAAACAACATTTGCATACACAAATGTGTACTTTTCTTCAAAGCAAAACCTAGGGAGTAACTGCATATTTATGGTAGTGAGGTTATCGTAGCTTGAAACTCTATTTTCTTTTTAGTTCTACTTTGGAAGCATTCTTAAAGCCACTTTTAAAATTGAAAGAAATTACAGTTATTTCACTGCTATTTGTGATGCCTGGGGACCCACAGCATGTGAGGCACATATTTCACCACTGAGTTACATCCCAGCTCCTGTCCTTATTTAGTCATTGCATATGGTCCCTCATATATTTTTGATAATTTTTAAAGATATTTATTTATTTATTTATTTATTTATTTGAGACAGAGAGAAAGAGAAAGAATGGGTGCACTAGGGACTCTAGCTACTACAAACAAATTCCAGACACATGCACCACCATGTGCATCTGGCTTATGTGGGACCTGGAGATTTGAACCTGGGTCCTGAGGCTTTGTAAGCATGTACCTTAACCTCTAAGCCATCTCTCCAGCCCTGGTAATTTTTTTTTATTTGAAAGAGTGAGAGAGAGAAAGGCACAGAGAGAGAGAGAGACAAAGAGGAAGAGAATGGGCACATCAGGGCTTCTAGCCACTGCAAACAAGCTCCAAATGCATGCTCCACTTTGTTCATCTGGCTTACAAGGTCCTGAAGAATCAAATTGAGGTCCTTTGGCTTTTCAGGCAAACACCTTAACTGCTAAGCCATCTCTCCAGCCTCTATAATATAATATACTAAGATATAATTTTTATTACTTTATTTTGTATCATTTATTATCTGTCTTGCACGATAGTTGAAATTATAGAGGTAGATCCAGGAAGACTATAGACAATTTAAAATACCAAAGTAACAATAGGACAATAGGACAAGTCAGGTTATTTGTGACTTACATAATGTACAATTTTTCTAAGGAAATTTTTTTTATAATTTATTTTTTATTTATATTATTCTGATTTTACATTCATAATGGTGAGTCCATTATCCTCCTCCCTGTCCTCCTCCCTGTCCTCCCTCTTCCAAAGGGACCCTCATCAATGGGGAATGTGGGTCATGCATTGTGGGGGTAATCAAGAGTTATGGGGGACAAGCCAAGTCTCTGTGCATAATGTCCCAACTTGTGGCTCTAACATTCTTTCCGCTCCCTCTTCCGTGAATTTCTGATTATCTTTTTCAGATGAACAACGAACCTGAAGGGAGGATCAGCCAATCACACGTCACCAGGTCCCCAGCTGAAGCCATAGAGTAATGCGGGGGAAGGGCAAGAGTACAGCACTCATGGTGATCACGACACCAGAAAAAGGCTGAAGGAGATAAACACAGAGAACATCCAACTCCTACTAAGCCAGATATCCAGAGACACAGAGGCTCCCAAAACCTCAGCACTGAAGTAGAACTAAAATGACCTCGATGAAGCTTAAGTAAAATTTTGAGTAGTTTTATACATTATTCAAGATTGCTTTGTTAAAAACAAATTACTTAGTTAATGAGTAAAATTACCTAGCCTTGCACTCATATTTCAATGATTTTTTTGTTGTTGTTATTTTGAGTTCACCATTCTCGGTATATAAACTCTCATGATGTGATTATTTTCAAACAATTCTTAAAGCTAGAGCTGCATCTGAGAGACAGACCACTTATCCAGCATTGATAAGGGTCTACATTCAATCTTCAACAGCAAAAGTGTTTTAAAAGGTTAAATCATCCTGAAAATAAGTCAATTATCTGTAATTATTTGTGCTAGTCAAACTATAATATAAATTTTAGTTTTGTAACACATTGGATGCTTAACTTCTTGAGAATCAAATCACTGTTAGGAACATGCACACCATTTATTATTGCAGCATGAACCCAAGGCAGATTTGGGAGACTTTTATAGTAAATTCTCTAGCCAGAACAATAAGCACATAATAAGGGATAAATCCAACCTGAAAAATGGGACAATGAGCTATTTTATTTTGATGAAGTATTATTCAACAGAATTCTAATAATTATTTCATTTTCATCCACATTTACATATTCATTGAGAATAGG
This sequence comes from Orientallactaga sibirica, assembly GCA_036365145.1. NCBI lineage: Eukaryota > Metazoa > Chordata > Mammalia > Rodentia > Dipodidae > Orientallactaga > Orientallactaga sibirica. The sequence goes on along the minus strand of JAEOAD010000030.1, from coordinate 19,390,624 downwards.
ATAGAATCATTTCCCGTATTTCATGAATGTTATGATTTACACAGCTCGATAGTTCTCAACTCTTTTGAGATTTAAATGGTTTTGGAAAACTGATGAAAGAATACTCATATAAAAAAAAACTATTTCTCTATAAAAATATTTAGGACACAATTTGGGGGATTTTACAATCCATACATTATATATGAGGTCCAAAATAACAAGGTCAATTTTCTCTAAATTTGGAGTTTACACAAGACACAGAAAAAACTGAAATTACCGAAGTCCATATCAACCTTTCCATCATTCTTAGCAAGGCTTGTTCATAGTTTTTGTCCAGGAAAACTAAAAATACTCAACTAAAAAAAAATCAATTGATTCTAATGACCAATTCCCAGTAATTTTCTTGAAATCTCATTCCTATATTGCTATTATACAAAATATGATCCCATTAATATTGATCAATATCTACATAGTTACAAGTGTTACTCATCATTTCCTTCTATATATGCTGACAGCCTGCCACCTGAATTTATGAGTGTAAGATTAAGTCAGACAGAGCCCATAGACATGTGTAGCAGCATGCTATTGTATATTAAGTATACTTTGCCATTGTTTTATCTGTTTGACATGCAGTGACAACACATCAGAGTTATTAATAATAATGGTCTAATGTTTAATGCTAGAATGCACATTTGCAATCAGCCCATGAAGAACATTGTAGGGAAACGTGGGAAAAAACTAGTAAATAAATTCACTACTGTAGCAATGATATTATGGATATCTAGGCAGCAAGGTAATGCACAAATGAGATCACAGATATAAAAGTGTCATGTTCTGTCATATGAAATGGAAATAGTGAATTTTTGCCATTGTTTTCTCACCAGATTAGGAACTTGTACTGAATTGCAATACCAAAATGAAATTTAAAACAGCTGTGATAATTACCTATGAAACTGAGCAGGTTTAATTAAGTGTTGGCCTTAAATTAGTGCAGTGTCACTTTAATATGCAAAAGGGAATAGGATCTGGCCATAAACCCATAATTATGGGGAAATAACCATAGTCTTGGTCAAAAGATAGATTTCCATTGCAATATCAGCTCCAGATGTCACCAGAAACTAAACAAGTGACAGTTGTTCATGTAGTAAAGAGTTCTTTCCTAGCTGACTCAGAAATTCCTCAGAGGAAAAACAATCACTACGTTTTTAAAGTTGCAATAGTTTATCTTAATTGGGCAAAGCAAGTGTTAGCCACTGTGCCCCTTGTTTCTATGAACGAACTAACATTATGGCACTTGGGCATCTAGGTCCCAATATCCTATATTGAGTCGAAATAAATTGGAAGAAACTACTTTTGAAACATAGAGACCATGAAACAGATTTACATTTCTCTCAAAATAGCCTGGAAAGAATAATTGGAATTCACTTGAGAAGATTTTATCACTAGCAAACCCAAGCTACCAATGCATCTTTGCACTATACATATTTCACTGGCTTGAGAGTGGAGTAAGCTTCCTTTTGAAAAAAAGAAAAAGCAAACAAACAAAAACAAGGTAACAATAAAATATCCTTTCCTATGACTGCTGTCTGTAAGCTTCATAGTCAGGAGATGCTAGCAGTAATTCATCATTTTCAATCTGTATAGGATAGAATTTTTCACTTAGCATTGGGGAAATTATGATTTAAAAATAAATAAATTAGAAATGGTTGAAACTGTTTTTGTAGTCTTATAGAAGTACACACTAAAAGGCTTGTGCCAAGTCTCTCTACTCTTTCTTTTATTTGAAATAGGAAATCATTTGAGGTTTATCCCTGTAGGTTTGAGGATAACTTTTTACCTTGAAGAACTCATCTAAACTCACACATCTTTTTGAAGACAGTTATTCAGTTACCGCTGCTGGTGGAATACAAAAGAATAATAAGAACTTTGAGTCAGTCTTTCTATATAAAAGTAAGAATTGATCAGTTCAAAAATTATTATAGGCATTCCCAATTAATATTCTGTACTACTTTTACTTCAACAATAGGAAAAATATTGAAAAGAGGATTATCCAGTGGTGTGCAGAGCAATGCCCTCTGATAAACCCACAATTTAGCTGGCTGGCTACTGCAATAGAAGCTTAATCCTAGTTTCCAATTCTGAAATATGAGGGGCTAAGGCCAGCTGGAAGTAAACATAGGGTTCTCATCTGAGTTCCACCTCATTAGCCCAAGTACCCAGGGAGCCTGCATTCCCTTAAACACCTCACATCAACTCCATGTCACCATTTCTCTAGGTAATCCTACCTTATACCCATCTCTCAGCCCATCCTCTTTATTGGTTACACTAGTACATTGTATCTTCCAGCTTCCTTGTAACACTTAATCTTCATACTTCAATCTTTTTATCTCCTTTGTTAATCATCTCTAATCACAAAATCATGATTCTTCTTCGGAAATATTTCTCTGAATTAACATTTACACCACTGTTGATTGCAATGTCTCTAGTTATTATTTCACATTCTTACTAACCAGTCAACAATCTTTCTGGCTGTGATCTCTGAAATTCATCAAGGATCTTCATTTTTCTAATTCACACAGTGGAATGTCAGTGCATTTTGAGCCAGTAACTCTCTGTATATAAACCATAAGATCAGCCCATCTTTGCTTTCCTTTCTTGTCTTATTTTGTATTGAGAACTTTAATATATGAAAATATTGCAATTTTCTCATATTTACATTGGGTTATACTATTATGTCCTATTGTAGTAAGCTTCTCATTGCTGGGGATGAACTTCCAAACCAGGCACAGTTTATGAGAGGAAGGGATTATTGAAGCTTACAGATCCAAGGAAAGTTCCATAATGGTGAAAAAGAGACCCCACCCAACCCAAAAACCAGCAGCTAAATAGTAGGAAACCCAGGCAAAACTCAGACTGCTCTCTGCATATCTTAGGCTGGAATTCAGGAGCCACCACCAAACACTGTGCAGGGTAATCCAATTATGGCACTTGAATAAAACTCCTGAATCTATTGGGGGACATCCCATCGAAGGGGCCTAAATGCTGAAGGAGTATTCTGCTCTTCAAAGTTTGCTTTATTCCCACCCCCCAGATTAACAAACTGGCTGCCCACCTGGCATTATGGAGTATAACAAATGCAGGAAAAAGAAAGCCATTAAGTTTGCAAGAAGGTTTTGTATTTTGGAAATGGCCATGGGCAATGTGAAGCAGGCTTTTTGTGTGAGAAGACCTGATGAAGCCATGAGGATGAACCGTGGTTTGCAGCAGAAACCCAAATGGAGATGCAAGGACTATGAGATGGCTGCCAAGGAGATGTGCCAGCACCAGATGAAGTTTTCTGCGTCTGTGAGTATCCTAGCTGGAGGGGTGCAGTTGGAACTCCAGAAACTTGTTGCTGGTTAGAAGTATCAAACTTGGAGACTTGACACTAGTTATTGGACATGGGGATACCAAGTTTGATGTTTTCCTTGGTTGTTTTAAATCTTGTATTGGTTGAATATTTCTTTGCTATGCCCAGTGCCATCTTTTGCAGTGTGAATGTTAATCTGTGCCATTATGGGTTTTTTGTTTGTTTGTTTGTTTGTTTGTTTGTTTTATTTTTGGTATTATGGCTCAGTGAAAAGATCTTGGACTATGGGAATATTGAGGGATTGATTAAAAACTATGGGCACTTTTAAAGTTGGATGAATGCATTGCATTTTACATCATGTACAGTTATCAGGTTATTAGGGCCAGGGGAAAAATGTGGTGGTTTGATTCAGGTCTCCCCCATAAATTTAGGTATTCTGAATGCGAGATTCCCAACTGATGGTGATTTGGGGATTAACACCTCCTGGAGGCAGTGTATTGTTGGGGGTAGGTTTATGGGTGTTATAGCCAGCTTCCTCTTGCCAGTGTTTGGCCCATTCTCCTGTTGCTGTTTTCCAGGAGGTGATGTCCACCCTCTGCTCATGTCATCATTTTCCCCTGCCATCATGGAGTTTCCCCTCAAATCTATAAGCCAAAATAACCTTTTATTTTATTTTCCACAAGCTGCTCTCGGTCAGGTGTTTTCTGCCAGCAATACAAACCTGGCTGCAACTCACCCCATGTATTCTGTCCCTCTATTTGCCTGTGTGCTATCCCCTTCTTACATCCTTCCCTGTGTCTCCTCTCTCCAAGCCTCACTGTAGCTTCCTTGCCAATACTCCTGATGCTTTCAGCAACTTATAAGTAAATCAAAATACTGCAAGTTAGGATCCATATATAAGAGACAACATATAGCATTGGTCTTTCTGAGCCTGGGTAACCTCACTTCCTATAATTTTTTTCCAGATCTACTCATTTTCCTGGCATTTTCATAATTTCATTTTTCCTTTTCTCTGAATAGAATTCCTTTGTGTACCACACCTTCACTACCCATTCATCAGTTGAAGGGTATCTGGGCTCTTGCATATTCTAGCTGTTATGAGTAGAATTTCAACAAACATGACTGAGCAAGTATCTCTGTAGTAAAAATAAAAGTCTTTAAGGTGTATGCCCAGGAGAAATATAGCAGGATAAAATGGTAGATCATTTTTAGATTTTTGAGGAACCTGCTTAATGATTTCCATAATGGATGTATAAGTTTAAACTCCCACCAGAAGTGAATATGGTTTGCTCTTTCCCCACACTTTGCCAGCATTTGGTGTTTTCTTTGATGTTTTGATTATAGCTATTGTGGATGGAGTGAATGGAATTTCAAAGTAGTTTAAATTTAGCCGGGCGTGGTGGTGCACACCTTTAATCCCAGCAATCAGGAGGCAGAGGTAGGTGGATCACTGTGAGTTCAAGGCCACCCTGAGAATACAGAGTGAATTCCAGGTCAGCCTGGGCTAGAATGAGACCCTACCACAAAAATACAAAACAACAACAACAACAAAAAAAGTAGTTTAAATTTGCATTTCACTGGTGGCTAGAGATGCCACACAATTTTTACATGTTTATTAGCAATTTGTATTTTTTCCCCTTTGAGAACACTATTCTCAAATTAATGACAGGATTGACTGATATTTTTATTACTTAGCATTTTTGTGTGCTTTGTATATTCTAGATATTATTAAACATCTACAGTTGTATGGCTGGTGAAGATTTTCTCTCACTCTGGAGGTTGTCTATTAACTCTTTGGTCCTTTTGGGGTGGATTTTTGTACAGAGTGAGAACAGAGGGTCTAGATTCATTCTTTCACATAGGATTATCTAGTTTCTCCAGAATTATTTCTTGAAAACACTGTCTTTTCTCCAGTGTGTATTTTTGGCCTCTTTGTCAAAGATCAAGTGGCTGGAGTTACTAGAACTTATATCTAGACCTTCTATTCTAATCCATTGGTCTATGAATCTGTGTTTGTGTGGCACCATGCAGTTTTTATTACCATGTCTTTGTACTTTATCTTGAATTCAGACATGGTAATGCTACCAGCATTGTTCTTTTCTTTTTTTAATTTTTTAAATTATTTTTATTATTTATTTTTGGAGAGAGTCACAGAGAGAGAGACAGACAGAAAGGGAGAGGGAGACAGATAGAGATGGGAACGAAATCCAGATGTGTTCACCCCCTTGTGGGCAAGTGCGGCATTGTGCCCTTGCGCCACTGCATCTGGCTAATGGTGGGACCTGGAGATTGGAACCGCTGGAGATTGGAACCAGCGTTCTTAGGCTTAGCAGGCAGGCGCCTTAACCGCTAAGCCATCTCTCCAACCCCAGCATTGTTCTTTTTTGCAAAGATTACTTTTGGCTGCACTAGACCTTTTATACTTCCATATGTATTTTTTATTTATTTATTTATTTATTTTTTTTGGTTTTTTGAGGTAGGGTCTCACTCTAGCCCAGGCTGACCTGGAATTCACTCTGTATTCTCAGTATTCTCAGGGTGGCCTCAAACTCACAGTGATCCTCCTACCTCTGCCCCTGAGTGCTGGGATTCAAGGTATGCGCCACCACGCCCAGTTCTTCCATATGTATTTTGAGGCCATACTTTTCTATTTCTGTGAAGAATGGAGTTACAATTTTTTTTTTTTTTTTTTTTTTTTTTTTTTTTTTTTTTTTTTTTTTTTTTTTTGGTTTTCAAGTTTTTCGAGGTAGGGTCTCATTCTAGCTCATGCTGACCTGGAATTCACCATGTAATCTCAGGGTGGCTTTGAACTCATGGTGATCCTCCTACCTCTGCCTCCCAAGTGCTGGGATTAAAGGCGTGCACCACCACACCTGGTTGGTGTTGCAATTTTGATTAGAATTGTATTGAATTTGTGTATTGCTTATGGTAGGATAACCATTTTCATGATATTTATATAGGATTTGGGGTTTCAGGAGGGGTCCCCAAGTTTATGAACCCTAATTTGGGGTCCTGTTATATTTTTAACAAAGAATTGATAAAATGAACTCAAGAAGGATAAATTATGAGTAGTGAGTTTATTTAGGGAAAGTCACAATTTGGGGGTTAACTTAAGGGAAATTGAGATCTAGGAAGAAGGGTACAGTGGTATCTGTCTTTAATGGTAAGGTGGGTTTCTTGAAGACAGCAAATGGATGGATCCAGTTTTCTGATCCAGTGTGTTAACTTTTGTAATACTATTTTTTTATTATTTTATTTTATTTTTATTTATTTATTAGAGAGAAAGAAAGTATGGGTGTGCCAGGATGTCCAGCCACTGTGAACGAACTCCAGATGCATGTGCCACCTTGTGCATCTGGTTTATGTGGGTACTAGGAAACTGAACCTGGGTCCTTAAGCTTCACAGGCAAGTGCCTTAAGTACTAAGCTATCTCTCCAGCCCTAACTTTTATCTTTTGATTAGGGAGCTGAGTCCATTGATATTCTGAGTTAGAACTGAGAGATGTGAGTCAAGTTGAAGAATTTGTGGAGGTTGATGTTTGCTTGTTTTTCATTTGCTTTCATATCAGTTTTAATTTTAATTATTATTTGCCCTCCTGTAGCCTCATAAGTATGTTTATTCTTATCTTTACTGCAAAGTATTTCATCCAGTATTTCCTTTTAAAAGATATATTATTTTATTTATTTGAGAGAAAGAGACAGAGAGTGAGAATGGGCGTGCTAGGGCCTCCTGCTACTGCAAACAAACTCCAGACACATGTGCCATTTTGTGCATCTATCTTTACATGGGTACTGCATAATCAAAACCCAGGTTGTCAGGCTTTCAGGCTTGGCAAGCAAGCAAGTGCCGTACCTCTGAGCCATCTCCCCAGCCCTCCACCCAGTATTTTATATAGGGGTGAATCAACGTTCATATATTCATAAAACTGGCTTTTTTAGTGGGAAATTTTTCTTTCATCTATAATAAGGAATGATTTTGCTGGTTATAGTAGTTTAGGTTGGCAATCATGATATTCAAAATCAGAAATTCACTATTCCAAACCCTCTGGCTTTTAAATTTTCCATTGAAAAATCAGAAATAATTCTGATGGTCTTTCCTTTGCAAATGATGAACTGTTTTTCACTTGCAACTTTTAGTACTCTTTGTTTTCTGTGTTTATTGTTTAAACTATAATGTGGTATGGAGAATTTCTTCTCTGATCCTGTCTACCATTCTGTGTGCCTCTTGTACCTGGATGGGTTTCTCTTTTGTGACATTTGGAAACTTTTCTTCTATATATTTTTTGAAAATATGCTTTATGTCATTGATTTTTAGTTCTTCCCATTTTTATATGCTCATGATTTGAATGTTTGGTCCTTAAAAGTTGTCTTTGCAGTTCCTTTGTGTTCTGTTAATATTTGTTTTTGAACTTGTCATTGATTTTGGCCTCACAATCTATTTCCTCTGTCTTGTCCTCAACCCCTGATAGTGTACCCTCCACATGATCTATTGGTGAGGCTACTAGGAGCCTTTTAATTGTTATGTTATTTTTGATTTCCATTATGTTTTTCTTCAGTGTCTCTACCTTTTTACTGAATTCCATTTTTATTTCTTTCTTTTACTTTCTCATTGTGTCTTGGAATTTGTTCCTGCATCTGATCATGTCTTCTTTGAATTCATTCCACTATTTATTGCATTCTTTTGGTTAATTCTCTTCCATTTCATTCAGTCACTTGTTCATGACTTTATTAAGCTTGTTGAATATGCTTACTGTACTTGCATTTTGGAATTGGTTTTTCTGGAGTTTTCTCTAACTAGTTTTAGTTAGAGGGTCCCACTATGGAACTAGGCATTCTTATGGGGAGATCTTGCCTTGGCTTCTTGTATAATTTGTTTTCTGTTGGAGCTTGCCCATCTGTAGATAATCCCTTGGTCTTACAGAGAAGACAGCAGCTATACTGGGCCCTGAGTTGAGTGTCCTACTCTGCCTTGTTCTGAGATGTGTGGCCAGGTGGTCTACACAGTGGACTGAGAAGGGTGAGCCCAGGGTAAGATACTGTTTGGAGTCCTGTGAGCTGCTCTGCATTGCTCAGGACCAGAAATGGACAGGCAGTCTTAGACACACAGGTACATGGGACTGTTAGGGCACAGGGGAAGAGCTTACCTATGTGCTGCTTGGCCTAGTCTACAGTGCTAGTCTGCAGTGCTCTGAGCTGGTAGCCATGAGATCTGGTCAAATGCACAGGGAAGAGCCCATGATACATTGTTTGCTAGGGATCCGAGGACTACTCTGTCTTGCTCAGGACCAGAATTGTCAAGTGTTCCTGGGCCCACGGGGGCAGTAGAAATGGTTGAGCTGAGGAGATGGGTTTACCTAGGTCATTCAAGGTTTAGTCTATAGTGTTCCTAGTCTAAGTTCAGCTCATCTTGAATAATACAGTTGTTCTTTGCAAGCATATCTTTTGTTTTAGTAAGTAGAAATGGATGTTATCCCCTTTCAGAATGGATTTATCTCCTAGGTCAAACACTGTCAAGTAATCCTACACTCAGTTCTCAACATCCTCTTCCCCTTAAGCCAATTCTAAATGAACTTTTTCCCTAAACGTCTGTCCTTTCTCAACAATCTCAACTTTAGATCAATTTCTCTCTTTTCTTTCTGAACAACTGCTTTAGACTTCAGTCTTTGCTCTCAGTGTTTGTTTCACCTTCGTCCTCTTCAAACCTCCACAATTCCACTTGAGATATTTTTCCAAAGTATAGTATTTTTTACAGTGTTAGGGATCAAACCTAGAACCTTATACATACTAGGCAAATGCTCTGCCATTGAACTACATCCAAACCCCAAAATCTAAGTTTGGTCATGCATTTCCCCTCTCTAAATCCCTCTAATAGTTTGCCATCAGCATCTCAAAGCATGTGCAAGGATCACCTACACTGGAAGAAACTGTTTCCAACATAGATCACCAAGTATTATTCTTCACACCTGGTCCCGAATGTCTCAGAAATAAGAAGAATCCTGATGTAGTCAGGGTTGGTGTTTAACTGCATGCTACCACAGTCTTAGTTCTATGATCTTATTACCTTTCTATCACCTCTATCTTCAACCTATCATGAAGCCCTGTAAAATTTCTCATGTCCCTTTAAGATCTCTGTACTTTTTCTTTAAGCTGTATTTTCATGCATCCTGTTTCTTCTCTCTCTGTGCCTCCATGCCTATCTAATAAGTACCAATAATCTGTCAACTTTCAGTGGAAGTTTTTATTGCTCTCAATTTCCCAGTTTGATTTTTTAAATTTATTTATTTATTTATTTATTTATTTATTTATTTATTTATTTCAGGGTGGAGGAAGAGAGAGAACAGGCACATCAAGGGCTCTTACCACTGCAAACACACACCACATACATGTGCCACTTTGTGCACCTTGTTTTACATGGATATTGGGGAATTGAACCTGGGCTAGCAGGCTTTGCAAGCAAGTACCTTTAACCACTAATCCATCTCCCCAAGCTCCAGTTCAATTTGAAAGCCAGCATATTGTTTGTCAAATAACCTCTATAAAACCGCTTTGCCATTATTTGCTTATATGTGTGTTTGTGTCTTTTAGGTATCTACAAGTTTCTTAACAACTATTGACACATCTTGCTCAGGTTTATATTTTTAGTGTCAACCACAATGCTCAGAAAACATTTGTCAAAAGGTTGAGTTGAATAAATAAATGAGAGGGAGAGGAAGTGAGTATAAGAGTGAGCAGATGAATTACTTAGCCATATGTGGAATATTACCTTAGCAAAAATAATCTACTACAAATTTTATTTTATGGTGTTTAAACTGAACAGTAAATACTCACTTATTCAGCATTATCAAACACACAATTTTCTTTTGATTCTCTCCCCAGTTTCTTTTTTTCCATCTGCTAGTCTGGCACAATTACATTTCCTACCTCAAGGTGGAGAAAATTAATTGGGCTTGTAAATAATGATAAATTATTCAATGTCTATAAAATGTTCTCAATATGAAAAGCAGTTCATCACCTCCAAGCATTTTTATTTATTAGGAACTAAATTGATATGTTGTCAATATGTACACCACAGCTGTGATTTATGTTCTAACTATAATAAACTTTATTTTCCATCTAGTTCTAAAAGCCAGTTCTACCTTTCCTTCTGGTATGTACGTTACCACTATGGCATGAACTTTTCTGAGGAGAGGTGAACAATCATTTATTCAACCCCAGCCAATAACAGACCAAAGAACAATTCCACCTAAGTCTAGTTTGGTGAACCAATGAGTTTATTGGGTTTATTAACAGAAACATGGGTCACTGGTTACTTACAAAAGCATGGGTGTCCCCAAACAGGCACGGCACTGAAAAATCTTACCTCAGTGTGCATGAATGATGTCATCCCCATAGCTTCACAGATGTAATTTTCTCTTCAGTTAGCCTTACACCCTCTATGTACTCATCACCCCCTTAGACAACATGCAGCTGAAACAGAATCACATATAGCTGGGAGAGGCTCAGGAGATAGTAAGTGGCTGGAATCTCAGATGAGGATCTAATGACTATCCTCACTGTCTCTTTATATGAGGGAATATCAGCAGGAATTATGTTGTTAAAGGTTTTCTGTAGGCAATCCCAGCTGCTCTGATTAAGTTGGTAACAGCTGTTATACTTGGAAGACAGCATCCCACAACCAATGGTGCAGAGCAGCTAGCTCACATAGCTGGGCTCTCATTCTGATGACCTGGCTTAATTTTGACCCTCAGTCTTGGGAGGCTGTGAGTTGGTTGGGCTCAGGTAAACTCAGATAGACTTGTGTTGACATATAGTTACCATGAGTTCAGGATACTTCAGAATTTAGCTAAGCCCAAGGGTTTTAGCCAAGCCAAAATTTCATGTTAAAAGCTAATATAGGATTAAAAACTGCCTACCTGAAAGCAACTAGACATTTAAAGAACACCACACTCGAGGGATCTATTACAATATAAAGCAAAATACTTAAAAACACAACAAAGATACAGTATGTAATTTTCAATTTATTCTTGGTAAGTACATTCATATAGTCTGTACACTTGTCAATGAAATATAATTTTTCTCATGAATTGCAGCAATAACTGGTCATGACTAAACTTCACGGTCTTTTCTCCTATGTCTGTTATTTTACTTGTTCATTGAATCAAAAGGTGTGTGGAGCAAAGTAATTCCTTATTTATTATTCGTGGCTATTACTATGCCCATTTTATAGGGGAAGAAACTGAGTCTGGGAGACATTTCTTCTTATTCTATATATAAACACAGGCAGATGGTCAGCAGTACTGGTTGTCAAAACCACTGGTGGCTTAAGTCAGTGTTCATGCTAACAGCTGTTGTCACGCTCCCTTCCTCCTAAGACAGTAAGAAAAGGTCAGACTGCTAATCGTCAAGGGCCAAGACTGATTGGAACTAGGATTTCAGTACAACTTAGAAAAATCCTTCTGAGTGTTCCTACCCTGGTTTCCTTGAACTCATTTTTTTAGTTATTTCATACGGAATTGAATATAAGGCCTGTAGCAGTTGCCTAGCTCTGACAGTGGCTTTCACAGAAATGATGTGGGGCTTATGACTGACATCAGGAACCTTGGCAAACCCCATGCAGCCATCATGTGCAATGGCCATAGAGCCTCTTTAATGAGCACCTGCACCCACAGCTTTGTTTCTGGAAGGGATCTTTAATGACAGTGTAAGATTCACCTCAAAGTGAACATTTTGAGCTCCAAGATGAGAAGAGGAAAAGGAGAAATGTCTGATGCTATGATCAAGGCAATGGACTTTTTTCATAAAACACATGTGAAATATGCTGGTAAAACTCAAAACTATTTGAGATTTTTTTTTTTTTTGGAGTTTGATATTGTCAGAAAATCAGTGATACCTGAAGAAAACACTGTGGCAATTATAGCATGGCCATTTGTGGCAGTTACCTTCTCATTGCTAGGACAAAACTCCTGACCATAAGCATCGTGGGAAGAAAGGGTTTATTTTAGCTTACATTCAGGAAGGAAAGTTTTATCATGGCTTGTGGTAGTTTAAATAGATGGCCCCAAATATATTCAAGATCTTATTAAAGTTCCTAACTTAGATCTACAGCCACCTGGCTGGAGGAGGTGTCGCTGGGCGGAGGATATTAGGGTCTAGCCCGAAGGTGTGGTGGTGGATTTGGATGTCCAATCTAAAGATATGCAAAGTGCTAAGTTCTGCCTGGAGTTCCTATAGAGTGCTTGCTTGCCTTTTGGTGGTGGCTTGTAGCTTTTCTCTCTGCTTAGACCTGTAAAAGCAGGCCAGCTTTTTCTGCCATTATGGAACTTTCCCTTTATCTTCAATAAATTCCTTCCTCCATAACTATGCCTGGTTTGGCAGTTCATCTCAGTGACCTGAAACTGTCTGCTACAGTGGAGAAAGGATGCCAGGCCTAAGAAGGAAACTTGGGTTATATCTCCACATATGCAGGAAGGAAGTAGTCTGATGAAGCTAGCTAGCATTAGCAAGGGAACTGGATTAAAAATCCCAAGGCTGCCCCCAGTGACATATCTTCTCCAGCAAGATATCAGTTCCCTAAGTTCACCACAACCTTCCCAAATTGCAACAAACAGGGGACCAAGTGTTTGTAAGGGTCTGAAAATCACTGAAGAAAGAGCCCAGAGTCAAATAGTATGTAAAAGCAAAGAGTGTTTATTCTGCAGAATCAGCCAGCATGCTGGGGTCAACCATTCGTACAAAATGGCAACCCCAGGAGGAGCTCACAGGCTCTTTTAAGCTCAGCTAAAGGAATTTTGGCAGGCTTTTAGTCTTTTAACATGATTGGCTAATTTGTTTTTTGTTTGTTTGTTTGCTTGTTTGTTTTGAGGTAGGGTCTCACTCAGGCTCAGGCTGACCTGGAATTCACTATGTAGTCTCACGGTGGCCTGGAACTCTTGGCGATCCTCCTACCTCTGCCTCCTCAGTGCTGGATTAAACACGTGCGCCACCACGCCCAGCTCTGATTGGCTAATTTGAACAGTAACTGTAGTTGTGGTGTTTTGATTGGTCTTAGGGTTTTGGTGGCTAGGTCTAGGGGAATTCTAAGTGGCTGAGGTAACCTCCTAACAAGTGATTTGCTAAGCAAGTGGCAGTTACATGTCTATACCTTTGATTGATTGTGGTGAAAGGGACAAGTCTGGTGACTTTACTGGAACTGACTCAGCCTTTTTCTGGTCAGGATAGCCATTGATTAATGGCTCTTTGTTTTAGGTTTCCCAGAAATCTTGTCTGTCCCTCCAGGAAATTGAAACTTGGGCCTAGCTAGGTTGGTGCCTTATTGAAGCATGTCATGGTGCCAGTGCGGTCCCTTCATTCCCCGCCCCCCCCTTGAGTACAGCCTCATCTCAAATCCTTGAGATGTATCTAAAGGTTGGTATTGTTGTTTTAGAACCATTAGCTGTACTGTGGCTAAGAGATCCTTAACAAATTTGATCAAGGCATTAATAATACAGGGCCCACAAGTGAGGGCCAGGAACAAAAGGATAAGGGGACCTGTCAGGGCAGAAATTAAAGTTGTTAGCCAGGGGGACCAGGTAAACATAGATTTGTACCAGCTTTGGGATTGTTCCCTTTTTAATTTTTTAATGAAGCCTTTTCTTAAGTATAGCTATAGATTTTTTTACACTGCCAGAATGATTAACTTAGAAACAGCATTCCTCCTTTAAAGTAACACAGAGACCACTTTGTTGTAGGAATAGTAGGTGTAAACCTTGCCTGTTTTGTAGAACTACTTTAGCTAGAAAGAAGCACTTCATTAGTAAGGTCAGTTATCTATTTAAGATCCATTGGAGCAGGAAGGGGGATATCCATACATTTACATAAGAGGTTCACTTGGCTCTTAACAGGGCAAAAGGAAGGAGTTCCATCTGTCCTTTGCCAGTCTCTAGGGTTAATTTAAAGTAAAACCATCAAGCCAAGAATAACACATGCCAGAGCAAGGTAAATGTGCAAAAGGTTTAAAGGCTAAGTGGAGCACCCCATTTGCATTTTCTTTAAACATCAATGCTAAACAATAAAATGAAAACAGTAGTTAGAACGAAAACCTAATTTAATGCTTCCTCAAAGACTAATAAACTTGAGAGTGATCAATTGATGACTACATCTGAAATCATAGAAAAACTACATATGCATTGTCTAGAACCTTTTTACATGAGGACTAATCAAGAATAAGTGTTGAAATAATTTGTTGATCCAACCCATTTGTGGTGTCATTCATTTTCTCTGAAGAAGAGTGATCCATAAAGCAGTGCTCTGTGGCTGTGGGGAAACTAATCCATGAAAGAATATTACCCATGCTGATCCCTTTGCCTTCAGCACCATAGTCCATCCTAGAATACCTGTCAACATAATTGAAACTTTGCAACACAGCCCCATGTACATAAGGCAGCTGTCTTAGTCTCTTCATCTTTATTTGATCCTATTTTTTCATCTCCATACAATTCCTCTGTCAACTCATTTTTATAGGTAAATTTCCCAGGAAAAAGAACCTAATGTTGAAATTACCATGATAATGGTTCTTTCATAAAGAAGAGAAGGACAGAAAAAAGGAAGATATTGCACTGCACTGCAGTGTGAGTTCCCAGTAGATCGTACAAGGTCTCTGGAATTAGAATTGGTTTGTATTATTGCCCTGAGGAAAAGTAAAGTTGGAATTTTGCACCTTGCATTGACTACAGATTACCCACCTTCAAGCTGCAGCAGATCATGTTAGAAAGGATCATTCAGGAGAGGGATTCAGCAGTAAGGCATTATGGTCAATACACAGTTGAAGAAATGAGAGCCCCTGTCTGGGAGAGGAGACCTGAGTGGTGTACCATACTGCCTTCCACAATTGGGCTCTTAATTTTACTTTTCTGTCCTACATTCAAGTCTTCTGTTTCTCATAGGATTTCTGGCTTTGGTTTTAGATATTCTTTTGGGCTCTGCTTTTGTCTTCTTTTGTGTCCTTTTTTTTTTTTTTTTTTTTTTTTTTTCAGATTTCAAGATGCATTTGCCCTCTGCAAAGACTGGGATTAAGACAGTACAAGCATAAAGGCAGAGCTGCTGTTCCTATTGGAAAGTAAATTCTCTGCATTCCACTCCAAGAAGGATTATAGATAATTAAATAAAAGACACATATAACTTTCCTGCCTTTCTAATTCCCTTCATAATCTCTCTACAGGAATTATGGCAGCCTTTCTGCTTTGAGGACTTGGCTAAAGTTTCTGCTTTAGCCAGGATGACATTCTTATCCTAGACACATATATAAGCTTAAAATCCACTTTACTCTCAATTATTTCACCACTGTCTTGCCTCCCTTAGACTCTCAGTACACACCACCTCTGGCATTCTTTATACACTTGCTGATGTAATCTTGGCATTCTTCTTTTGCTAGTTATTGTTCATATTAGCAGCTATGGGCTTCTTATACTTTAAAATAATTTTGTTTCCATATGTTAACTGTACAAAATAATGGGCTCTATTATGGCATGTTCACCCTCTATTACCTCTGTTGTCTTCCTTTTCCTCTCTGTTGGTCCCTTTCTTCTTGCTAAGTTGCACCCTTTTACTTTCTTGTCTATTTTTTTAAGTCTGGATTCTGCATATGAGTGAAAGTATGCACTATTTGTCTTCTGAGTATGGCTTTTTATTGCTTAACATGATGGCCTCTAGTTACATACACTTTCCTGCAAATAAAATATTGCCATTATTTTTCATTGCTGAATAAAATTCAACTGTGCATAGAAACCATTTTTAACTATTCATTCACTATCATGCATGTAGGCTGGTTCTATTTTTCAGCTATTTTCACTATATGACAAACATGATAGGACTCCTGTATACTGATTTTGATTCCTAGAATACATTTCTAGGATCAGGTTAACTACATTACACGGTTGTTTGAATTTTAGTTTCTTCAGAAGTCTCCATACTAATTTCCAAAATGGATACATCAGTTTACATTCCCACTAGCAGTGCATAAAGTATCTTCTTTTCCCATATCCTCACCAGCCTTTATGATCCTTTGTTTTCTTGATTATAGCCATTCTGACAAGAGTGAAATTGAACCTAAATGTAATTTGTGTTTGCACTTCCATAATGGCTAAAGATGTTAGACATTTTTTCATGTTTATTATAGTTTCTACTTCCTATTTTAAGAATGCTCCCTGCAGGGGTTGCAGGATAAAGTGGATAAAGTGCTTTGCATGAAAGCATGAATAGTGAGTTAGGATCCTTAGAACCTAAATAAAGTCAGGAAGTATAGCCCTAATGACAGTGTAAGAAAGGAATCTCATGCAAGAAAGGAGACAGGGACAGGGGAATCTGCCAGAAGCTGTTAGTGACTCTACCTCAAACAAGATGTAAAGTGAGTGATTACCTACCTGAGGCAAAAGCTCGGACTCTATTGCTGAAGACACCATATTCTATTAACACAGAGCAGGGAGAGACCTGGCTGGAATTCAGAAGAAAGCCAGTCCCCAAACAGTTAGCCTGTCTAGTGCTGGAAAGCGCTACGTGAGCTACTGGAGGAAAGTGGCCAGCAGAGCTTTGAGCAACCAAAGATCTAAGCTATTCAGAAGTAAACACCCTGACAGGATGTACATGCCAGTTCAATAGTGGCACACAGCCTCAGTGGGTAAACAATAGCTTTCTGATTGGCCTGCTAAGTGTAAAGGAACCCATATCTGGAATTGGGAACCAGACCAGAATCCCATGGAGACAAAGATTATGTTCTCCATTGTCAAGCTCTCACTAGTCTTTGGCTAAAAGAGGGGTTAAATACATCAAATTCTCCCTAAATTAATAATGCTTATCCCTCTTAAACTATGCTGACTTCACGCTCTGCTGGATAATCTGTTCTTCTTTTTCAGAACGTAGCAAGACAGGAGGAGATAAACTACCCCTCACACTTCAGCCAAGCCACAGCTGAAACCACAGAATTGTATAGATGAGCATGGGAGCTGCTTCCATGCTGAACCTGATAACCAACACCACGGTGTAGGAGACAGACCCTGAGGATACTCAACACTTTCCAAAGCAGAGACTCCTAAAATCTCATCACTGAAATAGACTTAAAACTCACCCACCACAGCTTGGGGAATTTTGTGGAAGATAGGGAAGAAAGATTGTAAGAGCCACAGGTTGAGACATCATGCCCAGAGCCATAACTGACTTCTGCTCCCACAATGCCTAAACCACAACCCCATGGGGAATACCTGCAACCCCACTGTGGAGTTTCCCCAGTAGAATGGGGGAAAGGATGAAGGAAAAGAGGGTATCAACACATGATACATATATGAAATATGCTGTTAATAATAATAATTTTTTTAAAGATGGAAAGTGAGGACCAACACCTAAAAGTTGTCTTTTGACATCTACACACACTGTGGCATTCAGGCACCTGCACTGACAAACAAAGAACACGTACACAACCATCATACACATACAACATGTATATATACCCCCCAAAAGGAGTCATTTGTTCCATCCATTTGCCCATTATCTATTGGATTATTTTTTCTTTGTGTGTTCATTTCATTAATTATTTATGAATAACTTAAAAACACAAATACTGAGTTCAGATCCCCAAAACCTACATAAATAAATACTCTGGATATATATACATATATATGTTCGTTTGTTTGTTTGTTTGTTTGTTTGTTTTTCGAGGTAGGGTCTCACTCTGGCCCAGGCTGACCTGGAATTCACTATGTAGTCTCGGGGTGGCCTTGAACTCACGGTGATCCTCCTACCTCTGCCTCCCGAGTGCTGGGATTAAAGGCGTGCACCACCACGCCCGGCAATACTCTGGATATTAATCCCCTACTAGTTGAATAGCTGGTAAAGCTTATCACCCATCCATTCTGTAGGCTCTCTTCACCCTAATAATTATTCCCTTTGTTTGCAGAATCTTTTTAATTTGATGAAGTCTTTCTTCTAACATCTTGCAATTATTTCGTGAGCTATTTGCATCCTGTTCATAAATCTATTGCCTGTATCTACAATCTTGAAATGTCTTCTCTGTTTTCCTCTAATAGTTTTCAAGGTTCAGGTCATCCATTTATGCCTGTGATCAAGTTTGAATTGATTCTTGTACAGCATGAGAGATAAGGATCTAGTTTCACTCTTCTGTGTGCTTTTAGGTGCTCTGTTACTGCTAAACTGTCTCATTATGATTGCACCTCACTGATCAAATCAAACGAGAATCCATGTGTTCAAAGAATATATGTTTTTCTTTGGTTGGTTCCTATAAAGAATACTTGTAGACTGGGTAAATTATAAGCAACAGAAGCTATATATCTAGTGTTTCCGGGAGCTAGGAAGTTCAAGATCAAGGTTTATTGTCTGCTAAGGTCCTTATAGGTAATGTTGCTGCACACATGGCATAGGACAAGTAAGCGCCCTTGCATCTCCTTGAAAAGGCACAAAAGCCATCAATGACCCAATTCCTCCCAAGTTCCTACTTGTTACTTTTGCACTGGAGATTAAGTTTCAACCTCTGAATTGGTGAATGGTACACCATTCAAGCCATGCCAGTGGTGCGATCTCCGGGTATCTTCCTCCCATGACACAGAAGAGGTCTGAGAAAAGTGGAGAGCAGACTTTGACAGAGAGAGAGATAGTGTGAGAGAGAGATAAAAAACAGAAACACATATCCAAGAAGACTTAGAAGAGCTGGAGAATAGAGCAAAAGATGATGGTTTTTTTCTCATCCTGTAACTTGGAACTAGAGTGTTAGTATCATGAAAAATATTAGGATAATGAATTATGTCATTAAAAGCTTATGCAGGTTTAAATTTTACTTTTATATTTTTAATTCCCACAATTGAAAGACTTACTTTCATAACTCTAAAATTGTGTGCTAATACCCTTTTTCTTATTGGAATAAAAACTTCTTTTCTCTTAAATATTAGAAACTTCTCTTCCCCCATAGTATTTCAAGATGAGATAATTTACTAATTATGATTCTGTGAAGAAGAATAATGAACTAGTTTGCAAATAATCATTATATGGAGCATTCTATTTTAAAACCAGCTAATATAAAAGGTTATATTATAGTGAATTATCATTCAAATAAGGGTTATTATGTCACATATATTTTGCCAAATATCTGTGTTGTTCTTTAAAGTTTATTATAAAAGATTTCATTCTTTATTTAGCCTCCAGTGCCAGTTATTAGGGTTGGAAATTCTTTAAGCTACCATTTTCCTTGCTTTAGATGTCAAATTCTGCCATTCATATGACTAAAGATAAAAGACTAAAAGATAGATTGAGGTATAGTCAGAGTTGTTAAGGTCAAAACCTGGGTTCTGCATCCCCAAAAACTAAGTTCAGCCTCCAATTTTCAATAAGCCAATTAAAGAGACAAGTAAGAATGAAAAGCATATAAAAGGAGTTTTTATTCAACATAGCCACGTTTACATGAGGAAGACAGGCATAAAGAATCTAGTAACTACTGCCCCCCAAGTCCATGAAGTTTAGGTTTAAATAGAGGGTAAGAAGCATGTGTAACTAAGTAGTCCCTGTGAAAAGATAATCCTGTCCATCACTGACCCATCGTTGCCACAGCTCTAGTCTCGCCTTCTCCCAGCCCACGTTCTAAGTGTGAACATTTATCCCCTTAGAGATAGCGTACCAAAATATAAAGTTTAGATAAAAATCTCAAAAAACTATACAAATACACCAAGTCTATTTGTATATCTTCTGTGTCAGTCATGAACTTAGCAAAGAAGAAGTGTCTTTGTGTCATCAGAAAGCTATATTTTACCAGCAAAGTCAATTTTTTTTTATTATGGGAGGAAAGTTCTGCCATAAAATGCAAGACCACATTAAATGTGACATTGAATAATGTGGATTTAATTGTTTAAAAGTACTTTGTGTAGTAGTTGGGGTTTGACTTCCCTCAGTGGAAAAGGGGTAATGGGAAGATTGAAAAATCAGATGGCACCATGAACAAAATAAAGATATCAAATATGGATATAATACCTGTGGTGTATTTGTTCCATTTATTTTGTAACTCTTTTGACAATAGGAAAGATATACTAAAGACATTTGTGCTCACCCCTTTGGTTATGAAACAACTTACAAGCTAGACTCCAAAGAATTACAATTTCCCTAGAAGTTTCATGTTGATAAAGGAAAAGTTTGGGTCCTGGTGTCAGCCAGAGAGATTCTTTCCCAGAAAGACATTTCACATAGGTCTGAAAATTTATCAGATCACCTTTTAGGAGATATTGAGCTGAGACAAGAATGGGTCAATTATGTGTGTAACCACACATGATGGAGACTGCATTCTTATGCATAGCTATTACCCTCTTGTTTAACATAAATCTTATGTAAGAACCCTGAAGATGGATTTGGGGAAGGGGTGTCATTCTGTGAGTGACCATGACCACACAAACCTCCCAGAGGCAAAGATGAAAGTTTTTATTTGGGAAAAGCATGAGCTGCCAGGGCAGGTGATGAGGAGGCAGTTCCATGGTAGCTAGAGGTGACAGAGTGGTGAGATTGATAGTGAGCACTCTCCATCAGCGTCAGTGTAGCATGCTGTTATGACTTGGTCCTGAATGACACAGAGACTTCTTTCATATCATCCCTGTATTGACCTGGATTTGGGACAGTCACTGGCGACATCTGTTATAGAAAAGGTGAAGAAGGTGGGCTCTGTGCACCCTGTGAGAGGACAGAAGGAAGAATTATGGAGCTTGTTATGACATCAAAACACCAGGTGCAAGGGGAGGATGAGCACTCAGAGGCAAGGAAAAGAGGGCTTGGGGCAGGAGAGAAGAGGCAGAGGGGAAGCATTGTATTCAAGAGGAGCATATTGGGATAAGGGGAAGAATAGGAACATGAGAGAGTTTTAAGTTTGAGAGTGCCCATTGGGGTGGCAGTGTACTTACCTCTAGATGAGGTAGGGTAAAGGCTAAGGAAGGAGGGGGCCTGAGGAATAGCTCTGATCTGGGCTAAGACAAGTCAGAGGACATGGGATAAGGTAGGTGAAGTTAATCAGGGATAGGCAGAGGCAGAAGGCGTGAGTTAACGTTAGAATTTAGTATTGTAAGTCAGCATTCAGACAGATGAGCCTATTAGTCTGAATCATGGTTTATATTGTAGTTATTGTTAGGTCTGACAGGCCCTAATGTGGAGTCACCAAGGACAGCAGGATGGAGACAGAGACATAAGGAAGTGGATTATCCACATGCCTCAAGAAACTACCCAGCTATCCCATCCTTGCCTGCAATGCCCCAGGTCATGGTTTCCTGTCCCCTTATTTTGTAAATCACCCGGTCTCTGTTTGGGTGTCACACCTTGGCTATCTTAGATCTCCCCTCAGCTCTTCCTTTCCTTCCCCCAACTGAAACCCCTATAAAGCCCACTACATGAGGAACTCAGATGGCCTGTGCTCTGCTCTTATGAGTCAGTCCTGGCAGCTCATGCGTTTCCCAAATGAAGCTTTCATCTTTGCCTCAGAGTGATTTGCATGGTCGTGGTCACTCCCAAACCTTACAGTTATATTTTGTAGTTATATGTTTTTTTCTTACTGGGTGATTATGAACATGGGGGCTGCCAGAATTAACTGTGTATTTCAGAAGTCAATAATGGCACTGTAGGAGAGACTTTTAGGGACCTGTGAGGAGTTCTGTGACTCTCAGCATTGTCATCTGCTAGGATAAGCCAAAGCCATGCTGACCAAGTGGCCCTCCCTCTTTTGGGAAGCCTAGAGGACTGATTTTCCTCCAATGAAACTCTCCTGTTGCAGATACACTGACTTGGAATTCATCTCTGGGTCTCTATATCCTCTCTGATCAAGAAGACAGGTAACTTACCAGAGGCTACAAGTTAGCACTGTCCCATTTTCTTCTGTGGCCTTGTGACCTGGGAGCAGGAACCAAAATATTGGTCATCCTTTTAACTCCAGTGTTTCCAATTGATTTTGTCTTCTACGTATGGTTATTAATCACTCAGAGAGAATGTACATAGCAAAACAGATTATTTAAAAGGTGTAGAACATATCTGGTTAGCAAAGCAGATCTGGTTAGAGAATGACAAAATAGTTTAAAATCATTCTGATTGATATGTAAGTTTAGTTGTCAGGTGACAGTGTAAGATATATCTGGAACATAGAAAGCATACACATTTTATCTTTTATCTTTCTGTCAGTTATAAGTATAGGCAGAACATTTTAGTAGTCCTGAAAACATTTTTTCCAACTATTTTATCAATAACTTTAAGGCAATTGATTTAATCTAGAAATTGTATGCCAGGAAAAAGACAAGACAGTATGAAAACTTGGCATCTGTGTTTGAAAACAACGTTGGCTAACCTGTTTACCAATGTAAGTACCAATTATCCCCAAACTATAAGTAGAACAGCAATTTAAGATTATTTTTCTAGGGCAGGAAACATTTCTTAAGTATCAATATCTCTATACACAATGAACTTAAGATACCAGAAATGAGACTATTTTAATTAAGTGAAACCTTGACTGAGACTGATTATACATAGCTTAAGAATAAAACAAAGCCAGGTGTGGTAGCACATGACTTTAATTCCAGCACTCAGGAGGCAGAGCTAGGAGGATTGCAATGAGTTAGAGGCCACCCTGAGAATACATAGTTAATTCCAGGTCAGCCTGGGCCAGAATGATACCTTACCATGAAAAATCAAAAAATTAAATAAAATAAAACTTGGTTATTGTTGAGTTGAGCATGCCTGATTTTAACATACATTAGAGAAAATATGACAGACATTTTTAAATAAGTACCTTTTTTACAAGATAAGGGGGCAGGAAACCATGACTTGGGGGGGCTTGTTAGACAAGGAAGGGATAATGGCTGGGCAGTTTCTTGAGGAAGGTGGATAATCCACTTCTTGGTCTCTGTCACTGTTCTGCTGTCCTTGGTGACTCCATTTTTGGGAACCTGTCTGACCTAGCACATTCCACTTGAACTTTTATTTTGTTTCCCTTCCCATGAGGCCACATTGAATAAACCTCATTACTCGGATTTTTACTAATTTTCAAAATATTTTACTTTTTTATTTTTATTTAGTTATTTGAGAGAGAGAAAGAGATAGAGAAATAGGCAGGTAGAGAGAGAGAGAGAAAGAGAGAGAGAGAGATAGAATGGGCATGATGGGGCTTCTAGCCACTACAAAAGAACTCCAGATGCATATACCACCTTGTGGAGCTGGTTTACATGGGTCCTGGGGAATTGAACCTGGGTCCTTTGGCTTTGCAGGCAAGCAACTTAACTTCTAAGCCATCTCTCCAGCCCTGCTTTTCAATATTAATTGTCTCTTTAACTGGCCTACTGAGAATGGGTGGCTGAGCCTACTTGGGGTTGCAAGGGCCCAGACTTTGACCCTAACAGTTCTAGTAACAATTTCTCAAGTCATTTATTTCACACATTGCTACTTTTATAAGGGTCCTAAAATCACTAAAGAAAGACCCCAGAGTCAAATAGTATGTAAAAGCAAAAAGTGTTTATTCTGCAGACTCAGCCAGCATGCAGGGGTCAACCATTTGTACAAAATGGTGACCCACCCCCCAAAAGGAGTACACGGACTCCTTTTAAGTACAGCTAGGGGAATCTTCTAACATGATTGGCTAAGCAAGCAGCAGTTACATTTATACATCTTTGATTGGTTGGGGAAAAAGGGACATGTTTGGGCATGTCTGGGCATGTCTCCAGAGATGACAGGAACTGACTCAGCCCCCAGAGCCCACCAACTTAGGTATGCCTTTCTTGGTCATAGTCATTGCCTGGCTCTCTGGGAAATTGAAACTTAGGCCTAGATAAGGGGCGCCTTACTGAATCCTGTCATGGTATCAGTTTGGTCCCTTCATTCCCCCCTTGAGAATGGTCCCATCTTGAATCCTTGAGATGAATCCACAGGTTGGTACTGTTGTCTCAGAACCATCAATTGTACTGTGGCTAAGTGATCCTTAACAAATTTGACCAACGCATTAATAATACAAGGCCCACAAGTGAGGGCAAGCAGCAAAAGGATAAGGGGACCTGTCAGGCAGAAATTAAAGTTGTTAGCCAGGGGGACCAGGTAAACATGGATTCGTACCAGCTTTGGGATTGTTCCCTTTCCAATTTTCTTTCATGAAGCTTTTTTCTAAGTATAGCCATAGATTCTTTTACAACACCAGAATGATTAACATAGAAATAATATTCCTCCTTTAAAGCAACACAGAGACCACCTTGTAGGAATAATAGGTCTAAACCTCATTGGTTTTATAGAACTACTTCAGCTAGGGAAGAGAGGGAGTCTGGTAGATGTACAATAGATTTTTCTAATTGTTGTAGGTCTGCATCTATGGCTAGCCTTAGGGCCCTTGTTTTATAAAAAGTAAGTCTAAGATTTGGATAGAAAGAAACATTTCAATAGTAAAGTCAGTTATCTGTTTAAGATCCATCGTGCAGGATGGGGGTATCCATACATTTACATAAGGGGTACACTTGGCTCATAACAGGGTGAAGGGAAGTCCATCCTTCACCAGACTTTAGGGTTAATTCAATTAAAGTCTCCTTTAAGGTCTGGTTCATTCCTTTTATCTGTCCTGAACTTTGGGGATTGTAGGTGCAATGTAATTTTTAATTAATCCTCAGTGTCTTGGTCAATTTCCTAGTGATTTCTGACATAAAGGCAGGCCCATTATCTGATCCTATCTTGAGGGGCAACCCATAGTGGGGAATTATCTCTAACAGTTCCTTAACTATTATATGGGCTGTCTCAGACTTCATAGGGAAAGCTTCTATTTATCTTGAAAAGAAAGTATCAACATAAACAAGTAAATATTTATATCTATATTGACCTGGCTTTACATCTGTGAAATCAACTTCCCAATATCTACCTGGCTCTGTTCCCCTTTCTCTCTTGCCCCTATTGGTGGTACCAGAGGAGGCATTTGTCTGTTGGCAGGCCTGACAGCAGGTGGTGGTGTCCTTGATGACTGAGTCTGTACCTGGGAAGAAAAGCTCTTTCCTTATTAGCTCAGCTAGCTTGTTGCTGTCTAAGTGAGTTTCTTCATGTAGTTGTTTAGCCAGTCTCTGCCCTAGAACTTGGGGCAGCAACAGTCATCCATTCTTCAGTTGGTGCCATCCTTGTGGGGTCTGTTCTTTTATCAGATGAGAGGTGAGCTATAGGTCCTGTTCCATGTATGTGGGTCTCTCAGGAAGAGTGGGTAATGGGAGGGTGACCCAACAATCTGACTGATGATGAGAGGCAGCACTCTGCTGTTTGGTCTGCCAGTCTGCTCCCTCTTGCTTCAGTGGTCTCCCCTTTCTGATGGCCCAGACAATGAATTATAGCACTTTAGTAGGCACTTAAATGGCAGCCAATAAGTCCAAAATTTATTTTATTTTTAATGTCTTTACCTTCTGCCATTAATAGCCTTTTGTCCCTGGTAGATGGCCCCATGGACATGAGCCATGGCAAAGGCATAACAGCTGTCTGTGTATTCACTGTCTTGTCTTTTCCCAATATCAGGGCTTTGGTCAGTGTTATCACTTCAGCTTTCTGAGCTGATGTACCCTGAGGCAGGGCCTCAGCCCTTTCTTCCAAAGTCACCATAGCCACCCCGGCATACCTGATTCCATCCACGACAAAGCTGCTTCCATCAGAATACATCACCAGATCAGGGTCCAGCTGAGCCACTTCTATGAGATCCAGGTGGAGCCCATGGAAGGTGGCAGTGATCTGTCCACAGTCATGCAGAGGAATTGATGCCTTATCCGGCTCAGGTAGCAGGGAGGCTGGATTCAAAGCCACAGTTTGGTGAAACTGTATCCTTGGTTGATCTAAGAGCAAGGCTTGATAGTGGGTTATGCAGGAGTTGGAGAACCATCAATTGGGAGGGCTTTTCAGAAGAGCCTCTATCGCATGTGGGGCTGCAATTGATAAAGTCTGTCACAAGGTTAGTTTGTCTGTGTCCTTTGTCAGAATAGCAACAGCTGCAATAGCCTGAGGCAAGGGGGCCAACTGGTGACTACTGCTGTAACTTCTTAGACAAATAGGCCCTTGGGTGATGCCATGGCCCCAGTCTCTGGGTTAGGACACCCCTGGCTGTCCCCTTCTTTTCATCCATGTACAAGTGGAAGAGTTTGGTTAAGTCTGGAAGTACCAGGCAGTTTTTGGAATGTTTGTTTCTCATTTTCTGTCCAGTTAAAATCTTTTTTTTTTCCCCCTCTTGTAGCCTCATTTAGAGGCTTGACTAATTCAGCAAACCTTTGGGATCCAAATTCTGCAATATCCCACAGCTCCAGTGAATCCTTGGATTTGTCTCCGAGTCTGAGGCGTGCGGGTCTGAGTGATGGTCTGAATTCTAGAGGCCGACAGCATCCTTTTACCTCCTTGGGGTTCATATCCCAAGTAGGTTGCCTTATGCAATCACAACTGAGCCTTACTGGCTGACACAGGATAGCCCAGATGTTGTAAGGTGTCCAGGAGATACTCTGTGTCAGTGAGACATTGTTCCTCTGTTTCTGCAGCTAAGAGGAGGTCATCCATGTACTTCAGGAGTATTGCCTCAGGTGTCTTATTGTGAAAAACTTGCAAATCCTTATGGAGAGCCTCATCAAAGAGAGCAGGGGAATTTTTAAATTCCTGTGGAAGTCTAGTCCAGGTCAATTGTCCACTGGTGCCTCGTTCCATATCTGTCCTTTCAAAGGCAAAAATGGGTTGACTTCCCTTCGCCAATGGGATGTTAAAGAAAGCATCCTTTAGGTACAGCACAGTATATGTCTTTCAGGTGGAATGATACTGAGCAAAGTATAAAGGCTGTCTTGTGGGGCCTTGTGCCTTCTGGAAGGTAGCCACCATAACCTTAGTCATTTTCTTAGCCTGTATATCTTCAGAGTGTCTTTATTATTATATACCCTGGCCATAATCTCTATTAACTCTGAAAGAAATTTACTCTTAAAGCCTTTTATTTTCCGACTCTGCTTTCTTATATCTGGTGGAGACTGAGTTACAAAAGCAATGTTAATAGTTCATCTATTCTCAGGGGCTTCAGGATTTATGGAGGGGGAGGGGTATGTCCTACATGCTTCCTGCAGCCTTTCTAGGAATGAAGTGGAGGACTCTGTGGGCCCTTGAGTCCTTTCACCCACCTTCAACAAATTTGTAGGGCACCAAGCAAGTGGCTACCTGGAGGCCACCCATCAGAGTCCGGTGAAAGAGGTTAAGGAATGCCCTACCTTCAGAGGTGTTGGGATCCCAGTCCGGTTGTGTGGAAAGAAAACCTTATCAGTAACATTAAGGTTCTCCATGAGGACATCATTGGCTCCCAACACTAGTTTCTTGGCTTCCCTTCAGATTTTTTCATGTTCCTCTGTGGTGAAGAGGATCTGCAAGAGTTATTGACAGTCCTCCCATGTGGGCTGATGGGTGTAGAATACTGTCTCAAAAAGGGATAAAAGAGAACCTGTTTTAAATCAGATTTAGGTTTATAAATAAGAATGGGGGTGTTGGGGAATTGGACCTAGATGTTTAGGCTTCCTAGATAAGCACCTTAACTGTTAAGCCATCATTTATTTGATGCCCTTTTTAAAAAAATTATTTATTTATTTGCAAGCAAATATACATATATATGGAGAGAGAGAGAGAATGGGCACACCAGGGCCTCCAGCCATTGCAAATGAACTCCAGATGCATGTGCCTCTTGAGCATCAGGCTAACATGGATCCTGCAGAATCAAACCTGGGTCCTTTGGCATTGCTAGCAAATGCCTTAATTGCTAAGCCATCCCTCCAGACCTTGATGCCCTTCTTTTTATATCATCTATTTATATCCCAATATACATTTTAGGTAAGTCTGATGTTTGCCTTATGTAAGGAGTTTGTAACTTGATTAAGTACCTTGACTCAGTTTACCTATTTACCCTTTTGTCTACTGAGAAATTTCATCTAACAGACAAACAGGTATTCAAAAGAGAACTATAAAGATAAACAAAGTTTTATGCCATTTCTTATTCCCTTTTCCTTGTCGGAGATAATTGGCCATTTTGTCTGGACAGGGTCAGGGGGACATGTGGCTTAAACTTGCATGGGGTCTGAGATAAAGGGGGCATCATCCCTTTTTCAGAGTCCAGCTTGCCATGACTTTAAATAGCATATAACAGTAAGCAAGAACAAATGAAATGACAAAGCAGAGAGCTAAGCAGCCTGGCATTCCTTGTCTTACTCTGAAGTTGTCTGTTTTTACCTAGTTAATTTATTTTATCCATTTGTAATACATAAGGTGATAGGGTCTTGTGTATGTCTAACCTGGTTAGACCTCCAAAGAATATGAATTACATCTGTGTTTATGACTTTGTGACCCACCTAGCATAGGGCATCACCTGTGCCTAATGTAAGCAAAATTTGCATTAAGTCTATGCCCCTATATAATAGAGCATCCTTAAAAGTCTGTAAACAGTTTTAAAAAAATGTTTAACTTCAGGAATGGTGTTTAGGTTTAGCCTGAAAATTAGCTTTCTGTTCCTTTTAAAAGGAAATTAATGTTAGGCAAATTCTGGACTTTTTAGATCTCTTACATCATTTTTATATATGCACAACTTTATCTACATACTTTGACATTCTGATCTAAGTTCCATTCTAAAAAAGCATAAGCATTTTATGTCCAACAGTGACAAATACCTTCCCAGTTCTTTGACTCATTTCATCTCAACCCATAATTAACCATCTTTTTTATAAGACTAAAAATTACTACCCATTGAAAAAGAGCAAGTAGTTTGGCTTCAAAGACTCAACCATTTTTATTATTGGAAATTTGGAGAGAAAAAGCCTTAGTATTTAGGTCACCAAAAAATCTCTACCTGACAACCAGACTTGCTTTATAATTCCAATATATATGCCTTCAGATTTTATATAACCCATTGATTTAAGAAAGCTCCTATTAATAAACTCCATGAAATACATTTTCTATGAAAACATGACATCCATTTTGGGCATAATCTTTATCAATATTTCTAACACACTTGGAAATGCCCAAGAAAAGGGGGGCTCTCCACTAGATATTGTCAAACAGTAATGTATGAGACCTGGTCAGGATGCCCAGGACTCCCATACACAATACCTTTATCTTGATAAATGGTGGGAAGGTGCCTCTCTCTGGCCACCTCACATTGAAAGTCAGTCATTCATTCCTGCAAAAGATGGTTCATTTTTGCGGCCATGCTGTTAAACCCAGATTGTCTGCCAGGTGTCTGAAATCCTTGAAGTGTGACTGGACTGGGTCCAGTGGGGTGGAGCTCACCGCATGTCCCATGGTGTCTTATAAGAAAGTAAAAAGGATGAACAAGACACACACACACAGACACAGAAACAAATTCCCCGGGAAGTGAAAAAGAAACCAAAATGATGCAGACAGCAGCCTATTCTGTAAATGGGCTCTGCCAGACAAGCACCAGCTCATCAGTATTTACCCAAACCAGAGTCAGACTGGAGCTCTCTGGCTCCACCAGAAGAGGGTCTGGAGTGTCCTCGGAACTCCCTGGCCCCAAGGCATTAATTGGTGTCCTCCATGGGCCTCCAGATTGTGTCCAGACACCAGATTTACCAGAGAAACAAGGAACAGAGTAAAACAGAGACACACAACACATGCGTGCCCCAACTCACCAATTGGCAGAGAACCAGCAGTTCCCCTAGATAATGCTCCACTATTGAGTCTGTGGATCCCCAGTGATCCGGGATGAACTCCTAAATGTAAACATCTGAAAATTGCTGAAGAAAGACCCCAGAGTCAAATACTATGTAAAATCAAAGAGCATTTATTCTGCAGAATCAGCCAGCATGCAGGGGTCAACCATTCATACAAAATGGCGACCCTGAGAGGAGCACACAGGCTCCTTTTAAGCACAGCTGGGGAATCTTCTAACATGATTCGCTAAGCAAGCAGCAGTTACATTTGTACATCTTTAATTGTTTGGGGTGAAAGGGACATGTTTGCACATGTCTGGGCATGTCTCCAGAGACTTTACAGGAACTGACTCAGCCCCCAGAGCCCGCCACCTTGGGTATGCCTTTTTTGGTCATGGCTTGCCTCTCCAGGAAATTGAAACTTAGGCCTGGTTAAGGTGGCACCTTACTGAAGCCTGCGATGGCATCAGTTTGGTCCCTTCATCTTTTCTAGTCCAGGTACTAAAGGGTTAAAGAGAAATCTTGTGATAAACCAGTGGACGAAAAGAGACACACCTCTGTAGCTGGGATGCTCATATTCTAATAGAAAGAACAGATTTGATCAAAGAATGAAATACACAAATATAAAATATTCATTGTGCTATTGATATGTGAAGTTGGTGTGTCTTTGAGAGCAACAAGACATTTCTTGGTTTGGGGTGGGCAATAACTCAGGAGCTAGAGTTCTGGAAACTCACAACCTGAAGAAGACTCAAGAGAAAGCTATCTTCATTTAGGCAGTTTCAGTTAGCGACAGGAGCCCAAAGACAGAATCAAAAGATGCCACTCTATCAGGGCAGGAATGGGATCCACAACAACTGCAGTACCTCCTGCTGCCTCCAGTTTAGCACACTACCTAGGTGGGCTGGCATTTGAGATCAGCACCTTGAATCTACAAACTAATCAGGTCTTCTTACGTTACTGAGTCTGACAAAATACATCTTTCATCAGCTACAAAGGTTTGTCCTTGCTGTTTCCAGTTCTCTCTGTCCTCTTTCTGTCCTGTGATCTCTGTCTGGATAAGACTGACTCCCCTCACCCCTCTGCCACCCAGCCAGCCTGAGGGGGTAGGGGTAGAGAGCAGAGCACTGCTTCTTGGCCTGATCTCTGAGTCTACCACCTGTGCATTTCCTTTACACTATAGAACTACCATGTGGGTATTTTCTCTAAACTCTGGGCTACCTGTGTAATTTCTTTAAACTCAGGAAAGCCATGACTATATCTACCCATGTCTCCCTGCCTTGGCATTCGCTCTCCACTGTCCACATGGCAGGAGCTCCTTGAATTTTCTTTTCTCTCTTTACATTCTGTTTTTTTCCAGGCCCTCCACATGGGATCTCTGGCCACATGGGTGCCTTTCATTTGCTCTTATTTCCCTTAATAAATATAATAATTTAATAATTATCCTTCTTAGTCTTCTTTTTTATTAAATTATTTGATTAAAATTAAAAAAGAAATCTTGGGGTTCAAGCTCTTTCCTGGACCCCTAGCACCGTATTACAGAAAGGCCTGTGAAACTATGGAAAGATGGAAGAGAGATATGTAAGGAAAATGTGGAGGGAATAGTCTTCCAGATGCATGTGAAAAGATCCTAGAAAAAAAGACCAAAGCAGACATAATTACTTGGAAGTGATAATTGTGTCTGGGTGGTGAAAAACTCAAGGAAACAATGGATTTATGAAAAGGCATCCATTGGCATTTTAGTAGGTTCATAATTACTAGTTTTGGAAGTCAATAGGAACAGGAGACCAATAAAAAACAGGAAGTATCCCTTGGTTAGAGAATCAGTTACCCCCCCCCCAAAAAAAAAAAACCCAATCCAGCCACAAGCTGAGAGAACAGAAAAGATCACTCCTTCCCCAGTGTGCTATGGAGGAGTCTCTCTCACTAATGATTCCACAGGGAAAAAGAAACAGGAGTAGTATGTGATGTTGAAAGGAAAGTTGAACTATCTCCAGCAGGGCATTTTAATTACACGTGCACAAAGCAAAGCCATGCTTGAATCCTTTGCTAATATATCCACTTGGTCCCCAAATGTATGAGTTTATATAGAGTACCAATGACTTGGTTATAAAATAGTTATAGCATTTGGCATAATTATTATAAATATTTCACACAGTAGAGAAAAATATCTCACCACTTTCTTTATTTAAAACAGGTTTAATTAATGTCAAGTACTATAACAAGTGCTAATCTCCCCTGCTTGCCCCTCTTCCAACACTGGAAATGCTCCCTGATGCCTTATTTACCTGCAGACTTTAGAGTCTAAATGCACAGGAGGGAGTTGATACTTTATTTCTAAAGCTTTCTTTCCCTCTGTCTTGTTTCAGAGATGACTTCTTTCTTTCACTAAAAGAAACTATTCCCAAAGCCTCTTGGAAATTCCTTTCTTATAGCCAGGCTCTGTGCCTCAGCATGTCTTTCAAGGACCTACACAGACTCACACCAGGTTTATGGGTCTTAACAGTCAGGAGCAGGAATGTAGGTCATCTTTATTGGCCAGTGCCTAACAACTGGACTCCTTTCTCCCCTCTTCCTGCCTGTAGATTGACTCCACAGGGATCCTAAACAAGACAGGAAACTGGTTGGGGTGTCAAAAGAAAATGTCAAGAAAACAAAGAGAATTGTATTAGGCTTACAAAATAGCCAGGAGGGATTCTTCCTGTGAGCTGCCTGCCTTCCTCAACAGTGAAATGGCAGGCCTACTTAGAGTCAGCAGTTAAACATCAGCTCAAAGGATGAAATTATAGAGGAATGTCTCTGTGCTTATTAAACACTAGCATCATGCTTTATAATCCTAAAGCAGGACACATTAATTTTCTTAGCAATTTCATATATATATGATAGAGACAGAGAGAGAGAGAGAGAGAGGGGGAATGGGCGTGCCTAGCAGCCTCTCAGCCACTGTGAACAAACTCCAGACTTGTGCGCCCCCTTGTGGGCAAATGCAGCAAGTGCATCACTTTGCATCTGGCTAAACGTGGGACCTGGAGACGCAAAAGGGCATTCCTAGGCTTCACAGGCAGGTGCCTTCACGGCCAAGCCATCTCTCTAGCCCCTAATATAATATTTTGAGACATAGATCACTGAAGAGATTTATAAGAGTAGTTCTTGAATAAAATGTTTGTCTCTTAGCTGATGGTTGAACACAATAAGAGAAAAATAAAAGTATTCAGTGTTAGTTTCTTGTTGTATTCAGGCAAATAGTTCATATAGTTACCAGGAACAGAACGTCAAAAGGGTAAAATAATTGAACACCAAAAGGCATGTTACCATTGCCGTCCCAGGATTGAGAACAGATTATCTACATAGGGTTTACAAATTGCAGATTTTGTCTTGCTTAACATAGTTTTGTTACAAACTGCAGTTTGCCTAAATCCAAGAGATCTGTGCAAACAGTAACATCTCTTCAGGTCACAGGCGTTTGATTCTGGAGTTCCTAACCTTCTTAGATTATTACTGAAAATAACAAATCTGAAATTGATGCAGGATTTTGGGGCAAACATTCGGTCCCCAAGTTTAATAATCCCAATTTTGTGTCCGGTTCTATTTTTGGCAAAGAATTTATAAAAATGAACTCAAGAAAGATAAATTATGAGTGATTAAGTTTGTTGGGGCTGAGACAAACTAGGAGGATGTCAAAATAAGTGACAGAATATATGACCTCAAGAGCTGACTTTCTTTTTATAGGAGAGCAAGTGGTTGAACAATGAAGGACCATGAGTCCCATTCCATGGGTTTGAGGCTGCCATGTTCCAATGCAGCTGAGCTGGATATTTAAAGGGAAGAGACAAGCAGGGCAGAGAATGCGGGGGGAGGGAGGAGAAAAAAGAATGCAACTGGAACAGGGCTACTTATTTTGCTGCCTTGTTTTCATAGATATGACTCTTAGGTCTGGCTTGACTAGTTCTTAATGATAACCTGTTTGCTTGGTTTGGGCAATGTATAGCCGGGGACAATGGTTCCTGTGCAGCAGATGACTTATCAGGCTGTGGTTTGGGAAGTTATTTAATACCCTGTAGATGCAAAAGACACAGCTCTCCCCTCAAAAGGGAAAAGACATTGTTTATTCTGGAGTCAAATATGAGTGACCATGGCCTGGGAACACAGATATAGGTTACCCCAAGTTCCATGTTCCAATGTGTTAACAATTTCATGAAGGTTTTATAGTTACAGAACAAAAGGAAGTTATAAATCAAAGCACTTTTCAAGTACATTGGAGTACCATCTGCTAGGCAGATTATAGCAAAACAGGGAAATCTCCACCCTAGGCCTCAGATGTTATCTAATGACATTCTTAGCCCTTGGGTTGGTGGAAATTGGGGTCTGTTCTTGTATTCAAAAAAGGATTACACCCAGCCGGGCGTGGTGGCGCATGCCTTTAATCCCAGCACTCGGGAGGCAGAGGTAGGAGGATTGCCATGAGTTCAAGGCTACCCTGAGACTACATAGTGAATTCCAGGTCAGCCTGGACTAGAGTGAGACCCTACCTCAAAAAAACAAAAAAAAACCAAAATAAAAAAAAAGGATTACACCTTATCAACTGATAGTCACCAGGATGTTAGTTCAAACACAGAGGGGCAATAAATGGCAATTAAGGGGCTAAAGGTAGCCCTAGGTAGTTTGGCTCTGACTTGCAACATTCCATCTCTCTGCAATGACAGGAGCTTTAACAGTCCATTCAACCTTGCTGGAAGTAGGTGCAGCAGATACAGCTGTTTTCTGGGAACTTTAGTTCACAGTTCCTCCTGTTGGCCAAGCATCATATTTTGTGTAAGCAGAGGCCAAATGTAATATTTATTATGTCCCATGTTGCTAGGAAGGCTCATTCCTAGGACCTAGTACAGATGAGGCTGCATAGTGGGCAGGAAAACCATCTTTAGGAGAGAGGAGTAAGTAGCTGCTAAAGCCATTAAGGAAGAACCACTTGGATCATACTAAATCTATTAATAATTATGATGCAGGTATACTTAATTTTTGTCTTCTGTGTCTGATATAATGTGTACACATAAAATATAATTCAATGTTACATTTAAAGTTAAATATAATCAAGAATAAGTCTGACCTAAAAAACTTTAGGCAGCAGATGATGGAAGTAGACATTTTTAACCAACTAGACGTTATATATTTAAAGTTCGATTGACCATGTTCCCCCTGTGTTTATAGTTATTTGCATCCCATGAATTACTTTTTGATTTGAAGCTTATCATAATTATAATAATGTAATTTTAATTCTAATTCTAATTCTAATTTTTCTTTTGGCCGGCTTGTTTTTATATCTATGAACTTTTGTTAAGTGGCCATCTCTAATTTTAGGAAAAATTAGTCTTTAACATACAAATTATTACAACTCTTATTTGTAGATAATAAATTGATCTGTACTATTATCTTAGTTTTGTACCAGGCCCCCAAATGGGTAATTAAATGGCCAGTCAAACCACAGAAGAATTCAGATAACAATACAATATCTTACAACAATTTTTTGGACCAAATATTTTAGTGACTCAAATAGAAATGGCAAGTCAGATCTGTTACAAATTAGGACTTGTAGGTTTTGTGGACATACTTAAATCTTATGTATTATGTTAGAGCCATAAAAGAAGTGAGACTCTAACAGCAGTCACTGTTAATCCCAATTAACTATATTATAGGACATATTAAATATTGAGATATTAATATTAAGAAAATATCAGTTCAAGTTATAAAACTCCATTAATACTGTTATTATTAGAGATTGATGTCTTTTGTATAATTTGGATATGAAGAGTTAACCCAAATCTCTGGGTATCTCCAATAGTAAAGTGAAATTTAAATTACATTAAAGTTGTCAGAGTTTGATTATAACATAAGGCTTCTGACAGTCTTTAGTTATTTCTTAAAATTTGTAAACATAGTAATTGAATTGACTAATCTCAACTATATATATGTATATATTTTGAAGATGTAAAGAGAAAAATGTCTATTTTTTTGTTCTGAGAACTTGGATTTAAAAACAGTGGTAGCCCAGACAGGGGTTCTTTTAGGTGGCTAAAATTAAACTTTGTTAAATTAAAGGTAGGAGCTTGTTTTGTATCCAAATTATACTGAATAATGAGATGAACTTGAATCCCTTTAAACATAAAATCTTGGTTCAAGTAAGGTAGCAGTCTGGATAAGCAAACAGTCATAACAAAAGCAACTAATGAAAGAACATATTATCATCCTCATTTGTAGCTGTGCTAAAACCAATAATAGCTTTATCTTCATCACTTAAAATACACCAAAGAAAAATTTAAATATCTTAGATAATTTTTCAAATGTTTAAATATAAAGGGATTTACAATATAAAAATAAGAGTTAGAGATGTTTAGTTACTTTGAGGACTTAATTGTTGATGTAATTGTTGATGCAATTGAAGATCAGTGTCACCCAGCATTGCTGAGCTCCATGTGGATGTTTAGATGTTTGAAGAGGGAAATATGAATCTGAGAGTCCATCCCTTGAAGTTCTGTAGCATAGAAGTACTTGATAAGGTCCTCACTGTATAAGCAGAAATCTTTTATGTCATCTTCATCTCCCAGTAGCTCATTGTGGAAAAACTTTAATTCTGAATTTTTAAGTTATTAATTTAAATTGCTTTGAAACTCTATTAGAGATGACATATACATAGAAAATATATTCATGCATATATACACTTAATGGTTATAGGGCACTGAGTACTTAACTTTAGGAAGCCAAATACTTTGGTAAGTTTTGACAAGCTATCAACATCTCTTTTTAAGAAAAAAAAAAAAACAGTATTCTTCAGGATTAATTTTTTTTAAAAAAATCATAATAAAAGTTAATAATTGTTCAAATTTTATAAATAAATTTCAATTTATATTTATTAAAATAAGTTTTAAATTTTATAAATGAAGGCTTTTCTGGTGGGAAACCATTTAAACTTGGAATTTAGATGTAATTTAACTATAGGTTTTTAGAGATGTCATTAGTAAAAGGATGAAACATCAAATCTTTGTAAGCTACTTTTATAAACACTGGGAAAAAAAACCAGAATACTTAAGAAATCTTTTTGTAGCCAGGTGTGGTTGCACATGCCTTCAATCCCAGCACTTCAGGGGCAGAGGTAGGAGGATCACCATGAGTTTGAGGCCACCCTGAGACTACATAGTGAATTCCAGGTCAGCCTGTGCTAAAGTGAGACCCTACTTCAGAAAAAAAAAGAAAGAAAGAAAGAAAGAAAGAAAAAAGAAAGAAAGAAAGAAAGAAAGAAAATAAAAGAAACCTTGTTGTAAGTATACAAGTAGATGTTATTTAGCAAAGAAAATAAAGGCTTACTCTAAAGGAAAACATACAAATTTAAAATTTTTGTTTGTAAACCATTTAGTGTGCATTAGTAAAAGCATGGTAATACCTAAGAAATCTGTTGTTAAAAACAGAATTGGGAATTTTGTAAATACTACTAAAAGCAAAATAATTTCAACAAAATTTGAATTTTTGATTTTAAAATATAATAACATTTATTTCTTTAAACATATCATACAGAACTTAAGAACTTTTTATGTAGACATTTTATTTAACATTTTAAATCTAGAAATACATTTACTATTTCCTTCATATCTCTAAGACCAGTTGTCTGGATAAGAGTCAGTGGCCTTTTCCTTTCCAGTTTTACCATGTAAAAAGAAAACTGTTATCAAAGGCAACCAAAGCAAGATAACATCTTTGGCATCTCTGTTTTAAAAACTGAAAAAAAATATTTATTTGCTAGCAGACAAAGAAAGAAGAGAGACAGACAGAAGCTGCAAACAAACTCTAGATGTATGCATCACCTCGTGCATCTGGCTTCATGTGGGCACTGGGAAATCGAACTCAAGTTGTTGGGTTTGCAGGCAAGTGCCTTAACGATTAAGCCATCTCTCCAGCCCTAAAACAATTTTTTTAATGATTAATCTGTAAAACTCTGTAGGTAAATATATTATTTGCTTAACTATGCAAATTATTCAAGGAATCAGAAAGCACAGATAATT
Organism: Orientallactaga sibirica; assembly: GCA_036365145.1. Taxonomy (NCBI): domain Eukaryota; kingdom Metazoa; phylum Chordata; class Mammalia; order Rodentia; family Dipodidae; genus Orientallactaga; species Orientallactaga sibirica. The sequence continues at coordinate 19,352,582 of JAEOAD010000030.1, read as the reverse complement.
CATTTTCTCAATTTCTGAATGAAACATTGCTTTCTTCAATCCCCAAGTGAGAACAACTGTGTTAAGGCAGAGGCTTGAGTCCTGAGAGTCAATCTAAGCAAAACAAGGACTTTATATAATTTGAATTAAAACAAGGACTTATCAAATGAAATCTTGATTAAGATTTGTATAACTTTTTTGCTTAAAATTTTAATTTATATAAAAAGGAAATTGGAACTAACCTAACAGTCTTCATATATATGACCATTTGCTTGTAAGTCAATTTGACATTACATATCACAAATACAGAGATAAACTAAGTAAAAACCAAAGATTATGTAGGTTTTATTTAAACCTATCATTGTTAGTTTCCATTTTAGATATTGGTCTGGTTAAATTTTTTTAATCTTTAATTTTAAATTATACCTTAAAAAGATATGACAACAAAAATAAAGCAGAAATTTTAGATCTCTAAAACAGAGCCTTTAAAATGACTTTTAGTATTGACAAAAAATTTTCAAAACCTCAGAAAAAGCTCTTTTGAAGGAGAATATAGATAGGTAGGCAATAATTTTTATATCTTAAAGTCACAACTATAAGTTAAAATTCATTAGAAAAATCATAAGCTATTAATTGCAAACTTAACAACATGGCTATCATTATTACACACACATAGGCCTACCCAGATTCTGAATGCCATGTTTCCTGGGATTGCATTTCTGTAATTTCTACATAAAAAGAAATTTAAAGATTCCCAACGAGCACATAAAATGGAAGAATTTATATTTGGCACTTGTATGTCAATCCTCAAAAAGAAATTGTAATCAATCTAAATAAAGGACCTTTAGTGTATACTATTTAGAATTATTTTGATGTCATAATTTCTTTCTTTCTTTTTTTTTTTTGGAGAGAGACACAGAAAGAGATAAACAGAGAGAGAGGGAGATAGATAGAGAATGGGCGTGCCAGCAGTCTCTCAGCTGCTGTGAACGAAATCCACATGTGTGTGCCCCATTATGGGCAAGTGCGGCAGTTCGCCCTTGCGTCACTTTGCATCTGGCTAAACGTGGGACCTGGAGATTGGAACCGGGTTCTTAGGCTTAGCAGGCAGGTGCCTTAACAGCTAAGCCATCTCTCCAGCCCTGATGTCATAATTTCTATGACCATTTAAAATCAATTAAATAGAATTATAAAATTTGTTCAAAATGAAATAATCAAAATCTATGCATCAAATGATAACCTTTATAGCCTAAAATTTAGATTCCAGTGAATATTATATTACCCCAAAAAGTATCACTTAAGGTTTAATGAACATTTTGTAACTCTGAAGATAACATTTTATAGCTTTTTAAGAAGCTAAGAGTACTTAAGGTAAAGAATATGTACTTATTATAAACCTATTAATAGACCATCACATTCACACACACTCTCACTTTAAGTTGGTATACCAAAAATATATTAAAAGTAAAAAAAATAAAATAATAATGAAAAATTGAAGTAGCCACAAGTTTTATATATCTGGAACTTTATTTTGTCACTTTTTGGACAAAATACACAAAAACAAGCATATAAATATCATGGACAAAGATGAAACAAACACATAAATTCTAGGTGCACCATAAGAAAGTAAAATTAAGTGAAAAGTGTCCATCCTTTGTTTGAGACGTAAGGCTTAGTAACAGAAAATCAAAGATGAAGCTTGTTACAGAGATCTACAGCAGATAATTATTTCCAGTTGTTTTTGAGAGCTAAAAATAGCAGGGTAGAAGTGTGTTTTTTGTTTGTTTGTGTTTTACAGATGTGAATGGCTTATTCCTGTATCTATTTTTGTCTTGAAAGTTAGGGCAACTCCTCCAAAATATCATCTAGCAAGGATATAGATTTAATGACAGATCAGACTCAGGCTCATAAGGAGAAAGGCTAGCTATAAGTTTAAGTGAAAGACTGGTAGAACAGCATTTATGGAACCTCTTTGATACTATAAGTTTCATAGAGCAGATAAGATGGGAGCAATGAGAAATGCAGGGAAAGTTTAGGAGAGGTGGCCATTCCTTGTGTTTAGGATCCAGAATCTGATGTTTTTAGTAGTTTTCTCAGTATCTCAGGTGCTCTTTGGAGGACAAGAGAGTGCCTTAGGCCATTTGAGGTATCAGCCCTTATGTGATATTCCCCTGGAAAAGCCATGTACTGATCCATCTGATTCAGGAATGGTGTATAGATGTCTAGGGGATTCTTATATTTAGTGCCTATGGCACTCATTGAACACTGTATGGGTTTTTGGCAAGAAAAATAGATTAAAGTAAAGAAACTAAACTGTCATACAATTGAAGAATACAGTTAAACCAATAGTTATTGACTTACCCACAATGTTTTAGATGGTTCTTTTGTGAGCCCCCAAAATGTCAGCAGCAAGGGGATTGAGACACAGCTCCACATTGTAATCTTCAACAGTCTGAGGAGTTCCCCTAGACTTTTAGGGAACACAACTCAGGTTGGAATTTCAGGGAAAGGCAGTGTGAAGCAGAGTTTAAAATTTTAATGAACTCAAGCATGTTAGGCAAAGGAAAGGGTGCTCAGAGGGAGAGTGGAAACATATTGAGAACATCAGTGTAGAGTCTTAGGAGTATCTTTACAAATGAGAATTTTAATCTAGTATGGAATTCCCTACTTTTATCTTGTTAGGTTGGAACGGGCTCCCAAGATGAAGTCAGCAAGGACAGCAGAATGGTGATAGAGGCATAAGGAAGTGGATTATCCACATTCCTCAAGAAACCACCCGGTCATTATCCCCTCCTTGACTAACAATGCCCCAGGTCATGGTTTCCAGCCCCCTTATCCCAGAATGGTACATGGTCACTGTTTTAGTGTTACACTCTAGATATTTTATATTTATTTTTATTTTGGAGAGAGACACAGAGAGAGACAGAGAGATAGGAAGAAGAAGACAGAATGGACATGCCAGCAGCCTCTCAGCCACTGTGAACAAAGTCCAACACGTGCGGCCCCCTGTGGGCAAGTGCAGCATTGCGCCCTTGCGTCACTTTGCATCTGGCTAAACATTGGGACCTGGAGATTGGAACTGACATTCTTAGGCTTAGTGGGCAAGTCCTTAACTGCTGAGACATCTCTCCAGCCCCACTCTAGATATTTTAAATGGTTAATGTAATGATCTCCCCTAAAGGAACTTTTCTATTCAACTTAACAAACAAATTATTTTTCCTTACTCACCTTGCCCCAACTGCAAAAGGCCTATAAAGCCCAATACCTGAAAACTCAGGTTAGCTGTGCTCCTGTCTTGTGAGTCAGCCCTGGCAGTTCATGCTTTTTCTGAATAAAAGCTTTCATCTTCCCTCAGAATGGTTTGCATGGCCTTGGTCACTCTCAAACCTTACATCTAGTGCTGTGAATTAGATAGGAAGATTCCAGTTGCTCACTTGGGTGGCCAGATCTCCTTTCCCCTGACCAGACAACCTAGTGGCCACTGACCCTCTGAAGGCTTCAGACCATCTCTGCCTGATACCGGCTTTCACACCCACCACAATTTGGCCTTGCTCTTCTTCCCTTCTTTGTCTCTTCCTTCCTTCTTGGTAAGTGTCCCTCTCAGGTTGGCCTGCTCTCAGGTTTAATTCCTCCTTGTGGAAGTCAAGCCAGCACTCCAAGCTACACCCCTCACCCACTTTGGGACCCCAACACCAGGTCTCAAGAAAGATGCACTCTCAACGCTTTGGGTCTCTTGCTGTCCAGTATACCATACCCTAAGAAGTGCCTTTTGGTTCAGTTGCACCATCTCAGGATATTCTCCCCTCCCTACTCTCGCTCCACCTCCTCAGGTCTCATCTTTCACTGCCATCTTTCACTCCTTCGGGAGCACAGTAACTCACCTTTCCCACTAACAGGCTAAGCAGCTGACAGTTGTGACCTATACGGCCTCTGCCTACATGGAAGGTACAGGCCCCATTCACCCTAATAGGCCTGGGGGTCATATTGGTGTTCTCTCTAAACCCAGCTTAAGCTCTGGTTCCTTTTTCTCACCCTTGTTTTCCTCTTTCTGTGTCTCCTTAAGAACTTAAAGCCTCTATGACTCTTGGAAAACATCAAATCTCATCATCTGATCTTTCTTTGCAACTCTGCCTGGCCACAATATAAGCTGTAAAATGGGTCCAAATGGTCAGAAAATGGTACTTTTGATTTCCAAATTTTTGCTGATTTAGAAAATTTCTGCCAACATAGAGACAGGTGGTCTGAAACACTCTATCGTTTATCCTGCCATCGTGGAGCTTCCCCCTCGAGCCTGTAAGCCAAAATAAACCTCTTTTTTTCCCACAAGCTGCTTATACTCGGGTGATTTCTGCCAGCAATGCAAACCTGACTGCAACAATCCTATTCCCCTGTAGCTTGACTTTCTAAACAACTAAAAACTTCTGTCCTTGGTTGGAAACTGTGTCTATGTGCTGTTGCTGCAGCTGCTCTTTTGGCCCAAGAGGCACAGAAATTCACTTTTGGGCAACAACTTACTGTCCTCTCCCCACACAGGCTTAAAGAACAAATGCTATTCTCAAAACTCACCTGTAGAAACTGACTTCTAAACTTCACCTATCCTGGCCCCAGCTGCTCCCCCTTGCCTTAGCCCAAATCAGAGCTACTTCTTGGGCCTTCTCATTCCTTAGCCCTTTAGAACTCATGTATGGTTGCCCTTTCTCATGGATATATACCAGCTTTCACCCACATCCAGAACCTTTCTCCAGGAACAAGCTGACTGCCTTCTTCCCCAATCATCAGAAGGAGCCACAACCCTTTCGCTTAACCCTGGAGATCAAGTGAACCTTGAGCAGTCTTGCCCACAGAAACTCAAGCCACTCTGGACCGGACCCCATCTGGTGATCCTAACCATGCCCACAGCCACAAAGCTTCAGGACATCCCCAAACTGGATCCACCAATCACAGTTTAAGAGAGCAAAATCACCTCCATCCTACCCTATCTCATCCAGGAATCAGTACACCACCATCCTAAGGGGACCTCTCAAACTTAAACTCTCTTGTGTTCCTACTCTTCCCTCCATCCCAGAATGTTACTCTTTAATACAGTGATGCACTTCTGCCTCCTCTCTCTTGCCCCAAGCCCTCTATCCCTTGCCTCTAAGTGCTCATCCCCACCTTGTGCCTGGCATTTTGATGTTATAGCTGTTGACAAGGATAACAAACTCCTTAATTCTTCCTTCTGTCCTCTCATGAGGTGTACAAGGCCCATCTTCCTCAGCTTCTCTATAATAGATGTCACCAGTGACTGCCCTGAAGCCAGCTCAGTACAGGGCTGGTACAAGAGAAGTCTGTTTAACAGGACCAAGTCATAATAGCATGCTACACTGGTGCTGTCAGAGGATGCTCACTACTGATCTCACCACTCTGTCACCTCTAACCACCATGGAACCACCTCCTCATCACCTTCCCTGAAGGGAGACCCATCAACCACATTATCCAGCCTCTTCTGTGAGAATGTATCACCCCTATGGTCAGCATGAAGACATTTACAGAAGAGAAAAGATCTTCATTCGTTATCATTAACAAAAGGCTGTGATATTACATTGGGATGGGCTCCCAAGATGGAGTCATCAAGGACAGCAGATTGGTGACAGAGGCATAAGGAAGTGGATTATCCACACTCAAGAAACTACCCAGTTGGGCCAGGTGTGGTGGTGCACACCTTTAATCCCAGCACTCGGGAGGCAGAGGTAGGAGGATCACCATAAGTTCAAGGCCACCCTGAGACTACATAGTGAATTCCAGGTCAGGCTGGACTAGAATGAGACCCTACCTCAAAAAACCAAAAGAAAGAAACCACCCAGACATTATCCCCTCTTTGCCTAACAATGCCTCAGGTCATGATTTCCTGTCCCCTTATTTCATAAGAAGCATGCTCACTGTTCTGGTGTCACACCCTAGCTATTTTAAATTGTTAATATAATGATCTCCTCTAAAGTAATTTTTCTATTCAACTTAATAAACACGTTTTCCTTCCTCACCTTCCCCCAACTGAAAAAGCCTATAAAGCCCACTATCTAAAAACTCAGGTTGGCTGTGCTCCTCTCTTGTGAGTCAGTCCTGGCAGCTCATGTTTTTCCCAAATAAAAGCTTTCATCTTTGCCTCAGAGTGGTTTGCGTGGTCTTGGTCACTCCCAAACCTTACATATCTTACAAATAACAATCTTTCCTTTGATATGGGATTTTGCTCTGCTTGGAGAACAGGGTACAAGGTCAGAGAAATAAGAGTAAATGAGAATAGTTACATTCTATACAATTTATCTATAGTTCTGATATAATCTCTCAAATTTTCTTAATCTTACACATTTTGGATATCTCTTTTTAATTTATAGGTTCTCAAACTCTTATTGTCTAGTTTGTAAATTGCCAGTTTAATCATTTCTTGGATGTTTTAAATTTTTAATTAAAACAGACTTTGCATTATTATTTTTTATAACAAAAAATATTGCCCAGGACTTTAGCATTTCAAAAAATTTAAAATAAAAACGAACACAGATTTAGGATTAAATATTTCACATTGTGGGAAATGTAAACCCAATTTATTTTTAGTTAGGATTCCCCATATTTTTCTATTACTTGCAAGTTAAATTAACAAAATGTTCATGCCAGCTGGAGTACTAAATAGTAGTGTTTTTGTTTTTGTTTTCCACCTAACAGTTCCTCTTTCTTGGGAAGAGTGGAAACAGAGGGAAAAAAATGTTTAATGTTAGCAAAGACAAACCAAACAGAATAGTCAGAAATCATAATGCTCTCAAGGATTTGCATACAAACAGCAAACTCAATAGTCTAAACCAAAATTCTTTCAAAGCAAACAAAATGGATATTTTAAAACAAACATTTTGAAAGCAAAATTAAAAAAAAAAAAAGTATCCAATAACAAAGACAAAGGATCCTAAAACCAGCTCAGAATAAACAAGTGGACCATTGACCAAAACAAGGGAGATACAAGCCCAATAATGAACTCACCAACCAGCACTTAAGGAGACAAAAATCAGACTGTTGGATACAAAGGGCCCACACTAGTACCTGGGTCAGACCTGCTGCATCCTAAATGGAAGTGGCTTGTACTTGGGGTCCCCACATTGGGGTGCCAAAACTGTTGACAGAAAAGACGCAGCTCTCACCTCAAAGGGGATAAGACATTGTTTATTCTGGAGCCAAATGTGAGTGACCATGGCCTCAGAGCACAAATTTAGGTTACCCCAAATCCATGTTCCAACGTGCCAATAATTTCATGGAGGTTTTATAGTTACAGACCAAAAGAAAGTCATAAACCAAGGTACTTTTCAAATATATTGGCTGACCATCAGGTAGGTGGGTTACAGCAAAGCAGGGAAATCTCCACCGTAGGCCTCAGATACTATCTGATGACATTTTTGCCCTTGGGTTGCTGGGAGCTGGGGTCTGATCTTGCATTTCAAAAAGGATTACACTTGATCAACTGATGGTCACCAAGATGTTAGTTCAGACACAGAGGTGGGCAATGAATGGCTATTAGGTGGCTAAAGGTAGCCCAAGGTAAATTGGCTCTGACTTGTAACATTCCATCTTTCTGTGATCACAGGAGCTTTATCAGTCTATTCATCTTGCTGGAAATTGGTACAGTAGATAGAGCTGTTTTCTGGAAACTTTAGATCACAACCCAAAAGAATTTCCTCTGTGTTAAAGCTTGTTCCAAGGCAAGCATGTCCCAGTAATTTCAGTGACTCATTTAATGTTTGCTTGGGCCCCCAGACCCTTACATTGCAGACCCTGAGGATAAATGAAAGGAAATGGGTTGTTAAGTCAGGTCTCTGAGCAGCAGCTTCCTGCTGACCAATGGGACACAGTGGAGTGTAGTCTTGTCTCTCTGGGGTGTGGATCAGGGAAGAACCTCATTTGAGCTGGATCTGGCATGATGTCCATGTGAGTAGAGGGCATGCTGGCATGATATTTTATTTTTCTGTTGATGCTGGCCCTGTGAAAAAGGATAGGAGGTGAGAGGCAGCTTATTAAAGGTGATCTGTTGTGAGCATAGGGAGCACTGAGGTACATTATTCATACAGAATTGATTTGTTGTCTGATAAATTGGACCTACATAGTAAGTGTAAGGTCAAGATGGGCTCCCAAGATGGAGTCACAGAGACATAAGGAAGTGGATTACCCACATTCCTCAAGAAACCAGGAAGCCATTATCCCCTCTTAGCCTGCAATGCCCCAGGTCATGGTTTCTTGCTCGATTATTTTGTAAATCACCTGGTCATTTTTCTGGTGTCATACCCTTAGATCTTAGATCTATCTTAGATCTCCCCTAAAAGAACCTTTCTTATTCAAGCAGTTCTTTTCCTCACCTTCCCCCCAGCTGAAAGCCCTATAAATCCCACTATCTGGAAATTCAGGTGGGCTGTTCTCCTCTCTTGTGAGTCACCTCTGGTAGCTCATGCTTTTCCTGAATAAAAGCTTTCATCCTTGCCTCAGAACCTTAATTCTTGTGCCATGACTTGGATAGGAGGTTCTGGTTTCCCTCTTGGGTGGCCAGACCTCCTTTCCCCTGATGGGACCAGAACATGGAGCTGCCATTTACCCTCTGAAGCTCCAGAGCATCTCTGCCTGGTACTGGCTTTTCATGCCCACCACAATTCGGCCTTGCTCTTCTTCCCTTTTCATCTCCTCTCTCCCTCTCCATAAGTGTCCCTTTCCAGTTGGCCTGCCCTTGTGGTTAATCCTTCCTCATGGAAGCTGTGCCAGCATGCCAGGCTACATCCCTTGCCTGCTGCTGGGCCCTAATTTCAGGTCTCGAAAAAGATGCACTCTCAACACCTCGGGTCTCTCACTCTCTGGTTTGCTATACCCTAAGTAGCACCTTTTGGTTCAGCTGCACCATCTTGGGACACTCTCCCCCTTTCTCGTCTCCCTCCCGAGGTCTCATCTTTCACTGACAGCCACTTTTGCCATCAGGAGTACTGTCATCCTCCTTGCCCACTAACAGGCTAAAAAGCTGACAGTTGCAACCTGTACGGCCACTTCCCACATGGGAGGTGCAGGCTCCATTCACCCTAATGGGCCAGGGGGTCATATTTGTTTTCTGTGTAAACTCAGCTTAAGCCCTGGTTCCTTCCTACCTCCTGAGGTCTTATCTTTCTCTGCTAGCTGCTTTCACCTGAGGAGCACAGGTGCCCTCTTTGGCCACTAACAGCCTAACTAGCCAACAGTTGTGACCTGTACACCTCTGCCCATGTGGGAGGTGCAGGCCCCATTCACCCTAATGGGCAAGGAGGTCATATTGGTGTCTTGTGCAAACCCAACCTAAGCCCTGGTTCTTTCTCACATACCCTTGTCTTGCTCTTTCTCTTTCTCCTCTCACTAGCCCTTTTTCTATGCTCTCATGCTTGCATGGGGAATAAAACCTCCAATCCAATTTCTACTACCCCCCTGACCTGTCTCCTTAAGAACTTAAATCCTCTACAACTCCTGGATGACATCAAACCTCATTGTCTGATCCCTCTGCAACTCTGCCTGACTGACCAGCTTCAGCCTCTAGCCAGTGAGGAACCATCACCTGCCCTGAAGGGAGACCCATCAACCACACTATCCAGCTCTTACTTCCGTAAGAGCTCGTTGCCCCCTATGATCAGCATGAAGATACTACAGAAGAGAGAAACCACTGTCCCTTGTCATTAACAAAAGGCTGGAATGTAAGGTCAAGATGGGCTCCCAAGATGGAGTCACAGAGACATAAGGAAGTGGATTATTCACATTCCTCAAGAAACTGCAAGGCCATTATCCCCTCCTTGCCTGCAATGCCCTTGGTCATGGTCTTCTGCTCCCTTATTTTGTAAATCACCTGGTCAATTTTCTGGTGTCACATCCTGGCTAACTTAGCTCTCCCCTAAAGGAACCTTTCTTATTCAAGAAGTTCTCTTTCTCACCTCCCCCCAACTGAAAGCCCAATAAATCTCAGTATCTGGAAATTCAGGTTGGCTGTGCTCCTCTCTTGTGAGCTACCCCTGTCAGCACATGCTTTTCCTGAATAAAAGTTTTCATCCTTGCCTCAGAGTGGTTTGCATGGTCGTGGTCACTCCCAAACCTTATAGTATGGGGGGTTGGGCTTGCAGGGTCAGAAGTCCTTGGCCAGTTGTGGTTGTGTAACATTAAAGAGATGATGTATGCCCTACAGCAAAGGAAAGAAACTTTCATCTTTCTCTCCCAGCTTGGAAGAGGGAGCTCTGGTGTCAGTTTTAACATCTTTGGTCATACACAAAAGGAGAAAGCAGTGAGGAGGGCTACCAAGAAGCCTCAGAACACAGGGGTACAACAAAATGGAGTTGTACTTGGAGATATTTAGGGCTTGTGTCATGTCAGGATAAATAAATGTCTGTCTGGAAACCCAGGAGGCTAGAGAGGAGTGGTTGTGTCATTTTTGGGAAACAGAGTTATAATGAAATGTCAGAGTCCAAAAATGGAGTCATTGTGGTTCTAACATTTAATTCCCAACTCATATAAAAAGCCAGGGTAGAAACATTACAGGAGCTGGTTCTGGTCAAACAGTTTTGTGGGAGTTGAGGTAGAAGTATGGCCTGATGAGACTGTAGCAGAAACATGGATTCAATCTCATGTCAAGAGGTAGCTCTGAAAGAAAATATATATATACTGTGAGGCAGTCTCAGGATCCAAAGCAGCTTTTGAAACCATTTGGAACTGGAACTGCTGAAACAAACTGTATAAGTAGGCAAATAAAAGATTGACTCATGACAATGGAAAAAAAAATCTCAGTAAATATGAAGGAGGCCTGGAAGACAAGAGAATGAGTTTTACCTCAGAGGAAATAAGTAAGGTCTATATAGGTCTAATTTGTGAAATAAGTAAGGTCTGTATAGGCCTAGTTTAATAAGAATGTGTCTAAAAGAAGTATAACCCAGAACAGCATGTGCCTCAGCTGGGCACTGAGATGTCAGTCCATACACAGAAAAAGATAATAAATTGGATATTTTAAAAGGCTAAAATAGCACCAGACTGATAACATTTACTTCACAGCTGCTGAAGTTCTAGTCACAAGGTGTGGCTTTTGGGAGCCTCAGCTTTTGGTGTCCCATTTGCCAAACATTACTTTGTGCACATGGCATGCTGTTGTCCCACATAGGTAAGAGGCTTTCTCTTTCTGAGAGTCTTATAGATGATGCTGGGTCAGGCATGAAGGCAGCTTCTTTATGAGAGTGATACTTATAAAAGCTTTTAGGAAAGAACCTCCTAGATCTTGTAAAATCTACTAGTTGTTATGATCTGGTCTTTTCTATGTACAAATTTTCTTGTATGTGACATGATATTTACAAGTGACATGGATATTATATATAAGATTGAAAAATAATAACATGGAGCTGGAGAGATGACTTGTCAGTTAAGGCATTTGTCTGTGAAGCCTATGGACACACGTTCTACTCTCCAGATATCATGTAGCCAGATGAATAAAGGTTAGGCAAGCACAAAGTCTCACATCCCCAATAGGTGGCAAAAGCTTCTGGAGTTCATCTGCAGAGGCTGAGGGCTTGGTGTGCCAATTCTCTCTTTCTCTCTCCATCTGTCTGTCTGTCTCTCTCTCTCTAAAAGAAGACAAAAGAAAAAAGAAAAAGAATAACATGGATGGTAAGAAAAACAATTGTGTTGTCTATAAAAGTAAAGAAGAAGGAATTGTTAACTTGAATAGGGAATTAATTGAAATTTCTGGAATTATGAAGATTTAGATTAGGTAAGGTGGTAAGTATAAGAAATTAGCAATTTTGAAATATCTTAATTTTTTTTAATTTAAACATGATAGAGATTAAATAATTAAATAATTTTGAAGTTTAGTTATCAGGTGTTGTGGTAGTTTGAATAGATGGCCCCCAATATATTCAGTGTTTTATTAGTTTGTAGTTTGCATCTGCAGCCACCTGGCTGGAAGCAATGTCACTGGGCAGATCTTAAGGTGTGGTGATGGGTTTGAGATTTCAATCTAAAGATATGCAAAATGTGCCTAGCTGGAGTTCCTGAGGTATGCTTTGCTGTGTGGTTTTTCTCTCTCTGTTTGGTCCTGTAAGAGCAGGCCAGCTTCCTCTGCCATTGTGGAACTTCCCTTGTATCTATAAGTTTCAATAAATATCCCTTCCTCCATAACGATGCCTGGTCTGGAAGTTCATCTCAGCAAACCTGAAGCTATCAGCTACATAAATTGGTACCAGGAGTGGGGTGAGTTGAAACTGACCATGTGGATGTTGGTCTTTTGGAACCTTTGTTTTGGAGGAATAGACATGGACTTGGTGCTTCCAAGTGAACATGCCTGTTATAGAACTCTCTGAGGTGAACTGGTGGAAATGTAAAAGTCCAAGTTATTTACATCAATCTTGTAATTTTGATTTATGTCACATTTAGATTAAGCTTAAACAAAGCTAGATATAATAACTTGATTTTGTTAAGGACTCAGTTGTTTACCTTTCAGATCTCAAAGCTTTGTCCTACTGACAGAAACCTTGAATATGAAATAGGCAAGTTTCAAAACATAAAAAATAGTTAATTAGCAGAGAGATGTCTGCAGCTATGTTATGGGAATAAGAAGAAACACAAGATGATTTTCAGTACAGGTCAGAAGCTATAATACAAACTATGTTGAAACAGTATAAAAGACAACACAGTATGGAACTCTACCAATACAAAAGTTTATTACAGTATAGGATATAACTTTGGGTCAGGGGCACACTCCAGGGCCAGCCCACCTAGGCCATCAGTCTAGGTAGTGCTCAATACTGTGGGCTGCAGGTGGCCCCATAGATCAGCCTCAATCAAACACAAGTTCTATTCCTACCAAGAGTTTCTTTCTTGTGCAGGGGTGAGGTGGCATGGCATTTCCTAATTCTGATTCTCTCTGGGCCCCAATTTGTAACTTTAACTGCCTCAAAGAAGTTAGCTTTCTCCCATTTTCCTTCAAAGGAACCAGACTTTTTTTTTTTGAAGAGTAGTGTTGGCCTGTAAGTGTGTACCTATGATTTCAAAGATTTAGTTTTCATTCATATTTTAACATGAGGACAAATATTAACACTAAAAGTACTTTTCTTAAAACAAAAGTTTTATATGTGTATATAAAAAATATTTGATTTTCTTTAAAATCATTTAATAATTCCAAATCAAAATATGTTTGTAACTTATAGACATTCAAAAAACTACAAGCTGAATTTAATTCTAACATATCCAAAGCATAGTTTGAAGATATTTAGACTTTTGGTTATATTTTTGGTTGTGAAATTTGCTTGCTATTTTTACACAGTGCTTAAGTGTCTGATTTAAAACTAAACTATTGCAAATAGTGAGTCAAAGCTGAAGATACTTTTACTTGATTCTGGAAAAATATCCCTCAGCTCCATTTAAAAATATGTATGCATATGTGAATTCATCATTAATGGATTCTTTTGTGTAAAGCAAAAACAGATGAAGCACAAATCCAGATGTGTGTGTTTGTAAGAACTCAGGGAACCATGAAAGTGTAAAGAGGGGCCTTTATTCTGGCTACCCCAGTTCTCTCACTGTGAATTAGCCTCATGACATTAGAAATCTTTATCCTCTTGCATCTATGTTTTGGCTTTTGCTATCTTCCTACTGATTAATCTCTGCTCTTCCTCATGCCTCTACCTAACACTACAACACCACCTATTGGGCATTCTTTTCTCCTGAAAACTGTGATGAACTTCACCCAGCTTGTTCTCCTTCCATACTTATGTATGAGTTAAGACTTCTACAGTAAACATCTCCTGTGCTAATTTCCTGATGTGTTTGATCTCCCAACCACCAAATGAAAAATTATCTTGAAAATCTGTAAGTGACTTCAATGAGAGTTTCTCTTTGGTCACAGCCACTGGACTGGCTCATCAATGCAGCAGCCCTAACAGCTCTGTATAATATATAATACTCCCACCCAATTTCACCATCAGTAAAACTACAATCTTCTTCAGGAATTTGTATTTAGAACACACCTACCAAGACTCAGGGAATTTTGCAAAAGAGGGGACAGAAAGATTGTAAGAGCCACAGGTTGGGATGTCATGCCCACACGCAGTGCCTCCCCCCAGTAACTGACTGCTGCTCCCACAACATATAACCCACAAACCCATGGGGAATACCTGAAACCCCACTGAGGAGGACCCCTGCGAAATGGGATCAGGGAAGAAGGGAAAGATGGTACCAACACATGATGTATCCATACAAAGTATGTGCTTAATTTAAAAAATAAAAAGAATTAGTTAATCAGCAAGTTAACAGCACCAGTACTTCCTTACAATTTGTTAAGTGCCTTTGGGATATTTTCTTCAGAGGGAAAGTTTTCAGTGACTGGGAGAAGAATCTTAATCCTTGATGATAGCAGAGAACAAAGCAGGGCAGAAGGCTTCCCTGCAACTCCTTATCTAAATGCTGAGAGGGTTAGGTAAGGAGAGAGGCTATAAGTACCCAGATGTAAAGCTGTGCTAATATGTGGAATTCAAAAGGAAGTAGGGAGATAGACATTGGACCAAGCCCTCAATGGTAAATATGTAACCTTACCATAATGGTACACAGAGTTTACACAGTTTACAAGGGCGTGTGTGTGTGCGCGCATGCCTGACTTTAAGCCAGGTGATTAAAAGAAGTCACAATAAATGGCCAAGGATCATGGTGCATGCCTTTAATCCCCACATTTGGGAGACAGAGGTAGGAAGATTGCTGTGAGTTCAAAGCCAGCCTGACACTACATAGTAATTCCAGGTCAAAAGTCACAACAAAAATACATGAGCCAATAACTCAAAAGTCACTAATGTAGGTACTTTTTTTTTTGAGAGAAAGAGAGAGAGAGAGAATGGGTATGCCAGCGGATGCTCAGCTGCTGTGAACAAAGTCCAGATATGTGAGCCCCCTTGTGGGCAAGTGTGGCATTGAATGCTCATGTCACTTTGCAGCTGGCTAAATGTGGGACCTGGAGAATCGACCGGGGTTCTTAGGCTTAGCAGGCAGGTGCCTTAACCACTAAGCCATCTCTCCAGCCCTAATGTAAACACTTTAAAAAATCACAGTAAGTAGTTCCAATGATCCTTGGAGAATGTTCCTAATAAAATGAAGGTTTGGGGAATTTCTTAAAAGCTATGTTATACCTAGAAAGTTCTTTTCAGAGAAGGAAGTGCTAATGGTCACCATAGTCATGTCAGGCTCCAGGCACTGGCACTATGCCCAGGACAGCTCACTTGGATAGGTTTTCCATTCAAAGCCTCTCTATAAACCAGATAAATAGAAAGAAAAAGTGGAGATGGAAGAAGAGAAAAGAGAGAAAAGAAAAAAAGCAAAGGGGTAATTTTGTAACATCTCTTCTTATAAGGGCACAAGTCCCATTCAGAACTACCCCATTCCATGACCTAATCACTTGCCCAAGGTCCCACATAATAATGTTTGTCACATGCAGAGTTAGCTTTCAACATATGAATGAAGGGTACAATAATACATTTTATATCACTGGTTATATATTAAATTAATGGTCATTCTATTTCTGTGTAGCCTTATCCTAACAAACTGTATCTGTGATGAGTCAATACCAAATAAAGCTACATTCTGAAATACTGAGGGCTTCACCACCTCTTTTAAACCACCAACTCTCGTAATGAGCTGTCATCTGTTTTCTCAGTCTCCATGTCTCCTCAGAATAAAAATACATTCACCCAATCCCAACATCTTCAAAAATCTATACTCTCTTCAAAATCAAGCTTAAGTCTATAGTCGCATTTAAATATAACCAACCTTTTAAAAAAAGGTCCTGGATTGGAGAGATGGCTCAGCAGTTAAAGGCACTTGTTTGTAAAGCTTGTTGGTCCAAGTTCAATTCTCAGGACCCAAGTAAAACCAGATGCACACAGTGGAACATGCCATCTAGAGTTAATTAGCAATGTAAGGAGGCCCTGGCATACACATTCTCTCTTACACACTCTCTCTCTCCCTCTCTCCCTCTCTCCCTCTCTGTTTGTACCTCCTTCTCTCCCTCTCCTTTCTCTTCATTTAAAGTAAATAAATAAAATGTATTTTAGAAGTCCTAATGCTAATCATGTAAACCACATAGAACAGGTATAGGTCAAAGTCTGGGTTTACTCCATCTTCAGACACAATTCTTCTTTCCATTTGTTCACCTGTAAAACAATATTGTACGCTTCCAAAATACAATGTTGGGACAGGCTTGAATAAGCATTCCCTTTCAAAAATAAAGAAACCTTGAAACCCAGCAGGATAAAGTTTACTGGGCTCTAAAGCCTATGATAATTCGCTTTGGATTAATGTTTTGTCTTCTGGGGTCACTGACAGGGCCCTACTTCTCAACTCTATGAGACAGGCTGACTCTGGAATTGATTAGGTAGTAGGCCTACCCTCTGGGTCTGAACTCATTTAAGCCTCTGCAGCCATTGATCTGCTAATTGCAGTCACTCTTCCTTCAATCCAGCCCTTCTCAATCCCACTCATTTCAGGCTGGTGAAGTTTTTGTTTGCTTGTACACCAGAGTCACCCCTAATCTCTTCAGCAAACTTTTGATGATCCATACGGATATTATCTGATCATAGCTGAAAATTTCCAAATCAGTAAATTTTGGTTTCTGTTTACTTAACAATTTACAGTATTTCTCCATCTTCAAATATTTTGGAAACACCAAGGAGAAAGCAAATGGCTGCTCTCATTCTTTTGGAGGCCTCGCCAGAAGTACCTTTCTTCTTCTTCCCATTTACACTAGATGTCTGTTCATGCAATATATGCACCATAGCAGGTGGTAGAAACTTTCTCTTCTTTTTATTTATTTGGTAGAAGGAGGGAGAGATAGAAGGGGAGAATGGGGGTGCTAGGCCTTCTAGCCACTACAAACGAACTCCAGACACATGTGTCCCTGATGCATCTGGCTTACGTGGGTCCTGGGGAATTGAACCTAGGTCCTTTAGATTCGCAGGCAAATGCCTTTAACCACTAAGCCACTTCTCCAGCCCTTATTTTTTTTTAACACTCTTAAGATCAGAACTTGTCCCCTATGTAAGTTTTCTAAGACTGCTATAACAAAGCATTATAAACTAACAGGCATAAACAAGAGAACTATGCTAATACACAGTTTTAGTAGCTAGAAACCTGAAAGCAATGTCTCAGAAGGTTTGTTTCTTTAGAGAGCTCTGAGGAAGAATCTTTTCCATCCCTGCTTCCTGGTTTCTAGTTTGCCAGCAATCTTGGGCATCCATTGACTTTTAGATGCATCATTACAATATCTACCTTTAAGTTCTCATGGTTAACTTCCTGTACTTCTCTGTGTCATTTTCTCCCTATGTCTCTTTCATCTTATAAGGATATCATCATGTTAAAGGTCCACCTGACTCATGTCACTTCATCTTAAATAATTATATTTCCAACCTGTATGGCACAATGCAGGTCAGGCCCTAGCCAGACCGCCTGCTAGAAGAAAGTAGGAAGTGCCCTCTGTCGACGTGGCATCCTGCACAGGCCTGGTGTGACAACAGCTACAGTTCCATGCTTGCGAACAACCTGCTGCAAGATGATCTGCCTGGAGACAGGCTGTCATTGGTCACAAGAAGGGAACCACCCATACAACGATTGGCCAGCCAAACCCTTTAAAATCCCCTACACTTCCTTGAATAAATGAGTTTGCAGCAGCTCGCCCTCTGCCTGCTTCGACCCAAGTCCCTGAGTCTCTGTCATGACTCTGTGCCTGGGGGCTGGCCGTAGGAGGGACCCCCAACACCAACCAATTTCCAAATAGTTACAGTCTGTAGTAGAACAAGTCATGACTTCAGCATATCCTTTTGGGAGAAAATAATCACAAGATGTAATTTGAAAAATGCCAATAGTGTGGGCTCATTGTTGTAGGTGATGACAAGAAACTGGCCTTTCTAAAAGAACCAAATACAAGTAGCTGCTGGAGCACAGAAGTGTCTTTAGTGCTGTGGTTCACACAGGAAATTTGGGGAATATTTGTAGTATGGGAGAAGGGGATCCGTCATATTCTTACCTCCTCCACATTTCCCCAAGAGCCCTAGGTGTCACAGCATGTTTGGTGTGATTGGTAATCCTTTGTCTATGTACATCAGATTCATCACTGTTTCATCAGACTTGGCAGACTCCCTCTTCCCTTCTGCACAAGAATTGCCAAGGGTCTCTAACATAAGGTCCTGGTTACTTTAGCTTGGAACCTACTTGTTAGTGATTAGTTTAGCATGGCAGATTGTAATAGAGCATGAGATTCTCCATGTGCTTTTATATTTTTTTACTTGTTGGTACATATTCTGACTCTGGTATTGGCAACTCACTTCTTTTCAAAAGTGTTTTTATTTATTTATTAGAGGGAGAGAGGGGGAGAGAGAGAGAGAGAGAGAATGAATGAATGAGTATGTTGGGGCCTTTGGCTGCTGCAAATGAACTCCAGACACATGTGCCTCTTTGTGCTTCAGCTTTTACCTGGGTATAGGGAATCAAACCCAGGTCCTTAGGGTTTGCAGGCAAACGCCTTAACTGCTGAGCCATTTCCTCCAGCCCTCAACTCACTTCTTTTGGCCAAGGCAATAATGCCAGAATGATTCAGTCAAAGGCAAACTGCAAACAAGGAAGCCCATTTGTGCCATTCTCTGCTTTACTCCTTTGCCTGTCCCTTAAGATTATGTCCATATTCCCAGGCTAGCTGATTGAAGGGTGATATACATTAGGCAAAGTTTCATCAGTTGTCCCAGCTAAGACCCTGGACTAGAGAGCAAGCCATTCCAATATCAACACAATGCCCTTGATAACCCACAGCTAACCATAGGCATGAGTCCACCTTTCCAAGGCCAGCTCTATAAATCCAAGTCATCTACCAATTTGAAAGAAGTATTTCTTAGTTGTTTCTTGAAGCTACAAAATTATGAAGGTGTTTGCAGTGGGTGTGCTGCTATTGTCACAACAGATATCTATTAAATGTAACAATCTAGGCCATTCTAACTCCTCTGACTTCTACTGCAGTTAGAGCATATGAAACCCACACTCTAAACAGACTTCATAGGAGGCTATATAAATGGCCATAGTAGAAAGGGCATACTTGACTCAGGGACAGAGAGTACTTGTGCATTTCTTGCAGAGATTGATTCATTTTCCTAGAATAAAGTCACTGGAACAAAGCAGGCTTTCACTAATTTTAAATTAATGAGTGAATGATTTTGCCATTAAGCTTCTCAAGAGGAAGTAAAAACTGCAAAATGACAATAATGATATCTTATACTTCTTTCATTTTCCAAGTTTGTAATTACAGTGCTGACCATGTACTAAGAATTCAATAAGTAGTCTTTGCAGATTTGTTAATTGATTGATAATACTTGGCCACTATCAATTACCCCTGAGAAATGACCCAAGAAGCAGAATTAAACTTCATTAAAAAAGATTTCATTTGGCTCATAGGACTTTTGGGATGTGCTAGGTTCTATTAAGAAGGAATGTTATTGCTTCTCTAGGAAACTGAAGCTGTTTACATGGTTTACAGAGTTCTGCATAAGATGTGTAGTGTCACATACAGTTATTAATAGATTTTGTTCATTATTTTTTTAAATTTTATGCTCCTGTGTCCTCTTCAAATTTTCTTTTCTTTCTTTCTTTTTTTTTTTTTTTTTCTTTTCACTCTGGTCCAGGCTGACCTGGAATTAACTATGTAATCTCAGGGTGGCCTTGAACTCACGGCAATCCTCCTACCTCTGCCTCACAAGTGCTGGGATTAAAGGTGTGCACCACCACACCCAGCTTCAAATTTTTATATTAAACAATAAAGGAACTTTAAGTTACGTGACACTTTATTATTCAAGTAGCCAGAAAGTAACAGTGCTTTGAAGCTGGGGAAATGGCTCAGCAACTTGGGTGCTTGCTATGCAAGTACGGAAGCCCCAGAGGGGCAGATTTTGATCCGTAGAATGCATGCAAACAGCTGGGTATATCCACACATGCCTGCAACCCCAGTCCTGTGGGGGACACGGACAGGAAAATTGCTGGTGCTTTCTGGTCAGCCAGCCTGACTGGTAGGTTCAGATTCAGAGACCTCATCTCAAGGAGAGAAGTAGAAGAGGAGACACTCAATATTCTCCTCCAGCCTCCACACGTGTACTCACAGGTCACACACATGCCACACACACATGTCCACAAAGGAAATAACTATGTTTTATGAAATAATATGTAGACAAGAATATTGACAAATACCATCCAATCATTAAATTATCATGATGCAGCACAGCATGGAGGCTGAACAGAGAAATGGACAAAGAACTAATTATCAAGAGGTGGTATAATAAGTGGAGTGTGTGTGTGTGTGTGTGTGTGTGTATAGTAATAAGTGGGGATGATTTTATGGAAGAAAAGGAAAATCCTCACAGAGCATAACATTTGAGCTAAAAATAAGCAAAACTTCACTAAACACAAAAGGAAAAAAAGATCATCTTAACCATGTTAGTCCATTTTAGATGCTATCACAGAATGTATGAACTTAGATAATTTATAAAGAAAAAAGGCTTTTGCTGCCTTACATTTTGGGGGGCTAGGAAGCACAGAGAGGTATAGCTAGCAAGGGTCTTCTTGCTGTATCTTCTCATCACAGAAGTTGGACAGGCAAGAGAGTACAGGCAAGCAGAGACAGGAGGAGAGAGGAATCCATAGAGACTGAAATCATCCTTTTATCATGAATGCACTCCTATGATAAGTAGTGTGTGGCAAAATTATTGATTTATTCATAAAATCATGTGACCTAATTACCTATCAAAAGCCCTCCCTGTGGACACTGCTGCATTGGGGATGAATCTTCCACACATAGACTTTGGGAAATACATTCAATTTATACCATGGACAATAGCAACAGCCTATCCAAAATCACAGTGAGAAGCTCGGTCTGATAACACAAGTACCAAATCAAAAGGTCAAGTACTTGGAAATGAGCCTGCCACATAGACAATCATGTATGTCTGGTTCAGAAGTCAATGAAGAATTTTAATTTAAATATTTTATTTATTAGAGAGAGAAAAGACAGAGAGAGAAAGAGAAAAAATGGGTATGCCAGGGTCTCTAGCCACTGCAAACAAACTCCAGATGCATGCAAACAATGTGTATGTGGCTTATGTCATTCTGGGGAGTCAAACCTGGGTCCTTAGGCTTCACAGGCAAACTTCTTAACTGCTAAGCCATCTCTCTGCCCAAGAATTTAAATTTAATTGAACTTAAATGTTTACTCCATGTAACACTGTAAAGAATGAGTTACAGTAAACTTGTTCTCAATGGAAACTGTTCATATGTGTGAAATGTCGAGCACTTCTCCTGAAAGGGCCATGCTCTGGGTCTTAAGAGAGATGTTGTGTATAAATGGAAAGATATGCTGTAGGATAAATGGCTCTAATACTTTAGAGCTAATATTGTTATGTAATCAAATAGCCATTCTCTTCCACTCCCAGTGTGGAGCTAATCTTAATGAGGTCAAGGAAAGGAAGGTAGGTGTAAGAGCCTAACCAGTATTAATGAGCTGTGGGAAAGTTCTTAGCAACATTACAGAAACTATTATTTAAACTCTATATGCCTTAGAAACTGACATTTTCTAGCATTTGAAAACAAAAGACTTTAAATATTTGTTCTATTCAATGGACAATTCTAAGAATTTCATACTCATTAAAAATAGGAGAAAACAGTGGACTATTTTATATTTTTAAAATGAAGTCAAACCTGGAAAGACTGCTTAGTGGCTAAGGCACTTGCCTGCAAATCCAAAGGACCCATGTTTGATCTCTGTCCAGATCCCGCATAAGCCAAATGCACAAAGGTGAGGCAAGCACAAGGTCAAAAATGCCCACTAGGTGGCCCAAGCATCTGGAGTTCAATCTCAGTGGCTGAGGTACTGGCACACCAATTTTCTCTCTCTCTTTTTCTCTTACTGAAAAAAAAAAAAAGGTCATGAATCAGCAATAAATAAGCAGAGTACATCAGTTAGTCGGCCAAGATGGCCAGTATGAGAACGAAGCCCCTCCATTAGTGGGTTTGGTCAGTTCTTACCTCAGGCCCCTAGTGCACATACAGCCCTCTTCTATCAAGAAGATGAGCCAGAACTGGGCAGAAACTAGATACCAAAAGTACTTGTTTTGAACCTACATTTCTCCAACATAGATTCTGAAGTTTTGAAACAAAATTGTTTTCATCTGCCAGAATTCCTAAAAGTTTTAAGTCTTTACAAGCATTTACTTCAAGCAGTTTTTCTCAAATCTGTGAAATGTTTATTTTACAAAGCTGTCATTAAACCACCAGGGTTGTCAAGAAACACTATAAATAGATAAGAAGGCAAAAGCTAGGAGTGGAAGATTTTACAGTATAATAAAATTGGCAGGAAATAATACAGTGAGGAAGAATGAGAAATGATGGCATAGTGCTTGCCATTGGAAGTATAAGGCCAGCAAGGCTGTAGCTGACAGCTCTGTGCTGCTTCCATCTATACCAGAGAGTAAACGTGGGGAATTAAAACATCAAATTTAGTTTGAAGTGATCTGGACATTTTAAGAAAAAGATGACATGTTTCCTTTTCTTGAAGTAATCTTTCAGACTTTGTCTCCTCCCAGTGAATGAAGACACTGACGGTAATTGTGAGCTAGGAGAAATGTGTTCCAGCTCGTGATAAACCACTGGGCATGAAATGATTAAAAGCATTCAACTATCCCCAAGCATCAGAGCGTTTTCCTCTAGAGAGAGAAACCAGCCAATAAGGGAGATGGAACTGGTATATTATCTTACCTACATCATAACGATTGTGCACTGAATACCCAGGAAGACTGAGTGAATTCTGTCCGTCTTATCACTATAAACAGTTATTTTCTTATTTGTAATATAATCCTTGATTCATTGCAGACAACAATTATAATACTTTAGGATAGTTGTCCATAAATTTAAAAATACTTGTTGAATGTATATAGCAAATTGGTATGGAAAATCTGTGAAAAAAATATTCTTCCCATCAAAAAGTTTTTGGATAAATATGCATAAAAACTACAAAATAGAACATTCAGTAATATAATAATGTAAACATAAAGGCCAAAGGCATTCAGCCACTTGATGTAGAATGTAAATGAGACCCTCTATGGTGGTAGTTTACCTCATGGTCTTTAGAAAGCAAAGCAAGAAAGCAATGTCTTTTTTGAGGATAGTTCAAAGACACCTCACTTGCCTCCATTAGACCTCATCACAAACTCAATAAGCTTATCTTATTATCTGAGGTTTCCCAAATAAAAGTTTCTGGGTCAAGAGATGGGACATCTGCCTACTGCAGCTTTCTCTGTGCACCTAGCACTGTAGTGTTCATCCCTGAGGATGAAGAGCTGGGTAAGATAAAGTCAGTGCTCCCCTCAGCTGCTAGCTTCAGGGAGCGAGCAGCTGTGACAGTGGTTTTGAAATCGTGTTATTTTCCACAGGGATGAAAGTGTTCAACTCCATTGGTAAGGTCAAAAAGACTCCTGACAGGAAGATGGAGAGAAAGTGAGATTTCTTTAGAATTAAGCTTTGTATAGTTGGAAAAAGAGATGTATTATTGAAATGAAAGGTCATTTCCTTCTGGTGAAGGCAATGGAGATCAAACAGGGTAGTAAAATTTCCTGTGTGCAATGAGGAATGTTAGAAATAAACCAGTGAGACACAAAACAGCACACAACTATACAGTATTCAAGGTGCAGTTCAGGCTGGAAGCTATGAATTTATTTGTGGCCCCAACCATTAGCCATGTGCTTGTTTTTTCCCTTAAGGATGCTTTGATAGTTTTTTTGGTAGGATTGGTAAAGACAGACATTTAGTGTTATGACCAAAAAAGTGACTTATTTCTATGATTAAAAGTAAGGGAAGATTTCTGGTTTTGGAGAAGAGCAATAGAAATTCCTGTCGTTTTGATAGAAAAGATGAAGAAAGGAAGAGGGACACATTTTAAGTAGAGGATGGATACATTGAACACACCACTCCTTGGGCACCATGAGAAAGCCTTTGGGGAAAAGATCATTTTGCATAAGTTCAAAGTGTTGCTCACTGTGAGCAATCAGAACATGAAGATCAAGGGTCCATGCTGAAGACCTGGGGACTGGAACAAAGGTGGCATTATTCTCTACCTTTCATTTAGACAAACCTCTCATGCCATTGATCTCATGGCTAGAAATATTTATACCACTTACCTAAGTCTGTCAAAGGATGGGACCTACTCCAAGCTAATTAACAAGACTCTCCCACAATCAGCTATATGAAAAACTCTTCAATGGATGCATATGTGCAGATGTCATGTTGAAATCTTCATCAATTTGTGAGACATTACAACTCACATTTAAAATATGAAAACAGGACTGGAGAGATGGCTTAGTGGCTAAGGCGCCTGCCTGCTAAGCCTAAGAACGCTGGTTCCAATGTCCAGAGGTTCCAATCTCCAGGTCCCACATTTAGCCAGATGCAAAGTGATGCAAGGGTGCAATGCCGCACTTGCCCACAAGGGGGCGCACACATCTAGATTTCGTTCACAGCAGCTGAGAGACTGCTGGCGCGCCCATTTCTGTCTCCCTCTCCCTCTCTGTCTATCTCTCTCTGTCTCTCTCTCCAAAAATAAATAAAAAAATAATTTAAAAAATTAAAATATGAAAACAAATGCCTTTATTTTTCACATTTTTATTGAGATAACATCAATGTACAAAGAGCTACACATTTGATTGGTTTGGACATATGCCAGCACTCAACAGAACAGGGTTATAAACAGACACAAAACCTCCTCAGTTTCCTTAAATCCCCTTTTTTGTTTTCACTAGTGCCATTGTATGAGAAGAGAGCACCTAACATGACCTCTATCGTGTTGACAGATTTTGAAGAAGTAATACCAATCATATTGAGATTAACTGCTTTGCTCCCAAGAACCTGGAAAGCATTATCTCATTCTCCATGTCCATGAGATGAACTGCTTTAGGAACCCCATGTAACTGGAATCACGCAATATTTGTCCTTCTGTAACTAGTTTATTTCACTTAGCATAGTATCTTCCAAGTTTATTTGCTTTGCCACGGATGACATGATGTCTTTCTTTTGTGGGGTGGGTAACTAATAAGCCAGTGTATGTCTACACTGCATTTTATTTATCCATTCAACTATCAGCTGTGAAAAATGCTGCAATACACATGGAAGTCTATGTGCAGATTTCATGTTGAGATCCTCATTTTAGTTCTCTAGCATATAAAATTCCAGAGTGGGATCACTAGAAGTTTGTTTATTCTATTTTTTTATATTTTATTTTTATTTGTTCATTTATTTGACAGAGAAAGGAGAGAGAGAGAGAGAGAGAACGGGCGCACCAGGGCCTCCAGCCACAGCAAAAGAACTCCAGAAGCATGCACCATCTTGTGCATCTGGCTAATGTGGGTCCTGGGGAATTGAACCTGGGTCCTTTGGCTTTGCAGGCAAATGCCTTAACTGCTAAGCCATCCCTCCAGTCCTGCTAGTTCTATTTTTAACTTTTGAGAAAATATCATCCTGTGTTTGCCCCAGCTAATTGCTATTTTACATTCTAATGTAATACTAATTTCTCCAAATCCTCACCTAATCATTTTTTTCAGAAAAAATAATAGTATCCTAATGGATGTGAAATGATGTACCATTGTCAATTTTTATTATTTTAAAAATATTTTATTTGTGAGGAGACAGAGAAAGAGAGAAAGATGAGTATGGGTTTGTCAAGGCCTCCTTCCACTGCAAATGAACTCCAGACACATGTGCCACTTTATGCATCTGGATTTACATGGGTTCTGGGGGAATCGAACATAGGCCAGCAGGCTTTGCAAACAAGCACCTTTATCCATTAAGCCATCTCCCCAGTCCACCATTGCCATTTTTATTTTCATGGCACTGAAAATAAATGTGGTTGAATATCTTTCCACATAACTGACACTGACATATCTTCTTTAGAGAAAACAGTGTTCCTTGCCTCTTTCTTAGTGAGTGTTTGTGTGTTTTCGTTTATTTTTGTTGTTTCCTGGGTTTTGTGATATAAGAATTAACATATTTTGGAA
The DNA here is from genome assembly GCA_036365145.1 of Orientallactaga sibirica. Classification (NCBI taxonomy): domain Eukaryota; kingdom Metazoa; phylum Chordata; class Mammalia; order Rodentia; family Dipodidae; genus Orientallactaga; species Orientallactaga sibirica. Next base: position 19,326,504 of record JAEOAD010000030.1, on the reverse strand, counting down.
ATTAACTCCTTTTCCTTTTTTATTTTTATTTATTTATTTGAGAGAGGAAGAAGGAGAGAGAAAAAGACTGAGAGTGGGCATCAGGGCCTCCAGACACTGCAAAGGAACACCAGACACATAATCCCCCTTGTGCATCTGGCTTACATAGGTCCTGGGGAGTTGAACCTCAGTTCTTTGGCTTTGCAGGCAAGTGCCTTAACTGATACGCCATCTACCCTGCCCCCCCTTTTCTGATATATTTGAAAAGATCTTTTCCAATTTCATAGGTAGATTTTTCCTTCTGTTGCTGCTTCCTTGTTGAGAGGAAGCTTCTTGGATGGATGTAGACTCACATGTCTTTCTTTCCTTCAGTGTGTGCTTGGGTGTCACAACCACGAAATCATGAGCAAATGAGTGTCAAGACTTTTTCCTATATTGTCTTCTAATGTTTTATAGTTTCAAACCTTACAGTAACCTCTTCAATAACCAATTTAATATCTTCTGTACAAGATTAATTCAGTTTTCCCAATATCAAGTATTAGAAAGATTGGCCTTTCCTCATTGTGCATCCTTGGGTCCTCTGCCAATGATAAGGTGGCTTATTCCTTTGCTCTTCTCATGTGACTCATTCTATTCTTTATGACAACATCATACATTTAAAGTTACTGCTCCTTTCAAGATTTGTTCTTTTTTTTTTTCTTTTCTCTCAAGAATGCATTGCTTATTCCGGCTGACTATGGTTCTACAGAAATTTTAGGATCGTTGTCATATTTCTATAACAAAACATACAATTTATATTTTTTGCTTTTTTATTATTTTATTTTTTATTGACAACTTCTGTACTTACAGGCAATAAACCATGATATTTCCCTCCCCTCCCCCATTCCCCTTTAGAACTCCACTCTCCATCATATCCCCTCCCTCTCTCCATTAGTCTCTCTTTTAATTTGATGTCATCATCTTTTTCTCCTATTATAAGGGTCTTGTGAAGGTATTTCTAGGCACTGCGAGGTCATGGATATCTAGGCCAATTTCTGTCTGGACAGTTGCACTGTAAAGAGTCATACCCTTCCTTTGGCTCTTACATTCTTTTCGCCACCTCTTTTACAATGGACCTTAAGCCTTGGAGGGTGTGATAGAGATGTTTCAGTGCTGGACACTACTCCATCCCTTCCTCTCAGCACTATGTTGCCTTTTGGGTCATCCCAGTGGTCATCACGATCTGAAAACAGAAGCTTCTCTAACAAGAAGTGAGAGTAGCATTAATATATGAATATGAACATTAAGTGTAGTGCTTTCAGGGAAGGTTGGTGGGAATAATATATATATTTATCCAGACAAGAGCAGGCTTTATACCCCTAAGGCTCTTGACCTCCCCTGCCATAGTCTTTTGATTAGGTTTTTCAGTACCAGGCATGTATTCCCTCCCATAGAGCAGGACCTCAGTCCAATTAGAGAGCAGTTGGTTTCCCCCAGAGCAGACATGCCACTATTGCACTTGTTCGGTCATTTGGCCAGTCTGGCCAAACTTGAGGCTTCAGGTGTCCACTGTTTTCACCTCTGATGATTTCTGTCTCCCATATGGCTATATGCAGTGCAACCTTTTATAGCTTACAGATGGCTGGTCTACAGGGAGAAGGTTTTCTGCTCAACACCAGCTTGATTTCTCAGTGACCTTGCTGCTTAGGCAAGTGAGGTCTTCAGCAATAGTGCCTTACCATCTGTTTCTCAAGGGAAACCAAGGGCCTTGGCAATAGTCTGTAATGTTTTGGAGGCCACAGGGACCTCCTTGGGCAAAAACTCACTGGAAGGTATCTCATCCCTGGCATTGAAAATTTTCTAGTAACAAGCTATAGCTTCTGGATGTGCCATTATTCAAAAAAGTAGGTTTACATAATTCTTATTCAGAATATCTTGAATTTTGATTGACCCTCTTTTTTTCTTTTTAAAGCACTTTTATTGTGGTATAAGTTGCATAGAAATGAACACAGCACATTTATTAGACAGCTTGTGTTTGGACAAATATACACCATGGAAAACCACAAAAAAATAATCAAAAGAAAATATTGCCATCACTTTACAAATTTCTCTTTTTATCCTTTCTCAGTAAAAATTGCCCTATACCCCACCCACCCTTCCCCTCATATTGCCATAGGGTCCAGATAATCTTCTAATCTATTATCACTCTGAATTCATTTTGACACTTTGAAAATAATCTGAAATAATATATGTATACTCACTTTCCTAGCTCTGATTGCTTAGAGAAGTGCTTATGACATTCATTCCTCTTGAGTGCTTCAATGTGTGGTTACTTTGCATTGCTGAGCTGCAATATCCATCACATGGAATCACTATTCATTCATCTATGCTACATGGGAATCTTTTCAATTTGAAAGTATTAGAAATAAAGCTGTCATGAATATTTTGTATTTTTGTGTATATATTCTTTTATTTCTCTTGGGTAAATACCTAGAAGGGAACTGCTATATCAGTTGCTAAATATTTATTTGACTTCATAAGAAACTACAAAATAGTCAACCTAAGTAGTAATTCCATTTCACCTTCACAAAGTAATGTGTGGGAGTCCCCATGGTGCCCTATCTCTCTAACTCTAATATGGCCAGAGTTTTAAATTAGCCACTATGGTGGGTGTGTAATGTAGCCAATTGTAGTTTTTATTTACATTGTCCTAATTACTGAGAATAATGAATGTCTTTTCTTATTTGCTATGGCTATTTGTGTACTTTTTTATTGTGTTTATTTTTTTTTTTTTGAGGCAAGTACAACAGACTGCCTTTTTAAAATATTTATTTTTATTTTTTCATTTATTAGTGACAGAGAGAGAAAGAACGGGTGCACCAGGGCTCTAATCACTGCAAACTAACTCCCGATGCATGTGGCACATTGTGCATCTGGCTTACATGGGACCTGGAGAATTGAACCTGGATCCTTAGGCTTTGCAGGCAAGCACCTTAACCACTAAGCCATCTCTCCAGCCCCAGACTGCCTTTCTAAGTGAGAGAGAGAATGTGTGTGTGTGTGTGTGTGTGTGTGTGAGAGAGAGAGAGAGAGAGAGAGAGAAGAGAGAGAAAATTGGTGTGCCAGGTCCTCCAGCCCCTGCATTTGAACCCCAGATATGTGCACCCCTTATACACATGTGTGACCTTGTGTGCTTGCGTCACTATGTGTCTGGCTTATGTGGGACCTGGAGAGTTAAGCATGAAGCCTTAGGATTCACTGGCAAGCACCTTAACCACTAAGCCAAGTCTTCAGTCCATGTTTTGCTTTTTGATAAAAAGACTTTTAAAACGTTTTTATCATTCCCATCTACTGCCTTTTTATTATATGAGTTGTAAAAATTTATACAATCTGGATGCAAACCTATCATCAGATATATGTGATGTGAATCATTTCCCTAATTATAAACTATACTTTCTCAAAATCTTCCAGATCATTATTTTCTTTTCTTTATCTTCATAATATTTTTTCAGCTTATTCACTGACCTGAAGTCCTGTGTATGCTCAATTTATAAAACCATTTCTTGTATCTTGATGCAACAACCTCTAACATTTTTAACAACTTGGATACATGAACTCACAGTATACAGTATTCTCATTAATATGATGACTTATGCATACTGCAAGTAGCTCACTACATAAAATACTATGAAAACATAGCAGATCTTTCTCTAATTTCCAGTATCATGAAACAATTGTTCTAAAACACTTTAGAGATATCTAATCCTTAAGAAAATATGAAGAAGTTAACAAAATCCTATATATTGACTCCTGCTTTACAGGGTTAATTTACAAGGATGAAAATGTCACTTTATATTTGAGCATATAAAGTAGGAATTGGGATATTATGAAAGTCAGCTTAGGCTATATTTGCCTTGCAATCTGGTTAGGCAAATTGCAAGTTTCACAGTGACATTAATTGACTATTTGGAGAATGATTTTTGTGTTTATCTATCTATCCACTCTCTGTTATAAAAGATCATACCTAAGCTTAGTGGCTTAAAACAATAATCAGTATTTTATTGTTATTTTTTATTTTTTGTTTTTTTTCAAGGTAGGGTCTCACTGTAGCTCAGCCTGACCTGGAATTCACTATGTAGTCTCAGGGTAGCCTTGAACTCACGGCCATCCTCCTACCTCTGCCTCCCGAATGCTGGGATTAAAGGTGTGAGCCATCACACCCAGCTAATAATCAGTATTCTTTCACATAATTTCTTACTGAGGAGTGTATGAGAGCTTTATCCATGCAGCTGATTCTCAGTTAAAGTCTCAATGTGCAGTTGCAGAAAGATGTTGGCTGGGACCACAGTCCACTGAAGGTTTGAGTAGGCAGGGCATGAACTTGAGAGCTCGGTTCTCCTTGGAGGGTTGTCTGAGTCTCCCCTGTGGCAAGGATGCTGGATTCTTAAAAGCAGTCAGAAAGAAAAACCCAGCCAAGGCCACATTGCCACTGATGATCCTGTCAGAGAAGCCACAAGGGACATATCAGCTGCCTATTCTGTTGGTTGAGAAAGTTACAAAAGGAAAGAGACAATAGACATGCTCCTCATTGACTTCTGTCAATGTCACATTACAAATGGAATGCATGGCATGTCTGCCCCAATTCTGAGTTATAGATCCAACCAGCAGTGGACACCCACCATGGCTCAGATTTTGGCTTTACTATTTTTTTAGGTTACATTGTTAGAAATAATCTTGTAAGATTTTCTTTATATCTTTTCTTTATATCATAGATTATAAAACTGAGTTTAAGAGAAATTAAGTTTTCTGACTCTTCCATATAAATAGTATGGATGATAAAGCAAAAATTTTTTAGAGTAAGCATTGGCTCAAATGCTGACTCTGTCAGTTATTGGTTATATGACCAGAAGTAGAATGACAAATTATCTACAATTTGGAAAACTATGCAAGCTTTATAGTAAATAAAACAGTTATTTTATTTTATCTTTCACAGTTTGAAACATTACTTACCTCATTTACACCTATAAGATTAAACACTTTACAGATAAGAAAACAGAGTCAAGTTCAATGATATGAACATTTAGGAAATGATACATTTGACTTCTAAGGCAATGTTTTGTCATTGTTATTCTTTTCCTTTGCTACTAATTAAGATAATTTCTTTTCTTTTAAGCAAATTAGAGTTTATAGTCACTTGAAAATATTAAACAATTTGCCATTTAAATGATAGAACATAGGAAACAATAAAGAAATTTTAAAAATACATTTATTACATACAGAGCATGTTGTTGTATTCCTATAATCCTAGAACCTGGGAGATGGAAGCAAGAGGATCAGAAGTTCAAGACCAGCATAAGCCACATGAGATCGTATCTAAAGAAAAATTATAAAGTTCCCAGCATAATTTTTTTTGCTATTACTTAGGGGTTTAAAAAAATTAGATTAGTTTTTTGAGGGGAAGTATTAAGATATATCTAAAATTTCCAGATCCTACACATTTGTTTGCCTTTAAATATTGCTTTGATCATTAATGCCATCAAAATTGTGCTATTACATATGAGCCAATGATCATATATTATTACAAAGTTTATAGGGCAAAACTTTCCATCACTTGACCTATACCATTTATTTCATCAGATAAAATCAAAACAAGAGTGAAAAGTTAAGGCCGTACAATCTTTTCAGTACCTTTTCCTATTTAATATGTTCCTAAGCTGGATTTAGTTTACTTAAAGCATATGACATATTTCTTCAATTTTATGGATAGTGTCATCTGGACACAGGTTCCTAATTTTATTCTTTGATTATTATTTGTGTTTAGAGCTCTACTATTCTGTTTGAACTTGAGGGATTCATTAGTGCTGTGTTATTTTATGTTCCTATAGCGTTAATACATTAATAGAATGTAGTGCTGATGGGGGCTGGAGAGATGGTTTAGAGGTTAAGGTGCTTGCCTGCAAAACCTAAGGGCCCATGTTTGACTCTCCAGATCCCACATAAGCTAGATGCACAAAGGTGAGGCAAGCACACGGTCACACATGCCCACTAGATGGACCAAGTGTATGGAATGCCATTGCAGTGGCTAAGGCCCTGATGTGCCATCTCTCATGCTCTTGAGAGACCAAAAATAACTAACTTGCTATATTTAGCTTCTGTAACATTGCTTATTAGCTTGCCTGATTGACAATAGTAATGCCATCTTGAGACAAGTAGCCATTTTAGATAGAAAAACGCCCCTACCCAAGTTCCAGGAAGCCCCCATCCCCTGCGATGCTGGGAACTCAGGTGAAACAGTTAACCACAAAGGCCCCAGCCCTGGGCCAGGTACCAACATTCAAAAAGAAAAAAATAAACCTGCAAACAGCTTCGAACTCCGAGTGACTCGGAGTGGCCTGTCAGTCAATGTGGATCCTACTGTTATTCAAAACGTGTGGTTTGGGCTGGAGAGATGGCTTAGGGGTTAAGGCGCCTGCCTCCTAAGCCTAAGAACACTGGTTCCAATCTCCAGTGGTTTCAATCTCCAGGTCCCACGTTTAGCCAGATGCAAAGTGATGCAAGGGCGCAATGCCACACTTGACCACAAGGGGGCGCGCACACCTGGATTTCCTTCGCAGCTGCTGAGACACTGCTGGCATCTCTGTTTTCCTCCCCCCCCTCCAAAAAAATAATAAAAAATAAAAAGTTTATAAAAAAAACTTGTGGTTTTCCCCTTTATAACCCCCTACCTCCCTGCCCCATCGGGGCTCTTTTCTCACTCCCATTGTGTCTGTCTGTGGGGACAGAAACCAGACCTAGGTTTGCACTACCCCATTAAAGAAACCACTGCTCTTACATTCGTGATTCTCGGCTTCTGCGGCGGTTCACTGGGTGACTTCTGAGTGACCGGGGGCCTTGGCCCCTGATCTAAACGGCCTTGGCACTTCACTTTCTCTCTCTGTCAAAAAATAAATTAAAAACGAAAAGAATAGGGCTGGAGAGATGGCTTAGCGGTTAAGGAGCCTGCCTCCTAAGCCTAAGAACGCAGGTTCCAATCTCCAGGTTCCACGTTTAGCCAGATGCAAAGTGACACAAGGGTGCAATGCTGCACTTGGCCACAAGGGGGCGAACACATCTGGATTTCATTTGCAGCAGCTATCTGTCTTCCTCTCCCTCTCTGTCTCTTTCCAAAAGAAAAGAAAAGAAAAGAAAAGAAAAGGAAAAAGGAAAGGAAAGGAAAGGAAAGGAAAGGAAAGGAAAGAAAAGAAAGAAAAGAAAAAAGAAAAGAAAAGAATATGGTGCAGATGAAGAAGATGTCAATCCTACCTCAATTTAAAAGCAGTCTTTTTTATTTATTTATTTATTTATTTATTTATTTATTTATTTATTTATTTATTTTATTTTATTTTTAGAGAGAGCGAGAGAGAGAGAATTAGGGAACCAGGGCCTCAGCCACTGCTATATCACCCCAGACACTTGTGCCACCTAGTGGGCATGTGCAACCTTGCACTTGCCTCACCTTTGTGCATCTGGCTTACGTGGGATCTGGAGAGTTGAACTTGGGTCCTTCGGCTTCGCAGGCAAGCACCTTAACTGCCAAGTCATTTCTCCAGTCCTCCTACCTCAATTTAAAAAGATATAAATATATGCTAAAATCAGTATCTGCTTTGAGATAGCAAAAAGAGACCAAGGCTTGTTTCTATATCCATGTCTACCCAAGCTCTTTGGTTGGTTCCAGAAAGATATCTAGTTTGCTAATGGAAACCTGTCTTGCATTTTATATTTTATAATGCTATCATGTCCTCTAGAACTCAAGAGCAAACACCTGTATTGAACTACTAATCTATCATATTCACCTCCACTCATTCATAAAATGAATTCACTATCTTTGTATAACATGAAATTCAAATTTAAAAGTTATGCCAAATGGTATTCTTAGAAGTAGATAAAATAATGGCTTTGGAACTAGATAGGCCTTTAAACATAATTATTACTCCTTATAATAGTTGCTTTCTGGATGCTGGGACAAAAGAATGGACCAGAATCAGCTTTAGGAAGGAAAATGTTTCTCTCACTTGAGGTCTAGTGGTTTCATAGAATACTCCACTTCCTGTTCTCTCTGTGTGTGTCTGTCTCTCTCTCTCTCTCTTTGCTTCCCGACTGTGGATGCAATATCACCAGACAACACCTGCTCCTGCCTCTATGCCTTTCCTGCCATGATGAATTGTATCCCCTCAAACAGTAAACCAAAATAAACCCTACCTCCCTTAACCTCTTTTCTGTCTGGTATTTGTTCACAGCAACAAGAAAATTAAGTAATACACCAGGCAACTAAATTACAGAGTAAGATGAAGGACAAAAAGATCCATCTTGGGAGAAATGTAGCAAGCTCAGCAAACTACTAGAAAGAAAATAGTGCGTTGGTAAAGAGTGCATTTGTAGATGTACTAGAAAGAAACCATGTGTTGAATATTAGTAACAACTTCAGGGACAGAAGGAAGAACATGAACCTTTTTGGGGGGTGGGGGACAGACTGTGTCAGCTTGGGTACAGGAGATTTGGACAATGGATGCAAGAAGAAGATTAACTAAGATAAAGCTTACTAGTAATAAGAAACTTGACAGGAAGTTATGAACTTTAACAGTATCCTCTCTGAAGAACTGAGAACTCCTCTCTAAGCATTTTGGTTGACAGCAGGAATGAGGAAGGAAGACAATCAAATGATCCTGCATCTAGATAGAAGTCCTTGGACCAAGGACAAGTAACAACTAAGTATAGGCTGTTAAAATAATTTCAAAACAAGGACTAAAAACCATCTCTTCTCAGTTCTGGAAAGGAAAAAAACCTAAAGATCAATATGTGTTTTGAAAAGATCCAGGCAAATGTTTGGAATAATCAATACAATAAAGATATAACGGGCTGGAGAGATGGCTTAGCGGTTAAGGCGCCTGCCTGATAAGCCTAGGAACCCGGTTCCAATCTCCAGGTCCCACATTTAGCCAGATGCAAAGTGACACAAAGGCGCAATGCTGCACTTGCCCACAAGGGGGCGCACGCATCTGGATTTCATTCACAGCAGAGAGCTTGCTGGTGCGCCCATTCTCTGTCTCCCTCTCCCTCTCTCTCTCTCTCTCTCTCTCTGTGTCTCTCTCCAAAAATAATTTAAAAAAATTTTTAAAGATATAATAGGTTGGAGAGATGGGTCAGGCACTTGCCTGCAAAGCACAAGGACCCACGTTCGATTCCCCAGTACACATGTAAAGCCAGATGCACAAAATGCTGCTGGAGTTTGTTTGCAAGGGCTGGAGGCCCTCAGGTGCACATGTGTCTCTTTTCTCTATCTTCCCCTCTTCCTCTCCTTGCAAATAAAATAAAATAAATGATATGGCATCTTTGGAAGAAAGGCAAGGGTTCATGTGGAGAGAAGAAACAAACATGAAAATGAACAAGAAGCTGGGCGTGGTGGTGCACGCCTTTTATCCCAGCACTTGGGAGGCAGAGGTAGGAGGATTGCCATGAGTTTGAGTCCACCCTGAGACTACATAGTTAATTCCCAGGTCAGCCTGGGCCAGAGTGAGACCCTACCTTGAAAAACCAAAAAAAAAAAAAAAAAAGAAAGAAAGAAAGAAAGAAAGAAAGAAAGAAAGAAAGAAAGAAAGAAAGAAAATAAACAAGAAAAATAAATAGCCAAGAGGACAAGACAACTAGAGACAAATTAGGTAAATAAGGATTGCAAATAAAAACACAAAATTGAAACTTATAGAACAGTAAAGAATGAATGATTTCTGAAGGGTGATCAAATGATTTATCAAATGCATAGGAAAAAACAAGATTAAATTAATGATATAATTTAACAGAATATATAGTGTTCAGATGCATAATAGATGTTTCTAAATCTATTTTATGATTAAGTATAAAGATGAATCTGAAAAACATCAACTAATGAAAACCTGATTTTAAAAAAAAAAAACCCTCAAAACAAGAACAAGATTGTTGTATTCATGACCTCAAAAAACAAAAACAAAAACAAAAAAAAAACAGCAGAGGAAGATCTCAGGATCTTTGAAGGAAACATATGTCACTAAGTAAATTTATATGCAGAAAAGTGTCCCACCTGTCTGAAAAACAAAAACTAAAAATAAATGAAGGCATATACATGAAGATACAACACATTCATAGAGATCAAAGACACAAGTTTAAGTTCCTGTTACATACTTCATTAAAATCCTAAAAGGGAATATTTAGAAGTTATCTGGGGGCTGAGTAGATTGCTCAGTGGTTAAAGGCACTTGCTTTCAAAGCCTGATAACCTCAGTTCAATTCACCTGTACCTGCTTAAGGCCAGATACATCAAATGCACAAAAGGATGCATGCATCTGGAGTTCTTTTGCAGCAGCAAGAGACCCTAGTAATTCCCTCTCTCTCTCTCTCTCTCTCTTTTCTTTCTTTCTCTCTGTCTCATAAATAAATAAAATTAAAATGTTTTCTGGGAAGAAATTTTAAATGTAATAAAAGTCTACATTGAAATATGAAAAGCTAAAGTGTTGATGGCTAGGAGAAGAATCTATAAAATGTACATATGTCTAAAACAGATTTCACACAAAATGATGTCCTTTTGGAAAAATTTTTCTTTCTCAAGACAAGGTCTTGCCTTGTAGCCTTGTCTGTTATCAAACCCAGGATCCTCTGGCCTCACTCAGCCTCTTGAGCAACTGAAATTACAGGCTTAATCTATACCATCCAGCATTTTTTGTCCCTTCACATTAATGTGTTCTGAAAAATAGGTTAAAATGCATAGCCAAGTATGCATTGTTGGGCTGGAGAGATGGCTCAGCAGTTAAAGTGTGTGCCTGCAAAGTCTAAGGACCCAGGTTCAGTTCCTCAGTACTCAAGTAAAGTGAGATGCACAAGGTGACACATGCATCTGGAGTTTGTTTGCAGTGGCTAGCAGCCCTGGTGCATCCATTCACTCCCTCTTCTCAAATCAATAAGTAAATGAATAAATAAATAAATGTTAAGTATGTCATTAATTTTCCTTGTTTTTCATTCCTATGAATCAAATGAATATAACAAAATGTCAGAAAGTCATTACTAGTAAAAGAAACAAACTGGAACATAATTTTAAAATTCTGATTGAGAGATCATATCAGTGTGGCTCTGGCAGTTTAAATAACCACCAAAAATTCAATATGAGCAGTAATCTGAAACCCAAAACTGCACCAATTAGAAACCTTTCTACTCTTAATCAAAATCATTTATTTGTCTCATTGTCGAATTAAACTTAAAATTCAAGTGCTCAGACATGCTAGCAGCATTTCATATGCTCAAGAACCACATGTGTAGTAGTTAATACATTAGACATTTCCAAAATTACAGAAAAGCCTGTGGAGAAATATATTCTAAAGGGTGTGGGGGGTGGCTGGGGAGATGGCTTAGAGGTTAAAGCATTTGCCTGCAAAGCCAAAGGATACTGGTTTGATTCTCCAGGACACATGTAAACAAGATGCAAAAGGGGGCACACACATCTGGAGTGCATTTGCAGTGGCTGGAGGCCCTAGCATGCCCATTCTCTCTCTCTGCCTCTTTCTCTCTCTCAAATAAAATAAATAAATAGTTTCCAATTCATTAATTTCTGTTCTGATCTTAATTATTTCTTTCTGTCTGGAGCTTTTCAGGTTGGCTTCTTCTTGTTTTTCCAATGCCTTTAGGTGGATGGTTAAGTTATTCATTTGGGATTTCTCTGCTTTTGTTATGAAGGCATTTAGTGCTATGATTTTCCCCCTAAAGACTGCCTTCATTGTGTCCCATAAGTTTTAAAAAGGGTGTATGTATGTATGTATGTATGCATGCATGCATTCGTGTATGTATTTGTTTCTTTGGTGGTACTGAGGACTGAACCTCACAATACTCTGTAAGGATTTTACCTTCAAGCTATATCCCTAGCCTAAAATCATGAATTTATATTGAAAAAAGGCAAAACACAAGTATCAGAATCAGTTTTGCAAACTTTTCTCCTTTCACAAATGAAAGGTTGATTTGCATTGAAAAGAGCTTGTGAGATGTGGTAAAATATAAATAAAAGAGCCAATAGTATATTTATAATATCAAGGTATTAGAAATAATGTAATATTGTAGGTTTGGTCAAATAAAGTAACACATAGACCATTTAATAACATTTTTATCTTTGATCTGGGCATATGAAGTGAAATGGAAAGATATGAATGGCACATTGTAAACAAAAAGAACAAAGTTGTGCTAAAATGTAGTCAAAACACATATGTATAGAAATATTTGGGAGGACTCAACATTATTTGTCACTGGTTACATATTTGTCTGTTATCACCATTCTTTACTATTTTCTTTTAGAAAAACCAGATTTTACTCAGTTGATAATCTTAATAAATATTTTAAAAGAACAACTCAGAAGGCTGGGGAGATCAGCTCATTTGCAAGCATGAAGACTGGAGTTTGATTACCAGAACCCATGTAGAAATGCTGAATGTGGTAGAGGGAGTTTGGAATCCCAGCCCTTGGGCGGGTAAAACAGGAGGATCTATGCAGCTCGATGAACAGCCAGTCTACCCTAAGTGGCAAGCTCCAGGCTAATAAAAGACCTTGTCTCAAAAGTGATAGATGGCTTTCTTGAACAAAACCCAAGGTTATCCTCTGGCCTTCACACACACACACACACACACACACACACACACACACACACACACACACACATGACTAGACCTATGCATACATACACAGAAGTGATATAAAACAAGAACTCAGTAAACTGACACTTTATATATATATTTTCCCCCTATATTTTTGGGGAGCTATTTAGGGTTGATACCATTTTCCCCAGTCAACATAATATTTTTGTTTTGTTTTTTGTTTTGATCAAACTTGGAAACAAGCATTCTGGCATTTAAAAAAATACACAAGGAGCTAGTGAGATGGCTTAGAGTTTAAAGCACTTGCCTGGAAAGCCTAAGGACCCAGGTTCAATTCCCATGTAAGCCAGATGCACAAGGGGGTGCATGCATATGGAGTTTGTGCCCTGGCACACCCATTCTATCTCCCTATCTGTCCCCCACCCAGTGGATAAATAAAATAAAAATTGAAACATACATTATTAAGGTATTTTTATGGAGAAAGTTTCAACCACACAGAAGTTCTATCAGTCAAAAGCCATAGTTGTAATAAACAGAAACTGATTATAGCTAGCTGTCTTAGCATAAAATAAATTTATTAGAAGGAACTAAAAGGACACTGGGTATTCCAAGCATCAGCACTGGAGAGGTAGATGCTGGAACACTGAATCTCCCAGTCCAACCTGGGCTACACAGCAAAACCCTGTCAGAGAGAGAGAGAGAGAGAGAGAGAGAGAGAGAGAGAGTTGAGTAACTAATGGAGTTCCCAATGCTCTGGAGAAGCAGAGAGACTCTCCCAGGCAGAAGGTACACCTAAAGTTCCCCATTGTGACAACACTGAGGGGTGGTGGACAGCCAGCTAGCCTGACTGAGGTTGACAACAAAAGTCACAGCAGAACACCCTCATCTTCCTGTCTGAGGACTGTAGTTCTTGACTCTGGAGTGAGAGAGAACAATCAACAAGCTCAAGGTTGTGGTGAGGTAAGAAGAACAGATTTTGGGGCTCTGTTACACTGTAGGAGTACAGTGGAAGGCAGCTATGCTCAGCACTTCACTGCCAACACCCACGGTGAGGTGAACAGGACAAAACACAGTATATCTCAATATAGTGAGAAGAAGAAGTTTAAATGGACAAACCATAAAGGATAACAGTATGAGGTGTCAGATATCCTAATTATCTTGATTCAATTTTTACACAATATATTCATGAATCCAAAATGCCAAATTGTCCCCCATTAATATGTATAGTTAGTACTATACTTTAAAAATCCTAAAAAAAATAAAATAAATCCAAAACATGGTGCTCGATCATAAGCCTGCATCCTCACTTTGTAGAAGGGGTAATTATGTAACTTTGATATGGTGACATCATAAGAAATGTGTGTGTTTTTTTTGTGTGTGTGTGTGTGTGTGTGTGTGTGTGTGTGTGTGTGTTTCAAGGTAGGGTCTCACTCTAGCCCAGTCTGACCTGAAATTCACTATGATGGCTCAGGATGGCCTCTAACTCAGTGATCCTCCCACCTCTGCCTCCCAAGTGATTGGATTAAAGGTGTGAGCCACCACTCCTGACTAAATTTATATTTTTAATTAACTTACAAAAATGTGGATTTTACTCTGGCCTTTTGATAATATCATTAGTTTAGAGTAACCTTCCCTCATCCCCTTCTCTCCTCCATAAACCCACTTATACTTTTGTATCCCTAGTATTCTGTACCTCTACTTACATATCTACTATCCTCTCTCATTAAGCCTTTGCTACTTATGTCCCTCATGACCCCTTTCTAGCTTCCTGGTGACTCCTAACTCCCTCTTGAACTTACATACATATCTAAAAATTTGAATCTAGGATCTTCAAATGGGAGAGAATATGCAGTATTTGTCTTTTTGAGCCTGGGTTGCCTCAATAAGTATAATGTCATCCAGACCTATCAATTTTCATATTTTCTTAATGCTATGTATATGTTTTTATGTATCATATATTCATTATCCATTCACAAGTTGATGGATGTCTGGGCTGATTCCATTTCCTAACTATTCTGAATAGAGCAGCAATATACATGGATGAGGAAGTATCCCAAGTAAAGTACAGTCCTTAGGGAATATGCTCAGGAGTGGAACAGCTGCTTCATGCCATAATTCTATTTTTAACTATTAGAGAAACCTCCATACTTTCTCCCACAGTAGCTGCATCATTTCATACTCTCCTCAACACTGAATAAGGTATCCTCTTTCCCAATATTGAATAAGGGATCTTCTTTCCCCCACAGCCTTAACAGTATTTGTTGTCAAACAATCAAATCAAAAAATGGGCAAGGCATGCTGGAGGGATGTCTTAGCTGTGAAGGCACTTGCCTGTGAAGCCTAATGATCCAGGTTCAGTTCTCCAGTACCAACTTAAGCCAAATGCACAAGGTGGTGCATGCGTCTGGAGTTCGTTTGCAGTGGCTATAGGCCCTGGCACTTCTGTTCTCTCTATCTGCCTCTTTCTCTCTCTCTCTCTTTTCTCTCTTAAATAAATAAATAAATAAAATGTTAAAAAATGGGCAAGGGGGGAAGTGGAGCACACCTTTAATCCCAGTACTTGGGAGACTGAGGTAGGAGGATTGCCATGCGTTCAAAGGCCAGCCTAAGAGTACATACTACTACATGAAAAAAAGGACAATGGAAATTAATAGAGATTATTTAAAATCAGAAATATTAATGGCCATTAAATATTTTTAGCCATCAGAGAAATGCACATTAAAACTACTTTAGGATTCCATATCTCTCTGGTCAAATGGTGATCAACAAAAATATCAGTTGATGTTTTCTTAAAGGGACAACATTCTCAAACTTTAAAACAGGACAGAATGAGGCCTGGGAAGATGACTCAGTGGGTAAGATCATTTTGCCACACAAGCTGGGACCTGAGTTGGATCTTCACTACCCATGCAAAAAGCTGGGCATGGCTACACAATCTTGTAACCCCAGTGTTGAAGGTGTCCTAAACAGGAGGATTTCTGGGTCTCCCTGGTCAGCTAGCCTTGCTGAAAAATGTGGAGCCACAGCTTTAGTGAGAGACTCTGCCTCAGGGAAATATGACAGAAGAATGATGAGAGCACCCTACACCCTCTTCTGCCCTCTGCACTGCATGAACATGGGTGCATGCACCTCACACACACACAAAGAGAGAGAAGGCAAAATGTGCTGTGTTAAAATATTACTTTTTAAGTGCTGTAGTACACTGATGAACTATATAACTAAAGCCAGTATTTCATACAAGATGTAATGCACAGACAAATAGAGATATTAGAATCAAGATATGCAGAAATAGGTCCTTCCATTTTGCTTTTTGTAACAGAGCTTATACATGTGGTTTCAAAAGCTTCTGGTTGGGCCAACATATTTGTAAAGCGTCCATACAGCTTCATATTAGTTTGAAGACTATTATTAATAATGATTACTTATAATTTTACAAATGTCCTCAAAACATGAATGCCATAGATTTTTTTAAAGTAACATATATATTCAATGTTCACTTGATTAATAAAATGATATTGCATACCTTAGAATAATAACACCATTAAAATAGCAAGTAGTTCCTGGACCTTCCCTGTCAATGTCTTTCAAGACGAAGTGGTGATTTTCCATCACACTTTTTACTCTTGCCAGCTTGTGCAAATTGACTTGATGAAGTGCTGTGAAGCATTTACAAATCCCTTCCCTCTCCCATCCATGGAGAAGTTCCATTAGCTGTGACTGCCACATTTCCAGCACATACATATATGCATGAATTTCTTGAATAGCCAAAAAAATAGACAAACAGGACTGAAATATATTCATAGAACATTCTACTTAAGGTAATAACTTGGGACTTTGTAAAATCACACAGTACTAGTTTTCCAAAATAAGGTGACTATTGCCAGTGTGGACCTATAACTTATACAGGCATTAGATTTAGCTAAAGAAGCCCATTTTATCATGCCAGGGTTTCTATTAGATACCATTGCTTGAACTGGTTTCCAAAATGCAAATTCATTCTATCCCAATTCAGGAACAAAACTTTAGCTAAATATGCATGTTTTAGGGTTCTTTTCAAAAATCCATCAAATATTACTCTAATTCAGATGGACTCTTTATTATGCACACATTATAGAATTGCAATTATTTTTCATATATTTTGTATTTATTTATGAGAGAGAGAGAGAGAATAAATACGGGCACATCAGGAACTCCAGCCACTGCAAACAAACTCCAAGTGCAGAGCTTACATGGGTACTGGGGAAGCAAACCTGGGTCCTTAGTCTTTGCAGGCAAGTGCCTTAACTGCTAAGCCATCTCTCCAGGGCCCTGAAATATTTTTATGAGGACTTATCCAATGCATTTTCTTAATTCTTAGAATTAAGTAGATAAAACTTAGCCATAAATTTATAATCCAAAGATATTGGTATATGATTTAATCAATGGTTTATATAAGCCTATCATTCACTTTGTATGGAATTTTATACTAAATATAACTTTTTATGAATAATTTCCAAGTGTACATAAAGACTATAAGTTAGCTTAAAATTTTATGAAATGTTCATGTAACTTTATTGACTCCTTCTTAGAAAATAAATTCTAGAAGATTTAAAAGGGGGACTGTGGGGGAGACATTAAGGGCTATAAGAAGTGACAGAACAAGGCATTTTATGATTATTGGAGAGATATTGACTGTGATCTGGGTAGAAGACAGCCTCATACAGTAGGATAGAAATAATGGAGTTGTGTGTTGGAATTTATACTTATTTCAACTCTTGTACTGGATAGACATCTGTGTTTGAGAATCTAACATCAAGCAGTGCACATCAATTGGTCTCTGGCACTTGATTTGCCATCCAGCCCCTTCTGCAGCCCCAGAACTGGTGAGTCATAATCTGAGAAATGTCTGCTGGGACTTCTCTTTGGAGGACCATGAGTGAAGACCTAATCTGTAGACCTGCCTACAGACTGATGAATTAGCCCTTGTTCCCTGGCATCTGGGTTGCTCCATCACAAGGTTCATGGGTCCAGGTGCTAAGATAACTGCTTGCATAAAATAGAAGAGGATTACTAGAGCACAGATAGCCAGTAAGAGTAGACATTAGAAAAGAAAAAACCAAGAATATAAAATTTGCCTGAAAAAAAGCTACAAGTACTTAGAAAGAGATTAATAATCACTCTATGGATAAGAAAGCATTAGAAAAGGTGAAGTAGAATTTTTATGGAGAGAAAAACATAAAATAAATATCTATAAACATAAAATTGAATAAATCAATATATAAATAACTGTATGAGGACATTTTTTAGAATAAGAGTTTGTAAGATGTTTGTGTAAAGGGCAGAGATCATGTTTTGGGCTTTAAGAACTACATATTGTATCTCTCAATCTTTTATATAACTTTATATCATTTTAAAGAACTTATTTAAAATGTAAAAAAATAACATTTCTAGTCTCTGGCCATATAAAAATGAGCTTCAAGTCAATTTTGCACCTGTGTTTTTTCTCCTTTGACTAGTGAGGAAAAGAAAAGGAAATTGAATACAAATATAGGAACACAGGAATGTGATGAAATAGTAGCCTGAAAGTAACCTGTGGCTTCAATAATATCTCCATCAATCTTCTAATGACATTCTCCATAGAAATAGAAAAAGCAATCCTATAATTCATATAGACTCTCAAAAGACTCCAACCACCCAAAGCAATCCTAAGCAGAAATAGTGACGTGGAAGGTATCACAGTACATGATTTCAAATTATATAGCAGAACCATAGGAAGAAAAAAACATAGTATGGCACAGATATAGACATGTAGTCCAAAGAAATAAAATAGAAGGCCCATAAATGAAGCAACATAGCTATAACCAATGAACTTTTGACAAATCTGTCAAAACCATGCTCTGGAAAAAAATAGTCTCATTGACATATGTGCTGGGAAAACTAGATTTCCATATATAGAAGAATGAAAGTAGATCTATATTTATCACCCCCCTCCCAACACACATACAGGAAAAAATTTAAAAATGTATCAAAGAGGGCTGGAGAGGTGGCTTAGTGGTTAAGGCACCTGCCTGCTAAGCCTAAGAACGTCAGTTCCAATCTCCAGATTCCACATTTAGCCAGATGCAAAGTGACACAAGGACGCAATGCTGCACTTGCCCACAAGGGGGCGAACGCATTTGGATTTCATTCGCAGCTGTTGAGAGGTTGCTGGTGTGCCCATTCTCTATCTGTCTTCCTCTCCCTCTCTCTGTCTCTGTCTGTGTCTCTCTCCAAAAAAATGTATCAAAGAAAGTAAAATAAAATTAAAAATTAAAAACTATCAAAAACCATAAAACAAGACCTGATCCCTGGAGACGATGTGAGACAAAAATAGGTTAAACACTTCAAATAAACCGATGTAGGTGGTGATTTTCTGAACAGGATGCCAACAGAACAAGAGATAATCTCCAGGATTGACACACAAGATTATGTGAAGTCAAGAAGCACCTGCACAGCAAATGAAACAGTGTGAAGAGACAGCCTGCAGAATGGAAAAACATTTTTGCCAGCTATACATCAGACAGAGAACTAATACCCAGGATATATAAAGAATCGCAAAAATTAGGGCTGGAGAGATGGCTTAGCTGTCAAGGTGATTGCCTGAAAAGCCTAAGGACCCAGGTTCAATTCCCCAATACCCATGTAAGTCAGATACACAAGGTGGCACATGCATTTGGTGTTCTTTTGTAGTGGCTAGAAGCCCTGGCACTCATATTTTTTCTTTCTTTCTCTCTCTCTCTCAAATAAATAAAATATTTTTTAAAAAGGATAGCAGAAATTAAATACTTCCAAATCAGTCAATCAACTAATGGGCCAATGAACCAAATAGTTCTAAAAGAAAGAAAGAAAGAAAGAAAGAAAGAAAGAAAGAAAGAAAGAAAGAAAGAAAGAAAGAAAGAAAGAAAGAAAGAGAGAGAGAGAGAGAGAGAGAGAAAGAAAGAAAGACAGAGAGAAACAAAGAAACAAAGAAACAAAGAAAGACACATGGCCAATAAAAACTTGAAAACGTACTCAATAACCTCAGCTATTAGGGAGATAATACTTAAAATTGTTTTGAACTTCCATCTCCCTATAATGAGATTGGCAATCATCAAGAAAAGAAGTGATGATTAATGCTGATGAGGATGTAGAGAAAGAAGACCCTTATTCAAGTCACCCATGTAGAGCTGGAGGGACACTCATTTGCAGTGGCAAGAAATCCTGACATGCGTGTATGCACGCGCGTGCGTGCACATGCACACACACACATACACACACATTCACACAAATATATCTATAAATAAATATTTAGAATTTTATAGCATTTAGTTGAAAAACATTTCTTAAATGAGAATCAAAAGGGATTGACGTAGGCTAGGGAGATGGCTCAATGAGGTAAAGTGCTTAATGAGTATAAAGACCTGAGTTTAGATCTTCAGCCCCCATATAAAATGCCAGGTGTGGTGGCACAGTCCTGTAATCCTAGGACTGAAGAGGAAGAGGCAAAAGGAGCCCTAGAACTCACTGAATGCTAGTCTATCTGAATCACTGAGCTTATTTGCAGAGAGACCTTATCTCAAAAAAAGTTAGAAAGCAATAAAGGAAGACACCTGTTATTGATGCACATGCACTGCACATGCATGCACATGTGCCAACACACATACACTTGCAAAAAAAGCATACACTTGAATTCTTGTCTTCAAGACTGTATTGAAATTAAAAGCAAGCCAAGTATGTAATCACACTTGTAATCAAAGAACTCAGAAGGCTGAAGCAAGAAGATTTCTGTGAATTTGAGGTCAACCTGGTGCCACATAATGAATTCCAGGGATAGCCTGAGCTACATAGTGTGTCCCTATCTCAAAAATCCAATAATAAAATAAAATAATTAAATAAAAGATACATTTATGACAGTGAAAAGTGGTTTTTAGTTAGTAGAAGATATGCTTGTGAAGGAAACAGATTAATATAGATTAATATAGATGACATAGAAATAATTAAGAGAACAAAAGCTAATAGAAAAGTAGACTTCCTTGAAGTAAAAACACATGACCAATAACCATCTGCAATCAAGCTAATGCAAATCAACATCACAATGTAATTCTACTTTGTTTCTTTCACTGTCAAAAGTTTACGTCTTATCATAACATGTTTTTTAAATAATACAGATTTATATTTTTATCTTATCACACAGTAATTTCTGCAATGAAGTGAATTTTAGCAAATACACCACATCACAGTTGTATAGAAAATTTCGTGGCAGGAGCTGGGGATACACTTCAATGGTAGAGTGTTTACCTACCTTGTTTGTAGCCCTCAAACTCATTCCCAAAGTCACAGATAAAAACAAGAAAGAAATGTTCATAAGAACAAACATCTGGAAACTATTCAAAAGTCCATACATAGAAAGTAAATATATAAACATCATTATATTCACTGTGAAATAATTTACAACTCTGGATGAATTTTCATAATATAATGTTCATTTTTTTTGTTTAAGAGTCCTTATTGATAACATATAATATGATATACTTTGTAAAGCTAAAAATAATATTTGACAAAGTATTTTTATGATTATGTCTAGATGCATTAACAACATGAAGATGAAAGCAATGAAGCTGGGAAGGTAACATGTGCTTAGTGGTCAAAGACATTTTCTTGCAAGCCTTCCAGCCTGAGTTTAAGTCACCAGCACCCACATAAACCTGGACCCAAATTGGCACATGTGTAGGTAATCCCACTACTTCTAAGGCAAAAAAGCCAGGAGAATTGGAACACTCTGGCCAGCTAGATTGCTGCAGGTATTGGCAAAAAGAACAAAATAACCCTGTCTTAAAGAAGGACAGTGAAGATAAACACCCCCCACCAGCCAAATTGTCCTCAGATTTCCACACATGTCCATCATGACATGAACACATGAATATACACACAATGAAAGTAATTATATGTAGAAATGAACTTTAAGTTAATGGGTATGTGTGGTTGGGGAAAAGGGGAGATGAGATAGTTTGAGATCATATGCAAAGGGTAAAGTCAAGGTCTTTTTGTTTTGGATAATGTGCTTATTTGTAATTATTTTATTATTATAAAGCCCGGCTAAATGAAATTTGGGAATACATTGGCCAATAATGAGCATGGCACATAATAATGATTAAAAATAATCAATAATCCAATCTTATGATTTAAAGTTATGAGGCAGAGCCCTCCTTCTGATTTTTAAAATTAAAAGAATTTTATGCAAAATAACAAGTAACTTAGGGCTAAAAAAAATAAATTTATCTTTACAAGAACAAAAGGCTACTTCCTTCCAAGTTGTATTGAAAAGGATGTCTTGGATTTTGTGGATTAATATGTAAGCTTCTCTACATTTGAAAGCTATTCTAAGCCCACTTGTTCCATAAGCCCAAACAGAACTGAAAGGGGATTATATTTGTGAGTGAGTCTTAGAGTGTTAAAAACCAAGGCTAGTGTTGCTTTTTCTCCTGAAAATTGTACTGTGAATCTTTTCACCAAGTACACCAGCTGCATTTCTGTTAAAAACTTCTTGAGTTTGTGAATCTCCTTTTATGATCTCTCCAGTTGTTCTAGACCTGATAATTTCCCAGCATTTACAATGTGTACACTCAACTTTACCACCTACTTTGTGTGTGTACGTGTGTACACATGTGTAGATGCATCTGTGTGTGGAGGTGCCAATATGTGTGGGTGAAAATGTTAACATGAGCATGTGGAAGCTTGGGACAACTTCAGGTGTTGTTCCTCAGATGCCATCCACCTTCTTTTTTTTTTTGAGACAGTGTCTCCCTGGCATAGAACTCATAAAGTAGGTTAGACTAACTAGCCAGTGAGCTCCCCAAATCTGCCTGTCTCCACCTCTCTCCCTGTCAAGCAGTTACAAGTATGTACTATGCTTGGTTTTATTTATTTGTTTGTTTACTTCTTTTGTCATCTGTGTGTGTGTGTGTTATACATGGTGTGCTTACATATGGAGACCAAAGTATAATGTCAGGTACCATCCTCTGTCATTCTTCTTTTTGATTTCCTTGGGACAGAGTTTCTCACTAAATCTGAAACTGCCACTTATCAGTCAAACTGGCTGACCAGCAAACCCCAGGGATCCATGCTTCCTCCCAGGACTGGGATTGAAGGTGTGCATGCTTTTTATGTGTATGTTGAGGTCTTCATGCTTATGCAGCAAGCACTCTGGCCTGCTCACCCATCTCCTTTTCTCCCATGACTGGGTTATTTTTCACTGTGGGCTTTGGGGATATAACTCAGGTCCTCGTGTTTGTAAGGCAAACACTTTACTGACTGAGCTGTCTCCCCACTTGTTATCACTCATTCTGTGGTTTACAGAAAAGAAAGTACTGAAGTGGCATTTGTGGAAATTAGGCCTGCAAATATCACTGTGACAGTTTTATCATTATGATAGTTTTTGTTAAGTGCTAACCTATCAATAATTTCCTGGATATTTAGTAATATTGAATTTCCAGTTCTGGAAGCTTTTCTTTCTCTAGTGTGATGATAGAAATTGTTTATTGTCTAATACATCACTGTTAATGACTTAACATTGGACAATTGGGAATTGCAAAAACTCTTCTTAATAGAGAATTAATGCAGACATTGTGTCTATGTCAAATTAAATGATGATAAAAATATAAAATTTGGAAATATAGGTTTGGGGACAGATTAATGGGTAAATTGCTTGCCACACGTGCATAAGGACCTGAGTTCAGATCACCAACACCCACATAAAGCTGGATGAGGTGGCAGAACTCCTAAGGCACAAGATAGGCAGAGATAGACTTTCTAAGAAACTTATGGGTCAGGTATTCTGGTACATGTAAGCAGTAGACAAGAGACTCTGTTTCAAACAAGATAAAAGATAAGGACCAAAGCCCAAAGTTGTCTTTTCACCCCCACACAAGCTGTGCCACATGCACACTTATATTCATACACACACACACACACACACACACACACACACACAGATTTAAAAACATTTGGATATATGCTCAGATTAAAAGACTGAAATGGCTCCCAGCCTCAGATCAGAGACATTTGCTTAACCATGTTTATAGCTGCTCAATTCATAATAGCGAAGAGCTGGAATCAACCCAGATGTCCATCATTAGATGAATGGATAAGAAAGATGTGGTATATCTATACTATGGAATTCTACACAGCAGTAAGGAAAGATGAAATAATGAAATTCGAAAAAAATGGTCAAACATGGAAGAGATCATCCTCAATGAGCTCACCCAATCACACGAAGATAATCGTCGCATGGTCTCATTTATCTGTCACTCCTAACCTGAATCTGCCTGAGATGCTGCCAAACCTAATAAGCACTCTGAGGACCAGACAATAGGGAGGGTGGGATGGGGGGAGGATAAAGGTGGGAGGGAGTAAGAGGGTGGGAGGGAGGACAAGGGTGGGGGGATACAAATAGGGCCCCAAAAGGAAATGACACTATAAAACCCTTTATTCTGAACAACAGGCTAAAACATTGATCCTTCAGCAGGCCTGCAGAGGGAACAGGAAACTGGACAGAACATCATGAAGACAAACCTTAATCTTTTTCTGCTTCTCTGTCTCTTCTCTCTCCCTTTCCCTCTCCCTCTCCCTCCCTCTCTCTCTCCTTCTCTCCCCTCTCTATACTCACTTTCTCTTTTATATTACCTATCTTTTTCTTCCCTCACCTTCCTTGCACTGACTTATACCTCCAGGTACCAGCACGGGGTTAACTTTCACAATGAGCTGTTGATCCCAGGGACCTACAAGGTCTCCCAAAAAAGACAGACTTCTGTCAGAGTTCTTGATGACCCACCAAAGGTTAATGGTAAGACCCTACTGTCGAAGACAGCATACACATGTGAGACAAAACATGGAGAGACCTGGTCAGAATCTGGAAGAGGGTCAGTCCCCAGACAGTTAGCTACTCTAGTGCCAGAGGGTGCTACATGAGCAACCGGGGAAAAATGGCCAACATCTGTCCAAACAACTTGCAGTCTAAGCTACCCAGCAGGAAACAACCTGAAGTAATGCTCAAACAAGTTTAGTAGTGGCACACAGCCATGGTGGGTAACCACCTGCTCTTGATTTGGCTAATAGATCCACTCAGTGGAATGGAACACATTGCTGGAACTGGGAAATAAGTCAAAACCATGTACAAAAAATGAGCTCAGTCTCCAAGATCAAGATACCACCAAATGTGGACTAGAAGAGGGCCTACACATATAAAATTTGCTCTAAAATATCTATGGCCATCTGATCTTTCTAGTACTAACTTCTCTCTCTGTTGGAGAATTTGCTTATCTTTTCCAGATGGACAACAAACCTGAAGGGAGGATCAGCCAATCACTCCTCACCAGGGCCCCAGCTGAAACCATAGAGTAATGAGAGGGAAGGGCATGAGTACAGTGTTCTTGGTGATCATAACAGCAGAAAAAGGCTGACGGAGATAAACACAGAGAACATCCAATCCTACTAAGCCAGATATCCAGAGACACAGAGGCTCCCAAAACCTCATCACTGAAGTAGAACTAAAACGATCCCAATGTGGCTCAGGGAAATTTGTGGAAGAGAGGGCAGAAAGAATGTTAGAGCCACAAGTTGGGGCATTATGCACAGAGACTTGGCCTATCCCCCATAACTCTTGACTAACCCCACAATGCTTAACCCACATTCCCCATTGATGACGGTCCCTTTGGAAGAGGGAGGACAGGGAGGAGAATAATGGAGTCGTTAATATGAATGTAAAATTAGAATAATATAAATAAAAATAAATTATTAAAAAAGACTGAAATGGTAGGCTTAATTTTAAATAAATTTAGTCAATACAAAGAAAACTTATACAAAAATATTGTATGGAAACTGGAGAAGTCAAGAAGCTGAAAAGAGAACAAATGACTGAGATGTGGCAAGCATTATTTCCAATGGTGGGACAGGCATCAGATTTAAGTTAATTTTACTTTCTTTCTTTAATTTCTTCCATAAAGTTGTATTATGATACATTTGGACTATATGAAATATCAATTATCATTAGTGATCAAGAGTGAACCATTTAATGACTTTCAAGTTATTTTTAAAAAACCAGACCCTAGCATCATGATCACTTATTTGTTGCATACCATATGTTGGGCACAATGTTGATCACTGCACATGTTACAAATCATATGACCTTCATAACAATCTGTGAGGAAGTGAATTTTTGCAAGTTATTTACCTGGCCATAATTAGTATTTACTCTTTATAAGTAATGATTGCAACCCAATAATATAAAAGACAAAGACTAACCACTGGCAACTGTTTTGAATAGTAATTTCTCCAAAGAAAATATGCAACTGCCAAAATGCTGTTTTTATCTTATAGAAAAAAATGTTGACGCTCCCAGGCCTAAAGGCCTTATTGATGGTGGAAGCCATGTTTTGAACCTATACAGACTAGATTATAACCTCTCCATGTTATCTTCGGGTTATCTCACCCCAGCAAATTTTATGTTTAAAGATGGTGTGTGTGAGTTCATTGGGATTTGGTAAAAACTGGTTTGCAGGCATTTGTTCTTACAGTACAGTCCCTTATGGTGGCATATGGTGTTGCTGATGTCATTGTCCTGCCTGACAGCTCACTTTTCACGTGCATGAATCTCTTCACATGCTGATTTCAGAAATATATTCCAGTCTTGGGCAGAAGGAATGCTTTGCTCTGAGCACTGATTCTGAATCACCAACCCCTGGATTATAAAAGCCAGGTGGAAGAGGGTTTTGTTTTTCGTAGTACATGTGGAATAGTCCAAAACCAATTTGTCAATTGTAAAGGAGAATCCAGGGAGAAAAGAAAAAGAGTATTTTGGGTAATGATTTTTATTATTTCTCTTCTTTTTTTTCATCTGTTTCACTATCCCTTCCATCTGCTTTTCCTCCTCCTCCCTCTCTCTTCTTCTCCCTTCCTCCCTCCCTATTTCCACCAACTTTCTTACTCTATGTCTTTGTTCTATGGACATGTAGAAGAATTTTTTTGTTGTATCTGAAAAGAATATTTGTGACCATGTATGGAATATAATTTTCCATCAGGCGATTGATTTACTACATATTACTTAGTATTAATATAAATTACATTACATATATTGGTAAGAATAAAATTAAATACTGTTGTTTTAGCTACCTTAAAGTTAGAGAGGTCATTCCTATCTGTAATTCTCATCATAACTTAGGATTAGGCAGTTCTCTCTAGTGTCATAAAATAGTTTCAGTATAAATAATCACATATTGGTCCAAATTATATAAAGATAATTTTATTATTGGCATTGTAATGGGACTTGAGCTTACCTGACTGTGCAATTCATGTTATTCTCATTTTATATGCTCTTAATTAGAAAGCATCTGGCAAGTGAGCACCCAAGTGGCAGAAAGGTAGAAGGGGAATAACAGCTCTTCGTATTGTTTAATGGGCTGTATGGAAACACCTTCTTCAGATCATGAGGCCTTTTGATTATCGCCAAATAATTAGTGCTGTAACACACCATTAAGCTATCTTTTTCATGCACCTTCATTAAGAGAATATAAAGGGAATACTCATAAACTTAGCTTGCCTTCTGTATCAGACACAGTCTTCAGCAGAGAGTTCCTTTGTAGACATGGTGGCTTTACTATTATAATATAGTACTCTAACTTCATGATATCACCATCTGTGACTCATTCTCATTTCTGAGTACCCTGGAGTTTCCAATGATATCATATCTTTTCCAAACAACAAATATAAAGTTCTGTTTCCATCAAGCTGTACTCATCTTTCTTTTTCTTTCTTTCTTTCTTTCTTTCTTTCTTTCGTTTCTTTTCTTTTTTTTTTTTTTTTTTTGAGATAGGGTTTCACTCTAGTCCAGGCTGACCTGGAATTCACTATGTAGTCTTAGGGTAGCCTTGAACTCTCAGAGATTATGGTAGTTTGAATATATGGCTCCCAATATATTCAGTGTTTTGTTAGTTTATAGTTTGCACCTGCAGCCATCTTGCTGAAGGCAATGTCACTGGGCGGATCTTAAGGTGTGGTGGTGGGTTTGAGATTCCATTGTAAAGATATGCAAAATGTGCCCAGTAGTAGTTCCTGAAGTGTGCTGTGGCTTTTGGCAATAGATTTGCTCTGTGTGCCTGGCTGGCTTTTCTCTCTTGCCTGGTCCTGTGAGAGCAGGCCGCTTCTTCTGCCATTATGGAACTTCCCCTGGATCTGTAAGCTTCAATAAATAATCCCTTCCTCCATAACTGTGCCTGGTCTGGAAGTTCATCTCAGTGAACCTGAAGCTGTCTGCTACAGAGATCCTCCTACTTCTGTCTCCTGAGTGCTGGGATTAAAGACGTGTGCCACCACGCCTGGCTTGTACTCATCTTTCTGATAATTAGTTCACTTGCACACTTTCTTAATAGTATCCCTTAAAAATAGTTTTATAGGAAAGGTCAAAGTTGTTTGTTGGCTACCATGATTAAGAATTGAATCTATGTTACTAGAGTGTATCTCAATAGAGCAAACATGAAGTAACTAAACTCTGACAGGAGGATGCTTCAGCTTACTGGGATGTAGTATCATTGAATTGCTCTAAGAATTAAGCAAGCATAGATTCAAGCCATAATATTTATAAATATATAAATATTTATAAAATAAATATACTAGAATATCTATTACATGCTATGTACTGTTCTGAATCTACACATAACACTGGTCTAAAACTGCAAGCACAGCAGAGAAAAATCCTCATTTTCATGATGTTTTCTACAAAGTGACCATTTGAACCATAAAGCAAAATGCATATTAAAACACACATACTACATTTAAATATTCTATTATGTATTCCTAGTGTATTAATGTTTCTAAACCAATTGTTTAATTTGCCTCACTACATCTAACAAATTGAAATTTTCAATTGAAGTTACGGGATTTTGCTATTTAGCTAAGGTATACAATTCAGTGAGAAACCTTGATTGTATTCAATCACTTTACATCTAGCCAACATCTAATGCCTCATAAATCATTCAAAACACATGAGGGCTCTTTTTTTTCTTTCAAACATCATCATCCTTGGCCTCTTCCCAGAGTCCTTGAAGACTTATATAAAACAAATTTCTTTACATTGAATTTAAGAAATATTCCACTGCCATATGGTATTATTTGTGTAGCATTGTGAAAGTAGACACCCCAAGGTGGAACACCAGGGGCTAAATTCTTCCTTAAGGATAAAATAAATAAGTGACCATGAGAAACAAGCAGTACAAAAACAAATATGAATCAATCTTGGCACTGGGTCGGAGAAAGAGGTTTGTCTCCCCTGAGATTTTGAGTTTTTCTTGTGGTTACTGGTGTTTGTGACTGTGTCCCCCAATGTTGCCCAGGCTTGCACTGAACTCTTGGACTCAAGAAATCCTCCTGTTTCAGCCTCCTGAGTCGCTTGTACTGCAATCAGCCAGCTTCTGCAGAGACTTTAAACCATAAATTGGTTTATGTTGCTCATATTATAATCTCAGCCTATCCCCACAATTATTTTAAAATATGATTGATTACAAAATCAAAACTGATATAAGAACTATTAATGTAGTTTAAATGCACTTTGGATTCAATAAGATATCATCAGTTTTTCCACATTAAACTGCATTTAGTATTTTTGTTGTTGTTGTTGTTGTTGTTTTGAGGTAGGGTCTCCCTCTACCCCAGGCTGACCTGAAATTTGTCTCAATCTGGCCTTGAACTCACAGTGATCCTCCTACCTCTGCCTTCTGAGTGCTAAGATTAAAGGTGTGTACCACCATGCCCAGTGCATTTAGTGTTTTTGACACTGAATTCTATAAAACTTGTATGTTATGACAGGAAGTCAAGTCCATGTAGAACTTTCATCTTCAAGCATCCTTTATCAGACACACTTAAAATAACTCATAGCATTTTGGACTTAAGAGATCAAAGGGAGATCATTTACTTCTCTGCAGTGTGTCCCTGTCCTTTCCCCTTAATCTTATATGATAACTTGGTTGCTTTTCTTATGAATCTTCTTTAAGTTCTAGACACCTTCAGAGTCAGCAAGCACTTCTTTATTTTCTGCCACAATCAACTTGTTGCATTCTACTTTAGCACAGAATATTTAGGGAATACCTAATAAATATAGAAATAAATTTAGGTGTATTATAATGTTTGACTTTATAATATGCTTCTCTGAAACTCGTTGTTAAAATGACTAGATAATCTTTGTTAGCTAACTAGTCTTTTGACCAGACTGGTGGGAGCTTCTCATTGGTGTCCATAATCTTGGTTTCCACAGTATTCTGAATGGCTTCCCAGTTTGAACTATTGGATCCTGTCCACTGAGCAGATCCCTAGCCAATCACAGAGCCATTGTTACACACCTAGGCTGGGTGCCACCAGTGCACAGGTATTTACATCTTGCCAGGCTGGTTGCTTTTGAATAGCAGTGTACCCTGCTTGCTCACAATGTTGTTGGCCATCTTCCCCCAGCAGCTCATGTGCACTTTCCAGGACTGAACAGGCAGACCATCTGGGAAGTGGTTTCCTTCCAGGTTCTTGCCAGATTTCTCAATGTGCTGTTTTGGCAGCATGTGATGTCTTCAGCAGTTGGGTCTTACCTTTTTCTTCAGGTGGGTAATCAAGTAAGTGCTTTAACAGAAGCCTGTCTTGTTTTAGGTACCTTGTAGATCTTTCTGATCAACAGCTCAATGTGAGTTATAACCATTTTCTGGTACTGGGAGTTATAAGTCAGAGCCAAATGTTTTAGGGTTAGGTTTCATCCCACCCTCTCCAGGACCCTTCTGACAAGACTATCGCTCCTATCGAGGGTTATATCTTTTAGTGTGTCATCCAGGAATAATATTTCTATAGTACCAATACATTTTGGATTTAGGTTTGTGGATATCACCCCCCTCCATGTCCTACCTGTCCCCTCTCCACAAACTCTTCTATCCCTATTATCTGTCCTCAAGTTGCCTGTCATATATGCTTGCACCAGTTTAGGAATGATAAATGAGGGTGAACACGTGGCATTTGTCTTTCTGTGCTTGTGTGAGTTTGCTTTGTATGATCTGCTCCAATTGCATGCATTTTCCTGCAAATTGCATTATAGCATTGTTCCTTACTGCTGAGTAGAATTCCATTGTGTAAATATATAACTTCTTCATTATCCAACTATCAAATGATGGGAATCTGGATTGATTCCAATTCTTAGCTATTGTGAATTTAGAAGCCATAAGCATGGTTGAGCAAATATCTTTGCAGTGAAGTGTGGAGTTTTTAGGGTAGATTTCAGTAGAGGAATAGCTGGGTCAGTTAGTAGCTCTATTTTCAACTTTTTTAGGAGTTTCCATATGATTTCCATAGTGGTTTTATAAGTTGGCACTCCCTCTAGCAGTGTTCCCCACATCCTTCCCAACATTTATTGTTGTTTGATTTTTTGATGATTGCCATCCTGACTGGAGTAAGGTGGAATCTAGTAGTTGTTTCACTTTGCATTTATCTGATGGTTATGGATGGTGAACATTTTCTTAACTGAGTATTGTTTATTTGTATTTCTTCCTTTGAGAATTCCCTATTCAGTTCTCTGCCCCATTTTTTGAGTTGATTTTTCATTGCTTAGAATTTTTGGGGGAGGATGGTGTTGTTTTTGGTTTTTTGGGGGTAGGGTCTTGCTCTAGCCCAGACTGACCTGGAATTAATTATATAGTCTCAGGGTGGCCTCAAACTCACAATAATCCTCCTACCTCTGCCTCCCAAGTGCTAGGATTAAAGGTGCACAGCACCATTGTGAGCTTAGTTTTTTGAGTTCTTTGTAGATTCTAGATATTAGGCATCTGTCAGTAGTATGGATGGTGAAATTTTTCTTCCTTTTGCCGGTAGTATATTGGCTCTATTTATGGTATGTTTGTCTGTATATAAGCTTTTAGCTTTATGAGATCTTACTGTTTGGGTGATTGTTTAATATCTTGTGCTACTAGGGTATTGTTCATGAAGTGTTCCCCACTCCTAAATCATGGAGGGTTGCCCCTGTTTTTTCTTATAGTTGTTTAAGAGTTTTAGGTATTCTGGGCATGGTGGTGCATGCCTTTAATCCCAGCACTTGGGAGGCAGAGGTAGGAGCATCGCTGTGAGTTTGAGGCCACCTTGAGACTACATAGTGAATTCCAGGTCAGCCTGAGCTAGAGTGAGACTCTACCTTGAAAAACCAAAAAAAAAAAAAAAAAAAAAAAGAGTTTCAGGTCTTATACATCCATTTGGAGTTGATTTTTTTGTGTGCTTAATGAGAAGAGTGGGTTTAATTTCATTTGTCTACATATGTTTATCCAATTTTTCAAGCAACATTTGTTGAAAATGCTCACTTTTCTCCAAATGTATATTGTTTGGCTGCTTTTGTCAAAAATCAAATGAGCTGTAGTTACTTGAACTAACACTAGGTCTTGAATTCTGTTCCATTTGTCTATACATGTGTTTTTATCCCAGTACCATGCTGTTTTTGTTACTTTGACTTTGTAGTACAGCTTTTAAATTGAGTATAGTGATAACACCAGAGGTGTTTCTTCTACTAAGGATATTTTTTGAATATCCAAGGCCTTCTGCCATTCCATATGAATTTTGAGATTATTGAAGTTTATAAATTCAGCTCACTGGCTATACAGAGATAACTCTGTCCTGCTGTTTCCACCCAGAAGATGTGAGTCCATTTCTTGCTCTGTCATGATAAAACTTCCACTCAAAGCTGCATTTAGCTGAGTGTGTTCTCAGCAATGAGAATGTAACTGCAACAAAAAAAAAAAATGTGTGAAAAAAGAGCACATGCAGAAATTACAAATAATGCTTAGCTTATTTTAAAAGTAAACCTCAATCATATCCAATTAACAATTAAACTAGTAGAAATATTGAAATAGTTTTTACCATGAACACTAGAACTAGACATATTTTAATCAACTTTTAACTCACATACTAGCTACCCAAGTTTCTCAGGGAATTTGTCTAATATTCTTGTGCATATGTTGAATAACACATGAAGACACAAATCATGTGAGCTTTAATTTTTTCCAGTACTGTGAATTGAGCCCAGAGCTTCATACATATTGGGTAAACACTCTCTAACACTATGCTACTCCCCAGCCCTTTAATTTTGATACTTTATATTATTATTTTTAAGATAGATATCTGTTTTTAGTGAACCACTTTATTCTTCCCTGATTTCCTTCCCATGGAGCTACTTGTCTATGTCACAGTAGGAAGAAATAATCTATAAGACCCTTAGTTTGGGGCTGGAAAGAAGGCCTAGTGGTTAAGGTGGTTGCCTGGAAAGCCTAAGGACCCAGGTTTGGTTCTCCAGTACCCACATAAGCCAGATGCACATGGTGGCGCATGCATCTGGAGTTCATCTGCAATGGCTAGAGGTCCTGGTGCGCTCTTTCTTTCCTACCCCCTCTTTCTGTCTCTTTCTCTCTCAAATGAATAAATACATATAAATATAAAAGAACCTTAAGTTTTCCCATTTTAGTCATAGGAAGAGCTATTAATCAAGCATGGCTTCTCTTATATAAAAGACTTCTTTCCTTTGGTATAAAGGTTTTAGTTTCTAAATTTGTAAAATTATCTCTTCACCCTTCTTTTGACTGGTTTTATTGGTTTTTGAGAAGTAATTTTCCCATTTTTTGCAGTAAAGGAGAGCCCAGATATGTTCTAATCCTGGTTGCACAGATTAAGAGCTAGGCATATGTAAAAGGTTTCAGAAAAGAGGTATGTGTTTGATAAAAAACTAATACCATAAAATGTATGGGGAATGACTAGAAGGCAACATTAGTGCATTTTTTTAAAGAATGTTGTCAACAAGTTTGTGTGTTCCTGTGACATTTTATGTGGGATTCATTCTTACCTACTGCCATTCAAAGCTACTAAAATAGAAAAGTTCTTTAATAATCTCCATTCACCTTCTCCCACGATAAACCTCTGTGTCTTAAACTGACTAAGACAAAAACCAAGTATGAAAGCACAATGAGGAAATCTGAGTAAGTACATTCTGATCAGAACTAATTGCAGTAAATTAAAAATCCTTTCTTGGCTTTGGGTTAGGGCACTTCTCAAATTCCCAAGCCTTATGGACATAGCTATTTTACATTAATTTACTTTGCTTTCACCTTCCAGTTTCGATGGAAAACACTAATATTGGACCTTAGGAACACATGTACCTTTTTAGAAAATGTTTCCAGTCTGTAAAACCCTCTACCAAAACCAACAAATGGCCTCATGGTTTTGACACTATTTTTGAACTCTTTGATCCTCAAAGATCTTGGCTATCAGGTGTCATCTAAGGTGATGTTCCCTGTCTCCCTCTCCCCCTCACTCCCTCCCTGCCTCTTTTTTAAGTCTGTCTGACTTTTTTGAATAGCACTGTATCTTGTTTTGGACAAATATGCTTCACTTAGAACTTATTATCTGAAATATCTTTCTACAATACTCTTATTTAGAATCCAAAAATATATCATACTCTCTTTCCTATAGTGTAAACCCATAGCTTTGTTTCATAACAAATAAAAACTTTCTTAGAAATATATAAAAAAGAAAAAATTAATTTTTAAATTATTGAAACATATGTTGGTATTTAAAAGGAGAAGGAATGTCAAGTACATAGCTGAAGTCTTTCTGCAAAATGTATTCTACTTTGGGCCATGTTAGAAAGTGAATTACAGACTATTATATAGCTAGTGTACTAAAAAATTATTTATTTGGGTTTTGCCTCTCAGGAGAACAATTTCCCTGGCAGAATCTCATACGCTACTCCTACAAATGAGAGGGAAAAGACTGTGTTCTTGAGTTGCACAGAGAGTTGGAGAGCTAGTTAGTTAAAGATCTTGGTCTCACTGGGCTCTCCTGAGGAAGAGTTCTGAAACCTGTGACTTGAGAGTAGACTGCTTCATAATCAAGCACAGTACCACCATGGCTTTGCCACTAAGGATGCCATTTCTACCCATGCAGACATGTGGTTCGTGATCAAGACTCTACCAGTGCTGAGATGTCCATTTTCCTCTACATTTTTTCAAATTAATAAAGCTTATGCCTGCATGATTTCTCCCAAAATTGAGCTCTGACATCCTATGCAAGATATATTTGTGTTCTGAATAATGCTCATCTTGGTGATAATCCATTTAATTCTTGTCAGACTATACAACAACATTAGGCCAACATAGAGACTTCTAGGAAAGGATGGAGAAGAAAAAAAGGAATGATTGGGTATATTTTTAACTCCTTTATTGTATTTAACTCCTTCATATAACATAAGTAGTTCTTCTTAGAGGCTCAGGGAACTTGCCATTTTCAAGAACAATTTATAAAAAATTCACACAGTGTTTTATATATTTAAAACAATTAAAATTTTCCATAAGACTTGTCAGTGACAAGGAGATAATGTGGGTTTGGATGAAAATGCAGACATATGTTGAATTTCAAAGACTAACAGATAACTAGGAGATTTGAACCAGAAGAAAGTCAGTTAAGTGATGATATACAATAGAACTTTTCCCAGAACACAAAAGCCAGGAATGAGTTTCAAGATTAGAAAGCAGTAACAAATAGGCCTTACTTATCCTGAACAGAACACATGTCTCCATAAATATGGAGGCTACAGGAGCCAGGAGCAGATACATGGAGGAAACAATTGAGAAGATGCCCTCATTACAGTTAAAACCCACTCTGTAAAAGACAGTGTCAGGAAAATGGGAAGCTAGGCCATAGGTTGGGAAAAGGTATTTGCAAAAGACATATAAAATAAAGGACCAAGATGTCAAAATATACACAGAACTTGTTAAAAGTCAACAATAAGAAACACTTTGATTACAAACCAGGCAACAGATGTGAAAACAGATATTCCTGAAGAAGAGTACAGGTGACAAACAAGAGTATGCAAAGTACTCTGCACCCCAAGAGTCCGAGAAAGGCCACGTGAAATCACAGTAAGATAGCATCCCGCTACTCACAATCAAAGTGACCAAAGACAAGCACCCGACTGCCAACTGCTGGTAAGGAACAGGGCCAGAAAATCCACTTCACTGCTGTTGCAAAGGCAAAATGGTATAAAGAAGACCTGAGTAGAAGGATAGAAGAAAGAGAAGGATGGAAACAAACAAACAACAACAACAAAAGCAATGCGCAAATCCAAAAAGAATTAGGCCTGAAATTGTCATGGATAAACACTGGGTTTATATCATTGCTCCCAATAATTTAAACACCTTTGCTACTAGACTGCGAATGATAAAAACATAGTATGTTTGCATCTATATATTTGATATTGCTGCCAAATCTGCCACCATCTGCCCTGCCTATTACTTCTGAATCTGATACAAAAAATTCTAGTTTCAAAGTCTGAGGTACATACACAGAATAAAAGGAACGTAGGTCACATAATCTGCCCACCTTACAAGAGAAAGAGAAGATGTCTGCCATCTTTTAGGCTCATTTATTTCCATTTATGGAGAAAGGCGAGCACAGCAATATGCTTAGACAAAAGGCTTACCGATTGGAAAATTTCCTGAACATGAGAAGTACATTTGCAGAGGGCCAAATACCCATCACAAATATGAGGTCATTCACTCAATTTGTCTAAGAATAAGATAAAACCAAAATGTTGTCATCAGTAGCCAGATTTAAGGCTAAAATCGGTTGTTTGGACAGACTGAGTCTAGCGGGATAAAGCATTCATAGCCATAGCCAAAACAAGTTAAGAAGCAAGTTAGAAGTCACAATTCACTTGGCTTCTCGTGATCTTATGAGCTTTCATGTACTGACTGCTAATGACTAAAAGAATGTCAATCAATTACTTTTATCAATATGGTCATTCTCCCGGTAAATCAGTTGCATTTCTAGTTTATGATACCTTCTTATGGTATATACTGCTTTCATGAAGCTGAATGGGAAGACTTTTAAGTGAAATGAATCTTCTTCATTCTTTTTGCTTCAACCCAAACAAAGCCTAATGCAATGAGTGCTCAGTAAATATGTATTAACTCACCTCTGAGCTAGCAATCATTTTCTACATGGTAACTTGCTAATGTTGAATTTAGAAGATATGCTATTTCCATCGTTTTTTACATAGCTTATAAATACTTGATTAAAATATTTGATGATGATCATGAGGTATACTGTTGTGAGACAGCTACAAAAATAATTTCTGCTTAATTAAACTGAAAGGTAAAGCTTCATCCCATCCTCCAATCTTACTATATATGAATCAGTGCCGCTTTCACATGAGTGCACTATGGAGAAAAAGCTCATTTCATCTGAGCTTGCTCCTTGTGGTAGTTTGAATGTGAAACGTTCCCCACACCCCACAGCCTTCTTCTTCTTTTTCTTCTTCTTCTTCTTTTTTTTTTTTTTTTTTTGGTTTTGAAAGTGGGGTTTCACTATGTAGTCTCAAGGTGGCCTTGAACTCTTGGTGATCCTCCTACCTCTGCCTCCTGAGTGCTGGGATTAAAGGTGTGTGCCACCACACCCGGCCACAGCCTTCTTTTTGTGATTGATTAACTCTCATGCTTAATCCTCAGCTGTCAGAGCCTTTGGGAGGTGGAGCCTTGAGGGAGGAGGAATGTTATGGGGGTGAATCTTGAGGTTTATTGCTCTTGCTCACTAGGTGTTCTAGCTCACTCACTGTACTTCTGTCCTGATGCTGTCAAAATGTGATAAAGTTTCCCCTCAAAATAGTGAGTCAGAAATAAACCCTTTCCTTTTATAAACTACTTCTGTTTGGGTGTTTTCTCTTTTGGAAGGTGACTGATGTTCTCCTCAAGTTGAAGTCTTGTCCTGTCACTCAAAGCATTGATTTGTAATTGAAAGTTCACAATATAAATGAAATTTTCCAGTTTTACTCAGCAATATTACTGAATTTTATTAAGACAGAAAGTGAAATTTAACTAGGAATAGCAAGTGGAACAGATGTAGGAAAAGCTGCATAAATCATTCTTGAGAAATTTCAGAGAATATATTACATAATGTTCTGTGAGTTTGAAAGACAATTTTTACTCTGTAACTGTATTTTTTCACTTTAAAAAATTTAATTGAATGTCTAAGGAATTAAGAGAATTAATGAAACAATAAGGCATACATAAAATTTACTGATAGTTTATAATGTATTATTTCATAATTTCTTTTCTCATATTTTCCTTCATATTGACACACTACCTTCCCATTCTCTTCTGACCACAATGAGTATTATCATTGAATTTAGATAATTCTGTTAACAAAAGAATTTTTCATCTGTCTTTAAGCCACACCCATTTTGTGACACTTTCAGGTTTATAGTTTCATTTACTTTTGCTATTAATTACTAAAATGTTTTTATAATTGTCAACTTCTATTATTCAACTTTACATATGTCATTTTACACATTATACTGCTCTATGACAGTCATAACTAATTTCTGAGCAATAACTCTGTTGCATTTTTTTTTTATCTTAGTGTGTTTCCTGTTGCTATGACAGACTGACTAAACTAGGTCATTTATAAAGAAAAGAGATTTACTTTGTCTTGTGTGTTTGAAGGCTAGAAAGTGCAAGACTATGGTTTTAGCATCTGTTGAACTCTTGATTACACACCCATAGTTGTTTCCCTTATGGTGAGGGCAAATTCAGGCAGGTTTGCACAAGAAATACAAAACACCAGGAGCACTTTATGATACCCTGTGCTCCTGGTAACTAACACAATCCAACTAAAGGAAGAATTACTACAGGAGAAAAGTATGAATCTATTCATGAGATCTCCACCACTATGATCCTAATACCTCCCAATAACCTCCACCTTCCAGCACCGCCACATTGGGAACTGAGCCTCAATAGCTTTGTTGGAGACAAAACATATTCAAACAACAGCAGACAAAAATATTAAGTTTGTTGAGCAATCAGTATGTTGCCAGGCACTGTGTTATACCTGAGGATTTAAATTACGCTGTGCCATCTTCTCAGCAGTCCTAGAGTATATATGACTGCTAACTGCACTACACAGGTGAATCTAGAGATGTCAAGCCACTTTCCTGTTACTGACATAAAGGTCAGAGCTAACACCAGATTCCAAATCAGCCCTCCCCAGAGAGAAAGTGCATGTTCCCATGTTTGCCTGAGCCATTTGTATGCTACTTGTCCAGTTAAGGCAGCATTTGAGAATGTTTTTCAAGTAGTGCCATCTTTTGCTTCATTTAATTAGTACCAATATTATTCTTCCCATCTGTCTGCTTTCTGTTTATTTCTCAGCCTCTTAGCCAAATTCCAGAAGCGATTTTTTTAATTCCACTAGATAAATGTTCAGATCAGAAACTGTTTAACCCTGTACAGATAGTTTTATTTCTACAGAGTTGAAAGAAAAACCATTAAAAAAATCAAGCTGGAAACGAGAAGCTTCAGATATTTGGGAGCTGCATGCCATTATAACAGCAATTAAAAAACTAATCATTTCTATTTTATATGAAGATTATTGACTTGTGTTTTTGCTTTAGTTTAAACTGTGCACATTATAGTGAATAAACAGACTAAAGGGAAGTAATTGATTTGCATTTTATAAACATAATTAGCATTAATAAAATGTATGCACTCTGATAGTCTAGATGGCGTAGCCACATTAATTCTCTTCCCTGGATAGATTTAAATGATTCAGAATATATTCTTTTCTAATTAGATTGTTCTAACAAGGATAACTCATTCCAATGTAGAGCTGAAAAGAATAGGACTTCTAGAGTTTTAACAACATAATGCGATTTTTAATTTTTTTTTGCTCTCTGTATATCAAGGTTTCAAAGATATCTTCAAAATTATCCCTACAATGCTTGTTTTCTCTACTTAGAAATATCATTGTGAATAAAGTGATTTTTTAACATAACAAAATGCTGCCTGTACCCAAGGGATGACATTATAATTGTGTTATTATTCAAGTAGGTTTTAAGTTCTTAAGAAAATATTCCATTTAAAGATTTTTAAAAACAGATCTATCTAATTCAGCATGAACATTGAATAGAGTGAAATTAAAGCTACAAAATTCCCACAAAATAAATTTATTCATCCATCATGCGTATCAACTCATTGCATTATATTTCTTTGTGTTCAACTATGCCTTAATTTTTTCGTGTATTTCAGGAGTTTAGAAAGTGTGCTGACTGTAACATATTATGTTCTTTTATTAATTAGATTTTCTCCCTAAGGAATATAGTAGCTATATCACCAAAGCTACTAACTTCTCAGATATTAAGATTTAAGAGGGTACTCACATAATTTTAAAGATGCTATTTGCAAAATAGTGAATTCTATATTGAAAAAACCTTGAAATTTTTAGTCCTATTGATCAAAGAATTTGCTTCCATCTAGTTGCCCATGAGGCTATTTCTACCCCTCCCCTATTTCAGGCTTTTTTTTTTTTTTTTTTTAATGATGGATACAAGAAATCTTGCCTATGACTTATCATCAACCTCTCACTGTAGTGGAAGTTTGATGTTGGAAAAAATTGTAATCAAATAACTCAGAAAATTGATCCTACTTTTCACATTGAAAGTCTAAGGTAACTAAATAAAGCGAGAAAATTATCTGCGTGGTGTTTTTGTGTAAATTGTCAAAGAATTCTGGGTGACATGATATGAGTTAAATTGCTTCCCTGCATTCCTGAACTTTTCCTATACTGCTCTCTTTCTGGGCCATGTTCTAACTGGAGTCTGTAATGCCACAAAAATCAGTAGAATACTCTGGAAAAATACATAAAGATATGCTATACTTGACCTTCTGCTCCTTACTCAGGCTTCTATAACATAATTCCAGCGACTGAGTACTTCAAACAATAAACTTTTTCCCTCCTTGCAGGTGACCACCCTCTGTGTGACACACCTCTAGTGTCTTGGTGACTCCATGTCTCCTCTGCTTCTAAGGATCCTGGTTGGATTGTGCTAGATGACCTTCTTTACCCTTATTTCCAATTTAAAGGTCCTATATTCAAAGACATTAATGTGCATTTATAATATACAGGTTATAACCTTAAAACATAGCTTTAGAGGTAGCATAAATCAGTCCATAACAGCTAAATTAATTTTCTGACAAATAATCCATCTCTCCTCATTCCAGTATCCCTTCTTATGGTAGATTATAATTATACATCTTCGCCTCTCTATCTTTAGCATAAACAACAGATGTAAGTGGAAATTTTATAAACTAGCCTATGGCTCACATCTTGGATCCCCACCCTTCTTTCAATTGGTATCTATGGCAAGCAAGAACTATATTGTTGACAGAATTCAATAGAACTTGAGAGGGCAATTCTACCTGAATTGTATAGCTTATTCTGATCAATATAGTTGTATATATAGCATAGGCTGTGTGTGTGTGTGTGTGTGTGTGTGTGTGTGTGTGTGTGTATTTAATAGTATGGTCTATTCGATCATTCAAGGATTTGTAAAGTAAAAATTAAATACCTGAACCTCTAGTTTGTTTGCACTGGTGTTCAAACAGGAAATAAGTTCTTTCTCAATAAAAATGCACAAAGGCAATTTTATTAATTACCTATATCATTTTAAATACATAAATGTTATTATTCAAATTCATTCTCCAAAAACATGAATAGAAGGCATAGGTCTACTGGTAATTGCAAGGTTAAAAATAAATTGCAAAAGGAAGCATTAGCATTTTAATCACTCTTTGCTAATCGTACAATGGAACCACTAGTGAATATTAATGATTAGTTGGGTGATTGCCCTTTGAACCATATCAGAAAGAAGTTATGATAGTCTACTGCTTTTTTATGTTAGACTTATTTTATTGTCAAATATGTTTCACAAAAGGCCAAAAAACTTGAGTAAAGACTTAAACAACATGAGTTACTAGTTTCTTTTAAATATACCTTTGAAATTAAGAATAGGAGGACTCAGTATGATTTTCTAAGTACACATTGATTGGTTCGCCCTATAAATGTTAAGGTGATGGGTATGGCTATGTGCTTTATTTCTTTCCTCTCCCACTGTTTTATCATATAAATTATTTTGTATGTATGTTAATAAAATTTTAAATATTTACATGTGGTTATAAAACCTAAATTTTTAAATTTATTTTTCAAATTCTAATGATTTAAGTTTTTAATTTAGTAATTTAATCCTTCATTCTTCTCTGGTCTCTTCATTGTGCTTATTTAGATTTATGGTTATTTTGTAAAGTTACTGAAACAAATGCTTCTATTATGCCATATGTTTGCATAACAGAATGCACATGACAAGTATGGTCAGCTTCAGGTGTGTCCAGCATCTCACATTCACATGGATCAAGGCAAACTAGGCCACTCAACACCAGCTCCATAAGAGCTGCTTTTGCTGCATTCAGGCAACACAAAAGGACCATCTCCCCATGGACAAACCCCAGTGCAAAACAAATAACACACTAAACCAAGGCAAGATATGTATACCAAGAACGCTTAGTCCCATAGTGGAAACCTCCAATGAAAACTACTTTAAGGAAACTCCAAAGAAGTCCACAATGCAACCACAGTAACCATCTTTAACAAACTTAATGAGACCATAAATAAGCAGCTGAATGAAAATAAAGAAAAACAGAAAAAGAACTCCTAGAGAGTGAAATTAACTCAAAGAGGACATGCAAAATCAGATGTAGGAATGAGTTTCAAGAGATAATAAGAATGTCAAGCAAAGTAATGAAAATTGAATTCAGTAAAGAGATAGAGATGCTGAAAGAAAAATTTAATGGAAATCAAAACTGAAATAACATATTTAAAATGCTCCCAAGAAATCCTCTCTAACAGAATAGATCATGTGGAGGGACTGAGGACGAGACACAGGAGATAGACTGAGACACCAAAATTAATGACAAGTATGGCAGTTCAAAAAAAACAAGTATGACCAGAACTATGGAACAACCTAATCTTTATAAAACATCTAAAATAACTGCTTCTCAAGTTATTTCACAAAATTGACAAATAGGGAGTGATCCCTGATTCCATCTATGAAACCATCATTACACTAATACCAAAACCAGACAGAGACACAGCAAAAAAAAAAAAGTATATACCAATATCACTGATGAATGTAGAAAAAAATTCAATAAAAACATGCAAATCTGCTAGAGCCCAGGAAATATTACAGAGTAAGTGGCAGACTAAATATGAATAAGAATGCTGCTCTCATGGCTAGCCTGAGAACTTCCTCCAGCTAGATGCCATTAGATACTGAGGAGACTCAAAACTCATCAAAGCAGAAAATCAGAGGTTGCTGAGAATTTAACACTACAGGAGATTTCTAACATGCTCCAAAAGGATCAGGGAACATTGCAGAAGAGGGGAGCAGAAGAATGTAAGAGCCACATGATGGGAAGGTGTACTCTGAGTGTCCACACTACAGAAAATGACTGATGTATTCATGACCCCACAGTGATTACAGAATCCTCACCCCCCACAGGAAGTAGGCCCCTCAGTGGAATGGGGGAGATTTCTCAGTGGTTAAAGGCACTTACTTGCAAAGCCTGTCAGACTAGGTTCAATTGCCTACTACCTACTCAAAGCCAGAAGCACAAAGTGGTACATGTGTCTAAAGTATGTTTTCAGTGGCATGAGGCCCTGGTATGTCCATATTCATATTGTCTCTCGCTCTCCTCACAAATAAATAAAAATATTTAAGATAAAATATAAACTTAAGCCAGCATGGCAGAACATGCCTTTAATCCAAACACTCAGAAGGCAGAGGTAGGAGAATTGTTGTGAGTTTGAGGCCACCCTGAGACTACATAGTGAATTCCAGGTCAGCCTGGGCTAGAGCGAGATGTTAGTTCATAAAATAAATAAATAAATTCAGAAAAGTGAGAGCTGCATTTTACTTTGTATCATTCTTCCTTCAATGATCTGACCTAATTTATCCTACTTTGATTTTTCCCAGTTAACCTGAAAACCTTAACTTTAAATCTATCTTGCTCATATTTTCTTCTTTACCTAGAAATTATACT
The DNA here is from genome assembly GCA_036365145.1 of Orientallactaga sibirica. Taxonomy (NCBI): domain Eukaryota; kingdom Metazoa; phylum Chordata; class Mammalia; order Rodentia; family Dipodidae; genus Orientallactaga; species Orientallactaga sibirica. Next base: position 19,282,937 of record JAEOAD010000030.1, on the reverse strand, counting down.
TGACTTCATATTATCTTTAAAAGTAAATGGGGAGGACAAGGGTGGGGGGATACAAAGAGGGACCCAAAACATTGATCATTCAGCAGGCCCACAGAGGGCACACCTTAACCACAGGAAAGTGGAGAGAACATCATGAAGACCAACTTTAATCTTTTCATGCCTCTCTCCCTCTCCTTCTCTCTCTCTCTCTCTTTCTCTCTCTCTCTCTCACACACACACACACCTTCTCTCCCCTCTCTATACTTACTTTTCTCTTTATAGTACCTATCTTTTTCTTCCCTCACCTTCCTTGTACTGACTTATAACTCCCAGTACCAGAACGGGGTTAACTTTCACAATGAGTTGTTGATCCAAGAGACCTACAAGGTTTCCCAAAAAAGACAGATTTTTGTCAGAGTTCTTGATGACCAACCAAAGATTAATGGCAAGATCCTACTTCGAAGACAGCATACGCATGTGAGACCAAACACAAAGAGACCTGGTTGGAATCTGGAAGAGGGTCAGTCCCCAGACAGTTAGCTAGTCTAGTGCCAGAGGGTGTTACTCAGGCAACTGGGGGAAAATAGCCGACATCTGTCCAAACAACTCACAATCTAAGCTACCCAGCAGGAAACAACCTGACATAATGCTCAAACAAGTGCAGTAGTGGCAAACAGCCATGGTGGGTAACCAACTGCTCTTGATTTGGGTAATAGATCCACTCAGTGGAATGGAACTCATTGCTGGAACTGGGAAATAAGTCAAAACCATGTACGAAAAATGAGCTCAGTCTCCAAGATCAAGACACTGCCAAATGTGGGCAAGAAGAGGACCTATGCATATAAAACTCCTCTAAAATATCTATGGCCATCCCCATGTATCTATACTTACTTCTCTCTCCATTGGAGAATTTGCTTCTCTTTTCCAGATGGACAACTAACCTGAAGGGAGGACCAACCAATCACACTTCACCAGGGCCCCAGCTAAAACCATAGAGTAATGTGGGGGAAGGGCAAGAGTACAGCTTTCTTGATGATCATGACACCAGAAAAAGGCTGAAGGAGATAAACACAGAGAACATCCAACTCCTACTAAGCCATATATCCAGAGACACAGAGGCTCCCAAAACCTCATCCCTGAAGTAGAACTAAAATGACCCCAATGTGGCTCAGGGAAATTCACTGAAGAGGGGGCAGAAAGAATGTTAGAGCCACAAGTTGGGGCATTATGCACAGAGACGTGGCCTATCTCCCATAACTCTTGACTACCCCCACAATGCATGACCTACATTCCCCTTTGATGAGGTTCCTTTTGGAAGAGGGAGGACAGGGAAGAGGATAATGGAGTCCATTATGAATGTAAAATTAATATAATGAATAATATAAGTAAAAAAAAACTTATAAAAAATAAAAATAGGGCTGGAGAGATGGCTTAGCTGTTAAGGTGCCTGCCTCCTAAGCCTAAGAACACTGGTTCCAATCTCCAGGTCCTACGTTTAGCTAGATGCAAAGTGATGCAAGGGCACAATGCCGCACTTGATCACAAGGGAGCACACATCTGGATTTCATTCACAGCAGCTGAGAGGCTGCTGTCATGCCCATCTCTGTCTTCCTCTCCCTCTCTCTCTGTCTCTCTCCAAAAAAAAAAAAATAAAATAAATAAATAATAAGAATAAAAATAAAATAATTGTAAAAAAGTAAATGAACTGTATTATTTTTTATTTCTTCATTGTAGTGTTACTGAGTATTGATATTAATGTTCAGAAATCTGATTATGTTTCATCTCAGCTAATGTCATCTCTGTCTTCTGTTTTTATAATTACAGTCACTAACATGCACCAGAGCCTTTGTCAAGTGTTCGTGGGTGAGTTGACCAAATAATTAATTCATCCTCATATTTTATTTTTCCTCCTGAGCCAAACCCTGTGTAACTGAGATGATAATAAACAGCTGGCCATGGTGATGCTTGTCTGTAATCCCAGCAATCTGGGAGGTAGAAACAATAAAGGTTCAGAGTCACCTTCTTCTAGATAGTGAGTTTGAGGCCTGAGTGTGATGATGAGATGCATACAGTCTCACAACAAGGAAAGCATGGAAATGAGGGAGGGAAAAGGTGGAGGAGAAGGAAAAAAAATACTAATATGTTAGTGAGGGAGAATGAGTCAGGAACCTTTATTTTTATGCAGTTATCTAGGGATGGGCCCCAAAAAAATCAGCGTTTGATCCAGACCAATCAACTCTCAGACTTACCAGAGCCTGAGGGTAAAGCCCACCCAGGAAGCTAACTAGGAGGGGTTTACCAGGTGGGCAATTCCTGCTGGGCTGGGATCTGGGGAAAGGACACTTACTACCTTCCTCTTATCATTTTTCCTTATGTGAAGGCAAAAGACATATCCTTTTGCTCCACTTTCTCTCCCTCTCTTTCTCTGTCTCTGTCTCTTTCTCTCTCTCTCTCTCTGTTTCTCTCACTCTCTCTGTTTCTCTCTCTCTCTCTGTATGTGTGTATGTGTGAGTCCATCCCTTTTTCCACTTCTTTAGATATCCCCTCCACCATTCCAGCCTTCTGGTTATAAATATTATCAAATAAACCTTATAATTTAAACATTTGGAATCTCTTTCCTCAATTCTTTGTTGGAATGAATAACAATCTAAAGTTTGGAAAGAAGCTCCCTGCTTACATGAGTGAGTGAGCAAACACCTACTCTCTTTTTAGCTTGTCTTTTTATTTGAACACTTAGAGAATATACCAAACAGCTTAATATAACTTAATCTTATCATAGTACCAGCACAACCTTTTCTTAAGTTACAATTTTAAAAAATTCTCTCTCTCTCTCTCTCTCTTTTTTCCAGGTGGGGTCTCACTCTGGCTCAGGCTGACCTGGAAGTCACTATGTAGTCTCAAGGTGGACTCAAACTCTCAGTGATCCTCCTGCCTCTTCCTCTCAACTGCTGGGATTAAAGGTCTAATTCTAGTTCCTTCTATTATCTATAAAATAAATAGATTTATTCTATTATTATTTCTAAATTCTTTCTAGATGTTTCAAAGAATTCCTTATTTTTGCTGTGATTTCCTTACAATTTCAAAGCAAAATCTACCTAATTTATTATATAGTCTTAGTTTACTGTTTGCATCAATAGAATTATCTGTGTGCTAACAAAGAGTTGGTTTTTTTTTTAATTGTGCTGAAAAGAAAAGTGGCATTCAGTCATTAAAAACATACTTATTTGGAACTAGGGAGATCTGAATTTTTCTTCTAACTGCAGTCAAACTAGTATAGCCTCAAGAAAAGCATCATTTTCATTATCTACAAAATGGGAAGGAAAGACAGCTTTAAAAATGATTTCCATGTAGCCTTTACTCTGTCTTATCTTTGAAGGAGTGAGCAGCAGGCCTTCAATAAATACCAGGGATTTTCCTGGAGATTGAAGACTTACAGACAAACCTGAGTCACAGTTTGCCCAGAGGTAACTACCTATGCCCTCGATCTTAGGACAGAAGAAGCCACTTGCTGACTTGCCACCCTGGTAAACTAAAATAACTGTTCAGATAACTTGCAGATCAGACACCTTGCAGTTTCCATTATGTGAGTGACCGGAACAATGTTTTAACTAATAAGTAATAAAGTGAAGAATCTTAGATTTAATACATTTCCTGTAATAGTGAATCACCTCCAGTGTAATGATCTCCAACTTAAGGGCACAATATATCTCTATTAGACTAAAGAATTTATCCCAGCAGCTCTTAAATTTATGTTCAAGACAGGCTAAATAAGTAATATGTCATAAAATACATGCACTAATATTTCCATATATGTCCAATAAAATATGAATTTATTCAAGTAATTGCTGAATTTATATAGCTTTATATCACTTTTAGCCAATAGATTAAGACATCTGTTGAAGATTAGCATTTCTGGGAAACAGACACTGGGAGTAATTCTAAATATCAGAAACAATAGAAATAGAAAACACCAATATCCTTGGGGCACAGGAGAGACACAGGAAGAAGTGGTGCTACCAGAGGCCAAAGATGGAGTTTCTAATGCAGGATGAGTATTAATGAGATGCCTGAGAAAGGGAGAACCAAAGATGGAAAGAAACAAAGAGAAGTAGAGCTTCAATGACCAACCTGGGCAGATGTGGAAAGTAACAGAGCTCAACAACACCACAGATCAATTAGAACTAACAGACATCTATAGAACATTCTACCCCATAACCGCAGATTACACATTCTTTTCAGCAGCCCATGGAAACTTCTCTAAAATAGATCACATAGTGGGTCATAAAGGCTGCCTGCAAACATTTAAGAAGATCGACATAATTTCCTGCATGCTATCAGATCACAATGCTGTATTGCTAGAAATTAAAAACAAAAGTTGCTCCAGGAACCTAACCAGCTCCTGGAAACTGAACAAGACACTCTTAAACAATAAATGGGTATTGGACAAAATAAAAAATGAAATTGAAAAATTTCTATAAATGAATGACAATGAAAACACATAGTACCAAAACTTCTGGGACACAATGAAGGTGGTCCTCAGGGGAAAATTCATTGTGCTAAATGCCTTCATAACAAAGACAGAGAGATCCAAAATCAATAACCTAACCATCCACCTAAAGGCATTGGAAAAACAAGAGGTAGCCAACCCAAAAAGCTCCAGATGGAAAGAAATAATTAAGATTAGAGCAGAAATTAATGAATTGCAAACTAAGAAAAAAATTAAGAGAATTGATCAAAGAGCTGGTTTTTTGAAAAAATAAACAACATTGATAAACTGCTGGTCAATTTGATCAAGTGGAAAAAAGAGACAACTCAAATTAACAAAATTAGAAATGAAAAAGGAGAGATCACTGCAGACATAAGTGAAACTGGGAGAATCATCAGGACTTACTTCAATCACCTCTACTCCTCAAAACTGGATAATAAGGAGGAAACAGATGAATTCCTGGGCACATACCACTTATCAAAGATAAACTAGAGCAGATTAATCTCCTAAACAACCCTATCACAACTATCGAGATTGAAAGGGTAATCAAAAACCTCCCTAAAAAGAAGAGTCCAGGACCAGATGGCTTCTCAGCTGAATTCTATCAAACCTTCATGGAAGAACTGAAACTAATTTTTCTCAAATTGTCCCACACAATCAGAGAACAGGGAAACCTCCCCAACTCCTTCTATGAAGCTAGAATCACCCCAATAACTAAAACCAGGCAGTGATGCCACAAGAAAAGAAAACTACAGGCCTATTTCCCTGATGAACGCAGATGCAATGATCCTGAACAAAATCCTTGCAAACCAAATTCAATAGCACTTCAAAAATGTTAAACACCTGGATCAAGTAGGCTTCATCCCAAGAACGCAGGGATGGTTCAGCATAAGGAAATCTGTCAAAGTAATACACCGCATAAATAAGCTTAAACACAAAAACCACATGATAGTTTCCATAGATGGAGAAAAGGTCTTTGACAACATACAGCATTATTTCATGATCAAAATATTGGAGAGACTAGGTATGGATGGTCTATATCTCAACATAATAAAGGCTATATATAAAGATCCTAAAACTCAAATAACACTTAATGGGGAGAGATTGAAGGAATTCCCATTGAGATTAGGAACAAGGCAGAGGTGTCCACTCTTACCTCTGCTCTTCAACATAGTACTAGAAGTACTAGCTCAAACAATAAGACAGGAGAAAGAAATAAAAGGGATACAAATTGGAAAGGAATAAGTTAAATTAGACCTATTTGCAGACAACATGATTCTATACATAAGTCACCCAAGAACCTCCATCTCAAAACTCTTAAAAGACATTAACTCCTTCAGTAAAGTAGGAGGATTCAAAGTCAATGCACAAAAATCAGTAGCCTTTCTCGATGCAAAAGATAAAGATACAGAGAAATAAATAAGCAACATTGTCCCATTTTCAATAGCATCAAAAAAATAAAAAATACCTTGGAATAACATTAACAGAGGAGGTGAAAGACCTTTACAATGAAAACATAAAAACACTTAAGAAAGAAATTGAGGATGACTTGAGAAAATGGAACAACCTCCCATGCTTCTGGATAGAGAGAATTAACATTGTGAAAATGGCAATTTTACCAAAAGCAATATACAGATTTAATGAAAAAACAATAAAAATCCCAACATCTTTCTTCAGGAGATAGGAAAAATGATCTCAAAATTCATATGGAATGGCAGAAGGCCTCGTATATCCAAGCATATCCTCAGCAAAGAAATATATCTGGAGGCATCACCAGACCTGATCGTAAGCTATACTACAAAGCCATAGTAATAAAAACAATATGGTACTGGCATAAAAATAGGAGGATAGAACAATGGAACAGAATTGAGGATCCAGACTTTGGGTCAAGTAACTACAGCTACTTGATATTTGACAAAGGCCCCAACAATGTAGATTGGAAAAAAGACAGCATCTTTAACAAATGATGCTGGACAAACTGGATAACCATATGCAAGAAAGGGAAACTTGATCCACACATTTCCCCATACACAGAAATCAAATCCAAGCTGGGTGTGGTGGCACATGCCTTTAATCCCAACATTTGGGAGGCAGAGTTAGAAGGATTGCCATGAGTTCAAGGCCATCCTGAGACAACATAGAGAATTCCAGGTCAGCCTGAGCTAGAGTGAGACCCTACCTCAAAAAACAAACAAACAAAAAATCAAATCCAAATGGACCAAACACCCCAATATAAGACCGGAAACACAGCTACTACTGGAAGAAAAATTAGGAGGAACTTTCCATGATATAGGAGTTGGAAAATACTTCCTGAACAAAACCCCAGTAGCTCAGTAAATTAAACAATCACTCAGCCATTGGGATCTCATGAACCTGAAAAGTTTTTTCACTGACAAATATACAATAAGCAGAGCCAATAGATTACCCACAGAGTGGGAGAAAATTTTTGCCAGATACCCTCGGACAAAGGACTAATTTCTAAGATCTACAAAGAACTCAAAAACCAAAACAATAAAAACTCAAACAACCCACTTACAAAATGGGGCAGAGAACTGTACAGAGTGTTCTCTAAGGAAGAAATACAAATGGCAAACAAACACTTAAGAAAATGTTAAACATACCTAATCATCAGGGAAATGCAACTTAAAACATCTATGAGATTCCACCTTATGCCAGTAAAGATAACAAACATTAAAAATTCTAATGGCAAAAAATGCTAGCAAGGATGTAGAGAAATAGGAACCCTCATTCACTGTTGGTGGGAATGTAAGATAGTACAACCACTATGGAAAGAATATGGAGACTCCTAAAAAGGATGACTACAGAGGTACCAACACACCCAGTTATCCCCTTACTGGGAATTTACCCTAAAAGCTTCAAGTCTCCGTTCAGAGATATTTGCTTAACCATGGTTATAGCTGCTCAATTCATAATAGCTAAGAGCTGGAATCAACCCAGATGTCCATAATTAGATGAATGGCTAATTAAGATATGGTATATCTACACAATGGAATTCTATACAACAGTAAGGAAAAATGACACAAAGAAATTAGAAGAAAAATGGTCAAACTTGGAACAGATCATTCTTAGCGATCTCACCCAATCACAGAAAGATAAGTGTCACATGGTCTCATTCATCTGTGGCTCCTAATTTGTATTTTCCCAAGATGCTGACACACCTAGTAAACATCTCAAGGACTGGACAATAGGGATGGTGGGGTGGGAGGACAGGGAAAGAATGGGAGGGGGACACAAAACTGGACCCAAATGGAAATGGTACCATAAAATCCTATATCCTGAAAGACCTACTAAAAGGTCAAACATGCATCACATGCTTGGAGAGAAAACCTGAATCCCAGGGGCCTGGACAGGGTTTGATGAAGACTAACCTCAATCTTCTCACAGTTCTCTCTTTATCACTCCCTCTTCTCTCTTTCTCTTTCATATTACCTATACTTTTTCTTCCTTCTTTTCCCTTGGCACTGACCTGTAACTCCCAGTACCAGCATGTGGTTAATATCCACAATGAGCTGTTAATCAGTAAGACCTACAAGGTTTCCCAAAAGAAGACAGATTTCTGTCAGAGTACTTGATGACCCACCAAAAGTTATTGGTAAGACCCTACTGTTGAAGACACCATATGCTGCTTGGATGGAACATGGAGAGACCTTGCTAGAATCTGGAAGAGAGTCAGTCCCCAGACAGCTTTTCTATTGCCAGAAGGCACTACATAAGTGACTGGGGGAAAACAACCAACATCTGTCTAAGCAACCCGTGTTATAAGTTACTCAGCAGCAAACAACCTAATGTGATGCTCACACAAGTGCAGTAGTGTCACCCAGCCATTGTGGGTTACCAACTGTTCTAGATTTGGCTAATGGATCCACTCAGTGGAACAGAACCCATACCTGGAAATCGGAAACAAGTCAGAACCATATCCAAAAATGAGCCTGCTCTCCAATATCCAGCTCCCACCAATAGTGGGATACAAGAGGGCCTACACCGATTAAATTCTCTCTAAAATAATAATGGTTATTCATGCATCTTGTACTGACCTCACTCTCCCTTGGAGAATCTGCTTCTCTCTTTCAGATGGACACAGAACCTGAGGAGAGAATCAGCCCATCACACCTCAACAGGGCACCAGCTGAACACATAGAGTTATAGGGGAATGAGCAAGAGTGCTGCTTTATCAGCGAACCTGGTACCAGCACAAAAGTAAAGGGGATAGACACAAAGAACACTCAAACCCTACCAAATCAGATATCCAGAGACACAGAGACTCCCAAAACCTCGTCACTGAAATAGACCTAAAATGAACCCAACATGGCTCAGGGAAATTCCCGGAAGAGGGGGCAGAAAGATTGTTAGAGCCATAAGTTGGGTCATTATACACAGAGTCATTGCCTCTCCTACATAAATGATGGCTACCCCCATAAGGCAAGATCCACATTAACCATGGGGGGAGGACAGGGAGAAGGCTAATGATGGTACTGTCATGGCTGTATATATACTATGTACATAACCAATAAAAATATGTTTTAAAAGCACATCCTTGGGCATGAAGAAATGGGTATAAGTGTAAACTCTTACCTCACATGTTCATTCTCACTATAGCACATCTACCAGGGAAGAGGTTGTAAGTTCCTCGAAAAATTTGGTCAATTGATGTTAGAGTGTTGCAGTCAAGTACCCATTCAGGGCAGAAATCAACTGACCAAGAGCAGCTTGTGGGAAAAAAGGGGGTTTATTTTGGCTGAGAGACTTGAGGGGAAGCTCCATGATGGCAGGGGAAAACAATGGCATGGGCAGAGGTTGGACATTACCTCCTTGCCAACATTGGGTGGGCACCAGCAATAGGAGAGCTGGCTGTATTACTGGCTGTAATACCTGTAAGCCCACACCCAACAATACACTACCTCTAGGAGGCATTAATTCCCAAACCCCCATCAACTGGGAACCTAGCATTCAGAACACCTAAATTTATAGGGGGCACCTGAATCAAACCACCACAGACAGCTTCCATTGTCAGTCAAATTCATTGTCTTTTCAGTGTTACTGCCAGTGAGTTTGTTCCTCTGGATAGAAATGGCAAAGAATCCATTCACTGAATCAATAGTGATTACAGATGGATGCCATAAAATTTGTCTCAATGATTATAGGAACAAAATTGAGGCTATGAGCACTCAGCAAAAGTTTGAGTCAGAAAGAAATAGGATTGAAGGGATGGAGTCAGCCAGGGAAATTCAGGCTGCCCACCCACAGAAAAAAGAGCAGGCATCGTTCTCTCAGTGTTTTGGGTTTAGTTAATTGTGAGAATAACTTTCTTTTCTTTTCTTTTGTTTTTGAGAATGACTTTTTTTTCTTAAAGAAATACCTTCTTCATGATATACTGGAGAATTTCCCATGCACATTACAGACGTCCTGGTGAGTCTTTTTTCTCTTGTGGTAAAAGGACAGGGGTCAGCCTAATTTTATGCATTGCTAATGAGGGAAATAAATTGTGTGGGTAACAGGCATTATATATTAAAGTATTTGAGAACATGCTATTTGTCCATTGCATGACTATTATCCCTGTTCTGATTTCATACTAGAGGGCATTTTAATTTGTAGCAAAAATTAATTGCATTTTATACAACACATATACTCAGGGTTGTACTTTTTTAGTTGGTGATAATAATTTTCTTAGACCATTATTATTTCTTTATTTATTTATTTATTTATGAGAGAGAGAGATTGAGAGAGACAGAGAGAAAGGCAGATCGAGAGAGACTAGGTATGCCAGGGACTCGATGTATGCACCACCTTATGCATCTGGCTTATGTGGGTACTGGGGAATCAAACCTAGGTCCTTAGACTTTGCACGCAAACACCTTAACCACTAAGCCATCTCCCCAGCCCCATTCTGCTTTTTGCATGAGCATCCACATGGTAACTATTACCCCTAAATCCCTAGAAGTTTAGGAATAGCACTGTTTATGCCAACCTTGTCGATAAAATATTTGGAAGGACTATGTCTAAGACTTTGTATTGGTTTCACCAAATATAATAAATCTTACCTGACAAAACCCCAATGTTAATGTTTCAAGCTATCAATTATTTATCTTCTAAGCATATGTTCAAAAATCAAGAAAAAGACCCAGTGAATCCACTGTGCTGGAACTTGACCAGGATTTTCCTTAATACCTATCACATATCTGTCCATCATGACCCATGCTGACACTTTTGGCTCTCAGCAATAATGACAACTCTGATTCTTTGTCTAAAATCCCTTGAAGGGTTTATGTCTTTTCTTTTATTGTGATGCTTACTCATGAGAATGTCCACTGCTCTCCTTGGAGAAGGATGGGAAATCTTACCAAGTATAATTGTCATAATTTTGCCATGTCTTTCTCTTTTTTATATAAGTTTTTTGTTCATTTTTCTTGAGACAGACACAGAGAGAGAAGAAAATAGAGAATGGGCATGCCAGGGCCTCTAGCCACCGCAAAAGAACTACAGATGCATGTGCCACTGTTTTGGGAATTAATGAGTCAATGAGAATAATCAGGCAAAATCCACTTCAGAGAGAGGGAGAGAGCCTTCATTCACGTGTGTACCTCTATTAATGCCAAAAACCTGACATAGTCCCTGAACTCAGATTTTGCTGGACTTGTATACATTTTACAATCCTTTGTCTGAATTCTCCCATGCTTAGAGAGGGGAGAGATTTACATCCATGAATGTAGGGTTCTGTCAAACAAAATTAAGTACAGGCTGCTGTCTCCTGAGATAGTTATACATTGTCCAAAGGGGTTAGGCTCAGAGTCACAGAATTTCTGTTAGCTACCATCAAGGGAATCTCCCCCTCTGCAGTTTCAGAGGAGGGAAATGCAACATCTATTGCCTTACTGGAAGTCTGAGGTACATTTACATTTCTTACAGATTCATTGATCATATTCCATCTAGACTAATATAAGCTAGAAACATTAAATATATGGTATTCCTTCAGTACCACCTTGTGCATCTGGTTTACATGCATCCTGGTGAATTGAATCTGGGTCCTTTGGCTTTGTAGGCAATTGCCTTAACCACTAAGCCAACTCTCCAGCCCACAATAATCTTTCTTTCAGGAACATGAACTTTTATACCAGGGGCTCTGGTTTTAAAACTGGCTGGTAAAGGAATTAAGAATAATATGATGGTACTTCTATATCGAAGAAATTTTCCTCAGACTCACAATCATCTGTCTTTAGATTCTTTTAAAAAAAATTTTTTAAATTTATTTTCAAGGAGGGAGAGAGGGAGAGAATGGACACTCCAGGGCCTCCAGCATTCGCAAAGGAACTCCAGATGCTTGTACCACTTTGTGCATCTGTCTTATGTGGGCACTGTAGAAGCTAACCTGAGTTGTTAGGCTTTGTTAGTAAGTGCCTTACACCTTGAGCCTTCTCTGTAGCCCCTAGACTCCTTTGATAGAATAAACTGAGGAGCATCTTTTCCATTCAATACAAAAATTATATCTAACTGACCTCTGACAGCAAACTGTACCAGGAGTCTTTTATGATACTGGAATCCTCTCACTTTTATCTCTATTGGTGATCTTAGTTCTCTAATATTACATTGTATTTTCAGCCCTGTTCTATAAAATTGATCACTAATATTAGTGATTTTGCTGTCCCTTTCAGCAGTATATCTCATAGGCTTGATAAATTCTGTGGGCTCCAGGTCTTCACATGGTTCATAATTATCTGGTCCAGTTGCTAGTCTCGTCACATGTCTATTTCAGCATTTTTCTCCTCTGTGCCCATACTGCACTCTCTTACAAAGAAATATCTGGTACTTCAATTTAATTTACTATAAACACTGACAAGTTCATGTTTCTTAGTGCCTAATAGTGATTTTTGTACTATCTCCTAAGGCCATTTGCCAGTGCCAAGTCTAATATTCTTGAAAAATGATCTCAAATTAGGAATCTTTCCATTATTAAATCTTAGACACTTACCCTCTTGAACAAAACCATATATCACTGAATCTATTGGCACATGCTAAATAGTTCTTGCTGCTATTTTGGAATAATTTTCCTCCCTCATCAAGCTCAAAACATGTCCAGAAGGATTATTGTGCACTTGAGTTTAGACATAGGCTTAGTGATTTAGTGAGGAATAAAGAAATAAAGAAAGTCCCAAGCTGCCTTCCATGGAAGGAGCATCTTCATTATCTCTAGGCCAAGAGTATACCTTTTTCATAGGGAAACCTAAATCATTTATCACAGCCTTGACTTACTCTGTTTTCCACATTTTTCAAACTCAAAATGTGTCACAAGTACAAATTCATACTTTCTATTGCCTATTGATACCAGAATCAGAAACCTGGGGGGGGATTAAAGGTGAATTTATTTATTTATTTATTTATTTTTATTGACAACTTCTATACTTACATACAAAAAAACACATGGAGCCAGGCGTGGTGGCGCATGCCTTTAATCCCAGCACTCAGGAGGTAGATGTAGGAGGATTGCCGAGAGTTCGAGGCCACCCTGAGACTATATAGTGAATTCCAGGTCAGCCTGGGCTAGAACAAGACCCTACCTCGGAAAAAAAAAACAACATGATATTTCTCTCCCCTCCCCCATCCCCTTTAGACCTCCAATCTCCATCATATCCCCTCCCTCTCTCCATTAGTCTCTCTTTTAATTTGATGTCATCATCTTTTTCTTCTATTATGAGAGTCTTGAGAAGGTATTGCTAGGCATTGCAAGGTCATGCATATCAAGGCCAATTTCTGTCTGGACAGTTGCATTGTAATGAGTCATACCCTTCCTTTGGCTCTTCCATTCTACCCGTCCCCTCTTCGGCAATGGACCCTGAGCCTTGGAGGGTGTGACAGAGATGTTTCAGTGCTGGGCACTCCTCCATCCCTTCTTCTCAGCACTATGTTGCCTTTTGAGTGGTCCTCGCCATTTGAAAAGAGAAGCTTCTCTAACCAGAAGTGAGAGTAGCATTAATATGTGAATATGAACATTAAGTGTGGTGCTTGCAGAGCCACTTGGTGGGAATAATATATACATTTAGCCAGACAAGAGCAGGCATTATATCCCTAAGGCCCATGACCTCCCCTGCCATAGACTTTTGCTTAGGTTTTTCAGTACCAGGTATGTATTCCCTCCCATAGAGAGGGCCTGCAGTCCAATTATGGAGCAGTTGGTTACCCCAAGAGCAGACATGCCACTATTGCACACATTCAGTCACTGGGCCTGTATGGCCAAACTTGAATTTTCAGTGTCCACTGTTTCCACTGCTGACGACTTCTGTCTCCCATACTCTGCATGCAGTGCAGTTTTTTCCAGCTTTCAGTTGGCTGATCTACAGGGAGAAGGTTTTCTGCTCAGCACCAGCTTGCTTTCTCAGTGACCTTGCCTCTCAGGCAAGAGATGTCTTCAGCAATAGGGTCTAACCATCTGTTTCTCAAGGGAAACTAGGGCTTAGGCAATAGCCTTTAATGTTTTGGAGGCTACCGGGACCTCCTTGGCCAACAACTCACAACAAGGTATCCCATCCTAGGCACTGAAAATTTTCTAGTACCAGTCTATAGTGTCTGGATGTATATTATTCAAAAAATTAGGTTTACATAGATCTTATTCACACTATCTTGAATTTTGATTGACCCTCCCCCTGCCCTTCTTTTACACATCCTCTTCCTGTGGCCTCACTTAGGCCATTCCCCTCCCTGTAATCTGTTCTTCTACTACATATGTGTGATACCATACACTTAAGTCCTTCCATCTCCTTCCTCCCTTATAGTCTTTTAGCAGCTTACTGGTTTCTGGTACCAATTTTTAGTTCCAGTTCACACACAAGTCTATACATTTGTAGGTAGGATCCACATATGAGAGAGGACATGTGACTTTTGGCTTTCTGAGCCTGGATTACCTCACTTAGTATAATCCTTTCCAGATCCATCCATTTCCCTGAAAATTTCATAATTTCATTTTTCTTTACCGCTGAATAGAATTCCATTGTGTAAATGTACCACATCTTTATTATCCCTTCATCTGTGGAGGGACATCTAGGCTGGTTCCATTTCCTAGCTATTGTGAATAGAGCAGCAATAAACATGGTTGTGCAAATATCTCTAAGGTAGTGAGAAGAGTCCTTCAGATATATGCCTAGGAGTGCTATAGCTGGATCATATGGTAAATCTATTTTTAGCTGTCTCAAGAAACTCCACACTGATTTCCACAATGGCTGGACCAGATTACATTCCCATCAACAGTGTAGAAATGGTCCTCTTTTTCCACATCCACAACAACACTTATTGTCATTTGTTTTCTTGATGGTAGCCATTCTGACAGGAGTGAAATGGAATCTCAAAGTGGTTTTAATTTGCATTTCCCTGATGGCTAAGGATGTGAAACACTTTTTTAGATGTTTATATACCATCTGTATTTCTTCTTTTGAGAACTCTCTATGAAGTTCCATAGCCCATTTTTTTTTAAACTGGGTTGTATGATTTCTTTTTTCTTTTTCTTTTTTTTTATTGGTTTTTCAAGGTAGGGTCTCAATCTGATCGAGGCTGACCTGGATTTAACTATGTAGTCTCAGGGTGGCCTCAAATTCTCAGCGATGCTCCTACCTCTACCTCCCAAGTGCTGGGATTAAAGGCGTGCACCACTACGACCAGCAAGTATGATTTCTTATTATTCTGTTTTTTAAGTTCTTTTTATATTCTGGATATTAATGGTCTGTCAGATGTATAGCTGGCAAAGATTTTCTCCCATTCTGTAGGTTATCTCTTTGCTATATTCACAGTGTCCTTTGCTGTACAAAAGCTTTGTAATTTCATGAAGTCCCAATGGTTGATTAGTGGTTTTATTACCTGAGCATTTGGGATTATATTCAGAAAGTCCTTGCCTATGCCAATATGTTGAAGGGTTTCCCCTACCTTTTCCTCTAGTAGTTTCAGGGTTTCAGGTCTGATATTAAAGTCCCTGATCTATTTGGACTTGACTGTTGGGCATGGAGAGGGAAAAGTATCTATTTTTATCCTTTTACATACAGATATCCAGTTTTCCAAGCACCACTTGTTGAAGAGGCTATCTTTTCTCCAATAAATATTTTTGACATTTTTGTCAAAAATCAGGTGGCTGTAGCTGCCTGGATTAATATTTGGGTCTTCTATTCTGTTCCATTGATCTACATGTCTGTCCTTGTGCCAGTACCATGTTGTTTTTGTTACTATGGCTTTGTAATATAACTTAAAATCCGGTATAGTAATACCAACAGCCTGATTTTTGTTGCACAAAATTATTTTGGCTATTCAGGGTGTTTTGTGTTTCCAGAGGAATTTTAGGATTTTTTTTCTATTTCTGTGAAGAATGCTATTGGGATTTTAATGGGGATTGCATGAAATGTGTAGATTGCTTTTGGTAAGATTGACATTTTGACAATATTGATTCTTCCAATCCCATGTCCAGGAACATGGGATGTCTTTCCATTTCCTTGTGTCTTCTGCAATTTCTCACTTGAGTTTTTTAAAGTCCTCATTGTAGAGATTCTTCACTTCCTTGGTTAAGTTTATTCCAATGTATTTTATCTTTATTGAGACAATTGTGAATGGGAGAGATTCCCTGATTTCATCCTCTGCATGTTTGTTGTTAGTGTATAGAAAAGCTATTGATTTCTGTGTGTTTATTTTGTATGCTGCTACATTGCTAAAAGTGTTTATCAGCTCTAGAAGTTTGCTGGTAGAGTCTTTAGGGTCTGTTATGCATAGAATCATATCATCTGCAAATAATGATAATTTGATCTCTTCTCTTCCAATTTGTATCCCTTTTATGTGTGTCTCTTGCCTGCAAGTATTTTCTGTAGAGCTGGTTTAGTTGCCATAAATTTCTTTAGCCTTTTTTTGTTGTGGAATGTCCTTATTTCTCCCCCAATTTGGATAGATAGCTTTGCAGAATAAAGTAATCTTGATTGACAGCTTTTATCTTTCAGAACTTGGAATACATCACTTCAAGCCCTTCTGGCTTTTAAAATTTGTGTTGAGTAATCTGCTGTGATTCTGATGGGCTTGCCTTTATAGGTCACTTGCTTTTTCTCTCTAACTCTTTTCAATATATTTTCTTTGGTTTGCATGTTTAGTAGTTTAATTATAACATGGCAAAAGGAGGATCTTTCTAGGTTTTGTCTGCTTGTTGTTCTAAAAATTTCTTGTATCTGCATTGGCATTTCTTTCCCAATTTGGGGACAGTTTTATTTTATGATTTTGTGGAAAACACCTACTAAGCCTCTGGATTGAAATTCTTCCCCTTCTGCTATACCTTTAATTCTTATGTTTGATCTTTTCATAGTGTCCCAGATGTCTTGGAATTCCCATTCATACCTTTCTATTAGCTTGTCTTTCTCTTTGTTGGACTGTGATAGGTCTGCCACCTGATCTTCCAGTTTAGATATTCTGTCCTCTCCTTCATCCATTCTAATGGTGAGACTTTCCACAGAGTTTTTTATTTCACTGACTGTGTTCTTCAGAGCTAGGATTTCAGCCTGGTTTTTCTTCAGTATTTCTATTTCTTTATTCATGTCCTATAATGACCTTTTAATTTCATTAAGCTGTTTTGCTGTATTCTCTTTCAAGAGTTTGTTTTCTTCTTTGATTCCTTTGTTTTTTTTTCTCTGATTACTTTCATTTCTTCTTTTATTTCTTTGAGTATAGATAACATCATTATTTTGAAATCTTTGTCAGGAATTTCATCTAAAATAGTCTCATTGGTGAACAATTCTGATGGATTTGTAATTTTTGGTGGGATTGCATTGTCTTGATTCTTTGTGTTTCTTGTATTATAATGTAATGACTTTTGCATCCTGGATTGATTTGATGCTTAGGTTTTCTATTTATCTGCAGTGTTCTTAGATGTGGTGATCCACCTTTATATACTTTCTGGATATGAGTTTAAGGTGCCAAATGTAGCACTTGTACCCCAAATCCAACCTCAGAAGTAATCCTAACTGTTGAATTTGTTTGTTAAGCAAGTATTGTAGTAGACTGATAGAACAATTTACTGGCAAGTTCTAAAATTCAACTGAGCAAAATGCACATTTAATTAAAATGAGCACAGTGTATACAAGTGTGGGAATTAAAACAAACAGTGTTATAAGGTCAAAATCCCTAAGGGTGTGTGTTGCTCTACACCCTTAATCCTGTCATCTAGGAGGAAGAGGATTTTGTTCTGACTTGGGTTCCAGGTCAGCCTGGATCAGGATCAGACCCTGCCCCCAATAATGACAAAAGCAAAAGATAAAGGCCCTCTAAGTCTAAAAGTATTACAGGCAGCAATATTCAACACCCCGTGTTCAGCTTATTTGAAAATGGTAAAGTCAACCACAAATATGTAACCCATAACCTGCCCTGACCTGGAAATGCAGGCCTATGCACTTTTTTTTTGTCACCCCGCCTTGTTACCTTTAGGTGTGGCTTCCAAACTCACCAATGCTGAGTGCCCACCTCATTCCCTGAGCTGTGGAGCTTGAGCTTGGCTCAGCTGTGCTGAATGCACTGCTGTTGTTGTGCTGCAGAGCTTGAGCTCGGCTCAGATGTGCTGGATAATCTGCTGCTGCTGCTGCTGCTGGGAGCTGGATGCTGGCTGTTCTTGGTTCTGATGGTTGGGGGATGGGTGAGTTCAGGAACCCTGTAGCTGCTCACACTGTTCCCCTGTATCTCTTTCAGTAGCTCAGCAGACTTTTATTTTTTCTGGGCTCTGCGAGGAGACTGATGAGGTTGGAAAGTCCCCTTGTTTGGTCTCTATTGCTGCTGCTAGGAATGCCTGGTGGGTTGGGGCCACGTGGTGGCTCGAGGTGGCAGAGATTCAGGGTGGTGGAGGCTCAGGGCAGCTATTTGGGGTGGCGGAGGTGCTGCGGATCAGGCCACAAGCTCCACAGTGGGATTCTGGCAAACTCTTGCTTTTCCGCTGTTTCCCAGAAAAAATATTCTGCTCTTCCGAAGAAGAGTGTAGTTTTGCTTAAATCCATCCCTGATCTGGTTTGGCATGGCTCCTATGCAGCCATCTTACCTGGAAGTCCAATTCATCTATTCTTTCAATAAATATTTATTAATAAACCATCATGTATCTGTTTTGAATACTAGGACTGCATCAGTGAACAAATCAGTAAAAAGGGGGCTGGTGAGTTGGCTTAGCTGTTAAGGTGCTTTCATGTGAAGACAAAGGACCTGGGTTCTATTCCCCAGTACCCACATAAGCCATATGCACAAGATGGAACAAGTATCTGGAGTTCATTTGCTGCAGGCCCTGCCCCACCCATTCTCTCCATCTACTTCCTCTCTCTATCTCCCTCTCTCTAATAAATACATAAATACTTTAAAAAACAGCAAAAGTGTCTGTGTCACAGAATATGAAAGATGACAAGCAAGTGAAATAAATAATACAATGATATCCTATAGAGCATGTGGTAAGTGAAACAGGGGAAATTTGAGCAAATAAATGGAATAAAGAGTATATCCAAAAATAGGATTCCTCCTAGTCATAGAGGTCATACAGGCCCCAGAAAATTCTCCCAAACAATACAGGCTACCACCAATGCTCTTGGTTTCTCAACAGAACTAGATGGTAAGAACCTGTTGCTGAAGATACCACATACATTGGTTGCAGGATCCTGAGAAGTCAAGCAAGAACTGAGATGGAAATTTCCTGCCTGCTGGCTAGCTTCCATAGTGCTGGAAAGTACTATGCAACCTGCTAGGGAAGAAAAATCATCTATAGCTTTACTCAATGATGGATCTGTTCATCATTTTGAAATTGATACATCTTGAATTTTTTTAAAACTTTATTTTTATTTTCTATTATTTTTTTTTGAGAGAGACACAGAGAGAGACAGAGAGAGGTGGGAGAGGAAGACAGAGATGGGCGCGCCAGCAGTGTCTCAGCTGCTGCGAATGAAATCCAGATGTGCGCCCCCTTGTGGTCAAGTGTGGCATTGCGCCCTTGCATCACTTTGCATCTGGCTAAACATGGGACCTGGAGATTGGAACCGCTGGAGATTGGAACTAGTGTTCTTAGGCTTAGGAGGCAGGCGCCTTAACCCCTAAGCCATATCTCCAGCCCACATCTTGAATTCTTTTTTAAAGAGACAGAGAGTAAGTATGGGCACACCAGGGGACTGAGGAATTGAACCTAGGCTGTCAGGAATTGCAAAGTAGTACCCTTATCTGCTGAGCCACCTCTCCAGTCTTTACATTTTAGTTAAAAGCAGCTATTTAGCTTATTTTGATAATGTAAATATTGAACACATCTTAGTCAAATATAAACTAGAAGTGAGTTTTCCTTCCAATAATATTTGGTTGAAATCCAAATTGTTTTTATTTCTTCACTTAGGTAGTTAAAATACAAACATTCTTATTTTTCCAAAGTGCCTCAATAACTTGGTAAGTACCTAAACATACATTTAAAAATATATATATTATGAACATATTTTGTGTGGACACATCATGTGCTAATACTATCTTTTCCCTCTTCCCTGCCCCAATTCTCTCCTCTGTGGGGTTGCTGGTATTCCCCATGGGGTTGTGGATTATGTACTGCAGGAGTGTTGCAAGAATTTCCTGAATGAGGCTCAGAGCCATGTGGACAGAGGAGAGGAAAATTTATTCACACTATCAGACTGATATCCAGATCACTTTGTAGTGGCATCCACTCCAAGCTTAGGCAAGAGGAGCTTTTGATATCTTTCTTACTACAAGCAAGTAAGGTTGTAGAAGTATACGTGGTTTGAGTGGGCAGCTACATAGTTTAAATTTCTTGTAATTTCTGCCTTATCCCAAAAATATCAGTAGCTCGCAGCATGGGCAGAGAACTTATCTTCATTCCCTTGTAGTTATTTGTGGGCAAGGAACTTATCTCTCTGTGCTATGGTCGCCTGCTGTGAAGGCTTGTGGGCAAGTGGGAGCTTATCTCTCTATTCTCTGGTCTCTCCCTATAGGTGGCTCAAGGGCAATCAGGACTTATCTCTGCTCTTTGTGGGTAATTTCTGGCCTGTTGGGGGGCTCTGTAATCCAGCACAAGTTTTTCTATTATTGCTATTTTCTGCTAGAGGAACAGCAGTCAGTCATTGGGGGAAAGCAGTGCATCTGGGCAGGACATCCCAACCTGTGATTCTTTCAATCTTTCCGTGCCCCCCCATCCACAAAATACTCTGAGCCATAGTGGTTGTACTTTAAATCTAATTAAGTGATGAGCAATTAGGAGCCTCTGGATTTCTGCTTTGATGTGTGCTCAGTATCCTCAGCATCTGTCTCCTTTACCTTGGTGCTAATTGTCAGGCCCACCATGGAAGTTGCTCTCTTGTTCATGTCCACACTTCCTCTATGGTTTTGCCTGGGTCGTGACTGAGATGTGAGTCATGGTTTATCTCCTCTGGTCTTGCTACCTTCTGCAAAAGAAAAACAGATTCTCCAGTGGAGAGTAAAGTCAGCACAGGTTAAATTGGATAAGGATTATTAATTTAGGGAGACTTTAATGGATGTAGCCCCTCTTTTAGCCAAAGGATATTGGGACTTTGACATTGGAGAGTGTAAACACACATTTTTTTAAAATACAAATACATCATACAGTCTATAAATTCTATTCACCCATGTTAATCTAGGCGCTTGCTTTCCAAAATTGCAAATACCATTAGGACAGATAAAAATGTGCTTGGATTAGAGCATACATAGATAATCATCATTTCCTGGTTCCTATATTCTAACATATATATATATTTATTATAATTTTGCATGCCTTTGGTAGCCTCCTCCCTGCCTGCCCCCCTCCGAAAGGACCCTCTTTATTGGGGAATGTTGTGCATTATGGGGGTAGCCAACAGTTATGGGGGAGAGACAAGGTCTATGTGTGTAATAACCCAACTTGTGGCTCTAACACTCTTTCTGCCCCCTCTTCCAAGAATTTCCCTGAGCCACGTTGGGTTCACTTTAGTTTTACTTCAGTGATAAGGTCTCATGAGCCTCTGTGTCACTGGATATCTGGCTTAGTAAGAGTTGAATGTTCTCTGTGTTTATCTCTTTCAGCCTTGTTCTGGTGTCGGGTTCACCAAAAAAGCTGCACTCTTGCCCATTTTTCCCATTACTCAATAGTTTCAGCTGGGGCCCTGGTGAGGTGCAATAGGCTGATCTTCCCTTCAGGTTTGTCGTCCATCTGAAAAAGAGAAGCAAATTCTCCCATGGAGAGAGAAGTCAGTACCAGATAGATGGAATGGCCATTGTTATTTTAGAGAGAATTTTATATGCATAGGCTCTCTTCCAGCCCACATTTGGTGGTATCTTGATTGGAGACTGTGCTCATTTTCTGTACATGGTTTTGACTTATTTCCCATTTCCAGCTATGAGTTCCATTCCACTGAGTGGATCTATTAGTCAAATCAAGAGCAGTTGGTTACCCACCATGGCTGGGTGCCACTATTGCACTTGTTTGAGCATTATGTCAGGTTGTTTAGTGCTGAGTAGCTAAGACTGTGAGTTGTTTGGATAATGTCGGTTATTTTTCCCCAGTCGCTCATGCAGCACCCTCTGGCACCAGACAAGCTAACTCTCTGGGGACTGACCCTCTTCCAGATTCTGACTAGGTCACTCCATGTTTTGTGCCATCAAACATTTGGCAGTAGGGTCTTACCATTAACCTTTGGTGGGTCATCAAGAACTCTGACAGAAATCTGTCTATTTTTGGGAAACCTTATAGGTCTCTCTGATCAACAGCTCATTGTGAAATTTAACCTCATGCTGGTACTGGGAGTTACAAGTCAGTGCCAAGGAGGGTGAAGGAAGAAAAATATAGGTAATATAAAAGAGAAAGAGAGGATAGAGAAGAGAGGGAAAGAGAGAGAGAAAGAAAGAAAGAAAGAAAGAAAGAAAGAAAGAAAGAAAGAAAGAAAGAAAGATGAAAAGATTAAGGTTAGTCTTCATGATGTCCTCTCCAGGTCCCTGTGGTTCAGGTGTTCCCTCTATTTGCATGCTGAAGGATCAGCATTTTAGCCTATTGTTCAGAGTATACTGCTGTGTACAATTCCATAGTGTAGATATACCACATCTTGGTTATCCATTCATCTAATGATGGCCATCTGGGTTGATTACAGCTCTTAGCTATTATGAATTGAGCAGCTATAAACATAATTGAGCAAATCTCTCTGATCTGAGGATTGGAGGTTTTAGGGTAAATGCCCAGTAAGGGAATAACTGGATCTGTGGGTAGGTCTATAGTCATCCTTTTCAGGAGTCTCCATATAGCTTTCCATAATGGTTGTGCCATTTTACATTCCCACCAACAGTGAAAGAGTGTTCATATTTCTCCACAGCCTCGCCAGCATTTATTTTCCTTAGTTTTTTTAATGTTAGCTATCCTTACTGGGATCACATAGTTGTTTTAATTTGCATTTACCTGGTTATAAGGGATGTTGAACATTTTCTTAAGTGTGTGTTTGCCATTTATATTTCTTCCTTGGAGAACTTCCTGTGCAGTTCTCTGGCCCATTTTGTGAGTGGGTTGTTTGACTATTTGTTGTTTAGGCTTTGGAGTTCTCTGTAAATTCTAGAAATTAGACCTCTGTCAGTTGTATAGGTGGCAAACATGTTCTCCCATTCTGTGAGTAATCTCCTGGTTTTGGTTATTGTATATTTGTCTGAGAAAAACTTTTCAGCTTCATGAGATCCCAATGGTTGAGTGATTGTTTAATTTCCTGAGCTGCTGGAAGTCTTTTCCCACGCTTATATCATGGAAGGCTTCCTCCTATTTTTTCTACCAGTAGTAGCAGAGTTTCTGGTTTTATATTTAGGTCCTTGATCCACTTGCTGAAGGAGTTATTTACCTTCAAGAGTTTTGAGATGGAGGTTCTTGGGTCGCTTATGTATAGAATCATGTTGTCTGCAAATAGGGCTAACTTAACTTCTTCCTTTCCAATTTGTATCCCTTTGATTTCTTTCTCCTGTCTTTTTGCTTGAGCTAGTACTTCTAGTACTATGTTGAAAAGCAGAGGAGAGAGTGGACACCCTTGCCTTGTTCCTGATCTCAATGGGAATTCCTTCAGTCTTTCCCCATTAATTATTATTTGGGCTTTAGGAGCTTTATATATAGCCTTTATTATGTTGAGATATAAACCGTCCATGCCTACATTCTCCAATGTTTTGATCATGAAGTAATGCTGTATTTTGTCAAAGGCCTTTTCTGCATCTATTGAAATGATCATGTGATTTTTGTGTTTAAGCTTGTTCATGTGGTGTATTACATTGAAAGATTTCCATATGTTGAACCACCCCTGCGTTCCAGGGATGAAGCCTACTTGATGAAGGTGAATAATGCTTTTGATGTACTGTTGAATTTGATTTGCAAGGATTTTGTTCAGGATCTTTGCGACTATGTTCATCAGGGAAATAGGCCTGTAGCTTTCTTTTCTTGTGGCATCTCTGCCTGGTTTTAGAATTAGGGTGATACTAGCTTCATAGAAGGAGTTGGGCATCGCTCCTTGTTCTTTGATTGTGTGGCAACAGTTTGAGAAAAATTGGTTTCAGTTCTTCCATGAAGGTTTGATAGCATTGAGCTGAGAAGCCATCTGGTCCTGGACTTTTCTTTTCAGGTAGGTGTTTGGTTACCTCTTCAACCTCAAAGGGTGTGGTAAGTTTGTTCAGGATACTAATCTGCTCTGGATTTAGCTTTAGTAGATGGTATGTGTCAAGGAATTCATCCATTTCCTCCATATTCTCCTGTTTTGTGGAGTAGAGGTTTTTGAAATAAGTCCTGATGATTCTCCCAATTTCACTTATGTCTGTTGTGATCTCTCCTTTTTCATTTCTAAGTTTTTAAAATATGAGTTGTCTCTTTTTTCTACTTGATAAGATTGGCCAGGGGTTTATCAATCTTGTTAATTTTGTCAAAGAACCAGCTCTTTGTTTCATCAATTTTCTTAATTGTGTTTTTAGTTTCCAATTAATTATTTTTTGCTCTGATCTTAATCATTTATTTCCATCGGGAGCTTTTCAGGTTGGCTTTTTCTTGTTTTTCTGATGCTTTTAGGTGGATGGTTACGTTATGCATTTGGGATCTCTCTGTTTTTGTTATGAAGGCATTTAGTGCTATGATTTTTTTCCCCTAAGGACTGCCTTCATTGTGTCCCATAAGTTTTGGTATGATGTGTTCTCAGTGTTCAATTCTAGATATTTTGCAATTTCAGTTTTTATTTCATCCACAACACATTTATTGTTTAAAAGTGTGTTGTTCAGTTTCCAGGAGCTGGAGGGATTCCTGGTATACTTTTTGTTGTTTCTAGCATTACAGCATTGTGGTCTGATATCAAGTGGGAAATTATATCAATTTTCCTGAAAATATGTAGGCAGGCTTTGCGGCCCAATATATGATCTATTTTAAACAAGGTTCCATGGGCTGCTGAGAAGAATGTATAATCTGTAGATTTGGGGTAGAATGTTATGTAGATGTCTGTTAGGTCTAGTTCCTCTATAGTGATGTTGAGCTCTCTTACTTCCCTATTAATTTTCTATTTGGATGATCTATCTATTGCTGATAGTGGAGTTTTGAAGTCCCCAACTATGATGGTGTTGGTGGTTATTTCTGTTTTGTTGGCAAGTAGTTTTTTTTTCTTTTTTTATGAGTTGTGGTTCACCTGTGTTTGGTGTGTAAATACGAATGACTGTGATATCCTCTTGTTGGGTTGTTCCCTTGATAAGTAAGAAGTGGCCTTATTTGTCTTTTTTGATTACTTTTCACTTGAAGCCTATTTTATCTGATATTAGTATAGTGATGGTGCTTGTTTCCTATTTCCGTTTGCTTGGGGTATCCTTTTCCATTCTTTCACCCTGAGAAAATGTCTATTTTGAGTTATGAGGTGGGTTTCTTAAAGACAGCAGATTGAGGGGTCTGATTTTCTGATCCGTCCTGTCATATTATGTCTCTTGATGGGTGAATTAAGGCAATTAATGTTAAGAGTGAGAACTGTGAGTTTTGATTTAATCCCTGCCATGTTGTGGTGGTTTGGTGATTTTTGGTCTTTGAATGGTTGTTTTGTTTTTAGTACCTTTTCTGAGTTTGGTTATTGTGATCTGCTTCTTGTAGGTCCTTGAGGGTATTTGAGTCTTCTGTGTGGAGAATTCCCTGTAGTACTCTCTTTAGATTTGGCTTTGTGTACCTCTGGATTTTATCATGGAAAGTTTTTCTTTCACCATCTATTATGAGGGATATTTTTGCTGGGTAGAGTAGTTTGGGTTGGAAGCCATATGTTCTTAGACTTTGCAGTGTTCCATTCCAGGCCCTTCTGGCTTTGAGTGTTTCCATTGAAAAGTCTGAGATAATTCTGATAGGGTAAACTTTATATGTAATGTGTTGTTTGTCCCAAGCTTCTTTTAGGGCTTTCTCCTTGTTATCAATGTTTAGGGTTTTAATGATAATATGTCTTGGAGAATTTCTCCTTTGGTCAAGTCTGTTTGGAATTCTGTTAGCTTCTTGTACCTTGATGAGACTTCCTTTTGAAAGATTGGGAAAGTTCTCTTCAATAATTTTGGTGAATAAGTTCTCAATTCCTTTTGTCTGAATTTCTTCCCCTTCTGGTATCCCCATGATCCTAATGTTGGAATGTTTAAGGCTATCCAACATTTCCCACATTTTCTGTTCACAAAAATTTTTGAACTCATTGAAACTTTTGGATTCACATGCTGTTTCTTCTGTTCTGTCTTCCAGTTCTGCGTTTCAATCTTCCACATGGCTCACTCTATTCTTGAGAGCTTCTAAGGAGTTTTTGGTTTGTTCAATTTGGTTTATATTTTCTACTGCTTTTTTATGTATAGTTTCCAATCCTCTGTTGAGTTCCATTTTCACATCATTTTCTGATTTTTTTAGTGCTTCTTGGAATTCATCCTTGCATTTATTTGTCTTTATTGAGTTTAGCCAGCTGGTTGTTGAGGTCCTCTCTTTTTTCCCTCTCCTTCAGGTCATTTAACTGTTTTTGGAGCCCTTCCTGGCTCTTTTCTATTAGGTCTAATCTCTTGAGAACAGCATTCATACAATTATTGGCCCTTTGTTGATTTTCTGCAAGTTCTGCTATTTTCTTGGCTAGGTTTGCGTTGCTTAGCTCTTCATTTTGGGGTTCTCATCCTGATATCTCTTCTATGTTTTGGTTAGAATCATCTATTGTGGGACTGTGTAGTCTTGTTGGATTTACTTGCATTTGATTTTTCATGTTATTTCTTTTGCACTGTGGTCTGCCCATCACAGTGTAGACTCTTGTTAACTGTAGCAGGAAGCTGTAGTTTACCTTAAAGAGTCTTAAGCATGGAGGGTGTGGGGTGGGACCATGTGGGGACCTGGTGGATGGGGCTACCCACTGGCACAGAGGGCGGGAGGCCAGAGCAGTGCAGGGACACAGTGGACAGGGCTCCCCTGGCAGGGAGGGTGAGGATTAGGGTGGCATGGGGACCCAGTGGGGAGGGGCTACCTGCTAGCACAGAGGGTGGGGGGAAAAGTTGTATGGGGCCCTACCCAGTGGGGAGGGCAGGGGGTTGGGGCAGTGTAGGGTCCTGGTGTGCAGGGCTACCTGCCAGCGTGGAAGGCAGGGCGGTAGAGCGGTACAGGGACATGGTGGATGGGGCTCCCTCTGGCAGGGAGTGTGGGGGGTTGGGGGGCTTTGAGGGGACATGATGGAATGTGCTACCTGTGTGCACAGAAGATGGGGGCTGGTGGTTCCCCTGAGAGTGTGGGAATTGGAGGATTCCCTGCTTTGGTACACAGTGCCCTCCCAGACTCTAATGTGCCCTAAAGTACTGTAAAGGGCTTGCCTTTCCTTCTGCACCAGGTGAGGCATGTTTATGGTGATGTCATCTTGACCAGAAGTCTATCTTTTCTTTATGTCATGTATTTTTAGTACATTTCTTAGGGATACAAGACAGGTAATATTCTTAATGCTTGTCAATTTTAAAAAGCATTATGTTATATTTTGTGCACTTTTTATCTAATCAGTAATTTGGTCATGTTTAGATAATTCATTATGCAATAAATTATAAGGGAGTATAAAGGAATGAAACTCTCATAATGATAATAAACCAGTACATAATGATTGAAATGGAAAAATAAAAAAAATGGCATTGTGAACATAGATTTGAAAGTGTAAGCAAACACTAGAAGGAATCAATTAAAATTTATAAGTAGCAATTTTTAGGGATTAAAACTGACAACAGAAAGGTGGTGTCTTATTTACAAGACAAGGTGGAGACTTGTTAAGACATACTTGAATTTAGGATTTCAATGATATCTCTCCACTACCTTCTAGCATTTGAGAAATTTAGCACTATTCTGAATCTTGCATAATATGATTCCATAAATCCTACTATGAGTTTAATTGTGTGCCTCCTAAAATATATAGTTGAAGTACTGACTGCCTAATACCTCAGGATGTGATTATATCTAAAACTAGGGGTCTATAAACAAGTGAGTAAATTAAAAGGAAATCATTTTGATGGGTCTTAAAGCAAACTGACTGGTGTATTTGAGAGAAAAAGCAATTTAGAAACAAGGATTCACTACAAAAAACATGGAGAGATGACCCTATGCAAACCAAGAAAAGACTGCAGAAGAAATCAGTCCACCAGCAACTTAACTTCAGACTTCCTGAATCCAGAAGTGTGAGCAGATAAATTTCCTTTGTTTAAGGCACATGTTGTGTAACAGATCCTCTGAACTGAAGTATTTCCTCCTGAAAAAGGGGAGGAGGCTCTGGAGATTCAGGAAATCAAGCCTGGGAGGCCTGAAATTTAAAGTCACGTGACCACTTCTCAAGATTATAGGAATGATTAAGGTCAGACTTTGACCAATGTTAATTAGACACTGAGACATTGCCTCCTGGGGAGTCAGGAAGGAAACTCAGGAGACTCAGGAAGTCAAGTTTGGGAAAAGGTTGTAAGAATCCACCCTAAGGCTATGCAAATGGAAAACAACTTCTTAGGTATGGGAATCTTCCTCTGAGCTGCTGACAAGTGGTACAATGTGCTCTAGACTCTCCAACCAGTGTCATATATTTTTGGGTGGGCTTTTCAGTAGTGGCCTTTGAGTGGTGCATTGCTCCAGTAAGCGACCTCACACTGTGCTTTGTAAGTAACCCAAATAAACTCACTGTTTCACCAAAACTGGTTTGGTATAATCATACTTTGGTCTGTCATCTGTGCCCTATCTGGGGTGAAGATGTGTTCCTGTTGTGGTAGAAAAAAAGCTAAAAGTTGAAATGATTTATTGAGTTACTGTAAGAGTTAATTGCTGAGAGGATAAAATTTATCTTTGTCAGCAGTTGGAAAAAATCCCAAAGAAGGAACTGTCCAGAAAGGGCCCAAAGGGATGATAAGAAGGAAAGACAGTTTAGGCCAAAACAAAGTAAAATAGAATTCATTGTTAGGGTGGCCTGACTTCAGAAATAATTGACATGCAAATTGCCACATCTTGTTTGTTCACTTACCACTCCCCTTGGCTATGAAAACTATAAAATAAAAAGGAAAGCTCAGGGCCAAAGCTTCTTTGGAGGGCTACCTCAAGCTTCTTGGTCTCTGGGTAATAAACTCCCTTACTTTCCTTCATTCTAACATTGGAGTGTTCTTTCCAGATAATTTCTGCATCTCTGGAGGCCCCAGCAAGATTTTTGTTCACTAAAACCCTAGTTGGTCAGGAAGGACTGCTGCTCCTGGGCCTCCCTGGTTGATAAAATTCCCTGGAACTGGGAAGTGCACACCCCTGACATTATTGCAGGGTTCCCTTCCAGGTGGCCCAAGGAGACTGTGAAGCTCCAGACCAGCATTCCTGAATGGAAGGAGATGAGGCTGAATCAGATGTCTGGATCAGGTAAGAACTCCCCGGGGAAACTGGAAATTGAGATTATGACTAGTCAGATTTGGACAACCCAGCACAGACTGACCCCTGCAAGAGGAGGAATCCCTGAGCCTTGAGACTGCTGCAAGGTGATGGCCCTCTTTCCCTCAGGTGTCAGGTTAATCAGTGGTATTTGTATAGATAACTAGCTAGATAAGGACTGATGTTGCTCTGGTCTTTATAATGATCTCAAACAGGGTTATGAATATGATTAGATAAAAAATTGTTTAAACTCTGAATAAATAATTAAATAAATATATAAGGGGGAGATAGCCATCTGGAGTCTATTTGAAAAGTGCACTTAATATGAATGTGTGTACAAGTATGCATTTGGCTCACAGCCCCAAGGCTGAAGAATGGCTTTATCTTTGTATCTGTTCCATAGCAGTGACAGTGGGAAATTCATTGTGGGGAAGTCCTCCACCCAGCCCACTGTCCTAGACTGCAAAACAAACCATACTTCAGGAGGGAGTATTCAGGAGATTATAATACTAAGATGACACCAGGAAAATTAAATTAAATTAAATTAAATTAAATTAAATTAAATTAAATTAAATTAAATTAGTAAGACCAGCTTTTAATGTTAAATGGCCCCCATAGGAAACACTAAAATAACTAAAATTAGAGACAGGAAAGTTTGCTTTTCTCTCTATGCTTCTATAGAACTGCTAACAGACAATAGTCCCAAGGTTTGTGTTTAGATTGAGAAGTACTACTACTGAGTTTATCAGAAAATTTCTAAAACTTCTAATAATGTTCTAATCTGTTTCCATGTTTAAAAACAGGTTTCAAAACTCAACAAATGATAAAATTTGTACGTATATTGTGAATGAATAATTTAAGTCAAGTCTGGTCTACTCTTTCATAAAACATTATTTCAGAGAGCCTTTTGAGGACAAAAATAAAACACTTACATGATCATATTAAAATATCTTATGATAAGGACAATAAAAGCTTTACTGGTAATTATAATGAGATAAACTAGATAAAAAGATAAATTTAAAAAAAAAACCTTTAAATATTAGATATTAAATGTTTGATAAAATTGTTGAAGGATAGTTATACAGATTATAAAGTAAAAGTATGTAGATAAAGTTATGAAAAAAATTAAACAAAGGGCTTAAAGATGTAGTTGATTAAGTCTTAAAGTACTTAAGCAGATTACAGACTACTTGAAAATAAGATGAGTATAAACCTAGAGTTTATATCAGACTAACAAAGAATAGCTCTAACTGGTTACAAGATATTATGATATTTGGGTTTTAAATTTAAAACTTTAACTTACTGATGTTAATCTGATCATAATAACAGTTATAAGGTTGTAAAAGCCTGGCTTTAAAGTTCTCAACCAAGTTTGCTATGCTCCTCTATTCAACAACCTTTTAATATTTAATAAGAATATTATATCTTTAAAAAATCACTGTAACCTTAAGATGGTTTCTGTCCTGTTCATGCTATTTTACTGAGTGAATATCACTGAAATTGTTGTCTAAGTCTTATAAAAGGTGATTTAGTCATTGTGACTTTGTTCTTAGGGAAACTAAAGAAACTCCTCCTGTTCCAGAAAAGCCTGCAATATACAATGTTAATATAGTTTGTCTAGACTTCATATATTCTACCAGCTGTAAATACTCCTTATGTTAAACTTAAAAGTGGTTCAATGATTAAGAGTATTTGATTTTAAAAAATCCCATCCCAGCACTTGGGAGGCAGTGGTAGGAGGATCGCCGAGAGTTCAAGGCCACCCTGAGACTACATAGTGAATTCCAGGTCAGCCTGGACCAGAGTGAGACCCTACCTTGCAAAACCAAAAAAAAAAAAAAAAAAAAAAAACTCTTCATGTCTATCATAATGTCTGTAATATATATTAAAATCATACTAATTTAGCTCAACAATGACCAAGTTTGACTTTATTCTAACTATGAATAATCAGTCTTAATCAAGGTTTTATTTAAGTGATTGCCTCATTTCTTGTATCTTAAGTTCATTGCTTATAGATATATTGATACTTAAGGCATGTTCCCTACTCAAGAAAAATGATCTTAAATGCCGCTGTTCTTCTTTCAGTTTGTGGGGTAATTGGTACATAGGTATACAGACTAGCCAAAGTTGTTTTCTGATACAGATGCCAAGTTTTTGTACGGTCTTGTCTTTTTCTAGCATACACTTTGTAGATCAAATCAAATAATTTAATGTTGTAAATAAAATATTATTTCCAGGGCTGCTAACATGTTCTGCTAAACTTATAACTGACAGATACTTAAAAGATAAAATATGTATTTTTTTTATGCTCCAGATTTAGCTTACACTGTCACCTGACAACTAAACTTAAATGCTAATCAAAATGATTTTAAACTACTATGTCACTCTCTGACCAGCTCTGCTTTGCTAACCAGATATGTTCTGCACCTTTTTAACTAAATCTGTTTTGCTAATCCGATATGTATAGTCTCTCTAAATAATTAATAACCATATGTAAAGCCAAGGTTAATTAAAAACATCAAAGTTTACAAGATAACCAATATTTTGGTTCCCGCTTCTAAGTCAGAAAGCCACAGGAGATGATGGGACACTTGCTAACTTCTAGCTTCCTGTAAGTTGCCAGTCTCCTTGATCAAGGAAGACTCGAAGACCAAGCGATGGACTCTAAATCAAAGTATCTACAACAGGAGAGTCACATCAGAGGAAAATCTGTCCTCCAGGCTTCCCAAAAGAGGGAGGGCCACTTGGTCAGCATGGCCTTGACTTCTCCTAACAGATAACAATTCTAAGAGTCATAGAACGCCTCACAGGTCCTTAAAGTCTCTCCTTACAGAGCTGTTAATGACCTCTATATGACACATAGTTAATTTTTGCTGCCTACATGGTCTTAAACACCCGATAAGAAATTATAACTACAAGATATTATAATATATACCACAATTCCAACAAATAGACTGCCCTGCCTGATGCTGGCTTATAGTTCTAAACTATTAACTCATACCTTCTGCTTCTGCCTGGCCCTGATTAGGTAGCCACTGTTTGCCTTTAAATCAAAGTTCTGAAATTGTCCTCACTGATTATGTTTACCTGATAGTTATTGATTTGTATTGGTCAAATCTCTCCTTGATATGTCTTATTAAAAGAAGGTATATCACTAAGGACAGATCTCAGAGCCCAGCCCTAACGTACATTTAGGGTCCATCTAGAGCCTAGTCTTAAGATGTAAAATCAATTTAAAATTCTGGCTGTTTATACTTGCTAATGTTGGTGGTACAGGTTGTTTGATGGTATTTCTTTGCTTAGATTTAGAGAGTTAAACCAGATTTTCCTGCCACTGATGATGCTCCCTTAAAATTTATAACACAAGGGGACCCACATACCCTTGAGAAATTTGGACCACACCCATCAGCCAACTGATATAAATTCAGCACACCAGAATCAAGAATACAGTATCCTCAGCCAATTGTAACGGCTAATAGGTCCCTCAAAGTCAAGCTCTGGAGGACACATGCCCCTGCTGAAAACACTGTGGCCCTGTTCCACACATGACAGAAGCCTGAGGACTGCAACATGAGATGTTGAAAAATCAGACACATGAATAGGATCCTAACTCCTTCCATTTGCTGGACGAATCAGCTCATTTGATAACCTCTTGGGATCCATAGAGAAACTTTGTTTCCAAGAGACTTCTATGTCTTTTACCCATGAAGAGATAAAGTTCTTTATTATCGTCTCATATTACATCCTTTTCCTTCCACAGGAATATCTGTTTCTTTTTGAGGAATGTGGTACAACCACCTCCCTCTTCTGCTGCAATGTCCTGTGCTCTCTTCCTCACAATAACATTAGTCAAAGTCACCCCTGCTGATTAATCATACACAGAGAAGGCCATCCTCACTCTCTGTCTTTTATTATAATAATTCTTTTTTGTTGCCATCCATATTTTCAAAGACAATAATCACAACCCAGTTCCTACTTCTGTAAAGTAAATACAAGATTTAATATTATTAATGTCAACATTCCCAGTGACAAGTGACATATGCTTGGTCCTCAAGGTCATGCTTACCCAAGACTCTAGAGGTCTTAAGCTGATGTACTCCAGACCTTGTGACTGTTCCCTATGTGAACTATGTGGGGACACTGGCTAGCTCCTTTAATGGGGCCTTTCATAATAACTATGCTGAGACTTATGTTAAAATCCTGTTCTAAATGCTCTCATCCAATCTAGGATAAAAATAATTAAAATACAGGTGATATACCAGGTATACCAGCCATTACATACAAATCATAAGGTGTTATGATAATAAAGAGAAGGGAATGTGGTAGAAAAAAAAGCTAAAAGTTGGACTGATTCACTGAGTTACTGTAAGAGTTAATTGCTGAGGAGCTAAAACTTATCTTTGTCAGCATATGGAAAAAATCCCAAAGAAGGAACTGTCCAGAAAGGGCCCAAAGGGATGATAAGAAAGAAAGAAATTTTATGCTAAAACAAAGTAAAATGAAGTTCATAGTTAGGGTGACCTGACTACAGAAGTCATTCATATGCAAATTGTCACATCTTGTTTGTCCCCTTGGCTATGAAAACTATAAAATAAAAATAAAATCTCAGCTTGGGGCCAAAGCTTCTTTAGAGGACTACCTCAATCCTCTTGGTGCCCAGGTAATAAACTCCTCTACTTTCACTCATTCTGGTGTTGAAGTGATCTTTCCAGAAAATGTCTACAACACTTTCACCCCAGGGGAAAAGTTTCTTTCAACAGTGCCCCCGTGTGGTTTTGTGGGTTTTTCTTTCCCATCCTATTATCTAGAATTTCACAATGATATGCTTCAATCTAGGTATTTTATTGTGCTGAGCCAATCAGGCTTTTAAAGTCTGATGACTTCTCTATTTATTAGAATTTGATTAAATGCATGCAGTTTGCCATTAGGCTAATTCTGTTAGAGATTTAAGGAAAATGATTGCAAAGTGCATGATCTGATCCAGATGAAATATTTCCAAGCAGTATCTCCTATGCCAGAGAAAGAAATTAACTTCTACTTTTGTAAAACTAATATCCAAGCAGAGGGTGGCTTTTTATTTTTTTATATTTTTATTTGGTGAATGCATAAACATGTTCTATCACAGTTTCTTTTTTCTCTCCTAATTTAAAATTTTAAAAGAAGTTTTGAAGCCCCCTCTTAAAAATTCACTGTTTATTCAGGGAATCAACTTTGTCATGATTATAAATGGTTCAAATTCTACAATGAAATTGTATAGGACAAATAAAATATACAAAGAATAGTTTTGAAACAGACACACAGAGAAAGAGACAGAAAAAGAAAGAAACTGTATGTGTGTGTGTGTGTGTGTGTGTGTGAGACGCTGGCCTGTGGGGGTGGGGTGAGAGAGAGAGATTAATTATGTATGCAGACTAGCCTCTGGCTCTCAAGCTTTATGCCTCAGCCTTCCAAGAACTTGCTAGCTTTGAATATATTGATCTAGTTGTTGGCTGAATAATGCTCCCCCCATGATATCTACTTTTTAGTGTCTGGA
Source organism: Orientallactaga sibirica (assembly GCA_036365145.1). Taxonomy (NCBI): domain Eukaryota; kingdom Metazoa; phylum Chordata; class Mammalia; order Rodentia; family Dipodidae; genus Orientallactaga; species Orientallactaga sibirica. Next base: position 19,248,068 of record JAEOAD010000030.1, on the reverse strand, counting down.
ACCTATAAGTATATTACCTTACATGGTAAAAGGATATTGTAACATGACTAAGTATCTTGAGATGGGAAGAGAATCTTGAGTGATCCAAATCTAATGTAATGTATTTAATGTAATATTATGAGTCCATAAGTGGAGGGGGTACAACAGAGAAAAGGAAATGTAGTGGTACAGACTTGAAAAATAAAATTTGAAGCTCTACATCAGAGAAGTTTTTTTTTTTCGGGCACTAACTAAACACATGTAAACATCTTAGCCCAATGCCTAGTTTGAATGAATACAAGCTCCCAGCAAGGATAAGAAATTATTAATATTATTTACTGTTCTTATTAACACCAGTTAATTATTCAAAAGAGAATACATTTCTATGGCTGCCATGTTAGTTCCTGCCATCTTTTACTTTTTTCAAACAAAATTATCCTATTAAAAGCAATGTAAGTCTATATTTTCAAATGTGTTTCTTGGGCTGGTGATGTAGTTTAGTGGTGGGACTTTGCCAAGTATGTCCAAAGTCTCTGGATTCCATTCATGACGCTATAAAAGAAATTGCTTCCATTTTAAAAATTTATGTGAAATAAGATAGAAATGTCCTAAACAATAGCATATCAACATCCTTTGTTCATTTTACAAAATAAGTAAAAACAACGTCAAATGACTACTGTGGAAATTTCTTCTTTCACATTATCAAAATATAACCTGATTGCCTACTCTTTACCAAGTTTACAAAGTATCCATCATATCTGATTTATATCAACATGAGGACTGGTTTAATTCATGACAGCTTGTCATTTAATTCAGGGCACCACTCTCTTTTGGTGGATAGAATATTCTAGTACTTCTTACAAACCAAAGGTCTAACTTAGTAAGGTAAGATGGATGGACTGGATTTTGGATATATGATTATGGCTTGTGCCCCAGCTAGTTATTCTTAAGTTTGTCTTTAAAAGTACCATGTGCATTTCTTTCTCAATTAATGTCTGTGTTGGTTGATTTTGCATAATCTTAGCAACATTATCATTCCTGTTGCTCAAATCTCCACCAGAAAGCTTAGGTACCTTTCTGATTGCAGTTCTTATCTATCATCATACTACAGATGATCCTTGGGTGCTCCCTTAACAAACCCATCACAAACAGAAAATAGCATAAATTCAAAATGCATTCCAAATACTTAATGTACAGAATATCATCTCTTCGCAAAATGGGCCACTGTACAGTATTTGTTTGTTTCCTTCATGATCACATGGAAGGGGGCTGTGGCTCACTGGCACTGCTCAGCTCCAGGAGTGTATTGTCCCATGCTGCTGGCCACCAAAACAGCCACATGGGACATTTGATGTGTTCTTTCTGCTTAATGTGCATCCCTTTCATGCCATTATAAAAACCAAACAATGGTAAGTGGAACCAGTTTAAGTGCAGTGTGTCTTGGGATTTCCTGGCCTTTACTTTGGTGGATCCAAACTTCTTGTCCTGAACATTACTGAGAGCACCAATAATCAGTTCTCTCACAAGGAGAACTAATCTAATTTATCTAAATCTAATTTAGCAGGTCTAAAATAGAACAGAGAAACTATATTGTCACCTTCTGTTCCCTGTGATCAAGAATATTAAGGAACTGTTTGCAGTTTTAACATTTTACTTTTACTTTATATCTCTCAGACCAAACAAAGCAAGTAAAGACAGGAAAAAATTCCATAGGCTCTGCGGTTGATCAAGAAGCTGTTTCTTAAACTTGAAGGCAGGATGTCTGCAAAATTTGGTAAACATGTTTACAAATGTAATTATTGGTAAGATACAGTAAAGATAAAACACTTATTGAAATCTCTGTTATCCTGTTATGATTCCCATCCATGGCTACTTTATATAATGACTCATACTATTGCTTCCTTATCTGAGATTCCACATAGAAGATATAGCAAAGACATTTATTTTTATTTTATTTTATATTTTAAAGAGAGAATTGGCATGCCAGGACCACAGCCACTGAAATTGAACTCCTGATGCTTTCACTAACTAGTGGGCATGTGCAACCTTGTGCTTGCCTCATCTATATGCATCTGGCTTGTGTGGGATCTGGGGAGTTGAACATGGGTCCTTAGGCTTTGCAGGTAAGCACCATAATCATTTAGCCATCTCTCCAGACCCACAAAGATAATTTAAACAAAAGACAGAAAGTGAGCCCCTTCCACTTCACATGGGAACAAACCACACATGATCTAAACCATAGAAAAACTGGGGCTTCACAACCATTAAATAAATTGGAATAATATTTTCACTTTAGTTTATCATTTAAAAATATGATTTCCCTTTTTTTTATTTTATTATTTGAGGCAGGGTTTATTCCATCCCATGCTGACCTTGAACACATGGTAATTCTCCTACTTTAGCTGGGATTAAAGGTGTGAGTCTTTTAATTTACTGGTTTGAGGGTCATTTTTACTTAGGGGGAAGAGATGCTTTGATCCATTTACAGTTCATGTCTTATCAAAATTCTCTTAATACAGAATTGTATCATTGCATATTTGCTGAAAAACCAGACAGATGGTGATCTGTGGAAAGAAAATCAGAAAAATCCATCTTTCACTCTTTGTCAGATCATAGTTACTTTTAATAGCTAAAGAAAACCAGGATTTTGTGCTCTTTTTGAGTTTTATCAATATTTTAAGGTCAGGAATCTCTAAAGGCAGAGAGAAGACAAAGATGAAAGATTTAAGTAAGGATGATTCCTGTCTCCTCCCATAATTCAATGTTTCATGAGAACAGAGAAATTTATAGTTTCTGGAGAGCCAAGGAATGGAGTTTTTGCACTTCTCAGTTAATAATTTTCTGGTGAAGAGATGTAGATATGGAAGAATAGAGAGAGAGAGAAATAAGAATGAGAAGAATTATAGATAAGTGGGAAACATATAAAGAAAGCAAAAATGAGGCAAAAATACTGTTGGAAAGGAGAGCTATAGAACACATCTTGGTAGGAAAACTAATACTTGAGCCAGAACCATACAAGATGAACCAGAACCCAGCTCCAGACATGCTGTGGGCCACATTTGATGTTCCATTAGCTGGAGGGAAAGACTTTTGTAGAGATCAAGAGGGATGCATGACTGACAAAATCTCAGTGAGGGAGTTGACACAGGAGCTCTAAAGGCAGGTCATATTGGCTAAAGCTGGAGATGGAGACCCTTTCTTACAAAGCTGTCAAAATGGTTCAACAAAATTAATGCATGGATGCAAAAGGCAAAAAGTTTAAGGAATATAAAGCTTTATCTCATAAGTGAAAGGGGAAAAATTGAGCAGTAATAAAGATAATAAATCCTAAATTCATTTTCTTAGCTCTGCTACTCTGTTAAGAGCTTCAAACATATTACCTTAGTTAATTCCTCTATATGGGGTTGTTTCTATGACTTCTTCCTATTTTCCAAATGAATGTTTAAGTTTGAGATGTTACATAACTGCCACTCATATCAGAAGTGTGGCTTGATTGAGTAGAATTTGAAATAAGATCATCTTAGAAATAGAAGGCTATGAATAAACTACCTTGGGGAATGGAAGGTGGAAAGTGAAAGGTGAGGGGCACTGAGCAATTGGTGAAGGATGAAGTCCTCTGCTCAAATCAAACTCAATCCTGCTGGGAGTACTGGTTCACACCTTTAATCCCAGCACTCTGGAGGTAGAAATGGGAGATCACTGTGAGTTCAAGGGCTGCCTGAGGATGCATAGTGAATTCAAGGTCAGCCTGGGCTAGAGTGGGACCCTACCTTGAAAAATCAAAAATAAATAAATAAATAAATAAATAAATAAATAAATAAATAAATAAATAAATCCAAGTACAGGAAAAAAAAGTCAACAAGCAATAATGGAAAATAGTAGATACAAAATTCCTGGATACCCTGTACTACAGGGTACGCAGGACGGATTTCCTGGCTCCTGGTTCCCCAACCTGTGATCTCCCTGTGCTGAAGAATATGTGCAAGTGAAGTGAGTAGACCAGAGCTCCCAGTTCCCTAGGTACCTTTGATGTACCTGCAATCTCCACAATCTGTACATCTGTGGTTATAACCCCATCATTCACCAGTACACCAATCCTGTTCACATTTAAAAAGAACACCCTCTGAAGATCCAAAGACAAAAACTTGCTTCCTCCTCAATAGAATAAAATGACTGCCCAAGATGGCTAGACAACAATGAAAAAAAAAAAACCCAATGAAAGTCAGAAAACAGACATCTCCACCAAGGGTGTCTAGTCCCACAATGTAAGCCTCCAATGAAATCATAGAGAAATCAAAAGAAATTCAATCCCAAAATGAAATCACAACAACCAATGAGACCCTGATCAAAAGAATTGCTGAACTGGAAGCAAATCATCAAAAAACCAACAATCGAGGGCTGGAGCAATCGCTTAGAGGTTCAGGAGCTTGCCTTCAAAGCCAAAGAACTCAGGTTCAATTCCCCAGGACCCACGTAAGCAAGATGCCCAAAGAGGCACACGTATCTGGGGTTCATTTGCAGTGGCTGAAGGCCCTGGTGTGTCTATTCTCTATCTCTCTCCCCTCTCTCCACAATTGTGGCTGGAAAAATGGCTTAGTGGGTAAGGCACATGCCTATGAAGCCTAAGGACCAAGGTTACATTCTACAGTTCCTATGTAAGCCCAGTGTACATAATGGCACATGCATCTGGAGTTTGTTGGCAGTGGTTTGAGACCCTGGTGCATCCATTCTCCTTCTCTCTCTCTCTCTGTCTCTCCCTCTCTGTGTCTCAAATAAGTAAATAAATAAAAATTTAAAAATCTTTTAAAAAATCAATGAAATTGAAAAGAATTGTCTCTTAGCATGTTCAGCTTAACTTCATTGAAGAAAATGTTACAACCCTCAAAAGTCATATGAATGAATTGAAGGTAAGTCAATAAATGGAAGATTTTAATAACTGATTGAGCTTAATGAAGACTTGATCAAATGTAAGAATGAATTCCAGGAAGCATCAAGAAAATCAGAACTCAAACTAAAAGTGTACCTCAAAAAAGAGATGGACACAATACAAAATAAATAGCACAAGAGAAAACAAAAATCAAATAGAATTTACAAAAACCTCTCTAGAACCCCTCACTAACAGAGTTACTCATTTGGAAGACAGAATCTCTGACCTGGAACACAAAACAGAAGAAACTGATCAGGAGGCCAAAACTTTGCTACATTCAAAAAATAAGTCAACAGAATATGAGGGAATGGTGGGATACCCTAAAACAACCAAACATCCATATCATGGTAAACCAGAAGGAGAGGAAATCCAAGCCAGAGGCAGAGAATATATTCAACAAAATTATTAAAGAAAACTTTCCCAGTCTCTCAAAAGAGAGGCCCATCCAGATACAAGAAGCTCACAGAACACCAAATAGACAGGACCAAAGAAGAAACTTTCCAAGACACATCATAGTTAAAACTCTTAACAATGAAAACAAAGGGAGAGTGCTAAAAGCAGCAAGAGAGAAACAACTCAATATATACAAAGGCAATCCCATCAGAATCACCTCAGATTTCTCAATAGAAAAAGTGAAAGCCAGAAGGACAAGGATCTGGAATGGAACACTTCAAAGTCTAAAACACTATGACTTCAGACCCAAGCTACTCTACCCAGCAAAAGTATCCCTCACAGGGTGGAAGAGATGGCTTAGCAGTTAAGCACTTGCCTGTGAAGCCTAAGGACCCTGGTTCAAGGCTCAATTCCCCAGGACCCATGTAAACCAGATGCACAAGGTGGCACATGCACCTAGAGTTTGTTTGCAGTAGCTGGAGGCCCTGGTGTGCCTATTCTCTCCCTCTCCCTCTCTCTGTCTGTCTTTCTCTCTCTCTCTCTGCCTCTTTCTCTCTTTGTCTGTTGCTCTCAAATAAATAAAAACAAACAAAAATGAATTTAAAAAATCTCTCATAATAGATGGTGAAAAGAAAATTTTCCATGAAAAAAGTCAAGTCTATGATTTTATGAACACAAAGCCAAACCTACAGAGAATATTTCAGGGAATAATCCACACAGAAGATTCAAACAACCAATCTTAAGATCCTAAAAGAAGAAGATCACAATAATCAAAAATAGACCAGACCCAAAAATGTACAAAACATAAGAAAGCGCCAAACCTCATAAAACACCTCATTATGGCAGGTGTGAATTCAAACCCCACAGTAATAACCTTAAATATTAATAATCTTAACACATTCATCAAAATATACAGGTTATCAGGGTGGATCAAAAAACTGGACTGGACCCTTCTATCTGCTGTTTTATAAACTGTGGTGCACCTGTGTTTGGTGCACATAGATTTGTGATTGTGATGTTCTATTTAATCATTCCTTTGATGATGAAAAAGTGGCCTTCTTTATCCTTTTTGAGTACTTTTGGTTTAAAGTTTATTTTATCGGATATTAACATAAAAACACCCACTTGTTTTTTTATTTCCATTTGCTTTAAATATCATTCTCCATCCTTTCACCCTGAGGAGGTGTCTGTCTTTATTGGTGAGGTGGGATTTTTGAAGACAGCAGTAAGAAGGGTCCATTTTTTATACACCCTGATAATCAAAAAGAAATGGATAAATACCTAGTCACATATCACCTACCAAAACTAAACTCAGAGAAGATTAATCTCCTGAACAAACCTATCTCACATCCATGGAGATTGAAAAGGTAATCCAAAACATCCCCCAAAAGAAAAGTCCAGGACTGATGGCTTTTCAACCAAATTCTATAAAACATTCATTGAAGAACTGAAACCAATTTTTCTTAAACTGTTTTGCATAATTGGAGACTAGTGAATCCTCTCCAACTTCTTTTATAAAGCTATCTAATCCTAATACCAAAACCAGACAGAGATGCAACAAGAAAAGAAAACTATACGCCTATATCCCTGATGAATTTAGATGAAAAGATCCTGAGCAAAATCCTCACAAACCAAATTCAACAACACATCAAAAGCATTATCTACCTTGATCAAGTATGCTTCATGCCAGGGATGCATGGATGGTTCACCATATGGAAATTGGTCCATGTAAAACACTACAAAAATAAACTTAACCATGAGAACCACATGATCTCAATGGATGCAGAGAAGGCCTTTGAAAAAATTACAACACCACTTCATGATCAAAATACTGGAAAGAATAGGCATAGAGGGTTCATATATCTATATAATAAAGGCTATATATAAAGCACCTAAAGCCCAAATAATACTTAATGGTGAAAGACTCAAAGAGGTCCCATTGAAATCAGGAAAAAGACAGGGCTGGCCATTCTCACCACTACTCTTCAACATAATACTAGAAGTACTAGCCCAAGCAATAAGACAGGAGAAAGAAATAAAAGGGATTCAAATTGGAAAGGAAGAAGTCAACTTAGCCCTATTTGTAGATGACATGATCCTTATATATAAGTAACCCAAAAGTCTCCATCTCAAAAATTGTAAAGGTGATTAATTCCTTCAGTAATATGGCAGGACACAAAATCAATGCACAAAAATCAGTAGGCTTTCAATATGCAAAGGACACTTTACAGAGAAATAAATCACTGAGTCTGTCCCATTTTAAATAGCAATAAAAAATTTAAATACCTTGGAATAACACTAACCAAGGATGTGAAAGACCTATATAATGAAAACATAAAACACTCAAGAAAGAAATAGAGGAGGACTTGAGAAGATGGAAAGACTTCCCATGCTCCTAGATAGGTAGAATTAATATTGTGAAAATGGCAACTCTACCATAAGCTATGTGCAGATTTAATGTAACACTAATAAAAATACCAGCATCATTCTTCACCAAGATTGAAAAAAATGATCTCAAGGCTTCCGGTCAAGATGGTGTCTGTATAAACACACCTCACCTGGCGCAGTAGCAAAGGCAAGTCCTTATAGGGATCTTTAGCAGTCTTTGGGACACACAGGGACCTGGGAGGGCACTAAGGAATAAAAACTCCAATTCCCATGAACTAGGGGGACTCCAGTCCTCACAATTCCCAATCCCATGGGTCGCACTCCCCCACTGCATTCCCCCACAATCCTGATCCTCATTCCCATCCCTGGAGGGTAGCACTGCCCACAAGGTGTCTGCACGGCCCCTTCCCTCATCCTCCTCCCGGTTGGGAACCCCATCCAACTGGTCTCCCATACCACAGCAACACCCCCAGCCTCCCTGCCCCTGCTACCCTACCCACGGGGGAACCCATCCACCCCTCATGAGTCCCCACTTGGCAGGTAGCCACGCCCACCCAGAAATCACTCCTCCCCTGCTCACCCCACCCCCTCCCTCCACAGATAGCAGTACCACCTGGAAACCACTCCTCCCCACTCGCCCCGCCCTCTGCCTCTGATGCTGTAGACAACCCCACCATACTCCATGCCCCGCCATGCCCCCCCACCCTCCATGCTGAGCTCAACATCACTATACAGCAGCTATACCTAACAGACATATACAGAACATTCCACTCAAAATCTACAGATTACACATTCTTCTCAGCAGCCCATGGAACCTTCTCTAAAATAGATCATATATTGGGCCACAAAGCCTGCCTAAATATTTTCAAGAAAATTGATATAATTTCCTGCATGATATCAGACCACAATGCTATAATGCTAGAAATTAACAACAAAAGTATTCCAGGAATCCCTCCAGCTCCTGGAAACTGAACAACACACTTTTAAAGAATAAGTGGGTTGTGGATGAAATGAAAAATGAAATTGCAAAATTTCTAGAATAGAATGACAATGAGAACACATCATGCCAAAACTTATAGGACACAATGAAGGCAGTCCTTAGGGAAAAAAATCATAGCACTAAATGCCCTCATAACAAATCAAAAACCTAAACATCAACCTAAAACAAGAAGAAGCCAACCCAAAAAGCTCAAGATGGAAAGAAATAATTAAAATCAGAGCAGAAATTAATGAATTGGAAACTAAGAGGACAATTAAGAAAATTGATGAAACAAAGAGCTGGTTCTTTGAAAACATTAACAAGATTGACACACCCCTGGCCAATCTGATCAAGTGAAAAGAAAAGAAATGCTTCAAATTAACAGCATTAGGAATGAAAAATGAGAGATAACAACAGACATGAATGAAATAGGGAGAATTATCAGGACTTATTTCAAAAACCTCTACTCCACAAAACAGGAGAATATGGAGGAAATGGACAAATTCCTGGACACATACCACCTACCAAAGCCAAGCCCAGAGCAGAACAATCTCCTAAACAAACCCATCACATCTTTTGAGATTGAAAGGGTAATGAAACACCTCCCCCAAAAGAAGAGTCCAGGACCAGATGGTTTCTCAGCTGAATTCTACCAAACCTTCATGGAAGAACTGAAACCAATTTTTCTCAAACTGTGCCACACAATCAGAGAACAGTGAGAGATTCCCAACTCCTTCTATGAAGCTAGTATTACCCTAATTCCAAAACCAGGCAGAGATGGCACAAGAAAGGAAAATTACAACTTGGAAAGGAAGAAATTAAGTTAAGTTAGCCTTATTTTCAGATGACATGATTCTATACATAAGTGACCCGAGAACCTCCATCTCAAAACTCTTAAAGGTGATTAGCACCTTCAGCAAAGTAGCAGGATATAAGATCAATGCACAGAAATCAGTAGCCTCTCTGTATGTAAAATACAAAAATACAGAAAAAGAATTGACTAACATTGTCCCATTTTCAATAGCAACAAAGAAATTAAAATACCTTGGAGTAACATTAACCAAGGAAGTGAAAGACCTATACAATGAAAACATAAAAACACTCAAGAAAGAAATTGAGGAGCTCCTACAAAAATGCAAAGACCTCCCATGCTCCTGGATAGGTAGAATTAACATTGTGAAAATGGCAATCTTACCAAAAGCACTGTATAGATTTAATGCAATGTCGATAAAAATCCCAACTTCTTTCTTCACTGAGATAGAAAAAACTATCTCAAAATTCATATGGAAAGGCAGAAGGCCTCGGATATCCAAGCATATCCTCAGCAAAAGAAACTGCTCTGGAGGCATCACCACACCTGATCTAATGCTATACTACAAAGCCATTGTAACAAAAGCAGCATAGTACTGGCATAAAAACAAAAATATAGACCAATAGAACAGAATAGAAGACCCAGACTTTGGGTCAAGTAACTACACCTACTTGAGATTTGACAAAGGCCCTCCCAATGCAGAATGGAAAAAAATACAGCATCTTCAACAAATGGTGCTGGACAAACTGGACAACCATATGTAGGAAAATGAAACTCGATCCACACATCTGACCATGCACAAAAATCAAGTCCAGATGGATCAAAGACCTTAATATAAAATCAGAAACCCTGCTACTACCAGAAGAAAAAAATAGGAGGAACCTTCCATGACATAGGAGTGGGAAAAGACTTCCTGTATACACATTATATAAATAACTAATAAAAAATTTGCTATATCCTCAGTGTTTTCTCTAAATTTCTGATTGTGTGAAATTATCCTCAACAAATTTTAGATATATTAGGAGAAAAGTATGAAGAGGTCAAATCAGTATAGATTTTTAAATTAGTTATGTATATAGTGTATATGTATATATATATATATCCATCCATCCATGATGTGACCATCATTAGTCTTCTCCCTGTCCTCCACACATGGATAATGTGGGTCTTGCCTTATGGGGGTAGCCATCAGTTATGTAGGAGAGGCAATGACTCTGTGCATAATGACCCAACTCATGGCTCTAATAATCTTTCCACTCCCTCTCCCACAAATTTTCCTGAGCAATTTTGGGTGCATTTTAGGTATATTTCAGTGATGAGGTTTTGGGAGTCTCTGTGTCTGTGGATATCTGATTTGCTAGGAGTTGAGTGGTCTCTGTGTGTATCTCCTTCATCCATATGCTGGTACCAGGTTCACCAATAAAGCAGGACTCTTACTCATTTCTCCTATAACTCTATGGCTTCAGCTGGTGCCCTGGTGAGGTGCAATGGGCTGATTCTCTCCTCAGGTGTGGAGACCAATGGTGAAATAACTTGCCTTTTGTACAAAATACTTGGCTGACAGCCTAAGGCTTTAAGAAAGTTTGCTGAGACAAAGAGTGCAACATGTTCCAGCCTGAGGAGAAAGTTTATGTAGGTCAGGGTGTTCAGCCACAAGGAATATCATTGATATATATTTATCTGAGGTTCTCTCCTTGTGCATCTTGTAACTGGAACAAGGTCTCTGCTCTCAGGAGCTTCTTTGTTTTATTAATGTATTAGCTGAGGCTTCTACAATAAACTTTGAGTCTTGACCAGGATTAGGCTTGACTCCATTCCTTGTGTCTTGTCTTTTCAATCCCCACTCCCCTCTTTGAGTTTCAGGTTGACTTGTAGCTGCTGGCCGGGACACTCAGGTTCTGCCTCCATCCAAAAGAGAGAAGCAGATTCTCCAATGGAGAGTGAGGTTAGTGCAAGATACATGGATAACCACTATTATTTTAGAGAGAATTTAATAGGTGTAGGCCTCTTGTATCCCACTATTGATGGGAGATTGATATTGGAGAGCAGGCTCATTTTTGGAAATGTTTCTGACTTGTTTCCTTGTGCCAGGTATGGGTTCCGTTCCACTAAGCAGATCTGTTAGCCAAATCTAGAATAGTTGGTAACCCACCATGCCTGTGTGCCACTACTATACTTGTGTGAGCATCACGTCAGGTTGTTTGCTGTTGAGTAGCTTAGACCATGAGTTGCTTAGACAGAGGTTAGTTGTTTTCCCCCAGTCACTTATGTTGCACCTTCTGGCACTAGACAAGCTATTCTCTGGGTACTGACTCCCTTCCAGATTCCAGCCAGGTCACTCTATGTTCTGTCCTAACAGCATATGGTGATTTCAGCAGTAGCGTCTTACCATTAACCTTTGGTGGGTCATCAAGTACTCTGACAAAAATGTGTCTTCTTTTGGGAAACCTTGTAGGTCTCATTGATCAACAGCTCATGCTGGTATTGGGAGTTATAGGTCAGTACCAAGGGGAAAAAAGGCAGAAAGATACAGGTAATATGAAAGAGAAAGAGGGAAGAGAAAGACAAGGGCATGGTAGAGAGAAAAACAGGAGAAGATTTAGGTTAGTCTTCATCATACTCTCTACAGGCCCCTGTAATTCAGGTGTTCTCTCTAAGCACCTGATGCAGGTTCTATGTTTTAGTATGTTTTTCAGTTTATAGGATGTTATGGTACCATTTCCATTTGAGTCCAGTTTTTTTACCCCCAACTTGCCCTGCCCTCCCACCCCACCATCCTTATTGTCCAGTCCTTGAGATGCATATTAGGTATGTCTACCTCTTGGGAAAATACAAGTTAGGAGCCACAGATTAGTAAGACCATGCAATGCTTATCTTTCTGTGATTGGGTGAATTCACTGAGAATGATCTGTTCCAAGTTTTACCATTTTTATTCAAATTTTTTGTGTCATTTTTCCTTATTGCTATGTAGATTTACATTGTGTAGATATACCACATCTTAGTTATCCATTCATCTAATGATGGACATCAAGGTTGATTCCAACTCTTAGCTATTATGAATTGAGAAGTAATAGACATGATTGAGCAAATATTTCTGAACTGAAGCTTGGAGTTTTAGGGTAAATGCTCAGTAAGGGGATAACTGGTTCTTTTGGTATGTCTATAGTCATTCCTTTTAGGAGTCTCCTAATTACTTTCCATAGTAGTTGTACCAGCTTACATTACCACCAATAGTGAATGAGGGTTCCTATTTCTCCACATTCTCGCCACCATTTGTTATCATGAGATTTTTTAATGTTTGCTATCCTTACTGTGGTAAGGTGGAATCTCATAAATGCTTTAATTTGCATTTCCCTCATGATTAGGGATGTTGAACATTTTCTTTAGTGTGTGTTTGCTGTTTGTATTTCTTCCTCAGAGAATTCCATGTGTAGTTCTCTGCCCCACTTTTTGAGAGGGTTGTTTAACTTTTTATTGTTTAGGTTTTTGAGTTCTTTGTAGATTTTAAAATCTAGGCCTTTGTCCAATGTGTACACAGCAAAAATTTACTCCCATTCCATGGGTAATCTATTGGCTCTGCTTATTGTATGTTTGTTGGTGAAAGGGTTTTTCAGCATCATGAGATCCCAATGATTGGGTTATTGTTTAATTTCCTGAGCTACTGGAGTTTTGTTCAGGAAATCTTTTCCCACTCCTATATCATGGAAAGTTCCTCTTACTTTTTCTTCCAGTAGTAGCAATATTTCTGGTCTTTTATTGAGGTTTTGATCCATTTGGACTTGATTTTTGTGCATGGTGAGATGTGTGGCTCGAGTTTCATTTTCCTGCATATGGTTATCCAGTTTGTCTAGCACCATTTGTTAAAGATTCTGTGTTTTTTCTAGTCTCCATTGTTGGGGCCTTTGTCAAATATCAAGTAGCTGTAGTTACTTGTCCCAAAGTCCAGATCCTTGATTCTGTTCCATTAGTCTATCATCCTGTTTTTATGCCAGTACCATGTTGTTTGTATTACTATGGCTTTGTAGTATATCTTAAGATCAGATCTGGTGATGCCTGCAGAGGTATTTCTTTTGCTGAGGATATGTTTGGATATCCGAGGTCTTCTTCCATTCCATATGACTTTTGATCATTTTTTCCAACTCTGTGAAGAAAGATATTGGGATTTTTATTGGTATTGCATTAAATCTGTATATTGCTTTTGGTAAGATTGCCATTTTCACAATGTTAATTCTCCCTATCCAGGACCATGGGAGGTCTTTCCATTTTCTCAAGTCCTCCTCAATTTCTTTTTGAGTGTTTTTATGTTTTCATTGTAAAGGTCTTTCACCTCCTTGGGTAATATTATTTCAAAGTATTTTATTATTTTTGTTGATGCTATTGAAAATGACAGAATGTTGCTTATTTCTTTCTCTGTATCTTTTGCATATAGAAAGGCTACTGATTTTTGTGCATTAACTTTGTATCCTTCTATTTTACTGAAGGAGTTAATGTCTTTTAAGAGTTTTGAGATGGAGGTTCTGAGATCACCTATGTATAGAATCATGTCATCTGCAAAGAGCTTAACTTCTTCCTTTCTAATTTGTGTCCCTTTTATTTCTTTCTCCTGTCTTATTGCTTGAGTTAGTACTTCTAGTAATATGTTGAAGAGTAGAGATGAGTGGACACCCCTGTCCTGTTCCTGATCTCAGTGGGAATTCCTTCAAACTCTCCCCATTAAGTATTATTTGGGCTTTAGGATCTTTATACATAGTGTTTATTATGTTGAGATATAGACCATCCATGCCCAGTCTCTCCAATATATGATCATAAAACAATGCATTTTGTCAAAGGCCTTTTCTGCATCTATAGAAATGGTCATGTGTTTTTTGTGTTTAAGTTTATTTATGTGGCTTATTATATTGGCAGATTTCCTTATGTTGAATCATCCCCGCATTCCTGGGATGAAGCCTACTTGATCCAGGGGGATAATGCTTTTGATGTGCTGTTGAATTCTGTTTGCAAGGGTTTTGTTCAGGATCTTTGCATCTATGTTCATCTAAACAGGCCTATAGGTTTCTTATGGCATCTCTTCTTGGTTTTGGTATTAGGGTGATGCTAGCTTCATAGAAGGAGTTGGGGAGCTTTCCCTGTTCTCCATTTGTGTGCAGTTTGAGAAAGATTGGTTTCAGTTCTTCCATGAAGGTTTGATAGAATTCAGCTGAGAAGCCATCTGGTCCTGGACTCTTCTTTTCATGGAGGTTTTGGTTACCTTTTCAATCTCAGTAGGTGTGATAGGTTTGTTCAGGAGATTAATCTGCTCTGTGTTTAAGTTTGGTAGGTGCTATGTGCCCAGGGATTTATCTATTTCCTCAAAATTATCCAGTTTTGTGGAATAGAAGTTTTTGAAATAATTCCTGATGATTCTGCCAATCTCACTTATATCTGTTGTGATCTCTCCTTTTTCATTTCAAATTTGGTTAAATTGTGATGTTTCTTTTTTTTGCTTGATCAAATTGACCAGCCGTTTATCAATGTTGTTTATTTTTTCAAAGAACCAGCTCTTTGATCAATTCTCTTAATTTTTTTTCTTAGTTTGCAATTCATTAATTTCTGCTCTAATTTTAATTATTTCTTTCCATCTGGAGCTTTTTGGGTTGACTACCTCTTGTTTTTCCAATGCCTTTAGGTGTATGGTTAGGTTAATGATTTGGGATCTCTCTGTCATTGTTATGAAGGCATTTAGCACAATGAATTTTCCCCTGAGGACTGCCTTCATTGTGTCCATAAGTTTTGGTACAATGTGTTTTTATTGTCATTCATTTCTAGAAATTTTGCAATTTCAGTTTTTATTTTGCCCACTACCCATTTATTGTTTCAGAATGTGTTGTTCAGTTTCCAGGAGCTGCTTGGGTTCCTGGCCCAACTTTTGTTTTTAATTTCTAGCAATACACCATTGTGATCTGATATCATGGAGGAAATTATATTTATTGTCCTAAATGTAGGGAGGCAGGCATTATGACCTATCTTAGAGAGGTTCCATGGGCTGCTGAGAAGAATGTGTAATCTGTGGATTTTGGGTAGAATGTTCTATAGATGTCCATTAGGTCTAATTGATCTATGGTGTTGTTGAGCTCTCAGACTTCCCTGTTAATGTTCTGTTTGGATGATCTGTGTATTGCTGATAGTTGAGCATTGTAAGTCCCCAACTCTGATGGTGTTGGTGGTTATTTCTGTTTTGTTGTCAAGTAGATTTTACTTTATGAATTGTGGTTCACCTGTGTTTGGTGCATAAAGATTGATGATTGATTGATATCCTCTTATTGGATTGTTCCCTTGATGAATAAGTAGTGGCTGTCATTGTCTTTTTTGATTACTTTTGGTTTGAAGTCTATTTTATCTGATATAAATATAGCTACAGTGCTTGTTTCTTGTTTCCATTTGCTTGGAATATCATTTTCCACCCTTTCACCCTGAAGGGATGTCTGTCTTCAATGGTGATTTGGGTTTCTTGAAGACAGCAGATTGAAGGGTCTAATTTTCTGATCCACCCTGTTAGCTTATGTTTCTTGATGGATGAGGTTTAATTTAATACCTGCTACACTGTGGTGGTTTATGTGGTTTGGTGTTTTCTTGGACTTTGTAGTTTTTGTGACTTCTCACGGTTTGGTTATTGTGATCTACTTCTTGCAGGCACTTGCATTTGGTTATTTGATTCTTCTGTGTGTAGAATTCCCTGAAGTACTTTCTGTAGGTTTGGCTTTGTGTTCATATAGTTGTATAACTGACTTTTATCATAGAAAGTTTTTCTTTCACCATCTATTATGAGGGATAGTTTTGCTGAGTATTTTTGGTGGAAACCATAAGTTCTTAGAGTTTGCAGTGTTCCAATCCAGGCCCTTTTGGCTTTTAAGGTTTCCATTGAGAAGTCTGAAGAAATTCTGATGGGGTTTCCTTTATAGGTAATGTGTTGTTTCTCCATAACTGCTTTTATGACTTTCTCTTTGTTCTTGATGTTTAGTCTCATTGATAATATGTCTTGGAGAATTTCTCCTCTGGTCCCATCTGTTTAGAGTTCTGGTAGCTTCTTGTGTCTTGATGGTACTTTCTTTTGAGAGAGTGGGAAAGCTTTCTTTCATAATTTTGTTGAATCGGTTTTCCATGCCTTTGGTCTGTATTTCTTCCCCTTTTGGCATACCCATGATTCTAATGTTGGGGTGTGTAAGAGTATCCCACATTTCCCTTATGTTCTGTTCACAGAAAATTTTGAACTTATTGAAACTTTTGGACTCATGAAATATTTCTTCTGTTTTGTTTGCATGTCTGAGTTTTTATCCTCCACTTGGCTGACTCTATTCTTGAGAACTTCTATAGAGTTCTGGGCTTGTTCAATTTGGTTCATATTTTCTACTGCTTTTTTATGTATAGTTTCCATCCCTCTGTCAAGTTCCCTTTCACATCATTTTCTGATTTTCTTAATGCTTCTTGGAGTTCATCTCTGCATTTTTTAATGTCTCCATTGAGCTTACCCAGTTGGTTAATGAGGTCCTCTTTTTTTTTTACTCTATTTCAGATAATTTAACTGTCTTTGGAACCCTTCCTTGTTCTTTTCTATTATGTTTAAGTTAGCAAGGACACCATTCATACAATTATTGGCTCTTTGCCGAGTTTCTGCAAACTCTGCTATTTGCTTGGCCAGGGCTGCATAGCTTGTCTCTTCATTTTGGGGTTCTGATCCTATTGTTTCTTCTATATTTTCATTCGAGACATCCATTGTAGGAGTAGGCAATCTAGCTGGATTTATTTGCATCTGATTTTTCATGCTATTCCTTTTACACTGTGGTTTGCCCATCACAATGGTACAAAAAGCCTATGGTGTGGGATCTGCTGGCCTGGGGTTTAGGGACAGCACTGAGTGTGAGGGTGATTGCCTGAGCATTTCAGAGAGGCTGGGGTGGGCCTAGGTCCCTGTTCTGGGATGGGAGGGGTCAACAGGAGAGTGTGCACAGGGCTCAGAAAGGCTAGGGCAGTGACTGTGGTCTGCTAGCCTGGGTCCCTGTTTGTGAGCAGGGGGAGTTGGCGGCAGGTACCGACAATCACATGTGCGACGCTGAGGAGGGGTAGGGTGGGGACACTGGCCTGCTGGCCTATATCCCTGCTTGGGGTGTGGCCTTGGTGTGGGACCATGGACATGCATGGGGGTCAGAAAGGCTAGGGTGGGGACACTGGTCTGCTTGCCTGCATCCTTGTTTGGGGGAAGTACTGCAGAGTGGAAGCAAGGTCACACATGGGGCTCAGAAAGGTTAGGGTGGTGACACTGGCCTGCTGGCTTGGATCCTTGTTCAGGGTTCAGAAAAGCTGGGAGCAGTGATTGTGCCAGTGGACCTCTGTGCAATGGCAGGAAAGCCTGGGGTGGAGGTCTTAGCCTGCTAGTTGGGTCCACTTGGCCTGCCGTTAGTGCAGGCTGGGACAGCTGCTGAGAGAATTGTGAAACTGGTGGGCTACCCTAGAGCTTTGTTATCAGTGGATTCTCTATTTTGCTCATCCACCCCCTCCCACTGGGAGCCTACTACAATCAGCAACCCCCTGAAAAACCCCTTGAATCTTAAGGGTCTTGCCTTTCCTTCCCTGTGAGGTGAGGTGATATTAGGTGGACACCATCTGGACCGGAAGTCAAATCAGTATAGATTTTTTTGTTGTTGTTGGAGAGAGACAGAGAGAGAGGGAGAGGAAGACAGAGATGGGCACGCCAACAGTCTCTCAGATGCTGTGAATGAAATCCAGATGCGTGCGCCCCCTTATGGTCAAGTGCAGCATTGTGCCCTTGTGTCACTTTGCATCTGGCTAAATGTGGGACCTGGAGATTGGAACTGCTGGAGATTGAAACCAGCGTTCTTAGGCTTAGGAGGTGGGCACCTTAACTGCTAAGCCATCTCTACAGCCCAGTATAGACTTTTATACCACTCTTTCTTAATGTCTTTCATGGTTGAGTCCAAGGAATTTGACTCACTCCCATGTATCATAGCAGACACTCTTTACTATTCTTAGAAAACTGGCATATTGTCATGGTTTGATTCAGATGCCCCCCATAAACTTAGGTGTTCTGAATGCTAGGTTCCCAGGTGATGGAGATTTGAGAATTAATGACTCATGAAGGCAGTGTATTGTTGGGGTGGGCTTATGGTTATTACAACCAGTTTCCACTTGCCAGTGTTTGGCACACTCTCTTGTTGCTGTTGTCCTTTTGATGTTGCCCAGGGGGTGATGTCCACCCTCTGTCCATGCCATCATTTTCCACCTGCCATCATTGAGCTTCCCCTCTAGTCTTTAAGCCAAAATAAACGTTTTTCCCCACAAGCTGCTCTTGATTGGGTGATTTCTGCCAGCAATGTGAACCTGACTGCAACACATATATTCCTTGTATTCTTTCTTTGATATATTCAGCACACAGTGGGTACTAAAATAATTGTAGAGCTGCACATTGAAAACCAATATGCAAAATCCATGGTCTGTCTCTATTTTTAAAAATCAACATTCCTACCTGGCCTTAATTACTGAAGACTTTATTTTGTTTACTGGCTTCCTTTGTCACAGGCTGCTACTCAATTTGGTTACTTATTCATTTGCAATACATTAGACTTGGGCTGTGTGAATTCCTCTTGATATATACATAGCTTCTTGATGCTATGACAGGTGATTTCTTTTCCACATGAAAATGGTTTGGTTTTCCATTATACAGATTACTTTTCCTAATTAAAGTGGGTCGGTTTATAAATTGGAGCTGAAAGCATTTGGCTTCTCTTTGCAACTCTGCTTTGGTATTCAATACTAGAAGTGTTCTTTCTCACATTCATATTACCACTAAGCAGAGGGCAAATCAGCTTCTGAGTTAGACAGGCTATATTTAGATGAATTATATGAAATACAAGAGGCCATTTACCATTCCCTCTTTGTTTATTGAGTAATAAAAATGATGAGGAATAGATGATGAGATGAAATGTAAAAGTGGGAGTTGCTATCATAATGATTGCACTTCCAAATAGGTCTTTAAACAGTGTGTAATTTCACAATGTTCACATTACTTAAAATTTTTAAAGGAAAAATATTAACTTTATGTTCTGCCTAAATTTTGATACAGGAGTTGGGAAAATGTCTCAGCAGTGAAAGGTGCTTGCTTGCAAAGCCTGTTGATCCATGTAAGCCTAATACAAAAAATAGTGCAATTTCTGGCATTTTTTAAAAGTAGGAAAAGACCCTGGCACACACACCCCTACACAAATACACATATGCAAAAAATGAATAAATACAATCTTTATAAGTTAAATAAATATATATATCATAGGTGTACATATTGATAGAATGCCATGTGATTCTCTGATATTGGCATACAGCAGGGTAACCATATTTCCTTTGTTTTTTTCTTTTATTATCCTATCTTTTTTCTATCTCTGTTCCCATTAGACTTCTTTCTCTCTCATAGTACCCTTTCTACTTTCATGTCCTAGTTTCATATTTATATGAAATATATACTATATATTATATATAATATTTCATGTATATATATATATATATATATAAATATGTATTTACAGATACCTATATATACATATATACATGTGTCTGTAAATATAAGTTTAAATCTAGTTTCTATATATGAGTCAAAATATATATTTGCCTCTCAAATTTTGCTTATCACAATAATCTCCAGTTACATTCATTTTTCTGCACATTTCAGTTTCATTCCTTATAGCTGAAAATATTTATAATGGATATATGTGCTGCACTTTTCCTCAAGGCTGCTGCCACATCTTGGCTATTATGAATAGCAATAAACATATATGTGTAAGTATATCTGTGGTATACTGACTTAGCATCATTCAGGCCTATATTCATGAATGGTATAGCTGCATCATATGGTGGTTCCATTTTCAGTTTTTTGGGGAACTTCCATACTGATTTCCAGAGTTGACATACCAGTTTACATTCCCACCAGCAGTGTATAAAACTTCTTTCTCAATCTTCACTACCATTTGTTCTTGCAGTTTTGTGTGACAATCATTCTGACTGAGGTGAGATGGAATCTCAAAGCAGTTTCAATTTGTATAACCCTGTTTGGTAAGGATATTGAATATTTTTTTTCAAATATTTGTTGTCAATTTATATTTATTCCTTAGAGAATGATCTACTCAGCCCATTTATTGATTGATGATTAGGATTTTTAGTGTTTAATTTTCACAATTCTTTATGCATTCTAGATATTAATCTGCTGTTACATATGCAGCTAGTAAAGGCTTTCTTCAATTATGTAGATTGTCTCTTTACTCAATCCATTGTTGCCTTTGATGGGAAAACCTCTTTTAATTTCATGCAATCCCGTTTGTCAATTATTGTTCATATTTACTGAACCTTGGAGTCCTTTCCTAATAATTTTTGCTTCTATTTATATCTTGAAAGGTTTTTTTTTCTAGATTTCCTCTAATAATCTCAAAGTTTCAAGTCTTACAATAACGTTTTGACCATTTGAAAATAATTTTAATGCAGAATGAGAGATGTAGATCTAATTTCATTCATTTACATGTGGATATACACTTTTCCAAGCATCACGTGAAAATGTTTCCTTTTGTCCAGTGTATTTTTGATACCATTGTCATAGATTAGGTGCTAATGTAGTCAGCTCAACCAGACACAGTTTATAGGAGGAAGGATTTATTTAAAGCTTATAGATCCAAGAGGAAGTTCCATCAATGGCAGAAGAAACTGGCACCCATTCATAAATCCAAGCAGAGAGAGATAACACCAAATAGCACCACAAGCAAGCACAAAACTGGCAGCAAAAACAGCAGGGATCCAGGCAGAGCTCAGACCTGTTTGCATACCTTTGGGCTAGAAATCAGATCTACCCCCAGTGACATCTCCTCTCACCAGGAGGCTGGGAATCCAAGTTATAAGCTTTAATAAACATCTACTGGGAGGGATATACACTCAAATACCACAGGTGGCTATAGTTGTGTGAGTTTATTTATGAATCCTCTACTCTATTGATCTACATGCTGTTTTATGCCAGTGCCAGGTCCTTTTGTTGTTAGTGCTCTGTAATATAATTTGAGATCATGCAGTATAATGCATTCAATATTATTTGTTCATAATTTTAGAGAATCTATTTTTAGTTTTTCCCAATTTTTATGTTAATCTATATCACATAGAGTCTTTATTCAGATGTTTCTTCTATTCCCACTTTAGAGCCCCAGGCAGTTAGCTAGTCTAATACCAGAGGGTGCTACATGAGCAAATGGGGGAAAATGGCCAACATCTGTCCAAACAACTCACAGTCTAAGCTACCCAGCAGGAAACAACATGACATAATGCTCAAACAAGTGCAGTAGTGGCACACAGCCATGGTGGGTTACCAACTGCTCTTGATTTGGCTAATAGATGCACTCAGTGGAATGGAACTTATTTCTGGAACTGGGAAATAAGTCAAAACCATGTACAAAAATGAGCTCAGTCTCCAAGATCAAGACACCACCAAATGTGGGCAAGAAGAGGGCCTATGCATACAAAATTCCCTCTAAAATATCTACGGCCATCCCATCTATCTAGTACTAACTTCCCTCTCCATTGGAGAATTTGCTTATCTTTTCCAGATGGACAAAAACCTGAAGGGAGGACCAACTAATCACACCTCACTAGGGCCCCAGCTGAAACCATAGAGTAATGCAGGGGAAAAGCAAGAGTACAGCGTGCTTGATGATCACGACACCAGAAAAAGGCTGAAGGAGATAAACACAGAGAACATCCAACTCCTACTAAGCCAGATATCCAGAGACACAGAGACTCCCAAAACCTCATCACTGAAGTAGAACTAAAATGACCCCAATGTGGCTCAGGGAAATTCGCTGAAGAGGGGGTGGAAAGAATGTTAGAGCCACAAGTTAGGTCATTATGCACAGAGACTTGGCCTATCCCCCATAACTCTTGACTACCCCCACAATGCATGACCCACATTCCCCATTGATGAGGGTCCCTTTGGAAGAGGGTGGACAGGGAGGAGGATAATGGAGTCTCCAAAATGAATGTAAAATTAGAATAATATAAATAAATAAATTATTTTAAAAAAAAAAAAAAAAGACCTCTCCCTAGGGTTATACAAAGGGTAAACCACTGCTTGGGGAGGAGACTCAGACCAGTTGAGCTGCCTGCAGGCTGTGCTGTGTGCTCTAAAGATGCAGCTCCCATGAGTTGTCCTATGCCAGGGTGGGCTTTTTAGTGATGCAGCTGCCTTTGAGTCACCCATGCTTCTATAAGCAACCACTCACCCTTCTTACTAAGTAACTCGATACTCACCGGTTCACAAAAACTGGTTTTGGTGAAATTGTGCTTTAGTCTGTTGTTTGTGCCCTGAGGGTGAATAGTCTTGTGTTCACATATCCCCAGGGAAAAAATATCATACAACAAATATGATTATAAAAATCAAGAAAATGATAACAGTAAAATGCCAATAACTGAAATAAAGATCACTGATTTCACCAAAAAAAAAAAAAAAAAAAAGAAAAGAAAAGAAACGTTGAGGCCTTTTCTGTATCTACCTAAATGTTTATGTGATTTCTAGTCTTAAGTAAATTTGTGTCTATATTACATTTATTTATTTGCATATACTGAACAACCATTCTAAAAGGAAATTAGTTTGATAATGCCATATGATTTTCTAATCTGTTCTTGAATGTGGTTTTCAAGAATTTTATTGAGGATTGTTATGTCTATGTTTGTGAGGGAAATTGGCCTACAGTATTTTACTGTTTTGTTATCGAGCTTTATTATCAGGGTACTAGTTTTTGTACAATAAGTTTAGTAGGGTTTGTTCCCTTCTATTTTATGAAACAGTTTGAGAAACATTGGTATTAATTGCCTAGCAGTTTGTTAGACTTGACAGTGAATTCATCTTGTTCTAGGATTTTCTTTGTTCAAAGGCTTTTTCATTAATGTATAAATCTTTTTGCTTATTATAGATCTGTATAGAGTTCATTTTAGGATTTATTTATACAAGAATTTATCCACTTTTTTTAGACTTTTCAAGTTTTTTGGTAATATGATTTCAAAGTATTGTCTAATTATTCTCTGGATTTCAGAAGAATCAATTCTAACATCTAATTTTTATCTCTAATTTTATTAATTTGTGTCTTCTCTCTTTAGTTAGTTTCAAAGAAACAATTTTCTATCAACCTTTATGTTTTAAAGGAGCAATTCTCTGATACTTATTCTTTTCATCTCTATTTATTTAATTTATATTATTATCTATATTACTTCTTGGCATCTGGCCAAAAGGCAGTGAAAAAAGGAAGGGAGAGAGGGACGGAGAAAGTAGAGCAGCTTCTGTCTGGAATCTTGAAAACTGGAGACTGCCAAATATAATCATGAAGCAGGTTGTCAGGTAAACATATGGGCTCTCATCTTTTCTATGGTTTATACAATTGCTAAGCCTGTATTGGACAATGTCCTCCAGAGTTTTGTTCTCATTCATAACTTCCCTTATTTACAAACAAAGAGCCTCCTGTGGCCTTGCTTAGCTTTGTAGCCTTTAGGCTGGAAGATTCTTGCACCTTCATAAGAATTTCCCAATTTGTACTTCCCTAAGGTTTGGTGTTCTAGCTAAGGGAAGTTTCCCAAGTGTGTTGGGAATAGGGGAAGCAACCATAGCACCAAGATCTATACAGGTGGATAATTTGACTCAATAGTTCAAAACCCACTGAGAACCCTGCTGGAGAAATGTATACAGTGGTGGGTGTCAAGTAGAACAGTGGAGCTTTAGCACTCTTTGACTTTACAGCTGGAAAGGTAACTCCAGAGTTTGATCCACTGCAGAGGTCATGCTCAGGGCTCTGGAACTCCAGAGTTGTCAGTTCATGAGGTCTGCTCCCAGTCATTGACAGTGAGACTACCTTTCTCTCCATATTTTATTTCTTGAGCAGGGCTCCTGCTGCCTTCATTTTTTTTAACTTGTAAAAGAAGGGGCCTGCCACTTTCCACAACTGCCTCCAGGGACTGTCTTTCACTCTGGAACTGTAGCGTGTTAAAATTAGGTTCCCTTACTCATGATTATTCCATGTTGTCAGGCCCCCAGGGTAGATCAGTTTTAAATAAGCTTCTGGTCAAGATTGTGGCCAGTTGCTATTCTCCGAGCCATAGAGAGTAACAAAATGGAATTCTCTTCCACTGCTGACCTGTTTCCCGGGAAAATTTCTGCTTCTCCAAACCTACAACTGGATGTGAGTCTCATGAGAACTCTCAGCTTGTCTTGTGAGCAATATTACTGGTGTCTGTTCATTAGGACTGTCCGCCTTACCTTTTGAAGGAGACTTCTGCTTCCTCTCCCCCTACTGGGTAGCTACATGGCTGCTACTGTATTCATCTCAGCTTCCTTCTTTTCTTGGTTTGCCCTTCTTTTGCTCTCTACATTTTAGCTGTCCTACTTTTGTGAATCCAAATCTTCCAAGCCATTTCTTGGGAATATAATCAATAAAGTCCATTTTCCATATGCTGATTCATTTTATTTTTGTTTGTTTGTTTTTCGAGGTTGGGTCTCTAGCCTAGGCTTACCTGGAATTCACCATGTAGTCTCAGGGTGGCCTTGAACTCACAGCAGTCCTCCAACCTCTGCCTCCCAAGTGCTGGGATTAAAGGCATGTGCCACCACACCCAGCTCCTGTCTTTTTATTTTATAGATTTAGAAACTGACAAGCAGTTATGCACCATCAGAACAAGTTGTTCTCATAGGTAAAATGATAATCTGAGTCTTCCACCTACCAGTGCCATGCTCTTTGTATCTCTTTAAGCTAACTTCCACTCCAGTGTTCACTATCTTCCCAATCCCACATGTGTGAACACACAGCCAGAAGTGGAGATGAATATTTATGGACACAGACAACAGGAAAACAGTGGCAATAGGTGAAAAGGAGAATGGCATGGTGAGCCTGCTAACATTTATCATGAAACAAAAATGCACATAGACAGTGCTTTTGTTGGAGTTTCATTCTCTTCTTGGATAATTATGCTTCCAAGAAAAATGGCTATATTAAATCATATAGATCACAAATAACACTATGTTGTTTTTCCATTGATACTTTATACCCAGCCATCTCAGACTATCACTGTATCATAAATATTTCAAGATTGTACATTTCCAAAGACTGTGTTTTACTAGTTAATTTTTTCTTGATAAATTGATAAGTTTCCATCATTGTAGACATCTACAGTGATGATCATCTTGAAATAAAAATGAGAAATAATACAGGTTTATATTTTTATTATAACATAGTTCAAATACATAAAATGAAAGGATTACTGCATATGGGTCTTAATTGTGTTTATATAGCTTTGGACTATCAACCCTATATAATACTAAACCATTGTTACAATCCTACAAAGAGAACACATATAAAATAATTGTATATCCCCATTCTCTGAGTCACTTCCTGTACTTATTTATATTTAAACGGTCTATGGACTTTATAGAATACATCAGAAAAAATATATACATTTAAATCTGGCTTTTAAACCTTTTTTATTGACAACTTCCATAATTATGGCAATAAAACATAACAATTCCATCCCCTCCCCCACTTTCTCCTTCACAAATCCATTTTCCATCATATGCTCTCCCTCTCTCAAATAGTCTTTATTTTATTTTGATATTGTCATCTTTTCCTCCTGTTATAAGGGTCTTGTGAAGCTACTCCAGGCATGCAATGGATATTGAAGCCAATTTATGTCTGAACAATTGCATTGTAAGCAGTCCTATCCTTCCTTTGGCTCTTAACATTTTTTCTGACACATCTTCTGCAATGGACCCAAGTCTTGGAAGGTATGATAGAGATGTTTCAGTGCTGAATACTCCTCTGTCACTTCTTCTCAGCACTATGGTGTCTTTTGGGTCATCCCAATGGTCACTGCCATCTGAAAAGTTAAACTTCTCTAACAAAAGGTTAGAGTAGCATTAATATATGGGTATGAACAATAAGAAAACTGCTTACAGGGTAGTTTGGTGAGCATAATATATGCATTTAGCCAGACAAAAGCAGGTGTTACACTCCTAGGGCTCCCCAACCACAGAC
This sequence comes from Orientallactaga sibirica, assembly GCA_036365145.1. Lineage (NCBI taxonomy): Eukaryota > Metazoa > Chordata > Mammalia > Rodentia > Dipodidae > Orientallactaga > Orientallactaga sibirica. The sequence continues at coordinate 19,221,507 of JAEOAD010000030.1, read as the reverse complement.
TTTTGATTAGTTTTCCACTACCAGACATGTATTCCCTTGCATGGAGTGGGCCTCCAGTCCAATTAGAGAGCATTTGGTTTTCCCCATACCAGACATGCCAGTATTACACCTATTCAGTCATTTTGCCTAGCTGGCCAAACTTATTCAGTGTCCACTCTTCACAGCTGATTATTTTTTTCTCCCATATGGCTGCATACAGTGTAGCTTTTTCCAGCTTTCTGTCAGCTTTCTGTCTACATGAAGGAGGTTTTCAGCTCAGCTCCAGGTTAATTTCTCAGTGACCTTGTAGCCAAGGCATGTTAAATCTTCAGCAATAGGGTCTTACCATCTATTTCTGATGGGAAACCAAGAGCCTTGGCAATGCCCTGTAATGTTTTGGGTGCATCAGGAACCTTCCTGGACAACAACTCATTGAAAGATATCCCATTCCTAGCAATGAAAATTTTTTAGTAACAATCTGTAGCTTCTGGATGTACTATTATCCAAGAGTAGGTCTCCATATGGCTTATTCATAGCATCTTGAATTTTGATTAACCCTCTCCCTACCCTTCTTTTACTCAATCTCTTCCTGTGACCTCACTTAGACCTTTGCACTTCTAGTAATTTGCTCATGTACTTAAGTGTATGGGATACCATTTCCTGAAATCCTCCCTTCGCCTCCCTCCCTTATAACCCCTTTCTTTCTATCTTACCAGCCTCTGCTCTTGATTTTTACTCCAATTCACATGTAAGTCTAAACATTTGTAGATAAGATCCACATATGAGAGAGAAGATACCATGTTTAGCTATCTAGGTACGGGTTACCTCACTTAGTATAATATTTTCCAGATTTCTTTATTTTTTTTTTACCTTAGCATAATGTTTGTGATCATGTCTTAAAAATCCTTAAAACCCCCCTTGTAGCTTTATGCCTTGTTTTGTATTTGCATCATTATTACTGTAGCAGATAGCTTCCAGTCATTGGGGTGAACCTCCAGACCAGACACAGTTATGGAAGGAAGAGAATTTATTAATGCTTAAAGAATCAGGGGAAATTCTGTAATGGCAGAAGAAGTTGGTCCCCTTTCACAGATCCAAGCAGAAAGAGAAAAGTAACTACCACTAGCACAAGCAACCAAGCATATTTCAGGAACTCCAGGCAAAGCTCAAGCACATTGTATATCTTTAGACTAGAATTGCCCAAACACATGTTAGGGCTAGGCCCTATAGGAACCACCCATAGTGACACTCCTCCAGCCAGGCAGCTGGGGATTTAAAGCTTTAATAAAGCTGAATCTATTGGGGGATATTCATTCAAACCAACACAATTACCCTTTATCAATCAAAAGAAATATCTTTTTATCACAAATGTGATATAAATTTGCTGGATTGATATTATAATCTCAGATTATCTATGTCATAATTTCATCCTTATAGTATATGATATTGAGAATTTTGAATATTAAAGAGAAATTTAAAAATAGAGTTAGGGAAAACTGAAAATGCCTTCAGCTCTTTTTCTCAAATCAGTATTTTTTTGTTTGCAAAGGAACATCTTATATTTAGAATTTTTTTTTGAGACAGCATCTTGGCTGTGTTACCCAGGAAGACATCAAACGCCTAGGCTCCAGTGATGCTTCTTCCATAGAAATTTCAAAGGGGACTACAGATGTAAACACTGCACCCAGCTTTGTCAATTTAATCTTAACTACTTGTATTAGATAAGGGTGCCACCAAGCCTCTTTATGAAATAGTACTGTTCCTGTAACATTTATGTCTTTTTCTTTCTTTTCTAGAATTATAAACAGACCTTAAATAGAGTACACATTTTTAGGTTTAGTTACTTGTCTTAGCAGTGAATGAGAATTTAAGAGAAAAATTGAGGATTTGAAAAGCTTTGCATGAATAAAGTTTTGTGTAAGAGAATAAATAAATACACACATACACACACATATACACATACCTATGGAATACATTTTCACAAGCAAAATGCTAATAATTCCTCATTTTCATAAAACTAAATAAATTTTATTCTCAGATTTGCATATAACCGTGAAGAGATAATTAAGAGTATGTTTCTCGGTGAACCTGATATCAGCACAAGGGTGAAGGAAATACACACTGAGGACACTCAACAACTACAAAACCAAAGACCCAGAGGCTCCTAAGAGCCCATCACTCAAGTAGACTTAAAATGAACCTAACATGGCTCATGGCTCGGAAAGATGGTTAGAGCCACAAGTTGGGACATCATGCACAGAGACATTGCCTCTTCCTCAGAATTGGCGGCCATCCCCACAATGCCAACCCACAATGACCCATGACCTGCATCCCCAATGAGGAGGGTCTTTTTGGAGGGGGGGGGCATGGATGAGGGAAAGGATGGTATCAACATGTGCTGTTTACATACTAAGTCCATAACTGATGGTTAAGTTTGGGTCAACTTGATTTGTTTAGGAATCCACAGACATTCCCCATACTTGTGTCTCTGAGGTTGCCTCTAGGAAGTATTAACTAAAGAAAGAATCCTTTCCCCAGGGTGAGCCCTTCCTCCAGAATGGGTGACCCCTCTTAGAGGAGGGGGCTGGTTTATCTAAAGAAGCTCTGGGAAGGAAAGTATTCCCTCCTCCCACCTGGCTGCTTGTGCTGCTCACTGTTCTCTGTTGGGTGCTTGCTGCTTGGTGCTTGCTGTTTGCTGCTTTCCAGTGTGGACTGAAGAGCAGCGTCTCTCCAGGAAGCCTTCAGGCCTTCCGTGCCAGACTGGGACTGCTGAGGCATCCAGCCCTGTGGACTGAGCAGCTACCAGGTTCCTTGACTCTCGGGCCTGCAACCTGCTATTGCTGGACTGTTGTAAACTATTCCAATAATTTCCCTTTTAATACAATTCATCCTATCCGTTCTGTTCCTCTAGAGAGTCCTGACTAATACAATAACTAATAAAAAAGGAATCAATCTAAATTATACTATTTTCTCCTCTGTTTGAAAATGTTTAATCAATGATGCCCATGACATTACAAGTCTATCCTAAAATTGAATCAACCAATGAAATCTTTGTATGCAAATAAGCCACAAAATAGCATTTGCCTAATACATTACTACAGCAATGTTTTGTGGTCTTGTATCTTGGCTCATTGATTTGGCTTCCTGTTCACTCTGGTATGCACATCTGCTGACACAAGATTTATCACTGATCTTTTTAATTTTTTTTTTTTTTTTTTTGGAGAGAGACACAGAGAGAGACAGACAGACAGAGCGGGAGAGGGAGACAGAGAATGGGTGCACCAGCAGTCTCTCAGCTGCTCTGAACGAAATCCAGATGTGTGTGCCCCCTTGTGGGCATGTGCGGCATTGTGCCCTTGTGTCACTGCATCTGGCTAAATGTGGGACCTGGAGATTGGAACCGGGTTCTTAGGCTTAGCAGGCAGGCGCCTTAACCGCTAAGCCATCTCTCCAGCCCTATCACTGATCTTTTAATTAAATTGTTGAAGCATGATGGAGGAGTCATAATTGTGAGGATAATGACTGTTTTATTATCTTATTTAGCTAATTTTAATATTATTTAAAATTTTTTAATGATAAAATTCTAATTGGAACTTAGAATGAAAGATTGCAAAAGTGTTAATACCTATTGAACTTAATGATAGAAATATGTCTAATGCAATTGGTATTTTTCATATTGTCTTTTTTATTTTTTGAGGATAGGTCACACTCTAGTCCATGTTGTCCTGGAACAACAGGGCTTCCAGCTACTATAAACAAACTCCAGATGAATTCACCACCTTGTGCATCTGGCTTATGTGAGTCCTGAGAAATTGTACTGAGGTCCTTTGGTTTGCAGGCAAGCACCCTAACTGCTAAGTCATCTCTCCAGCTCTACTTTGTATTTTTATGAAATAGAAAGATTCTTCTAGGATGCCACGATACTTTCCACTTGTTTTGTATTAAACTTCTGCATTGTATAGTAACAATTTATTGTCTGTACCTGAGAAAACAGGAATAAATAAATGATACAGAAGATTCATAGTTTTAACTCCTTTTTACTTTCCCCAATGTATTCATATTTCTATGTAATTCTGGGATGAAGCCTGTATGGCTTCTACCCATAACAAATTTCTCACAAATACTAGCAATGATTCAAGTGAGTTTATTCTCTTATCTACTTGTAGGACATGCAGAAATGAATAATTCAAAGTTCCTGTCCTTGTTGGCAGAAAAAAATGAAACTAACATTTGGACTGAAAAGGTAAGAGTGATGGTCAAAGCAGTCCTGGAAACAAATGTTCTATGCAAATGTTTTATGTCGGAAATGACCTCAGGGGAAAAAGTGAGGGGTGCTGACAATGACACAGGGAAGAGAGTATTCTTGCTCAAGGAATTCAACTGGTCTATGACAGACTGGCAAAATCATCTGATCATGCTATCTGGGGAACATTATGAAATGTGCCTCAGAAGTAGTACCTACTGTTTACCACTGATTCATTGGTCAAGAGTGGCCCTATGTTAGGACTGCCTTAGTTGTTAAGACACTTGCCTGCAAAGCCAAAGGACCCAGGTTCAATTCCCCAGGACCCACATGAGCCACATGCGCAAGGTGGCGCATGTGTCAGGAGTTGGTTTGCAGTGGCTGGAGGCCCTGGTGCGCCTATTCTATCTGCCTCTTTCTTCCTCTTAAATAAATAAATCAATAAAAATATCACAAAAGAGTGGCCTTATGGCTTTTAATTCTGTGCATATTCAACTTGTCAAGACTACCTGTTTTTGTAGGAAACTCAAGTCATGGGGGCAGAAAATGAGAATGGTCTGGTATAGCATATCTCTCTTCTAATCCCAGTACTTAAGAGACAGAAGGAAGGAGATCACGAGTTGGATACCATATTTGGCTATATACTGAAAACTTTTCTCAAAAACAGAAACAAAAATCAAAAACAAAATATAAAAAATAAAACAAAAACAAATAAACAACACATAAAACAAAAATCAGAATTAAATGGAGGAGAATGTCCTAACATTTCAACTTCTCAAGCCTTGGATTTCTTTCATCATACCTTAGTTTCTCGAAATGCGGGTCATAATGGGTTATGCCATTGATCTTATAGGTCCAGAAAAATTTGGCGATATTAAAAAGTTTTTGAGTATACAACAATCACAGATTAATTCAAAATGAAATGCATAATTAATGTGACATGTTTTGACTGCATTCAGTTGTGCTGTATTGTATGATTTTACTGCATCCTCAGTTCTGAGCACACAACATACATTCTTTGCACTGTGCATGGTGTCAGACCATGCAATGCTAACAAGTGCTGCCTGAAACAATATGGGTCAGATTTGACACTACAGTGTGTTATGAATTACAGTGTTTAATTTATTTTACGTGTAAAGTTTTCTGTTTTCCTACAAACATGCTTTACTTATGGAAACAAAGACTTTTAATATTTTCCTACATCTTTCTTTAGCATGTAATATGTTTGAGGTTAAAAATGCTGTTCAATTGTAGACATGAGTTTTATAAAATATTATTAAGTGAATTTTGGCTTGGGATTAACATTACATTTCTACCAACATATGCAGTGTACCTAAATGGACTTCTGCCATTTTGTCTTACATAGTCATGTGAAGTGACATTTTCAGTATTAATGATACTGGAATTAAAATATTGATTAATTATGAAAAATGTTGAAAATGTTCTACATCCACTGCTATCAAATATTTAGCCAAAATGTAATTGATTTATGACTACTAAATTAGCAAGCGTATCCATTAGTGTGCAAATATACTTTCATTTTTAATAAAATGGTAAATTATATCAAAGAACTATTTTAAAATAAATTTTTATCCTTATCAGAAAGTGTTTGATTTATATGCCTGTTTCATATACATATGGGTCCAGAGTTACTATAAAAGTTCTCACGTGAGGGGTAGAGAGATTTCTCAGTGGTTACAGCAAAGCCTGATGACCCAGGTTCTATTACCCCATACACAAGTAAAGCTAGATACACAAAGTGGCACATGCGTCTGTAGTTTGTTTGCAGTGGCTGGAGGCCCTGGAGGTCCCATTCTCTCTCTCTCTCTTTCTGTGTGCAAATAAATAACTAAAACATTTCAAAAAAAAAGTTCTCAGGGGAATAGGTTAGTGAAGGGAAATTTTTTCTTTTTTTTTTTTTTTTATTGACAACATCCTTAATTGTAGACAATGTCCCATGGTATTTCCCTCCCACCCCCTACTTTTCCCTTTGAAACTCCACTCTCCATCATATCCCCTCCCCCTCTCAATCAGTCTCTCTTTTAATTATGATGGTCTTGTGTAGGTTGTTTCAGGCACTGTGAGGTTATGGATATACAGGCCATTTTGTGTCTGGAGGAGCACGTTGTAAGGAGTCCTACTCTTCCTTTGGCTCTTACAGTCTTTCTGCCTCCTCTTCTGCAATAGACCCTGAGCTTTGGGAGATGTGTTAGAGATGTTTTTGTGCTGAGCACTCCTCTGTCCCTTCTTCTCAGCAGCATGGTGCCTTTTGAGTCATCCCACGGTCACCACCATCTGCAAAGAGAAGCTTCTCTAACCAAAAGTGAGAGTTGCATTAATATATATGGGTATGAACATTAAAAGAAGTGCTTACTGGGCAGTTTGGTGAGCATAGTATATACATTTAGCCAGACACCAGCAGATGTTACACCCCTAGGACTCATGACTACCCCTGTTGTAGGTTTTTGGTATCAGGGATGTATTCCCTCCCATGGAGTGGGCCTCCAATCCAATTAGAGATTGGTTGGTTTCCCCCACAATGACATGCCACTTATTGCACCCATTGGCTCATTTGGCCTGGATGGCCAAATTTAAAGCTTACAGTGTCACTGTTGAGTATCTTCACTGGTGTTTTCTCTCTCTCCCATTGAACTGCATACATTATAGCTTTTTCCAGATTTGTCAGCTGGTCCACATGGAGGAGGTTTTCAGCTAAGCTCCAGCAGGATTTCTCAATGACCTTGCAGCCCAAGTATGTGGAGTCTTCAGCAATAGGGTCTTACCATCTCTTCCTGGTGGGAAACCAAAGGCCTCGACAATATCCTATAATGTTTTGGGGGTATCTGTGACCTCCCTGGCCAACAACTCACTGGAAGATATCACATCCCTGGCACTGGAAATTTTCTAGTAACAATCTATTGGTTCTGAATGATACATTTTCCAGAAAAGCAGGTTTCCATATGACTTATTTACATCCTCTTAGGTTTTGATTAGCCCTCCCTCCATCTTTCCTTTACTCAATCTCTTCCTGTGACCTCACTTAGACCTTTTAATCTGTTCCCATTAATCTGTTCTTCTACTCACATATATACAATACCATCCTATACAATATCCCTCCCTTCCTTTCTATTCCCTTTATATCCTCTTTCTAGCTTACTGGCTTCTGCTACTGACTTTTATTTCTTCTCACATAGAATCCAATCATTTGTAGCTAGGATCCACATATGAGAGAGAACATGTGACATTTGGCTTTCTGGGCCTGGGTTACCTCACTAAGTATAATCCTTTCCAGATCCATCCATTGTCCTGCAAATTTCATAACTTCATTTTTCTTTACTGCTGAGTAGAACTCCATTATGTAAATACGCCACATCTTCATTATCCACTCATCAGTTGAGGGACATCTAGGCTGTTTCCATTTCCTAGCTATTGTGAATAGAGCTGCAATAAACATGGTTGAACAAGTATCTCTAAGGTAGTGAGATGAGTCCTTAGGATATATACCTAGGAGTGGTATAGCTGGGTCATATGGTAGATCTATTTTTATCTGTCTCAGGAACCTCCACACTGGTTTCCACAGTGACTGGACCAGATTACATTCCCACCAAGAATGTAGAAGGGTTCCTCTTTTACTGCATCCTTGCCAGCATTTATAGTCATTTGTTTTTATGATGGTAGCCAATCTGACAGGAGTGAGATGGAATCTCAATGTAGTTTTAATGTGCATTTCCCTGATGTCTAGGGAAGTAGCACATTTTTTAGATGTTTATATGCCATCTATATTTCTTCTTCTGAGAACTCTCTATTTAGTTCCACAGCCCATTTTCATTGGGTTGTTTGATTCTTTATTACTTAATTTTTTTAGTTCTTTGTATATCCTATTTTCTCCCATTCTGTATGTTGTCTCTTTGCTCCATTCACAGTGTCCTTTGCTGTACAAAAGCTTTGTAATTTCATGATGTCCCAGCAGTTGATCTGTGGTTTGATTTCCTGAGTAATTGGGGTTATATTCAGAAAGTCTTTGCCAAGACCAATATGTTGAAGGGTTTCCCCTACTTTTTCCTCTAGCAGTTTCAGAGTTTCAGGTCTGATATTAAGGTCTTTGATCCATTTGGACTTAATTTTTGTGCATGGAGAGAGATAAGGGTCTATTGTCATCCTTCTACAGATACATATCCAGTTTTCCCAGCACCATTTGCTGAAAAGGCTGTCTTTTCTCCAATGAGTAAAGGGAAAATATTTAAGACCTGCTCAGTACAATATAAAAGGATCTCTAGAATCTTTACCTCATTACTGCAGACCATGCTTTAAGGAAGCACCTTATCAGCTCATACCAGCTTTAGTACTTTTACCAGTACATTGAATCCCAGTCATGGGTAAATTCTCACAAGTCAATAAGGATTCCACTATCCAGCCTTTTCTTCTAGTCATCTTGGGACAACACATTCCAGACACACACCCAGACCCACCCATGCTACTGATTTCTGCCTACCTACCATCTAGATTGTGGATACTTTGGTATAAACTCTATTTCCTCCCAAATTAGTGGCTACTTCCCTATTCCCACTGGGAAAACCACCTATCTAGGATACTGGACTGTGTAACACTAAGGAAGATGTGCAGCATCATGTGAAAATGGCTTACTTCCATTAAATTGTTTGAAGCTCAGCTAGCTTAGTTTGAGAAGTTATTTTGATTTTAGGTTGCAGGAAAGAGAAGCAATGAGTGAAGAAGTCAAGAGTTGTTGAAAACCAATACAAAGATGTATCTACAAGTGGGATGGAGATATGGCTCAGTGGTTAAAGGCAAGTGATTGCAAAACCTTATAGCAGAGGTTAGATTCTCCAGTTACCCACATAAATTTAGCCATATGCACAAATTGGCACATCATGCATCTTTAGTTTGTTTGCAGTGGCAAGAGGCCCTGACATGCCCATTCCCTCTCATTCTCACTTTCTGCTTGCAAATAAATAAAATAATTAAATATTTAAAAACAAAGATATAACAAGTAAGCTACTGCCACAGGAAATAAGTGCTTAACTTTGTAACACCATATATAAAGTTTTGTGACAGACTCAGAAACATGATAACCCAGTGAAGCATCTACCCACCTGATGGTCCTGATGGTCAAGAAGTGCTTCACAGCATTTCCCCTACAGTTTTGGGTGATTCTGGGTAAGATGTAAGAAGTATATCAGACAGTCTGGGTTGAAATATTGCCCAGTGTATCTGCATAAAGATTTACTGAGGTGGACAGAGATGTTTGTGAGTGCTGTAACAGCTTTACGTGTTTCTGTTACCATTTCCCTCTGTATGCTGTACTTTCTCTGTATATTTTGCATCATTTACTTTTTAAAAAATATTTATTCAAAAAATATTTATTCATTTATTTGTGAGAAAGAGATAGAGAGGGAGGAAGGGAGGGAGAGAGAGAGAGAGAATGAGAATGGACATTCTAGGGCCTCTAGCCACTGCAAATGAACTCCAGATGCATGTGTCCCCTTGTGCATCTGGCTTACATGGGTCCTGGAGAGTTGAACTGGGATCCTCTGGCTTTGCAGGCAAATGCCTTAACTGCTAATCCATCTCTCCATCTCTCATTTACTTTTTATGCCTGCTTTATAGGTGCTTGTTGTGTCTTCAAACTTTTGGAGAGATAGGAATGATATAGAGAAGTTTTTTATGGAATTAAAAATATATGTTTTCTTATTTATTTGAGAGAGAAAGAGAAGGGGAGACACACAGAGAGAATGCATGTGTCAGGGCCTCCTGCCAGTTCAAACAATCTCCAAATGCATGTGCCACTTTGTACATCTGCTTTAATGTGGGTACTGGGGCATCCAGGCTGCCTGAGCCATCTGTCCAGTTCAGATTTTATTTTAATTTTTTTAATTGACAACTTCTATACTTACAGATAATAAACCATGATATTTCCCTCCCCTCCCCCATTCCCCTTCAGAACTTCACTCTCCATTATATCCCCTCCCTCTCTCCATTAGTATCTCTTTTAATTTGATGTCTTCATCTTTTTCTCCTATTATGAGGGTCTTGTGAAGGTATTGCTAGGCACTGCAAGGTCATGGGTATCGAGGCCCATTCCTGCCTGGACAGTTGCATTTTAAGGAGTCATACCCTTCCTTTGGCTCTTACATTCTTTCTGCCTCCTCTTCTGCAAAGGACCCTGAGCCTTGGAGGGTGTGACAGAGGTGTTTCAGTTCTGGGCACTCCTCTGTCCCTTCTTCTCAGCACTATGTTGCCTTTTGCGTCATCCCAGTAGTCATCACCATTTGAAAAGAGAAGCTTCTCTAACCAGAAGTGAGAGTAGCATTAATATGTGAATATGAACATTAAGTGTAGTGTTTTCAGGGCAGTCTGGTGGAAATAATATATACATTTAGGCAGACAAGAGCAGGCTTTATATCCCTAAGGCTCATGACCTCCCCTGTCATAGACTTTTGATTAGTTTTTTTCAGTACCAGGCATGTATTCCCTCCCATAGAGAGGGCCTCCAGTCCAATTAGGGAGCAGTTGGTTTCCCCAAGAGCAGACATGCTGAAGCAAGCCGAGCATGGTGGGGCACACCTTTAATCCCAGCACTGGGGAGGCAGAGGTAGGAGGATTGCCATGAGTTCGAGGCCACCCTGAGGCTTCATAGTGAATTCCAGGTAAGCCTGAGCTGGAGCACAACCCTACTTGGCAAAACAAAACCAAAAAAAAAAAAAAAAAAAATGCAAAGGAAGTTTATTGACAAAAAGGTGAAAAAGCATCAGAGTGTCAGGTTAGGACAAATATGCTTAGGATTTTAGCAAGTATCCCAAAAAGACAAAAAAAAAAAATAAAATAAAATAAAAGAATGAAAAGGAAAAGAGAGAAAAAAAAAAGGTAAAAGGGAGTGAATATGCTTTCTAAATTCTAACTCAGGAAAGCAGGCAGGCTTAGCAGTGAGGGTATGTGAGCAGCTGCAATGAAGGATGGACTTCTGCAGATTTAAGTACGTTATTTCATTAGAAGAATAAATTTTCCTAGTACCTTATTACCACAATTTTATATGCGAGTTGCTTTCTTGGCCTGCTGATGAACAGTTCCAGTTGGGTTAACTCAAGGGAATGTAGCATAACCTTATGCTTTATGTACCTTAGAATATCATCTCTCCACCCTGGACCAGAGCAGTTCATTGTTCTGGTTATAAGTGATTCTTCCCTTTCATGTGGTCTTCTAAATCCTGTGGAGGGACTATTGTGATGTCTCTCTTTGTAAAGTTACTAGGGAAATAGGAGGTTGAGTCTGACCTAACTTGTCTTCTTCGAAGACAAGCCTACTAATGACTGCCTATTTACAATATTTTCCTTCTGAGATTAATATCTTAAAATCATTTTGATGGGCATATTGTCAATCTAGGTACTTCTGGCTGAAGTGGTGCATAGAGGGGTCTGTGGTTTCCTCTCTTTTTTGACTTTCACGTCTTGGAGGATGATAAAGGAAACCCTGCTAGATGGAGTTAGATTAAGGGAACATCAGAGGGGGATCAACTCTCAAGGAGAAGAGATAAAATTATATAAAATCCAAAGATTAATAGAATTAGCTATAACACATTTCACCATGAAGACCCAGAGACTAATTTTAAAGATGTTCAACAAAACAACAGATGGTGTCCGACATGGCTTGAATCTGATTTTGTAGATCTTGTAAAGCAAAGGAAACTTTAGAAGTATTACCTGAAGTATACATACTTATAATGCTGTGTTTATATCTGGCAGAAGAGTTCTTTAATCTGCCCATACTCAGCTATGGGATATACAGCCTGAATCTTTTTGTCTCTAAAAGAGACACAAGAGAGACTAGTCTAGATTTTTATTTTGGTTTATATTAGTACCAATAATTTTACTTTTTTGGTTACCTGCTGGGTATTTATGACAAGTTAGGCAGCCAAAATTTTAACTGTATCTTAAGGTCTGATAAGGCACCTATGGAGTTACTTTTAGGGACCTGGGCATAACCCCACGGCTCCTTTAGTCTTTCTGTACCATTTATCATCTGATGGGATGGGTTACATTGGAAGCATTGAGGATCCTTTCCTGTTTGGACCTTCCTCTTGTAGACTTCACTCTGGCTGGAGTTCAACCTCTGTGTCTCCATGGCTTCTCTCTCATCAAGAGGTCAGGTAACATACCAGAGCTAGAGGACCATTAGAGGTGTCCTGTTATTTGCTGGAGCCTACTTGATTTGAAGGCAGCAACCAAGATATTGGCTCTCTTTTTGCCCCTCTACCTTCATTTGCTTTGGCTTGCAAGTATGGTTATTGAGCACCCGGAAGGTTAGTTATAGCAGTCTTGAAGGAAATCCTAGATACAGAGCACATTTTTGTCATTAGCAAAATAGGTCTAGTTAAAGGATGGTATAAAAGCTTAAACTGGCCAGTGATTAATCATTTTGTCTCATCTTCTTAAATTCCCTGGTGATACTATATACAATCAAGTTAATGTCTCCCTTAAGCATTTTTTAAAGATAAAGTATCATTGTAATGAAAATACAGAAAACCATATTTGAAACAAAAAGCACATACATCTTATCTTTATGCATCTAACACATAATTAATGGCAAGCCATATTAACAGCTTTGGAGATATTTATTTTTCAATTTTAATTTAAATTTGATAAGAATTTAAGTTTTATTACAACAAACAGCCATAAAGAAATTGGTTTTGTTAAACAAAAAGCATTTTTTTAAAAATTTGGGCTCATAAAGCAGCTTAATTAAGCAGGACAGTCTTGGCATCTCTGTTTTAAAACATTTCTTGGTTAATCTGTACACCTCTGCAGGTAAGCATATTAACTACTCCAGGAAAGCTGAAAACAGTGATAAGTCATTGTCTCAATGTCTGAGTTCTAGGAATAGTAGTGCCTAAAGGACAATCCTCAGATGAGTGTCATTGCTCACAAGGGTGAGGCTGTACCCTGGAGCAGGAACCATCAGTTTCTGAGAGCCAATTTATTTTCCTATGGAATAGGGACTTCTTGGTCCATCTTGTGAAATCAGAACTGAGACAATGACTAATTAAATAAAATCTTTACTAAGACTGTTTAATTACATATACATAAAGACCTGAATCCCAATAGAAATAAAGCAGACTTTTGATCTCAAAGATTCCTAATGTAACCTGGTCACTGATGATGTTTTAAGTAAGTTGAACAGTCAGAAACCATATAGCCATTCCTTTTTTAAGTTTAAATCTGACAAACTATGAACCTTGATGAATCTATCTTGAAAGAGGAGAACATTGCTGAACAAGCAATGTTTAATTTCAGAGGTATAAATTAAAATTCTTCTTTAAAATGCCACACACACACACACACACACACACACACACACACACACATATACTTTAATATGTACAGAATAAGCTTACTAAGATTCTGAATGCTAGTGTATTTGGGTTATATTGCCGCTAATTTTTATTGTGAAATTCAACATAATGAACTTTACTTTTTAGAGAGAGAGAGAGAGAATTGGTATGCAAGGGCCTCATCCACTACAATCAAACTCTAAATGCTTCTGCCACCTAGTGGACATGTGTGACCTTGTGCTTGCCTCCCCTTTGTGTGTGTGGCTTAATTGGGATCTGGAGAGCTGAAAATTGGACCTTAAACTTCACAGGCAAGTGCCTTAACCACTAAGCCATCTCCCCAGACCCACCATAAAGATCTTTAATAAGCATATATAATAGAAACACATTTGGCACTGTATAATAATATTTGTGTAAATAAAATAATTTATATAATAAAAGGACTTTTATTTAGTGGTTTTTTTTTTTTTTTTTTTTTTTTTGCTTAATACATGTTTTCAAGTCTGTTTTGGAAGAAAAACATTATTAAAAATCTATATATCCATTATTAAATTTTATGGCTTAATGAAACTTTCCTCTTGAGATTCCAGTGTATGTTGTTCTATGTAAACAACTAGAATTTTAATGTTTTGAAACGTTTTATAGACCTAAGTTATTTTAATAGGTTTCAAGAAATTAAGTGTATCTAAGTTTATAAGTGTGTATTTTTATCAGCTCGTTTAACATATCTTTTAACATATCTCCAATACTTGCCTTCACATCTATTCACACATCTTAAGTAGGCATATGAAGAAATAAAAAAAAAATAACAACTAATAATGTTAGTGTGCAATATAGATGGATAGAAAAAAAATAAGCTAGATGTGGTGGTTCAAACATTTAATCCCAGCACTTTGGGAGGCTAACATTGGGTAATTGCTGTGATTTTGAGCCTGTGTTATAGAATGTGTTCCAGATCAGCCTGGGCTAAAGTGTGACACTGTCTCAAGAAAACACACAAACACACACACATACACACACAAACACCCCCCACACACACACACAGAATGAAAAATGATTTGACCACATATTTTCTTGTTCAGCTATTTGGTAATTCTAGAGTCAGATGGAATTTTTGTTCTATGTTGTTTTGACATAGAATAACATAGAACCACATTAAGGCAATTATGAACACATATGACACAGTTATATTAACAAGGGAAACAGTTACTATCATTTGAGGGAACAAGGTGAACTCTTAGGGGATCTTTTAGGATGCCTTTAGTCTTAATTTGATTTGTCTACTTGTTGGGTAGCTTCAGTCCTGTAGGTCAATCAGATCAGGTCATTTCAGTGAATCAGCTAACTGTGAGGCTTAGGTTTTCTATATTATTGATCAATCTTGGACTAACATTGTTATTTGTGTTAATAAGCTTTAGGAATAGTTTTTTGATAACAAAAAGAAAAATAACAGTAAGGCAGAAGGGAAATTTTAATGGACTCTCAGAGCAAAAATATTTTGTATTATGACTTTTCTTTGGAACAGAACCATGGCTTCCTTTTTAAATCTTTGAGGCAAGCCCAACAGACTGGCTTTTATCTTTTGAGAGACAGAGTGAGAGCAAGAGAGAGTGAGAAAGGGAGAAAGAATTGGCCTATCAGGGCCACCAGCCACTGTAATTGAACTCTACGTGCATGCGCCAACTTGTGCACATGTGCAACCTTGCACAGGTGTCACATTGTGCATCTGACTTACGTGGGATGTTGGGAGTCAGAAATAGTTCCTTAGGCTTTGCAGGCAAGCACCATAAAAGCTAAACCATTTCTTCAGCCCACTTCCTTTTATTGATTGAATAAATTCAGATGTAATAAGAAAAACATAGTAACAAAATAGTTACATAAGTAACAAGGGGGCCTGGAGAGATGGCTCAGCAGTTAAGGCACTTGCCTGCAAAGCTTAAGGACCTACAGTTTATTCCCTAGTACCCACGTAAAGACAGATGTACAAAGTGGTACATGTGTCTAGAGTTCATTTGCAGTGACTAGAGCCCCTGGTGAGCCCATTTTCTCTCTGTATCTGCCTCTTTCTCTCTCATCCTTTCTCAAATAAATAAATAAAATATTTTAAAAGTAACAAGAGACAGGAAGCTAAAACACAGGACTAGTGGGTTTATTAATCATACTGGATATTTGAAGCCAAGCAAAGTTTTAAAGCAGGTGTGATGGTATAGCATAAATGTAGTTATGCCTCAAGGAATGCATGTTGGTGGTAGATTTGACTCTATAGAGAGGTAACCTATTAGAAGTTTTATCATAGGAGCTCATGTGTAAGATAATAAGGACCAAACTTGAAGTTTCAAGGCTTGAAGTCTGTGGTAGTTTGAATAGATGGCAACCAATATATTCAGTGTTTTATTAGTTTGTAGTTTGCATCTGCAGCCACTTGGCTGGAGGCAGTTCACTGGGTGGATCTTAAGGTGTGGTGGTGGGTTTAGGATTTCAATTTAAAGATATGCAAAATTTGCCTAGCTGAAGTTCCTGAGGTGTTCCTGAGGTGTGCTGTGCTGTGTGGCTTTTGGCTTTGGGCTTGTGGCTTTGCTTTCTGTGTTTGGTACTGTGAAGGCAGGCCAGCTTCTTCTGCCATTATGGAACTTCCCCTGGATGTGTAAGCTTCAATAAATCCCTTCCTCCATAACTGTGCCTGGTCTGGAACTTCATCTCAGCAAACCTGAAGCTGTCTGCTACAAAGTCTGAATGATGTAGGACATTTAAAGTAATATTAAGGGTAAGAGAGAGCTCAGTGGTGACTAGAAGGATAAAATACCTACCACGATGATAAATCACTCTTTGACATTGAAGTTTGTCCCTCCTAAATGAGAAATGGTGCATAGTACAATTGAATTACAAAGTGTTTTAGAATAAGAAATTTAAATTGTATAGATAAATATGAAAAATTTTAAAATAAATTTAAATAATTAATGAAAATTCTGTATTTTTTTTGAGGCAAGCCCAACAGAATGGCCTTTTTTTTTAATGCGAGAGAGAGGGCAGAGAGAATTGGCATGCTAGGGCCTCTAGGCACTGCAATCTAACTCCAGACGTGTGTACCACCTTTGTGCATGTGCAACCTTGCATGCTTGCATCAATATGCATCTAGCTTCCTTGGGACCTGGAAAGTAAAACAAGAGTGCTTAGATTTTGCAGGCAAGCACCTTAATCACTAAGCCTTCTCTCCAGTCCAGAATTCTGTATTTTTTAATCATGCCAGGTAAATAAAATTTTATTATTATATGCACAACAACATACGTGATTGGGCTATCCCACATATGAAGAAAATGTATTCTTGTTGATTTAAAATTGTTACTTCATACATTATTAATCTTTCCTATGTGAATCTTGAGTGCTTCTGAACCTCAGTTTATTCTCATTTGGAAAGGCACTCTATGTAATAACCAAGCCTTACTGAAAATGGCTAAATCTTTGAACCAAATAAATACACCAATTAATATGTCTCTGGGTTGGAAATTCCACATTCATTTATCTTTTCTTACCCTTAAATCCACTGATACATACTTTTTAAAAATGAATGAAATGATTCTTTGGAATAAAATCAATATACTTTAATCACATTAGATGATAATTCATACACTTTAGATTAAAGCTACCTGGTATGTCCTGGTTTTAACAACTAAAAATATTCCTTGACATATTTCTTAATAACATATTTAGCTTCTGCAATAGATAAAGAACTCTTTCAGGAAATCAGGTGGCTATGTCATAATATTCTGCCAATAAAACTTAATGTCAGATTATAATTCCAATTAAATACTTAATGCTATTAATATGGAAAAAGCTCATGCTCAGCTCAGCATTTGTGGTGTCTAAAAAAACCCAACTATTAATCACTTCTTTACTTTAAAATGACAAGGTTAAAATGTACATTGAGTCAGAGAAATAAAGTTATTGGCATGTAAGTTATTACATCACTTGGTGAGGGAAATAAATAAATCTAGAAGAAAGCTGTGTGCTTGGGAAAATCAGTGCATAGTTTATTCATTAATTTTAGAAGGTAGATTCAAACATTATATATATATATTATGATTCAAAAGAAGGGAAAATTGAGAGGAAGTCAAAATAAGTTGAAATAGCAGTCATTTGCACACTAACAAATCATAGCACTTTTAAACCTGGAAGGAGAAATCAAAATCCGCTGTGAGGCCGGGTGTGCACGCCTTTAATCCCAGCACTCGGGAGGCAGAGGTAGGAGGATCGCCTTGTGCAGCAGACTCACACCTATTCAAGCCCAGACAATTTGGCCTGAAAAAGATGGCAACATTATCTCTGCTGCCACCTGGCTTCATAGTTTCCTTTCCAAGGTTCTCCTGACTCTATGGAACCCTTCTTCAATTATTTACAGCATCTTGGAGATGCTCTTGGCATCCTCTTAAGACCCTCTTGGATTCTTTTCTCTTAATAAATGGCTACAGATTGAATTAAATAGTGTCAATCATTTGTCTATATGCCTACCATCTCTCTATAATTCCATTAAGATAAAATGAATGTTCTTTTTGAGTCCAGGAAAACTTTGGTTATATTCTGCTCCCAAGAAGCCAGACTATGGACTTTGACCTCAGATCATGTGATATAGCAGTTAAAGCTAATTCTTATCCTAGTTCTTATCTTAATACTCTTTACTCCCAAAGTTACTAAATAGTGTAGAGTTCTTTGAAATTATTTTTCTTAGGCATACGTATGTCCTGCTGGCCTCTCCAAATACATGGACATGCTGAACAAATAAGTGAAAAACTGTTTGAGATAATACAATGTTCAGCCCAATCATATAGTAGAGGTTGTTTCTGAAAACATCTCAAATACAAACATAGGTGAGAATCCAATTGACAGGTGCAGCTCCTTAGTATTCTAATTCTATTTTGTAACTCTTTAAACAGATTATTCCATAATACTATATTTTAATATAAATGACAGAAATACTAGGGCACAAATCACACAGTAATAAAATCATCATGAAAAAACTTTTCTGGAAATTATATGAAAAAGATGTTTTAATTCCGTATGGAATATGGCAGTAGGTTGAGATTTGATTATTTATTGAAAATAATTTAATTGCTATTTATTACAGAGGCATAGCACTTTGACATTTTACTTATTTATTAAGGTACAGTTTAAAAATAATGGAATGGAATTTATAGTATACCAAGCACCTTCACTCTAGAATATTTGAAAAAAAAAAAAACATTTATTATAGAAGACTAGTTTTGCAAAGCCATGTAAAAATTTTAGTATCAGAGGTGGCCATGGTGGCACATACATTTAGTCCCAGCACATGGGAAGTAAGGGTAGGAGTTCAAGAGCAGCCTGGGACTACAAAGTGATTACAGGCCAGCCTGTGCTAAAGTGAGATCCTATTGTAGCAAGACTCTAGACTCATGTTGTACACACTAGAGGTACCTGGGAATCTCTACATTTTCAATGTTTCAAACAAGTCATGGGTTGAAGATAAATTTTACCATGAGAAGAGGTTTGTTAACATTTTATTGTGACTTCAACATTGGTTTGTTTATTTTGTGTTCAGTTACTTAGGCATGCATTCTCTTGTGGCCTCTGTGAGCTTGGGGAATCAGTGTCCTTTCTTTCCCAAACTGATTTATATTGCTTTTGGTCAAATTGTTTTCTGTTTTTGAAGTGTTCACTTCTTTAGTTTACTTATATAATGTTCTGAATATGAGGAAACACGTGTAAGGAGAAAATTACAGCTGACCAAAAGCAGCTAATAGGAGGACAGTTACTGTTTTGGCTTACAAGCTCATGATGGCAGGGGAAAGATGGTAGACATCACTTCCTTGCCACAATAGATGGAAAACAGTAGCAAGTGAGCGAGCTTAATTCTGGCAAGGGGGAGCTGGCTATAATGCTCCTAAACCTGAGGCCAACAACAAACCACCTCCAGCATGGCTCCACCACCCAAATTGCCACCAACTGGGAAACAAACACTCAAAACAACCAAGTTTATGACGGGGAGGGGGAGTTAATATCTGATTCAAAACATCACAGATTTCTCTGTCTTTCATAAATGGCTTAGTTCAAAGTCAGGGTTTTTGTCTGAGTTCTAATCATTGTCACTTAGTGTTTGTTCCAGTTCCACATGGGAAGATGCCCTCTAAATCTAAAATAGACCTTTTTCAGGCCAAACACTTGTTTCCCCTAAATTTCTAAATATAATGTATGACTGTGAAATCTGCCTAAGACAACTAAGAATTATGGTGACTAGTGTGTTTGGGTGTGTGTGGGGGTTCACATTGCCATAGGCAAAATAGGCACTATTTTAGATCCAAGAACCCTATTCCACTGCAGACTAATGCAGAGATGGAGGATAGAAACAAATGAGTACACATAGTGGGAAAACAAGCAATGATAGTATGTTTACTGTGGTAGTATAATAAGTTAAGGGTGATAATGGTACAGACTTTAATTTTTTGTTGTTGTTTTTTGTTTTTCGAGGTAGGGTCTCACTCTAGCCCAGCCTGACCTGACTATACAGTCTCAGGGGGGCCTCGATCTCATGGTGATCCACCTACTTCTGCCTCCCAAGTGCTGGGATTAAAGGCGTGCGCCACCACGCCCGGCTTCAGATAATGCTCTTTGAGAGAATTGGAGATACCATTTAAGGAGATCTGAAACTTGACATGAATAAATGGATGAAACATCCCACGTGAATCTCTACCAATGTGAAATAGATTACAGCAATGAGATACCACTCATGTAAAAGCCTCTAGAGTGTGTTAGGAAAAATAAGATAGCAAAACAGAATCCAGTGATAAAAGAAGAAAAAGAACATGAACTTGGAAGGTAGCTAGTTGTAAGGAAGTGTGAGTGCTTATGGACACTGATGACTTTACTTTTTCTAGTGAGGACAAAGAAAATGCTCATACTGATATATGTCTTAAAAGGATCACTGTAGCTGTGTTACTAAAAATAGAATACAGGAAGGTAGGATGAAGGAGCCTGGGATTATGTTGGTAAATGAGGATGGTAAGATTATAAAGAAGGGAATATGCCTTTGTAATGATGTTACAAAGTAGGAGAGAATGTCAATTTCCATAACACTGGCAAAGGAAGTAAGTTGAATATTGAGTGTGAATAGTAGTGTGGCTGGGGAGAATGAGAAACATGGAATAAGCTCTGAGCCTCTAACACTGCTCATTGGATGGGCAGTGCCAAGAATTATAATATGCAAAGTAAGAGGTTTGGGAAAGAAATGGCAGAATAATGGATTTTTATTTTATTGGGTACATCTATCTATAGATAGTGACTTGTATAGATCATAAATTTACTCTTGTCTCCAAATAGACAAAAGTTGCATCTATTGTCGCATTTCAAAGAAAAAACAAGAAGTCAGTTTTTTAGGGTTACAGCAAAAGATGCAGTTTCTTATAAATGAATATCAGAGAAACACAAAGTAGTTAAGCAGCTCATGGGATATAC
Organism: Orientallactaga sibirica; assembly: GCA_036365145.1. Lineage (NCBI taxonomy): Eukaryota > Metazoa > Chordata > Mammalia > Rodentia > Dipodidae > Orientallactaga > Orientallactaga sibirica. The sequence goes on along the minus strand of JAEOAD010000030.1, from coordinate 19,200,460 downwards.
ATGGACATTCTATCAGACCATATTCATATGCGACAAATGCCTTATCACTCCATGCCACTAAAAGTCAAACACCTAGGTGGAGTAATCAGGTGTCAAGGGAAATTTTTTTCCCTAGGGAGACTTGAAAAGGGCATAGACAACAGACCAAAGCATGATTGCACTAAAACCAGCTTATTGGATTACTTACAGAGCAGGGTGAATGTTGCTTACAGGAACATGGATGACTCAAAGGCAGCTAGGTCACTGAAAATCCCACCCCAGCCTAGGTGATGCCTCATGGAAGCAGCATTTCTGGAGCTCCCTGCACAACCTGCAGGCAGCTTAGCTGGTTAGTCTCTTCTTCTTCCCTGAGCATTTGTTTTCCCTTTATAAAATCTTGGGGAGTGATTGTATGATGTTTTAAGTTTCAGTTTTCCCAGACTTGACCTTGTGAATCTACAGAGCTTCATCCTGTCTTCAACAGGGAACATTTCAGTTTGGAATAACATCCAATAATGTCCTTGGTTTGAATTTGAGGCCGTGTTGGAACTGAACTCTCTAAACCTCTTCTGGTTTTGAGGGCTTCCCCATTTTGATAAAATTGTCTAACATTTTTCTTTTTAAAATTGTGTGCATGAATGTATAAGTATGGTATGTGGGGGGGGGCATGCACCATGGCATGCATGTAGAGATCAAAGGATTTTGTTTTGCCTCTGCATATATCAGTCTAGCTGGTCCACAGCTTATGGATTATCTTGGCTCTGCCTCCCATTGCTGTAGACACATTGCCATCAGAGACCTGTGCATGAGCCATACATTGGCGTTTGGCTTTACATGGGTGCTTGGAGAATTGAATTCTGGTTGGCAGGTTAGGAAGCACATGCCTTTAACCACTGAGGTATTTCTTCAGCTCCTATATGTATATTTTTAAGACAGTTGCTTGCTACCTGTATTCCCAGCACATGGGATGTGGAAGCAGGAGGATCAGGAGTTCAAGGTTAGGTTCCTCTAATACTGAGTTTGAGGCTAGCCTAGATTACAGAGTGATAACCTGTCTCAAAACAGAGGTTGGGGTGTTGTCTCTGTGGTTAAAGACACTTGCTTGCAAAGGCTGCAGGCTCAGGGTTCAATTCTCCACTAACTGGTGCAAACTTGTTTGTAGTTACAAGAAGGCCTGGTGCACCCATACACACATGCAAACAAATAAATTAAAAATAAAACAAGAGTGACCACTAATTTGAGCAGAAAGGTTACATTATTGAGGGAAATCAATGACAGAAAAGAGATTTGTAAATTCCCTTTTACAATGTGGTGTTGCATAATTATGGCTAAACCATCAATGTTCAAACTTTATGCTCCCCCTTTTTGTCATATCAGATAATTTTTGAGTGTTAATTTCTTTACCTGAAAATTATTCTTCTGGCGCTTCCCTGCTAAGCTTGTTATGGAGCAAGCATGTTTAATTTGGAGTTAGAACAATTTTGAAGCATTTGTGGGCTTTGTATATATATATATAATCTCCCTATTTCTATTGACTGGTACCAAAACTTAACATTTGTCAATTACAAAGAAAGGAACAAGCCACGTTATGAAATATGTACTTATTGCTTTGTGTGCTACAGAAATTAGACCTCATCATATAACAAACAGTACAGTGGCTGCAGATAATATATTATCACTTCAAAATTATTAAATTATAACTACTGTTAGATTGTATGTGATTGCAGAATTTAAATGCCATGCCACTCAGTTGGTCAAGCTTGTAATTATGTCTTGTAACCATAACTATATATAGTATGATGTCTGAATGTTCATATATTTCTTTTCAAATCCATATTGCTGGCCAATATTTCCCAAATACAAATATTTTTTGACTCACAGGAGAAAGGTGGTGAATTGTTTAAATTTAGACAGTATTTCATTAGAATACAAGCACTTTAGGTTTCTTCAAATTATCAAAGATTCTCATGGCACAAATGAAAAAATATTGAGCCAGAGGAATAAAATGAATACCCAACATCCATTAAATCACACCTGAGAGGATTATCCTTAGTTTGAGGCTAAGTCTACCTGGTGAGTTTTAGTACAGCCTGGGATGGACTGCCATCAAAAAAAGGAGAACCAACAAAAACTTCACAGAAATCCCCCAATATAACACCTGGTTCAAAACACACATCCAACGGACAGCCGGCTGCTGTTCTAAAAGTATTCAGAGAACAGAACTGAATTAGGGTCTATTCATTCTTGCATTTAAAGCTCTGTACACTGGCTCTCTATGAATAGTGAGTGGATGGAGTCTAGGTTGGAGCTTCAGAACCCCAGTCAGCGGTGGCAGAAACCACAGGGCCAGGGTTCTACAGCTCGTGAGAGCTGCAGGAGGAGGATCATTCTCCCTAAGGATGGATGGATGGCTTCAAGCAGATGGCCGGAGCGGCCAGGCTCTCCTTCCTCGGATCTCGCATGAATCAAGAAAGCCCAGGTGGACCTTTAGCTTCAGATCGTGCTTGAACTCCCAGGTCCCCTGCGTGCTCCTGTGACCTACAGCCTAGACTCGCCCCGGGTGAGGAGCACCTGCGTGGCCACCGCGCTGGCCGGAGGAGCGCGGCGCGCGCCGGAACCGCGCCCTGGCCACGCCCACTTCCTGCCCCATCCCGCGCCGCGCCAGGTCCCTCTCCCCGTGAACCGGATGCGCTGTCAGTCTCCTCCTCCGCGTCCTTAGCCTCCCTCCGGCTCCCCGGAGAAGCCGCCACCGCCACCGCCACCCGAGGGCCCAGGCGGGAGGCTCGAGCGGCTGGCCGGGCTGGTGCGGCGCGGTAGGAGCTGGGCGCGCACGGCTACCGCGCGTGGAGGAGACACTGCCCTGCGGCCATGGGTGCCCGGGCCGCTCCTTCACGCCGGAGACAGGCGGGGCGGCGGCTGCGCTACCTGCCCACCGGGAGCTTCCCCTTCCTCCTCCTCCTCCTGCTGCTCTGCATCCAGCTCGGGGGAGGACAGAAGAAAAAGGAGGTAGCATGGATTCCGAGGCCTTTTTGTTGGTGGGCGGGGGCGGGCCGGCGCAGGCCGCGTTGCTAGGAAGCCCCGCCGCGTTGCTAGGCAGCGGGCGTGGGCGACGGCTGCCCTGCGCGTGGGAGGCAGGCGGGTGGGCGTGGCCTCTGGGGCCTTGGGCTTTGGATGCCTACTGGCCCTGGTTAGCTTGAAAGCAAGGAAGTGTCCTCTGAATTGCGGCTGGGCACCCACGCCTGTCACGCCGGGGCGCTTTGAGCCTCCGCGGTGGGCTAAGCCTCAGGCACTGTGTCAATGGATGTGAAAATACCCCTGAGAAGTACTTACAGGAACTATTTTTTCTTTTTCTCTTGTTTTAATTTTGCTCCCTTAGGTGTCTATATTAAGAGAGCATCATATGGAGAGTGTTCTAGTCTTTATAAAAGTGAATGCTTGTTTCTGTGTAGATTCAGTCATTGTGAGAATAATCTCTCATTTTTCCATACAAATTTATGCAAATGTATTTTTGAAGTCCAGATCATCTGATTTAAACCCCAGCCTACCATAAACTGAGGAGGGTGAGATCTGAAGTGACTCTCTAAAAGGGTTGTAGAATTATTTTGTGAATACGGTGTGCTTGTACTGTTACTGTGGGACGTGTCTTCAGGAAAAAACAAACAAACAAACAAACAAACAAACAAACATTGAAAATGTGACTAAGGTATATGATTGTGGTCTGTTTTGTTAAGTGTACTCAATTCAAAGCGGCTTTTCCTGTTGAAATTACACAGTTACATGTGGCTTATGATCTGAATCAGGTTCAAGGTATTATTAATTATTAATACACTTGTACATTGGGTAGAGAGTGAGTGAAAAAATAGTATCACATGTAAATAGTGATTCTCTTCATTTTTTACTTGAAACCATGCACCCTCAGTTTTAGGGTTTTTTCATTTGTTTGTTTATTTTGAGAGAGAGAAAAAGAAAATGTACTTTCCAGGATCTCTTGACACTGCAAAAGAACTGCAGCTGGATTTACATGGATACTGGGGAATTGAACCTGGGCCTTCAGGGTTTGCAAGCGAGTGTGTTTAACCATTAAGGCAACTCTCCAGTCTCTTTTATTTTCTTATTAGATTTTAGCATGCAAGTAGGCCACACAAAAATCTTGGTGCTTTGATAAAGGATTTGGAGAAGATCTACCACGCAGATCAATTTCAAATTAAAGATACACTTGTAAATTGGGTGTAGTGGCACAAGCCTTTAATCCTAGCACTGACGAGGCTGAGTCAGGAGAGTTCCAATGAGTTTGAGGCCAGCTTGGGCTTCCTGGTGATTTCCAGATTAGTCTGGGCTAAAGTGATGCCCTCAAAACAAAACAAAAAAGACACAGTCTAGCACTTTCCCTCTTTGTGTCATATTCCCAGAGTTTTAGATTTTAGCTCATAGGAGAGGAAGGAGTTTGAGGAGTAGATCCATTTTGGGAGATTTGACTTACCAGATCAGAAAAAATTGATAAGGGAATCCATGGAAATTCAGATGGTTTCACTTCCTGGGAATGACACTGATTATTCTAATTTTGTAATTGAATGGAAAAATCTCAGAAAGTATACAGGTTCATAGCATCTTAACATGTCCAAGTATGTAACTATTTTAATATGTAAAAATGTTTGGTATCACTGAAGTGACAGTCTAAATTACAATGGCATTTGCTTCCATTAAAATATGATTTATAAAAGATTTTTAAATTGAAAAATCTTGACTGGGAACATGGCACTGTGAATAAAGCACTTGCCATGCAAGCCTGAGTACCTGAGTATGATTCCTATACCCTACTTAAAAGCCAGAAGTAGGCAGAGGTAGGAGGATCGCCGTGAGTTCAAGGCCACCCTGAGATTACATAGTGAATTCCAGGTCAGCCTGAACTAGAGTGAGACCTTACCTCAAAAAAACAAAAAAACAAAACAAATAAATAATAAAGCCAGAAGTGGTGGTGGGCAAGATGGGAGATAGAAACAGATGATCCTGTTTTCTGGAAGCTAAATGCAGTAGTCAACAAAGAGACAGACCTTGCTTCAAATAGGCGGAATGTACTTGCACATGAACACACACACACACACACACACACACACACACACACAATTGAATAGTGAAATACCTTGAAAATATTTATGAGAAAATGGTTGAAGATTGAAAAACAATGTCTTCCAGAATTACTTTTATTTCTTATAAGCAAGAGAACATAATACTATTAGACAGTGGTTTTACAGCATATACACTTTTAAGGAAAAAGAGAGGAAATTAAACTGTTGAAGTTTTGGTATTCAGTGAGCATTCTTGTCTCTCTTACATGTACGTCATTTCCATGTCTTTTATTCAGTTTCAAAACTAATTTCTGCATTCTGGAAGAAGAACATTCTGAGTTGGAAATAGAAATCAACAGTAGTCCAGAGTAGTTTTGAACATACGTGCCTTCATTCTTCTTTGCTGACTTAAGAACTTAATTTTCAGTATAAGTTTCAACAACATGGAATCAGAAAGCAGTATGGTTGGAACTTAATTTCCAATAAATATTACTGACATATGTATTAGAGTGGTTGGACTTGGCACGATTTTCCTTCCTTCTGGGAAAGCAAAGTTAAAGTCTATACTTGAGCCTGGAATCCAGAATGGTTGTTAGTAGCTTTTGAGGAAGGACTTACGACAGTAATCACCGTGGATTTTTTGAGTCCAATTGCAACTCAATCCCTAATTGTGTGATACCTGGCAAACTACTTAACATTGAATTTTAGTTTGTTTATTTTTTTAAATCCAGACCTAATACCTACACCTCAGGATAGTTGCTGAGGTTAAATGACAGCATATGAAATGTTTTGAACCTTACACAAGATCAGTAAGTGGTACCTCTAACTATTTATAGGAAAGCATTACCATGATGAGATTCTGAATTTGTGTCAATGTTTATAATTTATATTTTTTGTTAAACTTTATAAAACTAAATCATATGGCTTCTGTATTAAATTATCTTAATTATTAATCACTGGAATTCTATAGATAAAGAACTACTTCAGGGGCTGGAGAGATGGCTCAGTGGTTAAGATGCTTGCTTGCCTGCAAAGCCTGAGGACCCAGGCTTGATCTCCAGGATCCATGTAAAACCATATGCACAAGGTGGCACCTGTGTCTGGGGTTCAGTTGCAATAGCTAGAGACCCTGGGGTACCCATTCTTTCTGTGTCTGTCCCTTTCTCTCAGATAAATAAATAAATAAATAAATAAATAAAGAACTACGACTGAAGTAATTAGTCATGGATTGGTGTATGTGTTTTTGCAAGTAAGTCTTATGTATATGTGTGCTTATACATATCTTCATGACAGGATATTTTCATTCCTTAATTTTTTTGTTTCGAGGTAGAGTTTCACTCTACACCAGGCTGACCTAGAATTCATTATGTAGTCTCAGGGTAGCCTCAAACTCACAGTGATCCTCCTACCTCTTTCCCAAGTGCTGGGATTAAAGGCGTGCTCCACCACTCCCGAATCAATCCTTAAAAGTGTTTATTACGGGGCTGGAGAGATGGCTCAGTGGTTAAGGTGCTTTCCTGCAAAATCTGAAGACTCAGGTTCGATTCCCCAGTACCTACTTGGAGCCAGATGCACAGGGTGGCACATGTGTATGGAGTTTGTTTGCAGTGGCTGGAGGTCCTGGCACATCCAGTCTCTCTGCTTGTCTCTCTTCTCTCTCTGCTTGTGAATAAATAAATAAATACATTAAAATTTTTTGTTTGTTTTTTGTTATGGCTGGGGAGATGGCTTTGTGTTTGGAGATGCTTGCTAATAAGGCCTGCTGGCCTGGATTGATTCGCTAGTACCTGCATGAGCCATCTCCCCAGCTGTAAAACAGTGAGTCAACTAACACTGGCAAATTAGAGCTAATAAACCTCAAGTTCCACCCCTAGCAACACACCTCCTTCAGCAAGACTCCACCTCTCAAATTACCATCAACTGGGGTCCAAGCATTCAAAACACATGAGTTTATTGGGGGCATGTGATTCAAAATACCACATTCTGCCTCTGGCCCCCATAAACTGATGCCTATCTATAATGTAAAATACAATGCTTTTAACCCAACTTTAAAAGTCCCCATAGTTTTTAAAGTCTATCCCAACATTGTTCAAACATCCTCAGAGTCCAAGGTCCCTTAACTGTGAGTCTGTAAAACCAAAGATACATAATGGCAAGAATAAGCACTCACATTACAAAGGATGGCATTGCAAGGAAAGGCTGAACCAATGCAAGATGTAAAACAAAGAGGGAAGACATAAAACCCAGCAACTCTTTGTTCGGCACCTTTAACCAGTGACAAAATTCCTGGGGTTCCAATTCTGCCCCTCCAGCTGAAATGTTCACATTCTAGGGAAAACCCCTATCCCTCGCCTGCAGCTTTCCTTGACAGTTGTCCTATAGTCTTGTTATCTCTAAAAATTCTGGAGTCTTCACTACAACACATAGTTCACTCTCATGACTACATCGGGTCTTCACACAGGGTCTCCCAACAATCCTGACTCATTGCCCAGTGGCCATTTCCAAAAAACAATCTGCTTTGCAAATCCAATGACCTTTTCTTTCCTTCATTTGTTATACTCCCATAGTATCACTTAGGCTACAAAATTTGTTAATCCAGGGAGGAATAAAGCCAACTTTGAAGAGTAGTACAACTCCTTCAACATTCAGGTCTCCTAATTTTCAAAAGAGTCAGCATTGTTTCTGCTGTCCCAGTGCAGAACAACTCCTCTAATCTCAAGGTTGTATTCTCAATCAGTTGCAGCTGAATGGAGCTGTTATCTCTAGCCAGAGGTACTCATTTCTTTATGTGCCATATCCTTCTGCTTATACTAGTCTATTTTTTTTTCTAAAATCAACCCTGTTTAATTCTCACCACACAAGCAGAATGCAGCAAGCTCCTTGCACACATACTGCTTCTGGCTCAGACCATACAGAGCTCTTTCTTAACCTCATAAGGTAAGCCTGCACAGTCTATAGTTCTTTCCATATTTAGATCTTTCAACTCTGACCAGAATGGTCCATCAAACTGTTCACAGCACTGCAAGGCATCTCATAGGCCAAGGTTTCAAATCCTTCCACATTCCTTCTGCACATCAGTTCCACAAGGTCAGTAGTCCCATAGGTTTCTAGCAGCAATGAACCTACATCAGTGGTACAGATTTTCTGCTGTAGCCACTTTCATGTTGCTGGGACAAAGCACCAGCCAAAATCAGCTGATTAGAGGGAAATTTTTATGTTTGGTTTAGAGCTTTTCAGGGAAGCTCCATCACTGCAGGCGAAAGCATGGCATGAGCAGGCTAGACTTCACCCCTGCCACAGCAGATGGAAGGCAGCTGCAAGACAGCCAAATTCTTCAAAGGGGCCATTACACTTCTGTGCCTCAGAAACAGTTCCTCTAGCAAGGCTCTGTCTCTCAAATTGCCACCAGCTGGGGACTAAGCATTCAGAACACATGAGTTTATGGGGACAGTCTGTTTGGTTTTATTTTCCATTTTAAAATCCAGAAATTTGGATTTTTTAAAGCATTGATTTTTTGGAGTTCCTTATATATTTTAAATAGTTGCTCCTTATATGTACAGTTTATAGTGTTTTATTTTTCCTTTCTGTAGGTTGTCTACACTCTGATAATTGTTTTCTGTGGGGAAGTGTTTTCATTTATGCATTCCCACTTGGCTAATTTTGTTTTTGTTTCCTGTACTTTTGTGAACTTGCCTAAAATTTCTGTGTCCATTCTGTTGCCTGAAGTGTTTATGAGTGAGAAAGCCTTTGGGGTTTATATTTTTTTATAATAGTTTTATAGTGTCAGATCATACAGTTAAGACTTTCATTAGTTGTATTGATTTTTCTGCCTGGTGAGTGATAGGTGCCTGGTTTCATTCTTCCATATGTGAGGAATACTGTTTTTTATCACACCTGCAAATGATTACAGATTTGGCAGGTATGCAACAAACTTATTAATATTGCTTAGGTTTGACAACTTTGAAAATCTATAATTTTAGACCATCTGTTTCTTTATGAAAATGTTTAAATAAATAAAATTATACTATTTTGTTACAAGTGCCATTCCCAAACACGTGTGAGTCATGAAAATTTGAGGATATGTTAGTTACTTTTCTTTTTGCTGTTAAGATGAAATTCCTAATAAAATCACCTTAAGGAAGGAAGGGAGGATTTATTTTGGCTTACAGTTTGAGGGTATAGTTCATGATAGTAGAGAAGCTATGGCAGTAGGAGTAGGTCATATTGCATTGATAGTCAAGAATCAGAGAGATGAATGATGGTGTTGAGCCAGCTTTCTCTTCTGTATTTAATTGGGGAGCTCTGCCTTTGGGATAATGCTGCTTACATTAGGATGGGTCATCTTAGCTCATTTAACCCATTCTTAAACTCCCTCACAGACCTGCCTAGCTTGATGGTGATCCTGTCAGGTTGACAATCAACATTAACCATCATAGAGAGTAAGGTACTTCTTTCTTGCCTAAACTTGGAAATTGGGAACCATTTCACTAACCTTCAAATGGTGACAAAGCAAGAAACCTGGCAGAGTTTGGATGTCACAAGAGGTGAATATCCACTGAGAGGACAGCAGTAACAAGTGACTACTTGGAGATTAAATAAGAGCAGAATCTTTGGGACTTAATCTACTGTATTAGAAGGCAGGATATAGTCAGTTAATGAGTGAGTGGGTTGTGAGGAAGAGGAGATAGCCAACACATCTTACCAAGCAGTTTTGTTGTGGATAGGAGAGAGTATAGCAGATCACTAGACGAGAAGTAAAAGAAGAGAAACTGATGAGTCAGGTGGCTGAAAAGGAAGAGGAACACAAGGAAATTAGAGAAAAGCTGGTAGATTTGACTTTATAAAGAAATAAATGTGGTTCTGAGCTGTTCTCATTCTCATTTGGTCATGTTCCCTATATATGGTTGTGTCTTACTCTGTTGGGACTATTTTAACAGTATAAATAATGTAGGTTCATAATAGCATGAATTTATCACAGTCCTGTGGCTTGGGACATCTAAGCTAAGATGTCATTGGATTTGGCATTGGATATTGTCCACTTTTTCATACGTATTTACTTTGATATTTATATGGGTGGTGTAAGTGATACTGGAGGCTAGGTGAGAGGGCACCTGATGGGGAATTCTCAACAAAGTGGATCCAAAAGCATGGTACAAAGCAAGAAAGGAGTTTGTATATGATAAAGCTAAAGGACATCAGGTTTCCTGAGCCCTGACTTCAGAGGTACTGGTATGGGCTCCAGGATTAGTCAGCGAAGCTGTACAGGTATCATGCTGGGCAGTCTTTGTCAGACTGTCCTCTGCTTGATTCCTCTGTCAGGACTAGTTTTCAATGCACTAGAGAAGTCCTCCCCACCTGGTGACATGACTCACCTTACATCTTGAGGTCATTGTTCCACCCTAGAGAATGCAGGCATACTGTGAGATAATGTTCTTTCAACGTCTGCCATTTCTTGGCAAGCTCAGGGCAATGACTGGTGGACGGACAAGAATCAAGAAGTCAAGGGGTCTGCTAGAACTGAAAGTTAAAATGTCACACAACCCACTGTTAATAGGAGTAGTAAATGACTGTTGAAAGACAAACTCTGACCAGTGTTCTGTTAATTTTCTCTGAAACATTCCTGCCCCCTGGTAAGAGAAGGGATGGATGCTTAGAAGACTCTCCCACATGCTCTGTGAAGTTGCCTGCAAGTTTTGCAGTGTGCTCCAGAGATGCTGTTCAGTAATGCAGTTGCTTCCTATAAAAGAATAATACCCATTTTGCTTCTCAGTTTCTGTATTTCAGAAGTTTTCACCATAGTATGTCTAGGTTCTCTGGTCAGAAATTCAAGAGGCTGAAATTGAGGTGTGGTCAGGCTAAATTTCAATCTGGATCTCTTAAGTTTTCTTGCTATATCACTTGAACTTTTGGCAGTTTAGTATCTTGTATTTGTAAGGCTGAGTTCTGTTTTTTTTACTGAATAAGTCAGTTTATTAAAATAATTGACTTAGGCATCTGCAGTGGAGACTTCAACCTCCACTCCTGGCTCAGTGCTGATGGAAGTGATCTGCTTAACCATCTCAGAATCAGTGAGTCACTTGTGGATTTTCATCTGGAAGTGATCCTGTCTTGGAACCTTCACCACAGGTGTTTTCCTTGTAGTTAATTCTCAGTGTCTTGGTGGGCATGTGAACTGGTCCTTTCACTTTGAGGTTCTTGTCCTGGAGTCTCTGAGCAAGTCATTATACACCTTCTCCAGAGACTTCACATTGCAGCTGGTGAGGATGCTGCAGATTCTGTGAATGGCCACCTAGGGTTTCACGGGTGTCTTCCCAGTGTCTTTAAAGGCCATTGATGAGGTGCAGCTTCCTGACAGACAAAATTCCTCAGCAAGAATGAACAGCAGTGAGTCAGGAGCAGGAGTGCACTGAAGCTCTCTGTACCTACAACCACATCATCTCAGAAAGCTGTTTTTTTTTTTTTTTTTCTGGTTTAAACTTGCTGTGTATGTTGATTTCTGTTCTTTGAGGTTCATCCCACATTCCAGTCCACTTCATAGGATGACCTCTTTGACATTTATTATCTTTTCATATTATCACCAGATTATTTCAGGTTTGCCTAGGATAGTTTCTCTTTTAACCTTCTCAAAGTGACCTAAGTAGGATTTTCACCTGCAGATATTTGCCATACATGTTAGCATAATTTCATTGACATCACAAATCTTTCCAATAATTTTAGAATAGAATTATGTAAGAGTGTGATTCATTGGGGGTTATTTTAAAATTTTGCTTACCAAGTAAATAGGCTGAACTTTGAGATATTTTTCATAGTTTTAAATTGTGGCTTATAAAATCAGTGTAAACAAGTATGATTTACAGGTATGATAGAAACATTCTTTAATACATTTATCAATGACTGAAATGCAAGCGACAATAACATTTGTGTCAGAGTTTAGAAAAGCAAGACCACAAGAAGATGAATATATTCTTCTGTCTCTACTTATCTGCCATTTACTTGTTAATCAGTTTTCATTTGTCTGGATTTGTTACAAGGTCTTGACCTTACGCAGTGGTTAAGTGGTCTCTGAGAGCCTATGGCATTCACAGTGGTCCTGCAGTCTGTGCTCTAGGGGAAGAATAAGAAAAAGCAGATTCTCTGACTAAAAAACCGTCCTGAGGGTGATTTTAAAGCTCATAAGTACTGAATTGTACAGTGCTGACAAGATAGTTCCCAAAATAAGTAGTTGGAAATAATAAGAATCATTTTAAACAGCTCACTTATCTTACAGTCTCGGGATACCCATTAAACTACTGTAGAAGCTTGGAAGAATAATGATATTCTCTTTTCCATGGGGCAAATGAACAGTTCAGATTAAGAATGAAAGTGAACAGATTTTAATTTTGCCTATAGTTGTCTGACAGAACATACTTTTAAAACGGATTTTGTTTTTAAAAAATATTTTATTTCTTTGCGTGTGTGTAAGTATATGAGCAAGCTAGGGCCTCCTGCCACTGCAAATGCACACCAGATGACCAGATGCTAATGATACTTTTTGTTTCCAAAATTTCTTTCCCTCCTTCCCTCCTTCACTTCCTTCTTTCCTTCTCCTTTTTCTTATACTAAGAACTTAGAGAAATATTTTCCTTCTTCCTTCCATTATAGGATAAACTATATTATTCTATTAGTTGTACCATATATTGATAGAAAAAAAGTGTTTCAAAGATTAGGTTCAAACTCTTTTCTTTTTTTATAGCTGATACTTTAAATCTTTATAAGCCTTATGTGGTGGTTTGCATCAGTTTGGTAAGTGGAGCCTTATTGGAGGAGGTATTTTATTGCGTGGGCTATGGAGTGTTATAGCCAGCTAGCCATTGTCAAAACTCAACTCAGCACACCCTTGCTGCTGTCTTTCACCTGCTGTGACCAGAAGTGATGCCCAACCTCTGCTCATGCCATGCTTCATTAAGTTTCCTCTGGAGACTGCAAGGTGAAATAAAGCTGCTTCTGGTGTGGTGTTTTGTTTCAGCAACAAGGATTTAACAATAATACCTTGTAACAAATGTGCTCTAAATTTGGCTTATTTTCACAGAGAATATTAGATGCCCAAGTTGGGACAGCCATATTATCTGTAAGATATTTTACTAGCTAAAAAACCTTATCGTCTCTTTTTAAATGTTTTATTGACAACTACCATAATTATAGACTATATACCATGACCATAGTCCACATCTACCACCCTTTTCCCTTTTCTCCCCTCCTGAATCCACCCCCACCACTTAATCCCTTCTTTCCAAGTAGTCTCTCTTATTTTGATGTTATCGTTTTTTCTTTTTCCTCCTAGAATACAGGTCTTGTATAGTTGGCATTAGCCACTGTAAAGTAATGCATACCAGAGCCCCATTGTGTCTGGAAGACAGTTCTGCAAAGCATTCCTCCACTTTCTTTTGCTCTTATGTTCTTCTTACCACCTCTTCAGCAATGCTCCCTGAACCTTGGAGGGTGTGATAGAGATGTCTTACTTAGTGCTGAACACTAAGTTCCCTGTCACTTCTCAGCACATTGTTGAATTTTGAGTGACCCCAGTGGTCACTTCCATCTGAAAAGATAAACTTCTCTAACCAAAAATGAAAGTAGCATTAATATATGGTTCTAAACATAAGTGTTCAGAGGGAAGTTTGGTGGGCATAATATATCCATTTAGCCAGACAATAGTACACAGTAGTAGTTTCCCCCTGAGGGCTTATGAACTTACCAGCCATGGGTTTTGATAAGGTTTTCAGTACAAGGCATAAATTCCTTCCCACAGAGTGGGCCTCAGATCCATTTTGAGAGTAGCTGTTTTCTCCCATAACAGGTATGCCACCTTTGCAACAGTTGGTATATTTGGCATGGCATGGCCTGGCCACCCTTACAGCTTGCAGGGTCCAGTGCTGGATAAGAACTTTGATGACATTTCTTTCCCAATAGGCTGCATAGCTCCTTCAACCTTCTGACAGCTAGTTAGCAGGGAGCAGGCTTCCAGTTTACCTCCTGCTTGATTTCTCTGTTCCCTGCAGCCCAAGCATGTGAAGTCTTCAGCAATAGGGTCTTACCATATAGGTCTGGTGAGCAACCAAGAGCCTTGACAATAGCCTGTAATGTTTTGACATCGGGTGATGCCCTGACTAAAAAGTTGATGGAAGATATCCCAAAATTGTTACTGAATTTTTTTTTTTTTTTGTAACAATCTATGGTTTCTGGGCATAGAGTTTTCCACCCTCATAGAGTACTTCTGCCCAAACATACACACACATACATTTTCTCTCTCTTTCTCTCTCTGTTCCTTCTCTCCCTATACATGTATTCATGTATGTAAATACATATATATATATATATATAATTTAGCTAGTGAAGAAGTAGATTTTCTATGGCTTATTCCTAGCACCTTTAATTTGATAGGAGTTGAGTATTCTCTGTGTCCAACTCCTTCACCTTTGTGTTGGTACCATGTTCACCAAGAAAGCAGTACTCTTGCTTATTTCCCCCATTACTCCATGGTTTCAGCTGGGCCCTGATGAGGTGTGATGGGCTGATTCTCTCCTCAGGTTATGCGTCCATCTAAAAAAGGGAAGTAAATTCTCCAACACAGAGAGAGGTCAGCCCCAGGTAAAGGGGATACTCATTATTATTTTAGAGAAAATTTCATAGGTGTAGGCTCTCTTGCAGCCCACAGTTGGTGGTAGCTTGATATTAGAGAGTGGGCTTGGTTTTGGATATGGTTCTGACTTGTTTCCCAGTTCAAACTATGGGTTTTGTTCCACTGAGCAGATCTGTTAGCCAAATCAAGAACAGTTGGTTGCCCACCATGGCTGTGCGCCACTATTGCACTTGAGCATCACTTCAGGTTGTTTGCTGCTGAGAAGCTTAAATCACACATTGTTTGGACAGTGGTTGGTCACTTTCCCACAGTCGCTCATGTAGCAACTTCTGGCACTAGACAAACTAACTGTCTGGACTGACTCTCTTCCACATTCCAGCCATATCACTCCATATTCTGTACCAAGAGCATATGGTGTCTTTGGCAGTAGGGTCTTACCATTAACCTTTGGTGGGTCATCAAGTACTCTGACAGAAATCTCTCTTCTTTTGGCAAATCTTGTAGGTCTGTTGATCAATAGCTCATTGTGGATGTTAACCGCATGCTGGTAATGGGAGTTACATGCCAGCGCCAAGGGAAAAGAAGGAAGAAAAAGATAGGTAATATAGAAGAGAATGAGAGAAGAGGTAAAGAGAGAGAAGCAGGAGAAGCTTAAAGTTAGTCCTCATCATACCCTCTCCTGGGCCCTGTGAATCAGGTGTTGCCTTTAAGGACTTGATGAAGGTTCAACCTTTTAGTATGTCTTTTAGGATATAGGATGTTATGGTGCCATTTCCATTTGTGTCCAGTTTTGTGTTCCCTCCCTCTTAGCTTCCCCTCCCACTCTACCCTCCCTATTGTTCGGTCCTGGAGATTCTTATTAGGTCTGTCAGCATGTCAGGCAGATTCAGGTTAGGTGCCACAGATGAGTGAGACCATGTGAAAATTATCTTTCTGTGATTGGGTGAGTTTGCTGAAAATGATCTGTTCTAGGTTCGACCATTTTTCTTCAAATTGCATTGTGTCATTTTTCCGTAGTGCTGTGTCAAATGCCATCATGTAGATAGATATTTGTCTAATGATGGACATCTGGGTTGATTCCAGTTCTTAGCTATTATGAATTGAGCAGCTATAAACATGGTTGAGCAAATCTTTCTGAACTGAGGCATGGAGCTTTTAGGGTAGATGCCCAGTAAGGGAATAACTGGGTCTGTTGGTACCTACCTCTATAGTCATCCTTTTTAGGAGTCTCCATATTGCTTTCCATAGTGGTTGTACCATTTTACATTCCCACCAACAGTGAATGAGGGTTCCTATTTCTCCACAACCTCACCAGAATTTGTTTTCATTAGACTTTTTAATGTTTGCCATCCTTACTGGGGTACGGTGGAATCTCATAGTTGTTTTAATTTATATTTCCCTGATGATTAGGGATGTTGAACATTTTCTTAAGTGTGTGTTTGCCATTTGTATTTCTTCCTCTGAGAACTCCGTGGACAGTTCTCTGCCCCATTTTGTAAGTGAGTTGTTTGACTTTTATTGTACAGGTTTCTGAGTTCTTTGTAGATTTAGGCCTCTGTCACTTGTATAGCCAGCAAAAGTTTTCTTCCATTCCATGAGTAATCTATTGGCTCTGCTTATTGTATGTTTGTCCATGAAAAAAATTTTCAGCTTCATGAGATGCCAGTGGTTGAGTGATTGTTTCATTTTCTGAGCTACTGGGGTTTTGTTCAGGAAGTTTTTTCTCACTCCTATATCATGGTAAGTTTCTCCTATTTTTTCTTCCAGGAGTAGCAGAGTTTCCAGTTTTATATTGAGGTAATTGATTCATTTGAATTAGATTTTTGTGCATGGTGAGATATGTGGGTCGAGTTTCATTTTCCTGCATATGGTTATCCAGTTTGTCCGGCACCACTTGTTGAAGAAGCTTTCTTTTTTTCCAGTCTACATTGCTAGAGTCTTTGTCAGATATCAAGGAGCTGTAGTTACTTGACCCAGAGTCTGGGTCCTCCATTCTGATCCATTGGTCTATAATCCTGTTTTTATGTCAGTACTATGTTGTTTTTATTACTATGGCTTTGTAATATAGCTTTAGATCAGGTATGGTGATGCCTGCAGAGGTGTTTCTTGTGCTGAGGATGTGCTTGGATATCTGGGGCCTTCTGCCATTCCATATGAATTTTGAGATCATTTTTTTTCTATCTCTGTGAAGAAAAATGTTGGGATTTTTATTGGTATTGTATTAAGTCTGTATATTGCTTTTGGTAAGATTGCCATTTTCACATTGTTAATTCTGCCTATCCAGGAGCATGGGAGGTCTTTCCTTTTTTCAAGTTCTCAATTTCTTTATTGAGTGTTTTTATGATTTCATTGTAAAGGTCTTTCACATCCTTGGTTAATGTTATTCCAAGGTATTTAATTTTTTTGTCACTATTGAAAATGGGACAGTGTTACTTATTTCTTTCTCTGTATCTTTGTCTTTTGTATATAGAAAGGCTACTGATATTTGTGCATTGATTTTATATCCTGCTACTTTGCTGAAGGAGTTAATCACCTTTAAGCATTTTGAGAAGGAGGTTCCTGGGTCACTTATGTATAGAATCATGTTGTCTGTGGATAGGGCTAATTTAACTTATTCCTTTCCAATTTTTATCTTTTTTATTTCATTCTCCTGTCTTATTGCTTGAGCTAGAACTTCCAGTACTATGTTGAAGAGCAGAGTGAGAGTGGACACACCTGTCTTGTTCCTGATCTCAGTGGGAATTCCTTCAGTGTCTCCCCATTAAGTATTATATGGCCTTTAGGAGCTTTATATATAGGCTTTATTATGTTGAGATATAAACTGTCCATGTCTATTCCCTCTAGTGTTTTGATCATGAAGTGATGTTGTATTTTGTCAAAGGCCTATTCTGCATCTGTCAAAATGATCATGTGGTTTTTGTGTTTAAACTTATTTATGTGGTGTATTAAATTTGTTGAACCACTCCTGCATTCCTGGGATGAAGCGTACTTGATCAAGGTGGATAATGCTTTTGATGTGTTGTTGAATTCTGTTTGTGAGGATTTTGCTCAGGATCTTTGCATCTATGTTCATCTGGGAAACAGGCCTATAGTTTTCTTGTGGCATATGTGCTTGGATTTGATATTAGGGTGATACTAGCTTCATAGAAGGAGTTGGGGAGCTTTCCCTGTTCTCCATTTGTATGGCACAGTTTGAGAAAGATTGGTTTCAGGTCTTCCATGAAGGTTTGATAGAATTCAGCTGAGAAGCCATCTGTTCCTGGACTTCTTTTTAAGAAGGTTTTTGATAACCTTTTCAGTCTCAGTAGGTGTTATAGGTTTGTTTAGGAGATTAATCTGCTCTGTGTTTAGGTTTGGTAGGTGCTATGTGTCCAGGAATTCATGCATTTCCTCTAATTATCCAGTTTTGTGGAATAGAGGTTTTTGAAATAAGTCCTGATGATTCTGCCAATCTCACTTAACGTTCTTTGTGATCTCTCCTTTTTTTATATCTGATGCTGATAATTTGAAGCGACTTTTTTTTTTTTTGCTTGATCAAATTGGCCAGTGGTTTATCAATCTTGTTTATTTTTTCAAAGAAGCACCTCTTTGTTTCATCAGTTGTCTTGTTTCCAATAATTAATTTCTGCTCTGCTCTTAATTATTTCATTACATATGGAGCTTTTTGGATTGGATTCTTCTTGTTTTTCCAGGGCCTTTAGTTGAATGGTTAGGTGATTGATTTGGTATTTGATCTCTCTTTCTTTGTCACGAAGGCATTTAGTGCTGAGTTTTCTCCTGAGGACCACCTTCATTGTATCCCATAAGTTTTGGTATGATGTCCTCATTGTCATTCATTTCTAGAAATTTTGCAATTTCATTTTTTTATTTTATCGACTACCCATTTATTGTTTAAAAGTGTTTTGTTCAGTTTTCAGGAGCTGGTGGAATTCCTGATGCATCTTTTGTTGTTAATTTCTAGCAAGATAGCATTGTGATCTGATATCATACAGGAGATTATGTCGATCTTCCTAAATATATGGAGGCAGGTTTTATGACCCAGTATATGATCTATTTTAGAGAAGGTTCTATGGGCTGCTGAGAAGTATGTGTAATTTGTGGATTTGGGGTAGAATGGTCTATAGATGTCTGTTAGATTTAGTTGATCTATGGTTTTGTTGAGCTCTCTTACTTCCCTGTTAATTTTCTGTTTGGGTGATCTATTTATTGCTGATAGTGGAGTATTGAAGTCACCGATTATGATGGTGTTGGTGGTTATTTCTGTTTTGTTGTCAAGTAGGTTTTGTTTTATGAATTGTGGTGTACCTGTGTTTGGTGCATAAAGATTGATGATTGTGATATCCTCTTGTTGGATTGTTCCCTTGATAAATAAGAAGTGGCCTTCTTTGACTTTTTTGATTACTTTTGATTTGAAGTCTATTTTATCCAATATTAGTACAGCAACTAGTAGTTGTTTCTTATTTCCACTTGCTTGGAATATTATTTTTCACCCTTTCACCCTGAGGAGGTGTCTGTCTTTAGTGGTGAGGTAGGTTTCTTGAAGTCAGCAGATTGAGGGGTCTAATTTTCTGATCCACCTTTTTAGCTTATGTCTCTTGATGGGTGAATTAAGGCCATTAATGTTCAGGGTAATAAGTGTGAGGTTTGATTTAATTCCTGCCATGTTGTGGAAGTTTATATGGTTTTGTGTTTTCTTGGACTTTGTACTTTTTTTGCCTTCTCTGAGTTTGGTTATTGTGATCTGCTTCTTTTTTGTAGGCACTTGAGGTTGGTTGTTTGATTCTTCTGTGTGGAGAATTCCCTGAAGTACTCTCTGTAAGTTTGGCTTTGTGTTCATATAGTTTTAAAGCTGAGCTTTAGCGTGGAAAGTTTTCCTTTCACCATCTATTATGAGGTATACTTTTGCTGGATAAAGTAGTTTGGGTTGGAAGCCATAAGTTCTTAGATTTTGTAGTGTTCCATTCCAGGCCCTTCTGGCATTCAGGGTTTCCACTGAGAAGTCTGAAGTAATTTTGATGGGGTTACCTTTATATGTAATGAGTTATTTCTCCTAAGCTGCTTTTAGGAGTTTCTCTTTGTTATCGATGTTAAGAGTCTTTATGATAATATGTCTTGGAGAATTTCTCCTTTGGTTCAGTCTGTTTGGAGTTCTGTTAGCTTCTTGTAACTTGATGGGACTTTGTTTTGTGAGAGTGGGAAAGTTTTCTTCTATAATTTTGTTGAATAAGTTCTCTATGCCTTTTGTCTGAATTTCCTCCCATTCTGGTATCACCATGTCCTGAATACTGGGGCATTTAAGGATATCCCACAGTTCCCTCATGTTCTGTTCACAAAAGTTTTTGAACTTACTGAAATTTTTGGATTCAAGAACTGTTTCTTCTGTTTTGTCTTCCAGTTCTTGACTTTCATTCCTCCACATGGCTGACTCTATTCTTGAGAGCTTCTATAGAGTTTTGGGCTTATTCAATTTGGTTTGTATTTTGTACTGCTTTTAAAAGTATAGTTTCCATCCCTCTGTTGAGTTCCCTTTCCACAGCATTTTTTGATTTTCTTCATGCTTCTTAGAGTTCATCCTTGCATTTATTTATGTCTTCATTAAGCTTAGCTAGCTGGTTATTCAGGCCCTGTCTTTTTCACTCTCCTTCAGGTTATATACCTGTCTTTGGAGCCCAACCTGGTTCTTTTCTATTAGGTCTAATCTAGTGATAATAGCATTCATACAATTATTGGCCCTTTGCTGATTTTTGGCAAGTTCTACTATTTTCTTGGCCAGGGTTGTATTTCTTGTATCTTCACAAATAATTGATACTCTAAGTTATTATAACAGTCTCAGCATCTTTTCTGGAACTATATTTCAGAATTTTAGTGCTTACTGTATCTTTAGCAGAATGTACCTACAACACATTCTTTACAGTGTTGAGACCAAACTGTGGAATTTAAAAGCTGTTAGTTTTACTAGCATGACTTGCTCTTAGGTAAGATAAAGCAGTGATTGCTGGTATGTTTCTTTTAGTTTTTTTTTTGTTTGTTTTGTTTTTTAATTTGCGAGGAGAAAGAGAGTGAGAGAGAATGAATGAGTGAATAAATGAATATGGGTACAGCAAGGCCTCCTGTCACTGCAAATGAACCCTAGATATATGCATCACTTTGTGCCTCTAGCTTTATGTGGGAACTGGGGAATGGAACCCAAGCCAGGAGGCTTTGTGATCAAGTGTCTTTAATCCCTGAACCATCTCTCCAGCCCTGCTAGTGTATTTCTGCCATCAAATTTAAGATAATATTACTGGGGCTTAGAAGTAAATTTCAGTGGCAAGTATTATGTGGAACATAGCTATTAGCTTCATTTCATTTCTTTTTAAAAAAATTATTTATTTTTTTATTGACAAATTCCTTGTGGTAGTTTGAATATATGTCCCCCAATATATTCAGTGTTTTATTAGTTTATAGTTTGCATCTGCAATTACCTTGCTAGAGGCAATGTCACTGGGGGCTGATCTTAAGGTGTGGTGATGGTTTGAGATTCCATTGTAAAGATATGCAAAGTGTGCCTAGTAGGAGTCCCTGAAGTGTGCTGTGGTTTTTGGGCTGTAGTTCTGCTCTGAGTGCTGTGTGCCTGGTTGGCTTTTTCTCTCTCTGCTTGGCCATATGAAGACAGGCCAGCTTCTTCTGCCATTATGGAACTTCCCCTGAATCTGTAAGCTTCAATAAATAATACCCTTCCTCCATAACTGTGCCTGGTCTGGAAGTTCATCTCAGCAAACCTGAAGCTGTCTGCTAAATTCCTTAATTGTAGACAATATCCCATGGTACTTCCCCCCCCCCCCCAATTTCCCTTTTGAAACTCCACTCTCCATCATATCCCCTCCCCCTCTCAGTCTCTCTTTTAATTTTGATGTCATCTTTTCCTCCTATTATGATGGTCTTGTATAAGTAGTGTCAGGCACTGCAAGGTCATGGATATCCAGGCCATTTTGTGTCTGGAGGAGCACGTTGTAAAGAGCCCTACCCTTCCTTTGGCCCTTACATTCTTTCCACCACCTCTTCTGCAATGGACCCTGAGCCTTGGAAGGTGTGTTAGAGATGTTTCAGTGTTGAGCACTCCTCTATCCCTTCTTCTCATCACCTTGGTGCCTTCTGAGTCATCCCAAGTCACCACCATCTGAAAACAGAAGCTTCTGTAACCAAAAGTGAGAGTAGCATTAATATATGAGAAGTGCTTCCTGGGCACTCTGGTGAGCATAGTATATATATTCAGCCAGACACCAGCAGATGTTACATCCCTAGGGCTCATGACTTCCCCTGTTGTAGGTTTTCCATATCAGGGATATATTCCCTCTCATGGAGTGGACCTCCAGTCCAATCAGAGAGTGGTTGGTTTCTCCCATAACAGACATGCCACTGTTGCACCCATTGACTCATTTGACCTGGATGGCCACATTTAGAGCTTGCAGTGTCCACTGTTGAGTATCTTCACTGGTGTTTTCTCTCTTTCCTACTGAACTGCATACAGCATAGCTTTTTCCAGCTTTCTGTCAGCTGATCCATATGGAGGAGGCTTTCAGATAAGCTCCAGCAGTGACCTTGCAGCCCAAGTATGTTGAGTCTTCAGCAATAGGGTTTTACCATCTATTCCTGGTTGGGAACCAAGGGCCTCAGCAATGGCCTATAATGTTTTGGGGGTATCTGTGACCTCCCTGGCCAAGAACTCACTGGAAGGTATCCCATCCCTGGCATGGAAAATTTTCTAATAACAATCTATTGCTTCTGAGTGTTCTTATCTCAAAGGTTTTTTTTTTTTTTTTTTTTTTATATATGTGTGTGTGTGTGTGTGTGTGTGTGTGTGTGTGTGTGTGTTTTATATATATGCATGTGTATGTGTAGCAGACAGCTTCAAGTTTGCTGAGATGAACTTCCAGACCAGGCACAGTTATGGAGGAAGGGATATTTATGAAGCTTACAGATCCAGGGGAAGTTCCATAATGTCAGAAGAAGCTGGCCTGCTTTCATAGGACCAGCAAGAGAGAGAAAATACACCAGCTACACAGCACAGCACAAGTCAGGAGCTCCTGCTAGGCACACTTTGCATATCTTTACAATGGAATCTCAAACCCACCATCACCTTAAGATCCGCCCACATTGCCTCCATCAAGGTGGCTGCAGATGCAAACTATAAACTAATAAAACACTGATTATATTAGGGGCCATCTATTCAAACTTCCACAGTATGTATGGGTATGCCCTTGTTTTGATGGTTGTGTGCAGAACAGAGGACAATGTTGAGATACTGGTTTTCTCCTTCTATCTTTGTTTTTTTTTGGTTTTTCAAGGTAGGGTCTCACTCTAGCCCAGGCTGACCTGAAATTCACTACGTAGTCTCAGGGTGTCCTTGAACTAATGGCAATCCTTCTACCTCTTTCTCACAAGTGCTATGCTTAAAGGCATGTGCCAGCATGCCTGACCCTACCTTGTTTCGATATAGGATTGTTCCTGTTTCACTGCTGGGAAGGCCAGTGTAGCTGACCTACTAGCATTGGGAAACTCCTGGTTTTGTTGTCCATATCTGTAGGTGTGTTGGGATTCTAGATGTGTGTGCTACTTGTGTTCAGCTTTTTGTGGGTGCTGGGGATTGAATTTGTTTATCAGGATTCTGGAGCAAGTACATTTAACTGCTGAGTCATCTCCTCAGCCCAGTTTCTGGTCATGAATGTGTAGGCTATAAGACAACCTTGAATGTTGTTCCTCATGAACACCATCCTCCTTTTTTGAGACAGCATCTCTGATACAAAATTGGCCTCGCCCTGGCTACTTGTGCCAGAGTGGCTAACCAGGAAGCCTCTGGGATCCTCCTGTCTCCACTTTCCCAGTGTTGTGATTATAGGCATCTGTTTCCTTTATTAAGTTTTATTTTTTTAATATTTTATTTTATTTATTAGAGAAAGAGGGAGAGGGAGGGGGAGAAAGAGAGAGAGAAAGAGAGAGAGAGAGAGAGAATGGGTGCGCCAGGGCCTCCAGCCACTCTAAACAAACTCCAGACATGTGCGCCCTCTTGTGCATCTGGCTAATGTGTTCCTGGGGAATTGAACCTGGGTCCTTTGGCTTTCCAGGCAACTGCATTAACCACTAAGCTATCCCTCCAGCCCTGCCTTTTTTATTTTAAAGTGTGTTATTAGGATCAAATTCAGGTACTGAGCCAGCTCCTCGCCCTGATTGCTTACTATTGAACAGGTGGCCTTTTTACCATTTAAAATGAAGGAAACTAAATTTTTGTCCTAAGGTACATTTCTGATAACAGAAAAAGCTGGGCCTTGGAAACAGGTCATCCAGCTCCAAGCTCACCACCTATTTTCATCACATACACCTCTGAACAGGTGGAACTACCTATGTACTTTGCTCTTGATAGGTATCACAAGAATCATAGCTTTTTCTTTTTCTGTTATTTGGGGGTCTTCCCTTAGTAATGGCCACTGTAAGGCCTTTTAAAAAAAATTCACTCTTGGCTTATGACAATGGTATGGAAGATTTACAGATTAATGGTTCTGTGTTCTTGGTTAAGTTAATATCTTATTTGGTCATCATGCTTTTGTCAGTTAAAAACTAGACATGAACCAAATCAAGGATGGCTTTGAGGTTCCACATCATATCATTTTTTGAAATGAAAGAACTGAAAAATAATTCAGGTCATTAAAGGAAACTTTATTTTAAATTTCATATTACTTTAAAGAGAGCACGTAAGTTAATATTTTTAAAACTAAACAAAATGATGTCCCCACCCTGTCTTCCCACCCTAGGGGGTTAAGAGCTTTTACCATTTAATCATGAAGGCATCTTGGGCAGAAGACCACTTATTTCTACTCCCCAAACCCACTAAAAAGCCAGCAAATTTGTAGCTACTGTAATTCAGCTTCATGGGGTAGGGTGTTCTTGGGGGATAGACAGGGGTAGAGTGGAGTCCAAAGAATTGCTAGGCTTCTTTGAGGGACAGTAGCTCCAGGTTGAATGACAGACCTTAACTCAAAAACAACAACAACAAAACACACACACAAAAAATGTGAAGGAATGATAAGAAAAAAAAATACCAGATGTTCTCTGGGTCCAGCACACATGTGCATGGAGCGCTTGTCTGCACATACATGTTCATGCATCTCACACACCTCCACACACAAACACCTACAATGTCCCTCCACTTCCATAAAATTCTTAAAATTCTGCTATATATTTGTTTAAACTCTATTATTTACCTTTGAATCTTCCATAGGACCTTATCCATTATTATGCCCAAAGTTACATATTTGCCCTAAGTATTCATTTAATACTGAAAGTATTAGTAAATATTTCTCAAATATACAAGGCCTCCTTTACTTTAAATTAAATAGTACTGGAAAAGGAATCAGCTTAGGGATGTAGTGTAAATGGTACTGCATAGTAAAAAAAAGTCTGAGGTTGTCTTTATCAAATTAAAAGTATGAAAAATTTTAAATTGGTCATATTCTTAAAATTTACCTTATACTTTTATACAGTCATGGTTTGAAATCAACAAAGAATACAATTTAGTAGCTTTGGATTTAATTTAAAAAAAAATTGTGTGGTAGCATGAAATTTTTTTTTTCAGTTAATGCTGAATTTTGGAGCATGATTCTAGTTTGTTTTTTTTTTTTTTGTACTGCAAATTGAACACATGGTCTTAGGCCTGTTCTAGCCAAGTGCTGTACCACTGTAAGTACATGGAACATGATTTTTGAGCTCATTTCTGAAAAATATTTATGCTTTTACCAGTCCCCACCCCCATGGCTTCTTTAAAGTTTTTCTTTTTCTTTTTCTTTTTTTTTTTTTTTTTGAGGTAGGGTCTCACTCTAGTCCAGGCTGACCTGGAATTCACTAGTCTCAGATCAGCCTCAAACTCATGGCAATCCTCCTACCTCTGCCTCCCTAGTTCTGGGATTAAAGGTGTGTGCCACCACGCCCAGCTTAAGTTTTTAATATTATATTTTTTGATGGACCTAACCTCATCATTCTTGTTTACTTTCTCTTTTCATATGATAATCATTATAATCTTGTCACATCCTCATTTATCAATAGCTTTCCAAGTAATTTGAACAGTAGTTTCTATAAAGTTAGCTTTGCTTCTCTGTAGCTGAGGCTTGCCTTGAACTCATGGAGATCTTTTTATCTCAGCTTCCCAAGTGCTGGGATTAAAGGCATGTACTACCACCAGGCTTCTTGTTTCTTCTCTGTTCTATCATAATGATTGTCACAAGGATCAGGTAGTCAACCAAGCCATTCCCATAACAGGAAGATGGCCTTGATTGGCTTCCTTTTTTTTTTTTTTTTTTTTTGAGGTAGGGTCTCGCTCTAGCTCAGGATGACCTGGAAATCACTCTGTAGTCTCAGGGTGACCTCGAACTCTCAGCGATTCTCCCACCTCTGCTTCCCGAGTGCTGGGATTAAAGGCATGCACCACCACGCCTGGCTCTGATTGGCTTTTGAAATGAAGGTTGTGCTTTCCTTTTCTCCGTCACTTACGCCACAGAAAAATGGTGTCAGGGAGTGAAGCAGAAATACGAAAAGGAGGTTGTCACTTATTAAATAGTGAAGTACTAATCTGTGCCAGTTTTTGTTTTAGGTGCCATCATTCATTCATCGGACATGTAGACATTGTGCTCCTGTGTCAGTAGCTGGAGGGAACCTTGACAACAGCATTGTGGGCAACCCTAAAACCAGGTTTACCTTTGTCCATTTTGTTCTGTAAACTTGATCGTCCACCCTTTCCTAAACAACATTCAGCTTGGCTGATGTTCTTTATAATTCCTGGCCTTTTGATAAATATGGAAGAATAATTATAGTTTCTTCTAGCTTTCATTAATAGTATCATTCAGGGGCTAGATAGATGGTTCAGTGGTTAAAGCCACTTGTAAAACCTGATGGTCTGGGTTTAATTCCTCAGAACCCATGAAAAGTCAGGTGCATGCCCTGGCACCCATTCTCTCTCACTTTCTGAGATAAATAACTAAAAATATTAAAAAAACTATAGTCTAGAATCAAAATATCTGATTTTTGAATTTGGGTAAAATCTTCTACATTTTCATGCTTTTTCTAGTGGAAATTACCTTGTGCTTTATTTTTTCCTTCTCATATTCCATTTTCAGTATTAGTCTGATGATATTTGGTGGGCATTTTGATTAATTATTTTTTAGTAATTCAGAAAGGTATAACTCTTGTAATTGTTGCAGTGTAGACTTTAGAATAATAGTTTTGTCAAATGTCTATATGATTACTACCACATTAGTGGAACAAAATTTGAGAAATTACAAAAGTGCAATGACTTTTTTTTTTTTTTTGAGACAGGATGGCAATCATTCTGTCTGTCTCAGCCTGAGTACTGGGATTGTGTATACATGAGTCACTGTGCCTGTCTGACTTAGTTTTCAAATTATCTAAATATGATTAAGAATATGTGAAGCAAGTTCATTGGTACTCTTGCAATTACATTGATGAAAATGTCTTTGAGATGCTTCTATATTTGGAATAGTGAATATATTAAGGTAAACAACTTAATTCTTTGAGTCACTCATCTGCTGCACTGTTCTATTATCATTCATGTGGTTTCCTTAGTACCCACTGGAAAAATATATAGGTAATTTATTTACTGTAAATTTATACTAATTGAAGTATGAATCAAAGGAAATTTCACCATATGAATTTGCAATAATAAATTATAGTATAATGATAATGAAGCCACATAACATGCATAATGTTATTTAACCCATCTCAGAATATCTGTGTAATTATCCTAACGTCTGGACCTGGGCAAAGGCAATAACTTATGGCCAGAAGGAGTGAGCTATCTAGAAAGAGGGTGACTATATAATATATCATCCAAACCAGGGTACTGGGAGTGGAAGAGAAGGTGCAATTAATAATTTAGCTGAGATAATAGGAATAAGGTGAGACTGTTCTTGGGCTAACTCGGACATCTAGCCACCAGAGTCAGAGGTGGGAGAGAAGGGGTTTTATAATTAATATACAGTCTAATATATTTTTGTTGATCAATAAAAACAATTTCAAGGAATCTCAGTTGAAAATTTCTCTGTTTTGAAACATGTTTGATATTTGTGATTCCTTACCTAGCACAGACCCAGAGTTCAATATGTTATACTTATTGTTTTAGTGTTACTCATTTCTATGATTTTTACTTTTTTTTCTTTTTTGAAGAAGGGTCTTGCTGTAGCCGAGAATGACCTGGACTTCACTATGTAGTCTCAGGGTGGCCTTGAATTCATGGCAATCCTTCTACCTCTGCCTCCCTAGTGCTGGGATTAAAGGTGTGCTCCACCATGCCTGGCTCTGATTTCTACAATTTTTAAGTGCATATTTTAAAAGTTTGTTGTAGTACTCCAGTCTTTTCATAAATTAAGGAGTTTTTTAAAATTAAAAATGAAATAAAGTTTATATTCAAATATTTATGAAACTAAATTTTTGATTGTGTATACAAAGCTTTGGTGGAAAATGTGCTTAGAGGGCCAATAGGTGTAAGGAAAGGTCCCTGTGTTACTATTATTCATGCATGGCTTGTAGCTCATCTCATCACAGTATAAACTCTTGGTTAATTTTTTCAGTATAGTAATATAATTATGTATCTGCTTTTGTAACATAATTTACATTAGAAAACCCTGTAACCTAAATTTTAGTGCTTTTTATGTTAAAACAACATTATTTTATAAAGTGTTTTATTTATGTATACACAGATAAACATATTTAATTGAATGGTGGCCAGTTTTTCTAATGATATTTGATAGAACTTTTATGTATTTTTAATTTTAATATGCTGTATCTATATTTATAGCATAAAACTGCATAAATTCAAATAGAGGAATATGAGCTTTCTTCTCTCTCTATCTTTGTTCTCCTGTGTTGAAAGAATTTGGAAGAAGACATTTAAAAATGATTTAAGACATAATTACATAGACTTAATTAAAACAGGCAATATATTTACATATAGTTGGCATGTTCCAATATAATAGACTAATCTTAGTTACTATTTATTAATTTCCTGAAATACACTATCTCCTAAGTGTTTTGTTTATGTAATATTACTGTTCCACACAGCCCTAATAAGGTTTTTTGCTTCTTGTTTTAAAATATGAGGTTATGGGGCTAGGGAGATGGCTCAGTGGTAAAGGAACTTGTGTGCAAAACCTGCAAGCACCCATGTAAAGCTGGATGCAATCTGAACCTCACATTTGCAGAGGCAAGAGAACCAGTCTTGGAACACAGAGCATAGACACCTTGAGGTTGTCCTCTGATCTTCACACGCATGCCTTAGTACATGCATGTGCACACACACATGCACACGTGCACATACACTACACAAAACAATTAAAAATCAGTTAAAACAAAGATAAGGTCAGTAAATAAAATACAGCTTAGGTGATTTTCCCTGAATTATAGAGTGAAGAATTGCACCATCAGAGCTCTTCTCATTTTACTGCACCTCTCTCTGTGAATGTAAATTTCTATCTCTGGGGATTGGAAGGTGTAGTGCCTAGCCATTTCACTCTTGAAATTATTTTTGTGTTCTTAGGTCTCATAGTAAACCCTTTTGTAAACTTTGCATTTGCTTCAAGTTTGTTATGTTATTTCTTTTTTTCTTTTGTTTTTGTCAGGCAGGGTCTACTGTAGCCCAGGTTGACCTGGAACTCATTCAAGCCTACTTTGAGGTTGGCTTCAATGGCTATCCTCCTATCTCAGCCACTCAAGTGCTACTGATACAGAAATTTTGTGGTTCCTCTGCCAATGTACCAATACACTAATAATTTTGGGATGTTCCCAGGTCCTTGTCTTATGAATTGGAAAAATGAAATCTACAGACCAGAGACTAAGGTACAGAAAGAGTTTTATTAGGAAGGAGAAGAGAAAGGGAGTGGTTCTTAAACCCAGAATGTAAGAGAAGGAAACAAGGTGGACTAGCTCTTGTCCAAGGAAACAAGAGGTGGTTTGAGAAGCCCCATTCTTAAAAGAAGTCAAAGCTCAAGAAAGGGTTGACAAGCCAAGAACATAAGAGGAGTAGGCAAAGCTCTTGCCCAGATAGGTAAGGGAGCGGGGGGGTTGGAAGACCATGTTGAGGATCAGGTTGTGGATTTTTATGAGCCCATGGATGTGTAGCTGTTTAGCCACTTTAGTCCTGGCATTAGGTCATAATCTTTTATCAGGAATCTTAATTCTCTAGGAAGGGAGTGGAAGGTCTCCCTATGCTGTGGGAAGGTAACAGAGATAAGAAAAGGCCAAATCCTTCTGACTTTTCTGACCTGTAGTAATGTGTATTGACCTACATTTCCCCTTACAGGCCCAAGGACAAGTTCTGCAATTATTCAAGAGAAAACTATTCACTTTGAGGTCTTGTCCCTTGTGGTGGTTTGATTCAGGTGTCCCCCATAAACTTAGGTGTTCTGAATGCTATATCCCCAGTTGATGGCAATTTGGAAATTAAAGCTTCCTGGAGCCAGTGTCTTGTTGGGGATGGGCTAATGGGTATTATATAGCCAGCTTCCTCTTGCCAATGTTCGGCACACTCTCCTGTCGCTGTTTTCCACCTTATGTTGGCCAGGAGGTGATGCCCATCCTCTGTTCATGCCATCATTTCCCCTTGCCATCATAGAGCTTCCCCTCAAGTCTGTAAGCCAAAATAAACCCCCTTTTCCCACAAGGTGTTCTTGGTTGGATGTTTTCTGCCAGCAATGTGAACCTGACTGCAACTTCAGTAGCATGCTAGACTGTTGGCAGCAGGGGGTGGTGTAGAACAGTCCCCATCAGACCCAAGTTCCATTTCTGCCAAACCTGTTCTCGTGCAGGTACGAGGAGGTGGCATGTGGGATGGCATCTTTTGGTTCACTCTGGGCCTCAGTCTCTTAACTGAAACTGCCTAAAGAAACTAGCTTTCTCCCATCTTCCTTCATCACCATTTTTGTCACCCATGGTTATTGAAATAGATGAAACTTAGACCAGATATCTAATAACTTACATTTAAATGACTTATAAACAATATAACTTATTATTACAACTTGGGTTTAACTCACATTGACCCAAAAATTGTGAATGGATCTCCTCACAAATTGAGAAAAATCAACAACTAATAATAAATCTTGATCTTATTAATACTTAGTTTACCTATTTTATCTTTCTCTCTAGCAAAAAAATTGTATACTCTTTCTTTTCTTTTGAAGTAGGGTTTCACTCTAGTCCAGGCTGACCTGGAAATCACTATGTAGTCTCAAGGTGGCCTTGAACGCACAGCAATCCTCCTACCACTTCCTCTCGAGTTCTGGGATTAAAGGCATGCGCCACCACGCCTGGCTAAAATTTTGTATACTTTTAAAGGTATGGATACAGGTAAAACTTGGTAACTTCCCTGGAGAAAATACCTGCCAATAAAATTTAACACACTTGAAAATGGTTTCATTAATGAGCAAGGAAAGCCAATCAAGTCTTGCTATCTCTATTTTAAGACATTATCAGTAGTGTCTCCAGGTCTATTTTGTAGCCTCAGGGATAGAGAGTTTCTGTTGTCATTGCTCAGAAGCAAGCTGGTATGAAATTCTTAATCCTGCCACCTGTGTCTCTCCAAGTGCTGGGATTAAAGGTAGAATCTTGTGATTCTCAATAATCTCACATGCAATGTGAAGGTCTTTTATAAAACCTGAAATATAAAATCAATGATTATATAATTTTATATTAATTTTATTTTATATAATTATATAATTGAGTTTATATAATTATAAACTCAATTCAGACAAATCTGAATTACATTCTTGCTATCGTGCATGAAATTAACATTATGAGATGACCTTCTCTTGTTTTTTATGTTCTTTTTCTCTGTCTCACCTAAGTGTGAGAATTGTATTCTAACAAAGCTTTAGTGATCTTAGACAAGAGAGAAAATAGAGAACCAGAACTTTATGCTGCTTGTCATTCTCCTTTT
Source organism: Orientallactaga sibirica (assembly GCA_036365145.1). Taxonomy (NCBI): domain Eukaryota; kingdom Metazoa; phylum Chordata; class Mammalia; order Rodentia; family Dipodidae; genus Orientallactaga; species Orientallactaga sibirica. The sequence goes on along the minus strand of JAEOAD010000030.1, from coordinate 19,168,827 downwards.
CCTTATCAGAGGCAATTGGCCAATTTGCCTCAGGATAATCCTTAAGGTGTGGAAGATACAGAGCACTTAAGTGGATTTAGACTATATTATTCAAAGCATACCACCAGCCACCAACTCAGTGGGTCTGCTTCACACCTGAGAAACCCTGAGTGTAGAAAAATACTGACTTAAATGGAGTGCTTGAAACTGCTCCAACCTTGCCCTTGTAGGAGCCACAGCTCTGCTCTTTTGGCAGGGAAGGAAGTCTCTGCTTTTGAGGGGAGGCTGTTATTTAAATGCTATGTATAGATATTTTCTAGGAAAAGCTGCCACTGACAAGCAGACATGGCATGGAGAATGAGTTCCCCACAATATGCCATCTCTACACTTTCCAGGTCATCCCAAGTATCTTCCATTAGAAGGTCTAGAACACAGAAATGGCTAGTCAAGCCAGCCCTCTTCTTGGGTAGTTCTAAGTACATCTATACTATGGGATGAGGTATGTGTGTGTGACACTTTGTTCCTGGAAGGTATTCCAAACTTTTTTTGTTTGTATCCTATATCTGTCTTAGGTGAACTTAATAAAGGGAATTTGAGAACTTTATTGTCAATGTATGTTTTCTCTCCACAATGAGTACCCTTACTAAAGTGCAATAGTTACCTCCTTTCCTCTTGTTTCTCTCTCTTCCTGTGTCTCTCCCCTTCCCATTAGTCACTACTCCCAGAGTATGAAGTAATTCTCCGTTGAACAAAACAGAGTGCACTGATAAAACTCCTGTGATCCCATAGAGATGGGATGTTGCAGGATCAGAGCCAAATTACCATGGGCTACCTTTGTCCTCCCTATTCCCCTCTTAGCCATTTATTGCCCATCACTGTGCCAGACCTACCATCCTGGTAACTATCAGGGAACAAGATGAAACCTTTTTAGAATGTGCAAATTCACTACTGGCTTCCACCAACCCAAAGGCTAAGAATGTCATCAGACAGCACCTGAAGCCTGTTATTGCGATTCCCCCCCCCCCATCTGTACATGGCCTACCTGGTGTTTAGCCAGTATATTTGTATAAATACAAATGTATTTATGTATAAACGTATTTGTATAAACTTATGTTCCTGGGCCATAATCACTCATATTTGGCTCCAGAATAAACTATTTCTTGTCCTCATTGACATGAGAGCTGTGTCTTTTCCATCAAATGTTAAGTGTGATAACTATGGAAATTGCATAGCTGAAGAACTGTCAAGAGGGGGTGTTCTGTAGTGCCCTATTTCATTTCTTCTTTTTTGTTCTTTCCCTAAAATAGTATAGCACTTACGTTCTCATTGCTGGGACAAAAGACTCAATAAGAAGTAGCTTATAGGAGGCAAAAGTTTATTTTATGCTTATAATTTGGAGGTGAATTTTCATCATAGCGGAGAAGATAGGCTCATTCACTTCACACATCGGCTGAGAGCCCACAGCAAGCAGGAGCTGGCTGTCAACATCTAGTGGGCTGAACTAATCATCTCAAGGTCTGTCCCTAGAAACTGAATTAAAGTTCCTAGAAAAGGGTTGCATCTGCTGTATCTGCTTCCAACAAGGCTGGCTGGATGGAGAAAACTCCGGTGACTACAGAGAGATGGAATGTTGCAAGGTCAGAGGCAAATTTCCTTGGGCTACCTTTAGCCCCTAAATAGCCATCTGTTGCCCACTTCTGTGTCTGACCTAACATGTGACTATCTGTTGATCAAGTGCAACCTAAGGGCTAAGAATGTCATCAAATTGAAAGGGTTAATAAGTCTGAGGATTGCAGTGAGCATTGAATGAGTCACATTGAATGAGTTACTGAGACCTGCTGGCCCTGGAACAGGCTTTAACACAAAGGAAATTCTTTTGGGCTGTAAATAACTTTCCAAGCCACAGACGTATAAGGTCACCTGCTGCACAGGAACCATTGTCCCAGGCTACACAGGAACCATTTCCCAAAACCATGCAAACAGGCCAATTATTAAGAACTGGTCAAGCCAGACCTAAGAGTCATATCTAGGAAAACAAGTCAGCAAAAGAAATAGGTGTTTCAATTGCACTTTTTTTCTTTCTTCCAGCATTCTCTTCCCTGCTTGCCCCTTCTCTTTAAATATCCATTTGAGATGCATCTGAGCACCGCTGCCTCAAACTTGCAGAAGAGGCTCCGGTTTGTCACTAGTCTCTTCCTGTCCAATAAAGAACAGCCTGCTGTGGAGGGTGTATATTCTCTCCCACTATTTCTGTGTTGTGTTAGTTGGTCTCAGCACTGACTTTGGTCTAACACAGATAACATCTAAAAGCTATAGTGGAGATTTCCCTTTGCTTTGCTGTACCCCCTCTACATGATGGTCTCCATTGTATTTGAAAAGTACTTTGATTTATGGCTTTCTTCTCTTCTGTAACTATATAACTTTCATGAAATTGTTAACACATTGGAACATGGAATTTGGGGTAACCTAAATCTGTGTTCTCAGGCTATGGTCACTCATATTTGGTTCCAAAATAAACTATTTTTTATCCCTTTTGAGGTAAGAGCTCTGTCTTTTGTGTCAACACATCTCTAGCAAGGCTCCACCTCCCAAGGTCCACCAGCTGGGGGTTATAGAAGCTTAAACAGAAATGCTTGTGGTTATTAGGGACATTTACATTCAGACCACTACAGAGAGGGTTTATCAGGCCATATCTTTTCCTCAGGTGAGTTTCTCCTTTGAGCTGTTAGATTAGGACAGGTCTGAATGATAGCTGTGATTTAGAAAAGTACTCAGTGACATCTTAACCCCCTTGAGTCCTGTATAATTTTGGTGATTCTTCTAGGAACAGTGATTCACAAACCTTAATTTAAGGTTCTGATGCATACTGGTTTCAGTAAGCAATAGCTCCTAGTAGTATAGCTCCCTTGTCTCTTTCCTCTTGAGAATCTGAGTGAGTTTATGCTACTTGAGAGAAACACATCAGTCATTATTTTAAGCTATCTTTTACATTTTGCGTCAAAGTGTTTTTTTTTTTAATGTGCATATAAATCACTTAGACACATTTAGATGATCAGCCAAGTAGAATCAAGCAAGCATGCTCCCTTTTAAGCCTTCTGTTATCAAAGCTGTCTCCTGCTACCAAATTAGCTTTCCTTTTGTCATTGTATTTTAAAATTATCTTGAAAGTAAAAATAGAATTCTTTGTATTGGTTATTTTCTGTAGAATGCTTTTGATTTTATTTAAATATATTTTACATTTATTATTTAGGAAATTCTTATTATAAGATTATTAACAAAAACTGATTTTTGTCAGGTTTGGCAGGTAGGCCTGTAATTCCACTTGCTCTATAGGCTGAGGCAGGAGGATCACAAATTCAATGGTTGTTTGGGCTATAGAGTAGGTCAAGGCCTGCCATGGCAAATTAGTAAGAGGTGGTCTCAAATTGAAAGTCTAAAGAAGGCTGAGGATGTCACTCAGTGGTAAGTGCTTGTCTCACCTGACTGAAGCCCTAGTTTCAACTTATAGTACTACTACAAACAAAACACCCAGGTATTTACAAAAGGTTTTAAAAGGAAGCTGTGGTAGTTTGAATATATGGCCTCCAATATATAGTTTGCATCTACATCCACCTGACTGGAGGCAGTGTCACTGGGCAGGTCTTAAGATCTTAAGATGTGATTGTGGGTTTGAGATTTCAATCTAAAGATATGCAAAGTGTGCCTAGCTGTAGTTCCTGAAGTATGCTGTGCTGTGTGGCTTTTGTCTTCTCTCTCTCTGCCTGATCCTGCCATTATGGAACTTCCCTTGGATTTGTAAGCTTCAATAAATCCCTTCCTTCATGGTCTGGAAGTTCATCTTAGCGAACCTGAAGCTATCTGCTACAGAAGCCATAATATGAAAGCAGAAAGGAGGCTAAATTGTGGGGAGCACACAAGGGGGGCAAGGGAAAGGGAAAAAATTGTCGTGAAATAATGAAACCTTATTCTTTGTAAGGTAATTAAAAATTCAATTAAAAAGTAACAGGTGTGTTACACTGCCACTTAATGTGTACATTTAATGAGACATTTAACCAAATGTTTTATATAAATTTTTGCATATAAACATACTTAATATTTGGAACCAGTAGACATATTTTTAAATGTTCAGATCTTTTTTTTCCTTTTTTTGTTCTGTATATGTCGAGTGTGTAAACAGCACATGTTGGTACCATTCGTACCCTCCTCCTTGTCCTCTCCCCTCTGAAGGGGGACCCTCCTCCTTGGGGATGCCAGTTATACCCATGGGAATTGTGGGTTGTGCATTGTGCGGGTAGCCATCAGTTATGGAGAAGAGGCAATGTCTCTGTGCATAATGTCCAAACTTGTGGCTCTAACAATCTTTCCGCCCCCTCTTCTGCGAATTTCCCTGAGCCATGTTGGGTTTGTTTTAGGTTTTCAGTAGACATTTTTAAAAAAATACATTTTATTTATTTATTTATTTACTTATTTACTTATTTATTTATTTATTATTTGAAAGAGAAAGAGGTAGAGAGAGAATGCACACGCCAAGGCCTCCAGCGCTGCAAATGGGCTCCAGATGCATGTGCCCTCTTGTACATCTGCCTTATGTTGGTCCTTGGGAATCGAACCAGGGTCTTTGGCTTTGCAGGCAAACACCTTAACCGCTAAGCCATCTTCTCCAGTCCTTCAGTAGACTTTTTTTTTTTGAGAGAGAGAGAGGAGGAGAGGAAGACAGAGAATGGGTATGCCAGCAGCCTCTCAGCTGCTGTGAACGAAATCCAGATGCGTGCACGCCCATGTGGTCAAGTGTGGCATTGCGCCCTTGCGTCACTGCATCTGGATAAAAGTGGGACCTGGAGATTGGAACCGCTGGAGATTGGAACCGCTGGAGATTGGACCCAGCATTCTTAGGCTTAGGAGGCAGGTGCCTTATCCACTAAGCCATCTCTCCCCCCCTTCAGTAGACATTTTTAAAAGCATATTTGGTGTCTCTGTGTTGTAATTAATTAATTAATTAATTAATTAATTTACTCATTTGTAGTGCCTTATGCATCTATGCAAGTATTCTACTGCTAAGCTGTGGCACCAAGTACAAATCTGGTTTTACCAAAATTCTTTTAAATTTATTTGCAAAAAGAGAGAGAGAGAACAAGAGTGATACTGAGTATGGATGGGTGCTTCAGGGCCACTTGTCACTGCAAATGAACTTCAGATGCCTGTGGCACTTTGTGCACCTGGCTTTTATACATTCAGAGGAATAGGGTCTAGGCCACCAGGCTATATAAGCAAGTGCCTTAAACCACTGAGCCATCTTTCCAGCCCCCATTTTTCGCTTTAAGAAGGGTAAGGCTTCTTTGTAAAGTAGTCAGCATTGTATTAAAGTATTTCTTACTGAGAACTATTTAATTTTATTTCATTATTTTCTAAGTCCAGTGAAATCTTTTCATGAAACTAGTTTAAACATTGAATAATTTAAATGTATAACACAGGCATGTGTGGATATATACTGTTTTATTGTAGGAGGATGATAAATTTTCTTATTTCAAATACTCTTTTCAAGATATGCAGTAGTCTCCTCCCTCACTTGTTTTTGGCATCACTTTTTAAAATATTTATTTACTTGATAGAAGGAAAGAGGCTGAGAGAGAGAGAGAGAGAGAGAGGGAGAGAATGGGTACATTAGGGCTTCCAGCCACTGTAAACGAACTCCAGGTGCACGTACCATTTTGTGCATCTGGCTTATGTGGGTCTTGGGGAATCGAACTGAGGTCCTTTGGCTTTGCAGGCAAGTGCCTTAACTGCTAAGCCATCTCTCCAGCCCCTCATTTTTTTTCTTATTTGAGAGCGATAATGAGAGAGAAAGCTAGAGAGAGAGAAAGAGAGTGAATGGGCGTGCCAGCAGCATCTCAGCTGCTGTGGATTCCAGACGCATGTGCCCCCTTGTGGGCAAGTGCGGCATTACACCCTTGCGTCACTTTTTGCGTCTGGCTAAATGTGGGACCTGGAAATTGGAACTGGTGTTCTTAGGCTTGGCAGGCAGGCGCCTTAAGTGCCATGCCATCTGTCCAGCCTGGCATCACTTTTCATAGTTAAAGTTACTCATTGTCAGCTACAGATCAAATATATTAAGTGGAAAACTTTAGCAATAAATAATTCATTGTTTAATATTGTGTTTTAATCTGAGTAGCACCACCAATGGGCCTGCTCCTTTCTTCCCACAGTACAAGTTATTTTTTTGTCTAGCATATCCACATGGTATGTATCACTCACCAGTTAATCACTAAGTAACTGTCTGAGTTGTCATCATGGGGAAATGATAGAGACAGAGGAAGGAAAGACTGGGGTGGATGGAGAAGGAATGGATGGAAGGTCAAATTCATGTAATCTTTTACTATAGTATGATTAATATTATATTATTCTAACTTAGTAGTTATTGCTAACTTTTTATTGTGCCTAGTTCATAAATTACACCTTCATCATTAGTGTGTGTGTATAGGAAAACAGTATATGTAGAAGTCAGTGCCATTAATAGTTTTAACCATCTACTGGGTTCTTTTGGACTTATCTCTGGTGGATAAGGAAGGACTGCTGAATTTTATTGTAAATTAAACAGTGTTCGTCTCATTTTGGTAGAAATTCTACATGTTTAGATATTGAAAAAATTAATAGTATGTCCAATATTGAAATGAGTTTTAATTGAAGAAAGGATTGTAAAAGTGAATTAAAAATTTATTATTTTTTCCTTATGTATTTTATATTCTACATATTAATGCATATTGTGGTAGTTTGAATATATGTCCCCCAATATATTCAGTGTTTTATTAGTTATAGTTTGCATCTGCAATCACCTTCCTAGAGGCAATGGCACTGGGGGCCGGTTTTAAGGTGTGGATTTGAGATTCCATTGAAAAGATATGCAAATGTGCCTAGCAGGAGTTCCTGAAGTGTGCTGTGTGACCTTTTGGCTGTAGTTTTGCTCTGTGTGCTGTGGTGGCTGGTTGGTTTCTCTCTCTCTCTGCTTGGCCCTGTGGAGAGCAGGCTGCTTCTCTTGCCATTATGGAACTTCCCCTGGATCTGTAAGCTTCAATAAATAATATCCCTTCCTCCATAACTGTGCCTGGTCTGGAAGTTCATCTCAGCGAACCTGAAGCTGTCTGCTACAGTAAAGTGGTACCGAGGAGTATGGGGTGAGAAGAACCTGACCGTGTGGATATTTGTCTTTTGGAACCTTTGTTTTGGAGGAATGGGCATGGACTTGGTCCTTGCAACTGAAGATGCCTTCTGGAGTGGTAAGCCAAGTTTTATGGCCTATTCTGATGAGAGTTTGAGAATGCTAAGTGCAGACAGTATTGAACTTCGAGGCTTGGCTTATGAGCTTTCTAAGGGGAAGGAGAGACTGCAGAGGACTTTGTTGGAACTGGGCTCTGGCATAAGGGATGGCTACATTCCGCTATCCAGGCCCAGAAAGTTTGATCAAGCTTAAATTTGTAATGGACTGATATGCTTGGCTAAAGATATCGGACTGAGATTTTATGATTTTAAGCTGGAAAACCTCAAGCAAGTTAAAATTAGAGGCACTGAGACTGGTTTTAGGTTAATGGAGCTGCTATAGTCAAACACATTAGCAATCTTAAGGAAGGTGGAAGGAAGGTGGTCAGACGGCTTTACATTAAAACAATGGAGAGGATGCCTGAGGAAAGACTGTTAGAAATGCAAATTCTTGGAAAGAGCTGACTGGAGCAGGAACCTGCTTTTCAAGGCTATGATTTATTTTGTCCCTGGATTAAGAATATGGCTGTGTCCTGCACACCTGGTATTAGTTTTGGAAATATGAAAAATGCATGGAGTGGTCATGAATTGCACATGGTTCCAGGAGCCGCTGCTGAGATGTGGCATGAGGTAGGGCATGAAGACCCTCAGGAATAGGCTGCAAGAGCCTTTGGAAGATGGACCGTGGTTTGCCTGGAGACCTGAAGATGTTTTGGATATACCAGGACTGTGCAAAAGGGCTACCATGGAGTGCAGTGTTGGCATGGGATGAAAGTTTTCCCTGGCGACTCTGCCCAGCTGGAGGGGTGGAATTGGAAAACCTGGAGACGGGCAGTCTCTGTTTATATTGAACTTGAACTGCAGAAGTTTGATGACTGCTGATGCTGGCTGAGTTTGCATTGTTCTGGTCTCTCCTTGCTATTCCTTATACAGTTAAAATGTTTACTCTGTGCCTTTACATGTTGAAAGTATTTAACTTGTTTGATTTTACAGGACTATCTTAAGTTGGTCAAGACTGTGAGACCTTCTGAAATTGGACTGAATACAATTTACAATGTGTGATAGTTATAAGTCTATTGGGGGCCAGGAGCTAAATATATTGGGGGCCAGGGGCAGAATGTGGTAGTTTGAATATATGTCCCCCAATACATTCAGTGTTTTATTAGTTATAGTTTGCATCTACAATCACCTTGCTAGAGGCAATGTCACTGGGGGCTGGTCTTAAGGTGTGGATTTGAGATTCCATTGTAAAGATTTGCAAATGTGCCTAGCAGGAGTTCCTGAAGTGTGCTGTGTGACCTTTTGGCTGTAGTTTTGCTCTGTGTGCTGTGGTGGCTGGTTGGTTTCTCTCTCTCTCTCTGCTTGGCCCTGTGGAGAGCAGGCTGCTTCTCTTGCCATTATGGAACTTCCCCTGGATCTGTAAGCTTCAATAAATAATATCCCTTCCTCCATAACTGTGCCTGGTCTGGAAGTTCATCTCAGCGAACCTGAAGCTGTCTGCTACACATATTAAATAGTAGTCAATTATTACTAAAATTAATTGCAATTAAAATTTTAGATATAGAGATTGATCTAATTTTTTAAGTTTAAAAGTTATGATTACATTTTATTTTAAATTATCACTAAAATTTCCATAGCTTTTTCTAAATAAAGATTTTATATTAAAGCAATATGTCAGGGCTGGAGAGATGGCTTGGCAGTTAAGGCGCATGTCTGCGAAGCCTAAGGACCCCGGTGCAATTCTCCAAATCCCATGTAAGCCAGATGCACATGGTCGTGCATGCATCTGGAGTTCATTTGCAGTGGCTAGAGGACCTGGTGCACCCATTCTGTCTCTCTCTCCCCTCCTCCTTCTCTTGGTCTCTAATAAATACATAAATAAAATAAAGGAACATGTCAAAGTATTGGAAGAGTGAGTGAAGTACTGGCTTGCTTGGCTGTGAGAAACTAAATTTTAAGTTCATTATTAATGTGCCAGCATGTTTTTGCTAATTAGGAGCATATTTATTTTTCAGTCAAACTGTGAAACTTGAGCCAAATTAAACTTACTGTTTTCTTGGTAAATAAAAATTATACCAGTTTTTATAAATTCTTTTCTTTTGTCCCCCTCCCCCCACTTCAACCAGAGGGCTTTGCTATATTGTCCAGTCTGATCCTGAGCTCTTTGGATTATGTCATTCTCTGTTTTAGCCTCCCAAGCTGTTGGGATTATAGACAAGTGCTTGTCTCAGTGCATGGCTACTACTTTTTCAAACTTATTATTTGGACTTCTAGTTTACAAGGAGGAGAATAGATGGAGGCCCCTGCTCTCAGCTTACTCCTACTGGTATGGAACCTTTACTTCACACCCTTTGGGAAGGGCTGGGGAGAAGGGAGCTGCATTCTTTGCTTCATTTGCCAAAGAGTAGAACTTCTGCATTTCAGAGTTGGGTAGGAAGGGAATCAGTTTCTGGCTCACATGTCACAAACTTGGTGTTCTAACCAAGATTTGGAGATTTTCTTGAATAAATGTTTGTCAATTTCTTGTGTTTCTTAGGTCAACTTCTAGTGACTTTTGATGACTGCATTTTAATTATTTCTACCAGGTTCATTGGTTTTACTAGAAAAGACGGTCTGCTAAGCTGCTTTCATAACCATCCTGGCAAACTGAGTGTAGAAAGCACTCTACAGATAAATGATGCCTGTCAGATGATGAAATGAATGCAAGAGAGTCTTAAGTGACTTCACATGTGCCAATTGGCAGTGACTCTGATCTTGTTTACTTCTTCTTACTTTACCTCCACCTCATTCCAGCCATTCAGTGGCTCCTTAGCTATCATTGACATAGTATGGAAATTCACCTCTGTGATACTGTGATGATCAATTAAGTCAAACTATCTTGGGCATGGGTAACATACCTCAGTAATCTGTCTTTCTGAGACCAGGATTATTGGAGTCCAGACTGATGTGTTCCTTTCTACCACTATAGCTCTTAAATGCAATCCCAGGGCTCTGATTTTCTGCTAATGTTGTGTAGTAAATATTTAATGCTTAATTTGGTACTTAGAAATTATAAAATTCACTATAATTTTTCATTTTTCTGCTGAGCTATTTTTCATAATTATGTTATAACAGAGCAAATAAAAAGTACTTTTGTTTGAGAATGACAATGAAACTGATTCAAGTAGTAATGATTTTAAACAATGCTAAAACCTTGCCCAGTGCCCAAGGAGAAGTGGGTCCTCCTTCTCTGCCTCACTTAGACCAGCATGGGCAACAATATTGGGGGCTTGTTAAAGTGAAAATTTTTAGGCCCTGGAGACCTGATTTTCATGCTGTTAGTGTAAAACATGGTTAAAATAGAAATAATACGTTTTTCAGTTTTTTCTTTTCATTATGCCATTTGTCCTCATTATCATCTTAGAAATGAGTAAGCAGAGTTAGAGAATTTAGGTAATAGTCAATCTTCCACTGAAAGTAAGCTAATGGTTGATTCAGCATAATACCCACATTCTGATTATAATACATCTTTTGAAAAATATGGAAGAGAAAACTATTTCCATGAAGGAGCAAATGAGTATAAAATTCTCATCTCCACTGAACCCAGGGTAGGGAAGAACTCAGAGCTCAGTTTAGGAGAGATTTGCACTTGTTGGTAGGTTTCACTGTGTGGTTCCTCTCTATTTTTCATTAGCATTATACATGAATTACATCTAGCCCTACTGCTCTTTGACTAAAAGCCTCAGTCTTAGAATTTAGAAGGTCAAAGATTATACTATAAATATAGATCTTATTATGGATATTTTAATTTTAAAGTTAGTCATCCTGGATTTCCTTTTCAGTTTATCCAAGATTTTTTTTTAACTACATGTAAGAGTTGCTTATTCTTCTAATTACGAGTTTGTTTTGTAAGTCTTGAAAATACTTTAAAAATTATCTATTTATTTAGAGTATGCATTGCCACAGCCTCTTGCTGTTGCAAACAAAGTCCAGATACATGTACCACTTCATGTACCTGGTTTTGTATCAGTCACTGGGGAGTCTAACCTGGGTTGCTAGTTTTTTTTTTTTTTTTTTTTTTTAAATTTTTATTTTTTTTTAATTTCTATTTATTTATTTGCCAGCAAAGAGAGAGAGAGAGAGAGAGAGAGAGAGAGAGAGAGAGAGAGAGAAGATAGGCAGACAGAGAATTGGCAAGCCAGGGCCTCTAGCCACTGCAAAGGAACTCCAAATGCATGTGCCCCTTGTGCATCTGGCTTACGTGGGTCCTGGAGAATTGAACCCGGGATACTTTGGCTTTGCAGGCAAACACCTTAACCGCTAAGCCATTTCTCCAGCCCTTTAAAATTTTATTTTATTTTATTTGTTTGGGATGCTAGGTTTTGAAAGCATGTGCCTTTAACTGCTGAACCATCTTCCCAGTCACACTGAGAAATTCTTTGTATAGTTACTGTGTGTGCGCGTGCATGTGTGTGTGTTTGCATGCACATGGATGCACATGCATATGCATGTATAAATTTATTGGGGAGGAAAAAAGCTACCCTCCCAGTTTGTAGACTACTTCGTTGTTTTTATTTTGTTATCTTCATTCTAATAGAATTTTCCTTCATACTTTTCACATCTTTGCTACTTTAATATTTTAATACTTTTTTTCCTCATCTTTTTGGTGATGGTTACAGGGATAACTTTTCTAAACTGAATTGCCTACAGTCTTCTACTCCTTTTTAATATATGGTTTATTTGAATATGTCTTGCAGTATTAAATTAAGGATATGAAAATTTATTCCTAACTTGTCCTCACCATCTCCAAAACAATTGTGGTTTATTTTGGTGATTTCTTCTCAGTGTAGATACAGCTGAGGAAACAGATCTTAATCCATGAGAAGACAGTTAAGATTTCTTCTTCCCAGTATTTTCCTTGATAACAACTTGAGATAGTAGTTTACCAACTTTTTAAAAAAATTAAAAATATTTAATTAATTTATTTATTTGAGAGACATACAGGCAGAGAGAGAGAGAGAGAGAGACAGAGAGAGAAAGAGACAAAGAGAGAAAATGGGTGTGCCAGGGCCTCCAGCCACTGCAAAGAACTCCAGATGCATGTGCCCCCACATGCATCTGGCTTATGTGGGTCCTGGAGAATCAAACTGGGATCCTTTGGCTTTGCAGGCAAATACCTTAACTGCTAAGCCCTCTCTCCAGCCCCTAGTTTACCATCTTTAAAGGAGTACATATATAAATGGAATTGAAGTTATAAATCTTGAATGAATTTTGATTTTGCTTCAATAAAAATCAGTTATTTTTTTTTTTTTTTTTTTGTAAATTGTTTTTTATTGACAACTTCTATACTTACATACAAAAAATGCATGATATTTCTCTCCTCTGCACCCATACCCCTTTAGAACTCCAATCTCCATCATATCCCTTCCCTCTCTCCATCAGTCTCTCTTTTAATTTGATGTCATCATCTTTTTCTTCTATTATGAGGGTCTTGCAAAAGTATTGCTAGGCACTGTAAGGTCATGGATATCAAAGCCAATTTCTGTCTGGACAGTTGCATTGTAATGAGTCATACCCTTCCTTTGGCTCTTCCATTCTATCCGCCCCCTCTTCCGCAATGGGCCCTGGGCCTTGGAGGGTGTGACAGAGATGTTTCAGTGCTGGGCACTCCTCCATCCCTTCTTTTTAGCACTATGTTGCCTTTTGGGTCATCCTAGTGGCCATCGCCATCTGAAAAGAGAAGCTTCTCTAACCAGAAGTGAGAGTAGCATTAATATGTGAATGTGAACATTAAGTGTAGTGCTTTCAGGGCAGCTTGGTGGGAATAATATATACATTTAGCAGGACAAGAGCAGGCTTTATACCCCTAAGGCTCATGACCTCCCCTGCCATAGACTTTTGCTTAGGTTTTTCAGTACCAGATATGTATTCTGTCCCATAGAGAGGGCCTTCAGTCCAATTATGGAGCAGTTGGTTACCCTAAGAGCAGACATGCCACTCTTGTACCCGTTCAATCATTTGGCCTGTCTGGCCAAACTTGAATATTCAGTGTCCACTGTTTTCACTGCTGATGACTTCTGTGTCCCATACGGCTGCATGCAGTGCAGCTTTTTCCAGATTTCTATTGGCTGGTCTACAGGGGGAAGGTTTTCTGCTCAGCAACAGCTTGCTTTCTTGGTGGCCTTGCCTCTCAAGCAAGAGATGTCTTCAGCAATAGGATCTTACTATCTGTTTCTCAAGGGAAACCAAGGGTTTTGGCAATAGCCTTTAATGTTTTGGAGGCTTCCAGGACCTCCTTGGCCAACAACTCACTGGAAGGTATCCCATGCCAGGCACAGAAAATTTTCTAGTAACAGTCTACAGCTTCTAGATTTGCCATTATTCAAAAAAGTAGATTTACATAGTCTTATTCATAATATATTGAATTTTGATTGACCCTCCCCCTGTCCTTCTTTTATGCATTCTCTTCTTCCCATGGCCTCACTTAGGACATTCCCCTCTCTGTAATCTGTTCTTCTACTTACATATGTGTAATACCATACACTTAAAGATTTTCTATGGATTTTGATAGAGGTAGTTTAAGTCTCTTACAGTGCAACTCAGCAATTAATTTTGAAGACCATGCCCTTTGTACAAACAGGTTCTGTATTTGTTACCGTGGCAGTTTGAATGTATGTCCCCCATAGACTCAGGTGTTATATTAAAGTTTGTAACTTGTCTCCAGCCCCCTGGCTGGGGTATGTGTCAATGAGTATAGATCCTGGGGTCCAGTCCTAAGGTGGGTTTGTGGGTGGGTCTGATCTCCAGCCCATAGGTCTGCAGAGAGATTTGAGCTCTGCCTGGGTCCCTGTTATTTGCTGCCCTTTTATGCTTGTTGCTTTTGGCTTTTATAGTCTTTTTGATTGTTTCTTTGTTTAGATGTATGTAAGCAGCCTCTCCACCACTGATGGAACTTTCTCTTATATCTGTAAGCTTGAAATCAATTCCTTACTCTTCTAAATTGTGCCTGGTTTGGATGTTCATCCCAGCAACATGAAGCTGTCTACAACAGTTACTTTCTTTGCTACTGTGACAAAATGTCTGATAAGAAGCAAGAATCTTATGAGAGGAAGAGTTTATTTCTAAGTAGATATTGACCATCATGATCCAGAAGGCAGGGTATCAGGAAGAGGTGGTCACATTCAGTCCACATCAGAGATTCAGAGACTGATGAATGCTGATGCTTGCTCTCCTTTTTATGCATTTTGGGGCCCCAGTTTATGGAATGATGCAGCCAACAATTAGGGTGGGTCTTCCATCCATTTTATCTAGAAAATCCCACACAGACATGCCCAGAGAATTCTCTCCTAGGTATTTCTAGATCCTGCTTAATTGCCAGTAATACCTATCACATTCTGTGAACCAATTTCATTTTGTTTATTGGGCTATAATCTAGGAATATTGCTTTGAAGGTACATTTTGTATTCGTCTTAGCTCAGTTTTCATGCTAGTTTCTTAAGTTTTAGCTTCTGGTTCCAAGGTTTCATTTATAAGTAATTTATTAAGTTCAATTTTCCTTTTTTTTCCCTTGAAGTTATACTCTTTCATATGACAGACTTTGTGTGTTTTTTGAAGTGATTTTAAGTGCATTACTGAAATCTAACCTCCAAAGTATTCCTTGTTCAGCCTAGAACAATGGACATGTACAGTACACTACTTGTACATTGAATGTAGAACAGCAGTATTTGGAAAATCTCTCATGGATTTGTTCTTAGAAAATGACCAGATGAGTGACATTGGAAGTAAGCATATGGCAGGGTCCTAACTTCTTGATCTCTAAACACTCTGTAGTTTGTCACTTGTCAGAAATGTGTGGCCTAGTTTTTAAAGACAAGTAGAATTTTGAATTTGAAATTGAGGAAAAGACAGTTACAGTTCACAGTGCATTGCTTTAAGATAACAGTGTAGGAGAAATGTTCATCTCTCTCTCTCTTTCTCTCTGTGTTGTATATATGTTTGTTTTTTGTTTAAGCAAACTTTTTTTCTGTTATATTGATTTTTTAAAAATCTCTTACTCTGTGGCCCAGCACTGGTATTCTCATAATGCTTTTTACATAAGGTGATTTTTCTCTTAGTTTAGTATAAATAATTACCATGAGAATAAAGTTACTTGCATGTTTCAAGTTTCTGGTTAAATAAAACTGGTTGATAACAGGGATTAGAAAGTATAATATAAATTGGCATTGCATGCGATCTCTTTCATCTCTAGAACATAATTTCTTTCATTTCTATTCTGAGTTTTCTTAGGATTTTACTAATCTTATTTTACTTTGTTTTATTTTCTTTAGTTATTATTTTTTATTGACAACTTCCTTAATTGTAGAAAATATCCCATGGTACTTCCATTCCTCCCCCCCACCCCCACTTTCCCCTTTGAAACTCTACTCTAAATCATATACCCGCCCCCTCTCAATTAGTCTCTCTTTTCCTTTTGATGTCATGATCTTTTCCTTCTATTATGATGGTCTTGTGTAGGTAGTGTCAGGCACTGTGAGGTCATGGATATCCAGGCCATTTTGTGTCTGGAGGAGCACTTTGTAAGGAGTCCTACTCTTCCTTTGGCTCTTATATTCTTTCCGTCTCCTCCTTCCATAATGGACCCTGAGCCTTGGAAGGTGGGTTTGAGGTGTTTCAGTGCTGAGCACTCCTCTGTCCTTTCTTCTCAGCACCATGGTACCTTTTGAGTCATCCCAAGTTCACCACCATCTGAACAGAGAAGCTTCTCTAACTAAAAGTGACAGTAGCATTAATATATGGGTATGAACATTAAGGAAGTGCTTACCTGGCAGTTTGGTGAGCATAGTATATACATTTATATACATTTAGCCAGACACCAGCAGATGTTACACCCCTAGAGCTCATGACTACCCCTGTTGTAGGTTTTTAATATCAGGGATGTGTTCCCTCCCATGGAGCAGGCCTCCAGTCCAATTAGAGAGTGGTTGGTTTCCCCCTCAACAGACATGCCACTATTGTACCTGTTGGCTCATTTGGCCTGGCTGGCCAAATTTGCTGGCTTAGTGGCTAAGGCACCTGCCTGAGAAGCCTAAGGACTCAGATTCAACTCTCCAGGTCCCACATAAGCCAGACGCACAGTGGTGCAAGTGTGCAATGTCACACATGTGCATAAGGGGGCACACACATCTGGAGTTCAACTGAAGTGGCTGGCAGCCCTAGCATGCCATTCTCTCTTCCTTTTCCCCCTACCCCCACACACATAAAAAAATAGAAGAGGACTGGAGAGATGGCTTAGCAGTTAAGGCATTTGCCTGCAAAGCCAAAGGACCATGGTTCAATTCTCCAGGACCCATATAAGCCCGGATGTACAAGAGGGTGCATGCATCTGGGGTTTGTTTGCAGTGGCTGGAGGCCCTAGCGTGCCCATTCTCTCTCTCTCTACCTGCCTATTTCTGTATCTCTCTCTCTCTCTCTCAAATAAATAAATAAATAATATATTAAAAAAATAGAAGAGAGTCATGGAAGAGTAACATAAGGTTTTTGGAATCATATTACTATGAAAGAAATTTAACAAAGCTAAATGTTAGGAACACAAAAACTCATTGTGTTTTGCATCTAGTCTATAGGCTTGGAATAGTTCATGTAAAAAGGAAGTTAAGAGGCACACATGTTCCTGTTTCTATTGTCCACCTGATGTTGGTCAGGGGGTGATGTCCACCCTCTGCTCATGCCATCATTTTCTCCTGCTATCCTGGAACTTCCCCTCAAATCTATAAGCCAAAATAAACCTTTTTTTCATAAAAAAAAAAAAAAAAGCTTACAGTGTTCACTGTTGAGTATCTTTCCTGGTGTTTTCTTTATCTCCCATTGAATTGCATGTAGCATAGCTTTTTCCAGCTTTCTGTCAGCTGGCCAAGGGGAGGAGGCTTTCAGATAAGCTCCAGCAGTGACCTTGCAGCCCAAGTATGTGGAGTCTTCAGCAATAGGGTCTTACCATCTATTTCTGGTGGGAAACCAAGGGTCTCGGCAAAGGCCTATAATGTTTGGGGGTATCTGTGACCTCCCTGGCCAACAACTTGCTGGAAGGTATCCCATCCGTAACAGTGAAAATTTCCTAGTAACAATCTATTGCTTGAGTGTTTCATTTTCCAGAAAAGTATGTTTCCATATGACTTACTTATATCTTCTTAGATTTTGATTAGCCCTCCCTCCACCTTTCCTTTGCTCAGTCTCTTCCCCTGACCTCACTTAGGCCTTTTCACCCCCATTAATCTGTTCTTCTATTTACATATATACAATACCAACCTATTAAGTCCCCCCCCTCCTTTTTTATTCCCTTTATATCCCCTTTCTAGCTTACTGGCTTCTGCTTCTGAGTTTTATTTTTACTAACTTAGAAGTCCAATCATTTGTAGCTAGGATCCACATATGAGGGAGAACACGTGACATTTGGCTTTCTGGGCCTGGGTTACCTCACTAAGTATAATCCTTTCCAGATCCATCAATTTTCCTGCAAATTTCATAACTTCATTTTTCTTTACTGCTGAATACAACTCCATTGTGTAAATGTGCCACATCTTCATTATCCACTCATCAGTTGAGGGACATCTAGGCTGTTTCCATTTCCTAGCTATTGTGAATAGAGCTGCAATAAACGTGGACAAGCAAGTATCTCTAAGGAAGTGAGCCGAGTCCTTAGGATATATGTCTAGGAGTGGTACAGCTGGGTCATATGGTAGATCTACTTTTTGCTGTCTGAGGAAGCTCCACACTGATTTCCACAGTGGCCGGACAAGATTGCATTCCCACCAACAGTGTAGGATTCCTCTTTTTCCGCATCCTCTCCAGCATTTATGGTCATTTGTTTTCTTTATGGTAGCCAATCTAACAGGAATGAGAAGGAACCTCAACGTAGTTTTAATCTGCATTTCCCTGATGTGTAGGGATGTAGAACATTTTTTTTAGATGTTTATATTCCATGTGTATTTCTTCCTCTGAGAACTCTCTATTTAGTTTCATAGCCCATTTTTTGATTGGGTTGTTTGATTTATTATTTAATTTTTTGAGTTCTTTGTATATCTTAGATATTAATCCTTTGTCAGATGTATAGCTGGCAGAGATTTTCTCCCATTCTGCAGGCTGCCTTTTTGCTCTAGTCACAGTGTATTTAGCTATACAAAAGCTTTGTAATTTCATGAAGTCCTATGGTTGATCTGTGGTTTTATTTCCTGTGAATTCGGGTTATATTCAGAAAGTCGTTGCCAAGACCAATATGTTGAAGGGTTTCCCCTGCTTTTTCCTCTAGCAGTTTCAGAGCTTTAAGTCTGATATTAAGGTCTTTGATCCATTTGGACTTAATTCTTGTGCATGGAGAGGGACAAGGATCTATTTTCATGCTTCTACAGATATGTATCCAGTTTTCCCAGTACCATTTGCTGAAGAGGCTGTCTTTTCTCCAATGAGAATTTTTGTCAAAGATCAGGTGATAGCTACCTGGACTTACATCAGGGTCCTCCATTCTGTTCCATTGATCTGCATTTCTGTTTTTGTGCCAGTACCATGCCATTTTTATTACTATGGCTCTGCAATACAGGTTAAAATCAAGTACGATGATACCACCAGCCTGATTTTTGTTGCTCAAAATTGTTTTAGATGTTTAAGGTTTTGTGCTTCCAAATGAATTTTTGGATTGTTTTTGCTATTTCCATGAAGAATGCCATTGGAATTTTTATGGGGATTGCATTAAATGTGTAGATTGCTTTTGGTGAGATTGCCATTTTCACAATATTGATTCTTCCAATCCAAGAACAAGGGATGTCTTTCCATTTCCTAGTGTCTTCTACAATATCTGACTTGAATGTTTTAAAGTTTTCATTGTAGAGATCCTTCACTTCCTTGGTTAGGTTTATCCCAAGGTACTTTTATTATTTTATTTTATTATTTTATTTATTTTTTGATGGAATTGTGAATGGGAGTGATTCTCTGATTTCATCCTCTGCATGTTTTTGTTAGCATATAGGAAGTGTGTGTTTATTTTGTATCCCGCTACATAGTTAAAGGTGTTTATCAGCTCTAACAGTCCACTGGTAGAGTCTTTAGGGTCTTTTATGTATAGAATCATATCATCTGCAAATAATGATAACTTGATTTCTTCCTTTCCAATTTGTATCCCTTTTATGTGTGTCTCTTGCCTTATTACTATGGCTAAAACTTCCAGTACTATATTAAATAAATTGGGGACAGTGGACACCCTTGTCTTGTTCCCGATTTTAGTGGAAAAGGTTCAAGTTTTTCTCCATTTAGTATTATGTTGGCTGTGGGTTTATCATAAATAGCCTTTATTATGTTGAGATATGTTCCTTCTATTCCTAGTCTTTGTAGGACTTTTAACATAAAGGGATGTTGGACTTTGTCAAATGCTTTTTCTGCATCTAATGAGATGATCATGTGACTTTTATCCTTCAGTTCATTTCTATAATGAATTACATTGATCAATTTGTGTATATTGAACCATTTCTGCATCTAGAGTAAAGCCTACTTGGTCAGGGTGAATGATCTTTCTGATATATTCTTGTATTCTGTTTTCCAATATCTTGTTGAGAATTTTGGCATCTATGTTCATAAGGGAGATTGGTCTGTAATTTTCTTTTTTTGTTCTGTCTTTGGTTTTGGTATCAGCGTGATGCTGGCTTCATGTAGAAGGAGTTTGGTAGGATTCCTTCCTCTTCTATTTTATGGAAAAGTTTAAGAAGCATTGGTGTTAGTTCTTTCATGAATGTCTGGTAAAATTCAGCAGTGAATCCATCTGGGCCTGGACTTTTTTTAGTTGGGAGATTTTTTTAATAACTGCTTGGATCTCCATATTTGGTATAGATCTATTAAAGTGGTTAATCTCATCTTGATTTAATTTAGGTAGGTCATATAAATCAAGGAAATCAACCATTTCTTTCAGATTTTCAAACTTAGTGGAGTATATGTTCTTATAGTATGTCCCTATGATTTTTTAAAATTTCTCTGGTATCTGTTGTGATGGTGCCTCTCTAAATCTCTAATTTTATTAATTTGTGTCTCTTCTCTATTTCTTTTGGTCAGATTTTCTAAGGGTTTATCAACCTTGTTTAGCCTTTCAAAGAACCAACTCTTTGTTTCATTGATTCTTTGGATTGTTTTTTTGGTTTCTGTTTCATTAATTTCTGCTCTAATCTTTATTATTTCTTCCCACCTACTGATTTTTGGTTTGCCTTGTTCTTCTTTTTCCAAGGTCTTAAGGTGAAGCATTAAGTTGTTTACTTGCAACCTTTCTAATTTCTTAACATAGGCACTTAGAGCTATAAATTTCCTCTTAGGACTGCCTTCATTGTGTCCCAAAGGTTTTGTTACGTTGTGTTCTCATTATCATTTGACTCTATTAATTTTTTAAATTTCCTTCTTGATTCCTTCATTGACCCATTCATCATTTAATAGTGTAATGTTTAGTTTCCATGATTTTGTGTATGCTCTATAGCTTTTCTTGCTATTGATTTGTAGTTTGATCCCATTGTGATCAGATAGAGTGAAAGGAATTATTTCAATTTTCCTGTATTTTTTAGGATTTGCTTTGTGTCTTTATATATGGTCTATTTTAGAGAATGTTCCATTGGCTGCTGAAAAGAATGTGTATTCTGCAGCATTTGGATGAAATGTCCTGTTAGGTCCATTTGTTCTATGACCTCATTTAATCCAGAAGGATGTTTGTTTCTTTTTTGTCGGGATGACCTGTCAATTGATGAGAGTGGGGTTTTGATGTTACCCACTACAACTTTGGTGTTATCTGTGACCTGCAGGTATATTAGTTTTAGAGGAAAATGGCTGGTTATCTTCCAATAAGGCTATACCATTTTCTATTCCTACTTGCAATAAGTGATAATTTCTGTTCCTGTACATCTTTGCTAGCAATTGATAATCTTTGGGTCTTGGACTATGGCTGTTGAGAGAGGCATGTAGCATAATTTCATTAATTTGTATTTCCTTAGGGACACAATGTGGTGCATCTTCCATGTATTTACTTGCTATTTGAATGCCGTCTTTGGTGATGCGACTCTAAAAATCTTTGGCCTTTATTTCTCATTAGGTTTCAGTATTCTTATTAATGGCTTTTAGGGATCTTGGTAAATTTTAATTAGTATTCCTTTATCAGATATGTCTTCACAGATATTTTCCCAGTCTGTGCCTTATCTCCTTATTTCTGTGTCAGTGCAGAAATTTTAAATAAAGTTCAGTGTAGGAATTATTTAATATTTCTTTTATAGATAAGACCTTTGGCATTATATCTAAAAATTTCTCACCATACCCAGGGCTATATAAAATATCTCTCATTTTACCATCTATAAGTTTTGTACTTAAGCATTATACATTTTGATTTGTGACAGATTTTGAGTTAATTTTTTGAGAAGGATATAATATCTGCATTGGGTTTCATTCTCTTATTTTTCATGTAGATGCCAACTTGCTCTAATATTACTCGATGAAAACTCTTTGCTCTATTAGAATTTTTTCCTTTTTTGCCACAGATCAGTTACTATATTTTGTCAATATATTTCTTGACTTATCTTGGTCTAGTTTTTAGTTTTTGTTTAAGAATTAATAGTACACCATTTTGATTATTGTGACTTTAAATCTTTAGGTTTAAGGTTGGGTAGTATACATTTGATTTTATACTTAAAATATATATTGATTATTTTGTTCATTTTACATCTCTCTTCATATGGATAGCAGTTTGTCCATATCTACAAAATAATTTTCTTTTTCTTTTCTTTTTTTTTTTTTTTTTTTTTTTTTTTTTTTTTTGGTAGGGTCTTACTCTGGTCCAGGCTGACCTGGAATTCACTCTGTATTCTCAGGGTGGCCTTGAACTCACGGCGATCCTCCTACCTCTGCCTCCCAAGTGCTGGGATTAAAGGTGTGCACCACCACGCCCGGCGACCAAAATAATTTTCTGAGGTGTTGATTGTACTTGTCTTGAATCAGTCAATGTAGCTGGAAGAGCTGCCATCTTGATAGCTCTGAATCTTCTTGGCCATGAGTATTAAATACTCCCCTTTCATTTAGTTCCTTGTTTTCTTTCATCAGAATTTTATAGCTTGCCACATATATTTTTGAAAATATTTGCTAGATGTTTTCTAAATAATTCATTTTTTGGTGCTAATATAAAAGAACTTTTTCAATGCTACTCGTTTATTGTTGGTATCTAGGAAAGCCATTGAGATGTGCATATTAACTGTGTATGCCATATTCTTATGATCCCTAATTAATTCAGCGTGAGATTTGTTGTTGATTTGTTTAGGTATTCTACTTCCTATGCCATCTGACAAAATTTTATTGAAAATTTCCAATTCTATGTGTCTTTTACTTGTTCTATTACTTTATTTGTTAAGACTTGATATGGTGGTAAGAAAGTATATCTGTGTTTCATTCTTGTTTTTATTTTAGATCCTTTAATTTCTCTCTATGAAATATGGTATTAACTGTCAGTTTATCTTTGTAGATAGTTATCAAGGTGTAGAAATTTCTTTTTATTCTTTGTTTGCTGAGAATTTTGTTATTGTTATGAATGGAAATTGATTTTTGTCAAATAAATGTATTCTTTATTTCTTGATGTGGCCATGTCTTTTTTCTTGTTTGGTCTCATTTATGATAAAGTAATTGATTTTCAAATGATTTATCCCTTGCTGGAATAATAGCTGGAATAAATGCCCTTTGTTTGTGGTTTCTTGTATACTTTATACATTTTGTAGTTAGTTTAATAATGTTGTATTGAAGTTATTTGGTGTTTACATTTTATTTTCATAAGTAATATTGGTCTGTCCTTTGTGTGTGTGTGTGTGTGTGTGTGTGTGTGTGTGTGTGTGGATTTTTGAGGTAGGATCTTGCTGTAGCCCAGGCTGACCTCAGACTCACATTTTGAAGTCAGTGATGATGGTTCTACCTCCTGCTTCTGCACCTCTGTCTCACCAGCACTGGGACTAAAGGAGGGTTCCATCATGCCTGGCTGTACTTTTGTTTTAATATAATGCCCACATCTGGTTTTGGTATTAGGGTAATGTTGACCTCATGAAGTAGTATAGGAGGCTTTCCCTCTACTTCTGACCTGTGAAAAAGCTTGTAGAAAATTGGTTTAATTTCTATAAATGTGAGAAGACTTTACCACTGAACCCATTTGAACCTAGTACTTTCCATTTGGAAGATTACTATTACTAGTCATTGATTCAAAATCCATCATACAGAACTGTTCAGATTGATTATTTCTCAGGGAGTCTTTGCTTACTCTAATTTTTAAGGAATTTTAAATGTGTTGAACTTTGTAACAAGTTGTGTTTGTCCTCACATGTAGCAAGCCTAAAGCAAATATTTTACTCATGATTTATTTAAAGTTTTTTGTTTATTTTTTATTTATTATTTGAGAGTGATAGACAGAGAGAGAGAGAAAGAGGCAGATAGATAGTGAGAAAATGGGCGTGCCAGAACCTCCAGCCACTGCAAATGAACTCTAGATGCATGTGCCACCTTGTGCATCTTGCTTATTTGGGTCCTGGGGAATCAAGCCTCAAACCAGGGTCCTTGGGTTTCACAGGCAAGTGCTTAACATCTAAGCCATCTCTCTAGGCCCTACTCATGATTTTAATAAGCACTTCATTTACTTGTTATTGTGGACATCTTTTCATACATTTGATTTTAGAATTATATAAGTCATTTTCTGACCCTCCCACACAAGTGTTTCCCCAATTATCTGTGACTCTATTAGTTAATCTTTTCTTGGTGTGACAAATCACTTAATAACTGAGTAGCAATTTAAGGAAGGAAGGGATTATTTTGGTCCATATTGTTAGTTACAGTCCTCCATGGTAGAGAACATGGCAGCAAGAGTTTGAGACATTTAGTCACATTGTGTCTACAGTCAGGAAGTAGAAAAGAGCGAATGCTATGGATCAGCCTTCTTGCTCCTTTTTGTTTTCCAGGGACCCGAGCCCATGGGATGCTACCACCCATATTTGGGGTGGGGCTTCTTACCTCAGTTAATTAACTCAGTGCAGAATTTCCTCACATCCATGCCCAAAGATTTGTCTCCTAGATGATCCAATCAAGTTGTCAATTGATATTAACCATTAGAGTGACCTCTGGATGCTATCCTGAGGAGGCAATAATATTTAAGTGCATAAAACTGAGGTTTTATAGTTTGCATGGATTCCTGGAGAGAACCTAGCCCACTGACATAATCATAGTGGCTTCTTTTACCTAGTAGCAGAGTCTGGAAATTTAGAAAATAGGGAAAAACTGAAGTCTTATTTTATTGAGAAGGTTTTGTTTGTTGCTTAAAAATAAAATCTCATAGGCCACAGCTGCTCAGCAGTATGAAGCTGTGTTAATTCATAATGACTTAGATATTACGTTTTGTTTTTTTTTTTTCCCCGAGGTAGGGTCTCACCACTCTGGCCCAGGCTGACCTGAAATTAACTTTGTAGTCTCAGGGTGGTGTTGAAACCACAGTGATCCTCCTACCTCTGCCTCCTGAGTGCTGGGATTAAAGGTGTGCGCCACCACGCCCAGCTCAGATATGACTTTTATATTTTCATGTAGGTTTGATATTAATATTTATAGAATGTGTGGTTCTATAGCAGAAGGGATATTTCTTCAATATTAGATTCGGTCTAAATCTTGGGTAGCCTGTAAAGGATGTTGATATATGTACAGGAACATTTTGAAGCCGGTGATGATGGGTCTTATGTAATAAATATTGCTGATTAATTATAGACTGCTGGCATTTCTGTATAATGAAGGGTTTGAGATCTTCAGGGCTATGATGCTTTCTAGATTTAAAAATAAAAACAAACATGATATATACAAAATTTGCTGCTGTTGGAATGAGTTTATCTTCCTCACTTGTAACACATATGAAGTGAAACGATTGCCCTTTTGGCATGTGTAAACATGTTAGGGTCACTTCAGTTTCTTTCAATGCAGTATGTATTTAGTCATTTTCCTTCCCTTTACAGTCCTTTCTTCCCTTGTACACTAATAATATTTATTTATTTATTTGTAAGCATTGAGAGAGAGAGAGAGAGAGAGAGAGAGAGAGAGAGAGGAGAGACAGAGATAATGTGCACACCAGGACCTCCAACTGCTGCATGAACTCCAGATGCATGTGCCACTTTGTGCATCTGGCTTTACGTAGGTACTGGGTCATTAGGCTTTACAGGCAAGTGCCTTAACTGCTAAGCCATTTCTCCAGCCCGCTAATGATTGGAGTCTATATCAAGCACATTTAGTACATTTTGTGCCATGTTTTCTGTCAGTGTTTACAGATACATTCTCTTTGTAGAATTTATTTCTATCTTTTTAATATTTTATTTATTTATTTTTGAGAGGAGTGAAATGAGGGAGGAGAGAGACAGAAAGAAGGAAAGAATAGTATGCCAGGGCCTCTAGCCACTGCTGGACTCCAGGATCCACCCTCAGTGACACTTCCTCCAGCCAGGCTAATCCAAGTTGGCAAGTTTTAATAAAACATCTAGTCTATGGAGGACATACATTCAAACTAACTCACTACCTATATATGTGTGAGTATGCTTAAGATTTCTGAAACAATCTTGAACTAAAATGTGGCTCAGGGAAACTTGCGGAAGAGGGGGCGGAAAGATTGTTAGAGTCACAAGTTGGGGCATTATGCACAGAGACTGGGGCCTACCCCCCAGAACTCTTGACTAACCTCACAATGCACGACTCACATTCCCCATTGATGAGGGTCCCTTTGAAAGTGGGAGGACAGGGAGGAGGACAATGGAACCAAAACTATGAAAGTATAATCAGAATAATGTAAATAAAAATATATATTTAAATAAAAAAAACTTTTTGAGTGATACTATAAGAGTACATATGAGTATACAAGGGTATAAATTAAGGATAAATGCTCAATCATACTGTGTATTATTTGATTTCTTATACCTGTTCATCTTTAAAGGTAATAAGGATAATATAAAGATAGTTTTATAAACAATATTTTTGCTGGGCATGGTGGCACATGCCTTTAATCCCAGCACTCAGGAGACAGAGGTAAGAGGATTGCCATGAGTTCAAGGCCACCCTGTGACTACATAGTGAATTCCAGGTCAGCCTGGGCTAGAGCGAGACCCTACCTTGAAAAACAAACAAACAAAAAATATTTTTACCTCAGTGGAAACAGTCAAATCAGTTGGCATAAATCTAATATATTTATAATGTATACATTAAAATGCATCTCAAATGTAGTAAAGCCCTTTCACAAAATTTATACCTGGTAATTGAAAAGTTTCATTTGCTTTTAGTTTTTCTATTTGGGATGTAAAAGTAAGTCTGAACAAGTTGGTATTTATGGTGGCAGAATGTGAACTATAAATGCAGTTATGTTCTTGAAAATACCTTAATAAGCTTGAATTTGTTCTTTTTTAGTATTTATATAATCAAAAAAGTTAAAAACGTCATCCTACTAGACCCAGGAAAATGGTTTTAGTGTTGAGGTTATATTGGTTTCTAGTGTCTCTTCTCTCTAATGGCTCACTAAATTGGATGTGAAATACTTGGGATTGCTTTCTTCAGTTTCTCAGAAAAGAGGCACATATACCTTTGGTTATTAGAGACCTTCTGATACTTTCTTCAGGCTATTTTCACTGAAATGAACTATGATGTTAGTCAATAAAGATAAATGTAGTAGTAACTGTGCTAGTCATAATATAATGAAACTTCCACATTTTCTCTAATAGCACTCTGACCTAAAAGTAGGAATTAGGTTGAGGTGAAGTGAGCATAGCTTAGACAGGAGTGGAATTGATCATGATGGGAAGGTGAGCCTTGGAGCCACACAGAGATTCTCAGAATTGATGTCGCTACCTGGCATTGCTTTACTTTCATTCCTGGAGGGATTGACATTTCTTGGTCTTCTGTTTCTCTTTTTTGGATCTCTTTTTCCAAGCTTTCTTTCTAATTGAAAATTACTGTTTACAAAGAGATACAGTTAAAAATTTCAGAAATATTGATGATTGTCTAGGAGAAATAAACATATCCTTATGTATTACTTAGACTTTCTTGTTGCTATGACCAAGGAATATAAACCACCTAAAGGAGGACAGGTTTACTTTGGGTTAAGGGGTAGAGTTTCTCCTGATGGAGAAGGCATGGTGGTTGACGCTCCCTCTATAGCAATTGGAGTTTACAGAAAGGTTTGCTCAAGTGGTGTGGACAGGAATCAGGGCACTCTGGCCCTGTAGGGTAAGGTTCACCTTCTAGTGACCCATTTTATCTAGCTAGCTCCCACCTTCTTAGCTTCTACAGCCTTTCAAAATAGTACCACCAGCTAGGAAACCCTTTAGTGATAGATCCTGAAAAGCAGCTGAAAATAGTCAACTCCTTGAGTAGCTTTTAGGTACAATTACAAAAGGAAATATTTGCAAATTGATGTACTTATAAGAAAAAGAAAAATCCAAATGCTTAAACTTGTGACTTAAAAGAAGAAATCAGGGGCTGGAGAGATGGCTTAGTGGTTAAATACTTGCCTGTGAAGCCTAAGCCCCCCCCCACCCCATTCGAGACTCGATTCTCCAGGACCCACATAAGCCAGATGCACAAGGGGGCACATGCATCTGGAGTTTGTTTGCAGTGGCTGGAGGCCCTTGCACACCCATTCTCTCTCTCTCTCCCTCTACCTGCCTATTTCTGTATCTCTCTCGCAAATAGATAAAAATAAATAAATAAAATACTAAAAAAAGAAGAAATCACTAGAAAGTTCTACCTTCCAGAAACAACTATTGCTGATATTAAATTTCTTGGTTTTCTTCCTCTTAATTTGTTATGAATTTCCCAAGCATAGAACAGTTGATAGAAACTTATAATGAATCCACCAGTGTCCGCCTTTTGGATTCCACAGTTAACTTTCCCCTGTGTTTTGTTTTCTTGCATATTCACCTAATCTCCATGATCTACCAGGGTACTTTTCTAACAATAATATTAAAGTAGGGGATATAACTTCATCATGCACAAATTAACAATTCTTTAAAATAACAATATTTTAATTAAAGCTTTTATTGTTTGGTTATATGCTATAAAATACATGGAAATTTTGTATTCTAAATTTCCCTCCTAGTTCCCTTTGCTACCTCTATGTATTTAATTAATTATCTAATTATGGAACATTTTGTGCAATAACTAGGTGACTATACAGCTTACTCAGCCTAAGATGTTTCTGTTCAGAGATAGAAAGTGTAGCTGGGGTTTCATTGACAAACCAGCATAGTAAGTCTGTCTTTCACTGTAATTCCCAGGGTTGTTGATTATTGGTTTTACACTTAAATTAATTGCATATAGTAAACACTATAATAAGTTCTAGTATTCTGCTGTAGCTTCTCATATCCAGAGTTATTTTGATTTTTCTTTTGGTTAGATTTCTAAAATATTTTTTATAGGTTAGATTTTTATCCTGAAGTCATTCCACCTTCAACATTAGGGTCTGATTTGTCTAAAGTACTTAATGACTTTGCTTGCTTGGTTACCTTACATTATTTTTGTACTTTCTATAACATTATTTTTGCACTTTCTATAAATAATACATTTCAAGATGAAGTAGTTATATTATAGGGATAAATAGAACAATAGTGGGGACATTTCTGTCTGCTCCAGGGAGGAGCATGAAGAGAATTCTGTCTGTGGTACACTGCCTTCTACATGAAGTCCAATTCAAGAATTGTCTTTGAAGATTTTAGTGCCTCTTGTAGAAGTACAAGTTTCAGTTTAATTAGCAGCTTTGCTATTTCTTTCTTTCTTTTTTTGATTTTTTAAATAATTTATTTGTTAATTTATATTACTTTAATTTTACATTCATAATGGTGACTCCATTATCCTTCTCCCTGTCCTCCCTCTTCCAAAGGGAACCTCATCAGTGGGGGATGTGGGTCATGCATTGTGGGGGTAGTCAAGAGTTATGGGGGATAGGCCAAGTCTCTGTGCATAATGCCCCAACTTGTGGCTCTAACATTCTTTCTGGCCCCTCTTCTGCAAATTTCCCTGAGCCACATTGGGGTAATTATAGTTCTACTTTAGTGATGAGGTTTTGGGAGCCTCTGTGTCTCTGGATATCTGGATGTTCTCTGTGTTTATCTCCTTCAGCCTTTTTCTGGTGTCGTGATCATCAAGCATGCTGTACTCTTGCCCTTCCCCCAGATTACTCTATGGTTTCAGCTGTGGCCCTGGTGAGGTGTGATTGGTTGGTCCTCCCTTCAGGTTCGTTGTCCATCTGAAAAAGATAAGCAAATTCTCCAACGGAGAGAGAAGTTAGTACTAGATAGATGGGGATGGCCATAGATATTTTAGAGGGAGTTTTATATGCATAGGCCCTCTTCTCGCCCACATTTGGTGGTATCTTGATTGGAGACTGAGCTCATTTTTGTACATGGTTTTGACTTATTTCCCAGTTCCAGCAATGAGTTCCATTCCACTGAGTGGATCTATTAGCCAAATCAAGAGCAGTTGGTAACTCACCATGGCTGTGTGCCACTACTGCTCTTGTTTGAGCATTATGTCAGGTTGTTTCCTACTGGGTAGCTTAGACTGCGAGTTGTTTGGACAGATGTTGGCCATTTTCCCCCAGTTGCTCGTGTAGCACCCTCTGGCACTAGACTAGCTGTCTGGGGACTGACCCTCTTCCAGATTCTTGCCATTTTGCTAACTTGACATTATATGTGCTTTTGGAACTATTCTTTTTTTTTTTTTTTTTTTTTAATTTATTTACTTAGAGAGAGAGAGAATGAAAATGAATGGGTATGCCAGGGCCTCCAGCCACTGAAAACGAACTCCAGATGCATGCGCCCCCTTGTGCATCTGGCTTACGTGGGTCCTAGAGAGTCTAACTGGGATCCTTTGTCTTTGTAGGCAAACACCTTAACCACTAAGCCATCTCTCCAGCCCTAGTACTATTCTTAATTTTCTTCATGCTTTAGTTTTAAGTTTCCTGAGGATTTCCAACAAATCTATCAAAATCTGTTGTGGAAGAGTTTTGCCTGATTATTTCTTTCTTCTTACCTTCATAAACTGTCATATTCCCTGCAGAAAGATTAGAAATGATTATGTGTAGAAATGTGCCAGTATAAGGTAACAGAAAACTGTAATCCCTCATCTGAATTTATGGTAGAGAAGCTTTTGTCCAAATACAGATTGAGCATCAGTGAATTCTTTGCATGCTCCCATGCTTTTCATTCAGGTTCTACTCAGATATATTTTAGAAATAAGACACATTGGATGATGATGATGATGATTTTGATGGTGATGATTATTTTGGTCTTTTGAGGCAGTGTTTCACTCTAGCCCAGGCAGACCTGGATTTCATTATGTAGCATCAGGATGACCTCCAGTTCACAGCGATCCTCTTACCTCTGCCTCAGGAGTGCTGGGATTAAACGTGTGCATTATCACATCTGGTTTGGTTTATTATTATTAACTAACATGCACTTTATAGTTCAGTTTCATTAATGTCACTTTCCTTTATAAGGGTTGATTCTTGGCTTTCTGGCTGCATTTTTCCCCCTTTAGTACATGGCTTTAATGTGTGTGTGTCTCTGTGTTCTTTCATATGCTAGGCAAGTGCTTTGCCTCTGTAGCAGACAGCTTCAGGTTCACTGAGATGAACTTCCAGACCAGGCACAGTTATGGAGGAAGGGATATTATTTATTGAAGCTTACAGATCCAGGGGAAGTTCCATAATGGCAAGAGAAGCAGCCTGCTCTTCACAGGGCCAAGCAGAGAGAGAGAGAGCCAACCAGCCACCACAGCACACAGAGCAAAACTACAGCCAAAAGGTCACACAGCACACTTCAGGAACTCCTGCTAGGCACATTTGCATATCTTTACAATGGAATTTCAAACCCACAATTAACACCTTAAGACCTGCCCCCAGTGACCTTGCCTCTAGCAAGGTGATTGCAGATGCAAACTATAACTAATAAAACACTGAATGTATTGGGGGACATATATTCAAACTACCACAGCCTCTGAGCCCTATGTCCAGTCTTCTCATTGCATTTAGTTGCCATTTCCCTTTAGTCCTGTCCAATATGTGGCAACTGCTCAGTGCTTACATCCTTATCTTTATGAAATGTAGACCTAGAAAGTACCTGTTAAGTTAGTTTTATGTAGAACGTTACTACTACATTTGGGTTTCTGCAGTGTTTTCTTACATTTTATTGAAGCTATAAGATTGGGGAAGAATATGACTAAAGTGACCTGTCCCCCATGGTTCATACCTGATGCTGGCAAGCCTTGTTTCTTGGTGTCAGATCTGATTATCTGGATACAGTGCTGTTTAATGAGCCTCTACATAATCTGGTCCTGTTTATTTGCATTTTTTTCTGCAAATAATTTATTAATTCATGAAGTTATTTAGTAATGTCAGTATGGACATTTAGATGTTTGTTTTGTAACTTAGGATGTAGTACTTCTCTTGCTGCTTACATGGTTCTGCCTTTGTTTACAGGGAGTTTTTACCTATGATCTTTAACTGTATTTGATCACTTATTTATTTTGTGTCACCACGAGAAACTTCTATAAGTTCTAGTATCATGTAGTTTTTCTGTGTTTCATCTTTAATTAATCTCTTCTCCAGGGGACCCTAGTTCCTTCTATAGGAGATGGTATTTAGAAGATAAGATGTACACGCATTCATAAACACATTTTTTTTTGCAAGGTAGGGTTTTACTCTAGCCCACACTGACCTGAAACTTACTGTGTAGTCTCAGGTGGCCTCAAACTCATGGTGATTCTCCTACCTCTGCCTCCCGAGTGCTGGGATTAAAGGCGTGCGCCACCACGCTCAGCAGACTTTTTATTAAATAGAAAATTTGTATGGACACATCATGTATTGGCACCATCATTTCTTTGCTCCCTGCCCCCATTCCACTGAGGGCCACCATGGGGTTGTGGGTTATGAGTTGTGTGAGCAGCAGTCACTGCGAGGTGTGGACAATACCTCTGGATAGTCTCTCCCACCCTGGGGATCTTACATTCTTTCCCCTCTTCTGCAAAGTTCCTTGAGCCTTGATGTGTGTGGGTGTGGGTGTGTGTTTGTGTGTTTATTTTTTGTGGGGGAGAGAGAGGGAGGGAATGTGTGTGGTAGGGCCTTCAGCTGCTGTGAACAAACTCCAAATGCATATGCCCCTTTGTGCACATGAATGACATTGTATGCTCAGTGTATCCTCACTGTGTGTCTGGCTCCATGGGACCTGGCTAGTCAAACATGAGTTTTTAGAATTCACAGGCAGGCGGCTTAATCACTAAATTACATATAGACATATTTAGTATGTAAACAACACATGTTGGTACCATCATTCCCTAACTCTTTACCCCTTTTATGATGAGGCTTTCCTCTTTTGGGATGCAGGTCAACCCCATGGGGATTGTGGGTCATGCATTATGTGGGGGAGAAGCAATATCTCTGTGCAAAATGTCCCAACTTGTGGCTCTAGCAATCTTTCTACCCCCTCTTCTGCAAAATTCCCTGAGTCATGTTGGGAGCATTTTAAGTCTACTTCAGTAATGGACACTTAGTAGCCTCTGGATGTCTGGATTTGGTAGGTGTTGAATGTCCTCAGTGTCTGTCTCCTTCACCCCTGTGCTGATATCAGATTCGCAACTCTCTTGCACATTTCCCCAATTCCTCTGTGGTTTTAGCTGGGGCTAGGGTGGCATGCACTGGGCCATTTATCTCCTCAGGTCCAGCTCCCATCTGAAAAAGAGAAGTAGATTCTCCAACAGAGAATGAAGTTAGCACCAGTTAAATAGGTTAGCCATTATTAATTTAGAGAGAATTAAAAGGATGTATATCCTCTTATAGTCTAAGGTTAGTGGGAGCTTGACATTGGAAAGCAAAATCATTCTCTGGATATGATTCTGACTTGTTTCCCAGTTCCAGATATGGGTTCCTTACCACTGAGAAAATCTGTTAGCCAATCCATGAGCAGCTGGTTACCCACCATGGCTGTGTGCCACTATTGCACTTGTGTGAGCATCATGTTAAGTTATTTGCTTCTAAGTTACTTAGACTTTGAGTTGCACAGGCAGATGTTGGCCACTTCCCCCTGTAGCTCATATAGCACCTTCCAGCACTAGATGGGCTAATTGTCTGGGGACTGGCTCTCCTACAGATTCCAGCTGGGTCTCTCCATATGTCGACAGCATATGGAGTCTTCAGCAGTAGGGTCTTACCATTAATCTCTGGTGGGTAATCAAGTGCTCTGACAGAAGTCTGTCTTATCAGTTTTGGAAATCTAGTAGGTCACTCTGATCAATAGCTCATTATGGATGTAGACCACATCCTGGTATAGGGAATTACAGGCCAGCACCAAGGGAAAAGCAAAAAGAAACAGTGAAGAAAGAGAAACAGGAGAAATTTGAGGTTAGGTTTTGTCTCACCCTCTCAAGGGCCCTTTGATTCAGGTGTTCCCCCTAAGGACCTCTTGAGGGTTGTACCTTTTAGTCTAACTTCCAGAATTTAGGGTTCTATGGTACCAGTTCAATTTGGGTTCAGTTTTGTGTTCCCCCCAGTCCTCACCCTTCCCCCAAGACCTACCTACCCTCACTATTGTCCAAGTCTTGAGAGGCTATGCAGATATGTCAGCAACTCAGGTTCATCCAGGTTAGGAACTGCAAATGAGTGAGATCATGTGACAGTTGTCTTTCTGTGATTGTGAGTTCACTTAGAATGATCTGTTCCAAGTGTGACCATTTTTCTACAAATTTCAATGTGTCATTTTTTATTACAACTGAATAGAATTTCATTGTGTAGATATACCACATCTTGGTCATCCATTCATCCAATGATGAACACCTGGGTTGATTCCAGTTTTTAGCTATTATGAATTGAGTAGCTATAAACATGGTTGAGCAAATATCTCTGAACTATGGTATAGAGCTTTTAAGGTAAATGCCCAGTAAGAAAATAACAGGGTCTGCTGGTAGCTCTATATTCATCCTTTTCAGGAGTCTCTCTATTGATGTTCGTAGTGGTTGTACCAGCTTACATTCCCACCCACAGTGAATGAGTGTTCCTGTTTCTCCACATCCTTGCCAACATTTGTTTTCATTTGATGTTTTGTTTGCTATCCTTACTGGGGTAAGGTGGAATCTCATAGTTGTTTTGATTTGCATTTCTCTGATGGTTAGGGATGTTGAACATTTTCTTAAGTGTGTGTTAGCCATTTGTACTTCTTCCTCTGAGAAATCCCTATTTAGCTCTCTGTCTCACTTTGTGAGTAGGTTGTTTGATTTTTTATTGTTTAGGTTTTTGAGTTCTTTGTAGATTCCAGATATTAAGCTTCTGTCAGTGGTATAGATGATAAATATTTTTTCCCCATTCAGTGGATAATCTATTGGCTCTGCTTATGGGATGTTTGTCTGTACAAAAGCTTTGTAGCTTCATAAGATCCTATTGGTTGAGTGCTTGTTTAATTTCCTGGGCTACTTGTATTTTGTTCATAAAGTCTTTTCCCAGTCCTATATCATGGAGAGTGCCTCCTATTTTTTCTTCCAGTAGCCGAAGAGTTTCAGACCTTATATTGAGGTCTTTAATCCATTTGGACTTGAATTTTGTGTGTGGCATGAGTGTATCTAATTTCACTTTTCTACATATGGTCATCTAATTTTTCCAACACCATTTCTTGAAGATGCTATCTTTTCTCCAGTCTACATTATTGGCACCTTTGTCAAAGATCAAGCAGCTTTAGTTACTTGACCTGAGGTCTAGGTCTTCAATTCCGTTCCACTGGTCTATGTTTCTGTTTTTATTCCAGTACCATGCTGTTTTTGTCGGTATGCCTTTCCTATATAGCTTTAGATCAGGTATGGTGATACTGCCAGCGGTGTTTTTTTTTTTTTTTTTGGCTGAGGATATGCCTGGATATCCGAGGCCTTCTGCCATTCCATATGCATTTTGAGATCATTATTTCAGTCCCTGTAAAGAATGATGCTGGTATTTTTATTGGATTGCATTAAATCTGTACATTGCTTTTGGTAAAATTGCCATTTTCACAATATTAATTCTACCTATCTATGCAGGAGCATGGGAGGTTTTCTATCTTTTCAAGTCCTCCTCTATTTCTTTCTTTCATATATATTTTATTTTAATATATTTATTTATTGGAGAGAGAAAGAGAAAGAGGCAGATAGAGAGGAAGAGAGAATGGGCACACCAGGACCTTTAGCCACTGCAAACAAACTCCAGATGCATGTGCCCCCTTGTGCATCTGGCTTACGTGGGTCCTGGGCAATCGAACCAGGGTCCTTTGGCTTCACAGGAAAACACCTTAACTGCTAAGCAATTTTCCCAGCCCTCTACTACTTTCTTGAGTGTTTTTATGTTTTCATTATATCCACCTCCTTGGTTAGTGTTATTCCAAGGTATTTATTTATTTATTTATTTATTTTGTTCTATTGAAAATGGGATAGCCTCACTGATTTCTTTCTCTGTATATTTTTCCTTAGCATATAGAAAAAATACTGATTTTTGTGCAATGATTTTGTGCCCTGCCACTTTGCTGAAGGAATTTATCATTTTTAGAAGTTTTGAGATTGAGACTTTAAGGTCACTTATATATATGATTGTGTCATCTGCAAATAGGGCTAACTTGATGTCTTCATTGCCATTTTGAATCCCTTTTATTTCTTTCTCCTGTGTTATTGCTTGGGCCAGTACTTCTAGTACTATGTTGAGCAGTGTTGAGAGTGGACACTCCTGTCTTTTTCCCAATCTCAGTGCGATATCCTTGAGTTTTTCCCCATTAAGTATTATTTGGGCTTTCGTAGCTTTATATATATATCCTTAATTATGTTGAGATATAAACCCTCCATGCTCATTCTTTCCACTGTTTTGATCATGAAATGGTGTTGTATTTTGTCAAAGGCCTTCTCTGCATCAATTGAGATGATCATGTGGTTCTTATGGTTCAGTTTATTCATGTGATATATTATGTTGACCAATTTCTATATGTTAAACCATCCCTGTATCCCTGGGATGAAACCTACTTGATCAAGGTGGATAGTGCTTTTGATATGTTGTTGAATTTAGTTTGCAAGAATTTTTTTCATGATCTTTGCATCTAAGTTCATTTGGGATATAGGCTTAAAGTTTTCTTTGCCTGTTTCATCTCTGTCTGGTTTTGGTATAAGGGTGATGATCACTTCATAAAAGGAGTTGGGGAGGATTCCTTGATCTCTGATTATGTGGTGCAGTTTGAGAAAAATAGGTTTGAATTCTTCAATAAAAGTTTGATAGAATTCAGCTGAGAAGCCATCTGGTCCTGGTCATTTCTTTTCTCTTTTCTCTTTTCTCTTTTCTTTTTTCCCTTTTTTTCCCTTCCCTTCCCTTCCCTTCCCTTCCCTTCCCTTCCCTTCCCTTCCTTCCCTTCCCTTCCCCCCCTCTCTTTCTTTGTTTGTTTGTTTCTTTCTTTCTTTCTTTCTTTCTTTCTTTCTTTCTTTCTTTCTTTCTTTCTTTCTTTTGAGATAGGGTTTCACTCTAGTCTAGGCTGACTTGGAATTCACTATGTAGTCTCAGGGTGGCCTTGAACTCATGGTGATCCTCCTATCTCTGCCTCCTGAGTGCTGAGATTAAAGGAGTGCACCACCATGCCCAGCTGACTTTTCTTATTGAGGAGGTTTTTGATTACCTTTTCAGTCTCCATGGATGTGTAGGTTTATTTAGGAAATTAGTCTGCTCTGAATTTAGTTTTAGTAGGTGGTTTGTGTCTAGGAATTCATCCGTTTCTTCCATATTATTTAATTTTGTGGAGTAGAGGTTTTGGAAATAAGCCCTGATGATTCTTCCAATTTCAATGATGTCTGTTGTGAGCTCTTCTTTTTCATTTCTGATTTTGTTAATTTGAGACTTCTCTTTTTTCTGCTTAATCAATTTGGTCAGGGTTTTGTCAATGTTGTTTATTTTCTCAAAGAACCAGCTTTTCATTTCATCAATTTTTAAAATTGTTTTCTTAGTTTCCAAATCATTAATTTCTGCTCTAATTTGATTATTTCTTTCCATCTGTTGCTCTTTTTGTTGGATTCTTCTTGATTTTCCAGAGCCTGTGGTAGACAGTCAGGTGATTGATTTGGGCTCTCTCTGACTTTGTAATGAAGACATTTAGGGCCATGAGTTTTCCCCTTAAGACTGTCTTCATTGTGTCCCATAAGCTTTGGTAGGTTGTGTATTCGTTATCATTCAATACTAGGAATTTTCCAATTTCTTTTTTGATTTCTTCCACAACCCATTCATTGTTTAAAAGTGTGTTGTTAGTCTCCAGGAGCTGGTGAAGTTCTTGATGTGTCTCTAGTTAATTGCTAGCTTTTTTGTTTGTTTGTTTGTTTCGATTTTTTTCGAGGTAGGGTCTCACTCTGGCTCAGGCTGACCTGGAATTCACTATGTAGTCTCAGGGTGGCCTCGAACTCTCTGCGATCCTCCTACCTCTGCCTCCCAAGTGCTGGGATTAAAGGCGTGCACCACCACGCCCGGCTAATTGCTAGGTTTAAAGCATTGTGATCTGACATGATGCAGGAAGTTACTTCAATTTTCCTGATTTTATGAAGGAATGCTTTATGGCCTAATATATGGTCAATTTTGGAAAATGTTCTGTGGGCTGCTGAGAAGAATGTGTATTCTGTAGAGTTGGGGTGGAAGGTTTTGTAGATATCCGTTAGGTCTAGTTCATTTATGATGTTGTTGAGCTCTATTATTAAAATCTATTAAAATCCCTGTTGATTTTCTGCTTGGATGATCTGTTATTGAAGATAGTGGAATATTGAAATCTCCAACTATGATGGTGTTGGTATTTATTTCTGTTTCACTTTTGAGTAGATTTTGTTTTATAAACTGTGGTGTACCTGTGTTTGGCTCCTATATATTAATGATTGTGATGTGCTCATGTTGGATCATTCCATTGATGAGAAAGAAGTGGCCTTCTTTGTCCTTTTTGATTACTTTTGGTTTGAAGTCTATTTTATCAGATATTAATATAGCAACCCCCACTTGTTTTTTATTTCCATTGGCTTGGAATATAATTTTCCAACCTTTTACCCTGAGGAGGTGTCTATCTTTAGTGGTGAGGTGGGTTTCTTGAAGACAGCAGATAAAACGGTCTAATTTTTTGATCCATCCTGATAACTTGTGTCTTTTGATTGGCGAGTTAAGACCATTAATATTTAAGGTTATTACTTTGAGTTTGAATTAATCCCTGACATGATGAGGTGTTTTATGGGGTTTTGTGCTTTCTTCTGTTTTGTACTATATTGAGCCTGGTCAATTTTGGTTATTGTGATCTTCTTCTTGGTTCTTGAGATTGGTTGTTTGACTGTTCTGAGTGGACTGTTCCCTCAAGTATTTTCTGTAGGTTTGGCTTTGTGTTTATGTAGAGTTGAATTTTTCATGGAAAGGTTTTCTTTAACCGTCTGTTCTGAGGGATACTTTTGCTGGGTAGAATAGCTTGGATTAGAAACCATAGTTTTTCAGACTTTGAAGTGTTCCATCCCAGGCCCTTCTGGGTTTCCATTGAGAAATCTGATATAATTCTGATGTGATTGCCTTTGCATGTTGTCAATTGTTTCTCTCTTCCTGCTTTAACACTCTCTTTTTGTTTTTGTTGTAAGGGCTTTAACTATGATGTGTTTTGGAGAGTTTATCCTTTGTTCCTGTATGTTTGGTGTTCTGTGGGCTTCTTATATCTGGACAGGCCTCTCTTTTGAAAGATTCAGACAATTTTCTTCAATAATTTTGTGGAATATGTTCTGTATGCCTCTGGCTTGGATTTCTTCTCCTTCTGGTAATCATGATCCTGGTGTTTCCTTCTGGTGTACCCGTGTTCCAGATGTTTGGTCATTTTAGGGTATCCCATACTTCCCTCCTCATATTCTCTTCACTTGATTTTTTTGAACTTAGCAAAGTTTTTGGCCTCCCTATGAATTTCTTCTGTCTTATTTTCCATGTCTGAGGTTCTGTCTTCCACATGAGTAACTCTGTTGGTGAGGGGTTCTATAAAGGGTTTTCATAATTTCTATTTGATTTTTGTTTTCTGTTGTGCTATTTTGCATCATGTCCATCTCTTTTTTGAGGTACAATTTCAATTTGAGTTTTGACTTTCTTGATGCTTCCTGGAGTTCATTTTTGCATTTGATCAAATCTTCGTTAAGCTTAATCAACCAGTTGTTGAGATAGTCATTTCTTGACTCATCTTCAATTTAGTCATATCTCTTTGGAGGGTTCTAACGTTTTCTTCAATCAAGTTAAGCCTACTGTCAAATGCTGAATGCTATAGGAGTCAATTCTGGTCAATTTCATTGATATGATTGTTGGTTCTTTGATAGTTTGCTTTGAATTCAGTGATTTTTTTTTTTTTTTGATCAGTGTCTCATTGGTTGTTGTGTTTTCATTTTGGGAATGAATTTCTGTTGATTTATCTATGATTTCATTGGAGGCTTCCATTGTAGGACTAGGCACCCTTGGTGGAGATCTCTCAGTTTTCTCACTTTTGTGAGCTTTTTTGTGTTGTTATCTACTCATTTTAGGAAGCCTCTTTATTTTATTGAGGAGGAAGCAAGTTTTTGTCTTTAGCCCATGCACCCTCTGACTCAGGTGATCCTGGATGTTGGTACCCAGTGGCCAGTCTGGATACCAGAGCAAAAGGCCTCATTTCACAGCTCACACAGGGACCAGGCCTCCCCAAGTAGGGCACAATGGGACCTACCAGGACCAGGGGACTGGTAGGAGTCAGGGAACAGGGACCTGGCGTACTTTGTGCAGCATCCTCCAGCACACAGTCCAGGGCAGGGACCTCAACCAGGGGTGTGGGAGGAGCCAGTAAACAGTGGTCTGGTCTACTCACGCATGACCACTGTGCCTTCCCACAAACTGTGTACCCAAGGAACTCAGACTGGGGAGGTGGGAGGAGCCCAGAAGCAGGGGTCTGGCCTACTCACTCCAGACTGGTGACCCTGACCACACATTGTGCAGGCAACCCAGAAGGGAGGAGGTGGGAGGAGCCCAGAAGCAGGGTTCTGGCGGAGATTTTTTTTTTTTTTGAGGTATGTAGAGAGAGAATGGGTGGGCCAAGGCCTCCAGCCACTGCAAAGGAACTTGAGACACATTAGCTTACCTGGGTACTGGGGAAATGAACCTGGGTCTTTAACCAGTAAGCAGTCTATCCAGCCCAATGGGTGTGTTTTCTGCCTACTTTAGTGTTGACCTCGCAGTAGTTTCTGGATTTCTGCTTTGGTACTTTTTGAGTATACTTAGGGTCCTATCTCCATCAATCTGTCACAGGTTGTCAGGCTAGCCATGGAAGCAACACTCTTGTAATCTTAGAAATTACTCTGCAGTTTTACTTAGCTGATGTGTGAGGGGTAGTTCATCACCTGACAGGAGTCAGCAATCTTTTCTTGTAATAGATTTTGGTTGTCCTCTGTTCTTGCTGCCTTCTGAAAAAGAAGAAACAGATTTTCCGATGGAAAGTGAAGTTAGCGTAGCTTAAAGGGAATAAACATTGTAAACTTAGAGAAACTCTGATGGGTGTAGCCTTCCTTTTGGCTAAATACTAGTTGGAGCTTCTTATTGGAGTCCATAATCTTTGTCTCTATAGGATTTTGATTTGGTTTCTAGTTCCTGCTACGAGTTCCTTTCCACTGATCCTATCTCTTAGTCAATCATAGGGCCACTGTTTACCCACACAGTCTGGGTGCCACTATTGCACAGGTGTGTACATCTTGTCAGGCTGGTTGGTTTCATATAGCAGTTTCCCTTGCTTTCTCACAGTGTTGTTGGCATTTTCCCCAGTAGCTTATGTAGTGCTTTCCAGTATTATATGGGCTAATCATCTTTCCAGATTACAGCTGGATCTCTTGATGCTTGGTGTTGGCAGCATGTGGTGTCTTCAGCAATAGGGCTTATCCTTTACCTCAGGTGGGTAATCAAGTGCTTTGACAGAAGACTGTCCTCAATATGGGTTGTAGCCAATTTATTATAGTGGAAGTTACAAGCCAGAGCCAAATGTTTTAAGGTCAGGTAGAAGCTAAGAGCTTAATATTAGGTATGCTTAATGCTATTGTCATGAACTTGTTCCCCAGTCTTCTCAGCACAAAATAGGAAATGCATGTATAGAAACATTTTACTGGTCAATAAGATATTTATTTCTGTGTCTACTTATAAGATACACATAGGCCTCTTTATATTTTAAAACTAGAAATTTTTATAGATCCTTCTAATCCCTACCTAAGACCATTGGACCTGACCCAGTCTTTTCCTTGTCCTTATTTGTAAGTTATTTTCTGACAGTGACAAATTTAGCACTCATTATATAGTCATGCTTTTTAACTCTAGTGTGTTTGTAAAATAACTGATGTGTTAATCCATGTCCCTGTGTGAAACAAGAACTTGAGTTGGATGTTTGTGCATCTTTTTTCCTCTTTAGCTATGATGGCATCAAATCATATACTGCTTTCCAAAGTAATATTATGTTACTGACTTGAAAAATAGTGAAACTTATTAACAACTCTGTTTCATTTTTTTTTTTTTTTTTTGAGAGAGACATAGAGAGAGAGAGAGAGAGAGAGAGAAAGACAGATAGAGATGGGTGCACCAGCATGCTCTCAGCTGCTGCGAATGAAATCCAGATACTTGCGCTGCCTTGTGGACAAGTGCGGCATTGCATCCTTGTGTCACTTTTGCATCTGGCTAAACGTGGGACCTGGAGATTGGAACCACTGGAGGTTGGAACCTGCATTCTTAAGCTTAGGAGGCAGGCGCCTTAACCGCTAAGCCATCTCTCCAGCCCTCCCTGTTTCATTTTTGAAGATCACACTGGAATGTAGGTTGATATTAAAGAATTATGCACAATAAAATTTGTTTTTTTTTAAAATTTCTATTAGTTTGGACAAATCTGCAGAAACAGACTATGATCACCATAGTCTTTAGACACCACTTCTTTTACTCTAGATGAGTTGTTTTAGAGGAAAATGTTAAAAGTTACTTGACACTTAAGACTTATACATAATTATGTGATTTGATCTGGTGAGAAGGAGATTTTACATTATTAAATAGGACTGGAGAGATGGCTTAGCTGTTAAGGTGCTTGCCTGTGAAGCCTAAGGACCCATATTCTACTCTCCAGATCCCATCTTAACCAGATACACAAAGATGGAGTAAGTGCAAGGCTGCACATGCCCATTAGTTGGCACAAGTGTCTGGACTTTGATTGTAGTGGCTAAGGCCCTGGTGCTAATTCTCTCTCCCTTTCTCTCTCCAAATTAAGAAAAAAAAAATGATGGAGACTATGGTGTCAAAGCATGGGCTTGATGTTCAGGTTTAAAGCTCCAGTATTTTCACATAGCAAGTTGAGGGTTTTTAAAGTAAAAATAATTTACAAAATATAAATATATACTTAAATCCATTACTTTTATGACATCTATATTATCTTCCCAACCTATAAACAAAAAGAAGATAATATAGAATTGACAAAGTCATAGTTTAGCACTGATTTGATATTTGGTCTATGAAAGTTTCATTGCATTAATTTTTATCTCTTTTATAGAATAAGTTAATTGCTAAAATTAATTTCTATTAATTAATGAACTAATATAAAGAAAATATATTTGTGAGGTGCTGGACATACTTGAGAAGCAGATGTAGAAGATTGGGGCTAAAGCCCTATTTCCCTTTGTGTGCAAATATCAATTAAGAACAGACAAATACCTTAATGGAAAACCTAAAACTTTGAAGCTACTAAAGAAAAACATAGGACAAATACTTCAAGATAGAGGCTAAGGCACAGGCTTTCCTGAAATTTCATTAAATTAAATAGGTGCATTAGCACAGCAATAAACAATGAAGACAAACCTTATAAAATGGGAGAAAATCTTTGTCAGCTGTACATCTAACAGGGTTAATACCTGTAATATACAGTGAACTTCAAATATTGAACATCCCCACCCAAATTATACAATCAGTAAATGGACAAATGAACAAACACATCTCAAAAATATTAAAGAGAATGAAATTATGTCATTTGCAGGAAAATGGGTAAAAATGACATTAAAGCATAATAAACTGTACTCAGACAAATACCATGATTCTTCTCATGCAGGGACCCTAGGATTCCTGTATATGTGTATGATATATATGTAAGTAGAAGCATTCCCAAAGAAGGATTCTTTGGGAAGATGGAGACTAACAGTGGTCAGACAGGAGAGGATATCCTATCAGAGTTAATGACATACTTCAAATGTTATTTGAAACCTATGGCTATGTGTAATGAATATATGCAAATAAAATTTAAATAATCATTTGTGAATAGATCAATGATTAATGTGAAACAGTGTTCAAGACAAAAATTGCATGTAGAAATGTGCTAATGTACTCACTTTGCCTCAAAATAGCATTGCAAATTAAAACAATGACATGACTTTTTTAGTA
This sequence comes from Orientallactaga sibirica, assembly GCA_036365145.1. NCBI lineage: Eukaryota > Metazoa > Chordata > Mammalia > Rodentia > Dipodidae > Orientallactaga > Orientallactaga sibirica. Next base: position 19,125,131 of record JAEOAD010000030.1, on the reverse strand, counting down.
TTATAGTAGTGGTATAAACAAAGGTCCTTGTGGAAGAAAGAGAAAATGAGGGGGCTGGAGAAATGGCTCAGAGGTTAAAGGCTCTTTTTTGCAAAGCCTAGTGGTCTAGGTTCTATTCCCCAGTACCCACATAAAGCTAGATACACAAAGTGGCACATGCATCTGGAGTTTATTTGCATTGGAAGGAGGCCATGGCATGCCCATATTTATATTCTCTTTCTCTCTTTCAGATAAATAAAATATTAAAAATAAAAAAAGAGAAAATGAGGATGGATACTGTGATCTGGTCAGACAATAATGTAGTGAATTTCACATTAGTGCATTATAGATGGCCAGGGTTTGCAAGCAAGCTTCACTAACTGCTGCACCATTTCTCCAGCTCCTTTATTTATTTGAGAGAATGAAAATCACAATACTTGATTTTTGGTTTGAGGACTCTGACTTTGCATAAAGGCTCACAAGTCTTTAATATTTAAAAAAATACATTTTTGTTAATCTCATAGATATTAGTTAAAAATTTCAGGGCTTAAAAGAATTTATTGCTAGCATATTAATTTACTGCTGTAGTAAAGAGTTGAAGACTGGTACTAGTAATTAGGCTTAAGATGAAAAATACTCTTACATTGCTTCTAACAACAGAGACTAAGAACTAAGTCTGCATAGTTGTCAACTGCTTGGGCACAGCAATGAGGCAGAGTGATCTCTTTCAAAATAAGTTGTAATTTTATTATCTTTATGGAAATGTATTCATAGTGTATTTGCAGACAGAATTTAAGCACTACCCTTTAAACATACCTGCAACTACGTAGTTTGTTTTGAAGTTAAGATTAATTTCAATTCTTGCCATTTTGTTATAGCAAAATCATGACCTTTTTTAAAAGCTAACAAGTAGCCCAGTAATTAGCCATATTTTTTTCTTCATGCAGTCAGGATGCCAATTTATGTTTATGGGAATGTTTTCTGTCAGCTGACCAAGGCTAGTCTTCTTCTCTTTGACCAGTTTGCTTTCCCTCCCCTTCAATTTAGTCTTTAGTCTCTCTTTGCTGAAAATACTTCACTTTACTCTTTTTCCCTGAAAGCAGCTTAGGGTATATGCCTTCGTTTCTTGAGTACATACCCATTTCTGAGGGGCTACTATCACTTTTTAAAGGGAGGGAGATTACATTTCTCCCTAAATTGTACAGTAGAGTTGACTTAAATATAACAATTCCTTGTCTTCTGACCGCTGACATTTGCTTTGGTTTTGCAAGGGCCGGAAGTTCTTTCTCTTATAGAAATACGGCCTGAGAAGGAAGTTGTTTTTTTACCCCCTATCCTGTACCTGGTACAATTAATGCTCTACATGGGCTAGAGGGCCCCCCTCCTCCCTGCATCCTGTGAAGGAGAATGCCACCAAGCTCCTATGCTATCCTTCAGTCTCTGCTCCTTCCAGCTGTCCCTGCTGGCTCCCTGTTAACCACTGTCCTCACTTTTATCATTGTAGACTCATGTCTCCTCTTTCATGCACTCTTTCTTTTATGCAGCTTTGAGCTTATGAGATTTGTGTGGTTGCATATGAACATGCAGCCAAGTTTAGGCGCTTGGAGGCCTCTCATTCCACATGTGCCAGTGAGTTGGTGATGACAACAGTTGTTTTTCTGGTCTCTACTAGGAGGTGGTCTTTTTAAAAATTTTATTTATTTACTTACTTTATTAGAGAGAGAGAGAGAGAGAGAGAGAGAGAGAAAGTGAGAATGGGCATTAGAGCTTTCTTTGTTTGCATTGGCTTTTCACATTATGAACAGACTTTTTAAGTGGAAGCAGAAATCATTTGGAAAAATGAAATATTTTATGTGCATTTGGCCAGTGAAAAAATGAATATGTTGACCTAAACAAACCTTTAAAAAAGATTAATTTGGTTTAAAACCTACTCTCAATGTAATTCTGTTTATATGAGATGTAATCTGAACAATTTTAACCCCTATAAACTTTAATTTGTATATTTAATTCAGAACCTTTTGGCGGAAAAAGTAGAACAGCTGATGGAATGGAGCTCCAGGCGCTCGATCTTCCGTATGAATGGAGATAAATTCCGGAAGTTTGTAAAGGCGCCACCTCGAAACTACTCTATGATTGTCATGTTCACTGCCCTTCAGCCTCAGCGCCAGTGCTCTGTTTGCAGGTAATGCTTTACTGAAAAATACATACAAGCCCATCCCAGGCTTATATTCTTAAAATACATGGGTTTAAGAAAATTAAGTCATGTTTCATTGTAAAATATAACTGCATTGAAAAGTAAATTTAAGATTAGTATATTCTTTGACAGGCTAATGGTCTTCCATTGTGGGAGGTAAAATACCTGTTGACTAACCCAAACTTACTTTGTACAAGTGATTTGCTTTCTTTATGTCCTACATTTTATTTTGCCTTGTTGATCATCTGGTAATATCTATGTTTGATGTAGTAGCTCCTTCGAATGCAGCCTATTTTCACAGTAAAAAGGAGATTCTCTTTTGTCTAGAGGAGTCAGTTTACTGATTGATCGCTCCAATGATAGAAACATCTCCTAGGTGATAGAAATCAACTGTCTAAAGTGAATAAGAGATGAGTCATTATAAACAAAGAAAATCTTGCACAAGGACAAATATAATGTTTATGCAATAAATACTTTAAAAGCTAACCTTATTTTGAAATAATGGTAAATTAGCATGTAAGACATTGGAAGAACTAATACAGAGAAATCCTCTTAGCTACTTTGCCATAACTTTGACAGAATGCCTGAGAAAATCTGCCTAAAGGAGAAAAAAAATATTTTATGTTAGATTTTCAGAGATTTGCATCCATTGATTCTGTTTGAGGTCTAAAGTACTTAATAGTGAAGGGGCATGGTGGAGGAAAGCTGCTTACATCCTTGAAGACAGGAAGCAGAACTGGGCAGGAGCACACAGATAAGCCTCTCAGAGGCATAACCCCACTATCCCACTTTCTTCAACAAGGCCTCACATCCCAATAGTCCATTGAACTCTGAATTCATCAGTGTTGTAATCTATTAATGGAAGTTAAGAGCCTTCAAGATCCAGTCACTTCTCACTTAGTGCCACCATCTGGATACCAGGTCTCAAATACAAGAGCCTTGGTGTCCATAACATGCTATATGTAGTTTCTCCACTAGTGACATATTACAAACTATGGCACAGCACCACAACAGGTGTTGGCATTAACAAGTCAAGACACAGAGGGGCTGCATCACTACAAGCATACTGTTACTTTCCTCTTATGTTCCCACGTAAAGTATATTCTACACCCAACCTTGAATTTGGCCTCTAGCTAATCTGTTTTCCATCTGTGTAATCTTGTTAATTCAAGACTGTTGTGTAAGTGTTAACCATGCATTGTTTAGCCTTGTGGGTCTGTGGGCTTTACTTAGAATTATTCCCTCAAAGTGTTGCATCTATCAGCAATTAATTGTTTTTATTACTGAATATTAATTTCATGGGAGGATTGCTCTGAGATTTATTTTCCCACATGTTAAAAGCTCACTGGGATTATTTCCAGTTTTAGTCTATTACAGGTTGAATAATCTTAATCTGAGATTCCAAATGCTTCAAAATACCAAATTGAGAACTGACATGATGTCACAGTGACAAACTCTACTCCTGAGCCAATGTGCTAGATTATACTTAAAAGGCACACACAGTAACAACACTACATGGAATTACTTTCCAGTTAGGTGTATAAGTTGTTTGTGATACATATTTATTTCATATGTGGACTTGATTCCACAAAAAAGTGTAAAAAATCTGAAATAATCCTAAACCTTAAACAGTTGTTGTCTCAAAAATTTTGGATAAAAGGTGTTTAACTTACATTTCTCTCAGTTACTTAGAATATTATTTGCCTGTGTATATGCTTATTAATCTGTTGTGCATATTTTCAGGCTCCTGTCACCTAGCTTTGTATGAAACACCTGTTTATGTGTTTTGCCCATTTCTAATGGGATTTTTCAAGTATTTCTCAAATGCTTTGTAATATGTTCTTTCTCAGATATGTGGTTCCCAAGCACTTATTCCTAGCCTTGATTTTATCTTTTTATTTAATCACAAGTTCTCTTAATTTTAATGAGGTTCAGCTTATCAGTTTTTACAGCTTTTCAAAACCTAAAGGACTCTCTGTCTCAGCTCTGTATACCAAAGAATTTTTTTTTCTAGTTTTGAATTTTTCTATTTAAAAATTTGATCTGAGTCTGGAGAGATGGCTTAGTAGTTAAGGCATTTGCCTACAAAGCCTAAGTACCCATGTTTGACTCCCCAGATGTCATGTAAGCCAGAAATACAAGGTGATGCATGGGGAAGGTCATGTATGCATGCAAGGTGGAGTGCACATCTGGAGTGTGCAGTGGCTGGAGGTCCTGGTGCACCAATTCTTTCTCTCTTCTCTCTCTCTTTGATCTGAAATTTTTTTGGAGATAGCATTCAGTTTGTTGCCAGTGAGTGTGATACGAAATATATTTTTTAAAAAATGACCTTCATGGGGCTGGTCAGATGGCTTAAAGGTTAAGGCACCTGCCTCCTAAGCCTAGGAATGCCAGTTCCAATCTCCAGGTCCCACTTTTAACCAGATGAAAGTGACGCAAGGGTGCAATGCCACACTTCCCACAAGGGGGTGCACGCACCTGGAGTTCGTTCACAGTGGCTGAGAGGCTGCTGGCATGCACATTCTCTGTCTTCCTCTCTCTCTCTCTCTCTCTGTGTCTCTCTCTAAAAAAAAATGACCTTCATGAAATTTAAAACATTCATCTTTATTTTTTAGGTGTCTAAGAATTTCCATTTTTCCATAAATGGGTATTAGATTTTGTGATGGTTATTTTGGTATTAGTCAATATGACCTTTCATTAATGAAGCCTACTGATGTAGCCAATTAGATTTAGTGTTAGACTTTGAACCAATTTTTTGTGCATACTATAACTTTATTTTACAATATTTTTTGTTTTCCTAGATCTTGTTTTCCAATGTTTTCTTGAAGATTGATGCACTTGAGTTCATTATAAGTATAAGCCATAGTTTCCAATTTTTTATTGCTAATGGTCTAGTTTTAGTATGAGATTAATGCTAGCATCATAAACTGAATTGACAAAGGCTAGAGAGATGGCTCAGCAGTTAAGGCATTTGCTTACAGAGCCTATAACCTGGATTGATTCCCCAGTGCCCATGTAAAGCCAGATACACAAAGTGGCATATGTATCTGGAGTTTCTTTGCAGTAGCAAGAGGCCCTGGAATGCCTATTCTCTTTCTCTTTCATTCTCTCTCTTCCTCTCTGTCTGTGCCTCTATGCTTACAAATACATAAAAATAAACAAATCAATTGATGAATGTTCCCTTTACTTTTTGAAAGAGTTTGTATGAAATTAGTGTTAATTCTCCAGAAACATTTTCCAGTAAAATACCTGGGGTTGAAGTTGTTTTGCAGGGTATTTATTTTTAATATTTTATTTATTTGTTTATTTGATTTATAAGCAGAGATAGAAGAGAGACAGAGAGAATGGGCATGCCAGGGCCTCTAGCCACTGCAAATGAACTCCGGATGCATGTGCCACTTTGTGCATCTGGCTTTACATGGGTACTGGGGAATTGAACCTAGGTCCTTAGGCATGGAAGGCAAGTGCCTTAACCACTGAGTCATCTCTCCAGCCCATTGCAGGTGTTTTAAACTGTAAATTCCCTTTGTTGAATATTTGTATACAGTGCTTGTTGTTTCGTTCTTTTTAAATTTATTTTTGTTTAGTTATATTTACTTATTTGAGAGTGACAGACAGAGAGAGAGAATGGGCACACTAGGGCCTCCAGCCATTGCAAACGAACTCCAGATGCATGTGCCTCCTTGTGCATCTGGCTTATGTGGGTACTGGGGAATCGAGCCTTGAACCAGGGTCCTTAGGCTTCACAGGCAAGTGCTTAACCACTAAGCCATCTCTCCAGCCCAGGTTGTCTATTTCTTATTGCTAAATATTTTGTCTTTCCAGATACATACTTTTTTTTTAAATTTATTTTTTTATTTTGGTTTTCCGAGGTAAGGTCTCACTCTAGCCCGGGCTGACCTGGAATTCACTATGTAGTCTCAGGGTGGCCTCGAACTCATGGCGATCCTCCTACCTCTGCCTCCCAAGTGCTGGGATTAAAGGCATGCGCCACCACGCCCAGCACCAGATACATACTTTTTTTGTGGTGTTCTGTTATGCCAGACTATCTTTCTGTTTAGGATTTGAAATACATCTGAGCTCTAGTGGATACTAAGGTTATTTAATTACTTGGGTTAATGAAATCATCAGTTTTACACTAACTTGTAGAAAGGGAATTTACACATTATAAAATGTTTATGCATGACTAGATGTCAGAGAAAATAGAGAAAAGCAAAGGCTTGCAAAGCAGTACTCCAGATGCTCTGAGTTCCCCTTATAATAAATGTGTGGAACAATGCTCAAGAATGTCTGCACACTTAGAATTGTTGGCTATAAAGCTGTATTGAGTTGAGAAGAAGATCACATTATTACATGACAGTTTAGGTTTTATTTGGAAGAGAGAGGGGGGAGGGAGAGAGAAAAGGAGAGAGGGAGGGAGGGAGGATATGGGTACACCAGAGCCTCCAGCTACTATATAGGAACACCAGACACATGTGCTACCTTGTGAATCTGGCTTAGTGGGACCTGGGGTATCAAACCTAGATCCTTTGACTTTTCAGGAAAGATCCCTAACCACTAAGCAATCTCTCCAGCACTTTTTTAAAATTAATTTTTCTTTTGGCAGTGTATATGTGTGTGTGTGTGTGTGTGTGTTCATTGTGTTGAGCGCAGGTATGTGCATTGCCAAGTGTATAAGTAGAAGGCAAAGGACAAATATGGGTATTGGTTGTAGCCTTTCACCTCATTTCAGGCAGCAGTGCCTGATTGTTTACTTTCATGTTCATTTTTACCAGGCTAGCTAGCCTGGAAGCTTCCAGAGCATTCTCTTGGCTCTTCCTCCATTCTCTCCATAAGCGTTCTGGGACTGAAAATGCCCACGAGAGCACCCAGATTTTAGGTGGATTCTACAGAACCAAACTCAGGTACTTAGGTTTGCATGGCAAGTGGTTATTCACTGAGCCATCTATCCAGCCCCTTAGGTAGGTTGGTACGTATGTATGTATGTACATATAAATGTATAAATGAACATGTGTGTGTGTGTGTATGCATTTTCTTTGAGGAGGTATGGGAATGAAAAGGCCTTCCTTGGCATGCCACATAATATTGAAGATTCATTATGAAACCAGAATTCATGATTTCCTAAAGGAAATTGGCATAGCAACTGCTCTTGGAGATTGTTGTGTAGCTTTGTTGTGGGAGGTGAATTAGGCCAATGGTTTGAGACGACTAGAATTTTGTAACTGTGGTTTAAAACTTCGGATGGGGTTCAAAGGAAGTTGTGGCAAACTAATAAAGTAGGTGTGTTACAGTCTTTCGAATAAGCGGACTACAAATTTCGTGTAGCAGTAGAATCCAGACACATGTACCACCTTGTGCATCTGGCTTATGTGGGTCCTGGGCAATCCAACCTGGGTCCTTTGGTTTTCAGGCAAGAGCCTTAATCACTAAGCCATATCTCCATCCCAGATGATGATTTCTTAATGGAATAGAGAAGATTAAGGAACTATGAGGCTGCTCTAATGTCTTGATCATACATTTGAATGTTGAAATAGCTCAGATGATAACAGAATATGAGAGGAAAAGACAGTTGAGAGAGGGCTACCTTGTAGTTTCTTATGTGAAGATGATAAGTCAGGTGACAGGATGGCAAAATTTTAAAGGAGGATCTGTTAAATAATTATGATTAAGCAGTGATCTTGAGATTTGTTATAGAGCCAAAGATGGTTCTTTGGTAAACCTAGAGCTTAGTGGTAAGATTGTATCAGAGCACAAGGTGACAACTAAGCTGATAAAGTAGAATGGAGTTTCAAGTAAACATCCTTAAATTACACACACACACACACACACACACACAGAGTACACCAATAAACACACAAATTGTATAACCATACATACACACACTGTAGTAGACTGCTTCAGATTCGCTGAGAAGAACATCCAGATCAGGCACACTTATAGAGGAAGGGATTTATTGAAGCTTACAGATCCAGGGGAAGTTCCATAATGTCAGAAGAAGCTGGCCTGCTCTCACAGGACCAAACACAGAGAGAAAAGCCACAAGCCAAAAGCCAAAAAGCCACACAGCACAGTACACTTCAGGAACTCCAGCTAGGCACACTTTGCATATCTTTAGATTGAAGTTTCAAACCCACCACCACACCTTAGGGCTGGACCCTAAGATCCACCCAGTGACACTGTCTAGCTAGGTGGCTGCAGATGCAAACTACAAACTAATAAAACACTGACTATATTGGGGACCATCTATTCAAACTACCACACAGAGTATACCCATAAACATAAATTTCTTTGAGACAGGGTCTCAAAACATGTAGCCAAGGCTAGCCTGAAACTAGCTTTGTGGCCCAGGCTTGCCTTGAATTTGTAAACCTCCTGCCTTATCCTCATGAGGATTGGGATTACAGGTGTGTGCCACCAGAAAGGCACTTGTCAGCAACAGGGTACTTTTCTCTTTCCCCATGAGTTTTCCTGGGTTCTCTTGTCAGAGTAGTTTTGGACAGTTTCTGTACTACTGTTGTACTTAAAACATTTCTAAGAGTCTTTGGAAAGTTCCAACTATTAAAAATCATGTGCACTCCAATGTGAGATAATTGCTTTTGCCTTTTTCTTCTCTTTAAGGAGAGTGTATTTGTCCTGTCGTGTTGATGTCAGTTCAGATAGATGCTCTGGTTGCTTCCTTGCAGGAAGGTGACTACTCAGATTCTGGCCTTAGTTAGGTCCTTTGTGAAAATCACTCTGTTCTTCCTTCACACAGTCAGTTTATTTACAAATTTCAGAATTCAATTCTCAGCTCCCTCCCTCTTAATGTCAAACTCCTTGTCTGAGTAAAGTTGTTAATTATGTCTACTCAGTACAATTCTCACTTCTGTTAAGTGTTAACTCCACACTTCCTTTATTTTATTTTTTCTTTGAGGAATATTCCCATAATTGCTACATTTTGTAGATGTATTCTCACATAGTTACTTATCTCCTCCAGAATTTACTACCAACGCTAAGAACAAAATAACCTCTTTTAAGGTTATTACTGTGGATCGATATATCTAAAGAAAAAAATCCAAATGAAAGATTGGTTTTTGACTTGGAGAATCAAGAAAATTGTATATATAAACAAAGTTCTGGATATGTGCTAGAGATTCATTTATTATAGATTTCAAATGAAACATACTAATTTACAAAGATGTTTTGAAAACATTAATGATGATGTATTATATTGACTTTTAAAAAATATATATTTTATTTATTTATTTGAGAGAGAGTAAGAGGGAGAGAGAGAGATAGAATGGGCACACCAGGGCCTCCAGCCACTGCAAATGAACTCCAGATGCATGTATCCCCTTGTGCATCTGGCTTACATGGGTTCTAGAGAGTCAAATCATGATCCTTTGGCTTTGCAGGCAAATGCCTTAACCACTAAGCCATCTCTTCAGCCCTATATTGACTTTTAAAATAAATTTTATTTTATTTTATTTATCTGAGAGAGAGAGCACGGAAGATAGAGAGAATGGGTGTGCCAGGGCCTCCAGCCATTGCAAACAAACTCCAGATGCATGAGCCACCTTGTGCATCTGGCTTATGTGAGTAATGGGGAATCAAACCTGTATCCTTAGGCTTTGTGGGCAAGCATCTTAACTGCTAAGCTATCTCTGTTACCCTAGGTTGACATTTGATCTTAACTGTATACACCTTTATGTATGTGTATATATGTAAACATACATATATGAACATATATGTAGAGTCCTTCGGTTATATGCCTAGGAGTGCTATAGCTGGATCATATGGTAAATCTATTTTTAGCTGTCTCAAGAACCTCCACACTGATTTCCACAATGGCTGGACCAGATTACATTCCCACTGTAGCAGACAGCTTCAGGTTCGCTGAGATGAACTTCCAGACCAACCAAAGTTATAGAGGAAGGGATATTTATTGAAGCTTACAGATCCAGAGAAAGGTCCATAATGGCAGAAGAAGCTGGCCTGCTCTTACAGGACCAGACAGAGAGAGAGGAGAGAGAAGTGAGAGGCCAAAAGCCCAAAGCCACAGAGCACAGCACACACACTTCAGGAACTCCAGTTAGGTACACTTTGCATCTTTAGATTTAAATCTCAAACCCACAACCACACCTTACGATACACCCAGTGATATTGCCTCCAGCCAGGTGGATTCAGATGTAAACTATAAACTAATAAAACACTGAATATATTGGGGGCCATTTATTCAAACTACCACACCCACCAACAGTGTAGAAGTGTTCCTCTTTTTCAGCATCAGCACTTATTGTCATTTGTTTTGTTGATGGTAGCTATTCTGACAGGAGTGAGATGGAATCTCAAAGTAGTTTTAATATGCATTTCCTTGATGGCTAAGGATGTAAAACACTTTTTTAGATGCTTATGTGCCATCTGCATTTCTTTTTCTGAGAACTCTCTATTTAGTTCCATAGCCCATTTTTTAAACTGGGTTGTTTGATTGCTTATTGATCTATTTTTTGAGTTCTTTGTATATTCTGGATATTAATCTTCTGTTAGATGGATCGCTAGCAAAGATTTTCTCCCATTCTCTAGGTTTTCTCTTTCCTCTATTCACAGTGTCCTTTCCTGTACAAAAGCTTTATAATTTCATGAGATCTCAGTAGTTCATTATTGGTTTTATTTCCAGAGCAATTAGGGTTATATTCAGAAATTCATTGCCTATGCCAATATGTTGAAGGGTTTCCCCTACCTTTTCCTCTAGCAGTTTTAGAGTTTCAGGTCTGATATTAAGGCCCCTGATCCATTTGGACTTGACTCTTGTGCATGGAGAGAGATAAGGATCTATTTTTATCCTTTTACATACAGATATCCAGTTTTCCCAGAACCGCTTGTTGAAGAGGCTATCTTTTCTCCAATGAATGTTTTTGGTATTTTTGTCAAAAATCAGGTGGCTATAGCTGCCTGGATTAATATTTAGGTCTTGTATTCTGTTCCATTGTTTTATTTGTCTGTCCTTGTGCCAGTACCATGCTTTTTTTTTTTTTTTTTTTACTATGGCTTTGTAATATAACTTAAAAATCGGGTATGGTTATATCACTAACCTGATTTTTGTTGCCCCAAATTGTTGTGGCTATTCAAGGTTTTTTGTGCTTCCAGATGAATTTTAGGATTGTTTTTTATATTTCTGTGAAGAATGCTATTGGAATTTTAATGGGGATTGCATTAAATGTGTAGATTGCTTTTGGTAAGATTGACATTTTCACAATATTGATTCTTCCAATCCAAGAACATGGGATGTCTTTCCATTTCCTTTTGTTTTCTGCAATTTCTCACTTGAGTGTTTTAAAGTTGTCATTGTAAAGATCCTTCATTTCCTTGGTTAAGTTTATTCCAAGATACTTTATTTATTTATTTTTTTTTAATTTGTTTTTCAAGGTAGGGTCTCAATCTGGCCCAGGGTGTCCTGGAATTCACTATGTATTCTCAGGGTGGCCTCAAACTCATGGTGCTCCTCTTACCTCTCCCTCTCCAGTGCTGGGAATAAAGGCTCAAGGTACTTTTTTTTTTATTTTTGAGGCAATTGTGAATGGGAGAGTTCTCCTGATTTCATCCTCCACATGTTAGTGTTAGAGCCACAAGTTGGGTCATTATGCACAGAGACTTGGCCTATCCCTCATAACTCTTGACTACCCCCACAATGCATGACCCACATTCCCCATTGATGAGGGTCCCTTTGGAAGGGGGAGGACAGGGAGGAGGATAATGGAGTCACCAATATGAATGTAAAATTAGAATAATATAAATAAAAAATAAATTATAAAAAAAGAAAAGCTACTGAATTCTGTGTGTTTATTTTGTATCCTGCTACATTGTTAAAAGTGTTTATCAGCTCTAACAGTCTGCTGGTAGAGTTTTTAGGGTTTGTTATGTATAGAATCATATCATCTGCAAGTAATGATAATTTGATCTCTTCCCTTCCAATTTGTATCCCTTTTATGAGTGTCTCTTGCCTTATTGTTAATAGCTAAGACTTCCAGTACTATATTAAATAAAAGTGGGGAAAGTGGAAACCCTTGTCTTGTTCCTGAATTTAGTGGAAAAGCTTCAGATTTTCCCTCATTTAGTTTTATGTTGGCTGTAAGTTTGTCATTAATAGCTTTTGTGATGTTGAGATATGTTCCTTCTATTCCCAGTTTCTGTAATACTTTTACCTGGAAGGGATGTTGGATTTTGTTGAATGCTTTTCTGCATCTATTGAGATGATCATGTGATTTTTGTCCTTCAGACCATTTATATGGTGTGGTACATTTATCGATTTGTATATGTTGAACCATCCCTACATCTCTGGGATAAACCCTACTTGATCAGGGTGAATAATCTTTCTGATACATTCTTGTATTGTGTTTGCCAATATTTTGTTGAGAATTTTTGCATCTTTGTTCATGAGGAAGATTGGTCTGTAATTTTTTTTTCTTCTCTTTGTCCAGTTTTGTTATCAGGATGATGCTGGCTTCATAGAAGGAGTTCAGTAGAATTCCTTCCTTTTCTATTTTATGGAAAAGTTTGAGCAGCAGTGGTGTTAGTTCTTCCATGAATGTCTGCTAAAATTCACCAGTGAATCCATCTGGGCCTGGTCTATTTTTAGATGGGAGACTTTTTATAAATGCTTTGATCTCTGAACTTGTTATAGGTTTATTTAAATGGTTAATCTCATCTTGATTTAATTTTGGTAGGTCATATGAATCAAGGAACTCATCCATTTCTTTAAGATTTTCAAACTTAGAGGGATATATATTCTTAAAGTATGTCTGTATGATTTTCTGAATTTCTTTGGTATCTGTTATAATGGTGCCTTTTTCATCTCTACTTTTATTAATTTTTGTCTCTTCTCTCTTTCTTTTGGTCAGATTTGCTAAGGGTTTATCAATCTTGTTTATCATTTCAAAGAACCAAGTCTTTGTTTCATTGATTCTTTGGATTGCTTTTTGGTTTCTATTTAAGTAATTTCTGCCCTAATCTTTATTATTTCTTCCCATCTACTGAGTTTTGGTTTGCCTTGTTCTTCTTTTTCCAAGGCCTTGTTTACTTGTGAACTGTCTAATTTCTTAATATAGGCACTTAGAGCTATAAATTTCCCTCTTAGGACTGCCCTTGTTGTGTCCCAAAGGCATTGGTTTGTTGTATTCTCATCATCATTTGATTCTATGAATTTATTGATTTCCTTTTTAATTTCTTCAATGACCCATACATTGTTCAATAATGTACTGTTTTAGTCTCCATGAATTTCTATATGCTCTGTAGCTTTTCTTGTTGATTTTCAGTTTAATCCCATTGTGGTCATATAGCGTACAAGGGATCATTTCAATTTTCCTGTATTTTTTAAGATTTTATTTGTGTCCTAATATATGGTCTATTTTAGAGAATGTTCCATGTGCCACTGAGTAAAATGTATATTCTGCAGCATTTGGACAGAATGTTCTGTATATATCTGTTAGGTCCATTTGTTCCATGACATCGTTTAGTCCAGATGTCTCTCTGTTTATTTTTTGCTGGGATGACCTGTCAATTGAGAGTGGGTTATTGAAGTCACCCACTCTTACTGTGTTTGGAGTTATCTCTGATCTTAAATCTAATAGTATTTGATGAAATTTTGAGCCCCCATGTTAGTTGCATATATGTTTAGGATTGTAATGTCCTCCTGTTGGAGTGTTCCTTTAATCAGTATAAAATGACCTTCTTTTATCTTTCCTCACTAATGTTGGTTTGAAGTCTATCCTGTCAGATATTAGGAGAGCAAACCCTGCTTGTTTCCTAGGCCCATTTGCTTGAAATACCATTTTTCATCCTTTCACCCTAAGAAGGTTTCTATCTCTTATTGAGAGGTGAGTTTCCTGGAGGCAACAGATGGTAGGATCCTGCCTTTTCTACTCTGCAAGCCTGTGTCTTTTGGTTGGGCCATTGAGGCCATTGATATTAAGATTTATTATTGAAAATATGTATTTATTCCTGCCATTCTTCTTGTTTTGTAGTGCTTCCTGTTTTCCCTTTACTCACTTGTTTTAACTGTTATTTGAGTATGGTTTATTTTTTTCCTATTTCCTTCTGTGTTTGTTTTGTTTTCTCTTCAGCATGAAGGATTCCTTCAAGTATTTTCTATAGAGCTTGTTTCGGTGCATAAATTCCTTTATCCTGTGTTTGTTGTGGAATATCTTTATTTCTCCTTCAATTTGGATAGATAGCTTTGCAGGATAAAGTAATCTTGGTTGACAGTTTTTATCTTTCAGAACTTGGAGTACATCATTCCAAGCCCTTCTGGCTTTTAAAGTTTGCATTGACTAATCTGCTGTGATCCTGATGGGCTTGCCTTTGTAGGTCACTTGCTTTTTCTCTCTAACTGCGTTTAATATATTTTCTTTGATTTGTGTGTTTAGTAGCTTAATTATAAATGGTGAGGAGAGGTTCTTTCTAGGTTTTGTTGGTTTGGTGTTCTAAAAGCTTCTTGTATCTGCATTGGCATTTATTTCCCAGTTTGGGGAAATTTTTCTCCTATGATTTTGTTAAAATCACCTACTAAGCCTCTAGATTGAAATTCTTCTCCTTCTACTATACCCTGCATTCTTATGTTTGATCTTTTCATAGTGTTCCGGATGTCTTGGAATTCCCATTCATACCTTTCTATTAGCTTGTCTTTCTCTTTGTTGGACTGTGTTAGGTCTGCCATCTAGTCTTCTGGTTTAGATATTCTGTTCTGTCCTTCACCCATTCTACTGGTGAGACTTTCCACAGAGTTTTATTTATTTATTTATTATTTTTTATTTCACTGACTGTGTTCTTCAGAGCTAGGATTTCAGCCTGGTTTTTCTTCAGTATTTCTCTTTCCTCACTCGTGTCCTCTAATGACCTTTTTATTTCATTAAGCTGGTTTTCTGTGCTCTCTTTCAGGAGTTTGTTTTCTTCTTTGAATCCTTTCATTTCTTCTTTCATTTCTTTGAGCATAGATAGAATCATTCTTTTGAAGTTTTTGTCAGGTATTTCATCTAAAACAGTCTCATTGGTGATCATTTCTGATGGATTTATAATTTTTGGTGGGATTGCATTGTCTTGATTTTTTGTGTTTCTTCTATTATAATGTAGTGACTTTTGCATCCTGAATTTATTTATTTATTTATTGCTTTTTTGAGGTAGGTTCTCACTCTAGCTCAGGTGACCTGGAATTCACTATGTAGTCTCAGGGTGGCCTCAAACTCACGGTCATCCTCCTACCTCTGCCTCCCAAGTGTTGGGATTAAAGGTGTGTGCCACCACACCCGGCTTCCTGAGTTTACTTAGTGCTTTGTTTTTCTACTTAACTTTAGTGTTCTTAAATGTGGTGATCCACCTTTATATACTTTCAGGATATGAGTTTAAGGTGCCAAATTTAGCACCTCTACCCCAATCCAACTGTAGAAGCAATCCTAGGTGTTAAGTTTGCTTGCTCAGTAAGTATTCTAGTGTAATACTAGTGGAATTCTGGGTGGAACAATATACTAGCACATTCTAAACATCAACTGAGCAATATACACATTCAATAAAAACCAGCACAATGTATACAAGTGTGGGGATTAAAACAAACAAATAGTCTTATAAGGCCAAAATCCCTAAGGGTGTGTGGTCATCTATACCCTTAATCCTGTTAGCTAGGAGGTGGAGAATTCTGTTCTGAATTCGGTTCCAGGTCAGCCTGGATCTGGATCAGACCCTGCCCCCAATAATGACAAAAGCAAAAGACAAAGGCCTATAAATCTGTAAGCATTAAAGGCAGCAATATTCAACACCCCATGTACAGCTTATTTGAAAATGGTAAAGCCAACCACAAATATGTAACCCATAAACTGCCCTGACATGGAAAGAGAGATTAGCACTTTCAATGCAGGCCTATGTAGCTGTTTTTTTTAATTAATTAATTAATTAATTTATTTATTTATTTATTTTTTTGTCAGTTGGCCTTGTTACCTTTTTGTGTGGCTTCCAACCTCACCAATGCTGAGTGTCCTCCTTGATCCCTCTGTGTTGTGCTGTGCAGTTGGAGCTCGACTCAGCTCTGCTGGATGTGCTACCACTGGGACCTGAATACTGGAGGTTCAAGGTTCTGATGGTTGGGGGATGGGAGGGTTCAGCAAGCCTGTGGTTGCTCACACCATTCCCCTGTATCTCTTTCAGTAGCTTAGCTGACTTTTATTTAGACTTCTGGCCTCTGCAAGGAGGCTGATGTGGTTTGGAAGGTCCCCTTATTTGGTCTTTGCTGCTGCTGCTAGGCACACCTGGCAGATGGTGCCAGGCAGGGGATGCTGTGTATTGGGGCCGTCTTAGAACAGGACCCAAGCTCCTCAGTGGGATTTTGCCTTTTTCCTCCATTCTGGTGGATGGTCTCTCTACTTCTCTGCTTTGTCTAAGAGAAACCTGTTCTCCTGTACTTTTCAGAAGAAGAGTGTATTTTGCTGTAGTTTTGCTTAAATCCCTCCCTGGGCTGGTTTGGCATGGCTCCTGTGCTGCCATCTTACCTGGAAGTCTCCTCATAGTGGCTATAACGACCTGGGCGCAGTGCAGCCATGACTGAGCTGCGAGCCTGGTGGGTTTGCGCCTAGCCACATATCCCTCCCGTGACTCCTCATCCCTGATGCTGCGCGCTTGCTGAGCTCATCTGTGTGTGACACGATGGTGAAGTATGTCCTGGGCTGGAGCGTGCTCCAAAGTTCCTGGGACCAAGTCTTTGCTGCCGTGTGGCAGCGGTACCCGAATCCCTACAGCCAACATGTCTTGACTGAAGACATAGTGCACTGGGAGGTTACCCCATCCAGAAGCTTCTGTCCTGGAGACTCCTGACCAAGACCGCAGGAAGTGAGTACAGTGGGCCTCTGATTGTAGAACTAAAGACCAGCTTACAACATTGGCCCTTTGATTACTTGTGGGGACTTAAATTTGAGGAATGTTCCTAGCATTCCTGAAATGGTAATGGTGGCTCCCTATTCCTAACTGATGTGCATACCAAGGGTTGAATTCTGGCCATCTACTTTTCTCTGGTAGTCTGGTTGTGTAGGAGACAGAGCATGTCTACATGGTCAGCTTTCTAGCAGTAATCTCCAGCCAAGCTCCTTGATGCACACACTTTACTACAACTTTGTAGTGAAGGAATTAGGTGAGGTGAGTACTCTGGCTCTGTGAACAGTCACTCTGGAAAGCTGACATCTGGCTCTGTATTCCTTTGATGTCATCTTATGCATTAACATGACTATATGCTGATAGTTTGAAACTTAGTGAATTACCAAGCTGGTGGTTGCTGGAGTCCACCAGTACATAAACTTAGTAATTATGAACTTTTTAACGATATTTTTGTCAGTAAGTTAGATGTTTGGTATTGATTTTCTTTTTAGTAAATTCTACGTATAAGGTCTACTTAATAATTGTTTTTTTTTTTTTTCTGCTTTAGAGTATTAAACAGAAACCAGGGAATGAAACTTTATCATGAACATAAAAGTTTTTGCAATGGAATTTGATATTTCAGTGTTTAACAATTTATATTGATGGAAATTTAATTCATATTTTGAACCAGTGTTAACCTAAAAGACATTATGGATTGGTATTTGGATGGTGTAGTAGTCAAGTTTATGGGGGACACCTGAATCCATCCACCACTGATGGATGCTAGGGAGATAATCTTGAATAGCATCATGTGGCTGAAGTTATTAAAGGTCTTAGAATGTACTTGAGAGTTTGGAGCCTATTGACATTTCTTAGCTATTAAGCATGGAATTACCTAGTCATACATATCAGGGGCACAAACTCAGAGATTTACCAGAAGACCTTTATTAATTTGGATGCTAATGAATTGTATTCTGGAACATAATTGATGGGGAATTAAGATGCAAAGGTGACTGGAAATCTGCAAGGCATATTTATCTGCTCTTACCTATCAGATTTGACTGTATAAATAACATGTGTTCCTGGGATGTGACATGTGCCATGGGTCCCTTATGCCTACTGGCTATAGAAAGTTAGTTTATAAGAAGCCCCAATTAGCATATTAAAAATCCTATGAAATCCTATGTCAACAGTGAGTCTGGTTAATTTGAAGAGAAATAATGACAACTTTGGGACCTGGTGCAGGAAGTGAGAGGGGGAAGTAACTCGTAAATTTGAAATTACAAATGAATTGGTGGATTTGAAGATAGATGCTGGATCTAGCAAGATTCACAAAAATTGCTTGTCATTTACTAAGGAATTTTGTATGCCTGGTGCTTTTAACATCCTACCAAATCTTGAAAGAGAAACTGACATGTGGAAAAGGGAAGAAGAAAGTTTATCTGAAATCGCCAGGTTTTTGAATCATGAGTTGGAGAGATTGTACACAAGCCTAAATTTTTATAATTCATATTCTAACTATTCAATTTGACTGCATAGGTATAATATATGAGTAGCATTACATAGTTTTGAATTATGGTATTGTTATAGTTATGTATTACTCCTTTGTACATCATTTTTAAAAATATATATTCATTTTTATTTACTTAGTTGACGGGGGGTGGGGTGGAGGAGAGACAGAGAGAATGGCACACCAGGGATTCTAGCCACTGCAAACTCTAGACACGTGTGCCCACCCCTGTGCATCTGGCTTATGTGGGTTCTGGGGAATTGAACCTGGGTCCTTTGACTTTGCAGGCAAATGACTTAACTGCTAAGCCATCCCTCCAGCCCTCATTTTTCTTTAGAACATAGAGCGTATACTTAATTTCTCAGAAAGAAATGCATGGTAGGTCAGATGAATTACTTCATGGAATAAATTTCTAGCTTTTTAAATACCATCTCTCTTGAAACATCTGTGTACATAAATGGTACTTTTCAAGTTGGTTAATATATATATATATATATTTCTGGGACTCAGTCTTGGAAAGGCTTAATTTAACATAAATGTTTAATGTATTTGTATTTAAAAAAATAATTCCAAAATGGTTTCTGTTGTAAGTAGATTATGGACATCTCTGGGAATAGAATGTCTATTTGTCTTTTTATTTATAGTCACTGATAGTTATAATTTCTCTTTAATTGACTTTGAGTATTTCTTGCTATGTTATTTCCTGACTGGGATGCTGACAAGTTGTTAACTTCTGTGCTTTGTGTTTCTCCTATGTGCTATAATTGGTACCTGTATCAATGCCATACTCTACAAAATAATCCACATGGAAATAAAAATAATAATTGAACCCAGGAAATCTTTTGAAAGTGATGGAGATTTTTATACTTTGACTGTGGAAATGAGTATATGCATATCTTTATAATTACTAAATTGTACAGTTCATATACATTCATTATGTGTAGTTTTTGTAGTTAATTATAACTCATCGAAGCTGAAGTACCCCCACCAATATTTCTTCATTAATTATCATAATACATTTGTATGGTGGTCTGGCAGTATAGTTACAAAATGAGGGATGTTGGAATAGTATAAAAAAGCTGTTTGTGGGGGCCTATAGAGATAGCTTAGTAGTTAAGGCATTTACATGCAAAGCCAAAGGACCCTGGTTCGATTCCCCAGGACCCATGTAAGCCAGATACACAAGGGGGCGCATGTGTCTGGAGTTCATTTGCAGTGGCTGGATACCCTGGTGTACCCATTCTCTCTCTCTCTCTCTCTCTCTCTCTCATTCTGCCTCTTTCTCTCTCAAATAAATAAGTTAAATATATATTTTAAAAAAGCTGTTTGTGCCCTGGAGAGATTGCTTAGTGGTTAGGTGCTTGCCTGTGAAGTTTAAGGACTCATGTTTGACTCTCCATGACCCACATAAGCCAGACAGAGAAGGTGATGCAAGTGTGCAAGGTTGTACATGTGCACAAGGTACCACACAGGTCTGGAGTTCAATTGCAGTGGCTGGAGGCCCTGGTGTGCCAAGTCTCTCTCTCTCTCCCTCTCTCTTTCTCTTGCTCACATTAAATGAAAGGCGAGTCTGTTGGGCTTGCCTCAAAAACAAAAAAAAGCTTTTTGCGATGAGATTTTACAACATCAAATGATAAATCTTTTTAGTATATAACATATATAAACACACATAATATATACATATATAATCATTTGTTTATTTAACAATAATCCAACAATTGGTTCATCATTGTATATGAATCCCTATACTTTCCTTCAGTTTATGCTGTTTTAAAACTGCTCTCAATGATGAATTCTAAATGGAGGTGATGGATATGATAACTTACTTTATTTAATCATTATATTATTCATTAAAAAAATCATATCAGTTTTGTCCGATATGTATATACAATTTCAGCTTGTCAGTGCATAAGAAATATGTCAAAAAGAAAATGCTTGTGGGCTGGGGAGATGGCTAAGTGGGCAAGAGTGCTTTCCACATAAGCATGACGACCTCAGAAGGCCGGAGTTCAATCCCTAATGCCCACTTACAGAGAATTGTCCTGGCCAGCTAACTATATGGCAGGGTGGCCCAGGAGCTGCAGGACAGGCTCCTGTAGCCCCTCCCGGTAGCTTGACACTTCCTGCTACTGCATTCTGCTTTCTGGCCATTATGAGATGAGCACCTCACTCACATGCTTTCCCACTGTAATATCATCTTCTCTTCAGGCACATTATCATGCAGCCAGCCTCTCTCTCCAAGAGAAGAGAGAAGCTGTGAGCCAGGGTAAATCTTTCCTTCTCCTGAGTGCTTATGGATTTTTGTTTTCGTGAGGGAAAAGTCTGACTAACATAACCAGCTAGTAAATAATGCAGAGCTAGTTACCATGTGGTTATGGGCTGTTGATTTCTTAACTCTTCAGGATCATTGGGTCTCTTGGGTCTGCTTATTTCAATATTTTCTGCTGGGCACTGAGTATGTGTAGCATAATGAGAAAATAACATTAAAATCTTTGTGCAAGATACTGTTTGCCATCTTTTCCCCCTCCAAAATCAAGACACCAGAACATTAAGTAGTAAGTTTGCTCAGTTCAAGTTTGTGTAAATCACTATTAGATGAAATTCTTTGAGGTTTCATGAAGTTGTATTTTGAAACACTAAGTGATACATACATACATATGTATACACACACACACACAAAGTGACTGATTTATTATAGTCATTTAGACTATGAAAACATATATGAGGAATTGAATATAAATCTTTTATCTGATAGGAAATTTGAATAATACTAAGAAGAGAAACCATGCCTTTTAAAACATTTCTTCAAGAACATTAAAGATAAAAATTATGTTTATATTGGGAAATATATTAAATGTATAGCACTATAGATGAGTTAATAGTACTTTAGTTTTACATAACCTTTTAAGAAAAGTCTAATGTAAAAAAAATTATAGCATTTGGATTAAGTGAATTTTTTTTCTTGTTCCTTAATAAAAAATGGAGAAGATTTGATGTAACACATTTAACAGAAGAGTGCCCTGCAGTTACTGCTTAAGTACTCCTGGCTCTTTTTCATGCAGCTTGACTGCCCTCTTCAGGCTCCTTATGAATACATTAGAACAGTTTATAGTTTTCTTCAAATTCATAAGGTGCGACTTTAAGGTTCCCATGAACACCTAGCATTACAGTTTTTTTGAACTCTGTTCTTGCAACATTTGTGGTTTTCACTTGCCACTTTCAAATGGTGAGATGGATTGAAGTGGAGTACACCTTATTCCAGACCACCAAAAACATGCAAGCATCCACAAAATTCTGTTATTTCTTTTGCTAAATCTCTTCTATTCTCTGTTAAACTGAAAGTAGTTAGAATACAGGGAGAATAGAGCATAATGAAGTTAGGGATATTTATTATTTTTAATGAGATGGATTTGTTCATTGATCTTGTTGTTATTGAATTCCATCCAACAGAAGAAAGCCCCCATTTGTTTTGCCAGTATTGTGATTGGTTTTGCCGTGCATGGAATCCTTTATTCAAGTTGGTGGTATTCATAAATAGATTGCTTAGAAAATTTTGCTGAGTGCTTTGGCCTTCAAGATTTCAGAGACTGTACAAAATAGGCTACATCTTTATATAATAGTTTATCACCTCCTACATTTTTCCATTATAATAACACTTCAAGTGGACTCAAACAAAACATTTAGCATTGTAGTACAAAGCACCTGACCAAAAGCAGATGATTGGAAGATTGGGAGGAAATTTTTTTTGTTTTTGTTTTTGGGTTATAGTCTCAAGGGAAAGATTCATGAATGTAGGGCAAAGCAAAGCTGGGCATCACCTCTTTGCTACAGCCTGTAGAAAACAACAGCCCGAGAGTGAGCTGAACTCTGCCAAGTGGTTGCTGGCTAAAGGCTGCCCTAACAATACACCTCCTCCAGCAAGGCTCCACCTCCAAAACTGGGGACTAAAGCATTCAAAGTACATGAGTGTCTGGAGAACATCTTATTTAAACCACTATAATCATGATCTCCTCCCCCTCCTCTCAAACCAATGGTTGGTTGCCAGGTACACTGCAAGTGGTATAAATAATATTTTGAATAATCCACTTATTTAAAAAAAAACACTTGAAGTTTTTTTGTTTGTTTTTTCATCAACACCAGTTTATTTGTAAACATGTTATATGTGTCAATAATTAAATTGACAATACTTTATACAATTTCATTGTATAATATTAACATTATAACAACACAATCCACTGTACTGAGTTACAATTTTGGTACTTTAAAACCTTTTATTACAAACTGTATTTGAAACAATGAACATAAAAAGAAATGTGAATGGCAGAGAAAACAAAACAGCCCATAAAAGAAACCAATATTCCCCCAAAGCCATCGGATGATATACTCTGAAGTTTCTCTTTTACAAAATGATAATGTAATCCTCTTTATCTCTTTTAGTCCTTTCTTTTCCTTTTTCTATTTTTTTTTTTTTTTTTGAGGTAGGGTCTCTCTCTAGCCCAGGCTGAGCTAGAATTCACTATGTAGTCTCAGGGTGGCCTTGAACTCATGGTGATTCTCCTACCTCTGCCTCCCAAGTTCTGGGATCAAAGGCTAAAGGATTAAAAGCTATTTTTTAAATTAATTAATTAATTTACTTATTTACTTATTTGAGAGGGGGCATGCCAGGCCCTTCAGCTGCTGCAAATGAACTCCAGACACATGTGCCACCTAGTGCATCTGGCTTACATGGGTCCTGGGGACTTGAACCTGGGTCCTTTGGCTTTGCAGGCAAGCACCTTAACTGCGAAGCCATTTCTCCAGTCCCCTTTCCTTATTTCCTAAGGTGACACTTAAGTTCTGTTGAACATGTACAAATATTTCAGACTGAGTATCTTTATTCTATAATCTTACTGTTCTTTTCCTGTTTTGTTTTGCTAAGTTTACTTTTGGTCATACATACATGCCCCTGTTACTTTCCAGATACATCCACATTCACATTCACTCCTAGTGCTAGTCTACTACTCTATTGCCCTACTTTATACACTAATGCCACCTATAATTTATATTTAAAATTATTCTTATTTATGTAATATAATGCATGTCTATTTTAAGAAGCCACTTAAAAGTAGGGATTAGGAAGTATATGTCCTTGTTATTATAGCATATATTAAAATGTTGAATATAAATATCTTTAAGTTTTAAATTCCATATTTGCATATGAAATTGACATTTCTAATATGATGTCACTTAGTGATTTTTAGAGACATTAAACACATTAAACCTTGCCAAGTCGCATATATTTATGATAATATTATGTAAGTTTAAATTCTTCTTTCCTAAAGGATCCTAAGTAGAGTGAAATAAATCTACGTGGCTTTTTAGTCATATTCTAGAAGTCAGAATCTCTAATGTAGTAAATTTAGTTTTAGGATATTTATGCTCTCTTTATTATGAAGAAAATATAATGTTCATCCTCACTATGAGCAAAACATTATTCACAGCAAGGTTGTAGCTATTGGACAGCCACTATGTACTAGCAGAGCCAATCAATGCATAAAAGAAACAATGCCATTTCAAGTAAGAGCATCAACAAGTATTGTAGGGATGGACATTTGAGTTGGCTTTCAAGGACATGTCAGGTTTTGAACTAGCTTTTGAGAGAAGGGAGGGCATTCTAAACACAATAATTAGTGCATGTAGGTAAGAATGGAGATGGAATTTTAATGAAATAGACTGTTAGTTAGGTATGTCTCTAGAAGTTGGTATAGGCACTGACTCTGCAGTGGAGCATACAGAAGAGAATGTACATAGTGGATATTAGAAAATTAAATCTGAAAGCATTTTTTTTTTCTTTTTCTTTTGGGTATATGTGGCATGGTGGGTGGGAGGGTAGTATGTGTGGTGTGTGTGCACATGCCTGTGATTGTATACCCTGTATGCACACATGCAGGTCCCAGAGGAGAATTTTGGTGTTTTTTGTCTATTGTTCTTTGAACTTCATTTCTTAAGATGTAGTCTCTTTATGAAACTGGAGCTGCGTTTTTCAATCAGATTTGCTGACCAGCAAGCTTCAGTGATGAGTTTCCTTTCTTCTTCTCAGCACTTGGGTTATGGGCATGTAAGACCATGCCTGGCTTTTTAGTTATGTGCTGGAAGTGAACTCAGGTCTTCATGCTTGTGGAGCAAATGCTGAACTATCTCCCCATATTCCTGCAGTACAGAATTGAAAGGCAGAATGAATTCATCACTTTTGACTTCTCTCTCTTGTCATTTTCTTTTTGGAATTTTCTTCAGAGAGCTTAAAATTATGGATAGGTTGTTTTTACTTGCGTAGACCTCTCTTTCTGTCTAGAGTTTGACTTTTGTGAGTTCTGGAACTGTATTACTTTCTCATTACAGTGCCAAATATCTTTCAAGAAGAAACTTGAAGAGTTTATTTCAGCTTGCAATTCAAGGTTACAGTGTATCATGGAGGAGAAAGAATGGTAGCAGGATCTTGAGGCAGCTGGTCACATTCAGTCTACAGTAAAAAAAGCACACAGCAATGAATGTTTTTACCCCTTTTTGTACAGTTCAACTCCAGTCTGTGTATTGATGCTGCCCACAGTTAAGGTGGGTCATCCCCTGTCAGTTAACCTATCAAGACAGTCCCTCACAGGCATGCCCAGAAGCTCCTTTCCTAGGTGATTCATTCTACTCTCAAGTTGACGATCAATATAAAACATCACAGGGACTTTGCATTTATTATTCACTTCCATATTACCAAAAAGATTTTTATATTGAGTTAATTAGTACATGAACATATACTCAATAAGCTCTAGTAGGTCTGGGCCAGATGTGAGAAAAAAAAATTCAACATTATCCCAGTTCTTTGACCATTTCACAGATAAATGCAGATGGTAAAAAATCTAAAATGGGATTTTCTCTTTCTTTATGTTGTTTAGATTGGTGAATTTTCATTTCATAGAATGTCATCATCACAACTAGTAGCTTTTGATGATTTTTTGTTGTGTCAGGTTTGATTTTAAAAGTTAAAGTAAATGTTCCAATATAAAACTTTGTTTACAATCTGTTTTCTTAATTATAATGTTATATTTTTACTGATTATTTTTAATGCAGTGTTGGAGTCTTGAGTCAAGGTGTTGTCAGCACCATTCATTATATTAAGTTATTTTACACTTTTTCATTGCAAATCAATGTTGCATACTTAAGAGTAATATTCTATGTGTTAAAAATAAAATGAGTGCTCAGGGATTGTGTTGGCTTTCATTTTTTCCTGAAAGATGAGAGGCAAGCAGGGTACTGATGTAGAAGGAAGGGACCTGTTGTCTGTGTTGCTCCTCCAGGATGTGACTGTCCTTCTAGGTATGGCAGCCCTACTTTTCAGCATTCTCTACCGTCCTTGGATTTCAGCTTGCATGTCACTATATCCAAGAAGCCTTTCCTGATCTTCCTGCCTGAGAAGATTCTGTGTTATTATCTGTAATATTGTCCTCTCTATTTGTATTTTTTTCTATTTTCTGTTTCTTCTCCTCCTCCTCCTCTTCCTTCTTCTTCTTAACAACATATTTTGCGTTCATACATCATATGTTGGTACCCCCTTTTCCGTCCTCCCTGACCCCATTCTGCCAGCGACCCTCCTGAGTGGGGTTGCAGGGATTCCCTATGGGGTTGTGGGTTATGTATTATGGGAGAGGCAGTCAGTTATTTTTTTGGGTGGGGGAAGCAATACTTCTGGGCATGATGTTTCACCCTGTGGCTCTTACAATCTTTCCGTCCCCTCTTCTGCAAAATTCCAAGTTTTGGTGAATGAGTTTTAAGTTTACTTCAGTGATGAGCTCTTAGGAACCTCTGAATCTCTGCTTAAGTAAGTATTGAGTGTCCTCAGGGTCTATCTCCTTCACCCTGGCAGTGATTATCAGGTTCACCATGGAAGCAGCACTCTTGCTCATCTCCCCAAATCATCTGTGATTTCAGCTGTGGCTTGGCTGAAGTGTGAGTGGTACTTTATCTCCTCAGGCATCACTATTGCACTCTTGTGTACATCCTGTCAGGGTGTTTGCTTCTGAGTGGCTTAGACTTCTGTTTGCTCAGGCCATTGTTGGCCACTTCCCCGCAGTAGCTCAGGTAGTGCTTTCCAGCACTAGACAAGCTAACTGTAGTGGGACTGTCTGTCCTCTGGATTCTGGCCTGGTCTTTTCATGCTCTTTGTCAGCAGCATATCTTGTCTTCAGCAATAGCCATCTTACCTTTTGCCTCAGGTGGGTAATCAAGTGCTTTGACAGAAACCTGTCTTGTTTTGGGGACCTCATAGGTCTCGCTAATCAACAGCGTATTGTGGGTGGCAACCAATTTGTGGTACTGGGAGTTAAAGGTCAGAGACAACAAAACAAAAACAAAACAAAACCAAAAACTAACAACTTTTAAAGTTTAGGCTTCATTCCTCCATTTCCAGGGCTCTTCTTTTCAGATACTCCCTCCTTACTCCTTTTGAGGGTTCTCTCTTTTAGTCTAATTATAAAGGTTTCTATGGTATCAAATAATTTTGGATTTAGTTTTGTGTTTGTTTACCCCACTCCCTCCTGCCCCCCTCCAATCCTTCCATCTTTATTGTCTGGGTCTTGAATTGCCTATCAGATATGTCAGCAACTCAAGCTGGTCCAGGTTAGGAACCGCAGATAAATGACACCATGCTGCATACATTTCTCTTTCTGTGATTGTGTGACTTCACTGAGTATGATCTGTTCCAAATCTGTCCATTTTTCTCCAAATTTAATTGTATCATTTTTTTCTTACTACTGAGTAGAATTCCATTATGTAAATATACCACAACTTCATTATACATTCATCCAATGATGGCTACCTGGGTTGATTCCAGTACTTAGCTATAATTAATTAAGCAGCTATAAACATGGTTGAGCAAATATCTCTGTAGTGAAGCAAGGAGCTTTTAGGCTAAATGCCCAGTAAGGGAATAACTGGGTCTGTTGGTAGCTCTGTGTTCATCCTTTTCAAGAATCTCATATTGATTTCCATAGTGAGTAAGATGGATTCTCATAGTTGTTTTAATTTGCATTTCCCTAATGGTTAGGGATGTTGAACATTTTCTTAAGTGTGAATTAGCCATTTATATTTATTTCTCTGAGAACTCCCTATACAGTTCTCTGCCCCATTTTTGGAGTGGTTGTTTGAATTTTTATTGTTCAGTTTTCTTTTGAGTTCTTTGTAGATTCTAGATACTAGGCTTCTGTCAGTAGTATAGCTGACAAAGATTTTCTCCCATTTATTGGGTAATTTATTTTCTCTACTTATGGTATGTTTATAAGTGCAAAAGCTTTTTAGCATCATGAGATTCCATTGGTTAAGTGATTCTTTAATTTCCTGAGTTACTGGGGTTTTACCGAGGAAGTCTTTCCCCACTCCTGTATCATGGAGAGTTCCTCCTAATTTTTTTCTTCCTGTAGAAGAGTTTCTAGTCTTATATTGAGGTCTTTAATCCATTTGAGCTTGACTTTTTTGTATGGTGAGATGAGTAGGTCAAGTTTCATTTTTGTACATATGGTTATCCAATTTGTCCAGCACTATTTCTTGAAGATACTGCCTTTTTTTAAAAAAAAATATTTATTTTTGATACTATCTTTTTTCCATTCTACTTTATTGGCATCTTTGTCAAAGATCAAGTAGTTGTATTTACTTGACTTAAGGTCCTGGTCTTCAGTTCTGTTACATTGTTCTATGCTTCTGTTTTTATAACAGTACCATGTTGTTAGTATGGCTTTCTAATAGCTTTAGATTGGGTATAGTGATACATCTAGAGTTTTTTTTTTTTTTTTTTTTTTTGGCTGAGGATATGTTTGGATATCCAAGGCCTGCTGCCATTCCATATGGATTTTGAAATCATTTTTTCTATCTCTGTGAAGAATGATGCTGGAATTGTTATTGATATTGCATTAAATCTTTATATTGCTTTTGGTATTATTGCCATTTTTACAATATTAATTCTACCTATTTAGGAACATGGGAGGTCCGTCCATTTTCTCAAGTTGTCCTGGATTTCTTTCTTGAGTTTTTTTTATATTTTCATTATATAGGTCTTTCATATCTTATGGTTAGTGTTATTCCAAGATATTTGATTTC
This sequence comes from Orientallactaga sibirica, assembly GCA_036365145.1. Lineage (NCBI taxonomy): Eukaryota > Metazoa > Chordata > Mammalia > Rodentia > Dipodidae > Orientallactaga > Orientallactaga sibirica. Next base: position 19,096,464 of record JAEOAD010000030.1, on the reverse strand, counting down.
TTTGTTTCTATTGAAAATGAAACTGCCTCACAGATTTCTTTCTCTTTATATTTGTCCTTTGTATACAGAAAGGCTACTGATTTCTGTGTGTTGATTTTGTATCCTGCCACTTTTCTGAAGGAATTAATCACCTTTAGAAGTTTTGAGATGGAGACCTTTGGGGCACTTATATATAGGATCATGTCATCTGCAAATTGGGCTAACTTGACATCTTCCTTTCTAATTTGTATCCCTTTTATTTCTTTCTCCTGTCTTGTTGCTTGGGCTAGGACTGCTAGAACTATGTTGAAGAGCAGTGGTGAGAGTGGACACCCCTGTCTTGTTCCCAATCTCAGTGGGAACTCCTTGACTCTTTCCCCATTAAGTATTATTTGGGGTTTAGGTGATTTATATATAGCCATTATGGTTGTGAGATATAAACCATCCATGCCTATTCTCTGCAGTGTTTTGTTCATGAAAGCATGTTGTATTTTGTCAAAGACCTTCTCTGCATCAATTGAGATGATTATGTGGTTTTTATTATTTAAGTTTATTCACAGTCTATTCCATTCAACAATTTCTATATGTTGAGCCATCCCTGCATCCCTGAAATGAAGTCTACTTGATCAAGCTGGATAATGCTTTTGATATGTTGTTGAATTCAACTAGCAAGGATTTTGTTCAGGGTCTTTTTGTATCTAAATTCATCGGGGATATAGGCCTATAGTTTTCTTATTTTGTCTCTGTCTGGTTTTGGTATTAGGGTGATGCTAGCTTCATCAAAGGAGTTGGGGAGGATTCCCTGCTCTGGTTATGCAAAGGAGTTTGAGAAAAATTGGTTTCAGTTCTTCAATGAAGGTTTGATAGAATTTGGCTGAGAAGCCATCAGGTCCTGGGCTTTTCTTTTGTGGAGAGGTTTTTGATTACCTTTTTCAATCTCCATGGATGTGATAGGTTTGTTTAGGAGATTAGTCTGCTCTGAGTAATTTTGGTAGGTGGTATGAGGCTAGGAAATCATCCATTTCTTCTAGATTATCCAATTTTCTGGAGGAGAGGTTTTGGAAATATGCCCTGATTATTTATCCAATTTAATTGATGTCTATTGTGACCTCTCCTCTTTAATTTCTGATTTTGTCAATTTGAGACTTTTCTTTTTAGGCTTGATCTTGGCCAGGGTTTTATCAATCTTGTTTATTTTTTCAAAGAACCAGCTCTTCAATTCATTGATTTTTAAAATTGTTTTCTAAGTTTCTAGTTCATTGATTTCTGCTCTGATCTTGATTATTTCTTTCCATCTGGAGCTCTTAGGGTTGGAGTCTTCTTGTTTTTCCAATGCCTTTTGGTTTTAATTTGGGATCTCTCTGTCTTTGTTATGAACACAGTGCTATGAATTTTCCCCTTATGACTGCCTTCATTATGTCCCATAAGTTTTGGTAAGTTGTGTTTTCATTATCATTCAATTCTAGGAATTTTACTATTGATATTTTGGTTTATTTTACAACCCATTTATTGTTTAAAAGTGTGTTGTTTAGTCTCCAGGAGCTGGTGGACTTTCTAGTGTGTCTCTTGTTAATTTCTAGCTTTAAAGCATTGTGATCTGATATGAAGTAGGAAGTAACTTCAGTTTTCCTGAATTTATGAAGGCATTTTTTTGTTTGTTTGTTTGTTTGTTTTTCGAGGTAGGGTCTCACTCTGGTTCAAGCTGACCTGGAATTAACTATGTAGTGTCAGGGTGGCCTCGAACTCTCGGCAATCCTCCTACCTCTGCCTCCCAAGTGCTAGGATTAAAGGCATGCACCACCACGCCCGGCTTGAAGGCATGTTTTATGGTTTCTTTTGGAGAGGGTTCTGTGGGCTGTGAAGAAAGTGTATTGTGTAGGGTTGTGATGAACAGTTCTGTAGATGTCTATTAGGTCTAACTGATCTTTGGTGTTGTTGAGCTCCATTATTTCCCTGTTCATTTTCTGCTTATGTTCTGTCTATTGATGATAGTGGAGGACTGAAGTCTCTAACTAGGATGGTGTTGGTGTTTATTTCTGTTTTGTTGTCAAGTAGGTTTTCTTTTATAAACTGTGGTGCACCTGTGTTTGGCACATATAGATTTACGATTGTGATGTTCAATATACTGTTGTCATATTTATAGTATTTACATTCTTGGATGTAATCGTAATTGAACCTATACCCTATTAAAAGATTGATTCTAAAACTAGAAGTAATTTAGCCACATGTAAATGAGTCAGCAGGACTGTATTGCAGGTAAGACTACATATGAACAGTAAGACTGTACTTTTATGTAGTTTTTACTTGTTTTAGATTATTATATGATTTTTTCATCTAGGTACGTTACATTCCATACATGTATGGAGATTGCAGTCAATAAAATTTTGATAAATTCTTGCCCATAAGTACTCATTCTCCCAGTGGCTTTGTTCATTCTATACTGAAAGGTTTCTGTTTTGCCCCATTATCCTTTTCAGGCAAGCTAATGAAGAATATCAAATACTGGCTAATTCCTGGCGCTATTCATCTGCTTTTTGTAACAAACTATTTTTTGGTATGGTGGACTATGATGAGGGAACAGATGTTTTCCAACAGGTAAAAAAAAAATTTGCAATATATTCCTCAGATGTATGTTGTTGATATGTTTTGTTTACTGGATAAAATACAATCAGTGAATAAGTTAATTAGTATAATAAAAAGTTATAATGAATTCTGTGATGTGATAAAATAATTAGTTATTATCTGTCATTGTAGTTTTTGGCATTGGTGATTTAGTAAAAACATTTTAAATTCTATAGTGTAAAGGAAATGTGTTTCCTAGCATACAGTGACAGTTCATATGTATTGTTCTAATATTATATATGTTTAGAAACATTTTAGATAAATTCATGACATTTTATATAAAATTCACTCAAATTTACTTCATTATTTCTCTACTGTGGCAGATAGTGAGAATTTCATATGTAGAATCCTACCTATTTTTTTAAAAGAATTTTCTCTTTTGGACTAAATTGTATTTTTCCTACATATACCAATGTTGAAACCATAAATCACACTGTGACTTTATGTAAATATAGACCTATTGAAAAGTAAAACAGTCATAAGGATGGGGCCTTAACGTAGCAGGACAGATATCCTCATAAGAAGAGGAAGATCTGAGCTGGGCGTGGCTCACTCCTCTGCCTGGGAGGCAGAGGTAGGAGGATTGTGGAGAGTTCAAGTCCACCTTGAGACTACATAGTGAATTCCAGGTCAACCTGAACTAAAGTAAGACCCTGCCTCGAAAAACAAAAAAAAAGAAAAAAAAGAAAAGAAAAAGGAAGATACATGTGCCAGGAGTGCAGGAGTGGCTGTGCACTGAGACAAAATGAGACAAAGGCTATGTTGTGTCACAGTATAATAGGACCACTACCTACAGGCTAGGAAGAGAAACTTTCCCAGTAGCTCAACCTAATCCACAGACATATGATATGAGAAAATAGACTTCTTTGTTTAAGCCACTGTGTGTGTTGTGGAATGAAGAGACTTCATACTCTAGCATACACTGTCTTCCCTATATGCAAAGAATAGGGTTTTAGCATTAAGATGCCCATTGTCATCAACAGTGCTGTCATGATTGTGACTTTGCAAATGAAAACATTGGGTGTTATGTTACCAGCACTGTTCTGATATGTCTATATATATATATATCTACATATATATATATATATATATGTCTACATATATATATATATACACACACAGACATACATACATACACATATATAAGTGTGTGATCTTTCACTTTGTTTCACCATGATTTCGATGATTGTCACATAACAAAATTTCATTATTGTAATATTTAGCATTTGAAAAGTTTTTTCATGCTGTTATTAATTTCAAATGCAAACCTTGGTGGAATACCCAGCATTAATTGAATTGGCTGTCTTGGTCCATTTCATTTTTGTCAAATATAGCACTGCTGTGTCATTTTATGGAACCTCATTAGTTGCTGCTACTAATAGTAAATGGGTCAATAGTGAGTATTTGTGCGTAGTTGCCTCTGGATTTGTTCGCCCTTGACAGATTTTAATTTCATACAATAAATTACATTGTACCTTTGGTACCCTTTCTCTGTTAGTGATACTAATTCTCCATAAATTTGCTTTAGACAATATATTTTGGTTTGATGATCTAACATAAATAGATTATCTTTTTGTGCTTAAGATGCTTTTTTGTATTCAACCATTCAACAAATATAATCGGTTGGAGGAACATATTGATGGGAAAATCTATACATAGTCCCCCTTATTAGAAGTTTACAGTGTAGGGATCTAATCAAAGTAATTAGGATAAAACACTGAGTAATTATCTCAAATAGACTCAAGGATAAAGTCATATATAATAGTACTCAAATATTATTTTATGTGATTTTTATACTTACACTTTGGGAGTAGAATTGGCCTTAAAGAACATGAAATGGGAATACTACCACTACATACTAGACTCTGCTACACTGGCAAGTAGACATACAACTCTATAGTGGCTGAGTTAGTTTAGTTTTGTTGTTCTCTTTGGCTATGCACATGCCTGGCATATTGAGCCTATTGATAGTTCATTTTCACAAATAGATGTGTTTTTTTCTTCAGATTTTAAAGTTTTTAAGAAGAATGTCTTCCTTAGTCTATCTATTCTTTTTTAAATAACTTTTTTAAATTTCTTATTTTATTTGTGGAGATACAAAGAGAGACAGAGAGAGAGAGGGAGAGTCAGATAGAGAATGGGCGTGCCAGCAGCCTCTCAGCTGCTGTGAACGAACTCCAGATGTGTGCGCCCCCTTGTGGGCAAGTGTGGCATTGTGCCCTTGTGTCACTTTGCATCTGGCTAAACATGGGACCTGGAGATTGGAATCAGCATTCTTAGCCTTAGCAGGCAGGCGCCTTAACCGCTAAGCCATCTCTCCAGCCCCTATCTATTCTTTTTAAAAAATAAAGTTTTATTAGGAATCTTCATATTTCACTTTACTTCTAGCTACAGTAAGAAATAAAGTTGGAAAAAACAGCAAGCATCTGTCCCTTGGTCTCCTTGCTGCATGGCATGCATAAAGTCTGCAGCAAACTGGAGAGTACTTTCTTGTCCTCAGTGAGAGAGAAGCAGCTGAGTGTTTGCTGCAGAGAAGTGTAGGCCACACAACCAGACTGATGTATGAAGAAAAGACCAAAATATTAATTCCATGTGAAATTTCTCAATCTTTAAATTGTTCCTATTGAAAAAAGACAACTTTGTGGGAAAAATTCATTTTAAGTTTTTGCTTAGTACAGGTTGTAGGTTTCCATCTTATGACCATGAAATGTAGATTATCATTGAATTATTATTTTTATTTATTTTAATTTTACATTCATGTTGGTGCGTCTGGTGGCCTCTTCCCTGACCTCTGTCCTTCAAAGGGACCCTCCTCATTGTGGAATGTGGATTGTGCATTATGGGAGTAGCCATGGGGGAGAGGCAAAGTCTCTGTGCGTAATGACCCAACTTGTGGCTCTAACACTCTTTCCGCCCCCTCTTCCATGAATTTCCCTGGGCCACGTTGGGTTCATTTTAGTTCTACTTCAGTGATGAGGTCTTGGGACCTGGAGAGGACATCGTGAAGACCAACATTAATCTTTTCCTGTTTCTCTCTCTTTCTCTCCTCTCTATGCTCTCTTTCTCTTTTATATAACCTATCCTTTTCTTCCTTTACCTTCCTTGGTGCTGACTTGTAACTCCCAGTACCAGCATGGGGTTAACTTTCACAATGAGCTGTTGATCAGAGAGACCTACAAGGTTTCCCCCCAAAAGGCAGATTTCTGTCAGAGTTCTTGATGACCCACCAAAGGATAATGGTAAGACCTTACTGCCAAAGACACCATATGCTGTTGAGATGAAACATGGAGTGACCTGGTTGTAATCTGGAAGAGGGTCAGTCCCCAGACAGTTAGCTTGTCTAGTGCCAAGGGTACTGCATGAGCGACTGGGAGAAAATGACTGACATCTGGCCAAACAACTCGCAGTCTAAGCTACTTAGCAGCAAACAACCTGAGGTGATGCTCCAACAAGTGCAATAGTGGCACACAGCCATGGTAGGTAACCAACTGCTCTTGATTTGGCTAATAGATCCACTCAGTGGAATGGAACTCATAGCTGGAACTATGACTAATAAGTCAAAACCACGTACAAAATATGAGCCCATTCTCCAATATCAAGCTCCCACCAAATGAGGGCTAGAAGAGGACCTATGCATATAAAATATTCTCTAAAATAACTGGCCATTCCATCTGTCTGATACTAACTCCTCTCTCTGTTGGAGAATTTGGTTCTCATTGAATTATTTTATATACATCAGATGTTTAAAAAGTTCCCCATAGTGGGCTGGAGAGATGGCTTAGGGGTTAAGGCGCCTGCCTCCTAACCCTAAGAACACTGGTTCCAATCTCTAGTGGTTCCAATCTCCAGGTCCCACGTTTAGCCAGATGCAAAGTGACGCAAGGGCGCAATGCTGCACTTGACCACAAGGGGACGCACACATCTGGATTTCCTTCTCAGCAGCTGAGACACTGCTCGCACGCCCATCTTTGTCTTCCTTTCTCATTCTCTCTCTCTCTCTCTCTGTCTCCTTCTCTCTCTCCAAAAAAATAATGAAAAATAAAAAGTTTTTTAAAAAGTTCCCATAGTATGTCAAAGTCAAGATTGTTTTTTTTTTTTTTTTTTTTTTTTTTTTTTTTTTTTTAGAGAGAGTGACAGAGAGATAGACAGAGATAGATAGAGAATGGGTGCTCCAGCGGCCTCTCAGCTTCTGTGAGCAAATTCCAGACGTGTGCTCCCCCGCATCACGTTTTGCATCTTGCTAAATGTGGAACCAGGAGAATCAAACTGGCATTCTTAGGCTTTGCAGGCGGGCATCTTAACTACTGAGCCATCTCTCCAGCCCTCAAGATTGCTTTTAATGTAAACATTCCTTGGGTTAATTTTGGTTCAGCAGAATTCCTGCTCTTTCTTTTCCCAAACCTAGCCCCTGGTGTAGCATTAGGAGGTTTCCATTTTAAAAGGCAGAAATGCATAACAGTTATAACAGTTAATGATTTGTCTAATAATTTTTTACTGAAAACATGCAAAAGCATCTGTTTTGCTGCACTTGAACCACTAAGAGTTTTGATTTTCATAATTTTTTACTATTGAAACATTTTTTGCAAAATTTTTCAATTGATGCTTTAAAGCACTATAAGCAATAGTGTAATATCTGAAGATAATATTAATAGTCCAAGAACTTAAATTTCTAGATTGTTAGGAGACTTGCTGTCAAATAAATTATATGTGATTAACAGGATTGGCTGAGGCCTAGTGTCTGAGGCTAGGCCAGTGGGTGTTAGACGGAGTTTTGGAGTAGAAAACAGATTGGTGTTATTGCCTGCTTGTGTAGCCATAGGGGTTGTATATTTCAATTAAGAGAAACTCTTTATATTGCATGTTTTTTTTTTAAACTCCAAAATTGCAGATTGCTTGGCTTGAGTATGGGTTTTCTGATTGGTCTAGTTCAGAGAGAATGAGCTGTCTTTACCTTGCTTGTAGCATTACATATTTGCTAAAACTCTCTTGTGTATCCATGAGATAAGCAAAGCAGAACAAAACCTGAGTAGTAGAAGCACAGGGAAGAAAGGAACTGGTCATTGTGTGCTCTGTTGAGCTGAACCAGCATTACTAAATTCCCAGAACATGCACACCAAGCCAGGATATGCAGTAATAGCTCCATGATATGCAGAGATGTTCATGTAAGCATGTGTGCATATATACATATATAGGAGATGTGTGCAGTGTGTATGTGTAATGTTTTATGTGATGTCATGCTGCACTGTCAGGTGTTTACTATATTGTACAAACTTGTTATAGTTTTTTTATAATGAGCTCGTAAAATGTCTATAAAAGAATTTATGACAAAATATTGTGGAACTTTTATTCAAGGGACTAGAGTTCCAAGAGCATCTATCTATCTATCTATCTATCTATCTATCTATCTATCTATCTATCTATGCTTAGCTGTATGCCTGATGTATTCATATTCATGCTTAGCTGTATACCTGATGTATTCATGTTTTTTACAAATGATTGTTATTTTACTAATGTAACAGCATTAATATTTACATGCAGCTGCCATCCTCCCCTAACTACTTTACTTTTGCAGAAGTTGGTTAAATCTAAATTTTGTGGAATGAATGAAAAGTTAAGCTAAAGATATCAAGAGTAAGAAACAAGTGAAATAGCTTGCTGAAGTATGCCTTTAGAAAAGATAATCATTTCAGTTTTCTTAGAATGTGCCAGTGTAACGGAACACCTCAGATTGGGTATTTCAAAATGAAGAGAAATTCATTGGCTTACAGTTCTGGAAGAGGGGAGGTCTAATGTGAGGATGTCAGCACCTGGCACATGCCTTCTTGGTGCAAAGTTGTAGAAGCAAGAAATAGCGAACTCACCCTTTTATAAGGGTTTCCCCTTCACATCCCCATGATGGTAGACCCTTCTGGTCTAGTCATCTCATAAAGGTCCCATCTTTATAATGGCAATTAAATTTCAACATGAGGATTTAGAGGAGATGAACAGTTAAACCATATTGACCACAGGCCAACTATTAGTCCTTATAATCAGTGTCTACAAAGAACGAATAAAGCACTGAACTGAAAACACATGATAAACACTGATATAGATACATTTCTTTTGCATATTCACCTTTTTAGTGCCAGTTTGAAGTTCTCTGAAGTGATTTGTAGTTATCTTATGGAAGTCATTTATAGACCAGGAGCTATTTGATTGTAAACTTAGTTGTCCTCAGCAGCTAAAGTTTTTAGTACTATATACTTACTTTGAGGTCAACTTTTCTCCTTATTTTTTACTTGATTTGATTCTGATCATTGTTTTCATTGAGTACGTTATATTTCATGTCATGGGCTAAACATTCTTTGCTTTTTATCTTAAGACTATTTTTTTGTAATACCTAGACAATAGGAACTTTATTTATATACCTGTAGTTACCTCCTGAATCAAATTAACCTATTATGTGTCATTAGATATCATATTGTTAACAAACATTATGCATGTAGGGTACTATTCTATTTAATTCAGTTTCTTAATGGTGTTATAGATAACATTTCTGTGTTATAGTAATTTTAAGATAGTTGAGTTAATAGAGAAGTTGAGCAGAACCAGCTGTATCAGGGATTTTACCTGTAGTCTCTAGTAAATTGCTCAGAACAGACAAAAAGTGTCAGTCTATTGCTTGGTGACTGTTATTAATGACAAAGAAAGTCTTTAAATGTTTAGTGGGAAATTTAATTTATGTCTAATGTGTTTGAAATAAATTAATTCCATAATGCATTTTTTTCAAATTCCATTAATTGCATAAGAATTAAAACAGTCCACACATACTGACATCTCACCCTATTTGTGTTTTGCACTTTTAGACCCTTTCATCATATTAATTATAAAAGTATAGAAAGGTGGGCTGTGAAAAATTGGTTAAAATATCAAGCTGAGGATAAATACTAAATGTAACACTCCAGAGGACTTAAATAAATTTGCCAGTTCTAGTTCATTTACTGGTGCAGAAAGATGCATATAAACAGAAATCAAGCTTCCTAATCTATGCTTTCTTTTGAAAATTCATGCAAAATAGTGTAAGAAGTTAGGTGAATGATAAAGAATATTAGCATAACATTATAATTAGCATTTTTTTTCACATGTTTTACAGCTGAACATGAACTCTGCTCCTACATTTATGCATTTTCCTTCAAAAGGCAGACCCAAGAGAGCTGATACTTTTGACCTTCAACGAATTGGATTTGCAGCTGAACAGCTAGCAAAGTGGATTGCCGACAGAACAGATGTTCATGTAAGCTTTTATTCTCCACAGCTATCTACTGGTTGATTTGGCTTGACAGTCCATTGTAATAAGGCCTTGAGAATTTTTTAAAATTTACCTGTATGTAATTCTCCTTACTTTGGAGAAGTTTTGTTTTGGTTTAGCTATTCTGAGGATTGAATTCAGGCCTACATTCTGAGTGCCAGAAATCTAGATTTGGTAGCTATAACTGGTAAGTCAAACTTTGATTATTCAGGTGAATTTGGATAGTTGTAGCACAGTAGGTTATGTGAGGTAAGCACAAAGTGAGTGAATGAAAAATAAAATTGAAAAATGGTTCAGGGTAATTACTAATCAAAAAATTGTAGAGGAAAAACAAAATTTAAGAATATTACTTATTTTTTGTGCAAGTACAAAAAGAATTCAGAGCCATAGGAAAATTCCTTCTAACATGTAGTGCTCTTTTTTTTTAAATTATTTTTTTATTGACAACTTATATACTTACATACAAAAGACACATGATATTTCCCTTCCCTCCCCCCGCATTCCACTTTAGAACTCCAATCTCCATCATATCCATTCCTTCTCTCCATTAGTCTTTCTTTTAATTTGATGTTATCATCTTTTTCTTCTATTTTGAGGGTCGTGTGAAGGTATTGCTAGGCACTGCAAGGTCATGGATATTGAGGCCAATTTCTGTCTGGGCAGTTGCATTGTAAGAAGTTATACCCTTCCTTTGGCTCTTCCATTCTATCTGCCCCCTCTTCCACAATGGTCCCTGAGCCTTGGAGGGGGTGACAGAGGTGTTTCAGTGCTGGGCACTCCTCCATCCCTTCTTCTCAGCACTATGTTGCCTTTTGGTGATCCCAGTGGTCATCACCATCTGAAAAGAGAAGCTTCTCTAACCAGAACTAAGAGTAGCATTAATATGTGACTATGAACATTAAGTGTAGTGCTTTCAGGGCAGCTTGGTGGGAATAATATATACATTTAGTCAGACAAGAGCAGGCTTTATACCCCTAAGGCTCATGACCTCACCTGCCAAGCCCTTTTGATTAGGTTTTTCAGTACCAGGCATGTATTCCCTCCCATAGAGAGGACCTTCAGTCCAAATATGGAGCAGTTGGTTACCCCAAGAGTAGACATGTCACTATTGCACCCATTCAGTCATTGGGTCTGTCTGGCCAAACTTGAATATTCGGTGTCCACTGTTTTCACTGCTGATGACTTCTGTGTCCCATAGGGCTGCATGCAGTGCAGCTTTTTCCAGCTTTCAGTTGGCTGATCTACAGGGAGAAGGTTTTCTGCTCAGCACCAGCTTGCTTTCTCGGTGGCCTTGCCTCTCAGGCAAGAGATGTCTTCAGCAATAGGGTCTTACTATCTGTTTCTCAAGGGAAACCAAGGGCTTTGGCAAAAGCCTTTAATGTTTTGGAGGCTAGCGGGACCTCCTTGGCCAACAACTCACTGGAAGGTATCCCATGCCAGGCACTGAAAATTTTCTAGTAACAGGCTGCAGCTTCTAGATTTGCCATTATTCAAAAAAGTAGTAAGTCTTATTCACAATATCTTGAATTTTGATTGACCCTCCCCCTGCCCTTCTTTTATGCATGTAGTATTCTTGGGAATATGGATGGTTATAGCCATCCTAATAACATGAGTCTTATTCCATCTTATGTGATTTAACTGCACAGTTCCACTTCTAGGAATTGAACATAAGGCTGTAATTGAATATGTTTCAAAGTCTTAGCCAAGAAAAAAAATTAACAACACTCATTTTAATGGGAAAAAAAATCAAATGTCTAAAAATAAGGGGCTTTAATAATGAAGCTCAGACTCTAACAACTGAAGAAGTTGAAAATATAATATAGAGTTTTTAAGTGTATATTTTTGATATATTCATATATGTATATAACACAGCATGGTCTGAGCAAGACTGGGCATCATCTTTGCCACAGCAGGTGGAAAACAGCATCATAGAGTAAGCAGAACTTTAGCAATGGGGAACTGACTATAACCCCTCTAAGCCTGCCCCGAAAAACACACCTCCTCCAGTAAGGCTCCATTCCCAAATTGCTACCAGCTGGGAACCAAGCATTTATAACACGAGTTTATGGGGGACATCTGATTCAAACCACCATAGTAACCTTTAAAAAAATCCCAATTTGATGTAAAGAAATGTACCCACATCTGACCTGTGATATGCTAAATAGTCTTGTGTTTGAAGAGTGAGTCAGTGTAGCTGTAGGTGGAGTCATATTGTCATACTGCATAGGCCTCAGTGTGTTTATCCAAAATGAAGAGTCTACATGGCCTTTGTGTTTAATAGCAGATTTTTTTTTTTTTTTTTTGGAGAGAGAGACAGACAGAGAGAGAGGGAGAGGGAGACAGATAGAGATGGGCGTGCCAAAGTGTCTCAGCTGCTGTGAACGAAATCCGGATGTTTGCGCCCCCTTGTGGGCAAGTGCGGCATTGCGCCCTTGTGTCACTTTGCATCTGGCTAAACGTGGGACCTGGAGATTGGAACCGCTGGAGACTGGAACCAGCAGTCTTACGCTTAGCAGGCAGGCGCCTTAACCGCTAAGCCATCTCTCCAGCCCTAATAGCAGATATTTTTGATTTACTTTTGTAAGGTGGTGTCCATGATAGATGGGAAAAGGAGGTTGACAGTTCTGAGTTCCTTGTTTTAAAGACAGATAGCACTAGGTTAACATTCATAGGGAAGAAAAAAAAAAGACAAGGCATTTTTTTATCCTTTAAATCTCTATTGCATTTTGCAGATTCGGGTTTTCAGGCCTCCCAACTACTCTGGCACCATTGCTTTGGCCCTGTTGGTATCACTTGTTGGAGGTCTTCTGTATTTAAGAAGGAACAACTTGGAGTTCATCTACAACAAGACTGGCTGGGCCATGGTGTCTCTGGTATGTTATCACATTATACTGTTGTCTCTTTCTTTGCATAGTAGTGCGCTTCATAACAGCACAGCAAGCCAGGTTATTACTGCTGTAAAAGAACATAAATGAGAAGAGTTACACTGTTTTTATAACAGGGATGAGATGGTGTGAGTTCACTGTCAGTTTAAACTATGTATTTATGCTTCCTTCAGTTTTCACCATTAAATGTAATATTTCTCAGTACTTAGCAGATTCCAGATGCTCCATAAATGCATACTGAAATTTTAGAATTAATAAAAATTAGAGTATTTTATGGGCTGAGAAGATTTGGAAATATACTCATTCAGCATTTTTTCTAGCAGCCATTTCTTGTGTCTCTAGTATGTGCTTAATATCTATTAGATCCTGGAGATATACAAATGAGACATAGACCCGAATGGCAATAAATTAATTTTCACAATACAGTCTGACCAAATGATACATACAGTGTTAGGTTGTACATACTATGACACGGGTGAACAGGGGAAGTGATAGGAATACAGAGGAAAGATAGGTATACTATATTGAAGGGAACTGAGACAGCCTTCCTATAGTACCTTAGCAGCTAAATGTGGGTGAGAAAATGAAATTCTGAGACTTTGAAGGACAATGAGGGAGGTAAAGAGAGAGGGAAGAAGGAGATTTGTCTATAGTGACTAGCACATTGGTTTTATCCCACTGGAGGGGAAAGCCCTTAAAATATTCCAGTACAAATAGCATGATGGAACTTAGATGTAGAATGACCACTGAGCTAACAGCGGTCAGTTGAGTGAAAGGGGTAAGTTTGGAAGATAGAAGACTAGCTCAGATGTAGTAGAAGAATCTAGAAAACATGATCTTATTTCAAAATTTCTACAAATGCATTTTTTGTCTATGATTAAGATTACACTTAATTTCTTATAAAAATTACATAATAAAATGAAATACGAACTTGGGTAAAAGATATTCAGAAAATGACATATTTACTACCCATATTTAATTTAATTAAATATTAGTGTTAGAATAGATATTATAAATAGTAGCACAAATACAAATAGACTTAAACTCTTTCTAGAAAATAAAAATAATTCCCAATAAACAGAGGATTATTATTTTTAGTTGTTATTTGTCAGGTATTTTGAAACATGTATGACACTAAGGCCATAAGTTATAACAATGATTTAAGAAATTAATATGTTTATTTATCTATCTATATCAGTATATATATGTGACAAAGTAGCATATAAAGAGCAAATTAGTCTGTGTGCTGACAGTATTACTATCCTTTATTTTAAGTGGCTCAATATTAAATTTAATTTTGATTGGGATGTATTTAAGATACTTGTTTTAATGTTCATAAGAACAGCTGATAAACACAAAGATGTAGATTGAAAAAATGTGGATTCCTAGTGATGTGTACAACTAGTTCACAAGAAGATACAAAAGGAACAGAGGAATGAAATATGAAATACAATACAAATAAAATGATGGACTTAAGTTCAGTCATGTCAATATATTTATGTAGATGTGTAAATTATATACATATATCTGTATGTAAATTAACTTACCACTCTAGTGAGAAAATAGAGATTGTCAGAAGAATAGAGTACAATAGCAAGCATGCCAATACAGGAAGAAAGCAAAAGTACTGGAAATAAGTAGACATATACCTATCTCCCCTCTCCAAAGATGTAAATATAAAGAGAGATAAGATTTATTCAAGATCAAAAGATTTAATAGCATTAATCATATTTCCTTCATATCATAATTCTGGTATGCTTGCTAGAAGAAATGGAGAAGCTGGATCTAAAGTTAATATAGGAAAACAAAGAATCTGGAAGAGTAAAGTAGCTTGTGAAAAGACAAAAAATAACTGATTTTATGACTTACTATAAAGCTAGAGTAATTGAAATAGTATGCAATTGGTCTATGGATTCACACTTGGATCACTGGTACAGAATACAGAGTACAGCAATAGCTTACACATATTTGCTGTTAACTCAGTTTTTGACAGCAAGGCTAAGTAATTCAGTGGAGGCAGAATACTGTTACAATGCTGGAAAATACACAGATGCAGATGATAAGTTAACAGATTTACCTCACATTTGTTTATTTATGAGAAAAGGAGAGAAAGAAAGATAATGAGTGAACTAGGGCCTCTAGGCACTGCAAACGAATTTCAGATGCATGTCCCACTGTGCATCTGGCTTTACATGGATACTGGGAAATGGAACCTGGGTCATTAAGATTTTCAGGAAAGCACATCTTAACATTGAGCCAGCTCTCCAGCCCCCCAAAATATTTATTTATTTAAGAAATAAAAACAGGAGAAAGAGAAAGTGGTTATGGGCATATCAAGGCTTCATGTTGCGGCAAATGAACTCCAGATGCATGTGCCACTTAGTGCATTTGGCTTAATGGTGGTTCTGGTGAATTGATCTCAGGTCATCAGACTTTGCAAGCAAATGCCTTTAACTGCTACACCATCTCTCCAGTCCTACTGGCTTGAGTTCAGTGCAGTTTGTAAGTGAACAGTCTCAGAGTACAATACTCATGGGGAAGAAAATGTATAGAGCCAAAAGAAAGTAAGGAAACTTCTTCATGTTATTTTGTCTTTGAAAGCTTTTCTCTTTATTCGCTAATCCTAATAATCCTGCACTTGCCAGAGTAGTGTGGCAGTGTAGTGACAGATGCTGGCCTTTTATCTGATGAGACCAAGACGAGGAAGAACAAAGGCAGTTTCTGGCTAGAACATCTGGGGTGGAGGCTATGGGTGGTACACAAGAAGGGCTAGTTTCTATCACAGCCTTGCTTCTATAGGGAAGGATGTAGCACCTGGCTGGTGGTCATACTAGCTCAGTTGCCTCTCCTCTTCCAGGTAATTCTATGGGACCATAATGTTTCGTACTGGAGTCTAGTTGCCATCCTTATGCCACTCTTTTGCTGTCCCATGCTTGTGGCAGGAGCCCTTAAGCTACTCATGGAACCACTACCACATCAGGAAGCCTGACTTGAGTATCCTCCAAATAGATGGAGGCATAGCTGTCCTAACCCCAATCCTGGCTGTTGCTGTCAGGGCATTTTGAAGGAGAGGTCTGTTGCAACTCATCCCATAGACCATTACTCACTAAGTTTGATAATATGACCTGTTTGATCTGGAAAGGGAACTAATCCCTTTGCTAAGTGCTCTTGAGACCTTTTGAGAAAACCAGTCTTTCAGAGCCCTACATTTTTCCCTCTTTGATGCTGTAGGCATTTATCACCATTAGGGCCATAGTTGTTCAGAGCTACCAGTTATTGGGTGCAAAAAGAGTTATTGGAGCAACTGTTAGAACTCCATCTATCCTTGATGAGCCCTTTGTTGAAGAATTATAAGAATGGATCATGCTGCTTTCCCAAATTTTTTTGAGTTCCTTTGGTCGCTTTCTCATGTTATGTAAATGAAGCACGAGTGAGCACAAGTAGCTACAGGGAAATAAGGACCTGTGGCCCCTCTCAGAATCCAATTTTCTGTGAGGAATCTGCAAACACTCCCCATACCTTTTGACATTTCTGGTTAGCAGTGCATTGGCATCCAGTCCCCATGATCATTTTTTGAAACACCCTACAAACCCCTCAGACCACTGCTGAATTTTAAAATCACTACCAAGAACTCCTTGAAAGACCCACGTGCTTTTTCCTCTTTCAGAACATCTTGCACAGTTGCTGACTTGATCACATGCCAGCTTATTTAGTCAGGTGTCAGATCAACAGACAGCAGAAGGAAAATAACAACAACCTTGATTCACTTAACCAATAATTATATGCAAGAGGTCAGAAAGAAGACAGATATCTTTCCCCGATGTTCATTTTCCTACAGTAAGGGTCATGTGCTACTCATCCCAGGCATGGAGATTTACTTATGCTGGAGGAACCCCCAACAGTCACCTATATTTAGTGGACCCAGTGGGGTGGTTAGGCAAGGGTTAGGTGGAAAATTCCTGAGTCAGTGTGAAGGTTTTCAAGGAGGAACTGAATAATGTCTTTCTGAGACTCATGAATGGACAGACTAACAATTCAGATAGCAGTGCACACTGAATATGGTGTAGGCAAGGCAGACATTCAACCAACCACCAGAAGTCTTTTTAATTATCTTGAAAGATAAACGCATAGTGTTGTGCCTGAGAGGCAAATTTTCAAATATTAACCAGAAGAAAACTAATAAGTCATAAGACAAAGGGAATTTAACCTTTAAAGGTAGGTAACAGATACAAAAATAATTCTTCTAATTTAATTAATTTATTTAAGAGAAAGAGGCAGAGAGAGAGAAAGAGAGAGAGACAGAGAGAGAGAATGGGCATGTTAGGGCCTTCAGCCACTATTAACAAACCCCAAATGCATGTGCCCCCTTATGCATCTGGCTTATTTACGTGGAGCCTGGAGAGTTGAACCCGGGATCCTTTGGCTTTGTAGGCAAACACCTTACCTGCTAAGCCATCTCTCCAGCCTGTTACATAAATAATCCTAATGTAATGATTAAATGAAGACAAAAAATCTACTTCTTTGGCTGGAAAGATGTACATGTGTATATATACAGGCTGAAAGTGAGAGTGTGTAAAAAGTCACTGTACACAAATGGTAACCAAAAGAAGGCAGGGGTGGCTGTACTTACAGGAGACAAAACAGATAACTCCAAATCCAAACAAAGGTGATAATTATATAAAAATAACAGAAGAGACATTTTGTTAATGATTCTGTACTATAGTTGTACCCACCATTGGAAGACTGAAATATATAAAAGAAAAATTAATATAACTGAAGGGAGAAATAGACACCAGTACATAGGCGACTTCTTTATCCTGATTTCAACAGTGGAGAAGACCACTAAGAAAATGGCTCATGTGAACAACACTGGACAAGTGGACTCTACAGACATGAATATGTTCTGTCTGTCAGCACAGCATCAGAAGACAAACTGTTTTCAAGTACACAGAAGATGGGGCACAGAGAAATTCTTAACAAATTTAATAAGACTGATATTATATCAAATATCTTGTCTGAACATGTTGGTATGAAAATCAAAATCAGTGATAGGAAAATTAGAAAATTGACACATATATGGAAACTAAATAGTACGCTTCTGAACAATTAATGGATAAAATAAATGAAAAGCAAAGCAAGATCAAAGAAGAAAATACGTCAATACAACATACCAAACCCAGATAGTGTGGCAAAAATATTTCAAGAAGGAATGTTATAACAACAAACACTTCAGAAAAAAGAAGTATAGAATAAATAACATAACTTACTTTAAAAACAAAGAACAAATGAACAAAAAATGGAAACAAAGATTATATCAAGAAATGAAATGGTCATTTTTAAAGATATAATGGATAATATTTTAGATATCCTAGCTACAAGAAAATGAGGGAAAAAACCCTCAAAGTAGGCTTGAAAGAGGAGGCATTAGTTTTCGCATAGTAGTATAAAGGATCATAGACAGCTACTCACAAACAGCTATAAACCTGTCAATTAGTAGCCTAGAGGAATTAGATAAATTCCTACAAACAGCCTACCAAAGATATGACAGGAAGAAGCAGAAAACCTGAACATACTGAGTAAGAAGGTTCCTACCAGTAATGAAAAGTCATATAAAAAAATGAATCAAAAATAAATGGCTTATTTGGTGAATTGTGTAAACATTTCAAGAAAATTAACACCATGTTGAAACCATTTAAAAAGTTAAGGCAAAGCAGACACATTTCAAATTATCTTAAGTAAGACCAAAAACTACCATGATACCAAAGTCAGACCAAGTACACCTCAAGAATCAGCAGGTATTTGAATAGACATTATTTCAAAGAAGGCATAAAAATGCCACTGTGGCCGGGCGTGGTGGCGCACGCCTTTAATCCCAGCACTCGGGAGGCAGAGGTAGGAGGATCGCTGAGAGTTTGAGGCCACCCTGAGACTACATAGTGAATTCCAGGTCAGCCTGGACCAGAGTGAGACCATACCTCAAAAAAAAAAAAAAAAAAAAAAAAAAAAAAGCCACTGTGAATAAAATTTAATGCTCAACATTTCTAATCAGCAAACATCTCTCAACTTTATGCTGGCTATTATCAAAAAGGCAAAACAGGTGTTGCTGAGGTTGTAGAGAAAAAAGAACTCCTGTACATTTTTCTTGGCAGTGTGATTTGTTATAGCCATTGGTAGGAATAGTATCTGGGTTCTCGAACCTTTAAACATAGAATCACTGTATGAGCCAGAAATCCTAGTTCTGCAAATATCCAACAGGAATGAAATCAGTATGTCAACAATGTTAGCAATCCCATGTCCACTGCAGCATAATTCATAACTAAGATGTCATACCAAGTGTTTGTTAACAGATGACTAGGTAAAGAAAATACGGAATGTCCACATACAGTGGAATATCTGTTCATACAAGGGAAGAGAATCCTGCCATTTGCAGAAACATGAATGAACTTATAAGATATTGTGCTTAGTGAAATAAGTGAAGGACAAAAAGATACACTGTATGATCTCACTTATGTGTAGAACATTGAAAAATAGAACTCATAGATGCAGAGTACAATTTCAGAATTCCGCAGTGAATCTCCCAGGGCCCAAGTATTAGTTCAGCTAAGGAATTGTCAATATTGTTTCTCTCTCAAAAACCCAACTTTTGGGCTGGAAAGATGGCTTAAGGGTTAAGGCACCTGCCTCCTAAGCCTAAGAACGCTGGTTCTAATCTCCAGCAGTTCCAATCTCCAGGTCCCACCTTTAGCCAGATGCAGTGACGGGAGGGAGCAATGCTTCACTTGACCACAAGGGGGAGCATGCATCTGGATTTCGTTCGCAGCAGCTGAGAGGCCCATCTCTGTCTTCCTCTCCCTCTGTCTGTCTGTCTGTCTGTCTGTCTCTCTCTGTGTCTCTCTCCAAAAAATAAACATTAAAAAAAACACAACTGTTTCATTGATTGTTTCATTGCTTTCATTGCCACCCATTCATTTCTGCCCTGATCTTTGCTTCTTTCCCACATCTGACTTTGAGTTTGTTTTGTTCTTTCTTTTCTAAGATCTTGTGATGTGTCATTGTGTTACTTATTTGCTATTTCTTCGTTGTTTTTAAATTTAGATTTTAACCATACATTTTCTTCTTAGAACTACCTTTATTGTATTCCAAACTTTCTGCTATATAAAATCTGGTTCATTTTCATTCAGCTCTTGTAAGTTTTAGATTCTCTTCCTGTTTTATTACTAAGTGGTATGTTATCCAATATCCATGAATTTGTATGTTGTATAAATAGACGAGTCCTGTTTTTAATCCAGTCTGCTGATCATATCTTTTAATTGGAGAATTGAGTATTATAAATTTTCTGGCACTGAGAGTAAAGGGTGAATTTTCTGATTGCCTCTCCATGAAGAACTGTAATTCCAGACCTCTACTTTTGTCCTCACTCTGCACTGTAAGCAAAGGTTTTCCCAGTTGGCCTAAGTTATTCATTCACACCAGACTCTGGATTTACTCTTCTCTTGAATTTTCTAAAGTTTCCTTTGTTGCTTTGCCATGGATGTTAGTGTTTAACCATATTTATTCACCTCATAAGATAGCTAGCTATTCTCCAAATATCTCCAGGTTATTCCTTGGAGATTGTAGCAGTTGGTGTGTGGTTGTCATCTTCCTTCTTAGTGCAGCTAGTTCAAAAGGTAAGATACATAATTAAAAGCAAATCCATGTTTGGAAACTAAGTTATAAATATTTTGTATTTGGAGGTACTATAAATAAAATATAAGAATAAAAAACTATATAACATTTACAAGTAAATAGCAAAGTGCAAGTAGGGCATATCCAAAAATGGAGCAGTTAGTGTGTAGTGGCTTCTCAAGTAGTTCTCTTAAATGTTGTTAGCTTACTTTTCAAATGTCTACTCACCCCAAGTAGGGCCCAATAACAGACCCAAGAATAAACCTGGTGAGCCAGGGAATTTAGCTTCTTTATAAGTGCATGGGTGAAGAGTGACTTACAGAAACATGCTTGACTCCAAAACACCCGAATCACCAACTTCATCATGGAGGCTGCACTGGGGTTCCACCTACAGTTTACTCCTGCCTCTGTACATGTGGCTTGGCTGTGTGTTGTCATCACAAAGCTGGTCTTCACTGGTTCATGCATATATCTTTTATGTTGGATATTTGATTGCATAGATAAAGTGAACCACCAGAATTGTAAGAAAATGCATAGAACATTATTTGTATGGTGCATAATCTTAAATACTTCAGCAGATTGATTTCTTGCTTCCTCTGGTACATCATGCAGATTTTTGTTGTTGTGCTTTACTTTGAATCCTTGAAAGCTAATTAACTTGGCATAGCAGAAGATAGTGTAGCATTCATAAAAATACTTGAGAAGGGAATCTTGGCAGGCAAACCTCCCCAAGGCAGCCTTTTAGAAGACTTTTAGAAGGCTATAGAGAAGAGACATGTTTTCAAACAAAACATTATAAAACTCCACTCTGATGGTAAATTTTTAAATTGTGGATTTAGACTAAATTTTTATACTTTTCTATGTTTCTCTTTGCATGGCTTACATGTAGAGATATACTTTGTGTCTGTTATCTATCTGTTGTTAGCCTGTATTAACTATTTAAATCATTAAGCAGGAAGATCAAATGTATAATTTAAATCTTCACAATTTTATACCTCATTTCAACACTATTAACACCATCCCACTGTAACTAAATTTAATTCTTTATAAAATTGAAAAATTTATTTGTTCTTTTCTACAATCTGTTAACCTATTTTTGAGATTTTTTTTTTAGAAAGTTAAGAGGCAATCTAGAATGTTGACCTATTCAGATGATTTGCAAATATTTATCTGTTTAAAATAAGTAATATCTCATTTTTCTTTGTAAATTACAATATATACTTAGTACATTTTTCCCAAAACTATTATTGATTTTACAAATTCAGACAAAAGCTTGTGATTTCAAAGCCGAAGGAACATTCTTAAAGTGTTGATTAACTATACAAGAGCAGATGAGTCACATAAAGAATTATACCAGAGAATGTGGTCTGGCATGTAATCTCTATCCCACGTGATTGCTTTGTAAAGAATAAGATAGGTACCATTAGCTGTAGTGTATTTTAGATTTGAACCATTACAAAAATACTTCTTAGAGGAATTACTTCGTGTTATGAGCCTCTTAGTTCTGGGAAGATTCTAGCTTAAATCTAGCAACATTTTATTTTATATGGATCATCTCTATGGTAAGAATGGAGTATAATGATTTGAGGAGGAAGTTATTAATAGTGCCTTAAGTTTTGTGATACACAAAAAGGATGTATGTAACTTCCTGGCAAAGAGGAAGTAAGATATGTAAATATTAAAACATAGCTATTATAGAGCTTTCTATGTTCTGAGTCTTAAAAAAATGAGGAAGGGTAGAAGGATACTCCTTATATGCTTCCTAAACAGGAAAAAAAAAAAAAAAACTTGTTAAATACTAGTTTTTGTAGATGGGGATAATGGTCCATGGAGCAGACCAAGTATAATTGATTGACTCTCGTTTCACTCTTCTGACTCTCTGCTTCTTACGTTATACATTTCTGAGGTATGGAGTATAAGTAGATGTATGACCTGATGTCTATAGAGTCGAATGGATGAGTAAAATGTTGAATTATATTACTATATAATTTCAAGGAATGTAGGACTGATATATCACTCATAGTTTGCAAAAAAAAAAAAACTTTATTACTCAAAATACCAAAAGGAGTTAAAATAGAATATTTGTAACCCATAAAAATGCCAAATGTCCTTGTAACCTACAGCTTAGCTCCTCATAGATTGTCTTTCAAGATGGAATGTATCAGTGAGGTGAGTAATAAAATTTATTTCAAATGCAAAAAAAAATATCCTATGGATGTGCAGTTAAAAACACGATAAAACATTCTTAATGGTGTAGTAATCCTACCTTATTATCATAGTAGGATAGAAGCTTTTTCTGCATTTTTATGCTGATAGACTATATTAGTAGCATGATTCATACACCCTAGTGTTTCTTCTGCTTCAAAGTTACCATCAGTTTAATTGTTTGATATTTTATGAAATCTCAAAAGCTGAAAAATTAGAATAAATTCTCACATAATTTTCACATTCATTAAATACTTTTTGGTATTATACCCATTGAGGTTTGCTAGAACAGTTGTATTTCTTTTGCCCATTCAAAGGTACTGGACAACTTTGACTTTAAATGATATGGGAAAATAACTGCTTTTCCTCCCAAACTTACTTTCATAAAACTATATAACTTTTAACTATCCAAATAATATTATTATGATTTATTCCATTGTGTGGAAGTGAGAAGCCAAAGATCACTCATATTATTATTTTTTTCAATGAATTTCATGTCTTAAACAGATTGTCTATCAGGTGGTTCTGACATTTTGGGCATTTGAAGATACATATGTGTTTTTACAAGTAGGTATTTATTACATGGTTATTTATATTGAATTCTGGCAACAGTATACTGAAATGGGTTTATGTATTTAGAGTATGCTTTTTAAAATAAACTTTGTCTTAATTTTCTATGGTGAGAAGAAGCAATGCCTCAATAAATCATGGAACATTTTAATATACTCATGTTATGGATAGAGTTTTTAAGAATATATTTTTAGCCTTTGGTTGTGGTTTCCTCAGTCCGTTGTTTCTTATGAAGCCAGCTTCATAGATTTCCTGTGAAGTCTGTGGGTCTGTAGCATTCTATGCTAACCTTAACCTAAGTCCATGCCAGTTATAAATAGTACTTATTGGATTAGTTTTCCTCAATGTATAGTTTCTTTCCATGGAAGTCAATATTTAGACTTTTATTGCTAGCTGAAAGTATCATAAAACATTTCCTACATTTTTTCTTACAAATGTAATAGATAAAGTACATAGGAAATTATGATAGTATTTCTATATTACGTTTTCCTTAATTTTTAAAATTCTACAGGCATCTCACTTGTGAATAGTAAAAGTGAGTACTGTTTGAATTCCTTGGCCTACCTATCACTATTTATTTTGTCATTTACATATATATTCATTAAATAAACATGTCATACTCCTGACTAAATTGAATTCTTATACTTTAAAGACATGTAACAGAAATTATATAGTAAGAATGAGGATTTTTTTTTTTAATACTTATGTCCCTTTGAGAGATTGACCTAGGAGCCCACAAAGATTCCAAAATCTGCTCAAGTCCCATATGTAAATATATAGTGTTATATGTGGCCTGTACACATCCTCTTGGATTTGTAAATAATTTGTAAATTACATATAATGCACAACAGTCTGTAAGTACTGTGTAAATTAGTTTTACACTGTACCATTTAGGGAATAATGACAAGGAAAACATGACTGTATGTTTCAGAACAGTCAAAGCTTTTGAAGTATTTTTGTCTATGGTAAATTGAATTCATATATGAAACTCACAGATATGGGAGAGGCAACTGTAATTAATTTTTCACTTTGGATAACAACTTAATTAGTATTTAATTAATTAGGATACCTTAAAATTGACTCACAGTAATGTTCACAAGAAGATAACAAACCCTATTAATTTTCAAATTTATTTTAAGTAATAGAAATAAGATCAATATAAAACTCAGAAATGTTCATGTGTGTTAGGAATTGTGTTTTTTTTCTATTTTTCAAGGCATGAAAGCATTTTCCCACAATGAGTTATCTTATGAAAGCCTATTGTACAGAGCAGATAAAAGCCTAGATGCTACACCTGAAGGTGACAGGAATCACATTCACTGGAGAAGCACAGGGGCTGAGGAGCTCATTTGAAAAGGATGCTTAGAGGAGGAAACCGCAGTGCTCTGGAAACCTCTGTGATAGAGATACTATGTAATTTTGTGTTGAATTTGGGGGTTATTGAATGCTTGCCTGTGGTATTAGATATCAGAAATCAGTACTACTTTATTACACTGAAGTATGGAGGAATATTGGATGATGTGTGTATCCTGGTGTTAGGATGTTCAGCATGTAGAATGTGCTCATTGTAGAAAATTAGGGACAAGTGTAGAAGAAGAAAGAATAACCTCTGGGACAATGATACAACATGATCTCAGACAAACACAGTTTGTAATTGAATGATCTCACAAGGTGAATTCCAAGTGGGGAAGCATGCAACTTAAAGGGGAGCTTGCCTTTTTTTAGGGGAAAAATACATGTTTTCTCTCAAGGTTGTAGATACAAAGGTTAAGTAGTAGATACTTAATTAAGGGACTTTAACAGTACAGCTGGGGATTGTCTCACTAATCATCAAAGGAGTTTGTACTTGAAAGAGTATGGACTTACCCTATCTAGAAAAGAGCAGAGAGGAGTTAAGAGTTGTTAATTCCCATTCTCTCTCTCTCTCTCTTTCTCTCTCTCTCTCTCTCATAAATAAATAAAATTTTTAGAAGTCCTGGCTGGAGAGATGGCTTAGCAGTGAAAGCACATGCCTCCAAAGCCAAAGGTCCCAGGTTTAATTCCCCAGTGCCCATGTAAAGCCATATAGATGCATAAGGCCCCACTTCCTTCTAGAATTTGTTTACAATGACTAGAGGCCCTGGAGTGCCCATTCTCCTTCTCTTGTTACCTGCCTCTTTCTCTTTCTCTTAAATGAATAAAATAAAAAGAGTTGTCAATTCCGTGTATGAGGGTGGCAGAGGAAAAATATGGCAAATATGTCAGCTTTTTGAAAAGAACAGCAAAGCAGAGAATATATGAAGACAGCATCTATAAGCTTAATGGAATATATTTACTGCTGGGAATTAGCACCGTCCCAGTGAGGAAAGTGTGGAGTGATTTAAAAGTTCAACATAGAATCTCAAATAGCTCAGTAAATATTTGTTGGATGAAAGTTAAATGAGTAGATAGATTTTTACTGTTGTAATAACATAGTACATTAGTACATTATTTTCCTTCTTAAAAAAATCTTAACACTACTTATATGTTGATCAGTTTTAGAATAATAATTCTGTGTTTCCATGTATATACCTTTATTTATTAACACTTATTCATTGTGCCATTATTAACATCTGTTCAAAATTTGATTTTCTGAGATGAAACTCTCAGGGAAAATACAAATCTAAAAACCACAATGCTTTCCATAGGGGTCATGTTTAAGGTCTTCATTGAATTAGCTGTGTTGGAGATTTTCTTTTCTTTCTGTGGACTCCTTCCCTTATAACTGAAAAGAAGGAGAAACGTGGACAATGAAGAATGAGCACAACCAAGCAGATTTTACTGAGGGAAAGGGAAAATCTTCCTAGCAGCCAGAGGGGACCTAAAAGTGGAATGTCAGGTGAATGAGTGTATCAAGGTGATTTTATAGATTGATCTGAGCAAAGGACAAAGAAGTTTTTATTGGTTCATATGTCATGTAATTGACCAAAAAGAGGAGAGGCTACTGAATCAAAAGAGGTTTTCAAAGGTCCATGGTTTTGATTCCTCACTCTTCTGATGCTACTGCAGGGGTTGGGGATAAGATATAAGGAGTGAGCCTTGTGTTGTCTCTAGGCTCTGGGGACTGGTAAATAATCTGAGTCTTGGAGTACTGTCAGGAATTTCTAGCTCAAGTCTCCTTATTCAGGTTTTCGCTGATATTCCTCATTGTTGGTCTATGTTACAGAGAGGACATGTTTCATGGCCAGCTGGGGACTTTTCCTTGCTCCTACCTGTCTTTTTTCAAAAGTTGCTCTACCTTGTATCTCTGTTAATTACAGCAAATAATTTAGTGATTGTTTTTAACCCTTGCTGTTTATAGCATTGTAGATTTAGCCTCTTGATCTGAAACCAGTGCTGAATGGAAAAAAAAAAAAGTGATAGTTTATAAACCTTTTGTGTACTACCCAAGTTTCTGGTTCTATGGTGAAACAGGAAAAAAAACAAAATAAAACAGTGTCTTACCAGTAATTTTATAAGTCTTGAACCTTAGGGTACTTTCTGAAGAGGAATGTTTTAAAACCCTAAAAGCAAGCTATATTTCTTTGCACTCTTGTAAAGGAAGACTTTTCAGTCTTCACCTGAGATCTGATTAATGGCGGTTAGAAAGAGACTTGAGCTTTTTTTTCTGAGAATTAACTTAGCATGACTCAGTGAATTACCATGTCAAGATAAGGGAATGCACTTCACCAAGTGACATACTTTCAAGGGATTTCAGAAAGCTTAGTATACCAAAGTAACATAAGGGTAGCACTGATACATTGTCAGATGATTATTTCAGTAACATAAGGTATTTATCAATATAATTCTGCCCTGGACCCACAGTACAGCCTTCAATAAAATGTTATTCTACAGTTCAGGGACACAAAAGTCATAAAGAGAAAAATGCCATGGTCTTACAAATATAAGCACTTTTACATTCAGTGCTTGTTGGAAATAAAAGATAAATAAAACTAAACAGAAGGGCATTTACTTAATATGATAAGAAACCTGTAAATATCACATTTGACAACTTTTGTGTCCCTGAACTGTAGAATAATATTTTATTGAAGGCTGTACTGTGGGTCCAGGGCAGTACACTAAAGAAAAGATAAGATAAACATATAGGTAGGTAGAGATTATGAATAAAAACGTTAAGGGGGCTAGAGAGATGGCTTAGTGGTTAAAGTCACTTGCTTGCAAAGCCTAAGGGCCTGGGTTCAATTTTCCAGTACCCACATAAGCCAGATGCACAAAATGGCACATGCATCTGGATTTTGTTTGCAGTGGCAAGAGGCCTTAGCTTGTCGATTCCTTCCCACTCCTACTTACAGATTAATAAATTATCTTTAAAAATGTAAAACTTCTCTGCATAACAGGATTTGGTTGTGTGTATGGGAAAATATTAAACCTAATGAGTAAATTCAGCAAGGTTCATATAGTCAGTCCCTTCAGCACAGGTGTAATGTTCAAGATTGGGTGGCTCAGCACTATAAAGATGTCCAAGTTGAACTTGAGATTTTTTTTTTAAATGTTATGACATGTGACCAAGATTCTAAATATTTTATGATAGTGAAGAGGAAAAAGATCCATGACTGTTGGGGCTGGAGAGAGGGGTTAGCCATTAAGGTACTTGCCTGCAAAGCCAAAGAACCCACATTCAATTCCCCAGCACCCATGTAAGCAGATGCACAAGGTGGTGCGTGTGTCTGGAGTTCATTTGCAGCAGTTGTAGACCCTGGTGTGCCCATTCTCTCTCTCTCTTTCTTTTTTTCTCCGTTTCTCTTTCCCTTCCCCCCTCAAATCAATAAAAATAAATATTTTTAAAAAGATCCATGACTGTCAAATAAAAGGAACAGTGTATCAAGTTCACACTTGCAGACATTGGCATTTATTTTAGAGCATTAATGATTAAAATTGTATGTTCATTTCTCAGAATGGCACATGGAACACATGGGAGTGCCCTCTGTGGAAGCTTCTACTCATCCCATTTGTGTGAGTGCCTTCTGTGGACACTGTTGCTTGGCTTTCTTCCCCATTCTTACATTCTACACCTTCTACTATGAGTGGTTCTATTCTTTCACTCTGACTATATTTTCTTCCTTGTTGATCTCATCCAGTGTCTGGCCTTTACTATATCTGACACTTTATATTGGGGTCAGATTTGTTTTCTATATTCTATACTAGCAAATCCATGGAAGTCTGTTAAGATATCTCAGAATGAGTAGACAGAAAACAGACTTCTGATCTTACTTGCTGATCCTAGTTCTCTTAACAAATTTTTGGCTTCCTTTTGTTATTTTTGGTATTGTTCTGGTCAAAATTTTTAGAGTCTTTCTTACCACTGTGTTCTCTCATATTCTTTCATACTATTTAGGTGTGCAGAGAGGGGAGAAGATTATAGAGGGCTTTGTAAAAATAAGCTTTATTCACTGAGCATACACTGTGCATGGATATTATATACTCCTGTGTATATCCTGTACAACTTTAGTTGATTCTGTGGACTAAATTACTCAAATCACCCCAGCATGGATAAATGGCTTCCAGCATTTGTACCTATGTTACACTTACTAAGCTAAGGCATATAGTAAAGAGCTTGGCCAAAGTTTCACAGGTGCTAAAAATCAAGTGTTAGAATTTAAGAGCCTCTCTTCTCAATTGTGATGATAGGCCTGTTGGCAAACTAAACAGGGCAGAGGTAAGTCTGAGGATTATGGAGAGTTTTTGAGCAACACTATTTTAAAAAAATATTTTAGTCTATTGAGGTTTTTAGAATATAAGCAAAAGCTTCCTTCCTAACTTCCCCCACATTGGGATTGCCAGATTGTTTTTTTCTTTGGTTTTTCCCCAGCTATGTTGATTGTTGTCTCCTGGTACAATCTTCCCATCTGTGTGACTTCTCTGTTCCATTTTCTGCACTAACTTCTGTCTGTGAATCAGCCCTGGGGCTCTTCTTATTCCTTCTTTGCATTTTACACCCCCCACCTTGTGCTCTGGAGCTAGTTCCTCTCTTCTTATAATTGCTGGAACAGACAGCTCCCCAGTCTTAATTTTGGCCTTGAATTCTATTTTATTCATGTAGTTTCTCTTAGAAATCTTACTAGTCAACAGTGTTTGAAATGAATGTCTTGAAAACATACTAAAATATTATCACTGAACATTGCTAAAATATTATTAAAACTAAACTATACTTCTTTGTTACCTATTTTTGAATCTTGTGTGCTTTGACCTCATTCTTAATATCATGGAGCAGCCCTACAAGTTACCAGGAATCCAGACAGTGTGGTCTCTGCCTCATGCCCAGATATCCCAGTCCCAAGGAGACTGAGACAGAATGATCACAATTTCTAGGCCAGCCTGGTCTATATAGTGAGTTCCAGGCCAACTAGAGTTACATGTCATGGAACTCTGTCTCAAAGATTAAGAAGGAATCCGAAATCTCTAGTATTACAGGGTATCTTATAAAAAGCAAAGGTCATTTGTATACACTCTGAAGTTTGTTTACTACATTATTTACTCTTGCTGGAATTGTTAAATATATTCTGTTTGAAATAATAAAATATATCTTTGACATAATAAGCTTGCTTTACTCTCTAAATTCACTAAGTTTTATGAATTAAATACACTACTTTTCTCTAATTCTATATTACATGATTTTTTGCATGGTGAAATATACTTTTTGAGCAACACTATTTTTTTTTTGGAGAGAGACACAAAGAGGGTCAGAGAGAGAGGGAGAGGAAGACAGATAGAGATGGGCACACCAGCAGCCTCTCAGCTGCTGTGAACGAACTCCAGATGTGTGCACCCCAGTGGTCAAATGGGGCATTGTGCCCTTGCATCACTGCATCTGGCTAAACGTGGGAGATTGGAACCGCTGGAGATTGGAACCGGTGTTCTTGGGCTTAGGAGGCAGGCGCCTTAACTGCTAAGCCATCTCTCCAGGCTTTGAACAACACTATTTTTTAAAAATATTTTAATCTATTAAGGTTTTTAGAATCTAAGCAAAAGCCTCCTTCCTTCCCTCCCTCCCACATTGGGATTGCCAGGTCATTTTTTCTTTGGTTTTTCCCCAGCTATGTTGATTGTTGTTTGCTGTTTTCAAAAGTCCACCCTTATACTTACACTGAATCTAATATTCTAATATGTCTTCTAAGTTTAAGTATATTATGAAATACCAATTTTCTGAAAATGACTCAGGTCAACATATGACAAATGTGGCTTGTAACTTAATTTCACAGTAATTCCCAAAAAGGTAGCAAGGGGATTCAGGAATTCCTATCTAAACTTCTGCCATTATTACCATTTTGTATTGAGACTCCTTAGTTCCCAGGAATCATAATCCAAATCAATCTTCTAGGTTCATATATCTTCCATGCTTCTAGTCCTTCCTACATTTCCTCTTAGTGTCCTCATTATATCTTCACAAATTGTGCTAACCTAGGCTGTTTAGATTGCTGCTGGTTCTTATTTTCAGTCTTGGTTAAGACAGCTTCCAGAGCCAAGCAGCTGAAGTAAAGAGTGTCTGAGCAAGTTAAGAACTGTAACTCAAAAATACAGGCTTTGAGAATTCAAACTGGTTTAAAGATTAGAAAATATGGATGATTATCATCCTTTATTGCTTAAAAGTTTATGTCTCATCTGTGGCTTTAATTGGCTCAGGTTGGCATATACTGTTAGATTCTCTTTCACCATAGGAGATGCTTTAACATAGTATTGTCCCTTTTAATCAGTATCTCTTCAGCAAAATAGGGAAACCAGTTTCATAGATGAGGATCTGGAGACACAGATAAGTAATTTTCCCAACATTCCATTATATGTGAGCATTTCTTGTTGAGGGGCTGATATAAGATTTTTAAAATGCATTATTCTGGCCTTCTCTGGCTTAGGTATTGAAATATTGTGCCCTGGTTTTCAGTGTATAGTCTTTGCAATGACGTCTGGCCAGATGTGGAATCATATTCGTGGACCTCCATATGCTCATAAGAACCCACACAATGGACAAGTGGTAAGTGTATTTTCTGACCATCAATACTATGAATGTTATCCTGCTTAATGAAATAATGTTTTTTCTTTCATGTGAATAGATTCTGTTTATACATTCTAGTTTACTATAGCTTTCACATATACACATGCATGCATACACTCATAATACACATTTTTTTTTAGAATAAGAGCTGTTTTGGTGTTGACTTTTTTTTAAAAAAGTGTAGACGTATAAGATACACATCTATAAATTATCATGACAATAACATGTAATGCCACAAGAGAAAAAAATTGAATCATGAGAAATCAGTTTTTGCTGGGCATGGTGGCACATGCCTTTAATCCCAGCACTTGGGAGGTACAGGTAGGAGGATAGCCAAGAGTTCGAGGCCACCCTGAGACTACATAGTGAATTTCAGGTCAGCCTGAGCTAAAGTGAGACCCTACTTCAAAAAAAAAAAAAAAAAGTCAATTTTCCATCAGTGGTAAATTTAAAAAATCAGAAGAGGCTAATTAAATATCTTTATGAACCCTAACATTTTATTTATAGTGTTAGGAGTTAGGAATCCTTTGTTATAAAAATTAGGTTCAACAGTCTCCCTTCCAGAACAGCACCACTAATCAGGGAACAAATGCTATAAACTTGAATTTGTGGAGGACATTTCAGATTCCAACTATAACACTGTCCTTGGTACCCAAAGGCTTATGACCATCTCCTAATAAAAAATGCACTTAGACCAACTTCATGAGTCCCCAAAGGCTTGTAAGTTCTAACAGTGTTCAAAAATCCAGTTTCTGCCAAGCTTCAGGGAAGTCTCTTAGCTATAAGCCCGTGTACAATAAAAAAAAAATAAAAAGTTATATATTTACAATATACAGTGGTACAGTGTAAACATTTCCATCACAAAAGGGAGCTGGCAAGGTGAGATTGAGTCACAGCAACACAAAAACCCAACTGGCAGACATTAGATCCTCTAGTTCCATATCCAGCTCCTGGTGGTATTTTCTGATCCAGCAGGTGTGGACATCCTTGCTCACACCTCCAACCCTGCTGCCTGCAGTACCTATGCCCTCTCTCCCACTCTCTTGCGTCAGCTCCTCATGCTGCCTGTAGCTTTTTTGACAAATGTCTTACTTTTCTAGCACCTATGGCATCCTGGGTTGTCCATTACTACTAAGGCTTCACCCTCACATCTCCATCCATACCCATTCAGGGTCTCCCTTCGTAGAATACAAATGTGTCGTTTCTACACATTGTCTGGTCTAACAGGCTTTCCTCAAGAATCCTGGTGCATAATTCTTGAATTCCATATGCTTGAAAAACCCACTTATGTTGCCATATTGAGGATTAATGGGCCCCTTTGTGCTCTGGCTTTTGCAGATCCTGAGTGCTTATGCAGCTGAATGAGGGTAGAGGCAAGTGGCAGGATACATCCCTGGGTGGCAGTGTTTAAACTGCTCTGTCAGTATACAGGAAAATCTATATCAAATGTGTGTACATTTTGACGTTCAGAGTCTGATAGGTTGGGCCTCACCACAAAGCTATCATTCCTACTTTTCTAGTGCAATGAGCACAGCTTCTCTTTATCTCTTTACAGGCTTGAGTGGCTTCATCTAAACTTGCTTTGTCTACTCCTTTCCTGACAGACTTCATGTTTTTCATATCTTACTGCTCCACTTTCTGTTCCCAATTATTCACTACAAATATGTGAAAAACAAAACAATCTGCAATAACCACGTCCCAGCCTGACTACTATCCTGTCTTAAAATATCCCACTTCAAGGTAATTAATGCATTACTTTTAAATCCAGCCTCACTCAGATTTTTCTAGGCAGAGTCTTTGCTAAACAGAAATCAATTCTAGTCCAATTCCAACGATGGTTGTCTTTGTTCCAATCTGAAACCTCAGGAGCACACAGTCTGCAGTCTGCATTTTGTTAACTCTCACCACAAACTAATTAAGCTCTATTCACAGTATTTGCTGGGCTTCTTTTTCTGTATCTGTAAGCTTGCCCATTCCTCCAGCAAACTAATTTCAAGAACTCTATGGTTAGGTACAGTCACAGAAATCAATACATTCTTGTTACTAATATTCTGTATTAGTCACTGTGTTGCTGTGACTCAAATACAGCACATTATTAGAAGTAAGACTTACTTTAGATCTTGGTTTCCGGGCATTTCAGCTTCAAGATAGTGGAGAAGATATGGTGCAACAGCTCCATCTATGGCAGTAGGGGTGTGAGGGGGAGGCTGGTCACATTGTGGGGGATGATCCAAGAATCCAAGAGTGGGACTGGACCAGGAGCCAAGTATAACCTTCAAAGGATTCCCTCTAGAGACGTCCATCAAAAGTCTCTCAAATAAGCATTGAATTATCTATAATGCACTAGAACATAGGAAGAATGGATCATTGTTCCCTTGAAATGTTTTCCCTTGTCGCTATGACCTGTATTCCTATTGTGTCACTCACCATTTTGTTCAGGAAACTCAGTCTCTTACATGTGTTTTACTGTCACGAGAATGACAATGAATTGAATCCATGGGACATGCTCGGCTATTGAGATTAGTATGCCTGAAACATGCTTTCATTATTGTTGTAATGTTGAGATGTATGGAGTTCACTTACCACTGAATTTGGAAATATTGTTTCAGATTCGGTGTCCATTGTCATTTTTCTTTACTATTTTACTTTTATTTTGTTTTGTTTTCTGTTACTTTTCAGACAAAGTCAGTATTAGCCTATTTGTGCAGTTTATAGTTCTCTCCATGGGTTTTCTTTCAGCAGGGATTTGTAGTAATTTATTTCCTTCCTTCCTTCCTTCCTTCCTTCCTTCCTTCCTTCCTTCCTTCCTTTCTTTCTTTCTTTCTTTCTTTCTTTTGTTTACTTTTTTTTTTTTTTGATGTTTCTGAAGTAGGGTCTCACTCTAGCCCAGGCTGACCTGGAATTCACTATGTAGTCTCAGGGTGGCTTTGAACTCATGGCAATCCTCCTACCTCTGCCTCCTGAGTGCTGGGATTAAAGGCACGCGCCACCATGCCCTGCAGTGTAGTAATTTTCATGTGATGAAAACCCTCATGTTAAAGGTGCAGATTAGCTCTTCTTTACCAATTCAGGCTCCTTTTATTCCCCTCCATGTTTTTGTAGTACCATTTCTCAGGAAGAGATTTACATAGCTCATAAGAAAGGGTGTTCTGGAATATAATAAAATTGAGTTATCCATATATTTAAAGAAATAAAAGCTATTTCTTTATACATATCTCATTATGGTGAGAGAGTAGCAGTGGACCTGGGGATTGAACTGAGGGCTTCAGCCATACTGGTAAAGCTACAGCCTCACTAGAGCATGTCTCATTTTCAAATGTATTGATCTTGCC
This sequence comes from Orientallactaga sibirica, assembly GCA_036365145.1. Lineage (NCBI taxonomy): Eukaryota > Metazoa > Chordata > Mammalia > Rodentia > Dipodidae > Orientallactaga > Orientallactaga sibirica. Next base: position 19,061,913 of record JAEOAD010000030.1, on the reverse strand, counting down.
AACACTTTAATGACAGAGTTATAAGGCTAAGCTTATACAGGCTACTTATATAGCAGTTACCAGAGGCAAAGCAATGGAAGGAAGAGGATGGATGGAGAGAGATTCGTCACTGTGCTAATTGCAGTTAAATAACAAGGAATAACTCATTGGGCTAATTGCAATTATACATAAGGAATAAGTTCTGCTGTTCTGTTGCAGAGTAGGGAGGCTATGAAGTGTATTGTGTGTCTAAACTACCTGGAGGACTTTCAGCATTCTTACCACAAAAAAAGGTAAATGCTTGAGATAACAGGTATACCAACTGGTCCAATTTGATAATTACATAATATATACATCTATATGTCATTATTCCAAGTATGTACAAATAATTACGTTAAAAATAAAAATTTTAAGATATATGGAAATAATCAGATTTAAGACTTATAGACAAAATATATGAAAGGTTTAATTTATTGTAAACTTTTACTTTCTTAATGTTATGTGTATGTACGTACGTACGTACGTACGTACATACATACATACATACATACATACATACATACAAACAAACATATATTTCTGCTGTGTGTGGTAGCATATACCTTTAATCCCAGCACTTGGGAGGCAGTGGTAGTAGGATCACTGTGAGTTCAGGGCCACCCTTGAATTCCAGGTCAGCCTGGGCTAGAATGAGACCCTTGAAAAACCAAAATAAAATTCTTATATTATGTTTACTGAAGATACTAATTAATAAGTAAACTAGGTAGGACCTTCAAACTGTCATAGCATTGCTGAAGAGATAAGAGAAGATCTCACATTACTGTATTTGTCTTATCATTTTACTATGTCTCAGGGGACCTTCCTTTCCTACTTTTTTTTTTTTTATTTGAGAGAGAGAGCGAGAGGAGGAGGCAGAGAGAGAATGGGTGTGCCAGGGCCTTTCAGCCACTGTTAACAAACTTCAGACATGTGCGCCCCCTTGTGTGCATGTATGACATTGCATGCTTGCATCACTTTTGCATGTGGCTATATGTAGTACCTGGAGATTTGAACAAGCATTCTTAGGCTTCTCAGGCAAGTGCCTAAACTGCTAAGCCATCTCTCCAGCTCCTTTTCCTACTCTTAATACATAATGCCAGCATATGCTGCAAAAGAAATTTGTACTCTAATTTCTGTTGTAGTGAATATATTTGTGTAATGTGTTTTTATACTCTGGGAACAAAATAAAAGATTAGGTTTGCTTTATAAAATGAAGTGGACACACCATAAAGAATTTTTACTAAAGGGCTGGAGAGATGGCTTAGCAGTTAAGGTGCCTGCCTCCTAAGCCTAAGAACGCTGGTTCCAATCTCCAGGTCCCACGTTTAGCCAGATGCAAAGTGACCCAAGGGCGCAATGCTGCATTTGCCGACAAGGGGCGCACACATCTGGATTTCGTTCACAGCATCTGAGAGGCTGCTGGTGCGGCCATTCTCTCTCTCTCTCTCTGCCTCTCCCTCTCTGTGTCTCTCCCCCCCCCCCCAAAAAAAAGAATTTTTGCTTAAGACAATGATTGTTTGAGTACTAAATGTATGTTATTTGTAATGCATTTAAATTTCAAGTCATCATTTAAAATATATGTGAAATAGTACTTTTATTACGCTTGCATATTAAAACGCACAGTTTCTTTATGCTGTAAATATCTTCAAAGGTCGGTTGGTATTTCCTTCATCTATTTTACTTCCCAGAAATACTGTTCCATGCCACATGCAAAATCTGTTCCTTTTTTTTTTTGATCATACCAGTGTGTTGTGTTCCTCCTCATGCTTTCATGGCTTATAGATACCAGTGATAGAACAATAAACTTTCTCTCTGAAACATGAACAGATAACAGATTCTACTTTTAAGCCAAAACACTAAAACAACATGGCTTTTTCATGTAACACCACTAAAGTTTAGAATAATAATCACTGTTACTTTTTTTCCACTTTTGGAAAACGTTGAAATTCTGAACCATCAGATAAATGCTATCAACACTTAACTGTTCCTCATCTTGAAAACCTCTAAGTCTATATAAAGATTGTGCTCTGGTGCCACATCAAAACTCAGTGCTTGGGCTGGGGAAATGGCTTAGTAGTTAAGGCATTTGTCTGCAAAGCCTAAGGACTCTGGTTCAATTCCCCAGGACCTACATAAGCCAGATGCGCAAGGGGGCGCATGCATCTGGTGTTTGTTTGCAGGGCTGGAGGCCCTTTCTTTCTATCTGTCTCTTTTTCTCTCTCTCTCTCAAATAAATAAATATATTTTTAAAAAAACAACCCTCAGTGCTCTTTGCATGTATTTCATGGAGTGTGGTAAAAGGATAGATGGACTGCAGAGCTCATTTCTTGTATCCTGGCATGATTTTTGCACCAAAGAAAATTTAGTGTTGACTGGGTAGGTCTTGTGTTGTCATAACTGTAGAGGCAGCTGCTCATCATAGGCAATTTGAGGCCAGCCTGCTGGTAAATGGCCCATAGTACAAAGTATAGGTGCATGTAGATAGGAATATAATCAGTCCAAAGTGTGTGATTGCTGAGAGCAAGGTGTTCTCCTTTTACATTACAGAGGACCATAGATATGATTATTTTTTTAACTTAGTTATTTTGCAACTTAGGGAAGGTTCCATTTAGCAGATATCCCCAAATACCTTCATTTTTAAAGTAAAAACAACAACCGTGGCAATAATTATTTAAAGTGAATTGCAGGTCATACTTAAATAAAGATGCTTCCAGTGAGAGCAGGTCACACTTAGAGGACTAGTGACATCTCCTTCAGCATGGCTCTTCCTCACAAAGATTTCACCAGCTACAGACCAAGCAGGAAGCTTAATCTCAAATACTTGAGTGTATGAGGAATATATTACATTTAAGCCTTCACAATTCACTTACAGGAAGTTTGTCATTGATGTGTTGTTAGTAGGACTTGTGTTTTGAACTTTGTTCTTCAGAAATGATACCTGCCTACAGTCCTCCTCACCATCCACCTCTACTTTCCATTCCCCTTGCAATCTCTGATCTATAGTTGAGGAAACAGTGGTGATAATGGCTTAGTTTTGGGCTACCAGTAGAGTATGTATATATGTATGTATATGTTTGTATACACATCTATATGTATACTCATATATATAGATGCACACTTAATAGAATGTACATATATCTGATATAAAGAGAATATAATTATATACATGCCTATAAATATTAGAAGCTACAGTACAGACATTAGAGATAATGTGTAGTTATGGTCTTTCTGAGTTTGATCACCTCACTTAATTCTTTGCAGACTCAGCCATTTTCCTATAATTTTCATAATTTAATTTTTCTTTACTGCAGAGTAAAATTTTATAGTGTATATGTACCCACATTCTCTTAATCCAGCCATCTGTTGATGGACATCTAGGCTGGTTCCATTTCCTAGCTATTTCCAGTGGAGCAGCAATGACCATAGATGTGCAATTATCTCTGTGGTAGGCTATAGAGTCCTCTCAGGGTATGCCCAAGAGTGGCATAGCTGAATTTTGATATTATTGTCTGCCTAGTCAGCTCTAACAAAACTGCTTGCTTTCATCTCTAACATCTGTTGCTGTGTGCTGACCCTTTTCAGTGGTATTAACTTTCATTGTTACAGTTAACCATGTATACCCTTGCCCTAGGAATCTGCCCAAATAGTCAACTTTTTATGTTTATTTTATTTTATTTTATTATTATTAACAACCTATTCGTATGTTTACATCATGTGTCAGTACACTCTTTTCCTCATCTTTGCCCGCATTCTCTTGGGGATGCTCCTCAGTGGTGTTGCAGATAGTCAACTTTTAGAAGGAACACCATCTGCTTCCTTTCTAGGATTGTTTCATATGACCCTCACAATTAATTAAAAAGAAAAATGGTATGATTAATATCCTTAGCTCCTAGCAAGGCACTCCACAGGATAGATGTGAAATAAGTAATATATTGTCTTGTTTTTGCAGAAAGAAATTTCTATGTAGTTTCAATGTTTCCAAAACATCAGAGAATAAAAGTTTTTTTTTTGTTGTTGTTTTAGCATTTGTAGTAACTAAAATCTTGACTGTGCACACAGGGAATATAGAACTACAAAATGAGAGTGTATTGTATATGCCAAGTTTCATCTAAACCACATGTGTGGTTCACACTTATACCCAGTACTTGATAGTCTGAGGTAGGACACCAACCAGAAGTGTGAGGCCAGTCTAGGCTAGGCTAGAGAGTGACATCCTGCCTTAAAAAAAGAAAAATCTTCACTTAATAGCAATAAATATTCTTTGATAACCCATAATAAATGTGATTTCACAGGAGAAATAAATGAGAAAAATTTAACTTGCCCACAGAAAAATGGTACAATGCTCATTAAATCGTTCATATTATTTAGGTTTCTCCAGTTATGGAAAATAATTTAGTGCATTGGTAATATTAATTGCTAAATAGACCCCCTTTGTCTTTAAAACTCAAAGAAGCTATTCTCACTCTGTTAATAAAATTAAGTACAATTACATCAAACATAATTTATAACAAGAATATACATTGAAATATGTAAACATTTTTATTAGATATGGACATAACATATTTAGTGTATAAACAACACTTGTTGATACCATCCTTTCCCGCCTCCTTGCCCCTTTTCCGAAGAGGCCTTCCTCATTGGGGATGCAGGTCAACCCCACAGGGATTGTGGGTTACGCATTATGGGCAGGGGAGAGGCAATATCTCTGTGCAAAATGTCTCAACTTGTGGCTCTAACAATCCTTCCACTCCCTCTTGCAAAATTCCTTGAAGCATGCTGGGAGCATTTTTGTTGTTGTTGTTGTTTTATCGACAACTTCTATACTTACTTTCAAAAAACACATGATATTTCCCTCCCCTCCCCCCATTCAACTTTAGAACTCCAATCTCCATCATATCCCCTCCCTCTCTCCATTAGTCTGTCTCTTAATTTGATGTCATCATCTTTTTCTTCTATTTTGAGGGTCTTGCGAAGGTATTGCTAGGCACTGCAAAGTCATGGATATCGAGGCCAATTTCTGTCTGGACAGTTGCATTGTAAGAAGTTATACCCTTCCTTTGGCTCTTCCATTCTATCCGCCCCCTCTTCCACAATGATCCCTGAGCCTTGGAGGGGGTGACAGAGATGTTTCAGTGCTGGGCACTCCTCCATCCCTTCTTCTCAGCACTATGTTGCCTTTTGGTGATCCCAGTGGTCATCGCCATCTGAAAAGAGAAGCTTCTCTAACCAGAAGTGAGAGTAGCATTAATATGTGACTATGAACATTAAGTGTAGTGCTTTCCGGGCAGCTTGGTGGGAATAATATATACATTTAGTCAGACAAGAGCAGGCTTTGTACCCCTAAGGCTCATGACCTCACCTGCCAAGCCCTTTTGATTAGGTTTTTCAGTACCAGGCATGTATTCCCTCCCATAGAGCGGGCCTTCAGTCCAATTATGGAGCAGTTGGTTACCCCAAGAGTAGACATGCCACTATTGCACCCGTTCAGTCATTGGGCCTGTCTGGCCAAAGTTGAATATTCGGTGTCCACTGTTTTCACTGCTGATGACTTCTGTGTCCCATAGGGCTGCATGCAGTGCAGCTTTTTCCAGCTTTCAGTTGGCTGATCTACAGGGAGAAGGTTTTCTGCTCAGCACCAGCTTGCTTTCTCGGTGGCCTTGCCTCTCAGGCAAGAGATGTCTTCAGCAATAGGGTCTTACTATCTGTTTCTCAAGGGAAACCAAGGGCTTTGGCAAAAGCCTTTAATGTTTTGGAGGCTAGCGGGACCTCTTTGGCCAACAACTCACTGGAAGGTATCCCATGCCAGGCACTGAAAATTTTCTAGTAACAGTCTGTAGCTTCTAGATGTGCCATTATTCAAAAAAGTAGGTTTACATAAGTCTTATTCACAATATCTTGAATTTTGATTGACCCTCCCCCTGCCCTTCTTTTACACATTCTCTTCCCATGGCCTCACTTAGGCCATTCCCCTCCCTGTAATCTGTTCTTCTACTTACATATGTGCAATACCATACGCTTAAGTCCTCCCCTTTCCTCCCCCCCAAGTCTACTTCAGTGATAGGCACTTAAGAGCCTCTTGATCTCTGGTTTGGTAGGTGTTGAGTGTCCTCAGTGTCTATCTCCATTACCCTTGTGCTGATACCAGATTCACTAAGAAAGCACTCTTGCTCATTTCCCCAATTCCTCTGTGGTTTCAGCTGGGGCTGGGGTGGAGTGCACTGGGTTGTTTATCTCCTCACGTCCAGCTCCCATCTGAAAAAGAGAAGCAGAGTCTCCAATAGAGAATGAAGTCAGTACTGCTAAAATGGGATAACCATTATTAATGTAGAAAGAAATAAGAGTATAGACCCTCTTATAGTCTAAGGTTAGTGGGAGCTTGACAATGGAAAGCAGATTCATTATCTGAATATGATTCTGACTTGTTTCCCAGTTCCTAATATGGTTTTCTTTCCACTGAGTGGATCTTTAAACTTCAAATTAAAACTATGTAAGTTTCCATAATTTATTCTATGAATACTTATAAAGTACAATAATCTTTTTGACATTATATAATACTAATGAATCATTTTAATGCCATGAATTTCACATATACCTAGATGAAATAAAAATTCAAAACTATCATTTCTGAAAATGTAAAATGGGATGAATAAAATCAAAGTACATTATATACATGTATAAAATGTCAAAAAAAAAAAAAAAGGCTGGAGAGATGGCTTAGCAGTCAAGGCGCCTGCCTGCTAAGCCTAAGAACCCGGTTCCAATCTCCAGGTCCCATGTTTAGCCAGATGCAAAGTGACGCAAGGGTGCAATGCCACACATGCCCACAAGGGGGCACATGCATCTGGATTTTGTTCACAGCAGCCAAGAGGCTGGTGGCACGCCCGTTCTCTGTCTGTCTCCCTCTCCGTCTGTCTCTCTCTGTGTCTCTTTCCAAAAATAAAAATAAAATATTTAAAATGTCAAAAAAGTACATCTATTATTTCGGTATTTGTATTATCTGCCTTACCTCTGGTTAAAAAGTAAAAATTTGGGGGAAAGATTTAAGTATTTATTAAAATATTTTAATGTTTTTAAATGTGTAAGGAGGCTAAATAATTTTTCTGTAATCTTATCAGGTCGTAGATGTAACATTTATTAACTAAACAAAAAATATGATGTCTCCTGTTAAAAACCGCTACAAATCAGCATGATTTGTTTGTGTGGTAGACCAATATATGGTTTAGTTTATAAATGCATACTGAATTTCAGAATAATTAATAATACAGCATAGATAATGTAGACAAGAATTGGTAAATGTCCTCTTCCTTTGCATAAGTCATTCTGACTAACAGTAAAGTGCTTTCTCTCTTGTCTTCCATTTCCATGCCTCATTTCCTCCTTCCCTCCCCTAAATATTATTAAACTGCACCATTATTAGTCTAGTGATAAAGCAGTGTAAATCATACTAGAATGAATGAAATTTATTTTGTACAATTTAAATCCTGTCTTACACTAAACGAGTTACATATTCTCTTTTATTACATGCTGAATTATTGGAATGGTATTCCTCCTTTCTTTATATCCCCTAAGCACTTTTTCTGTCCTATGTCATGTGCCACGTTTTGATCAAGTCATTTTTCTATGTGTTTGGGTAAATGTAAGTTTTCTTCTGAATGGTCATGATAGTTATTTGTTTGAATAACTTAATCTTATCTTTTTGCATCAATGTGTTTTCAATTAAATGGAAATGTCTTGACCCCAGTCTTAGACTGTTACTATTCATAAGGCTTTCTAGATTGTCTAGTGAAAAGTGAATATGCCAAAGAAAGTGCTCCCAACATAACTAAGCCTAATAGATTTAATCTATTTTATTCTTCATTTACACTGATAATACCACTTGTTTTCTGCTACATGTTTGCAAGTACCCGAGGCTTTGCCTTGTGTTTGTCACTGTTGACTTGTTTTTGGAGTAATTAGGGAATGTCACTGCTTTCAGTTTATTTATTTATTTTTTACTCCTTAAGAGACCATTGACTATACAGAATGTTACAATTACTATTTATGAAACTTTATAGCTTTATAACATTATCTGCTTTGTCTACCTAATAGTTCACCCAACACAGGTTATTTGTCATATCGTTAAAGCTTAATGATGAGATTTAGCCAAAATAATTCAATTTAGATTACCATGAAACTACCAAAGTAGAGCTAATGTATACTGTAACTTGTTTATTTTTTTTAAATAGTGCTCATCGTTATTTTAAAAATCTTTGTTCTCTGAATGTTCAGTTTTTAAAAATCTGTTCAAGTTCACAATATTCAAAGTAAGCCTCAGCCCCCAAATGAGTAACAGATGTAATTGCAGAGCTTCTGTGTGAACAGTGCAGAGTGCTTTCATTCTCTCCCAGAGAAACAATCACTATGAAAAGAAACATTTGATTTCTACCAAGGAATACAACTTATTGTGTCCCACATAAAACCTTGTAAAGATCTGAACATTATAGTCTTCTTCTACTGCAATAATGAAAACAGCCATTTTTACAATAAAGGGAATTTTATGAAATAAGTAATGACTTGGTATTGTGTTTGAGATTATACATGCAATTTGTATACTTATTAACAATACAGGTACATTTTCAATAGTAGATGATGGAACTTGAATATCACATTGCAGGATGCGGTAGAATCAGGCCACTGCTATTTTTGGAACCCACAGCTCTCAGTTTTGGTGTAGTTGGATGAGCAGTTAAATCTCCACAATTCCTTTTCACAAGCCTATGGACTTCTCAATCTTTCTTGCTTTTCTGACTCCTCTATGCCATGTTGCAGCTTGGGCCCTCATTAGATGCCAGTCTCTTGAACTTGGATTTCTCAGCCTTCAGAACTTTTGTATGATGCAAACCTCTGTGTATTTTAAATTAACCAGTTTCACGTAATTGTAAAACACACCATATACTAGGTATCTTGTGAGTGTCCTTTTATTAAAATTTTCCAATTAGAAAAATACTTAAGTTATTGTATATAGAATAGTATAGTATGTTTGAATTTATCAAGGAAAACATTTTTTGCAGTGTTTCAGAAGGAAGTGTATCTTTTCCAGAACTTTGAGACTGAGCTTAATGGCTTAAGGTGAGTTTTTTTTTTTTTTTCAATTCAGGCAGATTTTATGATACAGTACTTTAGGTCTCCTGGATACTGTAAGGCAAGAATCTTAAACTAAGTTGTGTATCCAGGTGTGCAGACTATTGTCTGTGATAAATTGATGTGAACAAATTTCCTGAAGCAAACAGTGAAGTTATTTCTTTGGTTTATAGTCTTATCTTTGCCAGGAAGTGATTTCCTTGAACAAACTACTAAGTCATATTGACACAGATGGTCTTAGTTCTTAGAGATAAGCTAAAAGATTGTTGATAAATTTCAAGTTATTAAGGCCGCTACCAAAATAATGGCAGTGTGATGGCAGTGAAAGCGCTAGTGAAAACAAGGGGATTCTGCTTTCATGGCCAGATGGGACTCATTTATGTACACCTTTCTACCTCAACATTTATTCTTCAGAGTTTTAGCCTGGGTTTGTAAGATGGAAGGTAATTAATAATATACCAGTGCCAACATCCTGTATTTGACAGTTTAGATGATAAGAAACTTGCATTCTCATGAGACAATCACCGTAGCTTTAAGAAGCTTTATTTGGAAGAGCCCTTTAGCTCTTGTCCTCTGATGTACTTCTGATGCCTCCCATCCTGGTTGCTGCTCTTTCTTTTGCAGTCTAGAGAGCAAGTGCCACTCTTAGTGTCTGCAAATTTTGTCTTGGATGTTGTTGTTGAGATGTGTTCTGAACAGGGAAGAGTAGAAGCATTACCTTCCTTTGGCAACCAGATTTATATGACTTAAAATAACAGATGACAAGTGGAAAACATCAGAAACAAAACTAATTTCTTTGCTGTTTCTAATAGTTACATCAGACTCTAAATTCATGGTTCATTGGGCATGAACATCACTAGACAGAGTTGAAGTAACAGTTCCAGGGAAGAACTGAACTCTTTATGTGGGTGATGCTGAGAAGTGTATTAGTCTTGTTCTCTAATTTACACACACAAAAAAAACAAAAACAAACAAACTATTCAAAAGTGCTTGTAACAAGTTTGTGTAAGTAAAAAACAGACATATGAAGGTAAAGGGATAAACTAGTTGTATTGCTAAAACAAACCTGCACAAGAGGGCTGGTGATTTCAAAACCACACTTGAAAATATGTTACCAGAGTCCCACATGAATAGATAGTGTTTTAAAAACTTTTACTGAGGGAGTACTCTGTACTTGGTAATTGATGTTAGGCTAGAAGAACTAACTTTTTAACTCTACTAGTCCTTTTCTGAAACTGAAAACATCTGTAGAAGCAGGCAGCCCAAAGTCACTCACTATGGTTGAGCTTAAACTCTCCTGCAGAGGAAATCCCCTGAGATTCCTGTGTGCTCATTCCCACAAATGATTTCCATGTCTTATCATGGTTTCATGGTTACCTATTAGAGATGTATATTCTCAACTCTTTATTAATTCATGGTTGTTGTAGAATGTACATATAAACTTTAAAGACCTGGATGCTGAGCCTAATTAATTATATAATATAATATAAGGGAAAGAAAATTGAAAGAAATTATGTATTACAAGTATCTTATCCATACTTTCCTTTTTCTTATCTATGTGAAAATTTCTTCTTTAAATTTCATGTATGTGTCTGAGTATAGAAGTTGAAGTTTCATTATTGTTCTTCACATATATGTACAGTGATGTTGATAATACTAGGTTGGGGTTGTCCCACACTCATTTGTTCATTCATTTGTCCCCTCAGAGCATGTGCTGTGAATGTGCATTTTTCTAGTCAAGCAGAAAGCAGTCTGATGGGCAGTACAGATTTGGTGATGAATAAAGTGATTCTTATCCTTTCAAATTTTTTCATTTTTTCCTGGTGACACATGAAACACTAAGCATGGAAATCAGTAGGAGACCTTAGAGGGGAATGAAACAGTGATAGGAAGCTGGGGAGGAATTTTTAGGCAATATTCTTAAAAGCTATCTGAAAAATAGTGTTTTGAAGGAAATGAGCAACTAGTACAAATATGTGGACAGAGGGAAACGTGGCACTAGGCCATGAGGAATAGGAAGGAAGCCAGCTTGGTTGATCTGATGGTGGTTTTTCAACTACAGAAGCATCTTCTCTTTCTCCTGCCATTCCTTTCTTCATATTCCAAGTCCTTTTCATATTCCCCTCTCTGCTTGTATGCCCAAATCTCTATGTTGTGATACATCAGAGCTCTTTCACAAGGTATCCATTTGCTTCTCGTTTTCTTATTCAAGTTTGGACTTAAATTTATTTATACTTTGGTTGAATGTCTTAAATGTTTAGAGGTAAATGTCCAGAAATTGTTATCTTTGGTACCAAATTGGAATATATTGTAATCTAGAGATAAAGCATTAATTTCTGTTGTTTCAGTGTGTTCTTGAAGTTTTAATTAATAATAAATGACTATTAATACATATACATATGATATATTTTGGTATATCTGCTGCTTATTTTTATAGCTTAGTAGTAATATTTGTACTTATTTTAATTGAAAGTCAGTTAAATAAGCAAAAATAAACCTATAAAAGACTATGTCATTTCTAAGGAACAACTAATTTTTCAAGCAAATGAACCAAAAGTTTTTTTTTAATATATAACCTTTTTAAAATTTATTTTAACTTTACATTCATGTTTATACCTCTGGTAGCCTCCTCCCTAACCTCCCCCCTCTGAAGGGACCCTCGTCATTGGGGAATGTGGGTTGTGCATTATGGGGGCAGCCAACAGTTATGGGGGACAGGCAAAGTCTCCGTGCATAATAAACCAACTTGTTGCTCTAACACTCTTTCCGCCTCCTCTTCTGTGAATTTCCCTGAGCCATGTTGGATTCATTTTAGTTCTACTTCAGTGATAAAGTCTTGGAAGCCTCTGTGTCTCTGGATATCTGGCTTAGTTGGGACGAAATGTGGAGTGACCTGGGCAAATCTGGAAGAGGGTCAGTCCCCAGACAGTTAGCTTGTCTAGTGCCAGAGGGTGCTGCATGAGTGACTGGGGGGAAATGACCAACATCTGTCCAAATAACTTGCAGTCTAAGATACCTAGCAGTAAACAACCTGACATGATGCTCAAACAAGTGCAGTAGTGGGACACAGCCATGGTGGGTAACCAACTGATCTTGATTTGGCTAATATATAATCTTAATAGGACCATCCATTTAGATATGAAAATACTGGTTCTAAGTAAGGTAATTAAGTCAAACAAACTTTCTTCAACTGTGCTCTTATTTGGGTAGATTTTGGAGTCAGTATCTACGGTAAAATTAGAAGAGAAGAAGAAAGGTAGCATGCTATCCATGCTCTTAGAGAATGCAAAATTTTGTGTTGTTCATGTTGAAATGAGGATTGTCAGACAAAATTCAAATACAGTGGTAAGCCTACCTTCATGGCTGTCATATGCATGGAGGAATATCCCCACACTGACATCCATATTGTGTGGCTACCACCCTGAATACAGTGACAAGCCTTCGGTGGTTCTCATATGCATAAATGTGAATATCCCCATGCTGATGTCCTCAATTTGTGAATATAGTGACAAGCTTTCTGTGGCTCTTGTGTGCATGGATGAACATCCTCACATTGATGTCATCATTATGTTGATACCACCATGAATATAGTGACAAGCCTTGTGTGGCTCTTATGTGCACAGATGAACCTCTCCACACTGTGTAGATACCACTGGGAATATAGTGACAAGCCTTGTGTGGCTCCCTTGTGCATGGATGACCACCCCCATACTGATGTCCTCATTGTAAAGATACCACCATGTATGGCTGACTGCACACCATCCTTGTACAGCAAGGTCAGCATTATGGGAGACTAAAGTACTTCTACAGAAGCATATATTGAGCTATCAACTTCATTTGTCTGTTTTAAACCTTTAAATATGTTGTTAAATTATAGGGAAGCTGATGAAGCTGATTCAGCCCTACAGAAAAACATGAAAATAAATAAGGAGTATTCCTTGAGAGGGTCATGCTTTACATTTGTTCATGAATACCACTTAGTTGTGTCTTGCAATTATAAAAGCTTTATTGCCAAGTAGCATAATAAAAATTAAATACATATAGTAGTATATTCAGTGTTTGTAAAACTAATCTTGTTTTAGATCAGAAGGCATTCTTTCCTTTGAGAGTTAGCCCCTCCATAATATCTGCATGTAGTCATCAAGTTGATAACAGGTTTAATGAAAAGAAGTAAAGACTGAAAAATACTTAGATTAGCTATTATCAATAAGACTAAATATACATTTGAAAATGTAATATTAGTTGGAAGTTAATGCGACTTTTGTTTCACATCCAGAATTTCTGTGATAAGTCTGACAATGAAAGTCCTTTTAGGTATTCTCATTTTTAAATTTTTTTTTTATTTTCTATTTATTTTTGGAGAGAGAGACAGAGAGAGATAGAGAGGGAGAGGGAGACAGAGATGGGTGCGCCAGCAGTCTCTCAGCTGCTGTGAACGAAATCCAGATGCGTGCGCCCCCTTGTGGGCAAGTGTGGCATTGCGCCCTTGCTTCACTTTGCATCTGGCTAAACGTGGGACCTGGAGATTGGAACCGCTGGACATTGGAACCAGCGTTCTTTGGCTTAGCAGACAGGCGCCTTAGCCGCTAAGCCATCTCTCCAGCCCAGTATTCTCATTTTAAAAAAAAATTACTTATTTGAGGAAGGGAGAGAGAAAGAGAGAGAAAGAAGCAGATAGAGAAAGAGAGAATGGGCACCAAAGGAACTCCAGCCACTGCATATGAACTCCAGACGCATCTAGCTTAACACGCATGCTGGGAAATCAAACGTGGGTCCTTTGGCTTTGCTGGCAAGTGCCTTAACTGCTAAACGAACTCTCCAGCCCAGGTATTCTTGTTTCAATAACTGAATACCATATAAGAATTAATAATTTTTATGAATTATGATATTTAAGCCTATACTTTTTATATTTTAGCAAGTAATTGTTCATCATCAATTTTAATACCACCAAATACTGGACATGAAAGAATAGAGTCATTCTTCTCTAGATGTACAATTGGGGAATTGCCATGTGAAAGCATGACCGTCTTCCAACTTTATTATGATTAAATATAAAGTTGAAAATATTTCTGTGATATGAATGATTGAATAGCAGCATGTTTCCTGGATGACTCTACAGAAAGCAGTAAAAGCAAAATGGGAAAGTGTAGATCTTTATCTTCAGGAATTTGGCAGGGAGAAAATGCTACATTAATGTTCTAGGACTGCTAATACCAAAGTTACACAGTTTTGGTATTTTAATTTAAGGGCTAGTGTGTTCCAACAGTTCAGAAAGCAAGACATTCAAATAAGAAACAGTGGCAGGATTGCTTTCTCCTGGAGGATCTGTGGAATCAACCTGATGCTTCTCTTCTATCTTCAGATAGTTGCTGCAGTTCTTTGTAGCAAGTCATTCATTGACTTGCTGGGGAACCATTGTAATCTCTGTCTGGATAATCACACAGTTCTCTATATCTGTTTCAAATAGATCACATTCCAAGTGTTTTTTTGTTTGCTTGTTTGTTTTGTTTTCCTCCCTCCTCTTTCCCTCTCCTCCCCCCAATGCCTTCCATTCCTATTGTCGGGGCCTTGCATTGCCTATCAGGTATGACAGCAACTCACAGATCTAGGTTAGGAACTGCAGATAAGTGACACCTTGCAGTGTTTGTCTTTCTGTCTTTGTGTGAGTTTGCTGAGTATGATGTGTTCCAAGTCTCTCTATTTTTCTACTAATTTCATTGTATCATTTTTTTCTTACTGCTGAGCAGAATTCCATTGTGTAAATGTACCAAACTTTGTTATCCATTCATCCAATGATGGACATCTGGGTTGATTCCAGTTCTTAGCTATAATGAATTGAGCAGCTATAAACATGGTTGAGCAAATGTCTCTCTACTGCATGGAGTATTTAGGATAAATGCCCAGTAATGGAATAACTGGGTCTGTTCATCCTTTTTAGGAATCTCCAAATTGATGTCCATAGTGATTGTACAAGGTCACATTCCCACCAACAGTGGATTTTAATATATTTTTAGAACTGAAAGGAAGTCATGAGTCAACTTTATGAACTTTAAGATAAACACTGCAATAGCAAACAGGTGATATATTAATTACAATTACATACTACAAATTATTGTTTAGCTTTTCAGGTTTTAATTTTTTCAAGAGAAAATTAAGTTGCAATTTCTCTTTTATAGAGTTGTTTTTTTTTTTGTTGTTTTTTTTGTTTTTTTTGTTTTTTTTACATTTATTGAGAAACTTAGGACTTGAGTCCACCAAAACCAATTTCTGGGGGCGGGTGGGAAAAATCAAAACCCACATTAGAGAGGAAAAAAAAGTTAACACTTTCTGGGCCAAAGTAGAACCCAAAGGATACAGTCTTAAAATTGAAAATTTCTAGGCACTTCATCATTGACCTTTTGATACAAAATGACCCATTAAATTTGCAACTTCTGTTTCTTGGTGTTGAGGTCCATAGGACAATTTCTTTGCATGATGTGTCATTTAAACTTATTTTAGAAAATGATTTATTTATCTGTTTTATAATATGAAAGTGAATCATAATAACTTAATCAAAAATTAAATTCAGGAGTTTTGAATTATTTTTGGAGATTATTTGATTTATTCTGCCATCTTCAGACGTTGCCTTTCAAGGAATTATATGATCACTGAATGACACTAAGATTTCTTTCTCCAAAATCTCTATCATCTGTCTCCTTTCCCATGATTCCTTACCCATCCCCCAGCCTGTCAAGCCCCATTCTGCTGTGTTGTCACTTATAAAATAGGGCAGGAATTTACCATTTTGATTTAACAGAAGCCAGGCATGTTTCTAAAGGTTCTTGTTATCACATATCTCCAGGAGTCTTCACACTTTAGTTATGAGCTAATCAGAGTTGTCTGAACCCATCAAACTGTTCACTCAGTGTTTATGTTGTTAGATCATTATTCATTGACCTTTTATAGACATTTAAAAATATTTAAAACATTTGTAAGCAAATCTTGTTTTGTTTTAATATTATCACTATTAGTGATAATAGTGATAACAGTAAATATTTTTCTACTTTTTAAAAAACATGTTGTGCTATATGTGTAGAACAGCAATATTCTTTCCTAGCATCCACAAGGCCCGTGGATTCTGTTCTCAACACTCCCCACAAAAAAGGTAATCCCAAATAGTCTTTTTACATTTATATTATTTTCATAGAAGTTGTAAAAAATTTATAACATTCTGAAATAAAAATGTTACTTTCAATATTATTCTCTCAGTTTATCAGATCTATCCTTAAGGCAACTATTGTTTTCAGTTTTATATAGATCCTTACACTTCTCTTCTGTCTTTCCACTCATATGCCCAGAAGAAATTACGTGTACTATTTGTATAATCTCTGTTGTTCTGTGGAAAATTAATACTGCTTTTTAAAAAGTGAGACTGAAACATAATGTTTTGATTATTTTCTTAAAGGAAAGCTAACAATAATAATTTAAATCATTCGTGTCAACATTCACTATTGTGGATAGACAATGATGCCATGATTTGCATTTTTTGTTCTTAATATAGATGTATGTATATTGTGACACTTTTATTATTTAGCAGATTATTGATCAAGTATATATCTAGGGCTGTGGAGATGGCTCAGCAGTTAAAGGCACTTGCTTACAAAGCTTGGTGGCCTAGGTTTGATTCCCCAGTACCAACATAAATCCAGATGTCCAAAGTGGCTTATATATCTGCAATTCATTTGCAGTAATAAGAGGTCCTGGCACACCTGAATATATTCTCATTCTCGTTCTCTCCCTCTCTCTCTCCTCCTTTTCTCACTTTTCCATCCCTTATTCTCCCTCTCAGATAAATACATAAATATAAAAAGTATATGTCTGCCTTTGTTTTACTGTTTGATTCTTAAATGAGATAATGATGTGCATTCATTGCCTATGGTAAAACAAAATTTAAAAATTCTATCAAATCTATCCCAGAAGTAGTCTATGTTTGAGGGGGAAAAAAGGCAGGGGCTAAAGAGATGGCTTAGTGGTGAAGGCACTTGCCTGCAAAGACTAAGGACCTGAGTTCAGTTCCCCAGTACCCACCTAAATACAAATGCACAAAGTTTATCTGGAGTTCATTTACAGCAGTTGGAGGCCCTCACATGTCCTTTCTCTCCGTGTCTCTCTCTTCTCCTGTCCTCTCCTCTCCTCATCTCTTCCCTCTTCTCTCTGCTTGCAAATAAATAAAAGCAGTTTGCTAATTAAAAACTAAAAATCCACAGGAATATTTTCCATGGATATAAGGAAATGATTTTCATATATGTACTTACTTTTCTTCATTTTCAGTTTTTTTTAAGTTTTCATACAAAGTAGTGATTTTCAGTATGCTTCTTTCTGGTCATCCCACTCCACCAATGCCCTTCTGAATCCCCAGTTAGCCACTGTGGCAGACAGCTTCAGGTTCACTGAGATGAACTTCCAGACCAGGCGCAGTTATGGAGGAAGGGATATTAATTGAAGCTTACAGATCCAGGGGAAGTTCCATAATGGCAGAAGAAGCAGCCTGTCTTCACAGGACCAGGCAGAGAGAGAAAAGCCAACCAGGCACACAGCACACAGAGCAAAAGCTACAGTCAAAAGCCACAACACACTTCAGGAACTCCTGCTAGGCACACTTTGCATATCTTTGCAATGGAATCTTAAACCACCACCACACCTTAAGACTGGCCTCCAGTGACATTGCTTCCATCAAGGTGACTATAGACTATAAACTAATAAAACACTGAATATATTGGGGGCCATATATTCAAACTACCACAGCCCCCTACCTGTTCCATCCTTCCAACAAATAGTTCCCCATTCTGTTTTCATATTTCTTGTATTCTATTGTCTTCTCCTTTCTTCTTCTCCTTTAAGGTTTTGTCCTCCACATTTATGTTCTCCTTTTTAGTCTTGTGACCTAAACACACACCTACATATTTACTTTTACTTTTTTATGTATACATTTGCATGCATGATATGCATGTGTGTATGTGTGTTCTTATGTTTGTGTATACATGTCTATACATGTGAATAGAGTCTAAAATTCATTAATTGCCCTTACCTTATTTATTGAGACAAGGTCTCTCCTTGAACCCAGAGTTTACCAATTCTGCTTACTTAGCTAGCCAGCTTGCCCAGGGAATTTGTTCTCTTCACCTCCTGAGCCTAGGATTAGAGTTTTTGCCACCACACCTCTCATTCACATGGGTGCTGGGAACATTAACTCATTTGCTCATGCCTGTGAAGTAAACACTTGACTGAGTCCCCCCATGTGTGTGTTTATAGGCATATACATAATACACACAATGATAGATTGATTCTTCATGTGAGAGAAAATATGCAAAAAGAGTCTCTGAGATTGGCCTATTGCACTTACAATGAGATTCAGTACTATCTCATTTTTTCCTGAAAATGACATAATTTCATTTTACTTTATGGCTAAATAAATTCCATTTTATCCATCCATGTACCACATTTTTTTTAATCTATTCACCTCTTATGTTTTTGCTTATTTTTCTAAATAGTTTTTCTTTAAAAACATCCCTCTCTTTTGTATTGAAGTATAACTTAAATTTAAGAAAAAAGAAGACGTTAAATATGCAAGTTTTTCTTCCTGTGTCATTACTGAGTTCCTAATATAATGATAAACACTTGTTAATTGTACATCACTGTGAGATTTCCATATCTGAGCATATCATGCATTGGTCATGTCCATTCTTCTTCCATCACCTCTCTTCCTACCTTGCACCACCTCCCCCTTGTACCTTTTCTAGCCCCTAGTATATTTTATGTTTATGTTTATTATTATTAACCAGATATTTTGGATGGATGCATCATGTGTTGTTACCCTCTTTTCCCTCATCCCTGCCCCTATTCCACTGGGGATGCTCCTCATTGGGGTTGCAGGTATTCCCCATGTAGCCACTAGTGTTAATGGTAACTTTGGATTGTGGTTAAATAGCCCAGTGAAAATTCTGTGAATTGCTTTTTCTTCCCCTAATATCGATATCTGATTAAATAAATCTGAGATATTTTATCTGAATAAGCAAGGTAGGTTGCCTCTTCCTCTCCGCACACTTTTTAAGAATTGTTCACAGTATTTAAATAAAATGTATTTACAGTTCACAGAATCTTAATAAGTGTATAGGGAGTTTCTGATTTTTATTTTTTCAAGCTAATTTTTTTTGAAAGCTTTAAAGAAAAAGGATATTTAAAATGCTTAAGTATATTCAGAAAATCCAGTTTATGAGTAAAATATAAAATACAAACAAGTGTTACCTTATGTACTAATACATTCATGTAAAAATTCATGGAATATGCATTTTAATTCTTGGTGGAAATATTTTTTAAGTGTATGGATGTAATGTAGCTCATAATAACCATGAAATATTAATACTTCAAGTTAAAAAAAGAAAATTCTACCAAATTTATAAAGTCTTATCTGGGAAATTAGCAGGCTCCACCAGTAAAAGTATTATTAAACTCAGTCTAAGGCCTACAAAGCCAGTTGCTGCCCAGTGTGTTATATATGCCTAATATCTGAACACTTATCAATGCCATTTTCATTTCCTGGGCAGGTTTTGTTTATCATACTGCCATACTATATTTCACATGAAATGTCAGGATAGCCTCTAAGTTGTCAAAGATTTAGGGGCAGCATATACACACTTTTGTTGACCAGAGCATTGTGTCCAGGACAGGTAGAGAAAATGGATGGCACTGGATTCTAAAACAATTGGCATTAGGTGAACTTTAGGGGACGAATTCTGAGGACCATAAAAGAGCAGTCTCAAAAGTGTAAACTGAAGCTCTCTGAAGAACTGGGATAGAAGCCTTACATCACAGGTAGTCCAGCATGAAGTTAACACTGATATTCACCTAGGAAATTATTCATTGTCCACATGAGTGTGCTTATATAGAGACAATTATCATAATTCTATCACATATTAACTGAGTGTTGTGAGCATTGATATTCATAGATACATCAGAAAAGAGAAAAAAGGTAAGAATATGTTTCAAACATGATGATTTTTAACATATCTTTGTTTAAATTTTTCATCATAGCATCTTTTTATCACTTACTTCTCCCATAATTATGAAAAAAACTTTGTAGCATTAAAAAATAGATTAAATAGTATTTTTCATAGGAAAATATTCTATTTACTGGCAAATATAGGCTGATAGATAATATTTCTAGTGTGTTTATTTAGAGTAATCAAAAGTATAAGATAACTGGTGATATAAAATGAGTAATTTTTTTAACAAAGAATGATGCCAATTTTAAGTTACATTAGTTGGTTTTGGTTATTGTTGTACTTGCATTTTATATACTTTAATAATGATGTGAGATTATTATTTTTTGGGACTGCTTTTCTTCCAGGATAAAAAAAAGATATAATTTAACTGTGTTGCATTTTTGATAAATACCTGATGAACACAGCTACAAAAACATTTATGCAATAGATTGTATTTTTTTATATTTCACATTAAAAGCTGTTCTAATTGATTTGTTAAATGCTCAGGAATGTATTTTTTTCATTTTTGACTTAATTGCATTATTTATAAAAGAAATTTATATGAAATTTATTATAGGATACATTTAAAATCTTCTTTTGTTACTGAAGGGCTTGAAACCTATAAGTCTAGAAATATGTTGTAAATTTGTTTTGCTCTTGAAAGTTTCTTAATCTACTTATGTTGTCATTCTTTTATTTGTACATTATTTACTTTGAAAATACAGTAGATGAAAAAGTTCTCTAATTGGTTGTAGTGTCAATATTGTTCCAAAGGCAAGAAGTTTTTCTCCATGTACAGCTTGTTCCTGTAACTGTCTCCTCTAGTGTCTGGGGCTTAGGGCTGTTTCATATTATTCCTTGAGTTTTTGGTGTATTGACTGACCTAAAGAACGGCACTTATGCAGTCTTTCATCATGCCCTGTCTAGGGTCTCCATAGCATTTATTGTGCTGTTACTGCTGTTTCTGTCTATGCTTTCTTTTACATACAATACATGTATAACCAGTCCTACTTGCACTGAAATTCAGGTAAATCTTAAAAGAAGAACTTCTCTACTTTCCCCCCTGAACTAACATCTTGATGAAGGAGGGTTTGAATAAGATCCTGCCTGTGGCCAATATTAAACAACACTGTGACCTTATCCAAGTCCTGAGTTTAGAATTCCTTCCTGTCCTACCATTTGTTGTTGTTGTTTATTTACAACAGGCTCAGAGTCTGTTTCCCAGTAGTATCCTAGAGAATCTCCGAGAGGATCTGATGGGATGGTTGAAATCTGTGATTGTGCTGATTTAGCACCATATTATCTGTTGTTTACCTTCCTAATAAATGTCATGTAGTCTTTTGCTATTGCTTAAGTTCAATTTGCATCCATTACACCGTATTAGCTCCTAACCTGCTGCAGTGCAATGACAATCCTTTCAGTATATTGCCTAAATAAACAATATACTAGTTAAAGTGTTTCAGCAGAGCATCTAACTTTTCCAAAATACTTTAAACCATTACACCATTAACCAGATAGTCTCTTAGAAAATAGGGTTGCATAGATAGCATCCAGCTCATCCACAATATAAGTTTTTGCTCATATTGTATTAGAAAATACACATATACCAACTCAGAATCTGTTTCGTAAATAGGTATCTTAGGTCAGTTTCATGCACTTACAATTCGAGACTTCTGAAAAACAGAGATATCTTTGTAGTGATCATCCCTTGTAATCATGGAGTGGGATGACCAAATCTGAAGGAATCCTTTAGAGCCAAGTAAGTACCACTTGCTGTAGTCATCTCCATGATGTCTTGATGAACATCCAACCAGACTCAGTTTATGGGAGGGAGGGGTTTATTTCAAGCTTATAGATCCAGAGGAAGTTCCATTAATGATAGAAGAAGCTGACTCCTTTTCACAGATCCAAACAGAGAGAAACAACCAGCAAACACCAGAAAGCAGCAAGCACAAAACTGGAAGCAAACAGGACCACAGAGCTGAGAACTGCTATCTACACCTTTGTGCTGGAATCAGATCTTCCCCCAAACACACCTTTGGGCTAGACCCCACGATCCACCTCCAGTGACACCTCCAACCCAAGTTACAAGCTTAATAAAGCACCTGAATCTATGAGGGACATACATTCACTTTCAAACCACCACAGCACTGAACCATGGTCATGTAATAAGTATATCTAGACACTCACTTTAAAAAAAATCTAAGTTTTCAAGTAATAAGAATGAGGGGTATTACTAACAATTGACAGTGACAAAATACTCTTGTGGCAAATAAGGTTTATCACTATTTTCATAAGGAAATGTTTTCTCTCATTTTTTATACCATATTTAGTTTAAGTCTACTATTTAATGCATTACAAAGAAAGTTCAAGCACATGATATGAACAAACTCTGGGATAAAACATGGGGTTTCTTTATCATGTGATAGTAGATGATAGCTACTCATCTCTTCTTTCAAGCAAATCTAGAAAGACTTGAACTAGTTATTTCACTGTCAATATCACACCTGCCATTTGGTATAGCAGCTAGTTAAGAATCAGTCCTGCCTCAGAGAAGCTGATGTAACTTGACGAAAACAAAGAAGACCTTAAGGACGGGACTAGAAACATATAACTACCAAGTAATTCTTAATGGGGAGAGACTGAAGGAATTCCCATTAAGATCAGGAACAAGGCAGGGGTGTCCACTCTCACCTCTGCTCTTTAACAAAGTGCTAGAAGTATTAGCTCAAGCAATAAGACAGGAGAAAGAAGTCAAAGGGATACAAATTGGAAAGGAAGAAGTTAAGTTAGCAGTATTTGCAGATGACATGATTCTATACATAAGCAACCCAAGAACCTCCATCTCAAAACTCTTAAAGGTGATTAGTGCCTTCAGCAAAGTAGCAGGATAAAAGATCAATGAACAGAAATCAGTAGCCTTTCTGTATGCAAAAGACAAAGATACAGAAAAAGAAATAACTAACATTGTCCCATTTTCAATAGCAACAAAGAAATGTGCTTGACTCTTTTATTTCAGATTATTTGATAGTCAGCAGTGACCCAGGCTGCTTCCTTTTGCTACTACCCAAACAGAACCCTGCCTGCTGATTTGTCTTCCTTTCTTCCTTTTTCCTTTCTTTTTTTCTTTCACATTCATTTTGTTGTTTATTTGTATGTTTTTATTAAAGGATTACCTGGCTCTCCAATAGGCAGAATCATAATATAATACAGTGGGGCATCTATAGGATCCCCAATGTATTTGATAATGCTAACACTAATTGCAATCTATAGTCTGTCCAGACTTCACAGAACAAAAATATTCTTTTTGAGAAGTTGTATTCTACTGAAAAGGAAATAATTGTTATTTCATTTAAGTATTCAAGGTATCCTGGTGTATAAAAAAGACTCATGACCAGAGTAGTATCTGACATATAATATTTGGAAGCACTATCTGTATTGTTATCTTTCGCATTACTGGGATAAAATACTTGACAAAGCAACTTAAGGAGGCTCACATTTTGAGAGCATACTGTATCATGGTGGAGAAGGCCTGCTGGCAGAAGTATAAAGCAGCTATTCACAATCAGCTGCATTGAGGAAGCAGAGGGAGATGATAATGATGCTCAGCTATTTTCTCTAACACCCATGGATTAGTGTTTCCCACCTTCAAAGTGGGTATTCCTGCCTCACTTAATACAATTGGAGTAGTTGTAATATAGAAACTCCTTCACATACATGCCAGAAATTTGTTTGCATAGTAACTCTTAATAGTATCAAGTTGACATTTAGGATTAACTGTCATACTACTTCTAAATAGAATTTTATGACAGTCCATATTGAATTTTACCTAACTCCTAATATCACATGTTGAAGCCTAACCTCCAGTTGACTATTTAGAAACAGAGTTTTCAGGAAGCAAGAATAAGTGCCTATAAGGAAATGGCCTGTATGTGATAGGGTTTGTAGCTTTATAAGCAGAGATGAATCCTTCTCCCATATTAACAAATAGTCATACCAAGTACACAGTGAGAGAGTGGCTGTCTTCAACCCATGAGGAAAAGCCTCTTTACATCCCAGTCCTTGACACCTTGTTCTTACATGTTTTAGTCTCCACCATAGGAGAATATACACTTTCTAGTGTTACAGACCCTTAATTCATGGAATTTTCTTCTGGTAGTCTGAGTAGATTCAGGCATGTAGTAAACCTAATTGATTCTGTCATTCACAGAAAATCAGATCTTTTTGTGGCTCTCCTACCAGAAAATCTTAAACAGCCAAAATGAACTCCAAAGACCTTTAATAAGTTAAGTGAAGTAAGGCAAACCTTTTGAATTATTTTACTGTTATCAGAGAAAATATAATTTTATATCATTTAAAGGGGTTCTGCCTTTATGTTGATGGAAGATTATCTTTGTTTTAACTCATAATAAATTCTGTTCTCCCACTGAGTTCAAGATATATGTCTGTGTTTGAGGAAGTTTTTAACAAGTAAATTTTATGAGAATGTCAAAACTGTCATCCATTTCCAGCTAAGTAATAATTGTGTTCAAAAGATATAGAAATAAGAACTTAATTGCTAGATATCTGTATTATTTATCTTTATGACAAACTGCCAAATAATTTTGTTTCCCTGTTATAAATTTTATTTCTTCATCTTTTCTTTCAGAGCTACATTCATGGGAGCAGCCAGGCTCAGTTCGTGGCAGAGTCACACATTATTCTGGTACTGAGTATCCTTTACAGTAACAGAGTAGCTGAAGGGGACAAGCTAGAGCTGATGCTAACGAACAAAATGAGGGGATTTTTCTCATAGTCAATATAAAAAATGAAAAGATTCAATTTTAAACTTTACTATTATTAATTTTCTAACTCCTATGTAATTATTTTGATACACTATTATTGTATTGTTGATCTGAATTATTTTTCAGACTAATATTTCTTGTTTACTGACTACAGAGTTTCAAAGTATTGGATTTACTCTGCATTGGTTGTCTACATAGGCTCTTAGTGAAGACAAAGTGTGCCTTTAGTATAAATAGTAAAGAGAAAATTAATTACTCTTATATGTGGAAAAACAGCACCCATTTAACATCTAGTATTCCTGAGACCTTTAAACTTTCTCCTTTATGTTCTTGTCATTACTACACCAGCTTTCACTGGTAAGAGATGCCCTGTCTGTGTAGATGCACTTTTTTTTTTTTTTTTAGAGAGAGAGAGAGAGAAAGAGAGGTCATTGGCACATCAGGGCCTAAGCTACTGCAGTTGAACTCGAGGCGCTTGCACAACCTAGTATGCATGTGCTACCTTGTGCTTGCCTCACCTTTGTGCATATGGCTTACATGAGATCTAGAGAGAGATAGAACATTGGACCTTAGGCTTTGCAGGCAAACGCCTTATTAAAATGCCCTAATGTTGCTTATTCCTTTTCTCCCAAATACTACACATAATTTTTAATCTTTTTTGTTCTTAATAAGATACTATGAAAACAAAGCACAGTGATAGAGAGTAAAATCTTTTTGACAACACATATCAGACTGTAACCCATGAAATTCAAAGTCTCCATCTGCTTTCTCTTAGGTGTGTCAACAAAACTTTGTATAAAGCAACCTAAGCTAAGGCAAAGGAGGGATGATTTAGTTGCTATTTAACAGAAGGATGCTTGAAACTTGTTAATAGCTATCATTTACAAGTATCAATTAAAAGGATTAAAGTTAAAAATCATTGATGACTCTGGAGTCTGAATATCTCTTAGTGATGATAACTTAATGTTAATAACAAATAAATATAAGAGGTGGAACTGGAAAAATCAGTGAGTAAAAGAGATTGTTGTACCAGCATGAGAACCTGTGTTAAATCTCCAGGATCCATGTAAAAATCCAGGCATGGCTGCTTATGGCTATAATCCCAGCATTGAGGGGTGCAGAGACAGGAGGATCACTAGAGCTTCCTAGTCAGCCAATCCAACTACAACAAAAAAGTGGGTGCACCAGGTTTGGTGAAAAACTCTTTCTAGGAAGAAAGGTAATAGCAGAGCAGTAGAGGAGGTCATGCAATCTTCCTTTGGCCTCTGTGTGCATCCATGGCATATACCTCTGCCTACATAAGTATGTGCATCACAAACATAAACGACACACCACCACAAAACAAGGAAAAGATAAACATATATTTAAAATAAATACTAGAAAAGAGCCAGGTATGAAGATGCACTTGTCTACACTACTCAGGAGGATAACTTGATCCCAGGAGTCAAGGTCAGCTTGAGGAATGATCAGGATCACAAAGAAACTATGAAGTATTCCCAGACATGCAGTCTGGAATGTTATGATATTAACTCACATGTACCAAGTAGTTCATAATGGGGCCAGCTAAATATCTGAGGGTAGGCAATTGGAGGCCTATTGTTTATGCTCTTTTAATATTGGGGCACTGCAAACCCGAGCAGCTAGGTGTCTACACCCAAGAGTCTAGCACTTGCAACCTGATAGTTAGCTATCTTTCCAATTTGGAGGGACTTTGATCATCATTGAGCTTTCCACCCATTGGGGGAAAAATGCTACACAACTGTCAATCTCAACAAACAATCATCTATACTCATCTTTGTAAAAATTTAAGATTTTTTAATATTTCAAATACAGTATATTTCCTAAATGACAAGTATGATGTGAGCTTTTTTTTTAGCCCAAAATATTTTAGTGCACAGAATGGAATTTAACCTAAAATAAGTCAAAATGTTGAAAGTCCTTATGAGAAAAAAAATATTTTTTCTCAGTAAAAGAGTAGAAAGATTTCTGAGATTAAAGCTCATTTTAGTTTAATTCATATGCCTAATTACAGCCTGAAAAGTTAAACTAGTCTGGCTGCTCTTTTCTCTTTAGAGCCTAGAAAACTAGTTTTTACATAAACCTGAAGAGTCGGTTGTGCCTCTTTGCTGGCCCTACTGCTTTCTATCATATTTCTCCTCAGGGTTAAACACAGCCTATATCTAATAAACCCTGCAGTTAATAGTCCTACCTTTGAGTTATATGCAATATGATATACTAAGATCTACGTTTTGTTTTCTAGTCAGAATAAATCCCTTTTAGGTATAACGTGCATTGTTTGCTTGTTTTCTTCTATTGAGGGTTGGCACACTAGGACCAATACAGGCCAAATCCAACCTACCTGGCACTCCCCTTAAAGCCCAGTCATATCCATTCTCTTGTGACTTGTTTATGTTTACTTTTATGCTATAGCAGCAGGGTTGAGCAGTAGCAGCACACAACATGTGGGATGTACAGCTGAAAACATTTTCTTTCTGATATAGAAAAGGTTTGCTGTACAGAATGTGTTCAGTAAAGGAAACAAACCCACAATGTTACCATTTATAAGTAGATGCTATTAAATTTTATTATGTTTATTTCTTCCTATTTCATTGCTCTGTATTATTTATTTATTTTATTTGCTATGAATTATCTTGTTTTAAAGTAATAACATTTTGTAAACCTCAATTTATATGACTAGTGTACCACATATATGTACCATACATTGTAGTTAACATTAGGTTAATATTTGACTCACAAATTATCCTTAAGTAAGCATTTTTATTTTGTCAATCTAAAAGTCAAATTAAAACCATCAAATGTGAGAAAAAAAATACCTCAATCAAGGCAAAGTAAGGATCTCCTCCAAGAGCCATGTATTCTGGTGCCCAGAGTAAGTGTTTCAAAGTGGTATCGAGAGACCTTGTTTTTTTTTTTTTTTTTTTTTTTTTTTTTTTAAGCACTAATTTAACTGATTGCCCTTTTTTAAGCACTAATTTAACTGATTGCCCTTTTTTATTTATATTATTCAAATCTTACATTCATAATGGTGACTCCATTATCCTCCTCCCTGTCCCTCCCTCTTCCAAAGGGACACTCATCAATGGGGAATGTGGGTCATGCATTGTGGGGGTAGTCAAGAGTTATGGGGGATAGGCCAAGTCTCTGTGCATAATGCCCCAACTTGTGGCTCTAACATTCTTTCCGCCCCCTCTTCCACGAAGTTCCCTGAGCCACCTTGAGGTCATTTTAGTTCTACTTCAGTGATGAGGTTTGGGGAGCCTCTGTGTCTCTGGATATCTTGTTTTGTAAATGAAGAAAAAGGTGGTGATACTGGTACATGAAGCTGTAAGAGTAGCTGGGTAGTGAATTGGTGACGGCTCACTTGGGCAGTACAGTCCAAGAAAGTACTCTCATGGCATATTGAAGAAACTTTTCCTTAGGTTGTTTATTATCTTCAGCATTAGGACATTGCAGAAATCCACTGAGCTGTCAGAATGACCTGGGTGACTACAGAATAGTAAAATGTAATGAAGATACATCCAATTAATACTCAATGCATTTTTTCCTATTTGTTAGGACTAGAGATTGAACCATAGGCCTTGGGTATGATATACCACTGAGCTGCATATCCCACCTCCCCAGCCCTGCTTGACTTTGAAATGTGGTCTTGCTAAGTTGTTTAGGTTGTTCTCAAACTTATCATTAGCCTGCTTCAGCCTCCTGAGTGCTGGCATAACTGGTGTGTATACCAACACTAATATGGACTTTTAGCTGAGATTGCGCATGTGTGTGTGTGTTTATAAACATACGAATTTATACTAATATCTGTAAACAGTTTGACCCAGAGAACATTTTAATATGCATTTATATTCATTTAAAATTGCCCAGCTTTAAATTTGTTATAGTTAATGTTCTCCAGTATTAGAAATAGTACCACTCTCCCCACAATTTTATTGATGGAATTAAAGATACTACTTAGCAGATGGAGTCATGAAATGAAGATATGCTTTGGTTCTGTTACCTACATAAATGTTCTTAAATGTCATTTACATTTTAATATTCATAATAATAGTTTGTTATAGTTAAAATACTCTAGAATTATATAAATACATATTCTTAAATGTATAGGTTAAAATTTGTAAATGAATATAAATGATTGTTATAGAAAACGATTGAAAGGGAAATATAATCCCTGGTTCAGGATCCATGTCAGTCATAGCTGTCTGTTCCAAAAAGAAAAAAAAAAAGCAAGAAAGAAAGAATAGCAAAACAACAACAACAAAAAAAAAACGTGTTAAGTAGTAGAAATCTCTGTATATGAACTGTTTAGTGATACAGGTTTTTAATTCATTTTCCATCCTTTATTATTAGCAAAGACCTATGATTATGGTCTCAAGGGGCATTTATATAGGTATATTATCTAAAGCTACAAGTAATGAGTCTTTAAATCTTCAGGCTCACTCTCATAGTAGGAATACAAGAGGTGTGCTCTTGCCACAGTCTTGCTGGCTGCCTGCAACTCACAATGTCAGTAATATCTAGACTTGTCTGGATCTGTAAGCTGTGTATCATGGATCTCTTTAAAATTTAGGAGTAGCATTGAATATATGTATTCTTGTAGCTAGCAAGAGGGAGCACTGTACAGGGGTAATGGAGACTTTTCTCAGGGACATTCAGCTTCCAACCAAGTTTTGGTTTGCTAGATTATTTTTTTTTTGAGAAAGTGCTCCAGTGATACAATAAATAGAATAATTTGAAAAATCATTTGCCTAGAGAGGTCATTGAAAGCATAAATTCACAACTAGAGGGGTCAGCTATTATCCAGATGTTGGATGGTAGGGTCCTGATTAGGTAATCAAATATAAATGTAATAACTGCTCATGATCACAAGTTCAGTAATGTGGTTGTGTAAACTGACAATGTAGAAATATGTATTCTACTTTACCTTCTTTCACCACTTCCATCTAGTTGTGTAGACATAGGGTAATGGTACCCTTGGAGCTTTTGCTCTTGAGGGGTAGAAGAGATGTTGTACACAGTAGGCTTTCTGTGCTATTTGCAGGCTTGTAACACCAAAAATGAAGATAAGGAAGTCAAAGTAATTAAGCAAGTGGAGGAATTTCTAGGCTAGAATTTTTTATTTTTCTCTTCATTTTTGAGTCCATTATTCATTTGAACAAACATACTAAATATATTTTCAAAATTGGTAGATTCTAAAATCTTAACAGTAGATATTCTCAGAGATGGTTTAATAACATAACAAAGAATGTTCTTTTATAGTTGAAAGCTGCCATCATTTTCTTAATCCCTGACACCATTAAGTACAGAAGTAATGTTACTTGTAGTAATGGCTTTTCTTGTTACTATTTAAAACAAGGAAAGAAGGGAGGGAGCGAGGAAGGAAGAAAGGAAGGAAGGATTTAGTGTCACTCATGGTTTGAGTAATACAGTCCATTATGTCATGGAAGTAGTGGGAGCAGGAATATGCAGTGGCTGGTCACATTGCATCAGCAGACAGGAAGCAGAGAGAAGTGAATGCTGGTGCTCAGTTATCTTCCTTCTTTTCTTCTTTAATTTAAATTATTTATTTATTTATTTACAAATGGAGAGAACGAAAATGAAAATGAGTGCACCAGGGCCTAGTGCTACAGCAAAGGTACTCCAGGTGCATATATCACTTTGTGTATGTAGCTTTTTATGTTTACTGAGGAATCAAACCCAAGTTGTCAGGCTTTGCATGCAAGTGCCTTTAACCACTGAGCCATCTTTCTAGCTCTCTTTTTTTCTTTTTATTCTGTTGGAACCCAAGACTAGCTCAAGATCCTGCAAGATATGTTCAGTGATTGTAGCATTGTTTTTTAATGAGTTGATAAGGCTTGTAACTACATGCCCATGGTACCTGACCTTGTAACTACATGCCCATGGTTCCTGACTTTGTAACTAGATTCCCACAATATCAGACTCTACATAAGTATTTCTGTAACTAGATGAAATAATGTATAAAATAATAGTTAAAATTTTCATTAGAACTCCATACACATATATAAAGAGGCACTGCAGAAATGAAAAAGAAAGATCAAATCCTGATAAATCATTATAATTTTCTAAGGTTGCTAGTAAGGTGTGACATTATGACTACAAGTAGGAAATATTTTACATAAAATATGAAATATTATAGCTGGTTTGTAAAAGTCCGTGTAATTCACATATACTAGTAAGCAAAGATTTAAGTGAATGAAGAAGTGGGATTTCAAAATCTAGTTCCAGGTTATGTGTTAAAAATAAGACTTATGTAAAGAATGAGAATTTTATTTTATATCAAGAATAGCATTTACCTGTATTTGCATTTATACTTTAACCATCCTGAAACATGGTATTCATATCTAAAAAATTAATAGATCTTGTTTCCATCTATTTCTACTGTTTCCTTGACAACCACTGTAGATGCTGCTATCACCATGGGGATGGTTCTTCTAAATGAAGCAGCAACTTCCAAAGGAGATGTTGGAAAAAGACGGAGTAAGTCTCTGTGTTGCTATTTTAGAATTTTTATTGTTAAGATTTCATCAAATCAAAAGGGAAGTATGGGAAAGCATTTTGTAAACACAAACTTCTTAGGAAGTGTTAGAGTTTGAAGGTTACTTTTTTTTTTTTTTTTTTTTTTTTTTTTCCTATGAGAATGTATTTTAAAACAGCTATGTTCCATGATTCTCTGGGGGTACTGCATACAAAGGATGGAGAGAGGGCATCACCCTTCTCAGGGATGCTCTCCTCCGTCTGGACGGAAGTCTTTGAACATTCTCACCATGGAGAGAGGCAGCGTCGGTAGAGAGCTTATTGATACATAAGGTTCTTATGCTAGATAAAGTAGGTTTCTAATCAAAGCCAGGCTCAGGTAGATGAGTTTACACAGAAGGTTTTTTTTTTTCCACACATCTATTTCCTTCATAATCTGTCCTAAAAGGGGGGGGTTGGATAATCTTTCTTGTTACTATTTTATAAGGCTTTGAGTCTTCTGTTGAAATACCAAAATTTACAAGTCTGTCCCAGCATTGCAGAAAGTTGACTCTGATGTATCTTTGATTGGACTGTTCTCTACCAAAGAGTTGTAGTAAACATTTTAACTTTCTAAAGCAACAGATTTTTGGTAGCAAAAATAGAAGGCTATTTGGGAACTATATTCTGCCCTGAGGAACATACTTCAGGGAATAATAGGATATTAAAGCCAATGTTCCCTGCAACAGATGGCTTCATAATTAATATCATGGCCCTATAATACTTAAAAAATACAACAAGCTTATATTTAGAATTTTTGTCAATTCAGTTTGCATTTCTGAACTTTTTTAATCTAAAATTTATATATAAAAACTGTAGATATTTCACAAACTAATAATTTATTAAGATAGTTTAGAAAACTAGATATTTTCTTTGTAGGGTTTTCAACTAGTATGATGAGTATATAAATGTCTCACAGTGATTTATGAATACTTAAAAGTGTTAAGTGTTGAAATAATGGATATATAGTATACAATTAAGACTGGTTGTTTTCTCATGATGCTGTTTCCACAAGGTTGTAATGAAACTGTAGAGATGAGTGCACTCCCTTGCTTAGCATAGTTGATATCATTTTAAGATACTTTTGAATAAACCTTATGATATTCTTACAATTGGTAAAATGTTTTATAAGGACATATTTTTAATGTCATTACATATTTATCTTAATTTTGACCTATTAAGGTCAGTAAGAATAGTAAAAATATTTTATAATTTTTTTTGAAATCTTACATCTACAATTACCAAGTTTATAAAGACATTGCTTTGTACTTTCCTCTCATTAGATGTTTCTGCCATGATTCCTATTCATACTCACCTGCAGATTATTTATGTGTGAATGTAAAAGTCAGAGTATGTGCCCACATGTGAGGTATAAATTACTGGCTTTCTTTTTTAAAGTATTTTATTTTTATTTATTAGAAAGAGAGAGAGACAAAGAGAGCAAGAGAGAAAGAGAGAGAATGGGCACGCCAGGGCCTCCAGCCACTGCAAATGAATTCCAGACACATGTGTCACCATTTGCATCTGGCTTACATGAGTCCTGGGCAATTAAACCTGGGTCCTTAGGCTTCTCGGGAAAGCACCTTAACCACTAAGCCATCTCTTCAGCCCAAATTACTGGCTTTCTGGTTTTGATGTACACATGTACTAGGTTATTACTGCTGCCCAGTCAGAACACTCCAGTCTCCTCATGGCATGTCTCTCCTTCAGGCTTGTTATGGAATATGAATGGTCATGGAGTTAGTCCTTCCCTGTACTCAATTCCACTCCTTTCCCTAGCTTCAGATGCTTGTAGCCTTGTTTTGCCCCACAGGTTAGGAACAGTTATGTTTAACTAAATCATGGCTTTGGAGTGTAGTCTGCCCTTGAACATACCCAGCCAGGTGAATTACCAGCAAGAAGTATCTCACTCCTAACAGTGCAAAAAGAAAGTGTGACAAACAATATATTGGGGAAAGTATAAAGTAAAACACTATGTAGTTAGTGCTGGGTTTACTAAGATTATTGGAAGCATTTGCTACATGATATACTTAGGGTCAGAGCTCTCTCATACTTGAATATTACACAATATTTTAAAAAGATGTTTTTTTATGAGATTCACAATCCTAATTTTATACCCTATTTTATGCCAATATTCATTTAAAATTAATTGTATAATGTCTGAATTGAAATGTCACAGAAGATGCAATTGAATGCTATTTAAAAATGACGATGTTGGGGGCTGGAGAGATGGCTTAGGGGTTAAGGCACTTGCCTGCTAACCTTAAGAACGCTGGTTCCAATCTCCAGGTCACACGTTTAGCCAGATGCAAAAAGTGATGCAAGGGCGCAATGCCACACTTGCCCACATGGGGGCGCACACATCTGGATTTCATTCACAGCAGCTGAGAGACTGCTGGCGTGCCCATTCTCTATCTGTCTCCCTCTCTGTCTGTCTCTCTGTGTCTCTCTCCAAAAAAATAAAAAAAAAAATTAAAAATGACGATGTTTAATAGTTTTTGCACAGAACAGCAAATGCTGTTCATGAAGGGCTGTGTCATTGTGAACACAGACAGGTTACTAGACTTGGCTCTGACAGCACCACTCTTCTTTTCACCTCCATCCCATAATTAGAATTAAACCTGCATCCATCCTATGCTGATCAGTTCTTAAATTTCATGACTGAAATATAGAAGCATGAAGATTTGATTGGCTTTCATTTTCTTTTATTTTTAAAATTATTTGTATTGATCTATTTGATAAAGAGGCAGAGAGAGAGAGAGAGGAAGGGAGACAGAGACAAAAGAGAGAGAGAGAGAGAGAGAGAAAGAGAGAGACAGAAACAGAAAGAGAGAGACAGAGAGAATGGGCATGTCAGAGCCTCTAGCCACTGCAAATGAACTCCAGATGCATGCACCACCATGTGCATCTGGCTTATGTGGGTCCTGGGGAATCAAACTTAAAATCAAAAAATCAAAAATCTTTGCCTTTTCAGACAAGCACCTTAACCACTAAGCCATCTTTCCAGCTCAACTTTCATTTTCTTCGACCTTAGTTTTTAATCTCTTTTATACTCTCCATTCCTTAGTGATTATTTCAGATATATTTAAGACTATTTTAGTATTCCCAGAAACTATTGAAAGGATGCAAAAGTTTTATTCATAAACCATATTCAGGTATTTCTGATTAAACAATAACACTAATTTCTAATGCTACAGAAAAGATTTTAAATACCATTTATTTAAATATATTCATTTTATTCTAAACATACCTACATCTAATTGGCTCATGTTTTAAATATTTAAATTTTAGAAGCATGTTTAATTTTAATGATGAATCTCATTTAAAAAAAACAAAGCATATGCAAAAGAAACAATATATTTCATTACTCACTTACTGTAGAGCGAAATCTTCCCAACCATGAGAGAAAGGAGAAGAAAAAATGAGGAAGTATTTTTGATTGTCAATTTTCCTAGGACCGAGTATTGAAAGACTGGACCACAGCACATCCTATGGGGACCTATGCCTTCTGTTCTTTGTAACATGAACATAATACTTTGATGGTATTGTCTACTGCAGAGGGCATTTCCGCACCCTTCGCTCTCCCTGAGAACATATTTTCTTACCCACAAAGGTTTGCTAATTAGCCTTGTACACACTAGGAGGTAAATTTCTAAGTAACAGGCTGTAAGTGAAGCAGTAATTAACCAGTAAATTAAAATTATGCTCCTTCCTGAAGATTGCATGGCATCCAAAAAAGATAGTTATGGTGCAGATGTTCCTGATGTTGTAGTCAGTTCTTCATAATTCAGTGCTGATTATCTTGTTTGTGGCTTACCACATTTTGTTTTGTTCTGATCCCTCTTGGCATTTTAGTATTCATAGGAACTTTGTAAGAGAAGAAAATCACCAGAACACTTAGATCAGTCAATTTTGTTGTTTGTATTCCCCATTTACATTGAGAAGAATGTGGAAAAATAATGAATACATTGTATTATGGATTATCTGGTTTGTTGTACCTGTATGTGCCATGAACTGTGACAAGTAAGTATTGTGTAATTGAATGCATTTTAATTACCATTATTTGCATTAGCATTTGTATGTTTCTTAGACATTAATAGTGTATTTCTCTCTTTTTAGTAATTTGCCTAGTGGGATTAGGCCTGGTGGTTTTCTTCTTCAGTTTTCTACTTTCAATATTTCGTTCCAAGTACCATGGCTATCCTTACAGGTAATATGTTTATACTAACATGCATGTTTTCATGTTGAACTAATGAATGGAATTATGTGGTTAAGATATAATTAAAGACTAATAATATGGATGTTTTCCTTTTGAACTAATAAACAGATTTAAGTGGTTTAGATATAATTAAAGACTAATGTAAAGTAAGTAACACTTTTAAACTCATCTGAGCAAATTTTTGGGCACCTGCCATGTATTCAGCATAGTAGACTATACAAAGGAGTCAGAGAGTACTGTTCCTGTTCCCAAGGCATATTTTCATTTTAGAAATATGTTTGTGTATTTTCAAAGCAAGCTCTCAATTTTATGGGCTTCATCAAAATTATTTCCTCTTTGTTTCTCCATTTGACATGATTTTGACTTTATTTGAAAGTTTTTTTTTCTCATATAATCTACATTTCAGTGTTTGATAAATAATTGTTCTATGATTTGAATTTTGCAAACTTGTAACTTCTCAAAATAATAAAAGCCAACTTGAAAAGTAAAAGATAATTGATAAACTCATGTCTGATCACTAGAAGTTATCATAATAAAAATCTTGTAAGATTTTTACCAATAACATCCAAATTAGAAGTGGGTAGATATTGAGAACTCATTCAGAGATTACTACCAAACCACACTTGCACTGAAACACCTTTCAGCAGATGCGCTTGATATTGGTTGTTTGGCTTACTTTTTTCTTGACTGTGCTCCTCCCTTGACTTTCTTTTCAAGAAATAAATATTTTAACATTAGTTTCTAGAGTCCATCTTACAACATGACCATCTTTCTTTCTACTAAAGTAAAAGCCCTGTATGTCCTTACTCAGATGTTGAAGGCCATGTTTGCTGAGATAGTAGAACCAATGTTGGGATAAGAATTAAAATCTCATCTCACCTTAACATATCTTTGCATATATCTCCCTGAGTGGACTTTGAACATTTTAAGCAATGTTTTTACATAGACAATACCAAAATTTTTTATTTCTATCTGAGGACAACACTAATCCTAGGAAAAGGAATTCTAATTTTAGAATTATAAAAAAGTAGGGCTTTTGAGTACTGTCACTTTCTCATATGGGTAAGAGTATATTTGCCATTGTCTGTTTCCCACATGCATTAAAAAGAAAAGGAAAGGAGACAGATGTATAAGATCTTTGTTGTTGGGCCATTCACCTTTAACCTTGCTTTACAAGCATCAGTTCTGAGAGCAGAAAGACTGGTAAGAAGGACAAAGGCTCCAGTTTCATCATTTTATTCTTGATATTAAGAAGCTAGTTTTGGTTCTCAATATGAAAAATGGACAAATTCATTATTTTCTCTTAGTTTGGCATACATTTGTTCTATAATGGAAACAATGAAAAGAAATAGAAATATTCTGTATAAGTAAGTTTTTTATGTAGGGCACTTAATATAATTTACCTCTATCTGTAGTACCTAAAACATATGAGTTGTTTAAGGTTTTTTTAATTTCTATAAAAACATTAAACAGGGCTGGTTAAGGTGCTTGTCTGCAAGCCTAAGGACCCAGGTTCAATTCCCCAGTACCCACATAAGCCAAATGCATAAGGTTACACATGTGTCTGGAGTTTATTTGCAGTGGCTAGAGGTCCTGGAGTGTGCGCTCTCTCTCTCTCTCTCTCTCTCTCTCTCTCTCTCTCCCTCTCCCTTCTCCCTCAAATAAGTAAATAAAAACATGTAAAACAAAAATTTTCACCATATTCTTTGAGTGTGAGGGAGGGAGAGAGAGAGAACAAGAGGGGGCAGTAATGGGTATACCATGGCCTTTTGCCACTGCAAATCAACTCCAGACACATGCAGCACATTGTTCATCTGGCTTTATGTGGGTATGGGAGACTAAAACCCAGACCCACAGGCTTTGTAAGCAAGAACCTTTATCTGATCCATTTCCCAAGCCCCTCTCTTGAGATTCATAAACCCTGTTTGATTGACAATCAGGAAGTAAGAGAAGATAATGGCAAAGTATTGCTTTTTTTTTTTTTTTTTTAGCATCAAAGCACACAGTTGTATCCAAACATCCTTTACTATGTAGATTTTTGCTGGCATAATAACATGATAACTATAAAAGGCAGAGGAAAAATAATGTTTTGATAGTCTTATGATAAGGTTATATTTGACAGGACTTTTTTCACTATGGTCATAGTTTTCAAGTGTACTACTTTCCAAGATCTAGTTATCACTGAATACAGTAACTTTACAATGCTCTAGATTTCTCAAAATCTTACCTTAGGCCTTACCCTAAATATAAATAGTAAGAATATCTGAACCTGTACACTGGCTGCATTTGGACTTCTCTTGTGTAAGAATACCCACTCCAACAGTCTTAAAAGAAATCAAAGATTAAAATCATACCTAAGAATTGGCTTGAGAATACGAAATTTGGCAGTTTATCTGAAAACTCTTAAGGATCTGCTGCCAAGCTATAGAATCAGTGGGAAGAAAACTCCTAAGGGGATCCTGGGAAACCCAGCAATGGGATGCCCAACAGGTGTAAGTACAGGGCCCTCCAGAGCACTTTGAAGGGACTCACCCCACCAGTTTAAGATTCAATGTAAAACTACTTTCTTGGGTTTATGACATTTGTGGCCTTCAGTATCTTTCTTGAGATGTTCTGTGAAGTGTTTTGTACCCATTTGATAGCCATGTTTATCTTTATAAATAGCACAATAATAATGACCATCTTTAAAATTTTTCATTATTTCCTCAAATTTTTGAATTAATTTTAATTTTTCTATGGAATAATCCAAATTGTTTTTATTTTAATTTGTTTCATGAAACTAAACATTTTTCCAGTTATTTTCTCAGTTTTCACCTAAACTTAAAAATTGCTATTTGTGATATGCATACCTGTTGAAAGCATAAAAGTCTACTTTAAATATTTATCCTCTTCCCCCATGTTTTAGTATTAATGGTATTTTGTAGTACCAAGCTGTTGTATACCATTACCAAGTTCTCCTAGACTGTCTTAGAAGTCTCAATAAGCAAACTGTCCTTGAATCGCCAATCTGTGTGACCATGGCAAATTACCCAATGTTTCTAAATTTAGGTGCTCTTATTTTAAGTGTAGATTATTTTACATATTTCATTCTCCATTTACATGAAAAAATATATGAAAATCACCTAGCTCATTGCCTAGGACCATCCTATTAATTACTCAGTAAATGTTTGATGCTAATTATTATCATTAATTCTGATAAAAATATTTCAAGTTCATATATATTTAATCTACTTTTCTCTAAATGGCATTTTTATTTGTACTGCACATTAAGCAGTTTTGTTTTAGAGTTGCATAATTAGTTGAGAAAGAACAGAGTTTTGAGGATGGAGGAATGGCTTAGCAATTAAGGCATTCACCTGTAAAACCAAAGGACCAGGTTTGATTCCCCAGGACCCACATTAGCCAGATGCACAAGGGGGCACACACGTGTGGAGTTCATATGCAGTGGCTGGAAGCCCTGGCGCACCCATTTTCTCTCCCTCTTTCTCTCTGTCAAATAAATAAATAAATAAATAAAATAAATAAGAGTTTTGCAGAACCCTTTAATGAACTTAAATGAACTCCAGAGCCCTTGAAACTACGGGTGAAATACCAGGATATCTACACATTTTATCTAATTACCATCTCAGACATAATCAGAAGAAATTTTATTGTGACAGTGGCACTGAATTCATTTTATGTAGTGAATAAAAATTGATGTTAATCCATGCTCTATTTTCTCAGAGAGCAGAGTGCTAGTGGGGCTAGGATAGTCTTCATGCATGGGTAATTACCTGCTTGTTCTTTCCACTGACATGCCTAGATCTTTCCTAAAGACTTGAGTAATATTGTGTATGGCACATGAAGTAGCTGCTTTAGTAGTGTGGTGGCATGAAAAATTATGATTCTCTCATGTTGACTCCAGCTATCTGCAAAGATAATTGTCTTAGAATGGCTGGATAGTACTAAAAAATGACAGTAATTAGGAGAAGTTCTGAGTTTGAGCC
Source organism: Orientallactaga sibirica (assembly GCA_036365145.1). NCBI lineage: Eukaryota > Metazoa > Chordata > Mammalia > Rodentia > Dipodidae > Orientallactaga > Orientallactaga sibirica. Next base: position 19,022,210 of record JAEOAD010000030.1, on the reverse strand, counting down.
TGGGGTTTACCTTCGTATCTAAGTTGGCAAGAGCTATAGCTCTCCACTCACACAAATGTGAGTTTAACATGTCTTGGATCCTCTGCTTACTTAGAATTATCTACTAAACTTCTAAGTTTCATTTTTCCTAAGCTCTGATGCAATATTTTATGGGGTTGGAGACAGGGTCAGTAGTTAAGGGTATCTAATTATTTCTATGTCCTTTGCCAATATCTTCATCTGCTTCATTAGATGATAATACCTACTTGGAATTTTATGGGGATAAATTTGTAGTCACTGAAGTATAGTGGATTCTCAATAAAAATTATTTTACCTCCCTTCACCTCTACCAGCCATTTTAGCACTAAGTAGTGCTTAGTGCATTACCTTCTTTTGTTTAATTAAGCTTTCATATATGGTTGTCGCTTGTGTTACTTTCCTTTCCTTCTAGTAGACTATAAAGTATTTGGGGAAGGGACCTTGACAAACCATGTTTATCCAGAGTATACTGAATACAGTAGGTGCTCATCATATATTTGTTCATTGAATCTGTTTTCTTGAAAACATTACTTACTTGGGGATAATGGAACAGAATGGTTAGAACAGGGTACAGAGTACTGGTCTGCTATATCGCAGAACTCCATAGTTGGAACCCATGCTGAATGACACCCCTTCAGCTGTCTGTCCCACACAACTAAAATATGTGTGTAAAGATAGATCTACCAGATAGTTCATTCTAAAGATAGCTGTTACAAACCCAAACAAACATCAGAATATATGTTAATTAAGCATCTGTTGGTCCCAGAATATGTATGTTTCATAACAATAATTGAGGTTCATTGGCTATTCAGAGTGATTATGAATGGCAATAAAAGATGGGATGGCATTCAGTAGGGTAAGTACAGAATAGAATATCACCTAGAAATAATTCTTACATACTTATAGATCATACTTAGTGAACAAGCACAACAAGGGGAAAAATTCCTAGAATGTGATGTTTACAAACATCACATGTTTTTATACATTTTAGATATACGTTTTTCATCCGTATGGAAAAATACACTATCTTGAGCTATGAAAATAGAAAAATATCAAAACAATGGGACGAGTCCACAATGTAAGCCCCTAATAAGAATTTAGCTGGAATTGCCTTTCTTGTGCTATGTTATAGCTTTAAAGAACGGCGCAAAGGCCCAAATAGAAATTCAGAGAAAAGTGGAGGTGCACTAAAGACACCATTGTGTCTCTGTCTTATGTAGATAAGATTTCAGTGCTAATTCTTATAAGAATACTATGCATGTGGAAATTGAATCTTAAGGATTATTTCTTCCATATTGTTGTATTTCACTCTGGTGTATTGGAAAGTGATCTGGACTTTGAGTGAGAAGATGTGATTTGGACCATGGCACTTAAAAACTGTAACCTCAGGCAAGTCTTTTCATCTTCTCTGAGCCTCACTTTTCCTTATCTTTCAAGTAAAGACCATATTTATCTCATAAGTTATATATGATATTGTTTTACAAGTGTAAGAATACCATTATATAAGTTATTTGGCAGTTTGATGCTATTCCTAGCTGCTTCAGGGACAAGTTCTCAGTATAAATTCCCACCAGTAATAACAATTTCACAAACACTATATTGTTTAAATAATAGGTTTATATAAATATATCCTCTCTATCTAAAATAAAATCTAATTTAATTTTAATTTCACTTCTTTTTTGTTGTCACTTTACAGAAGAAATACAAACCTAAATCCATTAACAGAAATATATTTAATTCGACCTCGGGAAAAATATAGTCAAAACTTTTTTTCTCACTAACAATATAAACCATGGTATCCAAGATTAATACTTAAACAAAATTCAAGTATTCCAGAGAGCAAATGTATCAAAATGGTTTTTAAATCCAAAGTCATTGTTTGTAGGAAGTTCATAAGAGTTTCTGGCTTTTTTTTTCCAGAACATTCTAACCCAACAGACCTAGAGGCCAAGGGTAGGTAGGTGTCAGAAACTCCAGAGGAGTATTTTCACTGTGAGACTCGGTGCTCTTCCTCTGGCAGGAATTCTCCATTTAGTAGCAGCTCATAGGGAAGAAGTGGAGAGTTAAAGCCTGAGTGAATTATTTGCTGTTCACCTGTTCCACCACTTTGTGCTGACATCATTGTTCCTGTTTCACCAGACCAGTATCTGTCTTTCTGATGGTCCCTAGTTCTTAGTAGCCTTGTCATCAAGCTTCTTACTAAGCTGCCTCTCTGCAGGCTGTGTAGAGAACTGGCCTAGGCAGAAGTTCTGCTTCATAAACCCAGTGTCACTGCAGAAAGAGAAATCTCTTCCCAAAGGTTCTTCTCATTTCTTGAGACTTTTTCAGAAGGCTACTGACTTCAGACTTAAAGACTTTTCTGGGTTCAGAGATCCCTTAGGAAGAAAAGAGCACCATGATTCTAGGCTAAACACATCTGGCTAAGGACTGTACTGGACTTGTCTCTAGCAATTCCACTTAACACTGAATATAAAGGTTAAAAACGTCATTAGGAGTGTGAAATCAGTAATCAATGAAATGTACTAACTATAAGCAGTGGAAATTTAACAGCGGCCAGGCATTGTGGCAGACATCTGTAATCAAGCACTTGGGATGTGGAGACAGGATGATCAGGAGCTCGAAGCCAGCCTAGGCTATGTGAGACCCTTTCTGAAAAAAATAAAAGAAAAACAAAAACAAAAAGAAAAGGAGAAAATTTATCCAGTGTCCTGATCTGTTTTTAATGATGTGAGGCCTTTCTTCCTTTCTTTGTTTTTTTGGTTACCAAATTGAAATTTAAGTGGCTTCTCCTCCATCATGTGTCACTCACGTACCCATTAGATATTCCTGAATCCTGTCTTGGTTTGAGAACAGGAAGTTTGATACACAACAAAATCAAATACATTGGAAGATTTCAGTATTTCCATCCTTGCATAGCATTGTGCATAAATAAAATGCATGACAAATTCACTGCTATGTCAGACCTCTCACAGAAAAAGAAACACATTCCATATAACCTGCATCTCCAGTGACCAAATTGAGACTTTTTTTTCCCCCATAGCCTTTCTAGCATTTTAAATGACTGGCCCTTTCAAACTTTATACCCTAGATTTTGTAATTTAGCACTCACATTCCTCCTTGTTTTATTGTAGGATTATATCAGTACCAAATATACATATCAAATCCTTGTATTTCTCTTGAGCTCCAGAACCAGAAATGAATATTGATTGTTCACCTTCTACATAGCCAAATCACTATCATCTTGTTCCAAAGTGCATTTCTTCTTTTTCCCCATGCTCCCCATGACAGTATTGTACTGCAAACTCATGCACTAGAAACTTTGAATCATCGATTATTTATCCCACATCCTGTATTGTTATTTGATTTGGCCACCATCCTTTATCTGGCCTCACTGCTTCCATCATAATTTATCATTAATTTTTTTTTTTTTTTTGGTTATTCAAGGTAGGGTCTCACTCCAGCTCATGCTGAACTAGAGCCCACTATGTAGTCTCAGGGTGGCCTCAAACTCTCAGCCATCCTCCTTCCTCTGCCTCCCAGGTGCTGGGATTAAAGGCATGAGCTGCCATGCCTGGAAATTTATCATTAATTTATGTTATAACTGTATAATCATAATAATACCATGTCCTTTTTCATACTGTTACCTAGCTTAAAATAGTCATTATCTTTCATAATCTATCCCTTACTCAAGCATAATGCCAAAATTGCCATTTTAGTATATGCACCAATTGTCTTGCTTCTTCATCAAATCCACCAATAACTGACAGGAAAGAGGAGAGCATTAAAACATGGCCTTTAAGAAAGAGATAGGCAAAATGAAGAACATGAGATCTAGTCATAACCTCTGCGTGGTTACTACATGTCAGCACTTTGGCTTGTACATATCTTGAGCCTGGGAAAGAAGTACAACATCTGTCTTTTAGAAGCCTTCTGTCATTAACAATTCCTCCAATACACATGCTTTTCTGGCTAGATAAAACATCATTATATAAATCACTGTCAAATTCCATTGATTGTTTTACAAATAGCTGTTAGAATCCCTTGTGGTTGGGAGCAGGAGTCAAACCCAGCTCCCTGTGTGGTACACCTCAAACCTAAAAATAGACATCATAGTTTTAAATTATTCCCACTAAAATATTTTATGATCTGAAATTTAAGCTTCAGTATCTATGAAAAAAGATGTACTGAAGAACATCCAGGTCCATGTACTGCCCATGTTGACTTTTGGCTTTTCACTGCAACACTATAGTTGAGTAAATGTATCCAAGACCTTTGTCCCCAAAGGTTTATATACTGGCTTTTAGGCATTTTGTAGGTGTGCATACTCCTGCTTTAGCTGTTTTAAAAGAGCACTTGGTCACTTTCCATGTTGTGGTGCCTCTCTTCTCCATCTCTGTAGTCCAGGATGCTATCTTTTTTCATATCACTTCTCAGAATCAGAAATTTGCATGCTTGCTTATTTAAAAAATAAATTCCTTCCACACTTTGACTCATTATCTCAATTATGTCACCCTTACTGAATTTACCTAAGTATTTTTCCCTGTTAAACTATTTGATAATATAAAAGAAAGTGCATTGCATCAGATAATGCTGGATAGAAATAAGATACTAATTTACTGAATGGTACTATTGGTACAAAGCATTCACATTTGTATATTCTTGGGTATTTTATAGTTGTATAATGAAAATGAAAACAAAACATGAAATCTTGTATGATTGATTATCTAGGGAATAACAACTCATACTTCTCTAAGAAAATTTTTAATTAGCAAAACATTTTGATTTTTTGCCTCAAGTCTTTCCAATATCTTAAACAATATACTGGCAAAGATTTTTTAATTTTTTATGAAACTGTACCTTACTATTTTACTTAGTAGATTTATCATTTATCGCAGGACATTTAATCAAATTATCAGATAAAGATGGAGTATGCTTTTTGTTTCATAGAGCAATATAAACGAGTGGTTGTTATAACAAGATTTATAAATACTGACTAAACATTTAATTGTGGAGTGAACAAATAACATAGTAAGGATCCACAGACCATTTCTTCATTAAGGTGTCAACAAAATTCTTCAACATCTAACTATCATAGAGTGTTTTTATTTATCTTTAAATTTTCAAGTATATGATTATAAAGGGTTAACAGCTATTTTTGCTTTCATAGAGGTGTATTTTATCAACAGTAAAGAGTTAACTTAGATGTTCCACATCTGGAAATTTTCAAATCACTTTCTTTAAAAGCCCAGCATATGCTCACAAATCCTCCTCAGGTTCAAGGTCCAGTTTCTCTACCTCTAAGCCTAGAATGCTTTCTGATAAAGATTTCTCTTTATTAGTCTTCATTCTTCAAGTTAGCTTCATCTCAGAGGAAGCTTATATCTGAGCAAAAAAAAAAAAAATGTAATTATGCCTATCTGCAAGGGACACATCTCTCCGCAGCCATCAGTGCCAGCAAGGGTTCTGTGGATGGAGTGACCATTATGGCTTATGCGCTGACAAGACTCGCTGCTCTGTTTGTGGAAAAAGCTACCCTGTACTACTATAGTCACAACCTGCCACCCCCAAAATAAAATTAATGTCTCACTGCGTCCTAATTTCACCATATGATTTTTTTACCTCAATAATTCCTGAAAAATAAAGCTATGAAATACAAACCTAGTACATTTGTTCCATAATTACAAATTATAAATAAAATAATTAAAGCACTAAATACTGTATATTCAACATTATTTATATACTTAGGTTTTTGTGTAAAAATATCTTAATACTTTATAACAAATGCATATTTTAAGTATATTTTTATTATAGCACTAGTATTACCAGAACCATAAAGCATTAATTCTGAAAAGAACTTGTGTTCTTTGTCACTAATGAGGAAGTGGAGGTTAAGAACAATAGAGCCATCTATGCCTAGGATATAATTAAAACACCCAAATATTGAACTTACTAGTTTGAATACTTTTCCTACAACTTGTCTTTTAAACGGCAGAACACACTGATTTCACTAATTGCTTTAATGTTCGTTTGGTTAAAATTGGTTTGTATTTTGTCGCGTAAGCATATCTTATATTTCCAAGAGTCGGTGTACCATATTGTTGACAGAAGGTATAAAAGTCAATCAAGATGGCTGGTGTGATGGTGCACACCTTTAATCCCGGCACTTGGGTGGCAGAAATAGGAGGATTGCTGTAAATTTGAGGTCACTCTGAGACTACATAGTGAATTCCAGCTCAGCCTGGGCTTGAGTGAGACCCTACTTTGAAAAACAAAACAAAAGTCAATCAAACAAAAGCTTAGTTAAAGTTATTTAAATTGACTGATCATTTTACAAAGTTAAAATCCTATTCTGTTTAGGAAACTTGAAGAATGAAGTAAAATAGTTTTTTTCTCCCCTATAAATGCAGCTTGTACATAGAAGCATCTATTTGTGTTGGTGATTCATCAGACTCTTCTTGCAAATTGGAGGCATATATCCCTTCCTTTTGGATGTTCAACATAATTAGTTGTAGAACTTAGTAACAAAAGAGCAGATATTTAAATGATTACTGTTTTATATAAGTAGACAAATTAGAAATTTGGTAGGAAAGTAAGAATTTCCCTTAAGATACTTAGTTTCAGGTTTTTGTTTTAACCCATTCCCTTTATTTCCCCTATATCATCATTCTAATGCTAGCTTAGTAGTTGGTCTATCCAGCAGTGTTTATATGTTTAAATATCACAGTTAAAGTTGGCACATCTTCTCTCACCTCTGCCACTATTCTCACCATAAATCTGACTCCATTACAGAAAAAAGTTTCAAAAACTTGCCCTGATATAATTAGATGCATATAATTATGAAATTTTGTTACATATACTTGTACTAATATAGAATGGAATAAAACACTTGCCATTTTTCTTAATGTTCAATACATAATACTTTTCTTTCTCTTACAGCTTTTTAATTAAATGAAGCCAAGTTGGATTTGCATAAAGTGAATATTTACCGTGAAGATAAAGTATTCCTGACCTTATACCATTTTGAATTCTTGAATTCATTTCTTTGTTGATTGTGATAAGCTAGCTTATTCTTGTATACTTTTTTTTAACTGTGGAGTTTCCTAGTAAATTTAATTTATAGAAATAGGTAGTAACATTCAGTAATCCACAGATGGCATCAAAGTGTTTTTCAAGTATATTTTACTCAGTGTATGCTCCAGGATTGAAGTAAATGACAATGTAACTATGAATTCATGTTTTAGAACTGTCCATTCATTAGTAAAGGAAACCACTATGTTAGTAAAGGAAATATGGAATGTATGTAAAAGAATCATTAGTAATGTATAGGGATAAAGCATATGCATGAAATCTGTCATGTGTGGAAAATTATTCTTACTGTTGTTTCTCTATAAAGGACATGCACTGTTACAAATAGTCTTTGTTGTTCATCTTAACTAGGCCATGGTCTGTACAACAGGGAGCTGGAATTCCTACATTTGAATCCCTGAGCTAGGGAAAGGATCTTTCTTCCTAGGATCTAATCTATGCCAAACATACGCTAAATCCTCCTGCCTCAAAAGGAACCTAATATAAGAGTATGAACATTGTTACCATTGCATCCACTTTCAATTTATAAAACACATCTGCAGACCCACTTTTGTTCCACTCATCTTAAAAAAAATACATTTTATTGATAACTTTACTATGTGCATATATTAAAAATTGTAATATCTTCCATCAGGTTATACTCTTATGTCCACCGGCCCCAACCTTCATTCCACTGAGGGCCCTCCTCAGGGGGGTTAGTGGTAGTCACTATAGGCGGGACAATGCACTAATGAGTCTGTGTGGGAGAGACGATGCATCAGAATACACCTTCTCACCCTATGGTTTACAACATCTTTAAAGTTGTACAGGAAATATGAGGTATTTTTTTTCCTGACTTACAGAATAAAGCCAGAAAACAAAAATTAAAAGTTGAGCTTGTAACCAGGCTTTCAAACTTGTGTTTTTTATTCAGTACTACAATTCAAAGATGATCTTAGGAAAATGAATTTTTTTTTCTACATTAATTCTTGTGTTTATTTTTAAGGTTTACTTTTTAATTTTCATTAAGATCAGTATAACAAGAGCATGGAAAACTTGTCCATTGGGTGTTACAACTTTATAATCTCAAATAACCAGATGTGCATTCACTGAATTTACTTTGTACCTAAGAATTTAAGTGAATATTGGGGAATATAAGAACCTGCTGGGCATGTTTGTCAAATTCTAAGTTCTATAACAAGGTAATATGTGTGCTTATAGAACAAATAGTATCTTTCAGTCATGGTAATATATTCCCTGAAAATTACATAATTGAGAGCTACATTAACCTTATGATACACTCCCAACTCCATTCTTAAAAACAACTATTTTCCTAGTTCTAGTTATAGATTTTATATTCATTATTGTAATGACATTTATGGAAAAGCATAAATCAGAATAACTATTTATTTGATGCCTATCCCTGAGTAACAGGGTCTCACACTAGCCCAGGCTGACCTGGAATTCACTGTGTAGTCTCAGGGTGGTCTCAAACTCACCGTGATCCTCCTACCTCTGCTTCTTAGTCCACTTATTTTAATAGTCCTGTAAGTTCATTCAGAATGATGGTACCAACATGTCTGTATTCACATTATATATATAATTAATAAAACTTTGTAGCTGAATTTTATAAGTAATAAACTTTTAAAAAATTCTAGTTAGGCATGGTGGTGCACAGCTTTAATATCAGCACTTGGGAGACCAAGGTAGGAGAATCACTGTGAGTTTGAGCTAGCCCAAGACTTCATAGTGAATTCCAGGTCAGCCTGGGCTAGAGCGAAACTCTACCTCGGAGGAGGGGGAGAGGGAGGAGGAGAGGGAGGAGTTATTGCATTAGGAAAGTGACTCCAGAAGAAAATAAATTGTCAATATAAATCATCTCTCAAATGTGCTACTGCAAAAGCTGCAAGGTGTGGCTAAATCAAACATGTGCACAATTACACATGTGATTTATGTATATATGTATATCATCATGCCCTTTGCTAGATAATTGGGACTGGTTTGCAACTGCTGTATTCTTCCTACAATGTTGCTTTTAACCCATATTCATTGTATTTAAAACTTTCATTAAAAAATCATTATATGTTTAACAATCTGCAACTAGAATGCATGGAGAGAAAATCCTGCTCTAAAATTCCATCTCAAGGAATTTCATTTTATAATAACATCTGATGATAATTTGATGCATTTTGTTCAGCAAATTTCTTGCATTATGTATTCACACAAGCCCAGTAATGTTGTGTGCTTACTGTAATTTTATTTTACACACTAGGTAATATGCCTTATCAATTACAATTCAGCAGGCATGGTAATTTGAGGGAATTGGATCTTGATCTAGCCAGAGATCTTGACAAGTATTCCCTTCTTGTTATGAAAACCTCTCTATGGGTCCATAAAGGAGTGATTATTCTAAATAAGGCATGATGTGCCATTATTTTGAGATCAGTGACATTAAATTAAACATTGTTTTTAAGAAGGACTGCTAATAGGGACAAACACGTTGGTTAAAGTATCTAGAGACACAGTATTTGAATTATTGGAGAAATGTTCTTTGGAGTTCACACAGCTTATTAAATTAAAATATTAAAACAAGGTATTTCTCATACTTCAGCATATATATATATATATATATATATATATATATATATATATATATATATGGTATATTCAGACCAATACTATGTCTAATAATATTGCTGTACTATTCAGAAAAAGGTGATCCTGGTAGCTATTCCTACATAAAGGTCTAAGTATGCATTCTTCGGACCTCAGATACCCTGTGTAATTCACCAGGATTTGTTATTATGAATTTTCCAACATTCCTTTTAGAACCTTGTTGGAAACACAAAGCTATGTTTTCATCATGTACCAAGAAAATCTATCTATTTACACAGTTTCTTAACTGAATACCTTGCATTCAGAGTTAAATAGGAAAATTGTGTCATTTTCACTCAAATGTTTAATGTTTATTCCCATGAGAAATTATGTACATAGGAAAAACAACAGTAGGAAACTCCAGAGACACTCCTCTATAGAAACACTGGTAAAACTGACAAAAACTGTTGACTACTGGAAATTTGGAAAGCAGGAATTTCTACCATCAAAGTAAATAGTAGGATAAAAGCAACTTGAACCATTAGGAATGATGATAAAATTATATCCTATTCTTGTTTTCACCCTTCCTGCTAGCCATGATTTTAAAGATGAAGCCTGCATTTGTGATGTGGGTTTATGGTTTTGAGGAAAAAGAACAAACATTTTTCCCAAGAAACTGGGACCTTGTTCTTGTTTTACCTCAGTTCTTTGGGGATATAAAATTGTCCTATGCAGAGGGAGATTTCCCAAAATCATTGAAAGGTGCCCTCTCTTCCTTCCTCCCTCCCCCTCCCTCCCTCCCTCCCTCCCTCCCTCCTCCTCCCTCCCTCCTCCCTCCCTCCCTCCCTCCCTCCCTCCCTCTCTCTCTCTCTCTCTCTCTCTCTCTCTCTCTCTCTCTCTCTCTCTCTCTCTCTCTTTCTCTCTCTCTCTTTCTCATACCCACTTGAAGCCAGGCACACAGAACAGTATGTATCTGGAGTTCGTTTGCAGATGCAGAAGCCCAGGGATACCCAATCTTATTCATTCATATATTCATTCATTAATTCATTCTCATTTTCTCTTTCAAAGTCAATAAAAATATTTTTTAAAAACATTGAAAGGTGAATACAGAAGCTTCTATTGCCTATGGCAAACACCTGAAAGCCTTGGGATTGATATGCTTTGGATATAAATAAAGACTTAAAAGTTTCCACACATTCCAACACTACAGTGTACCTACCTAGGGCAGGATTCATGCTTAGAAAAATACTTGGAAAGATGTTATGTGTTTACTTATCCCCAATCTTGACACTTATCCCAAGCAGGAAATAAAGATTAAAACCACTGCTGTAATCAATCTGTGCCCATGTTGAAGGAATGCTTCTGTACACAGCCAGTCTGAAAAGATGAGGAAAGCATATATCTCTTGTATACTGCCAGACATTTTTGGAAAAGCTCTGTTCACTAGCTGACTACTGACATAATGAGGCAGACCTTGCATAGGTCACACATAGTATTGCAATTCTTGCAAACTAATTTGCAGAGGTAAGCAGAGAAGTACCATCTGCAATAAGCAGCAACAGTGTAGTGTGGGCAGGGGCAGATTTTTCTTCCAGAGTGGCTTCACCATTCAAAATGCCCAGGTTATAAAAATGAAAAAAGAAATGAGTCATACAAATAAAGTACAGCACATTCAAAAGAATGGAAGGAAAAAAACGAGATTGCAGGCATTGAATTATTCAACAAGGACTTTAATGTATGTAGTATTCTTGGAATTAAAAGCAACTTTGAGAAAGAATTGAAGTTGGGGAACTTAATGTCTCCCTAAACCAAGAATATAAAGTGGAAATTATACTAATGATTCAAGTAGAAATTCAGGTGTTGGAGATGCAAATATGTACGTGTGTGTGTGTGTGTGTGTGTGTGTGTGTGTGTGTGTGTGTGTGTGAAATAATTTGGGGTTAGGATATGGCTCATGGATAAAGTGCTTATGGTGCAGGAATGATGACCTGAATTTGGATTCCTGGTGCCCATGTAAAGCCAGACATGGTGGCAAGCATCTATAATCGCAGCCCATATACAGCTACTTAGTAGGCAGAGACAGGAGAATCCAGGAATCCCTTGGGCCAATAGCCTGGTGTATGTAACAGTGAAGCTATCCTTTGATCTTCCACACACACCTGCACTTAGACACACACAATCACATATTCACATACATATCATAATCAAAATAGTAAATAATATTCTAAAAATCAATTATGCAGTAATAAGAAAGTTCACTAGAGATATTCAAGAACAGAGCATATGAATCTATGAAGAAGAGAAGAAAAAAGTGAAAGTGACCAGGAGATTCATCAGACACCATCAAGCATGTATATGTGTCTAAAAATTTAAGAAAATATTTGGAAAAATTATACTTGGAAAAATTCCCAAATTTGAGTAATTACCTGCATCTATTTATTATTGAAGAAGTGCAATACATTTCTGTTGGTATAAATTCAAACATATCCATATTGAGACACATTTTAATACTGTAGAGAGACTCCTGAAAGATGCAAAATTACTTTATAAGAGGTCTTCAGTTTAATAGTGAGTATCTCACTAAAGAACTGTCTCAAATAAATAAAATCTTTAATAAAAGATAACATGGGGAAACATATTCCAATATGACACAACTACATCTTGCTACCCAATCAGATCTTTGACTGTAAGTTCATTAGGAGCACCAATAGAAAGCACGTATTGGCAAAATGGATGGTAGAGGTATGACCTGTCTACATGATGACTGTTTAGAGGTTCATTTTAGAATAAACATTTTGTTTGACATTGCAACACCAGAAAATCTACAGAGTTCATGCTTGAAAACCATGCAATTAGTAATTTAAAAAATAAATTCATAAAAAGAAAACATCCATATACTTCATATGGCAACTTTTGAGTTTCTTAATAGCCAATGTGATATACATTAAAGAATATACTTGGAAGACTCACAAGTTTTTAAAATTTGATATGCTCATACAGCAGTAAACATTGGTGGTGGCAACCACTTTGTCCAAACATAAGTACTGGCTGAAAGATAAACTTACCAAAAAATGGAACAAATTAGAATATGAAAAGAAAATCCCCATAATCTCAACTATTTTCAACATGTGACCTTCAATGGGGAAGTCTCAACAAATGATGCTTAGATAACTGAATTTACATATGAAAAATAAAGATTGAACTATACTTCATGTCATACAAAAAAGAACATTAAATATATCTAAATAAGCACTAAAACCATATATCTCTTAGAAGGAAACATAGATGTAAGTCTTTAATACCTTGAACTTAGAAGTCAGTGGTTTCTTAGCTATGTCATAAAAACAAATAACAAAGGAATTTGGATTTTATCAAAGTTAAAATATTTTATGTTAAACACAACTGTTAAGAATGCTAGGGACTGGGGCGACCATCAAGCTGGAGTCCATGTAAGAAAGGCAAGACCTTTAGGGTTCATTAGGGTTTGGTGAGAGGGCACGGAGGACCAAAGCAGGGAATCCTGATTCCCACGCTCTCAGGGGACTTCTTTAATAATAAATCTTGAATCATTAGTATAATTTCCACTTCTTTATATTCATTCGGTCCCCGTGCCATTCCACCCCCACCCTCCCTGCAAGCTGGGAACTTCTTTAACTGGGTCCCGGTGCCATACCACCCCCACCCTCTGTGCCGGCTGGGAACTTAACTCACTTGGTCCCTGTGCCGTCCCACCCCCACCCTCCCTGCCTGTGGGAAGATCACTCACTTGGTTCCCACACCATCCAAACCCCAACAACCACTGTGCCTGCAGAAACTTCACTTGTCCTGCATGGCCCCACACCCATCCTCCAGGCCTGCTCTCCCTCGGTCCCCACACCACCCCACCTCCACACTCCCTGCTTGTGGAACCTCCACTCTTTTGGTCCCAGTGCCTTACCACCCCTATCGTCCTTGCCTGTGGGAACTCCACCTGTGAACTTGCCTCCCCATAAAGGACCCCCACATACCATCTCCATAGCTGCTGCAGGCCCCACCCCAGGGTTCGGGAACCTCATCCTGGGGTGTGGGTACTACCAACTCAAAGGCCAAACACCATCCCCCCTGTGGCCCCACCCTCTCTCCCCCCTTCCCTGACCCAGACCCAGGCCAAAAAGTTATTCTTTACCATTCCCTCCCCTTTCCTGCCACCCCACCTGCACCACCACCAATTCCCACCACCACATGAGCTTTACCTGACCTGTAGCAATCCCATAACCCTGCTCTGCCTTGTCACAGGAACATGAAATCCCAGGCACTCCCTGAAACATAGTCCCAACACCCCACTGTCCCATGCCCTCAACCCTCAGCATCACAGAACTTCCATGCATTCCCATACTCGCCACCTCTGCAGTGCAGGCACAACACCAGTCTGCTTTGAACCATTGCTCCCCACTGCTGCCCCTCACCTGACCATGCACTCACATACCCTGAACCACCAAAGAACAAGCCCCATCATCAGACCTTCAGATCCTCACCAGACCCTCACTGGCTCCAGCTCTCTGCCATCAGAAGCCTAACTGACATAAGCATAAAAGGGAACAATCACCGAAGACACTTCAAGGTAAACTACAGCTTCCTGCTACAGTTACAAGATTCGTACACTGTGATGGGCAGACCACAGTGCAAAAGAAATAACATGAAAAATCAAATGCAAGTAAATCCAACAAGACTGCCTAGTCCCACAATGGATGTCTCTAACCAAAACATAGAAGACATAATAGGATCAGAACCCCAAAATGAAGACATGAGCAATGCAACCCTAGCCAAGAAATAGCAGAACTTGCAGAAAATCAACAAAGGGCCAATAATTGTATGAATGCTGTTCTCACGAGATTGCACCTAATAGAAAAGAACCAGGAAGGATCCCCAAAACAGTTAAATTACCTGAAGGAGAGCAAAAAAAGAGAGGACCTCAAAAACCAGCTGGCTAAGTTCAATAAAGACAAATAAATGCAAGGATGAATTCCAAGAAGCACTAAAAAAATCAGAAAATGATGTGAAAATGGAATTCAACAGAGGATTGGAAACTATACATAAAAAAGCAGTAGAAAATACAAACCAAACTGAACAAATGCAAAACTCCATAGAAGCTCTCAAGAACAGAGTGAGCCATGTGGAAGATTGAAACTCAGAACTACAAGACAGAACAGAAGAAATAGCACGTGAATCCAAAAGTTTCAATAAGTTCAAAAATTTTTGTGAACAGAATATGTGTGAAATGTGGGATAGCCTTAAACATTCCAACATTAGGATCATGGGAATACCACAAGGGGAAGAAATTCAGACCAAAGGAATTGAGAACTTATTCAAAAAATTATCAAAGAGAACTTTCCCAATCTCTCAAAGTCCTATGCAGGTGCAAGAAACTAACAGAACTCCAAACAGATTGGACCAAAGGAGAAATTCTCCAAAACATATCATGATTAAAACCCCAGTAAGGATGGCTAACATTAAAAAAAAAATGAAAACAAATGCTGGTGAGGCTGTGGAGAAATAGGAACAAGCTTTCACTGTTGGTGGGAATGTAAAATGATTCAACCATTATGGAAAGCTATATGGAGACTTCTGAAAAGGATGACCATAGACCTACCAACGTATCCACTTATTCCCTTACTGGGCATTTACCCTAAAGGCTCCAAGCCTCAGATCAGAGATATTTGCTCAACCATGTTTATAGCTGCTCAATTCATAATAGCTAAGAGCTGGAATCAACCCAGATGTCCATCATTAGATGAATGGATAACAAAGATGTGGTATATCTATACTATGGAATTCTACATAGCAGTAAGGAAAGATGAAATAATGAAATTTGAAAAAAAAAATGGTCAAACATGGAACAGATCATCCTCAATGAGCTCACACAATTGCAAAAAGATAATCGTCACATGGTCTCATTTTTCTGTCGCTCCTAACCTGAATCTGCCTCAGATGCTGCCAAACCTAATAAGCATTCTAAGGACCAGAGGGTAAGACCCTCCTGTCAAAGACAGCATATGCGTGTGAGACCAAACATGGAGAGACCTGTTCAGAATCTGGAAGAGGGTCAGCCCCCAGACAATTAGCTAGTCTAGTGCCAGAGGGTGCTACATGAGCAACTGGGGGAAAATGGCCGACATTTCTCCAAACAACTTGCAGTCTAAGCTACCCAGCAGGAAACAACCTGTTGTAATGCTCAAAAAGTGCAGTAGTGGCACACAGCCATGGTGGGTAACCAGCTACTCTTGCTTTGGCTAGTAGATCCACTCAGTGGAATGGAACTCATTGCTGGAACTGGGAAGTAAATCAAAACCATGTACAAAAAATGAGCTCAGTCTCCAAGATCAAGACACCACCAAATGTGGGCAAGAAGAGGGCCTATGCATATAAAATTCCTCTAAAATATCTAGGGCCATCCCATCTATCTAGTACGAACTTTTTCTCTATTGGAGAATTTGCTTATCTTTTTCAGATGGACAATGAACCTGAAGTGAGGATCAGCCAATCACACCTCACCAGGACCCCATCTGAAACCATAGAGTAATGAGAGGGAAGGGCATGAGTACAGCGTTCTTGGTGATCATAACAGCAGAAAAAGGCTGACGGAGATAGACACAGAGAACATCCAATCCTACTAAGCCAGATATCCAGAGACACAGAGGCTCCCAAAACCTCATCATTGAAGTAGAACTAAAATGATCCCAATGTGGCTCAGGGAAATTCAAGGAAGAGGGGGCAGGAAGAATGTTAGAGCCACAAGTTGGGGCATTATGCATAGAGACTTGGCCTATCCCCCCGAACTCTTGACTACCACCACAATGCTTGACCCACATTCCCCATTGATGAGGGTTCCTTTGGAAGAGGGGGACAGTAAGGAGGATAATGAAGTCACCAATATGAATGTAAAATTAAAATAATATGAATAAAAAAATAAATTATTAAAAAAATAAGCAATGAAAAAAAAAAGAATTTTGATATTTAATCTTCATTATCATCTTTAATGGATTTTGAATTGCCGTAGAAACCATCTGCAAGTGTGCCTATCAAGGAGTTTCCAAAAAGATGTAACTGAACAAGGAAGACCCACCCTGAATGTGAGTGGCACCATCCCATGGGCTATGGTTCCAGGCTTAATACAAAGGAGAAAAGCACCTGAACACAAATTGTCCTTCTGTACTTTCAACTGTCTCTGCTTCCTGGCAGGATGTGATGTCACCAGCCCCTTATGCCCTTGTCACCCTGTCTTCTCTTCCATGAATGACTATATTTCTTGCTTTGATGAGCTAAGTATAATGAATCCCATTCAAGGACTCAAGGTCTTCAGCACCACACACAACCACAAAATTACCCGCCTTTGGATGGCAGAGTTCAAATTAGGGTCATCTTAAACAAAACATATAGATCTAAAGGTATATGTAATTACAAAGTGGTGCGATAAAAAACACCTTTTAAGGGTAAGAGCAAGACTCCTGAATGCACTTCCTTTGCAATGTACCACTTGAATAGGTGTATGGATGTGGAAAACAAGAGAAAATTGTCAAAAAATTGTAACTAAGTCAATGCAGCAAACAAAAGTCAAACTAAATGAGAACGAGACTAATTAGTAGTTTCTCAGTTTGTGCAGCTTATAGTGCAAGGCATGTGAAGATCACCTCTTCCTGTGAGCCATGGAAAAGAGGAGCAGACTTGAAGACCATACTAACTGATGATTGCTTTTGTATCAGTAAATCTCAAGCCTATAATGAAGATTTTAGACTAATATAAATTCTTTTCAAAAATATTTCTTTCATTTTGATTTTACCTGTCATAATACTACACTACACTTGTGTTCTATGACCCCCTTTGGGAAGAACAGGCTTCTATTTCAGCATCTATCTTTGGTTATCTTATGAAGGGATAGTTACTAAGTACATAGAATGAGCACATGGTTGCATGATTCCTGGGGGATACTATCTTCAAAGCATCTTTGTAGAACTTTCTGCATCAGATGTCATATCAAATTTCACTCTTGTGGAATCTCAAATGCATACTTGAATTTCTCACTTGTTCATGTTTATGACTTTCAATACAACTAGATTTATAAAATTATTTTCTTACCATTATCCAGTCAACAAATATTACTATGAAATTGTCCATGAAGGTCCAAGTACTTATCTCAGGTATTGAATAGAAATTTTTCTGGAAAAGTTTGAAGAGACTAAGGAAGCAGCATCCCATACCTGTGTTGATGATCTCAAGATCTCTTCTTCCAGTACCAACAGATGTAATTCTTTATTAAGCTGGAATCCCAAATTCCCATAGAAAGTTTATCAAACAGAGAAAACAGGGATATAAACAATGGAAAGAGTGATGGAGATTCTTGAATAGGAACTCCATTATATCAATGAGAAAAATGGATCCTCTTGAATTGACTCTTGGAAACATTCATCACATCATCACAAGTTCTTCTATGCCACTATTGAGACTTTTGACATACTAAAGAATTTGTCCAAAGTTCTATATAAATACTCCAATTATCATCTGACCATCAGCTTTTTATTATTTTATTTAGTTTTGGAGAGAGACACAGAGAAAGACAGAGAGAGAAGGAGAGGGAGACAGATAGAGATGGACAGGCAAGCAGCCTCTCAGCTGCTGCAAACGAAATCCAGATGTGTGTGCCCCCTTGTGGTCAAGTGCGGCATTGCACCCTTGTGTCACTTTGCATATGGCTAAATGTGGGACCTGGAGATTGGAACCAGCATTCTTAGGCTTAGGAAGCAGGTGCCTTAATTGCTAAGCCATCTCTCCAGCCCTGACTATCAGCTTTTTGTGATAATTGTGATGAACTCATTAAAATTGATAACAACTAGAAGTTTAATCTGTTTTGTGTTTTTACAAAATGTAGATTAAAAATATAAAAAATCAAATAAGATAAAGGAGATATGATTGAGATAGCAAATGATGCTGAATAGAAATAACAGGGCTGAGGCAATTATATAAAGCATACATTAATTGAGTTAAAGGAATCAATATTAGAAACATCAAAAATTAATCTTATTTTAGTATAATCCCATACTTTTGAAGAGATAAACTACTAAAGCATAAATATCATTATATAACATTATCTATAAATTGTAAGTCACTTGAAAGGTTAACAAACAACTTCAAATAAAAGCTCTCCCTAAACTTGGCAAAGAGGAACTTCCTGAACATAGGAAAGAGTAACTTAGAACAATATCTTACTTATGAGGAAAAGCTTTAATGCTTCCCTGATAAGATCAGATAAAACAATGACCATTTTCATTTTTATTCAACCATTGAATGCATAGCATATAGCCAGGGAAGTTATAGAAAGAGAAAAGATAGCTCAATTGAAAAGGCCCAAGTAAAAGTGTCTCTATTCACAGATAGCATAAGTCTGAACAAATCTATAAAAAAGTTAATATAGTTTTAGGATACAACAATAAAAAGTTAATTATACTTCTGTTTGTTCGCTGTGAAGAATAAGAAATTGAGATTCAAATGCCATTTCCAGTAATATGAAAACCTGTGAACTAGGAATAAATAGGGTGAAATAAATATAAGGTGTATAACAAATAATCTGTGGTTTATTTGTACACTGGAATGTCACTAAGCAATGCAAAAACAATCAACCATTGCTATTAAAACATAAAATTGGCAAAGAATTAAGGATGTTACCAGGAATGTTGTGTTATTCTATGTATGTGGAGTTGTAGAAAGTGTAAACTTATCTATAAAACAGCACATTGGTGATTGTCTGAGGAGGAGTGGAAAGGATGGAAACCATTTTACAAAGGGATAAAGGAATGTTTCATGGTGACTGATGCATAGCACCAAATTATTTATATATATATATATATATATATATATATATATATATGTTAGAGAACAACTGTTACAAATGAAAGAAGAAATTACAAAATTACCAAAAATATAGTTTCAGTGAAAGATTTTAACATCTCTATCAATTCTTGACATAGTAAGCAAAAAACAATAGTTATCATATTACATTTCTATAACAATTTTTTCAAATTGTTTTATTTTAATAATTTATTATTACAAACATTTATTTTAATAATTCTAGAAAACAAACTATCACAGAGAAGCAAAACTACAATATTGCCCTTCGTAAAAATGCATAAAAATTAGAAATTTGTATATTACCAAATTCTCAGAATAAAATCTCATAAATTATTTTATATATATATATATATATTTGAGAGAGAGAGAGAAGCAGAGAGAGAGGCAGATAGAAAATGGGCATATCAGGTCCTGCAGCCACTGCAAACAAACTCCAGTTACATGTATCACCTCATGCTTCTGGCCTAAGTGGGTCCTGGAGAATCAAACCTAGGTCCTTTGGCTTTTCCAGCAAGAGCTTTAACCACTAAGCCATTTCTCCAGACCTAACTTAATGCTTAAAAATAAGTTAGAAATCCTATCAACATGAATTCATATCTCCAGCAACCATGTTAGGACAAATGCAAAACAGCTCATTCATCGGTGATCCCAAGGTCCTATGACAAGGGGAGTCAGAAGAGCCTGGACAATCCAAATGTTCCAGTGGTCAGTTAATCTGGCATACCTCAGGTTAGCACAGAGACCCTGTCTGAAAGAAAGTGGAGCACAGACACCTGGCACTTTAGGCTGTCCTCTCACCTCCACACATAAGCTATATTGTGCAAACAATGCACATGCACCCACACATGCACATCCACACACAGATCAATTATTAAAAATGTTAAAAAGTAAAAATGACCAAAGAAATATTATAACTAATATTTATCTAATAACATTTTGGAAAAATCCATATGGACGTTCTAGAATATGAGTTGAATCATTTAAAACTATCACTTAAATTCATCATTTAGGGTTGGGAGATGGCTTAAGGCACTTGGCTGCAAAGCCAAAGGACCCAGGTTCAATTCCCCAGGACCCACATAAAGCCAGAGGCACAAGGTGGCACATATGTCTGGAGTTTGTTTGCAGTGGCTAAAGGACCTGGCGTGCCCATACACTCTCTTTATGTGCCTCTTTCTCTCTCTCTAAAATAAATAAATATTAAATTCATCATTTAAAGAAGATACATAAGGAAACCACGTAGAATAAACTAGACTGACCAAATAAACTGAAGATAATCATAAAAGTTTTGGGGTGGTAAAAACAGCAGTTTTATCAAAACTGTAAATGATAATGCTAACAATAGATGGGTCCTCAAATTTTTAAATACAAAAACTCAAAACAAAGTAATCAAGTATTTATCTCTACAATTCAAAGTATTTTACTATTACCACACACTCAAGAGTCATATGACCCGGAAATGAACCATATTTGTCTAATAAAAATGCATCTTAAAAATAAGTCTCATAATATTTTCCCCTGAGCACTCATACTATACATGATTATGGGTATTACTATGTGCAAAGGATATGTCATATTCTTATAGGAAACACCCTAAGAATCCATTGAAGGGTTTGGAATATACTAAAGTGCCAGCATATATGGGTTTTGGCACTACTGGCATCACAAAACTCTTGCTTGTTTATTCTCAATATTTGGTCCTCCTTTCTGCTTGTACTGACAACAGGGAATATGAAATGAAAGCAGGGATTTCACCCATAGAAACAGAGCAATAGCTGAGTGAGCTGATTCTTAGCAAAATCATGTGAGTCTTTCTCACACAGAAAACACAAACTAATTTTAAGAAAATTACTTCCCTCTTGGGCTGGAGAGATGGCTCAACAGTTAAAGGTCCTTGTTTGCAGAGCTTGAGGGTCTGGGGTCAATTCCCCAGTACCCACATAAAGCCAGACGCACAAAGTGGCATATGTGTCTGGGGTTCATTTACAGTGAGGTCCTGGCATACCCATTCTTAATCTGTGTGTGTGTGTGTGTGTGTGTGTGTGTGTGTGTGTGTGTGTGTCATCTTTTCTTGCAAATAAATAAATTAATTAAAATATTTTTTAAAGATTTTACTTTCTCTGGAGAGATGGCTTTAGCAGTTAAAGCACTTGCTGTGAAGCCTAAGGACCCATGTTCAACTCGCCAGATCCACGTAAGCCAGACACACAAAAGGTGAAGCAAGGGAAAGATCTCACATGTGCATTAGGTGGCATAAGCATCTGGGGTTCAATTGCAGTGACTGAGGCCCTGGCATGCCAATTCTCTTTCTCTAAAATAAGAAAAAATAATAAAAAAAAACATTTAAAAAATATTTTACTTACTACTAAATTAATTCTACTTAAAACTACTATTAGTTGGTAGGTACTCTTTCGACAGGATACCTAAATTGTAGATTTCAAAATGAATATATGACAAAAGTACACCATATTGAAAAATAATCACCTTGAGTTGAGAAAAAATATTCTGACACACTTTAGAATTATATTCTGCTGTTATATATTAATGTCATGTGTTCATGAAATATAACATATTATATAAATACAACATATATTTAATCATTTAAATAAAAAATCAATAATTTGTGAGCTCTTGAGATTTTATTTCACTCAATATCACCTATTCACAGGTTAAACACAGATATGACAACCACAGACAATTACCTACTTGTTCCTAACAAAAGTCTGTTTAGACTATATTCCACTATTCCCTGTGTTGCCTGATTTCAGGCACAATTGTTTATTCCCCCCACGATAAATATTATTCCATTGAATTCAGTTTAAAGAATACTATCATTATAAAGTTTCCCTTTGATGATACTCACTTTTGGCCTCCCATCTAATACATTCTCAAATAGCATAATATGACAGCAGGACATTAATCAATAAACATACCTGGTGAGTTTTCATAGAACATATAAAATGCAATCCTACATACAACTTAATTTTTAATTCTGACTTACACTATAAGAAATGAACTTTTACCTTCTAAGGAGAAAACATGAAACATCTACAGAACATTATTAAACCTTAATTAACTAAGTTTTTAAAAATTAATTCAAGTTAGAGGGTCAATCCGCAGACAGTTAGCTAGTCTAGTGCCAGAGGGTGCTACATGAGCGACTGGGGGAAAAATGACTGACATCTGCACAAACAACTTGTAGTCTAAGCTACCCAGCAGGAAACAACTTGGTGTGATGCTCAAACAAGTGCAATAGTGGCACACAGCCATGGTGGGTAACCAACTGCTCTTGATTTGGCTAATAGAACCACTCAGTGGAATGGAACTAATTGTTAGAACTGGGAAATAAGTCAAAACCATGTACAAAAATGAGTCCATTCTCCAATATCAAGCTTCCACCAAATGTGGGCTAGAAGAGGGCTGACACACATAAAACTCTCTCTAAAATAACTATGGCCATTCCATCTATCTAGTACTAACTTCTCTCTCTGTTTGAGAATTTGCTTCTCTTTTTCAGATGGACAATGAACCTGAAGTGAGGATCAGCCTATCACACCTCACCAGGGCCCCAGCTGAAGCCATAGAGTAACGGGGGAAATGGGCAAGAGTGCAGCTTTCTTGGTGAACCCGACACCAGAAAAAGGCTGAAGGAGATAAACACAGAAAACATCCAACTCCTACTAACCCATATATCCAGAGACACAGAGACTCGCACAACCTCATCACTGAAGTAGAACTAAAATGACCCCAATGTGGCTCAGGGAAATTCGTGGAAGAGGGAGCGGAAAGAGTATTAGAGCCACAAGTTGGTCATTATGCACAGAGACTTTGCCTATCCCCCATAACTGTTGACCATAATGCATGACACAAATTCCCTAATGAAGAGGATCCCTTTGGAGGGGGGAGGACAAGGATGAGGCTACCAGAATCACTGACATGAATGTAAAATTAGTAATAATGTAAATATAAGAAGAATGCAAAAAAAAGTTCAAAAAAATTAGTTCAAGTTTTTGGAAAACCTAAACATGAATTCTGCTTTTTTCATCCATACACCTTATAACAAATTAGCAATGCCAAAAAGGGGGTATCATGGTGTTGCCTGCAATATGGTGGAATAGAAGCATCCTGACACTCCCTCCACACAAATATACCAAATAGAACCTGTTTATGGATCCACTCCTTCTGAAAGAAATAAGTGGAGAGACTTCCTTACATGGGGGCAGCCAAGAATCTATCCCCAGTGAGTATACATAAACTGAGGCCTACCAGGTACATACTCAGCACATGAACTTAGGAAAGAATATCAGCAACCATTTTCTCCTTGAGGAGGGAAGAGTTTGGATCATTAAAGAGTCCATGACCTCTAAGGCTCCTAGATTTTATATAGACACATTAATCATGTCTGTATATATGATATAATACTAGCAGTGAAAACACTAACAGAAAGGGTTTGAAAAGAAAGTAGTGATGCATGAGGGGAGAATAAATTCAAAGTGTATTGCATATTTTATGCAAATAGCCTCCTGTAACCCAGTATCATGCACAGCAAATAGATATAAATGAAATTTTCAAAAATATTTTTATTAATTAGAGAGAGGAAGAATGAGCCTGTAAGTGCTTCTAGCCCTGCAAACAAACTCCAGACACATGTGACACCATGTTCATCTGGCTTAGTGGTATTGGAGAATCAAACCTCGGACCCTTGGCTTTGCAGGCAAATGCCTTACCAACTAAGCCATGTCTCTGGTCCACAAATGAAAATTTAAAAGAAAAGAAGCCCTCTGTACAGCAAGAAAAATATTTTGATGTATCTTTAGGATGAATGTGATATAGGAAAAATTATGTGGATAAAATGATGTAGAAGCTTTTAAAAAGAGTGAAATGTTTCTCTCAAGGATTCACATTGAGTTTCTTTCCTTTCTGAAGCAGAAAGGCAATGACTACAGAATGCATTTCTGATTTCTGTACTCTTCATTCGCATAGACACACTTGAAACAGTGTGAGCCAAATAACAGATTAAGGTACAGTAAAAAGGATTCAGACGGTAGAAGCAAGCCAGTAATTAATGGTTGTAAATGTATTGTTTATTATTCTTTTGTGCTTTTTAAAAATGTCTACCCCACAACACTGAACCTCAATATTTAAAAACTTTACCCAGGCTGGAGAAATGGTTCAGTGGTTAAAAGCACTTGCTTGCATAGCCTGACAGCCCAGTTCAATTCCATAGTACCCATGTAACGCCAGATGCACAAAGTGGCACATGTATCTGGAGTTGTGTTTGCAGTGGCAGGAGGCCATGGCACACCCATTCTCACTCTCTCTCTCTTTCCTTGCAAATAAATAAAAAAAAATATTTTAAAACTTTACCATTCTCCAAGTATTTTAGGCTTTCTTGTTGCTATTTGAGATAGGATCTCACTAGGTATCCTAGAGTGATCTTGAACTTGCAGCAATCCACCTGCCTTAGCTCCTGAGTGCTAGGCTTACAGTCACACACCATCATGCCCGGCCTTCCAGCTATCTTAAATATGTATACGACATCCTTGTTAGTTAATTTGTAATTTTCCTATCACAAAATGGCTACAAATTACTATATTGCAGAATATAGTTATTTTAGAATGTAAATATTGTTTTAGACAGATAGGGTTAAATTCTGAGATTGTTTATAACATGCTTTCAAAAGTAATTCTAAATTTAGCATAATACACACTAATTATGACTAATAACAGGATTAGTACAGTGGGTAATGTTGGATGGAAACCAGTGGTTGACAATGAAACAAGACATGGAATATGAAGTGTAGAGAAAAATCAATGCATGATGATCTGTTCTGCGTGATATCCTGCCAACAGATTATACTTATCATGGGTTTGCTTCCTGGAGTGTTTGTGTCAGCCTTGTAATAAAAAGTGTAGATAAAATACATTATTTGAAGGGATTTATGATGCCAATGCAAACCTTTCTTAGAATAATGAGACCAATACCACTTCTTGCTATTTATTTATTTATTTATTTATTTATTTATTTATTTATTTATTTTTGGTTTTTCGAGGTAGTGTCTCACTCTGGTCCAGGCTGACCTGGAATTAACTATGTAGTCTCAGGGTGTATATATTTATTTTTAAAACAATAAATTACTTCTTATTGCTGTGATATCTATTTCCAAAAAAATTAGAATTTGTTACATCCACTTCTGAAGAGCTGTTCCCTATATTGGATCTTAATACATAAGAGAAATAAATCTGACCACAAGACACCTATGGTTAAGGCTACTCGTTTCCCTTCAAATCTTCTTCTCAGAGTTAACATTAAAAACTACTCTTCACATTTTACATAAAAATAATGTACTCTGCATTCCAAAAGAGACAAGAATTGTGAAATTTTTCACCATAAATAAATGACCAATATGTGAGAAGATAAATATGTGTTATTAGATTCAGACATTATGTAATGCATAATTTTTTTGTTGTTGATGTTGTTTTTTGTTTTTTTGAGGTAGGGTTTCACTCTAGCTCAGGCTGACCTGGAATTCACTATGTAGTCTCAGGGTGGCCTCGAACTCATGGCGATCCTCCTACCTCTGCCCCCCGAGTGCTGGGATTAAAGGTGTGCGCCAGCATGCCCAGCCAGGCCCAGTTTTACATATGCTTGTTTAACAGCTCCTGCCATTTCAAGGAAATGGAACTGGTGTCATAATTCAAGCATGTCCATAACCCTGGAGGGAGAGCCTCATCCTCATTTCCTCAGAGGGTTCAGCACTACCCTTTTGTTTTGGTGTCACCCATAGCCTGCCACAGTGGATTCCACTGAGGCTGTATGTGTGTGTATGCGGTTTTCAGCATACTGTAAGATGGAGGTCATAACCTAGGTCACCACATAAGCAAGAGAAGTCAAGCCTCATGTCTGTGCACAAGGAAACAGAGAGCAGCATTTCCAAGAATGTTGTTTCCTGTTGGCTAAATTTGGTCCACCTTGGCAACATTTAGGTTTTTCTTTTATTTTTAGGGTCATTTGATTTATTAGCCAGTCACTCTTAAGAGACAGCTTTGAGTTTGCCAGAGGATCCCAAACAGATGCCTAATTAATGCCATTAGCATAATAAAGTCATAGGGTATGAACTGGAAATGTTGTGAACATTCAAACACAACAGAAATAAAGATAACAACGTGTGACAGTATGTGTCAAGTATATTTCTATATTCAAATAAATGTAACTAAAAGAATTAAATTTAAATGCCTTACAATGAACAAAAGTACTTTTTAATAAAGATAAGTTGAACATTTACTATGAAACATTATGGAATACACTAGAGCTGTAATAAGACATAAGGCAATGAACAGCAATAACTCCACTGCGAAGAGTCCTCAGTGGAAGGGTGAGAGAGAGGTAACATGAGAGGATAACCTGATGGGAATGTGACCAATATGCAGTATGTTCATGCAGTAAAGTTCTCAATTAATACAATAAAATAACAAAGCAAGGTGAACCACAGGCTCTGCTTCTAGAGGCCTTAAAAACGACACAGAAATTGGGCTGGAGAGATGGCTTAGCAGTTAAGGCGCCTGCCTCCTAAGCCTAAGAACCTGGTTCCAATCTCCAGGTCCCACGTTTAGCCAGATGCAAAGTGATACAAGGGTGCAATGCCACACTTGCCCACAAGGGGGCGCATGCATCTGGATTTCATTCGCAGCAGCTGAGAGGCTGCTGGCCCACCCATCTGTCTTCCTCTCCCTATCTCTCTGTGTATTTCTGTGTCTTTCTCCAAAAGTAAAAATAAATATAAAAAAATTTTTTTAAATGACACAGAAAAAGAAAATCTCACAATGAAAACTAAAACTGCTCTCCGTGAGTACATGAGGTAACCCAATCCCCAGGAAGAATTATTGCTGGCGAAATGCCTTGTGAATGTTTGTTGGACTTTGCCAGACAAATCGTACAGATGATAGAACTCCTGCCAAAAAATGAAAGCCTACACTTGAGAGGAAACAAAATATACTTAAGGAAATGAAATCTGTTTCCCATGGTTAAAATGTCATGAGTGAGAAGAAAAGGGAGTCAGACATGTGATTGGAGTTATCTCTGGGTTCAATTCACAAGGGGTCCTGGAAGCCTAGGGCTTGTACTGATCAACTCAGCAAGCCAGCAAAGCTCTTTGAGGGGACCTGGTTATAGTTAAGCTTTATTAATGTAATTATCAACGCCTATCACGGCACTTGTGAATGGGTTTCATTGTGACACTTCCATGTAAGCATGGATCATGCTTTGGTCATACCTTTCCTCCCAACTACAGTCTCATGGCCTCTCCTCTCTTTCTCTCTGCAAAATCCTTACCCTCTAGAAATTTCTTTACTATCCTAGTATTTTCAGGTTGTCCTTTTTTTTTTTTTTTTTTTTTTTTTTTTTTTTAATTCTAGCTTCCATGTATAAAGGAAAACATGTGATTCTTACATTTGCATCTGGTGGATTTCGGTGGTTTATCCATGTTCCTGCAAATGACATGACTTTAGGAGAAATAATATTGTTAGAATACCCATACTATAAAAATCAGTCTATATATTAAATGTGTTCACAATCAAAATAGTAAGAATTAAAAGGGGAAACAAAAACAGGTTTTGTATGAAATGCCTATAAGCCAAGAATTTGTGACAAGGAGGCAGATCACAAGTTTCATGTAAGCCTGGGCTATAGAATTAGATTCTGTCTTAAAGCCAAATAAAGCAAAACAATATAAAATAAAGTCAGGAACAAGGGAAGGATGGATAGATGAAGATAGAGGGAGAAAGGGAGAAACAGTCTGAAAATTCATATGGAAGCGCAAAAGATCTCAAATAGGTAAAGCACTCCAGACCGAAAAGAGGAATGTTGGAGGCATCACAATTCATGATTTTAAAATATACCAGAGGTCCACAGTAACAATAACAACAAAAAGTATGACTCAAAACAGACATATGGACAACTAGAATAGATTCAGGGTCCAGAAATAAACCCACACAGGTCTAGCTATCTAATTCTTGAAAGTACTAAAAGCATATGTCTGAGGAAAGATATTCATTTAAACAAGTGGGTCTTGGAAATTTGAAGATCTATATATGGAAGAATAAAATTCGATCTCTATCTCACACCTGTATAAAATTCATCTGAAAAGGAGTCAAAGATCTCAATGGAAGGCCTGAAACTTTGAAACTAACAAAGAGAGGAAAACAGGAGGAAAACTTCAAGATATTGACACAATCAATGATTTCCTGGGAACACCAATAGCCTAGGAAATGAATGCAAGAATCAATGGCATTGGACATAAAAATGAGAATTTTCATATGGGATTATCACATATTATAAAGTGTTTCATAGAAAAGACAATAATTAACACTTGCTACAGAATAAGAGAAAAATCACTCACTGCCAGGCATTCATCTGACAAAGAACTAAAATCCAGAATATAAAAAGAACTAAAAAAAAATAGCAAAAGCACAAGTAATCCAATCCAAAATTATCTGCACAGACACTTCTCAAAAGAAATAATATAAGTGTTCCATAAATATATGAAAAATATTTAAGACCTTTAGTCATCAAGAGATGTGATCTCATTGCTTTGCATTTCACCCCAGTCCAAATGATTTTTTTTTAAGTACCAAACTATACAAGCAAGGATATAGGGGAAGACAAATGCTTATACAGTGCTGGTGGGAATATAAACTGGTATGGGCCTTGAGGAAATTGGTGTGGAGGTTCTTCAGAATATTAAAAAATAGAACCGTCTTATAATCTAGCTGTATTTCTTTCTGTATATGTGCAGAAAAAAATTAACCTACATAAAGAATATCTCTACACCTATGTTTTTCATGAAACTGTGTATCAGCCAATATGCCATTTTTTACCTATTAAATGCAATTTAATAAAGGTAGGAATCATACTATTTTCACTGATATAATGTACCTACACAAGCACTATTGATTAATAGAGAATTCTCTAGAACTTTAATGCATTAATTGAAAGGGATTCATAGGTTATGAAGGCTAAAGAGAGCCTTGCATACCACCTCAGATTTTTTATTAGTTATGTATATAGGGTATATACAGCCATGATGTACCATCGTTAGCCTTCTCCCTGTCGTCTCCTCATGGGTAATGTGGGTCTTGCCTTATTGGGGTAGACATCTGTTATGAAGGAGAGGCAATGACTCTGTGTACAATGACCCAAGTCATGGCTCTAATGGCTCTAACAATCTTTCCACCCCCTCTTCTGTGAATTTCCCTGAGCCATGTTGGGTTCATTTTAGGTGTATTTCACTGACGAGGTTTTGGGAGTCTCTGTGTCTTTGGATATCTGATTTGGTAGGGTTGAGTGTTCTTTTGTCTATCTCCTTCACCCTTGTGTTGGTACCAGGTTCATCGATAAAGCAGCACTCTTGCCCATTTCCCCTATGACTCTCTGGCTTCAGCAGGTGCCCTGTTGAGGTGTGATGGGCTGATTCTCTCCTCGGGATCTGCTTCCATCTGAAAGAGAGAAGCAGATTCTCCAATGGAGATTGAGGTCAGTGCAAGATACATGGATAACCAATATTATTTTAGAGAGAATTTAATAGGTATAGGCCCTCTTATATCCCACTATTGGTGGGGGCTT
Organism: Orientallactaga sibirica; assembly: GCA_036365145.1. Taxonomy (NCBI): domain Eukaryota; kingdom Metazoa; phylum Chordata; class Mammalia; order Rodentia; family Dipodidae; genus Orientallactaga; species Orientallactaga sibirica. Next base: position 18,992,033 of record JAEOAD010000030.1, on the reverse strand, counting down.
GATATTGGAGAGCAGGCTCATTTTTGTATACGGTTCTGACTTGTTTCCCTGTTCCAGGTATGGGTTCCATTCTGCTGAGCAGTTCCATTAGCCAAATCTAGAGTAGTTGGTAACCCACCATGGCTGTGTGCCACTACTGCATTTATGTAAGCATCACGTCAGGTTGTTTGCTGCTGAGTAGCTTAGACCACGAGTTGCTTAGACAGATGTTGGTCATTTCCCCCCAGGCACTTATGTAGCACCCTCTGGCACTAGACAAGCTAACTGTCTGGGGACTGACTCTCTTCCTGATTCCAGCCAGGTCTCTCCATGTTCCATCTGAACAGCATCAGATGGAACAGATGAAGTTCCATCTTCAGCAGTACGGTCTTACCATTAACCTTTGGTGGGTCATCAAGTACTCTGACAGAAATCTGTCTTCTTTTGGGACACCTTATAGGTCTTACGGATCAACAGCCCGTTGTGGATGTTAACCACATGCTGGTACTAGGAGTTACAGGTCAGTGCCAAGGGAAAAGAAGGAAGAAAAAGTATAGGTAATATGAAAGAGAAGAGAAGAGGGCGTGATAGAGGGAGAAGTAGTAGAAAATTGAGGTTAGTTTTCATCAAACCCTCTCCAGGCCCCTGTGATTCAGGAGTTTTCTCTAAAGCATCTGATGCAGGTTCAACTTCTTAGTATGTCTTTCAGGATAGAGGATTTTATGGTACCATTTCCAGTTGGGTCCAGTTTTTTGTCCCCCCACCCACACTTGCCCTGCCACCCCACCCTCCCTATTGTTCAGTCCTTGAGATGTGTCAGCATCTCAGGAAAATACAAATTAGGAGCCACAGATGAGTGAGACCAGGCGATGCTTATCTTTCTGTGATTGGGTGAGTTCGCTGAGAATGATCTGTTCCAAGTTTGACCATTTTTCTTCAAATTGCTTTGTGTCATTTTTCCTTACTGTTGTGTAGAATTCCATTGTGTAGATATACCACATCTTAGTTATCCATTCATCTAGTGATGGACATCTGAGTTGACAATATACCTTTTAACAAATGAATAGATAAAGTACATGATATATATATATATATATATATATATATTTCCGCCTTAAAGCTTTACATTTTTAAAATGGTTCCCTGACCACCATATGGAAAGTTGATTAGATTGGAGCAGTCAGGCAGCAAGTTGAATTTCTCAAGCCTTGAAAAGGATATGAACAAAACCAGACCAGCTGGGCATGGTGGCATATACCTTTAATCCCAGTACTAGGGAGGCAAAGGTAGGAGGATTGTTGTGAGTTCAAGGCCATCCTAAGATGACAGTGAATTCCAGGTCATCCTGATCTAGAGAGTGAAGCTCTTCCTCAAAAAACAAAACAAAACAAACAAAAAAAATTAGAAGAGATTGAGATTGCACAACTTTTTTCCAAGAAATATTTTATGGGACTTGCCAGCCATTTTCAATTTATCCACTTTTCTTCTTACTATATAGATAAGAATGTAATGACTTAAAAGAAAGACTGAAAGTAGAGATTACATGCAAACTGGTTAACCAGACTTTTTCAGCTCAGTGTGTCATTATATATAGTTGTACACACAAACACATACAGAGTACACAGTTAGCCTTTAGGCATATATTTTTGTAAAGATAAGTAGTAGTAATCCTATTGTTCCAACAATGATATTTTATCTGCACGACAAGGTAGAAACCTGCCTACAACACTAGCTTATGAAGTACTCCAAACATCAAATCAGTTTTATTTCCATCATCTCTGAACCTTCATTCCTTCCAATGAGAAAATTTACTGTTGAAGAAAAAATTCAACACTGAATTATGTCTCTAAGACATTTTTTTCTAGATTATGTAAATGACCAGGAAAGTGTTATGATTTATGGAATGGGTAAATGTGTTAGCTTGGGTTTATGATTCAAATAATAAGTGAAATTCCCATTAGTCAATCTCTTACATATGCACACAAGTGCAGGCATGCACATATATCTACCTATCTTTAAGGGGAATGACCATTTATCTGCAATCTATTGAACACATAATATGCACAAGGCAATGTTTTAAAACTAAACAGTGAAGCTGCTCTCATATTTCTCATAGGAAACAACCCAGAGAACTAAGAAAACAACCAAAAACACCCTTGGTGCACGCAGAGAATTACTGTTAACTCATGTTGCTGAGTGACCCTCTGGAGTGGAGAACTGCACTGACAGCTGAATGTAGCCTGGAGAAAAATACAAAGCCATGATAAGGAGATCATAGATAATCAGAGGACTCCTCACACTATCTTTTTACATTTTTAAATTCATTTTATACCTACTAGTTCTAAAGAGAGCTCCATGGTCTTGTTTTCTCACCCTCTTCCTGGGGTACTGCTTCCTATTACACTGAAAAAAAAAAAAAATACAGGAGAAGGGATTTTCCCTTAAGCTTTTTTGTTGTTGTTGTTGCTAGAACAAAATACCCAAATAAAAACAGATTTCTGGAAGAAAAGGTGTTTAATTTTGCTGCCAGTTTCAGGAGGAAGTTTCATCATGGCAGGCATTTCACCAGAGTCAGAAAAGTGTGTGTGTGTGTGTGTATAAGACAGACAGAGAGAGAGAAGAGAGAGAGAGAGATAGAACAGAAACAGAACAAGATAGGACGTTGAGTTGGGCAATAACACCTCAATGTCAGACTCCTGTGACATTCTTCCTCCAGCAAGACTATGCCTACTGAAGGTTCTACAACCTTCCCAAACAGTGCCACCAATGAAAGATCAAATATTTGAACACATGATCCCATGAGGGCATTTTATATTCAAACCATCAAAATCCACCCTATTATAACCCTCTTCTTCTATCCTTCCTCCTGTTTCTCTGGATGGTGAACTTTCTGTGCAGCTCCTTCCACTTCTTCACTGCATCCTCAGCCTTCTGACTGGTCCTAAGACCAGAGAGATAGGAGAGCAGAGCAGAAGCCTTGTGTCCTCCTTAGTTGCCACCTCTCCTTTGTCAATCCAGTCATCATCATTCCATCCTACCTGAGCACAGCAACTCTGCTTCCTGTCCCATACAGAAATGGCCACGTTCTTTCCAAAGACTACAAAGATCAATGTGATCCAGCCTCAGTATTTTCATGAATTCACCACTGCTCCTCTACCCCCTGTTCTGTCTGCTCCAGCCACACTGGTCCCTTTGCTCATCCTTGGATAACTCATGAGCACACTTCCACCTCAGGGCCTTGCTCTTCTGATTTCACATGCCTTGAACTATCTTCCTCCAGACAGCAAGTATTACTCCTCACATGGTATGTGCTTTGTTCACAAGCTACTCATGATGCTCATTCTCATCACCTGAGTGGCCACTTATTCTCATGTTCCCTACACCCTATGCTACTGACTCACTTACTTGTTATTATCACTTTTACTTTTTTTCTGTACTGTTTGTTATCATTTATATAAATTATTTGCATAATGTGATGATGTATAGTCTGTGTTCCGATATTCCACTAGATTAAATATTTTTCTTTCTTTCTTTCTTTCTTTCTTTCTTTCTTTTTTTTTTTTTTTTTTTTTTTTTTTTTTTTTTTGGTTTTTTCAGCTTTTGGTTTTTCAAGGGTCTCACTCTAGCCCAGGCTGACCTGGAATTCACTATGTAATCTCAGGGTGGCCTCGAACTCATGGCGATCCTCCTACCTTTGCCTCCCAAATGCTGGGATTAAAGGCGTGCACCACCACGCCCGGCCTCAAGTAAATATTTCTTGATAAGGGAATTTTTATTATCATGAGTCCCTTTTTTTTTTTTAACTTTATGGAATGTGGAATAAACTTAACATATAGAGAAGCCCATGAAATGACTACTGATTGGATGGAAGGAACCATATGAATGAACATTTCAGAAAGGAAATAAAACTCATAAACTATCCTACATGTGAGGAAATTTTGTGCTTGAGGAAACCCGAGAAAGCCAATGGAGCTGCAGCACTTTGTAAGGAGGGAGTATGATACAAGGTGCTTCCTCTAATGGCAAAAGCACCAAAAAACTGAGAGTACATTATCCTTGTCCCAAATGCTGCCTGCTGCATCTGCCAGTTTCTTGTGTGAAGCTAGATTGGGCCTCACTGGATTAAATAATGTATGCTCTAGACAACTCAGTTGCAGTACTTTTTAAATGTTATACTTTCTACTGTATAATCATCCTATAGACTCTGCTTGTGACTGCAACAGACCTCAACTCTTGAGAACTACTCTTCCTGTGGTCCTTATTATTTTGAAATATTTTATTTATTTATTCATTTAAGAGTCAGAGAAAGTTGCAGATAAAGGGAGAGAGAGGGGGAGAGAATAAGCCCACTAGGGCTTCTAGCCAATGCAAACAAAGTCTAGATGCATGTGCCATCTTGTGCATCTGGCTTTAGGTGAGTACTGAGGAATCTAACCCTGGGCCTTTAGGCTTTGCAGACAAGTGTCTTAAATGCTGAGCCATCTCTTTAGCACCAGTCCTTATTTCTCTTGCCTGTACCACTCTACTTAGAATGCAGTTTGCAGTCAGTAAATCATCTTCAACTATATAAGAAGCACATTTTTTTTTTGCCCCTCTGAAACTCTGTTTTACAGATTTAGCACTGGGTTTTCCATCATTGTTTCTACCTGGAAAATCAGATTATGTTTTTATAAAGTAAAAGTGAAGATTCCTCTTATAATGGGATTTTAGGGGTTCAGGAAAGTCCTTGAATTCCAAACCCTAGGTTTGTGTCTAATTTTATACAAAGAATTGAATAAAATAAGACTGAGAAGGATAATTATTAAAGTATTGTATTTGCTGGGCGTGGTGGCGCACGCCTTTAATCCCAACACTTGGGAGGCAGAGGTAGGAGGATTGCCGTGAGTTCGAGGCCACCCTGAGACTACATAGTTAATTCCAGGTCAGCCTGGGCTAGAGTGAGACCCTACCTTGCAAAACCAAAAAAAAAAAAAAAAAAAAAAAAGTATTATATTTATTCATGGAAGTACAGAACCAAGGGAAGACACCCATATGGCTTGAGAGCCCACATGGTAGACCTGGAAAAACCATGGAAAGGACAAAAAGAAGCTCAAAGGACTCCTGCCAAGTGGAGAAATATCTCATGTGAAAAGTAATGGCTAGGGACCCAGGGCCAAGTTAAGGAGAAACTCACCAATAGCTGGAGGTTCACTCAAATATATAGAACATATAATTTTCATTCACTGTAATTTATTTTAAATCACTGTAAATGGCTTGAAATTTTATTGTATGGAAAAGTTAACAAGTTAGTCTACCACAGCGTCATGGAGGAAAATAGATATGAGATTAGAAGTCAAAAATAAACCACAGTGTACTACTCAAGGCAAATGTATTTAGTAGTCATGATGACTTCATTTTTCTTATGGTTTACTGAGAACCAGTTACTAGAGTACAACACAGTGGAACCAAATGACATCCATGCCCAACTGAGATGTGCTACATACAGGAGAGGAACCCTAAACTTTAAGACTCCTAATTTTGTAATATGCAGTAAGCAGGCTCTGCCTTTTGTTCCAACAGCACTGGATTTACTATATGAAACAGTAAATGTACCGGACCTGGTTCCAGAAGGAGCCATTGTCCTCATATTCCATGACTATTTTGTAGATGAAGAGAAGTTAATCTTCTTCTCACAAAATATGCAGAAATGAGAGAATCTTTTGAGGAGGTACCTTCTGTTAGTTAACTTCTCATTTCTGGGACAAACACCTAGTCAGAAGCAGCTTATGGAATGGAAAGGGTCTGTTTCAGGCTTACAAATTCCAGGGAAAGCTTCATCATGGCAGAACATGCTGGATCACTTTATTGTATACACACAGGGGAGAGGGTGGGGGACAGCCAGCACTATCAAGTAGGAGCTTACTCTGAACACACACCTATGGCTAGACTCAAGATCCACCCACAGTGACACACCTCTTCCAGCAGGGCTCCACCTGCTAGAGACTAAATAGGAAGCTTAATCCAAATTACCTGAGACTATAGGGCCTTTTGCAAGCAAGTCACCACATTCTGCCTTTGGCCCCCATAGACTCATGATAATCTCACTAGGCAAATTGCATTCAATCCAACTTCAAAGGTCCCACCCATAGTCTTTGCCAACTTTAACACTGTTCAAAGGACAAAAGTCTCATCTGAGATTCAAGACTGTCTTATAGCTGTGATCCCTGTAAAATCAAAATGTATTTCATACTTCTAACACATAATGGCACAAAGTAAGCATTCCCATTGTAAAGAGAAGGCACTGACTAGAGAGAGCATAACTCATTTGCTGCAGGGATGCCCCCAAGCGTGAACATACCCAGCAGCTGAGCAGATACTATTTGGATTTTGCTCACCCAGATCATGAAGGAACTGGGCCTATGTGTGGATGGGACCATGATGAAGACTCCACAGTGAGAGAGATGACAATTACAAAACCCCAGGGGCTCTTCTATTGGAAGCAAGTTGTCCTCAGCAGAGGTTCAAACCTCACAATGCACAACCCACATTCCTCATTGATGAGGATCCCTTTGAAAGTGGGAGGACAGGGAGGAGGACAATGGATCCAATACTATGAATGTAAAATCAGAATAATATAAATAAAAAATATATATTTAAATTTAAAAAAGAAGCAAAGTTATTGCTCACTCAAAACAGATAATAAGGTTTAGACCTCAAATGGACATTATGTGTCAGTTTGCTGAAGAGCTTCTATAGAGGGTATTGTCTTTGTTCTTATCCAAACAATCCTGATTTAAGGATCAGCTGATATAAAAGCTCAGGGAGAGTAATATGATCATTCTGCAATCCTTAAAAAGCCCCAGAAGATGTGAGGCTCTGAGCATTGTGAATACACCACACAGTTTGAAAACACTACTTGGTAAGCAATCTTCTTCATTTTTTTCAGGGTTGCCCAGTAGCTCCAGCTGGAGGAAATGTATGGCAGTATGCTAGAATTCTGACAGACAACATTATTCATACAGGGAAATTTTGGAAATTAAAGAACAGATGCACTTGTGATAAACTCTGACTTACTCACTGGTGCAAATGACAAGTAAACAATTTTTATGCCTCCCTAAGTTTCTCTACCTTCAGCTCTTCTCAGAAAAGGGTTCATTGCCATGGCCACCAAGGAAGTACAATCATGTAAGCTCAGTGTCTACCACGCATCCAGACTTACATACACCCACAGAAGAACACTGAATAGGCCCGTGAGAATCATGTCTGCTTCCTTTTCCTACAGTAAACCTGTCCCAAAGCCCACTGACTGAATAGATGCACATTTTCCTGCCATGGCTCAGCAGAGAACAATGCTCAAGTTGCCCACATTCCCTCTCCCTCCCTTCAAAAACTATAAAGGTTTGATCCCTGTTTATTTTATTTTATTTTTTTTCCAAATTCTCAAACACACTATGGTAGGCAGATAGAACTTTGGATTCCATTTTGAGGACAGGGACACATTAACTCTACTTCTAATTATCTTTTCTTAACCTAACTGAGGCAGAAGAAGAGTGAGAGATTGAGCTGGGTATAGGGTCACATACCTACAATCCCAGGATTTAGAAGTGGAGGCAGAAGGATGGGGGATTCAAGGTCATTCTCAACTGCACAGTGAATTTAAGGCCAGCCTGTACTACATTCTACATAATATCCTGCTCAAGGAAAGAAAATAAGAAAAAATAGCAAGAGATGTGAAAGAAAGAAAGAAAAACAAGCCAATGCTATTAAATTGAGATGGGGCTTCACATTTACCTCAAACCTTGAGCTATTTGATAGCAACTTTGGGGCTGGAGAGATGGCTTAGCAGCTAAGGCGCATGACTATGAAGATTAAGGACCTGGGTTCGATTCTCCAGGTACCACATAAGCCAGATGCACATGGTGGCACATGTGTCTGGAGTTCATTTGCAGTGGCTAGAGGCCCTGGCATGCCCATTATCTCTCTCTCTCTCTCAAATACATAAATAAATAAAAATAAAGTTGGGAGGAAAAAAATTGCAAATATGACAACAACTTTGGCTCAGCCTCATGGACTCTGCCTAGTACGTCTTATTTATACCAGGGAACCTCTAGGCTCACCAGCTAACCATATTCACATTCTCTGGTCAACTTTGCTTGGTGCACACATGAGGCAACTTTTAAACTGTGAGATGGCTGTCATTTTCTGGCTAACACATCTATTCCCTTGCCTTGTTTCAACACAAAGCCTAGATATTTCAGCTATTTTTCTTGTCACCATGATCAAATGCCTTACAGAAACAATTTAAGGAAGAATTATTTAATTTGGCTCATATTTCCAGAAGGTTCAGTTCATGGTTACTCAGCTCCATGTACTTAGGCAGAACATCATGGTGGCCAAAGGGTGTAGAGAACTTTCTTCACGGTAGACAAGAAACAGAGAAAAGGCATGTTAGCATTTGCCTGGTTTTCTTTTTTCTTTTCTTTTTCTTTTTCTCTTTTTTTTCTCAAGATAGAGTCTCTAGCCCTAGCTGACCTGGAATTCACTCTGTAGTCCCAAGCTGGCCTCATACTCACAGTGAACCTCCGACCACTGCCTTCTGAGTGCTGGGATTAAAGACATGCATCATCTTTATTCTGTAGATCCACAGCCCAAGAGATGGTGCCACCAACATTTAGGGTGAGTCTTTAACCCTCTCTGTGAATTCCTTTACACACACACACACACACACACACACACACACACACACACCTTGCCATCTCCTAGATGATTCTAAGTCCATTCATGTTGACAATAAATATCAACTGTCATTCTAGGGAAACCTTGCAGGGAAAGGGTGGGGCTTAGTATGGAATTTATATAGATTTTGCTGGGTTAGTTTTTCTTTATCTGAAGAGTCCCTTTTATCAGCATGTGAGTAAATCACAGTTGTAAGAGTCAGGATCCTTGTCAATGTCTTTTCTATGGTTTTCCCCAGAGTTTAACAATATCAGAGAAAGCCTCCTCAGAGGGAAAAATACTTCTTATAGAATACAGAATCCACTGCAAAACAAAATTAAAATATATATCCAAAAGGTAAACACCTGAGCACTGATTTCAGATGGAGCTATGGCTGATTGACAGACCATAGAAAGGACTGAGATAAGATGCCCCAGCTGTCTCAGTTCTTCATTATAATGCTCCATCCCTCATGTTCCAAGAGAACCAGCCAAAGTTCAATCAATTAGCCTGATACCTTCACATGCCTAGGGTAATATTTACTAAAATTTGCTCCCACAATATTGTTCTGAGCTGGCCAAAGATACTCAAAGAAGTTCCTCTGCGTAGAGGATTGTTAACAATAATGGCATAACCACCTAGAGGTCATTAGAACCTGCTTCCTAGTAGTGTCAGTCTCCTCACACCCCATGAGTTTCATCACATCAGTGGAATGATGAATAACACTTACTTTCCCATCAGTCCTTCCATCTGGTCAACATGCTCCTCATCCATCCCCATGGACTGCCATCACACCTTCACTACAGCCCACAAAGTCAATTCTTATCTTCTTGAAAGACATGCCTTTTTAGCATCCAACCCTCATCATTAAAACTGTCATGGACTGTGAAAGGTCTAAAGTCTTACATCACTTGCAAGCCAATAAATTAGCTTGCTTCAAGTTCATGGGTGTCAGTATGTGACATATGTTTCCAGGTCGCTGATGAAAGACCATTTATCACTTTGGGTAATAGTCATCAACACATCGGCATTTCTGTTCCAATTTCGAACCTGCAGGTATCACAGGGAAACACAGAGAAGATCAGGTGACGGTTCTCCAAAGTAGGTCATACTGCACCAGACCATGGAGCTTTGGAAACCCAAATTTTTGAAGATGGCTTCACCTCCAAGGCTATAAGTGAACTTGTCCTTTGTTAAAATTGGAGACATCATCTCTATGCCCAAGGTTACTTCCTGAATAGATAGTCCAAGACAAAGGGCAAGCAATACATTGCTCAGAGATGTACTGAAATCCAAAAGACCAGTGGCAAATTTGGTCTTGGTAGTTTCCTATGACAACACTTGGAAATCACAGCAGTAGTGCTTTCTCCTGGTCTGAGCGTTCATCAGAGAAGCACTGCTTTCCAACTCCTTATCCCACTTTGGACTCCTCAATCTGTAAGGTGCCTTTTCAGAAATAAGAAAATATAGTGCTAAGTGTTTAAAAATGAGACAATATAAGAACATTAGGACTTGCTAAATTGGGGGCATGATGCTAATATATAAAGTGGTTATAAAAGAGGTCTATGAGAGTACTATTTGAAGGCCACACAAGGAACTGAGAGTGATCCATGTCACTCTCTATCCAGACAGAGGACACAGTAAATAAAAGACCTTAGGGGCTTGAGCTTGTGTGATCTATCTTTCTTTCTTTCTTTCTTTCTTTCTTTCTTTCTTTCTTTCTTTCTTTCTTCCTTCCTTCCTTCCTTTCTTTCTTTTTTTTTTTTTTTTTGTTGAGGTAGGGTCTCACTCAACCTTAGGCTGACCTGGAATTCACTATGTAGTCTCAGGGAAGCCTTGAACTCATGGCAATCCTCCTTCCTCTGTCCCAAGTGCTGGTATTAAAGGTGTGTGCCACCACAGCTGGCTTTGCTTGGTATTTTTGAGCCACCATGATGGGTGGATCAATGAGAACTAAGTCAAAGGTAAGACATCAGTCAAAGAGGAAAGGGAAATTGTGAAGGTCCTGCTAAGCCATAGTAAAGACTTATTCTGCTTTATCCATCATTAGATGAATGGATAACAATGGAATTCTACACAGCAATAAGGAAAAATGACACAAAGCAATTTGAAGAAAAACGGTCAAATTTGGAACAGACCATTGTTAGCGAACTCACCCAATCACAGAAAGATAAGCGTCACATGGTCTCACTCATTTGTGGCTCCTAATTTGTATTTTCCTCAGATGCTGACACACTTAATCAACATCTCGAGGACTGGACAAAAGGGACGGTGGGGTGGGAGGGCAGGGAAAGTGTGGGTGGGGGGACAAAAAACTGGGCCCAAATGGAAATGGTATCATAAAATCCTATATCCTGAAAGACATACTAGAAGGTCGAACCTGCATCAGGTGCTTGGAGAGAACACCTGAATCACTGGGGCCTGGAGAGGGTATGATGAAGACTAACTTCAATCTTCTCCTGTTTCTCTATCACTCCTTCTTCTCTCTCTTCTCTCTTTCTCTTTCATATTACCAGCATGTGGTTTACATCACAATGAGCTGTTGATCAGTGAGACCTGCAAGGTTTCCCAAAAGAAGACAGATTTCTGTCAAAGTACTTGATGACCCACTAAAGATTATTGGTAAGACCCTACTGCTGAAGACACCATATGCTGTTCTGATGGAACATGGAGAGACCTGGATGGAATCAGGAAGAGAGTCAATCTCCAGACAGTTAGCTTGTCTAGTGCCAGAAGGTGCTACATAAGTGCCTGGGGGAAAATGACCAACATCTGTCTAAGCAACTCGTGGTCTAAGCTACTCAGCAGCAAACAACCTGATGTGATGCTCACACAAGTGCAGTAATGGCACACAGCCATGGTGGGTTACCAACTGCTCTAGATTTGGCTAACAGAACTGCTTCAGTGGAATGGAACCCATACCTGGAACAGGGAAACAAGTCAGAACCATATCCAAAAATGAATTGCTCTCCAATATCAAGCTCCCACCAATAGTTGGATACAAGAGGGTGTACACCTCTCTAAATAATAATAACCTCTCTCTAAAATAATAATGGTTATCCATGTATCTTGCACTGACCTCACTCTCCTTTGGAGAATCTGCTTCTCTCTTTCAGATGGATGCAGATCCCGAGGAGAGAATCAGCCCATTGTACCTCAACAGGGCACCAGCTGAAGCCGTAGAATCATAGGGGAAATGAGCAAGAGTGCTGATTTATCAGTGAACCTGGTACCAGCACGAGGGTGAAGGAGATAGACACAAAGAACACTCAACCCCTACCAAGTCAGATATCCAGAGACACAGAGACTCCCCAAACCTCGTCACTGAAATAGACCTAAAATGAACCCAACATGGCTCAGGGAAATTCACGGAAGAGGGGGCAGAAAGATTGTTAGAGACATGAGTTGGGTCATTATACACAGAGTCATTGCCTCTCCCACATAACTGATGGCTATACCCATAAGGCAAGATCCACATTACCCATGGGGGGAGGACAGGGAAAAGGCTAACGATAGTAAAATCATGGCTGAATATATACTATATACATAACTAATGAAATATATTAAAATATAAAAATAATCAATAGACAGTTGTAAGCAAGGAAATGACATGACCAAACTACTCCTTTATAGGCCAATTCTGATTGTTGAGAAGTGATAGGCAAGATAAATGTGAGGATGGGGAACAGAAGAGAAAATATGCCAAAAGATGGCTTAGATGGACAAAGATGTGGTGAAAGCAGAGTAGGTCAAAAGGTAGGTTTCCTGATGGTTTGGATATGAAAAGAGAGTCCTTATGGATGACCTTAAGGTGGTGTTTTCTGAGTGATTGCATGGAAAGAATTTTTATATGAATATGTACTATTCTTAGGATGGTGGCTGTAGCAGACAGCTTCAGGTTTGCTGAGATGAACTTCTTCCAGACCAGGCACAGTTATGGAGGAAGGGATATTTATTGAAGCTTACAGATCCAGGGGAAGTTCCATAATGGCAGAAGAAGCGACCTGCTCTCACAGGGCCAAGCAGAGAGAGAAAAGGCCAACCAGCCACCACAGCACACAGAGCAAAAACTACAGCCAAAAGGTCACACAGCACACTTCAGGAACTCCTGTTAGGCACATTTGCATATCTTTACAATGGAATCTCAAACCCACCATTAACACCTTAAGACCGGCCCCCAGTGACATTGCCTCTAGCAAGGTGATTGCAGATGCAAACTATAACTAATAAAACACTGAATATATTGGGGGACATATATTCAAACTACCACAGTGGCCATAGTAAGGTTGGACTAGGTGAGGACTCAGGAGTCTCATTATGCTGTTTGCACATATGTGTGTTATGTATATTGGTATATTCACCCCCATCAGCCACTGTGAAGTCATGAATATCAAGGCCACTTAGTTTCTGGAAGACAGTATTGTAAGTACTTTCCCCCTTTGTTTATCTCTTACATTCTCTTTGATACCTCTTCTGCAATGGTCCCTGAGCTGCGGAAGGTGTGATAGAGATGACTCCCTTAGTAGCCAAACTGGTTTTGATTGGCTTTGATAGTAAAGACAGGGTCAAACTTAACATGTTGTAGAAAAAAAGCAGATTTTTTAGAAGACACTCTTCCACTCAGGAAAACACACATACACATACACCCTCACACGAAGTTTTGGGGTCTTTAAAACTTGAACGCTAAGCAGATACTTAAGGTCTGCCACTCAGGTGTTCAGAATTTAACCTGTAGGGCCCCAAAATGAAGGAGTGAGGAAGGCACAGGAGAGATAATAGACCAGACAGGGGAAGTCTGCAACAACAATATATGCCAACTTTGCATGGGTGACATCCCCACAAGTGTGCATAGACATCATACTTTTAAACTAAGTGTTTTGGTTTGTCCAAATTTCCTTATTTCTGTGCAAGAGTAAAAAAGAAGATTGAATCAATATAAACATCCACGTTGGATAGTGTGACTATGCACTTTGTAGGATCGACCTGACAGGAGTCTTGACGCACAGAGTAGGTACAGTACATTTCCTGTAAACAATGGTTAGCCCACCAGTGTGTACTCATTACTGCACAGTGGCTAGGGGGTGCTCTGAGCTCATTTCCGGAATCAAGATAAAGAAAATGCACAGCAAACTATAGCCTCCAGGAGACTAATGAAATCGTGACTATAATGAGTCCTTTCAGTCATCAAGTCCAAGATTACCAAAGAGAGGCATTTAGTGAGGACATTGAATCAGCCACATTGTCTCATAACATTGTCTCATTGTCTCATCTCCATTGAATCCGATGCCTGCTGTGTGCCTTGACTTTTCAGGGATACTTTTCTACTGTTTTGCTTAGGTCTTCTAAGTCCTGAGAGCATTTGGAAGCATTGGTGGGGTGGTTTGAGGCAATTAGTGGTATGGAGTTGAGGGTCAATGAATGGGGGGTGCAGTTTAAAGATTGCAAGGATATATGTGGTAAACAGAGTGTGCTTAAAAAGAAGTCATATTTGAATACAGTTTCACAAGTTATATTGTTCAACTCATTGCAACCTGCTTCTATTTTTGTGTATCCTTTTTAAGCAATATCCATGGGAAAATAAAAAGACCATGATTTGTCCTTTTTGTGTCTTGCCTTTCCCATAAAAATGAAACTCAGTAGTGTCTGGACATGGCTGGGTAGATGGAAACAGTATGCATCAGGCAACGTGAGTTAGAAAACTGAGACATGGGCTGTGGGTATAGCTTGTGTGGTGGAGCTCTTACCTGTCCTGTGCTAGACCTTGGTGTTGACTTAAAAGCATTCTAAAACAAACAAACAAATATGTAAATAAATACATACATAAAACCAAACAAAACTCCGAGATAGGTAAAAACATACATCCACAATGAGGATTGTGAGATGCCATGGGAGGCTGAGTGTGATGGTCCATGGAGAGCATATCCCTTCAGGCTCCAGAAGCCTTCAAGAGACTCAGGAGAAATTCCTGATCAAGTCTGGATATGAGCACAGGGAGCCACCAGACATGGATGGAGGAGCTGCCTTCAGTTGGTTCCTCTTTAAGAAGCTGAGTAAACAGGACGTGAAGATTATGGTGAGGGTTTTCAAATGAATGAGAAGACTTCAGGAGTCCTGAAGAAAGATGTTGCAAGAGGAAATTAGATCTGCTTTTAATTCCATAACTATTCCTGTCTGGCCTTTGAGTCTTCCTTTGTGAGCAATCATTCTTGGAGCAGAGGGCACAAAGAGCCCCAAGCAATCATCAGGTAATTAACACTTCTTTCTGTCTTGTCAAAACTCATGGAATTAATAAAGGCTACTTGTCTGTGTTTCTCATAAAAATTCTGTTAATTTTTTGGAAATCCTTCCTAAAGATTGCTTTATGCATAAAAAGAAGAAATAAAAATACTTCCAAAATCTTTTGTTTTGGTTTTGTAGTATTGGGGACTGAACCTTGGATGTTAGCACAAACAAAGCAAATACTTCAACTATAAAACTACATGCTTAGTCCTTGCAAAATCTTAAGATTTTCTTAAGAGGAACATAGTGGGGCACACCTGTAATCCTAGCACTGGGGAGGCTGTGGCAGGAGGATCATAGGTTGGAAGCCATATTAGTGATATGGGATTTTCGGAATTCAGAAAGAACTCCAAATTTTGGACTCATCTTTTTTTTTTTTTAATTTGAAAGCAGAGAGAGAGAGAGACAGAGAAAGAGGAAGAGAGAGAGAAAGAAATACACAGAGAGAGAGATTGAGAGAGAGAGAGAGATTGGGCACGGCAGGACATACTGCCACTACAAGCACTTCATGCATCCAGCTTTATGTGAGCACTGGGGAATCAAACCCGTGTTTGTTAGGCTTTTCAGGAAACCACCTTAACTTCTGAGTCATCTCCCTAACCCAGTCTTGTCTATTTTTAACAAGGAATTGAAATAAGCAGACTGAGAAGGATAAATTATAAAACATTAAATTTATTTATGGGAAGATTATTAATCCAGAGAGGAGGCTGGAATGGGTATGTATGCCCAGTGTGGAAGCAGAACCTGGGAGCCCATTTGGGAAGCTGAGCATGGGAGTTGGGTGTCCAGGAAAATTGAAAAAGAACCAGAACTTAAAGGAGCATGTGTATATGTGTGTGTGTGTCTGTCTCTGTGTGTGTTTGTGTGTGTGTGTTTGAAAACAAGACTTCTTTTCCAGAAAAATTCCCTTTACTGCTATTTTTAATCATTCCCTTCCAGGGAAGGAAAGGAAAGGCAAATGAAAAATGTAACATTGAAATGCCTATGAGTTAGTAAATTTAGTATTATTATTACTTTATTTAGACACATTCAAAGCAGTTTAAACCACCATAACATCTGTTGTAATAAAATAACTTCATACACCTAAATACAAATATAAAAATCTATAATTTGTTTCAACTTTCATTATGATTCTACAATCAAACTATTTGTAAACAACAAAATGTCATAGTAATCAATGAAAACTAAAGAATTTGATATGAAAATATTATGGCACACACATATATGTATATGTATATATAATTTTATATAAGGTTGAAAGTGAGCATAAATGTTCAGTAGCATAAAATGTTATATAGATAGGCTTAAAATTTTTTATACCAGAAGAGTTGTAAAATCTTCTACTTGCACTAGTTTTGAGCATGCTGTGAAAATATTAGTCTACATGTGTTAGCAATTAGGGATATTTGTTCTCTGATCTACATTAGAAAAGATGTAATTGTATAGCAACTGACTATCAGCTTTAGTACAAATTTCTACCAGATAAAATGTGTTCACTGAGGAATTTAATGATATTTGCACAGATTTTTGTTACAAATCTGGCTCATTATTATTATATCACTGGATTTTACTTTAAAACATTTAATATATAAAAGTACATGATCATTTTTAAATTTTTTAAAATTTATTTTAATTTTACATTACATTCATATTGGTGCTTCCAGTAACCTCTTCCCTGTTCTCCCCCCTCCAAAGGGACCCTCCTCATTGGGGAATGTGGGTCGTGCATTATGGGGGTAGCCAACAGTTATGGGGGAGAGGCAATGTCTCTGTGCATAATGACCCAACTTGTGGCTCTAACACTTTTTCTGCCCCCTCTTCCATGAATTTCCCTGAGCCACTTTGGGATCATTTCAGTTCTACTTCAGTGATGCAGTCTTGGGAACTTCTGTGTCTCTGGATACCTGCCTTAGTAGGAGTTCAGTGTTCTCTGTGTTTATCTCCTTCAGCCTTGTTCTGGTGTCAGGTTCACAAAGAAAGCTGCACTCTTGCCCATTTCCCCCCTTACTCTATGCTTTCACCTGGGGCCCTAGTGAAGTGCTATAGACTGATCCTCCCTTCATGTTTGGCATCCATCTGAAAAAGAGAAGCAAAATCTCCAATGGAGAGAGAGGTCAGCACTAGATAGGTGGGATGGCCATTGTTATTTTATATAGAAGTTTATATGCCTAGGCCTTCTTCTAGCCCACAATTGGTAGGAGCTTGATATTGGAGAATGGGCTCATTTTTTGGACATGGTTTTGACTTGTTTCCCAGTTCCAGCTATGAGTTCCATTCCACTGAGTAGATCTGTTAGCCAAATCAAGAGCAGTTGATTACCCACCATGGCTGTGTGCCACTATTGAACTTGTTTGAGCATCACATCAGGGTGTTTGCTGCTGAGTAGCTTAGACCACAAGTTGTTTGGACAGAAGTTGGTCATTTTCCTGCAGTTGTTCGTGTAGCACCCTCTGGCACTAGACAAGCTAGCTGTCTGGGGACTGACCCTCTCCCAGATTCCAGTAAGGTCACTCCATGTTCCATCCCAACAGCATATGGTGTCTTTGGCAGTAGGGTTTTACCATTAACCTTTGGTGGGTCATCAAGAACTCTAACAGAAATCTCTCTTCTTTTGGGAAAGCTTGTAGGTCTAATATCAACAGGTCATTGAAAGTTAACCACATGCTGGTACTGGGAGTCACAAGTCAGTGCCAAGGAAGATGAAGGAAGAAAAAGATAGGTTATATAAAAGAGAAATAGAGCATAGAGAGGAGAGAGAGAGAGAGAGAGGGAGAGAGAGAGAGAGGAAAATATTATGGTTAGTTTTCATGATGTCCTCGCCAGGTCCCTGTGGTTCAGGTGTTCCCACTACAGGCCTGCTGAAGGATCAATGTTTTATCCTGTTGTTCAGAGTATAGGATTATATGGCACCATTTCCATTTGGGTCCCTATTTGTGTCCCCCCACCCTGACCCTCCCTCCTACCTTTATGCTCCCTCCCATCCCACCTTCCCTATTGTCTTATCCTCCGGGTACTTATTAGGTATGACAGCAACTCAGGTGGATTCAGGTTAGGAGCCACAGATGAATGAGACCATGAGACGATTATATTTCTGTGATTGGGTGAGCTCACTGAGAATGATCTGTTCCATGTTCAACCATTTTTCTTTAAATTTCATTGTTTCATTTTTCCTTACTGTAGAATTTCATAGTGTAGATATACCACATCTTTGTTATCCATTCATCTAATGATGGACATCTGGGTTGATTCCAGCTCTTAGCTATTATGAATTGAGCAACTATAAACATGGTTGAGCAAATCGTTCTGATCTGAGGCTTGGAGCTTTTAAGGTAAATGCTCAGTATGGGAATAACTGGATCCATTGGTAGGTCTATAGTCATCCTTTTCAGGAGTCTCCATATAGCTTTCCATAATGGTTGTACCATTTTATATTCCCACCCACAATGAAAATGTGTTCCTATTTCTCCACAGCCTCCCCAGCATTTGTTTTTATTAGTTTCTTTAATGTTAGCCATCCTTACTGGGGTAAGGTGCAATCTCATAGTTGTTTTAATTTGCATTTCCCTGATGATTAGGGATGCTGAACATTTTCTTAAGTGTGTGTTTGCCATTTGTATTTCTTCCTCAGAGAACTCCCTGTGCAGTTTTCTGCCCCATTTTGTGAGTGGGTTGTTTGATGATTTATTGTTTTGGTTTTGGAGTTCTTTGTAAATTCTAGAAATTAGGCCTCTGTCAGTTGTATAGCTGACAAAAATTTTCTCCCATTCTGTGGGTAATCTGTTGGCTTTGGTTATTGTATATTTGTCTGTGAAAAACTTTTCAGCTTCATGAGATCCCAATGGTTCAGTAATTGTTTAATTTCCTGAGCTGCTGGGGTTTTGTTCAGGAAGTTTTTTCCCACTCCTGTCATGGAAGGTTATTCTTATTTTTTTCTTCCAGTAGTAGCAGAGTTTCTGGTTTTATATTGAGGTCTTTGATCCATTTGGACTTGATTTTTGTGCATGATGAGATGTATGGATTGAGTTTCATTTTCCTACATATGGTTATCCAGTTTGTCTAGCACCATTTGTTGAAGATGCTATCTCCAAAAAGAAGAGTCCAGGACCAGATGGATTTTCAGCTGAATTCTATCAAACCTTCATGGAAGAACTGAAACCAATTTTTCTCAAACTGTACCACACAATCAGAGAACAGAGAAAGATCCCCAACACCTTCTATAAAGCTAACATCACCCTAATTCCAAAACCAGGCAGAGATGCCACAAGAAAAGAAAATTATAGGACAATTTACCTGATGAACATAAATGCAAAGATCCTGAAAAAAAAATCCTTGCAAACCGAATTCAATAGTATATCAAAAGCATTATCCACCTTGATCAAGTAGGCTTCATCCCAGGAACACAGGGATGGTTCAACATACAGAAATATGTCCATGTAATACACCACATAAACAAGCTGAAACACAAAAACCACATGATAATTTTGATAGATGCAGAAAAGGCCTTTGACAAAATACAACATCACTTCATGATCAAAACATTGGAGAAGATAGGCATGGAAGGTTTATATCTCAACATAATAAAGGCTATATATAAAGCTCCTAAAGCCCAAACAATACATAATGGCAAGAGACTGAAGGAATTCCCATTGAGATCAGGAACAAGACAGGGTGTCCACTCTCTCCTCGGCTCTTCAACATATTACTAGAAATATTAGCTTAAGCAATAAGACAGGAGAAACAAATCAAAGGGATACAAATTGGAAAGGAAGAAGTTAAGTTAGCCCTACTTGCAGATGACATGATTCTATACATAAGTGACCCAAGAACCTCCATCTCAAAACTCCTAAAGATGATTAACTCCTTCAACAAATTAGCAGGATACAAGGTTAATGCACAAAAATCAGTAGCCTTTCTATATGCAAAAGACAAAGATACAGAAAAAGAAATAAGCAACATTGTCCCATTTTCAATAGCAACAAAAATATAAAATACCTTGGAATAACATTAACCAAGAAAGTGAAAGACCTATATAAGGAAAACCTAAAAACACTCAAGAAAGAAATTGAGGAGGAACTGCAAAAATGGAAAGACCTCCCATGCTCCTGGATAGGCAGAATTAACATTGGGAAAATGGCAATCTTACCAAAAGCATTATATAGATTTAATGCAATACCAATAAAAATCCCAACTTCTTTCTTCACAGAGATAGAAAAAATTATCTCAGAATTCATATGGAATGGCAGAAGGCTTTGGATATCCAAGTATATCCTCAGCAAAAGAAACTCCTCTGGAGGCATCACCATACCTGATCTAAAGGTATACTAAAATGCTATAGTAATAAAATCAACATGGTACTGGCATAAAAACAGGATTATAGACCAATGGAACAGAATAGAGTACCCAGATTTTGGGTCAAGTAACTACAGCTACTTGATATTTGACAAAGGCCCCAACAATGTAGACTGGAAAAAAAAAAAAACATTTTTTAAAAGATATTACATCCTGAGCGTTTGGTGATAAAATGGATAATTTACTCATATATTTCACCCTTTGTTGTGTCCCTTTACATTATATCACCATCCTTAAGAGAATTTTTTAAAACTTTTTTTTTTGAGGCAATCCCAACAGACTGGCCTCTTGGCAAGAGAACAACAGTAAGAGAATTACTGTGCCAGAGCCTCCAGCCACCTTAATTGAACTCCAGATGCTTGTGCCACCTTGTGCACATGTGTGACCTTTTATGCTTGCATCATCTTGTGCATCTGAAGTACATGGGACCTGGAGAGTTGAACATGGGTCCTTAGGCTTTGCAGGCAAGTGCCTTAACCAGTAAGCCATCTTTCTAGTCCAAGATAATTTTTATATTGGACAAAGAAAAACTACAGTGGTAGAAATATTCTCTATGTTCCTTTTGTTGGCCATTTCTGACCCAGGCCTTTGATGTAATCACATTATATAAAATTATTCTTTTTAATACCTTTTCTGTTCTCAGTCCTTCCATTGTTACTTTTTTTTTTATTTTGCAGAGAGACACAGAGAGAGACAGAGAGAGAGAGAGAGGGAGAGGAAGACAGATAGAGATGGGTGCGCCAGCAGCCTCTCAGCTGCTGAGAACGAAATCCAGATGCGTGCGCCCCCTTGTGGTCAAGTGCGGCATTGCGCCCTTGCGTCACTTTGCATCTGGCTAAAGGTGGGACCTGAAGATTGGAACTGGCATTCTTAGGCTTAGGAGGCAGGTACCTTAACCACTAAGCCATCTCTCCAGCCCCATTGTTACTTCTTTCATGACCCTAAGAACGTGGCAAACAGAAGCAAACCATGTATAAGTCTTTCACGCTACCCAGAGGTTATGACACAGAGATGCAGTTGGTTTTTTGATTACTGACTTCTCCATTCTTGACATTTCAGGCTCAGGTGGGGGTTGGCTTTGGCACTGGCTAGTTGCTGCTCTCGAGAACTCTGCCTGCTTTCTCAGTTTGTTTCCAGGGCTGCTAGCTATGCTTCCATTCATGCTGATCTTCTTCAGTACAGAGCAAGTTGTCTTTTTGAAGGATATGATCTTTTCCCATTAGTCCAGCATAGTGGTGCACACCTTTGATCCCTGCACTCTGAACTCAGAGTTAGGAGGATTACTGTGAGTTTGAGTCCAAAATGGTGTTACAGAGTAAGTTCCAGGTCAGTCTGGGATAGAATGAGACCTCTACCTTAATACCCACCCCCCCCCAAAAAAAACCCGAGGTCTTTTCCATAGATTATAGAGAAATTAAATATAAAGAAAATAAAAATGTGGTCATATGTAAATATGTACTATATATTTTATATAATACATACTATATTGTTGAATAGTGTTCAATATTTGTTTATATTTGGCCATACAGGACTTTACCTAGCCTTAGGTAAACATTGTACCCTGTACTTTTCCTAATGGTTATTTAAAAAATCATTAGAGTTTGCTTAATGGTTAAGGACCCAGGTATGATTCTCTAGTACCCACATAAAGCCAGTGGCACATGCATTTGGAGTTTGTTTGCAGCAGCCAGAGGCCTTGGAGCACCCATTCTTTCTCTTTCTCTGTCTCTCTTCTCCCTATCTCTGCTTTCAAATAAATTCTTACAACTTACCCATCTCTGTGTCTGTTTTTCAATTATTTGATAACATGTACAAAGACCCAAAATTGGGATTCATGAGTCTGAGGATCCCCTGCATCTTTATGGAGACCATCTATGTCCTCCACTACCTCAGGGGAGATGATCATGGATTCTCAGTGCAGGGGAAAGGCAGAGGGGAATGCTGTTTCAGTGGAGAAACAGAAGAAATACTGACTATGAGAACTGGAAACTTAAGCACTGGTACTTCTTTTTTGGGAGGTTTTTGTAGAAATCAGAGAAACAGGTTGAAGCTATTTTAACAAAGAAATAAATTAGGCAAGAAAGGTAGAGAACTGTGCTGGAGAGATGGTTCAGCAGTTAAGTGCAAACATGAAAGCCTCAGAGGACTGGACACCACCCCAGTTCAAATCTTCAGAACCCACATAAGTAGTTGGGTATAGCCACACATGTCTGCAACCCTAGTTCTGTGGGGAGCTGAGACAGAAGAATCACCAGGACTCTGAATGGCAAGCTTTGGCATCAGTAAGATGCTCTACTTCAAGGAAAAACAAGAGGGTAAGTGACAGAGGCAGTCTGGCCATACCAGCCAGGGTCCTGGGAGTGCTGTATCAGTACATACACATGCACTTACCTCCAAACCCACATCACACACACTATCCCACATACACAAATAGGAAAATAAGAAAAGTGTATAATTGGAAAAGCAATGTGACTGAGCCAGGGAAAGGCAAAGTAGCTTGTGGCAGTGCAAACGGTCATTGTAGTAGCACTACAGAAGGAAGGCAGAAGTGAATGCAGGGGCTGTGTCAAGGGGTTGATGCACTGGTGTGGATGTGTTTAGAAGTTCTGCTTGGATTGCTCCTACTTTTTTTTCAATTTTTTTTTGGAGAGAGACACAGAGACAGAGAGAGAGAGAGAGAGGGAGGGAGGGAGAGGGAGACAGATAGAGATGGGCTCGCCAGCAGCCTCTCAGCTGCTGTGAACGAAATCCAGATGCTTGTGCCCCCTTGTGGTCAAGTGCGGCATTGCACCCTTGCGTCACTTTGCATCTGGCTAAACGTGGGACCTGGAGATTGGAACCGGCTTCTTAGGCTTAGCAGGCAGGCACCTTAACTGCTAAGCCATCTCTCCAGCCCTGCTCCTACTTTTTTGATAAACAGGAAGCAAGATGTTAGCCACAGAGTAAGTTGAAGATGTGCTGGAGGTTTGAGGACTGAGAAGTCATAAGAAAACCTTCTATAAGTATGAGCAGACTTGGAAATTGTGGCACTATTATCTTGTAGCATTTAGGATCCACTGTTTAGATTAGTTGTTTTAGGGAGGATAACTTCAGTAAACAATTCCTAAATCTCAGATGTAACATAGATAAAGACATTTTGTCCTCCTCTTCCATGTTACATTTCACAGGGACTTTAGGGAGCTGGTTGTGGAGAGGGTACTCTTGCATGCATAGTGTCCAACCACATGCTCTCACCCCCCACTCCCTACTCCCCAACTTCAATAATTCTGTCCATTAAGTTTATTTTTAATAGATTCGTTAGAGGAAAAGGGAATAGAACATGGAGAACTACACAAATTTTTAGAAGTAAGGTCTGGAGGTAGCCCAGATCACTTCTTCCCTCATTTCTCTGACCAGTCAGTCTCACTGGGGACTTGATTCCGCTGTCAAGGAGAGCTGGCAATATAGTGTTGTGTATTCACGGAGAATTTGGTCTGACCACCTGGCTTGGTTTTCAGAAGCAGAACAAAGGAGCCAGTGGAAGCAAGGAAGTAGAGGTGTGAGCAACCAGGTAGATATCATAGTTGAATTCCATTTGGAGAAAGGAAGAGGGGAATGGGTTGAAAGAAGAAGTGGCATGATCAATGGACTATTGTTTCAAGCATATATTTCTTAGATAATGTAGTGAAGGTTAAAAGAGATTCCTAGGATAAATTATATTTTCAGGTTCCATTGAGGACTGTCACGTTTGTTTGAGTAGTAGAAAATTCCTGCCTCAAATAGCCAAGCCAGTTCTCCAGTCACTGATTTCTACCAGTTTTTTAAAAAAAAAAAATCCAGTAATAGGTATTTGAAGAACAGAGACTTTTATGCTCTTTGATGATGACACATCAAAATATTTTATTAATGTTTTCCCCTTTCTTCATTGACTAAATTTGCATTCCTTTAATTCACCAAATAAATAGTACACAAGATGCAAAACTACTTTTATCTGTTTTCTTATCAAAGTTTAGGGGACGTCTAATAGATGAAAACTTTCAATTTTATTGCCAGCAGGGATTAAAAGATATCTTAAATTGACACATATCTGGTGCCATGAATACAAAGTGTATGCAAAGCTTTACACAAGTAAGTTCACAATGAAAAGCTAGTTCACCAGATAGAACATTGTAGACTAACAGGGCTAAAAGAATCTCAAACATCAAACATTTAGGCCATGCCACAAAAAATAAAAGTCCACAGACTTTCTTATTTGTTCTATTTCTTTGGGAATCAATGTTTGATTGAGTGAGAATGTACACTAGGGACTGTAGAGATGAAGTAGATATTAAGGCATTTGCCTGAAAAGCCTGAGGATCCAGGTTCAATTCCCCAGCACCTATGTAAGCCAGACACACAAGGTGGCAGATGTGTCTCAAGCTCATTTGAAGTATCTAGAGGCCTTACCATGCTCTCTCTCTCTCTCTCTCTCTCTCTCTCTCTCTCCATATATATATGCATCTTTCTATCTCTCCCTCTCAAGTAAATAAATAAATTACACATATATTGTCCCTCTGTGCCATTAATAGTACTGGTGATGTTGCATTCATATAGCAACAATGAAGATATCACTTCTTTCTCCAGATGAGCTGCTGAGAAGATCTTGAGAGTTCAGGTGATAATAGTAACTGTCTTACTGCCATTTTGCTGGAAGTAATGTGAAGATTCTATAACTTTAAAAATATTTTATAGTAAAATTACCATAAAATGTATGAATGTAAGTGATGCTGAGAAACATAATTTTTACTCCTAGACAGGATAAATTCTTTCAGCAAAGTATAAGGATGTAAAATCAAGAGAAAGAAGTTAAGCAAGTAGTCTCACAATAGCCACAAAAAATAAATATCATAAATATCTTGGAATGCCTCTAACTAAGGATATGAAAGACATATGCAGTTAAAGAGAAAAAAAGAAGAAAAACTAAAGGCAGATATGAGAATATGGAATGACCTATGCTCATGGATCAGAAGAACTGACATCATATGAATGACCATCCTACCAAAAGCAATATACAGATTAAATGTAATTCCAATCATAATTCTAGTAGGATTTTTCACAGAGTTAGAAAACATTGTCTCAAAATTTATATAGAAGTAGAAATGGCCTTGGATAGCCAAAAATATCTCAGTAAAGAGAATAACTCTGGTGGCATCACCATACCAGTTTGAGGCCAATTACCCAGTACCCATGTAAGCCAGATGCACAAGATGGTGCATGTATCTGGAATTCATTTGCAGTGGCTGGAGGCCCTGGTGCACTCATGATCTCTCTCTCTGTTGCTCTCAAGTAAGTGAATAAAAATAAACAAAACTTCTTTTTAAAAAGTCTCTGCCAGGCATGGTGGTTCACACCTTTAAAAAAAAAAAGAGAGAGAGAATATAAAAGGATAAGATGAGGGAATGGAACCAACATGTGATTTGTTCATATAGTAAAGTTCATAATTAATAAAATAAAAGGAAAAAGAAATGTAATTTTCCATAGTTTAGACTATGAAACATAGGGGTAAATGAAATTACTATAACAATACATTTTAGAGTATTTTAATATATGAATATATTATTTGATAATGTTCTCCTCTTATTGCTTTCTTTTCTTCTCCCTCCTGAACCCCATTTCCACTGAGTCTATTCCTCCTCCTGTTTTGATGTCTCATCCTTTGTGGCCTCCTCTATCCTCTCTGACAATTGTTGATGAGCTCCATATTGTGGGAGGTATTGTGGGGATGAAAACCTCTACTGTGACATCATGATGCACCAGCCGGCTTATACCCAGAACAGAGTGCCCTAACACACTACATCCTACCTCATGGCCCTTATCTTCTTTCTGTACACTCTTCTACAGTGTTCTCTGAGCAATGGAGGGTGTGAAAGACCTGTTTCATTTAGTGCCTAGGTCTCAATGGGCCCTTATTTTCAGCACTTAGTTGAATTTTTAGTCTCCTCATTATCTACCATCAACTATCTCTATGAAGAAGCTTCTCTGCCTAGCAATAAGAACAGCACTAATTTTCTTTCCACCACCTCCTCTGCAAAGATCCCGGTGACTTTGCAGGTTATAGGGATCTATGTCCAGTGTCAGACAATGGACTTTCCTTTTTTGTTTTGTTTTGTTTTTGAGGTAGGCTCGTGCTATAGCCAAGGCTGACCTGGAATTCACTATGTACTATCAGGGTGGCCTCAAACTTGTGGCAATCCTCCTACCCCTGCCTCCTGAGTGCTGGGGTTTGGACTTTCTCTTCTTTTTGTCACCTTGGTGCATCTTGGGACTCTCCAGGATTCACTATCATCTGCAAAAAACGTTTCTCTAACCCAAAGTGAGAACATCCATAATCTATGACTATAAATTTAATAATATTCAGGGCAATTTGATGGGCACAAAAAAAAAAAGTGGAAACTTCCCTCACTGTAATTTATGACCTTCCCAGCCATTGGCTTTTAACATAGTTGTCCATACCGAGCATGCATTTCTTCCCCCAAATGGAGCCAACTTCAAATGCAAATGGGGAGCAGTTAGTTACCACCATGACTGACCTGTCACTATTGTCCAAGTGGGCACATTTTGACTGGCTGGCCCACGGCATAGGTTGCAGGATCCAGTGTTGGTTTATGCTATTGATGACATTTCTCCACCAGCAGCTTGTATAATACTTTCCAGGACTGTGACAGCCACCCAGCAGGGAGGAAGCTCCAGCGTGTCATCTCAGTGTCCTATAACTGACGCATGTGATGTCCTTAGAAATAGAGTCTAACCTTGTAGTTCTGATGGGCAACCAAGAAGATTTACAATAGCCTGGATTGTTTTAGGTAGGCTCATGGGTCTCCCTGATCAAAGACTCACTGGGTATGGAGTGACAGACCTATTCTATTGAAATTTACCCTTAACAACCTAAGACACTCACTCAGTGATCTTTTTCTTTATTGAGCACCTAGCATTCGTACATCCCTAGTATAAATCAAAGTAGCGTAGTGTGTCTGATGTGAGAGTTATTTTTAAACCATTTGATATTATTCACCAACAATTCAATTTTAGTATTCTCAAAGTATGTTGGGACAATTATTTGTGGCAATTCAATGAAGGATAGAAGAGCATAGACATTGGAGCCAGTCAGCCTGGGTCTAAAATCTATCTTTGCTAGCAATAGCTTTGTGACATTGAGCAAGTTACTTACTTAGTCTCTATGTTTCTGTGTTCTCACAATAAAAATGTCTACTGTTGGGAAATTGTGAGGCATAAGTGAACTAACACTGCACAAGTAGGCTTTCATGTTACAGCAGCTTTATATGTGAAGATTACATACATTTGATCTGTACTTTTGGGAGTTCACTTAAAGATGTTATACATTATTGATATGAAGGGGTGGCAGTTTGATAATATATAGCTTAAATATTTTCTTTTTAGCTTCTTCTGTGCAATACATTGCCAATAAATATATATTAATTAAAAATTAGTTGACTTTCTTTCTGGGGATTTTGATGCTTAAGGATTTTGAATGGTTTGACTTAGCTTGCATTTATAAATATTTACTTGTTCAGGAGTCATGTGAAAATCATACACTTGTGGTTAACAGAAATATCAATGTAATATAAGTATTTTTTGTTTGTTTGGTTCACTTATCCAATTTTTTTCTCTCAGGCAAACAAAGATTCCATATGACCTTGGACTTAGATTAATTAATATTAAAAATTTAAAGTGTGGAAATCTTGTAACATAACTAATTCTATAAGAGTATTGGTGTTGGCTAGAATTTCTGTACATTTTAAGTACTGACTAATTACTTAGCAGCCAAGTAGGCTGTGTGCACAGTATGAAAGAAATCCAAGATGTGTTGATTGTAATAAATTACTGTCTAGTAGGAAAATGCATGAAATAAGTTGTACAGAAAATTAAGTTCTACTGTAAAGAACTATTGCTATACATAATGAGACAACATGGCATATTTAAGTGTATTAATTTAAGTATAAATTTAGTCAATGCTCAGTACATGGAAGCTTTGAAGGACAGTGGTTGTGAGCACTTACAAACGGGATTACAGAGGACGTCAAGCAGAAGGATTCACAGAATATTAACAGAGAAGATAAGAAAGAAGTCTTATTGGGAACTATTCAGGGGTAAATCCATAGACAAAAACATGGAGAGGCCTTGAAAGGATGAGAAGAAAGTGAGGAAGAAGGTAGTATCCTGAATCAGATGGAGTTTTTGAGGGAAATAATTAGTATTAACAATAGAGTTGAAATTTAGAGACACCCAAGAGACAGAAAGAGCTTTTATTGAATACAGTAGACTACTAAAACTAGTGTTGGAGAATAGGGACTTGCAGAGAGCAACACCAAGATCAACATATAAAAGAAAGTAGTGGCAGTGGAAAACCAGAAACCTTCCCAATGCTGGCTACATGTAAAACAAGAGAACATGCAAAAGAAAAGCCTGCAATCTGAACATACAGGAGAGGTGAGTGCCGTGTAAATGACCTGTAAAAAATCATGAGAATAGAGCCCTAGCACTTTTGAGTGGTTGCCCTTTCTCAGCTCACAAGCCCACTTCTATTCTCAAGTGCCTTTTTCTTCCTTTCACTGTCTCTATTTCTATTACCTCTATTACCTCACTATGTGTCTGGTACACTTTTTTGCCCTGGGACACAAGAACTAGGAAACTTCTGTGGGAGACCCTGGCACTGAGAGCTGCAACTATAATACTATTGCAAATTCTTTAATGGTCCAGTGATATGTTAAAGCTCAGAGCAACAGAAATGCATAGGAGAAACTTAGGCAAAGAAAGGAGGGTCTAGGGCTGGAGAGATGGCTTAGCGGTTAAGGCCCCTGCCTGCTAAGCCTAAGAACCCGGTTCCAATCTCCAGGTCCCACGTTTAGCCAGATGCAAAGTGACACAAGGGCACAATGCCACACTTGCCACACATCTGGATTTTGTTCGCAGCAGCTGAGAGACTGCTGGCATGCCCATTCTCTATCTGTCTCACTCTTCCTCTCTGTCTCTCTCTGTGTCTCTCTCCAACAATAAATAAAATAATAAAAAAAGAAAGGAGGGTCTAAAGAAGATCAATTAAAAATTGGAATGAAACAATCTGCTGGTGAACTTTTCAGGTTAATATTTTCTTACTCCCTGGAAAAACATTAGACAGAATTTTGCATTTCTGGTGTTCAGTAAATTTCATCTTTTATGACATTCTTTCTTTAGTTCAACTCTCTCGATTCAGATAAATTATACCCCATTCCCTTATTAAGGAACTTGAAGATAGTATTACTAAATGTTGTCTAAAGGTGAGCACTACAAATTACAGATTAGATAACTTGGCATTGTTTCCACAGAAAATTCTAGACTAAGTTATCCTATAGAGTACTTACTGTGGAAGAAGTGCTCTTTAAAGTGCCAACATGGGCTCATAAATAGAAAGGCAGGGAACAAACCTAATTGCTTCTTTTTTGGCAGGGTTGTCAAAAGAAGGAAGAAGAGATACTAGATATATTGAATTCTAATTTCACTTGGGCAATTTACTCAATGTATCTGGAGAGCTTTAAACATGAATGGTACTAAGAATGAGTGACTGTAGTCCCCAAATTAGCAGCTGTCAACAAATGCAACCTAGAGGTAGTTCTAGAAGTATCTATAAGACTCAGTCTTTGGCTTTGCCATGGGTAAAGATTCCTAAATTACCTTAACAGGTTTAGATAATGGAGAGAACTAAAGATGAGTTTCAAGAGGAATAAGTGGGAATCTCATTCTCTGATTTGAACCATTCCTTGCACAAACTGAGAAAACACTTAGTCATTGAAGAAATCATGGAAGGGATCATGTATGTATTATAACTCTGATAACAAACTGATTTAACAACTGATCAATATAAGCTCTGTTACACATTACTATGTCTAACAGTGAAAATTCAGACAATCAATCAGGGAGAAAGATTATACTATAGAACCAAAAAGTTTTTCCATGCAACCTATCATGAGGAAATACCGGGGAGGAGCAGAAGAGCTTTCTCTTATATCCCAGGGTTTTGTGGAATTGTCTGCTCAACATATTTGGAGACTTAATTTATATGCTCATTTCCTTCAAACATGCACTTCCTTCAGCACAAGCTTTTAGGACAAGGCTCTTATCTTCGCTCCTTGAAGGCAACTTTTTCACACACCCAATTTTGAGCTTCCCCCACAACTAAGAGCTTTCATAGGGAGATGGCATGTTTTGGCACTCATCATGTACTTTAGTGTCCTTAAAATATATGATGTAAGGATCTGAAAGTCACCCTGAAGACTGAGCTCATGGCTACAGTAGAATGGAGTTTCATAATGCCCAGCAACACCATGCTCTTTCTGATGGCACTACACATAATAGGGAAAGAATAAGTTATTTATGTGTATTTTGGCTGCTACAACATGCCCTTCTCTTTTATTTTGTTGGAGAATAAAACATAAGAGGCCATCACAGAATTTTAAGTTGTTGATTAGTAATTTGGAACTTGAGGTTATAAGTTCAGCATTGATTATCATATAATTGTATCACTGCTTCAAAGGGATTGGTGGTCATTGTAGACTTCTATTTGAAGGCATCTGAGCATTTCTCTTTCTTAAACATTTTGTCATTTGGAACCATTAGTGGAATCAGCACAACTATGAAACTATTAATCCATATTTAGGTTACTCATTGTCTGGTGGCTATCCTGCAACTCTCCCCACACTGTCAAACATCTATACAACTGGAGGAGAAAGCAAGGCTTGAAATGTATACTATCAAAAGGTAACAATATGGTAATATTAAGCAAACACATAAATGGTAAAAGAGCAAACACAGATACTATGAGCAGAAAATCTATTTATTTTATGTTCATGATGTCTTATAGGTAATTTATCAATATTTGCTGAGGCCTGTCCATATAGTAAAACATTATATTAAATGTAGCTGAATATAAATGCACAACTTATAAATGCAAACCTTTTAAAAAATAAAAATTATAAAAAATATGTCTGTATCTATGCCATCATTTTTTAGACTGTTGGCATTTGTGATACTACATAAATCCTAAGTATTTCACTTGGATATGCTATTGTATGTTGAGACCTTAGTAAAATGTATTATTCCATTGCTTTTCTTAGGAAACATATATTAAGTGACTTATATAAGTATTGTTTATGAATAGCAATATTAGACATAATTTTCAAACAGTTTCTGTAAACTAGTTAAGTCCTTTGCATACATTTCTTTACGTGTAAGACTCTCTGTGAAGGTACACTATTAGTTAATTTTCTCATAGCTATGATAAAGTACCTGACAAAAGTGACATAAGAAAGGCAGGGTTTATTTTAGTTCGTAGTTCAGGACTACAGTTCACCATGGCAGACACTTCCTGGTGGTAGACTTGTGAGCTTCTGGTTACATTTCAATCTGCAATCGGGAGCAGAGTGATGAACGCTGGAACTTAGCTCTCTCTATCCTTTTCATTCAGTCCAGGACCCCAGCCTACTAAATGTTGTCCATACTTAGCTATCTTCCCATCTCAATTAACCTAATCTAGAAACTCCCTCACAGACACGCCCAGAGTTTTCAATGGTTCTAAATCCCATAAAGTTAGCATTCAAGATCACAGATGAATTGTTTGGATCCCCTAGATAAAGAAACAGAAGACGAGAAAGTTAAAGCCATTTGCTAAGTAATCACTAGTGAGCTGTAATGCTGTACTGCATTTTCAGACAGCTCACAGATCAGAACTCTGGCTTGTAACACAAACACTATGTTTTCTTCATGTATTGGGTCTTTTGTTGTTGTTGTTACTGTATGATGGGATTTGGGGGAGAGATTAGATCCTGATGATTCTTGTCTAATCAATGGATTAATCCTTGATTGAACTATATTATGATTACAATATTGGAAGATGGAGAAAAGTAGGAGAGAAGAATGGCTTGGTGGGTAGGAAATAGGTCACTGAGGGCACATGCTGAAAGGAGGTATCTTGTCTCCTGCACCTTCTTCTCTGTTACTCTCTTTGCTTTCTGGCTACTATGAGGTAAAAGTTTTCCAGATGATATATAGCCTTACCACATGCACAGAGTCATGTGGACTGAAACTCTGAAACTATAAGCCAAAATAAGTAACAGCTCTTTGTGGTGGTTTGAATGGATGGCCCCCAGTTGATTCAGGGGTTTATTAAAAGCTTGTAAGTTGGATGTCCAGCTGCCTGGCTTCAGGAGGTGTCACTGTGGGAGGGCCCTAGCGTCCAGCCCTAAGGTTGGGGGGTGGATTTGGAATTCCATTCTAAAGATATGCAAAGTGCTTGAGCTTTCCCTGAAATCTTCCTCAAGTTTGCTTGCCTGTGCTGGTCTGTTGGTGATGGTTTTTCTATCTCTCTGCTTGGACCTGTGAAAGTGGGCCAGTTTCTTTGGCCATGATGGAACTTCCCCTGGATCTGTAAGCGTCAATAATTTTTTTTCCTTCCTCACATAACAGTGTCTGGTCTGGAGATTCATCCCAGCAATGACAAGCTGTCTACCACACTCCTTTTAAGTTGTTTTGCCAGGTGTCTTTTTTTTTTTTTTTTTTTTTTTCCACAGTAACAAGAAAAGTAACGAATACAGAAAAATTGTGCCATGGAAGTTTAGCTATTATAGGTTTTCCTGAGGATGTGATTTAGAAGTCTTGGGAACTAGCCAATAAGAAGAGTTTAGAAAGTTTGTAGAAGCACGTCAGAAAAGTTCTTGGTAGACAGAACTTACTGAACAATTCGGGAATGAACTCAGAAGACAAGAATGCTACTAGGAATGTGAAAATTAATGATTATACTTAAGAGTTTCATGAAGAAATGTAGACTCTGTTGGGGAATTAGAATACAGGCCATTCTAGCAAAGCAATTTTCCAAAGTCTTTTTTTGGAGGAGTGGCCTTAAAAGTGATGGGATTTCCAGCAAAGCAAAATTTAAGGCAGTTTAGCATTCTGGCTATGGCATGATTATTGCTGGCTCATTTGTTAGGCTTACAGCAAGAGTTGGGCATCCAAAGGACAGTAAAAGAATATGAAAATCTTGCAATTTTTCCAGAAAAGTAACACCTCTAAAGTATAAATAAAGAAAGGTGTGACTGTTTGAGAAATTAAGGCCACAAAGAAGAAGCCAAGTTCCTCATTAGGAACAATAGGAAAGCTGCCATGAAGGCAAATCAGGGACAACTGTACTCCACCCATTGCATGCTTAAGGATGTGAAGGTTTTAACTTATTTGAAGGACATTGTGTTGAGAGGAGGGCTCAAGGGCAGAGCAGAGTAACACTGAAGGAAATATTTCCCTATGTTGAGCCATGCAGGCATTCAGAGGATGCAGCAGCTATGCTCCAAGGGAGACTGGCTACTGCTGGACCTAACATATGACAATCTATGTAATTCTGACTTTGCAGCTATGATGAAATTAAGAGTTGTGGATTATGGAGGCTTCTACCTGTGAACTAAAGTTCCTGAAAAGGAGATGCACCTAATTCAAACATCATACAAGGCTGCCAGACTAATAGAAGTTCTGTGATGGTGAAGAGATGGAATATTGCAGATTCAGAGGTAAATTACTTTGGGCTGCCTTTTAATAGTATTTATTGCCCACATCTGTGTTTGGCCTAATATCCTTGTGATTATCAAGTGATCCAGTGAAACCTTTCTGAAATGTACAAGCATACCATACCACTAACTTTTAAAAAAGATTTCCCTGCTTTGCTATAGCCCACCTACCTGATCTTCTACCAATGTACTTGAAAAGTGTCTTAGTTTATGACCTTCTTTTATTTTGTAAATGTAAAAACTTAATGAAATTGTCATTAAATCAGAATATGGAGTTTGAGATTACCTGAATCTTGTGCTATGGTCATTCATATTTGGCTCCAGAATAAAGTGTTATTTCCTTTGAGGTGAGAGCTGTGTGTTTTGCATCAACATGCCTAAATTTCAAAGGAAAACTGGGAAGACAAGTAGTAAGCGGAAGGATTAGAATCCCTGTAGGCAGTCCTCAAGAGGGCAACATATGATTCTGTGAAGGTGGAGCTAAAGATGAAATAGGAGTCCCAGAGAGTTGGAGATGCCAAGATCATGGGACACCTGCCAAAGCAAGTGCAAACAGAGATCTATTCAACCCAAGAGAAATGCCACATGGTGCAACCAGTATGGCCAGAGAAGCAGGTTTGCACAAGCCCTTTTAAGCTCTTATCATAACTCCATGTGTCCCGAAAGCCAGAGATGGAGCTGCAGGATTTAATGTTGGCCCTGCTGGGTTCTGGCCTTGCTTTAGTAGTATTTCTCCTTCCTATGCCCCTTTCCTCTGTTTTGGAATAAGAATGTTTAATCTATGCCATTGTATTTTTAAAGTATATGACCTGGTTTTCATTGGACAGAGGCTCACAGGTAAGAATCACCTTGATTCTCAGAAAATTTTGCACTTGGACTTTTGAGGAATAGAATATTGAATGAAACTGTTAAGACTGCCTTCTCTTGAAGCTAGGTTAAGTGCATTTTGTGTTTTGAAATGTGTATAAATTTATGGGGACAAATCATGTGGTTTAAACAAGAATTGGTCCCTCAATTTTTATGTACTGGGAGTTAGGTTTCCAAATGTGATTAGATCCTAAAATCTTTTGCCTAATTAATGCATCATCCTTTGATGGCTTAATAATTAGTGGAATTACTTGTAGGTGGTGAAACATAGGGCATAGAAACTAGTTAGGGGAAGTAGATCATTTTGGCTCTGATCTGGAAGAATGAATCTTTTCTCCTGCCCCTTTCCCCTGTTATTCTCTGCTTTTTACTATCGTGAGGTGAATGACTTTCCTCCATCAGTGATGGACTGCCTTACCAAAATCACATGGAAGAAAGTGACTATGGATTGAGTGACCTCTGAAATCATGAGCCAAAATAAATCTTTCCTTATTTAAACCATTTATTGGGTATTTGTTAACAGTGACAAAAAGTGACTAACAATGATGAAGACAACCATATTTATGGAAAATCATCACAATATTTAGAAATGGACTGGTCACAGAGGTTAATCTAGAAATGCATCTATGAGCATCAATTTTCACCCTAGGAATAATATCACTTTCAAAGAATGGTACATGACCATGACCAAGCTATATTTATAGATCAAGGGCCCAGCTTGGTAGAAAATTACTGTACAAAGCTGAGCTTAACCTTGACTTTAGATAAAGATATGTAATAATTTACCTGAATCAAAAGTTAATTTAACTACCTGTTTTTTTTTTCTTTCTTTGGTGAGTTCATCTCTTTTAATATATCTTGATAGCGAACTGGAGAGAATGCTTAGTAGTTGAGGTGCTTATCTGCAAAGCCTGACTCATGTTTGACTCCCAGGTTACATGTAAGACAGATGCACAAGGTGATTCAAGTGCAAGGTTTGCGTGCATACAAGATGGTATACGCATCTGGAGTTTGAATGCAGTTTTCTCTCTTGCTCATAAAAGAAATAAATAAAAATTAATATATGTATATACATATATCTTGAAAGATATTCTACTTTAATTTTCATCTCAGTATTTTGTCATCATTACATAATTTTCAAATGGTTTCATCATAAAAGCAAAGTTCTTTGCATCAATATTTTACTACTGCCCTAGTAAAAGCTTAAGTGACTGGACTGTAAGCAGAACCTTTCCTTCAGAAGGAAAGTGGAAATATATATTTACATTGCAGTCTACCCATATAAGGGTGAAAGTCTTATTTTATTGAGGAGGAAGAAAATATTTGTTCTTGTAGTATCTTCAGTGAGTGTTTCTGAGCACACACCCTCTGGAGCAGGGGATCCAGGATTTGGGACTATTCAATCCAGAAATGTATATTTAAACCTGGAAGAGGTCATAGGATGAAATTTATCAATTCCCTTTCAGATAAGTAAGAATTTCTTATGTGGCTTTATTAATTTGATAAAAAAAATTTTCACCTTAGACTTTTCATGTTTAAGTACAAAAAATTAAGTACAACTTTACTGTTTTATATTAGTATCTCTTTTATTACTTTCCTTAGTATAAACTCTTTGGCTTAACGAAATTTTGTGCTAATTTTACACATGAGAAAGTTGAAGTTCAGAAAAGTAAGGCACATTTTCAAAGTTTCCACCCGTTAGAAAAACATTCCATCTCCTATTGTCTGATTCCCAACTCCAAAGTCCCTCTACCTTGCCATGCTTCTTATAAGAGAGCAAATACAGAAGGAATGGTATGACCTGAATGAAAAACTGTGGTAAGCAGAGGAAACAAGGATAAAAAGGTCAACAGAGAAAGGACTAAAATTATAGAACCAGGAACATTCAGTAGCATGGAAATGGAGATTTCACTTTGGGGGAGAGGTGCTAGTCACTAGTTCTTAATGTGCCCCATATAACATAGGAGTTATTCCTTTGTCACATTGTAAGGCAGCATTATTCTCAGATATCTGCATTCCTGATATAATTAAATCCTTAAAACAATACAAAATAGGATGCATAGTCACTTTTTGACATATAGTAAAAATATGTCATGGAACAATTAAATAATTTACCCAGAGTAAATTTTATAGTAATAGAAATTTTGGGATCCAAACTGGTTTATTTGAGCATTCCATGCGTTAAAATTAAACTTTTGAAAGATAAATTTTAGTAATATAATATAGCCAAAGTGTGAACATGGATGCCAAGGTTTGATTCTTGTTTCAGAGAACTCACTCTACAGTAAATTGAAGAAATGTTACAAAGAAGAAAAAGCTTGTAGACCATAATGTTCCTGAAGTCAGGCCACAACCCTCAACACACTGGTAACTGTAGGAACAAAACAAAGAAGGCATATTAGGAGCCTTATGAAGGAGAAAATGCAGAAATGAATAGCAGTCATGGTATCAAAGAACATCAGGGCTTTCTCTCTCTCTCTCTCTCTCTCTCTCTCTCTCTCTCCCTGTGTCTTTCTCTCTCTCAAATAAATAAATGAATATTGTTTTTAAAAAAAGGGCTGGAGAGATGACTTAGTGGTTAAGGCATTTGCCTGCAAAGCCAAAGGACCTTGGTTCGATTCCCCAGGACCCAAACAAGCCAGATGCACAAAGTGGCGCATGTGTCTGGAGTCCATTTGCAGTGGCTGGAGGCCCTGGTGCGCCCATTCTCTCTCTCTCTCTCTCTCCCTGTGTCTTTCTCTCTCTCAAATAAATAAATAAATATTAAAAAAACATCAGGGCTAAATTTTAGCGGCTTGGAGAAAAGGAGAGACAAAGCTGGACAAAATGAATTATCAGTGGAAACCTAGAAATTATTGTGAGATTTTGACATGAGATGATGTCAAGACAAACTTTTAAAACTTTCCTTTCCTAACTTGATATGCTAAGGAAAAACATGATGTGATTAATAGTTCTCTTCAGTGATCAGGGGAACATGTCTTCAGAGACAAACATCATATACAGACTCCACATTATCATTATAGATAGGACTTCAATAAAAATCTTCTAACTGCATTTCAGCTTTTTACTTACAGATGACTTTCTTGTATAAATTATTATTGTACTTTCATTTGCTTTTCAAAAATACTTCAATTGCACTCTATTTTTAATTTTCACAAAATTGGTAAAATTGAATGTTCCTATATCTTTTGATTGTACAATCTGAATCTAATAATTTTTCTCATTCTTGCCACTCAGCCATTGCTTTTGACAGGTGTTTACAAAAGAGTTTGTAAAGGTTTAGAGATCTCTCATTCCCCAAATCCCTTGTGATTGACACAGAGGATAAAAAAAAAAAAAGAAATTTAAGTGTAATGGTACCCATGGGACTGTTTCTCCTTTGAAGTTTAAGATAGAAAGGCAACAGAAATTATGTCTTACAATTGGAGATGCATGTTTCAAGCTACTTATTATTTCAAGAACTAAACACTACTGTTCCTATTTCCTTTGAAAATTTACATTTTTGTTATACTTGTGTTCTATAGTCTTATTTTGCATTATTTCCAATTTAATGGTGAAGGCTTTTTTCAATTTAGAACATGTTTGCCTTGTTCTTGTTAATTAGATGAGTTAACATGGAAATTATCCTTTATTTATTTATTTTTTTCATTTTTGAAGTGCTAGAGACCAAATCCAGGATTGTTGTGCATGTTAGCCTGTAACACTGAGGTATATCTGTTGCAGTTAGGTTCGCATTGCTGGTAGAAATTACCCAACCAAGAGCAGCTTGTGGGGAAATAAAAGAGGTTTATTTCAGTTTACAGGCTAGAGGGGGAAGCTCCATGATGGCAGGGAAAATAATGGCATGAGCAGAGGTTGGACACCACCCCCTGACCAACATCAGGTGGACAACAGGAACAGGAGAATGTGCCCAACACTGGCATGGGGTAAGTGGCTATAACACCCATAAACCCACCCCCAACAATACAGTTTCTCCAGGAGGCAGTAATGCCCAAATCTCCATTAGCTGGGAACCTAGCATTCAGAACATCTAAATTTATGGGTGAACACCTGTATCAAACCACTATATCCTGCCCCTGGCCCACATAAACTGATCACCACCCATGATGTAAAAGGCGAAGCATTCAGTCCATCTTTAAAAATCCCCCTATTTTTATCAATCCTAATGATGTTCAAACATCCTCAAAATCAAGGTCGTTTAATTGAGCCATAATATAAAAAAAAAAAACAGAATAAACATTCACACTGCAAAAAATGGCATTGGGATACAGCAAAAAAAAAAAAAAAAAAATTAAACCAATACAAGATTTAAACAGGGCAAACATCAAACTCTATAGCTTCAAGTCCAACAACTATAGCTAATAACAAGGCCCCAAGTCCAACAATTCTAACCACCACTAAGTCTCTGGAGTTCCAATTTCACCCCTCCAGCTAGGCTACTCACAGTCCTGGAAAACGTCATCCAGGGACAGTAGCTTTCTTTAGCAGCCAACTCTTGGTCCCAGCATCTCCACTGGGTCTCCATTGCAAACCATGCTTCATCCTCACAGCTCCATTGGGTCTCCATGCAGGCATCCAACAAACCTGCTTCACACAGCACATAGCCATTTCCAAAGCACAAGGCCATGCTGCAACTTCAATGGCCTTCTCTTTTCTGCATATCTCATACTCCATAATACCAGGTGGGGTACCAATTTGTTAATCCAGTGGGGAATAAAGCAGACTTTGAAAAACAGGACACTCCTTGAGTACTCAGGCCCCTTCAAAAGAGTCTACATTCTTCCTGTTGTCCCAGTGCAGGTCAGCTGGTTCAATCTTAAAAGTTGTAATCTCTCATATAATTGCAACTGAAGGGGCAGAAATTTCAGCCCAAAGATTTCATTTCTGTACCATATCCCTCTGCTCACACCAGTCTGTTTCTACACAACACAACCTGTACACCTTCTTAGGTCATAGCCATGACGGCAAGTTCTCACACAAATAGCCTCTAGCCCAGTCCAGACAAAACTTTTCACCTTCATAAGCCAAACCTCACAGTCCATAGTTCTTATTGCATTCAGGTCTTGCAACTCTGACCAGAAGAATCCATAAAGCTGTACTTACAGCACTGCAAGGTGTCTCTTAGGCCAAGGTTTTGAATCCTTCTACATTCCTCTTGAAAATCAGCTCCAAAAGGCCAAAGCCACACAATCAGGTGTCTAGCAGCACCAATAGTGTCACCAATATCCCTAACCTAAGAATATTCTGTTATCTGGTGAAAATTCAAGGTGTTCCTGATTCCAGAGTTTATTTCTTCAGCCTTCAATATCTACATCCACTAATACCTCTATGGAAATTTATGTGTAAATATAATTTATAATTTTTCTAGATGTGTTGGGTACTGACTTTAATTCATCTCTACATTGTCACTTCATACCATATAATTTGTTATTTTTTAAAAAATATTTATTTTATGAGAGAGAGAGAGAGAGAGAGAGAGAGAAGTAGCATGACAAGGCCTCTAGCCACTGCATTTGAACTCCAGATGTTTGCACACCTTGTGCATCAGCAGGGTTTTGTGGGTTCTGGAGAGTTGAACTTGGGTCCTTAGGATTTGCAGGCAAGCTCCTTAATTGCTAAACCGTCTCTCCAGCCCTATTTTTTTCTTTTTCTTTTTCTTTTTCTTTTTATTTTTTGCTTTTCTGTTTTTCAAGTTTATATAGCTTGTTGCTGGTATAACTATAAATGATTGTTTTAATACCTGGGAAAATAGCCATGGTTCCTACTAAATTTTTTTTTAATTTTATTTTTGCTACTTATGGACATACTTAGACATAAACAACAGAGAGTGAAGTTAGCACAGGTTAAATGGGATAAGCATTAATTTAGAGGAAATTTAATGGGTGTAGTCCCTCTTATAGCCCAAGATTAGATATGGGACAGCAAAATCATTATCTGGATATGATTCTGACTCGTTTCTCAGTTCCAGATGTGGGTTTATTTCCACTAAGTGGATCTGTTAGTCAATCTAAGAGCAGTTGGTTACCTACCATGTCTGTGTGCCACTATTGCACTTGTATGAGCATAACATCAGGTAGCTTAGACCATGAGTTGCTTGGACCGATGTTGTTCAGTTTCTCCTGGTAGCTCATGTAGCACCTTATAGCACTAGACTCTCCAGCCCTTTTTTTTTTTTTTTACTTTTGTTCTCATGCTTTGATTTCATACAAATAAAGTAATTAAGCATTTCAATATCCCACTCTGCTTCTTCTTCTAATCTTGCATCTGAAGAATTCTCTTTGAGAACTCACACTCTGCTTGCTCTTCTAACCCTGGTTCTGTCAAACTCTATAAGAACTCATGTATTAATAGTTGCTCTATTACCTTGACCTTAAACATAGCTTAGTTGAAAGAAGGATTCAGAATTCATTTTGCTTTCTTCAAGTTTACTATAGTCTTCCAAAAGATCAATATTGATGCAATTATTCTCCTTTGTCAGTCTTGTACTAGGTTTGTATAGCCAAGAGAAGGTGGGCATTGCCATGGGAGAACATTTCAGTGTTCATCTGACTCATTACCCTGTTCCATGTGCATCTCTTTTCTTAGGGTGTTCTTTGGCAAACAATCTATAGCCGAGCTTACTTGCCTTTTGCACATTTTATTATCAGGGATAATCAAGAATGATTCAGAAGTGTTTGTAAAAACTATAAACCATTGACTGATAAATATAAACTTCTCATTGTGGATGAATTAGGGCTTCTTTCAAATGAGATAGTGTAGGAAAACTGACAGGAGATATTCTTGGGATTCAAAAGACTTACCTGTCTTGTCATCAACTACTTGTGTGACATTGTCTACATCCTAAAGTGTATAGTGTAGTTTTAAATTCATTTTCCCTTACATGATCTTAGATATAGGATTAACTTTTGAAAGTAATCTCATTTAGAAACAAAACTAGGTATAGAAGGTGGTTTATGCCTATAATCCCAGCACTCAGGAGATTAAGGCAGGGGGATTCCAGCCAATCTGACTATGTATTAAGATCCTATCTCCAGCAAAAAAGCAGGTTTAATTGATAATAACTATGTCAGCTGAAATCCAAAAGTGTGAGCAACATTTGTTGAGGAACATGCGTCTGAGGTCAAACCTAGTTATAACCATTAACTGTTTGACATTTCACATGCCATTTCACCTCCCTGTAGTGTGGTTGGAGACCAATGCTTCTCTTATAGGATGTTTATTAAAAAGGAAAACTGTTTCCTGTTAGTATCAATAAAACCATTAGTGTCAACACCTCAAATTCAGACAAAATGACAAAGATGTTGTCTAAAGAAACCACAGTGAATTCAAGATTACAACAATGAAAGGAAGATTCTGACCAATTACATTACACATAACATTTTAGTGGGAAATAGATTCCAGAAACGGGAAATCTATGGAAGAATACATCATTTATTTGTTGCTCCTAGGTTCAGAGTACATGATTATTTAGCTACTTTTTGATGGATACTTATTTATCCAATAAATCTTATTTAGTATTTCATACTTGACAGTG
Organism: Orientallactaga sibirica; assembly: GCA_036365145.1. Taxonomy (NCBI): domain Eukaryota; kingdom Metazoa; phylum Chordata; class Mammalia; order Rodentia; family Dipodidae; genus Orientallactaga; species Orientallactaga sibirica. The sequence continues at coordinate 18,949,769 of JAEOAD010000030.1, read as the reverse complement.
TTTTAGGTTCCAGAGCACAGAAATAAGTAAAATATGCCAGAATCAGAACACATAAATTTTATTGTCTAGTAAGATTACATAGAAAACATACATAATATAAATGTTATATGGTGATAACTTCTAGAGAAAATAAAATATGTTAGTGAGATGGACATGAAGTGCAGAAAAGGGGAGAAGAGCATTGCTTTAAATAAGGTATGGAGAGTAGATCTTAGCCAAGGAGATAAAAGATCCACCTTTATGTGGATGTGGATATTTGTTTCCTAAGAGTGGAAAGTCTGAGGCATAATCAATAGTTAGGCTTTTAAAAAAATTTTTTAAAATTATTTATTTAATTATTTGCAAGGAGAGAGAGATAGAAAGAAAAGAGGCAGATAGATAGACACACAGAGAAACAGAGAGAGAGCTAGAGAGAGAGAAAGAAAGAATGGGTGTGCCAAACAAATTCCAGATGCATGCTCTACTTTGTGCCTCTGGCTTTATGTGTGTCCTGGGTCATTAAAAATTGCAGGCAAGTGCCTTAACTGCTGAGTCATCTCACCAGCCTGACTTTTCTTTCTTTTATTTATTTGTCAGGAAAGAGAGAGAAGGAGGAAGAGAAAGAGAGAGAGAGATAGAGATAGACACAATCTCTTGCCACTGCAACCAAGCTCCAGGCTCATGTACCACTTTGTGCATCTGGCTTTACATGGGTACTAGGGAACTGAGCCAAGGCAAGCTGGCTTTGTAAGCAAGCTCCTTTAACCACTGAGCATTCCCCCAGTCCTCAACAGTTAGACTTTTAAAGAAATCACCAAATTGTTTTCTGGGATAATTTATTTTAAATGCATCATTTCCTCAAGTTTGCCCCTGTACATATCAGCCCTGTTCTGATTCACATATAGTACTAGGCAAACCTCTTTACTAGATCTCCCTGCCCCAATATTTCCATCATTATCTTTCAGAAAAATAATTTTCAGGAGTATTGCCAATCATTGTGATTAAAAATCTTTCTGTAATCAAAACCACAGAAGACTTAAGCAAGCATCTAAGCAAGGCTGTTTCAGTAAGCTTTGACTTGTCCCCATTATCTGCCCCTTCATATGCTTTGGAGCATTCAAAGGCAATTTTATTTTCCTTTTATATAATATGATCTTCATATTTTGTTCATAAGTTTTCATTGGAAATTGTAGAAGGATTGAATTTAGTGGGCTTATACCATCAGTGTAGAATCAAATTCCCAACTCTATTTCAGGGGGATCATTTTAGTTGCCTGGTTGAAATTAGACCACAGAAAGATAAGAAAGAAAACCTATTAGGAGACTATGATGCATATCTAGGTGAAAGATGATGGTAACTTGACAAGACCAATAGTAGCAGAGGCACTAAGATATAGCCTTTTCAGTGTGTATTTTGGAATCCAACAGGATTATTGAGTAAATCAGATATGGAGCATGAGAAAAAAGGAAGAATTAATGACAAGTCTAAGAATTTTCACTTCACCAACTAGAAGATTTATCATTAACCAAAACAAACACTACCCCAAACAGGAGAACAAGAATGGGGAGGGGGTGTGAGAATTGTCTTGTCTAAATTTGACATGTAATGATTGAAATAAGTATTAGTTATCTACATGGAAAGATCAAATTAGCAGTTGATGTATAAATATAGAAGGGCTTTGGTTACAGGTAATTAAAAATGTAGTCCATACTTCACAGTTGTTACAGAATTCAGATTATAAGATCCCCAAGGGAAATAGCTTTCACTCTTTTATTTGAGTTACCTATAGTTCTTGTTAAAACTGAGCTTGTTGGCCCCAAAGTAGACCTAATTCTGAATAATTGGGTCTTTAGAGAGATGTGAACATTTGCATTTCTTACAGATTTCCAGGGTGTGCTGACAGTGCTGATCTGAGCACTTCATGTGGAGAACCACTGCCCCCCCCACCCCAGGGTGAGAACACCACAGCAGAAGAGCATGCAGTCCAGGACTGAGCTCTGGGGAGCTTGTGCTGGAGATCAGAGAACTAGACAAAACCAGCAAAAGAGGCTGAGGGTGTGTAAGAAAATCAGGGAACTGGAGACCTAGAAAGATGCTATCAAAGAAGGAAGAATACCTGCTATCATTGATAGTTCAAATAGAAACAAAACCAAGAACAAGACATTAAATACACCCAGATGGAGGTTATTGGCAGCCTTTAATGTAACAGGTTTATTAAAGAATTTGGGTCAAAAGTATATACCCCTGAAGCTCAGTGATCCCTGCTACTATTGTCCCTAACTGGAGTGTTCATGACAGATTTTCCAAAGAAGGAGAGTGACAGGTCAGAGAATGTGTTTTTACTGTTTGCTTTCAAGTTAAAACCTTCAATACATGGACTTTATGTTTATGATAACTGTCTCTTTATAGTTAGTTTAACCTGTTCCTCAGATCTGATTAATTTTAATTTTTCCAAGAGATGGATTTCTCAGAGTTCTACCTAACTTCAGACCAAATAATTGTCTTTACAACAATCCAACTCCTGGGAAACTCAATTTTATCCTTTAATTTTTAAGCAACTATTAACCTCAGTTTTATTTGAACACAGAATTTTGGACAGGGTAGTTTCAAAGCCTTCTTGCTTAAAATTTTATGATGCTATGACTTTACATGAAGATAATACTTGCAAAGCAGACAGGCAACATTGATATTTCAAATGTCTACATTTTCACACTTATAGTCATAGTTTAGTGAGAGATCTTATTTATTAATTATTGGAGACTCTTCCAAATAAGAGATTACATGTTATATTTGAAGTATTTAGTTTATCATACTATGACTATCCTACAAGGAGATGGTGACAGATGCTTTAGTCACAAGAGTTTTTTGGTCACTAGATGTGGTGGCCCACACCTTTAATCCTAGCACTCAGGAGGCAGAGGTAGGAGAATTGCCATGAGTTTGAGGCCACCTTGAGACTACATAGTGAATTCCAGGTGAGCCTGAGCTAGAGTGAAACCCTAGCTTGAAAAAAATTATTTGCAAATATATAAAGTATAAAAGATATATTTGACAAAGTAAATTCAATCCATGTGAAATGTTTGCATTTAAGTGAAAAGCTGATACAACTACCTTTATTATTCATAGAGAAGTAACAGTTGGATCTAAAACAACAGTGTGTAAAATCAGCTTTCTATTACTGCAGCCAAATCAAATGAAAATATGAAAGTTCAGCTATTTAAAGAATCACTAGATGGTTGGTATTTGAACAGTAAATGGAACTCTTTCTGCTACACATCTTCTTTAAAGCATTTTTATTGTTTCTGCGAATGGATAGTATGGGCTAAAACAGTTTGATGTCTTTTATACATGATTTAAGCATTAAGAAAAAGCAAGTTGGGAATGACATATGAGAGAGAACATGTAGCATTTATTTTTCTGAGCCTATGTGACCTTGGTTAGTATGAATTTTTTCCAAGTCCATCTTTTTTTCTAAAAATTTAATATTTCATTTTTCCTTGCTTTTGAGTAGAATTCCATTGTGTATATATGCCACAGCTTCATTAAACATTTACCTGTTGGGAGCATCTGGGTTAATTCCAGCTCCTAGATCTTGTGAATAGAGTAGTGATGATGAATATGGTTGAACAAGTATATATGTATTTAATAGTAGAGTCTTTATGGTATATGCCCTACAGTGGTATAACAGGATCTAATGGCAGATCTATTTTCAGCCTTTTGAAGAGTCTCCATACTGATTTCTATAGTGGCTATATATAGTTTGCACTCCCACCAGCAGTGGATCAGCGTTCTTCTTTTCCAACACCCCGACCAGCATTTGTTGGCATTTGATTTTTTTGATGGTGGACATTATGAATGTAATGAGATAAAATCGCAAAGTTGCTCTAGTTTACATTTCCTATCATACTAAGCAAGGTCAAACAGGCTCAGAAAGACAAACATTTCATGTTCTCTCTCATATATTCTTCTTAACCTGGAACAACTTGAGTTGACTGAAAGTGGCAGTAAGCATCAGGAGTATTAACATGGAACTAGAATGACACCAGGAAAAAGGGGAAATAGGGAGGTAGGGGAGAGATGCTGCTCAACAAACAAGTCAAGGGACAGAAAGAAAGAATGAAAATAAAGGTAATACAGAGGGTGGAAAAGTCTTTTGGGGTTGTGGGAGAAATTGTACAAGTTACACAAGGGCAGGAGGAACTGAACAAAACCAATGATAATATGACTCCATACCATAGAAATCTTTCTACTGGATAGCATACTATAAGATGTAACTCTCAAAAAGCAGTGGGAGTGAGGGAGACAGAAGTGCCTCATAGAAGGTGGAAAAAGCTTAATCCTAAAATCATGGGTTTGGCTGGTAAATCTAAAGGTCAGAATTGATTTATTACCACAGTAAGCTATTGTTCAGGAAGCCCCATGAGCTCCCCAAATTAATGCAGGCCATTGCCACAGCACTTGATTACCTGCCAGAGCTAAAAGGTAAGACCTTATTGCTGAAGATACCACAGCCTGTGGTCATAAGACATTGGGAATCATACTGGAACTGAGATGGAAACCAGTTCCCTCCTGGTTAGCCCTCATAGTACTGGAAAGTGCTATGGCAGCTGCTGGAGAGTAATGGTTACCAACAGTGTGAATAAACAAGAGATTTTGCAAGTTATAAGATAACTGAGCCGAGCAAGAGGTACACACCTTTGCAATAGTGGCACATACCCTATGTGGGCAACCAACTGTGGTCAGAATGGACATGATACCTGCTCAGTGAAAGAGAACTAATAATTTGTATTGGAAAATGAGTTAGAACCCCATGGATAGGAAACTCACATACTCTTGAGAGAACCTCTGCTTCCCTTTGTCTAAGAAGAGTGGGCACAAACATCAAAAAGCCTCTCAAGGGCTGTAGAGATGGCTTAGTGGTTAAGGAATTGCCTGTGAAGCCCAAGGACCCAGGTTCAACTCTCCAGGTCCCACATAAGCCAGGCACACAAAGTGACCAAAGTGTGAAACATTGGACATGTGCACAAGGGGGCACATGCATCTGAAGTTCAACTGCAGTGTCTGGAAACTCTGGCACCCTAATTCTCTCTCTCTGTTATTCTCTCTCTCACATTAAATAAAAGGGGGGCCAGTCTATTGGGCTTGCCTCAAAAAAAATCCTCTCAAATCACTATGTTTAACCCCTTTAATCCAAGCTACCTTTGGTTTCTGGTTGGAGAATCTGTTAATTTACAGATGTTGGAGAGCAATGGGGAGATCAGGTTACATAAATTACGTAAATACATCAAGAATAGACAGCCAAATGCCTTCTTATGACTGTTAATTCTACCGCATGTGCCAGGGCCCACGAGTCATTACAGAGGAAGCAGCAACACAGTCTTGCTCTTGCTGCTGGCCTGAAAACCAGTTCCAAGGAGATGGTGACAGACATTGTGGTGCTCAAATCTCATCAAAACAGAGATTCAGAGGCTACAGAGAATTAAACACTAAATCACATTTCTAACACACCCACCAAGGCTCAGGGAACATTGGGGAAGAAGAGTCAAAAAGATTTTATATCACTAGCGTGGGTAGTATTAGTCCAAGGCAAGGTTCTCCCCTCTCCCCCGCCCAGACATGCCTTCAGGACTCCAGAATGAATACCAATAACATCACAGGAGAGGGCCATCGGGGGATGGGGGTAAGATAGAGAAGATATAGGAGTATAACCTTTTTTACAATATATTTTATTTACTTATTTATTTGATAGAGAGGAAGAGGCAGAAAGAGACAGAGAGAGAAAGAGAGAGGGAGAGAATGGGTGCTCCAGGGCCTCCAGCCACTGAATGCATGCACCCCCTTGTGCATCTGGCTTATGTGGGCCCTGGAGAACCAAACTAAGATCCTTTGGCTTTGCAGGCAAATGCCTTAATTGCTAAGCCATCTCTCCAGCCCGGAGCATAACCTTTTAAAAAATAAATTTAATTAAAAACAAGATAAAAAAATATAAATTTTCTATTGCTTTATAATTTTTGGTACTCAAAGAAATAATTGAAAAATTTCAGTTACAAAGTGTTTACAAAATCAGTGACATCTTAAAAAGAGGAGGGCAGTGAGGCGCAGCATGTGTATAGTGGTGAATGGAGCATTAGTTTATTATCTCAAATAATTGAGTAATCACATGTGTGAACCTTGTCGTTTGTTATTAATGGCCAATTATTACTTGATTCATGAATGACTCCACGGTTTCCTCAGGAAAGTTCTCAAACATCTGTTCATACACAGATTGCAAATAGAATGATGCTGAGTTTTAAGTAGGCTACGTAGATAAATCTATTAGCAAGGTGTAAGCATCAGCCAGTATTCTTAAACTTTGTGCTGGGATTTTTTAAAACCCTTGGTGGAATTCATTGCTCTATAGCTTTTCCATGTAGTTCCCATAGTATTCCGTCATAAATTTAAGCAATCTGTCAATTTCCCCAAACCTGTCCTGCCTCTTTTGAATTGGAACTAAAGGCTTTTGTATATGCAACCAGTTCATCCTTGTCTTGAGCGTCTAGACATTTGACTCTATATGAACTACAAACTTGAAACAAAATACAACCTCTTTGTAGTTGATTCACTTGTCATTTGTAGGCTAATTAATACTAATTAAAGTAGTAACTATGCTTTCATCAAATCTTATGGCCATGCTATTACGTCATCTCAACTGCTGCTGTTCCTATTTCCAGAAATTATAGTCAGCACCAAGGGAGAGAAGCAGAGGACAAAGAAAATTTGATTCTTTAATTTATTTATTTATTCCATATTTATTAAGTATTTGCTCTGTTATAAAGTTTCAATGAGGTGTTAGGAATCTTAAGCTAAGGTTCTAAAGGCACTGTCTTTTATTTTTTTTATTTTTATTTTTATTTTTTGAGACAAGGTCTTATTTTGTAGCTCAGCCTGGCCTTGAACCCATGAACCCTTTCCACTGCTGCTTCAGTCTCTGAAGTGCTCTGATTATAGATTTACCATCATGCCTGGCTTCTTTATTCTTTTTTAAGGAAATTAGGGTCCATTATAGAAGGGCATAAACATAAAAATAAATGTCCTGGTGCAGTATGGATGCTGTGAGAGACACAGACATTGAAAAGACAAAGCAGAGAGAACCTCCTGACATTTTTTGTCAGAATATTTTGTTTGTAAGGAATTATGTTGAGAAAAATTTTCTTAATATAGAATGATAATAAAATTATTAAAAGCATGAATCATTTATTAAATTTTTAACATTTGAAACAGGATGCAACAGAATAAAGAACTTAAAAAGATATTTTTAAAAAATATGTATAAACTTGAACACATCAAAAGCAAATTTGAATAGTGATAGCTTTTCAGCTCAGCAAATCCTTTTCTACATCACATTTCATTTCTGCATACATATATGCTGGCTCTGAACTGGGTTCAGAGCTTATAGTGCACAAAAATGGGGCATGACTGATTCATTTCAATAACTCATCTATTCTCTAGCACTTCAGAGGCAGAGGTAGGAGGAGGATCACTGTGGGTTAAGGCCAGCCTGAGACTACATCTTGAATTCCAGGTCACCCTATTCTAGAAGGAGACCTTACCTCCTTACTAAAGAGAGGGGGCAGGGGAGAAGGAATCATTTAAAGATGTAATTTAAGGGGATAACATTTTTTTGGATGCAATGACATTTTTAAATTTAGGATTAGTCTTTTGTTTTATCTAGCACTGACTGAATTTGGTCTACCTACCACCACTCCTCAGTTATAATCTGTTATCTTTTTTTTTTTTTGTCTTCCAAATATGACAAGTGCATATTAATTACTATCCTTTTTCTTTTAAGGTTTTTGAATTATATTCTTTCCTGAAAATATAGAAAAATTAGGCTTTCCAGTTTCTACCATCCACAGATAATAAATATAATGGAGCTATTTAAAAATACTGGTCACTCGTGGGGAATCTGTGTTCTGTCTGGCTCAAGAGTTAATGAACCAGATTTGAGTTTCCAACTGAGTGGTTTTCCACTGCTTTTAAGATGAAGTTTTGTTGCTTTCTATGGAAATTAACAGAAGACCATCCAGACAAGAACAGCAGGAGCTGCTGGGGAAGTGCAGAGGTCATCCCCAGTCACTTGAGGCAAAAGAATGGGATGTTTTCCCAAGAACAGAGGCAAGACTTCAGATATGCTCTAATTGGAAGCTGTACACAAGGGGATGCTGGAGATAGAAAAAGTAGCTGAGGGACAGTTTGTATAATTGATTTGAAGAGCATATTTGGCTTTCTTGGGTTGCTCTTATGTAAGAACTAGGGGCATAAATATAGGGGCGATTTTAGCCCTTGACAAAATCCTCATCGTTGTGAAGTGATTACTAGGAAAGAAGTTGTGGGTCACAGTTCTGTTGTCATGTGTGGGCTGGCATTAATTCATTTGTATGTAAATGTCCTCTTTGGATTGTTCCATGCTTTCCTTGTAGAGCATCCTACTAACACAGAGGATGAACAAGGGAGCTTTTCCCTCCGTACATAGTAAGCTAGTGACTCACTCATGAAAACATGAATGTCACTTTACCTGCCCTGCCTGGACTAGAACTAGTATCTGATTTAGTCTCATGCAAGATAGTTGTAAGCAATACCTCCCAATGCCCACTCAGCAACAACAGCTTTCTGTTTCTTCCTCAGATTCTTGGCTTTAGCTTTGTGGATAGGTTCTTGCTGAGTCATTGTTTCTCTTGGGCTCACTAACCAATCAGGTTTCACCTTACACAGCTGAGTCTGGTTATGAGGCTCATTCTATTCCTATGTTTGATTTGATTCTGAAACATGTGTAAGACTAGAAACAAATTATGGAAAAATTATGTTTCCAATGTTAGTCCACCAAACTCTATTATTATTATTTTTTATAATTTTTTATTATTTTATTTATTTTTGGAGAGAGACACAGAGAGAGACAGACAGAGAGAGGGAGACAGATAGAGATGGGTGCGCCAGCAGTCTCTCAGCTGCTGTGAACGAAATCCAGATGTGTGCGCCCCCCCTTGTGGTCAAGTGCGGCATTGCGCCCTTGTGTCACTGCATCTGGCTAAACGTGGGACCTGGAGATTGGAACCGGGTTCTTAGGCTTAGCAGGCAGGCGCCTTAACCGCTAAGCCATCTCTCCAGCCCCAAACTCTATTATTATACAGGGAGTTCACTACATGAATAGTCTTCGAGAAATCTAGAGGTAGGGAAGGATTATCTTGGGCAGGATGAGTTACCACTTGAGTAGGGCTCAATGGGTAGCATTTAGGGGTCAAAGTGGATTTTACTTGGGAATACTGAAGCAGAATAAAATTTTCTCATTACCTATTTTTATAGATTGCTACAATTACCTTCACATCACTGGCACAAATTACATGAAGAAAAGCATCTTGTGGGAGGAAAGGATTTATTTTGGCTTACAGACTCATGGGGAAGCTCCATGATGGCAGGGAAAACCATGGAATGAACAGAGGGTGGACATCACCTCCTGGACAGTATCAGATGGACAACAACATCAGGAGAGTGTGCCAAACACTGGCAAGGGTAAGTTGCTACAACACCCATAAGCCTGCCACTTACAACACACCTCCAACAAAGTTCCAGTTCCCAAGTTGACGTCTGCTGGGAGTAAAGCATTCAGAACAAATAAATTTATAGGGAACACCTGAAGCAAACCACCACATATCTGGCATCCATACACTGATAAAAGTCCTGATAGATTTTTTTTTTAAGTTTTTGATTTGTATTTATTTATTTGAGAACATGAAAGAAGGAAGGGTGGGAGAGAATGGGTGCACCTGGGCTTCCAGCCACTGCAAATGAACTCCAGATGCATGTGTCACCTTGTGCATCTGGCTTATGGGGGTCCTGGAGAATCAAACCAAGGTCCTTTGGCATTGCAGGCAAGTACCTTAACAGCTAGCTAAGCCATCTCTCCAGCCCCCGATAGATTTTTTTTAAAAAAATTATTTTAAAAATATTTTATTTATTTATTTGAGAGAGAAAGAGGGAGAGAAAGCATGTGTGTGAGAGAGAAGGGTCATGCCAGGGCCTGTAGCCTCTACAAGTGAACTCAGGACACATGTGCCACTTTGAGTATCTGGTTTTATGTGGCTACTGGGGAATCAGATCTGGGTCTTTAGCTTTTCAGACTCAAACCTGAATCCTTTGGCTTTACAGGCAAGTGCCTTAACCACGAAGAAGCCATCTCTCCAATCCCCCACCCCACAGAATTTTTATCAAACTTAATGCTATTCAAACATCCCTATAGTCCAAGGACTTTTAACTGAGCTTTAATATAATAATAATAATAATAATCATAATTAATAATAATAATAATGGCACACTGCAAAAGATGGCACTGGGCATATAGCAAAGAAATACTGAACCAATACAAGATTTAAAACAAACAGGACAAACAGCAAATTCTGTATACCTAAGTCCAACAACTCTAACCAGAGACAAGTATCCATGTCCGATAATTCTAACCAGTGATGAGTCTCTGAAGTTTAAATTCTGCCCCTCCAATTTGGTTGCTCATACCCCAAGGTATACTCCATCCAATGCCAGCAGCTCTTCTTGGCAGCCACATTTGGGTCTCCACTCTAACCCACAATTCATCTTCATGGCGCTATTGGGTCTCCATGCAGGTAAACTAACAAGCCTGTTTCTCATAGCCCATTTCCAAATAAACAAAACTGTGTTGAAAATTTAATGACCCTCTTTCCTGCATTTGTTACATTCCATAATACCAGATGGGCTGCCAATTTGTTAATCCAGGCAGAGAAATAAATTCTACTTTGAAGAGCAGGATACTCCTTCAGCATTCGGGCCCTTTATTTCAAAAAGGTCTACATTTTTCCTGCTGTACCAATGCAGATCAGCTGGCTCAATCTAGGTGTTTATAATCTCTCAAACAATTGCAGCTGAATGGGCAGGAGTTTTGGCCCAAATATTTCTTGTGTGTGTGTGTGTGCGTGCATGTGCATGTGCGCGCACACACACACATGCCATGCACACACCATACACATGCCATATACTGCTGCTTACACCAGCCCATTTCTATGCAATGCAACCTAGCACAAGTTCTCAGGACACAAGAAGGCAGAACCCAACTAATGTCTCACACAAACTGCTTCTAGTTCAAGCCCTACAAAGTTCTTTCTTCTCCTCACAAACAAAATCTCACCATTTGTAGTTCTTACTGTATTCAAGTTTTTAATTTTAACCATAATGATTCATCAAGCTGTACTTATAGCACTGCATCTCTTTAGCCAAGATTTCAAATTTGTCCACATTCCTTTTGCAAGTAGTTCCAAAAGGCCAAAGTCACAGAAGTAGGATTCTAGTAGTAATACCCCCATTTCTCAGTACCAATTTAACCATTGCAGTTACCTTCATGTTGCTGACACAAAGCCTGACCAAAAGCAGCTTGTGAGAGGGAAACATTTATTTTGGCTTACAGACTCAAGGGAAGCTCAATGATGGCACAGAAAACAATGGCATGAGCAGAGTGGACATCACCTCCTGGCCAACATCAGATGGACAACAGCAGCAAGATAATGTGCTAAACACTGGCAAGAGGAAGCTGGCTATAACACCCATAAGCTCCCCCCTAACAATACACTGCCTCCATGAGGCTCAAATTGCCACAAAAGTTTATGGGGAATACCTGAATCAAACCACCACTTAGCTAAAACTGTGAAAGTAAAATTGGCATGAAATTACACAATGTTAGGCATTCATCTCCAAATTTAGACTTAACATTATCTTAGCATAGCACTTAAAATTCTTTTTGATTCTTAGATTTTGTAAATTGGTATTTGCTCTTTCAACTTAGATATCTCTGTAAATTCCTACAGAATTCTTTTAGCATACCCTTCCCTAACTTTATAAACAATCATTTGCCTCAGGATGAATCACACCTTGAATCTCACTGAAAGTGATTATAACAATGTAGGTGATTAGATTTGGGATACTGAATTGATGATGGTGGTGATGTGCATATGAAGATTGATGCTGGAATGATGCAGACATTTGAAGATGCTGGGGTCAGGTGAATGCATTTACACATGGGTGGGACATGAGTTTGGGGGATACAAGACAGACAGTTAGGAAATGAATTATGTTAGACACCACCGTAAAATGAAGTCCTTATGCCAGTGTGCAAAGATGTGATTTTATTTGGAAATAAAATCTTTATTAAGGTAATTGTGGTGGGTTTTGATCCACTATGATGGTTGTCTTCATAACAAATTTGGACACAGAGCTGGACATGCTCAATGAAAAGATGACAGAGGGATAAGTGTGTATCTACAAGTGAAGGACTATGGGAGGCTGCTAGATGCCTGGCATGGAATGTATAATGCTGGAAATACTTTGATGTTGGCCTTTAGAACCATGAAGTGAAGAACTTCTAGTGTTCCAAGTCATGTGCTTTATGGTACTTTGTTACAGCAGTCCTTGAAAACTAATGCACATGTTGCTACATTTAAATTTTTTGACTTGTATAATTAGCATCTATAGATATTTTTAGAACTTTCATCCAATGTCTTCATTCCCTTTAGTGTTTAAAAATATGTCTGAGCCGGGTGTGGTGGCATACGCTTTTAATCCCAGCACTTGGGAAGCAGAGGTAGAAAGATTGCTGAGAGTTTGAGGCCACCCTGAGACTACATAGTGAACTCCAGGTCAGCCTGAGCTAGAGTGAGACCCTACCTCAAAAAACCAAAATAATAATAACAATAATCATGTGTCTGAACTTCAAGAGATATTGACTGCTGTTGTTGTTGTTGTCTTCCAAAGGCTATTTTCCCAAATCTGTAATAGCTCAAGTGTATTACTGAGCCTTTGCTTTACTGACTGGTAAACAAATAAAAATTCTTTACCTGAGAGACTGAATTACAAGACCAAGCTTTTACTATTGCTTTTAGATGAAAACAATAATGTGTTAGCCAACAGGAAATTGTATTCCCCTTAGGAAAAAATATAGCAAGGCATAGCAAAAGATAAGACCTAATATTTGCTTCTGCAGTAAAAATGTCATTTCAGAGACAAAAGGCTGGAAACATTGTCACTTATTTCTATCTTGGTGGCAACTGTGCTAGATAGTGGCTGTCTAACAAGCCTGCTAAAACTGCCACATGCTCTTTTGTTTCTCTTTGTATGTACATTAAATCTTATCATGCCATTTGTTTTGTCACTAGGGGAGGACAAGAAGTCAGACTAACAATAGTTGGACTGAAAAAATCGTGCATGCACTAAATATTTAAATGGCAGTTTCATGTATAGGCAAAAAGCATGAATTAGAAAATCATCTAATGCTAGCCCAGCTCATGCCAACCTTCTAACTCAAACTCTGCCAACTGATTTTCTTCAAACTTTGACTCATGCATTATTCTCATAGTAGTCATTTTCCCTTTTTCATTTTATCATATAATTTTCTATTGTGCATGCACATATATTGTGTTTATACTATAACTTATTTAACCACTTTTCACAAATAATATATATTTTCAGCTCTATTACTGTGTAGCAGTGACCTTTTTGTTGCTGGAACAAGACACTCAACCAAAAGCAGGTAATGGACAGAAACGGTTTATTTCTGGCTTACAGTTTCAAGGGGAAGTTTCGTCATGGATGAGAATGCATGGTAGGGCAGTAGCCAGGCATCACATCTCCACACATCGTCAGAGAGGAAGTAGACAGAGTGAGTTAAATATGACAAGCAGGGCTGCACTATACTACCCCAAGGCCTGCACCCAGTGACATCCTCCTCCAGCAAGGCTCAACCTCCCAAAGGCTCCACAAACTCCTCAAATAACAACAACCCATTGGGATTGAGTAGGAGGCTTAATCACAAACACATGAAGCTATGGAAGCATTTTATACTCAAACAACCACACTTTTTTTTTTTTTTTTGGTTTTCTAGCCCAGGCTGACCTGAAATTCACTATGTAGTCTCAGGGTGGCCTCGAACTCATGGTGATTCTGCTACCTCTGCCTCCCAAGTGCTGGGATTAAAGGCGTGTGCCACCACACCAAGCACCACACTTTTAAAAATAACTTTAAATTATATCGATTTTTAAAATATTTTATTTTTATTTATTTACTTGAGAGAGAAAGAAGGATAGAGAGAGAGAGAAGGAATGAACACACTGGCACTCCCAGCCACTGAAAATGAACTCCATACACATGTGCCACCTTATGCATCTGGCTTATGTGGGTCCTGAGGAATTGAACCTGGGTCCTTTGGTTTTGCAGGCAGGTACCTTAAGGGCTAAGCAATCCCTCCAGGCCCTTAAAAATTTTTTTTAGTTTCTTTTTTCTTGTTTTTTTTATTGACAACTTCTATACTTACAGACAAAAAAAAAACCCCATATTTCCCTCCCTCCCCATTCCCTTTCAGAACTCCATTCTCCATCATATCCCCTCCCTCTCTCCCTTAGTCTCTCTTTTAATTCAATGTCATAATCTTTTTCTTCTATTATGAGGGTCTTGTGAAGGTATTGCTAGACACTGCAAGGTCATGGATATTGAGGCCAATTTCTGTCTGGACAGTTGCATTGTAAGAAGTCATACCCTTCCTTTGGCTCTTACATTCTTCCCACCCCCTCTTCTTTAATGGACACTGAGCCTTGGAGGGTATGACAGAGATGTTTCAGTGCTGGACACACCTCTGTCCCTTCTTCTCAGAACTATGTTGCCTTTTGAGTCATCCCAGTGGTCATTACCATCTGTAAAGAGAAGCTTCTCTAACCAGAATGAGAGTAGCATTAATATATGAATATGAACATTAAGTGGAGTGCTTTCAGGGCAGCTTGGTGGGAATAATATATACATTTATCCAGACAAGAGTAGCCTTTATACCCCTAAGGGTCATGACCTCCCCTGCCATAAACTTTTGCTTAGTTTTTTCAGTACCAGGCATGTATTCCCTCCTGTAGAGAGGGCCTTCAGTCCAATTATGGAGCGGTTGGTTTCCCCAAGAGCAGACATGCCACTATTACACCCATTCGGTTATTGGGCCTGTCTGGCCAAACTTGAGTTTTCCAGTGTCCACTGTTTTCACTGATGATGACTTCTGTCTTCCATAGGGCTGCATGCAGTGCAGCTTTTTCCAGCTTTCAGTTGGCTGGTCTATAGGGAGAAGGTTTTCTGCTCAGCACCAACTTGCTTTTTATTTATTTATTTGAGAGAGGACTAGAGAGATAATGATATTTGTGTGATTTTAATTAAAAAATGAATAAACATATACTTACTTCCACTTTTTTCTCCCTTTTCTGCTCTACTGTTTTGCAATATACTTGGATGTAAAGGCTTATAAGATATATTATATTATGAAATAAAATTTCCATATTTATTTGAATTTTGCAGATGAAATGTAGTTATACCAAAAACTAGCATTTTTTTCTGTTTTCTGTAACTTAGGTCTTTTTCTTTTTCTTTCTTTCTTTTTTTTTTTTTAACTCTTCTTTCACTGCTTTCTGGTATTCTTATAATAATTAAAAAAAATTTTATTGACAACCTCCATAAATACATACACAATATACCATGATCTAATCCCCTCCCACCACTCTCTTTTGTCCCTTCTCCTCCATTCTCTCTCCACTAAATCCCTTCTTCTTTTGAACTAGTCCTTCTTCTATTGTGATGCCATCATTATTTTCCTTGCCATTGTACAGATCTTGTGGAAATATTGTCAACCATTGTGAGGTCATGAATGTAATACCACGTTGTATCTGGAAGACAGCATTTGAAAGCATTCTATGTAATCCTTTGGCTCTTACATTCTTTTGGTCGCTGCTTCTATTATAGTCCCTGAGCCTTGGAGGGTGTGTTAGAGATGTGTCATTTAGTGTTGAACACTCTACTGTCACTTTTTCTCAAAAGTTTGGTGAGTTTTGAGTCATCCCAGTGGTCATTTCATCTGAAAAAGAAGTTTCTTAAAACCAAAAGTGATAGTAGCATTTATACATGGGCACTGTAGTGATTTGATTCAGGTGTCTCCCATAAACTCAGGTGTTCTGAATGCTAGGTTCCCAGCTGATGGAGATTTGGGAATTAACTCCTCCTGAAGGCAGTGTATTGTTGGGGGCAGGCTTATGGGTGTTAAAGCCAGCTCCCTTTGTTTGGCACAATCTCCTGTTCCTGTTGTCCACCTTATGTAGGCCAGGGGGTAATGTGCCCCCTCTGCTCATGCCATCATGGTGCTGCCCCTCAAGTCTGCAAGTCAAAACAAACCCCCCTTTTAGTCCCAAAAGCTGCTCTTAGTGGGGTGAGTTCTACCAGCAATGTGAACCTGACTGCAACAGGCACAAACATAAATGTTTAGAGAGTAATTTGGTATGAATAATATACCTATTTAGCTATATGGCAGTAGTAGTGCTTATGATCTTCCAAGACATAGGCTTTTGATTAGGTTTTCAGTACCAGGCATGAATTATTTCCTTTGGAGCATGCCTCAAATCCAATCAGAGATCAGTTGATTTCCTCCATAACAGACATGCTGCCATTGTGCCAGTTGGCACATTTTTCCTGGCTAGCCACCATGTAGCTTGCAGTGTTCACTGATGGTTAAGATCATCGATGACTTTTCTCCTCTATCAGGCTGCATAACACATTCCCCAAGACTTAAACATCCATGCATTCATGTACCCTTTCTCTCACTCATGTAGCTTCATTCTTAGAATACCAATTGCTAGGCAGCAATTACAAATATGTTATGGTTCAGAGGGAAATATCTACTTTAATCAAACCACAATGATAAGGCCAAAATAGTTCAGCGTACAGTCTCAGTTATGTGTCATAACCATGAATCTTTCTTTCATCACTTCTGTTGTCACACTGATGAAGTCCCCTCTCCACAGTCAGACCCAAATATTGACCCATTTCCAGTTTTAGGACATTGACTTGCTTCCATTGGAAATCTTCACTTAAAGCAGAAAGCTGGGGCTGGAGAGATGGCTTAGTGGTTAAGGCATTTGTCTGCAAAGCCAAAGGACCTGGGTTCGCTTCTCTAGGACCCACATAAGCCAGATGCACAAGGGGGCACATGCATCTGGAGTTCATTTGCAATGGCTGGAGGCTCTGGTGCACCCATTCTCTCTGTCCATTTTTCTTTCTCAAATAAATAAATAAATAAAATGTATTTAAAAAAAAAAAACAGAAAACTGTGAGAATGGAAACAAGTGATGAGGAATCTTAGAGCACTACAGCAACAGGAAAACTGAAGTAATCTTGGAAATTTTATCAATGACATCATTTAACACTGGAAGCACAGTACAGTTGAAAGTCAACTGTAGTGTAGGAAAAGAAGAAAAAAGAGAATTTCAAATTTTTGAACACCTTTAAGGCTGGTTCTTGGATAAAATTAACTTTTTATAATTTTGTCATGAAAAGACAGATTCTACTTTAAAAGAACTCTATAATAAATATGACCAGTGAAAAACCCATCATGTTCCTGATTTTTACTATTTGAAAGAAATGATTATGGCTTTGTATTTCTATATACTAACAGATTTTATATATCAAAGTAACAATTTAAAATGTATATAGAACTTTCAGCTTTATTTAATTATGTAATAAACAAAAACTAAAGTCACTACCTTAGTAAAAATGAACTTATTTTATATGGTAAAATTTGAAGAAAAAATAATTTTGGTCCACTTTTTACTGAAAGCACTACTAGAGAATGTCATGTGTTTCAGAATCTATTATTAACAGTTCTAAGAATCCCTCTAGTCCAATTAAAACCTTTGTTTATATTTTCCATTAGCTGAAGTTGTTCCCTAGTTTTGACATTTATTATCATAGCCATGTAGCTAGTACTTAAATTTATAGCACATCTGTTCATTGGCTGCTATCAATCCTAAAATTGCATAAAGCTGTATTTAATTATTGAAATATATGTATATTTTAAATTTTATTTTAGTTTGGATTAATCCAGAAATATGGCTCAAAATTTTATGTTCTATAAATTAAATTTAAGATTGGATTTTCTATTTTAACATAATTCCCGGTGATAAATAATGAATTTTGTGGAAATAGGAAGTTGTTAAAGCTATTTTCTCTGAATTGAAGCATTCCCTCCTTCAGGAACATGGTTAACTCAGGAGGGAAACAAAACTCATGTGGCTCAGGAAGAAGACAAAACTCAAGTCTCAGCAATATGGAAGGTTCACCAGGATAGAAAATAGCAGTAGCAGTTGCTGGGGGAGGGCAATAACATGTCCCGCTGCCTGCAAGTCATGCAGTGAGCTCTAAGGATGCCATTTTGGTGATCTGTCGCCCATGCTGGCATGGGTTTCTCCGTCATGTAGCTGACTTTGAACTACCCATACTTCACTCATACTGCTAACTAACTCCAATGAACTCACTGGATTGGCTAAGCTAGACTTCAGTGGCATTGTTTCTTTGCTGCTGTGTGTCATTGCTGCTCTGTCTGAAGTGAATAGATCTTTTTGTTCAGGTTTCTCCAGAATTCACATAAGAGCAGTACATAAATTATTACAAATCAAGTACTTTCTCCTGTCAGTTTATAAAGTTCCTTCATATAAGTTTTATTATAATATAAGTAGCCAAATTGACCCAAATTTTATTATTTTATAAGGAAAATGTTAAATGGAAAAAGAATTGATCTTTACTGTGTTATAAGGTAAGTGTCCTTGTTATGTAGCCACAAATGTTTTCATTGGTTCCATTTAGAATGAGTTCAATTTAATGACAAGTTGCATATAGCAAATCAAAATGTCTTCTACCTATATCGAATTAAATAATACACTAATATTTCTTTGAAGCTCTAAAAATAATGCATGATGGAATTAAATCTTTCACTTAAAATGTCTTTGCTAGTGACTTTCTAACAAAGTATTTCCCAAGAATGTTTCGCACATTCATAACTCCTGAAATCAGGAAAACAATTATTCAAAAGTGTTCACTGAACATCTACTAAATGCCAAGTATTCTAGTAGGCTTTATAGATCCATCAGGCAGCAAAAAGAAAGGAAATTCCTGGTAAAGCTACATCCTCAAAAGAGATATGAGTCATTCTGATGGATTAGAGGTATACCTCAACTAGTACAGACCTTCTGACCTTGGACTGGTCACCTTACAGTCATAACCCCAGTATCCTTATCTATGAATCAATCCCAACATTAGATTTATATGGTTTTTGTAAAGATTAAATATGATATTATACATAAAGTACTTAACAGAGTAATTGGGACATAATAAAGGCTTGGTAAATACATAATATGTATTGTATCTTGACCATTAACAAGGCTTTGTGAATCAGAAACAAACTGATTATTTATTTGAGTGCGTTCTGAACATTGGTTTCCCATGCCCAAATTCTACACAAACCAACATTCTATAAATAGGGGAATTTATATAGACCTTTGACATCTGCTCCCCCCTCTCTCCAGAGACAGGGAAAAACAATCCCTTTGTTTTCTAACCCAAACTAATCCTCTCTAGAAGGAAAAGAGGCAGGTTCTTTAGCTGTTTTCAACTCTTTGGAGTGTGGATATTCCCAGTATACTTTTACATCTTTAGCTTTCCAGAGTTAAAAAAAATTTTTTTTTTGAGAGAGACAGAAAGGGAGAGGGAGACAGTGAATGGGTACGCCAGCAGTCTCTCAGCAGCTGTGAACGAAATCCAGATGCGTGCACCCCCATGTGGGCAAGTGTGGCATTGCGCCCTTGTGTCACTTTGCATCTGGCAAAATGTGGGACCTGGAGATTGGAACCGATGGAGATTGGAACCAGCGTTCTTAGGGTTAGCAGGCAGGTGCCTTAACAGCTAAGCCATCTCTCCAGCCCAGGTTTCCAGACTTTTGCTTTTCAACTACTTTTTTTTCAGCAGGTTGCCAATATTTTTGCTCAGACAGCATTAATCTGAAACAACCTCCAATGAATTAATCTAAGGAAAGCCAATTTAGGCCACTCAACCATCTTGACATTCTCAAGGAGCCATAGGAGATTAAATATTAGCACAGAGATTTAATTACAAGAATGAGGATGCAGTTTCAGTAAGGAATCTGGTGTTTGCTCTTGCACTGAGGTCAAGATGGCCTGATATTTGGTATCTGCTTCATACCTGGTGCTAATTGCAAAAATGCTGTTTTTGTAATCATGCTTGCTTGCTCTTGCTAAAGACAATTATGGGGGGGGCGTGTAGTTGGGAATTTTTCAGAACATTGTAAAGGAATGTAGTTTTTGCCTTTAAAATCTTACTGTAAATGTAGGACGGGGCTGCTCTCCTCGTTTTGAGGGGACAGTCGCTGGCCTGCTAAATATAGTCTCTCCTTTTTAGTTTTTATTTGGGTGGTCTCCTGTTCATTTCTAGTCTGGGACACACTACAAATGATGTAATAACATGAAAAGATACACTTTGATTTAAAACAAAACTCCGTATCATTAAATGCTATTGCTATTCCGTGACGTGCAGTAAATGCATCATAAGAACACAGAGACTGGAGAGATGCCTCAGTGATTAAAAGCACTCACTTGCAAAGCCTGACTGTCTCTTTGGTTCTCTAGTATCCACATAAAACCAGATGTACAAAGCAGTACATCTGTTTAGAGCTTGTTTTCAGTGGCAGATGATCTTGGTTCACCAATTGTCTCTCTCGTTCTTTTCTTCCTCTCTCTCTCTCTCTCTCTCTCTCTCTCTACATATATATATATATATATATATATATATATATATATATATATATATATATATATATATATATCCCATGTTCTCCCAAGGAAGGGAAGAAGAGGTTGTGCCTTGGGGGAAATGACACATCCTTCTTGAAACGTGCAACTTTTCTTCAGTTATTCCTTTTTATAAACTAATCAGGTATTGTCACACCAGTTGCCCTCCACACAGGGCCCCCC
Organism: Orientallactaga sibirica; assembly: GCA_036365145.1. NCBI lineage: Eukaryota > Metazoa > Chordata > Mammalia > Rodentia > Dipodidae > Orientallactaga > Orientallactaga sibirica. The sequence goes on along the minus strand of JAEOAD010000030.1, from coordinate 18,928,902 downwards.
AAAACTTTGTCTGTGGCAAGAAAACCATGACATGGTAATGCAAATTACTTCATGGTATCCTTTACATAATGAATCTGTGTCAACACTAGTTGAAAACATGCTTTTTAAAAAGGGACTGGGAAGCCAGGCATGATGGCACATGCCTTTAATCCCACCACTCTGGAGACAGAGGTAGAAGGATTGCTGAGAGTTCAAGGCCACCCTGAGACTACATAGTGAATTCCAGGTCAGCCTGAGCTAGAGTGAGACTCTACCTTGAAAAGCAAAAAGATGGACTGGGGAGCAGGAGAGATTTCTCAGTGGTGAAGGTATTTGCCTGCAAAGCTTTATAACCAGGGTTTGATTCCCCAGTACACACATAAAGTGATACATGCACCAGGAGTTTGTTTGAAGTGGCAAGAGAACCTGGCATCATTATTCTCTCTATCTCTATCTATCTCTGTCTCTATCTCTATCATCTCTTTCTCTATCATCTGTCTCTCCTCTCTCTGACTCCATCTGCTTGCAAATAAATGGATAATAAATAAATATAAATAATAAATAAATATAAAAAATATAACAAAAAGGGAATGTGTCAAATAAATTTGAAAATGGCTGTGGCATACATATCCCATCTTGGATAGGCACAGTACAAAAATGTTTCATGTTTTAAGAAATTCTACAGAATATTATTTAATTCATTATATTAAAAACTCTGATTGTAGGAAGCCAGATTGAAAGAGTGAATGTGAAGAAGTAGGCCTCTAATTCTTAGGTGAATAAAAGAGCTGATTTTTGTTAGTAGGAACTTTATATCAGCCCTCAAAATCACCTGATATAGGTAAAAAGCAATTCTGTAAAAATTTATCACACACACAGTTATATAATACACACACACACACACACACACACACATATTTTTTAAAACACCATGTGCCATACATTGGGGTAAAATTGGGAATTCAGAGTTTTATGAAATATGGCTTTGCCCTTGAAAATTCTGATTTATCCCTAAGATGTGTCCTGAAGTGTTTTAATCAAACCACCTATAAATACTGCAAAACGTCTCAGGACAATCCTATCTTAAGTCCTACTTATGTTATTTGAATTGAATAAATCAATCCCCTTGGTTTATTGAAGGATAAAAGTGAAATGTATTTTCTGTAAATCTATTAGATACCCTTTCTCACACATCCTTATCAATTCCAGTGGATCTATAATTTTATTACCTTCCTAATCTAGTGTATCTCTAAAGGGGCAGTCATTTCTTTCCTCTCTTTATTTCATTTTGGTTTTCTGCTGGTATAGCAGAATTCAGTGTGACAAATTGTTTTAAAGAGGGCACAACAGCAACAACAAAAAATGTTCTCTGGAGTATTAGTTCTTAGTAAAGCTATTCTGAGCTTATTTGGTTATGTCCCAGTTCATGGAGTATGTAGAAATTAATATATATGCTTCTTTCAGCTATGAATTCTACAGATACTTACTGAGAATTTAGTTTCAGATACTTGTCCAAGAGAATAGAGGTCCAGTCCTTATCAAGCTAAGAGTCTATTTCAGAAAATAAAAACAAATAAAACCCATTGACTCAGCAAGTCAATGACAGAGGCATCTTGAAGGTAGGGAGTAGGTGTGGTAAACTCAGCTGTGTCTCAGAAAATAGAAATGGAATTAGAGAAAGACAAAATGTCCACAACTAAGAACTTTTTCCTATTTTTTCCTTCCCACTGACATTCTTATCACAAAAGGATAAGGAATACATATTAATACATGTATAGTCTCCATTACTTCAGAATACATCACATTATAACCTTCAGCTGTTGACTGGTCTTGGACAGGCATTCTTTAAATCCTTGTGTTAAAGGCATTAAGATAAGCATACCAGCCTCCTCACAAATCCTGACAACACCTATTTTAGATTATCCCCATATGAATTTCAATTGAAGTGATGTTGCTTTAGATATGTTAAAGCCTGTGCATTCCAGGATCTCATTTTACTTTGCAGCAATTTAATGGAGTAGAATGAACACCTGGCACTCAGAGTGATCCCTGCTGCAATCATGAGTGTTTGTAAAAGCTTTTCTATCCCTGCTGAAGGAGATAGATTTTGTCCTGACAGTTCAAACAACAAGAAAATGATCAAAACTATAAGGAAAAGAGATCAGAAATGGCATTAATTAAAAGGGACTAGTATTACCTAATTAAGTATCTCTTTGATTCAATCTGGAATGTTGCTCATTGGGTTCTGTAAGGCAAAATCATGCAATACAAGTAGGAAAATAGAATGGCTAACTTGAGTAGGGAATTTTTATTTATTTATTTTTTTTTTTGAGATAGGGTCTCACTCTAGCTCAGGCTGACCTGGAATTCACTATATAGTCTCAGTGTGGCCTCGAACTCATGGCGATCCTCCTACCTCTGCCCCCCAAATGCTGGGATTAAAGGCATGCGCCACCATGCCCGGCTATTTGAGTAGGGAATTTTAAGTCTTTTGCATCCTAGTTGTAATTTGGGGGTCACTCTCACCAGATGTGAACTATGTATTTGAAAACCTGATCCCTGTTCAGCTCTAATACCAGTTAGCCATGTAACCATGCATAAAACACTTGAGGTCTGGACTTCACTGATGGCTCACTACCTATGGAGTTTCTAAAGAAAGTTCAGAACTTCCTTAAGTTGTGTGAAATTGCGTTGATATGTATGTCATTCAGAAGATAGTCCTTAAATTCCTTTAGCTTCTCTTCATTCCCAAAAGGTTAATGACCATGAGTCAGACTATTTTTAGCACACTGTCATTCACTCTAAATATTAAGGTGTTATGAATTTTACTGTTTAATATTTAAATCACATTATCTCCAGGTATAAGAAATATTTGGGGTTCAAAAGGGGGTACAGTTAGGGTGACTGGACCCTGAAGGTAAAAAGGTCAGGAAAGTTTGTACTTGCTAGAAATCAAAGATGATCTGACTTCTTATCTCTTGCCTAGTTCCCTAGATCTGTTTTTCCACAAACAACCAGGACCCCACCTGGGAGGGAGGTCTTTCATAGAATTTAAATATTGTGCTTAATCAAGTTCAGGCCCTGGAACGTGGTGTCAGGTCTAGCCTCTTCCTGAGACAGCGCCTAGCGCTACCCCAACCAGCTGTTCCTCTGGTTCACCTGAGCCAGAAGACAGCCCATCAGACAGGCTCTCTGACCACTTGAAAACTTCCACCTGTGGGTGAGTTTTTCCCTTGGCTAGGCCTGGGCTGAGTCAGCCCAGGCTGGGAGATCCCCCTATCCCTTAATCTCCATATGGGGAACAAAAGTGTGGAAAGAAAAGAGAAAAGAAAGTTCAATGAGTTCCTGCCTTGGGGAGCTGCCTTCACAACTGTCAGCCTGAGAGCTGCAATGGAGAGAGCAAGAGTTTGAAAGTGCTTCTAACTCTGATTTGGAAAGCTAACTTTTCCATTTTTAAGCTTTATGGTGTGGTAAATGTTATATAACTTCTCAGAGTGCATACAGCTCAAAGGCAGAGTGATTCACAAGTTTACTTTCCAGTTTAGTAGACATTGGAAGCCTCACTGTAATGTTGAGTATACTACAAAATCTGATACCCAAAAGGCTATGAGTGAACAGATGCTGAGAAGAGAGTCCTCATTGTTGTATTATAGCTAGGAATGATTATATTTTATAAGTATTTTGTCAAAAATAAATGTGCTCGTTCTTTTTTTTTTTTCAGCAAGTAATAATTGATGCATAAAAATCACCCATCAGCTGGCCAGGACTCGGTGAGCAGTCAGTAAGTATTAACTTATTTTTTCCCTTTCCCAGTTCTTTGTAGGAGGTGCCAGGAACATCCTTTTCCTTCCTAGAATGGATTCTGGCCTGTTTTACTTTTGTTTTTCTGTGTTTTCATAAGAGAAGTATGTGTGTCCTGTGATGAACCCCTCAACTATCATGGGTTGAACACCTGCTTTTGTCTTTCCCTGTGCAGAATGGTTCTCCAGATGGCCTTATACTAACCCTTTCACAAGTGTGTTTTCAAGAATAACTGTAGACAATTCTGGGAAGGCAAAGTCTTGAGATAAAAGCCCTGGCTGGAAAAGCCCAGGTTCCGTTCAGGTGATCCCACAGAAACAGGGTGTCCTCCAGGGCTTTAGTCTACTGTCTTCTGGCCATAAGGTTGAAAACCCAGGGCAGCAGCTTTTAAGATCCTGCCAGCAAGGCATATACAGCTAAGAGCCTACCTGCCCCTAACATTAGGGAACAAGCTCCTGCTGTCCCTAAGCATACATCTGTAAGAAACAAATCCACTTCATGAAGCTTGTGGGTTAGCACTTTGACTCTTCAGACTCAAACAGTTGCTAACCTGTGCAGTGAGCCTGCCCTGCAGCCTGCTATAGGTAGTAACAGTGCAGTGGTGAGATTGGAGAAGAGAGTCCCAGCCAGGAGTCAGGATACACTGACTTGACCAGGTCTCTGTGTTTATATGATGATTTATTTGGGGCTAAATTTTACCTTCATAAAACAAGAAGGTTGAATTTATTGCTATTTGGAGCAATTCCTAATTTTTATTCTAGTACTTATCTGTCACTTAACATTATAGTATCTCATGGAACTTTCTTAATTCACATTTTCTTTAATTCAATTGAAAACCTCTCACAGGCAGAGATTATACCAAATGCTTTTGTGTCCCTTACATTTTTCCTGAAGAGTTCCTGGAGTGAAGCTTTTGGATTTGTGTAACAGACAAAAAGCTTAAAAATCAAAAAAAATCCATTTGGTCAAGGTTGAAACATTCAGTTTTGAGTACCAAAGATATAATTTATTCCCTTCTGTCATAATACTTCAAGCTAATTATATTGTATCTGTTGTTCTATACCTGAAGTCATACATTACAAATGCCATTTATTTTGCAGAGGGGATTGTATAAATTTTAATGTCTGAATTATGTCATGAAAGATCTACAACTTTCTTATAAAGGTCTATTACCCATTCAAATAAGTTTTCACATGGTAGAACTATAAATTAAATCTATTTTGCTCTGGGGAAAAAGGTATTATTTCAAGTGTATAGAAACTTCATAAAGTAAAATTAAGTTAAAAATTATAAAGTCTAAATCAAAGAAATCCAGTACAATTGTACAACCAGTATAATTTCAACCATGCTTCTCCAGGATGCAATCTTTTGCCTCCTCCAGCCTCTCTCTCACACTTATACACCCAGATGAACATGGGAGCATCTCTAATATAAAGACGGGATCAGAAGAAGGATGACCTAGATGAAGCTGGCTTTTGCATACCCACTATTATGCCCATCAGCTGGGTGAGCCAGCTCTCTGTCCTCTCTCAATGGACTGTGCTAGGAGTAGTATCCTAAGAATGAAATGGAAGCATTTATAAAGCAGACTTGGTATGTCTACCACACTTTCCTCTGCCCAGGAATCCAGAGATCCCCGGCAGTCCTTTCAAAGTGGTAGAGAAGAACAAGACAAGGATTTTGCAGAAGCTGCAGTAAAGAAGCCTGAGTACTTAGAGAACACTGTCCAAGTTGCTTTCCATGAAAGGTTAATAGTTGGTAGTATTCATCCTCAACTTTCTGCATCTCCTGGGGTTTCTGCTTCCACATTTGCCATCTTTGTTGTATTGTAGCCGTGACCGTGACTCATCAAGCTGTTAGATCTTGTTTCCCCTTTTCTAGAGAAACAAGTTGTTTTACAAATATCAAATCTTTGAGACATAGAATTTAACCTGCCTCTCTCAGTTAAGGTTTATGGTACTCTGAGACTATGAAATTAAATATTAACATTGTTATTATTATATAACATTAATATGCATATAAAACGTGTGATTTGACTATACATCAGCAAGGCAGGATCTTTAATCTCAAAGTGAATATTTGTTCTCATTAAATCTTTCCATTTTGGATTTATCCTCCCACAGTTGGTTGTATAAATGGCTATTCCAACTTAGTTATGCTATTCATTATGTAATAAGTTTTACTTGCTGACATTTATGGAATATAATTATTCCCTACTTATTTAACTCTATAGATATTTTTCTAATATATTCATGGCACAAATACTATTTTCATGTGCTCATTTCTTATTATAATATATTCATCCTTATCACTGTGTGAAAGGTTCTTTCTTATCAACAATGTCCCACTATTTCAATAGCTTAGACTTGTTGGCTTTTTAAAAATTCTATTTGTCTTCCTTAAATTGTCAACCCAAGTTAATTAAAAGAATGAAATGAAACAATTTTTAATGAAACAGGGAGTGAATGATCATCAAAGTATTTTATATAAAAGTGCTGAGATGATACTGAGATGAAAATAAGTGTAAGCCAAAGAAAGGGTCACATGATATTCAGGGAAGGGTGGGTTCCATAGCTAGCTTCTATGAATCCAAGCAAAAATGTGGTTTCCTTTATGAGTGGAAAACACTCAGGACTGCATCTTAGGGCATTAGTGGATGAGAGCTTTGAATCTACTTTTGATAAACAGGCATGTTATATCACTGGATGGTGTTTGCTGGAATGTAACACTAATGAGAGCTGGAACTCAGTGATCTAAAATATGCTTATTCACATGACCTCCAAAAAGTTTCCCCTTTTTACTTCTCTATTTTGACCAAACCTCTGTTATTTCTTCAGTCTCTGCTGAAATAATAATCATAAATAATAATAATATTGAAAATAATAATAAATAATAATTAGCACAAGACATTATCTACTATCATAATCAGCTACAGGCTGCTGGGATGAACCTCCAAACTGGATACAGTTTATGGGAAGAATGGGGTTCACTTTTGGCTTACAGATCTAGGGAAGTCCCATAATGGCAAAAAAGGCTGGTACCCTTTCACAGATCAAAGTAGGAGAACCACCACCAAACATTAGCACCACAAGAAAGAGAAAAAACAACAGCCAAATAGCAGGGAAGTCAGACAGAGCTCAAGCGCTCTGCATACCACAGGCTTGAATCGAGATCTTCTCCCAGTGATACCCCTGTAGAAAGAACCTGGGTACTAGGAGAAGAAGCTGAAAATTCAATTTTAATAACACTGAGTATATTGGGGACTCCCATACTGAGCATCTGTTGTATGCTGGACATTATTCTAGATACTAGGAAACAAGAAGGAGCAAAGAAGACAAGTCTTAGGTCTAGTGGACCATGTATCTTAGGGAAAAGAGAAAAAAGATTTGTCTGAAATTACAAGGATTGAACAAGTGTTTACTGAGCCACTTGTGATGATGAAAATGGTACAGAAATGATCATATCACCAGCTCTGTTCTATCCATCCTTGCTCTTTCTCCAGAGTCCAGGAAAAATTCAGGATTGGTTTTCTTCACCAAGCTTGCTAGTAATCTAGTCCAACTCTGTAATAATCTATATATGTTTTTAGTTTTAACCTAATATTTCTACACACACACAGAGTGAGAGAGAGATAATCAACACTTGATGATGATATGTATTGAATGAAAACAATATATCAAACAATGTTTTAGACATTTTGAAAAGTATTGCCTAAATCACCATGATAATCTCATAAAGTAAGTATTACTAGTCCTATTTTATAGATACAGATACTTAGGGATAAAGGGGTTAACACTGGAACTGAATTTTGCAATATTAAGTAAAATTATTAATATTAAGTAAACTATTAGGTGGAAGGACGTCTCAGAAATATGGCCCCAGAGCCAGCTCTCTGGTCCTGTGCTATGGTTCTATATACTATTTGTGTCTACAGAAGGGAAGGAATCAAAGCCCATCTCTGGGAATCTTTAGAGGAAAGAGAAAATGAGTCTAGGAAACTGTTTCTGGGAAGTAGCAGTTAGAGATATCTATACAATCCCTCACAATTTTACTTCTTGGATATATCATTGCTCCTCACCCTGCTAGAATCTTCACCTCATGGTATGGGGGATATCACGAGACATAGGGAAAGGCAGTTCCACATCAGGTATTTTTTTTTTCTTGAGTTTGTTATATTTTGGGCATACCTATTATAGATACGTTATGTGTTGATAGTATTCTTTCCCTCTTCTCTGCCCCCAATTTTGCTGGCAGTCCTCTTCCGTGGGGTTGCAGGTAATCCCCATGGGGTTGTGGGTTATGTGTTGTGGGAGCAACTGTTGGTTATTGGGAAGAGGCAATGCCTCTGGATCTGATGTCCCAACCTATGTCTCTTACAATCTTCCCACCCCCTCTTATGCAAAATTCCCAGAAACATGTTGGGTGTGTTTAAAGTCTACTTCAGTGATGAGCTCTTGGGAACCTTTGGATCTCTGCTTTGGTAGGTGTTGAGTATCTTCAGCACGTGTCTCTGTTACTCTGGCACTCACGCTCACCATCGAAGCTGCATTCATGTTCACCTCTCCAGTTCCTCTGTGGTTTCATCTGCAAGGGGTAGTTTATCACCTCTAGTTTGCTACCTTCTGAAAAAGAAAATCAGATTTTTCAACAGAGAGTAAAGATAGCATGTGTTAAATGGAATAAACCTTGTTAATTTAGGAGAATTAGATGGATGTACTCCATCTTTTAGCCAAAGATTAGTGGGAGTTTCACATTGGGGAGCATAATCATTGACTCCATAGTAATCTGACATGGTTCCCAATTCCAGATATGGGTTCTTTTACACTGAGTGGATCTCTTAGCCATTCAGTATGCTATTGGTTACCTACCAAGGCTGTGTGTTACTATTGCACTTGTGTGTATATCTTGTCAAAGTATTTGCTTCTGAGACACTTAAACCCCTAGTTTATTGGATTTTTGTTGGCCACTTTCCCCCAGTAGCTCATGTAGCCACTTTCCAGCACTGAGCTAACTGTCTTCTGTCTGGTTCTCTTCCAGATTCCACACAGTTCTCTCCTTGCTTTGTGCTGACAGAATTTGGTGTCTTCAGCAACAGTGGAAAATATAGACTGGAGAAAAGACAGCATCTTCAATAAATGGTGCTAGACAAACCATATGGAGCAAAAACAAAACTAGACCCACACATTCCATCATGCACAAAAACCAAGTTCAAATGGATCAAAGGCCTCAATATAAGACCAGAACTCTTCTACTATTGAAGAAAAAAAAATAGGGGAACTTTCCACAATATAGGAGTGGGGAAAGACTTCCTGAACAAAACCCCTGTAGCTCAGGAAATTAAACAATCACCCAACCATTAGGATCTCATAAAGCTGAAAAGTTTTTTTCACAGACAAACATACCATAAGCAGAGGCAAAAGATTAGCCACAAAATGGGAGAAAATTTTTGCCAGCTATACAACTGACAGAGGCCTAATTTCTAGAATCTACAATGAACTCAAAAACCTAAACCAAAAAAAATCAAACAACCCATTCACAAAGTGGAGCAGAGAACTGAATAGGGAGCTCTCAGAGGAAGAAATACAAATGGCAAACACACACTTAAGAAAATGTTCAATATCCCTAATCAGCAGGGAAATGCAAATTAAAACAACTATGAGATTCCACCTTACCCCAGAAAGGATAGCTAACTTTGGCTGCAAGCCTATATACCAGGCTTAGTTGGTGGGTACTGACTTGATGTAATCCCAGCTACCTTTTGGGATGGCTTTGGTCTTGCCTATGCTGCACAGCCACCTGGGTCCCTCTTTGTTGTGTTGTGGGCTCAGGTAGGCTGGCTGGGTCTGTTGCTGCTCTAATCTCTTGTGCCAGATGCTGTGTAGGTAGGCTCCCTTCCCTGGTGCTTGCTGGAACTTGTGCTGGCAGTGGGGGAGGGGAGGCTGTGGATGGTGGCTGAAGTCCTCTCACTTTTCCTCACAAGCTGCTCTGCTGGTTTCTGCTGTCCTCCTTCCATGTTTCTTGAGTTTGCGAGGATGGTGGTATGGTAATTGTACAACCCATGCCAGGGTAATTTATATGTTAAATCTGATAAATAAGTTATATTTTGGGCTTGCCACCTGTTGCTTCCTGATCTATAGTTCCTTTGTTTCCTCTGCTGCCATTCATTGGGGAAGAGTCTTACTTGGTCACAAGCTGACCTTGGAACCCTCTACAGACCAGAAATCTTAGCCTCCCAGTTGACAGGATTAAGGGTGTGGGGCAACACACATCCTTAGGGACTGTGACTTTGTTAGAGGATCTATTTGTCATAATACCTACCCTTGAATAAATACTCTGTGCTACTTTTTAGATTTTGTCTGTATTTTATTCCACTCAACCTACTTGAATACTCTCATAGAAGGCAAATTCAACATCTAGGGGCACTTTTGTGGTTACACTGAGAGTCTTAAGAGCCACACATAGCCCCTTAAGCTCCTACCCTGAAGATATATAACATCAGATGGATTGATACATCTAATAATACTGCAGATAATTAGAAAACCCAAGCATTAAATTAATCCAAGATGCACAATCTCTACATTATAATACAAAAAACACAAAAAAATCAAGACAATATAAATCCACCAAAAAGTATTAATACACTGTGTTTTGACTACCCCCACAGTGCAAGACCCACATTCCCCATTGATGAGGGTCCCTTTGGAGGGGGGAGGATAATGGAGTCACCAATATGAATGTAAAATTAGAAAAATGTAAACAAAATAATAAATTATTTTTAAAAAGTATTAATGCATCAGAAATGAATTTCAGTGGGACTGGTTTAGCAGAAACTCCTGAGAAAGATTTCAAAAGAATGATTATAAATATGTTCAAAAACTCAAAGACGAAATGAAAGGAATCAAAGAACAGACAGGAAACCAATTTAATGAAATAAGGAGGTCAATACAAGACATAAATAAGGAACTAGAAATAATAAAGAAAAACCAGGCTGAAATCCTAGCAATGAAGAACAAAGTCAGTGAAATAAAATACTCCATAGAAAATATCTCCAGTAGAATTGATGAAGGAGAGAACAGAATATCTAAACTAGAAGACCAGGTGGCAGATCTAATACAGTCCAACAAAGAGAAAGACAAACTAATAGGAAAGTATTAATGGGAATTTCAAGATATTTGGGACACTAAGGAAAGATCAAACATAAGAACTCAGGGTATAGTAGAAAGAGAAGAATTTCACTGCAAAGGCATAGTAGGTCTTTGCAACAAAATCATCCAAGAAAACTTCCCCCAAATTGGGAAAGAGATGTCATTGCAGGTTCAGGAAGCATTTAGAAAACCAAGCAGACAAAACCTGGAAAGAAACTCTCCTCACCATATTATAATTAAACTACCAAACATACAAACCAAAGAATATGTATTGAAAGCAGTTGAGAGAAAAATCAAATCACATAGAAAGGCAAGCCCATCAGGATCACAGAAAATTCTCAACACAAACTTTAAAAGCCAGAAGGGTCTGGAGTGATATAGTCCAAGTTCTGAAAGATAACAACTGTCAAACAAGGTTACTTTATCCTGAAAGCTGTCCATTCAAAGAGATGAAAAAATAAGGACATTCCACAACAAAAGCAGGCTAAAGGAATATTTGAAGACAAAAACCAGGTCTACAGAAAATACTTGAAAGGATCCTCCAGGCTGAAGAGAAAGAAAAGCACACACATAAGGAACCTGGAAAAAACAAACCATACTCAAATACTAGTTGATACAAGAGAGCAAAGGTAAAAGCAGAAGAACTATAAAACAAGAAAAATGGAAAAATAAACACATACCTTTCAATAATAACTGTTAATATTAATGGCCTAAATGGCCCAACCAAAAGACATAGGTTTGCAGACTGGGTTAAAAATCAGGATCATTCAATTTGTTACCTCCAGGAAACTCACCTTTCTACAAAGGATGGACCTATCTTAGTGTTAAAGGTTGGAAAACAGTGTTTCAAGAAAATGGGTCTAGAAAACAAGCAGGGGTTGCTATCCTAATATCTGTCAGGATAGGCTTCAGACCAACATTAGTTAGGAAAGATAAGGAAGGTCATTTTATATTGACTAAAGGAACAGTCCAACAGGAGGACATTACAATCCGAAACATATATGCACCTAACACAGGGGCTTCCAATTTCATCAAACAAACACTATTAGAACTAAGGTCACAGCTAACACCAAACACAGTTGTAGTGGGTGACTTCAACACCCCACTCTCACCCAGTGACAGGTCATCACAGCAAAAAAATAAACAGAGAATGCTTCTGGATTAAATGAGGTCACAGAACAAATTTACTGAACAGGTATATACAGGACATTTCATCCAAATATTGCTGAATACTCATTCTTTTCAGTAGCACATGGAATATTCTCTAAAATAGACCATATATTAGGACACAAAACAAATCTTAACAAATACAGGAAAATTGAAATATTTCCTTGCACTCTATCTGATCACAATGGGATCAAACTACAAATCAGTAGTAAGAAAAGCTATAGAGCACACAAAATCATGGAAACTAAACAACACACTACTAAATGATGAATGGGTCAACAAAGAAATCAAGAAAGAAATAAAAAAAAAAAAACATAGAGTGAAATAATAATGATAACACAACATACCAAAACCTTTAGGACCCAGTGAAGGCAGTCCTAAGAGGGAAATGTATACCTTTAAGTGACTATATTAAAAAATTAGAAAGGCTGCAAGTGAACAACTTAATGCTTCACCTAAAGGCCTTATAAAATGAAGAACAAGCAAATCTAAAATCAGTAATCAGGAAGAAGTAACTAAGATTAGGGCAGAAATTAATGAAATAGAAACAACAACAACAACAAATCCAAAGAATCAATGAAACAAAGAGTTGGTTCTTTAAAGTGATAAACAAGATTGATAAACCCTTAGCAAATCTGACAAATAGAAAGAGAGAAGAGATAAAATTGATAAAATTAGAGATGAAAAAGGCACCATCACAACAGATACCAGAGAAATAAAAAAAAAATCATAGGGATATACTATAAAAACATATACTCCACTAAGTTTGAAAGTCTGAAATAAATGGATAATGTAATACGTTATATAAATGGACTGAAGGACAAAAATCACATGATCATCTCAGTAGGTGCAGAAAAAGCATTTGACAAAATCCAACATCCTTTAAGCAATAAGGCAAGAGATACACATGAAAGGGATACAAATTGGAAAGGAAAAAAATCAAGTTATCATTATTTGCAGATGATATGATTCTATACATAAAGGACCCTAAAGACTCTACTGGCAAACTGTGAGAGCTAATACACACCTATAGCCATGTAGCAGGATACAAATAAACACACAGAAATCAGTAGCCTTCCTCTCAGGAGGCAGAGTTAGGAGGAGCACTGTGAGTTTGAGGCCACCTGAGATTACTTAGTTAATTCCAGGTCACCCTGGGCCAGAGTGAGACTCTACCTCAAAAAACCAAAAATAAGAAAATAAAGAAAGAAAGAAAGAAAGAAAGAAAGAAAGAAAGAAAGAAAGAACCTTGGTGTAGCGCCCACACTACCACAAAGACCCCAAGCTGGGCGAGGTGCTGAGGATTGAAAAGAAAATCACTGGGTCATTTGTGCTTCAAGAATGCCATTTATTGAAGTCAGAGGGTGATATATATACAGCCTTACAGCACTGTGGAAAAGTACCAGGGTCAGAAGGTCATGTTCTCATATCCTGTTGTTTACTGTTAAGCAAGAGCCACTGGGGGCAAATGGAACTTGTGGTTAGGCCATAAAATGGGAGTGGAACAAGATGTTTTTAGGCAAACAATCCTTGGTCACGTCAGTCAAACAGGTCAGCAGACTCCTGGGAGGGGGGTTGTACCCCACACCTTGGGGTAAACCTAAGTAAGGAAGTGAAGGATCTCTACAATGAAAACATTAACACTCAAGAGAGACATTGTAGAAGACACTAGGAAATGGAAAGATAGCCCTTGTTCTTATATTGCAAGAATCAACATTGTTAAATTGGCAATCTTACCAAAAGCAATCTACACATTTAATGCAATCCCCATCAAAATTCCAATGGCATTCTTCACGGAAATAGAAAAAAAAAAATCCAAAAATTCATACAAAAAAGCACATAAAACCTCAAATATCTAAAACAATTTTGAGCAACAAAAATAAGGCTGGTGGTATCACCATACCTGATTTTAACCTATATTACAGAGCCACAGTAACAAAAACAGCATGGTACTGGGACAAAAATAGACATGTAGATCAATGGAACAGAATAGAAGTCCTTGATTTAAGTCCAGGTATCTATAGCCACCTGATCTTTGACAAAAATACCAAAAGTACTCATTGGAGAAAATCGTTTTCAGAAAATGGTGCTGGGAAAACTGGATATGTGTCTGTAAGAGGATGGAAATAGATCCTTATCTCTGTCCATGCACAAGAATTAAGTCCAAATGGATCAAAGACCTTAATATCAGACCTGAAAATCTGAAATTGCTAAAGGAAAACATAGGGGAAACCCTTCAACATATTGGTCTTGGCAAAGACTTTCTGAATGTAACCCAATTGCTCAGATCAACTGCTGGGACCCCATGAAATTAAAACCTTTTGTACACCTAAGGACACTCTGACTAGAGCAAAGAGGCAACCTACAGAATGAGAGAAAATCTTTGTCAGCTATACTTCTGACAGAGGATTAATATCTAGGATATCCAAAGAACTCAAAGTATTAAATAATAAGAAATCAAACAACCCAATCAAAAAATGGGCTATGGAACTAAATAGAGAGTTCTCAGAAGAAGAAATACAGATGGAATATAAACATCTAAAAAATGTTCTATATCCCTGGTTATTAGGGAAATACAGATTAAAACTAAATTTGAGATTCCATCTTACTCTTGTCAGACTGTCTCCATCATGAAAACAAATGACCATAAATGCTTGTGAGGATGAAGAAAAAGAGGAACCCTTATACACTGTTGGTGGGAATGCAATCTGGTCCAACCATTGTGGAAATCAGTGTGGAGGTTCCTGAGACAACTAAAAATAGATCTACCATATGACCAGCTATACCACTCCTAGGCATATATCCTAAGGACTCATCTCACTACTTTAGAGACACTTGCTTGTCCATGTTTATTGAGGAAATGGAACCAGCCTAGATGTCCCTCAACTGATGAGTGGATAATGAAGATGTGGCACATTTACACAATGGAGTTCTACTCAGCAGTAAAGAAAAATGAAGTTATGAAATTTGCAGGACAATGGATGGATCTGGAAAGGATTATACTTAGTGAGGTAACCCAGGCCCAGAAAGCCAAATGTCACATGTTCTCTCTCATATGTGGATCCTAGCTACAAGTGATTGGACTTCTATGTGAATAAAAATAAAACTCAGTAGCAGAAGCCAGTAAGCTAGAAAGGGGATATAAAGGGAATAAAAATGGAGGAAGGAGGGGACTTAATAGAATTGTATTGTATAGATGTAAGTAGAAGAACAGATTAATGGGGGTGAAAAGAACAGATTAAGTGAGGTCAGGGGAAGAAATTGAGTAAAGGAAAAGTGGAGGGAGGGCCAATCAAAATCCAAGAAGATATAAATCAGTCATATGGAAACCTACTTTTCTGGACAATGGAACACTCAGAAGCCATAGATTGTTACTAGAAAATTTTCAGTGCCAAGGATGGGATACATTCCAGTGAGTTGTTGCCAGGGAGGTTACAGATACCCCCAAAATATTACAGGCTATTGCTGAGGCCCTTGGTTTCCTACCAGGAATAGATGGTAAGACCCTATTGCTGAAGACTCCACATACCTGGGCTGCAAGGTCACTGAGAAATCCTGCTAGAGCTGAGCTGAAAGTCTCCTCCTTGTGAACTGGCTGATAGAAAGCTCAAAAAAGCTACGCTGCATGCAGTTCAATGGGAGAGAGAGAAAACACCAGTGAGGATCCTCAACAGTGGACACTGCAAGCTTTAAATTTGGCCAGCCAGGCCAAATGACCCAACTGCTACAATAGTGGCATGTCTGTTATGGGGAAACCAATCCCTCTCTAATTGGACTGGAGGCCCACTCCGTGGGAGGGAACACATCCCTGATACTGAAAACCTTCAATGGGGTAGTCACGAGCCCTAGGGGTGTAATGTCTGCTGGTGTCTGGCTAAATGTATACACTATGTTCACCAAACTACCCAGTAAACATTTCTCTTAATATTCATACATATAATATATAATATATTATACATATATATATACACACACATATATATATATATTATTTAATTAATTAATTTATTTATTTAAAAATTTTAATTTATTTTAATTTTACATTCATGTTGGTGCCTCTGGTAGCCTCCTCCCTGTCCTCCCCCCTCCAAAGGGACCCTCCTCATTGGGGAATGTGGGTCGTGCATTATGGGGGTAGCCAACAGTTATGTGGGATACCCATATATTAATGCTACTCTCACTTTTGGTTAGAGAAGCTTCTTTTTTCAGATGGTGGTGACCCTGGGATGACTCAGAAGCCACCATGGTGCTTAAAAGAAGGGACAGAGGAATGCTCAGTATTAAAACATCTTTAAACACCTTCCAAGGCTCAGGGTCCCTTGCAGAAAAGGTGGTGGAAACAATGTAAGAGCCAGAGGAGGGTAGGCCTCCTTACAACGTGCTCTTCCAGACAAAAAATTGCCTGGATATCCATGTCTACTTAGTGCCTTAAACAACCTACACAAGACCATCATAATAGGAGGAAAAGATGATGACATCAAAATTAAAAGAGAGACTGACTGAGAGGGGGTGGGTATATATGATGGAGAGTGGAGTTTCAAAGGGGAAAGTGGGGGGAGGGAGGGAGGGAAGTACCATGGGATATTGTCTACAATTAAAGAAGTTATCAATAAAAAATAAAATTGTTTTCTAGCATGATTTCTAATCTTTTAGCCACTCAGTTTAGGAGAGAAAAGTATAAATTTGATTCAAATGTTTTCATGATCTTTATCTCAAGTAGTTCATAACCAACTGAACTGTCACCAAAGAAAAGGTATTTTAGTAAGAAAATAAAAGGATGTGACAAAAGAATTTGCAGCCATTCTTGTTTTTATCAGAAAGGAAAATACAATTTTGTTCATGCATATTCATATATGAATACATTATGACATTTTTTATTATTTTTAAATTTTATTTTTGAATGAGAGACAGAGAGAAAGAGACAGAGAGAGAGTCAAAGAGAGAGAGAGAGAGAATGGACATGCCAAGGCCTTTCAGCCACTGTAAACAAATTCCAGATGCATCCAACCCTTGTGGCACAGGTGTGACATTGCATGCTTGCATCACTGTGCATCTGGCTACATGGGACCTGGAGATTCAAACATGCGTTCTTAGGCTTCTTAGGCAATTGCCTTAACCACTAAGCCTTCTCTCCAGCCCCACTGTGACTTTTTAATAAATGGAACAATGATAATTAGACTGTATCAAGTTAACTTTTGAAACTTGCATAAACAAAAGTAAAGATGTTAAAGATGTGTAAGGCAGTTATTTTGCACACTATTTCTGTCAGTAATAGAATAGTAGTTTATATTGATATCACCTTTATAAAAGGAAGTTGACACAGACAAATTCAGCCTTAATTTTTCCAGTGAACAAAAAAGCAAAATAAGTATCTATTATCAGTTCTCCATTTATTGATATACATGTTCTCCATTTAAAATAAATACACCTTTATAACAGTAAGAACCACACAAACATCATCTTGGAACACATGAGATAGAATTAAACTTTAGTATTGGAGTAGCTTGTATACTTTCTTATTTCTTTGTTTTACACAGTAAAATGTAAACTTTGTGGCATTTCAAAAGAAGATCAGAAGAATAAGTTATCTAGATACACTTCAAATCAGATTGCTTCTATGTAGTCTGTGGACTGTGGGAACAAATGAATTTATTTGTGATTTAGAACTCCATAGTTACTCCATCAGATTTGGTTGGTGGGAAAGGTGTACATGATCCTCTTTTCTATGGATATTGGGCCCTAGTGAATTGAATTGGTTCTAGAAAGTCATCCTGAATCACATTATAGTTTTTTTTTTTGTTGTTGTTGTTGAAAATGAATGAGTTTATGGAACTGCTTCTGTTTCCTTAATGTGATGTGAGAAGCCAAGGGCAAAAGATGGTTCAGAAGAGTCCATAGATTGATTTATGTGTAAGATGTATCTTCTTGCTCTCACTGAAGAGGAGTTCTAGGCAGGCTGGAAGCCAGAGAGCAGCCATCTGGTAGGAAACTCCCATTCTTCTACTTGACAGTCTACTTCATCAGGACACATGGGAAACAATAGCTCCATGAAATGTCTTTGACTATGGACAGACTGCTTCATAGACCAAAATTTCTCATTATATATTTCTGTGAATTTTAACCTCTCAATGTATTCTGGGAGTGATATGTCTGTCTCTGTTAAGAAAGTGATTATAACTACACAATTCCTACTTTTTCTATAAACTAAAAATTTATAAAGCATAAATCCTTTGTATAGGAAGGAAATTAGCAGACTACCTAAAACTAACCACAGATGTATTTACTATCAGTGGTTATATTGTTTCTAATTTTTATTTATTTATATTCACAAGGAGAGAGAAAGAAAAAAAAAAGGTATTCCAGGGCTTTGTACCACTGCAAAGGAACTCCAGACATATGTACCACTTTGTGTATCTGGCTTTATGTGTGTGCTGGGGAATTGAACACAGGCCATCAGGTTTTGCAAGCAAGCATTTTTGACTGCTAAGTCACTTCTCCAGCCTGCTTTTTTTAAAAAAAAAAATGAATATATTAAGTAACATTTTCAGTCTAGTAAATGAATGCATACAAGAGTGGAAAGAACAGAGATTGGAATGTGACATTTTATGAATTCTTTTAAGAGGTGTGCAATTGTGAATAATATGTGCTTACTCTTTCCAGACCTGATCTAAATCACCTCAAAGAGTCTAGAAGAACATTAGTCATCATTAGCCCACTAAGGCATGCTGTTGTCACATGTTAAGATGGTGTCAATTTTTCTGTACTCGTGGATTTTTTTTTTTTTGGCTTTACAATAAGTAATAAAGAATGCTGGAATAAGTCTATTCCACAGTGTTTCTTTAGATAAGCTGATAGAAGATTACCAGGCTGATGACGATGTGTAGAAAAGGGAATTGGCTTATCATCAGATTGCAGATTCCTTAGACTTGGTCTCCTCACTTGGATTTATGGCCCTACCTGGGAGACAGCAAGGTCCTGGGAAGAAAATTTCAGTTGGACTCCCCTACTCAGAATTCTAGCTTTGCATTTGGCATTTACTTGCCATGTGTCACTTTCCTGTGATGTGATTGCTTGCTTGAGGATGGTCTCTCTACAGGCTATGATGACAATTTCTGAATTCACATTGGCATTGTGAGTTAGGGTGATGATGTGAGGGAAGAGTTCACTCTCCCTTTACTTTCTATCAATTTGGTGACCCAGAGAAACTGGTACATGGGTTGAATATCAAGGCTAAAATCAATCACACTTCTAGCTGTCACAGGAACATCTGGGCCAAGCTGAGAGGTTTTTTGCAAAGCTACTCTTCTCAGTGACATCTGTGACACCTCATACAGGCAGAGGGCTTCAAGGGTTAGTCAGTATCAGCACTATAGGTTTAAGAATTTGGAGTAAAATTCAGTAAATATCATAAAATTCTTTCTAAACATGGTCCACAGAAGAGATTTTATAACTTATTGTAACTGGTAAATTTGTCTTACAGAAAATACTTTCATATCAGAACAGGACTAGAATTAGATGTCAAAAACTAAGAAACTAAACACAAGATTGAAAAGGCAAAATTATTCTCCATGGACTTATCCCTTAACCAGGAAAAAGAACATTCCACCCTGTTCCACATAGCCTTAATGTTCTTCTATCAGCCAGTAGAGTGTTAGCCAGGTAAAGCTGGATTTTATTCACTTCTGTTTCAAAGATCTAGCATAGTTTTTTTTTTTTTTTTTTTTTTTTTTTTTTTTTTTTTTTTTTTTTTTTAGAACTAAAGTTTGAATACAGGTAGTTGTGCATGCTAGGCAAGTGCTTTGGCAGTGTGGTGGTTTGAATGTAAATGGTCCCATAGCCTCAGGTAGTTTTGCTGGACAAAGGTGAATCACTGGGGGTGTACCCTGGTTCCAGCTTTTGGATATTCAGAGTCAGTTCATGCTTGCTGGTGCTGGATGTTGTGTCCCTGCTATGTATGTATGATGATGTGAGCCAGCTTCCTCCCCGATGATGAGGTTTCCCCTGGAATCTGTGAACCTGAAATAAATCCTTTCCTCCAATAAGCTGCTTTTGGTTGGGTGTTTGACTCAGCAATGCAAAGGTCACTGCAACAGGTACTGATGTGCATCTCCACTCTCTCCTATTCTTTTTATTTGGAGTCAGAGTTTAAGTTGTTCAGGCTTGCCTCAAGCTCATAATTTTTGTACCTCAGCATCCTGAGTAGCTGAGATTACAGGCATATGTTACCATGCCTAGTGTGGTGGTTTGAATGTATGACCCCATAGACTCAGACTTTTGTTTTTTTTTAAATTGAGAGTAAGCTTGTAACTTGAGTCTCCAGTGGGCAAAGCCCTGCTGGGGAGGAGGTGTCAATGGGGTCTGATCATGTGTTGAGATCAGTTGGAATTCTGGATGTTTGCGTTTGCTGCTTACTTCTTACTGCAGTTGTGTCTCCCTCTTATGGATCTTTGGAAGTGAGGCAGCTTCTTTGCCATTGATGGTGTTTCCCCTGGATCCTGTAAACCTGAAATAAATTCTTTCCTCTCATAAGCTGCTTCTGGTTGGGTGTTTGTCCAGCAATGTGAACATAACTGCACCACCTAGCTCCACAGAAAGATTGGAGATATTAATGAGTCAGCTTCTAATTTCTTTTCTTTTCTTTCTTTTCTTTTTTTTTTTTGGTATATGTGTTATGTGTGTGCATGCATTCTTCAATAGCTCTCCTCTTCATTTTACAGAGGAAGTGTTGTAGCTATCTTCTCATTGCTGGAATTAAGCACCCAATAGGATGATGAGAGGAAAGGTTTTTATCTTGGCTTACAGTCTCAAGGGGAAGCTTCTTGGTGGCAGGGGGAGAAGCATGGCATAAGCAGAGACTGGACATCTTTTCGGCTATAGCAGGTGGAAGAAAAGCAGCAAGAGAGTGAGCAGACTTCTGGCAAGGGGGAGCTGGCTATAACACCCTTACACCCACCCACAGCAGCACACCTCACAAAACTAGAGTATTCAACACACTTCCCAAAGGCTCCACCTCCAAAAGTGCCACCAGCTGGGGACCAAGCATTTAAAACACATGAGTTAATGTGGGACATCTGAGTCAAACTACCACAGGTAGGGTCTCTCATTTGACCCCAGAGTTTGCTAATCAGCAAGTCTAGATAAAAGGTTTGTACCAGAGATTCCCTGTTTCTGCCTCCTGTGACTGGGTTTACAGGCAGCCTATGCCCACTGGCATTTATGTGGGTGCTGGGGATGCACTGAGCATTTCCATAGCTCCTGATTTAATTATCATGACTCATCCCATTACAATGGGAGGGAGGAGTGGGGTGGATTTTGGAGCTGGTTTTAATAATTCATCCACCCACAATAATAAAAGTCCTTTTTGCAATCAACAGGACTTGAGTCTTTTACAATTTACCTTCATCTATTTATTTTAAACTGTCATAATAATTCTAATATGAAAAAAATGTATTGCTTTTTTTAGCCATGGATAATGCTCTTATTAAATTGTGTCTCTTTTTGCTCTTTCCCTGCTTATCAGCTGCCTATTTTAATTACTTCAATTGCTGTGTTAAGGAGAATAGAAAGTACCCATGGAACAGGAGGCCTGCTTTCTTTGTTACTCCCACTCATTACTTTCAGAAGAACATCAATGACCATCTCCTTAAAGAGCCATTTTATTTTTATGGAAATAATTAATTCATATTTAATTAAGTTTGGTATATTAGCACTTGAAAAAAATATTTGTCTTCTCTGTTTAGAGTTAACTAGCTATGGAAAACCTCCCTGCAGAATCTCAGTGGATTAAAAACACAGCTGATTTCTAGTTCACATACAATCCAGTATGATCAAGCAAGACCTAAAGAGGAGAAAAGGTATTATGTTTTTAGATTTTCATGTATTTAAGCAGAAGAGGAAGCTTGGGTGCCTTCTCTTTGATACTTGAGCAATAGTTATTTACACAGACTTTTACCTTTTGCTACAGAATAAACTGGCTGTGATGGTTAAGTTTGTGTCAACTTGATTTGTTTAGGAATCCACAGACATTCCTCATAAGTGTGTTTCTGAGGCTGCCTCTAGGAAGGATTAACTAAAGGAAGAATCCTTCCCCCAGAGTGGGCGGCCCAGAGTGGGCGGCCCCTCTTGGAGGAGGGGGCTGGTTGATAAAAAGGAGCTCTGGGAAGAAAGGCTCTCTCTCTCCCACCTGGCTGCCGGTGCTACTAGCTGCTTGGTGTTTTCTGCTTGGTACCTGCTGCTTGGTGTTGCTGCTCTCCAGTGTGGACTGAAGACCAGGGTGGACTGAAGAGCAGCGTCTCTCCAGGAAGCCTCCAGGCCTTCAGTGCCGGATTGGGACTGCTGAGGCCTCCAGCCTCGTGCACTGAGCAGCTACTGGGTTTCTTGACTCTCGGACCTGCAACCTGCTATTGCTGGACTGTGTAAGCTAATCCAATAAATCCCCTTTTAATACAATTCATTCTGTCCATTCTGTGCCTCTAGAGAACCCTGACTAATACAGATTCTGGTACCAGGAGTGGTTCTAGAGAAACAGAATTGTAAGGATGGATTTCCCTAGTAGGCTTGGTGCTCTGTGGAGTTGGTTCTCCAACTCTAGTACCACTAAAGGCTCTGCTGGTAATAAGGAGAGCACTTTAAGTGGTAATAAGGAGGGCACTAATAATCCATGGTGTGAACTATTTAACGAACTCCGTGAGATAGATGTATTTAGTGATTCTGAGTCATATCTTGTGAGGAGCAAGGAATTTAGTGACTCTGTATCTAGAACTTTTGAATATTTGTGGAAAAGTAAGACAAATGATGATGCTGGATGGTTTCTTCTGGCATCCCTAGATAAACTGTTGAGAGAAAAGCAGAAGCTCCAAAAGGAAAATTCCAAGCTTAAGACCCACGTACATGATCTGAAGGTTTCTAAGGGTGCCCTGGAGGAAAATCTCCTGTCTAGTCAGAACAGGGCTCGAATTGCAGAAAACCAAACTCAAGCTCTCATTGTAAGATTGGCTAACTTGCAGCATAAGCTCAATTCCCAGTCTCACAAACTATCAGAAGTTAAAGTGAGGGCATTGGTTGGAAAAGAGTGGGATCCCATGACTTGGGATGGGGATGTATGGGAAGACCCTGAAGAATCTGGGGACATTGAACTCTCAGATTCTGAAGAAGTTGTTTTGCATGAGAATGTGGCTTCCCCTCCTTTAGCTGCAGGTGCACCCCCACCCCCTGAGGGAATCACTCCTTCTTTGTCTGAGGAAGCAGTAATGACCCTCCCTGCAGGATGTGCTGATGCTTCTCAGAGCCCACCCATCTTTGCCTCAAGGCCTATAACTAGGCGTAAGGCTAGGCATGCCCCTAAAGGGGAGTTAGAAAGCGTGACTCAAGAGGAAGTGAGATACACCCCTAAAGAACTTCAGGAGCTTTCTAACTTGTACAGGCAGAAGCATGGGGAATATATGTGGGAATGGATTTTAAGGGTGTGGAATGATGGAGGAAGGAATATAAAATTAGATCAAGCTGAATTTATTGAAATGGGCCCACTAACCAGAGATTTTAGATTTAACACTGCAGCTCATGCAGTTGGAAGAGGTGCCAAGAGTTTATTTGATTGGTTGGCTGAAGTATGGATCCAAAGATGGCCTACTGTGAATGAGCTTGAGCTGCCTGATATCCCTTGGCTTAATGTTGATGAAGGGATTAAAAGGCTCAGAGAACTTGGAATGCTGGAGTGGATTTACCATGTAAACTCATCTTTAAGCCCGCAATGGGAGCGTGCAGAAGATGTGCCCTTCACTAAGACTATAAGAAACAGATTTGTGAGGGGAGCACCAGCACACTTAAAGTCCCCAATCATTGGTCTTTTATGTAAAGAAGACATCACAGTGGGAGCCGCAGTTGCTGCATTAGGTGACTTAAATGCAATGGGTCTAACTGCCTCTCGGGGTAACAAGGGCCAAGTATCAGCACTGAATCGCCAAAGGCAAGGTGAGCGTGTTTACCGTAATGGACAGCACAGGCAAAACAATGCTCATAACAGTATGACTCGTGTAGACCTTTGGTACTGGCTGCTTAATCATGGTGTTCCCAGAAGTGAAATAGATAAAAAGCCTACTAAGTTCCTGCTTGATCTGTATAAGCAGAAAAGTTACAGAGCAAAGAACCCAAAGGCCACTTTGAATTATAGCAACAGAGAATCAAGGCCTCTTAACCAGTTTCCAGACTTGAGCCAGTTTACAGATCCTGAACCCCTTGATTGAAGGGGTGGCCTGGTCCCTTTGAGGAAGGACCCTCCCATAATCCCCCAAAGTTTCAATATTAAGCTTAGTCCTATCCTTCCTCAGAGGGACCTACGGCCTTTTGCTAGGGTAACTGTACACTGGGGAAAAGGAAATAATCAGACTTTTCGGGGCTTACTGGATACTGGCTCTGAATTGACATTGATTCCAGGAGACCCTAACCGGCATCGTGGCCCTCCAGTTAAAGTAGGTGCTTATGGAGGTCAGGTGATCAATGGAGTTTTGGCAAATGTTAGACTGACAGTAGGTCCAGTGGGTCCCCGAACTCATCCTGTGGTTATTTCCCCAGTCCCAGAATGCATAATTGGGATAGATATACTTAGGAGCTGGCAAAACCCCCACATTGGTTCTTTGACTTGTGGGGTGAGGGCCATTATGGTTGGAAAGGCCAAATGGAAGCCATTGGAGCTCCCTCTCCCAAGGAAAATAGTGAACCAGAAACAGTATCGCATCCCTGGAGGAATTGCAGAGATTAATGCCACTATAAAGGACTTGAAGGATGCAGGGGTGGTGGTTCCCACCACATGCCCCTTTAACTCCCCTATTTGGCCTGTTCAGAAGACAGACAGATCTTGGAGAATGACAGTGGATTATCGGAAACTTAATCAGGTGGTGACTCCAATTGCAGCTGCTGTACCAGATGTGGTTTCTTTACTTGAGCAGATTAACACATCTCCTGGTACCTGGTATGCAGCTATTGATCTTGTGAATGCCTTCTTCTCCATACCTGTCCATAAGGACCACCAGAAGCAATTTGCCTTCAGCTGGCAAGGTCAGCAGTACACATTTACTGTGTTACCTCAAGGTTATATTAACTCTCCAGCCCTGTGTCATAGCTTAGTTCGCAGGGATCTTGATCGTCTGTGCCTTCCACAAGGTGTCACATTGGTCCATTATATCGATGACATTATGCTGATTGGATTGAATGAGCAGGAGGTGGCAGCCACTCTGGAGTTGCTGGTACAGCATATGCGCATCAGGGGATGGGAAATAAATCCATCCAAAATTCAAGGACCTTCCACCTCTGTGAAATTTCTAGGAGTCCAGTGGTGTGGGGCTTGCAGGGACATTCCTTCTAAGGTGAAGGATAAGTTGTTGCACCTGGCCCTTCCTACCACTAAGAAGAAAGCACAACGTCTAGTGGGCCTATTTGGATTTTGGAGACAGCACATTCCTCACTTGGGTGTGTTACTCCGTCCCATATACCAAGTGACTCGGAAAGCTACTAGTTTTCAGTGGGGCCCAGAACAAGAGAAGGCTCTTCAACAGGTCCTGGCTGCTGTGCAGGCGGCTCTGCCACTTGGGCCATATGATCCAGTGGATCCAATGATACTTGAGGTGTCAGTGGCAGATAGGGATGCTGTTTGGAGCCTTTGGCAGGCCCCCATAGGTGAATCACACCGGAGGCCCTTGGGATTCTGGAGCAAGGCCCTGCCATCATCTGCAGACAATTATTCTCCCTTTGAGAGACAGCTCTTGGCTTGCTATTGGGCCTTAATAGAAACTGAACGCTTGACAATGGGCCATCAAGTTATTATGTGACCTGAACTGCCCATTATGAGCTGGGTGTTATCTGACCCACCAGGCCATAAAGTTGGACGTGCACAGCAGCAGTCCATCATCAAGTGGAAGTGGTATATCCGTGATCGGGCTCGAGCAGGCCCTGAAGGCACAAGTAAGTTACATGAGGAGGTTGCCCAAATGCCTATGGTTGCTACTCCTGTTTCAATGCCTTCTGTCCCCAAGCATGCACCTATGGCATCATGGGGTGTGCCCTATGATCAGTTGACTGAAGAGGAGAAGACCAGGGCATGGTTTACAGATGGTTCAGCACGCTATGCGGGCACGTCCCAGAAGTGGACAGCTGCAGCATTACAGCCCCTTTCTGGGACAACTCTGAAGGACTGTGGTGAAGGGAAGTCTTCACAATGGGCAGAACTACGGGCAGTACACATGGTTGTGCATTTTGCTTGGAAAGAAAAATGGCCAGATGTGCGGTTATACACTGATTCCTGGGCTGTGGCCAATGGTTTGGCAGGATGGTCCAGGACATGGAAGGAGCATGATTGGAAAATTGGTGAAAAGGACATTTGGGGAAGATGTATGTGGATAGAGCTCTCTGAATGGGCAAAGGATATAAAGATACTTGTGTCCCATGTTAATGCTCATCAGAAGGTGACCTCATCAGAGGAGGACTTTAATAATCAAGTAGATAAGCTGACCCGTTCTGTGGACAGTGGTCAACCTCTTTCCTCAGCCACCTCTGTCATTGCCCAATGGGCCCATGAACAAAGTGGCCATGGTGGCAGGGATGCAGGTTATGCATGGGCCCAACAACACGGACTTCCACTAACTAAGGCTGACCTGGCTACGGCTGCTGCTGAGTGCCAAATCTGCCAGCAGCAGAGACCAACTCTGAGCCCCCGATATGGTAGTATTCCACGGGGTGACCAGCCAGCAACTTGGTGGCAAGTCGACTATATTGGACCTCTTCCATCATGGAAAGGGCAGCGTTTTGTCCTTACTGGAATAGACACTTATTCTGGGTATGCATTTGCTTTTCCTGCATGTAATGCTTCTGCCAAAACTACTATCCGTGGGCTTACAGAATGCCTTATCCACCATCATGGAATTCCACACAGCATTGCTTCTGACCAAGGAACTCACTTCACAGCCAAGGAAGTACAGCAGTGGGCTCATGATCATGGAATTCACTGGTCTTACCATGTGCCCCACCACCCTGAAGCAGCTGACTTGATAGAGCGGTGGAATGGCCTTTTAAAGAAACAGCTGCAGTGCCAACTAGGTGGCAATAGCTTGGAGGGCTGGGGGCGTGTCCTCCAGCAGGCTGTATATGCTCTGAATCAGCTTCCTATATATGGTGCTGTTTCTCCTATAGCCCAGATTCATGGGTCCAGGAATCAAGGGGTGGAAATGGGAATGGTACCACTTACCATCACCCCAAGTGACCCATTAGCCAAATTTTTGCTTCCTGTACCCACACTTATTTGCAAGCAGAGAGAGAGAGAAATAGAGATGTAGAAGAAAGACAGGGGGAGATAATGGACACATCAGTGCCTTTAGCAACTGCAAATGGTATCCAGATGCATGCACCACTTTATGCATCTGGCTTTACATGGGTACTTGGGAATTGAACTGGATCATTAGGCTGTTCAAGCAAGTGCCTTAACTGCTGAGTCATCTTTCCAGCCCTCAGGTTACTTTTAGTAGGGAAGGGATGCTGACAGAAGAAACACACAATTACAAATGTGCTCAGCTTGGGCTAAAACACTGCAGTGAAAATGTGGAAGAAAAGGCATTGATTGCTGATCTTATAACAGAAATCATTGTATTGATATAAATTCAAACTTGATATCAGCTTCCTATTTCAAAGAGTTCCTTAGCTGCACATGAGTCTACCATTTTGCTGTATTCCATCTGTCTCATCTGGTCATTTCTCCCCTTGTTCCTGTCTTGATTTTAAAAAAGAAAAGTTTTGCAATATAACTCAGGTAGGCCTCTTAATTACCATGCTCCTGGCTCTGCCTTCAAGGGCTGAGGTTCTATGTCCTACTGCCTTGACTCATTTCAGTTTTAGATTTCCTATAGATTAAATAAGTATTTCCTAATCATCAATTTTTTTTTCATTGTTGGATTGTTAGTGATCCCCTATTTTCCCCTTGTTTTGCTTTGGTGGTGTCTTTAGAGATTAAATGTATCTCATCAATTTATAAAAATAAGCTATAGGGCTGGAGAGATGGCTTAGCGGTTAAACGCTTGCCTATGAATTCAGCCTATGGACCCCGGTTCGAGGCTCGATTCTCCAGGACCCACGTAAGCCAGATGCACAAGGGGGTGCATGCATTTGGAGTTCATTTGCAGTGGCTGGAGGCCCTGGCACACCCATTCTCTCTCTCTCTCTCTCTCTCTCTCTCTCTCTCTACCTACCTATTTCTGTATCTCTCTCTCTCAAATAAATAAATAAAGTAAAATATTAAAAAAAATTAAAAAAAAAAGCTATAAAACTTTATACGGTCAAAATTGTACTTTTCCCCCATTGTTTATACTAGTTAACAGTGAATTTCAACACATTTCCAATTATTATTTATTATTATTATTATTTATTATTTATGTTATTTATTATCATTTTTGTTTCAGTCACTAACCATCTCCTTTTAATTAAGAGCTAAGTATGTGTTATCTTATTCCTCTTCCCTGCCTCCATTCTGCAGGAGGCCCTCCCCATGGGTTGTAGGTTATACGCTGTGGGAGCAGCAGTCAGTTATTTGGTGGGGACAATGCCTCTGGGCATGATGTCCCAACCTGTGGTTCTTACAATCTTTCCAGCCCGTCTCCTACAAAATTCCCTAAGCATCTTTTAAGGAAGCACATACATGCAGATTTTCCATTAATCTACATAATTGGTGATTTGGTACTCATGCCTTCCTGAAGAAAAGTACCTCCACCTGCTGTCACTTGTCTGCAGTCTGAAGCATTTCCTTAAGTGTAATCCTTCTGTGAAAAATTGTATCAGCTTCCACTTTGCTGTAAGATTTGAAAAACACTTTTTACTGGCTATAGAAATTTAATTTGACAGTTTTTTTTAAAGAAGTATTACAAGGATAACATTATTGGGGTTTTTTTGTTTGCTTCTCTTGTGTTGGTTAGGAATTAAGAGCACACCTGTAATTCTACATGCGAGGCACAGGCAGGCAGATCTTGAATTCAGGTCTAGCCTGGGCTACATAATGAAACACTATCTCAAAACCACAAAAGCAAAAAAACCAGCACTAAAACCAACAACTTTTTTTCTGTTCAAGAACATTCCCTATCTTTTCCAAGATTTTTTGCCCTCCCCTATAACACAAGGCTACAGCCAGAGACATGAGCGCAACCGCTGTTTTCATGTGGACAGAAATGTGTCTTTTCTCACTGGGACTTAATTCATTTGTGGACTTCTTTCTGTCTATAAACTTAGCTGTACAAGAAGGGTAAATCGCTTAATTTACTTTTGACACCTAGAACAACCATATCTCCCTACCTTGTGCATTCTTCCTGGAAATGGAACACAGTAATGTTTTAAAGAAAACAGATTCCTATGGCTTTATTCTGAACCTTTAACAAGGCAATGTTGTTAGAGATTTATTTATGAACTCTGTTTAAGAATATCCAAAACGATCTGGACTACTAACTGTTCTTTCCCCTAAAATTTAGTCTGTACCTTTTTAGAAAGTTTAAAGCATGTTGAACCCTTCTGAGTTTTCCTTGGACATGAAGGGGTTTATGAAGCCCATACTCACACCAAATGCATCTCATTAGTTTTTCATACCACACTTTATTAAGAGAATGACAGGCTTGGCTCACTTACTATCTAGTAGCACAGTTAAGAGCAACATTTTATAACCCTTTTCAAGAGTCATGTAGGCAAAACTAAAAGTACTTAAGTCAGTTAAGCTTTCTAGTAGCTGGTGACAATAGGAAATTATTGAAGAGAGAGAGAAAGAGAAAGAGGAAAAAAAAAAGAAAGAAAGAAAAGGTTGTTTGGGTGAAAGTACCCATAAGGGGTGGAGAAAGCTTTACCTTAAAGTCATAGGTTGTTTCAGGTAAATCCCAGTGCTTGAGATGGGTCCTTCCTCTTCCTGCCCCACCCCCAGTGAGCCTCAGGGAAGCCCATGAGGCCTCCAAAACAATGCAGGCCATTTACAAAGTGCTTGGCGACCCACCAGAACTAGATGGTAAGACCCTATTGCTGAAAACACCATGAGCTGTAGTCACACTACATTGAGAAATCAAGGTGGAACTGGGATGAAAGCTATCTTCCTTCTGGCTAGCTTTAATAGTGCGGGAAAGTGCTGTGCAAGCTGCTGAGAAGTAATTGTCATCGACAGCATGAAGAAGTAGGGGATCTTGCAGGCTACAAAATTAATCAGCCAGGCAAGGTGTACATGCAGGTGCAATAGTGGCACATAAGTTAAGGGGGGAAACAAGCTGCTTTCTGATTGGATATGAGGCCTACTCAGGGGGAGGGAATTTGTGCCTGGTTATGAGAACTGATTCAAAAGCCTATGGCTTAGAAGGTCATAGAACCTAGAGGAACATTTCTACTGTTCTTGAGGTGTTATGGCTACAAAAGACTTCTTAATGTATGTGTTTTGCCAGTTTGATTAATGCTGTTATCACTGTTGGTTAAAGAACTTTTATTTATTTATTTGTTTTATTTTATTTTATTTTATTTTACAAATGACAGTGACTATTTAGGAGGCCCAAGACTCATCAAAATGACAAGAAGAGAAAGAGAAGTGCCTAACACTGGATAGGTCATCTCTATCATACCCTTCAGGGCTCAGGAAACATTACAGAGGAAGTGACAAATTAAATATGGGCACTGCTCTCTCTGCTAGCCAGAGAACCTACTCTATGGAAATGTCAGTACACACTGAGGAGACTCAAAACTCATCAAAGTGCTATAAAGAGGAGGCTATGTAAAGCTGTGTAAAGCTCAATAATAATGGAGATTTCTAACACACCCTTCAAAGTTCAGGAAACATTGTGGAACAGGAGGAAGGAAGAAAGAGCCACAGGATAGAAAGACATACTGTGAAACACTGTTCTCTTAATAGGAAACACTGCTGCATTCATGACCCCACAGTGATTATAAATACCACCACAAGACTTGCAATGTTCTGAGCCCATAAACATTTTGACATAGAGGACCGAGGAAGATAAAAGGAATGATGCAACAAAATGGAGGAAAGGCTACCTTGAAAGAGGAGGATCCTCAGTGGAAAGGGGTGAAAGAGAAGCATCATAAGGGATAATGTGATGGAATGTGACTAAATTAAAATATGTTCATATATTAAAATTTCCAATAAAATTTTATAAAACACACACACAGAATAATTAGATGCTCTTTTGTAAATTCCACTGTCCAGGCAGACCTTCAGATCAATTAAATTAGAATGTTCAAAGTTGAGATGCAAGCATCAAGATATGAGCATAAGGGCTAACAGATATGGAATTCAGGCTCCCTGGAAAACCATGTTACAAAGGTTCAAGGAAACATGAGTGTGGTAGTTTGAATATATGGCCCCCAGTATATACAGTGTTTTATTAGTTTGTTGTTTGCATCTGCATCCACCTGGCTGGAGGCAATGTCACTGGGTGGATCTTAAGGTGTGGTGGTGGGTTTAATATTTCAATCTAAAGATATGCAAAGTGTGCCTAGCTGGAGTTCCTGAAGTGTGCTGTGTTGTGTGGCTTTTTGGCTTGTGGCTTTGCTCTCTGTGTTTGGTCCTGTGAAAGCAGGCCAGCTTCTTTTGTTATAGAACTTCCCCTGGATCTGTAAGCGTCAATAAATCCCTTCTTCCATAACTATGCCTGGTCTGGAAGTTCATCTCAGTAAACCTGAAGCTGTCTGCTACAATGAGCAAATGACAGTTGGAAAAATGGGAAGGTTAAAGGTAATTGGAAAATATTAGGTGATTAGTTAACATTTTAGCTTCAATTTACATTTAACTGTGGATAGTGTATACATTATATATTTTTGCATCATTGTGGCCAAAATACCTGACAGAAACAACTTAATGGAAGAAAAATATATTCTTTATTCTGGATTTTAAAGAGTTCAGTCTATGATGGTAGGGAGGGTGATGCACCAGGAAGAGGCCAGGACAAGCTTCCAATTACACCCCTAGTCACTACTTCCTCCAGTTAGACCCATTTCTACTTTTCACTCTCCATAATGTCATCCTATTACAATACTTCAGGGTGTTTACTCTCGAGTAAGTCCAAGATCTCATGAAATAATTCTCTGGAACCACGCCTACATTCATAACAGGGGTGCCCTTGGTAATCATTCCCAGGCAAACTAACAATGAAGATGAATGAACCCTGGCCAGGGACATTTTAGCAGACTGTTTCCTTTGATTGTTTTACATTGGTCACAGTAATGTTGCTGACACCAAAATCTTTACGAAAAACAAAAAGAACAATTTCTATTTATCTTAATGAAAATCAAAGAATTTAATGATGAAAAATTGATGGTAAGGTTGTTTGCTCTCATGAAAAATTAAATGACTTGCTTTGATAGTGGTCCCTCAGTTGTCACTGCTTGGTTTCTTAGTGGTCATTTAAAAATATTTCTCTTTACCTGTTTTATATTATCCTCCCAATACTCCATAGGGTAAGTTAGGGAAGATGAGGGCAAGGAACCAGTTTATTTTAAAGAATGTTTTTATTTTATACTGGGCTTATATTGGTATTTGCCAAAACTATATAATATATTCTTTCATTGTTCAAAGTGGTAAGTAAATTTATAGCTAGTTTCTCATTGCTGAGTCAGAAGCAGCTTAGGGAAGGGAAGTGTTTATTTCTATTTACATTCCAGAGACAGATTACATCATGCTGGAGAAAACATAGTAGGAGCAGGAAACTGGTGTCACATTGTTGTATGAGCAGGTAGGAAGCAGAGAGAGATGAATAATATTGCGCATCTGATTTTCTCCTTTTTATGCAGTATAGGACCACAACCCATAAAATGTCACTACCCATAGTTAGGGTGGGTTTCCCACTTCATTTCATCTTATCTAGAAAATTTCTAACAGACATGGCAAATGATTTTTTTTTTTGGCATGGTGATTCTAAATCCTGTCATGTTAACAAGTAGAAATTAACCATTACAATAAATGAAGCAAATTAAAATGTAAATACATATTTTATACAATTTTATGAAAATCTCAAACAGAAAAGCTTTTCTGTTTGCCTCATTTTAATAATAATGAATAATCTTTAGAACTGGGGGCAACTAAGATGAACTAAGCAGATTCTTTTTCAAGAGAGTATGAATTAAAAGGTGTAGTAGGCATTCAGAACAAGGGATATGTTGATATCACAATAAAATATAGATTTCTGCCCTTAAGCTTTCCAAACTGACTAGATCCTCCCTTTTTAAGTCCTATTGTTTTCAATATTCAATCTTATTTCATGCTACACCACCATTTCCTTTTAGGAGGATATATTTTTTGTTTGTCTAAACTAGATTGATATGGTTTTCTGTGATAAGCAACCAAGAGACCCAGGACAAAGACTCTTGGTTCAAAAATAGTCTGAGATCCTCTAGAGGATCCCTTCCATTTTTTAGATTAGTGAACTGAGACATGAAGAGGTTTCATCAAATGCAACTAAAAACTACCTGAAAAAATAAATATATGTCTAGAAACTTGTTATTCATTTTCAATTTCATATCTTTATAGTCAATAAAAAGCAAATA
The DNA here is from genome assembly GCA_036365145.1 of Orientallactaga sibirica. Classification (NCBI taxonomy): domain Eukaryota; kingdom Metazoa; phylum Chordata; class Mammalia; order Rodentia; family Dipodidae; genus Orientallactaga; species Orientallactaga sibirica. The sequence continues at coordinate 18,895,261 of JAEOAD010000030.1, read as the reverse complement.
TGAAGGCTTAGAGGCATTCAATGATATAATGACACTTGGGAAATTAGTTAGCATCAGAGACTTATTGTACATTAAAAGCAACATGATTTTATTAATCCTAAAAATAGAAATGTCAAGGGCCTCTGTAAGTTAGAAAACTGAGGACCATGTCATTAATATATTAAATGACTTCTGAGTAGTGAATCATGATATATTTGAGATCAAATTTAAATTTGGTTTTTCCCCAGTGTTTGTGCTTTAGTCCTACTCCAGAATGAATCAGAAAAACAATGTTAAAAGAAGCCCTCTGAGTACATTTACCACTGCAAGCACTCATTTTTAAGTCCAAGTAGGCATAGATTGCATGCAAGTATGCCTGTCAATTACCATTTCTAGGAAGGTCTTCATTTCTATGTGCAAAAACATTTCTGTTGATATTGTTTCAATTCCTGAAGAACTAAGAGAGCTATAAGTAAAAAATAAAAATATGACCTTTATGAGGATTATGAATAGCAAAATCAGGCTCTGGATACAGTGAGAATGTTTGTGATTTTTATTTCTAAAAGGTCATTACTCTCTTATTTTTCACTTTTGACATTGACATTTCTTTAATCATGTTTTATTTCCCTCGTTTTCCTCTAACTGTTCAACATCCATCATTGTGCTGTGGCCTCAGTGACAATAAGTACAAGGACTTCAGTTATCATCATGACTCATCTTCCCACACTCAGGGAACTGTGTGCACATATATGTGCTGAGAGGAAGTTCTTAGATGACCAGGTTCTAACCAAGTTGCCAGGCATTACTTATCATCAGCAAAGTTTAGCATTTATAATATACAGGAGACAACAGGGGATAAGAAAGGAAATGGGGGTGTGTTGTATGAAAAACATAGTTATGGGAACTGCCAACCTCAAAATTTCAAATGCCATAAGTAGTATTTTCAGGCAGTCATGGAGCTTTTACCATTTAATCTTTATTTTAGTACTTTTTGAGTTTTATTTTCTTCTTCTTCTTTCTTCTTTTTTTTTTTTTTTTTTTTTTTTTTTGTTTTTGAGTTTTCTAAGACTGGGGAGACCCAGATCTGACTAGATGCAAGTGATGCTCATGTATCTTGATCTATGTGATAAGCTGTGACCTTAGCAATATCTTAATTTGTGTTTTCCTTATGATGGTATTGCATTCATATGTGGTCCATTATCTTTATAATACATTTTAACACCAAGTTATATAAGATGTAGTGTTTTGTTTATTGTAATTTATTGTGTCCAATAATTTATTTTGGTTTCTTGACAAATGTTATAATCATTCTAAATAAGTAGTATATGCTTCTTGGTACTACTATTCTATAATATATAGCTAATCTATACAATAATAAAACATGTGGAATACTGGCTATTTTATCTACCAGCATTGTGCTTGTCTTCCAAGTGGCACCACTCTTTGTAGTATAATATACTAAAGGCTCATTCTGTTCCAAGTGTAGCTTATGTGTGAATTTTCAACTCCATAGGTCATCAGAGCAATGAAAAAAAAATGGCTAAGAATAAAATTACTCATATTATGGAAATACAAGCACATGCAATTTATCTTAAAATTGGCTTAAGACATTATGAGATAGAAGTGTTCTTTTTAAAATATCTCTTTATCAAACTATTTTGGAATGGGGACGACTTCTAAAAATCTCCATCAAATTGGTAAAAGAAAAAAAAATCTCATATCTTTATAAATCAACCAAATGTTTCTAAGAATAATGCAGTATTAATTCAAGAAGAGTAGTTGAATGATGTTAGAAGTGCATCAGTATCATTCGGTCTGTTCTGCTCCTGTCTCTGAATCCAAGCTCTGTAGCCTCCTTGAAGACCTAGATTCTTATGAGCCTCTCAGCTGCAGCGAGAAGCCACTAAGCGACTACTCGATGGGACAGAAGAGGTGTTGACCCCCCTTTCCCAAGAAAAGATCTACAAGTGTATTAATATTTCCCTGTCTAAGAGCTTTCTGGAAAATGTCAAACTACTTAGTCTAGCTCAGAGCTCCTAAGAGACATCAAAAGGAGCAACCATTCTACTAGCATTATAATCTCAGGTTTCTGGCCTCCAGAATTTAGGATACAATAATTTCCATTGCTAAAGACACTGAGTTTATAGTGTTTTATACTAACAGTTTTAGAAAATAACATCTAATTTTTCTTTTCAGTAAGAATAATATAAAAGAGGAGTCTTTGATTTTCCCATACCATTTGGAGACAGGAACAGGACTACAACCCAGGTCTCACTTTTTTTTGTATCTTCACAACAGTTTTTTAAATTGCATTGTATAGAACCTGCAGGGAAACTCTAGCCATATATTGTGTTGAGTATTTGTGCAATTCCTAATGAGACAAAGATGGCTTACATTTTAAAAAAATTCAACTCATTCCTTGGACTTTTCACTTCAGTAGCCACAAAAATAAAAGCAAACCAGACTGAAAGAAAAAGAAGGAAATAGTGATATAAAGAGAATCAAATATGTAATAGAAAAACTACAGATAAATAAGGACTGACTCAGTGGAAGAGCACTTACCTAACATGCCTAAGACCCTGTGTTTAATTTGCAACACTACTGTTAAACAAACAAACAAATAAGAAAAGATTGAGTCCTTGAAAGTACTATCTAAATAGACAACACTTAAGCTGGAATGAACAGGAACAAAAGAAATAGACTCAAAAATTAAAATCATGATGAGCTAGGGAGATGGCTTTGTGGTTAAAGACAGTTCCAGATCCTGATGGCCTCAGTTCAATTCCCCAGTACTCATGTAAATCCAGATGCATGTGGCCTATGTGTCTAGAGTTTATTTGCAGTGGCAAGAGGCCCTGCTCACCCTTAGTCTCTCTCTCTCTCTCTCTCTCTCATGCACAAACATAAATAAATTAAATATAAAAAATATAAATCATGAATGAGAAAGGACATCATTATTGAGTACATAAATAAAATCATTATAGGGGAATACTGCAAACAAATGCATGACAGAAAATGGATAACCTAAATAAAACAGACTCATTTTCAGAAAGACAGAAAGTAGCTGCACTGACTCAAGAACCAATAGGAAATTCGAACAAACCCAATTAAGTACAGAACAAATTATTTATAACAAAATGTCTCCCAAAGAATAGTTATGCCTAGCTATTTCAGTGAAGAATTATGCCAAGTGTTGAAAAAGTATTAACATCAGTTCTTAAAACTGTTTCAACACTTTACTAATTCTATATGGTCCATTTCCCCTTGCTATGAAATCAGACAAAGAAATCAAAGAAGACAAAGGAGATAAGAAAACAAAACTGTAGCTCAATACCTATTAATGTAGAGGCAGAAATATTGGTTGAATTACTAGAAAGCATATCTAGGAACCTATAAACATATATGGTATCATATATAGTAATATATATAATATCATACCAAGAATTAAAAATAAGTTGAAGCTAGGTGTAATGGTGCACACCCTTAATTCCAGCATTTATTTAGGAGACAGAGGTAGGAACATTGCTGTGAGTTTGAGATCAGACTGGGTCTACAGAGTCATTCTGGGCTAGAGTAAGATCAAACCTCTTATGAAAAGTTGAATGCATGAAATAAACCTTCTTAATATACTTTTTAAAAAAATTTTTGGAGAGAGAGAAAGACAGACAGAGTGGGAGAGGGAGACAGAGAATGGGCACGCTAGCAGTCTCTCAGCTGCTGTGAATGAAATCCAGATATGTGCGCCCCCTTATGGGCAAGTACAGCATTGCGCCCTTGCGTCACTTTGCATTTGGCTAAACGTGCGACCTGGAGATTGGAACCGGGTTCTTAGGCTTAGCAGGCAGGTGCCTTAACGGCTAAGCCATCTCTCCAGCCCTTAATATACTTTAAAAAAAATATTTTATTCAATTAGTTAGTTGAGAGAGAGAGGGAAAGAGAGAGAGAGAATGGGCACACCAGGGCCTTCAGCCACTGCAAATGAATTCCAGATGCATATGCCACCTTGTGCATCTGGATTATGTGGGTCCTGGGGACTCAATCTTGAGGCCTTTGGTTTTACTGGCAAATGCAAAATACCACTAAGCCATCTCTCCAGCCCTTCAATGTACTTAAAAATTTTTTTTACTTTATTTTTAATTTTTATTTTTAATTTTTTTATTTATTGTAATTTTACATTCATGTTCGTGCCTCCGGTAGCCTCCTCCCTGTGCCTCCCCATCTGAAGGGACCCTCCTCATTGGGGAATGTGGGTCATGCATTATGGGGGTGGCCAACTGTTATGGGGAACAGGCAATGTCTCTGTGCATAATGACCCAACCTGTGGCTCTAACACTCTTTCCACCCCCTCTTCCACGAATTCTCCTGAGCCACATTGGATTCATTTTAGTTCTACTTCAGTGAAGAGGTTTTAGGAACCTCTGTGTCTCTGGATATCTGGCTTAGTAGGAGTTGAATGTTCTCTGTGTTTATCTCCTTCAGCCTTGTTCTGGTGTCAGGTTCACCAAGAAAGCTGCACTCTTGCCCATTTCCCCCCGTTACTCTATGGTTTCAGCTAGTGAAGTGCAATAGGCTGATCCTCCTTTCAGGATTGGCATCCATCTGAAAAAGAGAAGCAAAGTCTCCAATGGAGAGAGAGGTCAGCACCAGATAGATGGGATGGCCATTGTTATTTTAGAGATAATTTTATATGGGTAAGCCCTCTGATAGCCCACAATTGGTGGGAGCTTGATACTAGAGAATGGGCTCATTTTTGGACATGGTTTTGACTTGTTTCCCAGTTCCAACTATGAGTTCCATTCCACTGAGTGGATCTATTAGCCAAGTCAACAGCAGTTGGCTACCCACCATGGCTGTTTGCCACTACTGCAGTTGTTTGAGCATCACGTCAGGTTGTTTACTGCTGAGTACCTTAGACTGTGAGTTGTTTGGACAGATGTGGGTCATTTTCCCCCAGTCGCTCATGTAGCATCCTCTGTCACTAGACAAACTGTCTGGAGACTGATCCTCTTCCAGATTCCAACCAGGTCACTCCATTTTCCATCCCAACAGCATATAGTGTCTTTGGCAGTAGGGTCTTAACATTAACCTTTGGGAGGTCATCAAGAACTCTGATAGGAATCTGTCTTCTTTTGGGAACCCTTGTAGGTCTCTGATCAATAGCTCATTGTGAAAGTTAACCATATGCTGGTATTGGGAGTTACAAGTCAGTGCCAAGGAAGACGAAGGAAGAAAAAGACAGTTAATATGAAAGAGAAAGAGCATAGAGAGAAAGAGAGAGGACAACATTAAGGTTAGTCTTCATGATGTCCTCTCCAGGTGCCTGTGGTTCAGGTGTTCTTCTATGTGCCTGCGGAAGGATCAATGTTTTAGCCTGTTGTTCAGAATATAGGATATTATGGTACCATTTTCCATTTGGGTCCCTATTTGTGTCCCCACAACCTTACTTTCCCTCCCACCCTTACACTCACCCACCCTTACCCTCCCCTGCCATCCCACTGTCCCTATTGTCTGCTCCTCAAGGTGCTTATTACGTAGGACAGCATCTTGGGCAGATTCAGATTAGGAGCCACAGATGAGTGAGAGCATGCAACGATTAACTCTCTGTGATTGGGTGAGCTCACTGAGAATGATCTGTTCCATGTTTGACCATTTTTCTTCAAATTTCATTATTTCATTTTTCCTTAGAATTCCATAGTGTAGATATACCATATCTTTGTTTTCCATTCATCTAATGATAGAAATCTGAGTTGATTTCAGCTCTTAGCTATTATAAATTTTGAGCAGCTATAAACATGGTTGAGAAAATGTCTCTGATCTGAGGCTTGGAGCTTTTAGGGTAAATGCTCAGTATAGGAATAACTGGATCTGTTGGTAGGTCTATAGTCATCCTTTTCAGGAGTTTCCATATAGCTTTACATAATGGTTGTACCATTTTACATTCCTACCAACAGTGAAAGAGGGTTCCTATTTCTCCACAGCCTCTCCAGCATTTGTTTCCATTAGTTTTTTTTTTTAATGTTAGCTACCCTTACTGGGGTAAGGTGGAATCTCATAGGTGTTGTAATTTGCATTTCCCTGATGATTAGGGATGTTGAACATTTTCTTAAGTGTGTGTTTGTCATTTGTATTTCTTCCTCTGAGAACTCCCTATGCAGTTCTCATTTTGCCCCATTTTGTGAGTGGGTTGTTTGACATTTTATTGTTTAGGCTTTGGAGTTCTTTGTAAGTTCTAGAAATAAGGCCTGTCAGTTGGATAGCTGGGAAAAATTTTCTCCCATTCTATGGGTAATCTGTTGCCTTTAGTTATTTTATATTTGTCTGTAAAAAAACTTTTCACCTTCATGAGATCCCAATGGTTGAGTGATTGTTTAATTTTCTGAGCTGCTGCGGTTTTGTTCAGGAAGACTTTTCCATTCCTATATCATGGAAAGTTCCTCCTATTTTTTCTTCCAGTAGTAGTAGAAGAGTTTCCGGTCTTATATTGAGGTCTTTGATTCATTTGGACTTGATTTTTGTGCACGGCAAGATGTGTGGATCAAGTTTCATTTTCCTACATATGGTTGTCCAGTTAGTCCAGCACCATTTGTTTAAGATGCTGTTCTTTTTCTAGTATACATTGATAGGGCCTTTGTCAAATATCAAGTAGCTGTACTTACTTGACACCAAGTCCAGGTCCTCTGCTCTGTTCCATTGGTCAATATTCCTGTTTTTATGCCAGTACCATGTTGTTTTTATTACTATGGCTTTGTAGTATAGCTTTACATAAGGATACTGCAAAGGAACACCAGATGCATGCACCACCTTGTCATCTGCTTACATGAGTTGTGTAGAATCAAACATGGGTCCTTTGGCTTTGCAGGCAAGCCCCTTAATTTCTAATCCATATTTCCAGCCCTCTACAGTAGTTTAAATGGAGTCACTACAACTGTATTGACGACTTCTAGTGGTTATTTTCTCTGACAAACCTGAGTCCATAAATGATAATTTAATTAATTACATTAATAAAGAATATATTCAGCATTTTCAAACATCTTGTGCAATGAGACTTCTTATCTGCTCTGTCAACTTCACATTCTCCCCACTGTGAAATCATCTTTTGTTGTCATTAGAAAGCTGGTGAGAAATGAGCAAGTCATGGCTCTGATGTTCAGATTTTCTCTTGTCAAAGAACATTAGGTGGGTTGTGGTGATGTAATAAGAGCAAGCAGCAGTTAGTAGCAGTTTCGACTCTCACATATACTATGCTTTGGGTCTACTTTACCTTTGCACCAGACCCAGAACTATGAGATCATTGTTCCTTTGAAACGTAAATGAATGTGAAGCTTGTGGGATCCCTGCTTGTTAATACTGTTGATGACTTCTCTCCCAGCAGCCTACATAACATTTTCTAGCACTATGGCAGTGAGCCAGGAGGGAGTTCCGTTCTAGTTTGATTTCACAGTGTCCTGGGACTGTAGCACATAGTATCCTTAACAAAAGGGGTCTTTCCACCTGGTTTTAATGGGTAAAATCATTGACAAAAACCGATTGTGTTTGGGGTCCTCATGGGCTTTCTTGATCAACAACTTACTGGGGAAAAGCGACCCAACTTGGCGATGGTATTTATGTGCAACAACTTATAGCTTTGGGAAAAAGATTTCTATACCCTAGCAAGGCAGTTCTGTTCAATCTTTCTCTCTCAATTATAATTTTAAATTAACTAACAAAGAAGTAGGTTTCTATATGACTTATTCATACTGTATTTAGTTTTGCATGTTTTTCTTTCTGCCCCTCCTCTCATCTTCCCTTTTCCCTGTTCCCCTTCTACCCTAGGACTGTTCTACCTGCAAGCTGTTACACAATCAACTAGCTAAGCAAGATGTACCAACTGGTGCAATAAGTTATGGAGGTAACCAACTGCTCTCTTGTTAGATGTGAGGCCTGCTCACTGGAAGAGAATTCATGCTTGATACTGAAAATAGGAGTGAAAAGTTATGGCTTAGAAGAACACAGACCCTAAATGGAAGCTACCACTGTTCTTGGACTAAGTGGAGATAGTTTGCCCATCAAAAAGCCTTCTAAATATATATGTTAATCCATTTGATTAAGGTTGTCCTCACTTTTTGTTAGAGAAGCTTTTGTTTACAGATGTTGATAAATACTGAGAGACCCAAGACTGATCAATATATAAAGAAAAAGCCCAGAGTTCAGTACTCAACAACTCATCTCTACCACTCATCAAGTGCTCAGAGAACATTGTAGAGAAGGTAGTAGAACAAATATTACTGTTGCTCTAGTGAGAGAAGCTTCTCTGTAGTCTGACCTTGAACTCACCACAATCCTCTTTCCTCAGCCTCTTAAATGCATGACCCATTATGTCCAGCTTTAGAGAAGTTTCTCTATGGAGATGGCATTAGACACTGAGGAAACTCAAAACTCATCAACACTAAAAATTAAGACACCATCTAAGGCTCAAGGAATATTGAGGAAGAGGGGATGGAGAATGTAAGAGACACAGGGTGGGAAGGAGCACTTGGGGCACTATTCCTCAGACGTGAACTGGCTGGTGTATTCATGACACCATGGTGGTTTTCTACTCCCAGAAGACCTGCACAGTGCTGAACCCATCAATATTTTAACATAGAAATTAGAGGAGGACAAAAGAATGAGACATCAAAAGAGAAGAAGAACTTCTTGGAAAGAGGAGGGGTTCAGTGGAATAGGGGTATGTGAGGGGGAAATATGAAATTACAGTATGTTCATGCATTCAAATTTTAAGACTGTTAAGAAAATCCAATGAAAACTCTGTACTTGAGTTATTTTCACATAATTCCATTTTATTGTAAATATATTCACATTTAGTTCATCCTATTATTTATGATTAATAAAACAAAGGGAAATACACATTACTTTCTATGAAAAAATCATATACAGTAGTAATTTTTCCCAAAGAAACATTCTGAGTTTATGAAGAATATTTAAACCAAACCATTTCAAAAGTGTCTTATGAAGCAAAACAGTCAGTATAAATGTAGATTTGTGAGTCACAGATTCTAATTTCCAAGAAACCTGAACATCTTTTTGCCTGTGAATTTTCTGTCAACTTGCTACTTCCAGTTTAATAAATACATACTGTTTTCTTGTGTTTGTGAGCTTGTAAATGATTAAAGGGGATTTTTTGTTTGTTTGTTTAGATTAACAGTACGACTGTCAGTTCTCTATTTTGCCTTGGTTCCAGCCACCAAACAGAAAACAAATACTTTCCTACTATTTTACCTGATAAATCAGTCTTTGTGGAACTATAACAGATGTTGTCCTGTGGCTCTTCAGAAGCCTGCCATCAGTTCATAGGGAAGTCAATCATCTTCTCCATGCTTATAAAAAGAATAAGGTTTAATATAAAGTTCTAGTATAGCTTAAAATAACATATACATATGACTGATGAAGACCAATTACAATCTTAATCTAGCCACTTGGCTACTTATACAACAGGTAATTCAGTCTCCATCATGGTTCCTGACAGTATATTTCTATGGTCTTCTAGGGCCTTATACATAGGAAAATGAAAGTGGACCAGAAAGGTTCATTGAAAATATCCATGGAAGACTTAATATATGCTGATTTCTGATTACATATATCTTATTTATTAGTATTTCAATGCAGTTATTTAGTATATAAGCAAAAGGGCATTTTTGAAATAATTTCATTCTATAGGAATTATACTAGGTTTTGGTTTTTAGGGACTGTGCTTGGCAAGACACTTTTGAACTGACAGTATAAATCATCATATATTACCATGAGCATACTTGGGGCTTTTGTCCAGAGTGAAAAATTATGAAAGTAACCTCAGGAAGGATTAAATCTATCTGTTGAGGAGAGAGCTAGTGGATAAAAGCACTGGTCATGAAAGCATGAGGACCCCAGCTCAGATTCATAGCACCAATGGAAAGCCTGGCATGATGGCATGTGTCTGTAATCCCATTGCAAGGAAGGCTGAGAAAGGAGGATCCCTAGCACTCCCCAGCTAGTCTATTTTAATAGTGTGTTCTAGGTTTAGTGGGAGCCTTTGTCTCAAAAATTAAGGAGAAAAATGGCTAAAGAAGATAGCCTAGATTGACCTCTGGCCCACACATAAACACACACACACACACACACACACACACACACACAGAGAGAGAGAGAGAGAGAGAGAGAGAGAGAGGGAGAGAGAGAGGGAGAGAGATAAAGGGAAACAAAATTAAACATTGGTTGCTTTTTGCTTTGGAAATTAATTATACTGCCTTTTCAGACTCAGTGCTTTTTGGCATGTAACTAGCAAATTGTACATGATATGAATAGATGGTATTAAGACATAAAACATTGTAGATTTGGTGTGAAAGAGGCTCAAACTCTGGCTCCATAACTAGGAGAGATTGCTTTTTTTTATTTAAGAGAGAAAGAGAAAGAGAGAGAAAGAGAATGGGTGCTACAGCAGCTTCTCAGCCACTGTGAATGAACTCCAGATGTGGGCCCCTCCTTGTGGGCAAGTGTGGCATTGTGCCCTTGTGGCACTTTTTGTGTCTGGCTAAACATGGGACCTGGAGATTGGAACCGGTGTTCTTAGGCTTGCCAGACAGGCACCTTAACCACAAAGCCATCTCTCCAGCCCCATGGCAGGTCAGAAAAGGCTGTCAGAAACATCATTCAGATTATAAATGAGAATATTAGGGAGCTTCCTTGGAAAGGGCCAAGTTGTAAGAAACTGAAAATGGGAAACATTTGCCCTAGAGATAAATTCTTCACACAATATTTAGTTTGCCTCCTCAGAGACTGTTCCTTTCCATTTTAGAACAGTACTGCTCACTGAGATTGTGAATTTAAATAGCTTTTCTAAAGCCAATTGCAGGCTCATTTCTAAAAAAAATCAAAGAGCAAAAGAAGCAAAAATGTTTACAGAAAGAGAAAAATATTGCCTCACTTGAAGCACTTTACTTGGCTCCTAAATTCTAGGCACAAAGAATGCTTATGTATACTATTCTTATTTTAACACACAGTCTAAACCCTATTTAGATTTACCAAGTTGCTAAAATGGTATCAATTCATATTTCTGGAATACCACCAGGAACTTTTGTGAATTTCTTTAGACACTTCAAAGAAAGCAAACACTGATATAGTAAACACAGAATAGCTTTAATTTAGAGTGCTAAATGGGTAACTTCCTAAACCAGAATAACCAAGTCTATTCTCAAAAGCTAGTAAAACTTTATATACCCTTAAGCATATGCATGTGAGTATATATGTAAATATTTACATATACACATGTAATGGAAGGCCAGAACTTTCACTAACTAGTTTGACAGGAATAGAATCTTCTAGAAATATCCTTTTCCTTTCTCTCAAGCTACCAGTCACAGGAGACTAGATTATATTCCATAGCGAAAGGCATCGTGTCTTGTTTGTAGAGTAGTGGTGGATAATCACTAGGACTAGACAGGAGGAAAGTGCTTCCCCCAGACTTCAGGTATTTGTGAATTTAAGAGGTATAAAAATTCCACTCTCATCTTTATCCCATTCCTCATTTTCAGTGGTTCCTAAGTCAGGGCCTGAATATTCTTTTCTTTTGTTGCAATTCATGGCAAGGCAAGGTGAATAAAACACATCATAAAGAACTGAAGTCCCAGAAGGGAACATCACCACAGGTTGGCTTAGTGAGGAAAAGGTTCTCTTCTTTTCATCCCTACATGGTTTCAGATATCAATAGAAAAATCACTCTAATTATCGTGCTGAAGACAATAGATTCTCCTTTTTAGGAGAAAGGAAAATCCATCATTGGCTTTTTTGCAAGTTCTCTAATGTCCCCAGTCCTTAGAGACTTGAGGCATGTATGTTCATAAGTCACTTTAGGGGCTGGAAAGATGGCTTAGCATTTAAGGAGCTTGACTGTGAAGTCTAAAGACACAAGTTTGATTCCCTAGTACCCACATAAAGCCAGATACGCAAGGTGGCACATGCATCTGGAGTTCATTTGCAGTGGCTAGAGGCCCTGGAACACCCATTTTCTCTCTCTTTCAAATAAATAGATAAATAAAAATTTTGAAAAAATAAAAAAACTCACTTCAAATTTAGTTTACTAACCTCTACACTAGTATTTTCAAATAATTCTGCTAAAATTAAAAGAAACAATCCAATGACTGTGTATATATGAAACCCATAGCTCACCCAAGATAGCATGTGTTTCTAGAAATGCATCTGCTAATGGGTCCACTGTCCTCTATTTCCAGTAAATATTTGCTGTAAAAATAAAAATTTAAAGCAGATATATAAATCTTCCATTGAAGAATAATTAACGATTCCACAGGTTTGACAGGGAAGTTTCGCTGAGGCAATAAAAAATTTAATGCATGTAATGAAGTGTTATCAAAATCTTTATTCATAAGTCTGTGTAGCAGACATTGTTCCCTGAATGAACTTCCAGACCAGGCACAGTTATGGAGGAAGGGATATTATTTATTGAAGTTTGATCCAGGGAAGTTCCATAAAGGCAGGAGAAGCAGCCTGCTCTTCACAGGGCCGAGCAGAGAGAGCAAAAGCCAACCAGCCACCACAGCACACAGAGCAAAACCTATCATCAAATCTTTCAGGAACTCCTGTGTTTGGAATCTTTACATGGATTGAAACCATCACCACACCTTAAGAAGTGACCTTGCCTTAGCAAGGTGATTGAAAACAAACCAGTTATTCATAAGTCTGCTTGGGTACATCCTTCCCTTCAAGAATATAGCACGCCAAAAGAATGCATCTATTCCCAAATTTGTGAATTGGATTCATCATCTTAACTTTTATCTTAGTGAGAACTCTTCCCTGAAAATGAATGCTGTGATCAGCTCTGGTCAACTGGAACTGTCCTTTCAAAGGTAATAATGTACATAGGGTAGCTATGGATTCATGTTTCACCTGTAATAGCATGCTAAAAAGAAATTGTCTACTTAAGAATATTAAATATGCAATAATTTCCCTGGACTCAGCTAACTGAATAATTTGGATATTTTTCCAGTGTGTATATGCTCTAGCATGTGTTTTTTTTTTCACCTTAAAATACTGAACTTTATTTAAAGTTTTAAATTCATAGTAAAATTGACTGGAAAGTACAGTCTTCATATCCTCCAACACATGCACAACTACTTTCAAATAACATCCCACTTATATGTCGTTTCTTGGTTGAGGTTGATGAAACTATGCTGACGTCTCATTATTATCCAAAGTCCAGTTTCCATTAGGGCTCAATTTGGTGTTGTACATTCTATGCATTTTGACAAATAGATAATGTCAGATCTACCAGCACACAGAATATATTCTATTGCCCTATAAACCCTGTCTCTCCCTGATCATCCCTTAACTCCTGATCATTTTATTTTCTGCCTTGTCCAGTATGTCACATATTTGAATTGTACAATATGCAGTCTTTTCAGATTGGCTTCTTTTGCCTAGTAAAATGCATTTAAGGTTCCTGTATAACTTTTTCATGAAATAATACGTTACTTGTCTTCCCACTAACTTTAAAGTGTGGTTAATAAGTGGCACATATTTAAAATAAACATTATTTTCTTTATCAAACAATCACCTTCAGACCACCAGCTATGGGAGAAAAATGATGTGACTTGATACTTATAAACTTAACACTGTTATAAATAAGCACTTTAAAAAATGAATCTATTTTCCTTAATATATACTGAGCAGAGAAGTGTGGGTGACAAAAAAAATTATAGGAAAAGAAGCAAGCTCCTAGGTGTCATGAGAGGGCAGAATCTTATGCAGTGTAAAAAAGTATTAAGAACTTGACTTCAAATACCACCCACTCCATGCTACAGTAAGTAAGATACAGTAATGTTTCCAATATAAATGGTAGATAACTCCTGACATATTTGGGCCAGGTATGAAATTAGACTATTTACACTTTTAGGGACTCTTACGAATTTTTAAAACTCACCCTACCTCCTAGTTTAATGAGTTCCTTCCCATTTAACTTGCCTGGCACAGCTCATGTAAGCAGCTTTCTTTCTGGAATGTGGTCTAATTCATCCTACTATCTTTCTAATATGCTTACTTATAAGCATAAATAAAGATGCATATGATTGTGAGATATAGAAAGAGAATTATCCATGTGTCAGGGCAGCACCAAATCCTGTATTTTCTCTGCAACTGTATATGTTATAGAAGCATCAGAAATTCCAATAGTGTCATTACAGGTCAACATACTACTTTATGTTACTTATATTTGGTTACTATGTGAATGATTAAGGGTAATGTGTTTGTGACAGAGTGGAAATTTTGTGTTTCGAAGTCCTAACATAACCTATGTAGTCCCTAAAGGCTCCCATAGGTAGGGGTTTGATTCAGTACTCACTAATTTTCTTCTGGCATCTCATAGTGAGCAAAGTGCTAGGACTCTGGACGTCCTCTTGAATGCATATTTAAAGAAAATGCCACCTCTGAATATCTGCTAGGCTTCCACTTTGTGACTGCCCATGAACATGCAAAGATTCACTATAGGTGGGGTTAACCATTGCTGTTTAGTTAGAAATCAGGCTCTTAGTTCAATAGTCTAATGCTTAATTTCTGCAATCCACATTTCAAATTCCTTCCAGAAGTATTTAGGAACAAACCACTGTGCATGTAGTACATTGACAGGTTACTTCTATAGGATCATGCATTTGCTATTTTTTTATTCCCATAAATTTGGGTGCAATTATTATTTCCTTTTTAAAAAGTGAAGACCTAATCTTCAAGAGGTCATTGGCATTCACAATGAGCAAACCCTTCTTCCTGAACTCTCCAGGAAAGGAGAGATTCCTGTTTTTAGTTCCAGAGAGGAGCTATGTCCTAAGGAGTCTAGGGAGATTTAACTAAACCCATTGCATCACATTTTCAAGCACAGGCAGAGAGAAACACATGTTTATTTTGTTCAGCACTAGACAGTAAAATAAGTAATAATAATAAGTAATAATTAGGAATAACATATCTTTTGCTAAATATAATATAATATAAATTTAATATATAATATAATTATAATAGTTAAGTGAAGAGGATAGTTGTGGTAGAGTGAAATTAGAGGTTTCCTTCTTTAAAAATATTTTATTTATTTATTAAAAAGAGATAAGATGATAGAAGGAGAGAGAATAGGTTGCCAGTGCGTCTAGCCACTGCAAGCAAACTGCAGACATATGTGCCACCTTGTGTATCTGGCTTTACATGGGTGTTGGGGAATCAAACCTGGGTCCTTTGGCTTTGCTGGCAAGTGCATCAACTGCTAAGCCATCTCTGCAGCCCAGAGGTTTCCTTTGATCCTTAATAAATCTCTGTCTAATGACAGTCAGTGAACTCATGTGGTGGACAAAAGTCTATCAAAATAATTCTGAAAATGCTTAATAAAATGCTTAATAAGCAAATTTTGAGCTTTTTCAATTACTCAATATATTCCTGGATTGGAAAAATTGATATAAAATAAGTGGTATTTATTCTTACTAACCCACTAGTGCACATTGTTATCAACCTGCTGTCAGTGGAATGATCCATTAGGACCTAATGTGCTATAGAAATATAGTATATCTCTTGAGGAATAATCTCAAAGGAGGCAGATGTGTACTAGGAAGAACATTCAGGTTTAAGGACTGGATCTCACACCTGTCACTTTTTTTCTATGCCTCTCAGTTGTTTTAATGTTTTTTACTTTATTTTTTGATTTGTGAGCAGAGAGATTCAAGAGAGACAGAGAAAATAGTCATTCCAGGGCTTCTAGGCACTGTAAACAAACTCCAGATGCATGTGCCACTTTGTTCATCTGACTTTATATTGGTACTGAGGAATCCAAACTGGGTCCTGGCTTTGCAGGCAAATGTCTTAACCCCTAGACCATCTATCTATCCAGCCCATGTGTTCTCATTCTAATGAGAACTGAAAAGGAAAAACTGCCAAATGTTTTCTAAGTCCATCTATGAAGCGGATAACATAGGAACCAAAGTACAGAATTTTGAAGCAGATTACCTTAATTTGAAGCCTGATGCTGAACCTTGGCCAAGTCACTTGACTCTGAATTTCTAGGTGCTCAAGCATTTGTGAGTGTACTTACCATCTCCAACTAGATAATGTGTTAAAACAACTAGCTTAATACCTGGTAACCAATAAGTATACATTGCTATCATTCATTAATAAGGTACTTTTATTAAAGAAGGAAACTTTTATCTATTTTTTCACATATACATGTATGGTTATGTATGCATGATGTACACATGTTCCTGTATGTGGGAGTATGTGTGGGAGCGTGCATTTCAAGGTCAGAGGAGGATGTCATGTGTCCTAAATCACTCTCTACCTTATTTTTGAGAGAGGACCTTTCACTGAGTCTGAAGCTCACAACTTAGCTAGATTACCTAGCCATCAAATTCCAGGGAGCCTCCTTGTCTCCACATTCCCAGAGATAGGATTATAGGAAGGTATCACATCTGGCTTTTACATGATATTTGAGGATCTGAATTTAGGTCCACTGACTTGTGCCACAGCACTTTACTGCCTGAACCATCCTACCAGCCCCATGATTTACTTTTAAGTATAAGATGAAAAAGTATTTTCATGGATGGTATCTGATGTGATTTTTGAATCATCTATTACACACACACACACACACACACACACACACACACACAAGCATGCTTACACATATTCACCAATGTCTGTAAATGAATCACATGGTTATGATAATAATTTTCTGCTCTGTGAGGCTCAACTTTGTGTGACTTGCTATGGGCAATATGTGAGCAAGAGCCAGCACTGTGTTTCCTAGTTCAATGCTCTTTCCTTGATAATATTCTGCTGTTTGAATCACTTGTCTGATGGATAATTTTGATAGTATGGACAGCCAATTAAGATAAGAATCTGGAGTTCAGTATTACTTAAACATGGAAATTTATCCCTTTCTCGGAGATTGAAATATGATAAGAGAAAATGCTCTGGTAGGCTTATAAAACACTTCTGACTATGTTATGTCAAGTAACTTGTCAAACCATTGAAGCGCAAAAGTTTCAAGAATATAAGACTGAAAATTGGTATATTTCCTTTAGCAGTTTTTCTCTTGCAGTGTTATATTAATCTTTTCACATTCTGTATAACTTCAAATGGAGAATTTTTAAATTTGTTTTTACCAAAACTAATGATGATGAAGAAATTCTATAATGAGGCTATCAAAGGAGCATGTCTCAAAATTTCTGACAAAGATCCTTCATTTTCTCATCCCAGTGAATATTTATTGAACTATAACTTCATGCCAAGTTTATTCTTTGTATTGAGTATAAGTGGGGAATTAAGATAAGCATGTTTCTTGCCTTTGGGAAGCTTCCATTTTAGTTCAAGAGAAAGCAAAAAGAAGACAAATGCATGTTAAAATGTTAGATCCCATTAAATGCTATGAGAAAAAGTACAAAGTAGAATAAAGGAATAAAGAGTAATGGTGGGGAGGAGGTTAATGAGTAGTGAATGTGAGTAAATTAGGGATATCCACTAGTATGGTGGCTACATGAGGCAGCACAGAGCTGGGTGAAGAACACTGCAAGTGATGGGAGAAGCAAGGTTTACAGATGGGATTTCTGGAGTGTTCCTGAGCAGAAACTAGAATGACAAGAGGAAAATATGGCTGGCTGGTATGGGTGAGGTTTTGCTTACCATGGTTAGGAGCAGAGATTTATCCTATATACAACAGACAAAAGACTAATGTTTGAAGAATAGGAGTCTAGGTGCTATGTGGCAAATAGGTGATGAGAGATCAATGAAGGGAGCATAGATACAGAAGGTGCTACTGTGTAAAATTCTCCAGAGATGTAGAACCAATAGGACACACACACACACACACACACACACACACACACACACACACACTGAGAGTTTAAGGGGACCAAAATGTCACAGCATGTGTCCTTCTCCATATATAGATAATGAACCCTTTTCTATAAGTTCCTCAGCATCTAATATCTTCTTTTCCTTCCCTGTCATGTTTTATAAGATAGCACCTTACTGTATTGCCCTGGTTTGTCTTAAACTCATGATCCTCCTGCCATTGTCCCCCAAGTGCCAGGCTTATAGGTATGCATAACCACTCTTTGCATTTTTACCCCTTCTTATCCTCTCTCTCTCTCTTTCTTCCTTTCTTTTTCTCAAAATTGATCACTGTTCTTACACTGACTAATCAATAAGTACAACCATTTGTTATTCCATTCTAGAATAAGTATTACTATTAAGAAAAAAAAAATTTATACCCTAAAAGTTCCATGCCTCAGTTCAGAATATTTGCTCAACCATGTTTATAGTTGTTCAATTCATAATATCTAAGAGTTGGAATCCACTCAGATGTCCATAATTAGATGAATGTATAACCAAGATGTGGTATATCTACATGAAGGAATTCTATATAGCAGTAAGGAAAAAAATGACATAATTAAATATGAAGAAAAATGATTGAACTTGGAACAGCTCATTCTCAGCGAACTCACCCAGTTACAGAAAGACAATCGTTGCATGGTCTCACTCATCTGTGGCTCCTGACCTGGATCTGCCCTAGATGCTCACATACTTAATAGGCATCTTGAGGAACAGGTAGGTTGAGTGGGGCAGGAGGGGAGGGAAGGGTCTGGGGGACACAAAGCTGGACCCAAATGGAACTGTTACCATAAAATTCTATATCCTGGAATACAGACTAAAAGATTGAATCTTCATCAGGTCCTTAGAGGGAACACCTGAATCAAAAGGCCCTGGAGAAGGTATAATGAAGACTAACTTTAATCTTCTGTTTCTCTCTCTCTCTGTCTTTTCTCTATTTCTCTTTTCCTATCTTTTCCTTCCTTCTTTTCCCTTGGTGCTGGCCTGTAACTCTCAGTACCAGCATGTGGGTAACATCTACAATGAGCTGCTGATCAGAGAGACCATCAAGGTTTCCCATTAGAAGACAGACTTCTGTCAGAGAACTGGATTACACACCAAAGCTTAATGGTAAGACCCTAGTGCTGAAGACACCATATGCTGTTGGTATGGAACACGGAGAAACATGGCTGGAATCTGGAAGGGAGTCAGCCCCCAGAGAGTTAGCTTTCCTAGTGCCAGAAGGTGCTACACGAGCTAGTGGGGGAAAATGGCCAACATCTGTCCAAGCAATTCTTGGTTTAAGCTACTCAATAACAAACAATCTGATATGATGTTCACACAAGGGCAATAGTGGCACACAGCCATGATGAGTAACCAACTGCTCTTGATTTGGCTAATGGATCTGCTCAGTGGAATGGAACCCATAGCTGGAACTTGGAAACAAGTCAGAATCATATCTAAGAAACAAGTTCACTCTCCAGTTTAAAGCTACCATCAATCTTGGGCTACAAGAGGGCCTACACCTATTAAATTATCTCTAAACTAATAATAGTTATCCCATTTATCCAGTGCTTACTTCACTCTCCATTAGAGAATCTAATTCTCTTTTTCAGAACCAGAGGAGAGGATCAGCCCATTGCATTTCACAGGGCCTCAGCTGAAACCATAGAGTAATTGGGGAAATGAGCAAGAGTGCTGAAATCTTGGTGAATCTGATATCAGGGCAAGGGTGAAGGAGGTAGACACAGAGAATACTCAACTCATACCAAACCAGAGATCCAGAGACACAGAGACTCCCAGACCTCATCACTGACGTAGACCTAAAATGAACCCAATATGGCTCAGGGAAATTTGCAGAAGAGGGGGCAGAAAGATTGTTAGAGCCACAAGTTGGGACATTATGCACAGAGACACTGCCTCTTCCCCATACCTGATGGCTACCCCCACAATGTACAACCCACAATCCCCATGGAGATTGCTGGCATCCCCTTCGGAGGGAGGATGACAGGGAGGAGGGTAAGGATGGTACCAACCTGTGCTGTGTACACACTAAATATGTACATAATAATAAAGAAAAAGAATAAAAATTAAACATAAAATAGCCAAAACTAAGTTGCAAGGATTTTTTTTTTTGTTGTTGTTAATGAGGAGGCAAATCCCTTAGCATTCCATTATCACGTATAGCCAAGAGGATTTACAAGTAGCAGGAGATAATGGCTGCAGAAGAAATATATAGTAGAAGAAACTAATTTAAAATTGGAAATGGCAAACTAAATAAATAAGAATAAAAAACTTCAGTGGAAAAATGAAAATGATAAGAGCAATTTTAGAAGGTTAATAAAATCAGAAAATAGGAAAGTTTATATATCACTAATAGAAAATTAAAATGACTTATTTCCAGAAGATATTTTCTGGATGAAAATTCATCATCAGCAGTATAATCACCATTAAAATGTTGTATTAAAGATGATCTTAGCATCTACTCAATAAAGTCAAATGTTTCTTTTTATATAATATACAACAGAAATATAATACACACTTTCATCTTTTTGGTGGTTATAAAGGTAAGTAAAGAAACAATAGAAAACCAACTAATTCTCTTGGATCTTACAAGTTCAGACAATAAACAAATGAACAACTCACCAACATTTCAAAAGGTGTAGCTATATGAAGGAAAGAAAAAAGTCCTATTCTGTAGAATGACAGAGTAGACATGTTGGGATTCTGTGAAAAGACATCACCAAGGACAATGTGACCTCAGAGATGGAGAAATGCTACATTGTTTAGCATAAACAAAGGATATTGGGGCCTGGGAGATTCTGGATCCCAGCAACATCTCACAAAGCTAAACCTAGTTTATATCACAAGAACTAATGGTAATTAATACTAGAACTGCATGAAGGATGTGTTAGATGTAAATACTGGGGCACATACATTATTATACACAAAAGGGAATCAAATGTGTTTATTGAAGGAAGATTAAAAATCATTTTAGAGGGAATTAAATGAGGTAAGAAAATAAAAAGTAGTCATTTAGACACAGTGACTTTATTATACACAAAAGGGAATCAGATGTGTTTATTGAAGGAAGATTAAAAATCATTTTAGAGGGAATTAAATGAGGTAAGAAAATAAAAAGTAGTCATTTAGACACAGTGGCTTTAGATGAGAAATGATAAGATCTTAAATTAAAAGACTGGCAAAGGAAATGTATAGTAGTCACGAGATTTCAAAGACAACATCTTATATTACAGCTAGGTGTATTTAGGGGTGAACTCACAAAGGGGATTTTCATGGTACCATTCTGCAAGCATCATAACATTGTTAAGGAAATACATCATTTACATGAGATGAAAAAGTAGGGTGCTTGTAGGTCTTGGGTTTGAGTGCTATACATATCCTGGGAAAGAATTCTTTGATAAGTCATTTGACTAAATGTCAGACATAGAGTCTGGGCATCACGCAAAGAATGATCTCATGCTAAACTGGTTAAGGAGTGGTCTGACTGAGCAGCATATTCAATCTTGAGGACAAGGATGGCAGTGCCTGGGATTTTAGTGAAGATGAATTGTAGCTGCCTCTGTTCTTCTTCTGCTTCCATTTCTCACTCATCTTCTTTCTCTTCATCCTTTCTTTCTCCTTTCTCCTCTTTAGCGTCCACTTTTCGAATTCATGGCATCTTAGCTTCTTTTCTATGAAAATGATAAAAACAATCAGTTGGTTTGAAATCAATTATCTCTGGAGAAAAATTGTACATTTATACTCAGTGAAGCTGTCAGATTTGATTAGAACTAATTACTATTAATAAATATTGAATTAAGAATTCTTTGCTGAAGACTTAGCAGTGGATATTGTTGTTATTCATTTGATCATTCTGGTACTCATTTGTAATGTAATGTACCTTCCCTATAAAAAGAAGAGACTTAATAAAAATTAACTTTTAATTGAAGTCATATGGACATATTATTATCCTATACTATCTCAGAGGTTCTTTCCTAAGGAAGCTATTGGTATAGGACCATGATATTTTGTTTTCTCTAGAAGTGTACAAAGCATCTATTACCTTCAAAGAACACTTTTACTGTCCTAGAGAAATAGTGCTCTACTGTATAAGAGGTTAGAAGAGGCTAGACTAAGGCTTATATTGCCAATGCTGGATAATCAAAACACTTAGGAACTCCAGTGCTCTAGTGAATTAATGGGTCAAATTTTTAGGAAGTTAATAAAATATTTATAATATTTATATGTAAAAATTAAACTGTGGTATTTAAGAACTGAAAGTGCAATTGTTTCAGGGAAACTATGCCATGGCAAGTGTACATCATATAATTTTAACTCTGGAAAGATTAATAAGAACATGCATCTCTTTGTTTCAAATTAGCTCTCTAAATAGCCACAGCACTGGGGCCTATTCCAAATTATAAAGTATTTTTTTTAAAAAGATTAAAATTAATTTCCATTATTTCTTCTTTACTAATAAAATGACCCAACCACAAAGGTATTGTGACTATAAATACATGAAATTTATACAGCCTATTTTCTTAGTCTAATTGTTATCAAATGTAGTGCTTAGAATGACAAGTGGAAGATTCTCTGATAGATTATTGAATTATTCTATAATTTGACCTCTTAATATGAAAGTATTTCTGCAAAGCATTTCTTGAAATCTACTTTTTGAAATCACCTTATAGCTCTACTCATTTTAAAAAATATATTTTATTTATGTTTTTATTTGAGAGAGATACACAGAAATAAGCATGTGGGGAGAATGGGTGCTCCAGGGCCTCCCGCCACTGCAAATGAACTCCAGATGCTTGGGCCCTCTTGTGCATCTGGCTTATGTGAGTACTGGGGAGTTGAACCTGGGTCTTTTGGCTTGCAGGCAAGCACCTTAGCTGCTAAGCCATCTCTCCAGCCCTGAATGTTGTTTGTTTTTTACTTCAGATTATCTCTGGAACAAGAATATCAATGCCGCAAAAAAGATTTCCCTCTTTTCTTTTCTCAGAATGAAAATAAGCTTTGTGTATTTGTGAAACAAATATGATGAAACAAACATATTATGCATGCAACCTGCTTCATACCATATTTTCTTTCAAAATTAGTATGCCAATACAAATTTCAGCAGAAATTTTAGCTTTGGTTTCAACTCTCAGTAAGATATACACAAGCAGAGCTGGAGAAATGGCTCAATGGCTAAGGTGCTTGCTTTCAAAGCCTAACAACCAGGCTTCAATTACCCTGTACCCACATAAAGTCAAATACATAGTGGCACATGCATCTGGAGATTAGTTTCAGTGGCTGGAGGCCTTGGTGCACCCATTCTCTCTCTCTCTCTCTCTCTCTCTCTGCTTCTCTTCTACCAGTCTCTGTTTGCAAACAAATACATAAAAGTTAAAAACAATTTTAGAAGATTATGCACAAGCAGTTGGTTACATGCTCTATACTCATTATGTTATTTGATCCTGATATCCATCATCATGTGTTACAGATTAGCAAAAAAGATTCATATTTGTACAACTTTTTCAGACTATAGTAAAAGTAAGCAATGGATCTCTGTTTGACTCTACTTATTCAGTTTCCAAGTATTATTCTATTCAATTATGTCTTATTTGCTATTCTCACTAGACTATGTGGAATTATAAAAAAGAAATGTGCCTTACAACATAGCAGTCTAATCTATATAGAAATTCTACTGGGATTTAATAAAACTTTCTGTAATTTACTACTACATTGGCATATGAAACTAAAGAAGAAATTATTGTAGTACTATTTATACATATTAATCTTAAGGGATGAAATATTCTGGAGGAATAAATTTATATGCAATGAAAAAATTATGTATCCAAACCAGAACATGAATTCTAATTATGGATTTTCTAGGAAACAATGGAGTTTACTAGGTAATAAGTTGAAATGAGGAAATTACAAACAGAATCTGATGCTTTCATTCAGTCAGTACGTAAGTATTTATCAAGCATGCAGTAGGACGTAATTTAACACTTGGATTTTGGGAAATACTGTAGTTAAAGACTTAAAGGTTCAGTAAAGGAAAAATGAAATAAGTAGAATTATAGTATATATACAATGAGTCATTTTGTTGATTTTTATTTTATTGTATTGTTGTGTGGGTGTTGCTGTGGGTCATACCCAGAGCCTTTTGTATGCTGGGTAAGCATTCCATCACTGATCTAAATCCATAGCACACGTTCTCTTGGAGAAAGTGTTTTACTATGAAGTTCAGACTGGTATGGATATTGAGACCCTCTTACTTCAACCTCTTCAACTAGAATTATAGGTGTGCCCACCATGCCCAGCTATAATGATTAAAAGTGAGGGATGTTTGCATAAAAGTTTATAACATTAACTAGAAGAAATGGGAGGATGTGGCTTGAGGGATATTTTAGACCTTGTTCCCATGCACAAATATTTCACTTGTTAAAATTTCCATGACAATTGCTCAACACATTGAGTACTTTCTCATTTATGATTTTATAGAAGAGAGATATCTGTAGTAGCTCATATTTTCCTGGTCGGGGCCATGTTTTACATATCTTCATGCCTGTTGGCAATTGCCATGCTGTTATTGTATTGTGGGTGCTGCATAATAAACAAATAATGAGTGAACTACTAATACATTAGGAGTTTGAAAGAATCAGGGTTGAGAAGATTCTAAGTGTTTTCTCCACTATTTTCTATCTCAGATACACTGCCCTGCTGTAATGTACATTTCTAACCCTATGTATTATGTGTAAGACTACTAAAAATCCAGATAACCACAAATATACTAGTGACATTTTTCTTTTATTAATCTTAAATTTCTCCATGAATAAAGGAAAGTAAACTATAGAAGAAAATATGCTAACATTCTTGCTCCTTATGATGGTTTGAATATAAAATAGCCCCCATAGACTTATGTGTTTTGGATACTTGACCCCAGATGGTGGCAATTTGGGAGTTTTGTGGAACCTTTGGGTGGTGGAGCCTTGCTGGAGGAGGTGGTCACCAAAGGATGGGCCTTGAGACTTTATACTCTAGCCCCTTGCTAATACTAATGACTCTCTCTTGCTGCTTTCCCCCTGCTACTGATATGTGACAATGTGAGCCTGCTTCTTGCTCCTGCCATGATGAAACTTCCCCTACTCATGAGCTGTTTCTAGTTTGTTGCTTTGTCCCAGCAATGAGAAAGTAACTGATGTATTCCTTCTTCATGTCACATACCACACAGAGAGTTCAATTCACTAGTTTGGACAAGTCTTTTATTCTGAAATGTAGAATGTAATATAGAAAGTACTTAGTATATACCATCATTTTATATGACATCATGAATACTGAGTTAGAAAAGCAAAGCTTCTGATTTAAAAGAAAAATGATTGTATATTGGGAGACTGATATTTCAGTAAAATTTAGTAAATACTGCATTAGAGATATACACAGAATCAGACATGCACCTTGTTTCTCAAGGGGCGATGACTACTGGGAACACTTAAGGTTTATCAAAGTGCTGGGAATAAGTGACAGATGAGTCCTCAGTGGCAAATGAGACATCTTCCCCTCCAAGGCTCAGGGACCACTGAGGAAGAGGAGGCTTAAAGAATGAATGAGAGGTATATTTTGGAATGCTGTCTTCCAGACACAAGGTGGTTGTTGTGTCTATTACCTGACAGTAGTTATCATTGCCTGCACAATATTGAAAGGAACAAAAAAGACATTAAGGTGAAAGAGAGACTAACTGGAAGGGATTCAGTGGAAGGGCAAAAGATCGTAATAGCAGGGGATTATGATCAATGTACATTATATACATGTATGGAAATTGTGAACAAAAAGATTTTTAAAGGATAAATATGATCAGCAACTTAAAAAATACCCATAGGCTGTCACCTGATAAAGCTATTAGAGTTAATGAAGACAACTTACACTGAAGAGGTAAAAATGAGTTAAGTCTCATTTATGCCCCCTCCATACATTGTATGAGTTTATTTGCAGTTCTGGGGACTGAACCTAGAGTTCTGTGCATGCTAGGAAAACACTCCACTGCAAAGCCATGCAGATTTCTGAGGCTTTATCTCCCCAGGTAAAGGTGGTGAAAGAACAGAACTAGAGGATGCTACAACAAAACATCAACAAAACATGTGAACAAAGGACAACAGTGCCTTTTTAGGTGCTGACAAATCTGGTCTGACTTCACAATGGAACACAGGGAGCAAAGGGGAGGAATACAGTTGAAGAAGAGGAGTGGGAAAA
This sequence comes from Orientallactaga sibirica, assembly GCA_036365145.1. Taxonomy (NCBI): domain Eukaryota; kingdom Metazoa; phylum Chordata; class Mammalia; order Rodentia; family Dipodidae; genus Orientallactaga; species Orientallactaga sibirica. The sequence continues at coordinate 18,869,179 of JAEOAD010000030.1, read as the reverse complement.
ATGAAGGAATGTGGGGCTGATAAATGTTGCCAGACTAGATCACGAATGGCCTTCGTGTTGACTTTTATCCATCACAGTTTATCAGACACTTGAAAGAATATGATATCATTAGATGCATGGTTTGAAAATTTGTATTGACAGAAGATTGAAGAATTGATTATAGGAGGTAAACCTGGAGCAAAAGAGGAGGATAGTACAACATTGAAATATTTCTCCCAAGTAAAGCATCCGTGCCTAATGAGATAGCAGGGAGAATACAGGAAGAAGTGATGAGATTTGCTGAAGTAAAAGAGATAATGAAAGAGAGACAAACCCCAAAATTATTGTCATATCTTGATTTATTCCCTTCTTTTAATGTAGACAAAGAATTTAGGGGCTGGAGAGATGGGTTAGTAGTTAAGGTGCTTGCCTGAAACTCTTAGAGGTGTGTCAGGACCTATATTTGACTATTTAGATCCCACTTAAGGCAGATGCACAAGGTGATGCAGGTGTGCAAGGTTGCACATGTGCACAAGGTAGCTCACATGCTTTGAGTTCAATTAAGTGGCTGGAGGCCCTGGTGCTCTCTTTCTCTCTGTCTCTCTCTCTCTTATAAAAGACTTGTTGGTCTTGCCTCAAAAAAATTTAGAAAGAATATTCAGATTCACATATGATAGATGAGTTCATTTGTAGAGAGCTGAATTTCAGATAAAATGTTTTACCTAGAAATATATGACTTCTTGAAAGAATATATATATTTTCTAGAATTCATACATATGTATATACATACATACACACTTCCATATACACATACAAATGGGGAGTGACAGAATGAGGTCATATGGGGAAAGAGTATCCAATGAGAAGTTCAAAATTAACACCCTGGGGACAGCACACTTAAAGGCGATGCCAAAGACACCTCCCTATGAATCTGGGAAACAGTAGGCATATGTGCAGGAAGAGAATGAGATGGCATGGTGTTAGAAACTTGGGACATCATGATATCATGGCCTCCGAAGGATGGAAGAATGTGAAGAGCGTCGTAATAATCAGTACTATTGTAATGGTTAACTGACATTGTCTGGAAACAAATCTCTAGATTAGATGAATTGAGGTTATTTTACCCACCCTAAATATGGATGTTTTTCTTTCATGGGTGGGGTCCTGCATTCAGCTTCTTGAGTGTGGACACAATGTGACCAGGTGTGTAAGCTCCTGCTGCCATTTCTCCTCTGACATGATAGAATGTACCTGTGGACAGTGACTCAAACTCTTCCTCAAATTGTTTTTGTCACAGCAATTAGGAAAGTAATATATATGCAAGATATGGTGGGCAGTTTTGCCAATAAAAGTGTGGAATTGTACATTGGGTTTGGCCTCTAGGAAGTTTCTGGTGATACAGGAAAATAAAAACCAAAACAAGAATTCCAGTAATGATGAATGAAATTGGTAAGGAAGTAGGGCAAAGAACATAATATATTCTTATAACACAGGAAAGACATGCTAAATATCATACATACATGAGGAAACTGAAAGGTTAGGGGCTAAAGATGGAAGTGACATCAGTGAAGTACATTTTAAAGAGAAGAGGCCAGTAGTGTGACATATATACATACATACATACATGCACATACATACACACATTCACACATACATAACACATACCCACATATAGACACAGCATACATACCTACACATGCATGCATACACACATACATACCTACATACATATGTTTAAGGGACATTCATGAATCCAACTGGCTAATGAGCAAGGCAAGATGAAAGCCAGAGTACAACATGAAGAATTACCTATAAATTGGAGGCAGGAATGATGTCACCTTTGAGCAAAGAAGAGTAAATTGACACCAGGTTATTTGGAGAAGGGAGATAAGTCCTCAGATCATTTGAATGATTCCCGTAGTTATCCTATCTTTCACTTATCCAACTCATCTAATATATACTATATCTCTTTACCTAGTGCAAAGGACAAAAGTCAATATTCTTAATCCAATGGAGGGGATAGAAAGCTAGCAAATAAATTAAACATTGCTATTTATTATTAATTCAGCATAACTGGGTACTGATATCCTTTGATGATGGAGAATTACTACTTTAAACCTGCTTAGCAATATTTTTCTTTCTAGAAGTTAAAACAACAAAAAAAGTAATTGTAACCAAACTGCTTTGAGAAAATCACCAGTACTCATGCTTTAGTTACATAAACCTAGGAATCTGTCCTTTATTCCCAGAACATTGGGACACTAAGGAAGAAGTCTCTAGAACTTGCTTATTCCTTAGTCATACAAACATTAAGAATCTTTTCATTATTTTCAGAACACTGGAAACTCATGAAGCCATGCAGAAACTTTAGATTGAGGAATTAAATGTGAATGATTGTAACCAGGAGTCTCTTTGAAAGAGTGAGAGTCATGTGGAGATATTCTGTTGAACTAGGTATAAATTTTAATGTTCTTGAAATTCATACTTGTTGAGGGAGATGAGGGTATCTTTTGTCCAAATGTTTATTTGCAGCAAAGGAAGCATCAGCAGCAGCCACATGTACAGAGAGGTACAGGTGTGACTCTTCCCTCAATTAAAAGAGGATTTTAAAAATGAATTGGGCTGAGCAGTTGATTACTCACACATTTATTCATCAGCTGATTTTAAAAAAAAAACAAAAAGTTAACCTCTCAGAAATGTATCATCAACATTTTTATTGCCTTATCTGAATGATGGGCATTTTCCAAACTAAAAATTTCAGCATTATGGTAGGCATGAGGTAAACCCGGCTGAAGCAAGAGGAACATTCTTTTATCTTTGGAGCTAAGCTGAAGAGCTAAAGATCTGGACTCTAAGCAAGGCAGGGAGAGGGAAGGAGGGCTGGAAAGTATAGATAACTTAAAGAATCCCTTACATTCTTAGGATAGTTAGCTCCTACCTCAATAGTAGCAAGGGGTCTTTGAACAGCTTTAAGTCTTATCATATTTAAGTTTTAGAAAAAGAGTGATAAAAACACAATAGAAGAGAATGGAACCCATTGCATTTTTATATATACACAGTGAATAGAATGGAAAATGTGGACCAACTTGGAAAATTTCTGAAAGATGTCAACAGACTATGGCAATAACTTGAAGAGGATGGAAATCAACTCTTGGGTGTCTGGTTCAGACAGCTGGAATACATGATTGGAGTCTTTCTGCAAGAAAAAACCCAGCAGTAGAGACAATTTAGTGAGTGGTAGAAAAGTATGGATTCAACAAACATATGAGTATGTTCACTTGAAACTCAGAGGAAATATGTGTGTTGAAGAATAGGAGTGGGGAAGTTAAGAGGATGTTAGCATGAACCAAATGGATAGCAGTGAAATCTAACACTCAGAATGAGAAAGTGATACCAGACAGAAGAAGTACAGGTCTGTCTCACCCCACAAGCACACATGCAACACATATGAAATGAAAAGCATTACCAATGAGCCAGGACATATAAAAATAAACCCTACAAAATTGTGGACTTATTGAAAGAAAGGGATTTAAAGACATGAACAATGATGTGGAATGCTACAAAGAAGTCAAAAGGGAAAAATCTCAGAAGCCATGGGGTTTGCAGCAAGGCAGTAATCTAAGCATTGAAAAAGTTGACAGGAATGCTGTGGATATGAGAAACAAGGAATGGTAGTCAATGGTTGCCTAATGATCTTGGAATCAACAATTTACTCTCCATATACACGATGTGGTCTCATAAGATGTTAATCACCAAGTGAGGTCATGGCCACTTTAGCATGTGTAAGCACACAGCCATGAAATTGCCTAAGAAATGTTTCTCAGAATATGCCCCTATGGATAAAGGATTGCATCACTGAAGAGAGAAGATAAAACACTAGATGTACAAGGGTGTTTGAAAAGTCAGGTATTTGTTAAGGCAAGAAAGGACCATGGATACTCAGGAAAGAAGCAGCAATAGAGCAGGAGCTTGAACACTGCAGAATTGATCATGACTCCACAAATCAAAACTGAGGCAGGAAAGAACTCAGAAAGGCAGAAATACCAATTTCATACTTGTATTCTGCCAAGTGAGTGGAGAGGCTGAGGTGGATATGAGAAACTGAATGACCAAGGGCTGCAAAGACGAGGCCAGATTACCCAGCAAAAACAAAGAGGAGCTGGCAGGAGTAAAACATCTGTTTTTCGTTTTGAATTAGCTACACTGGGAGATAACAAGTAGTCATGAAATGCAGAAGGAAGAATAGGTGGGGTCCAAGGTCTGGCTAACATTTCATTATGATGGCTTCAATGGCATCAAATCTTGTTATTTCTGTCTTTTTTTCTCAGTTCTCAAGAGATCAAGGAAAATTTCATGGAACTTACATGGGAAGTAGAATGGTACCATCTGTGGTTGGAATATTATTCTGTCCCAGGTATACAAAAGGGGACAACAAGCTGGGAACATAGCTTAATGTGTAGTAGCCAGTCCTGGGTTTCATTTCCAGTTCCAGTGTGTGTGTGTGTGTGTGTGTGTGTGTGTGTGTTGGGGGGGGCATTGAAGGGGACAGCAGAAGAAAGAGAGATCAGGATACTGATAAGGTGGTCTAGTTGAAGGGCTAGATCACAAGGTTAAGAAAGGTAATGGCGATTTATAAAACCACAATGAAAATAAAAGACATGCAAAGAAATTATGTATTTTATGAAAGCTGGGATTAGTTGTATGGAATGAAAGAGCTAAGTGTGGGGGCTGAGGTACTGGAATCTGGAGAGTTCTTTCTGGGTGATGACTGGCCTAGGATGTGTCTGGTAACTATTTCTGGATTACTCTCTCCATACTTTCACTTCAATGGGATGACTCTTACAGCTATTGGGATACACCTGCCATGTGCCGAATGATATGTCATTCCTAGAAGGCAGGAGACATCTCTCTTAATAAGTCTCCATTACATATGTGCTTGTGTTTGTTCAAAACTTAGGTCTTTACCAACCATATAGCCAAGATATAAAAGATAAACACTATAAATTCAGTTAGTGTCACCTGACTGCAAACAGTAGTAGAGCAAACCCTTGCTGCATCAAACCACCTCATTGGTTTTGTTACTTCATAACCAAGTTGAAAGTGAATACTCACTGACGATTGCTCACTACTACAAGACAAGTCTATACAGTGTTGCCCAGGGGTAACTCAGAGTGTCCTGCGCATGAAAATTATTTAATTACAAGCTACATTTTGTTTCTTTAGTACAAAAATTTGATAAGATAGCTTAGCTTTTAAACTCTCTGAAAACTACTCATCATAGACAAAAAGGAAAATATGTAAAACACTATGAGGTTTGTCTTTAAGCTATTTAAATAAGGCAAAATATGAGAGAATATGAAGTGTAAAATTTTTGCATATTACTATTAGTGATTATCATAAATGAACCCAGAGATGCAAAATATGAAATATTCAAACACTCATGTTGGATTAAAAGGTATCAACCCTGGACCTCCACATAGGAGGAAATTGAGAGATTAAGTGGTGATGGACTCTGAGCTTAAGGAAGGGTAACAGAGTGGAAGTACCAAAGAAGAGACTAGAGCATTCAGAAGCAGAAAAAAAAAGAGTAGTAAAGAAAGCCAGGAGAGGTATAACAAACGTGGTAGACACAGAGTTTGGAGAAATTACATGGGCAGCAGGCCCAGAGTTTAGGAGAAAACCAAAGTATAAAAGGTTTCTGGAAACAGAATACATGTGTGGAATGAGCAGGAGAGTATCCAGACTGGTAATGGTAACGTGGGTGTTCCTCCACTAGGCTGGAAGGAGGGAGAGACAGTGACTGGCTACTTAGGTGGAGGAAACAGGTCAGTCAGGTTGCCCAGGTGAAAGAGATGGAAGAGAAGAGAGACCCTAATAATACTTTCCCCTTCAAATAACAGACAAGGAAGGACTCAAAGATCAAACATAAGTCATACATATAATCAAAGTGAGAAAGTACATAAAGTATAACACACATAGAGGTGTAGAGCAGACAAATGCTCATGCTCAGAGAAGTGCTCTCCAACATCCCAGCCAGGCTTACATGCGTGTTCAGGCCAGGTCACAGGGCAAAGACAGGAAGAGGTTAGCATGGACCAGCCTTGATGGTTAATTAGGATGGATTTTTGTCGTCAGACTCAGATAGGCAGGAGACCTGTTTGGTGGGTGCATTCAGGGGACTGACCCAAGGCTAGCCCACCTAGGTAGTGTGCAGCAGGGGCGCTGCAGTCTTTCCACCAGACACTGAATCCAGTGCTGTCAAAGCCAGCGGGGTGACATGTTCTTGTTTTCTCTTTGCGCTCCTGCCCTCACTGCCTGAAGGTAGCTAGCTGTTTCCTGTCTCCTTCAACACCACACATATGCATTAAGTGCAGTAAAATGCCACCACAATTACAAATGGACAGCCCTCACTGTGAAAGTTCCAGGAGATATAGCCTTAAAATCCATGGGCTGGTTCTTAACGTTTAAGCAGGCAATGAGGGCAATGCTCTTTCTCTGCAATGTGTCTGTCACTGAGGCATTTCCCATAGCAGATATTGGGAAATAGTCTGGCTGTCACGGAGCCTCATCCCTGTAGCCACTAGAGAAAAGAAGTTTTGCTTGGCCCGTCTCTCAGAAGTCCAGGCTCAGACTACGGATGGAAGACTTCCTTAAAAAAGAACTTAAAGTTCACTAAGTATCAAAATACAGTTTTCCTTTGGCTTCCATGAAGAATTAGTTCACAACCTCTGTGGATGCTCCAAATTGCATGTGTCTCACTTGCAGGTGTCTCATATAAAATTGTAGTATGTACATGTAAAACTCAAGTATACCTTCCCATGTGCTTAAATCAACTCTGCGATACTTACAGTGCTAAATACAATGTAAATACTACATAAACAGTTGTTATACTACATTACCTACGAAATAATAACAAAAAATAAAAGTATATGTTCAGCACAGATGCATTTATTTTTATTTTTATTTATTTTGTTACATATAGTTGATCCACAGTTACTAGAATCCATATGTATGGAATCCATGGATGGTATAGCCATACAATATCAGCAATACTCCTACAAATATATTTAAAAGTTCTTAAACCTTTATACAATTTGTGTTTTGTTTGCCATAGAACACCATACTTAAAGCAGTAGTTTGTAAAGAATTTACCAATTGAAAAATTCTTGGAATCTGTTTTTTAAACAAACCAAAATAACTACTAGTCAGGTTTTATGCATGATACTGGTTCTTAAGGCTGTCTTTCAAGTAATGAAAGAAATGAGGTGCACATTTAGAGAAATAGACTCAAGAAAAAGCCTAATAAATGAACCCTGAGTCTGGTCATATCTCCAGAGTGTTTTCTATATTCCTAAGAGAGCTCATCACATTCCATCCCATGGGCTGCACCAACCTTATGGTGGCCTTACTTCTGGCCTTGCATGTCAAATTCCCTTACAGCCACAGGGCACAACCCCTCCCAAATGTGCTAAGAATGCCAAAAAAAAGAGCACTTGCCCTTTTCACTAAGGCACAGTAAAGGTGAGTTAATTAAAAAGTGAGGATACTTTCTACTCTTCCAATTTTCCTGCCCTTTTAAACAACTCAGGCAAGAGCTAAGTTAATTAAAAAGAGTAGGTAGTTTCCACCCTTCTGATTTTCATAGAATGTTAGAGAACTCCTTTTTATTTTCTGTGACAGTATGGAGAAGTTGCTTCTTTTTACTTCTTCCTTGCTGCACTGGGAGATTTGTTCTCCCTTCCTTGACCTTCCCATTTGTGATTCCTAGGAGGGTATATTCCCCATTCCCATCCTGAAAGATCCTGATGCCCCTTCTAAATGTCCCTGACCCAGGACTAAAGCTTTCTAACTTTCCAACATACTCCTGGCCCTTAAAAGGCTTACCATGTAGAACTAGTCACAAACTTTTTCCATCCTTTTATTTGTGCCAGTTGACAGTGCTCACCCCCACTGCCTGACCTATGCTTAATAACATGCTTTGGCAGATAGAACACTAGCAAGGGACAGGAAGGAGACGTGGAAAGCCATATGTGTTGGCTTTCCTATGTGCCTGGAGACAGTAAGGAGATGGGCCCAAGTCATTTATGTGGTTCAGTGCTTCAGTTACCTTAGCCAACACCCAGACCCATCCCAGAAGTCTAGAGAAGTAAAGTCGCATAGGAAACCCAGCTACATTCAGACACAATCGCCAACTCACAGAATCATAAATATAACAGTGTTTGTTAGCTTAAATGTTGAAGTTTTGTTGTGATTTTATATATTCTAATCAATAGAAAGTATTATAATTAGATGCTTACAAATGAAGCTCCAGAGCCCTGTGTCCAGAGATGGACTTCCAGTTCTTGATGCCTCCACTGAGTTCTCTTACAACTCCATTTAGAAGTTGTGACCAGGTGGGTCATTAAAGTCCATTTCTTTCCTTTGGATTGTGTTCCATCCCCTAATAACACTTACTTGTCACTAAGAAAAGGAAACTAAACTAGAAAGTGGGCGAGAATAAACAAGTTAGGAATGAGAAAGGAATTATAGCTATAGAAAGCAAAGCAAGGAAGTGTACTGAAACAATAGGAACAAACTAGAAAATGTGAACCCATAAAAGTTCCAGAGCACTGGTCCCTAAAGAAAAGATATTCAAATGTTAAAATATCAGGTCATACATGGTGATGTAAATATCTCAAAACAATTGTAAAACACCAGAAGAACTTTTTAATATAAAATTATGTAGTAATTTAAATGTAAATATATGTCCTCCATAGACTCAAGGCATTTTTATAAGGAACGCACTTTATTATATCTTTATTATACCTTAATTAAAGTAATTTAAAATATTTTATTATGAAAATTTCAAACATGCCAAAAAGTAAGAAGAACAATACATTACATATCACCTCCTTAAACAATTATAAGAATTTTCCATTTTTCCCTTATAGATACATTTAGGTGTGTTTTATGCATGTTTATGTGCATGTATATGTATAAATACATCATGACTTTTCATACCTCGTTTCTTCAGTATATATTTCCAAATTAGAACAGTATTCTATTTACCACAATACCATTGGCATACACGACACAGTACAATAATATAATCACTCCAAATTTCCTCACTTGTTCTTCAGAAAGTACTTTTATCTTTGTGTGATTGCTTTTCAAAAACAAGATCTGTTGGAAAACAATGTTTTGCATTTAGCTGTTAAATCTCCTGTGCTTTAAAACCACAAGTTCTTTTTTTAATGTATAATTTTTTTATACACTAAATCCTATACTTACAGACAATAAACAATAATTCTCTCCCCTCCCCCACTTTCCCCTTCAGAACGCCACTCACCACCATATCCCCTCCCTCTCTCCATTAGTCTCTTTTATTTTCATATCATTGTCTTCTCCTCCTCTTATGAGGGTCTTGTGAAAGTATTTCTAGGCACTGTGAGGTCATGGATATCGAGGCTAATTTCTGTCTAAACAGTTTCATTGTAAGGAGTGGTACCCTTCCTTTGGCTCTTACATTCTTTCTCTCACCTCTTCTGCAATGGACTTTGAGCTTTGGAGGGTGTGATAGAGATGTTTCAATGCTGGACACTCCTCTGTCATTTCTTCTCAGCAGTATGTTGCCTTTTGGGTCATCCCAGTGGTCATCACCATCTGAAAAGAGAAGCTTTTCTAAACAAAAGTGAGAGTAACATTAATATATGAATACGAACATTAAGTGAAGTGCTTACAGGGCAGTTTGATGAACATAATATATGCATTTAGCCAGATAGAGCAGGCTTTACACTCCTAAGGCTCATGACATCCCCTGCCATAGGCTTTTGATTAGGTTTTCAGCACCAGGCATGTATTTCCTCCCATAGAGCATGCCTCCAGTCCAATTAGAGAGCAGTTGGTGTCCCCTAGAACAGACATGGCACTGTTGCACCCATTTAGTCATTTGTGCTGGCTGGCCAAATTTGAGGCATACAGTGTCCACTATTTTCACTGCTGATGACTTCTATCTCCCATAGAGCTGCATGCCGTGCAGCTTTTTCTAGCTTTCAGTTGGCTGGTCTATAGGAAGAAGGTTTTTTTTTTTTTTTTTTTCAAGGTTTTTTTCTGGTCCAGGCCGACCTGGGGTCTAAGGGTGGCCTCAGGGTGGCCTCGAACTCCCGGTGATCCTCCTACCTCTGCCTCCCGAGTGCTGGGATTAAAGGCGTGTGCCACCACGCCCGGCAGGAAGAAGGTTTTTAGCTCAGCACCAGCTTGATTTCTCAGTAACCTTGCTGCCCAGGCATGTAGAGTCTTCAGCAATAGTGTCTTACCATCTATTTCTGGTGGGAAACCAAGGGCCTTGGCAATAGCCTATAATGTTCTGGAAGCAACAGGGACCTGCCTGGTGAACAATTTACTGGCACTGAAAATTTTCTTGTAGCAATCTATGGCTTCTGGATGTGCCCTTACCTAAAAAAGTAGGCTTTCATATGTCTTATTCAGAATATCTTGAAGTTTGATTGAGCCTCCCCCACACCCTTCTTTTACTCAATCTCTTCCCCTGCCCTTGCTTTGGTCATTCCACTCCCTGTAATCTGTTCTTCTACTTACATATATACAATACCATCCCCTTAAGTCCTTCCTCTCTTCTCTCCCTTATAGCCTCTTTCTAGCTCACTGGCCTGTGCTACCAAGTTTTGGTTCCAGTTCACACACAAGTCTAAACATTTTTGATTAAATTTCACACTTTAGTCTACAGCAGGTTGATCCTTGCTGGAAAAGGCATCATTGGGGGGTGGATCTTCAGTCTGCCCTACTGGCTGTGCAGAGAGCCAGTTTGAGCTCTGGCTGTTTGTGTTTGTTAGTGTTGGCTTCTCTCTGCAGTGGATGCTGAAGTGACCCAGTTTCCTTTGCACTGGTAAAACTTCCCTTGGACATTTTAAGCCTGAAATAAACCTTTTCCTCCTATAAGCTGCTTCGGGTCAGCTGTTTGTTCCAGCAATAGAAAGGTAACTGCAACAATATGTAATTGATGCAATAAGAACAATTTACTGCCAATAACTATACTTTATTTCATAATTATTATTAATAAATTATTGCTAAGTAGAATCTAATAATGTAGAAATTAATGGTTATATTGGTTCCTAAGGAAACGTTAATGAAATTGCACAAACTGCATAGCTCTCATAAGTCTATTCTCTCAGAGTTATAGACTAGAAGTATGGAATGATTGGACACGAGGGAAATGCTCTTTTGGAAGTCTTCAGAAGAGGATCTGCTCCATGTTCCTCTAGGTTTATGGAAACTCAGGGTGGCACTCTAGGCTGTCAATGCATCACTCCACTTTGCCTCTGTCTCTCTGTGTGCCTGGTGTCTTTCACTTGATCTACCTATAGGGATGCCAGTCATACAAGATTAAGGCCTACCCTGATGATGTCATTTGAACTTGGTTACTTCTGCATAGACTCCATCTTAAAATACAGCCAAATTTATAGGTCTTTAGTATATTTGGGGGGAAACATAATTCTACTCTAGCAATGGCATTGTAAGGTCGAATGTTGAATTCAGCTAGACAAAGGTAGTTCAATATTAGGAGGTATAACAAAATACTCCTACAGCCACAAAATTAAAATTACATGATAGCATTAATAAGCAATGTAAAAGCAATGCATATTGGGTAACATTTCTTTTATATAAATATGAAAGGAGCCCATTGGTTAAATATGATAAAAATACTTTACTGTATCAACTGTAGATATTATGACTAATTTAACACAAAATGAATATCACTGAAATCAGGGTGCAGAGAGTGGTGGCTTCTAGTTCCATTAATAATGAATGTTGTCTCAGCAGTACAGGGAACAGTACAAGTTTGGTGGCGATTTGTTTGCATATCTAGAAAACACCCAGTTTAAAACAAAAGGATATGGCAAAAGTCTTTTGTAATTAATACTAGAGTTTTCTATGCTGCCTGACTAAGAAAGGTCTTTTAGGCAGCTACAGCCACTTTAGTGCAGCTGAGATTGCATAAGAGCCACTCAACTAAGCCCAGACTGATTAATGCAACACAGAGTAAGATTCAATATACAAATATCAGTGCATTCTATCTATACAGGTACTTGGAAATTAAAATGAAACACAAAAATAAACAAAATATATTTTCACTAACTGTTAACCGGACTTATGTAATATTGAAGTGCATGAACTTGTTCTCATTGAACTACAAAGATATGTGCGAGTCTTAGAATAGAGGTTTTAATGTTAAAATGTATTATTTTCCCAAAGCTAATCTTTAATTTAATATAGTTTCATTTAGCATTCAAAAAATCATTCTGAGTAATAATGGGTAAATTATTATAAATATCACATAAAACCATAAAGTATTATAAATAGCACATAAAATGCTTAAATAAGTGAAAGTACATCTGAAAAGACAATGGAGCATCTTTACTACCACATATCTGAAAGAACTACCAACAAGTAGAATGAAACCAATATACAAGAATAGATCACAAGATCAGTAAAAAGGAAGAGATAATTCAGTAATTATATGTTCACATACTATATAACAACAGTATCACATTGATTCTAAGAGAAAAATGCAATATGATATACAACAACTATTTCTTATTCCCTGGCACAATGAAAGATATAAATTAAAAATAAGTATAAAATTGGGCTGGAGAGATGGCTTAGCAGTTAAGGTGCCTTCCTGCTAAACCTAAGAATGCCAGTTCTAATCAACAGGTGCCACTTTTAGCCAGATGCAAAAATGATGCAAGTGCACAATGCTGCACTTGTCCACAAGGGGGCACATGAATATGGAGTTCATTCACAGTGGCAAAGAGAGAGAGAGAAGGAGACAGAGAGAATGGGCACACCAGGGCCTACAGCTGCTGCAAATGAACTCATGGCACGTGCACCACTTTGTGCAACTGGCTTTACATGGGTACTGGGGAATTGGACTCAGGTCATTAGACTTTTCAGATTAGCCCCTTAACCACTGAGCCATCTCTCCAGCCCTCCAAAATCTTTCTTGAATGAGTAAATTCCTCTAACGGATTATGTGTCCATATCTGTTCTGTTACCATGAACTAACTGTTCTGTGAAGCTCAGGGTGAATACTATGCCACTGGGAAACAAGTTCTAGTTTTTCAACTAGAAGGCATTGTGTGTCAATTTAGTCTGGATTTTTTAAAGCACAACTTCAGTTGATATTTTAGTTTCATATATATCATTCAGACTGTAGATAAGCACTTTGTGAATTAAATTACAACCTGTATTTTTTTTTCATTTTCCATATCAGAAAAATGACTGTCTTACTTTTGTTTAACACCCACTCTATTCCAATGTCCAAGTCTGACTTTCCAATCTGCTCACTCTCACAGCACATTTTGTATAGGTTATATTTTTATAATCACTTCAGTTTTAATATTTTAAAATCATTTACATGTATAAATCATTTCCCTGGTGGACCAAAAGAAATCCTAAAAGCCAAGGGAAAATGTATTCAGTATATTCCTTCATCACTTCACTATTTATATGGTGGCTAAGGAAAGAATTTTATAAACATTTATTATGTATTATCACTAATTAAATTTTTGCTCATGAGAGGTACTTTTCAAGACTTTCACAGCTATCTTTTTTTCACTTGAACTCCTTCCAGTTTTCTAAACTTTTAAATTTATAACTTAAATAAGTGATTTATATTGTTTCTGTTATTCAACTACTATACATGACATCATATTTAAATCTCATTTGTGTATTTGGACAATCTATTTTATTTCCTATATTAAAAAGCTCCAATCTGTCCCTGGTCAAAATTTTCAGTCTTAAAGCTTTTTAGTGTTGTGGTCTATATATATGTAATTAATTAATTTATTTATTGGAGAGAGAGAAAAGTCAGATATATAGAGAGTATGGACACACCAGGATCTCTAGCCACTGCAAACAAACTCCAGGCACATGTGTTACCTTTTATATTTGGCTTACATGGGAACTGAGGAATCCCTAGTCTTCGCAGGCAAGTGCCTTAACCATTAAGCAATCTCACCAGCCATAGTGTTGTAGTCTTAAAAGACCCTATCATGGAGTTTTTAGAACTTTTAAATATGTATTCATAGATACATAAGATACATAAATGAGTTCTAAATACCTTATATTATATAATTAACTACAGAATAATAATGGTATAGAAGGGAAGCATTTGAAACATACATACTACTAGCATATCTTAAGAATATATGATTTTACTTTCCACAGTTGCCTTGGTGGGTTTTGTCAAGTTAGCAAACATGCTAATTTCCCCATCTGTGATTCTAACTAAAAAATAGAATACTGTTTTTATAGCAAGGCCATGGTTATGTTTAGTGATGGTGCTTCATAAGTGGAAAGTAATTCAAAAATTTAGTCTTTTTTGATATACAAGACCAGCTGCTTTTGACAAACTGTTTCCTGGGATGTATTTTTCTCTAAAATGCTAATGAGTAGTTTATTTAAATAAAAGCAACTTGGTCATCTGTGTTTGAGAAATGCTATGCAATGCATTTTATCTCCAGAAACCGGAACTCATTATATTCTACTAAAATAAATTTGTTCACTGAAAAGATCTTCCTAACTTCTAGTAATATTGAGTTTAACAAGCTCATTCATCCAAGAGATATCTTATCTTGTGCCATGACCCACACTCCCCATGTGGAGAACTGGCTTCCCCAAAGAGGATGTTCCCTTCCAGAGGGGAGGACAGGGATGAGGGTAAGGATGGTACCAACATGTATTGTTTACACACTGAATATGTACATAACCAATAAAGAAAAAATGGTAAAAATAAAAGAAAGAAACACACACACAAAAAAATACTTGTGCTATCTAGTCATAAAGGAATTGGCTTTTATTTTTTTTTATTAGAGAGACAGAACGAGAGAGAGTGACAGAGAGAGAGAGAGAGAGAGAGAGAGAGAAAGGCAGAGAGAATTGGCATGCCAGGGCCTCCAGCCACTAAAGTTGAAATCCAGCACCATCTTGTGTGCATATGCAAACTTGTGCACTTGCGTCACCTTCTGCATCTGGCTTATGTGGGACCTGGAGAGTCTAACATGAGTCATTAGGCTTTGCAGGCAAGCACCTTAATGGCTAAGCCAACTCTTTAACTCAGGAACTGTTTTTTTTTTTTTTTTTTTTTTTTTTTTTACCCAGTATGAACAATTTTGGACTAGACATTAAAATAATAACCTTTTATTTCAGCCATAAGAGAAAAAAAACAGTAAGCAAGTGCTTACTTCCAAAATAGACATTTAAAATACAAATTACCACGTTTGTGTAAATCACTGCTAAGGGGCTGATTTTGTAAGTTGGGAAGATATTGTAACTCTGTGGGCCCCATTGGTGCAATATACCATGCTGGAGTGGTAATTTCCTCAATGATACCCCTGTGGCCAAAATGAGTTAATGCTCTGCTTAACATACCTAATTTACTCCCAGGATATAATTTACACACTGGGGTGATCTTGATGAATATAACATTTTCCCCTAAATCTATAAAACTTTGAATGATTCACAAAGGATAAATTATCCAGCTGTACAGATTAACAGTCAACAATTTAGTGCAGAACTTAAAATGCTTTTGTGGTAAAGAGTACCATAGCTTTAAAGACATTTGTAAAACATCATAGACTAGATTTAAGTAAGATTTTGGAATTAATTAAGAAAATACATTTTTGGGCTGGAACAATGTCTCAGTGGTTGAAGGCCCTTGTTTGCAAAGCCTAATGACCTAGGTTCAATTCCCCATTACCCACATAAGGCCAGGTACACAAGGTGGCACATGAGTTTGGAATTTGTTTGCAGTGTCAGGAGTCCCTGGCACTCCTATACTTCTCTCTCAAATGAATAAAAATAAAATATTAAAAAATACCTCATTAATTTAAAATAAGAAAATACATCATGTATGTTGGACCCAGTGGAAAAAAGACCAAAATTTCAGCTTGCTATATTAATGGTATTTAGCAAATGACTAGATTGGATTCTCTTCGTTCACACTTTGGAAGGAAGTTAGTGGCCCATATGGAATTGGCTAGAGGCAAGTTTTAAGTTCCATTCTGTAATCTATGTATGGTGTGGGAAAGATATAAACATGGTAGAAAATTTTATTTTGTTGTGAAATTTCTACAATGAAGTTTTATGTTTTTATTCTTTCCATTTGCTATGCCAGAATCTAAGCTCTTGTTTTCGTTTTTGTAAAAGAGGTGGAAATCGCTGCTTGGCTCCTATTTGGGAGCAGTTTTAAAAGTGGTTCATTCTTTTTTTGCCTAATCTATGCTGAGGCTCACTGTGACCTCTTGTCATTGAAGGTAGTTCATTAGTTATAGGCATTCCAACCACAACATGAGCACCTTTCATTGTGTTATCAAAGGAAAAAAGCAGACACACTTTCCATGATTCTTACTTGCATCCTAGAAGTCTGGGCCCCTTGTTAGAGCGTATGAACAATTTTGGACTAGACATTAAAATAATAACCTTTTATTTCAGCCATAAGAGAAAAAAAAGTAAGCAAGTGCTTACTTCCAAAATAGACATTTAAAATACAAATTACCACGTTTGTGTAAATCACTGCTAAGGGGCTGATTTTGTAAGTTGGGAAGATATTGTAACTCTGTGGGCCCCATTGGTGCAATATACCATGCTGGAGTGGTAATTTCTCAATGATACCCCTGTGGCCAAAATGAGTTAATGCTCTGCTTAACATACCTAATTTACTCCCAGGATATAATTTACACACTGGGGTGATCTTGATGAATATAACATTTTCCCCTAAATCTATAAAACTTTGAATGATTCACAAAGGATAAATTATCCAGCTGTACAGATTAACAGTCAACAATTTAGTGCAGAACTTAAAATGCTTTTGTGGTAAAGAGTACCATAGCTTTAAAGACATTTGTAAAACATCATAGACTAGATTTAAGTAAGATTTTGGAATTAATTAAGAAAATACATTTTTGGGCTGGAGCGATGTCTCAGTGGTTGAAGGCCCTTGTTTGCAAAGCCTAATGACCTAGGTTCAATTCCCCATTACCCACATAAGGCCAGGTACACAAGGTGGCACATGAGTTTGGAATTTGTTTGCAGTGTCAGTAGTCCCTGGTACTCCTATACTTCTCTCTCAAATGAATAAAAATAAAATATTAAAAAATACCTCATTAATTTAAAATAAGAAAATACATCATGTATGTTGGACCCAGTGGAAAAAAGACCAAAATTTCAGCTTGCTATATTAATGGTATTTAGCAAATGACTAGATTGGATTCTCTTCGTTCACACTTCGAAAGGAAGTTAGTGGCCCATATGGAATTGGCTAGAGGCAAGTTTTAAGTTCCATTCTGTAATCTATGTATGGTGTGGGAAAGATATAAACATGGTAGAAAATTTTATTTTGTTGTGAAATTTCTACAATGAAGTTTTATGTTTTTATTCTTTCCATTTGCTATGCCAGAATCTAAACTCTTGTTTTCGTTTTTGTAAAAGAGGTGGAAATCGCTGCTTGGCTCCTATTTGGGAGCAGTTTTAAAAGTGGTTCATTCTTTTTTTGCCTAATCTATGCTGAGGCTCACTGTGACCTCTTGTCATTGAAGGTAGTTCATTAGTTATAGGCATTCCAACCACAACATGAGCACCTTTCATTGTGTTATCAAAAGGAAAAAAGCAGACACACTTTCCATGATTCTTACTTGCATCCTAGAAGTCTGGGCCCCTTGTTAGAGCATTTTACCCTCTCCCTCTGCTGAAACCAATGTTTTTCTTTGTAGCTTTGGGAATACTTTCCAGTAGTTATTGAATATTAAAAAGGCCTGTTCAAAAAGCTACCTATCTAACCCTTTTCATAATCTCTCTCAAAACAAAGTAAAAACAGCAGCAACAACAACAACAAAAACCTCTCAAGTGTCTTCTATTTGGATTTAGGTCAATTAGATTTTTAGATTATAAAAAAAAAAAAAAAAAAAAAACTTTCTTGATTTGGATGTTGGAGATGTTGATCACATGGTTGAGAGAAGGCAGAAGTAGATGGTACAGTGTGTAAGGTGACCATGTAGTTTCTGCACGGATTGCTGCCAATTAGTTAGCTAGGACCTAGGGTGTCTTTTCTATAACAAGAAGTCAAAGCTAAGCACTAGAAAGGACTATTATTCTGTAGAATGAAGAGAGGACTACTGTTCTATGGAATGGAGAGGAGAGGAGAGGAGAGGAGAGAGAGAGAGAGAGAGAGAGAGAGAGAGAGAGAGAGAGAGAGAGAAAGAGAGAAGGTGCTACTATTCTATAGAACACAGAGAGAACTGCTATTCTACAGAAAGCACAGAGGACCATTATCAGACTGAGTGCACGGAGCACTACTGTTGTAGAGTGCAGAGAAGATGACTATTGCACATTGTGCAGAAGACTGATATTCTATAGATGCAGGTTCTCTGGAATATTGGCAGCTGGGGAATTCCAGACAAGCTATCAAGTAACCCACCTATTTCCTCATGAACATGGCCCTTTCTTAAGAGAGGTATATTGTGGGAGGGTTCCAAGCCATGCACGAGATAATAAGATTTAGGTAAACAAATAATTCTGCTGCATAGCTACATTCATAGCTTTGTATATATAGTTGAAGAGCTGACTCCAGTTGTAAAAGTTAAGTAGATTGTCTACCTACACTCTAACAGAGAAGCAGGCAGGCAGAATTAGTGAGATGAGAGATCTGCAATGATTTGCTCTTGGTTTTTCTAACCAAGACATGAATTTTAAAACTAGACATGCAGTAGAAGACTTCTTGAGAACAATAGAAATTTTATGTGTGCTATTTCTATCCCAATACTAGAAACAGGGCTTTCTCCAGAACCAACTACCTGTTGAACCAACCACATATGGCTTATATTGTAAGATAAATTAATGACAAAGATTCTTATGACAAAAGTAATTTTATTGGCAGTGCAGTGAACAAAGAAGACATCAATAACAGCAAAATTCTGTCTGCTTCATCTCAAAGTCTTCTAAGGATATCAACTTTCCTTCCTTTAAAATGGATATGGTTGTTAATGGCTATACTAAGTGCTAATATAACCAATGCCAATGGGTACCTACTTTTGGTGTTATTGGAAAAGATCAAAAGACCAATTAAGGACTGGAGAGATGGCTAGGTGGTTATAGGCATTTGCATTCACACCTTGAAGGCCTAGCTTAGACAGCCCAACACCCACTAAAGCCATATGCACAGTGGTACATGTGTCTGGAGTTCTTTAGCAGAAGTAGCAGATTCCCCCCTCCCCTCCGCCGGGCACACCATATTCACTCCTCTCTCTTTCTGCTTGCCTCTCTCTCTCTTACTGATAAATAAGAATAAAATACCAAGAAATAAGTCCAGATGAATTCAAGAATTCCATAAAGATATGCAATCTGCATGCTGCCTTGTGAATAGGATCTAATCTTATTATAATATACCCTTCCTACCATTAGAAACTAGTTTTCTTCTGATTTCTCTCACAAGTTTCATATCAGAACTAAGCTTTGAACCCTGATGAGATCAACTACTTATATGTTTTTAATTATAAGAACATTTAATGACAATTCAAAGTTTGCTGCCTAATAAATATTCACCAACCCTTTGCTACCTTTATTATCTTCAAAACCATATAATAAAAAAAAATCAACAGCACTAATTTTTTTATACTTTTATCCTCCATTGCCAGAGCCTGGAATAAATTTTGTAGTCTACATAAATGTTTAGAGAATGTTACAATAGTATTTTCAATGTCTTTTCTTTATCTAGCTTTAACAATTTCTGATGTGTATGATTTTGCAGAATGCATTAGGAAGAGTTTTGCAAAAGCAAGAAAAAAAGAGGAAACATTGGATTGTGCACTTTGAAGAAAAAGAGGTGACTGGGTGGATGGGAAAATATTTGTATAAGCATTGTTCCTCTACACTCCCATTTCAGATGTCTTCAATTATTCTTTCTTAGATTTTCACAGTGAGAAAGCTAAAGAAAAAACTCCATTTCTGAGAAACCTTCATTACTAAAGTCCTAGAAGTAATTTAATCCTTGTCAATCTCAAGAATTGTTACATGAAGTAACAAAAAGGATGTGACATCTATTAAACTAGGGATAAATGCTGTTGAAGCTGAGTCATTGTAGAAACTTAATGATTTGGCCAACCATTGCCTGCTTTGGCTGTATACTGACAGGGTGCAGGTAGATTGTTTGAACTAGTCATTGTGAAGTTTTTAATTCTCCATCTTCCTGATCAGTGATAGAGAAGTATCCATTTTGGTTTGTCTAGTGCTGGGGTAAGACTGCTAAAAGCCTTTTTATTTGTCTGAAATTAATAACTAGGAAGATAATTCTCGTGGGTCTTACACATTTCTATTTGAGTTGCTGCCTTTTTTGTTTACCACATTGTTTAAAAGATTTGTACAGTGAACATAGTGCTGAGAAGAAGGGACGGAGGAGTGTCCAGCACTGAAACAACTCTATCGCACCCTCCAAGGCTCAGGATCCATTGCGGAAGGCGGGGTGGAAAGAATGTAAGAGCCAAAGGAAGGGTACGATTCCTTACAATGCAACTGCCCAGACAGAAATTGGCCTCGATATCCATGACTTTGCATTGCCTAGAAATACCTTCACAAGACCCTCATAATAGGAGAAAAAAGATGATGACATCAAATTAAAAGAGAGACTAATGGAGAGAGGGAGGGGATATGATGGAGAATGGAGTTCTGAAGGGGAATGGGGGAAAGGGAAGGAAATATCATGTTTTTTTTTTATCTGTAAGTATAGAAGTTGTCAATAAAAAAATTATAAAAGAGAGTAAGTCTTTACGAAGCAAAGAAATATATGCTTAGTGACCAATATAAGACAATAGTCATGGCTGTGAGCTGTTCTATGGAGAGACTTATATACTAAGCATGTAAGGAGTCTACCAGTCAACATCTAATTAGAAACCAAGGCCTCTATCCAGTATGTTAGGGGAATCGAACACTGAACATTATAAAATAAACGGGCTATCCCATTGAATAGAAAGGGAAGGAACTCAACCAAAATCTTTTTATGAAGTTAGTATTACTCTGATACTAAAACCAGGTAAACATACATACAAGAAAACAGTATGGAGGACTGGAGAGATGGCTTAGTTGTTACGGCACATGCTTGTGAAGCCTAATGACCCAGGTTTGATTGTCCAAGTCCCATAAAAACCAGATGCACAAAGTGGCACATGTGTGTGGAGTTTGTTTGCAGTGGCTAAAGGTACTGGCACACCCACTCTCTCTCTTTGTATCTCTCCCTCTGTCTCAAATAAAAATAAAATAAAATATTAAAAAATATGGAAAACATAGATAGAAAACTTCTTAACAAAATACTTGCAAATTGAATTTAAGAAAAAATCAAAACTACTATTCAGCATGCTCAAGTTGGTTTCATTTCAGAGGTTCAAAGGTGTTTCAGCATAAGCAAATCTATAAATGTAGCAAATCACACAAAAGGACTCAACATGATCATCCCAATAGATGCAGACAGGCCTTTGACCAAATCCAACATCCCTTTAAAAATTAAAGCCCGATGAAACTAGTGGTACAAGGGACATGTGAGAATACAATGAAAACTATATTTGACAAACCTACAGCCAACATCATATGAAAGGCGTAAAACTTCAAAGCATTTTCTGTAAAATCTGGAACAAGTATAGATGCCCCTTCTCTACAGTCTTATTCATTAGAGACCTTGAAATTTTGGCTAGAGCAGTAACACAAGAGAAGGAAATAAAACGGGCACAATAGAAGAGGAAAAGATCAAATTATCTTTGCTTGCAGATGACATGATTCTGTGCCTGAAAGACACTAAGTATTGAAAGTCAGAACTCTTAGCTCTGATAATACTTTGAGTGAAGTGACAGAATGCCAAATTAATATAATTAATATGCAAAATGCAGCCATCTACCTACATACAATAGCAAACACAGTAAGAAAGAAATCAAGAAAACAATTCTGGGCTGGAGAGATAGCTTAGCAAT
This sequence comes from Orientallactaga sibirica, assembly GCA_036365145.1. NCBI lineage: Eukaryota > Metazoa > Chordata > Mammalia > Rodentia > Dipodidae > Orientallactaga > Orientallactaga sibirica. The sequence continues at coordinate 18,847,193 of JAEOAD010000030.1, read as the reverse complement.
TAAAGTGTTTGCCTTTAACAAAGCCTAAGGACTCAGGTTTGAGTCCAGTTCCCACATAAACCAGATGCACAAGGTGGCACATGTGTCTGGAGTTCATTGCACTGGCAGGAGGCCCTGGCATACCCATTCTCTATCTATTTCCTTCTCTCTCTTTCTCTCTGCCTATTTCTCTGTCTCTCACTCAAATAAATAAATAAATTAAATTAAATTAAAAATAGACACTTAAAAGTATGCATATATGACATGGAAGTAGAAGCAAAGCTAGGTAAGGGAACAAAAGTTACGGATGGGAGAGGTGATCAAAAGGAGGGCACAGAGGTATGGAGAGAGATGGAAAGGATATAAAGGATATGTACAACACACACACACACACACACACACACACACACACACACACATATGGTTTTTATGAAAATTGTGCATATCCAAGTACCCTTATTATTAGGTATAATGTAGATATGGATAGAAAAGTTATTTTTTTAACTTTTAACATTTTCATACTTGCATACAATGCAATTTGATTCTACTCCTCACCCTATTATCCTCTCATTCAAATGACTCTAACTTAGCTCAAAGGGTAAAAACAAAACAAAAAAATTAAAGCATGAAAGTGTGATAGGGAATATATGAGAAGAAGAGTTATAATGGACAGAAAAATTTAAAATATATTCTCAGTTTTACAATCAAATTGATGGAAAAACATGGTATGTGTCTGTGAGTCACATGTGTCTTGTGATCTACCAATCTGTACTTTCCAAGTCTTTTTTAAAAAGTGTTTTAATGTTTTTATTTATTTGCAGAGAGGAGAGAGACAGAGAGAGGGAGAGAGAGAGATTGGGAGAGAGGGAATTGGGTGCATCAGGGCTTTTTATGAGTCACTTTCTGCATCTTGCTTTAGGGGGTATGAGGGAATCAAACCTGGGCCATCAGGTTTACACAAGCAAGTGCATTTAACCACTGAGCAATCTCCCAGCCTAGCAACTTCCAGTCTTGAAGACAAAAGTAACCCTTCTGTAATTCTTATTTATCATCAAAATGAGACTTTCTGAATTATATATATAAAATATTGTAAAGGATAAACACACACACACACATATATATAATATATATATTTCAGTTTTTAAAGAAACATGATTTACCACCCTATTGCCTAGTATTCTGATATATATTTTCTAAAATTGTATTTATTTATTTGCAAGCAGAGAGAGAGAGAGAAGAGAGAGGCAGAGAAATAGGCACATCAGGGCATCTAGCCACTGCAAACGAACTCCAGATGCATGTGTCCCTTGTGCATCTGGCTCACGTGGGTCCTGGGGAATCAAACCTGGGTCCTTTGGCTTCACAGGCAAATGCCTTAACCATTAAGCCAAACCTGGGTCCTTTGGCTTCACAGGCAAATGCCTTAACCATTAAGCCATTTCTCCAGCCCTGTATTTTGATATTTTGATGTTATCAATGAATCTCTAAATGTTGAACTGTTTAAACATTTCCACCAACATTTAGTGTTTCAGCAGCTGGTATAATATTCCTGGTAGGTGCAGCTTCAAGATCATTGATGGCTTATGGGTCACCTCTGCTCTGAATTTTAAGTCTGAGCAAATGGTCTCTGAGGCTGCCAGTCATGGAGCATAAAATATTAAAATGCTTAGTGTCATGATAGAGCAATGCCAAAGGACATTGGAGGAATAATTATACCTTCCTTTAGTATTCCTATGACAGTACAGATTATTAATTTATCAGAATCCCAATTTATTTAATCCTACCCAAGGGAAATAATTTGGAGGTGTCATTCCTACATACTCACTGAAGCCCCATGGCAAGAAAGGTGGCCAATGTAGTGACTGGTACATACATAGTACTCTATGAGGTGGCACCTTCTCCCATGCCCTGCCTGTCACTCAATAAAGGCTGCTGAATGAAAAATCAATATGACCTACTGCAGTACTTCTCAGACTGGTGTTGAGAAGTGAAGGGTGGGAGTGGAAGGAATATAAAACTTACCTGGGTGATTTTTCAGCTCTCTCTGTAGGCCAATCAAAATTCCTACAGTGGAGGAAGGGGACATTCCATCAGAAAAATATCTGCAAGCAATTTTATCATGTCATTTGTTTGATGATGTAGATAATTATGCCCTGTGCATCCTACCACATCCCCAGTGGAAAGACACAGCTCTAACAAAAGAGGCCCCAAATTGAAATGAGAGGAAATGATGAGGTATTGCTATTCTAGTCTATTACATCTGTATTAGGGAATCTGTCTCTCAGTACATTAGGTAAGCATCTAATTTAAAAATACATGTTGCTGGGCAGGTGTCGCTGCAATGCCACTTGGGAGGCAGAGGTAGAAGGTTTAAACCGTGAGTTCCAGGCCACCCAGAGACAACATACTTAATTCCAGGTCAGCCTGGGATAGAGGGAGATCCTACCTCACCAAACAAAAATGTCTTTGGGCCGGAGAGATGGCACAGCTGTTAATGCACTTGTCTGCAAAGCCTAAGGACCCAGGTGTGATTCCCATATAAGCCAGATGCACAAGGTAGCCCATGTGTCTGGAGTGCCTTTGCAGTGGCTAGAAACCCTAGCACCATTCTTTCTCTCTCCTTCTGTCTCTCTCTTCCTCCCTCCTTTCCTCTCTCCCTCCTCCCTCAAATAAATAAATAAAATAATCAAAAAGTAAACATTAAAATAAATGGTTGTGTTATTGTTCTCTCTTAAACAGCAATCTTATTTTATGCCACATATGCTAAGACTTAGCTATGATATATGTTTAAGTTTGCAATTTAAAGAATACTTCCCTACGAAACACCAGAGTTTCTGTTATATGTGAAATAACTCATAAAGCAATAGAACAGGAAAGAAATCACTGTTTATTATTACCTAGACAATAGATTATAGAATAAAGAGGAAGAAACCCGAAACTGTTATGAACAAAGAGATAGGAAGTGCATACTGACCAATAGGGCAGCAACTCTTTTATGTATTAATAGTGCAGAAATAGAGTAAAAGAAAAGAAGCAACTCATAATAGACAATTTCATGAAAGTTACTTTTAATCTGGCTTGAGGCTTCTACCTGTGTCTTTTATGTCTTTGCTACTTGAAATATCCCAAAGAAGTTTTATAGCTTCATCCATGCATTTTCCTGAAAAACTGGAATTTGGGGGAAAGTAGGGAATGTTTTGGTTTCTCTTCAGAGGCAAAGAGTCAAGTTTGTGTGTGCAGGATTTCTGTTTGCCCCATGTTCCTCCATGTGTTCCACCTCTTCCATGTGCTGGTCCTCCATGTACTGGAACTCAGCTGGGCAGGTTCCAGGCTGTTGTGGAGGGTGGTTGGAACTCTTACAGATTAGTCTAGGACTTCAAGTTCGTTTATTTTCATGACAAAAATATGTTAGTACAACAGTATAAGACCATGTACATACTTATGAGGAGCGTGGATAATCAGAAAATAGATGCCTTATGTAATATTTTTCATTTAATTTTCACAACAGTTTTGGAATTATCTTTAACAAAGGAGGCATATGAAATTCAGATGTGATGTGTATTATATGTAAAGTAATAGAATGTTAATGTTTTATTATTAGAAATTGTAGAATATTTAGCAATTTGAGAGAAAATGCACTCATTTTGGCTCTTGTAAGATACCCATGTTGGAGTCAATTATTCTTTAAAATTTTTTTGAAAACATATTTATATATTTGAGAGAGAAAGAGAGAGAGAGACAAAGAGAGAGGCTGGTAGGAGAGAGAGAATGGACATGCTAGCCCCTCTAGCCACTGTAAATTAATCGCAGATGCATGCACCACCTTGTGCATCTGATTTTACATGGGAACGGGTCCTTAGGCTTTTCAGGTAAGTGCATTAACTGCTAAGTATCTCTCCAGCCCTCTGTAATTTTTTATTATTTTATTTTATTATTTTATTTATTATTAGAGACAGGAGAGAGATTGGATGTTCCAGGGCATCTTGCCACTGCAAAAGAAAAACTCTATATGCATTTCCACTTTGTGCAGCTGGCTTTACATGGGTACTGGTGAATCAAACATGAGCCTAGAGGCTTTGTCACTGAGTCATCTTCTCAGTTCTTAATTAGTCTTATTGTGATAAATATATTTTAAAATTATTAGCTAGGGATATGTTTTGGTGATAGAGCACTTGTCTCATAAGGCCCTGGGTTTGATGTCAAGCACAAAAAATAATAAATACATAAAGCAAGGAAGGAAGGAAAAAGAAAGGAAGGGAAGGAGGGAGGGAGAGAGTGAAGTAGGAAGGAAAGAAGGAAGAATGGAAGGAAGGAAGTTTGTTTCAGCATAGCTTACATACCAGAAAGATGTCTGCTATCTTATGCTCTGTGATGGTGCTTAGTAAAACCTGAGCTTTTCTTTCCATTTCAACCTTTATTTTTAATTAAATATATTGTAAAATAATTTGTATATCTCAAATGCATCTTTGTAAGTATTTTCAATGTCCTTAAGTAATTATTTATATCCATGTAATCAACACCACAAAATCATCCCCACAATCACAACATGGAGCATTCCCATCACCCTCCCTGGTATCTCCTGCTGTATTAGTTAGCACTGTCATTTATGTGACAAAGTATCTGACAGAAGCAAGTTAAGGGAGGAGAGGTTTTGAGGGTACCATCCATCTTGGTGGGGAAAGTGTGCCTGCTAGAGAGGTGGGTGGCTGACAGATCAGAAGCAGAAAGGAGATGGGACCGCCTCCCAGTGAACAATCTCCTCCAGCTCTGCCTACCACATCAAAAGGTCCACAGCCTCCCCAAATAGCACCATGTGTTTGGAACATGAGCGGGGGAAGGTATGTTTTATGTTCACACCACCAGAATAGTTGTAATCAGTAAGTTGTCTGATCTCAGAGCCAGGCAATCGTATGTCTGCTTCTTGTGGCTAATGCTTGTAATGACTCTAAAATTCTGAGGTGTTGTTTAGGGTAGCAGTGTGAAAGCACTTTTTTTATTGGGGCTGGAGAGAGGGCTCCATGGTTAAGGTGCTTGCCTGCAAAACCTAACAACCCTGGTTCAATTCCCTAGTACTCAGGTAAAGCCAGGTTCACAAAATAGCACGTGTCTGGAGTTCCTTTGCAGTGGCTGGAGACCTGTATGTGCCCATTCTCTCTGCCTCTCCTCCCCGGCCTCTGCTTGCAAATAAGTAAGTAAGTATTTTTAAAAAACCCCTTTATATTGATGGCATTATTCTGTTGTATCAACATGCTCAAAGTAACCTCAATCCATCTGTTGATACTATTGGATATTGGTGGTTTTATTTTGCATCTATTACTACTGAAACATTTATGTACAGATTATATATATTATATCATATCATACCATATTATGTATGTATGTACATATACACACATGTTTCAGTATCTCTGGGTTAAATAGGAATGAATTTTCTGAGTGAAATGATAGGGAGTTGATTAAATTTATAGGAAAATGTGAAATTGTTTTTGCAAAATGGTTGTATCACTTTACATTCCTTTAGCAGCAATAAGAAATGTATTTCCTTCATATCTTCTTCAGACTGCTTCCTTTCAGCCACTAAAATGGCCTGGCATGATGTCTCATTTTGGTATTCATTTGCATTCCCTACTTACAAAAAGATGAATAATGATTTGCACACGTGTGTGCAGATGCTTAAGCACACTGTGTGTGCATGTGTGTGGAAGTGAGAGATTGACATAGAGTGCTCTCAGTTGCTCTCCACCTTGTTTTTTCGAGACAAGGTTTCTCACTAACCCTATCACTCACTGATTTGTCTAGACTTGCATCTCAGTGAGTACTAGGAATCTTCCTGCTTCTGCCTCCCTATAACTTGCATAACAGGCACACACTATCACGACCAGCATTTCCAGGGGTGCTGGGTATCTTGACCCAGGTCCTCCCTTGTGTAGCATGAACTTGACCCACTGAGCCATCTCCTTAGCCTATAATTTATGGTTTAAAGTATTATTTTTGCCTGTAGATGTGCAGTGTGGTGTATATGCATGCTTACATGTTTATGTGTACATATGTGTGTGCATCCGTATAGAGGCCAGAGATTCAAAATTAGGTAAATTCTTCAGTCTTTGAAACCGGCTCATGTACTGAATCTGAAACTCATGTATCAGGTTAGATGAACTTGTTAGAAATCCACAGACATCCTTTAGTCTCTAACTCCCTGATAATGGAATGCTTTATTTTTTACAAAATATATTACTATATCAGAGGTTTGCTTACTTTATATTACCTCACCGAATACTTTATTTGCCTAGTTCTCTACAAAAGTCTTAAACTCTTAATTTAATATTATGAGTAGATATTTAAGTAACATAGTCAAATCTTTTAGTGAGACAAAACAGTGGATTTTATTTAATATTTACTGAATAAAATTTTTGCTTGGTCATGAAAATTCTCATAGAAATGGTTCCTATAGAAATGCTAGTTCTATATTTATAGAGTAACTCAAAAATTATTTTAAAATTAGATGGTGTATATGTGTATGGTGTGCTTACAGGTGTATGTGTTGTATGTGTGGGTGCCTGTACGTGTGTAAGTGCTCATGCATGTGTGTGTGTGTTTGTGTGTGTGTGTGTTCTATGGATTCCAGAGGTTGAATTTGGTTGTCCTTGTTAGTACTACCTTGTTCGTTTGTGATAGATTCTGACACCTAAAGGTCATCAATTCAGCTAGACTAAACAGCCAGTAAGCTGACGTAGCTCTACCTTCCAAGTGCCAGGATTATAGGCGCCTGTCACTATACAAAGCATTCTGTATGAGTGCTGGGGTTCTGAACTCAGGTCCTCATGCTTATGTGGCAAACAAACAAACAAACAAACAAACAAACAAACAAACAAACAAACTTCACCCACGAACCCCAATCTCTAGCCTATACAGAGTAGTGTTTTTCATTTTCAGGATAACCAAGGGCTAGTTAAATAAAATCGTTTCATTCTTGGAACTGGTCAATTGCCTTATATAACTTAAATCCCATCAATGAAGCAGTCATTACTAATCCTATTTATAGACTGAGTTATAAAGGAAAAACAAGCTATCTAGATAGTTATCAATTCTTGACTCTAAATCTAAATACATGAACATTTTGACAAAGAACAATTGCTGCTCATTGAGCTAATGATACTGACTTACTGATAAACATATTTAGTGAAGATATTAGTTTAAAATTATTTTATTTTTTCAAACTTTTATTGAGAACCTTCATAGAGATAGATAATATACCATGACCATAATCTCCCCCCACCACTTTCTCTTTTCTCCCTTCAAAATTATCCCTCCTCTTAATCTCCTCTTCTTTCCAACTAGTTTCTTTTCTATTTTAATGTCATCATTTTTTCCACCCTATTATGCAGCTCTTGTGTTAGGTAGTATCAGCCACTAGGAAGTCACAAATATCACAGTAAAAGTATTTTAAAATTGATAAAATGATGATGCTAATATAGATTTCTTGCCAATTTATTTATAGTATATTCAGAAAAAACACTGATGGCTTCCTTAGAAATTTATTCCTATGAACTGCATTAATATATATCTCTTGGAAATTCACATTGTACATTAGTATATAGTGTTTTAAATAAAGACATTTCTTTAATTTTGCTTAACTAGAAATTTCTTCAAAGAATATGATCAAAACAACTTCCGTAAGACTCCTTAGCTCTTATGAATGTTCTGAGGGGCACACTGTTTGGACAATAGTGAAAAGCCAAGGTGATGATCAAGACTTGTAGGCCAACTGCTTCAGTGGATTGAGTTATGACATATGGCATCTGAATCAAGGGAAACATTTGACTACTCGGATTGTTAGTGAGCTGGACTAGTTTTGTTAGTGTGAGTTAAGTCTTACTTGTATTTAAGATCTCCCTTCACTCTTCTAGCCAGAACACCCTTGAGAATGATTGGTCAATTACCAGGCAGCCAGGAAAAATAAACTCTAATGATTTTTAAAGCTAGAACTGCTAATGCTTGATGACAGCGGTCTTCGGAAGACATTGGATCAAACTGAACCTTTTCCTCCTGATCTTTTCATACACAGGGGACTGACTTTGAGCTAACTGAAGAATTGATGGAAACTCTTATCCTGTCAAAGTGATGTCTTAACATTAAGATATATGTGAAGTTAAATGACTGTTTTTAAGGATCTGAGAAAAGAGCTGGAAATATCAGCATTTAAAATCCCAATGTGACAGTCAAAGATTTGATAGAAATTATTTTGAATTCTGTTATTAAGAAGCTTATCTGTGGTATGACATGGATTTTTTTTTTTTTTTTTGGAAAAAAATCAGTAAAGATAAGTTGATGAATTAATTTTTGAAATTATTTTTTAAGATGGGGGTTAACCTTTGCTAAGTTCCCACCAGAATATCATGAATAATATGAAATCATTCACAAAGGGAACTGCACTTGGAGTAGCAAGAAGAAGTTGCAGAGAATATGAATTCTAGGACCAAAATATTAAAGAAAAATAATTATATACCTTTACTTTACTGTCTTATTTTATCTCTAGGGTACGATTTCCACATGTACCTTGTAGCTAGTTTTCTACAGCCCAACTCTTCCATGATACCCCTATGCCTATGTCACACTCCCAAAAGTATGCTCATTGCTTTCCTTAGGAGTAAAATAATTAAGTGTAGGGAGGAATATAGGTACATCATTAAAAAACAATCATGTCATTTACAGGCTAATTTTCTATGGTTCTCTTCCCTTTTAGAATCTAGAAACTCAACATTGGCAGAGATGACTAATGGCGTCTTTAGTTGGACACATTCCCCAGAGGACTGTGTACAATGGTTTAATTTAGGCTTCATAACAGTGCAGAAACAGGAACACTATGATGTCACTTTCATAACTGAACAAATGAAGGCTTAGAAGGGTTAGGGAGCTTTTTCTAGTATTGAACAGTTTGGGATCTGACTCCAGTTCTGACTTCAAACCTGACCTCTTGCTTTATATTTTGATTCTCTACATGAAAGGAGTCATTTTATCTTGTGTGTATGTATGAAAGGAACCTTTGTAGAAGATAGAGACTGGAGCACACATACTACTGTTGTTATTTTATTTTGTACTTATTTTATACAGCAACCAAATTAAAGGCCTTGTATATATGTATATGTATATATGTAAATATATATTATATTGTATTATATTATATTATATCAGTATATTTTGTAACATAAAATAAACTTCATATATTAGCATTCTATAGTAGAAAGAGAAGCAAAGCAGAGCAGAGATGCTCAGCCTTTGGCAAAGATCTCCTGATACCTTAGGGGTTAACAGAGCTGCTCACAGATATCTAATCTAAAATATTTAAAAGTCATTCTAAAAGGGTTTTGTCCTTGAATTTAAGTTGTGCACTACTTTTTGACATGTAGAAAGAAAAGCAAGCATTTTTAGTTTACCAACATGTATATTTTAAAAGGGAAGTTTATCTTGATGTTCAGTTGGGGAGAAACTTGGTGTGGAGAAAGGCAAACATGACAAATCTCATATAAAATGTATCTAGACTTCAAGTTGAGAAATATCAAAACTGTTCACACAGAAATTTCTCCCCGCTTGGTTTCTCTACAAGCCATCTTCTGTAAGTTTTATATTTTGAAAATTTCTTCATTTTTCAATACATATATCTGCAATCCCAATTCCCAAAGAAGTTGTGTTGGAATTTTTCTTGCAAACACTCTCAAATGAAGCTTTTAAAGATGAAAATCAAAAAGATTCTTTTGATGTTTCAGCTTGGAGTTGACAGGATCTTAGTTTATGATTTAAGGTCATTCATGAGCCCCTAGAGGCAGCCACAAACTGGAGTACACAATTAGACAATCTGGGAGGAGTTGCATGACCTTTGAGAGACCAACTCTGAAAACTCCGAGTGTCAGGAAATGATGGAGGCATATTTTTAATTAATGTGATCAAAGAAATAGATACATCAAATGAGAAGCTAGAAGGACCTTCAACATTGTCTACATAAGAGAAAATTTTACTTTTTTAGTTATGGGAACAGAGTCCCAGAGAGAATATTTTCCTTTTAGGTCACATAATGAATGAGTAATCCTGGAACACAATCAGTGATCCTTTCCTCTAATTAATCTCACAGAATTGAACAGCAGTACTGCTTTCTATTGATGAGCTTAGAGCGACAGAATTTTTTAGAGCAATTTTCAGCTAATGAAATTTTATACCGTGTGTGTGTGTGTGTGTGTGTGTTACTTTAGATAAAACTGGGAACAAAGAAAAAAGAAATAACTAGGTAATTCAATGACTCATTGCACTATAAAATAACAACATACATAGGGAAGTTTCAGACATGAATGAAAGTCAATATTAAGCTATGGTTTTCCATTATTGTCTTAAGCAGGATTTCTGTAGTAGAGGCAGAGATTTTTATTATTAATTTTTTTCACTACATTAAAAGTAGTATGTTATTTAAATAGCATATCATTGTCAACCTTTTTAAGTAAGACAGAGGGAAAAACTGAGAAAATAAAGGTGAGTAGCAGGTGGATATAAGTAAAATCATCATTTTTAAACCCCAATTTTTTGATAGATCTTGTACTGGTTTGAATATAAAACTTCCCTCATAGCCTCACATGTTGAATTCTTAATCCTCAGTTGGTGGCACTGTTTGTCCAGGCTTTGAAGTCTTGCTGGAGGAAGTCTGTTATTTGGATTGGGCCTTGAGGATTTATTTGCCAGCCTCACTTCACACTCTTGGCTCTTTCTTCTTCCCCCCGGCTGATGTGATGCAATGCTGATGTGATGCAATGAAACCAACTTCCTTGTCCTGTCATGCTTTCCTTGCCCTCTGGAACTGTAAGCTGAAAACAAATCCTTTCCATCCTTAAGCTGCTTCTGGTCATGCATTTTTTTTTCCAGCAGCAAGAAAATAGCTACTATAGATTTTAAATACAAATTTCAAGAACAACTAGTATAAGTTGGAGGCAACCATTGCTTTATGATCAATATCTAATTCTATTAATCATATTTGTACATGTAAAGTACAAGCATTTGTTCATTTATCCATTCTTACTTTATTGAGAATATATGATGTAATTTCGATAGTTACTGGAAACTGAAGGCCAAATGATCAGAGAACTATGTACTGTAGTGGTAAAAGCAGAGAAGTCACCTGGCAGGCATTGTAAGGCATGAGTATTACATTCAACTATTTACTGTTACAGAGCAATCTCTGTATATTCAATGTCATTTAGACTGGTATTTATTTTGGGAAAGGTTTCCTGAGAAATGACACTTGTATATTTATGAATTGTTTAATATAATGAATACTGACCCCCCAATCCAAATATTATAGTAAAACATGCTATCTATGCAATGTGAAAATTAACCAGTTTCACCTTTCTTATTAATAGAGTTAAAATCTCTCCTCATCTTTTTCAGTGCATAGGACCTTAGCAGTGAATTTCAGAGTCAAGGTCTTTCCTATAAATTATCTTTTATTGTAATTGAGATTCATCATGTAATTTTACTAGGGATATTAATTAGCCATAAGATTTAAAATTATCAAACCCATCACACAGTGAAGAGAATTGGTAATAATGATTTATAGTGCACAATAATATAAGAATTAGTACTTTAAAACAGTATTGATATCTTAGAGGAAAGAACACTGGATCAACAAACATTGCCACTGACCTAAGCAATACTGTAAATCCACAATTTTATAGAACTTATTTGCTGCCATCTGTCATTATATCCTCTAATCACATAAAGGCTTTAAGTTTCATGTGATTTTTATTAGGATTTTACCATTGACATTTACCTGGCAATCTTTGTGCCTGATAGATAGCATGCTGTAATTGTGTCTTTAAGAAGGATCAACTGCTAAATTTTTTAGCTCTGGTATTATTAGCTTTCCATTATTTGAACATTAATTTTCATGACATGCTTCTCGCTTCTCAGGAGTCTCTCATAGTTCTAGGTAAAAGGGATAAAGGTTAAGCTTTTATCAGGAAAACAAATAAATGTTGGAAGTAATTATATAAACATGTAAGAATGGAAACAGGCTTAGGAATCTGTTCAATTATCAGATAAATTTCCCTACAATATTTCATAAAGATACTAGACTCTGAAAAATAGATCCCAAATCAAATAAACTTGAGACCAAATAGGTGTTCTTTTTTCTTTTATTTGTATCATATCATCCATTTCATTGTTTTACACTGATTACAAACCTGTCATGTTAAGAATATCATGGGCATCTCAAAACCTTCCAGGGCACTTCAACTTATATTTCTGAGGTCAACTAGTTGTCAGAGACAACTAGAACAATGTGGAAAACAATTGGTTGGTATTTTGTTGTTTTCTATGTGTGTAACGGGGGGTGTATGTGTTTATAGTGTGGAGTGGTGGGGTGTGGTGGGGTGTATGTGTTTACGGTATGGAGTAATGTGGTATGGTGTAGTGTGTGTTTATGCTGTGGAGTAATATGGTACCTCATATGCTTGCCTGCCACAGGGGTTAGGAGGGTGCTCACTGGAGGCAGAACAGACAGCTGCTCTACTGCCATGCCTTATTTTAAATTGTAGTCTCTTTACTTTTGTTGGAGCTTGCAGATGGTTCTCAGTTCTCTGTTACTGTGGGGGATTTGGCTCACAGGGATGTGTAGATTTAAATTCTGATGGTCTTAGGCCAACTCAGGCCTTCAGGCTTATTTAGAAAGCAGGCTTACCCTTTGAACAAATTCTCTAGTCACGTTTGAAATCTTTTTTTAAAATTATTTTTTTACTGACAACTTCTATACTTACATATAAAAAACACATGATATTTCCTTCCCCTCCCCCTAGACTTTAGAACTCCAGTCTCCATCATATCCCCTCCCTCTCTCCATTAGTCTCTCTTTTAATTTGATGCCATCATCTTTTTCTTCTATATTGAGGGTCTTGCGAAGGTATTACTAGGCACTGCAAGGTCATGGATATCTAGGCCAATTTCTGTCTGGGCAGTTGCATTGTAAGAAGTCGTACCCTTCCTTTGGCTCTTCCATTCTATCTTCCCCCCCTGAGCCTTGGAGGGTGTGACAGAGGTGTTTCAGTGCTGGGCACTCTCCTTCATCCCTTCTTCTCAACACTATGTTGCCTTTTGGGTCATCCCAGTGGTCATCACCATCTGAAAAGAGAAGCTTCTCTAACCAGAAGTGAGAGTAGCATTAGTATGTGAATATGAACATTAAGCGTAGTGCTTTCAGGGCAGCTTGGTGGGAATAATATATACATTTAGTCAGACAAGAGCAAGCTTTATGCCCCTAAGGCTCATGACCTCACCTGCCATAGACTTTTGCTTAGGTTTTTCAGTACCAGGTATGTATTCCCTCTCGAAGAGAGGGCTTTCAGTCCAATTATGGAGCAGTTGGTTACTCCAAGAGTAGACATGCCACTATTGTACCCATTCAGTCATTGGGCCTGTATGGCCAAACTTGAATATTCAGTGCCCACTGTTTTCACTGCTGATGACTTCTGTCTCCCATACGCTGCATGCAGTGCAGCTTTTTCCAGCTTTCAGTTGGCTGGTCTACAGGGAGAAGGTTTTCTGCTCAGCACCAGCTTGCTTTCTCAGTGACCTTGCCTCTCAGGCAAGATATGTCTTCAGCAATAGGGTCATATTATCTGTTTCTCAAGGGAAACCAAGAGCTTTGGCAAAAGCCTTTAATGTTTTGGAGGCTACTGGGACCTCCTTGGCCAACGACTCACTGGAAGGTATCTCATCCCAGGCACTGAAAATTTTCTAGTAACAGTCTACAGCTTCTAGATGTGCCATTATTCAAAAAAGTAGGTTTACATAAATCTATTCACACTATCTTGAATTTAGATTGACCCTCCTCCTGCCCTTCTTTTATGCATTCTCTTCCCATGGCCTCGCTTAGGCCATTCCCCTCCCTGTAATCTGTTCTTCTACTTATATATGTGCAATACCATACACTTAAGTCCTTCCCTTTCCTCCCTCCCTGATAGCCTTTTACCAGCTTACTGGTTTCTGGTACCTATTTTTGGTTCCAGTTCACACACATGTCTATACATTTGTAGCTAGGATCCACATATGAAAGAGCACATGTGACATTTGGCTTTCTGAGCCTGGGTTACCTCACTTAGTATAATCCTTTCCAGATCCATCCATTTCCCTGAAAATATATCCAAAGGACTCTTCTCAGTACCTTAGAGATACCTGCACAACCATGTTTATTGCTGCTCTATTCACAATAGCTAGGAAATGGAACCAGCCTAGATGTCCCTCCACAGATGAATGGATAATGAAGATGTGGTACATTTACACAATGGAGTTCTATTCAGCAGTAAAGAAAAATGAGATCTTTTTTTTTTTTTAATGCTAAGCCACTCTCTTTCAAATATTAGAATCACCTCCAGAGCTTTGGTGTTAATGTAAGTTTGGCCTTTGCTCCAAGAGGCACAGGGCTTGGGCAGAAACTTCAAATTTGCATTATAACAAGCTCTCTGAGGAAAGATGATATTGGTTGTCTTTATTGTGTCCTCAAAATTCTCCTCAGTTCCATCCACAACATTACCAGTCTATACATTTAGTAGTCGTTTTCTGCATGACTGTGAAAGAAACGGCTAACAAGAAGTAACTGAAGCTGAAAAGGTTTGTTTCTGTTTACATTTCAAGGGAATACAATCCACCATGATGGGGAGAGAGGGTTGGCAGGAGCATGACCCAGCTGGTCACATCACATCCATATCAAGAAGCCAAAAGCAAAGAGTGCTGGTGCTCAGTTGCTTCCACCTCCTCAAGAGGTCCAAGACCTCAGCTTGTGGAATGGTGCCTCCCACAATTAGGGCACAATTAATCTTCCCATGTCAACTAATCTAATCTAGAAAACCTCTCACAGTCATGCCCACAATGTGTCTCCTACATGGTTTAAGATTGAAATAATCAATGTTAACCATTAAATTATCCACATCTATTCTCATGTGACCTACTCTCAGGACCACAAATACCCTTTTCCTCCAAACCATATTGGCTTAGCCACAATATGGAGTTTTCCATTCAGCTTGCAACTTTGCATGTTCATATTACTTATGTGCTTTCTCTTCATTAGGAGAAAATGATTTCCTGAAGAGATGGATTTTTATTGCTTAACAATAAGTAAGCTGGTTAAAACTAAAGTAACTAATTTCTAGAATGTCAAATTAAAACACAAAGTGGCACTGGAGCCTGAAGCAGCTGCACAGGCAGTTGCAGAAGTCAGCACTCAATCAATGGAAATTCAAAGCAGCTGAAGCAGCTTTTTCCCAGGCACTTAAGTGCTCTCTTCTTTCATATAACTCATATCCATTCAACTGCTTTATGATATTCTCCAAAATGCCAACATTGTCATTTCTGTGTGGATGTGTAAACTGTTCTTGTGAAGGGAAGAAATTAAATTTTCAGCCTCTAATGATATAAACCAGCCATACTTAATATCTTGCTATACATAAAATGCACTGCCATTCTGTTCTTCAAGAACTCGAGAAAGGGATGGCAGCTTCTAGAGAGGGTGGAGAGGCTACCATCCCATGTAAGATGCACTGGTCTGACTGACATTCACAGGAGCTTGCGATTTGGGCTCCTACTGCATAGGTTCTGCATTGTCTAGCTATGGCATGACTTTTAGTAAGTTGAGTAAATATTAATCCTGTGTTGATTTTCTATGGCTTCCATCAAAATTTGCCATAGTGCTGATGTCATGAACCAAACGATGACCTTAGTTTCATAACACAGTGAATGTAACATATGTTCTACCAGGCGAAAATGAAAAGTACTCTGAGAGTCCATTGTGTTCTGGAGGCTCAAGCATGTGTGTCCTTGTTCATTTGATTATGGGCAGGGTTTAGTCATTGTGATGTAAGTCTGAGGTCCCTCCTCTTTGCTGGTGACAAAAAGAGGCCCATTTCCAGTGTTATGAGGCTGCCCACATTCTTTGATGCTTGTTCTCATCTCCTCCAAAGCTAGCAGACAGCTTCAGTCTTTCTCTCATGTGAAATCTTTACTCCTTTCCCTTCTGGCATATCTTCATGACTCACCCAAGGAAGAGTTTCTTCTGTTGACATTGCATCAGTATAATTAATCCAGGAAACTCCACATCTCAATGTCAATATTCCGAGTGGTAAGTTAATATAGTGAAATGTTTCAGGAATGAGAACACAAGCATCAGGTGGAGGGGGTGTTTACCTTCCTATCACAATGTCTGAAATAGGTACCTTGGAGAATAATCATTTTATGTTAATAGGAAGAAATCAGGACACGTGGTAACCAGTGTACAACAGTAAGAGTAAAGAATCTAAAGAATTGTGTGTGTGTGTGTGTGTGTGTGTGTGTGTGTGAGAGAGAGAGAGAGAGAGAGAGAGAGAGACAGAGACAGAGAGACAGAGAAAGAGAGTATGCCAGAGTAGGTGATTTGTGGAATATTACTGACATACTGTCAATGAAACTTTTAAATAATGACTTCCATGAACTCATGCTATGAATGGGGTGCTAAAGAAATGAATAAGAACACAGATGTTCTGTCAAGAAGTTTATGGCTATTTTGTTTGAAACAAAACCTCTTCATGTAGTTTTGGTTGGCCTTGAACAGGTGATCCTCCCATCTCATCCTCTCCAGTCCTGATTATATATATATATATCCCCATGCATTGCTTGTTAATTTTCAATACATGTGCTTAGGAATATCCACTACACTTTTAAAATGTGCTAAGATCTCTAAGAGCTTATGAGAATGTATGTCATTTAATTTCAGGGGAAGGGCCATATTTACAGAGGAAGAATACATTTTCTTTGATTGTGATGGGCCATGGCGTGCATGGTAAGGGGCTCTATTCATAAATAGTGTACTGGCTAACTAGAACCATTGGGTACTGTCATAAAGAAGATAAAATGAGTGCCCTATTTAGAGCATTCCCTTAATTAAAAAGTAGAATATTGGGGACTCTGCTTTAATTAACCACACAGCATGACATTAACCTTTTCTTATATGGTTATGAAGTTGATGCTGTCCTCCCCAAGATGAAATATCTTCAAATGCAGCCTGCTATCCTCAAGGCATAGGTAGAGTGAGAAGAAATGAAATCTGAAGATGCTGTAGTTATCATTTCCACTAACAGGTAATTATAAAACTCAAATTATGAGTATATTCATATATGACTGCATAATGATTTCAAATGAAGCAATTACTTCAAGATGTTCATTGGTCCTACTTAGAAATGCACGGATATTTTATGTTTATTTACATTTGAATAATTACACTGTAAGAATTTTATCTTGAGACTCATGATATGTTTCATTTACAATAAATTTGCTTGTACAAAATGGCTTTGATTGTGTTACTTATTACTTTAATATTGTTGTGATCATATGGCCTTTTATATATTATTTGAAAAAATACTTATATAAGCTGTTATAATGAATTTTGTTTCTTCTACCTAAATGTATTTAGAAGTTTTAATTGGTAATTGGTATAAATAAAATAGTTTGATAAATGGTAGTATACTTGAAAACTCATCAATAAACACAAGATTGAACATTATGAACTACCTTAGCTTAATATTTATAAATTAATAAGTTTATAGTACTTACTTCATTTGAGCAACTATTTGAATATCATTTTGTTTGTGGTAGAAGGAGTTGGGGATCTTTCCCTTTTCTCTGATTGTGTTGTACTGTTTGAGAAAAAATGGTTTCAGTTCTCTGAAGAAGGTTTGATAGAATTCAGCTGAGAAGCCATCTGGTCTGGAGTTTTGTTTTAGGGGAGGTTTTTGATTACCTTTTCAATCTCAAAGGGTGTGATAGTTTTGTTCAGGATATTAATCTGCTCTGGGTTTAGCTTTGGTAGGTGGTATGTGTCTAGGAATTCATCCATTTCTTCCATATTCTCCTGTTTTGTGGAGTAGAAGTTTTTGAAATTAGTCCTGAGGATTCTCCCAATTTCACTTATGTCTGTTGTTATCTCTACTTTTTCATTTCTAATTCTGTTAATTTGAAGCATCCCCTTTTTTTGTTTGATCAAATTGGCCAGGGGTTTATCAATCTTGTTTATTTTTTCAAAGAACCAGCTCTTTGTTTCATCAACTTTCTTAATTGTCTTCTTGATTTCCAGTTCATTAATTTCTGCTGTGATCTTAATTATTTCTTTCCATGTGGAGCTTTTTCAGGTTGGATTCTTCTTGTTTTCCCAATGCCTTTAAGGAAGATGATTAGGTTATTGATTTGGAATCTTTGTTATGTCTTTGTTATGAGGGCATTTAGTGCTATGATTTCCCCCCTAAGGACTGCCTTCATTGTGTCCCATACATTTTTGGTATGATGTGTTCTCATTGTCATTCAGTTCCAGAAATTTTGCAATTTTATTTTTTATTTCATCTATAACCCATTCATTGTTTAAAAGTATATTGTTTAGTTTCCAGGAGCTGGTGGGATTCCTGGTGTACCTTTTGTTGTTAATTTCTAGCATTACAGCATTGTGGTCTGTTGTCATGTAGGACATTATATTGATTTTCCTAAAAATATGGAGGCAGGTTTTCTGACCCAGCATATTATCTATTAGAGCAGAAAGTGTAATCTGTGGATTTTCTGAAAGTTCTGTAGATATCTGTTAGGTCTAATTGGTTTATGGTCTTTTACTCCCTATTGAGCTCTTTTACTTCCCTATTAATTATCTGTTTGGGTGATCTGTCTATTGCTGATAGTGGAGTATTGAAGTCCCCGACTATGATGGTGTTGGTGGTTATTTCTGTTTTGTTGTCAAGTAGTTTTTGTTTTATGAGTTGTGGTGCACCTGTGTTTGGTGCATAAAGATTGATGCATGTGACATCCTCTTGTTGGATCGTTCCCCTTGATAAGTAAGAAGTGACTTTCTACCCTTTTACCCTGAGACGGTGTTTGTCTTTAATGGTGAGGTAGGTTTCTTGAAGACAGCAGATTGAGGGGTCTATTTTCTGATCCATCCTGTCAGCTTATGTCTCTTGATGGATGAATTAAGGCCATTAATATTAAGGGTAATAACTGTGAGGTTTGATTTAATCCCTGCCATGTTGTGGTGGTTTGATTTTTTTTTTTTTTTTTTTTTTTTTACTTTGAAGGGTTTTGTGTGTGTGTGTATGCGTGTGTGTGTGTGTGTGTGTGTGTGTGTGTGTGCCCTCCCTGTGTTTGGTTACTATGATCTGGTTCTTGTAGGATCTTGACTTTGTTTATTTGATTCTTCTGTGTGGAGAATTCCCTGCAGTTCTTTCTGTAGATTTTGCTTTGTGTTCATATAGTTGTACAGCTGAGTTTAATCAAGGAAAGTTTTTCTTTCACCATCTATTATGAGGGATACTTTTGCTGATATAGTAATTAGGGTTGGAAGCTATAAGTTCTTAGACTTTGCAGTGTTCCATTCCTGGATTTCAGTGTTTCCATTGAGAAGTCTGAATTAATTCTGATGGGGTTACTTTTATATGCAATGCTTTGTTTCTCCCTAGCTGCTTTAAGGACTTTCTCCTTGTTATCAATATTTAGAGTCTTAATGATAATATGTCATGAGAATTTCTCCTTTGATCCAGTCTGTTTGGAATCCTGTTAGCTTCTTGTAACTTGATGGGATTTTCTTTTGTTTTTAATTTTTTTAAAATTTTATTTATTTTTTGGAGAGAGACAGAGAGAGACAGACAGAGAGGGAGAGGGAGACAGGTAGAGAATGGGCGCTGCAGCAGTCTCTCAGCTGCTGTGAACAAAATCCAGATGTGTGTGCCCCCTTGTGGGCAAGTGCGGCATTGCGCCCTTGCATCACTTTGCATCTGGCTAAACATGGGACCTGGAGATTGGAACCGCTGGAGATTGGAACCAGGGTTTTTAGGCTTAGGCAGGTGCCTTAACCGCTAAGCTATCTCTCCAGCCTGGGACTTTCTTTTGAAACAGTGGGAAAGTTTTCTTGAATAATTTTTTTGAATAAGTTTTCCATGCCTTAGGTCTGAATTTCTTCCCATTATGTTATCCCCATGATCCTAATGTTGGGATGCTTAAGGGTATCCCACATTTCCCTCATGTTCTGTTCACAAAAATTTTTGAACTTATTGAAACTTGGGTTCATGAGCTGTTTCTTCTGTTTTGTCTTCTAGTTCTGAGTTTCTATCCTCCACATGGCTGACTCTATTCTTGAGAGCTTCTATAGAGTTTGGGGCTTGGTCAATTTGGTTTGAATTTTTTCTGCTTGTTTAGGTATAGTTTCCATCCCTCTGTTGAGCTCTGTTCTCACATCATTATCTGATTTTCTTAGTGCTTCTTGGAATTCATCCTCACATTTATTTATGTCTTCACTGAGCTTACCTATCTGGTTATTAAGGTCCTCTCTTTTTTTGCTCTCCTTCAGGTCATTTAACTGTCTTTGGAGCCCTTCCTGGTTCTTTTCTATTTGGTCTAAACATATAAGAACAGCATTCATACAATTATTGGCCTTTTGTTGATTTACTGCATGTTCTGCTATTTTTTTTTTGTACAGAGTTGCATTGCTTATGTCTTCATTTTAGGGTTTTGACCCTATTATCTATTCTATATTTTGATTAGAGGCATCCATTGTGGGACTGGGAAATCTTGTTGGATTTATTTGCATTTAATTTTTCATGTTATTCCTTTTGCGCTGGGGTCTGCCCATTACAGTGAAAGAATCTTGTTAAATTTAGTAGTGAGATGTAGTTTACCTTGAAGTGTCTTCAGTGATTAGTCCCTTTCATGTTTGCTTTTATTAGACTTCTGATGGCAGTGGGGACTGCCTGCACAGAGAGTGGGAGCCTGTGAGGGCCTGAAAGTCTGATGATGGGGCTTGTTTTTCAGTGGTTCGGTTTATGGGAGTGTGTGGTCTGGTGCTCTGAGGGACAGGGGGTAGTGGTCAATGGGGCAAAGAAGACTCTTATTGTGGCTGTACTGCAAAGGGGGGTAATATGTGAATGCATGGTAGTTCCCTGATGCTGAAGGTAGAGGGGACCAGACAGAGGACTCCTTGGGGCTATGTTGCAGGGCCTGGCTGGGACTGCAGTGTCCTGTGAGAAGTCAGAGCAGGGATATGGGATTGCTACAGGTCAGGTGAAGCACATGGGGGGGGGGGTTGGTGGTGATCTAAGTTGGGTGGCAGGAAAGGGGAGGGAGTGATGAATAGCTTTTTGGCCTGGGTTTGGGTCACTCACAGGGGACGGGAGGGTGGGGCACTGAGGGGGGTTGCGTTTGCATTGGTAGTGTCTGTACCCAGAGTGGGGTTCTTGTGCCTGGGTGTGGGGGTTGGCTGCATGGATGAGGATAGAGCTGGTGTGTGGGGTTCACATGCGTGGGGTGCAGGGAGGTGGCTATGGGAATGGAGCTGTTGTGTGGGGGTCCTGTGCCTGAGGGTGGGGACTGGCAGCAAGGGGGTATTTCTTGAGTGGAGTTCCTGTGCTTGGGGGGATGTGAGGTGCCAGCAAGGGGAGTAGGGAGTTCACTAGTTAATCCCCGCTCCTAGGGGTGGGGGTGGGGCAGTTGTGAAGGGGCAGAGCAAGTGGAGTGCCTCTGCCCATCTAGGGTGGGGGTGTGGCAGTGAGGGGGACTGTGTGAATGGAGTACCAACACGCACAGAGGGTGGGGGTGGGGTCGCAGAGGACAGAGTGAATGGAGTTCCTGTAAGCATGGAGGGTGTGGTTGGGCAGGTGTGTGGAGTGGAGTTCCTGCAGGCATGGAGGATGGGGATGGAGTGAGTGGGGTTCCTACATGCACAGAGGGTGGGCATGGGACAGCTGTGGAGCTTGCTTGTGGAGCTCCACAGTGGAGTGAACCTCCAGTGGGGGAACACCAGCCTGTAGGCTTGTGCCCCACTTAGCTAGTGCATGAGGAACATGCTGCTGGGACTGCTGTTAAGGCGGCTGTTTGAGGGAATTGGGGGACTGGTGGGCCACCCACGAGCATGGAAATTATAGGATTCCCTGCTTTGCTCCTCTGTGCCCTCCCACTGAACCCTAATGAACCCTAAAGATCATGCCTTTCCTTCCATGCCAAGTGAGGTGTGTTTACTTGGATGCCATCTTGACCAGAACCCTACAGAGACCTTTTTTTTTCTTTTGAGAGAGAGACAGAGAGGAAGAGGAAGAGGCAGAGAGAGAGAATGGACACGCCTGGGCCATTCCAGCTGCTGTGAAAGAACTCCAGACGTGTGTGCCTCTTTGTGGGAATTGCTTGCATGTGTCACTGGCATCTGGCTAAACTTGGGACCTGGAGAATCAAATGGGCATTCTTAGGTTTGGCAGGCAGGCACCTTATCTGTTAAGCCATCTTAGGCCCTAGAGAGAAATTTTTAATCCCTTAACTGTGCCTGGTCATTAATGCCAAACTTGAGCTAGAACTATGAAATAGACTCATTTCTTTGAATGAAAAATATAATGTATGAATAACAAAGAAAAGCTGTTTTGTAAATATTATAACCACAAATATATTGGACATAAATGTGTAGATTAATATTGAAAATAATAGCACTTATCTCCAGAAATATAATACAAATCATTAGGACTAACTCTGTAACAAAGGGAGGAATCTATTTTAAAAAGAATATAATTTATAGATGAAAAGATATGTGTTGAGTTCTGTTCCTATTTTCTATTACATGCACATAAGTCAATCAATATTTATGTAATTTTTTTCAGGTTTTCAAAGCTCCAATAAACATATTTACCACAAAATGCATATTTATCAATGGATGTGTTGATGTAATGAATGCAATTATGAAGGAATTAACATGTCTTCTTACTGGGTATTAAGTACCATAAATAGAAAATTGCATTTGGAATGTGCTTGAAAGCATTATGTAATTGGGGATGGGAGCTGAATATTTTATGGGAATGTAGCTGATTGTACAAGGATAGTGAGGACAGCATAGAATGAGGAGATAAATGATAGTGGCTCATCATGTAACTTTGGAAAGATCTGGGCCACCCCAGAGTTTGAGGAGCAAGGATTTGAAAGAAAAGGGAGTTTGAATAGATTTTGAACTTTAAACTTTTAAATTGAACTTTAAAAAAGTATTTTTGTGTGGGTTAGCAGTATGTTAACTAAAGCACTAGGTTCAAAATGCCTTTATTAAGAAGTACTCCTTAGGAATTCAATGAAGAAAAAGCATATATTGAAAGCTAGATACTATGCTAAGCACAAAAGATGCAAATATGAGTGTGACAAACCATTTCATTGTAGTAAGTTAGTGGTAGACATATATAAGATACAACTAGAGTTGGCCAGTTCTATAGGACAAATGAGCACATGTCACTATGGGTAGCATAGGCTATCCTGATATCTAAGCATGCACAGAAGCATGGCTTCACAGGGGTGGTAAAAAATTTGAACTGCAACTAAAGGAGTTTAAAGGTGGGATAAAGAGAGTGATGATGCAAGGAAAAATCTCCGAGGGTATAAGCAGAGAATCCCATAGATGCAAGTAAGTAACTGACAGATGATGGCCAAGGTCAGCAGGTCACAGCTGAGCCCCGTTATGAGGATGGGTGAGTTACCTATAATAACTTGGGATTCAGATTATAGTCATAGTGGTATAATAATCATGAAACATGTTTTTGTAGTGGATATTATCAGATGGTTCAGGATAGATTACAGAAAAGAAATACACAAGGAGGTTGAACTGTTGAAGAGTTGGCACAGTCTAATGAGAGCTTGGTACTAACTCATACGGAAGAAAGGACTTAGCTGGTAGAGTAAGAGAAGCAAGTGGAGAAAAATGGTTGTGATATGTCAGGCTGCTTAATGTTGCCAACTGAAATAGGCCTATGAGAATGACAGCACTTTGGAGACAAGTTGGAAAAGAGACCTGTTCTCATTATGATTTCATTCATATTGAATTAGAATTGTCAAGGGTCACTCCATTAGACAAATATTGTAGGAGTCTATGTCTCAGTCTTGTTCTAAGAAGGATGGTCAGACCAGAACTGCAGACTTGGACATGCTGTCATTGAACTACTGAATGGGATGACATTTCTCTGTGAGAGCCTATAAATCAAAAGGTGACCTCTAATATTTAGAGGGTTAGTAGGTGAAGAGCTATGGTAGAAGTGAAGAATAAGTTACAGTAAATGTTAAGAAAAGAATCAGAAGGAAACGCATGAGAGGACCTTGTGGAGCATAGAGAGAAGTTGTGCACCCTAGCAATGTTGTGTAGTCACAACAACAAATGTAGTGTCTTCACAGTGACACCTAACTTCCTCAATTATTAGCTGGGGATTAGCATCCATAGGACAAACAATCATTTTCCTCTGAGGAGTAGAGTTGCTGGTCTAATTTTTTTTTAAAATATACTTTAACATTCCATTATTTCAGGTTGGATTATAGCAATTTTATGAAATCTTCTTGAAATAGTATTGTTCAAAATCATAGTCAGAATCCTACATATCTGTCGAGTTAGTTTGATCTAATAGAGGTAATGAGATGGGTCAGATACTTTACAACTCTTGTTTCTAAGCATATATATGTTCTGTGGTTCTTGTTTGCATCAGCAGAAATGCCATAGGTGATATGTTAATCAAAGCTGTGTCATGAGTGTACTGCTGTTTATCTTTACCTAATTTGCATTATTTATACAAGCAAACATCATACACATTATTTTACAACATGCTTTTTTATTTTTCTTTCTTATTTATTCCAAAAGCATTCCAAACTCCCCTAGCTTCTTGCAAAGTTATCATCCTACCTTTGAAAAAGTAGAAATTTCATGGAGTCATTTTTTTTTTTTTTTTGGCTAACTTTTAAAACTGTGTTTTTGTTGTTCTTTCTCTTTTGCTTATGTAGTCTTCAGGTATTTATTTGCTGTCAGTATTCAGTACTGCTTTTTAAAAGTCTTCAGATTTCTTTCAATTGTAAGTAATTCACATTTATTACTCAAGTCCAAAGAGACTAGCAACTTAAAAAAGAATGAAAAGGCAAATGTACCATATAGGCTCTGCCAGAATTTAATTTAACAGACCTACTGATATTTCTATTTGCAGATTTTGAGCTAAGCAGACCTAAGAACATCTACAAAGACCAAAGATATTCTCTCACTGAATAATATCAGACACGAACATCTCACCATGAAGAACATATAAGGATAACTCAGCTTTACTGTTGGGATATTTATCTACAGGTTTGTCAACAAATATAGAGCAGTCAGGGTACTCTCCTACCAACAAGTATGCAAGGGCTTAACATTCTTCCTATATTTAACTTTGGTCCCCTAGTATTAAGAGACATAAATAGAAAATAAATTTAAAAATTTAGTGTACAAACCCACATGGTCTGTGAGGGTTTGGAATGAGGTGGGAAGTAGTAGTGTTGGAATGAAAAGGATGTGAATTGTGCTTGGAGTTTTCTCTTTATAGGAAAGTTACAAGAGAAAGATAGAAGGACACAGCATGCCTCAGATAGTGCTGGAAAAGCAGCTGATCATGACCCTCACTGTACCCTTAGTTCTAGATTTCCATCTCTCTCACCTACCTCCTTTCCTGATTGCCTCACCATATACTCTCATCTCTGAATAGTAAGAAACCCTGATACCAAGCTCTTTTCAGCAATAGCTCTGCATTTGTTCATTATTGTCCAATATATGCAATGATACACAAATAGGATCCCAAGGGCATCATATGAATGTGTATATTTTCTCCCTTCTCCTAATTGTAGCAGCATTCCTCTGATTATCTATTCAATTGCAACTATCAGAGTGCTAACTCCTTTTCTTGCTAGCTAGTCACTTGTCATGAGGAGCCTAAAATGCCATAAAGTTTAATCAATAAAAGTGCCATTAGTTGGATGTCTTGTTGTGTTCTCTGTGGAAATACCCTTGCTTTGTAAATAAGGGCCTCTACTATCATGGAATCTGGGTTTGAGGAGAGAAAAAAAAAGTTTTCAAGAAGGCACCAAGAACAATGATGAGCAAGGTCAACTTGTAGCCTCACCTTGTCCTTGACCCATGAGTTCTGTCTAGTGGCCACACATCACCATATATGGTAGCTGATGCAGAATATGCATTGATTCTGGAGAATGGCAGTTGTGATTAGAATATAAAATGCTCTCCATAAACTCATACTTAAGTCCAAGTAGGTGGTACTGTTTGGGAAGATTGTGGGGCCTTCAGGAAGTGAAACCTTGAGGTATTACAGAACTACTTTCTCTTCCTCCCTCCCCCTCTCTCTCACTGTTAGGGAGAACCTTGAGGTATTATAGTACTACTCTCTCTCTCCCTTCCTCTCTCTCTCTCCCTACCTCTCTCTCTGTTTCTTTCTCACTCTCTCTTTCCTTCCTTCTTGCTGATGTGAAGATACGGCTTCCTGCTCACTCCTGCCATGTTTTCTCCTCAAAATTGTAAGACAGGAATAAACCATTTTCTTCCTTAAGCTACATATGTTTGGACATTTTGTTCCAACAATGAGAAAGTAGCTCACTCATATAGTGCTAGTAGATGGATGCCTAAGCTGGGTGGGTAATTTGTTTAGTTTTTATAGTTTAGTGCCTCTTCACAACAGATGCCTTTTGGTGGATATGCTTATGTAGTATGGAGATCACTACACTTCCTTATGTCCATTATCATCCCTCTGTTCCCAACTTCTTTGAGCTCAGTTTCTTTCTTTTCTCCGAATGATGGGTCAAACCATTATCTACTGCCAATGAACTTACATAAATTTTAGCCTCAAGTCATTCTTTGAGGATGTACAATGAGTATCCATCAGTGGCTATCACCCACATGTTGAACCAAAACTTTCATGAACCAAGCCTCGTTCTTCATCTTTATTATCTGGCATATCTTCTCTCCCAGGGTGAACCAATGTGAGATGAAGGGTACAACAGAGGTGAGTAAACTGTGAATCTCTCCCCATACACCTGCATATGTGGGGGTCAGAGGTGCTCTACACTTATATCTCATCTGCATATTTCTTTCCTTGAGATGAGCTCTCTCCCTCAAACTGGAGTTGCTGTATGTCAGTAATCCCCAGTGATTATCCAGCTTTTGACATGGGTTTGAGAAGTCAGACTTTGTGCCCTTCCACCCAGGAGCTCCTTATTCTTAAGCAGCAAGCACTCTTGCTCCCCCCACCCCAAGGTAGCATCTCACTTAAGCTCAGGCTGATTGAGAATTCACTATGCAAACTCAGGGTGGCCTCAAACTCATGGCAATCCTCTTACTTCTGCCTCCCAAGTGCTGAGATTAAAGGTGTGAGCCACCACACCAGGTCCTCTTTTTTAAAAGAATTTTATTTATTTGAGAGAGGGTGGGATGGGGGCAAATAGAGAATGGGCATGCCAGGGCCTTCAGCTGCTGCAAAGGAACTATAGACGCATGTGCTAACTTGTGCATCTGGCTTACCTGGGACCTGGGGAATTGAACCTTCGTCCTTTGGTTTTGCAGGGTAATGCCTTAACTGATAAGCCATCTCCTTGGCCCAGGAGCAAGCAGTTTTAACTGCTGAGGAATTTCCCCAGTCCCTAGTGCTTGCTTTTTAAAAACCCTGTTTAAAAGGAAAATCCCAGCACAGGTTGAGGATATAGCTCAGTTGATAGATTGCTTACTTAGCATGCACAAAGCCCTGGGTTTATCCCCAGCACTATTTAAAACTGGATATGGGGGTGCATTCCTGTAATATTAGCACTCAGGAGGTGGAGCCAGGTGGAAGAGAAGGTCATCCTTGGCTACAAAGAGTTTGTGGCCAACCTGGGGTATAAGAGACTCTTAAAAAAAAATTCCAGCCCTGTTTTAGGCATTGAATGGTGCTCAATAAAATATTTAAATATTTATGCATTAGTTCAGTATTTCACAGGATTATGCAGATGTGTGTATAGAATGTTTTACCTCTCAACTTCAGGCAAAGGTAGAACTAACTGTAGGTTGAATTAATAAGAAAATGATTGGAAAAATAATGTAAGCAATTCTCAGGCATTTGTCATCCATCCTGAGAATATTGTTACTTAAGAAAGGAAAGTAAGGTTTTTTGGCCTAAATATGATATTCATTAGTTCTGCATGAGGTTTCATCATTAGTAATTTAATTCTTTGGATTGAAATTTACTTTTTTCCCAGGGCAATTCATAAAATGCCTTGGAAGACTAATGTATTATTAGCCATTCATATTTTTAGTAAGATGATTTTATCAAATTGCTTTCTAAATTGCAATTAGTTAAGAAGTAGTGATCTATAGAACAGAGAAGTTCAGGTGCAAGTGCAGGGGAAAGCCTGAGAATAGAGTACTTGAGAGGTCCATTTGTATTAGATGGGAGACAGCTGCAGAAGTGTGTGCAGTCATCCAGTCTGGGGAAGAATAAATGAAGAGGTATGAAAAGGGTGCTAACAAGAGGAGAGGGTAGCTTCTAAAAATGAACTTCTGCTTACTTTAGAATTTTGCCCTGGGCACTCATCATTATTTCTGACTTTTCAGACTTCATGGAATGCATTCATAAAATATCAAAGTGTTTCTCATAGAAGGCTGAGGGAATCAAGTCATTTCAGGTGAAACATGAACACCACTGCATCAATTGGCATGAATTAAAAAACAGAGGATAGCACTGGTGGTGTGATGATGCTTTCCAAGGCCTGGGAAAGATGTATCACAGATTATTGTCCTATGCTCAGGACTCAGACTCATGATAACCTGAGTAGGTGGCAGTCTCAAAGACAGACAAAACCAATCCAATGTATCCAGTTCATAGCAAGCAATTTCGGTTCTTACTCCTTCAAGATAACTTCTAAAATTCATTGATTTTCATTTAATTCTATTTTTCTATCTCCATGCTCTATGAGTCAAAGGACATGAATTTTAGATCTGTGTGGTGGTGCCCACATGCAATTCCACTAATGCAATGCAGAGACAGAGACAGAGACAGAGACAGAAGGATCACATCAAGTTTGATGCCAGCCTATTCTACGTAGCAAGTGCCATGTCAGCCAAGGCTGCATAGTGAGATCCTGTCAAAAAAAAAAAAAAAAAAAAAAAAAGAAAAAGAAAATAAAACGTATTTTTTTGTCTTTCTAGGTAATTCAAGAATAACTTACCATAGTAATAGTACTGCATTGCTTGCTACTATTTTTCAGAATAGATTCATAGTATGATGACTTCATAAAGTGACATCACTTCCTCCCCATTACTTCTCTTTCTAGATCAGCCAAAACAACTATTGAAAAATAAAACACGTTTTTATTAATGTCTCTCTAAATTACACTTATTTACAAACTTAGAACAATCTTTTTATTTTTTTCAGTAAATAGCATGATCAAAAATTCAATGTAAAATATACAAACAATGCAAACGTAGGCATTAATTGAAACATAAATTAAATGTTCCCACTTAAAAATTATTTGAGAAAGAGACAGAAAGAGAGAGAGAGAGAGAGAATGGACACAACAGGGCCTCTAGTCACTGCAAACAAACTACAGATACATGTGCTACCTTGTTCATCTGGCTTATGTGGGTATTGGGAAATTGAACTTGGGTCCTAAGGTTCACAGGCAATCACTCCAGCCTCAAGTGTTCCAATTTGTAATTGTTAAGAAGTAATTCCTTCTCTTCATAACAAGATGGTGTATAGATGCTTTTCTAAAAACTAAAGGCAGGATCAGCCTCAGAGACACAGAGGATCCCAAGACCCCCATCACTGAAGAAGACCTAAAACAAACCCAACATGGCTCAGGGAAATTCCCAGAAGAGGGGGCGGAAAGATTGCTAGAGCCAAAAGTTGAGTCACTATGCAGAGAGACATTGCCTCTTACACATAACTGATGGCTACTCCCACAATGCACAACCCACATTCCCCAACAAGGAGGGTCCTTTCAGAGCAGGGAAGACAGGGAGGAAGCTATTGATGGCACCAACATGAATGTATTCACATTATGTGCATAACTAATAAAAATGAAACAAATCTAAAAAAAAACAAGCATGATTCTACAGTGTACATTTGCAGAAGGAAACCCTATTATATTCTGATAGCTTTCCTTATAGAGAGCAATAGAAAGACCTGGTAAGTAACAAGCCCAAGGCACTTTTATATACATTTCTTTCTTTGCACTATGTCAGCATACCACAGTGCAGCCTAGGACCTAAGAGACAACATGTCTAGCTAAAAAGTCTCTGAGATGATCTCAGTGATAATCATTTCTTATGAAACTTCTCATCTCTATTCAAAGCATGGATGGAGAATTCAGGGCCAGAGAATAAAGAGAATCTCATGGTACAGCAACCAGTACTTCCAAAAATTGGTAACTTAAGATATCTTTTGGGTTTATAAAGACTATAAAGGTATTCAATAATCATTCCATCTTAGATGGAAAGATTTAGAAATGCTTAGATACATACTTTCAGTTTTTCTTCAGTAATAACTATGTTTTAGATAAGAAATTTAAAATGTCTATCAAATCATTTAAAATATTTTTATTCTCCTTTGAGAGAGAGAGACAGAGAGAAAGGGGCAGACAGAAATAGTGAGTATGGGCACACCAGGACCTCCTGCCACTGCAAACAAATTCCACACACATGTGCTACTTTGTGCATCTGCTTTTACATGCATGCTGAGGAATTGAACCTGGGCCATCAGGCTTTGCAAGCAAATGCCTTTTCCTGCTGAGCCATTTCTCCAGCCCCTCAAATCATTTTTAACATTGGCTTTGTATTTTTAAATTTCATTATTATTTATTTATTTGACAGAAGGAAAGAGAAAGAGTCAGAGGGACAGAATGGGTGCACCAGGGTCTCCAGCCACTGCAAATAAACTCCAGATGCATGTGCCACCATGTGCATCTGGCTAACATGGATCCTGGGGAATCAAACCTGGGTGCTTTCTCTTTGCAGGCAAATTCCTTAACAGCTAAGCCATCCCTCCAGCTCCTATATTTTATAAAAGAATGTAAATGAAGAGGATCAATGTCTCTATCATTTTCTTTACCCAGTGAATCATATTTTCATACATCCAGTGATGCTTAGTGTTATTAAGCTTTCTTGTTGTGGAAACTGTGCTTTACCTGGCATTCCCACTAATTTCCAAGAAAGAGTCTCACCTTTGTTGTATTGGCTTAGACTAGACCCATGCTGTGTTTTACTTCAAGTTCATTATTGCTTCTGCCAGGCTACTTTGAAAATACTTGTTTTGGTTGTAAATTTTAAGCATCCTAATAAAAATACAATGACATATATAGTGCTGATTTTTTTCTTGAAGACTATATAATAAAATATCTATTGTTCTTTGCTCTTGTAGTTTTATACAAGGAGGGCATTTTATTTTTGATCTTGTTAGGGACAACTTAAATACCTCTTGATGCCATGGGAGTCATGTCCATAGGACATTAGATAGTAAGTTTAAAGGGTGTGTGTGTGTGTGTGTGTGTGTGTGTGTGTGTGTATGCTCATGTGCTCATGCATGCTTCATGGAAAGTGTGGTGATAATTGTGGTACCAATGTGCCACAGTATACAGTGAATTTAGCTTTGTTATATATTCACACATTCATTTCCTTTTGAAAAGAGTCATGTGGTAGTTTAATTATTTAAGAGTTATTTAAAATGTAATAGAACTACAACTTGAAGCTCCTAGTTCACAAATGAGGTGAACTCAGCTTGTTTTTAGTCTTCGAGGATTAAGAACATGATATTACCATGAAAGAAGAGCCTCCTATGCCTATCAGAGAACAGGAGTGGCATCCGCCATATTTTCGGTACCTGTCAGTGTCACCTTGCACACTGATCTTGGAAATGTTGTCAGTTTCTCATGTTTAGACAGTGATGCTTGTCCTTGTTTTGGCTGTGTTTTCAGGATTTTCTCTTTCCAAGCTATTAGGGTACATTAATGAACTGTGGAAAAGCATCAGTTTCCAAACCTCACAAAGCACAAGAAAACAAAAACATGCCTGACAGTCTCTTCTTTGAAAATGACATCAGTGTAATTTATAAGGCTCATAAATCTCAGGGAGCTTATCTCATTTCATGTCTTTTTATTTTGAGTAGCTTTTTGTGGATAAATTTTATGACAGTGTGTTTCATGAACTTAATTTTCTTGACAGCTTCCTACAACTAAGCAGGCACTGCTCTGAGATCTATTCATGCCTCCATCCCCACTGCCCCTTCAACTTTGAAAAGCACCTCTCCAGCTTAATTGGATTGATTCTCATTCATTCTAAAGTGTCCTTATGTACATATATTGGTGTCTTAAGATTTAATGAAAGTCCATATTATAGAGATTGATGTTTGAAAATAAAATGTTGCATTACATAGTTCATGATTATTTTTGGAACTTGATATAATTTCTAAGTACATAAGTGGCAAGAATAGATAAAATACATGGATATGTTCTTTACAAGTTTCATTAATTCTATCTTTTGCTATTTTGCTCAACCTACTTTATTTCTTACTCTATTATCTACCTTTTGTCTGTTTATATGTCTATCTGTCTGTCTATCATCTATCATTGATATGTATATATATATATATCATTATGCATCATCTTTCTAATCATATATAAACTCTCTGTCTCTCTTATCTTACTTGTCTATAGCCCAGGTTAGCCTTGATCTTGTAATATTTTTGGCTCAGCCTCTGGAGTACTGAGACTATAGCTACACACCTTAGGTGTTTCTTAAGAACAAATACTTTCTTTAAGATAATGGCACTATAATTCTCAAAATAAAGAAATTGAGCTTTGGTATACATTGACAATTTCATAGTCCATATTCCAATAATGATTCATTTCTCAATGTCTTTCATAGCAAATTTTCTCCCACAAAGAATCCAGTTCAATCATAGGTTTTCAATAAACATTGATATTTTTGACCAGTTACTTTGTAGATTGTTCAACAAACTTGTCTGATATTCCCTATGTGGAGACTCATTTTGAGCATGAGTGTGACAGATGGTTATGTAACCTTCTTAGTGCTGCATTTCATGGAAAATGTTGCTAGACTCTTGCAATCAGGATTTTTTTCTTTCTTTTCCCTTTCTTTCTTTCTTTCTTTCTTTCTTTCTTTCTTTCTTTCTTTCTTTCTTTCTTTCTTTCTTTCTTTCTTTCTCTCTCTCTCTCTCTCTCTCTCTCTCTCTCTCTCTTTCTTTCTTTCTTTCTTTCTTTCTTTCTTTCTTTCTTTCTTTCTTTCTTTCTGTTTTAGGTCAGATCTCACTCAAATTCATACTGACTTAGAATTTACTATGTAGTTTCAGGGTGGCCTTGAACTCAAGGAAATTTTCCTACCTCTACCTCCTGATTCTGGGATAAAAGGCATGCATCACCATGCCTGGTAATTTTTTTTTTTTTTAATTTGAGAGAGAGAGATATGGGCATGATAGAACCTCTTGCCACTGCAAATGAATTACAGATGTATGTACCACTTTTTGCATCTGGCTGTGTATGCATAAAGAATTGAACCCAGAGCATAAGGCTTTGCAAGCAATGCTCTTAAGTACTGAGCCATCTCTCCAGTCTTGCAATCAGAATTATTTTGAGTCCTTTTCTGTGTTTGTCCATTGAACGGTAAATGAACAACGCTTATAGTCACTCACACTGTGTATATTAAATTATCTTCCATGGAATTTCAATTTCTTCTGAATTTCTAGTTCACATGAATATATTTTGATATCATATTGCAACATTTTCTTCCATATACCATGCCTATCCTACAACATCCTTAAATGTTTCCAGCCTTATTCCCTCCCAAGTTTCACAGCATGTTTTTGATGACTCCTATTAATTCTCTTCAGTTGATTACCACTGTTTCATTCTATTCTTCCACAAATATTCTCTGAGTAATCCCTGAACCATCTTTTTAAGCACAGATTGCTTTCCTCTGGAACCCCAAGCCTATATTTACGTTACTTTGGGAAATTTCAGCTCTGACATGTTACAACTATCTCAATATCATTGTTTCCTCTTATCTCCAAACCTTATTTGCTTAGGATAATCCCCATACCAGTTAATGGCATCCAACCACTTGATAACAACTATGGGCTCACATTTCTTCACCTGTTCAACAGTCCATGCACTTCTACCCCCACTAACAGCTCCCAGTTGAGCTCCACCTCAGTAATTGCCTTATGTTGACGAAGTAAGCACTTGTCTTCAAATTTAAGCCCATAATTTGGAAACAGTTTATAATTGCTGACTGAACCCTGGGGAGTCTCTTTGCTTCCATTTAGAGAATTTAACTGAGAATACTCCTGGTTGTTGACTTCTACTGCAACTGTAAATGAAAATTTACATTTACCATTTGTGAAGCAACTAAAAGAGGAATAAAATTACTATGATTTCTATTTTCAATATTCATTGGTACTCACCAATGTAATAATAGACATCATGAAATGCTTGAAAATTAGCCACTCAATTGGAGGATTTATATCAGTTGATGGTTTACCACTACTTTCAATGGAGATAAGGCATTTTTTTTTAATTGAGGCAAGCTATGGAAAGTTTATTCCAACTCTTGTGATTATATACAGTTACTTTTTCACCTTTATGTCCAGAACAAGTATTATAGAATTTCCTATATTTGTAAAACTTGTAGTTGGTATTAATGCATTAAAAGTAGCAAATATATTTCAAATATTTTATTTTTTAAATTTTCATTTATTTCTTTATTTGAGAGAGAGAGAGACAGGGAGAGGGAAGGAGAGAGAATGGTCATGCCAGGTCCTCTAGCCACTGAAAATGAACTCATGTGCCACAAAGTGCATGTGGCTGGCATGGGAATCTAACCTGGGTCCTTAGGCTTTGTAGGAAAGCACTTTAACTGCTAAACCATCTCTTCAAATATAAGTCAGGATTTACACATTGCATAAATCATAAGGCTAAAATTCAAAGTCATGTAATATTTCCCATTCATTGTAACAAAAATCACCTTCCTAAAAATATATGAAGGAATGAAAAATAAGAATTTTCAGTAAGGACTGAACTTTCTATTAGAAAAGCTTTTTTGTATTTTTGAATAGTAAAAAGCTAAGCTTTTACCTTAAACAAAGTGTCACATGTTGCCAATGTTTAGAATCATATTTGCTTTACTTTTCCTTTGTCCAAGAAATATAACATTTGTGGTTTCCTTATTTTTGAGGATGGATAGAATTGTGTTGAATTTTCTTCAATAACATGCACCTTATTTTATTTGTAAAAACCTGAATTTCTGATTTCTATTAAATACATACTTACTAAAGTTTTTTCCCCTTAAAATGAAATAGAGCTGTGCTACTCTCATAAAGTTTGGAAAATTTTTAAAAAGAGTTTCTACACTCACTATTAAAGATATTATCAATGTCAAGTTTTCAAGCACAGAAAAATCTCTGAGCACCACAGATATAAAAATAATCAAACATCCTGAAACATCTGCTAATCTCCAGTGAATACTCTGCAATCAATCTAGGCTATCATAAAATAAGAGCAGAGGTCTTTCCTGAGAAATAATAGCACCCAGTAACTCATTAAGTAACGTAGCCAGTCAATGACAGTCACTGAAGGGAGCATGACAGGGCATTAGGGGGATATAACCCTTTTCCTCATTAAGTACTAACAAGCCAGTTTGCATACTTTTCTGATATCATTATGTTCTCTACATTTCCTCTCTGCCCATTAACTCTAATCCTAATAATCACATATCTGCTTACAGCAGCCTGTCTTTTTAATTTACCTACTGTATTGCTTTTGAGTGTATTTCCCTCATAGTTACAGATTTTCTTCCTTTGGCAAAACTATCCAGCTAAAATAGTCTTACCTTTTCCTTATTAAAGTGCTTGAATTTCTTAAACAGCTCAATGATAAAATGCATAGTTGAAAACATTAAGATATGCTTGGAATAAAATGTGTAATTTTAAGTATAAAAAAATGAGCTTTTTTGGGAATTGGCACAGTAATGAGATGAGTTAATGTTAGGATGATCCCGCTGTCCTAGTTAGACAGGAATGCCCCCATGACTTGACAGAGAACATTGTGTTTACAGCATGAAATATAATGATGTCAGTGCCATTTTAAGACTCTCTTTCAGTAAAACAGGCTATAAACATTTTCTTGAAGAGTTAATTGACACAGTTGAGATAAGAATGCATATCATTTACTTGATGCTATTTAGAACATTTTCCTTAAATTTATGATATTTGAAGTCATATTTAATAGAAATGTTATTTTTACTTAAATATGTGACAAAACACATTGTGTGTGTGTGTGTGTGTGTGTGTGTGTGTGTGAGCCCATGTCCTCTTCTTGCTTACCCTGGTCCTCTGCCAGATCTCAGCTTCTCTCCATTTGAGAATTTGTGTTAGGTGTATAATCAGGAATATTATTGCTTGTGCTCAGAGGACCTTAATATATACAAAGCCAAAGCTTCCTATGAGAACTCTTCAGAATCACAGATAGCTGTTCAGCTGGCTTGATGACAGAGGTCAACCTTTACTTCTGAATCCAAAAAGTCCTCCATAGACTCATATGTTCAGATTCTTGGTCCCCAAATTGTGGTCCTGTTTGGGAAGGTTGTGAAACGTTCCTAGGAGGTAGAGCCATACTGAAGGAAGTGAGTCACCATGGGTGGGGTAGACTTGAGGTTTAATAGCCTGTCTCAGCTTCCTATTTCTGTTTCCTGACTATGGATGCAATGGACCAGCTGGCTCTCTTCTTCTGACACTGCCACCATGCCTTCTGTACCACGATAGAATGTCTCCTCGAAACTGTTTCCTTAAGTACTTCTTGTAAGGTAGTTGTATTGGATCTGCAACCATCTGGCTGGAGGTGGTGTCACTGGATGGATCTTAGGGTCCAGTCCTAAGGTTTGGTGGTAGGTTTAAAATTCCAATTTTAGCATATGCAAAGTGCCTAGTTACACCTTTTGTTCCTGAAATGTGCTGTGTGGCTTTTGGCTTGGGGCTTCTCTCTGTGTGTTTGGTCCTGTGAAATCAGGCTAGCTTCTTCTGCCATTATGGAACTTCCCCAGGATTCAATATCCATTTCTCCATAACTGTGCCTGGTTTGGAAGTTCATCTCAAAGAAGCTAAAGCTGTCTGCTACAGTGACCTTGTGTTCTTATATCACCTTGTGTATCTGGCTTACATGGGATCTGGAGAATTGAACATGGGTCATTAGGCTTTGTAGGCAAGTTCCTTAACCACTAAGCCATCTCTCAAGCCTCATTTACTTTTTTACTTATTAGACTGTGATGTTAGGGTGGGGGCTTCTGTTCTGATGTCCGTATACTAGGACAGGACTAGGAACTTAAAAAATACTTCTCTGTGAATTGTTAATTCATAATTAATTTTTGGTCTAGTGATAAAATATTATTTTTATTTTATTTTATTAGAGATAGAGAGAAAGAGAGAGAGGGAAAGAGAGGGGGGAGAGAGAATTGGTGTACTAGGGCCCCTGCCACTGCAATTGAACTCAAGACGCTTGCACCACCTAGTGGGTATATGTGACCTTGTGTCTGCCTCACTTTTGTGCATCTGACTAACATGGGATCTGGAGAATAGAACATGTCATTAGGCTTCACAGGCAAGCACCTTAAGCAACTAGCCATCTCTCCAGCCCAATTACTCTTGTTTAAACCTTCAGTCGCCATGCCAACTGCTGTCTTTAATCATATGAACAGTTATTACATTAGGCTGTACTTACTTTTTTTATATTTTATTTTTATTTATTTATTTGAGAGAGGGAAAGAGGGGGAGAGAGAGAGAGAGAGAGAGAGAGAGAGAGAGAGAGAGAGAGAACAGGCACACTAGGGCTTCCAGTCACTGCAAACGAACTCCATATACATGCACCATCTTGTGCATCTGGCTTACATGGGTATTGGGGAATCAAACCAGGATCCTTTGGCTTTGCAGGCAAGTGCCTCAACTGCTAAGCCATCTCTCCAATCCCTGTACTTACTTTTAAATGCTCTTTCTGACTCTGATCAATGAGGTGAAAGTAATTTCCATTTGATGTGTGGCTCCCTTATCTTAAACAAATGACAGCTGCCTGAGTGATAATTTGTTGAATGTAAACTATGTAGTTGCTCCTCGCTTCGACAGTATGCTTTGTCTTAATGCAATCATATGTAAATACAGGACTGTAATTACTTTATGTTATGCTTCTCTGCATTTGTGGTATTGAGTATATACAGATATTCCAACAAATTACTGCATTATGATTGTATCTCTATTCAGTGGCAGGAAACATCATTAAGTGACTCAGGGCCATATTAGACACAGTTTTCTAGAGGAACAGAAACAGAAATAATAGAACACACACACACACACACACGAGGGAATTTACTGGATTTGCTCAGAACTGTGGTTCAGCAGTGGCTGTCTATAGCCTGTAGAGGCTGAGAACCAGTAGAAGCTCAGTCCAGCAGGCTGGATGCTGAAGGACTGGGATATTCCAGCAGAGTCCCTTGTCTTTAGTTCGTGCTGGAACCAGAAGCAATGAGTCAAATGTCAGGGAAGACCCGTAGGCCCAGCAACAGAGATAGATGCAAGAAGGGAAGGCAGGCAAGCAGCACTGATTCCTCAGACATTTTACTATCTGGATTACTGCCAGAAAGGGCCACCCACTGGGTAGTGGGGTAAGGATCTTTTTTGCTTACATAATCATTTCTGAAAATGCTCTCATAGACCCATCAAGATGCTCAGAGACCTCTTCTAATTGATTCCAGTTCCAATCAAGTTGAAAATCAAGATTAACCTTTCCAGGGCTTAGGAGGATTCTTTTACAAATAAAAAGATATCCTCTAAACATCGTAGCTAGTGTATGCCCTTTATTAAGCCATTTAAGATCAAAGAAACTTTGATTGTTAAATGTCTGATAAAGCATAGGTATTCAGTTCAATAATGATTCTGTGTGTAATGAAGACACTTAATTACCTTACTATGAAAATCATCTCACACTCTTAAAAAATTAATGGTATTTTAAAGAAGTGAAGTTTGATGCATATTAATTCATGAAAATTTTATTAACATTCATTAATGTATCATTTTCTGTGAGATCTTTAATGTGAATGATATGTATGCTGTAGGATTAAATATGATGTGTAAGACCCACAGGTCTTACACAAAAATAATTGACTACTGCTCCCACAATGCATAAACTAAAATCCCATGGGGAATACTTGCAACCCTACTGAGGAGTGTTCTCAAAGGAATGGGAGCAGGGATGAGAGTAAAGAGGGTACCAACACATGATGCATCCATACAAAACATCTTGTTAATAATAATAATAATAATAAACATTAAAAGCCATATTAAAAGTTGTCTAGAGATTTAGTAGGTTAGGAGGCATTTTCTACCATATGCTTCCTTTTATAGCCAAATGAAGTATTTTTCAAGTACAAAGCATATCTCAAGTGGACCACTACAGCTTCACGTGTGCAAGACTCCTATGACCCTCTCCATCTGGCTCACCTCTGACTGTATGCTCATGTCAGCAGCCTCACTCATCTGACCACAAATACAAACCCATTAGTAATGTTAGTGACAACAGGTCCAGGATTAATAGGAAACAATACTTTAAATGCTTTATTTAAATATCCCTGATACTTATGCCATAGGTCATCAGCAATGAATTTTATAGAACAATGACATGGTATATCCTTCATTCTCTAGGATATAAGCATGCTAATATTTTGTATGAAGTCTTTTGAGAAACTAATTAAAAAATTTTTGTCTTCCAAGCATATGTTTGTTATTCCTACATTTTAGTGCCTACAAGGTGTTTTTTTCTGGAAAGTTTTAGCTGTTTTATATAAGCAATAGGCACAAGTTAAAGAGAAAGTGGAAGAAGGACGTTTTCCTGTCCCTTGTCATTTAATACTAATGATCTGGGGCTGGTGAGATAGTGGTTGAGGTGCTTGCCTGCAGAGCCAAAGAACCTAGGTTTGATTCTCTAGGACCCACATAAGCCAGATGCACAAGGTGGCACATCAGTCTGGAGTTTGTTTGCAGTGGCTGGAGGCCCTGGTGTGCTCATATTCTTTTTCTCTCTCTTTCTCTCTCTCTCTCTCAAATAAATAAGTAAAAATAAAATATTTTTAAAAACGAATTATCTGCTATTTCTTGGACATGGATTGAATGTATCAACCACAATGTTATATGTTGGAATTTAAACCCTATTATGAGGATTAAGAAGGTGGGAGGGTGGGAGGGAAGACAAGGGTGGGAGCATACAAATTGGGACCCAAAAGGAAATGATGCTATAAAACCCTTTACTCTGAACAACAGGCTAAAACACTGATCCTTCAGCAGGCCCGCAGAAGGAACACCTGAACCACAGGAAACTGCTTCTCTCTCTCTTCTCTCTCTCCCCCCTCCTCTCTATACTCACTTTTTCTTTTATATTATCTATCTTTTTCTTCTCTCACCTTCCTAGGTGCTGACTTATAACTCCCAGTACCAGCACGGGGTTAACTTTCACAATGAGTTGTTGATCCAAGACACCTACAAGGTTTCCCAAAAAAGACAGATTTCTGTCAGAGTTTTTGATGACCCACCAAAGGTTAATGGTAAGACCCTACTGTTGAAGACAGCATATGCGTATAAGACCAAACATGGAGAGACCTGGTCAGAATCTGGAGGAGGGTCAGTCCCCAGACAGTTAGCTTGCCAGAGGGTGCTACAAGAGCAACTGGGGGAAAATGGTCGACATCTATCCAAACAACTTGCAGGCTAAGCTACCCAGCAGGAAACAACCTGACGTAATGCTCAAACAAGTGCAGTAGTGGCACACAGCCATGGTGGGTAACCAACTGCTCTTGATTTGGCTAATAGATCCACTCAGTGGAATGGAACTCATTTCTGGAACTGGGAAATAAGTCAAAACCAGGTACAAAAAATAAGCTCAGTCTCCAAGATCAAGATACTACCAAATGTGGGCTAGAAGAGGGCCTATACATATAAAATTCCCTCCAAAATATCTATGGCCATCCCATCTATCTAGTACTAACTTCTCTCTCCATTGGAGAATTTGCTTATCTTTTTTAGATGGACAACAAACCTTAAAGGAGGACCAACCAATCACACGTCACCAGGGCCCCAGCTGAAACCATAGAGTAATGCGGGAAAGGGCAAGAGTACAGCATGCTTGATGATCACAACACCAGAAAAAGACTGAAGGAGATAAACACAGAGAACATCTAACTCCTACTAAGCCAGATATCCAGAGACACAGAGGCTCCCAAAACCTCATCACTGAAGTAGAACTAAAATGACCCCAATGTGGCCCAGGGAAATTCACAGAAGAGTTGGAGGAAAGAATGTTAGAGCCACAGGTTGGGGCATTATGCACAGAGACTTGGCTTCTCCCCTCTAATTCTTGACTACCCCCATAATGCATGACCCACATTCCCCATTGATGAGGGTCCCTTTGGAAGAGGGAAGACAGGGAGGAGGATAATGGAGTCACTATTATGAATGTAAAATTAGAATAATATAAATAAAAAATAAATTATAAAAAAAGAAGGTGGAAATTTAATCAAAATTTGGGGCTCAGAGGCAGTACCTAGGAAAGGAGATTAGGATTAGATAAAGTCATCAGCATGAAGTCTCTGTGAGTGAATCCTAGTATAGGATTTTAGGAGAGAGAGAGAGAGGGAGAGAAAGAGAGAGATAATGACCAAAGGAGATAAACCCATGCACTCCCTGTCTCTGTGCAAGGTGGTACTTTGCACTTTGGGGACACTGCAGATGCAGCCTCTTGCTCTTGGACATCCAGTACTGTGAGATAAATGATGCTCCTTCTTTATAATGTTATCCTATATGCTAGTTACTTTCATATCTCTGTGACCAAAATCCCTGACAGAAACAATTTAAGGGAGGAAAGATTAACTATGTCTTATAGTTCCAGAGAGTTCTAGTCCATCATGGCAAAGGTGCACTTCAGAAGGGCTCAAAAAAGGCAGCAGGAGCACAGGCTGTTGACACACCATAGACCAGGGAGCATAGAGAGTGGCTAGGACAAGGGACCAGGTAGAACTTTCAATGGCCCTGCGCTAGTGGCCTTCATCCATCATCTAGGCCTCATCTTCAATGATTTCAATACCAACCACTAGCTGGGGAACAAACATTTACAATGTAAGTGTGTGGGGGACATTTCAGCTTGCTTTAGGTTCTTCATTACAGTAACATAAAGCAGACAAAAATGCCTGACCCAAGCTTTAAATAATTACCAGATCTTGTAAACAACTCCCCATACTAAAATGTAAACACAAAGGAAAAGTCTTCCTCTTGCGTTTGGCGGCTCTTCAGCTTTCGGCAAGCTAACTCTTGAGAATTAAACCTGCATTGAAAAATTCAGTTTGCCTTCATATCCTATTTATCAGCTCAGTGTATCTCTGCCTCCATTAGTCATAAATTTGTTTTCTTACATAGATGTATGTTAGATAATTTGATAACATTTTTTCATCCCTACTGCACAATTATTATATAAAATTGCATATAGGTGCTTTGTGTCTTAATTAGAGTTTTGATTTATTTCTGTAGCCGAGCTTGGAGTAATGTTTCCTATTGCAAGAGGATATCTAATCTTTTGATATTTCCATGTTCATAGGAACATTTAATTTTATGTTTATATATTCATGAATTCTGATTTATAGGTAATAAAAATATGTTATGCTGGAATAGCTATTCTTAACTATGTTACAACTTTCATGTTGACAAGTAGATATTGCAGATGTGTTATTTATTTGATTTATATTAAGTCATATGTGTGGATCTGTCATTTTAATAATTTTAAAAATACCTTTTATTTTTTTAAAGTATACTTTTTCTGTCATTTTAATTAATTAATTAATTAATTTATTTAAGAGAGAGAGAAAGAGGGGCCTCTAGCCACTGCAAACGAACTCCATATGCATGCATCTCCTTGTACATCTGGCTTACATGGGTCCTGGAGAATCGAACAGGGATCCTTTGCTTTTTCAGGCAAACACCTAAATTGCTAAGCCATCTCTCCAGCCCACAAACACCTTTAATAAAGTCCTTCTGAAGGCAAGACATACAGCTTTTTACCATTGCTTCCCTTCATAGTGTTTAGTACCAGACTAGTCTGTAGATACACCTTGTTGAATTAATGATCTCTGACTCATAACCTTTAATTTGAAAGTATAAGTAAAACTGACTGCAGAAAGAACTGGCTACTTAAGATTTTGGTGACATGAGAAAGTTTTTATTTTTGGACTGTAATTTGCAAAAGGTATGGCATAGAAATAGTAACTTTAATAGTGAGATATTTTACAGAATATCGCTTTAACCA
The DNA here is from genome assembly GCA_036365145.1 of Orientallactaga sibirica. Taxonomy (NCBI): domain Eukaryota; kingdom Metazoa; phylum Chordata; class Mammalia; order Rodentia; family Dipodidae; genus Orientallactaga; species Orientallactaga sibirica. Next base: position 18,804,002 of record JAEOAD010000030.1, on the reverse strand, counting down.
GTATAATACTCTTTATATGTCTAGCACAGTTAATCATACTATAATATGTTATCTTATCCTTATTTTACAGAAGAGAAAAGTGAAACTCAGAGAGTTCAAGATTCTTGGATAAGAACACACCTAATGTGAGTAAATCTGAAATCCAAACATGAAACAGTAGGCTCAGCAATCCTTGTACTTAGAAGTCTCTATTCTTGGGCTGGAGAGATAGCTTAGTGGTTAAGGTTAAGCTATTTGCCTGTGAATCCTAAGGACCCAGGTTTAATTCCCCAGTATCCACATAAGCCAGATGGATAAGGCATGTGTCTGGAGTTTATTTGTAGTGGATGGAGGCCCTGCTATGCCAATTCTCTCTCTCTCTTTCTCTGTCTCATAAATAGATAAATAAATAAAGTATATAAAAAAGAATTTATGCTTCCTCTGTAAAGCTACCTTCTTTAAAATGCGAATGTCAGGAGCTAGATGTTAAAATCTGTGTTGGATCTTTTGCCTAACATGTGGCAATACCCAGGCCCACTGAAAAAAAGTAAAGAACATAAAGATTTTGTATGTGAATATTGTACCTTTGAGCTCACAAAAGGATATTAAATTTAATTAGACATTTAAATTATTAACAAAATTTTAATGGACTGCATTTAGGACCTTACTGATTCATTTACTTGTGTGTGTATTTGAATTCATATGCATGTGGGCACATATTTATATGTGAGCATGCTTGCAAAGAGACACATGTGTTTGATGGTCAGAGTCCCACACAGAACCTCTATTACATATTCTTATTTGACTTTACAACACTTAAACATGGAGAACGCTTTTTTAGCTTTCTTGTTATGTTAAAAAGAGGCTTCAAGGAACTACAGTTTGCCAACCTGGACAAAAGAACATAAATATAGGAATTCAGGCAAAAATATTGAATCTACACAAGCAATTAAAACTCAGGCCACTGAATAAAATATGACATATCCCTTCGTATCTTTTGGGGAAATTCTATGCTTATTTTGTGATTAAAAGCATGGGTGAAATTTTTCACAAGATCGAAATCCAAGCAAAGCTTTTGTTGTTGTTGACATTAGATGAACTTATTCTAAAACTTACATGGAAAGGATGAGATTACAGAGTATCTGAATTTATTTCTGAAAAGCAATATTTTTCTTGAAACAAATGAGAAAACAAGACCTATTGAGACCTGCGATACAATTGTGGGATTCAAGACAGTGGGCCAGGCATACAGATGGATCACAATATATCAACCCACACAATATACTTAATGGACTAAGTGTTCTTACAAGGGGTGCAAAAGCAATTCTGTGGAGGAGGGAGAGCCTTTGGTAACAAATACTGCTAGAGCAATTGGACATTCAAAGCAGAAAAGCCCTCAACCTGACACCATATATGAATATTAAGTAAGGTCATAGATTTAAATAGAAAGCATAAAGCTATAAAACATTCAGGAAAACATGCAAAATACTGTGAATGTGCTCAGGCACATTCTTGGCCTTGGCATCAAAACATGATTCTTTTGCAAAAGAAATTTATAAATCAGACTTTATCCAAATGAAAAACCATTTGCAAATCATAACTCTGACAAAGGATGATAATATAGACTGTATAAAAATTCTCAAAATTCAATAGTGAAAGAAAAAACCAAATAGATATTGGACAGAAAAAAAAAAAAACACATTTCATTGAAGAGAACATATAGATGACCAACAATGAAGATATATCCAACACAATTCTACACCAAAGAAAAGCATGTTGAGATAATAATCGTGACCTATTCTCATCATTTAAACACCTATCAGCATACCTACAAGATTTTAAAGTGATAACTACACATGCTGATAGGGATGCAGAGTGCCTGGGTTATGTATACATCAATTGTGGAACTGTAAAGTGACAACCCACTTGACAAAGACTGGAAGCTTCTCATAAAAAGAAACTTGCAAATATCAGGAAGCCTCTCTAATACATGTTTGGCTGTACTCCACATAAACAAAACTGGGCTCATGTCAAGCATTCTACACAAAAGTGTATAGCAGCTTTACATGTGATACTTGCAAAGGCAAAACACCCCATAGGCCCATCACAGAGTGTACTGTTAAGCTTTGGTATATCCATACCAAGTAGCAAAAAAGAAATACTCTGAGCAAAAGAATAGCACTATTAATATGTGCAGCAACTTGGGTGGATCTCAAGAAAATTATGTTGAAAGAAACAAAGTTAATTCCTTAGCATAACACATGGTTACACTTACATGAAGTCTGGCAACTGGAACACTGTAGAAATGGATTGGTGGTAGCCAAGCTTTATGAGGAGAGAATGAAACTGTGAAAAGAGCAGCATCTGGAGTCCCTGTGGCAATAGAATATTCTTCATCTTGACTCTATCATTGTCAGTATGTCCATTGTAATGCTCTACTATGATGTTGCAAGATATTTTCCACTGCAGCAGCTGGGTAAATGGTATATATAATTTGTCTCTATTCTTTTTACAGGTGCATAAATATCTATGATAATCTCCAAAGAAAAGCTTAATTTATATAAGTAAGACGAAGTTACAAAAAAAAAAAAAAACAATGATATAGCCAATCATGTTAATTTTAGAGATATTTGCACTCAGTTTGAGACCTACCTTATTTATAGGTCTAGCTTTTATAGGTGAAGAGTCTACTAGGAAGGGTACACATAATGGCAAACATAATTATTGAATGGAATTGGCAAAAACTGTTCATGCAAGTGGTTGCTACATTTTCTTTACTATTTCCAATATTGAATATAGTTTTATTGTCAATCAAATATTTTACAGCTTAACAAATTGGCCTATGTACCACTGATAGCATGAGTGTGTGAAAGAAGGAGGCAGTGTGATTTTAAAGTAAATTAAATTAAAAGTGTGATTTAGATAAAGTGTGCTGCATATTACTGTGAATAAATTTGGGATTTAGGCAATCCATTAATTAATATACATTAACAATAGCCCCAAGGAACTCCATCAATAGTTTACTCATTTGCAAAAGCAGTGGGCCAAGGATTTCTTTATAGCATTTTCCCTTACTAAAATTCCACTGTTAGAAGAAAGTTAGAATAAGATTTCAATCTATCTTCTCTGTGGATCATAATTATTTTGAATTAAACATATGGAAATTCTCTACGAAGAACCTAGAGCTTTGGTCCTATGAAGGAATATCTAATTTTGTCAGATTATATGTGATAAATTACTTGTCAAATTCCTATGATTGGATGAGGTTGATAGTCAGTGGGATCTGGGTTTAGTTTACAGGACCACAAGGACCTAAGCCTGTGATCATGGAAAAAGAATCATAGCTTCATAGCAGTCTTGGAGTCTTCAGGAAGGCTTTTTTTTTTCCAGGATGTATGTATATATATATATATATATATATATATATATATATATATATATATATATATATATATATTCCTCGTGCCCACTTTTATTAGTGGACTGGCTATAGTACATGATTTGCTGATTGTTAAGCCAGAAAGTCCAGGCATCTTAGCCTGTGTTCTGCTTTATGTTGTAACTCTTCTCATCTAGTTGGTAGAGTGAAATTGAGTTCAAAGATTCACAGTTAAGCCATAGTGATTCTCAAATATTGATCTGTATAGGGTTTATTCAAATAGCTAGTTAGTTCTAATGCAGGGCCCATAGTGTCCATTTTCTAGCTTAATTTCCTGCGATTCATAAAAATCTACAATAGATGCTTGCCACAGGTCTTAGCTAGCAATCTCTGCCCTCAGCAACATGTGGACCTCCAGATGCTAGTGCCCGTGTCCATTTATCCCACTATGACATTCAAATATCATCACTGTATATTTATGCCACATTGTGAAAACATTTCTTAATATCAATTCTTTGGTTTTATAAAGGGCACAGAATATTAAAATAATTTAAATAAATACTGGATAAATAAAGGCAAAACTTTCTACACCTTATTCATATTTTAGTCATGAGGTTATTATTTTTCCTATACAAGAGGAAAGAGAAATTGTGCATGAATCAAGTATATTTTGTTCGCAAAACTTAGTTTTTACAGCAAGATTTAAAATGAGAACAACAATAACATAGCAAAAAAAAAAAAAAAAGAACCTCTTCATAAATGAACTTCAGGGTTCAGATGGGTATTGAAAAGAGGGTGGTGCAAAAGGTGGGAGGTACACAGTGAGAATTTCAAGGCATCAGCCTGAGTCCAGAATTTCTATATAAATTTATCTCCCTCTAGACTGTGAGTCAGTAATTCACATGAAGGTTTACCTATGATGTTAGTATTTGTTGAGGTATATAATTGACAATATTTTTGAACTGAATTTCTGAAGTATAAAATATGGCACATCCATGCTAGGTTATATGGTGTTTCCTGGTTATGTTCAAGTGTAAAACTGTCTCCTGATGGATTAAAAATGATCATGAAAGCACTCAGGAGGCAGAGGTAGGAAGATCGCCGAGAGTTAGAGGCTACCCTGGGACTACATAGTTAATTCCAGGTCAGCCTGGACCAGGGTGAGACCCTACCTTAAAATTAAAAAAAAAAAAAAAAAAAGATCATGAGCACAGGAAAGTTTTCTCTTACAAGTGTGCAGTCCACACAGATGCTTTCCTGGCCACAGATGATCAATCTGGAGAGAATTAACTGAAAAAATTGGTAAGCACCACATTACTCACTATGAACTTGTGCATTAGAAGGAAGATGAAATTAGCCTGGATGACAGAGGTGGTATTGTGCTTTCAGTCCAAAATGTTCTCAGAAGTTCCTGTTTTCAATGTTTGGTTTTTTTCCCAGCTGGTGATGCTACTGTGAGGGTTTGGGGAATCTTGACAAAGTGGAGTCAGGCTGTGGAAGTAGGCCACTGGGAAAAGAGTCCTTGCCAGCAGGTTATTCCTGCCTACTTTCTGTCTTGCTCTCTGGTTCAACATGATGGTATCTCTGAGGAGGCTTCTCTATCCTCCACAGTGCTGCTCCTAGGGATGGACAGCTATGGAAGCCTCTTGGTAGTTCCATGAATTGTCTAAGCTTGTCACTTCTTGGGATATGAGGGTTTTTGTATTTGGCAAAAGGGTTTCTATTAAATATAGTTTCTATGAAAAACTATGGTAATTCATTGTCTCCAAACATAACATCCCTCATTTATTATGTATGAGCTTATAAACATTATATATTAACATTGGAAGCGATTTTCCTACATTCTATCCACTTACAGTAAGATATTATTTTTAGTCATGAAGTATATTCATTGCCTTCATGATGGATATCACGGATTAATATGCAAAACCCACCGGCTCTATTGAAGAAGTTACTTCCTTCCCACAGGGTGTATTCAGAACAAAGTAAGTTAGGAACAACAAAATGGAATTCTTTTTTTATAAATATTTGCCTCTAGTCTTCTTGGAATAGTTTCCACTTGTATCTTTTACAGAGCCATTTTCTATGATAGAATTTGTTATAGTGTCAAGTATCTCTGTATGCTGTACACACCCATGCTATTGTTACTCCCTCTGAAGGTAATCTATCTTTCAAGTTAAACCATGAACTTTTTTTCTGATAATAGTCATTTTTAAAGAAAATCCCTTCTCCATCTTTCAAGCTGAGTTCAAGCAACAACTTGGAACTTGCATGTGATCACTCATCAGATTGTCTTCACTGAAATTACAGACACCAGAGCAAGTATTCCAAAAGTAATGCTTAGACTAGTAGACTCTTTTACAACAGCAACACGTTTTCCTCCAAATTTCAGGATTAGGTAGGAGGTGAAAAGATGTTTTTGGTATAGAAGTTGCAAAGATTTTAGAGTCATACTATCAGATCTACAGGTCTAAACGAAAAAAAATTAGCAATAAATCAAAAACATCAGGAACACCTTTAGTTAAGACTCTAGTTTTGCTATTACTTAAAAAGTTCAATTTTTTCTGAGATCTAATCTATAAACACAATTTTAAATGCCCCAAGCTATCAACTCTTCTGGAGCTCAGGGATCCCTATATTATTTCATATTTTGTGAATTATTTCTATGATGAAGTGAATATATATATTACAGTGGAAGGTACATTAAAAATTCAAAGGAATAAGTAAAACAATTTCACTTTACATAAGATATTAGCATTAATACTTTAATGTTTGACTATTAAATTTCTGCCTGTGAATATTTTTCACACTTTCGAAATTACTGTGTATGCAAAAAATTATTGTGATATTTGCAATAAATAGTGTAATGTCAGCAGATTTTCTGGTATAAAGTTTTATACATATTCTATTGGATGTACAATTTTTTTTAATTTTATTTCAGAGACAGAGAAAGAGAAAGGACAGATAGAGAATTGGCATGCCAGGGGCCTCAGCCACTGTAATCAAACGCTAGACACTTGTGCCACTTAGTGGTTGTGTGTGACCTTGTTCTTGTCTCACTTTTGTGCATCTGGCTTATGTGGGATGTGGAGTCAAACATGGGTCCTTAGGCTTCACAGGCAAGCACCTTAACCACTAAGCCATCTCTTCAGTCCCGGCTGTACAATTTTCTACATTATGAATAAACCTGAACTAATGCTACTATTTATCTACTGTATTGTTATCTATGTTATTTTCAAAAGTGTAAATAACTGTAAAATACACTTTTGTTTTCTTTCTTTTAAGGTATATCTTTTATACGGATGTTTGGAATTGTAACTGTTTCTATGATTATGTGAAGTTTATAGTTTATGACCACACTGACAGATAGTTTTCATTATTTCTCAAAAAACCAAAAGAGAGGTTAGTTAATATCAAGTTAATTGGAAACAATGTTCTTAAGTAGTGTGACATAACTAACCAGGGTAAGTGGATAAAAATGATGGGAAGCTCTGGTTCCATAATGCTACTTTTGAGTAACCAAGGACTCTGTGCTTCCACATCATTCAATCTCATTCAATTTCTGAAATTCCAGGAAAGACATACAAAATTAAATATTAAAATGATGATTAAGCACCAATATAAACTCCACATAAATATTAATATGGCATTCATTAGTATAGCATTTCAAAAAAACTATTTTTATGCCTATTCCAGCTATCTGTTCCAGTCAAGAAAATCAACTTGAAAAACTCACACAATAGCTTCAGAAAGACTTGTTCAACAAGAGACAATAGAAGAGAAGACTGTGTATAATTTGTCCTTCAATTAGAGCAAAATTTGAGCATATAGTGTGAGGTAAGACTAGAAAGAGATTATTTATTACCTAATTGAATTAATGCTCATAGTAATATTGAAACTACAGAGTCTTTCTATTCAACATGCACTCATCATATCCTCCCTTGCAATTAACCTATGCACTGATGTCATATGTTATCTGATGATAACCAAAGGTTTAACAAAAATTCACTAGGGTGCCTTGATCTATGCAAGTTCTGTGAACGAGTATGGTAGATCATGGCTTGAAGAACCAAAGGGACACACTTGATTACTAACATTTAAAAGTAGTCTTATTTTTCCTTTTCTACTCATGATGTGTTCAATTTAGAACCACGATTTGATTAGATATGTCAGTTTAACTCATGCCTATTAGTATATACCACCTACAGAAGACTGATTAGCTTGCATATCATGCCCTTAATATTTATAACTTATGCTATTGCATGGAAACACTTTCACAGTTATCTGATTTTCCAATGTCTCAATTTTCTTATTTTCATTGTATATCTAGGTACAGAGATTCTCATGGAGGTGTTATTCTTTGCTCAAGGTTGTTCACTTAGAATAAGGATATCTGACTGAGCAAACTCATGTCTTACTGATTTCAGTTCTTTTCATATAGTAACTTAGCAACAGTCTCTTACCACTCTGCTACTGGCTACGTAAAAATTTTAACAAGTTAACATTTGAGAAATATTGAATGCAGAAGAATAAAGGTGTGAACAAAAGTAAGTGAGTAAAATGGATGTCTATGGGAGAGGGAACCATGACAACTTGCTGTGAGGACTTTTCCTACATCATATGGGATTTATTTCAGTGTGATGATGATGTCCTTCGAGTTTAATTGCTTATTATCTGTTAATTTTATCATAAAATCTTGAGTTTTTGAATAGGTAAAAAGATCTGCCCACGGTAGTTAGTTCTGGCTGGATGAAAAAATCTAAATGTCAATGGAAGCAGAATAATAAAATACCTATTAATTTTTTTCTCCACTCATACTCAAAGTTCAAAGTGGCAATGTGGGACAAAATGTCTGTCATCACAATATTTCCAGGAAAATTGAATTATATCCCTTGGTTCTGCAGTTTTAATTTCTACTCAGTAGGATGTATAGATATGCATTAATCAGGAATCCAGTTATTTTCTTGGATGCTGTTGTATTGATACCTTTTTGAGGCTAATTGTCTTTGTCCATAATCCTCTCATCAAATTTAGAGCTCATTGAGACAGATTGAACTCGTCTCCCTGGACAGAGTACAACTTCCCAGTACTAATCAATACCTGTGGGCTCAGGAGACGCCATTGTCTCCAGGATTGTTCTTCTGTGAACTTTCATGAAAACTAAACTCTATTCAATTTAAACAAAGTATTAAGAGAAGAGGACAGAAGTCTGAAAAGGTCAAACAACTTGTCAGTTTACACAGAAAAACAGAACATATGCTCAATTTCTATACAATCAAAGAAGTTCAGAGAAAATCCAGAAGGCAAAGAAGGCATACTGATTACCCCGGCTATGGATTTGGATGCAACTGTTAGTTTTGCAAACAAAAATGTCACATGTTAACTTTATTGGTGCCAATGTTATTTTGAATTATTTCACATTTAAAATATTTTTGTTTATTATTTATTTATTTGAGAGAGACAGACAGAGAAAGAAAGAGGCAGGTAGATAGAGAAGAGAATGGGCATGTAAGGGCCTCCAGCCACTGCAAATAAACTCCAGATGCATGTGCCACCTTGTGCATCTGGCTTATGTGGATCCTGAAGAATCTAGCCTTGAATCATGGTCCTTAGGCTTCACAGGCAAGCGCTTAACTGCTAAGCCAATTCTCCAGGCCCCAAGCCTTTCACATTTTGATAACATTGCTAACACTCTGGGAGCTGAAAATCATTTTATTTCAAAAGAATAACTCAATGATGTTAATTACTCAAGAATAAGAGGTTGATGCCTCTAATGAGCTGATAATCTTGCCATTAAGATGCAGTAATATTATTCACTGGCTCTATGTAATTGTTCCCATTTGCCTAATAATATGGTATCCCATGCTATAAAACTTCCCTAACACCACAGTGCATTAACAGATCTTTATAAAGGACACTTTAGGAGATTTCTTGATTTTGTTTTGTACCAATCTCCTGTTGATTATTTAAAAGTTCCTGATAGGATTGATCTTTGGACTAATTTAAAATTTTCATTATGTTTGACTGGCTTCCTACTCCTATCATGCTGTCAACTAGTACAATAATTATTTCAATGTTCATCAAACACTAACTATGAAAGTGAGATACATACAAGGAGGGGAAACAGTTACTTAAATTGAAATAGTTTACTAAATGACTGGAAATGTTACTGCTATAAAGGATCATCTATAGGCAAAGCTATATATAATAAAGAATATTGTATTTTTCTTCACAAAGTCCTGTTAATAATGTCTTATGATGTAAGAATAATCTTTTATTTCCCTTGTATGATGGGTATGGTGGTACAGACAAAATCCCATAATTTTAGAGGCCAAACCAGTAGGATAGTAAGTTCAAGGCCAGCCTGGACTACATTGTGAAACTCTGTCTTCAAAAAAATAAATAAATAGAAAGAAAGAAAGAAAGAAAGAAAGAAAGAAAGAAAGAAAAAGAAAGAAAGAAAGAAAAAAAGAAAAGTAAATAAAAAGTATTCCTGTCACATCTCCTCTCTTTTCTAAATAGCATTTAAGAATTTTGTTTTAGACTTCCAGGTAAGGTGGTGGCATAGGAGCCAAGCCAAGCCAAGCCACCCTAGGGAGGGATTTAAGCAAAACCACAGCAAAATACACTCTTCTGAAAAGTGAAGGAATGTAGGTTATTCTTAGACACAGCAGAGAAGCAGTAGAGACCAAGATCCAACAGAAAGGAGGAAAATGGCCAGATCCCACTGAGGTGACTGCGCCCCACCAATCTGCATGATTCACATACCTGCCAAGCAATGCCCACCAGGCGTTGCAAAGACCTACCAAGGGGATTTTCCAACCTCATCAGCCTCCGTACAAAGTCAAGAAACCTGAAGGAAAGACAGCTGAGATCAACTAAGGAGTTACTGAAAGGGTTACAGGTAGGACTGTGTGAGCAACTCCAGTTTCCTGCACTCTCCTTTCCCCCAACCATCAGAACCTCCAGCCTCTGGCATTCACACCCAGTGGCAGCACACCCAGCACAACTGATCAGAACTCCAGCTTACAGCACAGCAGCTCAGCATGGAGGACTAAAGGTGGGCATTCAGTATTGGTGGGATTGGAAGCCACCCCAAAAGATAACAAGGCCAACTGACAAAAACAAAAACAAAACAAAACAAAACAAATCAAAACAAAACATAAAAACAGGTTCCATGTCAGGGTGGGTTATGGGTTACATATTTTTAGTTGGCTTTACCATTTTCAAATAAGCTATATCTAGGGGTTGAATATTGTTGCCTTTGAGGCTTTCAGATTTATAGGCCCTTGTCTTTTGCTTCTGTCATTATTGTGAGCAGGGTCTGATCCAGATCCTGACTGACCTGGACCCAATTCAGAACAGATTCTCTACCTCCTTGCTGACAGGATTAAGGGTGTAGAGTAACACACACCCTTAGGGATTTGGGCCTTATAAGATTATCTGTTTGTTTTAATCCCCACACTTGTATACTCTGTGCTGGTTTTTATTGCATGAGTATGTTGCTCAGTTGAAGTTTAGAATTTGTCAGTAAATTGTTCCACCCAGTCCACTATAATGCTTGCTTAGCAAGCAAACTCAACACCTAGGATTACTTTTGCAGTTGTATTGGGGTTAGGAAAGTATGAATGGGAACTACCACTGCTTCTCAAACTTTTACATAAAACATAAAAAGGAGGAATTCTACTGAACTCCTTCTATGAAGCCAACATCACCCTGATACCAAAACCAGACAGAGACAGAACTAGAGAAAATTATAGACCAATCTTCCTTGTGAACATAGATGCAAAAATTTGGAACAAAATATTGGCAAACAGAATACGAGAATATATCAGAAAGATTATTTATCCTTATCAAGTAGGCTTTATCCAAGAAATATAGGGATGGTTCAACATACACAAATCAATAAATATAATACATCATATAAATGGTCTGAAGGACAAAAACCACATAATCATCTCAATAGATGCAGAAAAGGCATTCAACAAAATCCAACATCCCTTCATGGTAAAAGTATTACAGAAACTGGGAATAGAAGGAATATATCTCAGCAAAATAAAAGGTATTTGTGACAAATCTACAGCCTACATAATACTAAAAAGGGAAAAACTTGAACCTTTTCTACTAAATTCAGGAACAAGACAAGGGTGTCCACTATATATTTAATATAGTGCTGGAAGTCTTAGCTATAACAATAAGCCAAGAGACACTCATAAAAAGGATAGAAATTAGAAAAGATGAGATATAATTATCATTCTTTGCAGATGATATGATTCTATAGATAAAGGATCCTAAATATTCTATGAGAAAATTGGTAAAGCTGATACATACTTTTAGCAACATAGCAGGGTACAATATAAATACAAAGAAATCAGCAGCTTTCCTATATACTTATAATAAATATGAGGAGTATGAAATCAAGGAATATCTCCCATTCACAATTGCCTAAAAAAAAAGTACCCTGGAATTAACTAACCAAGGAAGTAAAGAATCTCTCCAATGAGAACTTTAAAACACTCAAACAAGAAATTGAAAAAGAAACAAGAAAATGGAAATACGTCCCATGTTCTTGTATTGGAAGATTTAATATTGTCAAAATGTCAATCTTACCAAAAGCAATCTACACATTTAATGCAATCCCCATTAAAATTCCTATGGAATTCTTCACAGAAATAGATAAAGCAATCCTAAAATTCATTTGGAAAAACAAAAAAACATTGAATAGCCAAAACAATTTTGAGCAACAAAAATCATGCTGGTGTTATCATCATACCCAATTTTAAGCTATATTACAAAGACATAGTAACATAGTAACAAAAACAGCAGGGTACTGGCATAAAGACAGACATGTGCATTAATGGAACAGAAGAGAGGACCCAGATGTTAATCCAGGATGCTGCAGCCATCTGATTTTTGACAAAAGTGCCAAAAATATGCACTGGACACAGCAAAGGTCACTGTGAATAGAGCAAAGAGGCAACCTACAGAATGGGAGAAAATCTTTTCCAGCTATCCATTTGAGAGAAGATTAATATCCAGAATATACAAAGAACTCATAAAACAGAACAATAAGAAATCAAACAACCCAATTAAGAAAATGGGCTATGGAACTAAACAGAGAGTTCTCATCAGAAGTAATACAGATGGCATATAAACACCTAAAACAGTGTTCTGCATCCTTAGCTATGAAGGAAATGCAAATTAATACTACTTTGAGATTCCATCTCACTCCTGTCAGAATGGCTACCATCAAGAAAACAAATGACAATAAAAGTTGGCTCTAAAACATTACAGGCTATGGCCAAATCCCTTCATTTCCTTTGAGAAGCAGATGGTAAGACCCTGAAGACTTCACTTGCCTCAGCATCAAAGTCACTGAGAAGTCAAGCTGGTGCTGAGCAGAAAACCTCCCTGTAGACCAGTCAACTGAAGAGACAGATGTCATCAGTGGTGAAAATAGTGGACACTGGAAGCCCCAAGTTTGGCCAAACAGGCCAAATGACCAAATGAGTGCAGTAGTGGCATGTCTGCTCTTGGTGAATCCAATTGCTCTCTAATTGGAGTGAATGCCGGCTCTATGGGAGGGAATACATGCCTGGTGCTGAAAACCTAATCAAAAGCCTATGACAGGGGAGGTCATGGGCCTTAGGGGTATATAGCCTGCTCTTGTCTGGCTAAATGTATTTATTATTCTCACCAAACAGCCCTGAAAGCACTACACTTAATGTTCATATTCATATATTAATGCTACTCTCACTTCTGGTTAGAAAAGCTCCTCTTTTCAGATGGTGATGACCACTGGGATGACCCAAAAGGCAACATAGTGCTGAGAAGAAGGGATGGAGGAATGTCCAGCACTGAAACATCTTTATCACGCCCTCCAAGGCTCAGGTTCCGTTGCAGAAGAGATGGTGGAAAGAATGTAAGAGCCAAAGGAAAGGTACCACTCCTTACAATGTAACTGTTTAGATAGAAATTGGCTTCGATATCCATGACCTCTGAGTGCCTAGCAACACCTTCACAAGACCCTCATAATAGGAGAAAAACATGATGACATCAAATTAAAAGAGAGCCTAAGGCAGAGAGGCAGGGGATATGATGGAGTGTGGAGTTGTGAAGGGGAAAGGGGGAGAAGGGAGGGAAATATCATGGTTTTGTCTGGAAGTATAGAAGTTGTCAATAAAAAATTAAAATTAAAAACAAAATAAAGAACAATAACAACAACAAAAAGAATTTTGTTTTAAGCAGCTGAGATAAGCTTTATCAGGAAAACCTGGGAAATGCTGTGGCCATGCAGGGCAGAAGCAACTTCCCTTATGGACTAGGGGTGGTGGTTCTTTGGTTGCAGGGCATTCCACCTTGCCTCGGGCTTGTGCCTGCTGAGGGATACAATAATTAGACAATTGATTTGTGCCATTTCAGGGAATTGACTATTGAGATGGGTAGTACAGGACATTTCTGGGAAACAGGCTTATCAAATGGCAATCAGAGTTCAAAAAATGGAGACATTCTGGTTCTCACAAAATGCTGTTCTGGTATTCTGTTCATTATCTTTCATTGCTCACTTGGTGAAGAACATCTTAGTTGTTTTCAATAGCTTACTTTAAATTTTCTGTGTACAGATTTAAATAAATACAACTGAAGTGAAAAAGTTGTTTTAATATCACTTTGTGTTTTCAAATGTACCTCACTTAGAATTCCTGGAAGATGAAAGATGCATGTTCCCATTTGAGAAAAAAGTTCAGACTTCTGTATTCTTTTTTTTTTTTTTTTTTTCAAGGTAGGGTCTCACTCTGGTCCAGGCTGACCTGGAATTAGCTATGTAGTCTCAGGGTGGCCTCGAACTCATGGCAATCCTCCTACCTCTGCTTCCTGAGTGCTGGGATTAAAGGTGTGCGCCACCACGCCCAGCTTAGACTTCTGTATTCTTAACCAAATATTTGATTATAACATATCCTTAGATAGATTAACTTTTACTAAGAATTCAAAGCTGTTTTCCATTTCAAAATCTTAATAGTAAATCAATGTGGCTATGGCTCTTCCTTTTTTTCCCCTCGTATTTCTGGACACTGGGATATCCAAGGTGAAAGGGCAGAGAGAAGAAGAGAAAGAGTCAGAAGATCTACAGTTAAAAGAAAAGAAGCTAAACTTGTCCTTTTTCTTTTTTCCTTTTGTTCCTCCTCTCTCTGTCCCTCTCTTTGTCTGTATGTGTATGTGCATCTGTGTGTGTTGTATGCACATGCATATGCAGATGTCACATACCCCACATACCCTGAATGCTCTTATGAGGAAGCTAGGGAAGGACATCGGGTGTCCTCTTTCACTGCTTTCTGTCTTACATTTTGAGACAGAGTCTCTCACTGAACCTGGAGCTTGCTGTTTGTGAGTTAGACTGGCTGACCAAGGATCCCAGCAACCTCTTGCCATCATGCTCCCTCAGTGCTGGGGTTATAGCCATGTGAGCATGACCAGGTTTTTGTGGATGTTTGGCATCAAACTCAGTTCTTCATGCCTGCACAGCAAGCAGTAATTACTCAGAGTCCTCTCCCCAGCTGAACTTGTCTTTTCCTAACGAACCCACTCAAATGAGAGAGGATGCATGCTCTTAATAGTGAAATTAAACCAATCATTTCTACAGAGACCTCATCTCCTACCAACTCTTCAATTTCCCATTTCTTAATGATGTTTATTGGTAATTGAGTTTCAACATGAGTTTAGGAAAGGAAAAACAATTCCAATCATAGCAAGGCCCACATTCTTCATGCTGCTTTCTCCACCCTTCCCAAGCAGGTCTAGATGTTTCCTGACTCATAACTATCCAACAACAGTTGCAACAGTGCAAGACCTAAGGTCTACCTGGCTGCTGTCATACTGGTATCCCTTCCTTACCTGAAATCACTTGCTCTGAAAATCACTGGGGGTTTTACCTAACTTGACACTGGGTTTTACTGGTATGTCAAATTTAAGCAGAGAAAAGCTAAGAAAAATCTCTAGAAATTTCTAGCTTGGTTCCCACCTGAGAGTGGAGGCACTCAAAATTTAATATTTTAATGCAACTTGCCTATAATAATAGAGTCAAAACAAGATTTAGAGCTCAAGACCTTGTTCTAAGCTAGAAAACACTACATTTTTGGAAAACTTCAACAGTGAAGTCAAGCAGAATTCCATTAAAATAATATCAAATTTGAGAGACATCAGTTACCACTGAAATTGTATATAATGAAGGAAAATACCACATGATGCATGAGTAAAAAATTTTAAAAATCTTTGAAGGAATTACAGAAACTTCTCTAAGCATACAAAGTACTGGGTAGATAATCTAATTTTCACTATATTCCAAGTGTGGATGGTCTGTTGAGTGTCTACTGGTATGAAGTGTTCACCTGAATTTGGGAGTGATTAGGATATTAAAAAACTAAAATGATTTCTAACTGACTTTGGAAAAATTAAAAGATTCTTTGATTCTAGTTTTTTTTATATTTTCCTCAATGAAATGGTCTATTTTATGAAAAAACATTGTATTAAATTTTCTTGAGTGGATCTAGATATAATCTCAATACTTGGGAGACTGAGACAGGAAGATCATAAGTTGAAGGCCAATATGAGCAGTATAAGGGTGATTCTCTTTCAAAACAAAACAAAGCCAATCAACCAACCAAATGATGATGAATGGAGCTTCATGAAAGCACTCATAGGTCATGAGGCCAGATCTGACTGTTTACACTAAAGCCATCTTCATGGGAGTTCTAGAGATTAATGGTATTTATTGAGTGCTTGTGAACAAATTATGCCAGCTATACAGTATATTATGAAACACAGTTGGTGGGTAACTCCAAGGATGATGATAATTATTTAGCCTTAGAGAGAAAATTGCCTTCCATATTAAGAAAGTGACATAGCCAAAATGTTTTGCTTATTCACAAAAATGAAATATTTCTGGAAAAATACATTCTGAATTGGATTTTTATGACTATCCCAGAAGATACACCTTATTTGTATTGATTCTGAAGAACTAATCTTAGCTTCTGAGCATTTTTAAGTGTGATTTTGAGTTAAGATCTAGGCTCCATATTCATGACATAGCCTATCTGGCTATAAAATATTTCAAAAATATATTTCTTCTGTGGAAATTAAGCATTATCTAATCCATTTATTAATCAGGTGAGTAAAATACTTAGTACTATTATGATTACTCTTTTTCATGGTAGAAAACAAAGTTGAAAAGGCAATGTTTGTGGTAAATAATTAAAATAACATGAATATTAAATTACAAGATACTGAGTATTTTCTAAGATATTTCATTTACTTTTGAAACCATCTGGGTACCTATAAGCCTATAAATAATTTTCATTGGAGAGCTACAAGTATGTCCTCTTCTAGAAAACATTCAAAACTTTTTTCTAATTGAAGAAATTAGGAATTAGATAAAAAATAGTAAACATCATTAGTTTAGTATGCACATGTATTGTCATTTAGTGCTACAACTTTGTCAATATACATATCACCCTTACTTTATAGATGAGTACTATGGATTTTGTTATAAAAGCTAATCAATGACATATGTAAAGAAGACATTCTTAAAATTCTGAGTAAAGGTTTTAGAAACATGAACCAGTCTTCTAGACAGTTGAGTCTTTTGAAATATTAGGAAGTACTCAGAATATAATTAATCTCACAGAATGCAGATGCCTGCTGTTATTTTTCCTTATGAAACATCAAGTATTTTAATTGATTTCATTACCAATAAATTATTTGCTTTAAAAACACTAAAACTGGCTGGGCGTGGTGGCGCATGCCTTTAATCCCAGCACTCGGGAGGCAGAGGTAGGAGGATCACTGTAAGTTCGAGGCCAGCCTGAGATTACAGAGTGAATTCCAGGTCAGCCTGGGCTAGAGTGAGACCCTACCTCAGAGAAAAAACAAAAAACAAAACAAAACAAACAAACAAAAAACACTAAAACTGCATGACATGGTTACTACTTAGGGATAGTCATTGCTGAGTAAAGATGCACACATACTGAGACCATTTCTACATGAGACTAGACATTGCTACAATTATTTTCTAATGAAAAAGGAATATATTCAATTTAAGTTGTTCCTAACATTTCCACATCACTGTCATGAAATATTATTCTGCTATATTATATTTAAGTACTACATGGTCTATATTGTATAATCATGCCATGAACTATTTAACAATTTATTGATACACATATGGCACCTGATACTTATATGCTATCTCTTGGTGTGGGTATCATTTTTAGGAAATATTGGTACTATCTATGTGTAGTATTGTAACCACAGCCTTTGCAGAAAGGGACACAGGAAGAAAGTCCTATATGAAAGCTGACATCACAGTTGTGATTTATGTAATAACCCAGTGTGCAAGTTTTATTAAGAACTTTCTAGCAAGAATTTTCTTAATAGAGAATTTGGATTGCAGACTGGCCACATTATATGCTTATTTTATAGAAACTGATATTCTCAACACTTTTGGAGCCTCAGGCAAGCAGTAGTAACAAATCATGAGCTGGATCTTTGCCCAGTTCCCTTTTTTCCATGCTCTGTGTGTACACAGACTCTGTAAGTTCCAAACTCCCCTCAACTCCCATAGTATACAAGCTGGTAGACATCTCCATACTAGTGTCATAGTGTATCCTGGGCACACAGAGAGAGAGAGACAGAAACAGAGAGAAAGAGAGAGAGAAAGAGGAAAGAGAAACTTATGGAATTTTTGGTAAAATATATTTAGTTTACTTCTATTTAGTTCCTGGTCTATAAGGATATTTCTATGCTAGAATGTCCCTGAGACCCATGGACTTTATTTCATGAGGATTCACATGGCACCTTTGAAATGTAGAGACTGAAGAAGGATACCTTCTTGCCTGGCTCTTGCTATAAAGAATACATTTGAATATATTAAAAGAGATCTGAAGAATAGTAATATGAGGCAGCTTCTGCTACAAACTGACTTTTCAAGATATGTCTATTTGAGAATATAAAATGTTACTAAAAGTTTAATGTTAAAGAGGGAGATAGCCATTGTTTATCTCAATCTCAAGAACAGTAGCCTAGGCAGAAGATAGCAAAAACTACGAAGACCCTGAGGAAGGAACATGCACAACCAATAAACAGAAAGAAACCAATGGACAATGACAGTCAGTGAGGAAAAAGATAAATTGAGGGGTTCAGTTTTATGATGATTGTTTTTGAGATGTTTGACTGAAAATGGTTGTGGGATATTAGCATTAGACACAGGAACCTAGAGTATGGTATAGAGATCTAGACTAGAGAAATACCTTTGTATATCAAGAGCTTTTAGACATTGCTCAAGTGAGATCAAAACTGAACATTGACCTTCAGATTTAGTAAAACATGAATCTCTGTGTACTTATCAGACAGTTTCATTGAGGTCCACAAAGAAAGAGCCTGGTTGGAGTGCACTACAGAAAGGAAGGGTGAGATTGGATATTTTAATTAGAGTAATTATTTTAAACTCTCAAACAATTTAAAAATTCATTGACACCCTTCATTACAAAAAAAAAAAAAAAAATCCCAGCACTCAGGACGCAGAGGTCAGAGGATTCCCATGAGGTTGAGGCCATCCTGAGGCTACACAGTGAATTCTAGGCCATCTTGGGCTAGAGCAAGACACTACCTCAAAGACAAAGAAAAAGAAAAGAAAAGAAAAGAAAAGAAAAGAAAAGAAAAAAATACACACTGCATGACCTCTCTCATATGTGGTTCCTCATCTGAATGTCAGTGAATTGTAAGCCATAATAAATATAAACACTATGGAAATGGTACTAGACTGAAGATAGGTGAAAGGAAAAATAAAGAGGAAAGGGAGGAAGGAATGCACAACAAGTGGATGGTCAGCAAAAAGAAAGAAAAGTATGGAAAGGTGAGAGGAAGAGGGTGGAGGACCATAGACAAAACTAATAGCAACATGCATAAATGAGATTCCATAGAAATATTCTTCCTGGATATCATTCTACAAATCATTACTCTCAATAAGGGAGAGGAAGGACCCAAACAGAAGAGCTCCATAACAGGTGGAGAAAGCATAATGCTAAAATCATGGGCTCTGGCTGGTAATTCTCAGAGCCAGATTTGGGTTCCCCACCACAGTGAGCTGTTGGTCATGGAGACACAAGTTCCCCAAAGTAATACAAGCCATTGGCAAAATACTTGGTTACATGCAATAGCTAAAATGTAAGTCCTTATTGCCAAAGACACCACAGCCTGTAGCCACAGGGCATCAAGAGAACATGCTGGAACTGAAAGGGAATCCATTTCCCTCCCAGCTAGTCTCCGTAGTGCTGGAAAGTGCTATGAGAGCAGCTGGACAATAACTATCACCAATAGATTGAATAAGCAGATCCTGCCAGTTAGAAAATGAACCAGCCAAGCAAGAAGTATACACTTATGCAATAGTGGCACACAGTTGATGTAGGTAACCACCTGCTCAAGGATTGGACATGAGACCCACTCAGTGGGCATGAACTCTTATCTGGCTTTGGGAAGCAATATAAATTCCCTAACACAGGAAACCAGTAGGCTACAGAGAGAACCTCTACCGCTCTCTAACTAAGAAGAGTGGATATACACATCAATATATCTTTCTAATTACTAGGCCTCTCCACTTTTATCCAAACTGTCCTCACTTTTGGTTGGAGAAATCTGTTCTATCTTACAGATGGAGGAGAATACAGGTGAGAAAAAGAATACATCAGTATACCAAGAAGGGAGAGAGTCAACTGTCTACCACGAGATGAGTCACCTCCACCTCATCTGCCCAGTCCCACAAGTCATTACAGAGGAAGTGGTGACATTAATGCTGCCCTCGTGGTTAGTCTGAAAACAGTCCCAGCAAAATGGCCACAGACATCGTAGTCACTCAAACCTCATAAAAATAGAGATCCAGAGTCTACAGACAAAGCAACATGAATCAGATCCCTACCTTACCTGCCAAGCTCAGGGATCATTATGGAAGAGAGGGCAGAAAGATTTAAGCATCTCAGGGTGGTGGGAATAGCCTAAAGCACCATGTTTCCCCCATCCCTGCAGAGACTGACTGAGGCCTCTTGGTCTCCACAATGAATAATACTAACCTCCCCAAAGACCCTAAGCAGAATTGGAGCAGGGGAAAGGAGATCTAAGAGTACAACCATTTTATAAATAAGCAATAAGTAATTTAAAGAAATAAGGCAGTACAATTTTGTGTATTTCCCTCATATGTGTCAATTAATGAAATTTTTACCATAAACATTTCTTTGTATTATTATTTTTAAGTAAGATTATAATTAGTCTTGTAGAAGTAGCCCAGGCCATTAATATACTAGGGTGCATTTCATTAATACTCTAGTAAGAAAAGTCTCTATTTCTCATAAACAACCTGAGATACAGCTGATCATACATAGAATCTGGAAGGCATTGTTTGCTAGATTTCAATAGCATAAATTTAGATGCACGTTTAAAAGGTAAAGATGTGAGAGTATCACTATGATTTGCAGCATGTTAGTTTGCTTTGTAAAAGGCAGACCCAATTTCCATTTTGGTTTTTTATTCCTTATTTGACAAGTGAATGGCTTACACTAAAAGGACTCTATTTTAATATCAGGAACCTTTTATTTCATTTCACATTAATTATTGATGTTATTGACACCTGGCATATTTTAATATGACTTCATTAAGTTTCTTAGCTTCTTGTTTTTCTTCTTGATAGTTTGTCAATATAGATTTCCACATTACTGGGGAAGACTTTTATTTTTCTTTCCCCTTTTATTCATCCCCTCCTACACCCCTCACTGCATCATTTATTTTTTTTTTCAATTAGTACCTAATCTACTTTAATGTCTATATTTTGCCCTCTCCATCATTCATGACAAAATGTTGATGGGCTCAATATTATGCAGTTCTTATAATAACTTTTGCAATATGTCATAAATACAACAACCACCCCATGCCCAGAAGACAGCCTCACAAAGCATTACTTCCCATCCTTTGGTTCCCATATTTTCTCTGGCCCCTCTTCTACAATGTCCCCTGAGCTATAAAATCTTTGCATCATATTTTATCTTTGTTCTTTAGCTTAAATATATATCTATATCTATCTATCTATATATTTCATGATCTGATTTACCATTATTATTGACTTCATTTTTATGCTGATCTCTAGCTGAAAATTTTGCTTATCATAGTGTAGTTTATCTTTGCTTATCATAATGGTGCTGTTTAAAAGTACTATTATAGTTCATGTATAGTATCAAAACTTGCAACAGTATCCTAATTCCCTCCCTCCTTCCAGAGCCATTGTTGAAAAAATTTTGCTTACATTATTAATATTTTCACTTCATATATTATTGTCTTATATGATTAAAAGTAAATATGGAGGTCTAGAGAGATGGCTTAGTATTAAGACACTTGCCTGCAAAGCCTGAGGACCTACGTTTGATTCCCCAGGAATCAAGTAAGCCAGATGCACAAGGTGGCACATGTGTCTGGAGTTTGTTTGCAGTGGCTGGAGGCCTTGATATACCCATTCACTCTATCTGTCTCCCTCGCTCTCTGTCTCTTCAATAAGTAAATAAATATTAACAACTAAAATTAAAGATATACACATATTTAACATTTAATTTACAAATTAGCATGTTTCCTTTCTTGTGATGATTACATTCATATCAACAATAGTCTCTTCTGGAAAAAAAAAAAAAAGGGTTCACATAGGATATTTTATTTGTGGAAGTTGGAATCAAGCTGAGGTTCTTGTACTTCTAACACTGAGCTAGTTCCGTAGGATATCTTTGTTTCTGTAAAATCTTTGAGCTTTTGTTTATTGTTATTGCTGTATACAACGTTTAAACATTTTTTCCAGTATTTCCAATATTTTAAAGAGAGTATGTGTGTGCCAGGATTTCTTGCCACTGCCAATGAACTCCAGATACATGTGCCACTTAGTGCATCTGGCTTTATGTAGGTACTGAGGGATCAAACTCGGATTCTTCAACTTTGCAGGCAAGTGCCTTAACCACTGAGCAATCTCTCCAGGTCTTATCTACTATTTTATATATGTATAGAATATATTCTGACCATAATCCCCTTTTATTATCTCTTCTTGTGCCCCACTTTCTATCATCCTTTCACTGAAGCCCTTTTTCTTTCCGACTAGTCTCTCTTATATTTTGATGTCCTTTTTTGCCCTCCTCCACTATCCATAATGAAATGTTGATGGGCCAAATGTTGTGAGGGTAAAGATAGTTCCTGTCCAGAAGATATCATTTTAAAGAGATCCTCTTCATCCTGTGGCTCTTACATACTTTCTGCAACCTCTTCCTTAGATTGGGTAACATAGATGTCTACTTTAGCATGGAACACTCAACAAACACTTCTTGTCAGCACTTTGACAACTTTTTAGATCTTTCCAATAGTCACTGCCAACTGCAAAAACAAGTCTCTGTTGCCAATGTGAGAATAGCACTCACCTATGGGCATAAACATAAAGATTTAGAGAGTAATTTGATGAGTAAAACATACCAATTTAGCTGAAGAACAATAGCTTCCCAACTAGGACCTATGGCCATTCCAGAACTAGGTTTCTGACAAGATTTTCCTGTACCAAATATTAATTATCACCCATAGATCAGGCTTCAAATCCAAACCAAGGGCAGTTTTTTATGCCACTGCTGAGTAAGACTGTTGATAACTGTTGATGACTCTCCCACCAACGCTAAGACAACTAGGCAACAGGGGCGCTCCCAAGAGCTAGAGATTTTTCAGTGTTCCTCTACTTTCTTCCTTTAATAATCAATCTCAGCCCTGTGTCTGTATTTGTTCTTTAGTGGAAATTTTTTTCTCTCTCTCCACCAGATATAGTATATATCTGCCTGCTAAACACTGGCATAAGATTTTTGAGTCCAAGGTAGTTTTTTGCTTTTAATTTCTTGGGAAATTTCTCTCTACCTTCACTGAGTGAGTTATGATTGATTCAGATTTATGTTATTAACTTATTTTTGAAGACTAAATACTTTTATCTTGAATTTCTTAAATACTACAATGTAGTTATTTCCCCACATACAAGGA
This sequence comes from Orientallactaga sibirica, assembly GCA_036365145.1. Classification (NCBI taxonomy): domain Eukaryota; kingdom Metazoa; phylum Chordata; class Mammalia; order Rodentia; family Dipodidae; genus Orientallactaga; species Orientallactaga sibirica. Next base: position 18,780,562 of record JAEOAD010000030.1, on the reverse strand, counting down.
CCAGGACTTTGAATCCTGGACCAATATATCAGTTTTCTTCTTATTGATATGACAAAACACCCAACTAAAAGCAGATGATAGGAGGAACATTATTATTTTGGCTAAAATCTTAAGAGGAAGGCTTGCCATGGCAGGAAAATCATGGCACATGGAGAGGCTGTACATCACATCTTGTCACATCAGTTGGGAGGTAGTAGTAAGAGTGATGGATTTAGTCAGCACTCAGTAGGGCTGGACTAATAAACCTCAAGGTCTTCCCTCAGTAATGCACCTGCTCCAGCAAGGCTCATCTTCTAAAAGGCTCCATTATCTGTGGATTATGATGCTAAGTTTCAAGTACATGAATCTATGGGAGACATTTCACATTCAAACCACTAAAGCCCACATAAGTGGAAGAATGATCTGAGACTCACTGTTTATTGTACACAGATTTCCACTGGGTTTCTCCAGCAATCCTCAGCTAATATTATCTTCCAGAGCATGGAATCTGGAGTTAAAGATAGCTATAAAGGACAGACTAGTAGATATTTACAAAATTAATTTTCTTAATGTACAGAATGTAAGAATGGTGTAATTTCACATATTGAATACCATAGGGCCCCCTTCTTATTCCTGTGATTTTTATTAATAAGCTATTTTGGGGTTACTAGGATTTATTTGTAGTTTAATGTTATTAATTCTGCAGCAAATGAACCATGTGACTTCTTTCTTGATTACTCTTTGAAAGAAACTCTAATTGGTTGATGAAAATAGATAGCACTCTCTATTTAGTCATACATGCATTAGCCTTATATTCACCATAAGATTTATATATTCTGAATAAGCCTCTAAATATTTTCCAGTTATGAGTGCCATAGCAAAGCAGGACCCTTGCTTCAGATAATATGTGTCTTTTTTTCCCCTGAGGAATGTAAGAGTCATGGTTTGCCTTAAATAGTCTATTCTGCAATGGAAGAGGTCACACCAAGTTCTATAGTCATAGAACTAAAGAGAGTCCTAAATCAATGCACTTACCAATACATTGGTTGTAGATATCAGAAGATGGGTTATAGCCAAATGAGGAAATCTCTTTTGTGGGTTGGAGATACTACCTGATGACATTCTTTACCTTATGTTTGGTGGAAGCTTGCAGTTGTTAATGTATTCCAAAAGTTTTTCCTAACCCTTTTTTTTCCTTGGCAATGGCCTGTAACTCCCAGTACCAGGATGTAGTTAATATCTACAATGAGCTGTTGATAAGAGACCAACAAGGTTTCCCAAAAGAAGACAGGCTTCTGTCAGAAGACTTGATTATCCACCAAAAGTTAATGGTAAGACCCTACTGCTGAAGACACTATATGATGTCACTACGGAATGTGGAGAGACCTGGCTGTAATAAAGAAGACAGTAAGTCACCAGACAGCTTGTCTAGTGCCAGAAGGTGCTACACGAACTACTGAGGGAAAATGGCCACCATCTGTCCAAGTAACAGGAGGTCTAAGCTACTCAGCAGCAAACAACCTGATGTGATGCTCACCCAAGTGCAATAGTGTCACACAGCCATGGTGGGTAACCAACTGCTCTTGAATTGGCTAACAGATCTGCTCAGTAGAAAAAGACCCATAGCGGGAACTGGGAAACAAGCCAGAATCATATCCAGATAACAAGTTCACTCTCTAATACCAAGCTCCCACAAATCTTGGGCTGAAAGAGGGCCTACACCTATTAAATTCTCTTTAAAAATGGTTATCACATTTAACCAGTGTTGATTTCACTCTCTGTTTGAGAATCTGCTTCTTTTTCAGATGGACACAGAACCTGAGGCGAGAATCAGCCCATCACACCTCACCAGAGCCCCAACTGAAACCATAGAGTAATTGGGGAAATGAGCAAGAAGCGCTGCTTTCTTGTTGAACCTGATATCAGCACAAGAGTTAAGGAGATATACAGAGAGGACACTCAATTCCTACCAAATCAGAGATCCAGAGACACAAAGGGTCCCAAGAGTCCATCACTGAAGTAGACCTACAATGAACACAACTGGGCTCAGGGATATTTGCAGAAGAGGGGGTGGAAAGATTGTTAGAGCCACAAGTTGGGACATTATACACAGAGACATTGCCTACCCCCACAATGCACTACCTACAATCCCCATGGTGATAACTGCCATAACCAACAAGGAGGGCCCCTTCAGAGAGGTGGACAAGGATGAGGGTAAGGATGGTACCAACATGGACTGTTTAAACATTAAGTATATATTTTAAAGAAAATTTTCCTAATAGTCATATAGATGCTAGGTGCTATGTTAGATACATAGGTTAGTGATAAGTGGCTATTAATATGACTAAAGAGGGCTCAAGATAATTTTGGCTCTTGAATAGGTTCACAGAAAATGGAAAAGCCCACCTAGAAACCCAGATTGGGCTCTTTTATAGGAGTTCACTGGGTGGGGGATGAACTGGTTTGTCTAGCCCCAATGCCAAGTGCCTAAGTGCTGCCAGTTTACAGGACAGGACAGAATTTCTTTCTAAGAAAATAAGATATAAGACCAGAGGCTCCTATTCACATCCTCCCCCTCCTGTGAGGTTTCAGGAAGAAAGAGATAAGAAAAAAAAAAAAAAAAAAAAAAACAGATTCTCCCTTCCAGGTTCAAGAACATTCTTTGATTTTACTTTTGGGGGTCCTGATAACTCTAAACTGTCTCAATTCTGATCAGCATTTCTAAAAGTCTGAGAAAACTAGAATGATTTACTTTTGCATCCTTAAGACATCCGGCAGAAAACCTTGGCTGGCTGTAACCAGGGTTAATCTTGCTTGATATTTTCATTTCCCCTGATTAAGAGGAATCTGACTAAAGTTATAACAGTAGTCAATAATCAGCACCTCAGTTCATGATGTTAAAAACTGTCAAAAATGAACTTTCAAATGTAATTACAAATCACCCCTCTTTGGCCCTATTTCATCTGATAATTGAACTGTCATATCCTTGCTTTGCTCATTTTGATAATGGATGCAATTGGTGAACTCAAGAAAAATAGAGACTTGAACTTGTTAGGAAAACAATGTGATATGACATGGATTTGAACATTTTAGAGATGTTGCTTAAAATTCAAATACTGTTTGAGCAGACATTTGTATTTTGAGTCATGGTAACTCATTTAATAAATGCAAATAAATTGCTTCATTATCTATGAGCACATGTGGGGTTAAAAAATACACTTGGGGCTGGAGAAATGGTTTAGTTGTTAAGGCATTTGCCTGGGATGTCTAAGGACATTGGTTCAATTCCCCAGGACCCACATCAGCCAGATACACAAGAGGTCACATACGTTTGGAGTTCGTTTGCAGTGGCTGGAGGGCCTGGCTTCCCCATTCTCTCATTCTCTCTGCCTCTTTCTCTCCCTCAAATAAATAAATAAATAAAATATATTTTTTAAAAAATACACTTGGGGCTGGAGAGATGGCTTAGCAATTAAGGCATTTGCCTGCAAAACCAAAGGACCCAGGTTCTACTCCCCAGGACACATGTAAGCCAGATGCACAAGGGGCGCACACATCTGGAGTTCATTTGCAGTGGCTGGAGGCCCTAGCATGCTCATTCTCTCCCCCCCCCATTTCTGTATCTCTCTCTCTCAAATAAAATATTTTTTAAAAATACACTTGAAGATACATTGAAAACTTTACTCCTCTCCGTCCTCTATTTCTATCCTGATCCCCCTTATCAATCCTCTATTTTTCTCTATCACATATTAAAAACAAACCCTTCACACTGGAGGGATATATATATATAAGCTTTCACTTTCAGTTGTAGAATCCACATATCACTCTTATTAGCTTTTACTTTATGAATTTTCTGACCAATAAAGAATGGGTAAGTATTAGCATGTTTTGTAGGGTTTCTAGGAAGGAGCTAAGTAGTTAATTCAACTGGTTCTGGGCTGTGAGCAAATGGTTAAACCTTGGCAAGTTATGATGACTGAGCTGACCCAGAAGATAAAGGCCACAGGCTGGGAGGACAAACAGGACAATGGAAGGAACAGGAGAGCAGATGGCTCTGAAACTTCCACAGGCTTGACTAAACATGTCATATACTTTTTGTGTACAAGAAAAATGAAATTCTGTTGTTTTAAATTCTTTTCATTTTTTTCTGTCACAGAATTCATCAAACTGAGATACAAATCACATTTTCTTTTATTCCATGGAACACCATTTTGCTCAGTGTTTTCATCCTCAAGTAAACACAAAAGTAAAACAAACTACACAGCATTCAACTGAAGAAAGAATAACAAAACAAGAATCACAGAGGTCATTTACTTTGTCAAACAATTCAATCTAATGTATTACAGCCAGTGAGAGTACTGCAGTGTACAAGAGAAAACAGAAGGCTCTGCCATAGCCATGGAACTTTTAAAAAGACAAAAATAAGAAATAAAATCCTGGCTTGTCTCTAATCAGACCTTCCCAGCATTACTTCCTCATGTGAGGAACCCACCCTTTCTAGTTAGGTATCTTACAGAACTGTGATCATATTCTCATCCAGTTTTGAAACTGCACTAAATTCTGGGAATGATGAAGCTTGGGTCTAAGTTAGGAAAATGAGGTTTGGTTCTTTGCTCTATCACTCTCTGTATGAATCTCTCCTTGTAAATGAAAGGCCTTGAAATAAATTGGTAGGAGAATTTCAACCAATAGTACTGACAGATTATATTTGACAAAATATGGATCTTCAAGCTATTTTTAGACATTAGCCTATGTAAATACTTTTCATTTAAAAAGGAAAGAGCACAGGCCCATATGTTAAGTTGTTTCCTAGAGCCAATGAAGCTCAAATAGATGAGAGGAGAAATAGATTACAGCAATTTTTCTCCTACTTTTCTTTCATGACTTCTTTCACATGTACAATGTATTTTTTCTAGTCATAATGTCTAGAGGTGGCATTCTTGATTTTATGTCATATGTAGCAAGTTAATTATGCAGATAACCCATTTAAGATCATTGTTATCTTTTAAATAATTTCAGTTGTCCACATTCCTCATGTTTGACTTAAATAAGTCTACTAAGGAAATGAAAACAAATTCTCTGTATCTCAAAGGGTGGTTTAAGGTGCTATAGTCTGTGGGGTGCATTCCTAAACAGACATCTGGTCTGATCTGGATCAGCCAAAGAATTCAGACAAATTAAGCAGGAAGAAACTGCACTGGGTTTATCCTTTATCCTTTTGGCAACATTTATTAAGTATCATATTTGGTAGCATTGCTTCTTCATTTTTGTTTTTATAGAGGTAGGATCTTGCTCTAGTGAGGTACCAGGAACTAGTATGTAGTCTCAGGATAGCCTTGAACTCACAGTGATCCTCCTATCTCTACCTCCCAAGAGCTGGGATTAATTGTGTGTACCTATTAATAAGCCCATTAAAATTCATAAAACATTTCTAAATGTTTAGAAATGAAAAAGAGAAAATAACAGACATAAATAATATTGGAAGAATCATCAGGACTTACTTCCCAAATCTCTACTTCACAAAACTGTATCATCTTGAAGGAATGGATGAATTCCTGGACATATACCACCTACCCCAACTAAACTCAGAGCAGATTAATCTAAGCATACCTATCACACCCATCGAGATTGAAAAGGTAATAATAATAATAAAAAAAACCTCCCAAAAAGAAGAGTCCAAGACCAGATGGCTTCTCAGCCAAATTCTATCAAAAATTCATGGAAGAACTGAAACTAATTTTGCTCAAACTGTTCCACATAATTAGAGAACAGGGATAACTCTCCAACTCCTTTTATGAAGCTAGTATCACCCTAATACCAAAACCAGACAGAGATACAACAAGAAAAGAAAACTATAGGCCTATATCCCTGATGAACTTAGATGCAAAGATCTGGAACAAAACTCTCACAAACTGAATTCAACAACACATCAAAAGCTATATCCACCTTGATCAAGTAGTCTTCATCCCAGGAATGCAGAATTGATTCAACATATGGAAATCTGTCAATGTAATACAGAACATATATAAGCTTAATCACAAAAACCACACTATCATTTTAATAGATGCAGAAAAGGCCTTCAACAAAATACAACACCACTTCATGATCAAAATGTTGGAAAGAATAGGAATGGACAGTTTATATATCAACATAATAAAGGCTATATACAAAGCACCTAAAACCCAAATAATACTTAATGGGGAAAGACTCAAAGAATTCCCACTGAGATCAGGAAAAAGACAGGGGTGTCCACTCTCACTTCTGTTCTTCAACATAGTACTAGAAGTACTAGCTCAAGCAGGAGAAAGAAATACAAGGGATAAAAATTGGAAAGGAAGAAGTCAAGTTAGCCTTTTTTGCAGAAGACATGATCCTATACATAAGTGACCTGAGAGCCTCCATCTCAAAACACTTAAAGGTGATTAATTCCTTCAGCAAAGAATCAGGATAAAAGATCAATGCACAAAAATCCAGTAGCCTTTTTATATACAAGTGAAAAAGATGCAGAGAAAGAAATTAGCAACACTGTCCCATTTTCAATAGCAAGAAAAAATTACATTGGAATAACACTAACCAAGGATGTGAAAGGCATATATAATGAAAACATAAGAACACTCACAAAAGAAATTGAGGAGTACTTGAGAAAATGGAAAGACCTCCCATGCTCCTGGATAAGCAGAATTAACATTGTTAAAATGGCAACCTATCAAAAGCCATATACAGATTTAATGCAATACCAATAAAAATACCAGGCTTATTCTTAGCAGCAATAGAAAAAAATTATTTCAAAATTCATATGGAATGCCAGCATGTCTCAGATATACAAGCACATCTTTAGCAAAAGAAACACCTCTGGAGGCATCACCATACCTAATCACTATATTACACTGAATCCTCTATTACAAAGCCATAGTAACAAAAACACCATGGTACTGTCATAAAAACAAGAATATAGACCAATGGAACAGAACTGAGGATCCTGACTTTAGGTCAAATAACTAGATTTACATGATCTTTGACAAAGGCCCTAATAATGTAGACTGGAAAAAAGACAGCATATTCAACAAATAGTGCTGGACAAACTGGATAATCATATGCAGAAAAATGACTCTAGAACCACACATCTCATATACACAAAAATCAAGTCCAAATGGATGAAAGACCTCAATATAAGACCTGAAACTCTTCTACTACTGGAAGAAAAAAAAATAGGAGGAACTCTCCACAATATAGGAGTGGATAAAGACTTCCTGAAAGAAAATATACCAGTAGCTCAGAAAATTAAACAATCACTCAACCATTGGGATCTCATGAAGCTGAAAAGGTTTTTCATAGACAAACATACCATAAGCAGAGGCAATAGATTGCCCATGGAATGGGAGAAAATTTTTGCTGGCTATACAACTGACAGAGGCCTAATGCCTAGAATCTAGAAAGGGCTCAAATACCTAAATAATAAAAAGTCAAACAACCCACTCACAAAGTGGGGCAGAGAACTGAATAGGGAGTTCTCTGAGGAACAAATACAAATGGCAAACACACACTTAAGAAAATGTTCAAAATCCCTAACCATCAGGTAAATGCAAATTAAAACAACTATGAGATCCATCTTACCTCAGTAAGGATAGCAAACATTAAAAAATCAAATGAAAACAAATGTTGCTGAGGATGTGGAGAAATAGGAACCGTCTTCCACTGTTGGTGGGAATGTATGCTGGAACAATGACTAAGGAAAGCAATATGGAGACTCCTAAAAAGGTTGATTATAGAGTTACCAAAAGAACCAGTTACTCCCTTACTGGGCATTTACCCTGAAAATGCCTCAGTTCAGAGATATTTGCTCAACCATATTTAGAGCTACTCTACTCATAATATCTAAGAACTGGAATCAATCCAAGTGCCCATCATTGGCTGAATGGATAACCAAGATGTGGTATTATCTACAGGATGGAATTCTACTCAGCAGTTAGAAAAAATGACACAATGAAATTTGTAGAAAAATGGTTGAACGTGGAACAGATCATACTCAGCGAACTCAAACAATCACAGAAAAGAAATTGTTACATGGTCTCACTCATTTGCAACTCCTAACCTTGATACTAATAGGCATTGGGAGGCCTGGACAACAGGGAGGGTAGGGCTTGAAGGGAGGGTAAGGGTGGTGGGGACACAAAACTGAACCTAAATGGAACCGGTACCATAGAATGCTATATCCGGGAAGACAGAATAAAAGGTTGAACCTTCAACAGGACCTTACGGGGAGCACCTGAATCGAAGGGCCCTGGAGAGGGTGAGATGAAGCCTGACCTTAATTTTCTCCTGTTTCTGTTTCTTTTATCTATTTGCTTTCTTTTTCTTCTTTGTTTTCCATTTGTGCTGGCCTGTAATTCTAGGAGCTACACATTTCCTTATGCTTAGAACCTATTTAAACTGTTCAAAGGCATCATAATTGATATAAGCAAGCCTGACTCATAAAAATATTAGATTGCAGAATTTTAAGGCTTAGAGAAATACAGTAGTAGGATACATACATTTTGGAAAGTTAGATATTATATATATATGTATATAAATATATATACATATATATTTGCACATCAATGTTACATATTTATACATCAATGCTACATTTGTACATGCTACATATATATAAATGATATATATACACAAATTAATATATAATATATAAATGATATATTAATGAATATATAAATATGTATAAGAAGAAGATAAAGAATGACTCAAGTGTCTCTCATTCTCATGATACAAGTTGGAGATTCAAAAAGTTCAATATTATAATTCAATCTGAATGTGAAATCATGAGGAACAGGGGAGCCAATGATATGTACATTCCAGCTTTTTGTTTTCTGGCTTGATCCAGATCCAGAAGTTCTTTCCAGAATTCTATTGTAGGTTGACTCTTGGCATAAAATTTGTGTGAGGTATTGTGGTAGTTTGAATATATGTCCCCCAATATATTCAGTGTTTTACTAGTTATAGTTTGCATTTGCAATCACCTTCCTAGAGGCAATGTCACTGGGGGTTGGTCTTAAGGTGTTAATGGTGAGTTTGAGATTCCATTGTAAAGATATGCAAAGTGTGCCTAGCAGGATTTCCTGTAAGTGTGCTGTGTGACTTTTTGGCTGTAGTTTTGCTCTGTGTGCTGTGGTGGCTGGTTGGTTTCTCTCTCTGCTTGGCCCTGTGGAGAGCAGGCTGCTTCTCCTGACTTTATGGAACTTCCCCTGGATCTGTAAGCTTCAATAAATAATATCCCTTCCTCCATAACTGTGCCTGGTCTGGAAGTTCATCTCAGCGAACCTGAAGCTGTCTGCTACAGGTATTCCCAAAGTAAGCCTCACAGAAGAAGTTGCTTAAGGATAATTTATTCAAGAAGTAACTCTGGAGATATAGGCTTGAGAGAAAAGAAAGAATGAGACAAAGAATACAAGATAAAAATAAAAGATCTCTATATATACAAAAAGTAGAAACACACATCTTCCTATGGGTAATGAAAATTGAATTTCTTTGAGACTGAGACCTCCAGATAAGAGTCTTAGCATGTCTTCTTGAACTTTGCTCTTAGAGGACATCAACACAAGACACTAACCCTCCAGCATCTGTCTCACATTCTTACAAACTCATCCTGGGGCATGACTGAATTTATGTCAATGCAGAGGACATTGGGTGATGGGGACACTGATAAGATGACATAACTGGGGAAAGAGGATAAGAAATTTTCTAGTGTCACAGAGAGCTGTACCCAGTCAAACAAAACTCCTGTGGAGGAGGTGGATTCTGAAAGGACTTATGCCTAGTGGACAGTGAATACTGACCACTGAATTCTATAGCAGTTGCCAAAAGTCTCCTATATTCAAAGGTGGCCTTGTGAGCAAAAGCCTCCAAGATTGCTGGTAGAATTGACTGGATCATATGGACCCAAACAAGGTTACCAACACTGACAACCAGAACTTGTCATCTTTATCATAATAGCTTAAAACATGATTGTGGTGCCTGGAATCATATAAAATAAGAGATATGGGATAGGAGAATTGAGAGTTTTCCACATTGAAAACCCCACAAACTTTGGTATTTGGCAACTTCCACTAATAATTCTAAAGTTGTTACTATCTGTAATAATGCCACACAGACATCTATTCCTGTTATACAGTAGTTCTAATGGGGATTAATTCAAATGGAAAATTCTTAATGCACTTGAGGTATCTGGCTCAATATGTTCACTTTCATTTTATTTTAAGAAAATAAGTCATGCAAAATAAAATTGCTTTATCATCAATGCTAAGCTCCTTTCTCTTTTAAATGTTGGAAAATCAATATTGCCTTGTAGAAGGCAAGTCATTGACTCAGAAAGCATTAGTGTGCTTTCTTCTTAAGACATACTCATAATGTGAATTCTGGCATTGACAGTGAATAAATTAATGCCTTCTTTACAAAGATATTTTGATTGTATAAAACCAAAGAAAACATTTTTTATAGTTGTCCTGTGGGAAATGGACTATAATAGAAAAAGAATCCTGATATTTTATTTATTTATTTATTTATTTATTTATTTATTTATTTATTTATTTATTGAGCTAGGGTCTTGCTGTAGCAAGGCTAATCCAGAAATAACTATTAGTCTCAGGGTGGCCTCAAGCTCACAGTGATCCTCCTATTTCTGCCTCCTGAGAGCTGGGAATACAAGCATGGCCACCTAACCCATGTTATTCTTTTTTTATCTTAAAATCAACAATGTTTTTTCCTCATCCTCCACCTTTTGTTCTCATTTCCTTTTCCCTTTATATACACATCGATCAAAATAACTCTGCATAGTCTTGCATTTTCAAATTTTCAATCTCTCTTTTCCACATCTCTACCCCTAAACTGCTCATATCTAGGTTATAAATGTCCTCTATTGTTAAAACAAATGGCCAGTTAGTTTTCTGGTTCCATCTTTCTTGATCAATAGCTGCATTTAACTCAGCCCCTCAGCCATCCTTGCCTACCAGTGACATTACTCTTACTTGTTTCTGCCATGTTAAGTTTCTTTTATTTTTAATTTTTTAAAATTTATTATTTTATTAGTTATGCTCATAATGTGAATATATTCATGTTGGTGCCTTTAAGAGCCTCCTCCCTATCCTCCCCCTTCTGAAGGGACCCTCCCCATTGGGGAATGTGGGTCCTGCATTGTGGGGGTAGTCATCAGTTATGAGGAAGAGGCAATGTCTCTGTGCATAATGACCCAACATGTGGCTCTAACAATTTTTCCACCCCTCTTCTTTGCATATATAAAGGCTACTGATGTTTATTCATTGATCTTGTATCCTGCTAGTTTGCTGAAGGAGTGTTAGTCACCTTTACAAGTTTTGAGATAGAGGTTCTCAGGTCTCTTATGTATATAATCATGCCGTCTGCAAATAGGGCTAACTTAACTTCTTCCTTTCCAATTTGTATCCCTTTTATTTCTTTCTCCTGTCTTATTGCTTGAGCTAGTACTTTAGTACTATGTTGAAGAGCAGAGGTGAGAGTGGACACCCCTGTATTGTTCCTGATCTCAATGAGAATTCCTTCATTTACTCCCCACTAAGTATTATTTGGGTTTTAGTATCTTTATATATAGCCTTTATTATTTTGAAATAGAGACCTTCCATGCTTAGTCTCTCCAAAGTTTTGATCATGAAATGATGTTGTATTTTGTCAAAGGCCTTTTCTGCATCTATGGAAATGAGCATGTGGTTTTTGTGTTTAAGCTTATTTATGTGGTTTATTACATTGACAGATTTCCTTATGTTGAACCATCCCTGTGTTCCTGGGATGAAGCCTACTTGATCCAGGTGGATAATGCTTTTTGATGTGCTGTTGAATTCAGTTTGTGAGGATTTTGTTCAAAATTTTTGCATCTAAGTTCATGAGGAATATAGGCCTATAGTTTTCTTTTCTTGTGGCATCTCTGCCTGGTTTTGGTATTAGGGTGATTCATAGAAGGAGTTGGGGATCTTTCCCTATTCTCCATTTGTGTGGCACAATTTGAGAAAAATTGGTTTCAGTTCTTCCATGAAGGTTTGAAAGAATTCAGCTGAGAAGCCAGCTGGTCCTGCACTCTTCTTTTAGGGGGAGGTGTTTGATTACATTTTCAATCTCAATGGGTGTGATAGGTTTGTTTTGGAGATTAATCTGCTCTCGGTTTAGCTTTGGTAGGTGGTATATGTCCAGGAATTCATCCATTTCTTCCATATTTTCCTGTTTTGTGGAGTAGAAGTTTTTGAAATAAGTCCTCATGATTCTCCCAATTTCACATATGTATGTTGTGATCTCTCCTTTTTCATTTCTAATTTTGTTAATTTGAAGCATCTCTTTTTTTCCCTTGATCAAATTGGCCAGGGGATTAATAATCTTGTTTATTTTTTTTCAAAGAACCAGTTCATTGTTTCATCAATTTTCTTAATTGTCCTCTTAGTTTCTAATTAATTAATTTCTGCTGTGACCTTAATTATTTCTTTCTGTCTGGAGCTTTTTGGGTTGGCTTCTTCTTGTTTTACCAATGCCTTTAGGTGAATGGTTAGGTTATTGATTTGGAATCTCTCTGTCTTTGTTATGAAGGCATTTAGTGCTATGATTTTTCCCCTAAGGACTGCCTTCATTGTGTCCCATAAGTTTTGGTATAATGTGTTCTCTTTGTTGTTCAATTCTAGACATTTTGCAATTTCATTGTTTATTTCATATGCAACTCATTTATTGTTTAAAAGTTTGTTGTTTAGTTTCCAGGAGCTGGTGGGATTCCTGGTGTATCTTTTGTTGTTAATTTCTAGCATTTGAGAATTGTGGTCTGATTTCATGCAGGAAATTATATCGATTTTCCTAAATATATGGAGGCAGGCTTTATGGCCCAGTATATGATCTCTTTTAGAAAATGTTCCATAGGCTGCTGAGAAGAATATGTAATCTGTCAATTTTAGGTAGAATGTTATGTAGATGTTCTGTATATGTCTGTTAGGTCTAATTGCTCTATGGTGTTGTTGAGCTCTCTTACTTCCCTATTAATTTTCTGTTTGGATGATCTATCTATTGCTGGTAGTGAGGATTGAAGTCCCCAACTATGATGGTGTTGGTGGTTATTTCTGTTTTGTTGTCAAGTAGGTTTTGTTTTATAATTTGTGGTGCACCTGTATTGGGTGTATAAAGATTGATAATTGCGATATCCTCTTTGCTTTGAAGTCAATTTTGTCCTATATTAGTATAGCAATACCTGCTTGTTACTCATTTCCATTTTCTTGGACTATCATTTTCCACCCTTTCACCCTGAGGAGGTGCCTATTTTTAGTGGTGAGGTGGGTTTCTTGAAGACAGCAGATTGATGGGTCTAATTTTCTGACCCATTAATATTTAGGGTAATAACTGTGAGGTTTGATTTAATCCCTGCCATGTTGTGGTATTTTGGTGTTTTGTTTTACTTGGAAGGTTTGTGTGTGTGTGTGTGTGTGTGTGTGTGTGTGTGTGTGTGTGTGTGTGTGTGTGCTTTCTCTGACTTTGGTTATTGTGATCTGCTTCTTGTAGGCATGTGAGGTTGTTATTTGATGTTATTTGGTTCTTCTTTGTGGAGAATTCCTGGAACTACTCTCTGTAGGTTTGGCATTGTGTTTATATAGTTGGAAAGATGAGTTTTATCATGGAAAGTTTTTCTTTCACCATCTATTATGAGGGATATTTTTGATGGGTAGAGTAGTTTGGGTTGGGAGCCATAAGTTCTTAGACTTTGAAGTGTTCCACTACAGGCCCTTCTGGCTTTCAGGGTTTCCATTGAGAAGTCTGAAGTAATTCTGATGGGATTCCCTTTATATGTAATGTGTTATTTCTCTCTAGCTGCTTTTAGGGTTTTCTCCTTGTTAATCAATATTTAGAGTTTTAATGATAATGTCTTAGAGAATTTCTCCTTTGGTCCAGTTTGTTTGTAGTTCTGTTAGCTTCTTGTAACTTTATGGGAATTTCTTTTGAGAGAAAATACTCCAAGGTAAGAAATCTGATTTAATAGGAGTTAGGGGAGCATAATGAATATATTTACACACCCAGTAAATGGTTGCCAGGTTCTATTTTAGTATGGACCCAGCAAGCAATAAAACAGATGGGATTCCAATTCTTATGAAGCCATCATTAATGTTTGTTGTGGTATGTGTGTGTATATGTGTGTGTGTATGTGTGTGTGTTTATGTGCATATTTTTTTAGGAGTGACAGGTAATATTTTTAAAATGATGAATTTAAAAGGCTCAATAATGAGTGGGCTCTGAAACATAAAAGTGTGAAGTGGGGCTGGAGAGCTGGCATAGCAGTTAAGGCACTTGCCTGCAAAGCCAAAGGACCCAGGTTCGATTCCCCAATACCCAAGTTAGCCAGACACACAAGTTGGCACATGTGTCTAGAGTTCATTTGAAGTGACTGGAGGCCCTGGAATACCCATTATCTCTCTTTCTCTCTTGAATAAATAAATGAAAATTAAAAAAATAAAAATTAAAGGAATATTAAAAGTGTTAAGTGGCATATTTTTAAACAGAATTATCAGACACAGCTGGGCAGTGTAATGAAGTTTTAGCAGAGGCTTAGAGGAGAAAAGGAGCAATGATTATTTCCAGAGAAATAATTTTCCATGCAGTAAGCATGAGCAGGGCAGACTTTAAGGAACAGACTTCTTGTATTTTCTTGGGAGCCACAGTTCTATAATGTCATTCTTAGTTGCTATCAGGCCTGCTTTATTCTCCTCAACTTGTCACCTCTTCACTCACTTATAAAAGACCACATTCAGGATGTCTTTGCAAAAGTACCCAGCTTTTCTACAAAATGATATGATTGTATAGCAAGGAAGATTACATCATTCATATACTATATTCTCTGTGTTATTCTGTATCAAAGGAAATCAATTATTCATCTTGGTAAGAATGGGACTAAGAGTGTCAGTGTAAACCATTCTAATGGAAGCATCAGTCAAACACAGAGTGATATCATTCACAGATGCACAATGCCGCAGATGAATATGGACACAGATGTGCGGGTCCATTCCTATTGCTATGAGAAACTCAGCACAAGATGTTTTCCTGAAGGATGAGCATTTGTCATGCTGTGTTTATGGCCATAAAAATGGCATCCGGCTGTCGATTTGGACAGCTTTTTGTTCTTCCTCCTCTCAAGAACAATTTAAATTAACCTAAATCAGAATGTTGCAATATATATTTTGTTCTTGTTACACAAAATATCTTATGGTGCTACCATTTCATTTTGAGTTGCACTCCCTGGTAAGATTTTTCTAGTGCTTAGGTCTCACGGCACTCCCTGCAATGCAGTGCTGGTTGGCTACTTTGGAGTATTTGGAGATTATGGAAGAAAATAACCAATTACCTACATTATGTTGGTTTATAAAAAAGGTTATCCTAGTTTTTCTGAGAAGTTCATTTTTTAATTTTTAAGATTTATTTTATTTATTTATTTGAGAGAAAGAGGGAGAGAGAGAAAGAGAGTGAGAGAGAATGAGAGCACCAGGGCCTCCAGCCACTGCAAATGAACTCCAGATGCATGCACCCTCTTGTGCATCTGGCTTATGTGGGTAATGGGGAATCAAACCTAGGTCCTTTGGCTTTGTAGGCAAGTGCCTTAACCGCTCCATCTCTCCAGCCAGAAATTCATTTTTTAAGGCAAATCATACATCAACAGTAATAAAGAACAAACTTCTTCCCAGGCGGGATGGGTGGTCCAAGCACACAAAACACTGAGTGGACTAAAACATGGTCTAGCCAAAAAATCTAGTTTCCTGCATTTGTGAAGACTTTAAGGAGAGATTTTTCAATACTAGAGAAGATGGTTAAATTCAAGTGAAAGAACTGGATTAGTTGTTTGTGAGTAAAGCATTGGTTTATTAAATTTATATCTTGATGCTTAAATGACCTTGGATAGATTATGAGTACTGCATTCTCTTGAACATCAATAAAAATAATATGAATATTTCTTCTTACACCTTTATGCTTTAGGCTTTCAAAAGGGAACATGGTTAAAATATTGCTATATAAATTTTCTTCTTATGCCTTTTTGAATTATGTTAAAGATAATTCTCATGATAATTATTACAAACTTACCATTCTCGAGGTTAAGAAAGCAGGAATTAAGACACTCTCGTAGACTCCCACCATATATATATGACTTCATAATAAAAGAGAGATAAATGTATAATATCAGTAATTAACCTTGATCATTTTGTGGTTAACATGAGTCCTCTACTCCATAACGTTTAGCAAACAACCACTCATAAGCAACATTATCCCTATGTGTATGTGTTTATGGCTAAATTAGTGATTTAATATGCAATTCTTCTGATGCATTAGTACAAAAATTCTTATTCTACCTTTATTGGATTTTGAAAACTCAAGAGGGGGAGTATGACAGAAAAGGGTTTATGGACAAGAAATAAATGATTGAGTGGCAATTTTCAGGCACATCAGAACATTTATTGTGAACACTAAAGACAAAGAAGTAGTTTGGAGTGGTGGCAAATGCCTATAATTCTCAGTATTTGCAAAGCTGAGACAAGAGTATAGTGAGTTCTAACCTAGCCTTAGCTACATTGTCAGTTTTAGGGAAGCTAGCATGATCCAAAAAAAAAAAATCACAAAGAAAATTTTAAAAAATTGTGTCTTCATTCACAGTCACTTTTTGTAGTGGTATGAATGTAAGAAGGTCCATAGGCTCATATTATTTTTTTAATTGAGTCTCTAGTAGACAGAGCCTTGCTAGAGGTGTACTGTTGGGGGCAGATCTTGAGTCCAGCCCCACTAGGTTTGTTGAGAGCCAGTTTGAGCTCTGGCTGTTGGTGCTTCCTGGTGTTGATTTTTCTTTCTGCTATGGATGTATAGACGTGATCCAGTTTCCTCCACCATGATAGAGTTCCTCTGGAATCTTTTAGCCTGAAATAAACCCTTTCCTCCCATAAGTTACTTCTGGTCAGATGTTTGGCCTAGTTTCCAAAAGGTAATTGCAACACTTATCTTGTACTACTGACAAATACTGGATTATTAGTAATTTGTCCAGGCAAATACAACACAGAGACAGGTAGGGAACTGAGGGTAATGGCTCATGGAATTCAAGTAGGAAAGATGGAAGTTGGGGTATATTCTGTTCTTACCCAGGAACTTTTATCTTTCTGCAAATCTCCCCATGCCCTCACTTGCACAAATTCTATTTTTTTAAAAAAATATATAAACATTGTTAAATTCTTTAATGATAGAACGTAATGGGAAACTGTAACACATTTGATCCCAAGGTCTTCACCGTGCCAAATGTCTGATTAATGTTCTAATTCTAAGCTATATCATAAGCACCAGAACACTTTTGAGCAGAAAGAGTGGTATATTAAAAACGAGAACCACTCCCCATGTGCTCAAGTGTTTAAACACTTGATCTCCAGCTGGTGGCGCAGTTTGAGAAAACTGTAGAACCTGTAGGATATGCAGCTCTGCTGGGGGGAAGTTGGTCATCGAGGGTGATCGGATGAGTTCTGCAGCCCAGCCCCATTCTTGATTCTCAATCTGTTTCCTGACAATGGATGTAATATGACCAGATGTCTCCTGCTCTTGCCACCATACCTTCCTCATGATGATGAAAATGTATCTCTCAGAACTGTAAGCCAAATAAAGCCTTCTAGCCTCAAGCTTCTTCTGGTCAGACATTTGGTCACAGCCATGAGAAAAGTAACTAATACAGAAAATGGACAAAGTCTAGGGATACATGATCTCTAATAATTATTCTACATTACTTGTTTTTCTTATTACGTCTATGATTTTGGAAACATTTGCCATAAAGGAATGGAAACAGCGTCTACAGTACACTAACAGGGTAATTATTGTTGATAAAGGTAAGTGAACATGAGGTTCAAAACTTAAGCCTTTTCTAGATATATGGCCTAGGTACTAACATGATTCCCTGCATTATCAGCTAAGCAGAATGACAGACATGAATTTTTGAATGTTTAGCCTTTGTATCCATGTACCTGAGACAGAATGAGAGGCATTTTCTTTCTTAAATAAGTTTTTTGACTTTCTGCCAGATTTATTCCTATTTTATGTATGTATGTATGTATGTGTGCATTTATATATACATGTTTGTGTTTATGTGGGGGGAATTCATATGTGCACATGTGCATGTGTGTGGAGTTCAGAGGACAACGTCTTGTGTTACCCTCAGTAATGTCGTCCATCTTTGATCTAGACAGGGTGTTGCAATCAGGTTTGCATTGCTGGTGGAAGTCACCTGACCAAGAGCAGATGGTGGGGGAAAAAAAGTTTATTTTGGCTTACAGACTTGAGGGGAAGCCCCATGGTAGGGGAAAACGATGGCATGCACAGAGGGTGGACACCACCTCCTGGCCAACATCAGGTGTACAATAGGAACAGGAGAGTGTGCCAAAGACTGACAACAGGAACTTGGCTATAATACCCATAAGCCCGCCCCCAACAATACACTGCCTCCAGGAGGTGTTAATTCCCAAATCTTCAGCAGCTGCTAACCTAGCATTCAGAACACTTAAGATTATGGGGGACACCTGAATAAAATTTCTACACAGGGTCCTTCACTGGCTTGGATCTTGTCAGTTAGACTAGGCTGGCTGGCCGATGATTGCCAGGGATCCTTCGGATTCTGCCACCCAAGTATTGGAATTACAGGCACATGCCATTACATGTGGCATTTTAAGTGAGTTCTGAGAATTTAATTCAGGTCTTCATACCTGCAACACATGGATTTCATCAATTGAGATATATTCCCTGGTTCCCCACATTATTTGTGCTTTAAAAATATAAGCTCTCTGAGTGTTTGTGCATATTTGTGTGTGTGTGTGTATGCACATGCAACATTCATGCTTTTTGTGAGTATGACAGTATGTGTACATGTATGTGGTGAGATGGGGTTCAAGCTTAATGCATCATACATGTTATGAACAATTTGTAGAGTAAAGGAAAAAGGGGAGGTGTTTAAGAAAACATGTATATATACAGAAATTGAATTTTAGTTCTAACATCACATATATATATATATATATATATATATATATATATATATATATATAAAAATTTGTTTTTCAAGGTCAGGTCTCACTCTAGCTCAGGCTGACCTGGAATTCACTAAGTAGTCTCAGAGTGGCCTTGAACACATGGCGATCCTCCTACCTCTGCCTCCTGTGTGCTGGGATTAAAGGCATGTGCCACCATGCCCAGCCCTGTTTTTATATTTTTGAGACAAATCCTTTTATAAGATAATGACATTTGGCTATATGATAATCCTGCTCTCAAACTAAAATTTCAGTGATTAGAATTAATTTTGCTGTTAAAAGACTGATTATATTCAAATCTAATGATAGAATTTGTGTGTGTGTAATGTGGTACTATAATGTATGTATATATAAATATACTCACCTATGTAAATGACATATATATGCATATTTGTTAATGTTTACTACAGAAATTTCAGTTCAAAATGTTAAATTTGACAAAATACATTCAGTTACATATTTATGAAGTTGTCTGCTGCTTAAAACAACTGAGGGATGCAGTGAGAACCTATCATTTTGACAGTCAAGATGTACGAATACTGAGATGTTGGTCTGGCATCTTTCTTCATGGTATTCTAAGTTCTACTGGCTCATTTAGATTTCCATAGAGTAGGTAATCAATGAGCTATATTGGTTAACTTCCATAAATGAAATGTATCACATTTGCTGTATATTACCTTTGTCAATGATGCTCAAACAAACATAGTTTTCCTTTCCAAAATTTTATGTCTATTTGCAGCCAAATAGGTCTATTGCTTTGAAAGTCAGAGCCATTCTTAGCCTTGTAAATTTCAACATTTTTCATAGTCATGAGTAGTTTTAATAGCATTGAAACCCATAGATTTAGAAGTATTGGTAATTTTCTCCTAAGGATGTAGGTTTTCTCCCAGAAATATCTTTTTCTTCTTATGAAGTAAATTCACAATAAATGCATTGTGTGTTTCTATTCTTGTATGAAATAGATCTTGATGATTATATTTTAATGAGGGCTGTGGTTTCGATGTGTGAGCAAAATAATTGCTCAGAGACCCTTCTACAGTCTTATTCAAATCAGAAAAAAAATATCTGAATATTATACCTGTAAAATAAGAGCACAATTTTCAACCATTCATAGTCACTGAATAAATAGAAAGGGAAATGAAATTGCTCATATAACACCTTATAATTAAGTCTCTCCTGCTGAGGTATCCCAAAAGGTGCAATTAAAAGATAACTATACTCAAAATAATGGCTTAACTCAATATTTAAATAGACATAAAATGATTTTGAGTATTCAGAAAGTGGATTTGTTTCTTAGTTCTTCTTTGTAGTCACATGCCCAGTGGATCAATCCTTTGAGCTAAATTATGATTAATGAGAGACGCTTTCAGATAGAATCACATGGTTTCTCATCAAATGCAGTATCCATACAACCTACCCCTGTATTTACATATAAGACACAAAACGAGTTGCTGTTCTTTACTTGCTGTTCCTTAGAATAAGTTTATCTTTGAAAATGCCAGGATAAATAAAAACAATTTAAAAATTGCAAGATGTATTTGGCTATTCTCTCTCTAGTTTTCTATTGATATCACAACAAATTAAAATAGATGTAGCGGCTGGAAACAGCATGATTATTTTCTCTTCTGTACAGAATTTCCAAAGAGAGTTCATGGGCCTAAAGTGTTGATAGGGCCATGTACTTTTGGTCTTTCCAAGAATTCAGAAGCTTCTCATGTTCTTTTCCTCATACCTTCTTCCTTTGCCTGAGAATTTGTTAATACCATACTGAATTCTTTACCAGGGTGTACAGCTATCAACCTGGTGTCTGCTTTTTAATCTTATTTATGATGCTTTCAATGCAGATATATATTTTTTCAATATACTCAGGCATCTTGACTTAAAAAAATACTCATTGATTATTTATCTATAAATTATTTTAAAATTATACGATAGCTAAACATTTTCCACTATTTTCTTCAAAGTTTGGTGGCCAAATTTTCAAAATTTTAAGTAAAATACACATTTGTATATTTATAGTTGTATATATTATAAGGTAAGAATTTAAGGACTTTTATTTATTTGTATTTTGCTATTGTGTTTATGAATTGTGAATACATGCATAGTGTGCATGTGGAAGTCAGAGGAGTTGTCTGTGTTCCACCTTCTTTGAGACAGGGTGTCTTGCTGCAAACAAATTGGTTGACAAACTTAAGAATTTCCTGACTCCACCTCCCATTGCTGAAGGTGCACTAGGATGTTAGACGCATGTAGTGCTTCTGCATCCACATCCCACTGCTGAGTGTGCACTTGGATCATAGATACATGTGCCACTTTGTATCTGACATTATGTGGGTGCTGAAGAATTGAACCGAGGTCGGATGGCGCATTGAAGCACCTTTAACTGCTAAGCCATCTTCAAAGACCCACATTTAAAGATAATTTTAAAAGTTACTTTATTTTATTGATGTATTGAACATTTAAGGCACATATACTAATTGTGAACTCTTCATTTATCAAGTGTATATAGGATATGTATGCTAATCTTTTTTCATGACTATGAGGGCAGTAGGTACTTCAGATCTTGGCCTGGGCAAAGACTGAGGTAGAAGGTACCACCATGTCACTGAACATATTATACAATACAAAGCATGCTTTTTTTTAAATCCCACTAACTGAAGCCACAGAAAGTGAAACCAGACAAGGAATTTACATTGGACAAATCATTCATTAATTATTTTAGTGATGAGGAAATATTAAACCATTTTAAAACTATTTGTGTTGTATCTTTTTTCAAATATGAAATACACATTAACAATATTTTAGAAACTGAAAAACTGAGATATTTATTATCAATGGAAAATTTGTTAATAGAAGAATAGTCTAAGATGTCTATTTTTCTTGATGCTGATTTTCTCTTAGGTTTATCGTCTTATGTCAATTACATGGCAGTTTTCACATAATCTAATCACTTATTCAATGACTATGATGCACCTATCATTATTCCTCATTTGCAATTCATATATAACACATAAATAAACATATGATGTTCTGTAAATTAGATTTCCTGTAGTCAGCTATCACTATAGGAAGACAATTGAGATAATTAATTTTCAAAGAGAAAAGACTTATTATTGTCATTATTTGGCAGTTTCCATCTGAGCTCTTGTGGAACCATGCATTTGAGTATCCAGGGACAAGGTACCTTACAGCAATGGAAGAGAGTACATGGAAAAGCTCACTGCACACTTCATAACCAGAAAACCAGTAAAAGAAAAGAGTATGTAGCCAGAGTGGAGGGTTCAGTTTCCTTCAATGACACAACCCCAGTGGCCCAAGAGCTTTCTATGAAGCCCCACTTCCGAAAGACCTATGATAATATCCTGATAGTGCCATCCTGCAGATACAGTCTGGAACACATGGACCTTTGGGGAATTTGATCCAAACCATAGCATACGGCTTTACTACCAGACATAAGATGGAGATCTAGAAAATAAAAAAAGAGTCATATCACTTACACATTGTCCTATTTTCATTCATTCACTTTTCAAAATGTATATGCATGACTGTGTGCACAATACCAGGAGAACAACTATGAGGGTTTGTATTATTTCATCAACAGTCCTCATAGGCAGTAGTATTATAGAACTTAAAGTATTACTGCATATTGAAAAGTCATAATTTTTTAACCATTCCCTTTCTTGTCTATGTTTAGTATCTCAGCCTCATGTGGATTCACTTATTACCAAATATTTTTAGGTTAAACAAAACATGTTCCCACTCCAATAGATGCTGGACATTGCATTTGTACCTTGGTCCTTTCTCTTGTGATTCCTGCTTCCACTAGGTGATATGGGTTTAGAACCATGCCTATATACTCCATTGAGTTCTTCTATATTCTTTGGCTTTGAGAAAATATGACATTTTTCAGCTATTTTTTTGGTGGTCATCCTCATGTTTCTAGGGATTACTGCCTTTCCTCATGAGCATAGTGCTAATTCTTAGATTTCTTCCAGATAAGACTACATTGTTCTCTAGCTATGAACAAAACTAAACCCAATGAAGGACATGGCCATATTTATCTTTGTATAATTCTGTGATTAGAATACCAAAGTGGATTGCTTATTCCAAATCCTTAACATAGTAGAACAACTACTATAAACAACTTCCTATTTTAATTTACACCTCTCCTGATTCCTTGCTCTTTAGAGTCAAGTAAAGTCATCAAGCAATACTCATTGCTTCTTCTTGCAAAGCAAAGCTCTCTGCTGCCCAGCACCATCATCTCTTCACAGGAAATGTTCTCCTGGATAATGGAATAGTTCAAGATTTTGGTAGATTCCAGGCATAATGGACTCAGTAATATCAGACATATCCATTTATACGAAAATGACACATTCAGACACCATGCAACCTCTAACTGGGAATTCCTTCTCTTGACCACAAAATTGTAACATATCACAACTAGTATCTATATTGAGTTTGAAGTCTTTTGTTTCAAAGAGTGAGAGATTACATTTGTTTGGGAAACTTACTCAAGACTTCTTTGAAGTGTTTACATTCTGGCTGACTCAGAAGAAGAATTCAAATAATTCAAAGACAGAATAAGTGCTTTCTTGGGTTCATATAATGCCATGGTATCTATATCACAGAGTCAGACAATAATTGATCATGTGCAAGAAAAAGCGAGCCTTGCCATTTGCTTAGAAAATGATGTGTTTGATTTAATTATAACAATTTGAAAAAATAGTGGTCACAATATAAAGTAAAAGGAGCTTAATTGTTCCATAAAATGTGTCTTCCTGCCATTATTCCTCAAAAATAGAATTTAATATGTTACTACTCTGCTAAAATGTTATTACTGTGTTTGTAAAAAACATGCAAATGTTTAGAGCATGTTTGTTACTCTTTGATTACTTGCAAGTAAAACCAAACATTTAATTTTGTTTATAATATATACGAAATAAAGACAGACTTATATCTTATATTATAGTAAGAAGTTAAATGTTAAAAATATAAATATGATATTTCATGTTGATGATTATTTTTCAATGAAATGCAGTATTTCTCATAGAGTGATTGTGAAAAGTGTAGGCCAAAATTATTTATGATATGCTATATGTAACTTAAACACTATATTCAGTAATCATTATTATTTCTAACTTTTTCAAATTTTATTTTTGACTGAGGGAGATAGAGAGAAGGAGAGAGAGAGAGGGAGGGAGAGTTAGAGCAAGAGAATGGGGACGCCACTGCCTTTCAGCCACTGTGAACAAACTCAAGATGCATGTGCCCCCTTGTGGCACATGTGCAATATTGTGTGCTTGCTTTACTGTGCGTCTGGCTAAGTGGGACCTGGAGATTCAAACATGCATTCTTAGGCTTAAAAGGCAAGCATCTTAACTGCTAAGTCATCTCTCCAGCCCTGTTTCTAACTTTTGCATATGTGTGTGTGTGTGTGTGTGTGTGTGTGTGTGTGTGTGTGTGTGTGTACATTTGTCTACACACGTGTGGAAGCCATGGGTCAACATTAGGTGCCTTCCTCAATTGCTCACTGCCTTGTTTAATGAGGCAGATTCTCTCAGAAAACCTAAAGAGTATCTCTCTGAACTTAAAGCTCACTAAATTTGCAAGTCTAGCTGGCTAGCCACCCTTGGGGATTTGACTGTCTTCATTTCCCAAGTGTTTGGATTGCCTGTAATAGGTCTTGGATATTTGAACATATATGGTGGTTGGGTATTTGAACTAAGGCTCTCAAGTTTGTGTTGCAAATGTTTTACTGACTGATCCATTACTCCACTCCACCCCTCCCCTTTTTGAGGTAAGGTCTTGCTCTAGCACAAGCTGACCTAGCATTCACTATGTAGTCTCAGGCTGGCCTCAAACTCACAGCAATCCTCCCACCTTGGCCTCCCTAGTGCTGGGATTGAAGACATGCACCACGATGCTAGGCTCAGCCCCTTATTTCCATTGTTTTTTTTTTTTTTTTTATATGAGAGAACTGAAACAGAGAGAGTTTATATAATGGGCCTAGTTATCTAGCCAGCAAATGGTATGATTCGGATAAAATGGGTTTCTTAGAAATATTCTACTGTTTAAAGGATGTAATAATCCCTGATAATAAGTGAAATGCAATACTGTCTTTTCTCTTAGTTCTTGGCTTTACCCTCTTTTCTTGCACATATTTTAAGTATTAATTTTGATGGGGAGAAAGTGAGAAAAATTCATTTCACAAAACCTATTTTCTATTCTCTTTTAAATGGAAAAGCCAGCATTATCTTCTTTTCATATCACGCCAACATCTGTAACGTGAAAGTCTACTTCTACCTAATATTACCCGATGTTTGTATTTTATAGAAAGAATCAATAGTAGCCACTGTTAGGTACATAAATGGGGTTACTATCCTTCTTTCCCAGACAGGCTTCCCATGGGAACTAGACACAAAGAGAAGCATAGCAACATTGCTGGGACTGAGAGCAACCACATCATTTTATCTGAAGTATGATCCTAATATCCGAGGTTCTAGCTCAAGATAGAGGACACAGCAGTTTGGTATATCTTTCCATAATGTTAATCCCCAGTCTTGTGAATTTACTTCCTTCTTCCTGGCTGTACAACACAAAAGCATGACCAGTTTGCTTTAGGAGTGTATATAAGGAAAAGAGTTCCCAGCAGGAGAGTTAGATGATGCTGTGATCTCAGTGTTTGTTCATACCTCCAAATACACATGCTGAAATTAAAACTCCAAGGTGATAGATGCTATAAAGAAGCAGTGCTATTAGAATGTTAATAGCTCATCAAGGCATAGTTTTCCTGGAAGAGACTTGTTTTTAAAAACAGGTCTGAGGTGCCTTGTTGTGGGACTCCCTCCCATTATCATGTGAAGTCATAGGAGGAAACCTCTTTGAAATGCAGAGGCCCACCCAGACATTGAATCTTCAGGTGTCTTGCTCTTGATTTTCCAGACCTTTATTACTAAGGGCAACAAATTATTATTTATAAGTTACAAACCTTGGATATTTTATTATAGCATCCCAATAGCTAAGATGGCTGGCTTACTGCAGTCTTCTGGAGGCAGCGGTATGGAGAGAGGTGTATAATTCAGGCTGTTGTGTAACTTTGCTCATTAATAAATATAGGTGAAACAATTATTTGGGATAAGATCAGGAACAGACAAAGTAGTCTGAGAGAACAGAGAACCTCTTAGACTATAAAAGATCAATATTTCAAGATAGCATGAAATATTATATTTCAATTGGCAGGTAATACATATACTACCATAGATAATATTTAATATTATGGAGAAAATTTGAAAATAAATTTACTTCTGATTTTATTAAAACAAACTCCCAATTATCAAACTAAATACACTGAAAATATTATATGAAATGTCGCAGCAGCTGGGGGTTAGCAGACCTAAGCTTGTTCAGAGTTACATTGATTTTGATGACAAAGATGTTTATTTGTTTCATTTGGTCTTTCATGTCAGAAGTTTTCCAATACAACTTGGGAAGGATATGCATACATATGTGTATGTGTATACATACCAACACACATATAACACACATGTGACATATTAATGCTGATGATTATATAAGGAAAATATTCCTCATAGTTAAATATTTATGTTTGTTTATTTTTGACTGTGTGTGTGTGTGTGTGTGTGTGTGTGTGTGTAACAAAACAGTCAGCCTTCTTTTATACTTTTAGAAGCAATGGTTCCAGGACAATCTATCTTTAACCATATAATAGTTTTCATATTTCTGATACATTTGAAGGGTCTCTGAAGTGAGACTTAAAGTAAATAAAAGTTTTTAGTGGGCAGTATCTAGGCATTCTTCCAGCAATTATCTTACTAGATATATAGAGGTAAGTTCACTTGATTTTCTATTTGTATGCCATTTAATAATATTGTAGCTTAAAAATAATTTGTAGAGGGAACTAAAACTATGCAATTCACATCTGTCCATAGTAATATACATGAACTTTGGTTAATAGAGCTAATTTCTGCTTTGTGGAAAAGGTAACCACAATCTTCACATTTTATCACTCTAGGGGATACTAACCAGTTTATTAGAAAATAACAATTTGTTTTAACATATGTATATCTATGAGTATCATATGTGTATATATGTGTTCTTCAAATTTCTTTTGAATAAATCTACATTTTATTTATTAATTATTTCTCTTTGAAAATTTTCCAAACTGTATTTATTTTAGGTTTACTTAAGAACATATAGATTTAGCTTTTCGAACATTATAGATTGCCATACTTATATGAAAAATATCATGTTTGACTAGAATGGATGCATTTTAATAATTGTTCCTGAGAAGTGCTTCAATGTGGTTACCTAATAATTATTATTGGATTTCTTTTTCACTAATACAATGAGAATATTTTTTCTTTATCTCTGTGAGAAAATGTGATCACATTCCAGCATTATCTACAGCCACATTGGCTGTGGACCACATAAGCCAGTGAGCTTTTCCCCTGTATTCAGTCAGGAATGACTGCCAGATCTTGCTCCAAGGTACATCCAGGCTAAAGTGGAATGATGGCATTACTAGCATTTAATGCATTCCACATATTGTTTTTAAAGTTCTACATATAGTTATTCTTTCATTTGCTTTTCAAAATTTGATTTAGAAGAAAGTGCAAATAGGTTAGAAGTATTGGTGAAAGTAGGCTGACAGGTACATAATGAGCTGTGGGCACAGAAAATATGGAGTAATGATGGTAAAAATATTTTCTGAAAACAAAAATTTGGACAAATATGATAAATATGTGTTCTTAATAATTGCTATTTAAAAACTTTATTTCAACCAATACAATTGATTCTTCTTTTTTCCTTGGTCATTGGTTTCTTTTTTTCCTCCAGAATAACAGAGGCTCTTCTAGACAATAATTCTTTTTTGATTACAAAATAATAAATGAAAACTGTAGCTAAAGAAAGATTTGCTTTAAAAAAACAATTTAAAATGATTAAAGCCTCTTTGGAATACTAAAGCAATCTAAAAGAATTTTGATAGGTAATTGTACTGTTCATGTCAACACTAATTCATACTGAGTGAATGTCAAGTTAACCTGTCTAGCATATTTTAAATTAACTTTAGCATTAATGAAAGAACAGTGATGTAGGGCCTTCTTATATATATATATATATATAGCTAAGGGATTTAGAGAACTAAGTTAACAAGGCTTTAGACTTCAATAATAAAATATTTTCACATTATTTCATTAAGATAATCATATAATTTCAGATCCAAAGAAGCTTAAAGATCATCATAAATTTCCCTTTGTCATGTTTGAATAATAGCAAGAAGATATTTTTCAAATAGTTCAAACTGACTAAATGTACCTAGCTTTCAGAACAAATCTCTAAACACTCTCTTAGAAAGTGTATTATAGCTTTAGATATCTTGGTTGTTTAATCAGTTCTGTTTTAAAAAATATATTTTATTAGTTTTTTTTTTTTTTTTTTTTTGAGAGAAAGTGAGTATTGGTGTGCCAGGGCCTCTTACCACTGCAAATGAACTTCAGATGCATGCAACACATTGTGCAACTAGCTTTCCGCGGGTACTAGTGCACAGAACCTAGGCTGGCAGGCTTTGAAAGGAAGAGCCTTTAAACACTGGGCCATTTCCCCAGTCCTAATCATCTCTTTTTAAGCTTGCAAAAATTTTATACCACAGTACTTCCAAAGAATTGCAGAACATATATAGAAAATTAATCTAATTTATGTTACAGAAAGTTGTAATAGAGGTGTAGAGAAAAAAAAAAAAGAAAATTCTAGAATCAGTAGGAATATGAATGCCAATCTCAGTAATACCAGGAAATCTTAGTTAATATAAATAAAACAAATTTATACCTAAGTACATTATGTGAAATTGCAGAACTTCAAAGACATCCTTAAGACTAACTAGAAAATAATCAAATTTAACACAAAATTAAACTGAAAGCTGACTTTTTACTATAAAACAAAAGCTAGGGCATCATGCAATAGTGTCTTGGAACTGAGAAGCAGTATCTGTCAACATAATACTGATCCAAGATGACTACATTTAAAACACAAACATGAAGCAAAGACATTTGTAAATTAAAAAGTTCAGTTCTTTCTCTGCCAATATATAACTACACTGACTGGGCTTTAGTGAAAGGTGGAGTATGGTGGTTTGAATCAGATGTCCCCCATAATCTCATGTGATCTGAAAGATTGGTCCCAAGCTAGTCACAGTTTGATAGGTGGAGGAGGGAGGGCTTAGGGGTACTACAGCCCGTTCCTCCTTGCCAGAACTCAGATCACTTTCTTTTCTTTTGTATTTTTAAGGGTTTAAATGTTTATTTCAAAGTAAGAGGTAAAGTAAGAAGAGAGAACACATACTCTTTGTGGAGGAGGGGATTCCAGAACTTGATTCCAGTGGGAGCTGTACTCTTATCAAATGAGGGAAGCCTGGCAGTCCAGAGGCTCAATTTCTTATTGCTGTTTTCCATGTGCTGTGACAGAGGTGATGTCAAGCCTCTGCTCATGCCAGGCTTTCCCTGTTCTGATACTGTTTTACAACTTCCAATACTTCAGAATTAATCTACATTAAATATAACTGAAGGCTGGAGGGATGGCTTAGTGGTTAAGGCATTTGCCTGCAAAGAAAAAGGACCCAGGTTTGATTCCCCAGGACCCACGTTAGCCAGATGTACAAGGGGGCGCATGTGTCTTGAGTTTGTTTGCAGTGGCTGGAGGCCCTGGCATGCCTATTTTCCTTCTTTCCCTCTTTCTGTCTGTCAAATAAATAAATAAAAATAAAATATTTAAAAAAGAATAACATATTTTCCAAGAAGATTTTTCATTATTTTCCTTTGCTATAATTCTCAGGAGAGAATGGATTTTGCCAGTTTGCACTTTTTGAAATTCTCATTCATCTAAGCTCTTTGGAAAAATGCTACATTGAATTCCTGAAAGTACTTAGACTTTTACAGTAAAATGAAATATGTAATAATTTTTTTCCTAACTAGGTAATATCTGCCACAGAAAAAAATAGAAACCATAAAACTGTAATATTGTGCACTTTGGAAGGCCTTATTAGTGATGTACTGTGGCAAGAGTGCAGATTCCAGGCCTGGAAACATGGCTTAGTGGTTAAGGCATTTGCCCACAAAGCCAAAGGATCCCAGTTCAACTCTTCAGGACCCATGTAAGCCAGATGCACAAGGTGGTGCATGCATCTGGAGTTCATTTGCAGTGGCTGGAGGCCCTGGCTCACCCATTCTCTCTCTCTCTCAAATAAAAAAATAAAAGTAAAAATATTTTTTAAAGAGTACAGATTCCAGTGATGTGTACACGTAGGCTTGAGGGTGTTAAAAACTTTGCATGACACCTTCTCTTTTCTCATCTTAGTTTGCTCATTTTTTTATTTCTTAATTCCTTTGTTTATATCACATTGTTACCACATGACAAATGTTATTAAAGCTTTTGTGCTCAAAAGAAATACCAATGACTGATACATACTTTTTATTGCTTATGTATATAGTGTGTATACAGCCATGTTGGTACCATCATTATCCTCCTCCCTGCCCTCCCCCATCCAAAAGGACCCTCCTTGTTAAGGAATGAGGGCTCTTCATTGTGGGGGTAGCCATTGGTTAAGGGGAAGAAGCAATGTCTCTGTGTACAATGTCACAACTTATGGCCCCTTATTCTGCAAATTTCCCTGAGCCTTGTCGGGTTTGTTTTAGGTCTACTTCAGTGATGAGGTCTTGGGAGGCTCTGTGTCTCTGGATGTCTGGTTTGGTAGGAGTTGAGTGTTCTCTGTGTCTATCTCCTTCACCCCTGTGCTAATACCAGGTTCGCTTAGAAAGCAACACTCTTTCTCATTTCCCACATTATTCTATGGTTTAAGCTGGGGCCCTGGTGAGGTGCAATAGGTTAATTCTTTCCTCAGGTTCTTTGTCCATCTGAGAAACAGATTCTCCTCCAGTGGAGAGTGAACTCAGCACCAGATAAATGGGGTAACAATTGTTATTTCAGACAGAATTTAAATAGGTGTAGGCCCTCTTGTAGCCCAAGATTGGTGGGAGAGGGGGCTCATTTTTTGGATATGGTTCTGATTTGTTTCCCAGTTCCAACTATGGGTTCCATTGCACTAAGCAGATCTGTTAGCCAATTCAACAGGAGTTGGTTACCCACAATGGCTGTGTGCCACTATTGTACTTGGGTGAGCATCATGTCAGGTTGCTTGTTGCTGAGTAGCTTAGACCATGAGTTGCTTGGACAGATGTTGGTCACTTTCCCCCAGTCGCTCATGTAGTACCTTCTGGCACAAGACAAGCTGTCTGGAGACTGACCACTGATACATATTTTAAGGATGTATGTTCAAAAATCTTACCCATTAGGAAAATGAAAATTAAAAGTACTTTGATATTCCATCTCAAGAATGTCTATCGCCAAGAAATCAAATGCAACAAACACTGGCATTGTTGTAAAGAGAGAGGAACCCTTATTCCTGTTGGTGGGAGTGTAAATTGGTACAACCATTATGGAAATCAAGCACTCTATATTTTACTATAGAGATACTTTTCCATGTTTGTTGCATGGTGTATTCACAATAGCAAGGAAATGCAATCAGCCTAGATAGGTCAACTAATGAATGGATATTGATATGTGGTATATATACATAATGGAATTTTAGTAAGCTGTAAAGCAAAATGAAATTAGGAACCTTACAGGAAAATGGATACACCTGCAAAATATCATACTAATTGAGTTAACTCAGGCTCAGAACTTCAAACACATGCTCTTTCTCATGTGTAGATCCTAACTTCAAATCTTAGATTTGTATATAAGTTGGATTGAGTCAATGGAGGACATACAGCTAGAAAGAAGTCATAAGGGTGGTAGGAATGAGGCTTAAGGGATGGGATAATGGATATGTAAGCAGAGGGGCAGAATACTTGGGATGGAAAGGTTAAAGTGAGGTCAGGGGGGAGAATGGAGGATAGCAGGGCAAGAGTATGGGTAATAAAATCTAAGGAAATTCTTTGAAAGTCATAGAGAAACCCACTCCTGTGCTAATTAATTAAAGTACAATAAAAAACAAAAATAAAAAACAGATATCTAGTTTGGGCAGAAATTTCCTATGGCAGTGGATAATGCCACTCACAGATGCCATATATTCTTATATCCCAGTGCCAGGTGGGATTACCTCACATTGAGTTGTTTATCATAAAGACCCCTGAGATTCCAATACCAATACAGACTATTGCCAAGGCTCCTGGATGCCCATCAGAACTAGATCATAAGATCCTATTATTGGAGATCCACAAGAGTTAGTCACAGGACACTGAAAAATCAAGCTGGACAGTATCTGGGAGCTACACACTTCCTGGCAAGCTGTCATAATGCTGGAAAGTGCTCTATAGGCTTCGGGGGAAGAAATGTCATTAACAGGCTTACCTGACTATGGATCCACCTGCATGAGGTACTCAATGGTGCAATAGTGCCATAACTGTTATGGGGTAACTGATTCTTCTCTGATTGGATCTGAAACCCCACGGGAGGGAATTCAATGGAAGGCAGGAGGGAAATGAGCTAAAGAGGTATCAGAGGGGACTATGATCAAATCATATTATGTTAATGTGTATAAATTTTCAATTAAGAAAAATAAAAATAAAGCAAACTTCTGTGGACTTTTTCTGCATATACTACTTCATGCCACAACTTTCCTTGCTGAGCTCTTTCTTAAGAGTGCACACATATACAAAAAAGGACAACTCTTATGGCCATTTACAGCTCCAGGTGAGCCCGGTCAGCTCTAACAACATGCCTGCCCTTCTTTGTTATTTTGCATGCATGTGTGTGTTCATGTGTGTAGTTGCACAGGTATGTTCATGTGTGCGGAGGCCTGAGGACAGTCTCATATGTTATCTTCGTGAATGCCGTCCATCTTATTTTTGTTGAAAAGTCTGTCATTGGTCTGTAACTAAACAATTAGGTTTTGACCAGCCTGTGAACTCCAAGGATCCTTCTGTCTCCTCCTCCTTAGGCTGGGATTATAGCACGTTTCCACCTCTGGTATTTTTATATAAGCACTGGGTACCAGGCTCAGGTACTTATGCTTGTGAGGCGAGCATTTTACTACCTTACCTATTACCCTGGCCCCTGCTTCTTTTTTCTGATTTCAGTGATGTTTGTAGCTGATGGAGCCTACATTCTGCTCATAAATAAAAGCAATGTTAATCTTCATGGAGACTTCATATCCCTTCTGTATTCCCTTTCCATTTCATTCCCTCTTGGAATCTTTGTTTTTCCCACTGCAGAGAGAAGCCTGAGCCTCAAGTGGTGTCTGAATGTTTTCTGTTTGGTTTGATGACTCTCTTGTGAGAATGGGTTTTGTGTTCCATTCAGTTTCACTTCTGTTTTCAATTCAAGAAAATTCTGTTTTTATAGCCGACCAAATGGCTTGTTTTTAAATCCCAATACATAATAGTTAAATTTGCTGAGACTTCTGAGGCACTAACATGGTTATAGACAGGAATTTCCTCATGCAATTGGAATAATTATGAGGTATATTTTTATAACACATAGGAAATTAGTAATTTATTATAAATAATTTATAATGAGTTGGGAGATTATAAGGGGTGCCAGAGATCCCTCATGTGGGTCTGGTCTGAATTTGTGTGGCTTTACCATGGTGCATTCACCCCTACCAGTGTTCATGTAGACCCACCACCATGTAGGAAGACCCACTACTGCAGTCAGCTCCAGACCAGACACACTTTATAGGAGGAATAGAATTTATTGAAGCTTACAGATTCAGAGGAAAATCCATAATGGCAGAAAAAGTTGGCCCCCTTTCACAGGGCCATGCAGAGAGAGAACCAACATAAGCAAGCACACTCCAGGAAGTCCAAGCAGAACTCAGGCACTTTGCATAACTTAGGCTGGAATTCATATCCACCTCCAGTAATGAACATCTTAGGACTGGACTCCAGGATCTGCCTATAGTGACACCTCCTCAAGCCAGGAAGCTTTAGTAAAACTGAATATATTTGGGGCATCTATTTAAACTGCCACATCTACCCACCATTATCCATGTCACTCATGAAGAGCCAATCATGGTCCATGGAGAGCCTCCATCATCCAAGAATACCTGCCATTATCAATGGAGACCTATTAATTTCCATGTAAAATCTATATTGTTTGACTTGATACAGACTCCTGATTGGTTTACATTGAGAGACTGGGAAGGGTGACTATGGATGCCTCATGTTGTTTCTATCTGAGTTTGTGTGGACTTACCAGTTACCCATCATCATCCATGTGGGCCACTACAGTCACTGCAGATCCACTATAGTCTGTGCAGATTCATGTCTAGGAATCAAATCCAATCATATCTAGGAAGGGACTACTTTTAATGTTTAAGTAATATTTGGCATTTAAGGATTCTGTTTTAGTTATAAGTATGAAGTTAGAGAATGTTCTGATATCAGGAAAACATTCCTAGCAACTAAAATAAAATGTTTATGTAAAGAATTTGTCAAGATGAAATGTGGAAAAATATATTAATGGGTGTGTTTATATAACTCACTTTTTAGAACAAATAAAGTTAGCTAGATCTTAATAAATCTTCAGACCAACTCCATTTTGCAAATCAGTGACTAATACTGAACCAACTTGGGAGGCACACATTTAGACAATTCTAACACACATGGAATAAAAATGAGGACACCTGCCACTAAATTTAGAGGTTTTTATCACATATATTTCTATTCTGGGTTTTTAGTGTATACCTTAAAGAAAGAAAAAGAAATAAATTTGTGCTTAAGAAGCTATGTACATCTCATTTCACCTTTATAATAACCTTGAGAACCAGAAAACACAATTCCTATTTTATGAATAAGAACCTACCACTCCAGGTTAAATAAAATGAGCCAAGCTACACTTTGAAAAATTGTGCTCATTCCTTGATATCAGTGGAGCTACGTAGAGTAGCAAAAGTAATCCTGGGAAAAGACATATGGAATCTTAACTTCAGTAAAAGACTTTCCTGTGTTGTTGCCTTCACTCAGAAGCAGAAACTAATGTGCAACTTGGAAGCTCTGACCATTGCAAAGAAAACTTTGATAACTGAAAATAATCATGCCACCAAGAAAACTGCTTACTATTTTGTATCTTAAAAATGTGAATGCAGAGGCCTGGGAAGATAGCTCAGTGGCTAAAGGCACATGCTTGCCAAGACTGCCAGGTGGGGTTCAATACCCAAGCCACCCCTGTAAGCTAAACTCAAGAAGTGGTGCAAGCTCTGCTTTTCATTTGCAGTGGTAAGAACATACTACACTCCTACATGTGCATGCACACATTCACATGCACACACACAAGTGCTAATAAATACTTAAAATGTGAATTCAAGGAAAACACGATATCTTAAATTCTTTTTATTGATTACACTGAAAATGAAGACATTTTTGATACATATTTATTTGGGTCCAAAATTTTGATCAAATGTCATTTACTGCTTAAAGAATATTAATTCTTATCTCTACTATATATCATTGTTTTATATATTTAGTCATATGAATATATACCTTATATGCATATGTATTTGAAGCCATATATATGCAAGTTTATATCTGGATTTTTATTTGCCAATCGCAGATGCTTTCTTCTTACAATATATGGTATCCACAATAGCTATTTTAAATATCATTACTAACATTTAAGTGGTTTACAACTTTGTATTATTTAAAATGCTGTGGAAATTTTTGGATATGTACCTTTTTCACTTAGAATATTTTCTC
This sequence comes from Orientallactaga sibirica, assembly GCA_036365145.1. Lineage (NCBI taxonomy): Eukaryota > Metazoa > Chordata > Mammalia > Rodentia > Dipodidae > Orientallactaga > Orientallactaga sibirica. Next base: position 18,744,735 of record JAEOAD010000030.1, on the reverse strand, counting down.
CAGAATAAGTGACATGAAAAGAAATTTCTTACCTTCAGGGCCACCATCTTTCCTTCTTTGTTCCAAAAATGTTTCAGGACTGGAGAGATGGCTTAGTGGTTAAAGACACTTGCTTGTAAATCCTTACAGCCCAGGTCAATTCTCTAGTACCCACGTAAACCCAGACATCCAAAGTCATGCATGTGTCTGGTGTTTGTTTGTAGAGTCAGGAGGCCCTGGCATGCCAATACACACACAAACATATACTTTCTTTCTCAAATAAATAAAAATATTTTTAAAAAATGTTTCAAGCTCCACCAATGCTCATTCCCAAGCAGTTTTGCCATCATTAGGGAGTGCCTATAAAATGATTAAAGATTTTGACCAAAATGATGCCATATGACAATCTTTGTTCTTCTTACAAGTGTGTACATGTCTTTGTTTCTGCTATCAAGCTCTAGTTTTCTATTTATTTCCTTTCTTCATTTACCTATTGGCAGCTGGGTTTCTCTTTACAGAGATATCTATATAGAATAAGAAAAAATGTTCACTCACATTGTGTGCAAAGGTATTTCTGAATCTGTTTTCATTTAATGTGAAGGTAATTATTATTGGAATTTTTTCAGTGCTATATCCTAGTTCCACATTCATAATTTATTTTTTGGTTTACTTGAAATACATTGCACAATTTTGAACTCCATAAGAACTTCCCCTTTCCAATTAAATGTTGCTAAAATCTTGTCTTGTTTGGGGCTAGGGAGATGCTTCATTATGAACTAGCTGAGTAAGTAAGAGTACCTGAGTTCATGTCCTGAATACCATATAAAAACCAGAGACCGAGAAAGTTTCTGTAATCCCAGTACAACTCTGGTGAGATGGAAAGTGGAGGCAGGAGAATTTCCAAGATGATCATGGATCAGCTAGTCCAGCTAGCAGTAAGCAATGAAAGAAAGATCCTGCCTCAAATAAGATGGAAGGCTAGCCCCAATACTCAAAAGTTGTCCTTTGACTTCCATATGTACAGTGTGCCATTTGTGTGTCAGTACTCACATACACAAGCACACACACACACATCACAAACACAAACATCACACACATGCACACACACACAGATTACCATGTTTTAACCAATGTTTCATTGAATTTCTAAGTCCAGTAGACCTTTTTTGAAAAGGAGGCATATGCGCAAGTGCACAGTAAAGCATGTAAGGTCAGAAATACTGGGGGTACTTCATCACACTCTGTCATATTATCTCAATATAATTTTGGTTAATTCTTTCTGAAACATGTTCACATTTTTTCCAGTAAATAAATGAAGAAAGGTCAAAGAACTCTTTTCTTCTTTGAGACCCTGATAGAAAAATGGCTGAAGTTCATATGAAATGTTTAGACCAGTAGTATGTGCAGCAGGTGAGATAAGTTCTAAAATAGAGTATGAAAAAGATGGTAGACAGAAAAAAAAAAAAACACACACACAGAAATTCCAAAGCTTACAAAAATCAAGAGTGTGTTACAGCCTAAGAGAAGTGGCTGAAACTACTTTAGGCAAATTATTGGAAAGCTGTGGCTAGGAACAAGTTAGTCCTACTTTAAGAGCCAAACGATGTCTGCTATTCATTTAATACTTAGGTATTTAGGCCAGGCCTAAGAAAGTTTAGCAGAGAACTCAGACGTCCCCTACTGCCCATCCTTTACCCCAAATGCCTTGTCTGAAATGTCCTTTTCCAGGCTTTCAGGCAATACGTGTTTCCCTTTCTTTCTAAAACACAGCTCATTAGGGCAGGAGTAATTAGAATTTGTCAGTGACTGATCACATTATGCTACTGTGGTTTCTTAACCTGATGACCCTGCTCTTATGCACCAGTATGCTCATGCTTTCTGATTTTTATTAGGCAGTAATAACTCTCTGAGTACAGTAGGATGAAGACTCTCATTAACTAAGTAATTATACCAATTAATCAACAAGAACAGAATTTTCTCTTAAAATTGCTAGGTAGTATTTGGGGTGAATTATTAGGGTCTCAATTTTAACTCACCTGTTTAGGTTTGTAGACTTTTATTTTTTATTGTTTTATTTAATTTAATTTTTTTTTGAGACACGAGAGAGACAGAGAGAGAGGGAGAGAAAGACAGATAGAGATGGGCGCATCAGCAGCCTCTCAGCTGCTGTGAATGAAATCCAGATGCATGTGCCCCCTTGTGGTCAAGTGAGGCATTGTGCCCTTGCGTCAGTTTGCATCTGGCTAAACGTGGGACCTGGAGATTGGAACTGCTGGAGATTGGAACAGGCGTTCTTAGGGTTAGGAGGCAGGTGCCTTAACTGCTAAACCATCTCTCCAGCCCATTTGTAGACTTTTATAACCGTGGGTTTTGTTTCATATAGATAAATTGGGAGAGAAAACTCATTTTGAAATATCATATTTGTAGTTTGATGGGCTATCTAAAAGCAAAATGAATCAAAATATTTTTGAACTGTCTAATGGAACAAAATTTGATTTTATCTTTCTTCTGGAGAAAAACATAATGCTTGAACTGAAATTCCATGGTGAAGAACTGAACTATTTAGATACACTTATGATTCAGCATTGGCCATGGTTGGACATACAACTTTTGGTTCTAATTTCTTTTAGAGTATTTTATGCTTATTTCCTTTTAAGGAGAAACTCTGCTGTCATAAGTATCACTAAACATGAAACCTATTCTTTCTTTGAGGTTTTGTTTACAAAATTTTCCTGCATATTTTTGCAGTCAGGTTTGCATTGTGGCAGAAATCACCCAACCAAGAGCAGCTTGTGGGGAAAAAAAAAAGAGGTTTATTTTGGCTTGTAGACTCATAGGAAGCTCCATGATGGCAAGGGAAAATGATGGCATGAGCTAAGGGTGGACATCAACTCCTCACCAACATTAGGTGGACAACAGCAACAGGAGAATGTGCACAACATTGGCGAGGGGAAACTGGCTATAATATCTATAAACCCACCCCCAACAATACACTTCCCCCAGGAGGTGTTAATTCCCAAATCTCCATCATCTCAGAACCTAGCATTCAGAGCACCTAAGTTTATAGAGAACACCTGAATCACACCGCCACATATATCTTATTATAAATGTAGTATACAAGGCTAGAGAGATGGGTTAGCAGTTAAGACACTTGCCTGTAAAGCCTAAAGAACCGAGGTTTGATTCCACAGTACCCACATAAGCCAGATGCACAAGGCAGTACATGCATCTGGTGTTTGCTTGCAGTGGCTAGAGGCCCTAGTGTGCCCATTCTTTCTCTCTCTGTCTTTCTCTCTCTCTCTCAAATAAGTAAATTAATAAATAATTTAAAAACGTAGAAAGTACTAATGCAACAGAAGTACAAAATTGAAACCAAGTAAATAGACAGATGCCAGCTATAATCTTCAACATGAATTTGTCTCTGAGCTTCATTGAAATTATTGCAAAAGTGGACTTCCAGTCAAGATGGCATCTGCCTAACCTCACCTCACCTCATGGGGAAGTAAAGGCAAGACCCCTAAGGTTCAAGGGGGGTCTTTAGGGAATTGTTGACTTTAGTAGGCTTCCAGTGGAAGCCTCAGGCAGCCCACCAGTTCCCCAGTCCTGTCAAGTAGCCATGCTAGCTGCAGTCCCAGCCAGAAGTTCCTCTTGCACTAACCACAGGGCAAGGTGACCCAAGCTAGCAGGCTAGGACCTCAGCCCCAGGCATTCCTGCCATAGTGCAGAGCTCTACAGGTGTGTGTGTTCTTCCCTAACCTTTCTGAGCTCTGCATGTGATCATGGTCCCACTTGCTAGCCTTTCTGAGCCCCACATGGGTGATCATGGCTCCAGTCACCATTCCCCCCTCTAATCCCCAATCAGGGACCCAGGCCAGCAGGCCAGTGTTCCTGCCCTAGCCTTCCTGAGCACTGGGCATGTGTGTTTATGGTCCCAGTCACCACTCCACCCTCCCACCCCTGAACAGGGATGCTGGCCAGTATAACCACCCTAGCCTTCCTGAGCCCTGTGATCACAATTGCCATCCCAGTAGCCACTTCCTCTCTAATCCCTGATCAGGTACCCAGGCCAGCAGGCCAGGGTTCCTACTCTAACCTTCCTGGGGACTGCTTATGATCCTGGTCACCACTCCCCTCTCCCATCCCCAAACAGGGACCCAGACCAGCAGGCCAGTGTCCCTGTCCTAGCCTTTCTGAGCCACCACATGCATGATTGTGGTCCCAGTCACCCAGCCCCCTCCCATGCCAAACAGGGACCCAGGCCAACAGGCCACTGTCTCTGCCCCAGCCTTTCTGAACTCCATGGGCCGTCTCACACTCACCACCACTGCCCCAACCCAAGGCCAGCATGCTAGCATCCCACACCCTAAGCTTTCTGAACCACTGTGATAGGCAGACCATACCAATAAAGGAATAACATGAAAAATCAGATGTGAACCAAATTGAACAAGCTGAAAACACTATAGAAGCTCTCAAGAACAGAGTCAGGCAAGTGGAGGATAGAAAATCAGAACTGGAAGTCAAAACAGAAGAAGCAGTTAGTGAGTCCAAAAGTTTCAACAAGTTCAAAAATTTCTTTGTGGGCTGGAGAGATGGCTTAGTGGTTATGGCGCCTGCCTGCTAAGCCTAAGAACCCGGTTCCAATCTCCAGGTCCCACGTTTAGCCAGATGCAAAGTGACACAAGGGTGCAATGCCACACTTGACGACAAGGGGGCACACACATCTGGATTTCACTCACAGCAGCTGAGAGACTGCTGGCTCGCCCATTCTCTGTCTGTCTCCCTCTTCCTCTCTTCTCCCTCTCTCTCTGTCTGTCTCTCTCTGTTTCTCTCCAAAAATAAAAAAATAAAAATAAATTTCTTTGTACATAACATGAGGGAAATCAGGGATACTCTGAAGCATCCCAACATTAGGATCAAGGGTATACCAGAAGGGGAAGAAACACAGACCAAAGGCATGGAAAATTTATTCAACAAAATTATGGAAGAAATCTTTCCCACTCTCTCATAATAAAGTCCCATCAAGTTACAAGAAGCTAGCAGAACTCCAAACAGACTGGACTAAAGGATAAATTCTCCAAGACATATTATCATTAAGACCCTAAACATCAATCAAAAAGAGAAAGTCCTAAAATCAGCTAGGGAGAAACAACACATTACATATAAAGGAAACCCCATCAGAATTACTTCAGACTTCTCAATGGAAATCCCAGAAGAGCCTGGCATGGAACACTGCAAACTCTAAGAACTTATGGCTTACAACCAAAACTACTCTACCCAGCAGAAGTATCCCTCATAATAGATGGTGAAAGAAAAACTTTCCATGATAAAACTAATCTTTACAACTATATGAACACAAAACCAAACCAAACTTCAAGGAATTCTCCACATAGAAGAATCAAATAACCAACTACAAGTGTCCCCAAATAGCAGATCACAATAACCAAACTTTGAGAAGGCAAAAAAACCTACAAAGACCAAGAAAACACCAAACCACACAAACCACCACAATATAGAAGGTGTAGCAGACAGCTTAAGGTTCACTGAAAAGAACTTTCAGACCAGGTAAAGTTATGGAGGAAGGGATATTTATTGAAGCTTACAGAACCAGGGGAAGTTCCATAATGGCAGAAGAAGATGGCCTGCCTTCACAGGACCAAACACAGACAGCAAAAGCCACAAGCCAAAAGCCACTCAGCACAGCACACCTCAGGAATTCCAGCTAGGCTCACTTTGCATATCTTTAGATTGAAATCCTAAACCCACCACCACCCCTTAAGATCCGCCCAGTGACATTGCCTCCAGCCATGTGGCTGTAGATGAAAACTATAAATTAATAAAACACTGAATATGTTGGGGGACATATATTCAAACTACCACGGCAAGTATTAAATCAAATCTGTTTTTACTCAAAATATTAATGGCCTTAATTCACCCATCAAAAGACATAAACTAATAGGGTGGATCAGAAAACTAGACCACTCAATCTGCTGTCTTCAAAAATCCACCTCACCACTAAAGACAGACACATCCTCAGGGTGAAAGGGTGGAAAATGATATTCCAAGCAAACGGAAAAAAGAAACAGGCAGGCATAGCTATAGGTATATTAGATAAAATATACTTCAAACCAAAAGTAATCAAAAAAGACAAAGAAGGCCACTTCTTACTTATCAAGGGAACAATCCAACAAGAGGATATCACAATCATCAATCTTTATGCACCAAAAACATGTGCACCACAATTCATAAAACAAAACCTACTTGACAGTAAAACAGAAATAACCACCAATACCATCATAGTTGGGGACTTCAATACTCCACTATCAGCAATAGATAGATCATCCAAACAGAAAATTAACAGGGAAGTAAGAGAGCTCAACGACACTATATGTCAATTAGACCTAACAGACAGCTATAGAACATTTTACCCAAATCTACAGATTACATATCCTTCTTAGCAGCCCATGGAACCTTTTCTACAATATACATATACTGGGTCATAAAGTCTGCTTCCATATATTTAGAAAGATTGACATAATTTCCTGTATGAGATCAGATCACAATGCAGTATTGCTAGAAATTAGCAACAAAAGATGTGCCAGCAATCCAACCAGCTCCTGGAAACTGAACAACATGCCCTTAAACAATAAATGGGTAGTGGATGAAATAAAAAGTGAAATGAATGACAATGAGAATACATCATACCAAACTTATGGGATGCAATGGAGGCAGTCCTCAGAAGAAAATTCATAGCACTAAATGCCTTCCTAACAAAGACAGAGAGATCCCAAATCAATAATCTAACCATCCACCTAAAGACATTGGAAAAACAAGAAGTATCCAACTCAAAAAGCTCCAGATGGAAAGAAATTATTAAGATCAGAACATAAATTAATGAATTGGAAACTGAGAAAACAATTATAAAAATTAATCATACAACGAGCTGGTTCTTTGAAAAAATAAACAAGATTGATAAACTCCTGGCCAATTTGATCAAATGGAAAAAAAAAAAAACAACTCAAATTAACAAAATTAGAAATGAAAAAGGAGAGATCACAACAGACATAAATGAAATTGGGAGAATCATCAGGACTTACTTCAAAAATTTCTACTCCACAAAACTGGATTATATGGAGGAATTGGATGAATTCCTGGACACATACCACCTACCAAAGTTCAACTCAGAGCAGATTAATCTCCTGAACAAACCCATCCCAACCATTGAGATTGAAAGGGTAATCAAAGCTTCCCTAAAAAGAAGAGTCCAGGACCAGATAGCTTCTCAGCAGAATTCTATCAAACCTTCATGGAAGACCTGAAACCAATTATTCTCAAATTTTGCCACACAATTGGAGAACAGGGAAAGCTCCCAACTCCTTCTATGAAGCTAGTATCACCCTACTACCAAAACCAGTCAGAGATGCAGCAAGAAAAGAAAACTACAGGCCTATTTAACTGATGAACTTAGATGCAAAGATCCTGAACAAATTCCCTCAAACTGAATTCATCAGCACATCAAAAGCATTATCCACCTGGATCAAGTAGGCTTCATCCCTGGAATGCAGGGATGGTTCAACATACAGAAATCTGTCAATGCAATACACCACATAAGTAAGCTTAAACACAAAAACCACATGATCATTTCGATAGAGGTAGAAAAGGCCTTTGACAAAATACAACATCACTTCATGATCAGAACATTGGAGAGAATAGGCATGGAGAATCTATATCTCAACATAATAAAGGCTATATATAAAGATCTTAAAGCCCAAATAATACTTAATGGGGAGAGATTGAAGAAATTCCCACTGAGATCAGGAATAAGACAGGGGTGTCTTCTCTCAATTCTGCTCTTCAACATAGTAATAGAAGTACTAGCTCAAGCAATAAGACAGGAGAAAGAAATAAAAGTGATACAAATTGGAAAAGAAGAAGTTAGCCTTATTTGAAGATGACATGATTCTATACATAAGTGACCTGAGAACCTCCATCTCAAAACTCTTAAAAGTGATTAACTCCTTCAACAAAGTAGCATTATACAAAATCAATCCACAAAAATCAGTAGCCTTTCTATATGCAAAAGACAAAGATACAGAAAAAGAAATAAGTGACATTGTCCCATTTTCAATAGCATCAAAAAAATACCTTGGAATAACATTAACCAAGGAGGTGAAACACTTTTACAATGAAAACATAAAAACACTCAAAAAAGAAATTGAGGTGGATTTGATAAAATGGAAAGACCTCCCATGCTCCCGAATAGGCAGAATTAACATTATAAAAGGGAAATCTTACCAAAAGCAATATATAGATTTAATGCAATACCAATAAAAACCCCAACATCTTTTTTTTTTTACATAGATAGAAAAAATGATCTCAAAAATTCATAAGAAATGGCAGAAGGCCTTGGATATCCAAACATATCCTCAACAAAAGAAATACCTCTGGAGGCATCATCATACCTGATCTAAAGCTATACTAAACAGCCATAGTAATAAAACCAAATCATCAAGGAAAAACAAAAAGTCACAGAAATAAAAATTGTTTTAAATAACTATATCTGTCCTGGTAAAAGTTAAAAAGTAAGACTTTAAAATATAATAACTCTCCATCACATTCCTCTAATAAATGAGACAAATGGATGTTTTAGTACACATGCATGAATACTATAGCATGTTTTATTTTCCCATATTGAATTAAATAGTCTTTAGGTTATAAATGGCATGATATATATAATCTACATATCAGTGGATACATTTTCATGGGATAATTTTATCTGTGAGAACATACAAGTACACTAGTTTATAGAGGTTTGAGAAAAGTGTCTAAATCAACTGGAAATAAAAGTATCCCTTAGGAGTCTCATTGATCCAAATCATGTGTAGTCCTTTCTTATGCTTAGAGTCTTCAAAACTTCAATGTTTACCTTCTCTGTAATGTAGAAATCTCTGGTGGTTATAGAGTTGGAAAGATTATTGCCCTTAAAGCCAAAAAAAAAAAAAAAAAAAAATTACTTCTGGAAATCTGATCTCCTGTTTTATTAAAATAGGTATTACAAAATCCTGCCACTGGCTTGTAGTGGTTGTCTATAGATGGTTTAGTTTTCATGTTTCAAGTAACATATGTCAGCAAATCTACTGTTTTATCTGATCCTTTGCTCTGTTTTTAAGGGAGAAAACCCAGGCAATTCATTCATTGACACTGTTCCTTGAAAATATATAAGCATTACTCAGTCCATAATGACTATTGTGGTAGTTTGAATAGATGGCTCCCAATATATTCAGTGTTTTACTAATTTGTAGTTTGCATCTGCAGCCTCTTGGCTGGAGGCAGTGTCACTGGGCATACCTTAAGGTGTGGTGGTGGGTTTGAGATATCAATCTAAAGGTATGCCAAGTGTGCCTAGCTTGAGTTCCTGAGGTGTGCTCTGCTGTGTGGCTTTTGGCTTCTCTCTGTCTGCTTGGAGCTGTGGAGGCAGGCTAGCTTCTTCTGCCATTATGGAACTTCCCCTGGATCTGTAAGTTTCAATAAATATCCCTTCTTTCATAACTTTGTCTGGTCTGGAAGTTCATCTCAGCAAACCTGAAGCTGTCTGCTATAAGTATACTCAATTTTTAATGATGATTCTTGTTTTTTAATGGCCCACTCTTCTTTATTGTGGACTAAATGCACCATATTTTCTTTTTAAACCTAAAAGGGTACCACTGACATATGTTTTTTGAGGAAGGGTCTTGCTCTAGCCCAGAGTGACTTGGAATTCACTACATAGTCTCAGGTTGTTCTCAAACTCACAGCAGTCCTCCTACATCAACATCCCAAGTGGATACTCAGCACCCAGCCCATTGACATATTTTTGTAGGCAAACATTTATAATGGGACATTTATAATGGGAGTGTTTTATAGTGTTTACTAAAACAAAACTCTTAGAAAAAATTAAACACATAACAGTTGTATAATATTGAAGATATTTTTAGGACAATGGGTGGCCACACTCTGGCATCTTTTGGGTTGCTGGCTGCATTCAGAAAGTGAAGAGAAAAGCACAGACATGTTGGCCATGAAGAGGACGAGGTCATTACAATAAATGATCTCTGGATAACAGGGTCAGAAACTGGAGACAGTGTTGGTCTGGGCAAGTCCTATTCTTGGTGCTTTCCTTGTAGGGAAAGCTGGACATAGGACTTTGTAACAGAGTGTGTATCTGCTGGTAGATGAATGTACAGTTTTGATTATTTTTCCTTTTTTTGTTCTATTTTTAAATAAAGATTAAAGACTGTTTTGCTTAGTCAAGAATATCAGTTCATTTTCCCTCATTTTCCTGGTTCATGAAACACTTGTGCTATACAAGGGGGGAGGACTGCCTGCTTTTCATAAATGCAGAGGAAGTCATCTATGGACAATAATGCCCCTTCCCCAATGAAGAATATAGTAAATCATAGAGAAATTCTGTGAACAGCCCCTTTGGGGACATCAAAGGAAGGTCCCAAACAACCAAGCCAAGATTAGAAAGAAGAGAAAAATCTGGACTGAATGAAGGAACCGTGTATCATTGGACTCATTTTCCTCACCTAAGGTTCAAGCAGAGATTTAATAAAATAAATTTGTAAAGAGCTTTAACTGTTTTGCTCATGGGTGAATGTAATGAGGGAGAAAATTGAGTTCTCATGGCTGGTAGGAAAAAGAGGCTTAGGGGGCAAGCTGCCTTTGTGTGTAAAATGCCTTAATTAGATTATTGTGAATATAAGTCTCAGTGTGGCATGGATGTGACCTGGTATTAAGACCTTAGAAAAGGAAGGATGCAGAGAAGGTATCACGTGACCCCTCCCCTCAGTCTCATTCCATAAATCTGTGAAGTTATTGTTTCCAAAATGCTTAGTAGAGGAGTGTATGTGTGTGTGTGCGCGCACACATGCAAAAGTGTATTGTGTACTAATAATAAGAATAAGACTTGCATAAGTAAAGGTTGGTACAAGCTAAAACAGGTAGTTAATATATCAAAAATCTCCAACATAGTGGTAATTGCAGGGAACCATAAAAAGATATCACTTAAAAACTGGCTTACTTGGGGCTTGGGCGATTGCTGCAGTCTTTAAAGTGTGTGCCATGCAACCATGAGTATCTGAGTTCAGTCACCAGTATCCACATATTATGTTGGCTGTGGTAGATTGTGCTTGTAACCCCAGCACTGGAGAGGCAAAGACAGGAGGATCCTTTGTGCTCACTGACCAGCTAGTGTAACCTAACTGGTGAGCTTCAAGCCAATACACGACCTAGTCTCAAAGGAGGTGAAAAGTGTTCCTACAGATGACACTTGAGGTAGTCCACTGGCCTCCACATACCCACATGCATGCATATGTACTTTTGTGCACATGTGAGTCCACACACATAAGAAACTGCATGTATACACATATACACACCATGCAATAAACACACACACATAAAGCCAGCACCACAAGCAACAGCAAAACTGTAGGGACTCCAGCAGAGCTTACTCTGCATACCTTAGACTGGAATTCAGATCCTTCCCCAGTAACATCTTATGGCTTGACCCCAGGATACACCCCCAGTGACATCTCCTCCAGCCATGTGGCTGGAAATCCAAGTTACAACCTTTCAAGATCCTGAATCTATTGGTGACATAAATTCAAACTACCACCTTCTCATCTATTGTTTTCCAAAACCAATGCTACTGTACTGGGGGTAAGCATTTAAACATATATATTTGGAGATGTCACAATTTACTTCTTCACACCATAATGTCTTTACTTCGCCCTGACTTGGCTACACATTAGCAGGTTTTCTTGATGCATTTTCAGTTTTATTAATTGGCTAGAATCATGGCTCTCCATGAAGTAGATCTACTTAGGATTCTAGTTCTATAAAGAAGAAATAACCTAGGAACAACCAATGGAACAAACACAGGGGACAAAGTCTGTAGTGGGAACAGATGGAAAGTGTCTATGCCTTCTCCTCATAGAATCCAAGCATGACTCTCTCCCTGGGCATGAGTGTGTTCATCAACCTGAAACTCACTGAGCCTCAATGTTCAGCATTTCTTTTGCCAATTTATTGTGCAGGAATGATTGGCTAGATCATTGGTCATTGACAGTTATGCTCAATGCCCATCTCCTCTCCCTTATTTAGCTGGAGATTAGGAGGTTGACTGAAGCTTCCAGCTTTCTGATTATATTGTTTTGGTTTCTAGTGTCTACTTCCATCCCAAATATATCAGGAGTACTATGATCTGTATGTATGTCTTCTTCAAAATTCACGATGAAACTCAATCCTCAAAGATATATGTTAATTAGTGGAAGTCAGAGGTAGGACATTTGGTAGGTCATTAGGAATTGATGAGATCATGTGAGAAGGAGTCCCATGATTGCACTAGTGGCATTATAAGATGAAGATGAGCGAACTGTGTTAGCAAGCTTGCTCTGTCTCTGCATGTGATGCTATCTACCAGCTAGGTAGTCTATAGAATTTCACTAGCAAAAGGTTCTTGACTTTAAACTTTCCAGGTTCCAAAATGGAAAGAAACAAATTTCTTTATAAATTACCTGGTCTGTGGCATTCAGAGACAGCAATAGAAAATAGACTAAGACAATGCATCATCTCAGTGCATAAGCTTGGGCAGGTTAGATGAGTCATTGGGATTAGCAAAGAACAGTGTGTGATTCAGAAAATTTCCAGAGGGTTTAAGCTACATATCCAGAACAAGAAAAAAAAAAATCAATACTAAATTCACTTTAATTATTTAGGGATAAAATACTAAAAATATTCTTTTCTAGTGAATATTCTAGATGAGCTAAAACACCAGATCTGAGATTGGTTCAGGTGAGCAGCTCTGCCTGCTGGAAATCTGTAGATAAGGATCCAGTAAGATCTTCATGGAGATCTATAGAGGCTTCTTCATCCTCCTAGGCATACCCCATGAATGAGGGTTTCTCATTTTCCTCACTCTGCCTCTGGTATTCTGTGAGCATATTGCTGGGCCCCTGGAAAAGGGGCTAAGGATGATTTTGATTTTTCCATTATCTTCCCATGGGTGTCTGTCCTTCCATAGATTGGTTCTATAAACTCAGACCTATTATGGTTTTAAAGGAGTTTTATTTTTGTAGATTATTCATCTGCATATAATATTTTAATTTGTGGTTTATATGGTTTTTCATACAGTTTAAAGAAATCTATTCCTGCATTAGTCCTATGATGGGTATAGTGATTCTGTGTTAGTACAGAATTGTCCTCATTATCCTAGAGATAGTGTTCTTTCCAGTATCCATTCATTTCAAAAACATTCGAAGTTCATGGTGTATGCTATTGTTCCACATGTCAAATGCCTTATGACCTAGTATTTATTAGCTGATGGCAAAGGAAGCATTTAAAAGATATAAAAAGTGCCAAGAAGCTCTTTCTTACAAGTTGTATCCTCCAAATGAGGTTATTTCTTTCCATCACCAATATTCATTGACTATTTATTTAAATTTGAATATTTCTAACTATATTCAAGTATTAGGATATAATTCCTCATACTTCAAGATACATTAGAAAAGTCTGAGGAACTACTAAAATACAAGTTCTAGGAACTATTTCCAGATTTCTTGATTCAGTGGGGACAGAGGGAATTAAAACTGACAAGAAATGCTCCCTTGAGGAAATAATATTTGAGAAGAGCTCTGGGAAACACTCTGTGTTGATTGTTTGCAGAGAGAAACATGGGGAAGAAAGTTCTGGGCAGAGAGGAAGCACATGGCAAGGCCCTGTGCCAAGAATAAGAAGTGATGTTTAGGACGTTGACAGGCTCACTTTGTCTAGAATGCAGTGATCAAAGGCAGAGAGAAGCACCCGAGGAGACCAGGGACAAAACTGTAAAGCATAGTCTTTCACACAGATAACGTTGGTTCCTTTAACTAAAAGCCAGAGCAGTGTTTGAAATACCTCACGAGGTAAGAAGCATAACCATAGTCACGCTTTCTTACATATTTCTTTCCACAAGCAAATTCTCATGCATCATAAATCATGAATATTAGGACTATTTCATATTGGTAATTTACATAAAGTGGCTATAACTATGTAAAAAATATTACCATTAGCTGAAAAAAAGATGAAGTAGGCAGGGCGTGGTGGCGCACACCTTTACTCCCAGCACTTGGGAGGCAGAGGTAGGAGGATTGCTGTGAGTTTGAAGCTATCCTGAGACTACATAGTGAATTCCAGGTCAGCCTGGGCTAGGGTGAGACCCTACCTCAAAAACAAAACAAAACAAAACAACAACAACAACAAAAAATGAAGTAGGACATCTGAACATTTAAATGCATCCTAAAAAAAGAAATTGTATATATTATTTAAAATACTTCCACAGGCTTTGCTGGTGAACTCCACCAAACAAATTATTAATAACAATCTTACCACAAACATCCATAGAAAAGAAGAAACTAATAATTTCTAATCATTTATTCAAGCCAATGATTAATTTAATAAACAGAGATAAATATCTAACAATATTGAATTAGTGACTAGTTTAACACATTAAATATTTAGCCAATAAAACCTGGTAATATAAAAACACAATAAATCCATGGATTCGGAGAGATGGCTTAGCAGTTAGGGCACTTGCCTGCAAAGCTCAAGGACCCAGGTGCGAGTTTCCCCAGTACCCACATAAAAACAGATGCACAGAATGGTTCATGCATCTGGAGTTTGTTTGCAGTGACTACAGACTGTGACATGCCCATTCTCTCTCTATATCTCTGTCTCACTCTGCTTGCAAATAAATTAATTTAAAAAGTGAAAAACATAATAAATCAAATCCAAGTGTAATTTGTTTCAAATATGAAAAAAATCAGTAAAGATTAAAAAGTTAAACATTTGGATTGATACAGAGAACACATTTGAAAACATTCATCATTCACCTATTAAAAGCTTTTGAAAAACTTAAAAGATGTATATGCTTATTTAATAAAATCATTTGTAAAAATTTATCATCAAGCAACAAAATTCATTGTAAAAGTTTGAAAAAGTTCCACTAAGGCCAGAAATGGAAAAAAAATGCACTGTGTTGACACTCCTATCTAACATTTTACTAAAAATAATAGTACTATAAAAAAAGAAAAGAAAATAGCAGTTTACTGGAAATCTTGGTGCAATGAAGCAAGAAAATAAAATAACAAGTATTAGAAATAGAAAAGAATAACAAAGGTAGCAAATGTAAGTAAGTGAACTATTTCATAAAGAAAATAGACATAGAGACACAATGTATGAAGTTATTTTACAAGGCAATAGCCTGTAAGTCATTGAGTCAGTACCAAAATCAATAATATTTTTTGGCTACTGGCAACAAAAAGAAAGCATATGAAACCATAATCAATAAAATACTCAAGGATATGTTAGACCAATAATTAGACATAAAATTTACAGTGTGGAAAATATTTTTTGAATTAACAATGCCACATATTATTGAGAGGAATAAAAGTAAACAAATGAGGGAATATACTGTGTTTATATGATTTAAGAGTCACTGTTACTCTCTAAACAATATGTGCTAGGTTGTAACATTCAGCACTGCCCCCCTTTCTTCAAACACTCAATTTATGGCTTGCATTTTTTGAATTCAATGTGTTCTACAGTTATGTTATAGACTATTAAAGGGAGCAGAGACCATAGATCCTTCACATTATAGTAAAGGATTTTTTAACTAGATTTCTGCTTTGGTTTTTAACACTAATGAAATGTAGATAATTCAGATTATCATATTCATGGGAAGATTTCATCTGAACATCATGATAGAATATTTATCTTGCATGCATGATAAGCTGAATGCATGTCCAAGGTGGTGTGAATTTATAAATTCTGTGCCATATGAAAAGGTTCTCATTCTAAAGTTTAGTTACCATGAAAATGTCCATAAATCAAATAAGTTTAATGAAGCACCTACTATGCTCAAATTACTTCCCAAGATCTATAGGAAAAATATCAATAATAAACTATATACACTCATAGTTTTCAGTTATCCTATGCCATATTTGAATTATTTATGAAACAGACATGGAATAAAGGCTTGGGATTTTTTCCAAAAATATGTTTTACTAAGACTTTGGAGTCAATTTCTGCAAGCACAAATTAAGGATTTTTATAAAACATAAACATTACAGATGCATTTACTTTTGCAAAAGGTGACCCCACTCTAGTCTGAGCATATGTGTGTGAGATAATAATAGGTCAAAGGTTATGTGCATCAATGGTAAAAGGAAATGACTGGAACAACACTTTATTCATAAGAAACTAGATGAGTAGAGCTTGGCATGTCTCTTAGTGGAATATTATGCACATATAAATTATCTATATACTAATATCCATATACTGAACATGTATGTTATGCTGAGTATAAGTTCAGGGGGAGGCGGGTATACCTTTGATGTTCATGGAAGAATGTGGCCAATAAGACCATGTGTGTTTTTTTCCATACTTGCTTTTATTAGTTCAAAAATACAATTATTTGTTAGCAGTTGAAGGGGTGGTAAGAATAAGCTATAGAAATTAGAATATAATCAATTTCTCTTCTCAGTAGTAAGTTCAGTGAGGAAATCCTTGAGGCCTTTGGAGGGCCTCTGTTAGAGACAACACTGCTTTCTAAGTCAGTGTGAGACCACAGCAGTGCAAAGAGGCTGAGACTTTAAAGCTTTGGAGCTTTGGAAGTAGGAAAGTGACACAGCTGGACCAGCACCAAGGCACAGCCAAAAACTAGTCATCCAAGCATTGCCAAAGTTAGAGCCCTGGGAATAACAGGGTTTCTCAGATCAAAGCCCAGGGGAATAAGATTTCGGAGCAGAATTCTGACATGTCAGCTCATTTGAACTAGGAGCAGATGGGCTATATCAAAGCCACTTTGCAAGAGTTTTTACATGGTTCTGGCTGTGGCTGGGATGTAAATGTTCTTCCACAGGTCACGTAGAATGCTTTATTTCCTAGCAGGTGTTGTACTTTTTGGAATCAGCACAAATTTTGGTTGTCAGCTGGAGAACATAGGCCTAGTGGAGCAGGTTCTTTATAGTTAAACCTGTCATTAATCATTATCTTTCCCTGCTTACCATCTTCTTTCAGGTGAAGAAGCCCTTCCCCCACGCTGCCAAGGTCATGTTGCGTGGAGTGAAAGAACTATGGACGGAGACCTCTGAAACCATAAGCCAAGACAAATCCTCCCACCAGCAAGTAGTTTGTGTGAAATTTTGGTCAAAGAACTGAAATGTGACACAAGCAGAGTACCACCATGGAGGACCAATCATCATAGTCTTTCTGACAGAGATCACCAAGTTAAGTGAAAAGAGTATGAAGAGAAGACTGTAAATTAAAATTTATGGCCCTAAGAGAAAAATTGTATAACATTCTTTGCATTGTAATATGATAGGTTTCTAAAGGGTGCTCACATTCATTATTTCATGCAAAGCTCAGAATAACAGAGTTAAAGCAGTCAGAACTCATACTTCTGTGATCACTTCCTACATGAGATAAAGGACCCAGACAGGTGAAATGGCAGATGCATTTCCATGTAACTCCTACAGGGTAGTGCAAGGACAGGATATAATTCTTAGTTCTGCTCCATTCCTGGATTAATTTATCATTCATTATTGAGTGCCATAAGTCAGTCACCAGCCATATGTGAATGTAAAAACCACTTCTCTCCTGCAATAGTTCACCATATCACAAAGGCCTTGTTCTGCTTAACCCTCTTTCTGCTTAATCCTCTTTCCAGAAGGAATTCTCTTTATACCTAAAGTTATGCCTGTGAATAAACACACAAAAAAGTATCTTTTTAACATCTCCATGGGTATCCTAGAAGTCTATTTATTTTGAGTCTAGTTATCTGGTCTTTGTAGTGTGAAAAAAAAAAAAACCTGCCCATAGCACTTGCCCATTTATTGGAACATGGAGGTATCACCAGGTGAGGAAAGGAAAATATAGAACATATAATTCAAGTCTATCAGTTTTTCTATTAGTAGCTCTTAAGTAAGAATGATGAAGAGATATTGGGATTTTTTTAAAAAATGAGATTTTGGTATTATTTGATGTTATGAATTATTCTGTCTAGTCTCTCTTTACATCCCACTGTGGATAATCAAGCTAAGCTTTCACACAGACACATGATGACTTGCTGGAGATCTTACTATGTTTTATACCTTATGTTAATAACTATAAAGGTTTTCTCAGATACACTGAATTATTTTCATATTAAAATCATTACATGAATATCTGCATTATATTAATGGGACAGCTAGTGGTACAAATTGGAGATTTGGGAAATGATAGTCAAGTAATCCACTGACCAAAGTCTATTGACCTTATTTTTGCTTTAATATGGGAAAAGAACAAAAAAAGTTATTATCAGGATTGAATGAGGACTTTTTATCATAAATCATAGAAAAAAATAAAACTGGAACTATTTCAAATGCACACTGCTTGCAATTGGGTTCAAATGAAAGACTCTGCAAGTTTATTCTTGGCCATCACTTTTATAATGAGTTTGTTGCTAAAATAATTAATTCCCAGAGAGAACTTGCCAGCCCAGAATTTTTTTTCATAGTTTGCTTTTATAGAACTACTTGGGAACCTGTGCCACAAAAAGTAGGAAATTGAATGTAGAGGCACCTGCAGAAGCTACACAAATTATTCAAGGTAATGCTTTGTTTGGTCGTTGGGATTTCATTTGGAACCTGTCATGAAGGCTCCACTCTCAGTGATTCCAATAAGAGCCATAAGTGATTACAGCTTGCAGATTCAGTGGCAAACACTTGCCTCCTTAAAACAAGGTAGCTCTTTGAAAATGTTTGAAAGAAAATTTAGTTTCCTAAATAGCTTCTAAGGAGAAGTTCATGACACACAGTCTGCAAATTGTAGCAATGTGTTTTAGAAGTAATTGTCTCCTATAACTTAGACTGTCAGGCATTTATCTTTCTTCTAGCCAGCATGCCAGCCCAGTCCTTCCTGCCCTCATCCAAGTTGGCTGAAAGACGAATGAAAGTGAGGAATGATAAAGATAGGCACATATACCTCTTTTAGTTATGTTCCCCCTTGTATATACATTTGAACAAAATATCATCACACTGTTAACAGTGGGCAAACATGACCAGACCCACTATGGTGGGTATATGACATCAGTCACACAATTAAATGTACATTTGCACATATGGGATCACTAGGCTCTGCAATTTCTATCACCACAGTGTATTAAGTAAGTACTGAGAAGGATGCTGCAATTCAAGGACTGATTAAACAAGGGAACAGAAATTAATAGTATAACTTACCATGTATATAGAAAATGATTGTTTTATCTATAAATCTGATACAATAAAGTATTAAGCCCAATGCAATTAAAATAAAAGTTAATGGGGAGGCCAAGGTAGGAGGATCACTGTGAGTTCAAGACCAGCCTAAGAGTACATAGTAAATTTCAGGTCAGCCGGGGCTAGAGTGAGATCCTACCTCAAAAAACTAAGTAAATAAGTAAGTAAGTAAATAAATAAAAGTTAACGGAGAGAGTGAGTAGGGCAGAGCTCCAGTTCATTCCCCACTTCCAAGCTCCCTGGTCCTAACACCCCTGCTGCTGGCTTGGGGCAGCCTGGACCCTGTGTGAATGTTGTAGAAGCAGGCCTTTTACTCCACCTTCCTGATTGACCTACCCCTGAGTCTCCAACTCCAGGATTCATCTGCACCAGAGGGTTCATGCACAGAGTGAGTAGGCCAGAGCTCCCAGTTCATTCCTTACCTTCCAGTTCCCTGGCACCAGTAGCTCTGCTCCTGGCTTAGGGAAGCCTCGACCGTGTGTGTGCTGTGGAAGCAGATCCTTTGCTCCTGATTTCTGATTCACTGGCTCCTAGGTCCCTAATTTTTGTTTCCCTGAGCCAGACAATGCATGGGTCACTGTGAGAACTGGCATCTTGCTCTTGGCTCCCAGCTTACTGTCTCCTGGTTCCCCAACCCCTGTTTCCCCTGTGCTGAATAGTGCATGCAAGTGGAGTGAGTAAGCCACTCTGAGTTCCCCACCCCCAGTTCCCCAGGCACCCTTGATGAACTTGCACTCTCTGCACATCTTTGGTTAAAACTCCATTTTACTCCAGTCCAGTTCAAATTTTAAAAAATACTCACTGAAGGTCATAAAAGGACAAATACTTGATTCCTCCTCAATAAATAAACACTTTTACCCCAAGATGGATAGACCACAACACACACACAAAGAAAAAAAATCAGAAAACTGAGACATCTCTACTAAGGTTGTCTAGTCCCACAATGGAAGCAGCTAATGAAAATATAGAGAAACAGAAGAAATTGAATCCCTAAATGATAACACAACAAGCTATGTCACCATGTTTAACAGAGTTAGTGATCTGGAAGCAAATCATCAAAAACCAAAAAATCACATAAATGAAATTGAACATGATTATATCTTACAGCATACCGCTTTTGTCACTAGGCTCAACTTAACTGAAGAAAAACCGAGAGCATCGTTACAACAGGTACCAAAGAAATTCAGAAAAACATAAGCATACTTTAAGAATATATATGTCTCTAAGTTTGAAGATCTGAAATGGATGATTTCCTTGACTCATATGACCTACCAAAATAAAATCAAGATGAGACAACCCATTTAAATGGATCTATAACAAGTATGGAGATCCAAGCAGTTATAAAAAGTCTCCCAAGTAAAAAAAGTCCAGGCCCAGATGGATTCACTGGTGATTTTACCACACCTTCATGGAAGAACTAACACCACTGCGTCTTAAGCTTTCCCATAAAATAGAAAAGGAATGAATCCTACTGAACTCCTTCTACAAAGCCAGAATCACCCTGATACCAAAACCAGACAAATACAGAACAAAAAAAAAAAAAAAAGAAAATTACAGACCACTCTCACTCATGAAAATAAATACAAAACTTCTAAACAAAATACTGGCAAACAGAATACAAGAATATATCAGAAAGATTACTCACCAAGGCCAAGTAGGCTTTATCTCAGAGATGCAGGGATGGTTCAACATATGAAAATGGATAAATGTAATACACTATATTTACAGACTGAGGGGCAAAAATCACATGATCATCTCAATAGATCCAGAAAAATGCATTTGACAAAATTCAACATCCATTCATGGTAAAAGTCCTATAGAAGCTGGGAATAGAAGAAGCATATCTTAACATAATAAAAGCTACTTATGACAAAATTACAGCCAATGTAATATTAAATGGGGAAAAACTTGAAGATTTTCCACTAAATTTAGGAATAAGACAAGGGTGTCCACTTTCCCCACTTTAATTTAGTATAGTACTGGCAGTCTTAGCTATAACAATAAGGCAAGAGACACTCATAAAAGGGATACATAATGGAAAGGAAGAAATCAAATTATCATTATTTCCAAATGATATGATTCTATACATAAAGGACTCTAAAAACTCTAGCAGCAAACTGTTAGAGCTGATAAGCACTTTTAGCAACATAGCAGGTTACAAAATAAACAGAAATCAGTAGCTTTCCTATTTTCTAACAACAAACATGCAGAGGATAAAATCAGGGAAGCTCTCCCATTCATAATTGCCTCAAAAAAAAATTAATAAAGCAGGGCATGGTGGCATACGCCTTTAATCCCAGCACTCAGGAGGCAGAGGTAAGAGGATCGCTGTGAGTTCAAGGCCACCTTGACACTACATAGTGAATTCCAGGTCAGCCTGAGCTAGAGTAAGACCCTGCCTCGGAAAAACAAAACAAAATAAAAAACCACAAAAACAACAAAATAAATAAATGA
Source organism: Orientallactaga sibirica (assembly GCA_036365145.1). Classification (NCBI taxonomy): domain Eukaryota; kingdom Metazoa; phylum Chordata; class Mammalia; order Rodentia; family Dipodidae; genus Orientallactaga; species Orientallactaga sibirica. Next base: position 18,722,971 of record JAEOAD010000030.1, on the reverse strand, counting down.
AGTACCTTGGAATAAACTTAACCAAGTAAGTGAAGGATCTCCATAATGAGAACTTTAAAATACTGAAGCGACAAATTGCAGAAGACACAAGGAAATATAAAGACAGCCCATATTTTTGGATTGGAAGAATAAATATTGTGAAAATGTCAATCTTACCAAAAGCAATCTACTCATTTCATGCAATCCCCATTAAAATTCAAATCACATTCTTCACAGAAATAGAAAAAAATGCTAAAATTCATTTGGAAGCACAAAAAAACTTCAAATAGCCAAAACAATTTTGAGCAACAAAAATTTTCCTAGTTTTATCACCATACCCAATTTTAAGGTATATTACAAAGCCATAGTAACAAAAACAGCATGAGACTGGCACAAAGACAGACATGTAGATCAATGGAACAGAATAGAGAACCCAGACATTAATCCAGACAGCTCTAGCGATCTGATTTTTGACAAAAATGCCTAAAATATTCATGGGAGAAAAGACAGTCTGTTCAACAAGTGGTGCTGGGAAAACTGGGTATCTATATGAAGAAGTATGAAAATAGATCTTTGTCTTTCTCCATGCATAGGAATCAAGCCCAAATGGATCAGGGACCTTAATATCAGACCTGAAACCTCTAGAGGAAAAAGTGGGAAAACCCTTCAACATATTGGCATAGGCAATGGCTTTCTGAATATAACCCCAACTGCTCAGGAAATAAAACCCCTAATCAACCACTGCGATCTCATGAAATTACAAATGTTTTGTATAGCAAAGGACACTGTAAATAGAGCAAAGAGACAACCTATAGAAGAGGAGAAAAATCTTTGCCAGCTATCCATCTGACAGAAGATTAATTTCCAGAATATACACAGAACTCAAAAAAAATAAAACAATAAGAAATCAAAAAACTCAATTAAAAAATGGGCTATGGGACTAAATAGAGAGTTCTGAAAAGAAGAAATAAAGATGGCATATAAATATCTAAAAAAGTGTTCCACATCCTTAGCCATCAAGGAAATGCAAATTAAAACTACTTTGAGATACCATCTCTCTCCTGTCAGAATGGCTATCATTAAGAACACAAATGACAATAAATGCTGGCAAGGATGTGGAAAAAAAATGAACCCTTCTACAATATTGTTGGAATGTATTCTGCTACAGCCATTGTGGAAATCAATGTGGAGGTTCCTGAGATGGCTAAAAATAGATTTACCATATGATTCAGCTATAGCACTCCTAGGCATATATCCTAATGACTCTTCTCAATACCTGAGAGATACTTGCACAACCATGTTTATTGCTGCTCTATTCACAATAGCTAGGAAATGGAACCAGCCTAGAGGTCCCTCAACAGATGAATGGATAATAAAGACATGGTAAATTTACACAATAGAGTTCTATTCAGTGATAACAAAAAATGAAATTATGAAATATGAAGGGAAAGATGTATCTGGAAAGGATTATACTAAGTGAGGTAACTTAGGCCCAGAAAGCCAAACATCACATGTTCTCTCTCATATTTGGATCCTAGCTACAAATGTATAGATTTCTGTGTGAGCTGGAACCAAAAATCAGTAGAAGAGGCCAGTAAGCTAGAAAAAGGCTATAAAGGAAGGAGGAGAGGGAAGGACATAAGGGGGTGGTATTGTATATATGTAATTAGAAGAGATTACAGGGAGTGGAATGGCCCAAGCAAGTCCAGAGGAAGAGATTGAGTAAAAGAAGGGGGAGGGTCAATCAAAATTCAAGATATTCTGAATAAGACATATGAAAGCTTACTTTTTTTGGATAATGGCACATCCCGAAGCCACAGATTGTTATGAGCAAATTTTCAGTGCCAGGTATGGGGTACCTTCCAGTGAATTGTTGGCCAGGGAGGTTCCTGTTGCCTCCAAAACATTACAGGCTATTTCCAAGGCCCTTGATTGCCCTTGAGAAACAGATGGCAAGACCCTATTGCTGAAGACTTCACATGCCTGGGTGTCAAAATCACTGAGAAATGAAGCTGCGGCCGAGCTGAAAACCTCCTCCTGGTAGAACCGCCAACTGAAAGCTGGGAAAAAGCTGCACTGCATGCAGCCTTATGGGAGACAGAAGTCATCAGTTATGAAAACAATGGACACTAGAAGCCTCAAGTTTGGCCAGATAGGCCAAATGACTGAACGGGTGCAATAGTGGCATGTCTGCTCTGGGGTAAACCAACTGCTCTCTAATTGGACTGGAGGCCCACTCTATGGGAGGGAATACATACCTGGTACTGAAAACCTAATCAAAAGCCTATGGCAGGGGAGGTCATGAGCCTTACGGGTATAAAGCCTGCTCTTGTCTGGCGCAATGCATATTTTATGCTCTCCAAACTGCCCAGTAAGCACTACAATTAACGTTCATATTCATTTATTAATGCTACTCTCACTTTTGGTTAGAGAAGCTTCTCTTTTCTGGTGGAGGTGACCACTGGGATGACTCAAAAGGCAACATGGTGCTAATAAGAAATTGATGGAGGAGTGTTCAGCCCAGAAACATCTCTATCACACCCTCCAAGACTCAGGGTCCATTGCAAAAGAGGTGGCAGAAAGAATGTAAGAGCTAAAGGAAGGGTATGAATCCTTACAATGCAACTGTCCAGAAAGAAATTGGCCTTGATATCCATGACCTTGCAGTGCCTAGCAATACCTTCACAAGACCCTCATAATAGTAGAAAAAGATGTTGACATCAAAATAAAAGAGAGACTAAAAGAGAGAGGGAAGGAATATGATGGAGAGTAGAGTTGTGAAGGGGAAAGTGGGGGAGGGGAGGGAATTATCATGGTTTATTGTCTGTAAGGCTAGAAGCTGTAAATAATAAAATTGTACATTAAAAAACAAAAATTAAAATAGGCCTCATAATAGAGATATATGAATTGAAGTTGAGTCAACAAATAGAGCATCCCAATAACAAGGTGATTAAGCTTAATGAAGACATGATCAAATGCAAGAATGATTTCCAGAAGCATCAAGAAAATCACCACAAAATAGAGATGGTCATGGTGCAAAATAACCCAACAAAAAACCAAAGATCTAATAGAGCTTTTAGAAACCTCTCTAGAATGCCTCACCAATGGAGTCACTTGTGTGAGGGCAGAATCTCTGAGCTGGAAGACAAGACAGGAGAAATTGATTGGGAGTCCAACAAATTTGGTTAGGTCAAAAAACCATGTGAACAGAATATGAGGGAACCATGAGACACCCTAAAATGACCAAACATCCAGATTATGGTTATACTGGAAGGGGAAGAATTCTAGGCCAGAAACATAGAGAATACATTCAACAAAATTATTGAGGAAAAATTTTCCAGTCTCTAAAAAGAGAGGCCCACCCAGATACAAGAAGCTCACAGATCACCAAACAGACAGGACAAAAAAAGAAACTCTCTAAGGAAACCAAGTTTAAAACTTTTAACAATGAACCCAATGAGAGAGTGCTAAAAGAAGAAGCAAGAGAGAAACGTACCAAAGCAATCCCATCAGAATTGCCTCAGGTTTCTCAATGGAAACCCTGAAACAGAAGGGCCTGGAGTGGAACACTTCAAAGTCTAAAAAATTATGGCTTCCAGCTCAAAGTACTGTACTCAGTGAAACTATCCCTCATAATAGATGGTAAAAGGAAACCTTTCCATGAAAAAAGTCAGTTCTATGATTATATGAACACAAAGCCTCCATATATATATACACACACACACACACACACACACATGACACACACACACACACACACACACACACACACACACATATATATATATATATATATATATATATATATATATATATATATAAGCACAAAGTTAAACAACCAATTTCATGACATCAAACTGAAAAGAGAGACTGATTGAGAAGGGGAGGGGATATGATGGAGAGTGAAGTTTCAAAGGGGAACGTGGGGGGAGGGAGAGAAATACCATGGGATATTGTGTACAATTAAAGAAATTGTCAACAAAAATAAATCTAAAATGACTGAGAAGGAAGAACTCAACCTAATATCTGGTAAAAGGTCTTTGTTCATTCAGTGTATTCTTCCTTTCTTTCAAAGTGCCTCAGGGCAGCCCACTGCTTCTTGAGCATGATTTCAGTCATTAATTGTGATGAGAATCCCTTTTCAGCAGTGTGAAGGCAGCTCAAAATATTTGCCATTGAGTATTAATCAATGGCATGGAAAAATGTGGAACATCTCATATAAAATTGCAGTGATTATCTTTCACAGCTTTAGCAGAAAAAGTGGAAAATTGCAGAAATTGTTTAAAATATACCATTAAAATGACTTTCAGTTACTGGCAAGTTTCCTAATAAACCTGGCTGTTTTATCATTTATTTAATGCAACATGTAATTTTACTTATTAACATAAATTTCTCTTTTGATTTTCTTCCCTAAGACTTCCTGGGCTTGCATCTGGAATCCCCACACCAGCACTTCCTCACTCCTGATTGATTACTCAGCACCTGGATTTTTATATATGCAGATTTTCAGCTGCATATAGTGATGAATGCTGATTAAAGATGGCCATTCTCTGCACATGCTTTATAATTAATCTGTCACCAATTAAATTTTAAATATTACAAACTTTTGTGGAAGATACTTTAAACTCCCTTTTAATGTAACCATGGTTTATTTGGTTATTAGTAATCAATAAGATACTAGCTTCAAAATTATCTATAAAATCTATTGTACAGAATTATTGCTTGGCAGAGGGGTACTTTAAAAATAACACAAAAGCATCAGGGCATTATGGGTCATAGAAATGAAATTTTTTACTCTTTTTGAACTTGGAGTTATGATAGATTATTCCACCTAGTTTCCTCTTAATCAGTTCTGGTCAGGAACAATCATGTGTGTTATAGATTTCTCATCAGAATAAAGCCTACATTTCCAAAAGGCCTGGTATAGATAGCATTTTTCTTGCTCCTGAAACCCCTTACAGAACTATACATAATGCTTAACATATGCCATATTCAAAATTCCCATCAGAATTATTTTTTTAATTTTAAATTTTATATTTTATTTATTATATTTTTTTTAGTTTTTTGAGGTAGGGTATTTCTCCAGCCAGGCTGACCTTGAATTCACTATGTAGTCTCATTGGCCTAGAAATCATGGCAATCCTCCTGCCTCTGCCTCCTGAGGGCTGAGATTAAAGGTGTGCACCAATTTTATGTGCATATGATGCATTTTCATAATAATACCTTCCCATTATCTTCTCTTGACCCTCCAATAAGAATTGAGGAAGATGCTGAAATGGCAAGACCTATTATGCTCATGGATTAGGATAATCAGTATAATGAAGATGATTATCTCACCAAAACGATGTACAGATGGAATACAATCTCCATCAAAATTCCAATGCCATTCTTTACAGAAATACAAAAGAAACAATTTTAAAAATCATTTGGAAGTACAAAAGACCTAGGATAGTCAAAGCAACCCTGGGGAAAAGAATAAATAAGGCTAACAGTCTCGCTACACCTGACTTGAAGGTATACTACAGAGTATTAGTAACAAGAACAGCCTGGTACTGGCTAAAACACAGACATGAATATCAATTGAATAGAATATAAGATCTAGATGGAATCCCATGTAGCTATAGCCATCTGAATTTTTTTCTTACAGAACGTACTAACTAGAGCAAAGACAGCCTCCTTAACAAATAGTGATGGGAAAACTGAATATCTATAGTAAAAGAATGAAACTAAATTCTTATCTCTCATTTTGCAAAAGAATCTATTCCAAATGGATAAAAGACCTTAACATAAGATTTGAAACTCTGAAACTTCCAGAGAAAATAGTAGGGGAAACAATTCAAGATATAGGCATAGGTACGGACTTTCCTAATACCACTGTAGTCACTCAGGATAGAATGCCAATGATCATCAAATGGGAATGCATGAAATGAAAAAGCAAAGGAAATTGTCACTGGAGCAAAAAGGAGGCCTACAGAACAGGATATAATCTTTTCCAGCTATAAAATAAACAGAAAATCAATATCTAGAATATAGACAGAACTCAAGCAAGTAAACAGTGAGAAATTAAACAATCCAATAAAAAATGGGCTATAGCTGGGTGTGGTAGGGCAGAACTTTAATCCCAGCATTTAGGAGGCTAAGGTAGGAAGATCACTATGGATTCGAGGCCACCCTGGAACTACATAGTGAACTCCAGGTTAGCCTGGGCTAGAGTGCGAATCTACCTTGAACAAAATGGCCCATAAAATGAAGCAGAGAATTCTGAAAAGAAGAAATGCTAATGGCCAATATTTTGAAACATCCCTAGCCATGAGAGGAATGCAAATTAAAACTACTTTGTGATTCTATGACACTCAGGCCACGATGTGTATCATAAAGGAAAGAAGTGACAATAAATGCTGGTGTGGGAGTGGGGAAAGAAGGATCCTTATTCACTCTTAGTGGTAGTGCAAACTAATACAACCATTATGGATATTCCTGTGGATGTTTCTTTTTTTTAATTTAAATATATATTTTTTATTTATATTATTCTGATTTTACATTCATAGTATTGGATCCATTGTCCTCCTCCCTGTCCTTCCACTTTCAAAGGGACCCTCATCAATGGGGAATGTGGGTCGTGCATTGTGAGGTTAGTCAAGAGTTCTGGGGGGTAGGCCCCAGTCTCTCTGCATAATGCCCCAACTTGTGACTCTAACAATCTTTCCGCACCCTCTTCCGCAAATTTCCCTGAGCCACATTGGGGTCATTTTAGTTCTCCTTCAGTGATGAGGTTTTGGGAGCCTCTGTGTCTCTGGATCATATGAGCCATCCATACTATGCCTGGGCATAGAACTCTAAAATCTTCTATAGAGATACTTGCTCATCCATGTTCATTGCTGCTGTATTCATAATAGATAGAATTAAATATTTTGATGAAAAATATATGTCTAACTTTTTTAAAATCTTTACTATATAGTTCAGGGAAGTGGATTTGCCTAACATTGCTTATAATCGGATGTATTAGCCTTGATTAGTGTGTTTATCCTAAAGTTCATTTATTTTCTTTCTCTGAGTTGCATTCTTTCTTATGCCAAGATATCACTTATCTTTGTTCATGTGTGTGGAACCCCAGAATTCCTGCCTTCAGGCTTCTTTGACCTTGTGACTTTTCTGCTTCATGTGACAGCAAAGCCACAATGCCTCCTACAATAGTATAGGAGGCAGGGAGATAATTGTTGTCTTCAAATACATACAGGGAAAATGATCTGAACCAGAGAGGCTACTATGACATATATTTTAAAGAATCACTATAATAAATTGCATAGAAATGATCAGAAATATAAACAACTGAGAAAATATACAATGCTTGCATTAAAAGCTTAGCTGATGGATCTAGAAAGAAAGAGAAGAAAACAGAGAGAAAGGCAAAAAAATCATTCTGGGAACAAATTTGAAAGCATTAACATTGACTTCTATATGAAAAGATTAAGTTTAAAAACAAAATACAGAAAATATAAAAGGGTAATGTGACCATATAGACAGAAGACAACAAAAAAATATGCTTGGTAAAGGAACTCTTTAACCTTAGAACTAAAATCCCACAACGTACATGCTATAAATAAACCTTATAAACCAGTCAAGGATTTTGTGCAGAAACCAACTTTGTCTTTGTAAATCAGCCAAGGATACAAGAGAGAAAAAAAAGAAAACATACATATGCTATAGACAATAGGAAGGTAATATACATCATCCATATCTCAAGGATGCTGGTGTAACTCCTGAGGGGACTCCTTTTTTTTTTTAACATTTTACATACTTATTTATTTGAGAGAGATAAAGAGGCAGATAGAGATAGAGAGAGAGTCAGAATGGGCATGCCAGGACCTCCAGCCACTGCAAAAGAACTCCATACTCATGTGCCACCATGTATGTCTTGCTTATGTGGGGCCTGGGGAATCAAACTAGGGTTCTTTGGCTTTGCAGATGAATGCTTTAACTGCTAAGTGATTTCTTCAGCCCTATTTATGTTTCATTTATGAGAGTAATGAAAACATATACTCTTACTGTAGCAGGAAGAGGTTATTCGGTACCATTGAAACCTGCCAGATAAATATCAGTTCTTCTGTGTCCACTTTGGAGCCAAAGGTAGATCCTCAGACATGATCAAATGTACAGAATATGGCCTATAGCTATTGTCCTTATTCCCAGCTACATTATTAGCATTCTTAAAGAGAAAGGAGATGAAGTTCTCAAGAACTAATGCTTAATGGGACAATAGGCTTCCCAAGTTTAAGAATTGGTGACTAAACTAGTTCTGTGTGTGTATATGGTGTGTGTGTGTGTGTGTGTGTGTGTATTTGTGTGTTCATGTGTGTGAAGGTCAGAAGACAACTTTATTGGTGGTCCTCACCTCCCACTTTGTATGAGTCAGAATCTCAAATTGGGGTGATTTTCCTATCTCTAATCCCTCTGGTGCTAGGAATGCTGGGATTATAGACACGGACACTACAGCATCTGGCTTTTAAATAGGTGCTGAGAATTCAAACTCAGCTATTCACGCTTATGCAGCAAGAACTTTATCCACTGAGTCATCTCCCAGCCCACTGGTAATCAATTCTTATCAACAGCTACATCCTCAGATAAATTGAGATTGTGTTAAAAATTTAATTCCAGACGTAATTCACACTCAATCTATTTAATTGACAAATGTTTATTGAGCTTTCCCCATGTTCAGACATCAATGCCGCTTAGGAAAAAACATTGGGGCCTACCATCCATTTTTGCACCTTGGAGGGAAATCCTTTCATTCATTAATTGGCTTAGAAATCACAGTGAAGTCATGTGATGCCTTGGAACCATGTCATTGAAACTGCAAAGTTTATTATTTTGTCTAAAACAAGAAAGTATTAGTATATTGTGATTGGTGATAATTCAAATGAGTTTAGCACTAGACTTTCAGGAATGGGGAAAGAGGCTAGATACTGTTATAGCTTGGCTGACCTTCATCATGGTCCTTTTCACAATAGGCACAGACATGACAAAACTTTTTATACCACATTGCTTCAGAAGAAGCATGGACAAAAGTGACCTCTTTGTCTTGTGAGATGACTATGACTGGGTTGGCCATGTCATCTATACCTAACATTATTTTCTTTTATCAAATTTGCATAACATACTGGAAGACAAATCTATGTAACAAACCTATGCATTTTAATCTTCCTTCATATCTCTCTCTCTCTCTCTCTCTCTATATATATATATATATATATATATATATATATATATAGTTATTAAGCTATTTTTATATTCCTGAATCCAAACAAATATTCCCTTTAATAGTCTATTTGCATAAGTTCATAGAACAAAAGATCTCCCATCTGTTGTCAGTGAGGAATATATCGGTATATAGATCCTATTAAAATTTTTTATCATGTTTTATGTACTTTTAAACAACTTTGCAATATATGAAATAGGACTTGACTTTATTAGGTAAACAGTTCTGTGGCATTTTAATCTAATATGGAAATTAAGTAGGAAAGAAATGGTCACCCCTCTCTTGTCTCTGAGAAGGCATTAAACTTGAAATTCATTGTTCATTTGTAATTCTGAATGAAGATATAATTTTAAATTTTTCATTATTAAGACATGTTTTTGATGTCTGTTCATGTCATTAAATTAGAATTTTTGTCAAAGGTACAATATCTAACAACATGATAAATGATGTCATGAAAATAGAGGAAACATAAAACATCTTTTAAAGCAGTTGGTTGCACACAGGAATGTGGTGATAGTTTTGCCAGTAAAAGCAAAGATAGTTGATGAATACTCAGTGTAAAGGATACAATTTCTAAATTATATGTAGTAGCTCTATATGAGGAAAGAATCTTTTGTTAGTGCTTCTTTGTATAATTTGATACAACTACAATTAGTTCTGTATTCAATGAAATGAAAAATCAACTGACTTTCCACTATTTAAATTTCATAAACCATTTAAAAATATCTTAATTAAAAATAAGCTATTTTGCATTGCAAAAACATTTCCTCTGAAAGGAGACAATATATTAAAATATTTTAGCTGAAATACTTATACATTTTAATACAAGCATAGATTGAAATATATATGTCCTGTATAACAGATTTTGCACCTTCAGTGAATAATTTCTCAACTAAAAATATGATATATGGCAAAAGTCCAATAAAAGCTTCAATAAGTTTAAAGTTTTAAACCAGGATTTGTATCTTTAAAGATCACAGAAATGCAGAACTTTTAAATATTAATTCCAGATGTGTCTGTTAATCAGGCATTCGTATCTTTCTCTGGAGCAGAGCTTGATCATTTAACAAGCATCCCCTTCCTGCTGTATGAAACCTTAAACACAAAGCTTACAATGCTCAGGTAGGCGCTCTGCAGAAGTCACACCCCTATGGTTTCTTCCTAAGGCTTGTGAATGCCTGGCAGCAATGTAAGGGTGCATCACTCATCAGTTGACCAGGTAATTTGCCAAGAAGGGCCCTTTTTCAGCATGTTTCACATCTGCACACATTCTTGTGGCACAAAGCTGAGGTTTTGAGCTGTGCCTTTTTAAAACATATAATTCTGGAACTGAAAGCATTGAAATTCTTTGGGAATATCCATCTTAAGTTTTATTTTTACAGTTTTAAAAATTTCTATAAATATAGATAATTTCATGCTAATATTTTCCTAAAAATAGTACTATAACAATGGCAGAGTGCTACAAAGAAATCATTCCATTTCTTTCTTTCAGATACTTATGACTTGAAGAAGAAAAAGGACATGGTTAAAGTTGGAGCAAGAGGTAGAAAGGGGACTAGATTTTTTTTTTTTTTTTTGGTTGAAGTAAGGTGGTGCCTACATGGATAGAATGTGGGGCCAAGCATTGTTATGACTTGGTGGTGGATGAAATATATCATGAAGTCTCCTCAGGAAATATTGAAGGGAAAGGAGTCTAAAGAGGGTACTTTATCTTGGGTGGCTTGGTTAAAGTTCTAGCCATTCATTTAAAAGCAGCTATAAGAAAAAATGATTGCTAGACACTAGAAACCTGGCCAATCCATCCTACTCTCAGACCACAGCAGCTTCCAAATCGCATGGCAGAGTCACCCTACTCATCTCCCCAGTGCTTCCTTCTCCACCATGAATTATTAAATACACTTTTCTCTTTTTAGTGTTCCATCCGTGTTCATATTTTTGCCCATTGGATTTTATTTTTTTAACATCACTTTAGACATACAGATGAATTTCAGCTAAATGTGTATAAAATGTATGTGTTTAACTTTATAGTTTATAAATAAAATTTCAAAAAATATACTAAAAAGTTTTACAGAACTTCTTAACTACACATAAACAGATTATGAATGTAGTATGCAGAAAAGGGAGGTTGAGGTGGGTATGGGGGTAACATTCTAGAGAATGTTCTCTGCCTTAGATGTATAGAATAGAAAGAGCCACTTGGAAGTTAGGGTGGTTTGAAGCAGCTGTATTCCATTAACCTGTGTGTTTTGGATGCTTGGTCCCTAGAGGGTGGCAATGTGAAAGGTAGAGCCTTGCTGGAGGAGGTGTATTGTTGTGGGCAGGCTTTGGATTATTATAGCTAGCTCTTCCTTGCTCAGCTCATTCTCTCGCTGTTTTCTTCCACTGTCCTGGCAAGGAGTGATGCTCAGCCTCTGCTTCCAATGCTTTCCCCTACCCCTGAGACTGTTCCCCAAAATGGACCCTTTCTTCCTATCAGCTGCTTTTTCTTGTGTGTTTCTCAAGAAAATGCAAAAGTAACTACAATGGAAGGGGATAGCTGGAAAGAACAGCAGGTACTCAAGGTAAAGTAAGATGCCAAAAACCCAGACAAGAAGTTAAGACAAGAGACAAGAGGCAATCACAACAGAGAAGTCAGAAGAGTCCAATCTGAGTGGGAGGTGTGAAGGCCGTAACACTGTGTGCTGGCTCTGCAGCTATCCATCCACCCACTCTGTCCTCATCGACACCACCCAGGTCAGGAAATGGCTCAGGGAAGCAATTATGCTAGCCTGACACCTGAAACTTCAGAGTCCACGAAAATTCTACATACATGAAGTGGCTTGAAATGCTTGGTTGTAGACAGATAAGAACTATGAGATTTATTATGGATGTACCCAACCCAATGTCTACATATGTTTAACTTTATGTATATAAAACCTACTTTTTGTAATAATAATGCTAAAGGTTAACCACATTTGTCAAAAGCAGAGTAAAAAGGTTCTTATCTTGGGTTTGTTACCTATGCTTGTATTAAGATATATATATATAGAGAGAGACAAATTCCATAATTATAGACAAAAACCCATGGTAATTTCCTTTGTTTCCCCTTTGCAACTCCATTCTCCATCATACCCCTTCCCCCTCTCAATCAGTCTCTCTTTTATTTTGATGTCATCATCTTTTCTTCCTATTATGATGGTCTTGTGTAGGTAGTGCCAGGCACTGTGAGATTATGGGTATCTGTGAATGTAGCTCAGTGAGACACTGTTTCCATAGCATGTGGGAAGCTCTGAATTTGATCCCAGCTGTGTCAGATGAAGGGTTTCAGAGTGCCTATTACTTTGGTAGTTGTTACATCAATTCAAAAAATGTAATATAAGCAACCATTATTTATCTCAAATATGAGGAAAATACATGACTGGAGCAAGTAAATCTTTTACATTAGCTAAAATATGACTTTCCCTGATTGTGTTGTGTGCTAGTATCTCTCCATCTGTCCACCACTAGCAAATGTACTTTATTTTCAACCAATGTTTCTCAAATTCATAATATGAGATGTCCAAAGACTTTGTCGTTCTATCCAAAGCTCATTCATTCATTTGTTTTTGGTATTTATGTCTCACTATTATTTAGAATTTTGTCTTTCCTAGTAATGTACAATGCATTTTCAGAATTTAGGAATCAAAAAGACCCCTCCTCAACAGTTTTTCTTTCTCATTCTCTGCCCTTGGCTATTTTTCTTGTGAGATCTTCCTGTATTTTTCTGCTTGGGTCAAAAATCCTACAGCAAGGTTGGGTTTGAGAGTGGCAACAGTAGGGCTGACACAGAAGAGGGAGAAAGTGATGCTTACATGAAGCTCAGGGGTAGGATTGATGCAGCCACCATGCACGGAATGCTGACAGCTCCCAGAAGCTGGAAGAATACAAAATTAACACACAGACAATTTTTCAAAAAAACACAAAGACAGAAGCATGATGTCTCTTCCTCAGCCCAAATTGAAATGCTGACAGAGCCATTTCCTGTCTGGAAGTTCTAAAGGAAAACCATGTCCTTGCCTCTTCCGGTTTCTGAGTGGCTTCATTCCCTGGCCTTTGTCCTCATGCTCCATCTTTACTGTTCACAGGGGCCAGCTGCAGCCATCTTATTTCCATTACCCTGACCTCCTCTTTTGCCTCCCTCTTTGTGCTTTCATGGACTCAAGGATAATCCTGGGAAATCTCCCTGTTTTAAAATCAATTGATAAGCACCTTTAATTCCATTTGCAACCTTAAGACCCCCTTGCTGTGTTCCATATTGACAGTGTTGAGGAATGATCATCCTTACGTCTATATGAACGTTTCAAAATTCTTCTGTGTTACTGTCATAGTCAGCTTCACTGTGCTGGGATGGACCTCCATACCAGATACAGTTTATGGGAGGAAGAGTTTACTTTAAGCTTATAGATCCAATGGAAGTTCCATAAAGGTGAAAGAAGCTTGGCCCCCTTTACCAAATCCATGCAGAGAGAAAGACCATCACCACAAGCAAACACCCTCTGGGAGCCCCTGGCAGAGCTCAGGCTGGAATTCCGATCTGATCCCAAACACACCTTAAAGGCAGGACCTGGTGATCCGCCCACAATGGCACCTCCTTCAGCCAGACAGCTGGAGATCTAAAGCTTGAATAAACTCCTGAATCTATTGGGGGACATCCATTCAAACCACCACAGTTACATTTTATTTATGTATGTATATTTATTTACATCTTATAGTTCCCACAGCTCAAATTGATTCATTTTTCTTTCTGATTTTCTATAAAATGCAGCTCTTTTATAACAATAATACAAATATATTAGTTCAACATTCTTGACATCAAAGTTTACATATACATATTTCTGTCATCTAGCTTTACCTATGATTTTTAGGACCTAAACAATTCTAAATTTTTACTGCATAGCAGTGTATCATACAAACCAGCTACTTGTTAAGCTCCAAACACCAGTGATCATGTGGCATGCTTCTGAAACACAAAGATGAGATAGATATATAATAAATATTACCATTTCAAAAGGAGAAATAGAAGGAAAGAAAGAGTGGTAGGTCTTAGGGCAGTTCTAAACCTACAGGAAAATGCCATGAGGTCATTAAGGCTTGAGAATAATCCTCTTTGGCTTGATACTGGAGTACCTTAACACCTCAGAGTGGTAACATTACCATCACCCGTTCTTAACCCTGTTGCCCAGTGGGTCAGCAATAGTACCCCAGGCTCTTCTATGCAGACGTGTCTCTAAAATTCCTGGAAGCCCATTTCCAGGACCTGTGAAGTCTACACAAAATGCAATGCCACCAATAGTCTCCAAATCACCTTTTAGGTTCATTTTCTCTTTTCTTGAAGGACAGAACATGCATTCTGGTAGAACTGCTGGGGCAGTTCTGATACCAGCAGGGTATTCCGGGCTTCACTGAGCTGGTAGGTTAAATCAGTGGTCCATACCCATTAGTCTTCTCATCAAGAGCTGGTCTATCACATCCTGAGAGTTCTCTTCTGGAAACATTCTATCTCATTTTCTTTTGCAACATGGACAGGCTAAATTTTTCCACAAGTTTAAATTCAGATTCTTTTTTTTTTTGCCTAACAATTACAACCCCAAATTCATTTCTCTCTTCCTATTTTACTTTAAGCAGCCAGGAGAATACAAGTTGTTTCTGTAATATTTTGCTTAAAATATTCCTCAGCTAAGCTGCCAGTTTCATTATTCACAAGAGCTACCTTCTAAAACTAAACTGCAGCTACAATACAGTTCAAGCAAGTTCTTTGCCGCATTATGATAAAGCTTTCCTTTTCTCCCTTTCGCACTAATACAATGCTTATATTGACCTAAAACTTGATCAGAATTACTTTCAATGTCCATATTTATACCCACATTTCTTAGATTATTCATGTATTCTTTAAGAATTCTTTAAGTGTTTTCCTACAGTTCTCCTTTTACTTTCTGAGCCCACCTCAGAATCAGCTTTGTAAATGATTTTTCCAGCATATTAAGGTATTGAAATATTTCTGTTTTCTTGAACTTACTGAATTTCCTTAAGGTAAATATTTTGTAGTCCTTATCTGACAGTTATCCCATATTATTCTACCTGGCCATTCTATGGTACTTTACTAGAACAGGTCATGGTTTCCTGGGAGGTCTTGATGCCTCTTGTCAGGCCATGTCATCTGGGTGTTGAGGGATTAGGAATTCATAGTCTCCTAACCTGGCATTGCGTTTTTTCAGAATTTCTAAGCAGGGTACATATGTTTTGAGACATTCACACTATTTCAGTATTTTGTGGTACCTGGTCCAGATTTACTAAGATTCTGTGGTGGTCATGTGTCATTTTTCCAGAGCTGGTTTGTCCCAAACACAGCCATTGGTATGTTGTAAAAAAAAGAACCTGAAGAATGTATTTGGTAAATGCATTGCTTTATGACTTGTTCTGTTATGTGGCAATAAAAGATAACTTCTTCAGAGTAACCCAAAGTGTTTTTTTTTTTTTCAGGCACTCCTCACTTCTCTTTAGTTCATAATTTCTTTTGGAGCAAGAAATATGTTTAATTTGATAAAGGAAGTTAGTTTACAATACAAAATCTCAGAGAAAAGAAACCTTATTTAGTTTGTTTTTGGAAAGATGTACAATGAAGGGTAGAAAGAGCAACAAATTCATTGAAGATGAATTCATGTGAGAACCTGAAGGAATACCAAGGTTTATCTAATATTGAAAGCCAGACCCAGTGAAAAACCCTAAGTACCAGACTTGTCAGATTGAATATAAGATATTCAGTTAAAATTGAAGTTCATTTAACCAATAAATTAAGATTTTAATATGTGTGTTCTAAATACTGCATGGAACATGCTTATACTCTAAAAGTTTGTTATTTTAAATTCAATTGCTAATTAGTCATCTTGTGTTATTTGGCAACTCTTATTACTAGATCATTGAAAATATCTCATTTTAATTTCAAGTATTAAATGTTTTTCTCTCAATTTTACATGTTAATATGATGTTGTGATTTAGCATTTATTTGTGATAATTTTATTTCTGAATTTCCTTGGAGTGCGGAATTTTCTCAACATTGTTGCCACAGGATTAGCATTTTTGTGAGCATTTAGTTAAATGCTTGTGTTCGGCTGCTTCCAGAAGGGAACACATGGTTTTACAATGTGTTTTGCACAGATAATGTGTTTTTAATTGTGATTGTATTTATTGAAGGCAAAGAAAATCTTAAATGTGTCCTCATGGGTCAGTAATTGCAAATTGAGGAAGGCTTTTCCTAATCCTCTCTTCTTGCACTATTTTATTTCTCTTGTTTTGCAATTTTTTTTTTTTCTGATTTTTGGATATACCCCTCTCCAGTTTCTTTTCTTCCAGTCCCATTTACATGTGCCAACAATTGTAAATGCACTCAAGTCTATAGTCTTAGAAAATCCATCCTAGGTAGGTGCCCCATTGACCTGTATTGGCTACTTCCTATTTATGTGAATGACCTATAGCAATACCAATTAAGGGTACTATTCATATTAAGTGCACAACCCAAGTGCATGCTGGGCTACTCTAATTAAAGAAAATGTTGGTGAGAGATTGACAGGAAGATGGACAGTTCTAGAACTGCATACATGATGAGCCTTTTCATGCTAGCCATGCTGGTGAACTGTGTCTAGGTCAGATTAAGAGTCTGGGATAGTCCTGGTGGCAGATGCCTATAATCCCAGCACTCTGGAGGGGGAGGCAGGAGGAGAAGAAGTTCAACCATCCTCCATATTCAAGGCCAGTTTGACTACATGAAACTCTGTCAGAAAACCAAAACCAACAAAATAAATACCAATATCCAGATAAAACAAAGCACAGTTCACTTGGCATTAATATATCTTTAATAAATTTTTGTAAACTTTTCTCTTCCTCACAATTTCTAAACTCACCTTATTCTGTATTTCTACCACTCTACTCCAACTGCCGTGTGTGTGTGCGTGCGTGTGTGTGTGTGTGTGTGTGTGTGTGTGTGTGGTGTATGTCTGTGTTATATTCTGAGACAATTTCTATCATCCCTCTTCTCTCCCATTCCTTCCACAGGTCTTAGTTATTCATCACAATCCAGCACTCTTAGACTTTCTTCATTGACTTCAGATGCAAATCGATTGCCCTTCTAGCTACAAGCTGATATTTGTCTCTTGGACAACACAAAACATTCAGTGTCTTTTGAAGAAGTTACAGAATTCTCTTCACAAATTGTTTTCAAATTTTATGAGAATTTTTCCATAAATTTTTTAGGTTAAAAATTTACACCTGGTCAAGATGGCATGCGCATAACCTTGCCTCACCTCATGGGGACAAAAAAGGCAAGAACCTTAAGGTTTTTTTTTTTCATGCGTTTTTTTTTTTAAGGGTTTGCTGACTCAAGTAGGCATCCAGTGGGAGGGTTTTAAGGAGCAAAATAGGGAGTCCACTGATTCCCACACTTTTGGGTTTCCCACCCCAATCCCCTCAAGCAGCTGTCCTAGCTGCAGTCCCAGCCAGAGGTCTCTCCTGAATTAACCACAGGCCAAGTGGACCCAAGCTAGCAAGCTAGGACCTCTGCCTCAGGCTTTCCCACCATCACTCAGAGCTACAAGGTCCCACTTGTAGGTCTGTCCCAGCCTTTCTGAGCTCTGCTTGCCACTGTGGTCCAACTTGACAGTCCTGCTCTAGACTTTCTGAGCTCTGAGCATCACCACTGTCCCAGTCCCTGGTCCCACCCTAGCCTTTCTGAGCTCCACACTCCATCACGGTCCCACACTGGTCTCTCCCTAGCCTTTCTGAGCTCTGTGCATCACAGACACTGGTCTCATCCTAGCCTTGTGAACTCCGCACCACTGTGGTCCCACTCGTCAGTCCTGCCCTAGCCTTTCTGAGTTCTGCATCACTGTGGTCCCAATCACTGGTCCTGCCCAAGCCTTTCTGAGCTCCACACATGACTACGATCACACTCACCTGTTCCACCAGCCACCCCTCCACCCAAGGCCAGCAGGCTAGTGTCCCACATGCTCATGCTTTCTGAACCATTGTGATGGGCAGACCACAGCAGAAAAGGAATAGCATGAAAAATCAGATGCAAGTAAATCCAGGTAGATTGCCCAGTCCCACAATGTTTGTCTCTAATCAAAACACAGAAGACAAAATAGGATCAGATATCAAAATGAAGAGATAAGCTATGCAACTCTGGCCAAGCACAAAGCAAAACTTGCAGAAACTCAACAAAGAGCCAATAATTGTATGAGTAGTGTCCTTGCTAGATTAGACCTAATAGAAAAGAACCAGGGAGGGTTCCAAAGACAGTTAAAAAAAAAAAAAAGGACCTCAATGACAAACATAGTAAAGGAAAAGCCCAAATAATACTTAAAGTTGAGAGACATTGAGATCAGAAACAAGACAGGGGTATCCACTCTCACCTTTGCTCTTCAACATAGCATGGAAAGTCCTAGCTCAAACAATATGACAGGAGAAAGAAATAAAAGAGATAAAAATTGGAAAGGAAGAAGTTAATTTAGCCTTATTTGCAGATGACATGATTCTATACATAAAAGTGATTAACCCCTTCAGTAAAGTAGCAGGATACAAGATAAATGCACAAAAATGAGTAGCCTTTCTATATGCAAAAGATAAAGAGAAAGAAATAAGTGACATTGTCTCATTTTCAATAGCATCAAAAAAATAATAAAATACCTTGGAATAACATTAACCAAGGAGGTGAAAGACCTTTACAATAAAAACATAAAAGCACACAAGAAAGAAATTGAGGAGGACTTGAGAAAATAGACCTCCTATGCTCCTGGATAGGCAGAATTAACATTGTGAAAATGGCAATCTTACCAAAAGCAATATATAGATTTAATGCAACACCAATAGAAATCCCTTGGATATCCAAGCATATTCTCAACAAAAGAAATACCTCTGGAGGTCTCACCATACCTGATCTAAAGCTATACTGCAAAGCCATAGTAATAAAAACAACATGGTACTAGCATGAAAACAGGATTATAGACCAATGGAACAGAATGGAGGACCCAGACTTTGGGTCAAGTAACGATAGCTACTTGATATTTGACAAAGGCCCTAGCAATGTAGACTGGAAAAAAGACAGCACCTTCAACAAATGGTGCTGGACAAACTGGACAACCATATACAGGAAAATGAAACTCGATCCACACATTTTGCCATGCACAAAAATCAAGTCCAAATGTATCAAAGACCTCCGTATAAGAACGGATACTCTGCTACTACTGGAAGAAAAAGTAGGAGGAACTTTCCATGATATAGGAGTGGGAAAAGACTTCCTGAACAAAATCCCAATAGCTCAGGAAATTAAACAGTCACACAAACATTGGGATCTCAGGAAGCTGAAAAGCTTTTTCACAGACAATAAGCAGAGCTAATAGATTACCCACAGAATGGGAGAAAATTTTTCCAGCTATAAAAATGATTGAGGCCTAACTTCTAGAACCTACAAAGAACCCAAAAACCTAAATAATAAAAAGTCAAACAAGCCACTCACAAAATGGGGCAGAGAACTGCACAGGGAGTTCTCAGAGGAAGAAATATAAATGGGAAACATACATTTAAGAAAATGTTCAGCATCCCTAATGATCAGGGAAATGCAAATTAAAATCACTATGAGATTCCACCTTACCCCAGTAAGGATAGCAAACATTACAAAAAAATCTAAAGACAACAAATGCTGGGGAGGCTGTGGAGAAATAGGAACCCTCATTCACTGTTGTGGAAATATAAGCTTATACAACCAGTATGGAAAGCAATATGGAGACTTCTAAATAGGATGACTGTAGAGGTGACAACAGACCCAGTTATCCCCATACTGGGCATTAAAAGCTCCATGCCTCAGTTCAGAGATATTTGCTCAACCACATTTATAGATGCTCAATTCCTAATAGCTAAGAACTGGGATCAACTCAGATGTCCATCATTAAATGAATGGATAACTAAGGTGTGGTATATCTACACCATGGAATACTATACAGCACTAAGAAAAAATGACACAATGCAATTTGAAGAAAAATGGTCAAACTTGGAACAGATCATTCTCAGCGAACTCACCCAATCATAGAAAGTGTTCCATGGTCTCACTTATCTGTGGCTCTTAATTTGTATTCTCCCAAGTTGTTGACACACCTAATAAACATCTCAAGGCTTGGACAATAGGGATGGTGTGGTGGGAAGGGAAGGAAATGGTTCCATAAAATCCTATATTCTGAAAGACATACTAAAAGGTCAAACCTTCATCAGGTGCTTAGAGAGAATACCTGAATCACAGGAGCCTGGAGAGGGTAGGGTGAAGACTAACCTCAATCTCCTGTCTCTCTCGCTCTCTCTCTCCTCTCTCTCTCTCTCTCTCTCTATCACTCACTCCCTCTTCTTTCTCTTCTCTTTTTCTCTTTCATATTACCCATATTTTTTTCCTTCTTTTCCCTTGGCATTGACCTGTAATACTCATGTGGTTAACAGCATGTGATTAACATCCATAACAAGCTGTTGATCAGTGGGACCTACAAGGTTTCCCAAAAGAAGACAGATTTCTGTCAGAGTACTTGATGACCCATCAAAGGTTAATGGTAATACCCTACTCCCAAAGACACCATGTGCCATTGGGATGAAACATGGAGTGACATGGCTGGAATCTGGAAGAGAGTCAGTCCCCAGACAGTTAGCTTGTCTAGTTCCAGAAGGCACTACATGAGCTACTAGGGGAAAATGACCAACACCTGTCTAGGAAACTTGGGGTCTAAGGTACTGAGCAGCAATCAACCTGCCATGATCCTCACACAAGGGCAATAGTGGAACACAGCCATGGTGGGTTACCAACTGCTCTTGATTTGGCTAACAGATCTGCTCAGTGGTATGGAACCCACACTTGTCATGGAGAAACAAGTCTGAACCATATCCAAAATGAGCATGCTCTCCAATATCAAGGTCCCACCAATAATGGGATACAATAGGGTCTACACCCATTAAATTCTCTCTAAAATAATAATGGTTATGCATGTATCATGCACTGATCTCACTCTCTATTGGAGAATTTGATTCTCTTTTTCAGATGGATGCAGAACCTGAGGAGAGAATCAGCCATCACACCTTACCAGGGCACCAGCTGAAGCCATAGAGTAACTGGGGAAATGAGCAAGAGTGCTGTTTTATTGGTGAACCATGTATCAGCACAAGGGTGAAGGAGATTGACACAGAGAACACTCAACTCCCACCAAATCAGATATCCAAAGACACAGAGACTCCCAAGACCTCATCACTGAAATAGACCTAAAATGAACCTAACATGGCTCCAGGAAATTTGTGGGAGAGGGGCGGAAAGATTGTTAGAGCCACAAGATGGGACATTATGCACAGAGATATTGCCTCTCCCCCATAACTGATGGCTACCCCCACAATGCAAGATCCATAATCTCCATTGGGAGGAGGACAGTGAGAAGGCTATAGATGGTACCATCATGACAGTATACACATTATATAAATAACTAATAAAAAAAAAAAAAAAAAAAGATCATACCTCTTACCAGGCATGCCTTTAACCCCAGCACTTGGGAGGCAGATGTAGGAATATTGCTGAGTTCAAGGCCACCATGACACTACATAGTGAATTCTAGGTCAGGCTGATCTATAGTGAGACACTGTCTTGAAAAACAAACAATATCACACCTCTTAATTACATTGTGGTACAAACATTGAATAAAAGATCCAATAATACCTATGAGTATTTGCCTAGCATTCTACTATTCTATTTTTAAAAGATGTAGAAAAGGAGTAGAGAGCCAGCTGGCTTTTGTCTTGTAATCCTTGCACTTGGGAGGGTAAGGCTGTGTATTTTAGGACAGCTTGGGGTACATAGCATGTTTTGGGCCATAATGGCCTCCAGAATGAGACCTTGCTGAGGATCTTAACCATGCTAGTTTAGACTCCCGGTGTCTTTCACTACTCCTCAGGTAGTAAGACTCAGTCTACAAGGAAAGCAAAGGGAAAACAGAAGGATGTCTGCCTCTCACAGAGAGAGATCAAGGAGCAAGTTTGTTAAATCATTCAGCAGGTTTGTGCAAGGGTGTCATCCGACACCATATAGACTACTAGAAAATAGATTTCCAGTGCCAGTTTCTTGACCTCTCGACATACTGACCTTATAATTTTTTGTTGTTGTTTTTTTCATAGTGAAACATATACTATCGATTATATCTCTGATATTGTCAAGGTGTTAAGAAGACACTGTCATATAACAAAACTAAGGAAAAGTCTCTGAGCAACTAACACTTAAATAATAAACACCATATTAAGGCCTTGATGCAGAATTAGATGACTTTATTAATAAATCTGTGAAGGATGTTAATATAATAATACCCATTTCTTGTTGACAAAAATAGCTTTAGTTTAAATACCAATCCAACCTTGAGGCAGGATATTCTGAACAATCTCCAAGCAGAAGATAGGGAAATATCTTAGATCCAGTTCCTGCCTCTCTTAAAATGGGACATGGGAATAGGACCAGTTCCTTGGTTCCTATGGGTGCTGTGCTCACCATCTCTCCTCACAATCAAGCCGAGTGGCTTTCCATATATCAATGCTGAATGCTGGATCCCAAACTGCTGATCTGAGCTTTAAGTATGTTCTATCATTTTGTTAGTCTTCTCCCTGGACGTCTGTTGTCAAAAGTCTCAAGTTTTTATTGTTAAATAATAGATTTTATTTTATTTAGTTGTTTAAGAGAGAGGGAGAAGATGCAGACAGAGAGACAGAGAGAGAGAGAGAGAGAGAGAGAGAGAGAGAGAGAATGGATGCACCAGGCTTACATGGGTACTGTGGAACTGAACCTGGGCAGGCAAGCATCTTAACCACTCAACCATCTCTCCAGCCCCTGAAAAAAAAATATTCTTGATGCTTCTGATCTTTGGTCTGCTTTTCCTGGTCTGTATTAGAAGGTAGTGTATAACATTTAATGAGGTTTCCAATGAGCAAGAATCACCATAGTTATAAGATATATCGTATTTCATTAATGTTACAGAGATGGCCAGTCACTCTAGGAAGATTAAATATTTGCCTAAGGATATACAACTAGTAAACCAGCAAAATATAGAATCAAGATTGGAATACAGGTCTTCTGACTTGAGATATTCCATCCCCTTCACTGGGTTTTGCCCTATTGTGCTAAACACTTAAATCCCACATTGTCAGAACAACATCCCAATAACATTACTGTATCATGTCTGTTATACTCAGTGCACAGTATGTAACTAACTTTGATAAATTAGTTTTAACCAACCTCTTCTCTGCTCCCTTCTGCATAGCTTGAAGGTGGGGTGCTGTCTTCCAACCTTTACCTAACACTCTACTTGGCTTGGGAATCCTTGCATAGTACAAATTCTAGGAAGCTAACAGTTTTTCCCACTCTACAACTTTTTACCTTATTTCTAGTTCTTTTTATTTCTGTTGTATAAAACTGGAAACTGATTTTTAGATTCAACCACTTTTACTTGAGAAAATATTCAGCTGTAAAACTATTTTATAACTAATTTTTTTTATATTTCCAGATTGTCTGGTATTTAAATTGTAAATGCTTTACATTAACATTAATTTATTAAAATATGCTGTAAGTACTCTGAAAATGTTCAGGGACATCAGTTAATATGTCCTGGCACTAACACTCAAAGAAGGTTGTGCCTCCTTGGCTAAACAGATGCTTATGTCATTTCAAGACTTATTTTAAAGTTCAAAAATAAAATTATTACTGCACAGAGGCATCAACACAGTGCTTAGGTAAGAAATCAGTGAATGATAATTTATATGAACAAATGCCTTTTTATGGCCTATTAGCAATTCTGTGGTTGAAGTAGTAGTCACTCATATTATCTTCTAAATGGAGCACTGTTTAAAAGCACTGAACCATAAAATTATATTTTACATTACCAGCAGAGTAAAGTGATAAAATAGTTGAACTGTTTTCAAGTGACAGCTGGAGAGATACTACAGGATCAATGAATTTGGACATAAGATGAATAGGGAATGTTTAAAAGGAACCCCATCTCTTCTGAATGCTGAATGTAATTGAGAAAAGAGAGGGTGTAGGTTTCATGTTCTCTCTTTGTATGAACATAAGTGCAGTTAGGTGTTTTGGACCATCTTCCAGCTGGACCAAGAGGAAGAAGGTGTTGAAATGAACTGGATAGGACCAGAAGACCACATTCAAGCTAGATGAAGTCCTGCAATCATGCAGAGAACCTCTGTACTAATTAAGCAAGGAGGTCCAGATCCAAGAATTTAGCCAACTAAGCTGGAAGGTTTTTGAGACACAGAGATACTCAAAACTCTGAGAAAAATCAATGGATACCAGGATTATAGCTATACTAGCAATCTGAGATATTGCATTTTTGTGGAGGTTGGTCTTCTGTAATGTTTTCAGTCTTATTTCAAGAACAAACCAGGAGTCAATGATTAACAGAACCTAGTAACTTGCTAAGATTTTCTACAAAATCTGAATAATAAACTCAAGTGTATCTAAACTAGATCCAACCTGGTCATTTCTTATTTACTGACACATTTATTCAATTTTGTACCATATGTGCCTTACAATATCTAAATATATACCTATTTTTAATTTTTTGAGAGAGACAAAGAGAAAGAGGCAGAAAGAGAGAGGGAGAGAAAGAGAGAGAGAGAGAATGGGTGTGCCAGGGCCTTTCAGCCACTGTGAATGAACTCCAGACACATATGCCCCTTGTGTGCATGTGTGACATGGCACACTTGCATCACTGTGTCTGGCTGCATGAGACCCATTTGAACATGTGTTCTTAGGCATTGCAGGCAAACACCTTAACTGCTAAGCCATCTCTCCAGCTTTTAGTTTTTTTTTTTTTTTTTTTTTATTGACAACTTCTATACTTACAGAGAATAAACCATGATAATTCCCTTCTCTCCCCCCCCATTTTCCCCTTCACAACTCTGCTCTCCATCATATCCCATCTCTCTCTGTTTGACTCTCTTTTATTTTGATGTCATTGTCTTTTTCTCCTATTATGAGGGTCTTGTGAAGGTATTGCTAGGCACTGAGAGGTCATGAATAAAGGCCAATTTCTGTCTGGGCAGTTGCATTTTAAGGAGTGGTGCCTTTCCTTTGGCTCCTACATTCTTTCCACCACCTCTTCTTCAATGGATCCTGAGCCTTTGAGGGTGAGATAGAGATAGTTCAGTGGTGAGAACTCTTCTGTCACTTCTTCCTAGCACTATGTGGCCTCTGTGCCAGTGGTCACAGCCATCTGAAAGGAGAAACTTCTCTGATGGAAAGTAAGAGTAGCATTAATATATGAATATGAACATTAAGTGTAGTGCTTTCACTTCAGATTGGTGACAATAATATATGCATTTAGCCAGATAAGAACAGGCCCCTTTAGTGTGGGCCTCCAGTCCAATTAGAAAACAGCTAGCTTTCCCCAGCTCAGACATTTCACTCATTCGATCATTTGGCCTGTCTGGCCAAACTTGAGACTTCCAATGTCCACTGTTTTCACAGCTTATGACTTCTGTCTCCCATAGGGCTGCACGCAGTGCAGCTTTTTCCAGTTTACAGTTGGCTGATCTATAGGGAGAAGGTCAGCTTTTAATTTTGAGAGTGTGTGGTGGTTTTCTCTCATTGAAGCTAAGCTGCAAAATGGAGAAAAATGTCAGTTTAGTAGCTCAAAACAGATGCTGCAGATAGAATGCAAACTATAGCTAGTGAATTGTTGGTAGACTTACAGGATGAAAGAAAAATTCTTTAGCTGGGTCACAATTAAAAAAGAAATAAAATGAAGGCTTTGGATTTTCTTGGTCTACTCAAATACAGAATAATACATCAAAATCCCAAATAATAATGCACCCAAAGTAATGCA
Source organism: Orientallactaga sibirica (assembly GCA_036365145.1). Taxonomy (NCBI): domain Eukaryota; kingdom Metazoa; phylum Chordata; class Mammalia; order Rodentia; family Dipodidae; genus Orientallactaga; species Orientallactaga sibirica. The sequence continues at coordinate 18,696,829 of JAEOAD010000030.1, read as the reverse complement.
TCAGAATAAATGACATCACAATACATAAGCCTGGTTACTTTCTAAAGAAAATAAATTTATTTCTGTCATATGTTGGAGAGTTTTGAAACTGGTAAATTCCAAATAAAGAAGCTATATATGGTAAGGGTTTACTTGTTATACCATTTCATGTCAGAAAGTACCACGTGGTATAATAGTTATCTTTTTTCAATTGCTGTGCCCTGACAGAAAACAGGGAGGAAGGACTGATTTTGAGTTACATTTTGAGGCAACACAATTCATCATGGCAAGAAAGGCACGGTGGCAGAACTGTGAGTTGGCTGATCACATTGTTATCACAATCAGGAAGACTAAAGCAGACAGGAAGTGTGGCAAAGCCATTAAGCCTGAGGTCCTGCTCATGTTGACTCACTTCCTCCAGCTAGGACCACCTCAAGGCTTACCTCCACCTGTGGACCAAGTGTGAAACACACTAGCCTATGAACCATTCAAGCCACAACATATGATAACAGAGTGAGAACATGAAAACTCGGGTCATTCTTCCTTTCCTTATAACATCTCTAATGTCATCATGGAGGTTCCACTCAGCTCATCCTAAATAACTCTAATACACACTCTAAAAGCTTGATCTTCAAATACAGTCAGCTATAAATTTGAGCACCATTCACAATATATGCATGTGGTAGTTTGAATAGATGTCCCCAAAATATTCAGTGTTTTATTAGTTTGTAGTTTGCATCTGCAGCCACCTGGCTAGAGGCAGAGTCACTGGGTGGATCTTAAGCTGTGGTGATGGGTTTAGAATTTTAATCTAAAGATATATAAAGTGTGCCTAACTGGAGTTCCTGAGATGTGCTGTGCTGTGTGGCTTTTGGCTTTTCTCTCTGGTCCTGTGAAAGCAGGCCAGCTTCTTCTGCCATTATGGAACTTCCCCTGGATCTGTAAGCTTCAATAAATCCCTTCCTCCATAGCTGTGCCTGGTCTGGACGTTCATCTCGGTGAACCTGAAGCCGTCTGCTACAATGCACTTTGTTTTTATTTTATTCATTTATTTTATTTTTTCTTTATTTTATTTTTTAGAGATTTTTTTAAGTATATTTATTTATTTGCAAGCAGAGAGAGACAGAGAGAAGAGAGACAGACAGAGAGAATGGGCTCACCAGGGACTCTATCTGCTGCAAACTCCAGATTCACGCACCACTTTTTGCATCTGGCTTTACATGAATACTGGAGAACTGAACCCTGGTTGTTAGGCTTTGCAGGCAAGTGCCTTAACTGATAAGCCATCTCTCCAGCCTTTTTTTTTTTTTTTTTTTTTTTGAGATGAGGTCTCAAACTCTAGTTCAGGGTAGGCACATACTCAAAGCAATCATCCTACCATTTTACTTCAGTCTCCCAATTTTTGACATTACTTTAGGAGAAGAACTCAAATAGTGAAGAAATACTTGAGTATTTAGGTTACTGACAGCTTGTTTCTTTGACTCCTCAGGGTTCTAGCACAGATAATTAAGGTGAATATCTAGAATTCTGTCCATTCATTGTGTTATAAAAGCTTTTCAAATTTTCATCACAATTACCTTTTACTTATGGGAAATTCCTCTTTCCAAATAACTTTATACAGAACACAAACATTTAAAAAGCACACCTAGTTGCTTTTGTATTACTTTACTATTTAAAAAGAATATTTTAAATCATTTCCATAGACAAGTGTAAAAACTGAGACTCTTAAATGGGTGCTTAAATGGGTGAAATCAGAATGTAATAGAATCATCACAAACCTCCTATCTTCTGGACATAAGGCTCCAAGAGTAAGATATATTGCTAATAATCAGTTATGCTTTCATGGCCTGTGCCCAAAATATATATCTATAAAACTATTCACACTACCCAGTTTTTTATATATACACAGGAGGTCCTTGCTTAAGGTCTTCAAGTAACACACAGAAATTAGAGTATCTGTTACAAACAATACTGACACCTGGAAATGGAACACATGAATTACACAATAAAACAAGATAATCCCACTCAATAATCAATATTTATTACTACAAATATCATTAAAATGGCATGTTGAAAATTCACAATGCACATCTTTAATTCCAAGTAATGAATTATACCAAGACAGATTTACTCCTTTCCAAAAAAATTTTTTTTTTCTGTATCTCTTACTTGTTCTTCCTAGATGGCACTATTAGCAATAATGGTGTTAATTTCAATGTTATTTTCATGGCTGACATGGATTTTCACAACAGAATCTGTTTTATCACAAGTGTGTTACTATGTGAGAGAATCAAAGTGGAAACATCTTATTTGGAAGGTGAATAAATGCTAAGCTTACAAAGAGTCTTTGGCTTCTCTTCTAGTCAGGGGATGTGCTGAGCTTCCAATCTGCATCCATGGCAGGTTCTATATGACTGTGGTTTGTCACTTTAATTTGAAAAAGGCCTGCTACTGAGCTGGTGTTATACATACCCAGGCCTACAAGCCTGCAGACAGCCAGATTTCCTCTTAGTCACAATCATCATACAGTGCCTCCCAGATGTCTCTTAAAATCAATTAAAAACCACTGAAAGGTAGTTTTCACTCTTCCACAATTATTTTCTTTTTCACCCTCAGTGTTTCAGCTGGTTGTTATAGTTTTATCCTGTCATGATGCTGCTTAAAAACCTTGGTACTAGTGGCTGGAAAGATGGTTCAGATGGTAAAGCATTTGCCACACAAGCATGCAGACGAGAGTACAGATTCCCATCACCCACATAAATGCCTGGTGGGGCTTAGTGGCTTCTTTTAAAAATTTTTTTTATTGACAAATTCTATACTTACAGAAAATAAACCATGCTATTTCCCTCCTCCCCCATTCCCCTTCAGAACTCTATTCTCCATCATATCCCCTCCCTCTCTCCATTAGTCTCTCTTTTAATTTGATGTCATCATCTTTTTCTCCTATTATGAGGGTCTTGCAAAGGTATTGCTAGGCACTGCAAGGTCATGGATATTGAGGCCAGTTTCTGTCTGGGCAGTTGTATTGTAAGGAGTCATACCCTTCCTTTGGCTCTTCCATTCTATCTACCCCCTCTTCTGCAATGGTCCCTGAGCCTTGGAGGGTGTGACAGAGGTGTTTCAGAACTGGACACTCCTCCATCCCTTCTTCTCAGCACTATGTTGCCTTTTGGGTCATCCCAGTGGTCATCACCATCTGAAAAGAGAAGCTTCTCTAACCAGAAGTGAGAGTAGCATTAATATGTGACTATGAACATTAAGTGTAGTGCTTTCAGGGCAGCTTGGTGGGAATAATATATACATTTAGCCAGACAAGAGCAGGCTTTATACCCCTAAGGCTCATGACCTCCCTTGCCATAGACTTTTGATTAGTTTTTTCAGTACCAGCCGTGTATTCCCTCCCATAGAGAGGGCCTTCAGTCAAATTAGGGATGCACTTGGTTTCCCCACGAGCAGATGTGCCACTGTGGTACTGGCACAAGGACAGACATGTAGATAAATGGAACAGAATAGAAGATCCAAATATTAATCTAGGAAGCTTACAGCCACCTGATTTTTGACAAAAAAATGCCAAAAATATTCATTGGAGAAAAGATAGCCTCTTCAACAAGTGGTGCTGGGAAAACTGGATATTTGTATGTAAAAGGATAAAATTATATTCTTGTCTCTCTCCATGCAAGAGTCAAGTCCATGTGGATCAGGGACCTTAATATCAGACCTGCACCTCTGAAACTGATACAGGAAAAGGTAGGGGAAACTCTTCTTCAACATATTGGCATAGGTAATGACTTTCTGAATATAACCCCAATTACTCAGGGAATAAAACCACTAATCAGCCACTGGGATCTCATGAAATTAAAAAGCTTTTGTACAGCAAAGGACACTGTGAATAGAGCAAAGAGACAACCTACAGAATGGGAGAAAATCTTTGCCAGCTACACATCTGACAGAAGATTAATATACAGAATATACAAAGAACTCAAAAAACTGAACAATAAGAAATCAAACAACCCAGTTAAAAATGGGCTGTGAAAATAAATACAGATTCTCAGAAGAAGAAATACAGATGGCATATAAATATCTTAAAAAGTGTTCTACATCCTTAGCCATCAGGGAAATGCAATTTAAAACTACTTTGAGATTCCACCTCACTCCTGTCAGAATGGCTACCATCAAGAAAACAAATGACAATAAGTGTTGGCATGGCTGTGGAAAAAGAGGAACACTTCTGCACTGTTGGTGGGAATGTAATCTGGTCCAGCAATTGTGGAAATCAGTGTGGAGGTTCTTGAGACAGCTAAAAATAGATTTACCATATGATCCAGCTATAGCACTCCTAGGCATATATCCGAAGGACTCTTCTCACTACCTTAGAGATACTTGCACAACCATGCTTATTGCTGCTCTATTCACAATAGTTTAGAAATATAACCAGGCTAGATGTCCCTCCACAGATGAATGGATAATAAAAAGATGTGGTGCATTTACACAATGGAGTTCTATTCAGCAGTAAAGAAAAAATGAAATTATGAAAATTGCAGGGAAATGGATGGATCTGGAAAGGATTATACTAAGTGAGGTAACCCAGGCTCAGAAAGCCAAATGTCACATGTTCTCTTTCATATGTGGATCTTAGCTACAAATGTATAAACTTGTGTGTGAACTGGAACCAAAACTCGGTGGCAGAAGGCAATAAGCTGGTAAAAGGCTATAAGGGAGGGAGGAGAGGGAAGGACTTAAGTGGATGGTATTGCACATATGTAAGTAGAAGAACAGATTACAGGGAGGTGAAAGGCCTAAGCGAGGCCATAGGAAGAGAATCCATAAAAGAAGGGCAGGGGGAGGGTCAATCAAAATTCAAGATAGTCTGAATAATACTTCCATAAAACTACTTTTTTGAATAATGGCACATCCAGAAGCTATAGATTGTTACTTAAAAAAAATACAGTGCTTGGGATGGGATACCTTCCTGTGAGTTGTTGGCCAAGGAGGTCCCTGTAGCCTCCAAAACATTAAAGGCTGTTGCCAAAGCCCTTGTTTTCCCTTGAGAAACAGATGGTAAGACCCTATTGCTGAAGACATCTCTTTCCTGAGAGGCAAGGTCACTGAGAAAGCAAGCTGGTGCTGAGCAGAAAATCTTCTCCCTGCAGATCAGCCAACTGAAAGCTGGAAAAAAGCTGCACTGCATGCAGCCCTATGGGAGACAGAAGTCATCAGTGGTGAAAACAGCGGACACTGAAAAATTCAAGTTTGGCTAGACAGGCCCAATCACTGAATGGGTGCATTAGTGGGTGCTTTTTAATCCCAGTGCTAGATGCAGAGATAGGAGGTCCTCTACATAAGCTGGCTAATGAGACTAGCCAAATCAACAAGCTCTGGGTTCAAGCAAGTGACCTTGTCTTAATAAAGAAAGTCAAGAGTGATTGAATAAGATACTTGATGAGATGTCTCACCTCAACCTGCAAGCACACAAACATGCATACACACACATGAACATACATCCACAAATGCATCACATAACACACTCTGATAAAAACAGCATCTTTGTGCCAATCCACTTTTGTCTCTTATAGTTTATAAGAACTCTAAACGATGTCCACCTTGCTTTTTTTTCCTTTCCTGTTGTCTACTTTTCTATAACTTTCCACATCCTGGTTGGGACCTTGGTGTGCTATGGCTCAAGCAAGTGCTTTGGGGGAGTCCTTGGCTGGCACTCTTGAAAGTCCAGCAAAGTTTAGCAAAAGAGATTTTTAAATGAAAACCTACTTCTTTTCAGTAGAGAGAAGGGAAAGTAAAGAAACAAAGGACATGAGAGGATAATTGACATCAAGAGATAGAAGTGCAGGGCTGGAGAGATGGCTTAGCGGTTAAGGCGCCTGCCTCCTAAGCCTAAGAACACTGGTTCCAATCTCCAGGTCCCACCTTTAGCCAGATGCAAAGTGATGCAAGGGTGCAATACCGCACCTTCCAACAAGGGGCGCATGCATCTTGATTTCGTTCACAGCAGCTGAGAGACTGCTGACGTGCCCATTCTCTATCTGTCTCTCTCTCTGTCTGACTCTCTGTGTGTCTCTCTCCAAAAATAAAATAAAAAAAGTTTAAAAAGAGATAGAAGTGCAGGCATGGACACTCAGAAAGCAAGATAAAACCTGGGGAATTTCTGAAATTTTTTTTCAGTGTTGTAGTCTAGTGCATGCTAGGTCAACACTGTGTGACTGAAATTCTTGAGCTGAGATTTCTGAGAGGGATCCATCTAGGATCATTCTTTGAGAACATGACTCTTCAACTGTCTTTTATTTTCATTCTCTAACCCCTGCAGGGACCTAGAGCTGCCTGTCCACACTGTCCATTTTGACAATCTTAAGGTAGTCTTGGAAATAATTTCTTACATTCTTTAGTGTTTTACAATGTTGAAGACTCTTTACCCCACTAGAATTAAAATCTGAGTAAATTAAAAGATCTAGCCCCAACAAAGCTGTGACACATGGCAATCACAGTGTTACATTAAAATGAAAAAAAGCACCATTGAGAAACAAAAGCAACTTGAAGACAATTCTATTTTCTTTTTTAAACAAAAACATTTTATTGACAACCTCTACTCATATACACAATGTATGCTGTCACAATCCCCTCCCACTACCCACTTTTGTCCCCTCTTCTCTATCCCCTCCACTGAGTTCTTTCTTCTTTGCAACATTTCCTAGTTCTATTTTGATGTCATTTTTTTTTTTTTTGCCCTCATATTATGCAAGTCTTGTGCAGATAGTGTGCACATAGCCAATGTGAGGTCATGAATGCAATGGCTACTTCATGTTCTGAAGACAGCATTCCAAAGCACTCCTTGCCTTCCTTTGATTCTTACATTCTTTCTGACACCTCTTCCTCATTAGTTCCTAAGCCTTGGAGTATGCTATGTTATGTTATGTTATGTTATGTTATGTTATGTTATGTTATGTTATGTTATGTTATGTTATGTTAACACTTCAGTGTGGCTTTTTCTCAGCCTTTGATGAGTTTTTAGTCTCCTGTGTAGTCACCATTGAAAACAAAAGCTTCTCTAGCCAAAAGTGAGAGTAACATCAATATATCAATATATAGACATAAATATAAGTATTTAGTGGGCAGTTTCATGGCCATAATATATCCATTTAGAAAAAAAAGGAGTAAATTCAAGGCAGGATTTATGATCTCCCCCACCATAGGCTTTTGCTTAGGTTTTTAGTACCAGGCTTGAATTATCTCCCATGGAATGGGCCTCAAGTACTATCAGAAAACAATTGTTTTCTTCAATAACGGACATGCTATCATTTCACCAATTGGCATATTTTACCTGGATGGTCCGCCATACTGCTTGTAGTGTTCACTTCTGGGTAAGTCTGTTGATGACGTTTCTCCCCCAACAGGCTGCATAGCACTTGCCAGTACCATGATAGCCAGCAAATAGGAAGGAGGCTTCAAGCTGATCTCCAGCTTGTTTTCCCAGTGCCATGAAGCTCAAGCATATGCTGACTTCAGAAATGGGGTTTTATCTTGTAGTTCTGATGGGACAGGAAGAGCCTTGACAAAAGACTATATTATTTGAGGGGCATCAGAGACCTCTGACCAGCTCATTGGAAGATAGCTTACTCTTGTCACTAAAATTTTCTTGCATCTATGGCTCCTGGACACATCATTATCGATCTCTACAGGGTACTTCTGTCCAAATGCTCTCCTCTTATCATATGTAATTTCACCTAGTGAAGAAGCAGGTTTCCATACGGCTTATTCATAACATCTATAATTCTGCTTAACCCCCCTCCCACCTCTTTTCCCCCAGTCACTCCACTGACCCCACTTAGCAATTTCTTTACTTTCACTGACACCATCAAATGTGGGACAGTAGGGAACATCAGAATTACTTGCAGGTAATTCATGTTTTCATTGGGTCCTTAAAAAATCAGTCTGAATTGGCAGGTTACATAAAACCATTCCAGTTTCCATGTTAGGATGAGGATTATAGGTTCAATGATTTCCATATAAAACATGCAGCCAGTCAGAGAAATACAGGTTGAACATTCCTAATCAAAGCATCTAGACTCTGAGTTGTTCTAAAATTTGAAATGTTAGGAGCACCAACATGACACTACTTATTGTATAAATTTTTCAAATATCCTTATTTATTTATATGTCAGGAGAGTGAGAGAGAAAGTGGGAATGGACACACTAGGGCCTCCAGACACTGCAAACAAACTTCAGATATGTGGGCCTCTTTGTGCATCTGGCTTTATGTGGTTACTAAGGAATCAAACATGGGTCATTAGGCTTTACAGACAAGTGCCTTAACAACTGAGTCATCCATCTCTCCATCCCACATATTGAGTAAAATTATCCTCAGGATATGTGCAACAAGTATATATGATACATAATTTAATTTTGTGTTAAATCAGTGCCAATCCCAAGATAGCTCATTATGTATATGCAAATATTCCAAAATACAAAGAAAATAAGGCATCTTTAAAAAATTTTTTTTTTTTAAAAATATTTTATTTATTTATTTTAGAGAGAGAGAGAGATCAGAAATAGTCAGGTAGAGAGAGAGAATAGGCGCACCAGGGCCTCTAGCCACTGCAAACAAACTCCAGATGTGTGAGCCCCCTTGTCCATCTGGCTTACGTGGGAAAATTGAGCCTCGAACCGGGGTCCTTAGGATTCACAGGCAAGCACTTAACTGCTAAGCCATCTCTCCAGCCCAATATTTTATTTTTTTATTTGAGAGAGAAATATGCACAAAGGAGTGGGGAGAGAATGGGCCTGCCAGGGCTTCCAGCCACTGCAAACAAGCTCTAGATGTGTGCAACCCTTTATTCATCTGTTTTACATGTGTCCTGGAGAATCAAACAGGGATCCTTTGGCTTTGCAGGCAAACACCTTAACCGTTAAGCCATCTCTCCATCCCCAGGCATCTTTTAAAAATCATTTCTGTTTCCAAGTGTTTCAGATAAAGGGTAGGTGATGTATATATCTTTCCCCTTCTACTTTACACACTGACTATCACCTGGCTTCCTCATAACGGCTTTCCTCAACTGTTGCTCTTCTCAGTGAAGGCACTTGAGAAAAGTGAAGGTCTATTTAATTTGTGTTTTTACAAGAATAAAATTGTCAGGTGGATGGATGACTTAGTGGTTAAGGCATTTGCCTGCAAAGCCAAAGGACCCAGGTTCAGTTCCTCAGAACCCATGTTAGCCAGATGCTCAAAGGCATGCATTTTGGAGTTTGTTTGCAGTGGCTGGAGGCCCTGGTGTACCCATTCTCTCTTTTTCTACCTCTTTCTCTGTCAAATAATTAAATATAAATAAAATATTAAAAAAGAATAAAATTGCCATGCATATGTATTTTATTTTAATGTGAGAAAAATTTCTCAAAATTAATGAGTGAAAGTATCATTTTTGACTATAAACTAATAAAAAGTGTTCTTATCATATGAAATGTTGGTTCCTTTATCTATCTGTGCATTGCAATTAAACTTCAGGGTAGAGATAACCCTCTGGATGTGATCTAAGTACACAGACATTGGAAGGATCTATCTATCTATCTATCTATCTATCATCTATCTATCGATTATATATATATATAATTTGTGATGTCTGTTACAATCTGGTCTCCTATAGCCTAGGTTGGTCTATAATGTCCTATACATCCAAGAATGTTTTTAAACTACTGATCCTCTTGTCCTGTAACAAGTGCTGGGTTTACAGGCATGCTTTACCATACTGGACTAAGAAGGAAATTATTTCAAAAATAATTTTTTTTTGGCTTAAAATTCTTGACTTTTTTTTTTTTTTTTACTACCTGCACTGTGGAAGAAAACTCTTTAAGTGGGTGTGGTATTTAGAATTTAAATACTAAGATAAAAATTGTGTAATGTCACTACCATTTTCATGGTCGTCTCCTTCAATTAATTTATCAGCTTATTCCCAAAGCATAAGATGTTTAAACAGTTACAATCCTAACTTACTTCCTAATTTGAAATGTTTGACATATAACAAAAGATGATTACCAAATGTGTTATTCCTTGAAATTTTCTTCCTTCCTTCATCACTCCTATCTTCTTTTATTCCTTCTTTTCACCCTTCCATTCATAATTTCTTTTATTTTCAGTTTTTTCTAGATGACCCCATACTCACTCATCACTCCAGCAGCTGACAGGGATGCTCAGATCATTCTCCCAGAAAGGAAGTCAACCCTAACTTTCTCAATCAACTCCCATTCAGATGATAGCTGTGTTCACTTTATTATGCCATTGTAACTTTAGAGTGGGAGAGTTGTTTTGCAATTTAAGGAAAGAAATGAGCAAATTACATCATTAATTTTAGAGGTTATTCTAAGGAAATGAAGCACCAGTCATTTGTGATGAAAAAATATATATATCTTATGGAAGTTTGACTGAAGTCCTTTGGCCCAATAAGGTTCTTAATAGATGATCAGCACTCTACTTCAGTCCTTTGTTTTATTTCCAAAAGTTACTCTAGTATATATTTCCAAATATTTTGTTCAAGGAATCCCAAAGAACTTTAAGGATTATATTTAATTCCAGAGATTTAAAATTAAATATAGTCATTTTTTGTGTGCTTGATATTTTTATAGAAAAAAAACCTAGCAATAGTTTTATGCTTTACAGAACTCTTAAAATCTGGGACCATATGATTCAGTCTCAGCATACATTGCCTTCACAAAACACAGTTTAGGACTGGAGAGATAAAGCCAAAGGACCTTGGTTCAATTCCCCAGGACCCACTTAAGCCAGATGCACAAGGTGGTGAATGTGTCTGGAGTTCATTTGCAGTGTCTGGAGGCCCTGGTGTGCCCATTCTCTCTCCTATGCCACCCCCGTGTGTGTGTGTCTGCGCCTTTCTCTTGCTCTCTCAAAATAAATGAATAAATAAATAAATAAATAAATAAATAAATAAATAAATATTTAAAACATACAGTTTAGCAGCAAAATATTGCAAATTACCTCATTACTTTTGATTTAGTCTCACTCCTTTTCTCAGGATAAGTCAAAATGATACCAGAATGACTTTTAGCTCAGTTCCTGATAGAATCATTGTTTATATCTGAAACTTCAGGAACTTGTCTTTCCATTGTCTGCATTATAATTGTCATTGTGATATTTCAGCCTTTGCCCACAGAGTCCTATTAAGCACTGCTTTTATGGCATTCTAATACCTCTCTACCCCACATCCCCAAACTCTTCAAGATGCTTCCTGAAAACTAGTTCCAGGGGCCTATAAACTACATATTCAGACTTATCTCAGTGACATCCTCATTCCTGTTACCATTTTTTTTTTAATATTATTGCTTTTCTTGTTGCTGTGACAAAATACTTGACTTGGGCAAGCAAAGAAGGAAGGGATTATTTTGACATTTTGTATGAGAATACAGTCAATCCATCATGGTAGCATGAGTGTGGGAGCTGGTCACATTGAATCCAGTCAGGAGGCAGACAGAGATGAATATTGTTATTCAGCTGAGGACTGCAGCATATGAAATGTTGCCACACTCATTCAGGGTGGGTGCTTCTACCTTAGTTTAATCACTACACACACACACACACACGTGTGTGTGTGTGTGTAGATGTATGTATATATACACATATATAATCTCCAGATGTTTCTCTTTTAGGTGATTCTAAAACCTGCCCAGTTGATAATAATCAAGATCAACCATAGTCAAAGTCAAATGTTTGTTTTATAGATAAACATTAAATAGGTATTAAGGAGATCAATAGGTTTATCCAGTCATTTATAAATATTTTGTTTTCTAGGACAATATCATGAATCCCTTAAATATACATTATAGTGATTTTAGTGGGTCAAGGTAACAAAATAATTTTGCAACAATGATTTCATACATGTGAGTTAAATATGAATACATTATAAAACACAAGTGACTCCAGCATCTTCGGAATGTGAACAGCCTCTTACACCCCAGTACTTAATATTGCACTCTTCAATGGATAACTCTCTTCCAAAACAAAACACTTCATTCAGCCATATTGGACCAGTGCCTAGAATAATCGGATACAACTGCATTAGTAAGTGTAACAAAGTGTTTATATTTCAGTGGTCATTAAATAATTCACTAATTAAACACTGATGTGTTTGTCATTCTCTACATGCAAGTATTGTGGTTATAAAATCGAATTTCTTGCCTCACAAAGTACTTTATTCTACAAGCCTGTAAACTACTAAAATACATAGTAATAACAGCTCTAACAAAGCTACTGACTCAGTTCTGTGAAAGCTCCTATTGAGTAGTAATTGATTTTTCTCCCACGGATGCACTCTGTCCCATTATTAATCTAAACAAAAAGAAGAAAGGAAGCTTTAGCAATGAACTTGTGATGACCAAGGTGCATCTGGATGTCTGAAACTTGGCAAACATCTAGAACATTAAAATGCGCTGAAAAACTTTACTAATTGTCAGATACACTGTAAGGACAGAGAATGGTTTGCCAGTAGGCTACCTAGCACATATTTCGTTTAAAAATAGACTTTGCTTCCACTTTCCAAATAAAGATACCACTTTATTAATAAGAAGTCAATTGTTTGGTTGGGCTGGAGATATGGCTAAGAGGTTAAGATGCTTCCCTTCAAAGCCTAACCACCCTGATTAAATACTCCATTACCCACTTGAAGCCAGATGAACAATGTGGTGCATGTATCTGGTGTTCATTTGCAGTGACTGGATGCCCTGGTGAACCCATTCTCTCTCTCTCTTGCATGTGTTTTCTCTGCCTCTCTTCTCTATGTCTCCATCTGCTTGCTACTAGGTATATAAAATCTAGTAAAAAAAAAAAAAAAAAATCAATGGTTTGGCAAGGGAGTTGTGTTATCAAAAGATAAATTTAAAACTAAATGTTAATAAATATTTTTCTTACCATCTCTAAAACTTTTATCAGTTTTACTTTTTATTTATTTATTAGAGAGAGAGAGAGTGACAGGCAAATGAACTCCAGAGCATGCACCACCTTGTGCATCTGGCTTACATGGGTCCTGAGGAATCAAACCTGGGCCCTATGGCTTTGCAGGCAAGTGCCTTAACTACTAAGCCATCTCTATAATCCACTGAATCTTTCCCTTGGAAACAGAACCTTTGGAAAGTTATGGCTCCAACATATGGCTTCATTAGGTTTTATTAGCTGCATCACATTGCAAACATCCAAATATATTTTAAGAACATTTCATACCATTAAGAAACTGATGATTCATTAATGATGTTAACCAGCAATAAACCCTGCAAGCCTTACAGCTGGTTAGCCAGGCCAGATATGCCAATGGTGCAAAAGTGGCATGTCTATCATAAGGAAACCTACTATCTGCTGATTGGAGTAAAGGCCCCCTCAATGGGAGGAAACAGATGCCTGGTACTGAATTCCTAGTGAAAAGCCTGGCTGGGGAGGTCATAACCCGTACAGAAGTAATACCTAATGTTATCTAGCTAAATAAATATATTATGCTCACCAAACTATAAGCACTTATGTTTATGCCCATATATTAAGGTTACTCTCACTTTTTGTTAAAGAAGCTTCTCTTTTCAGATGTTGGGGACTACTGAGGTGATTCAAAACTCACCATAGTGCTTAGAAGAAGTGACAAGATTAGAAATCTCTGTCACACCTTCTAAGGCTCAGGGTTCATTGCAGAAGAGATGACAAAAAGAATTTAAGTGCCAAAGAAAAGGTAGTACTATTTACAATGCTGTCTTCCAGACACAAAATTGACTTAATATTCATCACCTGACAGTGCTTGACACTACCTTGCACAAGTCCTTCATAATAGGAGGGAAAAAATGATGACATCAAAATAGAGGAGAGACTAATTGGAAAGAAGAGATTCAATGGAGGGTGGATTTGGGAGGTGTGAAATGGGATAGTGGGTGGAAATTATCATGGTTTATAGTCTATGCTTATGGAAGTTGTCCAAAAAAGTTTAAAGATAATTTTAAAGAAAGAAAAAAAAAAACAGAGACAGAAAAAGGAAACTGACAATTAAGTAGCTAAATTTGAACAAACACCTTTGCAAAACTGGTGAATATTAAACAAATATCTTCATATGAATCTCCTAAATGAGACCAATATGATGTGGAAAAGTGCTCTTGTAGTCACTAAAGTCATTAAAAACACATTTAGAAATAATGCCAACCTAGAAAACAGATCTCTTTGTGGTAACTATGGGTAAATTAAAGTCTTGTTTTTCAAAGACCCATATATAATGTCATTAATCTCCCTGGCTTTTTCAAATGGTCTATGAGATGAATTCATGGCAACATATGTATGGCAAATCATACAGAAAATCAAATAGTGCCATGTGTATATATGTAAATAAGCAACTCCTGGTGATGTTGTGATGCCCAGTGTGGAGAATAATTGAGTTAATCTTAAACAAAGATAGACTTCCCATTACCTAAAGTTAGATCTCTTTGGGAAATGGAAAGGTAATAGAATTTATATATGGGAATTTTCTTCAAAGGCTTATTTTTTTAATTGGCTATTAGAATTGTAAAGCAGTTTGTTTTCCAAATATAAAATAGATTGTTATAGTCATTAAATTTGTGAGTAATATACATCTTACTAGAAAGACCAAAACATGAGACAGAATTATATTTTGGTTTATATTATCAAGGTAATTAGGAATGTCATATTTTCCATATACTAGTAACAAAATTATTAGAATCCAAACAACAATTCATTTTTTGTTGTTTTTAGAAATAATTATGGATTCTGGGGATTGAATTCTGGGTTCTGGCCACTGAGCTCCTCTTCTAAGCCATGATGTTTTTATTATGAGATAGCAAAGGTTTTCCTGGGCACTCAAGTGTTAAAGGAATAATGGTAAGCTGGAGAGTATTTCTGGTGCATTTATAGCAGTACTAAGTCTTGAAATGTGACTTGAAATTTTATGACTGGTAAAAAGATAATGTAATAAATATAATCTCAAAACAAGGCACCTTGCCAGGAATACCTTTTGGTTTTAAACTGATATTAGGTATGACATGTTTTCTTTTGTCTGTGTGTGTGTGTGTGTGTGTGTGTGTGTGTGTGTATTTCTAGAAAGCTCCAGAAATCTGCAAAGGGCTACTCAAAAATGTAGACAAATATTAATTATGTAAATAGTATAATTACTACCATGCTAACATGTAATGAAAGCAAAACAAGAGACATGCAAGTTATATTTGCCACAATTATGAATATTTATAGTCTGTATAATAAACCAATGTGATACTTGTTATAGCTTTATCATAGCTTGAGGAGCAAGAGAAAGGAGTGACTCATGGCCTCTGTCCCCAAGCCACTGTGATGCTCTCACTCTGCATTTTGTTCTTCCACGTACTAGATTCAAATCTCAGTAGGATAGCTGGTTTAGAGTCCAAAGAAAGAAAATCAAGAGGGAAAATCTTTTCATGGGCTGCAGCTCTATGCCAGCAAGGACAATATAGTGATAAAAGTACTTCATCATTGTGCTAACATGTGAGCATTTTTATAAACCACAGTCAAGGGCTTAATGAGTGCTAGATTACATTCCTGTAATAATAATGAAAATTAAAGTTCCTCTTTCAAAGACTCACTGTGTGGCAGCAAAGACTCATGTTTATTTTATCTGTTATTTCATTGAATCCTCTAATAGCATTAGAAAAATAAACATTATTCCCTTATGTTTGCCCAGACCCAACACCTTTAATCAAAGATATACTGCATTCCCAAGCATTCTTAGATACAACCATACCATGAGTTTGCTTTGAGTGCCCACACATGTGAGCAGAACCAAACTCCATACCTTCTGGAATGATCTGCTGGGGCTTATGTCCTAAGTGGATGACATATCTGACATCATGAATAAAGCAGCACATATTTGCAATTATAACCCCTGATTCTTATCACAGTTCTTGCTCTGAGGACAAAAAATAGTGACAAGAATGTGGTACCTTTGATAACTATGTATTTTTTGTGTGAAAAAGATTCAGGTGCTATGAGCATGGTTTGAGTGTTTGTACATAACAACAGAGTAGGTCTTTACCCACACAATTCTGCTTACTTCTTATTCTTTAAATTATGAAAATTTTATCTAATATACTGATATTATATTATAAATTGCATAAATATACTGTGACTCAGAGTGATGTACGACTTTCTCAAACAGCAGAGTAACCACACACCTAAAACTCGGTGACATTATTGGTCTACATCAATGCCCAAAAATGAGTTAGAGAAATAAATCCCAAATATTCTTTCTTAATTTTATATTAATATATTCAGGACTATTGAGCCTAAGGGAAAAATTATTTAAAACATATTTACCATCTCATCTTAAATTGTTTTCTGCATTTAAAAATTAATGAAAAGGTAGCATAAAATTCATAAAATGTTATCCTCATGTAAACCTAAAGGATAAAAACAAATTTGTTTTTATTTCTTTAGATAATAGCAGTAATTCAAGAAGTTTTGTTGCTGCTAGTGTCAGGGTGGGTTTTTGGATCTGATCTTTCTACTCATTGAACTAGAAATGTGTATTTTAGATATGCTTTATTTTTCTGATCCAAGTTGCTCAATCTATCTATCAACTATTTAATATCTATTTAATTATCATTATCTGCTCCATCTCCCAATCTGTGCATCAATATATCTATGACTGATTTCCTTTGCAATTGGAGGGTTGCAGAAAGTACCAATAGATTGATTTTTATTTCTAAGATCAGGCAATAATGAATATCTATGGTTTCTGGTGTTTTATGAGCTTGGTTTGCATTGCTTGATGATTCTATTTTATTTTTGAAAAAAGATTGATATTTATCTGTATTCTGATCTTCAGTTTAACTCCATTTTATGGTGAAATTTTCATTGTTTTTTTTTATTATATATCACTGTGTAGTAGTGACTGAGGTTAGCTGCCAAGGAGATAAATGGGATACCAAAACAAATCAAATCATTAATGGCTGAAAGTGTCAATTAACCACTTCCATATTCCATAAGTAATTTTCTAGAGAAATTTAAAAAATGCAAAAGGAAAGAGATGACAAAATTGTAACTATGCATAATAGACACATACTTACAATAATTACATACATATTCTGAATATATAATATATATTCATATATATTATAGTCATTGCTAAATGAAATGAATCTGTGTTACTTTATGATTTTCAGCTAGGAAGTGATTTGTGAAAGTGTTCTCCTCAAAGGAAAAAAATGTTTGGAATCAAAGTTGAAAATGCCTTTGCAATCAGAATAAAGCAGAGTAGGTAGACCCTCTGGTTAAGATTCTTATGTGTGGTTCTAAGAAAGTATGCTTTTTCTGTCACTTGTATCATACAAAGTAAAGGGATAAGGCTAACATAATTCTGAGATTTCATTTGGGTTTGACATTCTGTGATTCTGATGTTACAAAGAAACCAGGTCTTTATAAAAGAAAATCTTATATAGAACTGAGAAGATGTTCTGTGTAGTGGATAGAGCATAGTAATTATAGTCAGATTAAGACATGAACTAGGTACCCACTCCTCCAAGTTCTCTGTAATGACTGTAAATTTGAGCAACTTTTGTGGTCTCGATTAGCCACACTCACTGTATAAAAAGTATTACTATTATATCTATTTCTCATAGAGTTCTGTGAATACCAATGTAGATCATATAGCAAGCTTTTATTAAATAATGCCAGTTCATGATGGTGCTGTCTTTGTTATGATAAGTAACAAAACTGATGGACTATGAACTATATAGATACTAAATTGTATTAAATAATACCTAACATCTAAGTATTTGCATTTCATTGTTTTTAACTGGAGGGAGCCATAGGTCCAAATTTGAGTTCTGATGTATTGAAGTATTTCATTTATCTTCAAGACAATTTTCATTAACATCATCTAAAAGATAGTACAGGGATACAAAGTTATATTTTTGCTTGCCCTGTTTCCACTTGCATTAAAAATATTCTACCAGATAATTGATTCAGAAATAAGCTAAGAATGACAGAGAGATGGTGCTTATGATGAGAATGTTCTGTTTCCATTTCCAGTTTGGAGCTCACCACTATAACCTGAGGAAAAGATGAGAAGCTACTTTTGGTCCAGATATAGTTTCCAATTTAGGATCAAAACAGTCCTACAGATGCTTAAAGGAGATATCTGGAGGTAGCACATTTGTGTTTGCTACAAAGTGACCACTGGAGCAAAGGGGGAAAAGTCTGGAAGGGAAACAGAAGGGACACCTGTGCCTTGACTACACTTGTAAGAACAAACACCAGACACCTCTAGGTGCTTCCTTAATTTACAGGTTTTGTCTACTCAGAAGAAAGAACATTCTACTTTATGCAAAATGTACTTCCAAATGAAAGAACCTATTTAAAAGGAGCATTCTTTAAGCTTTATTCCAATAAATCATTTTGCTTGCAGCTGTAAAACTAATTGTTCTTAAAGCTAACATGGATTATCTCTGGTAAGCCAGGTTTGCTATTTTTAAACTAGAAAGAACAGAAAAAAGCATATGTGTGTGTGTGTGTGTGTGTGTGTGTGTGTGTGTGTGTGTGTTTTTTAGGAGACTGTGCTGAGAAAATTATACTTGTTCTACAATTACTAAATAGATAAAGGATATACATTTAATTTCCCTCTTTTGTTTCAATTTTGATAATTGCATGCAATGTATTTCCAAGAGTGTCATAAATAATTAAACTCTCATGCTTGTTTGTCTCCCCCCATCCATGCATTCATTTATAGTTGTAATATTCCTTTCCTGACTCTTTTCTACGTTCAACCTCCTCCTCTATCATTCACCATAAAAACTTTAAATTTAAGGAGATGGAGTAAAAAACTGGGGTATTTAAATATTTTACCTAAAAGGTTGTTCACCATATATAATCCTAAACAGTTTATAAGGTAAATCTGTCTCTTAAACTAGCTAATGATGCTGATCATTCTATTCATTTTTCATAACCATGATTCTGTTATCTCTGTTCCTTAGCTACTCAACAAGTCTCTCAAGCAAGATATGTCAAAATAAAAAGGACCCAGTGAATAATTTAAGTGGGGCTAAATCCTTTCACTTTACTTTTATTGGAAGAGAAAGCATCTTCTTGCCAGCATTTCAGGATACTCACTTCCTTCTTTTCTTACCAGTGCTGGGGATTATAAGTCCCCAGAGATATAATAATGGATGAGCTAAAACTCTGAGGAAATATGCAATGCTTATCCTCATTGTCAATGTGACCAGATTTCAAGTCACCTCTGGGGGTGTCTGTAAGTGCATTCCAGAGAGGGTCAAGGAAGGAGAAAGAACATCCTTGAATATGAATATTTCCATTCATGGCTTGGGGTTCCAACAGAACAAAAACTAGCAAGAAGAAAGCTAAAAAGAGAATTTTCCTTCTTTCTGATTCATGGCCACCTTGGGGTAAACCACTATGCTCTGCCATGCCTTCCCTGCCTTAATTGACTGAATCCTGTGAAACTGTGAGCAAAATAAGCTTTTCCTCATTTCAGGTACTTCTGTCAGGTATTATGGTCACAACAGCACAAAAGTTAAAATACAAAGAATATTCTACTTGTGAGGCTCTGTTCTTAAGTTAATGTACTATTAGGGTAACATCCTTTCCACTCTGTGTTTCCTGCGTCAGGTGTAACACCAGTGGGAACATTTTTGAAGTTCATGGCAAGCTTTTATGCTCAGGGAAATGAAGGTTTGGCACATATTTTGCAAAAAGTCATTAGTTTTCCCTGAATTAAAGTGTCTATCATGTTTTTGTTGCATTCAATTTGGTGTTCTGTCTGTAATTGATGAAGTGCTTACCTCAAGAAAGAAGATAAAATGTATTGTTTGACTTGTGTCTTAAAGAAACAAAGCCAAATGAAGAGGTGTCAACTGTGTAGTATGTTAACACCAGAAAGCTTGTCCTCATGAGATGTATTTTAGGATATATGTATTTTTTTTTCCTTTTACAGGCTGAGCTCCTCAATCATGGTTAGGGGAACAGGTAAACTGCATTTTGACTCATAACAAAGGTGCAGTCTGAGAGAGCCCAACTCATACATGTGTGAATAATCTAAAACTGAAGAACTTCCTAGGTGTGGTAGTTTGAATTGATGGCCCCCAATAAAATAAAATTCAGGATTTTCTTAAAGTTTGTAATTTAGATCTGCAGCCATCTGGCTGGAGGTGGTGTCACTGGGCAGATCTTAGGGTCCATCCCAAAGGTGTGGTGGTGGATTTGGAATTCCCGTCTGAAGATATGCCAGGTGCTAGAGTCCAGCCTGGAGTTGTATTAGTGTGCTTATTTGTGTTTTGGAGGTGACTTGTGGCTTTTGCTCTCTCTACTTGGACCTGTGAAGGTGGGCCAGTTTTTTTCTGCCATTATGGAACTTCTCTTCTATATTCAATAAATATCCCTCCCTCCATAACTGTGCCTGGTTTGCAAATTCATCTCAGCAACCTGAAGCTGCCTGCTACAGAATTGTTACTGAGGAGTGGGCTGAGATGAATTGGATCATGTGGATTTTGGTCTTTTGGAAATTTTGTTTTGGAGGAATAGGCATGCACTTGATGCTTGCAACTGAAGAAGCTTTCTGGAGCAGTAAGCCAAGTTTTATGGACTATTCTTGAGAGAGTTTGAATATGTTCAGTGCAGAGAGAATTGAACTTGGAGGCTTGGATTATGAACTTTCTAAGGGGAAGGAAAGACCACAGAAAACCTTGTTGGAACTGGTCTACTGGCATAAGGACTGGCTACATTTTGCTGCCTAGGCCTAGAGAGTGTGATCAAGGTTAAATTTCTAATAGACTGATATGAGTGGCTAAAGATACTGTACTGAGAGAGTTAAGATTCTAAATTGGAAAAACTGAAGCAAATTAAAATTATGGGCACTAAGACTGGTTTTCAGTTGCTAAGGCTACTATTGTCAAAGACATTAGCAATCTTAAGAAAGATGCCCCAACTGTTTTACATTAAAACAATGGAGAGGATGCCTGAGGAAAGATTATGATAGAAATGACAATTCTTTTGGAAAGAATTTACTGGAGAAGCAACCTATTTTCCAAGGTTATTATTTATTTCTTCCCTGAATTAATAATAAGTCTGTGTCCTGCACACATGGTATTGGTTTCAGAAGCATGAAAAGTGCATGAAGTTGTCATGAATTGTGCATGGTTTCAGGAAGTGCTGCTGAGATGCAGCATATAGGCAGGGCATGATGACCCTCATGAGTAGGCTGGAAGAGCCTTTGGAAGATGGACTGTGGTTTGCATGGAGACCTGAAGATGTTTTGGATATACCAGAACTGGAGGCTGTTGGATCGAGATAAAAGTTTTCCCTGGCAACTCAGCCCAGCAGTAGGGGTGTAACTGGGAAATCTAGAGACTGTCAGTCACTGGGTATAATATTGGACTTGAACTGCAGAAGTTTGATGTTTGCTTGATGTTTGTTGAGTTTGCATTGTTCCAGTCTCTTCCTGCTATGCCATATATTAATTTAAAATGTTTACTCTGTACCTTTATATGTTGAGAGTATATACCTTGTTTTACAGGACTCATAGCTAAGAGACAGTCTTAAATCTCAGATGAGACTTAGGACTTTGGAACTATCTTAAGTTGGTAAAGATTGTGGGGACCTTGGAATTTGACAATATACATTTTGAGATGGTTAGGAAACTATGAGGAGCTGGGGGTGGAATATGGTGGTTTGAATGGATAGGCCTCAATGTGTTCAGGATTTTATTAAAGTTTGTAATTTAGATCTGCAGCCACCTGGCTCAAGGAGGTGTCACTGAGTGGATCTTAAGGTTCAGGCTTAAGGTGTGATGGTTGATTTGGAATTCCAGTCGAAAGATATGCATAGAGCTAGGGTCCAGCCTGGAGTTCTTGTAGTTGCTTGCTTTTTGGTGGTGGCATGTGGCTTTTTCTCTCTTTACTTGTACCTGTGAAAGTGGGCCAATTTATTTTGCCATTATGGAACTTCCTTTCTGTCTTCAATCAATATGCCTTCCTCCATAACTGTGCTTGCTTTGGAAGTTCATCTTAGCAAAGTAAGGCTGTCTGCTATACCAGGTAAAAAGAGGGATTAACCCCAAGAACAGGCCAACCCAAGGAGGACACTTACTGAGAAAGAGGGAGGAGATGAAGGGGTCTGAATTGTGGTGGATGTGAAAGCCAGTATAAGGCACCATCACTATTCTTGATATATTTTCTTCCCAGTACAAAACATGGAACTGAGATTGGTAGCTAGTCTTAGCTAAGTGATTGATTATATATTTCCTTATCTAATGATCAATGTTAGGTCAGGACAGGCTTCCAAACTGGAGTCACCAAGGATAACAGGATGGTGACAGAGACAAGGAAGCAGATTATCCACATTCCTCAAGAAGCCACCCAGCCATTATCCCTTCCTTGCCTAACAATACCCCCAGGTCATGGTTTCTTACCCCTTATCTCATAAGTTGCTGGTCACTGTTCTGGTCTCACATCCTAGCTATTTGAAATGGCTAAGGTAAAAGTCAAAGGAGTTCTTTCCCTTCTGCACCTTCCCCCAACTGACAAAGTCCTATAAATCCCACTATGTGGGAATTCAAGTTGGCTGTGCTCCTCTCTTGTGAGTCAGTACTGGCAGCTCGTGCTTTTCCCAAATAAAAGCTTCATCTTTGCCTCAGAGAGGTTTGTATGGTTGTGGTCACTCCCAATCCTTACATCTGGTGCCACAACTCAGATAGGAGCTTTCTGGTTGCCCTCTTGGGTGGCCAGACCTCCTATCCCCTGACCAGACCACCGAACTGCCATTTACCCTCTGATGGCTTCAGACCATCTCTGCCTGATACCAACTTTTACATCCACTACAATTCCGCCCTCGTTATCTCCTCCCTCCTTCTTGATAAGTGTCCCCTTGGGTTGTCTGCTCTTGGGGTTAATCCCTGTTTGTGTGAGCTGTGCCAGCATGCCAGGCTACACCTCTCACCTGCTTCTGGGCCCCAACCTCAGGTCTCCAGAAAGATGCACTCTTGACACCTTGGGTTTCTCACTCTCTGGTCTTCTGTACTCTAAGGGATGCCTTTTGGTTCAGTTGCACCATCTTGGAGCATTCTCCCTCTCTCTCCTGAGGTATCATCTTCACTCCAGCCACTTTCTCCATTGGGATCACAGGTGCCCGCCTTGCCCGCTAACAGGCTAAAAAGCTGACAGTTGAGACCTTTACGGCCTCTGCCATTGTGGGAGGTGCAGGGGTTCATATTGGTATTCTGTGTAAACCCAGATTAAGCCCTGGTTCCTTTCTCTCACCCTTGCTTTGCTCTTTCCCTGTCTCTCAAGAACTTAAAGCCTCTATGACTCTTGGATAACATCGAACCACATCATCTGATAGTTCTCTGCAACTCTGCCTGGCCACAATATAAGCTGGACAATGGGTCCAAATGGCCTGAGCATGGTACTTTTGATTTCCTAATTCTCACTGATTTAGAAAACATCTGACAACTTACAGGCAAATGGTCCAAAACTTTTCACTCTGCGTGCATGGTCTTCTCTCTGCTCTATCATGCTCCCACTAACAAGGTTCGTTTTTTGTCTCCGGAGTTGTAAATAGAGTAGAAGTTTAAAATGAACCTGCACAGCTTCTGAATGAATAAATGAATGAACGTATGAGGAGGAAATGGTTGTCTGGAATCTACATGAAAAGTGCCCTTGAAATGAATGTGTGTATGTATGTGGCTCACAGCCTAAGGGCTGCAGAATGATTTCTGTGGGGGATGTTCTCCACCAAGCCCACTATACGAGGCTGCATGGCCAACTTTTACTGTTCAATGTCCCCCAGAAGAAACACTGAAAGTAATTGGGGAGCTATGCTGTCCCACTGTATTCCCCATGAACAAAAAGTTGATCAAAAATAATTTAAGTTCTGGGCCAGTCCAGGCAGATGTACCTGTAATTATTACTTAGTGCTCTCCCCTGAAGGGCTTGATCTGTAGATGGCCAGGTGGCCCTGGGAGTAAGAGGAAAGCCTAACACATAAATTGCATTGTTGGACAGGGAGACAAGACACAGATGGCTCTGGTGTTTCTACTACCCCAGGAAAAGCCCCAATGGCTCTCTCTTACCTCCCCTGCCTTGCAGCACCATGGGGCTGCAGGCATAGGGAATCTCAGGATCCTGGCCCCAGCATGATAATGGGTGAATGCCAAGTCACTAAGAACATATGGGAACTTCTGATAAGAATTTATAACTTTTTTTGTTTTTGTTTATTTTGTATTAGTTATGCACATAATGGGAATACATTCATGTTGGTGCCATCAATAGCCTCCTCCCTGTCCTCCCACCTCTGAAGGGACCCTCCTCATTCTATGCTTCTGTGGGACAGACAAACAGTCTCAAGATTTGTGGTTAAATTTAGATGTGCTTGATACTGAATTTGTAAGAAAGTTTCTAATAATATTCAAATCTGCTTTCATATTAAAAAATGTGTTTCATGAAAGTTATAAGAAACAAAGTTTCAAAATCCATAAATAATAAAATCTATATGTTTACTCTGGGTAAATAGTATAAGTCAAGTCTGGGCTATGCTTTTATAAAAAGGTTATTGCAAAAGGCCTTTTGAGGAGAAAAAAAAAACTTAAATGGTCATATTAAAAGTCTTAAGGTAAGGACAGTAAAAGTTTTTGTTGGTAGTTATGACATGAACTGACTAAAAAAATGAAAACCTGGAAAGGAAACTTTAAATGTTGGATATTAAATGTTTGAAGCTTAAACAGAAGGTTAAAGACAAAATACTTAATCAAATTATTGATGTCTTAACCAAGGAAGTGAAGGATTCTACAATGAGAACTTTAAAACACTTGAGCGAGAAATTGCAGAAGACACAAGGAAATGGAAAGACATCCCATGTTCTTGGATTGGAAAAATCAATATTGTAAAAGTGTCAATCTTACCAAAAACAATCTACACATTTAATGCGATCTCCATTAAAATTCCAATGGCATTCTTCACAAAAATAGAAAAAAAATCCTAAAATTCATCTGGAGGCACAAAAAAACTTGAATAGCCAAAACAATTTTGAGCAACAAAAATCAGGCTGGTGGTATCACTTTAGCCGATTTCAAGTTATATTACAAAGCCATAGTAACAAAAACAGCATGGTAATGGCACAAAGACAGACATGTATATCAACGGAATGGAATAGAGGATTGAGATATTAATCCAGGCAGCTGCAGCCATCTGATTTTTGACAAAAATGCCAAAAATGTTCTTTGGAGAAAAGACAGCCTCTTCAACAAGTGGTGTTGAGAAAATTGGATATCTGTATGTAGAAGGATGGAAATAGATCCTTGTCTCTCTCCATGTACAATAATTAAGTTCAAATGGCCCTGGCATTCCTATTCCCTGTCTTTCCATGAGACTTGTCTCCTTTATTCATTAGATCATGGCAGTTTAGTCCAGTTCCTCTATTCTTTAGGTATATTTGATATAGCTGAATTAATTTCAAAAACTGACTTATAGATTGTACAGACATCTTATTTAGCTTTTAAAAGTGCTAAATCTCCTCATTATATATATATATATGGCTGTAGAGATGGCTTAGCAGTTAGGGCATGTGCCTGCAAAACCCAAGGACCCCGGTTCAATTCTCCAGGTCCCAAGTAAGCCAGATGCACATGGTGGCACATGCATCTGGAGTTTGTTTGCAATGGCTAGAGGCCCTGGTGGGCCATTATTATTATATAAAGGTATCCTGATTCTGATGACCTTTAAAAATTGTAAATTTCTTCATGACTTCATATTTAAGCCAAAAATTTACTACATAATATTGATTTCTTATTTATATTAAATTCTGTTAGCAGATCTTTTGTTTACTCTCTGTAGTCTCATGTACCTTAAATATGTGAACACTACTTTTTGTTAATATTAGGCTTTTCTAGATATCAAAATATTATAGTTTGGTTTATACAAAGTATATGATGTTTTGGCTATCAATAAGCATACATCACCATGCCTGGCTAAACCTCTGTAATTTTATGATGGCTCTTGTCTTATCCATGCTAATTTTGCTGGGTGACTACCACTGAGGTTATAACGTAAGCCTTATAAAAGGTAACTTATTATAATCTTGTTCTTAGACAAATTTAAAAAGCTCCCCATGTCTTAGGGAAATCAACTATATATAAACAATGTTAATATAGTTTGTCTAAGCTTCATATAACAGTCATAAATATTGCTTTAATTAAGCCTTAAAATTGTTCAATGGTAAAAGGTACTTATTTAAAAAATTATTATCTCTAATGTATGTTAAAATAGGGCTTGCTTACCTCAACAAAAACCAAGTTTTATTTTATTCTTAAGCTATGTATAATCAGTCTCATTCAAGGTTTCACTTAATTAAATGTCTCATTTCTGGTATCTTAAGTTTATTACAAACAGAGATATCGATACTTAAGACATGTTTCCTGCCCTAGAAAAATAATCTTAAATTGCTGTTCTGCTTCCAGTTTGGGGGGTAATCAGTACTTGCATTAGTATACAAATGAACTGATGTTGTTTTCAAACACAGATGCCAAGTTTTTATACTGTCATGTCTTTTTCTTGGAATACAAATTCTAGATTAAATCAATTGGCTTAAAGTTATTGATAAAATAATTGATAAAGTATTGCTTTCAGGGCTACTAAAATGTTCTGCTATACTTATAACTAACAGGTACTTCAAAGATAAAATGTGTATGCTTCCTATGTTCCAGATATAGCTTACACTGTCACCTGACAACTAAACTTAAATATTAATCAGAATGATTTTAAACTATCATGTCATGCTCTAACCAGACCTGTTTTGCTAATCAAATATGTTTTATACCTTTTAACGAATCTCTTTTGCTAATTATATATGTACAGTCTATCTGAGTGATTAATAACCATATGTAGAAGCCAAAATCAATTGGAAACATTTGAGTTAAAAGGGTAACCAATATTTTGGTTCTGTCCCCCAGATCAGAAGGCCATAGGAGATGATGGGACAGTGCTAACTTCTAGCTTATGGTAAGTAACCTGCACTCTTGATCAGAGAGGATATGGAGATCCAGAGATGAAGCCCAAGTCAACAGGAGAGTCACATCAGAGGGAAATCAGTCCTCCAGGCTTCCCAAAAGAAGGGGGACACTTAGTCAACACAACCTTCACTTATCCTAGCAGATGACAATGCTTAGAGACATAGAATTCCTCACAGGTCCTAAAACGTGTCTCCTACAGCACCATTATTGACCTCCAAAATATACAGTTAATTCTGGCAGCCTTCATGGTCTTAATCACCCAGTAAGAAAAATATAACTGCAAAATATAACTTCAATATAAACCATCATTCAGACTAATAGGCTCTCCTGTCTGATGCTGACTTACAATACTAAACTCTAACATTAACTCATGCCTTCTGCCTCTGCCTATCCCTGATTAACTTCACCTACCCTGACCCCAGCTCCTCCCATTTGCCTTAGCCAGAACCAGAGCTATTCCTCAGGCCCCCTTCTTCCTTCCTTAGCCCTTACCCTACCTCCTCCAGGGATAAGTACACCACCACCCCTACGGGCACTCTCAAACCTAAACTCTCTCATGTTCCTACTCTTCCCCTAATCCCCAAATGCTACTCTTGAATACACTGATGCCCCTCTGCTTCCTCTCTCTTGCCCCAAGCCCTTCTATCCCTTGTCTCTGAGTACTCTTTCTCCCTTTGTTCCTGGTATTTTGATGTCATAACAAACTCCTTAATTATTCCTTTGTCCTCTCACTGCATGCACAGAGTCCATCTCTTTCACCTTCTCTATAACAGATGTCACCAGTGATTGTCCTGAAGCCAGTTCAATTCAGGAAGGGTATGAGAGAAGCCTCTGTTTTATTCAGGACCAAGTTGTAACAGCCACCATGGAACTGCCTCCTCATCACCAGCCCTGAAGGGAGACCCATCAACCGCATTATCTAGCCACTCCCATAAAAACTCATTCACCCCTACAGTCAACATGAAGAAATTAACCTTCATCTGTTATCATCAACAAAATGCTGGAATGTTAGGTCAGGTCAGGCTCCCAAAATGGAGTTACCAAGGACAGCAGGATGGTGACAGAGACAAGGAAGCAGATTATCCACATTGCTCAAGAAGCCACCCAGCTATTGTCCCTTCCTTGCCTAACAATGCCCCCAGGTCATGGTTTCCTGCCCCCTTATCTCATAAGTTGCCTGGTCACTGTTCTGGTCTCACATCCTAGCTACTTGAAAATAGCTAAGGTAAAGGACAAAGGAGTTCTTTTCCCTTCCTCACTTCTCCTAACTGAAGAAGCCCTATAAATCCAACTATTTGGAAATTCAGGTTGGCTGTGCCCATCTCTTGTGAGTCAGTCCTGGCAGCTCATGCTTTTCCTGAATAAAAGGTTTCATCTTTGCGTCAGAGTGGTTTGTGTGGTCATGGTCACTCCTGAGCCTCACAATCAAGAATTCATGGATTTTTTTTTTCTTTTATCTCTTCTCTGAAAAAAGTTAACTTATCAACCTTGAAAACATGTCACTTTGAGAGATAAAATTTATATGCACAAGGATGAATTTATTTCCACATTTCTTCATTCTTATTTTGTTTGTTTGATACAGGGTCGTGACAGGTGTCTATGTTGGTCTTGACCTCAAGATTCTTCTGCCTCAACTTCTCTAGTTTACGTATATATGTGTGTGTGTGTGTGTGTGTGTGTGTGTGTGTGTGTGTCACCCTAATGGCTAAGCCTACACTTCAAAGTTGCTGAAAAGTTTCTGGAAGTGTGATAGGGTTTGAAAATTTGGAAGTCTAAAGATTTATTGTGTTATGAAAAATTATAGATATTTTCTATTTTGTTTGTTTTTCCTATTCAAAATTTTTATGGAACAAGTTAAAAACTTGTATCTAGGGTCTGAATCAGGGCACAAAAATTGCACACATTGCTACTCTTATGCAAACTTGGGTAGTCTCTTCATGAAATTACAGTTCCCTTCTGGCCTCTGTGGACTTATAACATGGGAACTGCTTAAATTTATCTCTTACTACCTGATATGAGAATTCATTTAGGTAAAGTGATAAAGGATATAATTGTGACCTATTAGCAAGATTATTCAGGTTTTTAGTATAATGTAACAAATGTCGTTATTACCCAATAAATTATAGTGCAATATCTCTTTAAGCAATTTAAAAGTCCTTTAGGCATTTTAAAAGCCTACTTTATCTGTTA
Organism: Orientallactaga sibirica; assembly: GCA_036365145.1. Classification (NCBI taxonomy): domain Eukaryota; kingdom Metazoa; phylum Chordata; class Mammalia; order Rodentia; family Dipodidae; genus Orientallactaga; species Orientallactaga sibirica. Next base: position 18,667,625 of record JAEOAD010000030.1, on the reverse strand, counting down.
TAGTCACCATATATGATAGTCTGAAATACTTTCATTTTGTCAACATAGATAAGATAATCTCTAAATGCTGTTATTCTACCATTATAATTTTACATACAATTTTCTATTTTGCCTGCCTGACCAATTGTATCAAGACTAATACTTGTGAAATCATGAAGGTTAAAGTTGTATTTTTGCAAACCTCAACTTTAGCAAAAGCAGTAATCAAAATATTGATTAAAATGCTAGTGGGCATACATTTTCTTAATCGTTTTGTCATTCTGAACAGAAGCAATTGAACATGTTTAATAATACATACAACCTATTACACAAATGCCAACTGAGGGCTGGACAGATGAAATGGCTTAGTGGTTAAGGAGCCTGCCTGGCAAGCCTAAGAACTCGTTCTATTCTCCAGGTCCCACGTTTAGCCAGATGTAAAGTGATGCAAGGGTGCAATGCTGCGCTTGGTCACAAGGGGGCGCACGTATCTGAAATTCATTCGCAGTGGCTAAGAGGCGCTGATGTACTCATTCTCTTATTCTCTCTCTCTCTCTCTCTCTCTCTCTCTCTCTCTCTCTCAAAAAAAAATACCAATTGGCAGTAAAAGTTGCATAGATATACACTTAAATGTATTTCTGCCTGCGAATGCCCTCCATAGCCCTTTTAATACAGTGATCAGATGAGTTGCTGAGTCATCAAGGTGCAATACCTGAATGTATATGTAGCAACTTCAATGAGGAAAAGCAACCTTCTTCTCTCTTTCTGCCTTGTTCTTCAAAGGAGGATGAAGCAGAATCAGAAGGTGCAGAAGTAGCTTTTCCCCTTTCAAGGTCTCCAAGGAATACAAGCAGTCCATCAGGAGTGCATGGCACACCTCACCCCTGTGGGACTCATAGGAAGTACTTTTGTCCCCATCCTTAGTTATGTAAACTGAGCCCTCCAGGATTTGACCTTCCCTATCAATACTTCACTCCTCCTTGTTTATCTATATCAGCCTCACAAATTGTTCTCTTTTCTTCTGTTAGCTACCCAATTGAGTTAAAAAGATATTTAAATATAAAAGGTCAAAAAACATGTCATTTATTTAGGGTACTAATCTGTATTTCTATTTTGCAGGAAAGGGCAATCAAAAAAAAAATCTTACTCAGAAATCTTTTCTTTCACCCTGTCTGCTCTTATCCTTACTTGGTTCCCTCAAGTTTATAGAATGACATTTTATTTTTTAGTAAAGATTTTCTTTAGATTACCTTGTCCAAAATAAGCTGTCTTGTGCACAGCCTGAACACCCGGGTATCCCAAGCTGCGGCAGACTACTTGTCCAGCACGTGTTTCCCAGTGGTCGTCACAAATTGTACCCCACTGACCTCGGTGGAAGATCTCCACCCTGCCTTCATAAGACCCTCTACCACCAACAAGTCGTACGGTCTTAGATGGAGCTGTAAAATAAACGTGGATTGGTTATGTTCATGTTGTTTCATAATCTTGCTATGTATTTCTTGGGTTCTAAGTAGGAACTTTGCTTTTTAGAAAAATATTTTAGCATATTACTTCAATAAATTAAACTATTGGAATAAATAATAAACTGCCTAGCGCCACCTATTGGTTCAAAGCTTAACTGCAGAAATTGTAATTTTTTTTTATGTTTAGGCTTTTAATATACAATAGCAGAGAGCATTTAAATTTAATGAGAAGTTTAAACAATAAATATAATTAAATAAGAATTTGGGGAAATATGTTAGGTATTCATCTAGCAAAATAGCCAAAAATGAATTACACATAGTCTAAGGATTTAGACATAAAGACACTATAAATTTAGAAGGAAAAACCTCTATTTACAATCTTGAAGCAAAGATGCTCTTCCTTAGTCTGTTGTCAAGGCCTGACTATATGAAAGGGAGGATGAATAGACTTAACATAAAATCATGTGACTGGTAAAAAGCCAGATATTATTATGAATGTCAAGAGATGAATGGAGGAGTGAATTTATAAAAGTGGCTAATCTGCATAACAAATAAAGAGATTGAAACAAAATCATCAACAGAGAAAGGAAAGAAGGAAATATAACTCAACAGGAGCAAAATGGCAAATTATTATGTAAGCACATTACACATAGGAATTCTATTTATAAAAGTTTCCAAGTACACTGGTGACACAGGCATGATTTGGAGTCCAGAGAGACAAGCTGACCAGGGTAATTTTTAAAAGTACAAAATATAATTTTTTATTATTTTATTTTAGAGAGAGAGAGAGAACAAGACACACAGAGAGAGAATGGGGGAGCTAGGGAGTTTTAGCAGCTGTGAACTCCAGACGCGTGTGCCATCTTGTGCGCGTGTGGGACATTGGGGACCTGGAGATTTGAACATGTGTTCTTAGGCTTCGCAGGCCAGTGCCTTAACTGCTAAGCCACCTTCCAGCCCACAAAATCCATTTTAATGTTTATGTTCTAACACTTCAAAAATTATGTTTTAATGACTTCAATTTAAAAGGCACAAAATTACTTAACTTATATAGATTTTTATTGTATATAGAAAGGTTTATTGCAAAGTGATTCACTATTTTCAGAATGCTGTAACACAATCCAGTGACTCTCAATAGTATAGGTGATCAAGAGGCAGATACTTGATATCTTAACCAAGAAAGTAGATCAACAAAATTCACATCTTTCTGCTAAGGAACATATAGTGACAGCAATCACCTAGAAACATTAAACATGTTCTTGATAAGAGAATGCTGGATTTTCCACAGAGGTTTGCTGTACCATTTTAGCATTAATGTGTGTGTGGGGGGGAAGGGGGGTGGAAATAAATTAATGACATATAAATCAGAAAAATTTTGTCCATTTTAAAAAGTGCCTAAAGCAGTAAGCTTTACAATAAAGTACACTGTTTACAATTATAAAATGCATGCATTTTTAATATGGCAACAGACAAATGTATACAATTAATATTATAAAGACAAGTAATTTGAAGCGACAAAGTTAGATAACTTATACTACTACCATGGATATTTGTATAAAAAATAATTTTGTGTTGGGTTTGGGGAGATAGCTCAGCGGTAAAGGTGTTTGCCTGCAAAGGTCACTGGCCTTTGGTTTGATTCCCCGGTACCCACATTAAACCAATTGCACAAAGTGGCAAATGTGTCTGGAGTTTGTTTTCAATGGCAGAAGGCCATGACACACCCATACTCACTCTCTTTCTGTCGTCCCCTTTCTCTGTCTTTCTCTCAAATAAATATATAAAAATGTTTTTAAAAATTGTGTGAAGGCTAGGAGAGGCACAGAAAATATCTTTCAAGATTTGTACTAAAAAGTAATGATATTCTCTGGTAATCATAAAAGCCAATGAGTAAAGACATCTGTTTAAATATATCATTTCAATTTAAAGTCTGAGGAACACCGTTATAAACACACTAAAGTAATTATTACAATAAAAGTATAGCTCTGTAATGTAATAAAATGAAATTTTATGGTATCAGTTGTTACAGTTCATTTAATTTAGGCATTTCTCAGTGAGAGTTTCCCCCAAATTGAGCAAATTCTGTTGAAACAATAATTCAATGACATTTAAAGAAAATTCACAATTTTTTACAAAATGACTAACTTAGCCACTTCAAAACATAAAAGGGGCCTTCATTATAATTATGTTCTTGACTCCTCAAAATATAACTGGGTGCTAAATGCTGAAATACTGAATTAATGTAATCAGGCCAAAGTGCATAAGCATTTCTAAGACAAAAGTTAGAAATTTTTAAAATATGAATCATTTGTTATTACAGTGTCTAAAGTTTCAATTACTGAGCAAAATATGTAGATGACCCAATCATTTCCTGTGTGTCTAAGAAAATAAGAAAATAATCTAAGACTAGACTGTATGTGTGTGTGTTTTAAATACTTGAGCCATAATTTATTCATAGCATTATATCCCTATCAGTGCACTCTAGGAAAAGCTGGCAAAGTCAAACATATGATTATGTGAGGCTGGCTTTTATTGCTAAAGTGATGTAAGTAAGCATTCTCATTGTGTCTTCCCTATCTCAACATGTCATGAGGGAGCTTTGCTTGCCCGGAAGCAGTGGTTCGAAAATTGCCATATAGCAGAATAAAATTGCTACTGCAATTAGTAGATTCTAGTGGAGCATGAAACTTTACACATTTTATTTATTTTTTATTAAGTTGAAACTTTGCATGGATACACCAAGTGTTGGTGCCATCATTTCCCTCCTCCCTGCGCTCACTCCACTAAGGCCCTCCTTACTGAGATTGCTGGTATTCCTCATGGAGTTCTGGGTTATGAGTTGTGAGGGCCGTAGTCAGTCATTGTGGTGGGGGGCAATGTCTCTGGCTATTCCCTCCCACCCAGTGGCTCTTACATTCTTTCTGCCCCCTCTTCCACAAAATTCCCTGAGCCTTTATGGGTGTGCTTTAAGTCTACTTTTGTGTTGAGCTCTCAGCATCCTCTGGATTTCTGCTTTGGTGCATTTTGAGTATGCTTAGTGTCTGTCTCCACCACTCTGGCTCAGGTTGTCAGACTCACTGCCACAAAAGCACCAGTTTTGCTCATCTTGCCAATTCCTTTGTGTTTTCACCTGGGCCCTAGCTGCTGTGCTATGGGTGGTTCAATTGTATTTTATCAAGTTTCAAGACAGAGCTGACAACGCTTGTCCAGAGACCACAATTTGAGGAGAAAAAGTGAATGGAAGATGAATTTTTTTCTTGTTTTCTTTTTCAAATTATTTTATTATTTATTTATTTATTTGACAGAGGGAAAGAGGCAGAGTGAGAGAGAGAGAATGGGTGTGCCAGGGCTTTCAGCCACTGCAAATGAACTCCACATGCATGTGCCCCTGGTGCATCTGGCTTACACAGGTCCTGAGGAATTGAACCTGGGTCCTTTGGCTTCACAGGCAAATGCCTTAACCGCTTAGCCATTTCTCCAGCCCTGAATTTTTAAATATTTTATTATTTATTTATTTATTTATTTGGGAGAGAGATACAGAAATAGGCAGGGGAAGAGAGAGAGAGAGAGAAAGTGGGTGCGCCAGGGCCTCCAGCCACTGCAAACGAACTCCAGATGCATGCACCCCCTTGTGCATCTGGCTTACGTGGGTCCTGGAGAATCGAGCCTCGAACCGGGGTCCTTAGGCTTCATAGGCAAGCGTGTAACCGCTAAGCCATCTCTCCAGCCCGAGCCCTGAATTTTTAAATTATAGATCAAGTATTGACAATTGACCCAGCTCTGCTAACCTTCCACCACCTCTGAGTGAGCATTGAGGAAGGAAGCATGTTAATGGCTTGTTGGAGAGCTGGTATCACATGCTCTATTCAATTATTCTGAGCTAGCCCCAGTGGAGCAGTCCTGTAATTCAAGCTGCTCAGGCACTGAGGCAGGAGTTCAAGGCCTCGCCTAACTTAGTGAGGTCCTATTATGAAAGGAAAAATACAAAGACAGCTGGGGATATAGTTTAGAGGTAGGACACTTACGTTCCACACACGAGGCACTGGGTTCAGTCCATGGTATTACCAAATGCTGTAATTAATGATGGAGAAATGTGCACTTTACCACAGGCCTCAGTCATAATATTTTCCCCAAAAGACTACATTTTCTGATTTAGCCTACTCATCATGCTGTGAATGAAAATAATGTCTATGTTTCTTTGGCATCATACTAACAGATCTAGTAAGGCAGAGTCCTTCATCTGGGAATTTTGTCATATATATGTCTATTAGACATATATACACATAAACATATGAGTATATATTCATATATATGACACATATATATATTGGAATTGTTGAAAATATTATTTTAAAATATTTTCATTTATTTATTTCCAAGAGAGGCAGAGATTGGGCATATTAGAGTCTCTTGCCAAGGCAAACAAAATTCCACGTACCTGTTCCACTTTGTGCATGTGGCTTTATGTGGGTACTGGAGAATGGAACCTGGGTTGTTAGGCTTTGTAGGCAAGAACCTTAACTTCAAAGCCATCTCTCCAGCTATATATATTCTTTATAACTAGTTTCTCTTTTGTATCTTATTAATGCAGAGTTTTTCCAGATTCACTTCAAATAAACACAGATAAGCATTGAATATCTATCTACTGAATGATTGCTTATATTAGTTATCTCAATATAATTGAAAGAAACAGAAGAGAAAACACGTTTCTTAAACAAAAATGGAAATGAGAATGTATTTTAAAGGTCTCAAAGAAGGTGGGCATAACATTAGACTGAGGAGTCTAGAAGAGCTGAATCACAACAAATCTGCTCAACACTGTCCAGGTTTCATCCTGCATCTCTCCAAACTTCATCCCACCTCTCCCCAGGCTTCATCCTGCATCTCTCCAGACTTCATTCACATCTCCCCAGGCTTCATCCTGCATCTCTCCAGACTTCATCCAGCATTTCATTATCTTACATTATGGATGGCTTTTCTTTGATTTCTAGTTTATATAAGGTAGCTTCGTTTACAGCCTCCAAGTTTATATTTTAAAGTATCTTTTCTTTGCATTACTGCAATTTATACAGCCGAGTGTTTGGAAGGTATAGTTCAGGTCAAATATTCTTTGAAGTGCAAGGTATTTACTTGCTGAAAGAAGAGTTTCAAGTGGACAAAAATCTTAAGTCCATACCGTGCAAGATATTTTTATAAACATGCTATATTTATGCAAGGTTAATATATGTTTCCTCCCAAATTCTCATATCTCTGACTGCACACCATAATTGAAATTGGATTCTGGATCTGCTCCTGACACTGAAAATGGGACACTGTTAAACAATTTGTTCCCTGTGGGACCTAATATTTTATGAGAAAATATTACCTGCTATTAGTTAAATGAGTTTAAATACAACTCTCTATGCCAGACACTTTCTTAAATTCTGTAAACAATGTGACTAAAATGCATATCATGCCTTCAAAGTTAACGTTTGTTTTGAAAATAATGCATTCTTTAAAATTCTGTGTAAATATTGTTTTCAGTTCTACATGGTTAAAGGTTTTTATTTTGTGTTTAAAGCAATGGAATATATTATCATAGTCTGGGGAAATGATTCAATGGTTAAAGGTATTGGTTTGCAAGGCTTGTCAGCCTTGGTTCAATTCCCTAGTACCCACATAAAGCCAGATGCACAAAGCGGTTCATGCATCTCAAGTTCTTTTGATGTGACAAGAGGTTCTGGTGCAACCATGCCATCTCCTTCACATTAATAAATATTTTTTTAAAAAAGGAATATATTCTCTCTATGTATTCCTTATTTAGTATTTTTTCTTGTCAAGTTGGAATTATTAACATACTGCAATGATTCTCCTGATGGAGAACATGTGCTCTATGGTTTTCGTAGTTTAAGGTAAGACATTACTTAGCTTTTGTTGTTTACAAATGGGATTTTCTATACTTTCTATACTTTTACTATACTTGTAGGAACCTCTTGTAAATTGGAAGGGAGAAACTCTGACACATGGGCCAATTCTACCACACTTTTAAGAAAAGTTTTATTGACCCCTACATGGCTCAGGGAAATTCGCAGAAGAGGGGGTGGAAAGAATGTTGGAGCCACAAGTTGGGGCATTATGCACAGAGACTTGGGCCTACCCCCCAGAACTCTTGACTACCCCCACAATGCATAACCCACATTCCCCATTGATGAGGGTCCCTTTGGAAGAGGGAGGACAGGGAGGAGGATAATGGAGCCAACACTATGAATGTAAAATCAGAATAATATAAATAAAAAATAAAGTATAAAATTAAAAAAAAGAATTAAAAATGAAATAAAATAATAAATAAATAAATGAAACACAAAAAAAAAGAAAAGTTTTATTGAAATGCATCCTTCTTCTTAATTTACATGCTATCTACAGTTATCTGCAAGCTCTAACAACATAGATAAATGGTGTGATAGAGACCCTATGGCATTCAAAACAAAGGTTTGCTACTTGGTTCTTTTTTTTTTTTTTTTCCCCAAGGTACAGTCTTGCTCTAGCCCAGGCTGACCTGGAATTCACTCTGTATTCTCAGGGTAGCCTAGAACTCATGGCAATCCTCCTACCTCTGCCTCCTGAGTGCTGGGATTAAAGGTGTGTGCCACCATGCCCAGCATGGTTCTTGATAGAACCAATTTGACACCCTTTGGTGTAGTTAAAAATAAAAGAGCTTAGGGAGATAGAAGGTTCCAGTGGGGTTATGTCTTCCAAATGACTCTAAAAATAACTAAGGTCATCAATGTTCATTTCCACTCTTTTCCAAACCTTTGAGAAATTTTCTCCCCTTCATTTCTTGACATTTTTATTCCAGTTATATAATTCCTCACATTTTTTTTTTTTTCAAATAAGCATCACTTGCCTTTATTTCTGGAGCTTTGGTCCCTGTCTGAAATGTTCCTTTCTTTTCTCCTCCTTCTTCCCTTTCATTTATCCACCCACAGCCCCACATTTATATACAACATCTTTCCCAGGTTTCCCACAGCACTACTGTCTTATGTGAAAGCACTGCCAACTCTTTTAGTGTCCCCCATTAGATTGAGATCCTTATGGTTACCTGTGCTGCACTAAACAGAATAGAATGCACATTGTTGCTTAGTGTTCACATGACTAACAGTTATGGGATGGATGGATGGATGAATGGATTGAAGGGTGAATGGGAAGCCCATGTTGATGTTTGCACTACAAGATATGAGTGGATCAAATTGGTCAATGTTTATATGACCAAACAATAGAGTATGGGCATTAGTATTTTTTTTATATTTATATTTATTCATTTACTTACTTGAAAGAGAGAGAGGGATGGAGGGAGAGAGAATTGGGCATACCCAGGCCTCCAACCACTGCAAATGAATGTTTGTGCCACTTTGTGGAAATGGCTTACATGGGTACTAGGGAAACAAACTTGGGTCCTTAGGCTTCACAAGCAATTGCCTTAACTGCTGAAGACATATCTTTAGCCCAAATTTAATATTTTTATGTCTCTGGAGAAAATATATTTTTAAAAGTAGAAAAAGAAACAAAGGAAATCATAGAGACAAGATTAACTTAGTTGCAAAGATAGGAGCTCTCATATGGGAAAAACCAACACGCTGGCTCCTGAGACCCTACCAGAGTAAGAAGTGTAGGTGGGATGGTCTGACTAATGTCAGCCTTACATATCCTAACACCTGATTTTTGTCAGCTCAGGGAAAGGATGTTTTACTGCGTGGCAGACTCATGTTAAAAAGAATCTTCACACAAAATGCCAATTCAGTTTATAATAGAAAGTGTAATGGCCTCAAAAACTGGAATATTTGAGTCTACATGACAAGGGCATTATTCCCTCAAGGGCAAACTCTGCTTAAAGCCAAATCACAACCAGAGAATTATTAGTTAAATTAACTCATTAATTTATAATGAGATATACTGATATTTTTGCCTTTGGGGATGCCCAGGCTTGCTCTTCTATATGTGCTGATGCATTCAATCAGGTCAAGGGTGTGACACAGCTCTGCTCTAATAAACTGCATGTTCATTCTGTAGCATAACCTTCTAGAGGAAATCTCACTCTCCGTACTGTCTAGATTTTAAGGAAAGAATGTAGTAGTGACAAATACTTTATACTTTCTAAAAATCTGTATATAAAATTTAAAAATGTATTACATAAATAGTCCATCCATATTTCTACAAATAAAAGTCGTCAAATGACAAATAAGTAACAGACTAGATAATTGTCAAAGATAAAATAGTTTTATAATGTAATTTTGAATGATAACTGCAAATATATAATAAAAGTTAGCAATTACAGGGACTATTTAAATTTTATTTATTAAGATTGACTTAACACTGAGTAACATATTGATATATTAAATATCTTGGCATAGGAACATTTAAATTAATTATAGGATACACATCTTAGAAATATTTTAGAAAATGGTTTATTTATTTATTTGAAAGAAAGAGAGAGTATGAATGAGGACAAAGGCCTCTAGCTACTGCCAGTGATTTGTAGATGTGTGCTCCACCTTCTTGTCTGGTTTACATGGGTAGTAGGGAATTGAACCTGGGTCTTTAGGCTTCACAGGCAAATACCTTAACTACTAAGCCATTGCTCAAGCCCCTGAAAATGTTTATTTTTAAATTTCATCCATCCAAGTGTTTATGTATTTGTTTGCATTTATATGTATGCATGGGCATGCACATGCCATAACACATATGTGGAAACCATAGGATAATCTTGAAGTGTTGCTTATCTCTTTCCACCTTATTTGAGACAGAGTGTCTCATCACTTTTTGACACTGGAAAGGCAAGTGTAGCTGGCATATTGTGAATACAGATTCCTGCACTGTTGTGTGTCCAGCTTTTCATGGGTCCTGGAGATTAAACTCATGTCATAAGGCTTGCAGACTAATCACCTTTAACTATTGAGACAGATCCCAACCAATTTGACATAATGGAAATTGAAGGAAGGTGATAATGTATATTAAGTGACAATATTAAAATTACCAAATTCTATGTTCTTTTGCAAGATAATAATACTGAGAGGAAGTTCCCTAGTATATTAAGGTATATTTGCATAAGGAACAGACATAGACTATATATACTTTCCTACTTAATGTAATTATATCATGTTTGATTTATGATTAATTTAAATGATAAGTGGGAAGCTGGTTATTGACTGTCTTCATTGAAATTTGCAAAATTAAGTACAAGTTGAGAATGAAACCTAAATTGTGCTGCTATTTATGTCAAATAAGACATATTTATGACAAATCCACAAAACCATCAATAAAATAAAGCACAGAAACTCCTGGATGTTGTTTACCCTGAAATTCAAGGAGGCAGGTATGCCAAGGGCTTGGCAGCATCCAAAGCATTACTTTGTAATATGGTAAATTCATCATCTTAAAAATTGTATTTATATATCCATTTATTAGTATTTTTGCAAATATTCTTCCTTCTTTCCTTTAAGTTTGGAGCATATTTTAGTTGAAGAATAAAGCAACATATTCATAGCAAAGTTGATTGAACCAAACTTGGTCCCTCAGTAAGTAATGGAAATGTTTCATGTAAAGTTGTACCATGAAATATATTATTATGCTCCTCCAGTTGACAGCATTCTAACTTGAAAAGAGAAATCAGGGAGAATGTGAACTTTGGTATCTATTTTTAAAATATTTTATTTATTTGAGAGAGAGAGAGAGAGAGAGGCAGATAGAGAGAGAGAGGGAATGGCTTGCCAGGGCCTCTAGCCACTGCAAACAAACTCCAGACACATGTACTACCTTGTGCATTTGGCTTGTGTGAGTACTGGGAATAGAACCTGAGTCCTTAGTGCCTTAACCACTAGGCAATGTCTTAAACCCTGGTAATTGTTTTTGCATGTAATCATTACTGCTATTGAGAAGAACTAAAGTAGTGAATGATTATGAAGGAATGTTCACAATGTAATTTCAGTAATAACAGCCTACAATTTATGGTGGCTAGACTTAATTATCTTTGACTTTATAGTGGTGAAAAACCAGTGTGCATTCAGTAGAAACTGAATTTAGACGTTTGAATTTTTATTTTTCCCTGTGATAGTGTTATGTCATCTATCTTATTCCCTTGAGATGTTGATCAGCAGAAGGAAGTGTCAGCTTCCAGCCAGCCTCAAGATGTCCAGGGACAATAACCATGACTGCAGTGTGTGTGCTATATTACTAGATTGATATATTTGGTAGGTTCGCTGTAGCTCTTTTTCTCTCCTCTCTCACTCTCTCTCTCTCTCCCTTCCACTCTCTCTCTCTTCTCATTGAAATTTGGTTTAGGGCTAAATTTATTATAGTGGTAGTTGTCATATTTGAATTCCAAATTGTGGTAGTTTGAATTTATGTCCTCCCAATAGACTGAGGAGTATTTATTTATTTACTTATTTATTTGAAAGAGGCAGATGAGAAAGAGAATGAGAGAGAGAGAGAGAGAGAGAGAGAGAGAGAGAGAGAGAGAGAGAGAATGTGCATACATGGGTCCTGGGGAATTGAACCTGAGTCCTTTGGCTTTGCAGGCAATTGCTTTAACCACTAAGCCATCTGTCCAGCCCCGATAGAGGAGTTTTATTAAAGTTTGTAACTAGGATTTCCAACTACCTGACTGGAAGAGGTGTCACTGGGGGTGGATTGTGGTGTCCAGTCCTAAGGTGTGTTTGGGGGTGGCTCTCAGTTCCATCCTAAGGTATTCAGAGTGAGCCCTGCCAGAGCCCCTGTTGTTTTGCTATTGGTTGTGGTGCTTGCTTTGGTGGTGCTGCTGGTTTTTTTTTTTGTTGTTGTTGTTGTTCTCTCTGCATGGATCTGTGAAAGGGAGAAAGCTTCTTCCACTGTGATGCAACTTCTCCTGGATCTGAAAGCCTGAAATCTCATTTCTCTCATAAACTGTGTCTAATTTGAAAGTTCATCCCAGCAATGGAGAGGTGACTACAACACAAGTCCAATGTAGAAATTTAAAAGTATGTTTATCTGTTTGCAGTTTGACCCAAAGGAACTTTGCAAAATGTCATTTTTTTTTCTCTAAATTCTGACACTATGCTTGAGATGTACATCCCAAATATCATGTGTCTGGAAAACAATCAAATTTCCCTAGAGCACTATTTTAAGAGATTTTAGGCCTAACTCCAGAAGTCTGAAGAGACAAGAAGAACTTTGAAGGTATCAGGTAAAGAAAAGACAACTAGGAAAGAATGTTAGTGGAGAGGGAAGGTGTCAAACTTTATTATGGTGGTGGGGAAGAGACTGAGAAGGAGGACAATGAGAGCAGTGGTGTTGGTGCCAGCACGAGCAGGGAGCAGAAGTAGTGTGATAGAGTTCCCAAGTGAAGTTGTAAACACTTGTGCTTATACTCTTCTGCTCTGTGTAAATCTTAGTATGATTCTCTTAATCCCAAGGTGAACTGGGGCACTTCTTCAAATAATGGGAGACACGTACTGATTGTTGGACTGAAATATAGACAGACAGTAAAGCCAAAGATGCCTATCCGTATCAACTGTGCCATGTGATTACCCAAACAATTGATTACAACACTATGCCTTAAAAAATAAATTTTTTTATCTCCCAATTTTGGAGCCAAAAGTCTTAAATCAAGGAGTTAGTAGGGGCACTTCTTTTTGAAGGCTCTAGAAAGTCTTTACTTGTTTCATTTTAGTGTCTAGTGGCTCCCAGCAATTCTTAGTAGTCTTTGGCTTGTAGTTGTAGCATCCTAGCCTCTACCTTCATCTTTCTGAGGTTTTTTTACCTGGGTGTGGGAGAGTGCTCCCTTTCTCACAGATATGCCCATTGGATTAATGTCTATCTTAATTTAGCATGAACACATTTAAGTTTAATTATGTCTACAAAACTCTTCTTCCAAATTAGGTCACTTTTTGAGGCTTCAGGTGGACATGACTATTTGAAAATACTATTAAACCTTTGACCATAGAGATGACAGAAATTTGAATAAGACCCAGGAGAAAATAATTTCAAACTATTGCTGGCACATGGTACTTTCATTATCTTAGAACATGCTATGGATGCTCAACTTTATTTTAATATTAAAGACAAACTGAATTTCAACATTTGAGGTTTGTATAATAACTGGGTAGTAGCTATTTAGATTATTCCAGAAATAAATTAATCTCAGTATAAATCATGATCATGGTAAATACCCATAATTCAACCACGGAACAATTGTTTGGATAAAGATTGAGGACTTTATCAAGTAGATGATAGTACATTCAGATGTGTTTGGCAGTCTAATTATGAGTGACTTACTTCAATGTATAAAAACTTGAAAAGCAGCCGGGCGTGGTGGCGCACGCCTTTAATCCCAGCACTCGGGAGGCAGAGGTAGGAGGATCGCCGAGAGTTCGAGGCCACCCTGAGACTACATAGTTAATTCCAGGTCAGCCTGGACCAGAGTGAGACCCTACCTCGCAAAACCAAAAAAAAAAAAAAAAAAAAAAAAAAAAAAAAAAAAACTTGAAAAGCAGGTTATTTATTTCATTTTTAATGTACAATTGAATCCAAAGCATATTAAAATGGCATTACCACAGCAGTGGTAAATATGTCAGATGAAAATAGAATTTAGAGTTTAATTTCCAATTTAATAAAATATCTGTCTTTAAATAAGTGTGTTGTTAACATTATTGGGATATTTGATGTTATTTTGGGGAAATATGGTTATTGCATAGGGTTGCATTCTAACAATTTATAGAGCTACATAAGAGAACTTTAAAAATATTCTATAGAAGAATTTAATTTACCTATCTGTGGATTATTTAAAATTTTACTCTCCTTTAGAACCCTAGGACACAAAACTGATTAGGTTATCCACTAAGAATTTGAACACAGCTCATTTAAAAATATACCATCATAAAATAACATGATTTTTTTTGTTTTTTTCTTAACATTTTATTGAGAATTTCAGTATTGAAACATATTGTTCGTAGGGTCATATTCCCTTCCTGTTACCTTCTTTTTCTCTCCCTCCAACATCTCTATTGATTTCTCAAAATGAACTTCTCAGAGAAAATTTATTAAAGTCCTCAAATCCCTCTTTATAAGCTATTGAGACACTGGTAAGTAATCTAACCTTTTTGAGCCCTCATTTTCTCATTTACAAATTAAGCATAAGAACAGCTATCTCCCAGGATGCAGTTAACAAATGTGACAATTTGTGAAAAAGTGTTTTAATGTGTAAAGTTCTACATAAGCAGTAGTAATATAATTATTAATTATATTCTGAAAAGTGTTCTGTAAAATCATAGGACATGGAGGAATTGAGATGTGGGTCAAAGGGAAAAATACTACAAATTTGATCCATTGAAGTTCAACCTGTTTAGTTACCAGCAGTGGTGAAAAGTCAGTACAGAGATTTCTGACTTTTGTGAAAATGAAACAACTTCCCGAAACAAATGGTGTTTATACCTTGAACTGAAGTTAGAGGCAACTCAATATACATCCAGCCTGCAATTGTGTAGTAGATCTTGTTTATGCTCAGAACTGCCCAGGTATCCTCACACTGTAATCATGCTGACTTAATTGAATTGTGAAAAGACAATCACATGGCCTTCATGATGTCAGCACCCAGCAGGAGTGGCCATGATTCATTTACACAACTGTGCCTACAAGTGTTTAGGGACACATAACGTGAAGGTTCTAAACTCCAACAAAGAGCCTATCTTCTTCCAACAGAAAATAATGACTTCCATTGATTGACCATTGTCTTGTAATCAAAGTGGAAACTCTCACTAGAAATATGAACAAATGTGGATTGGCAAATTTTGCTTGAAAAGTAACAACAACAACAACAACAACAACAAAAAAAAAAACAAACCCAGAGAATAACAACTTTGGTGGGTAGTAGGCTGATAGATTAATGTACCCAATGTTTGATTTCAAGAGGATCCCAAGCCGCTCATCAGGGAAGGATAAGTCTGATAGCTTGAAACTGGATGATTCTTTACAGAGCCCCAAGGACTGAGCTCTCTGGTCCAAGCAGTACAACAAAGTTGCCTGGTGACTGTGGACATAGCATTTTGCTCATTTGCATTTTAGTTTCTTCACTTATTATGATAATGATCTTATGATGCTATTGTGAGGACTGAGTTAACCCACAATTTATTGTAAAGGGTTTTGAGAGGAACAAATTAGATACAATTTTAATTTAATGTTGCCCTTAAGTTATATACGGAATTGAAAGCTAGGTAAGTTTGTTTGAGTTTCTCTATACTCATGGGGAAAACAGCAAAGTGATAGTTTCTTTGTGAGGGCAGCTCAGTGAAAGAGAGTGTGTATATAGGGCTTTTCATAATGATTAGCAAAGAGAGGGATTATTCATATTCTTCTTAAAAATTCAGCTTAAATTTCTCCTGTTTCTTTCTTTTTCTTTTCTTTTTTCTATTTTCTTTCATTGTCTTCTTTCTTTTCCTTTGGTGATGGCCTGTAACTCCCAGTACCAGGATGTGGTTAACACTCACAATGAGCTGTTGATTAGAGAGAATTTAAAGGGCTTAGAACGTCTTGTAGCCCAAGATTAGCGGGAGCTTGATACTAGAGAGCAAACTCCATTATCTGCATGTGATTGTGACTTGTTTCCTAGTTCAAGATATGTGTTCCTTTCCACTGAGTGGATCTGTTAGCCAATCCAAGAGCAGTTAGTTACCCACCATGGCTGTGTGCCACTATTGCACTTGTATGAGCATCATGTCAGGTTGTTTGCTTCTCAGTAGTTTAAACCTCGAGTTGCTTGGACAGATGTTGTTCACTTTTCTTCAGTAGCTGATGCAGCAATTCTAGTACTAGATGGGCTGTCTGGGGACTGGCTCTCTTCCAGATTCCAGCTAGGTCTCTCCATGGTCTATGCTGACAGCATATGGTGTCTTCAGCAGTAGGGTCTTACCAATAACATCTGGTGGGTAATTAAGTGCTTTAATAGAAGTCTGTCTTGATTTGCAAAACCTTGTATGTCTCTTTGATATCCAGAACTGTGAGAAAGTAAATTTTTTATTCCAGCTCTCCAGTCTGGGGCATTCTGTGTTTTTTATTTTATTTTTTGTTTTTGTTTTTGGAGGTAGGGTCTTGTGTTAGCCCAGGCTGGCCTCAAACTCACAGTGGAGTCTCCTTCCTATGCTGCCCAAGTGCTAGGATTAAAGGTGTGTGCCATGACACACAGCTTGTATTTGTTTTTATAATGCAAGTATACTAATATATTTTCCTTTTCACTTATCTTTTGTAGTTTTGAGTATTTTAAAACAATAAATATGAAATAATAATAAGAAACCCAGCATACATAAACTTGACAGTACAAGCTTTTTGTGTGTAGATGGATATTAAGGGTTTTAAATCTACTAAGCTGTGATTTGAACACATGAAACCTCCCTTCCAATTATGATCATATTTTATCTGGGTGTGGTATTATACTTGTAATCCTAGCACTTAGGGAGCTGAGGCAGGAGGATCATTCATCTATTGCCAACCTGGGATATGCAGTGAGAACCTGTCTCCAAAAAATTTAAATTAAAAAAGATTATTTGTCTTAGTTAAGGGCAAGCAGTACCTCAGAGGAAGAGTTCTTGAATGTACAAGGCTCTGGGATTAAATATACATAATATATATCCATATATTTTAACATATATACATATATAATAATTCCAATTTTCATATATATCACAATTGTGCCAAATATACTAATGATAATTATTGAATAAGTCAATGGGTTACTCCCTACAATTAATATGCTACGTTGTTTTTTGTTGGACAAATTTTATTTTTGGGTTAAGGTAATGTTGGGTATTAAGAATGAAGCTATGACAGGAATGAGTTTCTGGTAGAGGATCTATTATAATAGACCAGATTATCATTTTGCAGGGGACAAATGAATTACCTGGTAAAGCATGAAAATCTTATGCATAGAGATTGAAAATTTATAGTCAGTTAATAGGATTTACCTGCCATCATTTCTAAGAAGTGAAATTCCAGGCATATACAATATATGGTCTAGAAGGTAGTGCCATTTTACTCCACAGTTCACATTAGAAAATTTAAATTGCTACCTAAAATGCATAGGATTTAGTGTTTTACTTAGCAGTGGATCAAGCAGGTTATAAAATTTTAAGGAAAGTAGAAAATGGGAGCAACTTTAGCACTCTAGGCATAGATCAAGCATCTATAGGTCTGGAGGATATTCCATGATCCGTGCTGGAGTGGGGATGATCCTTTGACACTGCATATGTGATCTAACTGTGTTGTTCTGGAGGACTTGGTCATAAGATTCCCATTGTTAGGGAAGCACATTTCCATAGAAGACAAGCTGAGGGGATCAACCAATACTTGTCAACTATGTTCAGAAGGTGCTTTAATTTGATTAAAATAAATGATGCGTTCATGCAAAGCAAAATTGTTTACAGTGGAACAAAAAGGTGGTGGCCAATTCTCTGGAGAGCAAAGAGAAAGGCATTTGGCTCCTGATAGGTTATGAGAGACGGGAAGCAGTGAGGCCAGTGCTAGGGTTCCTTCTCCATCTGCCTTCCTGCACCTACTGGGTGAACTTAAAATTTTCTTGTGCAGACCCTGTTTAAAAAAAAAAAAAAAAAAACTACATTGGGCAGAAGAGATGGCATAGTAGTTAAGGCATTTGCCTGCAAAGCCAAAGGATCCTGGTTCAATTCTGCAGGACCCACATAAGCCAGATGCACAAAGGGGAGCATGCATCTGGAGTTCATTTGCAGTGGGTAGAGGCCCTGGCACACCCACTCTCCCTGTCTGTCTGTCTCTCTCTGCCTCTTTCTCTCTCTCAAATAAATAATATATATATATTTAAACTACATTGATATTTATCTATTTGGTTCTAGTGCAAATTAGGTTCAAGAATCACTGAGGATAGGGACCAAATAGGACAAATGCCAAACACTTGATCCGTTTCAGATTTAACACTCTTGTTTCAACTTATAAGACACTGTAGTTATCATACTAGTAGGGACACGGCTATTATGTTAATAGAATGCTATTTGCTTTTATCAAAAACTTGGGGCTTTGCATAACACTTTAAACGTAATACAATTGTCACCATCAAGCAACATTTGTGTCATTTTACTGCTCAGGTATATAGTACCCTGTTCTGCTGGCTCAAAACTAGTGCTGCTGAGAAAAGAAAAAGACATCAAAGATGACAGCTTATACTGAAAATATTAAAACTTTGCTAGTTACTGAAATAAAGGGAAAGCATTAGCATTTTGCTCCTCCCAAAGTGCACATAAGGAACTCTCATTAGTGGTAATGGGAGCTTTGTGAACAGTTCCAGGAAGAGAGTGTGTCTGAGTAAAAGACTTAGGGGGGAAACTCAAGCAATATTTGCAACAGTTTTGTAGAATGAAATATAAACAAAGATGACTCAAGAATGAAGCTTTGGAACTTGACCTACTGCATGAATTTCTGTCTCCTTACGGTATTCAACTTTTTAGGCTCACTCTAGAGAATGGAATTTTCAAATTTCAAATGTTCTTATTATAAATCTCTCTTCACCCACATTCATATTAAATTTTTGCAATAATCATGTGCATAAAAATAAAACCAGTGAGAGGGTATTTAATGAGTCATGGGAACTTGGGAGATCAATAGGTGTGACTTTGAGTTTCTGCTCTTTCATTTAGTGGCAGTGAGCTTCAGATTATAATTCATTAAATGACAATACTCATAATATTACCCCAGTGACTTTGCTAAGTACTAGATATGATAATGTATTAAGTACACCTGGTTACAAGGTAAATACCCTGGAAATGTTCAATATGATTATTTAGTGATGGAAGGCTTTGCTTTGATCAACAGATACTTTGAGAAAGATCAGAAGTTTATTTAAGAATGAGCTGTGTCCTATCTATAAATCAAAACACAAATACATGTTTCATATCATTATATGAGTTTCATAAGGTACTCAAAATTTGTATCATACTGGTTCCATTGGGCAAGATCAAAGAACATTAAAAGACACTAACAAGTCATAAATAGTAATGGAACTCTACAATAGTGTCTCCCACTGTTTGTGTGCTTGGTTCCTTGGCTTGACTAAAACACTTGCACCTTCCATTTAGGGTGAGAACTTAACAACGAAAAAACTTTTCTCTATCACACTGAATTGCCTGAAAATGTCTCCAAGGATCTCTAGGATCAGGCCCATTCTGTGTGCAGCCAGTTTACTGCAAAACCATGCCTACTGTACTGGCATACGAAGACAGTCTCCCAGACTCTTCCTAGCCTCCAGTGCAGTACAGGATGGATGATAAAGTAAACCACTGACACAGATACAATTTTCTCTGGCTATTTGTGTAAACTATCTATTTAAAATTATTAGTATATCAATGCTGCCGACCACTTAGGACTACTGATTCTCTCTCTCTCTCTCTCTCTCTCTCTCTCTTGTTTATTTCTATGAATAGATTTGATAACATTTCAGTGTCATGCAAGGCCAGGCCCAGCTAACACCACTGACCACACTATTTTGCATCTACACTTTTATAAACTTTCTCAACAGAAATGTCTTGGGCTCAGACTTTGTCCTACAAATCCCAAACTCTTGTTTTATTAGCTTGACATTTTCTTCTGACCTCTGTTGACAGCTCTGGCTTGTGGCATACACTCTGTTTAGCTGCTTCTCTTATTTACAGCTAATGCTCTTCTGTTCAGCTAAAACAAAGACATTGACTTGTGATCTAGTTACACTTGTATTCATCAATCAAATATAAAATTTTGTCTCATTCTCTCACATCTCTCTGTTCATCCATGACATTAATGTGGTTTCTGGCATTTCCAGTTTGCTTTCCTCCTATTTTGATTGCATTTCACATGTCTGCATTGCACCAGTAAGGGAGAGAAAGCTATTTTGTTCAGAGAGGATATTATGACCCATAACCTATGACTGCAAAAAACTTTATTCCTTTAGAGTATCTTCACATGCAATACCTCATTTGGTCCTCACAAGAACCCTATGAGGTAGGATATGACATAGCCATTTGACAGGGCACAGAATAGTAATAATGAGATACATACAGGCATACAATGTAGAATTATACTAGCACCTTAATACTGTGAACCATGGGGCTATGTGTTAAAACTTGTAGGAAAAGTATGTTTTGAAAAAGAGAGGCATTCAACTATAAAAAAAAATGTAATCTCTCAACTTTATTTTCCTTGTACTTTCTTACTTTTGTGTCATTTTTGTTTCATTTTCTTTCTTTTAAAAATTCTTCCCTTTCTCCACTTAAACAAATTAGCTCCAAATCTACCAAAATATTTTTCTTATCCAGGATACATACTTAAAACATAAAACACAAAGAGATTTCTGGAATGAAAAGTTGTGGTATGTCCAGTATTATGTTTTCATGATCAAAATGTGGTTTATGGTTTTAAATGCACACATAATTTAAGGAAATAAGCTTTGGTTTTCATTCAGATAGTTGAATAAATTATTCAACTTCCACTTTACTTCACTTTAAAACACACACACACACACATATATATGTATATAATCTTTTATATATTCTATTTATATGTACATATATACAATATATGTAGCAATTTAGAGAATAAGAAGGCTAGAAAGTGAAATAAGCAAGTAAGAATAAATCTATTTCAATATTTAAAGAATTAAAATATTTATCTCCTCTCAACCCAAATACAGCCCTGTTCTTTTCTCAATATACCTCTGCTGTGCTGTAAATGCCTGAATATTTGCATGTCTTAAGGGAAATTAGCTCTAGAAGTTCAGTGAAAATATATAACTTTCTAGCTATTGCCTGTACCCAGATGTATGGAATAAACACATGCTAATGTATGAGTTAATGAATGAATGAATGGATGGATTTTCTTCTAAGCCACTCCTACTGCTTTCTGATGATAATATTTTATACTTAAAGAACCCACATATACTCAGTACTCAAGATTTTTCTTAGAACCTTGTGTATTAAATTGGGTTCAACAAGACTGGATAGATGAACAGATGACAGAGGCTGTTGAGGAGGTGCAATATACCACCAGTCATGATATACTGTCATCCAGGCTGAGGGCATCAGGGACAGGCAGGGAGTATGGAGCAGAGCAGTATAAACATGGCAGTGGAGGCTCAAACAACACTCAAGATCAAGAGAGGAAGCCATGCAGATACACAAACCAGGCATGGCATGACACAGGAGCCAAGGTCATTTGGAGGAGCTGCAAATGGATCTTTGAAGTCAGTTGTGCTGTTGAGTTGTCCAGAGGTGAAGGGCCGGTTAGAGACATGGTAGCTCAAGATGTCCTGCCCATCCTCCCCTGATCTTAAAAGGGCATTGCCCTAATATGATCAGGGAGTTATGCTGGTCCTGACACAGAGGAAGTCATTGATTATATTATTATATTTAAATCATGTCTGAAACACATAAAATGTATGTAAAGTTACTCAATAGAATTTTCATAGAGAATAACTAAAATGTGGAGAATAGGATATTTTTATACAGAAAATACTCATAAAAGCTTTATGATCAATTTGAAAGTATTCAAAATTCAATTTAACTGCATATAGCCTTTGAAATATTGATTCTACTGGTAGTCAATCCTCTGTTAAAAATATTCTCACAGGGCTGAAGATATGGCTTAACAGTTAATGTGTTTGCTTGGGAAGCTTATGGACTCAGGTTCAGTTCCCCAGTCCCAATGTAAAACCAGATGCATATGATGGCACATGTGCTGGTGTTCATTTGCAGTGGCCAGAAGCCCTGGCATGCCCATTCACACTCTCTCTCTGTCTCTCTCTTTCTCTCCCTCTCTCTCTGTCTCTAATAAATAAATAAATAATAAAATCTTTAAAAAATCATAAAGAACTCAAGGCAAGGGTTCCAAATAGCCATTCCTATTAACTATAATATTAATATTGTATTAATAAATTAGATTAATTATTGTTTTATATTAATTAATTCAGACACTGTGTGCCCAAATAATGTGTACTGGATGAAATAAAAGAGAACAAGGCATATGCAATGGCAATGACAATTAAGGAAAAAAAATATATATATATATATATATATATATATATATATATTTTTTTTTTTTTTTTTTTTTTAGGTAGGGTCTCACCCTAGTTCAGGCTGACCTGGAATTCACTATGTAGTCTCAGGGTGGCCTCGAACTCATGGCGATCCTCCTACCTCTGCCTCCCAAGTGCTGGGATTAAAGGCGTGCGCCACCACACCCGGCTAAGGAGTATATTAAACACAAAAAGGACAGTACCTATTTATGTTAGATGTGCGTGCACATGACTGGGTATTTTTTTGGAGTAGCATGGAGTTGTACACTTCTTGGAGGAGCCATGGAAAGAATCCAGAATCCAGTCTCAATGAGTGTGTGTCTGTGTGTATGTGTGTGTTGGTGTGTATGTATGTATATAGCAATCTTACTGCTTTATCAAAAAAGGTATGCACATAGATTCCAAAATATCCATGAAAAAATCTGTAACTGAAATTTCTAAATATTACTAAAAGATATTGCAAGCATTTGATGACTTCTGGAGGTAACAGAGGACTATAGATGTTCAGTTTATAGACTCAATTATAAAGAAGTTACTTACCTGACAAACTCAGGGACAGCCAAATGTTAGAAGCTCAGAGAAAGCCCAAGGGAAAGGAGATGAGGAATAAAGATATATCTTAAAACAGTAGAGATAAAGATCCATGTAAGTATAGAGAAGAGACTTGCAGAAGCTTGAGTCAAATTAAATGGAGTAAAGGGGGAAAGGATGATGAGAGGAGTGTTAAATACATGTAGCAGAAAAAAAAAGTAGTTTCCTTTGAAAAAAACATAGACCCAAAGAAAGATAAAGGATATGCTAATGTTTCCATTCCTTACTATTCTAAGCAAAAACATGGAAAACAGGAACATGATCTGAGAAAATACCACCACTCTGTATTCTCAGTGTTCTGTGTCATGGTTACATGAGACGCTAATGGCTGGTGTTCACAACCATGACTCTACATTGTTTAAGGTGTCATTCATTCATAGTATTAGGGTAAAATAATGATTTGTGTGAAAAAGGAAATTAAATATATATATATATATATATATATATATATATATATATATATATATATATATAATTTGTGGTAGTTTCAATGGATGGTCCCCAATATATTCAGGATTTTATTATGGTTTGTAATTTATGTCTGCAGCTACCTGGCTAGAGGAGTTATCACTGTGGGTGTATCCTAGGGTCCTCCCCCAAGGTGTAGAAGTGGATCTGGTATTCCAGTGTAAATATATGCAGAATGCTTGATCTCTTCCTGGAGTTCTTAAGTGTGCTTGCTTGCTGGTGATGGCTTGTGGCTTCTCTTTCTCTGCTTGGTCCTATGAAAGAGGGCTAACCTCTGCTATTATGGAACTTGCACTGCAGAAGCTTGATGTTTGCTTGATACTTATTAAGTTGGCATTGTTTCAGTCTCTCCTTGCTATGCCTTATAAACATTGAAAATGTTTACTCTGTGCCTTTATATGTTGAAAATATATAACTTGTTTTGATTTTAGGACTCACAATTACAAGACCATCTTAAATCTCAGATGAGACTTGGGACTTTAGAAGTATCTTAACTTGATAAAGACTGTGGGGACCTTTAAATATGGACTAAATATAATTTACAATGTGAGATTATTATAACTCTATTGGGGTCCAGGGGCAGAATGTGATACTTTGAATAGATGGCCCCCAATATATTCAGGATTTTATTACAGCTTGTAGTTTAGTGTCACTGTGTGAAAATCCTATGGTCCAGCCCTAAGGTATGGGGGTGGACCTGAAATTCCACATTAAAGATATGCAGAGCACTTGAACTCTGCCTGGAGTTCCCAAGTATGCTTGCTTGCTGGTGGTGGTGGATGGCTTCTCTCTCTCTCTCTCTCTCTCTCTCTCTCTCTCTCTCTCCCTCTCTCTCCTTGGTCCTGTGCAAGACAGCCAACTTCTACTGTCATTATGGAACTTCCCTTTGATCTGTAAACTTCAATAAATCCCTTCTTCCATAACTGTGCCTGGTTTGGAGGTTCATCTCAGAGACCTGAAGCTATTTATTACAATGTTATTTTAAAAAATATTTTAGGGCTGGAAGGATGGCTTAGAAGTTAAGGCATTTGCCTGCAAAGCCAAAGGAACCAGGTTTGATTCCCCAGGACCCACGTTAGCTAGATATGCAAGGGGGGACATACATCTGGAGTTTCTCTCTCTCTGTGTCAAATAAATAAATGAATAAAAATAAAATGTTTTTAAAAATTATTTTATTTTGTTTATTTGAGAGAGAGAGAGAGAGAGAGAGAATCAGATAGAAAGACAGAGAGAGAATGCACATGTTAGGTACTCTAGCCCTGCAAATGAACTCCAGATGTATGTGGCACCTTGTGCATTTGGCTTACATGGGTCCTGGGGAACTGAACCTGAGTTCTTTGGCTTTGCAGGCAAGTGCCTAAACCACTGAGTCTTCTCTCCAGACTTACAATGGCTTTTTGGAGGTAGAGTCTTGCTCTAGTCCAGGCTGAGCTGCAATACACTCTGTAGTCTCAGACTGGCCTTGAACTTGCAGTGATCCTCCTACCTCTGCTTCCTGAGTGCTGGGATTAAAAGTGTGTTCCACCACATCCAGAACTTTTTAATATTTTTTATAAACGAGATCTTTGTAATTAAACAATTTGTAATATTCTCTCTAAAAAATACCTATGAATGAACAGATTATGATTTGTGTTTATAACTGCTGTGCCCATAATCATACATGCATGTCACATGTGAGCTCTCCAGTGAACACAGGGTAGGAGCTCTTCGATTCCAAGAAACCAATTGTGGCTCATCATTCCCCTTTCTAGCCCTTCCATTAATATAGACTTGGTGTAAACACACAACTGAATACTTATGGGTTAGAAAATTAACTGGCCTCATTTAATATTTATTTTTTAAAGTCTAATTTATAGTTTTTTTTTTTGTTGTTGTTTGTTTTGTTTTCACATAAGGTCTATATCCCTGTGACAAAGCTCCCTGTTCTAAGATCTCTTCTGTTGAAGGTTTGAAGGTCAAGAATATGGAATAAGGCCTTTTCAAGGTTTTAGCAAAACACAATGAAAGCACTGGGTGTCAGAGAATTAAACTCTTAAGGTTCTTATCTTGTCCAAATTTCCATATATAAAGCTTTAGTTAGCTCACTTAGAAGGAAGGGAGGCTGTAATTGTTCCTATTCATAAGCTTGATTTTCCTTCAGTGGATAGAAATTGACTTGAAAATTGAACAGTTTTTTTTTTTTTTTTGTGTGAGGATTTTTTTTTTTTTTCTGAATAGCACTTGTCACTAAAGCAGAATGCGAAGGGATAAGTTTGGAAGAGTTGTGTCTTCTATTCTTTTTGTTTACTCCAATTAGTTTGTTTCATTGGAGAACACCCTGGCTGCCTTCTCAGAATCTCTATGGACCAATGGTGAGTTTCTCAACATTTGTGTCAAGCCCAGACCACAATTACCAGAACCTTATTTATTACAAAACAAATACAAGAAACAAGAAATTACAGACTTACTTAACATGCTTCCACTTCCTTTTTCTCCTTTTTGACCTTTTGGTCCAGGATAGCCTTAAAAAAAAAAAAAGAGATAAAAACCACAAAATAAGACATAATTTATAAAAACATTCATATACTTATTGACATATAAAATAATTTCCATGTTAATAATAGCTATCATTATTGAAACTCTGTTATGAATGTAGTATTAGGCCATCTTACAAGAGTGTGGAATGCCCCATATTTATAAAACAGGCAAAGCTTATGCAGTTTGATATTTGTCTGACCATCAGTGTTTCTTCTCCCTTCTGGCTGTGCTTTTCCACTCCCAAACTGTCCAGTGTCTTCTATCTTATCTAAAATCTCACTCTTTCATTTTCATTTTTATTTTTTCCATCTCATCATGCATTTCTCTGGGGCAATGTATCTAAAAGCCTGAGTTTTAGAGTATGTATATATTCTGATGACCCAAATTCTAAAGATTCAAGGGCCACTTAACTCTCTAGTCTGGTCACATTTGGCTATAAGACACACCATAGTTAAAACTCTTATCAGCAAAAACAAAGAGAGGGTGTTAAAACCAGCAAAAGAGAAACAATTCACAACATACCAAGGCAATCCCATCAGAATTATGTCAGAATTCTCAATGGAAACCCTGAAAGCCAGAAAGACCTGTAATGGAACATTTCAAAGTCTGAAAAAATATGGCTTCCAACCCAAGCTACTCTACCCAGCAAACTTATCCCTCATAATAGATGCTGAAAGGAAAGCTTTCCATGAAAAAGTCAACACTATGATTATATGAACACAAAGCCAAACCTACAGAGAATACCTCAGGGAATACTCCACACAGAAGAGTCAAACAACTAATCTCAAGAGCCAACAAGAAGAAGATCACAATAACCAAAAAAGTACAAAAACAAAGGAATCACTAAACCCTATAAAACACCTCATCATGGCTGGGATTAATTCAAACCTCACAGTAATAACCTTAAATATTAATGGTCTGAGCTCACCCATAAAAAGATACAAGTTATCAAGGTGGATCAAAAAATGGTCCCTTCTCTCTGCTGTCTTTAAGAAACCTACCTCACCACTAAAGATAGATACCTCATCAGGTGAAATGTTAGAAAGTGATATTCCAAGCAAATATTAAAAAAAACAATCAGGTATTGCTATATTAATATCTAATAAAATAGACTTCAAACCTTTGATTCAACATGAGAACATCACAATCATAAATCTATATGTACCAAACATGCATGCACCACAGTTTATAAAACAAAGCCTACTTGACTACAAAACAGAAATAAACATCACCACCACCAGAGTCGGAGACTTCAATACTCCACTATCATCAATAGACAGATCATCCAAACAGAAAATCAACTGGGAAATAATAGAGCTCAACAACACCATAGATCAACTAGACCTAATGGACATCAATAGAATTTTCTACCCCAATGCTATAGAATACACATTCTTCTCAGCCCACAGAACCTTCTCCAAAATAGACCATGTATTAGGCTATGAAACATGCCTTCATAAAATCATCAAAGTGAAGTAACTTCCTTCATCATATGAAAATACAACAATTTACAGCTAGAAATCAACAAGAGGCACATCAACAACTCCATCAGCTACTGGAGACTAAACAACACACCTTTAAACAATGAATGGATTGTGAAAGAAATCAAAAAAGAAATTGTAAAATTCCCAGAATTAAATGATAACTAAAATACAACCTACCAAACCTTATGGGACAACATGAAGGCA
Organism: Orientallactaga sibirica; assembly: GCA_036365145.1. NCBI lineage: Eukaryota > Metazoa > Chordata > Mammalia > Rodentia > Dipodidae > Orientallactaga > Orientallactaga sibirica. The sequence goes on along the minus strand of JAEOAD010000030.1, from coordinate 18,639,852 downwards.
GTCCTAAGGGGAAAATTCATAGTGTACTAAATGCCTTCATAACAAAGAAAGAGATCTCAAATTAATAACCTAGCTGTCCACCTAAAGTCATTGGAAGAACAAGAAGAATCTAACCCTATGAGCTCCAGATACAAAGAAATAATCAACATCAGAGCATAAATTAATGAATTGGAAACTAAGAAAACAATTAAGAAAACTAATGAAACAAAGAGCTGGTTCTTTGAAAAATAATCAGGATTGATAAACCCCTGGCCAATTTGATTAAGCAAAAAAAAAAAAAAAAAAAAAAAACAGAGAGAGAGAGAAAAGTCTCAAACTAACAAAATCAGAAATGAAGTCACAATAGACATCAATGCTCCATGCATTTTCAGAAAGACGAACACTATGCATAGTGTCAGTTATCTGTGGTTCCTAACCTGGAGCAGCTAGAATTGCTAACATACGTGATAGGCAACTCAAAGTCCATACAATAGGGATGAAAAGGTTTGGGGGGAAGGTAGGGAAAGGGCAGGGGGAGAAACATACAAAATTAAATACAAGTTGAACTGATGCCATAGCAACCTTTATTCTTGGAGATAGCCTAAAAGATATAACCCCCAAAAGGAGTAAGGGGGGAGCACCTGAAATTTAGGGACCTGGAGAGGGTGGGATGAAACCTCAGCTTTAAAGAAAACTTTTTTCCTGTCTCTGGCTTGTAACTCCCAGTAGCAGAGATTTGTTGCTACCCACATTGAGCTGTTGATCAGAGAGACCTACATGGTCCCCAAATCAAGACAGCTTTCTGTCAAAGCACTTGTTACTTGCCTGAGGCAAAAGCTAAGACCTTATTGCTGAAGACACCATATGTGGGGGGATCAGTGCCTCAGGATGCTCCTTACCACTTGGTAACTCTTGCAATCTTCTTACTCCCCACAAAGACTGACTGCTGCTCTCACGACTCATAAACTACAACCCCATGGGTGAATACCAGCAATCTCACAGAAGGGGGACCTTAGAGGGAGGGGAGAAAGGAGGAGGGAAATGACTGTACCAACATATAATATAGCCATACAAAGTTTCTACTAAAGAAAGAAAGAAAGAAAGAAAGAAAGAAAGAAAGAAAGAAAGAAAGAAAGAAAGAAAGAGAGAGAGAAAGAAAAAAGGAAAGAAGATGCAAATATTAAAAAAGCAAAAAACAACAAAAAAAAAAACAGGCTTGTGACTGGGGAGATGTCTCCATGAGTAAGAGTGCTTGCTATATAAGCTTGAGGTCCTGAATATGATCCACAGCACCCATGCCCAAAGCCGGGCATATCCATGCATGCCTGGTACCTCAGTGCTGAGGGAAATGGGGACAGGAGAATCACAGGACTCGCTGGATGACTTGTCTAGCTGGAAAAAGCTGGCTCACTTCTACAGATCCAAGCAGAGAGACAACATCAACAGCCAGCCTCACAAATCAACCAGCACCAAGAATGGTCAGAACTCAAACTTCTTTCTACACACCTTAATGTTGGACATAAGATCCACTTCCAGTAACATACCTCTTCCCAAGCAGGGTCCACCTGCTAGAGACTCAAGCTTTGCAAGCCTAAGTATAGGGAACAATGCATGCGAACGCCCATAATCTGTCTTAAGGAAACAAGGCAGAAAAGTGACAGAGAAGGATAACAAACTCCATTCTCTTCTGGCCTCTCTGCATGTTGGTATAAGGGGTTCACACATCTAGACACATACATGCATACACTGTGCACACACACAGCACCCCCCCACACACATACACACAAGACTCCAAAAAATTGAAAGATTTGGAAAAATACCAATGATTTTTTTTTAACTTTGTCTTGAATTATTCTGCTCTTCCACATGCTAGGTTTGTGGCTAATAACAGTCTTTTTTTGATCTAAAGTTTCTTAAAATGAAAATACTGCATTATATTGCAATTGTATTCATACAGCAACACTTTTTTTGGAGAGAGACAAAGAGAGAGGGAGAAGCAGAGAGACAGAGAGAGAGAGAGAGAGAGAGAGAGAGCCTCTCAGCCTCTGTGAACAAACTCCAGATGTGTGCGCACCCTTGTGGGTACACGCGGCATTGCACGCTTGTATCACTTTGCATCTGGCTAAACGTGGGACCTGGAGATTGGAACCGGCATTCTTAGGCTTAGAGGGCAGGCGACTTAACCACTAAGCCATCTCTCCAGCCCAGACAACAGGTTTCAGGTTTATATCTCCCACTCATTAGCTTGAATAGGATAATTTTATAGTCAATACATTTAGAAAACTAATATTTCATTTTTCATTGCTCATTTTTGTAGCACAATTATTTTAAACTTAATTAAAAATTTTCATGACTGGAGAGATTTCTCAGTGGTTAAGGCGCTTGCCTGCAAAACTGAAAGACCTGGGTTCCATTCCCCAGTACCCATGTAAAGATGAATGCACAAAGTGGCACATGCATTTGGAGTTCACCTGCAGCAGCTGGAGGCCTTGGTACGCCCATTGTTTCTCTCTTCTCCCTAATTTTCAGTGTCTCAGTAAATATGTCTCTTTATCTCTGCCTTGTTTAAGATATCTGTTCTGGGCAGGAGAGATGGCTTGGCAGTTGAGGTAATTGCCTGTGAACCTTGGTGACCCAGGTTTGATTCCCTAGTGGCTGCATAGGCCAGATGCACTGGATGGCACGTGTATCTGGAATTTGTTTGCTTTGGTTGGGCACTCTGGTGCACCCATTTTTTCTCTCTCTCCCTCTTTATTTGGTTTTTCAAGATAGGGTCTCACTGTAGCTCAGACTGACCTGGATTTCACCATGTTGTCTCAGGGTGGCTTCGAACTCATGGCGATCTTTCTACCTTTGCCTCCCAAGTGCTGGAATTAAAAGTATGTGCCACCATGCCCAGCTCCATTCTCTCTCTTTCTATATGCCTCTCCTTTCTCTCTCATAAATATATAAGTAAATAAATATTTTTAAAAGTTGCTTTTATGATATCTGTTCGCATGTTCCTCTCATTTCTATTTACAAATTTACCAAATTGAAAAACACATAATATGTAATGGTTAAGTTGAAACTTGAAGCACTTAAGGGACACAAATTTTATTCAATTAAAAACTTTCTTTTGGAGAGTTAGTAAAATGACAAGCATTAACAACACATCCAAAACTTAAAAAAAGTTTTATGGTATTGTTTTATGAAGTAAGGTACCTAATTTTCATATACTTCAAGTGGAAAAGTCTAAATTGTCAAAAAAATCCAGAAGGGTGAGTTAAATAATGTGAATTTCATCAGTTCAAATTATTTACAAGGAAAATGACATAGTAAACAGCTTGATTTCAGTCTTAATTTTACTGTTAGGGTGGAGAACGATACTATATGACTCTTTAAAGGCTTTTCACATAGGAATGCTTTGGATATTTGAAAGTAGAAATGCCCAAGCTAGAGCTCTCGCCCAGCTAAGACTTAATGTTCTTTCACTGTAGGCAGGAAAGTACACCAAGAATCCAAATCAAAACTTTACTTTGATTTTTCTCAGAAAATTAAATGACCTTTAATAGCTGGCATGGTTTATGCACTAATACTTTATTTTTACTTTACACATAAAATTTATTATAATAAAATACATGTATAAATTTTGCATAATATATATGACTTAACAAAATTATTTTAAGTTATTTTGGAATCTATAAGTAGCTATTTATTTGTGTCATTTATGTTTTTAAATATATTTTTCTCTATTGACTTTAAGTTGCTCATATAGGAAATCTATCAGTCCTTGAGTGTGTAGTAATTTCAAGCCAATTAGCAATCATTTTGTCCCATGTTACTAAAGATGCTCAATGGAAGCTGGAAAATTTAGAGTCAGTCAGTAGAAAAATCATGGCTCACATCAGATAACTAGGTCCCTCATGGAAACTAACTGTAGGTTGCTCATGTGGCTAGTGCGTTTCACTCTAAGCTAACTGGTATTCACACAATTCATAGGCAGTGACATTATCAGCTATATCATAATATATTTATTAGCTCTGCTAAACTCTAAAACTCTGGGAACATCACATACCAGTGAGTACATGGAACAACAGTGGTTTTCATTCATTGCTGTGGAAGACAGCTGTGCATTTCTTTTTACAAAGGTAAACCTATGTGTTCCATGTGATCCAGCAATCACACACCTAGGCAAACTCTTTGTTGTTTTTATTTTGTGTTGCTGTTGCATTTTTTTAAATCTTCAGTCAAGCCCTTTGTATAAAGCCCAGACTAGCCGTGAAGTCTTGATCCTCTTGTTTGTGCAACCCATGTACTGGGACTAAAGGTATTTTGCCTACCATGCCCAGACTAAATAAACACTTATTCCCACAAAGACATTATCATAAATACTTATACCACTTTACAAATAAATGCCAAATCTTGCAAAGAACCAAAATGTCCTTCAATAAGTAAATGAATAAATAAATGACAGTGTATCCATAAATGAAATTTATTGAATAATAAAAAGAGAAATCAGGCTAGGAAAAGATACAGAGAAATCTTAACCACATGTAATTAATTTTTTTAAAAAAAGCTATCCTGAAATGACTACATATGTATGATTCCAAGTGTATGACATTCTGGAAAAGAAAAGTTATAGAAACAGGAAAAATATTTCTTGTTTGCAAGGGGTTGTGATGAGCAGTTGGAACCAAGCAGATACTTAGGGCTGTGCAATTATCCTATGTAATGGTGATGGACTTGTAGACTTGTAAAACCTCATATACTATAGAGCAAAGAGTGATCCTAGTGTAGACTGTAGGTAATAATCTGGTAATAATCATTAATCATTATTGGTTTATCCACTGTGACATATGTAACTCAAATGCAAGATATTAATAATAGGGAAACATGTGAGCTAGCTGAATGGTGTGTGGTGATATTTTACTTTAAAATAAAAAAAAAAAGAAAGAAGGCTATTGCCTTTTACCATTGCTGTGCAAAGCCCACAATGCAAACCAGTTCTAGTCTTCACCAGTGGAAATAGTATCAGAGCATCATCAAGTTGGTTAATCAAAGTGCTGAACAGCACTGATTACTAAGCACTAATAAGTGATTGCAGTCAGTGTATTTTGCATATGATTGCATTACAGAGTCATCAGGTCTTTCCAAGTATATTTTACCAAAGTTTGGCTAGTTGGTGATTAAAGGGATGATTTATACTTTCTGCTTATTTTTCTTCCCAGTGTTTCTATCATATCTATTATACTATATACTATATATATATTATACTATATATATTATACTATACTATATACTATATATATATATATATATATATTATACTATATTATATATATATATATATATACTATCATATATTATACTATATATACAGTTCTTCATGGTGAGCTATAATTACATAGTGTGTGTGTGTGTGTGTGTGTGTGTGTGTGTGTGTGTTAAAATATTTTTCCTTTGGATATAAAATTTTACTTAGGTGGACAAAAGTTAATTTTAAGCTATTTCAGACCATGAAGTAAACTACTTGATTGCTGCTTTACATACTGTGAGAAATATCTGTTGTTAACCAAGAAGCACTATTGATAATATTCCATAACATAATGCATATTCTGGCCTACCTGACCTTCCTGCCTTTCCCGCTGGCCCTGGGTATCCTCTGCCTCCAGGAAATCCAATTGCTCCCCGATCACCTTTAGCACCTGGAGGACCTACAAGGTTAACAAGAAAACAGTAATATGTAAACATTTATTTTCCACACATATCTGAGCATCTAATAAATTAAATGGATAATAATATATTTCCTAAAGTTTAATGCGTTCCAATGAAAGACAATATAAGCCATACGTATAAAACATTAGCGCATTGAATATATTGTAGATAGTCAATAAATAACACCCTCTTAAAAGAAATAAAAATACATGATAAATTATAATATTTGATATGATGATTTCATAAAATTGGAATTTTTATTTATTTACAAGCAGAGAAAGATGGAGATAATTGAATTTTTAACCTAGGGGAAAAAATACAACACAAGCAATGAAAAGTACTAAGGAATATATATTTTAAATTTTGAGTGAGAGTATATGCTTATTTTTAAATGAAATCTGAAAATGAATACTATTACAGTCCCTATTTCTGTGGTCACTGCCAAAACTGCATATAAAGTTAAATATTATATTCCTGTGGAACAAAATATTTCATCTTGGAGTTTAGCATTTTGTAGTTTAATTCTTATTTTGCCTTGCTTCAATGTCATTATCAGTTCATAGTGATCCCATTAACCAAACTTCAGTTGATCCTCCAGGGAGTCACATTATGAGAAAATGATTATACTTCTTTACTCAATGTCAAATTTTAAAATACTTTGTTAAATTTTTTTTTAGCACATAATGTAAAAATGCCTTGTTCTTCAATCAGGACAAACTGATAACTATTTACATTTCCTTCATTATATAATTAGTCCTGTACGTTTGTAGTGATTGTGAAATGTTATGGTTTGGTATCCTCTGAAAGTCCCATGTTTAGTAGAGTTGGTGGGCCCATTAAGAGGAATCCCATTAAGAGGAATAAGCTATTGATAACCTCATAGGTAACTGTAATATCAGGAAGTGAACCTTGCTTGAAGGAAGTATGCTATTGGAGATTGTGTCTCTCTCTTTCTCTTCTTCCTAGCCACCATAAAATGAGCACTTTTCTCCACCACAGGCCTTACCTTAGTCCAGAAGCAATGGAACCAAGATACCGTGCAATGGAGCCTCTGAAGCTGTGAGCCAACATTAACTTTTTTTCTTTTATATTGTTTTTATCACATTTTAACAGTCACAGAAGGCTGAACAATGCAGTATCTGTCAGTCACTTTTATAAGACACTAAGCTCTTCCATTTTTAACAATTTTAAAATAATTCTCCACCTTTATAAAGTGTGCTACTCACTAATAACTCTCATTTCTATATTAAGTCATCAAATATCTCCTAGGTAACCATATTCAACCAATCCCTGTCCATTCTCATACTTTAACATAATTTTATGCAAAAATATCATCCAATGTTGAGGCGCAGATGCTAAGAAAGGTAATGCATAAATAAAGAAGGTAATTTTGAGGGTGTACAATAATAGACAATGATTTGACATCTATTTTAGATAGAGGCAAGCAAGACCTTTTTGATAACAGCTTGTTGAACACATTATAATCACACTTCAAATTCAAATATTTCAGTTGTTTTATGAAATAATAGCTAAACAATAAGTCCACAACGCAGCACAGGGAACACTTTTACAGATGTCAGCCAATCATCAGACTACAGAGGAGAAGTTTGAGCAGACACTTTATGTCCTATAGCATTCTGGAACCTGTCTAAATATGTTTGAAGATGGCCATCAAATATGAGCACTACTGATGCACTTTATTACAGGACACAAGATGCACTGACACTTTCAGGTGTCCGTTAATGAACTTTATATAATAATGTGGAAAAGGCATTATGGTTTGGATATGAAATGTTCTTCCAACAGGCTTATGTGTTTGGATACTTGGTTCTCCTCTGGTGTTACTGTCTGGGGAGGCTGTGGAACCTTTGTGATATTGGGCCAAGTTTGAGGAAATAGGTCACTAGGGATGGGCCTTGATGGTTTTACTTAACTCTAGTTCTAGCATGCTTATAGCATCTTGGCCCATATCTCACCACCACACCCTGAACCTTTCCCATCACAATACCTTCCCTAAAATGATGGACCACTTGAAATCATGAGGTAAACTTCCTTCTTTGGCTCAGCAGTTAAGCTGCTTGCTGACAAAGCCAAAGGACCCAGATTTGATTCCCAGTACCCACATAAAGCCAGATTCACAAGGAGGCGCAAGAGTCTGGAGTTCATCTGCAGTGGCTAGAGGCCCTGGTGCACCCATATTCTCACTCACTCACTCACTCACTCATAAGTAGATAAATAAATTAATAAATACAAATTAAAAACCCTAACCTCCATAATACAATTGATATTTTATCATCATTTCAAGAAGGCTGCTAAATTTAATTTTATTTATTATGTGTGGAAATTTCAGTGACATATTTTGATTCATTTACATATTATTGCTATTTTTGTTGTTGTTATTATTGTTTTATTATTTATTAGCTCCAAGAAACCTGATTCCAATTTTAAGGCAAATGATGCCTGCAATGTTATTTGCTGTATTACTGTTATTTACTGTTGTTCACTGAAGCTTGAGAAAGAGATCTTGCTAGGACAGACTGACAGAGTGATGGGGACACAGTAAAAAAATGTATGGATATAAAATATGGTTCTTGGGGGGGGGGCTGGAGAGATGGCTCAGAGGTTAAGGTTCTTGCCTATAATGCCTAAGGACCTAGGTTTGATTCCCCAATATCCACGTAAATCCAGCTGCACAAAGTGGCAAATGTATTTGGAGTTTGCAGGGGCTAGAGGCCCTAGTGCACCCATTATCTCTTTCTATCTGCCTCTATCTCTCTCAGTCAAGTAAATGAATAAATAAATATTTTAAAAAATACATATGGTTCTTGTCTCTTAATATTCACAGTCAATATGTAATTCATTTTCTCCCCTAGCGGTACGATTCCTATGGTGAACATATCTGGCACATAAGAAAAGAGTGAAATCCTACTTAATATAAAAATCTGGCAGCAAGGAGAGCCCTGGTTCTTGCTGAAGGCATCTTAGGGAGGCACTTCCTCTTTAGTCTGCAGAGGATCTTGTCATTCCCTTCAGTCCTATGGAGTACAATATGCTTCCTTTAGATACTATGTATGGTTCCTTCTTGGAATCAGTTCTGTCATGGGCAGTTGTTCTAAAATTGCCCTCAAAGTATTTCTGATGATATCAAGGATTCTTTTTTTTTTTTTTAAAGATTTTTATTTTTATTTATTTATTTATTAGAGACAGAGAGAGGGAGAGAGAGAGAGTGAGAAGGGGCACACCAGGGCCTCTAGCCACTGCAGACGAACTCTAACACATGAGCCACTATATGCATCTGGCTTATGTGGGACCTGGAGAATCGAACCTGGAACCTTAGGCTTCGCAGGCATGCTCCTTAACGGCTAAGCCATCTCTCCAGCTGATATCAAGGATTCTTGATCATAAAATTCATGAAATGACTCATCAGTCTGTTAGCTCCATGAAGGCAGAGACTCCATGTCTGTTTCTGGTTCTCTGGTGGAGTGTTGCAGGTTGCTAGGCATGGAAGAAGTGCTCAGAAAATATAATCTGAGTAAAGGAGGATGGAATATTATCTCTGACATGTTTCAAGGGAAGTGGAATGATAAAGACTTCCAATGAATAAATTCCATTTCGTTATTTTGAGAAAAGGTGCATTTTAATCTAGTATCCACTCTAGACTGTACAAAATAATTATAATGGGTTTAAGGTGTTTATTCTTTAGAGCCACTAGGATAACCATTTCAATTCCTCAGATTCTTATGCCATGGTTGTAAATCTAAGTGTTTGGTTTTATCTAGCTCAATGGAAGTATAGGTTGATATTAATGAACTTCTTCAAACCAGAAAGTAGCAAGAACTAATAACCGTATATTGTTTTACTTCCTGATTTTCATATCAAGTTTGAGGCAGTTAGGCAAAAATCCAAACAGAATACAACAATTAAGTAGAAAAGATTCTGTTCGGACAACTGCTTGGTTGTTTGAATATATTTTGTTGCCATGCATCAAAACAAATGGCAACATGATAATTACCTTTATTATGAGGGATCTGGATAACACCCACTTGTGTGAGTCATGACATCAGCAACAAGCCAATCCCTTGCTAAAAGAGTCAAAAAGCTTCGGCATGGTATCTGTTCATGGCATTAACATATTTGAAACTTTCAAGTGTCCTTCGATGTAATGTATTCATAGAGCAGAAGGAGTATAAACAATGCTCTCACAATGATGTTTTGTGCAAAAAAACTGTGAGCCCACCCCCAGGACTGATGCTTTATGGCTGAGTTATGCAGCTGTGACAATTGCAATTTGTAATGGAATTGCTGACAGATGCCTGATAGGGGTAGATTTGGAAGAGGCTATAGTGATGGTTTCTTCCCCTGCTCAAGACTTTAAGGTATTATTGTGAAGTGTGCTAGTCAAGCCTTAATGAAGAAAAATTTCTACCTAAAATCACTTTTAAAGGCATACCAAACTCACTTGTATGCCCAAAGTTGCAAACACATACATGTACACATAGAATATAGGTATATATGTCTACCTATGAATATGTAGAGATAAAGTCTTTATAACAGCTTTTAATCTTTTAAAATATAATTGTATATGTCTATATGTTGAGTTTTAGGAACAATGATATGAAGGCCAGAAAGATATCAAATTCATTTTTTTCATCTTTGAAAATTGTTTCACATAAAAAAAAAAAAAAAAAAAGTGGACTGGGCATTGTGGTTCATGCCTTTAATCCCAGCACTTGAGAGGCAGAGGTAGGAGGAACACCTTGAGTTCGAGGCCACCCTGAGATTACAGAGTGAATTCCAGGTCAGCCTGAACTAGAGTGAAAAAAAAAAAAAAAAAAAAAAAATTGTTTCACATAACTTGGACTAGTCACTACGTTGCTCAAAATGGAGAACATTTTATATAATAAGAGAAAAAATAAGGTAAAGTTTATAGATAAACTTTTTTTTTCATTTTTCAAAATTATTGTTTTAGTTATTGGAAAGTACAGGAAGAGAGAGAGAGAGAGAAAATGGGTACACCAAGGCCTGTTGCTGTTGCAAATGAACTCCAGATGCATGTGAGACTTTGTGTGTCTGGCTTTTCATGGGTACTGAGGAAGTGAACCCCAGGCCAGCAGTCTTTGCAAGCAAGCACGTTTAACTGCTGAGCCATCTCCCCAGCCCCATCTTCCCCATTCTTGTCTGTAGCTTTAACTTCAGCTATCACAGTCAGCACTCTGTATCCCAGGGCTGTGCATCTGCAATGAAGCTTCTCTTTTCAGATGGCAATGACCACTGCGATGACCCAAAAGGCAACATAGTGCTGAGAAGAAGGGATGGAGGAGAGTGCCCAGCACTGAAACACTTCTGTCATACCCCCAAGGCTCAGGGACCATTGCGGAAGAGGGGGTGGATAGAATGTAAGAGCCAAAGGAAGGGTATGACTCCGTACAGTGCAACTGTCCAGACAGAAATTGGCCTCAATATCCATGACCTTGAGGTGCCTAGCAATACCTTCGCAAGACCCTCATAATAGAAGAAAAAGATGATGACATCAAATTAAAAGAAAGACTAATGGAGAGAGGGAGGGTATACGAAGGAGATTGTAGTTCTAAAGGGGAATGGGGGAAGGGGTGGGAAATATCATGCATTTTTGGTATGTAAGTATAGAAGTTGCCAATAAAAAAATAAAATAAAAAAAAAACCAAAACAAAAATAAAATAACCCTCCCCCCAAACCAAAACCCAAACCAAAAAATCTTAGTAGATAAACTTTTGACCAAGACCATGCAACATACTCTCTACTTTCAAGCTGCATGCAGGGTGCTTGATTTCCAGCCAAGCATAGCATGACAATTACATTATTGTCATCTTCAACTTTTTGAGGGCAAAAAAGGTCATGCTTTCTCTCTTTTACTGTGTCTTCTGTTATCTTCTTTCAAAATACTGCTTTCAAGATTACAACATAAGCAGAGGAAAATAATTTGAAACAATCTTGCACTAAGTATAAATTTGAGAGCATGGCTGACAGCCAAGGTAAAAGTCATCTGTAGTCTAGCCTCTACCTACTTCCAGACATTGTGAGTGTAACCAGACAGACATATTGCTCTCAAGAACTCTATAAGAACTAAACTTCAATTTGTTGTGAGTCAGAAAATAATATATTTCTGTACCTTAATAAATATTGCAATTTTGTTCAATGTGAAGGTGATTTTCTTATTCTCAGTCACATGAAGTCTACAGTTAGATGTGCTCTTTTCTCTATGTAATCTCTTATGGTACCACTCAAACTCATGAAAACTCCATGGCTAAAGCATTTAATTCTATGCAAAAATTAAGAGTTAATACTTACCATTTATTACATTATATCATCAGGTTTTCCAAATATGTACAAATGTTTATACACACACACACACACTCCACAGAAAACATTCGTGAACATTACCCTCTTAGTATATAATTGAGTAATTACTGTGACCTTACCTATTTGACCTGGAATGCCAGGTGGACCACTTTCTCCTGTGAGACCTCTATCTCCTTTTTCACCTGGAGGTCCAGGAGGCCCTTTAAAAAATTAGTTGTAAGACATAGGTAAATAGACTCATCATTTATCAAAATAAAAATTAAGTAGAAATATGAAATGTTTTATTTATAGTAAAATGATATAGAATAGCCTTCTCAATTGGATGAATACTCTGATATTGAGTGCTACAATGTCCTTTCCTAATTCATGTGGCAAAGACCAAAATTAAACCACTAAAATTTGTATTAAATATTATTAGGTGGTAAACAAAAACTTGGGGCCATTAGCAAAAAGCTACATCAATATTTTGCACATCTGAAGCAGATTTTTATTATATTGACTCACTGCATGAAAATATCTAAGTAAGAAAATATATGAAATTTGTGATAAGCTTCATGAAACAAAATTCATCCCATATTGCTGTATCTGAACATGCACAGATATCTTTCAGCAATATAAAGGTGAATATGGAAAATTTGTGGCAATGTTTAAAAAATACTTCAATATCTGTTACTTTTCATTTTTGTCAACCAATTACCAGCGAGAGTCAGATTAGGGAAGGAAAGAGTTTAATTCAGTTTAGTTTTCCAGAGGGTAGAATCCATCATGGCAGGGAAAACATGGTAGCAGAGCAGTGAGCCAGCATATCATCTTCTCAACAGCAGGGAGGAAGGAAATAAAGAGAGTGAGAGGGAGGGAAGGAGAATGAAAGAAACAGCAGAGGAAGAAAGAGCAAGCAAATGGCTCTCCATCCCACATCCTTCAAGCAGAAATCCTTCTTTTTTTTTTTTTTTTTTTTTTTTGTATTTATTTCCAAGGAGGTGGGGATGGGAATGCCAGGGCTTTTAGCTACTGCAAACAAACTACAGATGCAAGTGCCACTTTGTGCATCTAGCTTTACGTGACTACTGGGGACTCAAATCTGGGTGATTAGGTTTTGCAACCTAACCACTGAGCCATCTCTCCTGCCCCAGAGCACATTCTTTTAAAGGACCCACACCTTCCCAAACAGCGATACTTTGCTAGGGGTCAAGGGTTCAAATGCAGGAACCTATGGGGGAGCATTTTCTATTCAAGCCACTACAGTGTGATTTAAGGGATATTTTAAGGAATGCATAGCATGAATGAATTGCATGCCATTTATCACTACACAGTGACATATGAGGACACAAGTAGGGAAGAAAGACTCAATTTACAGCCAGAGATTTGCTCAGCAAACAGAAAGGAAGCAAACTTACTGTTCCCAAGGACAGAATTTTGAAAAGAAGTATTCAATCAAAGATTTTGATTTACTAGTCTTGGAGTTAAATCAAGATACAGTTATTCCAGTGCAAGGTGTATGAGATAAGATGGAAAGGCTACACAGACCACAACCAAAGTCTTAGCTTTTAACATTAAATCCCCCCACCTTTTATGGGAGGGTAGTAAGAAATGAAACTTTGCTAATTACTAACTATGCTTTAAATTATTGTACATGTAATTGAGGGGATCTTATAGTACTGCATTTTTTAGTATTGGCTTGGTCACAGCAAATGCATCCATATTATTTTATATAATTTAGAGTGAAGGACTCTTCTCTATGCATTTGCATGAATAGATGTTGATATCTGAAATCCAAACACTGAGGAAAAAACAGGTAGTTCTAGTTAGTATTATACATTTACTATTCTTTTATTCTTTATGTAACCAAAATCTCTCCTAATATAAAGTTTGATATTACATATTGCTTTATCTTTTCTAATACCTCCAGGAACAAATGAGGAGGATTTAAATCTCTCTTAGATGTTTAGGAGATAGAATATGACATTTATTCCTAGCATCTTAGGCAGAATCTTTAAGAACATTGCCAACATATTGATAGTCAGTAATTGTGAAAACATGTCCTCTCCATTCTTGCTGATTCTCACATCCTGATCACCCTGTGGCTGGATTAGTGTGATGTGTTTTGATGTGCTCTGAAGTCACTGTGTCTATTTCACTCTCATATTTCTCTAGGCTTGCCTTTAAAAAACTAAGAATCAATTTAAGAATGTCTATCAGCTCTTAAAATGTAATTAATTCTGTCATGTTATAGAAAACAAGTGTGAAGAGTTTTAAGTTGGGTGATTGTGTCTATGATAGGTACCATCTTTGTCCTTAATCATTTACCCTCTTAAAACTTCTGCCTCCTAATAACACCAATAACTGCCTTTGTGCATCAATAAATAAACATTGTGTTACCTGTTAGCCCCCTGTTGACATATGTCAAAGTAAATGGGATTAATATTTTCACAAAAGTGTGATTTCCTCAAGAAGCCATGAGAAATTACTTTTTCTTTTATCATTAAAATTTACCTGCATATTACACTTCCACAAAATCCTATTTACTATACTCCTGTGATTTTTAAAGGAAAACTTAGGCAAGAAATGTATCAGAATACTTAATAATAATAAACAACTCAGGTCAAAAATGTGTACCTTATAAAGAATATTAGCCCTGGCATATAACACCATTGGAAGCTAGCACAGTACTAATAACATCTGCCTAGATTTCCAGAGCTTAATGAGACATACTTAGGTCAGAAACAGTGAAGTGCTCCAGAATTTAAACTAGGTTGGGTAAAATAAAAATTACCACTCTTCTTTCCTTATGCCTTATGTTAAATATTTGAATCAAATTGACTTCACTTAGGGTATTTATTCCTCCATTATTATTGTTCTATATTTTTGTCTTTATACTGTGATTAGATTAAGGCACAATTCATTTCTTTAATCCCATTAAATTTCAAGACTGTAAATTCAAATTGCATATATGGCTTGCTGTTTTCTTTTCCTTGCTAAAAAAAAAAAAAAAAAAAAAAAAAACTAATGTATTTTTGATATATTTGAAATTTGGTATGTCTTTGGAAAACAAAAAATAACTTAAAAATTTGAAATAAATATCATGTTCTTTTTTCATAGGTGTGTAGTATATTCTTCCGTGTGTGTGTGTGTGTGTGTGTGTGTGTGTGTGTGTGTGTGTGTGTGTGTGTGTGTTGTGTGCACGTGTGTCTGCAGATGTACATGTCTAGTGAACATGCATGTGGAGGCCAGAAGATGTCAGGACTTCTCTTCTGTTGATCTTCCATCTTATTTTCCTGAGACAATCTCTTACTAAGCTTGCAGCTCTTCATTTTTCAGTTAGACTAATTGACCAGGGCACCACTCATGATCTTTATTTTGCTACCTTCATCATGGGGGTGGGGATTATAGTCATGCAAAGATTTTACATGGGTGCTGGGGATTGGACACAGGTCTTTATTCTTGTGCAGCAAGGACTCTTTCTCACTGAGCCATTTCCCTAGTCCCATGTTGTCTTACCTTACTAGTGAGCCAACTGAGAGTTTAATACTTGAATTTTCTTCCACAACTTTTATGCTTTTCATTTCTTTAAACTGTACTATTCACATTCACCACTACACTTTGCTTCACCAGTTTAATCTTGAAATTCCATTTAGTGCTTTAGACTCCAATTACTGTTATTACTGGGAAACTATTAATAAATAAATTTGGGGTGACTAGGGTATAGTTTCATATAAATTGTATGTTCTACATGCACAAGGTTCTGAGTTCAATTGCATTCCAAAAAATAAAAATAAGAAGATTTTTTCATTATTAATTAACAAATGATAATATAAAGACATCAGAAGAAGTAAACCTCAACTCAGTTTTCTACCTGTTGGTAGAAAGAATACTGATTAATGTATAAAATATTTGGCTTATAATTTAATATTAAAATTATGTTATTTCTAGGTGCTATAAAGATTAAAAAGGATGGTCTCAAATTTTAACTGACAAATTTTAAGAAGTGCTAACACTTTACACCAGAGAGCATACAATATTTTCTAATATGGTAATATTTTGAAGTCTTTTATAAGGCAATGATAAATGCTTAGAATTAAGCAAGAAATTATTATCAGCTGCATATTACTTTGGAAGAACCAGAGGCAGTTTCATATAAAAGGTAATATCTTAGATGAGCATTGATGAATATATATTCAAGTAGACATCAGAGAGATGTATTATTTTAAGCAAAGGAAAAGGCTGAAGACAGTATATAAAGTATTGAGTAATTCAGAATTTCAGTCAAATTGGTTGAAATATGTGGTTTAAAAAAAAGTGAAAAATAAGAGATTGGCATACAAAAAAAACTTAAGGGACACACTGCAGAATAACTTGAATATGGCAGATAGAAATGTATTTCCTAGGAGGAAGTATGTAGACATTTTTTTTTTTTAAATCTAAGGTTTCCCTTCAGGGATGTTGCATTATAGCAAGAGAATAGAAAAGATTGTAGCTTAAAAGCTTGGGGAAGAAGATTGTTTTAATGTTTGGCACAATGGTGATAAGAAGAGTTGATGAAAAATACAAGGAAGGAACAAGGCAGTGCAGAATGCAGAATATAAGATGCATGGTAGTGTTGAGGACATGATAAAAATTAATGAAACTTCTAGCTTGGAAACCTAAATGGATAATACTGCCATTTCATAAGAAAAAGGCTGGATTCATTCTAAGAATATATAATTACTCACTTTTTATGTCCCAGGCATGATAATAGGTATTAGATATACATAAGTATATGAAAGAAAAGATCCAACCTCATGAAGTTCATATTCCATTCAAGACATAAGACAAAAAGTTAGAAACCTACCTGTGAAATAATTTCATGTAGTGGTCTGTAGTATGAGGAAATTAAAACAAATAATAATAGTATAGAGAGTTAGAAATTAGGAAAGTGAATGATAGAGAGGGAAATCTATGTACAAAGGTGATTTTGAGTGAGCCCAAGAAAATGTATAGATGTCAAAGGAAGATGTCTTGAGAAGAGAGTTTAGTGTTTATGATGGACTGTATGAAGGGAAACTAGCACTTCTTCCTCTTAACATATATGACTTCATGTCACATATATAACTTCATATCATGTCATATATAAATTCATATCACACCTCTGAGCATTACACAGTTGTTGGAAGCTTTAAAATAAGGGCAGAAGCCGGCAGTGGTGGCACACGCCTCTAATCCCAGCACTGGGGAGGCCGAGGTAGGAGGATCACCATGAGCTCAAGGACACCCTAAACATAGTGAATTCCAGGTCAGTCTGGACAAGAGTGCGATCCTACCTTAAAAAACAAAACAAAAATTAAAAAATAAATGAATAAACAAATAAATAAAACGAGGGCAGAAACGAAGGCCAGTGTCTAACCAAGTAAGGTTTATATCTGATTCCAATCTAATAGATATTTATTGAAGGATCTTGAGTATGAGAGAAAGAAAAGATCTAAAGAAATATTTGGGGATTATATTTTAGCAGGACAGTCTTGCTTTAGCTACAATGAGTAAAGAGTAGACCAGGGAAACAAATTGGAAAGCTGATATAGCACATCAGACTGGCAAATGGTAGCTTATATCAAGAGTGGCAATAGACTGAGCTTGGGGAGATGGAACAGGGGATAAAATGCTTGCTTTTCAGTATGAATATCTGAGTTCGTATCCACAGATTCCACATAAAAGAGGGAAGCTGTGACAGGCTTCTGTAATTTCTGCATACAGATAGTGAGATAGGAGGAAGAGATAGGAGCTTACCAGTCTGACAAACCCTGCAACACAAGTCTTTAAAGAGATGGAATGTCAGGGTAAGCTTCAAAAGTCAGTCCTCTGACCTCCACACACACACTGCTGCACCAGACAGTCCTGTGATCTCCACACGCACACTGCTGCACCAGAGACAGTCCTCTGACCTCCACACGCACACTGCTGCACAAGACAGTCCTGTGATCTCCACACGCACACTGCTGCACCAGAGACAGTCCTCTGACCTCCACACACACATCCCTGCATCAGAGACAGTCCTCTGACCTCCACACACACATCCCTGCATCAGAGACAGTCCTCTGACCTCCACACACACACTGCTGCACCAGAGACAGTCCTCTGACCTCCACACACACACTGCTGCACCAGAGACAGTCCTCTGACCTCCACACGCACACTGCTGCACCAGAGACAGTCCTCTGACCTCCACACACACATCCCTGCATCAGAGACAGTCCTCTGACCTCCACACGCACACTGCTGCACCAGAGACAGTCCTCTGACCTCTACACACACACTGCTGAACCAGAAATAGTCCTCTGACCTCCACATGCACACCGCTGCACCACAGACAGCAAGGAAGTTTATTTGTATCATTGCCTGCAAAAAGTACAAGAGTGCTCACAGAGCACAGAGCATGAGAGCAAGACAGAAGTCAAAGATATTTTGAGGTGAGAAACTACTTGTATAGAAATATAATTTACAAAAGGACTGGAAAAGCAAAAGTTTGGGGAAAGAGAGTGGACATGCTACTTAAGAGTCAAGGGTTGGTTTAGGATTTTAAAAGTGTTAAATGTTTATTTGGAATCCTAAATGGCTGTATTTAATATATTAAAAACTGATTAATTCAATTTTCTCTTTATTCAGTTTAATGTACTATTTAATGAGCATTTATGTGATGTTTCATCTACATAATAAGCAATGCACACTTATAAAGAGGCTACTCCTGCAATATCACACCCCAAGGAATATGTATTACCATAAAGCACCCTAATTTCACTCATTTACTTCATTTTTCAGGGGTAAACATTGATTAGAGCTTGTTTTTCTAATTTTCTTTCATTTTAAAAAACAACCACTATTTTTATATATCAGTGTGTCTATAATAAATATATATCATTTAAATATGGTGCGGTAGTTTGAATATATGTCCCCCAATATATTCAGTGTTTTATTAGTTTATAGTTTACATCTACAATCACCTTGCTAGAGGCAATGTCACTGGGGGCTGGTCTTAAGGTGTGGTGATGGTTTGAGATTCCATTGTTAAAGATATGCAAAGTGTGCCCAGTAGGAGTTCCTGAAGTGTGCTGTGGCTTTTGGCTGTAGTTTGCTCTGTGTGCTGTGCACCTGGTTGGTTTTTCTCTCTCTGCTTGGCCCTGTGAAGGCAGGCCGCTTCTCCTGCCATTAGGGAACTTCCCCTGGATCTGTAAGTTTCAATAAATAATATCCCTTCCTCCATAACTGTGCCTGGTCTGGAAGTTCATCTCAGCGAACCTGAAGCTGTCTGCTACATATGCTAAATTTTGAACATTAGAAGTAAAAATAGGCTCTGCAGATGTAGTTTAGGTTAGGCGGTTGAATACTGTTTGGCATGTGTGAAGTCCCAGATTTAATCTCTGCACCAATGAATAAATGAAAAAGTGAATAAATGCATAAAGGCTAAATTATATTGTATAGTCCTTAGGGTTTTCTTTTGAAAATTTTTAACAACACTTGTATTTTCATAATTCTGAATTTTCTCAGTGTATGTAAAATAAAATCTCATGCATTTCCAATTTCTGTTTCTGTAATTAAAATTGTGAAAACCAAACCACTAAAGTCAGAGCTAGGACTTAATGGACATGGGAGGTAAAATGAGAAAGCCCAATAGGAATTTAGTTATAGTTTCAGAGAAAAGAGAGAATTGTAAAGAAGTAATTTTATAAAAATGTATTTTATTTATTTGAGAGAGAGAGGCAGGGAGGGAGAGAATGGATTTATCAGGGCCTCTAAGGACTGCAAATGAATTTCATGCACTACCTTAGACATCTGGTGTTGGATGGGTACTGGGGAATTGAACTTGCGTTCTTAGGCTTTGCAAGCACATACCTTAAATGCTGAGCTATCTGTCCAGGGAAAGAAGTAATTTTTAAAGGGATTTTAGGGACTGGGGTTGTGGCTTAGTGGTAGACCATGTGCAAACCTGTGGGTTGAATCATTGAGTCCCCCTCAAAAAAACAAAAAGAAAAGGAAAGGAAAAATGAAAAGAGAAACAAAAGAGAGAGAGAGAGAGAGAGAGAGAGAGAAACTGAATTCCCCAAATGATGATAAAAAATTTTAATGTATCTATTTAGGATATGTGTAATTTGCAAATTTATAAATTTTGTGAGTGAGTGAATATGTGTTGGACAAGTGTATATATGTGTTTGTGTGCACATGGGAAATATGTAAGTGTGTGTGGGTATATGTACACATATGGAGGCCACAGGTTCACATCAGATATCTTCCTCAATCTCTCTCCACCTTATGTTAGGTACAAGGTGTCTCACTGACATTGGAGCATACATACCACTAGGAAAGCATTTTATGTGGGTGCTCAGGATATGAATTCAGGTTTTCCTGATTGAGTAGTAAGTGTTTTACTGACTAAGCTATTTCCTTGGTCAAATGTATTAATTACTAAAGAGACCTACAGATTAGTAAATCATAGATCGTAAAGATAACGATGAGGGTGATAGAAAGCTGGGAAAAGCTATGCTGCCTGCAGCCCTATGTGAGAGAGAAGTCAGAAGTGGTGGTAAACGAGAGTGCACATTGCAAGCCATAAGATTGGCCAGCTAGGCCAAATGAGCCAACTGGTAAAATAGTGCCATGACGGTTATGCGGAAACCAACTGTTCTCTAATTGGACTGGAGACCTACCACTTCATTCCTGGTACTGAAAACTTAATCAAAAACCTGTGGCATGGGTGATTGTGAGTGCTAGGAAAGTAACACCTGTTGTTGTCTGGCTAAATGCATATATTATAATCACCAAACTGCCCTTTAACCACTTTTCTTAATGTTTATATCCATATATTAATGCTACTCTCACTTTTAGTTAGAGAAGCTTCTCTTTTCAGATCACTAGGATGACTCAAAAGTGACTATAGTGCTGAGAAGAAGTGACAGTGAAGTGTTCAGCACTGAGACATCGCTATCACACCTTCCAAGGCTCAGGGTCCATTGAAAGAATGTAAGAGCCAAAAGAAGGGTAGGACTGCTTAAAATGCACTCTTCCAGTCACAAAATGGCCTGGATATTCATGACATCACAGTGCCTGGCACTACCTACACAAGATGTTCATAATAGGAGGAAAAGAGGATGACATCAAAATAAAAGAGACTATTTGACAGGGGAGGGAAAAGATGGAGGGTGGATTTGTGAGGGAGAAAGTGGGGTTGGGGAAGGAACTATCATAATTTATTATGTATAATTATGGAAGCTGTCAATAAAAAAGTTAAAATTTAAAATATATTTAAAAAAAGATAGTGCTGGGCATGGTGGTGCACGCCTTTAATGCCAGCACTTGAGAGACGGAGTTAGAAGGATCGCTGTGAGTTTGAGTCTATCATGAGACTATAATGTGATTTCCTGGGCTATAGTGAGACCCTACCTTGAAAGACCAAAAGCAAAACAAACAAACAAAGAGTGAACGAGAGAGAGAGAGAGAGAGAGAGAGATAGTGATGAGGACATCATCAGTAACAATAACTTTAGAACAATATGAAAAAGCCAAAAGCCAGTGGAATAATTTCTCCAAAACATCATCAGTATCCATCACCATGCTTTTACCTATAAACTCAACCAAGTTCAAATCAGATCTCCTAAAAAGAAAAACAAAAGTAAAGGCTATGTGTATATCAGTAGTGTTTACTATATAGTAGTGATTTGTGTTTGCCCACCCTGTGCCTGGCACTGAAGGGGAGAAAACGCATCTATGCTAAACATACCTATTGTTATTCCTAAACATCCAGTTCTAGTAACTATTACATAGCATGTAGAATTTGTTGGGTCTCAAAACTAACCTAGAAGTGTACAAGACATACAAGATAAAGTAGTTAGCTTATCTTCAGATAGTATGCAACATTATGATGGATTTGGACATTTGCCGGGTCTGGTATCCAAGAGACAAACTCCACTGGTTCCAAAGGACTAACTAGTACTCATACAAATAACTACAATAGCTGTTGATTTAAACAAGCATGTGTAAGGCAATTTGAAAGATAAAGAACAAAGTGGAGAAAATGAAATCGAAAGGTTTTATTATGGACTTGAACTATTGAGCTTAGGCAGGAGGAAGTGATCTCCAAAGAAATGATTGAGATAGATTTAGGAGGAACAATTGGATATTTTATGGGCAATTCTGAATTATTCAGGTAAATTACATTAACTAAACCTTGTTTTAAAACTAAAAAGACCTTTGGTCACAAATGACAGGAAATGAGGGAAAGGGTTATGTGACAAAGCATTTTCTATTCCCTGTATATTTCAATGTTATGCTGATCAGCCTTAAAATAGGTTATTGTAAAACTTAAGAGCACCATTCAAGAACATAGGAATACACTCTCAAGTTTCCAAATTCCTTTTGTTAACTTTTGCAGAAAGAAAAAAAAATCAGTAAAAGAAAACTCCTTATCAGTTATAAACAAAACAAAACAAAAACACTAGTAAACAAGACCCAAAGAAACATACAAAAAACCTGGAAAAAAAAAAGCATAAAATTAAGATGACAGAAATAAATGCAGTAAAAAGAGATGATTAGGTTGTATTTAAAAATTAAGCATTTTTAAAATAAAAAAAAAAACTTAAAATGGAGTATATTGGAAGTTAAAGTATAGAAAGTATGTACTAGATAAAATTGTCTAAAAGCTAATATCAAATATGAATATGGTTTTCATAAATTTTTGTATTTCCTAAAATTAGTGAGAGCCATATGTTTTATCAATAGGAACTGAAGAAGACAGTGATAAATCCATTGTGGTAGTTTGAATAGATGGCCCCCAATATATTCAGTGTTTTATTAGTTTATAGTTTGCATCTGCAGCCACTTGACTGGAGGCAGTGTCACTGGGCAGATCTTAAGGTGTGGTAGTGGGTTTAGGATTTCATTATAAAGATATTCAAAGTGTGCCTAGCTGGAGTTCCTAAGATGTGATATGCTCTGTGGCTTTTGGCTTGTGGCTTCTCTCTCGGTGCTTGGTCCTGTGAAAGCAGGCCAGCTTCTGCTGCCATTATGGAACTTCCCCCGGATCTGTAAGCTGTAAGCTTCAGTAAATTCCTTCCTCCATAACTGTTCCTGGTCTGGAAGTTCATGTCAGCCAACCTGAAACTGTCTGCTATATCCATGCTTATTTTGAAAATTCAATTGGGTTTTGTAATGAAGCGTACAGTAAAGTGGGAAGTAAAACAGAATTTGGAAGTTTTGAAAGTAATTAACAAACATAATTTATAGTCATGAAGAGAGCTTTGTAATGACATAAAACCAATACTGGTCTTTTGTATGTTGGGGTATTTTCAACAGTGAGGGACTCAAATGCCTTTTCCTGGTTTGTTTTGTTTTGTTTTGTTATGTTATGTTTTGTTTTGTTTTGTATTGTATTGTGAAGAAGGATCTAACTCTCAACCCAAGATGTCTTCATGCTTGTGGTAATCCCCCTGCCTCATCTTCCTGAGTGCTAGATTTCATGCATGAGCTACCATGCCTAGCTTTGCCTCATTTTAAAGAATACGAGGCACTGGTTATCTTAGCATGTCTTGATCTCATATCAAACTTCTTTCTTCTGTATATTTGTAGAAACTGCATGTTCAAATATGATTGATTTTAAATGACAGAATTTCAAACACTAAATCTCTGCATGTAATGGTGCATTAATATGTAGTATTCTAGAGGAATGAGAAGAAACCATACCTTGGATTAAAGTGATATTTCTCAGTGTCTGAGAATGCTCCCAATCTTTCAGTCTGAGGTCATTGGTGATGTTGTTCAGGACTTTCACTTCTCTCTTGATTTCCTGTTCCACATGCCCTTGTTCTTCTTTCAGAGACTGAATTTCTGCTGATGCTTTTTGTACACGTTCCTCCAATTTATTGAGCTCCTAGGAAACATAGGGAGCAGCCACAAACTTGGTTGGTGCAGATTTTAAAAAAATAAGTAAGTTCAAGGAGTCGTGGAAATTGGGATACTTAACATATAGATTAAAGTGGTAGTATAGAATAAGAATATAAAAATTAAAACTCAATGTTTTGGTTAGAAAACTTCTGTTCTGTAGACCTAATGTCTCAGTTTTCACAGACTCCATTGCTCCTTAGTTGAAACAAACCAAAATCAGTTGGGTATATCTTTAAGATATACTTCTGTTCCCATATATACAGATGTCAAAATGCTAAAATTTTAAATTAAATACCTGTCATCTGGCTTGTAATTTATCTGAAGTGAAATTCCTTTAGAGTATATTTATAGTACAACATATTTCAATTCTATAAAATTCTTAGATTTATATATGATTTCTTGGAGTAATAACCAAAGTTTAATGTTCTAATTCTCATAGATGATGACATGAAAAAAGATTTACATGCATTATGAAATGTCAAAGTCACATACTGAAATTATTTTGCTTTCAATTTTTTATTGCCTCTGCACTTGAGGCTTCCTTATTGTATGTTGCTCTGTGTGTGTGTGTGTGTGTGTGTGTGTGTGTGTAGTTTTTCTTATTTGACACAGGGTCTTATATACGTGAGGTTGGCCTTGAATTTGCTATGTTCAAGGATGACCTTGAATTCCTGTTTCTCCTGTATCCACCTCCCTAGTGCTGGAAATACAGGCAGCACCATCATGCTTTCTATAGTGTGTGTTTGCATTGTGTGTGTGTGGTGTGTGGTGTGTGGTGTGTGTGTGTGTGTGTGTGTGTATGTATACATACATACCTGTGTATGTGTGCATGCTTGCCATACATGTTTAAGGACCTGAGTTCAATTATCAAGCTAGAATTATAGGGAATTTACCAACTGAGTTATTTTCTAGCCCCAACAAGTATTTTTAAAAGCCAGTGCTGCTGGAGTAATGTCCATGTTTTGTGTATGTGTGTGCTTGGGATTGAATTTAGGACATGACATATGCTAGGCAAGCACTCAATAATTGAATCATATCTCCACACCAATAATGTCTTTACTCATTAAACAATGTCTTTAGGAATGAGTGTTCACAAATAAATTCTACTTTAATAATGTTGTTATTATTTAAATAATGATATAAATATGTTTTCATAATTATTCATGGTCTTAGGTATTTTATAAAATAAAGATTTTTTTCACAAACATTTATTTTCGAAAGGAAACAAAATTGCTCAACAAAAATAAAATTTCAAAAAAGTTTTTTTTTTAATTTCTTGCTCATGAGCACAAATTAATCCAGATATTAAGTAGAGTTGGTTACAGAATAATGTAGAACAGAAGTTTATCATTTGGGCCAGATTCATAGACTTCTTTTATTACTAAATTTTTATTGTGTCACAACTTTTTTCTCATATATCTGCATATTACCTGCTTGTTTCTGACCAACAGTGAGTGCCCATAGTAGTTCCAACAGAAAAGATGGTCTCTCAACGAAAAAGAATTTCCATCTGACACTTTACAATGAAACTGCTGACAATTGGTCTTAAGTCTGCCAATCACAGAGAGATGTCTGTATGATTCTATCACCTGATTATAATAGTGCTTCTCTCTCTCTCTCTTTTTTTCTTTTCTTTCTTTTTTTTTTTTTTTTTTTTTTAATTTTGAGGTAGGGTTTCACTTTAGCCCAGGCAGACCTGACGTGAACTATGTAGTCTCAGGCTGGCACCAAACTCACAGCAATCCTCCTACCTCTGCCTCCCAAGTGCTGGGTTTAAAGGTGTGGGCCACCACGCCTGGCATGATACTGCTTTTCATGTTGCTTTTTTCCCCACGAGATTAATAAATACACCATACCTTGAGCAGTAGTATAAAACAGTATAGATATGATCTTAGGAAGTCAAGATAATAAAATGTACACATTACTTGAAGTTTATTTGTAGTTAACAATGCACAAGAACTTGAAAGTTGGCAGTAGAAATTCTTTTAAATCCCATGTAAAACATCCATGCATAAATTTTCCATTCTCATGATGATTATGAAATTCATAAATATAGGGTGTCTAACTCTCTAGATATGCTAAAACCTTCTAAAAATTATAGGTGGTTGGGAGAGTCTAACAAAGCCCTATAAGAGTATTTTTAAAATTAAAGTGAGGAAGAGTCTAGATACAATGAAAAGTAACTATCCATTTTGCTAGGGGTCTCAAAAAGGCAGTAAGTGAATCCTCTTACAAACTTTTCTAAGATTGGTAGAGAATTAAAGCAAATAGGATGATAATGAAACCAAATTTAGAGCTTTTTTTTTTTCCTTTTGGCTACCTGAGTAAACGGGATCTAGATAGGTTTAACAGCAGAATATGACCTTCCAATACAAAAACTCTTACCTCGTGTTGCTTAATTGCAGACTCTCGGATTTTGCCATTCAGTGTTTCCATGTTGAGCTGCAAGTCCAGCAAGGTGGTATTCAGACTTAGTAAGGACTTAGAGATGTCATCCACTGTATTCCTGTGTTCCTGGAATGATGAAACCAAGGTATTGAGCTGAAGAAGAACATCATTAAATCTCTGATCAGTTGTCAAACTAAAATTTTGGAAGGGTTCTGAATTTAGGAGATTGGCTTTTGTGTCTGAAATGTACTGGATCCTCTTCTCCATGTCATTCATGCGTTCCATAACACCTTCTCCAGAGCTCATCTCATCTGTGCTTGCGTTTCCTGTGTCCTTCAGACTTGAAGAGGTGGCACTTGCATTAATTGAACCAGCTAGGCAATTCTTCACATTCCACTTCAGAATTTGAGCTGCATATTAAAATGAAAACAAACGAGGCCATAGCTTAGATGTTTATGTACAACATCATTTCCTTCTATATGCATTCAATCTGTTTCTTCCTCTTCCACATTGAACAACAGCCTAAATAAAGTATTTATTTTAAACATACATTGTGTGGCTCACACTGAGAAAATAATACAGTTCTTAGTTCCACTTTCCCACTTTATTTTAGAATTTATTCTGGGATTATGTCTATTTTTATGAATTATGTAATTCTTCTTGGTCATTGAATTTGCCTTGCTAGTTAAGAACGTTCCACAGACTGAAATGTACTGCACCCTAAACCACAGACTTTTATTAAGTGAAAATAGGGTCATGTTGAGCATCCTTTCTGAAGTAAGCTTGCGGGATATGTTTGATATTAGGAAGGTGATGACCAAAACAATTCAAAGGAAAAGTAGACATATCATGCCATCTGAAGAACAGATGAACTGTTCTTTCACCTTCTTTGGTGAAGCTGTCAGAGATTTGTCCTGGTAGTTTCATCAGGATTAACTTACAGTTGCTGGCACAATAAATTGGGAGAATACATTTGTCCACTTAAAAATATATACATTTCTCATAAGAGTACTATTTACCTATTATAAAATTGTACTCATACAAGAAAAAAAAATTAAAAACAGTGAATAAGGGAAAATAAATTACCATGAATCTCACTACCCTTTGTTAAGCTCAAAAAGTTGGGTGTGTGTTTATAAAAACCTAGGTCTTTCTTTACAATATCATGTTATTATACCACTAAGATAGTAGGTTGGCCTTGAAATTGTTATGCTGTCTAGGCTGTCCTGAAACTCAAAATCCTTCTGCCTAAGTCACTTGAGTTCTGGGTTTATAGGCATGCATCACTAGTATGGCTGAACAATCATATCTTTATATATAGTCTGGAAACTTCTTATTTATTTAGCAAATCCCCTAGGTTAAGTTTG
Source organism: Orientallactaga sibirica (assembly GCA_036365145.1). Taxonomy (NCBI): domain Eukaryota; kingdom Metazoa; phylum Chordata; class Mammalia; order Rodentia; family Dipodidae; genus Orientallactaga; species Orientallactaga sibirica. Next base: position 18,612,185 of record JAEOAD010000030.1, on the reverse strand, counting down.
CTTGTGTTTTCAGTAATATATTAAATATTTTGATAAAAATCTTGTGACAAATTATGTCCCGAAGGAAAAAAAAAAAACACCTATGAAATGACATTTGAGGCTCACATTGAGCTACTAATACATTATTTCCAAATGAGCATACATTTTCTACATAAGCCAATTATCCTTCTAAAATGAACTAGAATAACATACTGTATAGTTAAAAAATAATAAAAGAAAGGGAAAATCACAAATACTAACATTAATGACTAATACACAATTATATATACTGCCAAAAATATTCAGTGCCATTTCATCAGTAATCTATAATGTTGTTTTGTAAGTTTTCAAAATCTCTTATATGTAACTCTATGTGTATCTTTGCATCTATATATATTATTCACATTTTTCTTAATTTGAATAATTAAGACTTTCCACTCATGAAAATTGGATGAGTAAGAGTATTACATATGGTTTAGAAATGAATGCTTAAATATGAACCTGTGTGTCTTATTTATAAAATGATGATATTGCTGATTTTGAAGTTTTGCAAATCAAATACAATTACAAGCCCATTTTGTTCTTTCAGTAACTCAGTGTAGCCATTAAGTAAATGAGAGCTGGGTATTAATACTGGGCCAACATACTTATTTGTAGAATCCACTTCGAGACCTTAATTAGAAGATAGGTTATTCTAGGAAAGTCACCTAACCTGTCTCTGTTTAGATTTCCTCAAAGATTTAAAGATAATACTAATCATAATAGTTGTTGAGACTGAGTTCAACAAATATGTAAATGTCATAGCACACAATTGCCATCTATGAAAACTCTACCTAACTACAAAGTAATATGCACATGAAAGATATTATTATTTTATAGAGTCCATTGTAGTCAAAAACCTCTGTTAAAGAAGTGGTGTTATAATGGCTGTTCAATAGCTATTCCAATTTGTGTTAAGGCATTGTGTCTTCTATGATTACATTCCTGTAATATTGTGCTAGTTAATTAATAAAATATGGATGATAACATTTTGATATTATCTACAACAGAGTCCCTACTAATTGTGTTAGTTTATATTTCTTGTCAGTAAATGGTATAAGAAAATATGTCTATTTCTCATAATGTCATCACATTTTCTACATCCAGAAGGGAGCAAGTTATTGACTGGTAGCTTTAATACATATGTTCATCAATTCTAAGTTTTATTTTCCATGAACTTACCAACCAAAAATCACTGAATTGAACTAGATTTTGAACCTAATATGATGAAACTTGAATATTTTTTTTATTTTTACTTTTTTAATTTATTTATTTTTGGAGAGAGAGACAGAGAGACAGAGACAGAGAGAGAGGGAGAGGGAAACAGATAGAGATGGGCGTGCCAGCAGTCTCTCAGCTGCTGTGAATGAAATCCAGATGTGTGCACCCCCTTGTGGGCAAGTGCAGCATTGCGCCCTTGCCTCACTTTGCATCTGGCTAAGCGTGGGACCTGGAGATTGGAACCAGGTTCTTAGGCTTAGCAGGCAAGCACCTTAACCGCTAAGCCATCTCTCCAGCCCAATAAACATTTTTTAAGCATCTTTCAAAATTGGCCCATTATAATTATTGGCTTTTAAGACTATAGTTAAGACTGTAGGTTTTTGAGGAGAACTGCCTGGAGTAGCTGTGGAAGCTTTCTCTTTTGTAAGCATTGGCACCAGACGAGAAAGTGGGTCTGTAGATGCTTCTTCTATCTAACCATCTGTGTAAATGGAACAGTAATGGTCAGTGCATGACAATCAGATGAAATGAATAAAAAATGTGCAGACAACTTCATAGCTAGCACTCAATAAACATTTGATAAGTTTCAAGGTTTCTGTTATTATTTTGGATTTTATCCAAATACATGACCTCAACATCTCTGATCAGTATATTTCTGATACTGATTAATGATGGGAAATCAATATTTTAAAACATAACAACAATTTCTATGGCTGGAGAAATGGCTTAGCAGTTAAGGTACTTGCCTGTGAAGCCTAGATTCGATTCTCCAGGGCCCATAGAAGGTAGCACATGCATCTAGAGTTTGTTTTTAGTGGCTAGAGGATCTGGCACACCTGTTCTCTCTCTCTCTTTCATAAATAAACAAATAAATAAAAATTACAAAACAGGCTGAGCATGGTGGTCCACGTCTTTAATCCTAGCACTCAGGAGGCAGAGGTAGGGGGATTGCTGTGAGTTCAAGACCATCCTGAGACTACATAGTGAGTTAGGACAGCCTGGGCTACTGTGAAACCCTACCTCGAAAAACCAAAAATCACAAAACAACAACAACAACAAAAATTTCCAGAGTTGGATGGTCCTGTGAATACAGCAATCACAGCAATCTGTATTTTATTTAGCTTATGCACTAATTGATCCAACATATTATTTTATTTTAAAAACAAGTTGTATTTAATATAATATTAAGAAAAATAAATATTTCTCAGTATGAAAAGACCTGATTTGCCAAAGGTTATATGAACAGTAATTTTAATCTGACAGTTAAGAATGAGTAGATGGTAAAGGCCATGTTTTGGTTATTTGTTTTAAAAACACAGCATCATTTATTTCCTTAATCCTAAATGAAAGTAATTTAAACTTAATTCTTTAAAACTACTTAGATTAGGGTGAGGCTGGGACTTAGCAAGCAGGTGCTGGCCTGTCATGCCTATGCAAAGCACTAAATTCACTTTCCAACATAGTAGTGAAAGAAAGAATGAAAAAGTTTAATAAATAAATAAATAAAGAGCATAAATTCATAAAAGATTAGACCCATCATAAATCCAGGTAAAGAGTGACAGACTTCATATTTTCAAAAGTTCACTTCTTTCATTTTTCTGGGAAAGATGACATTTTGTGACTTTTCTATTTCACATTTGCAATAAAACAAGCATTTATGGCATATGCAAAGAGCCAGGAAGAAGGTTATATTTGATTCTACAGATCATGTTTACTTCTTCATGGTAGCAATCTCTTTTGTTTTCTATCCAAAAATGTATATTATTTTGAGTAAAGGGTATTTATATTTATTAAAATTTTTTTCACCTCACTTTTTAAATTGTACCTTCCTGTCCTAGGAAGGTATTATCATGTTATTCTCCATCAAGGACCTGAAGCTGTTTTAAAGAAAAGGTAACATATGTAGAAAACCATGCATTGATATAAGGTACTATAAATTTGAATAAAGTTTATGTGCAACCTTTTACTTCAAGCAGTAATTAACATTATCCAAAACGGAGTAACCTTTATATATATATATATTGTTTGTTTGTTTTTCAAGGTAGGGTCTCATTCTAGCCCAGGCTGACCTGGAATTCACTATGAAGTCTCAGGGTGGCCTCAAACTCACAGTGATTCTCCTACCTCTGCCTCCCAAGTGCTAGGATTAAAGGCATGCACCACCACTCCAGGCCACTTGAACTTTTCTTATCATGTATCTATATCCGCATTGCATTCTAGTTCCTTTATAAAAAACTGACCAAGAATTTAGTTTTAAATGAATTATCACTGCTTGTTTATGAGTGATAGACACAATAAGTTTTGCATCAAAATCAGGCAAATTTAGTGAAATTGCCATGAATTTATAAGCTTGGAAAAGACATGAAATGAGTCCCAATTCCAAGTGTAGTATAGCTGGTCATTCCAAGCCAAGTCATATCTTTCTTTCTGTTTTGCATCTGAGACTTCAGATAGGTACCTATACATAAACACCATGCAAGTAATGTTGGTTCATGAGGGTTCATCAAGTACAAATATATACATTCCTTTCATTCAGACGTCTGTTCTGAGCTTCCTGCTTGCTTTAGTGTTATGTTTTGATTTTGGTTTTCATTTGATTTTAATAACTAAAATAATACTAGCAATTTTCTTTTGCAATAATCTCTTGGCTAAAATTATGACAACTCCTTTTTTTCTGGTGAACCCTGCTTCATTATAAAAATCTTACTATATTGGAAGAAAGAGGTTAAGATAAAAAGTCATAGATGAAACCCCAGCTTCATTCTTGAGTACTCATCATTTTCTGGTGTGGTTAATGAGGACATTTACAGTGTCCTCTCAAAGGGTAATTGTAAAGCTGTATTAAGAAAATACATTGAAAGTTTATAATATAGTGTCAGAGCATAATAAATGTTGCAAAATGATCAAATTATCACTATTTTCTCCAATTGCTGTTTACTTCATCCTCCTTTCTCTGAGTGGATGTTCATATCTGTTTTCTGATATTCCTTAAAATTGCCATTCCATAAAGAAATTTTGGTCTTGCATTTAGGAGTCTTTTATAGTTAGATGGATTAGTATCACATAAAATGTATCTTCTCCAAGCCTTTCTCTTGATAGAACACATGGAAATGATCATTTTCTGCCATAGAGAAGAAGAGAGTGACAGGGAAAATAAATTCAAATTTCAATTAAAATCCATCAAGTCCAAGCTGGGGTGTCACTCAGTTGATAGAGATGTGCCTAAAAGGTGTGAACTTCTGGGTTTAACTCCCAGCACTACATAAACCAGATATGGTGGTACAAAATTTGGGATTCCTGAACTTAGGGGGTAGAGGCAGGATGATCAGGAATTCAAAGTCATCTTCAGCTACATAATGAGTTCAAGACCAGCTTGAGATACATGAAACTCTGTCTCAAAATCGAAGTCCATCAAATCCACAAAAGTACAATATATATCTCACATATCCATGTCTATAAGCCATCCATTTTTGTGGAAATTTATAAAGCCATTCCCTGTTCAAGTCAGACTTCCAAGAGGAATATGCTCTTGAAGATAGAAGGAAGCTATATGAATATTAATGAGTTAAAGGCCATTATTTTACAACAGGATATTTCTGTATGCTCTCAGCACTTGATATAGAAGACTTTCTGAATAATATAATTAGGTTTTTGTAGAGCAGACATTGTCAGTGCAAATGATGACACTTGTTTGGGCCAACTGTAGTACTTTACATGAAGGTTGTAGCAATCACAAGAAGTGTATAAGACTTTAGAGGATAGTATACTTTTGAAACAGTCTAAATTTTTCCCATCTTGCTTTCCCATGTTTGTATTTTTGCCTTAATCATTTTAGTCATTTTCCCCCAATTAAAATACATATTTGGGGCTGGATAGATAGCTCCCTGCTGTGCAAGTATAAGTAACTGAATTTGGGTCTCTAGAATGCAGGTAAAGCCAGACATAATAGTAGGGAAAGCATCTCTATACTAGTATGTACATAAATCAAGTAGGGAGATGGAGACAGTAGAAACTCCTTGATGCTCATGGGCCAGCTAACCTGGCTAATGCATGGGTAAACAATGAGAGATCTGACTTCAAACTAGGTGGAAAACAAGGACTGACATTAGAAATTGTCCTCTGACCTTCTCATGTGTGAAGTGGCATATTCATGCCTATGCTCACTAAATGTGAGTACACACACACACACACACACACACACACACACCCAAAAAAAAAGAATATTTGTTTCTATCTAACATCGAAGAATGTATTTTTAAATTAAATTGAATAAATTTCAGGAATACTATACATATGAACTTTATAAATGTACCATATTAAAATAAATGCCACATTTTCCTCTTAAAAGAAACACATCAGAGAATAAATTGATAAGGTTTAAAATACTGGAAAACTGTACCGGTCATTATTCCAACAACAGGTATGAGAACTGCAAACACAAGAAGATACAGGGTGATCAGTGCTACTCGGACTGACTTCAGCTTCTCTTGAAGGGAAGGGCTATTTTTAGGCTCTGAAAATATAAAACAAAACAAAAACCCAGCCTATCATTAGAAAATTCCTTTCCTCTTACTTGATTAAAACTTTTTTTAATCTGTAATTATGCTTTAACAACCAAGCTATATGGGCAAAATGAAGGCAAAAATAGACCTTTATTAATCCAGTAGAAGTGAAAGAAAAAGTCAAAGTACAATACAACAGAAGTAACATGTGAATGTTTTATTTAAGGAAATTAATTGATAAGTTTTGGCAAATTTTAATATTAATATTGATATGTACAAACAAATTTTATTTTGTCTTTCACATAATCTATCCACTCTGTAGAATAGAATCCCACAAGTATATAAATAATTGTGATATTTTTAGTTTTAAATCAGATGAGAGAAATATTTATTTTCAATTATTCTTTACAAAAATAATTTAATTTATCAGATACAATCTCAGTAGTTTTTATTAGGCTACCTTTTGTTATTTGGATATTATCTAAAATAATTTTGATTGGAGAAAAAATAAATTACATTTTGTTCAATCTCTGGATATTTCAGGATATGGTAACAACAGCTACCTCTTAGTCATTTATATGGAACAAAGGTTACACAAAAGGATGTTAACGATACTGTAGTAGAAACATGTTCATATAGAAGAAAACAGTAGCTGGAAATGACTTCTCTAACTAGGTGAATAAAATATTTTTCAATGTTTTCTCTTTGACTACTTTATTGTTTAATAAAATGAATGTTTTTTTTTCAAATTTTATTTACAAACTTTTGAGACGCAACTTGAGTTTTTGTTCAATAATGGTTTATGGAACTTTGAAGGAAAAGTGAACAGTTTTTAAATAGTAAAAGCAAAGAACATAAAGGAAAAAAAGGGAAGGAAATAGAAAACACAAAGGGAACTAAAAGAAGTTAAAGGGAAGAAAGGGAAAAATGAAAAAAAGTATTAAAGCACAAAGACAAAGAATAGGGGCTGGGGAGATAGTTTAATGGTCAATGGTGCTTGATTGCAAAGCATGGTGGCCTGGGTTCAGTTCCTCAGCATCCATGGCACCTCCAGTCCTAAGCTGCACATGCATCTGAAGTTACTTTTCAGCAGCAGGTGACCTTGGTTCAACAATGCATGCTCAAGAAAATATGCAAATAAATTTATTAAAATATTTTAAATGAAATAAGAATACCCAGTAGGCAAGTAACATGGCAGATTCCATGTTTTATGTGGACAGAACCTTAAACCAGCCATTTACTGTCATCTCTTTTGTTATTTATTACAAGTTCTGTGTAATGTATCCTTTAAACAGGTCTCAGAATTTTCTATTCTTTCTTCTGCTCCTAGTGCCTCACCATCCTTCTTCAGTCACTCATCATCAATATTACAGCTCTTATATAATTTTGTGTTCTTTCTGTATCTCACTGATGCCACATCTTCCATCTTCATTAGACAGCACACAAGATTCACCAGCAGTCTATATTCAGTCGATATTCACCAGTGGTCTATATTCCAGGCTTTGCTCTGTAGGTGCTCATATGCTGTGCATTCACTTGTGTGTATTGTTTCTTCATTCGCAACAGTCTCTCTGACTCCTCCCTACCCACCAATTCTCAAGAATACAGGTTTCAATCTTCAAGGTTTAGCAGAATGCTAAGTAATTCAGTCCTATCACCTTAAACATGTCTGTTCTGTTACATCTGAATAATGTTCTTTGGTGCTCCTGTCATTACCCGTCTCATGTGTTGTGAGTTGAATTGTATCTTCCAAAAAGATATATTGAAGTTCTAACCCCAGATACCTATGGTGATCTTAAATAGAAATAGGGTTGTTGCAGATGTGCTCTAGTTAAAATGAGGTTGTTTTGGAATGCAATGGGACTAATCTAATGGCTAGGATCTTTATAAGAACACAGAGGTACAAAGGGAAAAAATACCATTTGTAAAAGAAATCAGGGGTCACAGAGCAATAGCTACAATTCAGGAATGTAAAGGACTGTGAAGAGCCTCTGGCTACAATGAAGAGCTGTGGGAAGATTTCCCATAGCAGAGTTGAGAGGGCTTGTGATCTTTGGACACCTTGCTTTCAACTTCTGGAATTGTGAGAAAAAAAATCTATTGAGCCGGGCGTGGTGGCGCACGCCTTTAATCCCAGCACTCGGGAGGCAGAGGTAGGAGGATCGCTAAGAGTTCGAGGCCATCCTGAGACTACATAGTTAATTCCAGGTCAGCCTGGACCAGAGTGAGACCCTACCTCGAAAAACAAAAACAAACAAACAAACAAAAGTCTATTGATTTAAGCTACCCAAGTTATGTCATGTGGGCACCCTTTCCCCTTGTACTTACTGGGAGGAAGCAAGGTTGTCATTGAGTGAGCATCGAACTTCACAGACTCTGAGTAGGCATCATTCTCTTCCTGTTGATCAGGGCACATACAGTTCTGCTCCATCCTTCTGTTACACATATGGAAATATATATTATTCCACAGTGCTAGGTTCTTTTGATATGGTTCTCCAAGTTGAGATTTAGAATTGAAATTCAATATTAGCAAGAAAATGTGTAAATAAGTAGACGTATGTCATATATAATGCTACATTAATTTTTTCCATATTTTCAACATAAGGAGACAGAATTATTAGAAGCATAATCATATATTTTTCTCTGCAAAAAATGTGTATGTGCCTGGGGAGATGGCTCATCATTTAAATGTGTTTACAAATCTGACTGCCCAGGCTTGATTCCTGTGGTAGTTTGAATATATGTCCCCCAATATATTCAGTGTTTTACTACTTATAGTTTGCATCTGCAATCACCTTGCTAGAGGCAAGGTCACTGGGGGCCCCGGTCTTAAGGTGTGATGGTGGGTTTGAGATTCCATTGTAAAGATATGCAAATGTGCCTAGCAGGAGTTCCTGAAGTGTGCTGTGTGACCTTTTGGCTGTAGTTTTGCTCTGTGTGCTGTGGTGGCTGGTTGGCTTTCTCTCTCTCTGTTTGGCCCTGTGAAGAGCAAGCTGCTTTTCCTGCCTTTATGGAACTTCCCCTGGATCTGTAAGCTTCAATAAATAATATCCCTTCCTCCATAACTGTGCCTGGTCTGGAAGTTCATCTCAGCGAACCTGAAGCTGTCTGCTACAATTCCCTAGGTCCTATGTAAAGCCAGATGCAAAAAATGGTCCATGTGTCTGGAATTCATTTGCAGTGGCAGGAGGTCCTGCTATACCCATAGTCTCTCTTTCTTTATCTCTTTCTTGCTCCCCAAAATATTTTTAAAATGTATGGTTATAGATGTGTGTTTTTGAATAGGATGAGAGGTAGTTTTACTTTATGAGTTAAAAATAACAGTTTACCTGAGAAGAAAAAAATCTGTATATAGTTATACACATTTGGAAGAACTATTTCTTGTGAGTTTCTAAATTGAATTTTCTAAACAGAGTCTAGTGTAAGCCAGCTTTTCCTTGCCAAAGCATGTGTTTATCAGTTTGGACAGATAAAGTCTGCTTACTATATTGGGATGCACAGGAAAGACTTCACTTTTATTTCCATGTATCCTCCTCCTTTTCTACCTTTTTTATTCTTTTTGCCTTTTCATTATACAATGGTGGCAACACAAACCTGTCCTTATATATTCAGTACAATCAAACTTATGCTGCAAGTTTATGACCAACTCTCTATAGACAGGTATCACAATCACTTGACAAATAGTTTAATGTACCTCAGTTCCAGCAGAGTTTCTGGAATTTGAGGTGAGAAGTTCTGGTCTGGTATTTCACCACAGTAGAGCCATAGATAACAGTAAATAACTGCATTTAAAAAAAAAAGCTAGAAAAAGTGACCATGAAAGTCTTTTATCAAAAACAATGATGAACTAGTAGATATATTTTAAATTATTTTGGCAATGTACTATACATATACACTAAAAAACCACATGCCTCTCATGATATATTCAATTTCTATTTTTATATATCTGTTAAAGTTAAGACTATTTCTTAAGATAGCACAAGCTGTGGTACCAGGACACTGAGAAATTAAGCTGGGATTGAAATGGGAGCCAGATCCCTGCTGGCTGGCTGTCATAGTGTTGGAAAATGCTATCTAAGACTCTGGGGCATAACAATCACCATCAGTATGAACCCCCATGCTACAAAATCAAGCAGCCAGGCACTATGTACCCGTGCAATAGTGGCACATACGTTATGGGGTGATCAACTGCTCTCTGATTGGATATGAGGCCCACTCAATGGGAAGGAATTCATGCCTGGCACTGAGAACCAGGGGGGAAGCCTATGGTTTGGGAAGTTATACACCCCAGAGGGAAGCTTTCTTTATTCTTTGACTAGATTGATAGGATATGGATGTAGAAAGGCCTTCTAAATGTATATGCTTATCCTCTTTGATCAGTGCTACTCGCTTCTTTAGAGTACCTGCTTTTTACAGGAAGCAGTGGATACTGGGAGACCAAGACCCATCCAAATGACAAGAAGAGAACGATGATTACCTTGCACAGGAAAAGTTATCGCTATCACACCATGGCCTAGGAAGTGGTGAATTATATAAGAGTGCTCCTCTCACTGCCTTGTTTCTTTAAATATAGACTAATACCTCATGGTTTATCTCTGTCCCAGACTTCTCTTCAAACTCCAAAACAGTGTATACAACTCCCTTATGTATCAGCATATTTTGTAATACGGCTATAATAAAGTTTCGTCTTCATGCTGTACCTTCCCTCATGCAATGCAGAAACAGATTATGTGATGGCTCCAGTCCCCAGTGGGATCCTGTCCAAACCTTATCTTGTTTTTCCATTGACTATTTTGACAGATGCCCACCTAATCTCATTCCATTCCTAGGGTGTTCACGTCATCATCAAATAGCTATGTGAGATCCTCATCGTGGGTCAGATCACATACTCAGCACTGCAGGGCAGCTTTACATCTCACTCTGGTCTTGACTCAGACCTCATTCAAGAAGAGGCTTTACTTGGGCATCTTGAGCTCCCTGAACTAGCCCCACCTTCCACTCAGGAGATGCTGGCACATACTCACACAGGTTACATCTGTGACCTCAAAAGCTTGTGAGGACTTTCCTCATCACTGAACAAGCTACTTGCCATAGATGACACCATCTGGGTATTCACTCATCTGATTCAGTTCCTATACTACCTGGAAATATTGTCCTACTGAAAGCTTGATGTCAGCCATGGTTGCAGATGCCAGTTCCAAGTTGCAAGTTATTTTACTTGTTTTTCTAACCACCAGCTGGAAATTTGAGTGTTTACAAGCTTCTCCTCATGTTCCATAAAGTAGTTTGAGTGGGTCATTGGAAAGGGTTGCATAACACATAAACAGACAGATCAAAGGAGTGCATGAGGTTAGGTATGGGAGAAAGAACAGGGAGCCTCCATGCTCTCTTCAGGTGTGCCATCCTCCAAGTACTTCAACATACTCAGCTATTGGATTTTCATGAAGATTGCATTGCTTTAACATGCTAGCTAGTAGACAGGGAAAGGCAACTCATCAAGCCATGTCTTTCCAGATTATTTTTAGACCCTATATAGCAGGCCTCCCACCAGGGTAGGTGGTGGGATCTCTGAAATGTGTACTTTCTTAAAGACTATTAAAGGTCAGAGGAGCTATGGCTTGTCTTGGGAAGTGTGTGAGCTAGGAGTCATGTTTGAAAACCACATTGTAGTTACCATAATGTAAGTAACATCATATGCCCATCTACATTAGCCTTCCCCCATCAGTAAGAGCTATCAGTAAATAAACCACTATTATTGTAAAAGTCCATGCTTGGGCTGGAGAAATGGCTTAGAGGTTAAGGCGTTTGCCTGTGAAGCCAAAGGATCCTGGTTCGATTCTGCAGGACCCACATAAGCCAGATGCACGAGGGGCACATGCGTCTGGAGTTTGTTTGCAGTGGCTAGAGGCCCTGGCGTGCCCATTCTCTCTCTCTGTCTGCCTCTTGTCTCTCTCTCTCTCTCTCTCCCAAATAAATAAATAAATAAATAAATAAATAAATAAATAAATAAATAAATAAAATAATATTCATTTATAAAAATAGTCCATGCTTTATATAGGGTTTTATTATTTTATCTTTGTTCCAACACCATGAGGCACATTGTAGTATTTCTCCATGTACAGTGTAGGAAAACAAGGGCCAAATGGTAAGTGATAACTATTACTCGGCTGGGAGAGGGGTCTGCAATGTTCACTATGCAGACATGGTGCTTCCAGAATATCCATTCTTAAATATTGCAAACTATCCCCCTCAAAGATATCATCACCTGATATTAATATTTAAAATATTACAACATATAGATATACACATGTTAAACCTTGTTATGTGGCTGAAAACATTTACAACATTCTAGTATGATGTTAACTATAATTTATAAGACAAAAAATAATAATAGTTTCCTATAAAGTTACTTTTCTTGCCAAGAAAAGACTTAAACTTTTTAGCTTGTATAATCTACTAAAAGTGAGTTCACATGAGAAGTGAAACATATCTCTGCAATGTCAGCTTTTTCTAAAGGGTGAGAAGTTCATGGGAACAACAGGAAAAACATAATGAAAAAATTTTGAGTTTGACAAGTTTGTACCCATCACCTTCATTTCCTTTGATTGTTATAAAAACAATGTGATGATTTTAAAGCTGAACAAAAGTACAACCTCTGTCACTTTGTTATAAAAAACAAATGTGATGATATTTAAACTGAAGTAAAGTGCTTTTTGTTTTGTTTTGTTTTGTTTTGTTTTTCAAGGTAGGGTTTCACTTTATCCCAGGCTGACCTGAAATTCACTATGTAGTCTTTGGATGGCCTCAAACTCACGGCAATCCTCCTACCTCTGCTTCCTGAGTGCTGGCATTAAAGGCATGTGCCACCATGTCCAACTGAAGTTAAGTACAATTTCTGTCACTCCCTCACATGATACAAGAAAAATGCCTGCACTTTTCAAGTGAAATTGAGTCTGTGTACATGTATTTTGATGTTTCACATACTTTGTGTATTGCGTTTACATTAAAATTATGTTTCTTAAGTGATTATTTTCAAGTTTAAACTACGAGATAATCAAATACATGTATCTTCTATTTTTGTAATTTCTCCCTCTCTTCCTGGTATACATTATTTTACTAATATAATTGATGATGTTATAAATATTTTGATAAATTAGCCTTATTATTCTGATGTGGTTCTGTAGGATAATTCACAAACATTGAACTATTAGGCTAAAGAAAAACTATTTTGAAATTCTTGAATGCTATTTAAAAATATGGTGCAAATTTATATATATTTCAGTAATATATTAGTCTGGAATTTTTCAACTGAATTGATCATCATTGGGTAATGCTGTTTAATTTGGAATAATTTCGATTTTAATGATTTAAATGCTATTTCAAATTTTTTTCCATTTTTATTATTTGTGTGGAAAAGATATTTCCATGTAATTCTTTGTTACTTCTTGTCCTGTTTGACTATTAACTACCCATCCCTATTACTTTTATATACTGGGGAACTTTCTAATACCTGTTTGTAACCAAATATAACTTTATATCTAGTGTGAATTGCACTTTATGTCCAGTTGCTGCTGCCATGGTACTGAGGATGAAACCTAGGGCCTTGTGCATGCCAGGTGACCACATTACAACTGAGCTACACTCCCAGACTTTCTTTTTACTTTTTATTTTTAGATAGCATCTCGCACATGCTAGCCTTGTATGTATTTGGTAGCCAGGCAGTCCTTGAAATTGTGATCTTTCTCCTTCATCCACTGTAGAATCTGGGATCACAAACCTGTGACACTGGTTCGAGGGATCTATCCTTTCATATGTACTACACGTTCTTGCACATCAGTTCCTGTTTAAAACATGAACATAAGTGTGTGACTAATATCTATGCTGAAGGAACATGTCTGAAGAAGGATGCTACTTGGAAATGGAAGCACATTGTTCTTGATGAGAGGATGCTCATTCTCAGTAAAGGACAGAGAGAGAGAGAGAGAGAGAGAGAGAGAGAGAGAGAGAGAGAGAGAGAGAGAGGAGAGGAGAGAGGAGAGAGAGTGAATGAGAATCAACAATCCAAAAACCAAAAATCCTTGTGATACTACTCAGCTGTGTGATTTCAAGTAAATATTTTGACACCTTTAATTATGGTTTCTTTATATATGTAAATATGATTGAAAAATCAACTTCAAGAATTACTATGAAGGTTAAATTTTTAAAATTGCCTGGTATATAGAAAGCTGCCAGTAAAGTCAGTAACAATAGTTTAAAATTATATTTTACTTTGTGAACTTCTCTTATTTGAGTTTCTTGGTAGTTATATTTTCTACAGTACAGCATAAGAAGCTAACATCTAAGAGGTTTAAATAGTGAATATTACTCAACTGAGATTAGTGATTCTGTAATATGAATGCAATGTGAATGGACAGTATATTTCAGAAGACTAGCTCCAAAACACCTATCACTTCAGCTTTTGACTTTTCTACTAGTTCCACATGGTCAATGACAACATCAACTTCTGGTTTATGCTATGAAAATTTTACTCATTCTTTAAGATGAACCTAAATTATAACATCTCCACAAATATATTTGATAATCCTTTCTCTCATTGAAGTGATTGTGGCCTCTCCTAGTTCTCACAGTAGTTTCCTATGACACTTTTATTCTATGTAGGATGCTCCAATTACATTAGATCTGTTTGAGTATAAGCTTTTGACTATGAAACTCCTGAAATAGAAACTGTATTTGTTTCTGTAACCCTTCAACATATCTAATTCAAGGAGTTCCTTATAGTAGATACCCAGTAATATTCATAATAGAACAAGTAATTATAATAAAACCATTAAGTTAAATTAAAAAAAAAAAACATTTTACTGGTGAGATGGCTCAGACATTAAAGGCACATGGTTAGAAAGCCTGATGGACTGGATTTGATTCCCCAGTACCCACATAAAGCCAGATGCACAATGTGGTACATGAATCTCGGGTGCATTTCCAGTGGCATATTCACTCTCTCTCTAGCTCCCCTCTCTCTTTCATATAAGTAAGTAAATATTTAAATTAAAATGTCATATGAAGCCAGGCGTGGTGGCACACACCTTTAATCCCAGCACTCAGAGGCGAGGTAGGAGGATCGCCATGAGCCCAAGGTCACCCTGAGATTACATAGTGAATCCCAGGTCAGCCTGAGCTAGAGTGAGACCCTACCTCAAAAAAAAATGTCATATGAACAGAGCTGGAGATATGGCTTAGCAGTTAAGCACTTGCCTGTGAAGCCTATGGACCCCGGTTCAAGGTCTGATTCCCCAGTACTCATGTAAGCCAGATGCACAAGGTGGCACATGCATTTGGAATTCATTGGCAATGGCTGAAAGCCCTGGCCCAACAATAACTCTCTCTGTCTGCATCTTTCTCTCTGTGTCTATCTATCACTCTCAAAATAAAAAAAATTAAAAATAAATAAATAAATAAATAAAATGCCATATGAAGAGAAAAGGAAGAAGAGTAACTAACTGAACCTTGGTAAACGTAATTTGAATAACTCTAGTATTGTTAGCACAGGCATTCATAAACATATGAAACAATGCTTGTTAGTCCAACCTCAAAATGGAGCATATCACTCACATTTATGCACATACAAATATATGTACACTCATAGAAACCTTAACAGTATTTTCTATTATTTAATCTGTTCACAAAACAAAACCAAATTATTAGTGTTAGAATAAAGCATTTTACTAGAAATTGTTGATCAAATGCTGTAGTATATCTTTTTGTATATCCTTATCTCCATTTCTTTCTCTCTTTCACACACACACACACACACACACACACACACACACACACGTGTGCATGCTTTCACACACAGAGTAGACATAAAAAGTCAACAGAAACAGTTTTAGAAAATAATCATGATAAACTTCTTTTACCGTTGGTTTTTGAGACAGCAGCACTGATTTGTCCACTTCCTTCTGCTTCGAATTGAAACTTAGAATCTTTATCTCAGAGCATTTCAGCATATGGCTCATAAGGAAAGGAAGTGACAGAGTAGTGTGTTGAAAATCCTTCTTCGCAATGCATTTCAATAGCAGTCATCAGTGCACACGCTTGCAAAATCTAAATTTGTCAGCTTGTTCATTTCTATTCTCATGTAGAACATTGAAAACAGAAAAATAAAGAAGTACAAAAGAACAGAAAGAAGGATTTTGGCACAGGGCACATAATTAACATTGCATTGATCATTCCTTTTTAATAAGTAAAGTATGCTCTCTGCAACATGTCCCCTTAAATCTATTTTCATACTAAGTAATGTTGACAGAAGACTCCAGATTTGCTTTGCTCCTCTTTGTCACTTTCCCTGTACCTGTATGGAACAGAGTAAAGACAAAAATCCAAAATGTAAGGAAAGTAGATTACATCTAATAAATGAAAGCAATAATCTAATAATGTGTACCTCAGCTCTCTCTTTCCTAATGGTAACATCATCTTTCCTTGGGATCCTAATGATTTATTTACCTCCAAGGAGCACAGGCCTAAGATCAGAGGAAAGCAAACTCTTTGCATTCTCAAAGCAGAGCTGTATTTACTTTATGTCATTCATTTATGCTCACCCAATAAGGTCAAATATGACAATATGTAGAGCATTCAATCTTACATCAGTAAGATGATTTTTTCAACTAACATTTCTGAGATGAGATGTTTATATTATATTCTAAAAGCACTTCATGGTGCTCTAAACAGAAGGGACTATACTTACTAACAAAAGATGGCCAAGGTCAGCAAGTTCAGAGGCACAACCCCTTATAAGGAAATGTGTGATAGAAAGAATGTAAAAACAAAACACAGTATTTGAGAGAAAAATAATACTAATAGCAACGATAGTAACAGTCAGAATACAGTACAGCCATTCCTAGGTAATCGGTAAAATGCTAAGAATGAGGAAGAGGTATAGCTTAGTGGCGGGGCATGTAGGGGAACCCTTGTTCAATACCTAGCACCACACACACAAAAAAAATTAAAAGGTAAGGAAAGGCTAATACAAAAAGGAAGTATTAAAACAGGCCATACAATTTTTAGCTGGATAGCATTATACCAAAGATGGAATCACAAATTCATCCAGACTGGACCAGCATGAAGGCTATTGTGCCATTTTATAGCCATTATGGTTTAAATTTACATGAAATTCTTGGGGAAGAGGAACTGCAAACACTAGAATTCATTCAATTTTCTTATTAGTCATTTAAATATATACTTTGTTTTAGAACATGGGATCTACAATATCTTGAGTATAGTAATCCCTTTTTTTTCCAGGTGATATAAGCCTGTGATCCTGATCCAGAGGGGAGTGAGGCAGGAAGTTGTTTGAGACCAGCCTTGGACACACAGTGAGATCATGTTCTAAGAAACAAAGAATCCTTCCTTACATTGTTGGATTTAATATGTTCTCTAAACTACAGGCTTACAAGAGTCAGACACAAGTAATTAGAACTTACTAACTTTCCAATATTCTGTTTTAATGAGAATTTCAAGGTTAGTATTTATAATATAGGTGGTAGTTTGAATAGATGGTCCTCAATATATTTAGTGTTTTATTAATTTGTTGTTTTCATCTGCAGCCACCTGGCTGGAGGCAATGTCATTGGGTGGATCTTAAGGTGTGGTGGTGGGTTCAGGATTTCAATCTAAAGATACACAAAGTATGCCTAGCTGGAATTCCTAAAGTATGCTATGCTGTGTGGCTTTTGGCTTGTGGTTTCTCTCTCTGTGTTTGGTCCTGTGAAGGCAGGCCAGCTTCTTCTGCCATTATGGAACTTCCCCTGGATCTTTAAGCTTCAATAAAACCCTTCCTCCATAACTGTGCCTGGTCTAGAAGTTCATCTCAGCAAACCTGAAGCTGTCTGCTACAGTATATTTCTAACACTGTTACTCATTTAAGTATACTTAAATATACTATGTTAACAATTTCCAATTTTTGCTTACATTCACATTATTTAGTCAATAGGATTGTTCATTTAATTTTCCCTTATTCTTTCTATCTATATAAGTATCTACTACCTATACATGTTGTTGGCACATACTTATGATTCTATATAACTTATGTAACATCATATTATGTATTAGTTATTATGAATATGGTATGTAAAACACCCTACTAGGAAACCATGTAGAAAGTAATACTTTAGGTAAGTTTACATTTTTGTGTTGGGTTGCAATCATAGATATCCTTGCCTACTTAAGTAAGTTGTACATACCTACTGATAGAGGCATAATGAACTCAAAGGCAGGGTTGGTATTTTATATTCACAAATGCTATGTCCTGTAATAGGAGTAATTATCTCTGGGAAACAAGGTCATTTTCCTGAAGGAATAAGGACACTAGAGAACCACCTTGCTGATCTAGCGTGTGACAACAATCAATCAGCCAACACTTTCACCTTGGCTTCCTTAATAATGTGCATCTTTCCACTTGCTATAATTCTTCTTCTATTTAGAAATAAATCACATGCCTGTACCCCAAAGTCAAAATTGACATCCCTGGATCCCTTTATCTGTTCTTCCTAATATGACCACACTGATAAATCTCATACTTCTGATATTAGGATGGTGTGATAGTTAATGCTCATTGTCAACTTGATTGATTTAGAATACATAGGAAATGTATCTGGGCATGTCTCTGTGAGTGTAAGTCTAGCTCCTGCCAGCTGTCAGTCACTGATAAGGAAAGAAAACGAAAATAACATAAGAAACTTTTGTGAAGACCATTGTCCAGACACACATCCATCTACAACACCAGGACTTAATTATTAGATTATGGAATGTTTCACTCCACACCTGACCATTCCAGAAAGAGTTTTCAACTAGCACTAGGGCAACTGAAAGGGAAGTTGGTTGTTTTTATATGAGAAGCTTGTATGGAAACACACAAAAAACAAGGATACTAGAAGAAATTTCAGCTTCTAAAATAAGCACAACTCAATTGCTAACTTGATTAATATAAAACCTCATACTAAGAAGGAAGTATTTGCTAGGCCCTACAGGTCTCACACTCCTTAGACAATTAGGGAAGTAGAATACACAACCATTCACAAGTAATACTGACTAATTTCCTTGCAAACTCAGCTCTCTACCAGAAGCAACACGCACAATTCACCCTTACCTCGTGATAGTGTCTTACAAAACTAAAAAGACTCAGGCGTATAAGGAAGAAAGTAAATGTGAACCACTTTAGAAACTATTTTTAAGTATGAATACACATTGTACTGAATTTAGGGAAGTGCTGTTTTGGGAATTGTAATGAAGGACCTATGCACTTTGAGTAGGTCTCACTGAACAGTCTAAATTGTCTATGAAGTCAAGGGATAACAGCCTCGGGACTCAAGCATAGGATAAGACTTATTATACTTTAGTCAAGTAGATTGTAGCCAAGTGTATGCTATTTACCTCATAGTGCTTTCACAAGTTCGATACCCTACCAGCTTCTGTTTTGAAAAGAGAAAACTTAAAAGCAAGTCCATATATTCCTAGTTTCACCTGGCCAGCAGCAGAGCATTTACCAGATATATATTCTCTGAGGGTTTTTCATTTAGACACATGGGTCACTTAGCCTCCATGAGCATTTGTCTTATTCATTCCACCCATCTCCAATTCCCTCCATTCTAGTTATAGAAACTGCTGCTAGTAATTTTGGGGACTACTCTAAAGCTACATTTTTTTCCTTTACTCTTTGATTTGACTGCAGTTATAGAATGAAGAATGAAGAATGTCTCCAAAAGATCTTGAGAGCACCACTTACTGGCAAATTCTAACCAGGAACCACATAGGGAAGGTCATAAGAACTAGAAAATCTCTTGCCAAGTACACTCCATTCTAGCCTCTGAAGTAGAGACTTCAGCAAATTGTTATTTGACTTCCAGCAGACCAAGGTCAATCCAGCTCTTGTCTGAGTTCCTGTACAGGAATCTCCAAATTGTGATCATAATTCAGTTTATTTTAGCTCTTGCTTGACAATAAAGCCTTGGACTTTCTTTTCCAGAACATTTATTATGGGGGCTTACACATTTCAGTCTTTGATCTGTCCCTTTGAGATATGTCCATATATCTCCTATAGCTCAGAAGTATCTTTCTGAAGAACCTGAAAGCCATTTCTTTAAAATTCAGGAAGATGCTATCTCATGGTTGCTGTGAGAGTAGAATTTTTCTCACCCATATATACCAGATATACCCTCCCCTTTTCTTCACCCTTCTGCTTTTTCCAGAAGGCTGACTAATTAGTCAGAGTCAAGTGTCTCTCTTGGGTTCTAGCTACTGTCTATGTTAGTAAATGATAAGTTTAGCCAGGTGTGGTGGCGCACGTCTTTAATCCCAGCACTCGGGAGGCAGAGGTAGGAGGATTGCCATGAGTTCGAGGCCACCCTGAGACTACAGAGAGAATTCCAGGTCAGCCTGAGCTAGAGTGAGACCCTACCTCGAAAAACAAAACAAAACAAAAAAGATAAGTTTAGCAGAATATCTATTCAAGGAAGAACAGCTAATCTCTCATGAATCACAGTTTAAATTGTCCAAAAAAACAAAGCAAGTGTTTATAGTCTTGGAACTTTTGTGGCCTCTTAAGGAACTACTTGATCTATATAAGGAGAAAATTTCAAGGTCTAGTGGGTACAGACCAATTATTATTTTGGGAATTCAAAATATGTTAGTACCAGAATAATGCCAGTTTAAAAATCCACCACCTCTCAAAGGAAGGATGCTGTGAGGAAGACCCCAGCATAAGTTGGCAATAGGACATGTGATAGACAGAATAAGTCCCTTTCTACCAAGATGTCCACATTGTAATTGTTAGAGAAAATGTTGCAGCACAGGACAAAGGGGTTGCATGGGAACTCTGTTTATAATGCTCAGATGATACTAAAATAAAGAGACTATTGTGGGTTATCTGTGTGAGATCATTGTAATTACAAAGATATTCAAAACTGGAAGATGGAGGCAGAATATAGTCAGGAAAATGTAATAGGAAAAGAATGGTCAAAGGAATGTAAAGTTTTTGGCTCCAGTAAGGGAGAAGGAAAGCACTCACTAAAATTATACATGTACAAACTGAACAGATTCCCCCTCAAACATTCAGAAAATAATGTGACCATGTTTTGCCAAAGAGATCCATTTCAAACATCTACCCTATTTAGCTCTAGCATAGAAAATTTGTATCTTTTTAAGCCTAAGTTTGTGATAACTTCTTATAGCAGCAGTAGTAAATGCTTGGATGCCATAACAAATATAACATTCTGGGTATATGCAATCTGAGTGGCTTAGAAACAGACATTTGTATCTCATAGTTATAGAGGCAGGAGTATAAGACCAAAGCCTTGGGAAGTGTGGTTTCTGCTAAGTTAGCTTTTCTCAGATGTCACATGACTTCTATACTTCTTCTTTATATATTCTCATTTTGTTCATGAATGTGCTTCCCAAGTTTGTGTATATATATATGATAATTTCCTCTTCATATGAAGAAATTAGTCATATCAAAATTAAGGCCTGACCTACTGGCTTCAGTTTGGCTTAATTTCCTCTTTAAAGATACTACCTCTGTGTGTTTGAAATATACAGTAAAATTGGAAATTATAATGACTACAACATTCACTAAGTGATATATCAATGTGAGATGTCAATATATACAAGTATATTCACATCCTGAGAGACTGGGTGTTAAGATTTAAAAATCTCCATTTTGTCCATAATCAAAAACATTTGGCAAACCTTCCTTGAAGACATCTCTCAAAGGTTTCAGAACAAAGTGACTTATCAAAAAAGGCTCAATGCACTAGAGAGCTAGCTTAGCAGTTTTGGACCCATGTTTGACTTTCTAGATCCCATGTAAGCCAGATGCACAAGGTGACACAAGCACTCAAGGTTGCACATATGCAGACATTCAATTACAGTGGCTGGAGGTCCTGGCATGCCAATTCTGTCTCTCTCATTTTAAAAAAGGAAAAAAAGTATTGTGTACTAAAATTTGACAACCACATGGGAACTGAAACTCTGTTCTGGAGTTATAAGTGTTAAGAGTGTATAAACAATGTGATCCAGAAGATTGATTTCTGACCTGTGGAGTGGAAACATCTGTTGGAAAGAAACTTCCTGCACTGGGCAGAATAATTCAGGACAGTAATCTCTTCTTTATTCTTCAATCCACATATGTGGAAAGATGAGTGATGCCAGGGACACATTAAATATCTCTTGTTCCCAGGTTGTGATTCTGAGGAAAAATTGAGAATGAAACTCAAAATGGGAAATAGTATGAAATATTTTGTTCCCATATAACATGCCCACTAGCAGACACTCACCCACAGACCCATAATCTGACATAAAATGATTCTGTCTTCCCTTTTCCTCAGCCATACTAAGTTTCCAATAGTTCAATCATCAGTGCCAATGAATGAAGCCTTCTGATAGGATCCACTTATCTGTCATATGCACATTCCGCAACCTGACTGTCTAAGAAGGAGCGTTGAATCCTCACTGCAAGCCAACCCAAACCAAATCAAGCTAACCACAACGAAACAATAACAACAACAGCAAGAACCAGTTGAAGATGGTGGACTTGACTTTCTCCCTTGTGGGTTTCACACTTCAGCACGATCAACAGAAACAGAATGTCTTATTCAACAGTGAAGGATACTACACATTCTTACTTCTGGTAAAGAAATGCATTTTAGAAAGAGAGTCCATGTTATAAGGCTTTAGGAATAAAATTTCCCAGGAAAGAGTGGAATACTTAAGCATTAAATTTTGTTCTGGAGTTTCTTATAATTACAATTATTAATTTTTTAATCTTTTATTTCTTAGCCCCAGTTTTCAAACAGAATGACAAATAAGCACATGCACATTCCTAATATATTTTACTTAAAAATGTTTTTAATAATTCCTCATGTTTGTGTTTTTCCTAGTGTCCAAAGCATCTCTACTACTACATACCATACATCTCACACATAGTAGGTCTGTAATCACTTAATGTTTTATGTGTGCTGGAATCAACCCAGGTCCCCCTGTCTGCTAGCATGTGCATAAATGAAGTTCATTCCCAGTCGGCACATATTTCTCATACATTATTTTGAATGAAAAGTGATACAAAGATATTTTATTTGTTTGTCTGCTTATTTTTTATTTGGGGTCTTAGAACATAGGCCTGGATAGTCTGGAACTTAAGATCTTCCTCACCCCCTCAGTCTCCTGATTTTTGGGATTATAGCGATGGGCTACCATGCTTGGATCTTACTTCCATTCTTTATGATTAATTTATATTTTGAGAAGTTTATTAGGCTATCTAAAACTGAGGAAATCTGGAATCCAGGTACAGGGAAGATAACATCCTTCATCAAGGTGAGGAAGAGAAGGACTGACATTGAAGAATGTGCCAAGTCTTTGTCAATTGATATTTTTCCAAATATATTTTATCTAATAATAGGATTATGGTAATTAAAATAGAACAATATCATTTGACCAAAAAATAAAATAAAAAAAAAATCAACCAAACAACCAAACAAACAAAAAAACAATACTAATCATTTCAATGTTTCTGAGTCTAAGGGGAAGAAAGTTCTGTTTTCCCATCATAGGGCTGAGAGCTCCAAGAGTCAGTCTCCCTTTTCTTTGACCAACACTGTGAAGGCTGTGTCCTAGGCAAGCAAATTATTTGATAAGGGAAAATCTTAAGATATGAAACTATTCATAGCCATAAGTAAAACTGGAGCCCAGCCAAGGATCCAGCATGAATTGAACAAGCAGCATCCTTAGTTGATGCAGGCTCTGGGCTGAGTGCTTACTTCTCATTGTTTTATCCTGGCCCTTCACTTGAGCCAGGTTCTCCAACAGCCCTACTGACTCTATGTCAATGGTTTTCATTGGTTTTTTGAGCCCAGGCTGACCTTGAATTCACTATGTAGTCTCAGGCTGGCCTTGAACTCAGTGATTCCCCTAACTTGGCCTGCAGAGTGCTGGGAATGAAGGTATGTTCTACCACTCCTGGTTCAATGTCAATTTGTTTTTATGCTCCTGACATTAACAAGAGTTGACTACAATGGCAAGATTACTTGATATAGCCAAAAAGCAAGTGCTGCAAAGAAACTATGTGGTCTGAAGAAAAATGATTACTCATTCCTGCTTCCAATTCATCTCTCTCTTTCTCTCCCAGATCAAATTCAGAGATTAAAACCTGAAATTATTCTAAATATATTTCTAAATTGAGTAATACCTACCAAAGCATGGGGAGTATGAACACATTGATCCTTACATGAAAATATGTCATATTTTATTTCTCTTCATTAAACATGTCATGGATATGCGATTGCTTTGTGATTGTCAGCAATAACCCATCTTTAAGTATAAACTCAGCCTTAGAGACTTAGAAATAAACAATTTAATTCACAAAATCTATGCTATAAACAGTAGTTAGAACTTCATTAATTATGTTCAGGTTTCTGAACATATTTGATTAAGGCCTACAGCTCTCTGTGGGACAAGGATGACGTCCAAAAAGCATCCAACTAAGAACAATGAGTATGGTAATGCAGGTAAAAGAAAAGAACAACACTTTATCATTAACCGAAGTGTGGGATTTTCCACAGAGGAAAAACAGCAACACCATGTTTTGAATAATTCTTCAAAGAAAAGGATGATTTAGAAGAAGAAAGAAATGGAACTAAAATGACTGGCTCAAGATGCAATTTTTTTTAATATAAATGAAATCACAAAGCTTATTCTTTAGCCTACTATTATTTGGATAGGAATAGAAATTATTTTAAGGAAAATGTATTACAAGGCATAAGCTTTAGGAAAATCTAAAGGTGTTCCTTCCTTACCTATCATAATGGCTATAAGAAATTCACATAGCACCTTACATGACATTATTTTAACCCAAGGGAACAAGTATCTCCGGCTGATTTATATAAAATGGAAGGGAGTTTTGTTTGCATGTTTGTTATTTCATTTTAGTTTACTGAGGCAGAGATAACTATAGCAACTATTCCATCTGAAAATTTATAACAAAGACACTGTACATTTTTTTCATTTACAAATACCTATCCGCTGACGAGAATTAAAGGGAATTTCTTGAAAATTGGTAGAGACGTCATTATCTTTACATTTTGAAATAAATTCCTTGCATCCAAATCAGTTGATGTATTGATGTAATATGAGAAAAATGAGTGATGCAGGACTTTTAATGACAGAGTACACATTAGCAAAAATTCATTGCTATAAAAAAGTGTTTTTATTTAAGAAACCCATTTTAGAGTCCTAAGTGTTTTCTAGAAACTAAACTTTTTACATTTTTATGATAATTTACTCATTATTTCTAGATTATTTTCTTTTGAGAAGGATCTCATATGTATCCTATGCTGGCCCTGAATTTGCCATTCTTCTACCTCATTTTCCTGAATAGCCTGGTTTCTTCCTTGAATAGTATGAAGATACTAGTGTCCAGCTATTACCAAGTAGTACATACCTATTGAGTTTTTTGATCCTGCCTCTCGAATTTACTTTGTGATATGAAACAAGACAGTTACTTAACTTTAATTTGTCATTAAATGAACATTAATATTGTGGTGCTGGAGATTGAACCCAGGAGCTAACTCCATGTTTTTATTTATTTTATTTTATTTTTTGATTGAGAAACACAGAGAGAGAGAGAGAGAGAGAGAGAGAGAGAGAGAGAGAGAGAGACAGGGACAGAGAGGAAGAGGCAGAGAGAGAGAGAATGGGAGCTCCAGCAGCCTCTCAGCAGCTGTGAACAAATTCCAGACATGTATGCCCCCTTGTGGGCAAGCACTGCATTGTGTGCTTGTGTCACTACGCCTGGAGATCAAACTGGTGTTCTTAGGCTTGGCGGGCACCTTAACTGCTAAGCCATCTCTCCAGCTCTAACTCCATGTTGTTAAAGCACCTGTAATGTGTTTGATACCTAACAAACTGGTGTTCTTAGACTTGGCAGGCACCTTAACTGCTAAGCCATCTCTCCAGCTCTAACTCCATGTTGTTAAAGCACCTGTAATGTGTTTGATACCTAACATAGCCTTTTTTGGAGTAGTAGTAAATCATAAAGTGTAAGTTAAAATATTAAAATATTAAAATATAGCAGTATAAAATCAACATTGAAATCTGGGCATGGTGGTTCACACACATAACCCAAGAACTTGCAAGGCTGTGGCAGAGAAATTAGAATAAGTTTGAGGCCAACTTGGGCTATACGGTAAGTTCCATACCACTAGCCTTGGGTACAGAATGAGACTGTCTCAAAAAAGCAAAAACCAAATAAATGCACACAGTAGAAACCACATAAAACAAACTAAGAAAAATCAAAACAACATTGATTCTTTATCATTGATATCCTTGTTAACTTCCTAAATGAGTGATCTATTAAGAAATATATGTTGACTTATTGATCAGATTATTTCATCTTTTTTTACTGATTATTGGAGAGTAAATGTTGGCATGCCATTTTCCCAATATGTTTAATTGAGGTATTTTTTTATATAAATAAAATGTTTATCCTGTTTTCTATTTTTTTTCATTTACTTGCCTCCCAATAGAATTGTTCTTGTCCTTGACGGTTCAGCAGTTGTACAGCTCTTTGATGCTCCCTGGACATGTTGAATGTCCTGTCAGCATAGCAAAATAAGGACATAGCAAACATTTGCTGGAGTGTTATTGCTACATTTGTTTTACCTTTTACTCATCCCTGGGTCATTGTAGCCCATTTATAGTCTTCTTGGCTTTTCCACACACAGCACAATGAGATACACTTAATCATCTGCCTTATAATTTCCACGTCTAGGAAAAAGCTTTCCCCTATACCTTTCTGTAGCAATAGAACCCAAGCACACAAGAAGGATGGATGGTTCAAGAAAAATAGAGTCAGCATTTCAAATTTAAGGCTGACTATTTGAAAATAACTTGTAGGTTCAGAATGCATAGTAATTTGCAAATTAACTGAGGCAAAACTTTGGCTGACATATGCTGCAGAACTGGTGAATAGAAGCATCCATCTCTTAGCTAATGAGAAAAGCTAATGGATCATACACCATCAACAGTGCTTCATCCTCAAAGTGCCTTTATTATGGTTCCTAACATGGGAACTTCTAAATTTACTCTGCAGTTTATACAGAGAAGCTCTAAGAACAATGTAATCAAATAACACTGATAAAAGACATGCTGATTGCAGAAAATTAAAAGCTTAGTTGTTAATGCAATAATTATTTGAATCAATTCTAAATTCATGAATATTAATTAAAGATAAAAGATAATATACAAATCATTTTGCTACAAAAATTTAACTCATTAATATCTTAATAAAATCTACCTAGGTCATAGTGTTTAAACTGGGAAATAAAATTATTTGAGGCAGGATAAACAATGTATTTTGTTTTTACTTTTGAGAGCCCCTAATTGGACATAATGGGATCAAATTAAAGCCTAGCCCTTTGATTTTCATTCCCATTTAAGTCTAGTAAGTTTCATGATGGTTGAGACTGATCCATATAATTTTTATCTTATTATAATTTGATAAGTAATAGAGCTGGAATGTAAACAGATGGAAATAAATATTATTTGTACTTACATTGAAAGAATAATAATCTATACAATTAGCATACATATATTGGTTTTCAGATATTACTGGCATATACTTGTTTTTCTCATGGTATAGTCACGATTGAATTCAATAATATTTGTGATGATTAGATTAAAAAAATATATAAGGGCATTTTGAAAAACTAAAGGGTACATAAACATGTGTGTTACTATTTTTCTTATAAATATTTATGTATAATTCATACCTATATTATTAATTCTATACCAATTTATAGAAGGGATGGTGTATAGAGGTCACAGTGATTTGGTCAGAGTAAAACATTCTCAGTTACTGTTCATTTTTTCTTCTGGTTCTACAATTTGAACTAAACACCCTTTATCATTAAGCTACACTGCCAGTTCTAATCAGACACTAGTACATATTTAGAACAACTTTTGATGCTGAAGAAGACAGAATGAAAGCAAGCAAGTAAGGATATATGGATAGCAAGGTGAGGAACATTTGATTTAGAAATGTTTGTGAAAATAATACAATAATTCAACCTGTAAGAACTATTATGGGAACTCAGAAAAGTAATTGTGAAAATATTTAGGGAAAAGATTGTATATGTGTGTGTGTGTGTGTGTGTGTGTGTGTGATCAGTTTCTTTAATATTGAATCACTAGAGGATCCACAGCATACATAAATGTTTACATTCTAAATAAAGAAACAAGTGAATTTTCTGGTTCAAATGATAGGTTTAAAACAGATTCTGATGAAATAATTACCCAGTTACTTTGATGCTAAATTTCAAGTGTAGCGAGATCTTCAACATTCATAAATGGGAAGATTAAAATTGAGGTTATTATTACTATGAGGTAACATGTATCAGGATTGAACTTAATAATGTATGAGTCTTTCTAATAAAAACAGTGTCACTTCTTTAAAATTCTATTGAATACCAATTAACATATCTTAGTATTTATAAAACCACTAAGTAAATATGTTTGAAAACTTATTTGATTGAATACAAATTGAACCAAACTGCATCAAATTTTATGCCATGTCATAAACTTTGAGTGAGGCTTAAAGTTATGGGACAATATTTTATATCCTTGTTAGATTTTAAAATACAGAGATAAAAATCTGTTTATATGTCTTCTTTTTTTTTTTTTTCAAAATATTTTGTAGCAATACTGATTCCTTCTGTGGTTATTGGCTAATGAATGTCACAATCAATTTCAGATCTTATCAGGATAGATCTTTAAATTAAAAAACTGTTGACTTTAAACTTTGGAGTAATAAAGTCATACTTGTATTCTATTGCTGAAAAAATGTTCACCATACATAAACACAGGTTTTACTCACTTAAATAAACTGTGTCTAGCTTTAGAATGCACCTACGACTACATATGGCTAGTTGAGAAAAATGACTCATTCGTCCATAAGTAATATAAATCTAGTACTGACATCCTAATGTACAAATAGTCTCTCTGCAGGTGTGGAAAGTAACTATTTTATAATGACTGCATTGAGTAGCATGTCTGTCAGCCTTTTATAAGATTCAAAAACTTTAAATTTAAAATGATTTTTTGAGGTAGGGTCTCACTCTAACCCAGGTTGACTTAGAATTCACTACATACTTACTCTTAGACTGGCCTCAAACTCACAGTGATCCTATGAACTCTGCCTCCCAAATGCTGGGATTAAAAGTGTGTGCCACCACATCTGGCTTTCCTTTTTGAGTTGAATGATGGATGCTGTCCTGCTGGAAGTAGGCAGATTTTTTTTTTTTTTTCTTTCAAGAGGAAATGTCCAAGGTCATTTGCCTGACTCCACTTTTATCTGAAGCACTTGTGACAAGAAGTGTTTCAAATTCTGGATTTTTAATTTTTTAAAACTATTTTATTTATTTATTAGAGAGAAATAGGTGTGCCAGGGCCTCTTGCCATGGCAAACAAATTCCAGGTGCATATGTCACCTTGTGCATCTGGCTTATGTGGGTACCAGGGAATCAAGCCTGGGTCCTTAGGCTTTGTAGGAAAGTACCTTAGCTGCTAAGCAATCTCCCCATCTCAGAATTCTGGATTTTTATTCTGATTTTGGCGTATTGTGATATAACATGTTATATATAATATATAATATAATATAATATAATATAATATAATATAATTGATTTATCAGCTGTTACCAAGTCAATTGAATGAGATAAAATACAACATAAAATATTTCCACTAATACAAGGAAGAAGTGCTTTTGGGTAAGGAATTCATAATGGCCAAATTTTCAAAATAAAAGTCTACTTCAGTTTTGACTGTGGAGACTCTTATCTCTGATTCATTGTAACTTTTTGTCTGCTTTTTTTTTCTAGATGTATGAATTGAAATATTTCATTTATTTTTATGATAAAGATTTTTACATGGTAAGTTTATTTAAGATATCAGTGGTATTATCTCAGACTACTTTTCTGATTATTATTAAATGTAAAATATCATAGAGTTCTATCTTACACATATAATTGAATGAATTTTTATATCTGGAAACTACAATATTGATTGACATAAAGGTTTTTTTCCACAGTATCAAAAGACTATTTCTGCCCTGTCTTCAGTTAATCCACCCTTTCATAAATTTGAACTTCATTTAAATAAATATCCTTTTCTTCTTTATATCTAGGGTTTTCAATCTTTCCATTTACTTGAGAGAAACAAGCCATTTGCCTCTTTTAATTTTCAAGGTTGTTTTTGTTTTGTTTTGTTTTGTTTTTTGTTTTTTGAGGTAGGGTCTCACTCTGGCCCAGGCTGACCTGGAATCAACTATGTAGTCTCAGGGTGGCCTCAAACTCACGGCTCCTCCTTCCTCTTCTCCCAAGTGCTGGGATTAAAGGCATGTGCCACCATGCCCACATAAACTATAAAAATTTTTTTGGTATTTTTTTCTATGATTTTATGGTAAGACAAATTTTAAATCAATTGTAGATGAATTTATTTAGTTTTTATATTTATTTATGTATTTGTATAGTAACTGTGGTATGTGTGCAGATGAACTTGCCCATGCCAAACCTGTCCCTGAGGACCCAGAGGCGGACACCAGTGACTCCTTGTCCTGTTCTCCCTCCTATTTTCCCTGAGACTGAGTTTCTTACAGAACTTATAGATTGCCATTGTCTCAGACTGATTGGCCAATGAGCCCCAACAAGCCTCCTGTCTTCACTTTTTTCAGCTCTGCGGTTATAGACATTTGTGGTCATGTCCAGCTTCTTAACTTCCGGTGCTGAGGAATGAACTCAAGTCCTCATGCTTGTGAACAAGGGCTTACCTGCTGAGCCATCTTCCTAGCCCCAACAGTATGATTTTAAACATAATGACAAAATATTACAGTTCTCAGAATGTAATCTCTATATTCGCAGAAGCATTTCAGATGATTATGGTGACAGAGTTATAGTGATCTTGCAGAATCAAAGTGAATATATGTGCTTGTACCTTTAGCAAGTCTATCTCTATCTAGTGACCGTTGTTCATCTGCTTATAGCAACAAAAGACTCTCACACAGAGAGATGAGAGAGAGAGAGAGAGAGAGATGCACACATGTATACAAACAAATAAATAAAATTTAAAAGTAGAAAGTATACATTATACATACTACACAAATATTATTCCTAAGAGTATTTTGATTTCAGTTGAAATACAATTAAAAATTAAGCTTTATAGATTGATGTAGCATCTACTTTAAAGTTACATTAATTTGCAATGATTTTTTTCTGCAATGCTACTATTTACAATGTTACATTGATTCCTTGTACTTTCCTCAATCACAGAAACCACTCCAATTTTTAAAAATGTTTCTGCAAGCCAGATGCACAACGTGGTGCATTCATCAGGAGTTCATTTGCAGTAGCTGGAGGCCCTGATGTACCCATTCTCCTTCTTTCTCTTTTTATCTTTCTCTGCTTTCAAATAAATAAATTAATTAAATATTTTAAAATGCTTCAGATATCTGATTATTTTACTCATTTTAAATTCCTTTCATTCCTGCCAAAACTTAAAATGTGTGTTGAATTAAATGCGTGCATCACCAAGCCGGGGCATGGTGGTGCACGTCTTTAATACTAGCACTCAAGAGGCAGAGGTAGGGAGGATAGCCATGAGTTCAAGGCCACCCTGAGAGTACATAGTGAGTTCCAGGTCAGCCTGGGCTAGAGTGAGACCCTACCTCGAAAAACCAAAAAAAAAAAAAAAAAAAAAAAAAAAAAAAAAAGGCGTGCATCACCATGCCCTGCTCAAATGATATTTATTATGTTTCTCATCAACTATTCATGCTAGGTATAAAACCAAGAATCTTGTGCTTGCTGGTTAAACACTCTGTCACTGAGCAATAGTCTCAGTGCAAAAACAAGGTTTTATTTTATCTAGTACTTGATACTTTTATCACACTCATGTTAACATAGTACAGTCTCACTCAGCCTTTGCCTTTGCCTCAGCTGCTATTGGAGGTTCCAGATCATAGTAAGAACATGTCAGAAACTGGAAAACACCTAGATTCACTCCATGCTCACCATGTTTCTCTTTTGTCCTCTGTAGGGTTTCAGTGAGAGTGCTTCTTATAGGGCCTCTGGGACATTTCTGTTTAATAAGGTGGAATTATCTTGACTAGTGGAGAAAATAAAGATAACAAATAAATTTTCTTCCTCCAGTAAGCTGCTCCTGACAACAGTTGTGTATTGGGATGGTTTGATGTTGAATATAGATCACCTGTAACACTGACCACCTTGGCATCTTTTATAACTGGTTTCTCTCTCTCTCTCTTGTTTTTTTTTTTTTCCTTTACAGGTTGCTAGGTAGGACCACATTTTACAAACAATAAGAGAATGAAACCCAAAAGCTACTTGCATGTCAACTTTTGGATCTGGCTTTTCCTGGAGGCAAGGAGGAGAGTGACTGAAACAAAGCAAATAGTTTAACATTGTTCTTGCATATACACCTTTCATTCCTATGCTTGAAATAAATCTGAAATTAAAGAATCATCAAATCCTATTTATCAAGGTTGGCCTTTCCCCACCAAGCAATCTTTATAGTGCCCTAGAATCTCCTTGTTTCAAATGTTCTGGGCACCTTTCTGCCTCTGTTGACTGGCACTTCATGTGCTGAGCCAGGGATGACTTTATCCAGTATACTCTATCTATCAAGTAAGAAAAACAGGTTCTGCCTTTCATATCTTTTTAATTGTTCATCCCTATCAGGTAAGTGTAAATGACAAATGTTTGAATGAGTGGATGAATAAATAATTATACTCAATCTTAACTAGTAACTGAGACAGCTGGAAACTAAATTGATTTCTCCTTCCACTGAATGATAATCCAGATGGAAGGAAATTAGTGCAAAGCGGAGAACATTAAAAAAAAAAAGTGTTTATTTTCTCATTACTGCTTTCTTTATTAAAGATTGCCACATGAGGACTGGAGAGATGGCTTAGCAGTTAAGGCAATAGCCTGCAAAGCCAAAGGATCCTGGTTCAACTCTCCAGGACCCATGTAAGCCAGATACACAAGGGGCACATACATCTGGAGTTCATTTGCAGTGGCTGGAGGCTCTAGTGTGCTCATTCTCTCTATCTCTTTCTCTCTGCCTCTCTCTCTCAAGTGAATAAAAAAATATTTAAAAAATATTGCCACATGAGGTTCATTGGTTTTACTTTTTCAACATATCTGTTCAGCATTGTCAATACCAGAACATGAGAACTATACATTATAAAATTTATCAACAAAATCATATCTTGAAATATATAAATACAAATAAATTTTAATGTTAAGTTGAGGAGCTAATGTATGGCCAGTATGAGAATTACTGCTTTGTGCAGGAGAATCACTAGAAGGGGGCCTAAGAGAGTTTGCATTGTTGTTGTTTTGTTTTGTATTTTTTGACACAGGGTCCTTGCTCTGTAGCCCTGGCTGACCTGGAACTTACTATGTCTTCAGGCTGGCCAGGAATAGTGATTGTTCTCTCTCTTTCTCCAGAAGAATGGCATTACAAGCACGCATCACCATAACTGGAGGATAGTTTTAATTTTCCATAGAGAGAGCTAGTTATTAAACAGTAGTGTTCATGACATATATATGTAGGTGTTTTCAAATATATACTTCAAATCTCAAATAATGAAGCCAACTCCAAATTAAAAAAATAGATTGTTTAATGTATTGTTCATTTTGTTCAAAATATTAAAGCACCACAGTGGCACTGTATACTATTTTAATAAATAAAATTAAAAATAATAAAAATGTATTCTATGTCATATGAAAATATGTAAAATTCCTATATTCACACCAAGATTTTTTAATTAATTAATTTTTAAAATTTATTTATTTGAGAGAAAGAAAATAAGAGAGAGAGAAAGAGAATGGGCATTCCAGGGCCTCTAGCCACTGCAAACACATTCCAGAAGCATGCACCACCTTGTGCATCTGGCTTATGTGCATACTGGGGAATTGAACCTGGGTCCTCAGGCTTCCTAGACAACCAGCTCAATTTATTTATTTTTAACAGATTATACTCTTTTATTCCCTTTCTGTTCTTGTTCATGTTACCCTGGGGATTTATTGTGGGGTAATGAAGGCCCCAGTCAGTCCCATTGGGATCCTGGAGGGACCGTGCCTCAGAGTACCCACTACGTGGCTTTGACAATTATGCCCCCTCTTCCTCAATGTTCTCTGAACCTTCGCAGGACTATTGGCAGTCTGATTTATTGTTGAGTTCTTTGTAACTCTGGATTTCTGCTTTGATATATTGTGTTTGATTACTGTGTTTGCTACCATCACCCTGGAGCTGGTTGTCAGGTTATCAGAAAGAGCAGTGTTCATGGCACCATTTTCACTGCAAGTTATCCTGGGCCCTGGCAGATGTGGAAGAGGTGGAAAGTCTTGTGGTGGGAAGCCAGTTATCTTTTTGTCTTATGGATCTATCTTGATTCTCCTCCATTTTCTTATCCATCTGTAAAATAAGGCAGATTTTCCCACCAAAAGTGAGAACAGCTTGGGTTAAAGAGGGTGTGTAAAGTTTTGACAGATATTTGGTGTGCAAACCCACTCTTCTTTTCCATAAAGTAGTGGGGATTTCTCCCTGACATATGAGTTTCCTCACTACAGGAATCTGACTGGTTTTCCTGTACCACTTAGGAGTTCTCTCCCACTGAGCAGGCCTCGAGTCAATCAGAGAAGAAATGATTACTCATAGAAGCTGTGTGCTACTATTGCACAAGTGTGTAATTCTTGTCTGGCTAGTTGATTTTGTAGTCTGCAAGGTCCCCTGCTTATTCATGCTATTTGTGATGATTTTCTTCCAGCCTCTCCCATAATGCTTTACAGCACTATGAGGGCTAGCCAGGAGGGAGCTAGTTTCCCTTTTGATTCAGATAATCTGATGTCCTGTCACCACACCAATAGGTTCTTACCTTATAATTCTGGCAGATAATCAAGTGTTTTGGCAAAGTCCTACATTGTTTGGGGGACCTCATGGATCTTTCTGAACAACAGCTCATGTGGGGACAACCCAACTGTGAACCTGTGAATTGCCAGCCAGAGTCCATGGTTTAAGAAGGTTAAGCTTTCTCCACCCTCTGTCTGCACTGTCTTCCTTCCCTCTTATTAGTGGTGATATCTTGTAGAAGGCTACTGAGAATTAGGATTTCTATGGGACTGATTCATGTTGTCTTTTGTATGATTCCCTTCCCACCTTCCCTACCCCTATTCTTCCAATACCACCCCCAATATTTTGCCCTCCCCTAACTTGTCAGGTAACTCCCCTTCTCTCCCCTAGATGTTCTCTCTACTGATGTCATCTAGCTTTATGCCCATATTTCTGGTGCTAACTACCATTTGCACTCATCTCTCATTAATGCCAGTTAGGAACTGCAGATGAGAGAGTGCATGTAATGACTGACTTTCTGTGCCTTGGTGACTTCACTTGAAATGATTTTTTTTTCCCCAACTCCATCCATTTACCTGTAAATTTTATTGTTTCAGTTTTACTGTTGAGTAAAGTTCCATTATGTATAAGTACCACTTCTTCATTTATCTATTCATTAATTGATGGGCATCTGGGCTTAATCCAATTTCTTGCTGAGAGAGCAGCCACAAACACATGGCTGAGCAAATGTGTCCATAGTAAAAAGTGGAGACTTTAGGGGATATGCCCAGAAATGATATTTCTGGATCAAATAGTAACTCTATTTTTAACTTTTTCCGGCATCTCCATACTGATAGTGGTTGTACCTGTTTGCACTCCCACCAGCAGTGCATAAGGGTTGCTCTTTCCCCACAGCCTTTCCAGCATTTATTGTCATTTGATATTTTTGATAAATTCCATCCAGACTGGAGTGAGATGCAATCTCAAAGTTGTTTTAATTTGCATTTTTCTGATGATTAAAGATGTTAAATATCTCCTTAAATGTATGATGACAATTTGTATTTCTTCTTTTGAGAAGTCTCTGTTCAAATCTCTACCTCATGTTTTTGAGTAGGTGTTTTATTTCTTTATTTTTTTGCTTAGATTTAAGTACTTTATAAATTTTAAATGTTAGATCTTTATAGAATGTATAGTTGGAAAAGATCTTCTCCCATTCTGTAGGTTGTCTACTGACTTTGTGATGGTTTGCTTGTCTGTATAGTAGCATTTAGGTTTCAAGAGGTCCCAAAGGTTTAGAGTTGATCTAATTTCCTGTGCTACTGGGCTCTTATTAGGAAGTCTTTCCCTACACCTGTATCATGCAGTATACTCCCTGTTTTTTTTTTTTTCTTCTAGTTATTTTATAGTTTCAGGTCTATTATTGAGGTCTGTAATCCATGTAAATTTGACTTTTGTGCAGGGTGAGAGATGTGGGTCTAATTTAATTCTTCTACATGTGGTTATCCAATTATTCCAATACCATTTGTTGAAGATGCTGTCTTTTCTTCAGTGTGTACTTTTGTGCCCTTTTGTTTTATTCTATTCCATTGATCTGTATGTCTGCTTTTATGCCAGTTTTACTTACTATGTTTTGTAGTATATCTTGTTCATTCTTACATTTGATTAAGTCTTCATTGAGCTTAATCATTTGGTTATTGAGATCTTCTATTTCTTGACTCATCTTCAATTCATTAATATCTCTTTTGAGGGTTCTAATGTTTTTTTTTTTAATCAAGTTAAGCCTACTGTCAAAAGCTGAATGATCTAAGAGATGATTGTGTTCAATTTCGTTGATATGATTATTGGTTTTTTGATGGTTTGCTTCTAGTTTAGCAATTCTTTTGATCAGGGCCTCATTGGTTGTTGTTCTTATCTTGAAATCAGGTATGGTAAAACCTCCAGATGTATTTGTTTTAATGGGTATGTTTTTTGGCTATCCAAGGCCTTCTGTTCTTACATGTGAATTTTGGGACTATTTTTGTTTATCTCTTTGAAGAATAATAATGGGATTTTTACTGAAATTGTATTGACCCTATCTTAAAACTATTGTTTTGGTAAGATGGCCATTTTCACAATATTAATTCTTCCAACCTATAAGTATGATAAGTCTTTCCATCCCTTGAATCCACCTCAATTTTTTTCATCAATGTTTTTATTGTACAACTCTTTCACTTCCTCAGTTAATGATATTCTAAGCTATTTACTTCTTTGTACTATTGAAAATGGGATAGCATCACTTATTTCTTTCTTCATATGTTCATTTTTGGTGTATAGGAAGGTTACTAATGTAGTGACATTGTATCCTGCCAATTTCCTGAATGAATTTATCACTTTTAGTTTTCTGGTGGAGTTTTTTGGGTCACTTATGTATAAAATCATGTCATCTGTGAATAGAGTTAGTTTGAATTCTGCCTTACCAATTTGTATCCCTTTTATTTGTTTCTCTTGTCTTATTGCTTGAGCTAAAATTTCAAGCACTATGTTGAAAAATACTGGTGATATTGGGCACCCCTGTTTTATTCCAGACCTTAGTGGGAAGGCTTCAACTTTTTTCACAATTTAGTGGGGAGGGGGGCTTAGGTGCTTCATAAATAGTCTTTATTATGTTGAGATTGTGACCCTCCATACTAAGTCTTTCAAGTGTTTTGATCATGAAATGGTGTTATATTTTGTAAGAGGCCTTTTCTGCATCTATTTAAATAATCATGTGATTCTTGTGTTAAACTATTTATGTAGTAAATTACATTAATCAATGTCCATATGTTGAACCATCACTTCATCCCTGGTATGAAATTTCCTTGACTGAGGTGGAAGATACTTTTGATGTGTTCTTGAATTTGGGTTGCAAGTATTTTATTGAGCATTTTTTGTGTCTAAGTACATTAGGAATATAGTTTAGCCCAGTGGGAAACAGACACCTGAGAATCATCAGAGCTCTTGATAAAAGGGTAAGCTCTGGGACCAGAAAGACTGGTTCAAATGAGAATGGGCAGAAGAGCAATGGAGTTGGAAATCCATTGTTTTTCTTGGGCCACTGAAGGTGACCATACTCTGCAAGCACCTGGGGCACTGCATGGGCACATACACATAACATGCATACACAACACAGACCACACAACAGCACACCACACACAGATACACCACATTACACACAGCACACCACACACAGATATACCACATTACAAATACACACACACATACATACACACACACACACACACACACACACACACAGAAATTATAACAGTATTAAATTTCCTCATAAAAGTTCAGACTTATCACAAGATAATGCTTGACACAACACTGTGTTGCAAGGACTCCTTGAGTCTTTGATTCAATCAGAATATAACATACAATTGTAAATTTTAATTTTCTCTGTTATTTTTTGTGCCTGAAGAAAAACTAGAGCAAATGAACTGCTGTTCCAATCATGATGAAGGGACAGGAGTCAGATCTACTCTCCTATGAAAATATGTGTGAAACTCAGTGACGTATGTCAAAATTAGTTCTCACATTTGACACATGGCAGTAGGGGACAGTTATTCCCAAGAGAGGAGAACAACACAATGAGTCCCATTTAGCTCAGCTTACTGTCTGGAGGGGATTTTCAGGCAGATGTGCAAGGCTCAATCCAAAGTGGAGATAACTGTGGCTCCTGTATAATTCAGCAGACCACTGGAGTGTGAATGGGAGGGCTTGTTCTTTGCTGTGAGTTTGAATATTATAGTTGGACCTTAATTTTTTAAAACACATATTTAAAAAATATTTATTCACTTATTTGGGAGAGACACAGAGAGAGGGCAACAGAGAGAGGCACAGAGAGACAGGGAGAGAGAGAGAGAATGGGTGCACCAGGGCTTTTAGCTACTGCAAATTAACTCAGATGCATGCACCACCTGTGCATCTGGCTTACACAAGTACTGGGGAATCAAACCTGGGTCCTTAGGCTTCCCAGGCAAGAACCTTAACAGCTAAAATATCACTCCAGCCCTGGACCTTACTTTTAAATATCAAGTCTTAAACACATGGTCCATTTCTACTCTGAACGTGTTCTTATCTTACAGTTGCATAATTCTGCCTCAAAGTTTTCAAGTGGTGCCCTACCCTGTTGCAATTGTGCTTTTAACATATTTTAACAAGAAGTTGATTTAAGGTAAAATCTAGAAAATTTAAAACTACCAAATAAGCCTATTTTTATTTTTCTTATTTGTGAGCAGAGCGATAAAATGAAAGTATGGGAATACGAAGGTCTTTTGATGCTGTAAATGAACTCAGATACATGTGGCATTTTATGCATCTGGTTTATGTGGATACTGAGGAGTTGAACCTGCACTGGCAATCTTTGAAAGAAAGCACCTTTAATTGCTGAGCCATTTTCCCTGTAATATAAGCCTATTTTTATACCAAAGTACCCATTCCTGTTATTACTAGGCTAGAGTGCCTATTGGCTGCCTGACTGACATTGCAGGAAAATTATTAGAGTTACAGTCAAAAGATTAAGCATTCAAATAAAAGTAAATAATGATATAATGATGTAACTTTATTTTCATGTTCTTAGAAAATGACAAACTTCTATGGAATTTATAGCTCATACATTTTCTTTGCATCATCAAAAAAATTGATTATTGAAAGAAACGATTTGGAAAAAAATGAATTGATCCAATAGAGCAAAGAATCCGTTCCCTCACAATTTTGTTAAAATGGAAATTTACAGCATAATTCTATTGTATTCTTTTTAAATTGACTCAGTTTGGATATTCGTTTACCTTTTAGCTTTAAGAAAATACAGTTTATGTTAAGAATTGATAAGTAAATCTTAACAAATTTATGTTTCATACATTAAAGCCCACTAATTTCCTACTCATAGAATAATAAATTCCAATTGACATTACATAAAAATGAAGGATTAGTTTAGGGCTGCATGAATGTAGAAGAAATGGTAAATCTAATTGAATTCAATAGAAGATATAGCAGCATTTGAAATTAAGAGATACTTTTTAAGGGTAATTAACAGCCTAAGTGGATCTTCATTAAAGGTCTTAGCGATTCATAAAATTCACTGTCATATCAGTGGTCGTTCAGGGCACTCCACGAAGGCTCATCTTCTCTGCCAATGTATGGGAGTCTAGTTGGGATTCCAGCCAATTAAATGGACCAACTAATCAATGTACTAATCAATGGGTTTGTCTATATGGAACACATTGATAAATAGAAAATAATCATCTTCCATTTTATTAGATAGAATTTTCTGCAGGGTATGGCATGATTATTCTACCAGAAACTGAAATACACCTGTACTCAATCTCACGGTTCTCCTAATTGTTGGCATGATCTGCAGGTGAAACATGCTTTAATATCAGGATTAATAGTGGCTGAATTTTAGAACCAAGAGTAGGCAATACATTGAGATCTTACATTTCTCTTTTTACACAGATATGAAGTCATAGAAAAGAATTATTCCCATCTCTTTCCTATATGCCATTCAAGTGAATCTTGCTTATTCCCTTTCACATCTATTGATTATACTCCAGATATATTTGTAAGGCTTGAACATGACACAAGGAAATACACCAAAACTGGACTTGTTTCTTTTAATAATTACAGTGGTATTTATTTTTTGTATCTAATATAGAGGTTGGAAACATCCCAACAAAATTGGGGGGATTCTATTATAAAGTCTACTTCAACTCTTTAATGGTTTTATCATTTAATATTAATTATCCATTTAATAATCCAATCAGGATTAAATTCTAAATAAGGAGTTAAGAAACAGAGAAGGAGAGAGAGAATGAACCAAAAAGAAAAAGAAAAAAAAAAAATAACAATGGCCTACTGCCTCAGCTACACAAAAGACCCTGTGGCAGTAGTTTTGAAAAAGAAAAGTTCTGATTATGTGGTTTATTGGAAAAGAGGCGAAGAAAAGGAGACACAAACACACCTTCCTGGTCTGGTGGTTATGGGATAATCTGTTGTTGACTGAAAGATGAGAAAAGGAGTTGTAGTGAACATTTGCTGAGCTGTAGCCAGTTATTGCTCTTCACAGGAGGCACATCTTTTTCCAGGCTAGTTTTGTTCTATGCATGCTATTTTGAACTTGGGATGATGAAATATCATTGATTAGGCTTGCTACTTTCTTCAGGATTCTGGAAGAAAAAAATTATATAAAGGAAATAGAAAGGGAGGGAGGGGGATGTAATGGATAGTATTGTATACATGTAACTAGAAGAACAGATTAATAGGGGTGAAAAGGCCCAAGAGGTCAGGGGAAGAGATTGAGTAAAGGAAAACTGGAGGGAGGGCTAATCAAAATCTAAGAGGATATAAATAAGTCTTATGGAAACCTACTTCTCTGGACAATGGAATAGTCATAATCCATAGATTGTTACTAGAAAATTTTCAGTGCCAGAGATGGGATACCTTCCTGTGAGTCGTTGGACAGGAAGGTCACAGATACCCCCAAAACATTATAGGCCATTGCTGAGTCCCTTGGTTTCCCATCAGGAATAGACAGTAAGACCCTATTGCTGAAAACTCCACATACTTGGGCTGCAAGGTCACTGAGAAATCCTGCTGGAGCTGAGCTGAAAGCCTCCTCCATGTGAACCAGCTGACAGAAAGCTGGAAAAAGCTATGCTGAATGCAGTTCAATGGGAGAGAGGAAACACCAGTGAAGATACTCAACAGTGAATACTGCAAGCTTTAAATTTAGCCAGCCAAGCCAAATGAGCCAATGGGTGCAATAGTAGCATTTCTTTTATGGGGGAAACCAACAGTTCTCTAATTGGACTGGAGGCCCACTCCATGGGAGGGAACACATCCCTGATGCTGAAAACCTACAATAAGGGTAATCATGAGCCCTAGGGGTGTAATGGCTGCTGGTATCTGACTAAACGTATATACTAAGCTCACCAAATTGCCCAGTAAGCACTTCTCTTAATGTCTACACCCATATATTAATGCTACTCTCACTTTTAGTTAGAGAAGCTTCTCTTTTCAGATGGTGGCAACCTTAGGATGACTCAGAAGACACCATGGTGCTGAGAAGAAATGACAGAGGAGTGCTCAGCACTGAAACATCTCTATCACATCTTCCAAAACTCAGAGACCATTGCCGAAGAAGAGGCAGAAAGAATATAAGAGCCAAAGAAAGAGTAGGACTCCTTACAACATGCTACTCCAGACATAAAATGGCCTGGATATCCATGACCTCACAGTGCCTGACACTACCTACACAAGACCATCATAATAGGAGGAAAAGATAATGACATCAAAATAAAAGGTAGACTGATCAAAATAAAAGAGAGAGTTTCAAAGTGGAAATTGAGGGGATGGAGGGAAGTATCATGGGATATTGTCTATAATTAAGGAAGTTGTCAATAAAAAAATTAATTAATTAAAAAAAACTAAGGAAGTTGTGTAAAGACCTCCCACTGAGACACTTCAGAGGCATGATATCAGTAAGCATTGGTTTCTTCATGTATAAATTAAAAAATAAAAAACACTAGGTTTGAAGGAGTCCTCTTGAACTTCTGCATTGCATTTAGTGCTCAACACAGTTTTTTTTTTTTTTAATGTTTTGTATTTTCTTTTTATTTTTAGTGGATAGTCACTAAGAACATAAAGTCTTATCCTCTAGGTGTTTCTGCAGCCATTTTTAATATTAACATATATTAT
Organism: Orientallactaga sibirica; assembly: GCA_036365145.1. Lineage (NCBI taxonomy): Eukaryota > Metazoa > Chordata > Mammalia > Rodentia > Dipodidae > Orientallactaga > Orientallactaga sibirica. The sequence goes on along the minus strand of JAEOAD010000030.1, from coordinate 18,569,790 downwards.
TTGCCTGAATAATGGCTTTCAATATGATATTTTCATAGATGTATACAAAATAGTCATGTTTACCACCTCTTGAGGTTTTTTTTTTTTTTTTTTTTTTTTTTTTTTTTGAGGTAGGGTCTCTCACTCTAACCCAGGCTGACATGGAATTCATATGTAGTCTCAGGGTGTTCTTGAACTCATGGTGATCCTCCTACCTGTGGGATTAAAGGCATGTGCCACCACAACCAGCTTCTTCAGGCCTGCTTTACCTCCTTTATTTTACAAGTTCTTCATCCCACTTAATAGTCCATCTCTTACTCTGTCCCCCTCTACTTTCCAATTTTTATAAACTCTAGACTTTACATTTAAGAGAAACTGTTGTATTTACCTATTTGAGTCTGTCTTGTTGGATAAGTAAGATATTCCTGGAAATACATTTTCATACAAATGGTGGAATTTGTTTTGTATGGCTGAATACTATATTTGCTCATATATATATTTCACATATTATTTTCTTATCCATCCATTGATAACTCATAGGCTGAGTACATGTCTTGGCTGCATGGGTGTACAGTTATCTTTGTTACATGCTGACTCTGATTCCTTTGGGTATATATTCTAGAAAAGAATGGCAGGATGATATGGTAGTTTTAATTTTAGTTTTAGATGAAACTCTATGCTGATTTTGATAGTGACTGCACTAATTTTTCCCCTCTAGTATATGAAGATTTATTTCCCTTTGCCTACTCACCAACATTTGGTTGTTGTTTTTGATAATAGCCTTATTGCCTGGGATGAGATAAAATCTCAGCATATTTGTATTTCTCTGATGACTAAAGATATTGATCACATCCCCTTTACTCATTGGACACTTCTAAGAGCTGTTCATTTGTTGATTAGATTATTTGTTCCCCTAATGTTTAAATTCATATATATATATATATATATATGTATTTCTGATTTTACATTCATAGTATTGGTTCCATTGTCCTCCTCCCTGTCCTCCCTCTTCCAAAGGGACCCTCATCAAAGGGGAATGTAGGTCATGCATTGTGAGGTTAGTCAACAGTTCTGGTGGGTAGGCCCCAGTCTCTGTGCATAATGCCCCAACTTGTGACTCTAACATTCTTTCCGCTCCCTCTTCCGCAAATTTCCCTGAGCCACATTGGGGTAATTTTAGTTCTGCTTCAGTGATGAGGTTTTTGGGAGCCTCTGTGTCTCTGGATATTTGGCTTAGTTGGAGTTGGATGTTCTCTGTGCTTATCTCCTTCAGCCTTTTTCTGGTGTCTTGATCGTCATGAACACTGTATTCTTGCCCCTCCCCTGCATTGTTCTGTGTTTCAGCTGGGGCCCTGGTGAGGTGTGATTAGCTGATCCTCCCTTCAGGTTCATTGTCCATCTGAAAAAAGATAAGCAAAATTCTCCAACGGAGAGAGAAGTTAGTACTAGATAGAAGGGATGACCATAGATGTTTTGGAGAGAATTTTATATGCATTGGCTCTCTTCTAGCCCACATTTGGTGGTATCTTGATCTTGGAGACTGAGCTCATTTTTTGGTACCTGGTTTTGACTTATTTCCCAGTTCCAGCAATGAGTTCCTTTCCACTGAGTGGATCTATTAGCTAAATCAAGAGCAGTTGGTTACCCACCATGGCTGTTTGCCACTACTGCACTTGTTTGAGCATTAGGTCAGGCTGTTTCCTGTTGGGTATCTTAGACTGCAAGTTGTTTGGAGCAATGTTGGACCTTTTCCCCCAGTTGCTCATGTAGCACCCTCTGGTACTAGACTAGCTAACTGTCTGGGGACTGACCCTCTTCCAGATTCTGGCCAGGTCTCTCCGTGTTTAGTCTCATACACGTATGCTGTCTTCGACAGTAGGGTCTTACCATTAACCTTTGGTGGGTCATCAAGAACTCTGACAGAAGTCTGTCTTTTTTGGGAAACCTTGTAGGTGTCTCGGATCAACAGCTCATTATGGAAGTTAACCCCGTGCTGGCACTGGGAGTTATAAGTCTGCACCTAGGAAGGTGAGGGAGGAAAAAGATAATATAAAAGAGAAAGTGAGTATAGAGAGGAGAGGGAGAGGGAGAGAGAGAGAGAGAGAGAGAGAGAGAAGAGAAAGAGAAGCAGGACAAGATTAAGGTTGTTCTTCATGATGCTCTCTCCAGTTTCCTGTGGTTCGGGTGTTCCTTCTGCGGGCCTGCTGAAGGATCAAACATGGAACAGATCATCCTCAGTGAGCTCACCCAAGCACAAAAAGATAATCGTCACATGGTCTCGTTTATCTGTCATTCCTAACCTGAATCCACATGACATGTGGCCAAACCTAATAAACACTCTGAGGACCAGACAAAAGGGAGGGTGGGATGGAGGGAAGGTAAGGGTGGGAGGGAACGAGAGGGTGGGAGGGAGGACAGGGGGGATACAAATTGGGACCCAAAAGGAAAAGATACTATATAACCCTTTACTCTGAACAACAGGCTAAAACATTGATGTTTAATTTTGAGTTGCTTATTTGTTCTGTGTACTAATCCTTTGCCAGATGAGTAAACACAAAGGCTTTCCTCCCACTGGGTTGCCACTATTCACTCTGGTAATTGTGGTCTTTCCTGTACAAAGTCTTCTAAGATTGATGCAATACCCTTTGCCAATTCTTGATATGATTCCTTGAACTTTTCAAGTCGTTTAGAGAAAGGTTGAATTTCGTCATGGGCATTTTCTGCACCTATTGAGAATGGCAATGTGAGTTTTGTCCCTGAGTCTAATTATGTTATATATTGTAGTCATTGGTTTGTCTGTGATGAAAAACCTTTCTATCACTGGAATGAGAATAACTTGGTAATGTGTGATATTTCTAATGTGTTGAGAATTCAGTATGAAAGTATTTTAGTAACAATTTTTACAATGATATCAATCAGCAAAGCTGATCTATAGTTTCTGTTTTACTCTTTATTCATCTGATTGTATTATCAGTGTAGCACTGGCTTCGTATAATCAGCTTAGTAACCATCAGTGATTCCTTTAAAATGTATGGATTTAGTGTGTTTCTCCTTCTTTAGAAGTGGGGTGAATTCAGAGGTAAATCTATTATTTTTTTCACTTTGCTTTGTGGGCATACTATATGGATCTGTCTGTTTACATGTTCAGTTTTGCTATGGATCTATTTATGTTTAATTCTTCTTGATTTAATTTTGCTAGTTCAGATGTGCCTAGGACTGTATCTATTTCTTCTAGATTTCTCATTGATTCAAATCTAAATTTTCAAAGCAATCTTTAATGGTCTTGTGAACTTTATTGGCATTTGTTGTAATGCCCTGTTTCATCTCTAATAATTAATTTGGGCTTTTTTTTTTTTCTTGTCAATCATGTATGTTCTTTCAAAGAACCAGCTCTTCATTAAAAAAATGTTTATTTTTATTTATTTGAGAGCAACAGGGAGAAACCGAGAGACAGAGGCAGAGAGAGAGAGAAAAGGGGCCCACTAGGGCCTCTAGCCACTGTAAAAGAACTCCAGATGCATGTGTCACCTTGTGCATCTGGCTTAAGTGGGTACTCGGGAATTTAGCCTTGAACCAAGGTCCTTAGGCTTCACAGGCAAGCCCTTAACCACTAAGCCATCTCCAGCCCCCCAGCTCTTCATTTTATTAGTTGTCCTCTATTTCACTAATTTCTGGCTTTATTGTTATTATTTCTTTGCATATACTAATTTCAGGTTTTTTTTTTTTTTTTTTTTTTTTTTTGAGAGAGACAGAGAGGAAGACAGAGAGATGGGCGCACCAGCAGTCTCTCAGCTGCTGTAAAAGAAATCCAGATGTGTGTGCCCCCTTGTGGTCAAGTGTGGCATTGCGCCCTTGTGTCACTTTGCATCTAGCTAAAGGTAGGACCTGGAGATTGGAACCACTGGAGATTGGAACCAGCTTTCTTAGGCTTAGGAGGCAGGCCCCTTAACCGCTAAGCCATCTCTCCAGCCCTTGTTCCTGTTTTTTGAAGACCATGACTATGAAATTCATTATTACTGTTTTTTTTTTAATTCTTCCTGACTTTTAGCACTCATACCTAGAATTTTCTATTGTAGAAAAGTCTGTATCATGAAGGCACTGTTAAGTTGACTTAATTTTTATTTTGTTCTAGGTGTTTGTTAAAATTTCTTCCCTCATATCTTCAACTGACTAAAAATTCAAGAGTTTATTGTTTGCTACTTTTGTGTTTGTATATTCTCTGTAGTTTCTGCTGCTATTGATAAAGAGCTTTATTTCATTATGATCAAATAAAAATATTTCTACTTATTTATACCCTGCATTATGGTCTCAAAAGTAATATATTTTGAAGAAAGTTCCATGGGATTCTGAAAAGAATGCATATGCCATAGCTATTGGATAGGATGATGTATAGATTTCAGCTAAATTTGCTTGATCTATAGTGAAGTTTAACTCTGAGTTTTATTTGTCCACTTTTTTTTGAGTGAACTACCTATTGATGAGCCTGATGTATTTGTTACCCATTATTGTATTTGGGTCATGTAGGTCTTTATGTCCAGTAGTATTTGTTTTATGAATTTGGGTGTGACAATTTTTAGTACATATACATTATAGGTGGTATTATCTTCTTAATTAATTGCTCCCATTAATAATGGGTGCTGACACTATTATCTCTTCTGACTAGCTTTGGCTAGAAGTTTACTTTGTCAGATATGAATAGATCTATCATTGCTTGTTTTCATCTTTCATGTTCCTGGTACAGCATTTCTTATCCTTTACATTTCTGTCTGTGGGCATTATTGCCACTAAGGCATTTTTCTTGCATCTACCAGAGTTAGATCTTATATTTTTACTCCATTTATCAAGACAGAGTCCTTTAGTTGTAATTTTAAGAATAATTAGTTTTGAGAATAATTAGTTTTTGGTCCAAGCACTTGATTACCCACCAAAGGTTAATGGTAAGACCCTACTGCCAAAGACACCATATACTGTGATATGGAACAAGGAGAGACCTGGCTGGTATCTGGAAGAAAGTCAGTCCCCAGACAATTAGCTTGTCTAGTGCCAGTAGATGTCACATTAGCAACTGGGGGAAAATGGCACATCTGTCCAAGCAATTCATGGTCTAAGCTACTCAACAGCAAACAATCTGATGTGATGCTCACCCAAATGTACTAGTGGCACAGAGCCATGGTGGGTAACCAAATGCTCTTGAATTGGCTAGCAGATCTACTCATTGAAATGGAACCCATAGTTGGAACTGTGAAACAAGTCAGAATCATATCCAAAAATGAGTTCACTCTCCAATATCAAGCTTCCAGCAATCTTGGGCTACAAGAGAGTCCATACCTATTAAATTCTATATAAACTAATAATGGTTATCCCATTTATCTGGTGCTGACTTCACTCTGCATTGGAGAATCTGCTTCTCTTTTTTCAGATGCACACAGAATCTGAGGAGAGAATCAGCCCATAGCATCCCATCAGGGCCCCAGCTGAAACCGTAGAGTAATTGGGGAAATGTGGAAGAGTGCTGCTTTCTTGGTGAACCTGGTACCATCACAAAGGTGAAGGAGATAGACACAGAGAACACTCAACTCCTACCACACCAGATACCCAGAGACACAGAGGATCCCAAGACCTCATCACTGAAGAAGACCTAAAACAAACCCAACATGGCTCAGGGAAATTCGTGGAAGAGGGGCCAGAAAGATTGTTAGAGCCACAAGTTGGGGTACTATGCAAAGGTCCATTGCCTCTTTTCCATAACTGATTGATACCCCCACTATGAACCATCCATAATCCACATGGGGATAACTGACATGTCCAATGAGGAGGTCCCTTCCGAAGGGGGAAGACAGGGCAGAGGCTAAGGATGGTACCAACATGTGATTGAGTATGTACATAACTAATAAAGAAAAGGAAAAAAAAGAATAATTAGTTTTGGATTAGCACTGAGAAGTATTTGCTCAGCCATGTAATTCCCCTCCCCTGTGTTATTTCTAGTATTGTTATGGTTTGCACTAAAAATGTATCCCAGAGGCTCATGTGTTCAAAGACTTAATCCTTAGCTGTCTATGCTATTCTGGGAGAACATGGGATCATTGGGAGATGGAAAGGCCTTCTTGGCAGACTTAAGCTACTAGGAAGGGACTTAAGAGCAATTGCCTCTACCTTTTTCTGACTGAGTTTTCTGCATTCTGTCCAGGTGAGAAAGTCTATGTTGCTTCCTCCCTCCATGACATGGTAAACTATTTCAGCTACTATGTGTTCTACACCATGAAATCCTTAGCCAAAATAAACCTTTCTAATTAACTTATTATGTCGAGTATTCTGTCACAATATTGGGAAAAGTAATTGATACTAGGCAAGTGTTTATTTGTCCAGGCTTGAGATGCCCTATTATATTGTAAGCATAGCTTAATAAGCTATTTGGGTGTAAGTTCAAAAGGTCAGAATCCTGACAGATGCAGGCAATGAAGACCAGGCTTATGAACTTCATAGTGAGATGTATACACAACTGAGAATTGGATGAGACAATATTCATGCTAGATTCCAAGGAATCTATATAAATTCTGCCCATGCCATGAAAGTTTAAATGAGGCTGATTTCATGAGCAAAGGACTAATTTACTTGGTGGAGGACAATTCAATTTTAAAAAATATGGAGATGGAAGCATACTTGATTCTCACTGCTTTTAGACATATTTATACACTTGCAATTTCCAGGAGCTTCCTGCCTGAATGAAGCGACTTATGGAACTGCTTGCCAGGTCCAGCTATGTGCATGCATGCATTGGCTACGAAACTTAGGACGAAACGTATACGCATACATCTAGAGATGGCTGTAAAACTTGTCATCTTCCTCGTGGTAATGACTTCTCAAAAATGGAAAATACAAGAGTTAGAGTTTGTGGAATTTTATGCTATGTTTCAGTGGTGGGGTGGAGGGAAGCTGCTAATTCCAGGTAATGTGGAATAGGATCAGGTTCTCTGTATGCAGCTTCTGAGGGAGCTGGGCATGAAGCAGTGAAGGGGAAACACATTGTACACTGGAGGCCCTAGAATTGTATAGCTGCTCAGTTCAGGAAAGCTGTGGGAAATGTATGGAGCCAAACTGAGAGAGAGAGAGAGAATGCAATATGACTAGTACAACTCGTGTGTGTGTGTGTGTGTGTGTGTGTGTGTGTGTGTGTGTGTGTTATATATGTGCATATGTGCTCCATGCATCCGTGAGCAGAGACAAAAGGAAGACATCTGAAATTTTCTTCTATCATTCTTTCGCCTTATTTCCTGAGATAGAATCTGTCACTGAACATGGAGTTCATCATTTTTCTGGTTAGTTTGTCTGACCTGGGAGCTCCAGCAAGTTTCCTGTCTCTACCCCCCTCAGTTTACAGGCACGTGAAGCCATGTTTAGCTTCATGCGTGGGTTCTGGGGACTCAGTTCCTCTTGCTTGTGCAGCATTCTTATTCACTGAGTCATCTACCCAGCACTTCTCAGAACTCTTCTCTTTGGAATCACGACAAAGGTCTCAGGGAACAGGATCTTCTCAGAGCACATCTTCCTTTTTCCTGCAGTATCTTTGGAAGTGTTTCCTTAAAGGCCCCACAGATAAAATCTCATTTCAGGGAACAGAAAACTGATGGCGCCAGAACTTACAAACATTTTGCTTCTGGGACCTGGGAAAATGGTTCAGTGTGCAAGAGCACTTGTCAAACAAGCATGAGGGCCCAAGAAAGTATGAATCATCTAGAGTTCATTTCCCAGAATCCATGGAAAACAGATAAACATGACTACATACTCTTTTGGTGAATGGATACTGAACAATTACTGGGGCTTACAGGTCAGGCACTGTGACCAAAAAACATTAACTTTGATTTTAGTGAGAGACTCTCTCTCAAAGAAACACATGGATAAGCAAAAATGAGGAGGAATTTTCTTCTTGGTTCTGCTCAGACAGGGTATGTACCTGCAAACAAATGTGCATACAACACACACACACACACACACACACACACACACACACAAAATCACTTCTGAAGTACAATGGGGATTTTTAATAAGCTTTATTTGTATTAACATCCTGATTTAGAAATACAATGATTAGAGCTCCTCTCCTGCTTAGCAAGCAGTGTTTGCAAAGTCACAACAAGTGTAATTGGAATACTGAATCCAAGTCTCAGTACCTTCTGAAATTTGACTCTAATGTAGTTACTGGTGGTTGTCCTGAGCCTACTTTATTTTTATTATTATAAACTTTACCTCCTCAGGAGGAGTTATTGGTATGTACTGTGAGATAATGAATGCACCAGTCAGTCTCTCTCTGAGTGTGTGTTATGGGGTAACACCTTAGGAAATAGCTTCCCACCCTGTGTCTCTTACCATCTTTTAGCCATCTCTTCTATAATTATCCCTGAACCTTGTTGGGTATGCTATAATTATCCTTCAGTGTTGAGTTCTCTGCATCCCCTAAATTTCTTTTGATGTGTTTTGAAATATCCTTGGGGACACATAAGCCTGATGGCTATAGGAGCACCTTATTCTATTCCATCCATGATTGGATGCTATGCAGACTTCTTAGATGTGAAAATAAAGCATATCCCATAAAAACTAAATTGTTAAATTACACTTCATCAAAATTTAAAATATCTGTATATTGAATGATACTGTGGGCAAAACATAAGCATTCAGAAGACTGTAGAGAGTAGTATTGTTCATTTTAATCTATATATTTTAAAAACAAAAGACAGCAAATCAAATAATTTAGTATAATAGCATATACAGAGCTAGCTCAAGTCTACTCAACTGATTTAATAATACTATTAAAGAGAAAGTGAATAAACAAGCAATAGAGCTAATGCTCTCAGTAACACTAAGAAAAAATAAAAATCCTAGGTGATATATACATATGCATATATATAATATGAAATCAATTTTTCTTTACAAACATTTTAAGGACTAGAAAAACCAATACTCATTTTAGAAAATAACAACAAGCAAGTTACAAAAAATTCAGAATCCTGGCTATGTAAGTTTCAGGCTGAGCTGTGGAATATAATAGTAGGATTGAAGAAAATGATGGCTTTCTATTGTTTTCATAACATTTAATTTTGAGCAAATTTAGGTTTAGAGCAAATGTAAAGCTCCTCTAAAGCCCTTCTTTACACACAGATTAGGAAGATGCATTTACTACCACACATTAGCCAATGGTAAATCACTAAATAGGTCCCAAATTAGGCTTCACTCTTTGTGTTGTAAATTCTGAGTTTTAACCATTTACAAAGACGTGCATTCATTAAATTGTATAACACACAGTAAATTAACTATGGCAATGATTATATTGTTGGAAAAAGCCTTATCATACAATAATGTTCAGAACAATCATGGACATTGTGGTAGTTTGAATATATGTCCCCCAATATATTCAATGTTTTATTACTTTATAGTTTGCATCTGCAAAGGTCACTGGGGCCGGTCTTAAGGTGGTAAATTCCATTAAAGATATGGTCCCAGGAGTTCCTGAATTTGTGTGACCTTTTGGCTGTAGTTCTGCTGTGTGCTGTGGTGGCTGATTGGCTTTTTGCCTGGTCCTGTGAAGAAAGGCCAGCTTCTTCTGCTTTAAAATTCCATTTGTAAGCAAAGACCCTTCCTCCATAACTGTGCATTCATCTAAACCTGAAGCTTGTATAAAGTGGTACAGAGTAAATTAATATTCGTCTTTTGGAACCTTTGTTTTGGAGGAATGGGCATGGACTTGGTGTTTGCAACTTGCCTTGGAAAAAGTTTTATGGACTATTCTGATGAGAGTTTGAGAATGCTACAAACTAATGTTCAGAACAATGCAGAGGACTTTGTTGGAACTGGGCTTGGCATACCTTCAGGGACAGAAAGTTTGATCAAGGTAATGGACTGATGATGAATAAACTGAGATTTTAAATTTTAAGTTGGGAAAACTGCTTAAAAGTAGACACTGAGACTGGTTTTAGGTTACTGGAGCTGCTATTGTCAACGCATTAGAAATCTTAATCCCTGACTTGATTTACATTAAAACAATGGAGAGGATGCCTGAGGAAAGACTGAAATGCAAACTCTTTCGAAAGTTGACTGGAGAAGGCCACCAAGGCTATGGTTTATTTTGTCCCTGAGACTGTGTCCTGCAGGTATTAGTTTTGAAATATCATGGAGTGGTCATGGGTTGCACACGGTTCCAGGAGCCGCTGCTGAGATGACATGAGGCAGGGCATGAAGACCCTCAGGAATAGGCTGGAAGAGCCTTTGGAAGATGGACCGTGGTTTGCATGGAGACCTGAAGATTTTGGATATACCAGGACTGTGCAAAAAGTGCAGTGTTGGCATGGGATGAAAGTTTTCCTAAAATTTTGCCCAGCTGGAAAATGTTTATAACCTGGAGACTGACTTGGTTATATTGAACTAAATGCAAAATTATTTTATTTTTATTCTAGTCTCTCCTTTGATTTATCAGAAAATGTTTACTTGTATTTACATGTTGAAAGTATTTAACTTGTTTGATTTTATAGGATATAAAGTTTCAAGTTTTGATTAAGTACATAAATGAAATAAATCAAAAGTTAAATAAATATATCCCCAATATATTCAATTTTTTTACTTTATAGTTTGTATCTGCAATCACCTAATTTGTGGTTTGAGATTCCATTGTAAAGATATGCAAATGTGCCTGTGCTGTTTGGCTGTAGTTCTGCTGTACCTGTGGTGGCTTTGGCTTTGCTATCTTGCCTGGTCCTGTTAAGAAAGGCCAGCTGGGCCTCTGGATCTGTAAGGATAACTGTGCCTGGTCTGGAAGTTCATCTCAGCGAACCTGAAGCTGTCTGCTACAGACATTCACACCTTCAGAATATTAGGTAGGCAGATGAATAAATAATAAATAATGCTGTACATGGTGGTGCACGCCTTTAATCCCTGCACTTGGGAGGCAGAGGTAGGAGGATCACCATGAGTTCCAGGCCACCCTGAGACTATATAGTGAATTGCAGGTCAGCCTTAGAGTGAGACCCTTCCTCAAAAAAAAAAAAAATCTAAAATTTTGTTCACCAAAATGTTTATAATATTTGACTTCAGGCATAAATGTAAAATTATTTTATTTTTCTTACTCCCTTTGATTTGTAGAATGCCTTTTCATCATTAGTAATATCCTTTACTTATGGATATAAAGTTTAAGTTTTGATTAAGCATAATGAAATACAAAAGTTAAATAAACTGTGATTTTTTTTTCTAATTTGTATGTGTGTGTTTGTATGTACCTGCATGCATTTTTGGTATGTGTGTTAGAGTGGGCATGTGGAGTTCAGAGGGCACGAGTGGGATATTTGTCCTTTACTTCCACCTTGATGAGATGGGGTCTCTCTTACTGCCTTTTTGACACTGGAAGGCCAGTCTACCAGGCCTGTGAACCTCAGGATTTTCCTGGTTCTATCTCCAATTCTATAGTTGCATTGGGTTACAGATGTGTGCCAACTTGTGCCTGGTTTTACATAGAAGTTGTGGATAAACTTGTGTTGGGAAGCTTGTGGAGCAAGTGCCTTTAACCACTTAGCCATCTCCCCATTTTCCCTGAGAACATTCTTAAGTAGACAAAAATTGTGATCTATGTAATGACCTTGAGTTAAATATTGATGTTAAAAGTTCAAGGAATATAAAACTTCTACCAAAAAAAAATATACTGGACTTATTTGTTTGTTGACTTTTATGAGACAAGGTTTCATGTAGCTCAATTTGGCCTTGAGGTTGCAATATAACAGAGGATAACCTGAAACACCTGACCCTCTTGCCTCCACTTCCCAAATGCTGGGATTACAGGCATATACTAATCTGCAAAGCTTAAATGTTTTATTTATAAAGATGATATAAAATACAAGTAATAAATATTGAGCAATTAAAATGTTAACACCACATGAAAGTGTTCCTTTAAGTTACTGCTGAAAACTGGTAAATTCTGAACAGAGAAAGGTGACTTAAGATGATTCTAAATTGCCACATCTGATGCTGCTAGCTTTGCCTTCTAGTAAACTGAAGAATTTTCTAGTCTGTGATTAAAAAAATATATATCAAGACATCATGAACTTATTTTTAAATGATTTTGGTGTTTAGTCTTCATGTATTTACTGTGTCACTAAGTGAATTTGTGTGATTTAGTTTGCAAATGATTTTTCATAATTCTTTCAGATATAAGAGCTATTTTAAAGTGGATAAGATAACTACAGAAGCAGCTAAAGGGCAATGGAGTGAAATGTGATAAGTAGGAAGGACAGCACAACCTCTGTGATCAACTAATCATGTCAGCTTTTCACTCCCAAGAAGATTCTTACTGTAAGTCAGTATATTTGCAGAAATGCTGTTTTTATTTTCATAATGACTATGTAAAAGGTGCAATTTAATTAACTTGACATCTTTTTGTTTGTTTGAATTATAGCATTTTAAAATTTATGTTTAATTTATTTTTTGTTGTCAACTTCTATACTTACAGACAAAGAAAACATATTTCCCTCCCCTCCTTCAGAAATCCATTCTCCATCATAACCCTCTCTCCATTAGTCTCTCTTTTAATTTGATGCCATCATCTTTTTCTCCTATTATGTTTTTTAAAGGCAGGGTCTCGCTCCAGCCCAGGCTGACCTGGAATTTGCTATGTAGTCTCAGGCTGGCCTGGAACTCACAGTGATCCTCCTTCCTCAGCCTCCCAAGTGCCAGGATTAAAGGTGTGTGCCATCACACCTGGCATAAACATCTATTTAAATTAGCATTAATGGTAATAATTTTTAAAAAGTCAGTTGATATTAAAAATTAGAACTTTGTAAAAAATTAGTGTGATAAATTGAGTGATCATAATTTCTAGTACCCAAGATAGTGACTTGATTTGGAGATAGGTTTATTACAGAGGTAATCAAGTTTACATGAGGTTAGCAGAGTGGGTTTTAATTGAGCATAATCAGCATCATAATAACAATGACAGGCTCACATAGAGGATGGATGGATATGACAGGACCCACATGGTCACCTACAGCACCAGGAGAAAGTCTTGGGGTCAGATCCTTTCTTGGCATTAGACTTACTGCCACCAACAGGGGGTTGTAAGACAATGCATTTCTGTTATTTAAACTACTCAGTTTGTGACAAAGTAATATAGGCAATATTGAAATATACCTACCATTTTAGGGTTTAATGTTTTTCCATTTCTCAGGTGTAAAATGTTTTCAAAGCAGAGGTGACAAAATATCTGGATTTTTTTTGAAAGATGTCATTTTACTTTTTAAGAGACAAGAGAACATAGCATAGAGAACTAGAAAGAAAAAAATAAGCCCACATTCAGAGTAAATTAGATGGAAAAGCAGAGCTGAAATAATTTTAAAATAATATATTTTACTTCTCTGAAATATGACTGCCATTCTTCAAAATGAAAACAGATACACAATTAAATAATAAGATATGAACTGTCCATAATTAATTCCTTACAAAAAGGTGAAGCATTTTGAGGAAAAATATATCATCACGTAGTTGAATATTAGAAACATAAAGGAAAAGTACATAACCAGGGGCAACAAAATCCAAAATGAAGTATCCTCCCAGAGAAACTGGTAAAACTATATTCACTTTTATAATCGCAGAATATTACATACCTTTGAACATTTCCACTACCTCCCCTCAGGATATATCTCCTTAATAAAGCAAAACAGAAACATTTAATGTATACAAAGGATCTTCAGCAGCCCACATGGCACTTTTAAACTTAGCTAATAATATTTCAAATATATATTGGATTGCACAGTAAATTATTTTTAAAACATTCATTCACATATATATATATATGGGTGTCCTCAACTAGTAGCTAGGCAAATGTTTAACACTGTGAACACAGAGTATAGTGTGGAACTGAAAAGGAAGAAAAGAAACCCACATTAACTACAAATTAAATGGAGCAAACAAAGCTTATATCATTTAATGATGGACTACTATTTTCAGTAGCAGAGAACTTGTAGGGCATTTTTATAACAGATATCCTTCATCTCTTCTCAATTTTTTATTATTAAGAACATAATTAGTATGTTGTATGATGTACAGGTTGGTACCCTCTCTAGGGCCCTTCTTTTTGGGCACTTCCCCAATACTCCTGTTGAGGGTTTATATCTTTTAGTCTGCTTTCATGGAGAAAGGTTTCTATGGTACCAGTTCATTTTGGGTTTAGTTTTGTGTTTATTTCCCCTCACCCTCCTCGTTCTCTCTTCCCCACAACCCTTCTTCTCAATGTTTTCACTCAAACTCAACTTGTATTTTCTAAAGAAGTGCACTGGCAGATTCCGCATGCCCTTGTCACCAATTTCCTTGTCTGGAATTAGAAATCAGGCTAATGAACTGCAAAACATCCATGTGTAGCCATTTTAAAATGAGTAAGATTATGGGGCTGAAAGTTAAGGCATTTACTTGCAAAGCCAAAGGACCCAGGTTCGATTTCCTGGGACCCACAATGGCCAGATGCACAGGGTCACATGCATCTGGAGTTTGTTTATAGTGCTGAAGTCCCTGTGCACCCATTCTCCCTCTCTCCTTCTCTCTCTCTCTCTCTCTCTCTCTCTCTGTCAAATAAAAAAACAAATAAAAATAAAATATTTCTTTTAAAATGAGTAATATTACTTTTACACATACATGCTAGCTTTGAAAAAGCTAAGACATGGTACCAAGGGACTAAGGGTACCAAAGGGAATGGCAAAGAACAATACTTGAAAGGTAGATCAGACATAATGCCTGCAAGGAGCTGAGAACTGAAGTTCAGTGAAGGTTCTCCAGCAGGAGAACCCTTGTCTTCAAAGACTCAGAGGGAGGAACAACCCAGTATATGAAGGGGTGTCCTTAGTGAGAACAAAAGGAATCAGAGGCTCCCAAAACCTCATCAAGGAAGCAGAACTAAAATGACCCCAATGTGGCTCAGGGAAACTCGCGGAAGAGGGGGCGGAAAGATTGTTAGAGTCACAAGTTGGGGCATTATGCACAGAGACTGGACCCTATCCACCAGAACTCTTGAGCAAACTCACAATGCATGATAAACATTCCCCATTGATGAGGGCCCCTTTGAAAGTGGGAGGAAGGGGAGGAGGACAATGGAACCAATACTATGAATGTAAAATCAGAATAATATAAATAAAAAATATAAATTGATTAAAAAAAAAAAAAAGGAATCACGAGTGACGGAGCCTGAAAAGGACCATAAACCAGCAGGGGACTGTAAGTCCTGATCATGGATTTAAAAATGGGAAATGGAATTCGCTGATTTTTCTTTGAAAAATTTCATGTGTGGTGCTCTGGGGAGAATGAACTCTAAAGAGGAAAATGCAATGATAGCAGGTCACATCCTGCTTTGCTCACTGCCATGCTTTCAGTGGTCAGCATCCAGAAGGCATGACCAAGGGAATGATGTCCTGGGTCAGAAATACATGGTGTATGTGAGGAGGTTGTGGACTTGAACAATGACAATTTACACTCAACAGTAAAAAATTGAAAAAAAGGAAGATTAAAAAGAGAAAGAAAATGGCCAGCCTGCACCATTAACATACAAGGATTATGAATCAGAGATGCAACCATGTAGATTTTTAATGGAATATTATACTTCTTTGAAATTACCCATTTGCTATAGATATATCCCTGAGTATAATGCAACTATTTCATTAATGATGATTTCTGTATAAAACATATCTTACCTCATTAAAATTCATTCAATTTAACCATTCTGAGACCACAAAAAGATGAATAAAATCCAGTCCCAGTTTGTAGCTGGGAATAGTGGCACCTGCAGACCTGCCTGGTCAAAAGTGGCTGCTTGATTCCTGTTTCTCATTTTTAAGAAGGTTCCTAAGCACCAACAAGGAAGGGAATTTCTTCATTTCCTTTCTTCATTTCTTCACTTTGTTTTTTAAAAAATGTTCTTTCCTCTTCTGTTTCCAACTTTTATATTCTGTTCTCCATTCTTCTTCCTTTCTTCACCTTCTTTGCCTCCTTTATTATCCACCCTTTCCTTCTTTTTTTAAATTTAAATTTAGGCTATGAGAGAGTAACTGTTGAGCTTCTTATTAAACCAAGAAAATGCCAGAGAAAAGTGCATCTCCTCAAGCAAAAGATAGGAGACTGAGTGAGGAAAATGAGGCTGTGGACCATGGCATGTAACCAGTAGCCACAGAAAGAGTGGTTCTGCCTTTTTCTTTACAGTCAAACACCTCGAGTCTCCCAATGCAGGATCTATGAAGACCAGTTACAAAGATCATCTTGTTTCCTTCTGCCCTCTGCCTAGGTTGGGACTATTTAGGGAAACACTAATAATTGCTTGAGAACTTTCTTAAAGGGTAGACTTTTAAGGAATAAAAAATACCCAGCTCTAACGTCCAATCCTGTTTCGGCAGACTGAGGTTTCTGGTCCTGTCCCTCAAAATAATATATAGCATGAAAGTCAGGGCTGCATGGCTACAGGGAAATTAACTAATGGTGCTGGCCCCTTTATCTTTAGCTAGATCTGACAAGTATGGTGCCAGAGGAGCTTGCCACAGTGGCCCTGAGTTGAACTCAGAAGAACTTTATTTGCGACCTAAATCTGTGGATCTCCATTTCTGCACTGACGAATATAAAGCGTGACTGCTGAGCTGACTGGGAAAATAACCATAGAAGCATTTGAGAATGTGGAACTGCATAATGGGAACAAATGAACATGAGCAGCTCTGCCGACCTTCCCAAATGCCCGTGGCTCTGAGTCCCAGTGACTGTGGCCATGTGGTGAGAAGCAATGCCAGCCTCACTCAGTGTGCGCTGAGGATTGATGCTAGGGCAAACACAGCTCCACTCTTCCACATACACTGCTTCCTTCACCTGTGACATCTCGTCTAATATGAGTGATACAGAGATGGCAGGGATGTCCTTTCATCCCTGGCTCAAAGACAAGGAAGTCCTCAGAGAAAGGAAGGAACTTAATATAGCTGTGAAAATCAAGCATTGGAAGAGGAATGCAATGACAGTAGTATGAACTGTGCCATGCATATGACTAAACTAAGGCATGATTTGTGATTCATGGGAGTTAAAGACAAAATGATCTGAGAAATGTTGTATGTATAACATAACAGATTGAAAATTTGAGACTTTACATTAGGGCAACTGTATGTTATTATTGTTTTTAACAGAATCTTGCTCTAATTGGCCTGGAACTCTTCTTCCTCCTACCTCATCCTTCTGAATGCTGGGATTACCAATGTGTGTCACACTATCTGGCTTGTTGACCTTCTTGTTCCTGTTTTTAATGACAGCAATGAATTAATTGGAATAATTTTAGATATATAGCTCCCATCATAGATGAATTCTCCAAAATAAATCTTTTAGCATCAATTATTGTCCTAGTGATAAAATTATCACAAGACCTCAATGAGGGGATCAGAGAAATGTCTTCTTGGGAGAAAAATAACTGTGCTGATGTGAAAGAAGTGAGACTAGAGGCTGGGGATATGGCTAAGCAGTTAAGAATACTTTCTGTGCAATCCTAAGTGTCTGAGACTACCTGAGTTTGATTACCCAGCACAAACAGTGGCTATAGATCCATGGACATCTGTAATCCTGGGAACCCCCGATATTCTCCTGTGGCATCTTCATGTGTATGAAGAAAGTGCATCTATACACACACATACATACACTACACACACATTTAACACACCACAGTTCAGATACTGTTCAGACACACCTAAACGTGGGATTAGAAAACTCTCTCCAGGTAAAATTCAAGTGTTACTTGTAAGATAGTAGCTGAATGCCACATTTACACTTTGTCCCTTTCTTTACAGTTATGTTCAGTTTATTCCTGTATAACTTGAGTTTCAGTCCCTTTATCAACAAGTTTAATATTTTAGATGCTTTTCAACAATAAAAGTAAAATATTAAACACTCAGAATAAAAGTTATCTTCCTGTGACTGCAGTAGATATGCAAAATAACAAAACATCTAAAATTGCCATGAGCAAGAGAATGGCCTGGTTCCTAGAGAATTTCAATTAAATTGACTGCTGCTACTTGTGAGCACTCTAGATTTAATATGTGTACTCTCCCACCATGCCTCACTGCTCTAGAGGAAGACAGCTGCTTCATGCTCTGCTTTTTCTTCCCCGATTTCACTTCATGTAACTATGGAGGCCCTGGTGACAAGGAAGAGAATGGGGGTTGGGGGTGGTATTCAAGGCTTTATTGCTTCTATAGCTCAACAATTTTGAATAATTTTTTATCTACTGCATGAGACCCTTTTGTCTGTTTCCTAATCACTAGATACCAAACATTAAAAAATGAATAACAGAGTCCAAGTCTTTTTTATCACTACTTCATCATTCCAGTGTGACACATTTCTGGGCATTTTAGTGTTTTTCCACTCTTGTCCAAGCTAATAAACAACTAATACATCTTTTGTATCTAAACAATTCAGCAGCAACTGTGGGGATAATAAAAAGATGAGTTACAATCCATGCAGATAATTTTTTGAAGTAGGTCTCATAAGACTCATCTTATGGGAAATAAGATAATTCATAAACTCCAAACCCTGGAGTAGAATTAACAGAGAGGCCTAGTACAGTGGGGGAATGCTGAACCATTCTAATGAGAAAATTACTCTTGCAAAAGAGGGCAAGAGGAAAATGTTTAGTGTGCAAAGCTTTAAAAAATATTTTAGAAAGTTTGGCCAATATGTGAATGAATGCCAGCAAGATTGAAAAATTCATTATCCAGCATAAGAAAGAATAATTTTCTCAGACAAGAAGATAAATCATAAGAAACTGAAACAAAACAAGGCATGTCACCCTCACTGATTTCTTTCTATAAAAATGTTAATGTATGACAATCTTTTGTTGCATGATGGTTCTTAATGTGTTTAATTTCCATGCATAAAACACATTAGAGCCATCTCTGTTGATGTGATATATCAATCTATAAAGCGGGATGTTGATTTTGGCTCATGCTGCCAGATGTTTTAGTGTATGTTTGTTGACCTGGATGCTTTGGGGCATGTGATGGGCATGGGTTGGGATCACATGGTAGAGCAAAAGAGTTCATATCTTGGTATTCATGAAGCAAAGAAAGAGGGTTCTAATTCCTTTGCAAAAGCATACCCTTAATGAGTTAACGCTTCTTAAAGATTTAACCATTTGCCACTTCTGCCACAGGCTTTTAACACAACCCTTTAATATGAGGGCCTTTAAGGGATATTACAGATCAAAACTACATCAGCATTCCACTGTTACTCAACTGGAATATGTTTCTCATGTTTAAATAGATCTATAAAGTAAATCTACATGATCTGTTCTTCCTTGCCTTCCATACCTTGACTATTGCTACTAACAATACTCTAGATGTACTGTTCTAATTCTTTTATGTTTACTGATTTGTTAAAGGTGAATTTTAACACATGAGCATACTGTAATTTGATTGTGTTCCCTTCCACTTACCCTCTTTTGTCTCCCCTCTCACACTTCTATTCTATTGACTACCCTACACTTTTCAAGGTTGTTTTTTTCAACCTCATTGCCTCATATAGTGTTTTTCGGCAGCACTTAACACTAAATGAACATTTCACCTTAATTTATTTGTTTGGGTTTCAATTTTTCTTCTAAAATTAGCTTGTTAAGGACAGGGACATTGTCTGCATGGTGAACTACAACATCTTAGTCACAACCATCTGGGTTATTCAGAAAGAAAGGATGGATGATGAATTTCAGGGTCTATAGAAATGCCACACACATATTTCAACTTGAACTACCACATGTATTATGTGACAATGGATAGCATGTTCAAATGTGGCAAACATTTTCATTTTAAGCCCTAAAATACTACATAGAGCCACAGGCTGTGAAAAACCATAGGATGAATGTAGAACACAAAATATTTTCATTTAGTTACATATACAAATAATAGTATTCATTACAAGCCCATTACAATGCTAGCTGAAGGCCAGGCATTGTGGCACATGTCATTAATCCCAACACTTGGAGGCAGGATCACTGTGAGTTCGAGGCCAGTATGAAATTACATAGTGATTTCTAGATCAGTCTGGCTAGAGCAAGGCCTCCTTTGAAAAACCAAATAAAAGTGCTAGCTGCAAATTTGTTATAAAGGTTAAGGGCTGGAGAGATTGCCCAGCGGTTGAGGCATTTGCCTGCAATGCCTAATGACAAGGGTTAGATTTCTCAGTACTTATAGAACATCAGATACACAAAGTAGTACATACATCTGAAGTGCTTTTGCAGTGACTAGAGGCGCTGGCACACCCATTCTCAATCTCTTGAAAATAAATAAAATAAAATATTAAAAAGTAGGGTTACAAAATAACAACTTTTGAATTGTAGTGATAGATCAGTGGCCAAAATAGCTTGCTGGGAGAGCATGGTGATCTGAGATTGAATCCTCAGAACCCACATAAAGCTGGATGCAGTGGTGTCTGAAACCTCATCCCTCCTTTGTGAAATGGATTATAGGTAAGAAGGAATAACCAGGAGCTCAAAGACAAGCTAGCCTGCTGTATTCAGTAGTGATCAAGGAGAACCCTAACCCTCACACGAGGTAGAGGGTGACGACTGACACCTGAGGTTGTGCTCTGAATTCCATATGTGTACCATGCTATGTGCACCTGCACTCACACACAGATACACACACACACACACACACAGGCAGACATGCACACATACACATATACACATATATCATATGTACACAATCATACACACATACACATACATACACCCAGGCTCACACTCACACACTCATACATACACACTCACAAACTTGATAATAATAAACACAGCTCAAAATTTGTCATATTACTTTACTTGTGTGTATGTGGTGTGGTGTGTGAGGTGTATGCACATCTCTGAGCCCTTGCAGCACTCCGTGTTCTGTGGCCAGAATAAAACGTCTTGCATCCTGCTCCCTCACTCTTAAGCCATTCCTATTTTTGAGCTGGAGTCTCTGAAGGACACCTGAGTTTGCTGTTTTTCAACAGCATGGGCAAGTCCCTGGTCTTTACTCCCCTTTGCAGGGCAGGGTTTGCAGTTGCCTTTGGCCATGGGCAGCTGTTACATAGTTTCAGGCCCTCTCCGGCCTTCAAGATTGTGTAGGAGAGAGCATACTCAACCACTGAATCATCTCTTCAAGCTACACAATTCCAAATTTTGTAGAGTGTATAGTGGTATGAGATTGTAATAAAAGATTTATACAGATTAATGTAAAATTACAACTGTTATTAATGTGACAGAGAGGAGCTATACAAAGCAGATTATTATAACATATATATAATTGATTGAAAAGTGATAGCATGTTCTCACTCACACTTGTGAATAATGAAAAATTATGCAACCCCACTGCAGAATGGGAGCAGGGAGGAGGGAAAAGTTGGTAACAACACATGATTTATCCATACAAATATGTTCTTAATAAATAAAATGTTTAATTTTAAAAGGCTTCTTTTTTACTTCTATAAGGCAAATATGCCATTTTAGACATTTTACATGTCTGTAAAGGCTAGAGGATGACTGCATTAAAGAAAACCAACTTCTGTTAAAAGCACTGTATAGCTTACCTTTGCATTTTCATGATTGTGGCTCCTCTTAAATACAAGTCACTGAAGACTCTGTCATCATGTAGTTCTAGCATTATTTGACATAAAACATTGATGTGGGATTTTTGCTCATTCTAACTCACTTCCTTCATAATATACCACATTACTTATCTGTCTTTCTATTGTTCAGGTTATTCATGATTCTCCTTGGATTTTTCCCTTCCATGTGTTAACCACGAAATTCCATGAACTCTGGTCTCAGTTACTGACTTCTTTCTCTTTGATGTTACCTCCAGGTAATGTTATCTCACCTCACTGATTTAAATATCCCTTATAACCTAGAGGTTTCTGGACTCATTACTCTAGTCTCCTATGAGCTCCTTACATTCCATTTCTACAGATTCAGTAATTATCTAACTGATTTCTCCACTTGAGTATATATTGGGAATCTTGAAGTCAATAAAATTTTAGTTGTTCATACACTCTTTTTTGGAAACTGCTCCCCTCCCAACAATCTACTCATTGTTTCCATTTGTGATGCTAACATCTGTGTGACAACTTGGTTCCTTGTTTTCCTTCAAGAACATCATCTAATCTATCCATACATCCTGTCAGTTATACCTTAAAACTATATGCAGAATTCTGTCACTTCTCACCAACCCAACAGGTTTCTCTTTGACCTCAGCATTGTAGCCTCCATTTTGATTTATTTGTTTTCTATTCTATTTTCATTGTGTACATTTATCATATATGGCACTATTTTAGAGGGGCAAGTTCTTTGTTCCTGCTCCTGCCACTCCCCTTCACTTTAACCCTCTCAGTAGTACCTTTAAAAACTTGTGTGTGTACTTGCATGTCCATATATATTTAAACATTTATGTATCTATAGATATGCAAGTAGCAAGTAGAGATACATGAATTTAAGTAAAATCTAGGAACCACAACTGATAAAAATATGCAATATTGTATGTCTTAGATTGTCTTAATTAAATTTTTAACATTTTTATTTATTTTTTTGACAAAGAGAGTGAAAGAGGCAGATAGAGAGAAACAGAGAGAGAGAAAGAGAGAGGGGGGAGAGAGGAAGAGTGAGAGAATGGTCACATATCAGGGCCTCTAGCCCCTACAAATGTACTCCAGATGCATGTGCAACTTGAGTTTTTAGGCTTTGGAGGCAAGCACCTCAACCACTGAGCCATCTCTCCAGGCCCTGGCTTAATTATCTGAATGTGATTATTTCCAGGCACATCCAATTTCTTCCAAAGGACATTATTATTCTTTCTTTCTTTCTTTATTTTAATTAATTTATTTTTATTGACAACCTTCTTAATTGTAGACAATATCCCATGATACTTCCCTCCCTCCCCCCCACTTTATTCTTCTTTGTTTTTGAATAAATATTAACATTACATTTCCTTATCTATTACTCTTGCTTGACAATGACTTTTAGTACATAAATTAGTCATTGTGACTAGTACTGTAATAAATTTTGATATATAAGTATCTCTATGACATAGTCACTTGGAATTGTTTGGGTAAGTGTTGAGGACTGGTATTGCTAAGTTTAGTTATATATAGCACATTTAATTTTAGTCTTTGATCATTTTCTCTCTTGTTATTTTTAAAAATTATTTTATTTACTTGAGAGAAGAGAATGGGCATGCCAGGGCCTTTAGATACTGGAAACGAACTCCAGATGTATGTGCAACCTTGTGCATCTGGCTTACGTGGGTCCTGGAGAATTGAACCTGGGTCCTTTGGCTTCGTAGGCAAATGCTTAACTACTAAGCCATCTCTCCAGCTCTCTCATTTTATCGTGACATAGGCTGCCACTGGTCTTTGGAGTTCTGCCCTTAACCATCAAGAGAATATATTACATCTTACTTGATAGTTACAATTAATTGGGTCAGTCTTGACCCATGGCCATTTGCTCAAATCCTCAATGCCTTCCAATCTCAGAAGAACAAGTTCCCTATAATGGCTTACTGAAACATGTTCTTTACCTTGTTACGTGGTCATGGTCTTGTTTCTCTTCACACCTTCGACAGTTCAGCTATAGCCACTTTCTTTCTGTTGGTAGAACACAACCCAAACAAGCTCCCCTCAGGGACTTCACACACTCATTTCTGATGGGATTCTCTTCTCCATCCTCCCTGAAACAGCTCTTATGTCATCTTTACTCAAAATCCATTTCTTCAGTGAGTCACTTCCCCAATATCAATTGTCATTCCATATTATTCCTGCTTGATTTTTTTCCATCTTAATATTATCACTACCACCACCTAATATATTATATATGCTTCTTGTACTTACTCCTCACCATTAGAATTGAAGCTCCATGTTAAGACAGATGTTTTATTTTTTTGAATTTAAATAATCAATCTGATTTTACTTGGCATACCAATACAATTTCCCCCATAATAAATTAATACATAGTTCTAAACCAATCTTAGTTGTTAGGCAAGAAAAATGTGTAAACTCATATGTGAACATATATGCAGAATCCTTTAAACAGCTGACAATACTTTCCATACTCAGAAGCATGATGCTGTTATTGAAGAAATATGTAGCTTCCATTTGCTGTGGTTCATGATTTAGTTCTAGGTTTATAAAGATTTCATCCTCCAGTTCTGAAATGAGAGAGAACCTGAGCCAGTCTCCAAACTGTATGAATGAGGGATCCACTGGCCTTGCTACATAGCTAAACAGAGACAGAGTCTGGTTACCAGCTGGTTGTCAGAGGCATTCCAGGAATGTCTGGACTGTGTAAGGCACATATACACACAACTCCAGTCACAGGTGAAGCATTTGGGTTTTCTTACCTCTTTACACAGGATGAATTCTTGGTCTGTTCTTCTGTACTCACAAACTTAGTGACTCAGCTGCTGTACCAACAAAATCACGCCTAATTCCTCAGCTTCCTGCTTTCCACTGACAACCAGCCTGTTTTCATTTCTTTCTCTTGGACTGTTTGCTCTTGTGACTTTTCCTCCTCTTGCTCAGTGGAGACCCACACCAATGTCTTCTTGTTTCAAATTCATCAGGAGGGCTGGAGAGATGGCTTGGCATTTAAGGTGCTTACCTGTAAAACTTAAGGACCCAGGTTCAACTCCCCCCAGAATGCATGTAAGCCAGATGCACATGGCAATACATGTTCACAATGTGGCTCAAGTGACTGGAGTTCAATTGCAGTGGCTGGAGGCCTTGGCATGCCAATTCTCTCTCTCTCTCTTTTCTCTCTCTCTGTGTGTCTCTCTTTCTCTCATAAAAAAAAAATCATCAGGAGAGAAAAATATGTGTTAGAACTGTCTATAAAACCACTAAAGTGAGCATGGGACTACTCATTCTCACAGGAGTACCCTGCTCTGTTCATGGGCACAATCACTTTGCTTGGCAAAAAGTGTGGATTATTTCTGAAGCATCAATGAGATTTTTCTATTGTATTAAAAATGTGCTTGGCTTGGGACATAGCTGAGTGATAGACCACTTGCCTGGCATGCAAGGCCCTAGGTTCAATCCCCAGTAGCACAGAAAAAAAGGAAAACAAAGCCATATAATGTGCTTGTCGTAATTCTTATTACATCTCAACCTAATGGCTGAATATAACCATATGCTACTTCGCAGTTAAAAACAAACCTGCTGATGTGTTTCAATTAGCCCAATGAGTGGGTGCAACACATTTATCAACTAGTTTCTAATTGAAGGAGCCATACCCAAAACACATCAGATAAAGTGCATTTCCAAAACTTTATACATGCACAGCAACTTTGTGTTTATAATGAAATTGCTGTATTTCTATTGAAGTGATTCTAATTTCTCACTATTCCCAGCATTGCAGGAAAGGAAGAGTGATAGCCTGGGTAAGTGCCCTTCCCTTTCTCCCGGACAGTGTCTTTCCACGGGGGCACATGTCTGACATGGCTACCTGTTATTGAGTCTTTTTAGAACTGACCTCAGTCATAGCTGACTTCCCATTTTCAAGCTCATATTTTTTTCTTTTCCTTTTTGTTTTCTTTCTTTATTTTTTCTTTTCTTTTCTTTTTTTTTTTTTTTTTTTTTTTTTTGTAAATACTTATTCTGATCTGGCAAAATCACTCAAGCATTTTTACCACATCAGAAGTGTTGATGCCTCACAGTGTTGCCAACTACATTCACTTCCTTTCACTGTTTTTGTTGTTATCCTATCCTGATTTTAAGGAGCCTGTAGAATACTGGGGACTTTTATTTGTGTGTCCACTTTACACTTCTCCTCTTTATTCTCTAACTGGTAGCTATGGAGGATTTGGGCTTTACAACTCAACAATTCAGTTCCATGACAGAACTGTGTGTGTGATGTGTAACACGTGATCCAAGTGAGCACATGAGCAAGTCACAGATGGCAGCAGTGAGGAGACAATGGTGCAGAAACCAGAGCACAGTACTGAAAAGCAATGGATTTTCTGCAAGTTTACAACAATGCTGAACTCAAACTTCAAATTAGCTTGTTTAAATCATCATAACAACCAAGTCAAACATATTATCTTTTTAATTAAAGAACCTTAATGATTGGGCTGGAGAGATGGCTTAGCGGTTAAACGCTTGCCTATGAAGTCTAAGGACCCCGGTTCAAGGCTTGACTCTCCAGGACCCACGTGAGCCAGATGCACAAGGGGTGCATGCATCTGGAGTTCGTTTAGTGGCTGGAGGCCCTGACGCACCCATCTCCCTCTCTCTCTCTCTCTCTACCTGCCTATTTCTGTATCTCTCTCTCTCAAGTAAATAAATAAAATGAAAAATATTAAAAAAAAAAAAAGAACCTTAATGATTGAAGTAGATGGTGGTGTTATCAGATACTGAATTAGGTTTAAGATATCACAATGATGCAACTGAGGGAATGAGAAGGCACTGATTCAAACTGATCTTCCTTTAAATTCAGATAAGTAATTAGGAATCTTTGCTATTCCAAGGTCTAAGCATGAAATCCAGGTACTCACCTCTATATTTTTAGGCTGAACTCAGTAGCTGATGAAAAGATCCACACTGACAAAAGAGTGACATGAAATAGCTGTCCTGTGAAGAAGTGGTCACTGTCTACCTGGTACGTCCATTGGGGTTCATTCCTTTGTTCAAGATGTGGATTCCTGAAGGCTACCTACCATTTAGCTAATTATTTGTTGGCTGAAGGTTTGCAACTCTTTCTCCACAAATAAACTGGTCTTTGTCATAAATCATTTTGATAATACGAGAGCAGGTAGAACACATGCCATGTCTTCCCCATTTTCCAAATCTTCCTTGGTGATGAAGAAGTTGTCTACATAGGCAGGGGAAGAAATAGGTCTCTGAGTTCTCGTCCTACTGGATTTCCTCAATTTCCACCTTGTAGAGAAATACCACCATGGTCATTGAAAAGGCATGGGAGCCAAAAATGCCTATGTCTCAGAAGATCTAACCATGCAGGGCGTTAGTTCAGAGCCAGCATTTCCACCCACCCAGGAGCAGGAACCCAAACAGGTTTTTGTTTAAATAGAAATGGGTCTGAAACACTGAAAACAATTAATTATATTCTTTAATGAAATGGAAAGCTCTAAAGCTTTACTTCATAACTCTTCATTCTTTAGTTATGTTTCTTTTCTGAGTTGCAGTTAAATAATACTTTCCTTAAAATGTTGCATAATCAGATCCACTTAGTACTTTCCCCTCCATTTCATACTGCAGCCTATCTTTTTAAATTTTCTTAAAATTTTTATTAGATATGAACATATTTAGTATGCAAACAACACATGTTGGTACAATACTTTCCCTCATCCCTTTCTGAAGAGGCCTTCCTTATTGGGCATGCAAGTCAACCCACGGGGATTCTGGGTCATGCATTATGGGGGATTGGTGAGGAGAGGCATTTGGACTTCATTTTTGTGAATGACAAAATGAGTAGATCTAATTTCATTTTTCTACATATGGTCATCCAATATGTCCAAACCTTTTACTGAAGATGCTGTCTATTCTCAAGTCTACATATTGGCTCCTTTGTCAAAGATTAAGCAGCTGTAGTTACTTGACCTAAGTTCTGGGTCTTCTATGCTGTTCCATTGGTCTATGTTTCTCTTTTTATTCCTGTGCCATGCTCTTTTTGACACTATAGCTTTCTAATATAGCTTTTTGAAACCTGTTTATTTATTAAAGACAGAGAAAGGGAAAGAAAGAGAGAGAGAGAGTGAGTGATAATGGGCATGCCAGTGCCTCCAGTCACTGGAAACGAACTCCAGACTCATGCACCCCCTTGTGCATCTGGATTACATGGGACCTGGAGAATTGAACCAGGGTCCTTAGGCTTCATAGGCATGTGCCTTAATCACTAAACCATATCTCCAGCTCTCTAATATAGCTTTAGATCGGGTATGGTGATACCACCAGAGGTTTATTTTTTTTTTTGAGGATATATTTGGATAAACAAGGCCTTCTGCCATTCAATATGAATTTTGAGATCATTTTTTTCAATCTCTATGAATAATGATGCTGGTATTTTTATTGGTATAGTATTAAATCTGTATATTGTTTTGGGGAGAATTGTCATTTTCACAATATTAATTCTTCCTATCCAGGATCATGGGAGGTCTTTCCATCTTCAAAAGTCCTCCTCTGTTTCTTTCTTGAGAGCTTTTTTGTTTTCATTATATAAGTCTTTCACATCCTTGGTTAGTATTCTTCTAAGGTATTTAATTTTTTGTTGCTATTAAAAATAGGAAAGCTTGCCTGTGAAGCCTAAGGACCCTGGTTCGAGGCTTGATTCCCCAGTACCCACCTAACCCAGATACACAAGGTGGCACATGCATCTGGAGTTAATTTGCAGTGGCTGGAGTCCTTGGTGCACCCATTCTCTCTCTCTCTCTCTCTGCCTCTCTCTCTCTCTCTCTCTCTCTCTTGCTCTCAAATAAATAAATAAATAAATAAAAACAAAAAAATTAAAAAAAGAAAATAGAAAAGCCTCACTGATTTATTTCTCCATATATTTGTCCTTTGCATATAGAAAAAACTATTGATTTTGTGCATGATTTTGTATCCTGCCACATTGCTGAAGGAATTTATCACCTTTAGAAGTTTTGTGATGGAGACTTTCTGGTCACTTATAAATAGGATCAAGTCATCTTCAAATAGGGCTAACTTGACTTCTTCCTTTCCAATTTGAATTCCTTTTATTTCTTTTTCCTGCCTATTGTTTGGGCTAGTACTTCTAGTACTATGTTGAAGAGCAGTGGTGAGAGTGGGCACCCCTGTCTTGTTCCTATCTCAGTGGGACCTCCTTGAATTTTTCCCCATTAAGTGTTATTGGGCTTTAGGAGATTTATATATAGCCTTTATTGTGTTGAAATATAAACCCTTCATTCTTTCCAGTGTTTTGATCATGAAGTGGTGTTGTATTTTGTCAAAAGCCTTCTCTGCATCAGCTGAGATGCTCATACGATACTTATGGTTCAGTTTATTTATGTGGTATATTATGTTGACCATGTTAAACCATCACTGCATCCCTGGGATGAAGCCTAATTGATCAAGGTGGATAATGCTTTTGATGTGTTGTTCAATTCGTTTTGCTAGGATTTTGTTCAGGATCTTTGCATCTAAGATCATTAGGGATATAGGCCTATAGTTTTCTTGCCTTGTTGCATCCCTGTCTCGTTTTGGTATTAGGCTGATGCTAGCTTCTTAAAAGGAGTTGGGGAGGTTCCCCAGTCTCTGATTATGCGAATCTGCTTGAGAAAAATAGATTTTAGTTCTTCAATGAAGGGTTGATAGAATTCAGCTAGAAGCCATCCAGTCCTGGACTTTTCTTGAGCCTGGTTTATTTTGGTTATTGTGATCTTATTGGCTCTTGAGATTGGTTGTTTGACTATTCTTTGTGGAGTATTCCCTTAAGTATTCTCTGTAGGTTTGGGTTTGTGTTCATACAATCATAGAGTTGATTTTTTTCACGGGAAGATTTCCTTTCACCATCTATTATGAGGGATACTTTTGCTGGGTAGAGTAGTTTGTGTTGGAAGCCATAGTTTTTTAGACTTTGAAGTGTTCCATTCTAGGCCCTTCTGGCTTTTAGGGGTTCCATTGAGAAATCTGAGGTAAGTCTCAGTGGATTGCCTTTGTATGTTGTGAATTGTTCCTCTGTTGATGCTTTTAAACTTTTTAAATATTATTTACTTCTTTATTTATTTTAGAGAGAAAAAGAGGGAGAGAGACAGAGAGAATGGGTGCACCAGGGCCTCCTGCCACTGCAAACGAACTCCAGATGCATGTGCCCCCTTGTACATCTGGCTTATATGGGTCATCGAGAATTAAACGGGGATCCTTTGGCTTTTCAGGCAAACTCCTTAACTGCTAAACCATCTCTCCATCCCTCTCTTGCTGCTTTTAGCACTTTCTCTTTGTTTTCATTGTTAAGAGTTTTAACTGTAATGTGCCTTGAAGAGTTTCTTCTTTGGTTCTCTCTTCTTGGTGTTCTGTGGGTTTCTTGCATCTGAATGGGCCTCTCTCTTGAGCAATTCAGAAAATTTTCTTCAACAATTTGCTGAATATGTTCTCCATGCCTCTGGCCTGGATTTCCTCTTCTTCTGGTATATCCATGATCTGGATGGTTGGTTGTTTTGGGGTGTCCCACAGTTCCCTCTTATTTTGTTGACTTAATTTTTCTAAACTTAGCCAAGTTTTTGGACAGCACAGAGAACCCAGACCAAGTTGCTGCAGCCTATCTTACTTAACCTTACCATTCACTTACTGTCTCGCATCAAGGCCAAAAGTGAACTACACACACACACACACACACACACACACACATATATATATATATATGTTTACATGCAGATATACATACATACTTACATACATATGCATATATATATATATATATATATATATATATATATATGTACACAAATAGAGCAAAGTGATATTCAAACATTTGTCAATGATTACTTTTGTAATTTTAGACCATCTCATATAATATACTTCTCTGACACTTTCTTTGGCTAATACTACACTGTATACTCCAAGGTTTCAAACAACAATTATTCAGCCTGCTTTCTTAGTTTTATTTGCCAATTCACCCTTTATTTGATCTGTCAAACACCTGTATATATGGTCTTCTCATTATAAATCCAATGTATGTGGTTTGCAAAACATTTCAATGACAGTAAATTTCAGGTGATATATTATATTCTTACATCAGAAAACCATGAACTCTGCAGAGATTACAAGTACAAAACACTGTTAGACTTTCTTGGTGGTCAACAGCAACATATGTGCTTCATTCTCCTGATGGTAGTTACCAGCAGTCAATTATAATCTCTGACCAGTGAATAGAATGTTAACTTCATTAAGGGGACCACATTTTTACAGAAAAAAATAGTTATATTATGTTTATAAATTTTACCTTTCAATTCATAGGGTCACAAGAAATGTGTGCTGAGTCAGTGCATTATGAAAAATGTCCAGAGGTGATATATTCACTCACATAGAAATACCTATATTATTTCAATGATGGAAAGATATTAAGACAGGAAGCTGTATGTACTATTTCAATTCCCTGGATATTATTATTATTATTATTATGGACGTACTTAGTATGGAGACATCATGTGTTGGTATCATCCCTTTTCACTAGGGACCCTCTACAGTGGGGTTGCAGGTATTCCCTATAGGGTTGTGAGTTATTTGTTATGGGAGCAGCAGTAAGTTGTTGGGGGAAGGCAATGCCTCTGGGCATGATGTCCAAACTTATAGCTCTTACAATCTTTCTACCCCCTCTTCCACAAAATTCTCAGAGCCTTGGTGTGTGTGTTTTAAGTCTACTTCAGCGATGAGCTCTTAGGAGCCTATAGATCTCTGCTTGGTAAGTGTTGAGTATCCTCAGTATTTGTCTCCTTCATCCTGGTGCTAATTGTCAGGATCACCATGGAAGCTGAATTCTTACTCATCTTTCCAATTTCTCTGTGGTTTCAGTGGGGGTTTGGCTGAAGTGTGGGAGATAGTTTATCTGGGTCTTCTTACCTTCTGAAAAAGAAAAACAGATCCTCCAATGGAGAGTGAGGTCAGAACATGTTAAATCGAATAAGCCTTATTAATTTAGGAAGAATTTGATGTAAGTCTTTTAGTCCAAGATTAGTGAGGGCTTGACACTGGAGAGCATAATCTTTGCCTCCACAGGATTCTGACCTAGTTCTTACTTTCCCATAGGTGTTCCTTTCCACTGAGCATATGGCTTAGCCAATCAGAAAACTCTTGGTTACCTGTCAGGTCTGTGGGCAACTTTTCCACTTGCAAGTACATCTTGGCCAGGTATTTGCTTCCTAGTAGTGCATACTCCTGGTTGCTCTAACTACTATTGGCCACTTTCACCC
The DNA here is from genome assembly GCA_036365145.1 of Orientallactaga sibirica. Taxonomy (NCBI): domain Eukaryota; kingdom Metazoa; phylum Chordata; class Mammalia; order Rodentia; family Dipodidae; genus Orientallactaga; species Orientallactaga sibirica. The sequence continues at coordinate 18,537,880 of JAEOAD010000030.1, read as the reverse complement.
AAGTAGCTCAGGTAGTGCTTTCCAGCACTAGAAAGGCTCACTGTCTGGAGACTGGCACCCTTCCAGATTCCAGGTCTCTCTGTGTTCTTGTCTGGCAGCATATGGTGTCTTCATCAATAGGGTCTTACTTTTTACCTCAGGTGGGTAATTGAGTGCTTTGACAGAAGTTTGTTTTATCTTGAGGACCTCATAGATCTTTCTGATCAAATGCTCATTGTGGATAGCAAACACATTCTGGTACAGGAAGTTACAGGCCAGAATAAAAAATATATTTTAGGTTAGGCTTCATCCCACCCTCTCAGGGCCCTTCTTTTCAGGTGCTCCCCCATTCTCCTATTGAAGGTTCAATCTTTTAGCCTATATTCAGGGATAAAGTTTTCTATGGTACCAGTTCATTTTGGGTTCAGTGTTGTGATTTTCCACCACATCCTCCCCTTTCCCTCCCTCCAAGCCTTTTCATCTTTATTTTCTGGACCTTGAGTTGCCTATCAGGTATGTCAGCAACTCGAGCTGATCCAGGTTAGGAATGGCAGATGAGTAAGAATATGCAGCAACTGTCTTTCTGTGATTCTTTGAGTTCACTGAGTATGATCTGTTCCTAGTCCATCCAGTTTTATCCAAATTTCATACTGCCATGTTTTAGTTACTGCTGAGTAGACTTCCATTGTGTAAATGTATCACAACTTCATTATCCATTCATCCATTTATGGGTACCTGGGTTCATTCCAGTTCTTAGTTGTTATGAATTGACCAGCTATAAACATTGTTGAGCAAATGTCTCTCTAGGGAAGTGTGATGCATTTAGGGTAAAGGGCCTGTAATGGAATAACTGGGTCTGTTGGTAGCTCTATTCATCCTTTTCAGGAATCTCCATATTGAATTTCATAGTGGTTGTGAAAGCTTACAACCCCACAAATAGTGAATGAGAAATCCCACATCCTCAGGAACATTAATTGTCATTTGATTTTTTAATAATTGCCATCTTTACTGGAGTAAGGGGGAATCTCATAGTTATTTTAATTTGCATTTCCCTGATGGTTAGAGATGTTGAACATTTTCTTAAGTGTGTGGTAGTCATTTGTATTTCTACCTCTGAGAACTCCCTATTCAGTTCTCTGCTCCATTTTTTGAGTGGGTTGTTAGATTTTTATTGTTTAGTTTTTTTTTTTTTTTTTTTTTTTGTTTTTTTTTTTTTTTTGTTGTAGATTCTAGATAGTAGGTCTCTGTCAGTGGCATAGCTGGCAATTTTTTTTTCTCCAATTCTGTGGGTAATCCATTGGCTCTGATTACAGTATGTTTGTCTGTACAAAAGCTTTTTAACTTCATGAGATCCCATTGTTTGGGTGACTATTGAATTTCCTGGGATACTGGGGTTTTGTTAGGAAGGCTTTCCCTGCACCAATATAATGGAGAGTTCCTCCTATTTTTTTCATCCAGAAGGAGAAGAAACTTAATCACAAGAATCACATTATCATTTCAATAGATGCAGAGAAGGCCTTAGACAAAATACATCACATCATTATCAAAATGCTGGACATAAAAGGCATGGTTGTTTTATATTGCAACAAAAATGCTATATATAAAGTGCCTTAAGCCCAAATAAGTCAATGGGGAAAGACTCAAGGCATTCCCATTGAGATCAGGAACAAGATAGAGGAGTCCACTTTTATCACTGCTCTTCAACATAGTACTAGAAGTGCTAGCCCAAGCAATAAGGCAGGAGAAAGAATAAAATGGATACAAATTAGAAAGGAAGAAGTCAAATTAGTCATATTTGCAGATGAGAGGATTCTAAATATAAGTGACCCAAAAGTCTCAATTTTGAAACTTCTAAAGGTGATTAATTCCTTCAGTAAAGTGGAAGGATACAAAAATCAACACACAAAAAAAGTAGTCCTAGCCGGGTGTGGTGGTGCATGCCTTTAATCCCAGCACTTGGGAGGCAGAGGTAGGAGGAGGTGATTAATGAGACTACAGAGTTTCAGGTCAATGGGCTAAGGAGACCCTACAAAAAAAAAACCAAAAACAAAACAAAACAAAACAAAAACAGTAGTCCTTCGATATGCAAAGGACAAATATATAGAGAAAGAAATCAGGGTGTCTCATTGTCAATAGCAGCAAAAAAATTACATACCTTGGGATAACAATAACAAAGGATGTGAAAGACCTATATAATGAAAACTATTGAAATTGAGGAGAGCTTGAAAAGATGGGAAGACCTTCTGTACTCCTAGATATGTAGAATTAATATTGCAAAAGTGGCAATTCTACAAAGTAATATACAGATTTAATGCAGTACCATAAAAATTCCAGCATCATTCTTCACAGAGGTAGAAAAAGTGATCTCAAAATTCATATTGAATGGCAGCACGCCTTAGATATCCAAACATATTCTCAGCAAAAGAAAAACCTATGGTGGTATCACCATACCAGATCTAAAGCTATATTACAAAGCCATAGTAAGTAAATTGCATGGTATTAGTATAAAAACAGAAATATAGACCAGTGGAACAGAATTGAAGACCTGGACTTCAGGTCAAGTAACTAAAGCTACTTGATTTTTGACAAAGGTGCCAATAATATAGACTACAGAAAGGACAGCATGTTCAAAAATGGTTCTGGACAAATAGGACAACAATATGTAGAAAAATTAAACTAGACCCACACATCTCACAGCACACAAAAATGAACTCCAAATGGATTAAAAACCTCAATATAAGACCTGAACATTATTTTTTTAAAAGAAAGTATTCATTCAAATATGATTCTCTACATTTTCCTCAATTCTTTTTTTCTAAATGACTATCAAATTTGTATTTTTGCATCTTTTATATTTTGAGAAGTATTGCATTATTTATTTTACTCTCAGATGTTTAACTTACATTATATATACTGCTGTTCTTCTGAGAAATTATAATGTATTTTACTAAGCTGTTTATTTTACCAAGATGTAAGTTATAAAATTAAAGTTCTCAAAATTCCAGTACCAGCATAGGGTTAACATCAGATTTAATCCCCAAAAAGACAGATTTCTGTCAGAGTTCTTGATGACCCACCAAAAATGGTAACACCCTATTGCTGAAGACACCATATGCTGTTGAGACGAAACATGGAGACAGAAAAAAAGGGTCAGTCCCCAGACAGTTAGCAAGAAAGTGCTCGATAAAATGACAGACATCTGTCCAAACAAATTGCAGTCTAAGCTACTCAGCAGTAAATAACCTGACATGATGCTCAAGTAAGTACAATAGTAGCACACAGCCATGGTGGGTAACCAATTGCTCTTGATTTGGCTAACAGATACACTCAGTGGAATGGAATTCATAGCTGGAACTGGGAAATGAGTCAAAACCATGTACAAAAAATGAGCCCATTCTCCAATATCAAGTTCCCACCAAATATGGGCTAGAAGAGGGCCTATGCATATAAAATTCTCTCTAAAATAACAATGGCTACCCTATCTATCTGGTACTAACTTCTCTCTCCATTGGAGAATTTGCTTCTCTTTTTCAGATGGACAATGAACCTGAAGGGAGATTCAGCCTATCACACCTCACCAGGGCCCCAGCTGAAACCATAGAGTAATGCGGGGGAAGGGCAAGAGTACAGCGTACATGGGGATCACCACACCAGAAAAAGGCTGAAGGAGATAAACACAGAGAATACTCATCTCCTACTAAGCCAGATATTCAGAGACACAAAGGCTCCCAAGACCTCATCACTGAATTAGAAATAAAATGAACCCAATGTGGCTCAGGACAATTGGTGGAAGAAGGGGCAGAAAGAGTGTTAGAGCCACAAGTTGGGTCATTATGCACAGAGACTTTGCCTCTCCCCCATAAGTATTGACTACCCCCATAATGCACGACACACATTCATCAATGAGGATGGTCCCTTCAGAGGGGGAGGATAGGGAGGAGGCTACTGGAGGCACCAACATGAATGTAAAATTTAAAAAAAAATTGGAAAATTATAAAGAAAAGGGAATATTCTGCAAATATCCACAGAACCTTGCAAATCATTGCTTCTCTCTGAGGTAATAGGTGATGAGGCTCCTTTTTTCATTTTATTGCTATAAAATGAGAAATACAAAAAATAAAATCTGCAGATATATAAAAAACAATCTCTCTTGTATATTAAATTTAATTCTGATTGAAAGCAAGCAACATAATTATTCACATAAACTGTTACTCAGAAAGAAACAGAAACCTCATCATTTGCTAGGCCGATTATTTTGTTTCCATGAGCTAGAACTTGATATTGTGGTGTTCCATCAACTGTTAGCAGAAATAATTTTGACAAACTACAATGTGTGCATGGCTGTAAGAATTTCCACCTAAAGATAGGCTAGAAGAGCCAATTTGAAATATGTTTCATTGTGATCACTGTAGGCATAAGGTTCTCTTAGTCCATATTGTGTTGTCAAAACTTAAGCCACAAGGGCAATAGGTATAGGGAGCAAAGAGAAAGGGAGAACCAGGCAAGGAAAAACATGAAGAGATTAATCTTGCAGAAAGTCTTGTCTTACCTGTATAGTCAATTCTTGTGCCCCAGGGTTCATTCTCTTATGAATCTAAAACAATGGCTTGTGATGTTTGAGGGTGTTATAACCTGGAAAATGTAGGAGAGAGCAGCTTTCATTTGGCCTTATTCTTAGAGAGAAATCTTTTTTTAGAAAGATCTACAAATACTATTTTTCTCTACCAAAATATAAATGAAATACAAAGCAATCTATAAGCTAACACTAAATTTGATCATGGTCAGCAAGGAAAAAGCTAGAAAACAAAGTTGGATGACAAAGTCTGTGGATTATGCACCAGTCCAGATATTGAACTTTGGGACAGTGGTCAGATAGGAGAAACAAGTCTGGGAACCCACATTAACCTATGGCACATTAGGAAGGAGGGAAGGTGGTACTATTTTTCCTCCTTCAGATATTTCAATTTGTAGTATTCCAACCTGTAACAAATGTGGACATGTGTCTTGTTAAGAAGAAAACAGTCCTAATACCAGCTCTCATCACCACAAGGATGGGGTGAACAAATCTGAGGATTCCAGTATCATGAGGAAGGCAGGGAGGTAAGATCAGAGAGCCAACACAAGCACAGGCAAGAAGCAACTGGAGGTTCACAGGACTGTTGTTGGAGAAATGGTCAGGAATCAGAACCTCAGAACACATGATCATATATAATAAAAGTAAAGAAATGTGAGAAAGCTGTGGAGGATTAACCAGAGAGAACAAACTATGGGAACAGAACAAGGAGAACTTACAGAAATGAGAAGTATGATGGATGAAATTTTAAACTAAGCCTTGAAGTATGGCTAAATGCATAAAATGAAATTTTTAAAAAAGGGGGGTTGAACAAATTTCTCTGAAGAAATGAAGCAGAATGCACTATAGAAGGAAGTTAAAGGAAAGGGAAATAATATAAAATTAAATTGGGAATATCTAATATATATTTATTGAAGTTTTAGAATAAAGAAAATGGTTGAGAATATTCCAAAACCACTCAAATGTTTATCATGCTGTTGTGATTAATTTCATTTTGAAAAAATAAAAATAATACTGGAAAAATATAATAAATAAAAACTGGTAATTCAAACTATATATGATTTTTTCTTGTTAACTCAAGTGATTACATATGAAAAGCTGATGCATGAATATTTTTTCAAAACTGAATTATTCAGCAAGGAAATTTGGTGTGAACTACTTTTCTGTACAGATATGGTTATCTATCCACACATTCCAGACATTATAAAGTATGTATAAGCATAAAAATAATGTGGAATGATTTATTTTTCCTTTAGAGAACATTCATTTTTTTTCTTCTATGGTTTACATGTTCCTGTGGATTTTCTTCCATTTAAATATATATGTTTGATGCACTGTGAGATATTTTGTGTTATTAGCAGAACTGGGAATTTGGAGAGAAACTGAAAGCTTCACCACCTTCTGAGACATCTTCAAACCACTCTCCAAACTCACCAACATCTTCTTCAATTGTGCTTTTCTAAAAAAATCATCAGAATATTGTAAATAAGGATTTTTCACAGGCCAGTTCTTTCCTTCTTTATTTCTCTCTTTCTTTCTTTATCTTTTATGCTGAGGGTAAACCCAGGGCTGCATGCCTGCTGAGCTTGCGCTCTACCTCAGAGCTCTATGGCCAACTCCCACCAAGAGACATTTCATGACCATGACATGCATGTCCCAAATTATTTCACTGAAATTCTGATGATGACTTCAATGATAGTGCAATTTTCATCCACCTTATTATTTTCTATCAAGTGACAATTATAGATAATGGTTAGTGTGACATTTATTTAATGAGACAATTCAAGATTATCCACAGTGTATAGAGACAGCTGAATTAACTGTAGTGGAAACAAGATTAAACATAAGGAGAAATAAGTAATCAATATGTAAATGAACATCTATGCCAAAGCCTTAATTATTATCATAGGCCTTCTAAAATAACTCCCAAGGGCTGGAGAGATGGCTTGCGGTTAAGGCACCTACCTGTCAAGCCTAAGAATGCCAGTTCCCATCTGCAGGTCCCACATTTAGCCAGACGCAAAGTGATGCAAGGGCACAATGCCTCACTTGACCACAAGGGGGTGCAAGCTTCTGGAGTTCATTCACAGTGGCTGAGAGGCTGCTGGGGCTCCCATTCTCTCTCTCTCTCTCTACCTCTCTCTATCTCTCTCTCTCAAATAAAAAAATAAAAATTAAAAAAGAAAATAAAAAATAACATGACTCCCAAATACTCAAATTACATGTAAATCATAACTTAAATCCTATTCCTTACAGTGATTAGGATTGGTAGTCTACTTTAGATATAAGAATAACTGCATCATTATAGCTCTAAACTCCAAATTAAATCAGCAATATGGCTTCTATTTTCTTATAACCACAAATGCCTATCTCATAACCACTTAACATAATTTTCAGAAAGCCTATGAAATATAGATTACAATTACAAACGTTTTAAAGAAGAGAAAAATGTGTGTAGTAAAGTGAGGCATTGGGTTCCAATAGTAATTTAATTCGTATCTCAACTCAGAATATTCACTTAGTACTCCTCTTATCATTTTGTCCCACATGCATACTAATTTTATGACTTCAGGAAAGATTATGTGATCTAATCACATATATTCTCATCATTAATCTTTAGCCTCATATTTTTCATAAGTGAAAATAACATAGAAAGACTGTGATAATACCTGTAGCTCAGGGTCTTGGGTAATGAAGATTAAGGTTGAATAACATTGAAGTGTTTTGTAAACATTAAATTAGGTTATAATAATTTTTAATGTTTATTATTATTATTATTATTATTATTATTAACAAACATGTTTCATATGAATACATCATGTGTTGGTACCCTCCTTTCCATCATCCATAACCCCATTCTGTTGGAGAAGCTCCTCAGAGGGTTTTCAGGTATTCCCAATGGGGTTGTGATTTATGTGTTGTAGGAGCAGAAGTCAGTTATTTTTAGGAGGGAATGCATCTAGGCATGATGTCTCAATCTGTGGCTCTTACAATCTTTCTGTCCCCTCTTCTGTAAAATTCCCTGAGTTTTGGTGGGTGAGTTTTAAGTCTGTTTCAGTGATGAGCTCTTAGAAGCCTCTGGATCTCTGCTGTGGTAGGTGTGGAATATCCTTTGTGTCTATCCCCTACAACCTTGTGCTGATCAGGTATACCATAGAAGCAACACTCTTGCTTATGTCCCCAATTCCTCTGTGGTTTTAGCTGTGGCTTGGCTGAAATGTGAGGGGTAGTTTATCTCCTCCATCTCACTAACTTCTGTAAAAAAGAAAAGATTCTTCAGTGGAGAATGAAATCAGCATAGTTTCAATGGGATAATCATTATTAATTTAGGGAGAATTTGATGTATGTTATCCCTCCTTTAGCCAAAGACAGGTGAGAGCTTGACACTGGAGAACATAATCTTTGCCTACATAGGATTCTGATCTGGTTCCCAATTTCAGATATGGGTTCCTTTAAACTGAATAAATATCTTCTCCAACCAGAAAGCTATTGGTTACCCACTGAGGCTGTGTGCCACTATTGCACTGGTGTTTACATATTGCTTCTGAGTAGATTAGAACTCTGGTTGCTCAGACCATATTTGTCCATTTTCCCCCATTCGCTCATTGAGCACCTTCCAGCACTGGGGACAGGCATTCTTCTGAATTTCAGCCAGGTCTCTCCATGCTCTGTGTCAGTAGCATATGGTGTCTTCAGCAATAGGGTCTTAGATTTTTCCCTAGGTGGGTAATCAAGTGCTTTGACAGAAAGCTGTCTTGATTTAGGGACCTCATAAGTCTCTCCCATCAACTGCTCAATGTGGGTAGCAACCAATCTCTCAGGCCAGAGACAGAATTTTTTATTTATTTATTTATTTTTTGGCTTAAGCTTCATCCCACACTCACCAGAGCCCTACTTTTCAGGTGATCCCCACTTTCTCCTTTTAAGGGTTATATCTTTTAGTCTATCTCCAAGAATAAAGGTTTCCATGGTATTGACTCATTTTGTACTTAGTTTTGTGTTTGTTTCCCCCCCTCTCATTCCCCTCCCCCCAAACCATTCCATCCATATTGTCTGGGCCTTCAGTTGTTTATCTGGTATGAAAGAAACTCAAGCAGGTCCAAGTTAACAATCATAGATAAGTGACACCATGCGGGATGTGTCTTTCTGTGAGTTCTCTGAGTAAGACCTGTTCCAGGTCTGTCTATTTTTCTACACATTTCACAGTATCATTTTTTTCTTATGGCTGAGTAGAATTCCGTTGTGTAAATGTACCACAACTTCATTATCCATTCTTCCAATGATGGGCATCTGGGTTGATTCCAGTTCTTAGCTATAATGAATTGAGCAGCTATAAACATGGTTGAACAAATATCTCTATAGTGATGCATGGAGCAACATGGAAAATTGAACCTGGGTCCTTAGGTTTCGCAGGCATGTGCCTTAACCACAAAGCCATCTCTCCAGCCCCTTTGCAGTGTTTTGATTTTGAAGTGGTGTTGTATTTTGGCAAAGGCCTTCTCTTCATCAATTGAGATGATCATGTGGTTCTTATGGTTAAGTTTGTTCATGTGGTATATTACATTGAAGGATTTCTGTATGTTGAATCACTCCTGTATCACTGGGAAGAATCCTACTTGATCAAGGTGGACAATGTTTTTGATGTGTTCTTGAATTCAGCTTGTGAGGGTTTTGTTCAGGATCTTTGCATCTAAATTCATCAGGGATATAGGCCTATAGTTCTCTTTTCCTGTTGCATCTCTGTCTGGTTTTGGTATTACTGTGATGCTAGCTTCATAAAAGGAGTTGGGGAGGATTCCCTGTTCTCTGATTATGCGAAACACTTTGAGGAAAAATTGGTTTCCATTCTTCAATGATGATCTGATAGAATTTGGCTGAGAAGTCATCCAGGTTCCAGGGAGGGTTTTGACTAACTTTTAAATGTCCATGAATGTGATAGGTTTGTTTAGGAGATTAATCCTCTCTGAATTTAGTTTTGGTAGGTGATATGTATCTAGGAATTCATCCATTTCTTCCATATAATCTAATTTTGTGGAGTAGAGGTTTTGGAAGTATTCCCTGATGATTCCTCCAATTTCATTGATGTTGGTTTTGACCTCTCCTTTTTATGATTATGTTAATTTGAGACTTCTCTTTTTTGTCTTGATCTAATTGGCTAGGGGCTTATCAATCATGTTTTTTTTTTTTTTTTTTTCAAAGAACCAGCTCTTCATTTCATCAAACTTTTAAATTATTTTCTTAGTTTCCAATCACTAATTTCTGCTCTGATCTTGATATTTCTTTTTGTCTGGAGCTTTGGGTTGGATTCATTTTGTTTCCAGTGCCTTTATGCGGACAGTTAGCTTATTAATTTAGGATCTCTCTGTCTTTGTTATAAAGGCACTTAGTCTTATGATCTTTTTTCCCCATGAAGGCCTTCATTGAGTCCCATAAATTTTGGCAGGTTGTGTTTTCATTGTCATTCAATTCTACGAATTTTACAATTTATTTTTGATCTATTCCACAACCATTCTTTTTTTTTTTTTTTTAAAGTTTCTTGTTTAGTCAGTTAGGTCTAGTTGATCCATGGTGTTGTTGAGCTTTGTTATTTCCCTGTTAATTTTCAGCTTGGATGATCTGTCTATTGATGATAGTAAAGGCTTGAAGTCTCTGACTATGATAGTGTTGGTATTTACTTCTGTTTTGTTGTCAGGTAATTTTGTTTTACAAACTGTGGTGCACCTGTGTTTGGTGCATATAGATTTATGACTGTGATGTTCTCATGTTGAATCATTGCCTTGAAGAGTAAGAAGTGGCATTCTTTGTCCTTTTTGATTGCTTTTGGTCTGAAGTCTATTTTATCATATATTAATATAGGAACACCTGCTTGTTTTTTATTTCCATTTGCTTGGAATATCATTTCCCATATTTTCAGTCTGAGGAGGTATCTTTAGTGGTGAGGTGGGTGTCTTGAAGTCAGCAGATAGAAGGGTCCATTTTTTGGATCCATCATGATAACTTGTGTCTTTTGGTGGGTGAGTTCAGACCATTAATATTTAAGCTTATTAGTGTGAAGTTTGAATTAATACCTGCCATGATGAGGTACTTTATGTGTTTGGTGCTTCCTTGTATTTTGTACTTGTTTGACCTGGTCTACTTTTGGTTATTGTGATCTTGTTGGCTTTTGAGATTGGTTGTTTGACTCTTCTGTTTTGAGTATTCTCTGAAGTATTCTTCATATAATAATGGAGTTGACATTTTTCATGGAAAGTTTTCCTTTCACCATCTATTATGAGGGACACTTTTTCTGGGTATAGTATCTTGGGTTGGAACCCATAGTTGTTTTAGAATTTGAAGTGTTCCATTCCAGGCCCTTCTGGCTTTCAGGGTTTCCATTGAGAAATCTGAGGTAACTCTGATTGGATTGCCTTTGCATGTAGTGAGTTGTTTTTCTTTAGCTGCTTTTAGCACTTTTTCTTTGTTTTCATTGTTAAGAGTTTTAACTCTGATGTACCTTGGAGAGTTTCTTCTTTGGTTCTCTCTTTTTGGTGTTCTGAGTTTTTTTTTTTTTTTCTTTTTCTTTTTTTCTTTTTTGTATATGGATGGACCTCTCTTTTGAGAGCTGAGGCAATTTTCTTCAATAACTTTGATGAGTATATTCTCTATGCCTTTGGCCTGTATTTCCTCTCTGGTATACCCATGATCCAGATCTTTGGTTATTTTAGGGTGTCCCACAGTTCCCTCATATTCTGTTCACTTGATTTTTTTGAACTTAGCAAAGTTTTTGGCCTCATGATAAATTTCTTTGGTCTAGTCTTCCAGGCCAGAGGTTCTGTCTTCCACATGAGTAACTTGGTTAGTGGGGGGTTCTAAAGAGTTTTTCTAAGCTCTATTTGATTTTTGTTTTCTGATGTGTTGTTTTGCATTGTTTCTATCTCTATTTTAAGGTACAATTTCAGTTCATGTTCTGGTTTTCTTGATGCTTTCTGGAATTCATTCTTGCATTTGATAAAGTCTTCTTTAAGCTTTCAATTGGTTATTGAGATCTTCCATTTGTTGACTCATCTTCAATTTGTTCATATCTCTTTTGAGGGTTCTAACATTTTCTTCAATGAAGGCAAGCCTACTGTCAAAAGCTGAATGCTCTAAGAGATGATTCTGTTCAATGTCATTGATACGATTATTGGTTTTTGATGGTTTGATTTCAGTTCAGCAACTCTTTTTATCAGAGTCACATTTGTTGTTGTGTTTTTATTTTGGAATTGAATTTCTATTGATTTCTCTATTATTTCATTGGCAGCTTCCATTGTGGGACTAGGCATCCTTGGTGGAGATCTCTCAGTTTTCTGACTTTGTTGGCTTTTTTTGCCTTGTGGTCTACTCATCTTGGGAAAATGCTTTATTCTATTGAGGAGGAAGCAAGATTTTGTTCTTGTAGGATCTTCAGATGGTGTTCACTTTTAAACGTGAACCACATCTGTGTATGGTGTATGAAGGTATTATAACCACAGATGTGCAGATTGTGGAGATTCCAGGTCCATCAAAGGTACCTGGGAAACTGGGAGCTCTGGCCTACTGAGTCCACTTGCACATACTCTTTAGGACATGAGGATTATGGGTTGGAGAACCAGGAGTCTGGAAGCTGGAGAGCCAGGCATAAGAGGCAAGCCTCTACAGTGGCCCATGTATCCTCTGACTCAGGGGAATAGGGATGTGGGTACCCAGGGGCCAGTTAGGATACTAGAGCAAAAGGCTTGCTTCTACATTCCTTACAAAGGGACCACACCTCCCCAAGGCAGCAGCAGGGGTACTAGAACCAGGGAGGTGAGGGACCAACTAGCAGCTCTGTCCTTACAATGTGCCACACACACCTTCTGATGATGCAGGGTAACCAGGAATTGGATACCCAGAGGAACTTCAGAAAGGTGGGGCAAATGACCTGCTTCCACAGCAAGTTCACAGGGTCCAAGCAGCCCCAAGTCAGGCACAGAGTGACCTACTGGGACCAGGGAACTGGGAAGAGCTGGGAAACAGTGAGATCTGGCCTACTCATTCCACACTGTGTGCACCCTCCTGTGCAGGATGTCTATTAATTCAAACTAGGTTATAATTTTAAGTTATAAGTATTTTCTCCACAAATGAATCCTGCAATACAGCCCTTCTATTAGCAGTAAGTCACTTTTTTATTCCCTGGAAATGCATGACTTGTACTAATGGGTGGAGAACGGATGGCAAAAGGATGCTTGAAGAACTGCTGCACTGCAGGTAAAATGAAATTAATTTAGACAGTGTGGGCTAAAGAAGCCCCAGAAGTATATAAGGCAAGATATATTGTCATATTTCATAAGAATCAACATTTAATGAATGCAAAGAAGCTAGGGAAACACAGAGCTGGCAGCACAACACAGCCCATAACCATTAGAAGACTGGGAGGGTCACCAAAGTGAGAACTTGTGGAAGAAGAAGAAAGAGAAAGAGAAAAACTGTAAGCATTGCTTTAGGAACAAGCAACATCAGTTTGTGCTTAGAGGCAGCTAGAAAGCATAGCATATCATCTTTTGCTACACATAATGATAGCAGCATTGCTTATACATGTCAGCTGAGGCAAGTGCAATAGAATGCATACTCATCAACCTACCTTTATCACATTACCTAGATTTCTTCCAACTTCTTAACTACAGAGATATTCTTCACAACAAGTGAAGCCAGTGCCATACAGGTTACATGGATTATATGTTTACAGTTCTTGATTACATGAGAAAAGAATTTTAAGCCAGACAAAAGAATATATGTTTAATTCAGATTATAATTATAAATCATACTTGAAACTATGAAAGAACTGTGGCCATTTATGTGGTGGCTCATTTTGCCAGTTTTTGTTGTGCCGGTGAACAATTGTCAGCATCAATATTTTTCTTTGAAATTGCTAGGATACACTCTAACAAAGTCTTTCTCTTTGTGCTAAGCATTGACATCAACCTCAATGCTAAATCCAAAGCTGCTTAATACAAAGAGGACAAATGGATGAATGTGACTGAGGACAGGTGATGGAATCTGATGGAAATTTGAAAGCATCAAAGAAAAGATATGTGCTGCTCTGCAAGAATCACTAAGTCATGCAGATGGTTATCAGCAATAGCACATTTCATCTGATGCCATCCACTTGTTCCATGACAAATTTTGGAATAGAAGAGAAAACAAAATTAAATGATCTGGCTAATGTGATGGTGATGTCTATTCATTTTCTGACAACTTTCCTCCAATGAAAAATGTCTTCATTTACATGGCAAAGGCAGTTCTTTTTTCTTAGAATGGAATCTTTGGCCAATTCATTTCTAAACTGCCTTTAACTAGTGATTAATTGACAATTGGACAAAATTACACTTGTGAGTGCACTCTAGGCTCTCTATATAAATTTCGAATGGAATCTCTCAAAAACAAATAAAACATGAGTTGAAGTAACACAAAGTGCTGCATGTTATAGAAGAGATCTTTTCTCTGTAAATGTAATGGTCACATAAAAAATAAAAAGTAAACACAAGGGCATTAACAATATGTCTTGCAGCTGTCACTATCTAACTCATGGACAGTCAGATGAAGCAGCCCTTTGCAGTGGATGGCCAAGGAAGGCATACATAGCATGTTTCCCTGTGACACACACTGAAATCTCCTCCTTGTGTTGCAGAGAGGACGCAACACTTCCACAGTGTCAAAGGAATCTGCTGCCTTTCTGCCTTTTTGCTTTTCCAACCTCGGATAGCACATCAATCTTTACTAAAACTATTACAGTAGTCTCATTGCACAGAGCCCCAAGCTAACAAAATTTAAATAAATTCCATCAACTTTTCACTATTATCAAGGATTGTTTTAACATATTGAAGTCACTTGAATGAAAATGCATGTATTTTTTTAATTGGAAACAGTGATACATTAATAACAATCCCATGCAGTTACACATATTTCAAAGTAATATTTCTTTATTTGAAAAGTTACAAGGGAATTGTTGATCTATTGATTTCAGACATTGAATTGGCCAGGGAGAAACAAGCCATTTTCTATGATTTAATCCATTTTATTTATTTAATATTGAAATTTATTGATATGTGTTTGTGTGTATACATTTACCCAGATGTATATATGCATTGGTGTGTATGACTGCAGGCACATGAGTACCAAGGCAGATATGTGGAAATTAGAGGACAACTCTCAGGTCTTTGCTCCTCATTTGATGCAGTTTTCTGGAGCTCTTGCTGTTGAGCTTGCCATTGAGAGCAACAGAAAAATTAACATTGTTGCCACCTCCCAGCTGGCCATCAGTAGCACACCACTACTTCCCACTTTTTATGTGGGGTCTGAGAAATGGACTTAGCCATTGTCCCATCCATTAATTCATTATTTAAATTTTTATTTTTTAATGACAATTTCTATAGTGACAGACAATAAACCATGATATTTCCCTCCCCTCCCCCACTTTCCCCTTCATAATTCTGCTCCCCATCATATCCCCTACCTCTCTCCATTACTTTCTCTTTTCATTTGATGTCATCATCTTTTTCTCCTATTATGAGGGTCTTGTGAAGGTCTTGCTCGGCACATGGATATCAAGGCCAATTTCTATCTGGACAGGTGCATTGTAAGGAGTGGTACCCTTCCTTTCACTCTTACATTTGTTCTGCCTTCTCTTCCTCAATGGACCCTGAGCCTTGGAGGGTGTGATAGAGATGTTTCAGTGCTGGGCATTCCTCCGTTCCTTCTTCACAGCACTGTGTTGCCTTTTGGGTCATCCAGTGGTCATCACCATCTGAAAAGAGAAGCTTCTCTAACCAGAAGTGAGAGTAGCATTAATATGTGAATATGAACAATTAAGTGTAGGGCAGTTTGGTGGGAATAATATATAATACTTAGCCAGAGAAGAACAGGCTTTATACCCTTAAGGCTCATGACCTCTGCCATACGCTTTAAAAAAAAAAATTTTTTTATTTTTATTTTTTTTTTGAGAGATACACACACACACACACACACACACACACACACACAGAGAGAGAGAGAGAGAGAGAGAGAGAGAGAGGAGACAGAGATGTGCGTGCCAGCAGTGTCTCAGCTGCTTTGAACGAAATCCAGATGTGTGCGCCCCCTTGTGGTCAAGTGCGGCATTGCACCCTTGCTTCACTTTGCATCTGGCTAAACGCAGGACCTGGAGATTGGAACTGCTGGAGATTGGAACCAGTGTTCTTAGGCTTAGGAGGCAGGCTCCTTAACCCCTAAGCCATCTCTCCAGCCCTGCCATAGGCTTCTGTTTAGGTTTCCAGTACCAGGCATGTATTCCCTCCCATAGAGCATGCCTTCAGTCCAATTAGAGAGCAGTTGGTTTCCCTCAGAGCAGACATGCCACTATTGCACTCTTTCAGTCATTAGGCCTGCTGGCCAAACTTGAGGCCTCCAGTGTCCACTGTTTTCACTGCTGATGACTTCTGTCTCCCATAGGGCTGCATGCTGTGCAGCTTTTTCCAGCTTTCAGTTGGTTGGTCTACAAGGACAAAATTTTCTGCTCAGCACCAGCTTGATTTCTCAGTGACCTTACCACTAAGCAAGTGAAGTCTTCAGCAATAGGGTCTTACCATCTTTTTCTTAAGGGGCACCAAGGGCCTTGGCAATAGCCTGTAATTTTTTGGAGGCAACATGCTCCTCCCTGGCCAACAACTCCCTGGAAGGTATCCCATCCCTGGCACTGAAAATTTTCTAGTAACAATCAATGGCTTTTGGATGTACCATTATACAAAAAAGTAGGTTTTCATATGTCTTCTTCAGAATATCGTGAATTTTGATTGACCCTCTCCCCCTGCCCTTCTTTTACACAATCTCTTTCTCTGGCCTTGCTTAGGACTTTTGTCTCTCTGTAATCTGTTCTTCTACTTACATATATACAATACCATCTCCTTAAGTCCTTCCCCCTCCTCCATCACTTATAGCCTTTTTCAAGCTTACTGGCCTCTGATACCAATGTTTGGTTCCAGCTCACACATAAGTCTACACATTTGTAGCTAGGCTTCCCATATGAGAGAACATACAACATTTGTCTTTCTGGGCCTGGGTTAACTCACTCTGTGTAATCCTTTCCAGATCCATCCATTTCCCTGCAAACTTCATAATTTCATCTTTCTTTACTACTGAATAGAACTCCATTGTGTAAATGTACCATGACTTTATTACCCATTTATCTGTTGAGGGACATCTAGGCTGGTTCCATTTCCTAGCTATTGTAAATAGAGCAGCAATAAACATGGTTGTGCAAGGATCTCTAAGGTACTGAGAGGAGTCATTCAGATATATGCCCAGGAGTGGTATAGCTGGATCATATGGTAAATCTATTTTTAGCTGTCTCAAGTACCTCCACACTGATTTCCATAATGGCTGGACCAGATTACATTCCCACCAACAGGGTAGAAGGGTTCCCCTTTTCCCACACCCTCGACAACATTTATTGTCATTTGTTTTCTTGATGGTAGCCATTCTGACAGGAGTGAGATGGAATCTCAAAGTAGTTTTAATTTGCATTTCCCTGATGGCTAAGGATGTAGAACACTTTTTTAGATATTTATATGCCATCTGTATTTCTTCTTCTGAGAACTCTGTATTGAGTTTCATAGCCCATTTTTAACTGGGTTTTTTGATTTCTTATTGTTCAGTTTTTTGAGTTCTTTGTATATTCTGTATATTAATCTTCTGTCAGATGTGTAGCTGGCAAAGATTTTCTCCTGTTCTGTAGGTTGTGTCTTTGCTCTATTCACAGTGTCCTTTGCTGTACAAAAGCTTTGTAATTTCATGAGATCCCAGTGGGTTTTTAGTGGTTTTATTTCTTGAGCAATTGGAGTTATATTTAGAAAGTCATTGACTATGCCAATATAGGATTCCCCTACCTTTTCCTCTGGCAATTTCAGAGTTTCAGATCTGATATTAAGGTCCCTGATCCATTTGTTCTTGATTCTTGTGCATGAGGGAAGCAATGATCTATTTTCATCCTCCTACATATAGATATCCAGTTGTACCAACACCACTTGTTGAAGAGGCTGTCTTCAAAATGTCTAAGGAATATTTTTGGCATTTTTGTGAAAAATCAGATGGGTTTAGCTACCTGGATGAACATATGGCTCCTCTACTCTATTCCATTGATCTACATGTCTATCTTTGTGCTGGTCCTATGCTGTTTTTGTTAGTATGGCTTGGTAATATAGCTTAAAATTGGGTATGGTGATACCACCAGCCTGATTTTTGTTGCTCAAAATTGTTTTGGCTATTTGAGTTTTTTTTTGCTTCTAAATGAGTTTTAGGGTTTCTTTTTCTATTTCTGTGAAGAATACCATTGGTATTTTAAAGGGTATTGCATTAAATGTGTAGATTGCTTTTGGTAATATTGACATTTTCACAATATTGATTCTTCCAATCCAAGAACATGGGATGTCTTTCCATTTCGTTCTGTCTTCTGCAATTTCTCACTTTAGTGTTTTAAAGATCTCATTGTAGAGATCCTTCACTTCCTTGGTTAAGTTTATTCAAAGGTACTTTATATATTTATTTATTTATTGAGGCAATTGTGAATGGGAGAGATTCCCTGATTTCATCCTCTACATGTTTGTTGTTAGCATATAGGAATGCTACTTTTGCATCCTGAATTGTTTTGAGGCTTGGGTTTTCTATTTATCTGCAATATTCTTAGATGTGCTGATCCACCTTTATATACTTTCTGGATATAAGTTTAAGGTGTCAAGTGTAGCTTTTGTACACCAATCCAACTGCAGAAGTAATCTTAGGTGTTGAGTTTGCTTGCTAAGCAAGTATTCTACTGGACCGGGTGGAACAATTTACTGGCAAATTGCAAACTTTAAAAGAGCAATATTCAAGTTCAATAAAAACCAGCACAGAGTATGCAAGTGTGGGAGTTAAAACCAACAGGTAGTTTTATAAAGCCAAAGTCCCTAAGGATGTGTATTGCTCTACATCCTTTACTCTGTCATCTGGGAGATAGAGAATACCCGCCAACTACTTAATAATACTTTTAAAATTAAAATCGATGAACAAAGTTTTCCTCTCAGTAGTATTTCATCAAAAATGAGCTAGAAATTCAGTAGTTTAGGAAAAAAAAAAAAAACTGAAAACTATTGAAGAACAACATTTTATTTGATTGAATTGACAGGGAAAAAATGATTGATTACTAAATGATATAGTCATAATTGGTTTGAAAAAATCTTTACATTAATTGTGGACTTAAAAGTGAAACATATTTACTGTCATTAAGTTTTTACTTTTATTGTGTTTATTTATCTAAATAACCAGACATTATTTATTTTGAGAATTTTAACCACAGACATTCCCTGTTTGTTTCACATAACTGATGCCTCATTTTAGGAAAAGAAATCAAGTACAACCACACAAACACAAATATATTTACATTTATAATTTTTTATTATTCTTCATTTTTTACTAAGAACATACTTTGTATGGATACATCATGTGTTCCCCCATCCCACAGGAAGCACTCTTCAGCATGTTGCTGGTATCCTATGTACAGTTGTAGGTTATGCATTTTGGGAACTACTGTCAGTTATTAGGGGATGCATTGCCTCTGGGTATGACATCCCAACCTATGGCTCCTACAATCTTTCTACCCCCCGTCTTCCACAAAATTCCCTGAGCCTTGGTGGTTGTGTTTTACATCTCTTTCAGTCAAATATGCAAAGAATGAAATCAGTGGGGCTGTTTCATTTTGAATAGCAACAAAAAAAAAATTAAATACCTTGGAATAGCACTAACCAAGGATATGAAGGAACTATATATACTGAAAACATAAAAACACTCAAGAAAGAAATTGAGGAGGACTTGAGAAGATGTAAAGACCTCCCATGCTCCTGGATAGATAAAATTGATACTGTGAAAATGGCAGTACTAAAACAAAAGCAATATACAGATTTAATGCAATACCAATAAAATACTAATATCATTCTTCATAGAGATAGAAAAATGATCTCATATTTCATATGGAATGGAAGCAGGCCTTGGATAGTCAAACATATCTTCAGCAAAAGAAACACCTCTGGAGGTATCAGCATACCTGATCTAAAGCTAAATTACAAATCCATAGTAAGAAAAACAGCATAGTACTAGCAGAAAAACAGAAATATAGACCAATGGAACAGAATTGATGACTTTATCTTTTGGTCAAGTAACTAAAGCTACTCGATCTTTGACAAAGTTGCCAATAATGTAGGCTGCAGAAAAGACCACCTCTGCAACAAATGGTGCTGGGCAAATTGGGTAACCACATGTAAAAAATGAAACTAGACTCTCACATCTAACCATACTCAAAAATCAACTTCAATGGATTGAAGACCTCAATATAAGACCAGAAACTCTTCAACTACTGGAAGAAATAACATGAGCAACTCTCCACAATATAGGAGTGAGGAGGGACTTCCTGAATAGTAGCCCAGGAAAATCAATAATCTCTCAACCAATGTGATCTCATGAAGCTTTTGCACAGACAAACCTACCATAAGCAGAACCAATAGATTATCCACATAATAGGAGAAAATTTTCACCAACTATAGCACTGACAGAGGCCTAATATCTAAAATCAGAAAGAATTCAAAAAAACTAAACAATAGAAAAATCCAATAATCCACTCAATAAAATGGGATAGAGACCTGAATAGGGAGTTCCAGAGGAAGACATACAAATGGCAAACATACAATAAAGAAAGTATTCAACATCACTAACCATCAAGGAAATGCAAATTAAAACAACTATGAGATTCCAACTTACTCCAGTAAGGATGGAAATCATTAAAAAATCAAATGACAACTAATATTGCTGAGGATGTGTGGAAACAGGAACCCTTCTTCACTGTTGGTGGGAATGCAGACTTGTACAACACTATGGAAATCAATATGAAGCTTCCTGAAAAAGATGAATATAGAACTACCTGCAGACCCAGATATTCCCTTACTGGGCATTTACCCAAAATGCTCCATACTTCACTACAGAGACATTTGGCCAACCATGTTATAGCAACTCAAGTCATAATACTTAAAAACTGGAATTAACCCAGGTGGCCATGATTGAACAAATGAATAACAAAGTTGAAATATATATTAGAATTCTACTTATAATTTATTATATGTTTAAGTCATACTACCCACACAGACTGTATATTTTAAGTCACTTACTTAGATTTGAATTAATTTTTATTTGTTTTCTAGGTTCAAGCAGCCCTGGCTGGTATGAGTTGTGTTTCTCAAAAATTGATCCAGGGGCTGGAGAATTGGCTTAATGTTTAAGGCACTTGCCTGTGAAGCCAAAGGACCCAGAATAGATTGTCCAGGACCCATGTAAACCAGATGCACAAGGGGCGCATACATCTGGAATTTGTTTGCAGCAGCTAGAGGCCCTGGTATGCCCAGTCTCTCTCTCTCTCTCTCTCTCTCTCCCTCTGCCTATTTCTCTCTCTCAAATAAATAAAGAAAAATAAAGTGTTTTTAAAAATTTGATCCAAGTTTGGGAGACAGCTCAGTGTTTATAGGTGGTTGCTTGCAAAGCCTGACAGGCCAGATTTGGTTTCCCAGTACATACATAAACCCAGGTACAAAAGTAGGGTATGGGTCTGGAGTTTGTTGGCAGAAGCAAAAGGTTGTGGTGTATTCATTTTCAAACTCATTCTCTCTCTTTTCACTCTCTCTCTCCTTGCAAGTAAAAATGAAAACAAATACCTTCTTTCATGATTTTGCAAATAAACTGCAATATTCATAAAGAGCTTTCAAAACTTAAATAGAGTTGAATCTTCCAATTTAGACATATTTTTCAGAATATCAGAATACTTCATCATCGTCATCATCATCATAATCAAGTTATCTTGTTGCGTTTGTCTTCCTTAAACTTGGAATTCTAGTTTTAATAACTGATGACCTAAAAGGTTTTCTTTGAGTCACAGTAGAATTCTACCAAACCTTTGTAATTGGGATTTTCATGTGTTTGTAAATCTTTCATTCCATGAACATTAGCCTTTTATTTTATCTTATCACAGAGACAAAATTTTTCTACCTTCTTGAACAGGTCTTACTATGGAGAGTCTCTAATATAAATATATTGGATATTTATTTAAACTTTTGTTAAAATATAAATATCTTATGTAGATTTTGATGCACAGCTCTCTCTACCAAACCATGCTTGGATTTTTGTTCTACATGAATTCTGGTCTGTCACTGTCATATATTAAGTGCATATATTAAGTGCAGACTGGAAAACAGTGAGAAACCTGGATGTGGGTAAACAAGTGTGTCTTGCCTGAAACATAGGAAGAGATAAAGTACATAAGGTAAAGGAAGGTACAAGAACCAGAAATAGACTGACTATACAGAGTGCTTAAAGCAAAGAAAACCTGGCTGGGAGTATGCTCAGTGGCAGAGTGCTTGCTTGGCAAGTGTGAGGCTCTGGGTTACATACTTAGCAGGAGAAATAAAAAAGAATGTAATGGGGCTGGAGAGATGGCTTAGCAGTTAAGGCCTTTGCCTACAAAGCCAAAGGATCCCATTTTGACTCTCCAGGACCCATGTAAGCCAGATGCACATGGTGGCACATGTGTCTGGAGTTCGTTTGCCATGGCTGGAGGCCCTGGCACACCTATTCCCCCTCTCTCTCTGCGCCTCAAATAAATAAATAAATAAATAAATAAATAAATAAATAAATTTTAAAAGAAGAATGTAAAGTAATGGGATGGTAAGCAGTTTTATTTAGAAAACTGGAAGAGTTTCTGAAGAGTTTAGCATGAGTTCTTATGCTGGATCTCTAATCATGTGGATTAATATAAGAACTGAAAAGCAAGAAGCCAAGCCTGTTTGTTCCTGTTTGTGTCCTATATAAGATCTTTCCTGTGTTACATTTTTCTCTTTTCCTCATGCCCACAGCACCTTGCATGTTGTAAGTGCTAAAATCTCGGAAGACACAGGAGCATCAACCGAGTTCTGAATGAGGTACTCCCCCATTACAATGTGTCCTGCAAAACCTACCATCCATGTCCCTTACTTTCCAGTAAAGTAGGAGATGGGAAGGAAGACCAGGATTCTATAGTAGTCTCTGTGAGTATGTGTGGGGGGCACTGGATTCTACAGTGGCCTGTGGGGGTGGAAGAGGAGAGGGAAGGCCAGAATTCTACAGTGGCCTATGGGCAGGAAAAGGAGGGAAGGCCTGGTTTCTTTAGTGGTCTGTGTGTTAGAGAGAAGGCCCAGATGCTATATTGATCTTTATGTGGGAGAGGAGGTCTGAATTTGAATTCTACAGTGATCCATGAGTGGGGTTCTAATCTGACCACTATCATTACCCCTTTAAGAGCGACTAGCTCTTCTTTTGAATTTGAACACTGGTGTTACTCTTATATGGAACTTGAGGAGTTATTTTTTGGTGTGTGTGTATGTGATGTTGTTGTTGTTATTTGTGTCCCTTTATATCATTATTCCAGTGATCAATCCCCTTGTTGATTTCCAGCAAATGAGGAGGAGGAAATATAGCAGGTCTTGGTAAAGTTTATAATGTATGTTATTGCTTCTTTTTTGGCCAGTTTTCTTGTCACTTACTGTAGATATCTTATTTTGCCTTCATGCAAACTAGTCTGTTTTATCTAATAAACTTAAAATTATGGATTAATCAAAAGCCTAGTTCTTAGTGATAAACAAAGTTCTTCCTGTGTCTACAAAGATTATGCAATTGATAAAATTAGAAAAGAAGTTGCCACACTGTGTGAAATCATGGATGCTACTGTAGCTTTGTGTTGTTATCTCTTGTGAGTTTTACTGTAACCTATGCAATATATACTATTACTTGAATAATTACTTGAATAATATTACTTGAATAACTAATTCACTAACTCATGTTCATTTTGACCGACATGGAGGTATTAACCACAGCTTTTGTTCATTTCAGATTTAGAGCAGATCATATCTATACTAAAATTAAGGGAATGCCTTTCTATCTAAATAAACTTAGATTGCCCATTAACCATAAATTAAGAATACTTTACTTTTCAGTGTTTCTTGTTATTTCATTGGTTTAGTTTTTAAATCTAAGTTTAATGTCTTACCTATATCTTCAATGTTTTAAATAACAAATGAACACAGGATATAGTGTACATTTTTTTTTCTTTTATGACACACTTTGCTTTATTTATCAGAATATTCCTTAAAATATGAATATTGCTCTTACTCAAATACTAACCATTACTTGGCTTAGCTTCCGAGATCAGTTGAATCAGTTGAGATTGGGCACACTCAGGGTTGTATGACTGTAGACTGAATCACTACTATTTCTAATGCAATACTGAGACTATGACAAAAAAAAATAAATCAAAACATTGTTTCTATTGTATGTATGTAAATCCTCCCAAGGAATATATCTGCCCTATCTTGTAGCAGGTGGAAACTGATAAACCAAAGGATTTTACAGAAAACCAGCATCTTAGAGTCAGTAAGAGCCTCATAGCGGTATCTAAGACAAGGTCTCTTTCATTCAAGTGCCATTACTCTGAATCATTTTATGACTTTCCTTATAAACAAGACTCTATTTCAAGAGAGTAAATGGTAGTTGTATCAGTATAGAAAGAGAGGTACCAACATTTTGTACTTCTTTAGTTCTTATTCTTTCTTCCAAATAGAATGGGATCAGTGATATTTAGAAAAAAATGACTTCATCTTCAATAATAAATGAGGTAATTTGTCTGAATTCACTCAGAGTGGATGCCTTTTTGCCTTAATTTTAAAGTTCCATAAACATTTGCAGTTGTTAATGTTTTGGTTAATTGCAGTTTTATTATGTGCAGGTAATTGGAGGAGTACCAGTTTCTTGTGTAGAAAGTAGAAAAGGTTATTTTTATTTATTGATGTCTGCTTTCACATATGCACTGCTGGCACTCCCTTCCCAGAGAGTTGGTCTCTTAACAGCATACAGTTTTAATCCCAATGTTGCACCCTCACTTCTAATTTCTCATCTTAAATTCATTCATAATAAGAGCTTTACCACTTTCCCTGTATAGGCCAAATTTTTGTCTGGAAGGGCTGGAGCAAAAGCAGAGGTCTGTTCTTGATTTCAACCCCTAAACTCACTGCTGGACTATGATCTGAGGGAAGAGAGCTGAGTCACAGGGCCCAAGAGAGAGAACATGATTGTAAGCAGCATACTATTGCTCTGTCTTAGAACTATAGGGCAGTTGCACCCAGTCAAACTGGAGCAGCTGACTGACTTGCAAGGGAGGCTCATGGAGCAAAAGAGAACCATAGAATTCATTGCCAATAAGAGACCAAGCAAATTTATGAATTGCTATTTTTAGTTGGTTTTTTTTTCCCCCACAGGCATGGTCTCACACTAGCCCAGGATGACCTAGAATACACTCTGTATTTCCAAGCTGTCCTCAAACTCATGACAATCCTCCCACCTCAGCTTTCTGATAGTTGGGATTGAAGACCTGCACCACCATGCCAGGCCTATCCTTTTTTTTTCAACTAGAATTCTTCTTTATTCTACTCTTTAATCAATATGTTTTATCTTTACCATATTTCACAAATTCATTCTTCTATTACCAGCAGTTAAGAAGGAAGGAGGAGTTCCCCATGGTAAAGAGGGAAATTGAGAAAAGGCAGGCATTTGTTCAGGCACATAGCTTCCTATTGTGTGGCCTGGACTTGATTCAAATCTCCCTGGCAGTATCATCCTCACAAGTTGTTGCTAGGGGCAATAGTCATTGCTGGCAAAACAATTTTTTTTCTTTTTTTGCTTATGATAAAAATCAACATTTAGGAAAGATAATCTCAGAAAAATTCAATGATTCTCCAGGAACTGCAAAGAATATTTAAGGTTTTTAAATAAGAGTTTAATTGTATTCTATAAAAATAAATATTATATCCTCATAAATATCACATAATATATCTACATAGTTTTATTTATCCCTAGGGATATCATATTTCAGGTTGACTTCATAAATGGTATGAGCTGGAATTTTTTTCTTTTATCTTTTATTATTATTATTTTAATTTTGTATAATTTGTTTTTATATATATTATTCTAATTTTACATTCATAATGGTGACTCCATTATTATCCTCCCTGTCCTCCCTCTTCCATAGGGACCCTCATCAATGGTGAATATGGGTCATGCATTGTGGGGGTAGTCAAGAGTTATGGGGGATAGGCCAAGTCTCTGTGCATAATGCCCCAACTTGTGGCTCAAACATTCTTTCTGCCTCCTCTTCAGCAAATTTCCCTGAGGTACATTGGGGTCATTTTAGTTCTAATTTTAACATTTTTATTTATTTATTTGAGAGAGAATGTGAGAGAGAAGCAGATAGAAAGAAAAAGAATGGGCACGACTGATCCTCCAGCCACTGCAAATGAACTCCAGACATATGTGCCACCATGTGCATCTAGCTTTACAGTGGGTCTTGGGGAATCAAACCTGGGTCTTTGGCTTTGCAGGTGAGTAACTTAACTGCTAAACCATTCTCCAGCCCATCATTATTATTATTATTATTATTAACAACATATTTTATATGGATAAATGATGTGTTGGTTCCCTCTTTTCCTTTGTCCTTGCCCCCATTCCGCTGGGCACCCTCCTTAGTGAGGTTGTAGGTATTCCCCATGGGGTTGTGGTTTATGTATTGTGGGAGCAACAATCAGTTTTTGGGGATGAGGGAATGCCTCTGGGCATGATGTCTCAATCTATGGTTCTTATAATCTCTCCACCCCCTCTCCTGCAAAATTCCCTGAGCACGGTGGATTGGACTTAAATAGTATTATATAGCTTATATATCCTGATAAGACAATTATACTTCTAATAAAAAATTAGAAATATGGCTCTCAAATACCCTTTGTCATCATCTGAAAATATTCCATGTTAAAACATATTTTAACTTGAATTTTTCTATTTAGTTTAAAACCTTCATTGAAGAGGTAAAGTGAGTATTTAATGCTCAGTCACCTGTATTCTTCAAAATTACAGGAAAATCACTATAGTACTGACAGATAATTTATTAAGTGTATCTTTGTTAAGGTAGTATTTTGTGAAATATTTTCTACAACTATAATTACAATCACAGCTAACTTATTTCCACTGAATTACAAGTATGTCTATAATTTCATATGGTGTTCTCTTACACTGAAATGTGCAACAAGAATGAAATTATTTCCTGAACTATTGTTATTTATTTTATTAAGCTTCATATAAGTGCTCAACAAACTATTAACATATGTTTAATTTATAAGCATATATTGTGTAAAAATAATAAAACTTGGTTTTATATTGGAAATTGGTTATTTTCCTTATTTAAAAATAATTATTAATTTATGGAAATGATACTCATGATTTCCAGTCAATATAGGATTGCTTCAGAAATAACAACAAACCAGCAGCTTCATTGCCTGTCATTGTCTCTGGCAGCACATCCCTTAGTCATGTGGTATGCAGTGACTATATACACCCTAAGTCAGACCTAGACCATGGGGTTGCACTAGCTGACTTTGTAGCTCTCCTTACTTGTTCAAAAGGTCCAAGCAACACACAACACTGATGCACAATTTATCACGTGATACTTACATGCTGGACAAATCAAACTCAATTATAAATTTGGAAAATATTTTGAAGAAAGTTGAGCCTAGTTTTTTAAGTATGTACCCACCATTCATAAAATGATGTTAATGACTTTCAAGTATCTCATGTATTTTTTGTTATATAGATAGTAATACTTCTATAACTAAACCAAATTATTGAATCAATTTAATAAGAAAAGCTTTTCATCTTCATAGTTAAAAGCCAAGAAAGAATGACCTGGTTTATTTCAAATAAACAACATTCCACTAGAGTATGGATGAGCACTCTATTTTAAATTTTATATTTTATGCTTAGAAGACTGGTGGCAGATTTATATGTATTTTCTCAGATAAATGCTCTAAGAAACAGGAATAGCTTTTTAGTAATTGTATATTCAGTTTAATCGTGGTGAGCATTGAATATTTCAAGATACTGAAACTTCTCCAAATAGTTTGTGGTGACCAGACATCATGCCCTTTTGAAGGAATTTAAATATTTGGTCAAAATGGAACTTTTTACTGCCTTACAATTGTTTATATAGAAATAAGGAATTTTGGGGGAGTTGGAATCTTTTGGTTTGTATTGACATCCAGTTGGTAATTTGACAGGATATACTTAGGATCCAGGAAGTCATAAGTATAAATCAATGAAATATGTTTAACACTATTATAAATGTTCAGTTTTTCTATTTCTTTTCTTTTTTACATTTGTGTAGTATGTGTGGTGAGGCATGTTGTGTGTGTGGGGAATGCACATATGTGTGCACATGCATGTGCTCCATGTACACACATACAGAGGCAGAGGAGAACCTTAAGCATCCGCTTCTATGGCTCTTTTGTTTATTTCTTCAAGACAATCTCTCACCAACCATAGAACGGCTGAGTTATTTTTGTTGTTGCTGTTGTTTACTTTCTATTTGTTCATTTTCTATTAAATTATCATATTTATTGAGGGAAATGTAGAGGCAAGGAAAGGAACCCACAGGTCTGGAGATCCCACATGGAAAACCTGGAAAAACTATGGAAAGAAAAGAGAAAAAAGAAAGTTAAAGGAGCTCCTGTCATGTGATGAGCTGGAGGCAATAAAGAACCTATGTGAAGAGTAATAGTTAGGGGGAGTCCCCCTCAGCTCAACCTAGCTGGTGGCCTATCTTCTGGGTCAGGTGAACCAGAGGGACAGGTGGTTTGATAGGGTTAGGGGCTATCTCAGGAAGAGGCTAGCCTTGGCACCAAGTTCTAGGGGCTTAACTTGATCAACCACCATGTTTAAATCATATGAAAGAACTCACTCCTAGGAGGCGTCCTGGTTGTTTGTGGAAAAACAGGTCTAGGGAACTAGACAAGAAATAAGAAGTCAGATCATCTTTGATTTCTAGTAAGTGTAGACTTTCCTGCCTTTTGCTTACTTCCAGGGTTTCAGTCACCCTAACTGTACCCCTTTCTCATTGACCCCTTTCATGAGAAGACACTGTAACTGCTGTTAGAGGACAGGGAGCAGTGACTTCAGATCTTTAACTACTTCTGGCTGAAAAGAGGTATAGAAATATGGCAGTTTGAGAGTCTTTCCCAGAGAGGGTAACTATTGTAAAGGACCCCAAAAATGTATTATTGGAGTGCAGGAAGATAGTTTTGTAAGAAAATGGTGGGGGGAAAGATCAAAAGTAAGTTAATGAGAAGTGAGCACACAGCAAACTGGTCACCTTTAGGTTTTTCCTTCTTGTGGACTTCTAGTCCTTGGACAAAATTTGAGGGAACTCAGGTAGATGCAGTTGAATTGTGTCAGGACCATCTGAGCATGATATGGATGAGATTTTCTTTCAGAATTATTTTTAGAATGGCAGAGTAATGTTTGACATGGCCTGAATCTGTTCTATATGGCTTGTAAAACAGGTGAGATATTAGCAGAGTTATCAGGAAAATATACACAACACTCAAACTTGATAATGGTGAATATACCATATTTTATAAAATAGCCTACCAGAGTATAAATTTTTCAATTTGTCATGAGGGTATCCAGGGCCAAAGGTTGGTACCATAGAGCCATTGGTTGCTAGTAGGGGTTGTAAAATATATTTTTGTACTCAACACTTATTTAATGATGTCCTGGCACAAGTTAGAAGGGAGTCACCATTGTTCCCAGTATAAAAAGTTATTTTAATATGGTCAAGATGGCGTTCATGTAAACATGCCTCACCTGGCATTGTTCATTAGGGTTTGGCAGGAGATAATTGAGCACCAAAGCAGGCAATCCTGAGATTCCCATGCTCTTGGGGGACACACCAGTCCCCCAATACCTCCCTCAAACAGCCACCTTAGCTATGGTCCCAGCTGCAGGTTCCTCCTGCACCAGCCAAGTGGACCCAAGCCAGTAGGCTAGTGTTCCCCTGCCCTAGGTTTCCTCCACCATGGAGCTCCACAAGCAAGCTCCATCATCCCAACATGCGATCCCACACAAACCCCCACTCTCTGTGCCAACAGGGAACCTCATCCACTGGGTCCCTGCGCCACCCACCAAGCCTCCACACCATTGGGTAACCTCACCCACCATATCCCCATGCTGCTCTGCCCCCCACCCACCACTCCAGTGTGAACGTCACCCACCAGATCCCCATGTCACTCCACCCCCATCCTCTGCACCAAAGAGGAACACTGCCCACCAGGTCCCTGCACCACCCCACCCCCACCTCTGTGCTGGAGGGAACCTCACCCATAGGGTCCCCATGCTGACCTTCCCCCCCATGCTGGCAGGGAACCTCACCCTCCAGATCTGGGATCTGCTTTGACCCATTGCCTCCCAACCCTTTCCCCTCAGGCCACCTGACCACACACTCCCTTAACACTGAACCACCAAAGAACAAGCCTCTTCATCAGACCTTCAGACCGTCACCAGACCCTCATGGGCTCCCACTCTCTAAGCAGGCAGATGCCACTGCCATCAGAAGCCTAATCAAAATAAACATAAAAGGAAACAATCACTGAAGATGCTTCAGGGTAAACTACAGCTCCCTGCTACAAGAATCCTTCACTGTGATGGGCAGATCACAGTGCAAAAGAAATAACTTGAAAAATCAAATGCAAGTAAATCCAACAAGACTGCCCAGTCCCACAATGGATGTCTCTAACCAAAACATAGAAGAGATAATAGGATCAGAACCCCAAAATGAAGACATAAGCAATGCAACCCTAGCCAAGAAAATAGCAGAACTTGCAAAAAATCAACAAATGGCCAATAATTGAATGAATGCTGTCCTAGCGAGATTAGACCTAATAGAAAAGAACCAGGAAGGGCTCCAAAAGCAGTTAAATGACCTTAAGGAGAGTGAAAAAAGAGAGGACCTAATAACCAGCTGGCTAAGCTCAATGAAGACATAAATAAATGCAAGGTGAATTCAAAGAAGCACTAAAAATATCAGAAAATGATGTGAAAAGGGAACACAACAGAGGATCAGAAACAGTACATGAAAAAGCAGTAGAAAATACAAACCAAATTGAACAAACCCCAAACTCTATAGAAACTCTCAAGAAGAGAGTCAGCCATGTAGAAGATTGAAACTCAGAACTGGAAGACAGAACAGAAGAAACAGCACATGAATCCCAAAATTTCAATAAGTTCAAAAACGTTTGTGAACATAACATGTGGTAAATATGGGATAGCCTTAAATGTTCCAACATTAGGATCATGGGAATACCAGAAGGGGAAGAAATTCAGACCAAAGGAATTGAGAACTTATTCAATGAAATTATTGAAGAGAACTTTCCCAAACTCTCAAAAGAAAATCCCATTAAGGTACAAGAACCTAACAGAACTCCAAACAGACTGGACCAAAGGAGAAATTCTCCAAGACATATTATCAATAAAATCCTAAATATTGATAACAAAGAGAAAGTCCTAAAAGCAGCTAAGAAGAAACAACGCATTACATATAAAGATAACCCCATCAGAATTACTTCAGCCTTCTCAATGGAAACACTCAAAGTCAGAAGGGCCTGAAATAGAACTGCAAAGTCTAAGAACTTACGGCTTCCAACCCAAACTACTCTACCCAGCAAAAATATCCCTCATAATAGATGGTGAAAGAAAAACTTTCCATGGTAAAACCCAGTTGTACAACTATATGAAAACAAAGCCAAATCTATAGAGAGTACTTCAGGGAATTCTCCACACAGAAGAATCAAATAACTAACCTCAAGAACCTACAAGAAGCAAATCACAATAACCAAACTCAGAGAAGGCACTTAAAACAACCCTTAAAACTCCAAAAACAATACCAAACCACCACAAGATGGCAGGGATTACATCAAACCTCACAGTCCTTACTCTTAACATTAATGGCCTATGGCCTTAATTCACCCATCAAAAGACATAAGCTGACAGGATGGATCAGAAAATTAGACTGCTAAATCTGCTGTCTTCAAGAAACTACCTCACCACTAAAGATAGACACCTTCTCAGAGTGAAAGGGTGGAAAATAATATTCCAAGCAAATGGAAAAAAGAAACAAGCAAGTGTTGCTATGCTAATATCAGATAAAATAGACTTCAAGCCAAAAGTAATAAAAAAGACAAAGAAGGCCACTTCTAACTTATCAAGGGAACAATCCAACAAGAGGATATCACAATCACCAATATGTATGCACCAAAAACAGGTGAACCACAATTCATAAAACAAAAACTGCAAAATTTCGAGAATCAAATGACAATGAAAACACATCATACCAAAATTTATGGGACAAAATGAAAGCAATGGTTAGAGGAAAAACCATATCATTAAATGCACTCACAACGAAGACAGAGAGATCCCAAATGAATAACCTAACCATCACAAAAAGCATTGAAAAAACAAGAAGAAGCCAACCTGAAAAGCTCCAGATGGAAAGAAATAATTAAGATCAGAGCAGAAATTAATGAATTGGATACTAGCAAGACAAATAAGAAAAATGATGAAACAAAGAACTGGTTCTTTGAAAAAATTAAATGGCCAATCTAATCAAGCAAAAAAAGAGACAGAGAAAGAGAAGCACATCAAATTAACAAACGTAGAAACAAAAAAGGAGAGATCACAACAGACATAAGTGAAATTGGGAGAATCATCAGGACTTATTTCAAAAACCTCTACTCCACAAAACGGGAGAATATGGAGGAAATGGATGAATTTCTGGACACATGACACCTACCAAAGCTAAACCCAGAGCAGATTAATTTCCTAAAGTAACCTTCTACACCCTTCAAGATTGAAGAGGTAATAAAACACCTCCCCAAAAAGAAAAGTCCAGGACCAGATGGCTTCTCAGCTGAATTATATCAAACCTTCATGGAAGAAATGAAACCAATTTTTCTCAAACTCTGCCACACAATCAGAGAATAGGGAAAGATCCCCAACTCGTTCTATGA
Source organism: Orientallactaga sibirica (assembly GCA_036365145.1). Lineage (NCBI taxonomy): Eukaryota > Metazoa > Chordata > Mammalia > Rodentia > Dipodidae > Orientallactaga > Orientallactaga sibirica. The sequence continues at coordinate 18,505,339 of JAEOAD010000030.1, read as the reverse complement.
ATCTAGTATCACCCTAATTCCAAAACCATGCAGAGATGCCACACAAAAATAAAAGTATAGGCCCATTACTCTGATGAACAAAGCTGCAAAGATCCTGGACAAAACCATTGCAAACCTAATTCAACAGTACATCAAAAGCATTATCCACCTTGATCAAGTAGGCTTCATCCCTGGAATGCAAGGGTGGTTCAACATATGGAAATCTGTCAATTTAATACACCACATAAAGAAGCTTAAACACAAAAACCACATGATAATTTCAATAGATGGGGAAAAGTCTATGACAAAATACATCACTTCATGTTCAAAAAATTGCAAAGAATAGGTATGGACAGTTTATATCTCGTCACCATAAAGGCTATATATGAAGCTCCTAAAGCCCAAATAATACTTAATGGGGAGAGGCTGAAGGAATTCCATTGAGATCAGGAAAAAGGCAGGGGTGTCCACTCTCTCCTCTGCTCTTCAACATAGTACTGGAAGTGCTAGCTCAAGCAATAAGACAGGAGAAAGAAATCAAAGGGATAAAAATTGAAAAGGAAGAAGTTAAGTTAGCCCTATTTGCAGATGAAATGATTCCATATACAAATGACCCGAGAACCTCCATCTCAAAACTCTTAAAAGTGATTAACTCCTTCAGCAAAGTAACAGAATACAAGATCAATGCACAAACAAAAATCAGTAGCCTTTCTGTATGCAAAAGACAAAGATACGGAAAAAGAAATATGCAACATTGTACCATTTTCAATAGCAACAACAAAAAAATACCTTGGAATAACATTAACCAAGGAAGTGAAAGACCTATACAATGAAAACATAAAAATACTCAAGAAAGAAATTGAGGAGGACCTGCAAAAATGGAAAGACCTCACATGGTCATGAATAGGCAGAATTAACATTGTGAAAATGCCAATCTTACCAAAAGCATTATATAGGTTTAGCACAATACCAATAAGAATTCCAACTTCTTTCTTCACAGAAATAGAAAAAATTTATCTCAAAATTCATAGGGAATATTAAAGCCCTCAGATATCCAAGCATATCCTCAGCAAAAGAAACTCCTCTGGAGGCATCACCATACCTGATCTAAAGCTATACTACAAAGACATAGTAATAAAAACAACATAGTACTGGCATTAAAAAAAAAAAAAAGAAGAAACAGGAATATAGACCAATGGAACAGAATAGAAGACCCAGATTTTGCGTCAAGTAACTACAGCTACTTGATATATGACAAAGGCCCTACCAATGTAGACTGGAAAAAAGAGAGTACCTTCAACAAATGGTGCTGGACAAACTGGACAACCATATGTAGGAAAATGAAACTCAATCCACCCATCTCTCTGCACAAAAATCAAATCCAAATGGATCAAAGACCTCAATATAAAACTGGAAACTCTGCTACTCCTGGAAGAAAAAAATAAGAGGAACCTTCCATGATATAGAAGTGGGAAAAGATTTCCTGAACAAAACCCCAGTAGCTCAGGAAATTAAACAATCACTCAACCATTGGCATCTCATGAAACTGAAAAGTTTTTTCACAGACAAATATACAATAACCAAAGCCAACAGATTACCCACAGAATGAGAGAAAATTTTTTGCCAGCTATACAACTGACAGAGGCCTAATTTCTAGAACTTACAAAGAACTCCAAAGCCTAAACAATAAATTGTCAAACAGCCCACTCACAAAATGGGGCACAGAACTACACAGGGAGTTCTCAGAGGAAGAAATACAAATGGCAAACACACACTTAAGAAAATGCTCAACATCCCTAATCATCAGGGAAATGCAAATTAAAACAACTATGAGATTCCAACTTACCCCAGTAAGGATGGCTAACATTAAAAAAAAAAAAAAAAAAAAAAAAAAAAAAAAAAAAAAAAAAAAAAAAAAAAAAACCTAATGAAAACAAATGCTGGCAAGGCTGTGGAGAAATAGGAACAAGCTTTCCCTGTGGGTGGGAATGTAAAATGGTTGAACCATTATGGAAAGAAATATGGAGATTCCTGAAAAGAATGACTATAGACCTACCAACAGATCCAGTTATTCCCTTACTGGGCATTTACCTTAAAAGCTCCAAGCCCCAAATCAGAGAGATTTGATCAACCATGTTTATAGCTGCTCAATTCATAATAGCTAAGAGCTGAAATCAACCCAGACGGCCATTATTAGATGGATGGATAACAAAGATGTGGTATATCTACACTATGGAATTCTATGCAGCAGTAAGGAAAAATTAAACAATGAAATTTGAAGGAAAAATGGTCAAACATGGAACAGATCATTCTCAGTGAGTTCACCCAATCACAGAAAGATAATTGTCACATGGTCTTACTCCTAACCTGAATTCACCCAAGATGCTGTCATACCTAATAAATACCTTGAGGACCAGACAATAGGGAGTGCGGGCTGGGAGGGTAAGGTAAGGGTTGGGGGAGCATAAGGGGGGGGAGGTAAGGGTAGGGGGGAAACAAATAGGGACCCAAATGGAAATGGTACCATAAAATCCTATATTCTGAACAACAGACTAAAACATTGATCCTTCAGCAGGCTTGTAGAGGGAACACCTGAACCACAGGGACCCAGAGAGGACATCATGAAGACTAACCTTAATCTTTTCCTATTTCTCACTCTCCCTCCCCCCAACTCTTCTCTCTATGCTCTCTTTCTCTTTTATATTACCTATCTTTTTCTTTCTTCATCTTCCTTGGCACTGACTTGTAACTCCTAATACCAGCATGAGGTTAACTTTTACGATGAGCTGTTTAACAGAGGGACCTACAAGATTTCCCAAAAGAAGACATATTTTTTTCAGAGTTCTTAATGACCCACCAAAGGTTAATGGTCAGACCCTACTGCTGTAGACACCATATGCTGCTGGGATGAAACATGGTTTAACCTGGTCGGAATCTGGAAGAGGGTCAGTCCCCAGACAGTTAGCTTGTCTAGTGCCAGAGGGTGCTACATGAGTGACTTGGGGAAAATGACTGACATCTGTTCAAACAACTCACAGTCTAAACTACTCATCAGTAAATAACCTGACATGATGCTCAAACAAGTGCAATAGTGGCACAGAGCCATGGTGGGTAACCAATTGCTCTTGATTTGGCTAATAGATCCATTCAGTGGAATGGAACTCATAGCTAGAACTTGGAAACAAGTCAAAAATCATGTCCAAAAAATGATTCCATTCTCCAATATCAAGCTCCCACCAATTGTGGGCTAGAAAAGGGCCTACACATATAAAATTATTTCTAAAATAGCAATGGCCATTCCATCTATCCAGTACTGACTTCTCTTTCCATTGGAGAATTTGCTTCTCTTTTTCAGATGGACACCAAACATGAAGGGAGGATCAGCCTATCACACCTCACAGGGCCCAGCAGAAACCATAGAGTAATGTTGGAATTGGGCAAGAGTGCAGCTTTCTTGGTAAACCTGACACATGAACAAGGCATGTGCTCCCACTTGTGCATCTGGCTTACGTGGGTCCTGGGGAGTTGAACCTGGGTCCTCTGAATTTGCAGGCAAATGCCTTAACCACTAAGCCATACCTCCAGCCCTGTGATTTTTGTTTCAAGGTAGGGTTTTGCTCTAGCCCAGGCTGACCTAGAATTCATTATGTAGTCTCAGGGTGGCCTTGAACTCACTGTGGTCTTCCTACTTCATACTCTTTAGTATATGGATTAAAGGCATGTACCACTCCACCACGCTGAAGTTAGGGTTGTATAAATCTCCTTTCTACAGGAGTTTCAACCCAAAATTTCCTGTTTTCTCCCCAATCAAAGGGGAACACATCATGCAGTCTACGTGCCTACTGGAGCAAGGAAGGTCCAGGGTATGGTATCCATTCCACAAAACCATCTTTCAAGCTCAGGTCCCTTGGGACCTTGTCCTCTGTCTCTTGCATACACCTTACATCATGGCATATAAGGAGTGCTACTAGCCATTCTAAGTCCAAGTGCAAAGATGTCTTCCCTTACTTCCATCTTGGTAGCTAAGATGCTCTACTGGTACCGGCGGTTCTTGGGACCCCTTTTCCTTTTCCCCTCAGTGGGAGCCTGGGATATGGGTCACCCCTTGGTCTGTGAATGTTTGGGACTAAAGGGTTATTGTTCTGAAGTTAATCTTTGATTTTATTACCTTTAATACAGGGGTCCTATCCTGTGTTAATATTTGAAAGAGAAACAGATGAGAGCAATCACCTACTTGATGCCTTTTGATCATATCTGTTTCTACCTTGATGTACATTTTAGGCAAGTCTGATGTTTGTTATGTAAGGAGTTTGTAACTGATCAAATCCCTTGACTCACTTTACCTATTTGACTTTTGTGTCTAGTGAGAAATTTCATCTGACAGAGGTAACTTGAGGTGTTCAAAATAGAGAAAGTATAAAGAGAACCAAAGTTATATTTCATTTGTTACTCCCCTTTCCTTGTCAGATACAATTGGCCATTTTGTCTCTGGACAGGGTCTGAGGGACACATGGCTTGAACTTGCATTGGGTTTGAGAGTCCAGCTTGTCATGACTTTAAATAGCCTATAACAGAAAGCATGAGCAAAAGGAAATGACAGAGCAGGTAGCTAAGCATCGTGATATTTCTTGTCTTATTTTGAAGTTGTTTGTTTTCACCTAGGAAATTTATTTTACCCATTTGTAATACACAAGTTGATAGGATCTTGTCTATGTCTAACCTGGTTAGAACTCCAAATATTGTGAATTACGTCTGTGTTATGACTTTGTGACCCACCTAGTACAAGACATCACCTGTGTCTAATCTAAGCTGAATTTATATTAAGTCTGTGCCCCTATATAAAACTTTTAGAGCATCCTTAAGAGTCTGTAAACAGTTGAAAAATCCTTAGTTTTAAGCATGGTGTTTATCTATGTTTAGCATTAAAATTAGCTTTTTGTTCCTTATAAAAGGAAATTAATTTTAAACAAAATTTGTTCTTTTTAGATCTCTTATATCCTTTCTACATATGCACACTGTCATCCAAATATTTTAATATTCTGATCTAGGTTCCTTTCAAACAAAAATTTGTAACAAGCATTTTGTTTTGAACATTGAAAAATTCCTCCCCAATTCATTAACTCATCTCATGCCAACCCATGATCAACTACCTTTTTTATAAGAATGTTAAGAGAGCACACCAAATTGATTATTATTATTGTCGACTGACAAAGAAGCAAGTAGTTTAGCTTCAAAGAGTTAACCATCTTATTGGAAATCTTAGCAGAAACTTAGACTCGCTTTATGCTTATAGTACCAAAAATCTCTACATTTTAAATAAAATATATGAAGAATGGCAACCAGACCTATCTTATATCAGTATATATACCCATAAATTTATATAACCCATTGGTTTGAGACATCTATTAATAAATTCCATGAAATATATTTTTAAAAGTTATAAGCCTCTGAATACAGGCAAAACATGACAACTATTTTGGGGATAATTTTTATCACTATCTCTAATATACCTGTGAATGATTTTATTATAGGTTTCTAAATTAGATTTTTATTGTCTTGAGGCAGGCTGGCCTGGAACTTAAGCTAGTTGACTCCTCCTTTTAAGTAACAGGACATTACAATCTTTAAAATACCTGGCAAATTATGCATCACCACCTCTGGGAGAATTTTGTTGTTTTCAATAATTCTTTATGTAGGTTGAAGTTAAACTAAAACATAAACTCAGTAATTATATTTATGATATCATGTAACAAATTATGGCCTGTTTATATAAAACTGTACCTCACTGTAGGCTTTAGTTAAATCTGACTTTTAAAGACAAAAACCAAGAAAACCTTGAAATAAATCAAATGCCAAGAAAAACTTTAGAAGAGATATGTTGGACTGTTTGAATTAGGAGAGCCATACTGTAACATATAACACATAATAAAGAAACCATAAAAGAGAATATATCAGGTACAGTTACTAATGACTTGTTTTGAAACATTAAATAATTTGGAAAACATCAATAAAATTATATACTTATTTTTACCAAGTAATTTAAAAGTCACTTTTTTGGTTTTGTTTTGTTTTTCAAGGTAGGGTTTCACTCTGGTCCAGGCTGACCTGGAATTAACTATGTAGTCTCATGGTAGCCTGGAACTCACTGCATTCCTCCTACCTCTGCCTCCCAAGTGTTGGGATTAAAGGTGGGTGTGCATGTTTTTTAAATGTGGGTTCAGGCTATCACACTGGAACCTTGAACTGGTGATTCTCCTGTCTCAGCTTTCCAAGTAGTTAAAACAATAGTCCTGTGCCATCAAGCCTAGCTCATTTTACTTTTTAAAAAATTTTTTAAATTATTTTATTTATTTTTGGAGAGACATACAGAGAGAGACAGAGAGAAAGGGAGAGGGAGACAGATAGAGATGGGCATGCCAGCAGTCTCTCAGCTGCTGTGAATGAAATCCAGATGTGTGCGCCCCCTTGTGGTCAAGTGAAGCATTGCACCCTTGCATCACTGCATCTGGCTAAACGTGGGACCTGGAGATTGGAACCGGGTGCTTAGGCTTAGCAGGCAGGCGCCTTAACCGCTAAGCCATCTCTCCAGCCCTCATTTTACTTTTTATAACACCTGTATGAATAAATGATTTACAGTTATGTAAAGATATATTTGTCATAGATCACTTTGGCAGAAAACCACAGCACGTAGCAGGCACCGTTATGCATGCCTTTTTCGTTGTGTCTCTGAATTTTCTGAGTTACAGCTTGGTTACCTCCCACATCCAGTTGACATAGCTGCAGGTCTCAGCTCTATGTGGGAGGAGGAGGAATGTGGCAGGGACCCAGGCATGTTGAAGACACCTTTCCAGCCAAGGACCTAGTCTCAGGGCTTTGCTGGGGCAGTTTCTGTCTCCCCCTCATTTAGACAGCCAAAGATTTATTGTCTCAGGCTGGCAGCTCCCCAGAGGTATGACCTCAAGTCTCCAATTGAAATGGGCTGAGGCAGGTGCTGCTGGAGAGGTGGAGCCCAGAGCAGGAGTCAGAGCTCCATCCTTCTACCCTCTATGGGCAACCATGTGTCTTGTGGCACAATGGCTTATAATGGAAAAAAAAAAAAATGGGGAAGGGGGCGGAAGGGGGAACTTAGAGGACATTCAGGCCACCTGTCTTTGGTTTCTGAGCCTCCATGTGGCCACTAGGCCATTCCCCTTCAGCTCAGCAGAACAAGTTCCCAAGTTCTGGAGTTCAGCCTTGTTAAACATGGTTAGGGATCAGACAAGCTCAACCAACCAAATGCATCTCCATTCAAAAGTTGCCACCTTTACAGAAACCACCCCCCAACCCCGGCGCCATTCCAGTTTGACTTCAGGCAATAGCACGCATTTTAACAGGACTGGCAATCCTGGCAGGGTGGAGTGGTCCAGGCTGCCTAAGAAGCTGTGGCACACAGGTAACAGAGGATTCCAGTCTGAAGGGTGGCGGGTCTGCCTGCCTGGCCACCATCAATGTCATGCACCATTCATTCCCCTCAGCTTAGTGAGAGAGAGTGGATCTTAATCTCCAGCAACAAGAGAAAGCAAGCTGGTTTTCTGGAAAGGGGAAAGAAGCACTGCACATACCCCAAATCATGCTCACAGCCAGAAAACATGCTTCCCATTGTCTCCCAGAATATAAGAATCGTGATTTTCCTTCTCAAGATAGTTCCATAAGAGTCACCATCTGTAACAGGGTGTTGGGGGGGGGGGTCCAGGAAAGTCCTTGAACCACAAACCCTAGGTGTGTTTCTAATTTTAATCAAAAAATTGAATAAAAAAGACTGAGAAGGAAAATTATTAGATTATTATACTTATTGAGGGAAATACGGAGCCAAGGAAAAGCACCCACATGGCTAGAGATCCCATGTGGAAAGCCTGGAAAAACCTTGGGAAAAAAAAGAGAAAAGAAAGTTCAAGGAGCTCCTGCCATGTGGGGAGATGGAAGGGGTAAAGGAGTCCATGTGGAGAGTAAGGGCTAGGGGGCTGTCCCTTAGGCTCAACTGGGCTGGGCCTAGGCCAGGGCCCAGCTGAGGGAAAAACTTACCCACAGGTGGAAGTTCCAAAGTGGTCAGTACTTATTCATTTTTTTCTTTATTTTTCTTTATTAGTTATGTATATAGTGTATACACAGCCATGATGGTACCATCATTAGCCTTCTCCCTGTCCTTCCCCCCATGTGTAGTGTGGGTCTTGTCTTACGGGGGTTGCCATCAGTTATGTGGGAGAGGCAATGACTTTGTGTATAATGACCCAATTCATGGCTCTATCAATCTTTCCGCTCCCTCTTCCGTGGATTTCCCTGAGCTATGTTGGGTTCATTTTAAGTCTATTTCAGTGACAAGGTTTTGGGAATCTCTGTGTCTCTGGATATCTGATATGGTAGGAGTTGAGTGTTCTTTGTGTCTATCTCCTTCTCCCTTGTGTTGGTACCAGTTTAACTGAGAAAGCAGCCCCTAGCTTTTATTCATTTTTTATTAGTTACATATATAGTGTGTATATAGCCATGATGCTACCCATCATTAGCCTTTTCCCTGTCCTCCCCCCATGGGTATTGTGGGTCTTGCACTGTGGGGGGTAGCCATCATTTTTGATCAGATTGGCTGACTATTGAGCCATAATGATTGCCTGACCGCCATTCCCTGCAGGACTGAGGTCAGAGGCTTACATGACCACACTCAAATTTTTATGTGGGCCCTGGGGTTTAAACTCAGACTGATCAGCCCCTCTTACTCCCTATTTCTTATGCAAAAAGTGCTCTTAACTTGTGAGCCATTTACCCAGACCCCAGTTCTTTTTCTTGTTCATAGTCAAACCATTCATAGCTAAACTATTTTCAAACAGTTTCAAGTTTTCATAATTTTTTTAAATATTTAATTTATTTATTTTGAGGGGGGGGAGATACAGAAATAGGCAGGTAGAGAGAAAGAGAGAGAATGGGCACACCAGGGCCTCCAGCCACTGCAAACAAACTCCAGATGCATGCGCCCCCTTGTGCATCTGGCTTACGTGGGTCCTGGAGAGTTGAACCGGGGTCCTTTGGCTTTGCAGACAAATGCCTTAACTGCTAAGCCATCCCTCCAGCCCCAAGTGTTTATAATTTTTTATAAAATAAAATCAGACTCTTGTACTTTTGACATTTGACTGAGAGAGTATCCAATTTTATAGAATGATTGTATTGTTTACTTTAACAAATAATTTGCTATGATTTGTCAAATTGTACTTGAACATACTTAAATTGTAACGTATGTAAAGAGGACACCATAATGAAAATATGTGATATTTGCATTATAAATACATGTTCCATCTTTTTTTGGAAGAAAATAAGAATTATTGTGTATTATGTTCACAGAAAATATGGAACAAGATGCATTTCTTCCATTACATTATTTTTTCTGTATCTCTTATAGCTGTCAATCATCCATTGTTACTATTTCTTAATGAGGAGGTAATTTTTAAGTACACATAAAGCCAGGTGACTATTCTAATTTAATCTATTTTTCTTTATCCTCTTTCAATTTATTCATTATTGAAAACATGTTATTATCTAATTTTTTGAAGTCTTGCACTATTATGATTTCAATTGCTTTTGAAAGTCAAATTCTTCTGGATTAAAGATGATTTCCTCTTCTATAAAATTCAAGAATCGCTTTTAACACTTACACAGGAAACTGATTTCTCTTCAGAATACTTAGATTCCTTCATTTATTCATGGAAGGACCAAGGCACAAAAAAGAAAATTGATAAACTAAAATGAATCAAGGAATATATTATCATATTAGTATGTATGAGTGAACCTTGGTGAAAAATTAAGTCTTGCCTCAAGAAGATAAAGAAAACCAATGTAGAATATAATTATTTTAAATCAACATTTTTCCCTTTTGTGTAACTATGCATACAATGTTAGAAAAGCTAGAATTAGAAGAAAAAAATTATCTTATGAAAGACAATACATAGTATAATGTAATACTGTCTAGATGTCTCTAAGAACATTATGTGTGTATATATACTTGAGAAATTCTGTTTAAAATTAAAACAGGAAAATTTGAACAAATTTTCATTTCACTTAGCATATATTTTTAAGCCAGATAATAATTTGTTTCATTTGTTTTATAAGTTAATGAATTAGACTACCATAATTTATTCAATTCACTCCTTGTTAGGTCATTTGGTTCCCAAATAGTATTCAATGCCATTATTATTATAATAAAATATTTGCAAATATTTTCAAAGGAGAAACTTCAATAATTGGATGTTCTGGTAAGGGACATATTTAGTAATTTTTAACATTCTTCAAAGCATGGTTAAGGGAGAACCTCATCACAGATTGGTATAGACAGTGCATTAAGATCCAAACAAGACCATTTCCCTCGGTTCTACTCAGGGAATCTCACAATTGGGAATATGAGCAATGACTTGTATTTTAAACAACAAGATATATCAGATGATGAATGTAGATGGAGAAACACTCCTCATAATGGATGTGAACAGCAGATCTAAATCCAAAAGAAAAAACATAATGGAACATATAGAAAAATATTCTCACATAAGATGCAGGAAGATATGGACATGGAACGTAATATGTGTGATAAAGTTTTCCCAGAGAGATCAAACAGGGTCAAGATAGATGGAGTTCATCTGAAATGAAATTAGTCTGGAATCAAAGTTAATAAAAAACCTCATTAACTATAATTTTTACTATATCACATAATGTATTTTATTATATTAATCTTTTATTGCTATAAAGGCTTGTTAGACAGAGATTCCATTTTCATAATTATATTGCATTGATAAGACTACAAGTAGGGAAATAGATCTTGGATTATGATTAAATTTTCCATTTGCAAATATTTTTCTTTAAGAACGTAAAGTCACTGATAAGTCCCAATCATTAATGAAAAATAGTTCCTTGAGAACGGTAATTAGTTCTGATAGAAAATTGTTTTTCTTTGTAAAGAAAGCTTGAATTATCTTCCTTTCAGTCACAAACCCTTCATCTAATATGTTGTGTTGTCCAGGACTCATTAATTCTATTGTTATCCTTGTTGTTAGTGCTCATTACTTGGATCCTTTGAATCAGAACAGGTGACATGGGTTGAAAACTCTTTTTTAAATATATGTCTTGAAAACAAACAGCCTACAAGATAAATGTGAGTGCCTGAGCCCTTGATGTATTACACTTCAGTGGTATCTGACAACCTGGACTCCCTGGTGATACCGTTTTTTGCTAATAATGTAGTCTTAGTCTATTAAAAGACAATTGCAGATAATGTGCACAGGCAAGTGGGAAAGGATGCCCTGAAGAGCTTGTGTGGAGAATTATCAAAACACAATTCAACAAAAGGATTTTAGATTGATTTAAAAAAATCAAAGTAAATAGTTATATCATTTTAATGGACTAAATGTAACAGACAGGATGAAACGTATTTGTTCTTTTCTATTTCGTATAACACATTTTAAACAATTAGTTAAATGTCTAATTAGCTAGAATCTACCTTGTTTATTATAACTAAATGTACACACACACAGAGGGATATTTTAGAGAGGTTTCTGATATGATTTTCATAGGCATCATGTTTGTCCTTTTCTTTATGAGGATGTCTTGAGTGAGGCATGAAGACTAAAGTAGGGGACATGATCACAATTGCTATCATTGGCACAATGTTGTGTTATAACATACTTGAACTAAGATGCATCTTGATTTATTGATTTGAAAATGTTTTATATGTACTCAGAAACCTCAACTTATCCCACTACAGGATTTCAAATACACTAATCATCACACCAAATGGTAGTGACTGTGCGTAGTATAGCGGATTTTCTGAAATCCTTTGACATCATGTAATGATAAAAGAGGACAAAATATGCTAATCTAATGGTGTCATTGCTGAAGTATTCTAATTGATAAACTTCTCTCCTGAGATAATCAGTACTGGAAGGGAACACTGTGGAGAGAACAAGCTCTTTTGCCTTTATTGAAACTTCCCATTGAAACCCTATTTATCCATCCACCTTGTCAGCCTCAGGAAGTTTATCTCCCTGTTTTAGTTAATAGTCTCTATATTCTCCAGAACTACCTGCCAGTGCTTTCCTCACTCCCTCAGCAAGTTACCCCACTGCCCTAGTGCTTGGGACAATACAATATATGAGGTGGGGTAAGTGTGTCCCCAAAGCCCTCTGTGTTCCAGGCATGATCTCCAACTCTAGTGTGAGGTCTTCAGTTCATTGTGGACCTGCCATTAATGAGGAATTTGGGTGACAGGTCTGTCAGTTTTGTGACACTTCTATCATGATGGTCTTCCTTGACACAGGTACTCAAACAATGACACCAACCAAGCATGGACTAAATCTCCCACAATTGTGGCAAAAATAACCATTTTCTATTAGGAACAGAATATATTAGGTACTTGCTACAGGAATGGAAATCTAAGTATTGTGATTTGAAAGTTAATTCCCCGCCCCACGATGGGCTCCTCCTTTAAACATTTTCTCACTAGTTAGGGACACTTTTTGGGAAAGTTGTTGAACATGTAGGAAGTGAAATTTCAATGGAAGACAACGGTCAGTAGGAACATGCCTGGAGGTATTAGTTCTACTCCACTGAGGATGCTCCTGCCACTATACCTTTCCTCCATGATGGGCTGTATCTTCTCAAAGTGTAAGTGGAAATAAACCTGCATTTAAGCTTGTTCTAATCAGGTACTTGCTCACAGTAATGACAAACACAGCCACTAACACCTAAGGTTTATTTCTCTGCCTTCTAAGCTGGCTGGAAAGTTATGGTTGCTCCATGTATCATGCTCTCATCTCTGCGATCTTTCTTATTACCTCATTTTCCAGAACTCCCTAAAAAGACTTCCAGCATAAGATGAGTTAGTATCCCAAATTGACTTTATTTCTGGAATGAGTTCAGAAAAATGAGAAACTTCTTGAATTTCAGTAGATTAAATTTGAATTACACCCAATTAGAATAAAACAACTTGTAATAGATGGGTATATTATCCCTACACAGTGCCCAGAATGTGTACTATCACTGCTGGAGAACCTATAATAGATGGATACATGACCCCACACAGTGTCCAGAATGGGTGATATCACTGCTGAAGAACTTCCCGAGAGTCGGATGACTACATTCCTGCCCACCATGAAAACTGTCTAAACAGTCATCTTTCTCCATTTAAAAAGGAAGAGGTAAGAACTTCTGCACACTTGACAAAATATCCAAGTACATTTGTGTTGTGAGGATGGTATGGTAGTCTGTCTTACTGTAAATGAATATCAAACTGGAGTAATTATAAATGGATTTATGGCTCACATTTGTGGAAGGTGGGTGGCCCATGAAGAGTGTCAGTTCCCTTGGTGTCTGGAGTGGGATTAATCTGTGCTTCCAATGTGGCACTTTGAACTGTGTCCTGGGGCAGGAGAGGGGGATAGATATTCTCTATGTCACCACATGTAAGAAGGACAGGAGAGAGGTAAACAACTCTCTTCTACCTCTTTAATGAAGGTGTTGATTTCATTAATGATGGCTGCACCCATAATTAAAGAACAGACTTCTTAGTGCCTTCTCATGACATTCCATCATGACTTTTTTCAAACTACATTCAGAGTGTTATGGGAAACTGAGTCACACAGAGATGCTTCCAGAGATAGAGCAAAGAAACAGAAAATTTATTCATGTCAACATGGACTCAGGGGAATAACTTCCAAAGCCTGAGCTCAGAGCTTTTATAGATAGTATGGAAGATACTCTGACATCACCTTGAGTTCTTTACACTATTGGTGAGTTGAACTTTTGGTTAGTGGCTGAGGGCATGGACAGGAAGTGATAAGTGCCCTACAAACAATAAGCAAAACAATAATCTGTTAGCTCAGAGAGGGGTTACCCATGGTTTGTTGTTATGAGATATCTGACTGACACACGACTCAATGACAGCATTGTGATGGGTCATGATAACGGTAGAACTAGGATAATTTACATTCTTTTTAGATTCTGAGGTGTTTGAAAAACACTGCTCAGAATAGAAAAGGGAATAGAGGCTTTAGTTTGATTGAAATCTCTACCACAAAACTATAATACACTAGTAGGGATTTTTTTTTAAAAAAATATAGGACATAAAATACTGTACAGATAAATTTGTCTATAATATCAGCTGGCTCTAATTTTAAATAATGTAAGACACAATTATTTTTAAAGATATTTTCCAGATTTTGTTGATTTATCTCTTTTTTAAATTTCATATTGCTTCTATTATGTTATAAATTTATTTTTAACCAAATCCAAATATTTTGGTGAATAATTTTAATATTTGATTTTATGTAAGAATATGAATTTGATGTCATTAAACATAATATATGGGATTGTTGCTGTAATTGAACCTAGTCATCTTTTTTTCAGTTTTTCCTACTTATTTTGATACATTTTCCTTTTATTGATTTGATTTCCATCAAATGACTTGAAAATGTTGTCTTCTCTTCCCTCATGCAATAATGGTTTAGCAGGGGAAAAGATCCTATAATATTTCAATATTTTATTTCCCAGACCTTAGGAAACTGTTTCACACCTGGTGATTTCCACTTCTGCCATTGGGTAGTCAATTTTTTTTGTTTTGTTTTGTTTTGTTTTCCTTTCTCCCTCTCCCTATGATAGGCAGTCTACTTCTTTCTGTTGTTTTATTTCTGGTAAAGATTTTAGGATTTTCTTTTTCTTAGACTTCTTTACTTTTACTTTAATATAAATAGTTTCAGCCCTTTCCTGCCCATCCTCAGCTCTAAGGATATTAGCTGTCATTCATTATTTGAAGTTCATCTCTCCCTCTCACATTAGTACCCATATTTTATTTTTTTTTAATCTTGAATTTAGAATTTTCTATTATCTGTTAATTAAGTCACCTTTCAGCAAAACCAACAATCTATTCTTGTTCTTAAGCAAAAGTTAAGTCTCACTGTAAGGCAATATCTAAATATTTGGTGAATTCATTTTCTTTTTATACTAATTATTCTTAGGTATTCCTGTTCACAAGCAATTATTTTATTAAAATATTAAGTGAGTACATCTATGTGCATCGAAATCTCCATACTGCAATTCAGAATGAAAGATGTATTCTCAGAAAGATTGTAGAAGTTATGGTGGAGTCACATGGGACTGCCCTTCTCACTCATATAGTGTTTCTTTTCTTTCTCTTTCTTTTCTTTTTCTTTTTCTTTTTCTTTTCTTTTCTTTTCTTTTCTTTTCTTTCTTTCTTTTTTTTTTTTTGTGAGGCAAAGCCAACAGATGGACTACTTTTTTATGAGAAAGAGAGATAATGGCATACAAGGCCTCCAGCCACTATAATTGAACTCCAGACATATGTGACACCTTGTGCACATGTATGACCTTGCATGAGTCACCCACCTTGTGCTTCTGGCTTATGTGGGATTTGGGAAGTCGAACATGGGTTCTTAGGCTTCACAGGCAAGTGCCTTAACCCCTAAGCCATCTATTCAGTCCCTCATGTAGTGTTTCTTCCATTTCCTTCTGGGTAAAGGACATGGACAGTGTCAATCTCTCTGACTTCAGGGTCTAAAGACAGTAACTCAACCCTGAGGAGACACCATCAATGCCAGCTCCATAATGCAAGCTGCAGGCTGAGGTCACAGACCTGCCTCACTGCTGCAGGGCTGCTCCCAGATCATTAAAGATTCCTGTTGCTTGGTGCTTACTAACAGTAAACTTTGTATGCTGCTGGGATTGATTTTAATTCCTCTCCAGATTGGCTGGTTTCCACGCTCTTCCCTTCCACTAATTATAATTAGATATAACTTGGCTGTTTTGCTTACAGTAATTCTGAATGTATTATTCATTTATGAGAGCCTTTGTTTTTCTTTGACATTTTATGTATAAAGTTATTTACTGATACTTTAAATATTTTAAGAATGAACTAGGAGGAGACTGTAAAAATTATTGTCATCTGGGATAGGAATAGGTATTAAATTGGTTTACTGGCTGAATTTTTATTCACTGCAGGGTAGCTGTTTCTTGTTTATTTGTTTGTTTTTACAGCTTTCAACATTGTTTGCACATGATTATCAAGGTCCACCTCTGTTCCTCTCGCTCTAGTAGCTCTGGTGCTCTGTGTGTCAGGAATGCGCAATCTGCATTTCAAATAGTGACAGAGCACAGAGGCAGTCAATGCAGCAAAATCTAGTTGCATGTGCAATAGTTATATCTTTCACTTAGTTTTATATATTTGTGAATAATATCTGATCAAATCAAAAGAAATTGGGTAAAATACGTATTATTAACCATGAAAATATAATGGACACATGAGGAAAAAATAAAAGAGCACAATCACAGAATTAAAACTTCTCCAACAACCTGAATTAGTATCCTTTTACCAGTGATTCCATTTAGTATTCATCATATTTTTGTGTATATATACAGTGTGTCTGGTTTAACATGATTAGTGTGTATATATGACATGTGCATACATATGTGTACACACATGAAGGCTGGAGGAAGCAAATATAAAAGTTAGAAAACAATAGAGTTTGACCTACCTCAATATAATTGGGAATACATATTTAGTAGATTAATGGGTCTGCTTCTTGTGTGACTCAACAATACAGCCTGCTTCTTTTGTGTGGCTCCTCTAATTTCTAGCATCTTCTTGTTATCAACATGTGTTGTCACAAGGAAAAATATGGGAGAGCTATAACCCAGAATTGTTTTGCTTATACCCATATCACTTTTCATAGTGTTTACATACATGTGCAAACTTAAGTGGAAGGAAGACTAAGAGAACCTATGTGATGCTTTGGAAGAACAGGTTGCATTTTGTGGTCAGTACTTGGTCATTGTTACTATCTGTTCTCTGAGGATCAAATGACTATCTGTATTTTCTAACCTCTAAAATAGGTTCCCCCCTTTCCAAACCAAACCAATAGTGGTACTGTGTGGGCAATTTTCATGATACTTATCTTATCTGCAATTAGACCTACTGAATTCAAGAAAAGATTCTGCCAATATATTATGGTGATAAAGAGCAAGACGGCAATAGCAGCAAAGAGTCCAATTAGAGAAAGGAATATGGGAAATGCAGAGTAGGGGGTATAAACATGACATGACAGAACACCTTTGGATGTGAATTAAAGACATTCCTCCTCTTGATGGAGAAAGTGCCATGAAAACTAGAAATCCTCCTCCTCTGGGCTGCTGGCTTTGTCTTTGTCTTCTGAGATGCTTTTTCCTACACCATTATCCTCTTATCACTGATGTGGACACAAAAGAGTGTGACCTTCTACAGGAAGAAAAACCTTAACAGACAGCTTTCCAAAAGAGTGTGTTTTGAACTCAAAGATTCATATAGTATTCATTAGCCACAGAATTTTCAAGTTGAAGTTTCTTTTTTTTTTTTTTTTTTTTTTGGAAAAAAAAGGGCATATTTCCTAAAAATGAGTACAAGATGCTTATGCATGTATATGAAATTATATCAAAAATCGCTTCCTTTTCCTTCTTAAAACATGATTTTGTTTCTTTGTGAGAGAAACAGAGAGAGACAGAGAAAAGAGACACAGAGAGAGAGCCCAAGTTTCCCAGGGCCTCTTGCTGCTTCAAACAATTTCCAGATGCATATGCCACCTTTTGCATCTGGTTACATGGGTACTAGGGAATTAGACTTGGCTGTCAGATTTTGCAAGCATGCACAGTTACCTGTTAAGCCATTTCCCCAGCCCCCTCCCAAATTATTTTTGAGCATTAAATTTATTCATGCTATATTTATATCTATCTCAAATTCACACATACATAGACACATAATATACAGAATGTACATTTCCCAAGGCAGCCTGAAATCAGGCCCTGTGAGAGAATGGAATGCAGAAGTGGTAAGTTCTTTATTGTGTTTGGTAAGCAGTCAAAATTGCCTAAGCTCATCTCTATGTTTATAGTACCTTGATATAAGCCTCAAGGGAGCACTGATGTATGTCGACAGCCTGGTTCAGAACCAGGGCTTTTCCCCCTAGAACTGGAAGCTTAGTAGGCATATGCTCTGCTTTCCAAGTTATCAAAGGTGACAGTTTTTGCAAATGTTTTCTATGAAAAAAAAAAAAAGGGTGCAGTTATCCAACTTGCAATACTTGTGAACTTGAAATAAGCTACCCAGCAGCAAATATGGAGTTGTATTAGCCATAACATATTCAGTTCTTATTATTAAGAAATCATTTTCAATTTGGAATAGTGAGAGCTAAGTTTAAACTAATGTGAAAGAACTAAAACAAAGACCAACTACATGGAACATAGGCATTGAGGGCATTGGTCATTTGGCAACAACAACAACAAAATACTTCCTGAAAAACAGGATCTATAGAAGTGATACCCATGCAAGGCCACCTGACTTGCTGGAAAGTCTTCCAATTACAGCTTAAAGAAAAGAAATGTTGGCAGGATCTGGAAAATGAAAGAGACAGAATCTTCCAAAGGCAAGGTGAGTACTGAATACACTGTGGAGAGGAGAGAGCCACACAGAACAAGAACTCTAAGTCTGCTGTTCCTCTCAAGTATTCAGGAAAATACAGATTTATCAAGATTATATATATAGGCTTGGCATGGGGCCAGGGGACTAATCTAAAGAAAAAAAAGAATAATACTTATAGATAATACAGGATGGATAAAATTCCTCCCTGAGACAGAGTGAAAACATTATAATGCACAGGGGCATGAGAGTATTTAAAGAAACTTGCTTCAGATGAATTTAAATTTAGCCTTAGAATAAATACTATAGGGAGCTGCCCTAAGAAAACTGAAAAGCAAGATATGGAAGATCAAAATATTAATCAAGTAACTGAATTTTATCCCACAACAAGGCACAAAAATATTCTTGTTAGAAAAACAAAAATATCCAGCCCCGTATGCCATGGAACAAAATTATCAGGTATGGGAAAAAAAAAAAAAAACAAACAGAAAATATAAGCTGCCCCAAGAAAACTATGTTAAAAGAAACAGACTTCGATTTACACATGTAGTACATTTAATAACTGATGGAATTTAAAAAATTATGACAGTTAATCTTTCAGTTCAAGAAGCTAAGGGGACAAAAAGCAAATGCACTTGAACCAAAGAAATATTTAAAATGAACCATGACAAATAAATTGTATCAAGAACAAACCAAAGCAACAGAAAGTAGAGTGACACAGAGCTGTGGGACAATTTAAAGCACTGGGATATGTGTGTAATTGGATCCCCAAAACACTTGAAATATAATGATTGAAAACTCCCCTCCCTAAAATATTCCCTCCCTAAAAAAAAAAAAACAAACAAAAAAAAAAAAAACAAGTATGAGCTTATGAGCTTATGGGTTTTTAAAATTTTTAAATTATTTTTTGGAGAGAGACACAGAGAGAGACAGAGAGAGAGAGAGGAGAGGAAGACAGAGATGGGTGCGCCAGCAGTGTCTCAGCTGCTGTGAACGAAATCCAGATGTGTGTGCCCCCTTGTGGTCAAGTGCGGCATTGCGCCCTTGCGTCACTTTGCATCTGGTTAAACGTGGGACCTGGAGATTGGAACCGCCGGAGATTGGAACCAGTGTTCTTAGGCTTAGGAGGCAGGTGCCTTAACCCTAAACCATCCCTCCAGCCCGAGCTTATGGTTTTAAGATGGAGAATGGACTACTCAAGTAGAAAAAATTAATAAATGACAAGAAACCATGAAATTTCTCTCCCCTCCCCTATTTGCCCCTTCACAACTCCACTCTCCATTATATCCCCTCCCTCTCTCTGTTATCCTCTCTTTTATTTTGATGTCATCATCTTTTCCTCCTATTATGAGGGTCTTGTGAAGGTATTGGTAGACACTGCCAAGTTATGGATATCTAGATAGAAGGAATGGCCATAGATGTTTTGGAGGGAATTTTATATGCGTTGGCTCTCTTCTAGCCCACATTTGGTGGTATCTTGATCTTGGAGACTGAGCTCATTTTTTGTACCTGGTTTTGACTAATTTCCCAGTTCCAGCAATGAGTTCCATTCCACTGAGTGGATCTATTAGCCAAATCAAGAGCCATTGGTTGCCCACCATGGCTGTGTGCCACTACTGCACTTGTTTGAGCATTACGTCAAGTTGTTTCCTGCTGGGTATCTTAGACTGCAAGTTGTTTGGAACAATGTCAGGCATTTTCCCCCAGTTGCCCATGTAGCACCCACTGGCACTAGACTAGCTAACTGTCTGGGGACTGACCCTCTTCCAGATTCTGGCCAGGTCTCTCCATGTTTGGTCTCACCCACGTATACTGTCTTCGACAGTAGGGTCTTAGCATTAAACTTTGGTGGGTCATCAAGAACTCTGACAGAAATCTGTCTTTTTTTAGGAAACCTTGTAGGTGTCTCGGATATCAAGGCCAATTTCTGTCTGGGAAGTTGCATTGTAAGGAGTGGTACCCTTCCTTTGGCTCTTACATTCTTTTTTTTTTTTTTTCCCCAGATCCACTGTGGGATGGATAACATTTGTAGACAGAAAGAGGTGGTGATGATAAAACACAGATGAGGTGCAAAGACAGATTGGCAGATGCCTTCTTCAATCTCTTTTGAATAGCTGGCTGCCTGAGTCACTGGAGTTCAACTGCTTGCCTCAGTAGTTGTGGCCAGGGTAGGATGCAGTCTGTTTACACATCAAATTATTTTGCAGGTCACTGCCTTCAAGAAAACTTTCAGGCTCAACTTAAAATACCTTGAAAACCATCTTTAGGCAAAACTTATTTCTTTTTCTTTAGGTATACATGCATATATATTATATGGCCCAAAGAGTCTCCTTTATAGTCACAACACATTCAGTTTCTCAAGTGTGGCTCTTACATTCTTTCCACCACCTCTTCTGCAATAGATCCTGAGCCTCGGATGGACATGGCACATTTTAAAAAACAATATATAATCAAAATAAGGAATTCGCCCAAAATGAGGGAAATACAGCCAAAGAAAGAAAATTATATCCATGGTAATAAACTTCAGATTGAGCATAAATGCAGTTATCCAGGAAATGGCTGGTTTGGGGTTGGTTGCTATGGGAATGACTGGCATGGGAGTGCTGTCCGTGTGGCCACCTACAAGACTCTAGATGTGCAGCAGTCAGAGTAACAATATTATCCTAAGGAAAGATGTGTTTGTGATATAAATAGCATACTAAGGAAATGACACAGTTACAAAACTTTGTGCTGGAGAGATGGCTTAGTGGTTATTGTGCTTGCCTGCAAAGCCTAAGGGCCCATGTTCAAACCCCCAGCACTCACCTAAACCAGACACACAAGGTGACACATGCACCTGGCGTTCATTTGCAGTGGCTAGATGTCTTGGTGTGTCCATTCTCTCTTTGTCTTCCTGCTTATCTCTCTTTCTCAAATAAATAAATAAACTATTAAAAAAAAAAAAAACTTTTACAAGTTGGGCATGGTCTTTAATCCCAGCACTCAGCAGGCAGAGGTGGGAGGATTGCCATGAGTTCAAAGCCACCATGAAACTACGTAGTGAATTCCAGGTCAGCCTGAGCTACAGTCAAAAAAAAAAAAAAAAAAAAAAAAACAAACAACAAAAAAACCTTTTACAGAAAAGAAACACCCTTGGAGATATTTCACAAACTTCAAAGCATAGAGATAAAATGTTGGAAGCTAATCTAAACTTGCAATCCATCAAAGCATGGAAAAAAATGTATGTTCCATTCAGGTTATGCAATGAGAAGAAGGCAGACTCAATATTTTTTTTTCAAAGAAACTAAACACTATAATTCTCAGTGTTTCCAATGTACCACTTTAATGTTATACTAAATGAAATCTAGCCTTGGTGTATTTTTCTTTTCCTACACACTTATAAGCTGCAGTAAGCGATCTTTAATGTTTTGAAAGACAACTTAAAGGTCATGAAAAATCATTTCGTTCATTGATTGTGAAGATTATTTTTCAGTTTCTGCATGCTCAGGCATTTTTATGGCCGAACACAACCATATAAGCAAGGCTTGTTTGTATTGCTTTGAACCTTTAAGTCCTTTCTCGACTTAGTAGTGTTTGGAATTGCAAAAGTAAGGAATTGTTGGACAGGGCATTTGTTTATTTTACAAAATATATGAAAATATACAAATGTTAATGTCACAAATTGAATATCTTAGTGATGCTACAAAAATTGTGTATATTAGCTCTAGTTATAATTGGTCTTTCCAGACCTTCCAAGACATACATTCTAAGTGCAATTGTCTATCACAATTTCATATATATATATAATTATATATAATATATATATAATTATATATTTCATATATAATATATATATAATTATATATTTCATATATATATATATATAATAATATTTCATATATATAATATATAATAATATACCAATATTATATTATATATAATATATATATATAATAATAATATACCATAATATATAATATATATATATATAATGGTATATTAGCATATATGTGTACATGTATGCTAAATTCTGAAATTTCATGAGGAAATACTTTACTTTCTTATATTCAAGAGTATCTTGGCCCTTCTTAGATCATTAATGTGTCATAAAAATGTAATAATGGAATAATAAGTTTTTCAGATTTTAGCATTACTAAAAATAAGACTAAATTACAATCTGTATTCACAGTTTAGAATATTATCTTCTGTGTGACTTGAAATTTTATCATTCTTAATTCCATCTTCATCTTCAATAATTTTACCTTTGTTACATTTTATCTTTCATCATTCATTTAACTTAATCTTTTCTGGGATATGTTTCTGTATCTATTTCAAGATTTTCATCTAATTTTTTCTTTAGTTGCACTTTTAAGCATCATGTGCTAGATTTTGTAACTATTTTATTCCATTGTGACAGTCCCATTATTATTTCCTTTAGCCCTAGACAACATACCACTGTACTTTCTTTTAAGGAATTGAACTACTTCTTATAGGTGGAGTCATAAAGTCTTTGTTATTGGGTGACTGGTTTTCTTCACTCAGTCTAATGTCTATAATGGATATACCATGCTTTTAAATGTGTAAAGATTTCATCTTTAATTTTGAATCATCTTTAATTTTCAGTGTTTGTGTGTGCAACACATTATGTCCATTTGTCTGTGGATGGACAAAAGTTGCTTGTTCCTTTTAGCTGTTGTTAGTATGTATGTATAGCTGCTTATTGGAACCTCTGTTTTCTATTCTTTTAATTATATAGCCAGAACTGGAAATGTAGGTACCATGGTATTTCTTAATTGTAACCTTATGAGAGCTTCTGCTCTGCTTTCCATAGTGGCTGCATCATCTACTTGGAAAAATGTGTGTGGTTGAAGAACAGAATAGGAAACATAGATACTCCAAATGTAAAAATAAAAGATGGTAAATTTAAAATAATGTTTTCACAGTATGCAATTCTTTGTTGATATTTGGAATGCTTATTTAAAAGCATTTTCCTTCTATGCTCATTCAGAAAATGTATATTTTGTTTAATTTCAGAAAATTAATCAAAGGAAAAAGGATGTTAGTATTTTATAATTTATTTTATTTATATTATTCTAATTTTGAATCACAATGGTGACTCCATTATCCTACTCCCTGTCCTCCCTCTTCCAAAGGGACCATCATCAATGGGGAATGTGGGTCATGCATTGTGGGGGTAGTCAAGAGTTATGGGGGAGAGGCCAAATCTCTGTGCATAATGCCCCAACTTGTGGCTCTAACATTCTTTCCGTCCCCTCTTCCATGAATTGCCCTGAGCCACATTGGGGTCATTTTAGTTCTACTTCAGTGATGAGGTTTTGGGAGCCTCTGTGTCTCTGGATATCTGGCTTAGTAGGAGTTGGATGTTCTCTTTGTTTTTCTCCTTCAGCCCAAGAACACTGTACTCTTGCCTTTCCCCCACATTACTCTATGATTTCTGCTGGGGCCCTGGTGAGGTGTGATTGGTTGGTCCTCCCTTCAGGTTTGTTGTCCATCTGAAAAAGATAAGCAAATTCTCCAATGGAGAGAGAAGTTAGTACTACATAGATGGGGATGGCCATAGATACTTTAGAGGGAGTTTTATATGCATAGGCCCTCTTACCAACTGCTCTTGATTTGACTAATAGATCTACTCAGTGGAATGGAACTCATTGCTGGAACTGGGAAATAAGTCAAAATCACATACAAAAATTAGCTCAGTCTCCAAGATCAAGACACCACCAAAGGATGTTACTTTTGATCATAGAATTAATAGTGTGATTTATTTATTTATTTATTTATTTATTTATTTATTTATTCATTCATTCATTCATTCTTGTGATATGGGAGGTTGGTACAGGGGTTTGTTCGCTCTAGCAAGGTCTTTACCAGTGAGCTCTCTCCATATACAAGATTTTATACAATTGAACTTTCTAATAGACTGAGTATCTGGGCAGGGAGAACAATGGAATGTTTAAGAGAAAGAGTCCCCTAGTCATTCACCAGTGGAAGGTGCCTTAAGAATAGATAGTAGAGTTATTCTAAAAGTGTAAAATGCCTACTTAACCTTTATTTCATTTTATTTTAATAAACATACTAGAGAAATACCTAATTGCAGTGACTTATTAAATGAGACAGAAGTAGCTTGTTGAGTAAGGAAGATTTTAAGTTATATCTGCCATGATCATGTTGAGAAAATCATTGTCCAGACAGTGCTAGATTTTACCAAAGCTAACTTTCTTGAATATAACAGAGAAGATGCATTTTAAATTAAAGCATACTAGTTAAACATTAAAATTAATTGGAAGATTCCTTAGGAAAGACACTGTTGCAGTAGACATATTTTGAGCTTATAAACATCATTTCATATCATTTATAGATAAAGAATTTGAACAGTAGTATTGTTTGTATCTCCATTATAGGTCTTGTATTCTTATGTCCTCTACATAGTAGGTTCTGGGCACCTTTACAACTTTTCAAAGTATCCATGTATTTTATAAAATACTCCACATTATTTCATAAACTTTAAGCAATGAATCTATATCCTAGTCAAAAATATACCTACTTTATTAAAGAGTTGATAGCAACTGGGGAGAGAAGAAGGGGAGAGTGAAGAAAAACACCTCCCATATTGGTGAACACATGCTAATTATTCTTGGAACCATTTAAATAACACAGATGTGAATTTAGTTTGCTTAGGTTTTTGATCATACAGCATATGTTAATTTTGAGATCTAAACACTGTACAAGCAGCTGTGAAGTGAAGAAAGTGATCATATCACGTTAGCCTTCATCAGAATAGCTCTTGAGACAGTAATGGAGTTGACATTCTGAAAGAAACATCTGGCTTTGTTTTGTGTTAAAATTCTCAGCAATATGGATGAAACCCAGCTGCTGATCATTCTGATAAGTTATGCATGGATTAGAGTTTGACTTATTTACTTTTTCTGTAACAATTAAACATAAAGTTTCCAAGGTTCTTCTTGCTTTTGCTTTTTAATATATTAGAAACTTATATATTTTCCACAGAATCACATTTTATATATGAAATTACACACAACCTGATTTAGGATGTGACAGATTGGCTACAGCTGCAGCATTGGTGTGTGCATAATGGTAAAATCTGACCTTGTCAGGGGGAGATGATTGAATTATGGGCCAGCTCCTGTGGAAAAATGATATGTCTCCAATATTAGATTAATCTCCTGTAAACTTTACTATTCTGAATTACTAAACCTTGTAAATGTCATCTTTATCCATCATGTTGAAGTATTTTGATGTTGCTTGTGTAGTAATTTTGATTTCATTTCAGCTTTTCTAAAGAGACAGTTATTCTCCTATTAAATCAAATTCAATATTTTATTACAAATTCATCAAAAGATCCATAATATCCCTTTGAAAAATTAATAGTACTTACTTAGTTTCCATGTAAAGCAGTAATAAAAGATGGGTAAAGTGGAGATAGAGGATAAATATCATATTGAAATTAACAGGCTAACATATAGCATATAGTTACTTACTTATGATTGATTTATGTCATTAATATGTTATTTTTCCAGATTTAAAATTAATAAACTTCCTAAAATGACTCTGTCAGACTGCAAAGAATGCTGCAAAAATGAGCAAGGGACCTCATTTTCTAGTCCTTGATGACTAAGTCATCTGCTTCAATGAGGACAGTTTCTACAAACTTCTCTTCAATGGTTTGCCAAAGACATGGACTACCCACTTCAAAAGTCACTTCAAGGTTACACAATGATATATGTTTATTTCAATTAATAGACAAATAATATTTCTATTTTTCCACTTCTAAATTTTATGTATAAACATACATAAATATAGAGCAAATGTAGCTTTCAGGATTCATCAAATAACTACTACATGAAAATATAAAGAATAATGATAGTCACAGATGTGAAAAATTGAAAAAAAATAACTGTAGTACCCTGAGGTTTATTTCTTCTTTTCCATTACTGTAGTATGGGTTGCCCTAATGACATGTTTTAAACTATTATTGTAGCTGTCACTTGGTTCCATTTTTAAAATTAGAGGAACAGATTGAATTATATAAGGAAAAAGTATTCATTACATTGTCCTATACAAATGGAGACTGGGAAGTCCAACCACAACCATCTGCACACTTGGTCATTGCAGAGCTAGATAATGTAGTAGCTGTTCAGTCCAAGAACCTGGAAGACTTGGAGGAAGAGTAGCCAGCTCTTAAGGCCTAGAGTCTCCACAAAGAACTGGTGCTGAGTCACATTAAAAGGATGAAGAAAGC
Organism: Orientallactaga sibirica; assembly: GCA_036365145.1. Lineage (NCBI taxonomy): Eukaryota > Metazoa > Chordata > Mammalia > Rodentia > Dipodidae > Orientallactaga > Orientallactaga sibirica. Next base: position 18,478,637 of record JAEOAD010000030.1, on the reverse strand, counting down.
TGCCATCTGATTCCCACAGGTGATAGCAGCAGCAATAGGCTCATGAAAAACAGAGCTTGTATGCACTAGCTTCCTTCTTCCTTCTTGCACCTTTATTCCATCTGGGCTCCCAGACTATTTGATCAGGATATCTGCATTCAGAGTGGATGTTTTTCCAGTTACTTTCCCATGACAATTATATGATAAATGCACTCATAGACCCACCCAGAAGTATGCTCTACTAATCTTCTAGAAAGATGTCAATTTAATCAAGTGGGCAATCAATAATAACTCCAACAGTGGATGGCCTTCAGTGGACTGAGGGCAAGGATATAAGATTATAACCGGAAGGGAATATGACCAAAACCCAATAGGTCATAAAATATATAATCAGTTTAAAAAATAGGGGGCAGAAAGATTGTAAGAACCACAGGGTGGGAAGGAATATCCTGTGGCATTGCCAAACTCCAGGAGACTTCCTTATGCATTCATGTCCCCAAAGAGAACATCAATAACCCACTGAGAAGGGCCCTAAGTGGACTGGGGTTGGGAGAATATACAGGTATAACTAAGTTTGATGGGACTATGACCAGCACCCAATATTCATGCAATAAAATTTAAAATCAATAAAAATAGTAGAGGGACTAGTTGGAGGAAAGAAGAAGCAGTGGAAGGAGTAGAGAGCTAGATAAAAGGCAGAGGGAGGCAAAGTGACTATGGCTAAACTATATTATGTATATCCATAAACATTGTCAATAAAACTATAGAAGAAAGATTAGCTGGAAAGAAGGGACTCAGTGGAGGGCTCATATGAGAGGTGGGAAAGGAAGGATGGTGGGAGGGGACAGTTATCACAGTATATTGGATCTATGTATGGATGTTGTCAATAAAAAATTAATTAAAGCACTAAAGAAACCAGTTTGAGGGAGGAAGGGGGCAGAGAAAGGAGTTGAGGGTGGGGAAGAGACAGAGGTTGGTGAGGCAATTATGATCAAAATACATTTCATACATAAATAAAAATTGTCAAATAATCCTACTTCCCTTCCTTCCATATTTCCCCTTTTTCCTCTGTTCATTCTAATACCATGTCCATATTGTAGATATTTATTGCAGTTTATAATTAACTGATGCTGGACCAGGTTAGGAACTGCATATGACAGAAGTCATGAAGCATTTTGGTTGTCTTTCTGAGCCTGGGTGACCCCACTCAACATAACTTTTTACAAGTCCCTTTATTTTTCTGCAAATTTGATTGTTTCATTTTTCCTAGCCACTGAGTAGAACTCGCCAAGGCTCAGGAAGCATCATGGAAAAAGGGGTATGGAAGATTATAAGAGCCTCACTGGTGGGTCAGTAGCCTGAGACATCTTGTTTCCCCCTTCCCTGCAGAGACTGATTTAGGCCAATTAATCACCACAATGAATATCATTACCCCTACCCCCCATCACCACCACCACCAAGAATTGGGGCTGGGGAGAGGGGTTCTATGTGTAAGGTTCTGGAGTGACCATAACCATGCAAACCACTCTGAGGCAAAGATGAAAGCTTTTATTTGGGAAAAGCATGCACTGCCAGGGCTGGCTCACAAGAGAGGAGTACAGTTCACCTGAGTTCTTCAGGTAGGCTTTATAGGGTCTTTTTCAGTTGGGTGAAAGTGAGGAAGGAAAAAGAACTCCTTTGTTCTTTATCTTAGCCATTTCAAATAGCTAGGATGTGAAACCAGAACAGTGACCAGGCAACTTATGAGATAAGGGGGCAGAAAACCATGCCTGGGGGCATTGTAGACAAGGAGGGGATAATGGCTGGCTGGTTTCTTGAGGAATGGGGATAATTCACTTCTTTATATCTCTGGTGACTCCCTCTTGGGAGCCTGTCCTACCTAACACTATGTGTGCAAACTTTTAGAAAAAATTATAAATTTAACACAAGGTATATCTGTCTAGTCAATAAAAATAGAAATGAGACTAGCTATAAAAAAGGAACTCAGTGGAGGGAGCAACATGAGAGGAGGAAAATGGAGGTGGATGGAAGGGACTATGATTATTTTGGTAATTTGAATAGATGCTCCCCAATATCTTCAGTGTTTTAGTAGTTTGTAGTTTGGATATGCAGTCACATGGCTGGAGGAGGTGGATCTTTGGGTCTAGCACTAAGGTGTGGTGGTGATTTGCAATTCCAATCTAAAGATATGCAAAGTGTCTAGTTCCACTTGCAGTTCCTGAAGTGTGCTGTGTGGCTTTTGACTTTTGGCTTGTGGCTTTTCTCTTTCTCTGTTTGGACCTATGAAAGCAGGGCCAGCTTCTTCTGTCATATGGAAGTTCCCCTGGATCTGTAAGCTTCAGTTAATATCCCTTCCTCCATTACTGTGCCTTGTTTGGAAGTTCATCTCAGCAAATCTGAAGCTGTCTGCAAAAATCATGGTATTCTGTATATATGATTTTGATGTTATCAATAAAAAAAATGCAAGAAAGGAAAAAAAAGAATAAGCATCACAATGAAGGTCTTGAAAAATCAAATGGAGTTTTCATTTATTCTTTTGAAACTCTGACCTACTATTCCAATAAGCCTTTGCTTTGAACAAACATCTGGATTTTCAAAAATAGTTAGACAACTTGGGAAGGAATTTGCATAGGCATGACTGAACACCTTTGAAAAATAAAAAAAAAAAGTCAGGTAAATAAATTCAGATAAATCATCAAGTTGAATCATAATCTAATTAAATGCTGTGTGTGTGGATATAGGTGTGTCTTTATGCTGGAGACTAAACCAGAACCTCCAGGCAGACAATTTGTCACTGAAACACATCCCTAGCCCTTTGACCAATTTTTTCTTTGAAATGTTAGTTGCTTAAAACTATTAAATTTCAGGGTTTACTCTGTACCAATAAAGTACCAATGGGGTAACCAATATTCAGAATCATTACCATATATTAGGCATTTCTTCATGCAAAGAACATCAATTTTCTCTTTAGTACATTCACTCTAATGTATAAGAAAAATGACATTCAACCTCCAGCTACAGAAAAGAACATGAACAATAGAGTATACGAAACTCGTGCAAGGTCACACAGCCAGGGAAGGGTTTGTTTGGCATCAAGAGCTGAAATCACATCAGTTACTTTTCTCCATATGAAACATAAGATGCTGTTAGCTGGTGTCTACTGTCTCTAATGTTGTTGCCTGAATGCATGCATACTTGACTTGCAGAAGCTTGCATTTATATTGGTGAATACCAACACTGCATAAGGCCTGATGTTATGTTCTTCAAGTTAAAATACTTGCATGGGGAATGTGGGGATCTTATATTAGAATTGACCATTCTGCTCCCAGGATTGCCTCTTAATTTTCTTACTGAATGAGTAATTATATGTCTTGTGCTACTCAGAGTTTCAAAATTAACATGCTTATCACTACCATCAAGTATAGAAGGAAAAAATCATGATTATCTGTTCTTCACCTTCCAAGTTAATAATCAAAGTGTGCTGCAACAGTAATAACAAAATAGAATTGCCCAGGGGCTGGAGAGATGGCTTAGCACTTTAGGTTATTGCCTGAAAAGCCAAAGGATACCAGTTCAATTCTCCAGGACCCACATAAGCCAGATGTACAAGGGGCACATGCATCTGGAGCTCGTTTGCAATGGTTGGAGGCCCTGGCATGCCCATTCTCTCTCTGATTCTTTCTCTCTCTCTCTCTCTGGCTCTTTTCTCTCTCAAACAAATAATTAAAGTATATTTAAAAATAGAATTTCCCATGTCATGGAAAGAGATGTTTCAATTAAATATTAATAAGAGAGAATAATTCTTCAGATTTGGCTTCAGAACATTTTTAAAGGCAAATATAAATTTTGAGCAATTGATGGATTTGCCAATCATCACTAAAAATCTTTTCAAATTTTGAGGATTTCTTATGCATATACATATGGATACAAGTAAGTATGCATGTTAAAATATTTATATCTATATATGTTATATTTTTATATACATTGTCTTTTTACTTTGGCCTCCACTTTTAATCAAATAAATTGCTAAGGACAAAATATTACAAATTTATAACTCTTATGAATTTCTGAAATATAGAGCATATTTCACAAAAAGATGATATACATTACTTTTCCTCTTTACATAAAATAGTCAGAGAAAAGTGATTTCTTACCAAAACTACAAGGAAAAGTCCTACTGATGTTAGGTAAAATAAATACTATTGTTTTTTGATAAGCAATAATTTTCAAATTCATTTTACTCATTCTCTTGTTAATCTTTTCTTTGTAATGGCTACTAAGATACCTGCCTAAAAATTTTAGAAAAACATATAATTAATGTGCTGGAAATTACTAGAAATATGGTTGATATTTAATCAAAATCATATATAAATGTGGGTGGGAGACAAAACACTTAGTCGCTGTAAGGATATTCTAAATGACCACATGGTCCTATTAGAAAGAGAATATAGTCATTGATGTATTCAAGGCTATCAGTGCTAAATATGTGGCATTCCACTGATTCAATTTGCAATTTTCTTTCATTTTTAATTTTTTAAAATCTTTATTCATGACAGAGAAGGAAAGGGTGCACCAGGGCCTCCAGCCACTACAAACAAACTCCAGATGCATGTGCCACCTTGTGCATCTGTCTTATGTGGGTACTAGTAAATTGAACTCAGGTACTTGGACTTCACAGGCAAGTGTCTTAACAACTAAGCAATCTCCTCAGCCCTCAATTTGCAATTTTCTAAACTTTGCTTATGCTTCATTTGCATCATATTGAAATTCATAAAATGTTTACACACTTAGCCTAGAATCATGCTGTGACTGTAGCTAACACATTGCTGTAAAAAACACTTCGAAAACAAAGAAACATTGGCTTATAAAACCCATGGATTAAGAGTTGTTTAAAATGAAATTCAGAAAATGTAATTTTGCCAAAGTGTCTTCTGGTGAAATAATTAAAATAGTGTCTTTCTTAATTGATGGCACCCTCTTTTATATAAAGTAAAAACTGTCGGATAATTTAAAGCACATTTTTATGCCATTGTAAGCTCTTATGTTAGTGATTGGCCTCTGGGAAACCATCTGGTAGCAAAATATCTCACATTTAGATGAGGTTACAAATCTCTCTAAACTTTATGTTTGTTTTACAATAATCTGTAGGTGATCTATAAATGCCAACATCAAAGCACATGGAACTGCAGTAAAGAACACCATTCTAATCATCTTCTCATCCTATCCTTCACAAAAATAAAATTTGAGACATATGAATCCACTCAGACTGGACAAGGTCCACTCATATTGTAGAGGGAAATCTACTTTACTCAGATTCCACCAATTTTAATCCTATTTCATCTAAAAATATTCTTATATATATCTAGGATATAGTTTGACCTCATATCCTGACACTGGCCTAATCAAACTTCACACATAAAATTAACCATTACAGTAGTTAATCAGATACATCCTTTGAAAGAAAACGATGCACCAGAAAGATGGTTTTTTACAATGGAGGCCACAGTGATTCTACATCTGACAGGAACTGAATTCTGTCAACAACCTAGACAAACTTGAAATGGGACTTGAACCCTGTGATGTAACCTGTTATACACCTGAGCTTCTGATGTGTGTTGCTTAAACAAAGATGCTGCTCCCCCTGGCCCTTCTGGCTCATGGAGACTAGATTTATAAAAAGTAATGTTTCAAGCCACTTAGTTTTTCATAACTTGTTCTATAATTATGGCAAATTAGCATAGCTATCCTTGTCTCAGTTTCTGAAGACTAGAGACTTGTCACCTTGCATGATGTTACTTAGGATGCACTCTAGTGGCCTCTCATGTCCAATGTCCACCAAGATCTACTATGTTACCAATGTCTTTGTCTTCTTAATCCAGGGAATAAATCATCCATTTACTTAACCAGGTGAAGGGAGAATGAGGAAAATTGGATATAAGGGAATTTGATGTGTTATTAGCTGAGAAGCTGGAGAGACCAAGAGTGAGTGTCCACTAAACTGGGCCTAAGATATTTATCAACTTTTAAACAGTGGTGTAGGTTACAGAGAAGATCAAGTCACTTTTTTATTATTTTCTTAAATCATAGGTAGTAATTCTCAGAAGGAATATCAGAAATTATGTTGCATTTACATTACTAAGCTAAGCTATAAAATCATCACTTATATTTCAGCATATATATTTATAAATAACTTCCAAGAAACTGAACTTTAATATTTTTCAATTTACTTCTTTTAACAAGCACATGCCTGTAAGCACTGAACCATCATCCCAGTCCCAGCTTTACTGCCTTCTGAATGAAATTCTGTTAAATAGGTCCCACTATCTATGTACATTGTACTCAAACATACACATATTCTGATTCAATAATTTGTGCACTATTGTGTTGCCAGTTTATAAAATATAAGTATTATAATATAATATATTATATATAATATTATATATTAATATATATTATAATATATATATAATATAAGTAAATAGGTTAATTTTGGTTTTTAAAGCCAGATTTCACATTATAAACAAACATTGTAGACTTATATTAATAAATTCTAAAGTTTTTTTCCCTTATTGTATCTTCCCTTATCTCCAAACACCAAAATATTTCAAAATATCCATCTTTCTGCTATCAGCTCCCACCTTAGTCCATATATAAAAGAAATACTAAAATATATTTAATGAAGACTCTCACTTTCTTTCAAATTTGATCAAATTAATATTTCATATGTCAAGTTCTATAACCAGCTAATTTTTGATAAAATCTTCATTCTATAAGTGGAAGCAGTATGGCTTTAGGTAATTGCTAATCTTCTGTGCTCATTGTCTCCTATGTAAAGGGGAGAGGAGAGGGTAGATCATCCTTTACCTGATTGCTATAAGGATTATGTGTTAATGAATATAACATAAAAATATCTGGTGCATAGTGGTAACACAGTGTGGTGGTTTGATTCAGGTGTTCCCCATGAACTCATGTGTTCTGAAGTTAGGACCTCAGCTGATGGCACTTTGGGAATTTGAGCCTCGTGGGGGTGAGCTTATGGGTATGATAGCCAGTTTTCCCTTGCCAGTGTTTGGCACACTCTCCTGTTGCTATTATCCAACTTATGTTGGCCAGAGGGTGATGTCCACCCTCTACCATGCCATCCTTTTCCCCTGCCATCATGGAGCTTCCCCTCGAGTCTGTAAACCATAAGAAATCTTTTTCTCCCACAAGCTGCTCTTAGTTCTCAGCACCATGAAGCTGACTGCAACACATAGTACATGGTAGCTATTACTATTAGCAGTTTATATAAAGATGTTAAATCTTCTGACAAGATAGAATTACTTGTATATTACAAATTCTGTGAGCAAAAATCATCAACCTCCATTACTGTCATTAAATCACTTTCAATCTTGAACTTGGCCTTATATTGTTTCCTTAATAAGTGAAAATACATCTCGGGAAATAGCTTTGTGTGCTCAAGTTCCCATGATCACTGATGTCTACATAATCCAGGATCAATATGACTGTCACTTTAGAATGTACAATGTCAAACTGAAGCAAGAAAACTTTTTCATAGTTTTGAGATTCAAACGACCTATTTCATTATGTTGTTAAGGATATCCCATAACCATCTCTCTGAAGTTTCACTCCTAGTACATCCAGGACTTAGATGCTCTTTATCTCCAATTCTCATCAGTATTCATACACCCCTCATACAACTTCCCAATCATAGTGAGCCCTCTCCATAAAGAGTTCCATGCCTTTGCATCCAGCTCAGCGAGACCTCGATCTGGCCCACATGTTTCTAGATGAAGGGGCTTTAATAAAGTAAAACTTCCAAATGCTTCTGGAGCATGATCAGGAAATGAGCATGCTCATTTGCATTAAGTGATATTTGAAAGGATGTAACTATAAATATTTACTTGTATTGAATGAACTATGTTTTCAGTGACAAAATGTTTCTAATTTTTCTTTTACTTTCATTTGTTCCCTGAATTTAGTAACAAAAATTTCTGTATACCATGAACGTAGTCAGTCCTGGTCAAATCAGGTCACTGGTCACTCTGTGTATGGTTGTCACTAAACTAGTTCTGCTTTGTCATTGTCTTAGAATGTTATAGGATATGTCACTATACTATTAAAAAGAGGCCATAGGAAAAGGAAATTCCATAAGGAAGCTTTTTGTAGCATATAGAATGAATTAGAAAGTGAGGAATATACAGGGATGTTTGATCAAGGAATGCTAATTTAAAAAAAATCCCACAAATCTTAATTGAGAATAACATTCAGGAGTAAATTATAAGATACTAATTAGCTGTTCACTGAACAATGAAATGTCAACAGTGCAACAGTAACATAAAAAGTTACATTGAGGTTCTTTAGCAAGTTATGAAAAACTGTTCATTTTAAGAACATACCTTTTCAAAGTGGTATGTGATATTCAAGATGGTATGCTACTCTTATGAAACAAAATTCAATGCCACATAGGCTTGCTATACTTTAATAAAATATTTTGAGTAAGATGATTTAGCAAAGAATTATATTTTTTTATTCATTTATTTTTATAAATACACAATATTTTATTAAGTAGAAACTTTGTATGGACACATCATGTGTTGCTGCCATCATTTACTCTCCTCCCTACCCCAATCCACTGAGGACCCTCTTCAGTGGGACTGCTGGTATTCACCCTGGAGTTGTGAGAGTAGCAGTCAGTCACTGTGAGGAGGGGCAATGCCTCTGGATATTCTCTGCCACCCTATGGCTCTTAAAGCCTTCCCACCCTTTCTGCACAATTTCATGAGCTGTGGTGGGTATGCTTTAAGTCTATATTAGTGTTGAGCTTTCAGCAGCTTCTGTATTTCTGCTTTGGTATGCTTTGATTGTCCTCTGTGTCTATCTCTTCACTCTGACACAGGTTGTCAGATTCTCACTGGTTGCAGCCCTCTTCCTCATCTTACCAATTTCTCTGGACTCACCTGGGCTCTTGCTGATATGTGAGGGGTGGTTCATCTCCTGATAGGGAGTCAGTTATCTTTTCTTGTATTGTTGATAGATTTTGGTTGTCCTCAGTTCTCCCTGCACACTAAAACAGATTATCCAACAGAGTGAGGTGCTGAGGATAAAGAGGATAAGTATTGTTAGAAAAATTCTGTGGGTGTAGTCTCTCCTTTATCCAAAGATTAGCACGATCTTATCATCAGAGTCCTAATTTTAGTCTCCATAGCATGCTGACTTGTTTTCCAGTTCCAACTGTGGGTTTCTTTCCACTGAGGAGATCTCTTAGTCAATAAGAGAGCCATTGGTTATCCCCCTCTGCTGGGTGCCACTATTTCACAGGTATGTACATCTTATCAGGCCACTTGCTTTCATATAGCAGTGTCCCCTGCTTCATCACAACATTGTTGGCCATTTTCAGCCAGCAACTCATGTAGCACTTTTCAGAACTATACTAGCTAATCATCTGGGAATTGGCTTCCTTCCAATTTTCAGCCAGATTTCTTGATATTCTGTGTCAGCAGCATGAGATATCTTCAGCAATTGGGTCTTATCTTTACCTCTGGTAGGTAATCAAGTACTTTGACAGAAGCCTGTCTTGTTTTGGGGAACTCATAATCCTTGTGACCAACAGGTCAATGTGGATTGTAGCCAATTTCTGGTACTGGGCATTATAAGCCAGAACTAAATGTTTTAGGATTAGGTTACATCCCACTCTCCCCAGGACCCTTCTTACCAGATGATACCCCCATACTCCTATTGAAAGTTCTAGAATTAACAAAGAACTAAAAATTAAGCAATGAAAAAAATCAAACAATCTACTCAAAAAATGGAGCAGAGAACCGAATAGGGAATTTTCAATGGAAGAAATACAAATGGCCAATACTCACTTAAGAAAATGTTCAACATCCTTAATCATTAGGGAAATGCAAATTAAAATATCTACGAGATCCCACCTTACTTCAGCAAGGATGGCAATCATTGAAAAATCAAAAGACAATAAATGTAGGTGAGGAGGTGGGGAAAGAGGAACACTCATTCACTGCTGGCAAGAGTGCAAACTTGTACACCACTATAGAAATCAGTATAGAGACTCCTGAAAATGATGAAAATAGAGCTACCAAACACCCAGCTATTCCTATGCTGGGCATCTTCCTTAAAGGCACTGATTTTCACTGCAGAGATATTTGTTCAACCATGTTTATAGCTGCTCAATTCACAATAGCTAAGAATGAAATCAACATAGATGTCCATTGTTTAATGAATGGAAAATTAAAATATGGCACATACACACAATGGAATTCTACTCAGCAGTGAGGGGAAATGATATAATGAAATTTGTAGGAAAATGGGTGGACTTAGAACTGATCATACTAAGTGAAGTCACACAAGCACTGAAAGAGAAATGCCACAATGTTCTCCCTCATGTGTGGTTCCTATCCTGAAGCAGCTTGGGATGCAGGCATACCTGACAGGTAACATAACAGAGGTACAGATAATAGGGATGGAAGGGTTTGGGGGGAAGGGAATGGGAGGGCAGGGGGAGATATGTATAAATCTAAATACAAAGGGAATTGGAATCAAAGAAATCTTCCTCCTGGACAGTAGACTAAATTAAATTCTAGTTTTATATTCATCCTTTTAGATACAGAGATAGATAACAGGAGTTTTATCTGAAGCATTTTGAATAAAACAAGGAATAATATGTTTTATGGCTTATTACCTATGCTAATACATACATAAAATTTGAAGAACAGATTAGATCTCACTGTGAATTTTCAGAAGAATTTACTGACTCATTATTTCTAAATAACCAGATCAGGAAATAAGACATGTCTTGATTATGATATCCAGAACCACTATAAATGTGTTTCTTTAATCCAAGCATACTCCAGAGTTTGCTTGTCCTCGGGTGTTCTTATCATCTTAAAATGTTTTTATATTTTTGCTTAACTTTATAAGGCTCCATATTGATCAAAATTATTTATGTCAATATAACAATTTCATAGCAATAAAACCCACTGCAAATGTCCAAAGTGTTTTATTCTGATTATTATAATTAGGCTTGAAGCCTTTTGAACTTGACCTTGAATATCACTGATGGCATAGTCTATCTTTAATTTTTATTTACCCATCTTCCAGTAAGGTCTTAATATTACTAAAAGAAGAAACAAATAAGCCAAGTGAACCAAAGAATGAGCCAAAAAAATACTGAGTTCCAAGGACACAATGGAGTTCCTTTCTAGAAAGGCTAAAAAACAGGTTCTGAGCACGTCTTTTCCTTGTACTCATCTTCATTTCATTGATAGACAGCTGTTTGTATTCTGTGGAGCTCTGGAAGCAAGTGGAGTCTCCCTATATTCTAGAAAGAATGCAATTAGCTAGAGGAATGTGAAATGATGGAATTAAGATGGAACCTACTTACTTACACAGACCTGAAGCCCAAGTTCATGTCTGTTTTACCAAAGAACTGAAATAAAACAAGAATGAGGATTATTTTAGTGAATTATTATACTTTATTCTATAAAGTTCAGGAACCAAGGGGGGAGGAGTAGGTGCAACCATGTGGTCTAAGGGCCCATGTACAAGTCCTTGGGCCTAAGGATAAAAAGTTTAAAATAATATAAAAGAAAGGCTTTAAATATAAGGCACCAGGCTTAAACACAAAAACCACATGATCATTTTAATAGATGTAGAAAAGGCCTTTAACAAAATACAACATCACTACATGATCAAAACATTGGAGAGAATAGGCATGGATGGCCCATATCTCAACATAATAAAGGCTATATAAAAAGTTCCTAAAGCCCAAGTAATTTATTTATTTATTTATTTATTTATTTATTTATTTATTTATTTATATTATTCTATTTTTACATTCATAATGGTGAATCCATTATCCTACTCAATGTCCTCCCTCTTTCAAAGGGACCCTCATCAATGGGGAATGTGGGTCATGCATTGTGGGAGCAGTCAAGAGTTTTGGGGGATAGGCCAAGTCTCTATTCATAATGCCCCAACATGTGGCTCTAACATTCTTTCCGTCCCTTCTTTTGGAAGTTTCCCTGAGCCACATTGGGATTATTTTAGTTCTACTTCAGTGATGAGGTTTTGGGAGCCTCTGTGTCTCTGGATATCTGGCTTAGTAGGAGTTGGATGTTCTCTGTGTTTATCTGCTTTAGCCTTTTACTGGTGCCAAGATCACCAAGAATGCTGTACTCTTGTCCTTCCCCTGCATTACTCTGTGGTTTCACTTGGGGCCCTGGTGAGGTGTGATTGGCTGGTCCTCCCTTCAGGTTCATTGTCCATCTGAAAAAGATAAGCAAATTCTCCAATGGAGAGAGAGGTTAGTACTAGATAGATGGGATGGCTAGATATTTTAGAGGGAATTTTATATGTTGTAGGCCCTCTTCTAGCCCACATTTGGTGGTGTGTTGATCTTGGAGACTGAGCTCAATTTTGTACATGGTTTTGACTTATTTCCCAGTTCCAGCAATGAGTTCCATTCCATTGAGTGGATCTATTAGTCAAATCAAGAGCAGTTGGTAACCCACCATGGCTGTGTGCCACTACTGCACTTGTTAGAGCATTATGTCAGGTTGTTTCCTGCTGGGTAGCTTAGACTAACACTGTCCCATTTTCAATAGCAACAAAGAAAATAAAATACCTTGGAATAACATTAACCAAGGAAGTGAAATACCTATACAATGAAAACATAAAAACACTCAAGAAAGAAATTGAGGAGGTCTTACGAAAATGGAACGACCTCCCATTCTCCTGGATAGGTAGAATTAACATTGTAAAAATGGCAATCTTACCAAAAGCACTATATAGATTTAATGCAATGCCGATAAAAGTCCCAACTTCTTTCTTCACTGAAGTAGAAAAAAACTATCTCAAAATTCATGTGGAAAGGTAGAAGGCCTCAGATATCCAAGCATATCCTCTCAAAAGTAACTCCTCTGGAGGCATCACCATACCTGATCTAAAGCTATACTACAAAGCCATTGTAATAAAGACAGCATGGTACTGGCATAAAAACAGAAATATAGGCCAATGGAACAGAATTGAAGACCCAGATTTTGGGTCAAGTAACTACAGCTCCTTGATATTTGACAAAGGCCTTAGCAACGCAGAATGGAAAAAAGACAGCATCTTCAACAAATGGTGCTGGACAAAGACAACCATATGTAGGAAAATGAAACTTGATTCGCACATCTCACCATGCACAAAAATCAAGTCCAGATAGATCAAAGACCTTAATATAAATTCAAAAATCTGCTACTACTGGAAGAAAAAGTAGGAAGAACATTCCATGACATAGGAGTGGGAAAAGACTTCCTGAACAAAACCCCAGAAGCTCAGGAAATTAAACAATCACTCAACCATTGAGATCTCATAAAGCTGAAAAGCTTTTTCACTGACAAATATACTGGAACAAAAGCCAACAGATCACTCACAGAATGGGAGAAAATTTTTGCCAGCTGTACAACAGACAGAGGCCTAATTTCTATAATTTACAAAGAACTCCAAAGGCTAAACAATAAATCGTCAAACAACCCTCTCACAAAATGGGGCAGAGAATTGCACAGGGAAGACATACAAATGGCAAATACACACTTAAGAAAATGTTCAACATCCCTAATCATCAGGGAAATGCAAATTAAAACAACTATGAGATTCCACCTTACCCCAGTAAGGATAGCAAACATTAAAAAAAAAAAAAAAAGAAACAAATACTGGCAAGGCTGTGGAGAAATAGGAACAAGCTTTTCTTGTGGGTGGGAATGTAAAATGGTTCAACCATTATGGAAAGCTATATGGAGACTCCTGAAAAGGATGACCATAGACCTGCCAACAGATCCAGTTATTCCCTTACTGGGCATTTACCCTAAAGGCTCCCAGCCTCAGATCAGAGACATTTGCTCAACCATGTTTATAGCTGCTCAATTCATAATAGCTAAGAGCTGGAATCCACCCAGATGTCCATCATTAGATAAATGGAGAACAAAGATGTGGTATATCTATACTATGGAATCCTACGTAGCAGTAAGGAAAGATTAAATAATGAAATTCGAAAAAAAATGGTCACGTATGGAACAGATCATCCTCAGCGAGCTCATCCAATCACAAAAAGATAATCATTGCATGGTGTAATGCATCTGTGGCTTCTAACCTGAATCCTCCTGAGACGCTGCCAAACCTAATAAGTACCCTGAGGACCAGACAATTGGGAGGGAAGGATGGGGGGAGGGTAAGGAGGCGAGGGAGCCAAAGGGTGGGAGGGTAAAGGTGGGGGAAGACAAATAGGGACCCAAAACGGAATGATACTATAAAACCCTATAATGTATAGTTTCAAGTCTTACGAGACAATCCTACTTCCACTGCATTTCTGTTTGGCTCCAACATCCACTTAGCTTGACCAGTCTAGTTTGAACATGTGTTTGTTGGAGAGCTTTCATGTTACTTTTACAATGTTGTCGCCATGTGACATCCATATGAATTTTTGTTTATGATCACATTGCATTCAATCAACTCTGATTATGCTTAAAAATGCTACAGAAACTTGGTGCAGTGTGAGCTTTTTCCATTAATAGTAAGTCAATGGCTTAAATGTGATTATGGTCCTGCAAGGTGATACTTGCTAAAATATATAAACTTTTTTGTTGTAACTGAATCTTTTTTTAAAATTTATAAGCTAGAAGTGATCAAATGCTTTTTTTTTTTTTCCATTGTTGACAGTGGTTTGTCATTTTATGTGTTCTGGATGCTCATGGAACACTTCCAAAATAAAGTTATTCAAAAAGAGAAAAATCTAAAAAAAAAAAATAATAAGGAAACAGGGACAGGAGAGGTGTCTTAGCAGGTAAGATGCTTGCCTGCAAAGCCAAAGGACCCAGGTTAGATGCCCTAGTACCCATATATGCTAGATGCCTATGGTGACACATGCTCTAGCGTTCCCTTGCAGTGGCTATAGGCCCTGGCATGCCTATTTTCTCTATCTGCCTCTTTCCTCTTTATTTCTCTCAAATAAATAAATGATAATAAATTTAAAAGGGCTGGAAAGATGGCTTAGCAGTGAAGGTGTTTTCCTGCAAAGCCAAAGGATCCCCGTTCAACTCTCCAGGCTCCACATAAGCCAGATGCACAAGGGGGCGCATGTATCTGGAGTTTGTTTGCAGTGGCTGGATGCCCTGGTGAGCCCATTCTCTCTCTTTCTCTGCCTCTTTCCCTCTCTTAAATAAATAAATAAAGTCTGTTTAAAAAATAATAAACTAAAAAAATAAGGCAACAATGCATCATCATTTCCCACCCTGGCAGCAGCCAAGTGGCCAGGATGAAAGGAAAAATCCCTTACTGGTGGTGAAAACCTCCAGCGCTGGGAGATGAGCAGACTAGAAGCCAAAGAAAAGAAAGCTCACTAAAAACATCTTGAGCAGCCAGGCATGTTATCCTGGGTTCAGGACTGAATCTAGAAGTAATCAGCACACCTGGGTGCAGAGTTGGGAAGGGACAGGGACCAGAACTCCATGCGCCTGAGTAATTTTGGCTCTGTGGCAGCTGCTGCCAGCAAGGTTAATGTGAGATGTTAAGCAGCTGCCTTTTGTTTTATCTCTACTTGGAAGACAGGAATTAAGACCCGTATTTCTCCTATGGGCCTTCCTGTCTAACTGCCTCTCCCAAATGCTACCTATTTCCCTCTCAGCATCACTACTCTGATCAGAAAGGAAGACAACATTCAACTTTTTCTCCCCCCTAGCATGGCATGGAGGGTTTACTTCATTATTTCTGTCACTCTCCTAGAAATTTCCAAGCACTCCACCACCTGTCTGTCAGCATTGTTGTTGTCTGTCAGCAATGAAAGCAGACACACAGTGTTTCCTCACTGCCCCACTGTCTTTCTTACATTTATTTTACAAAATATTTTTATTATTTATTTATTTATTTGCAAGCAGAGACAGAGAGAGAGAGAGAATAAATAAATGAGAGAATGAGAATAGTTGCTAAACCAGGGCCTCCTACCATTGCAAATGAACTCCAGATATATGTGCCACTCTGTGCATCTGGCTTTACATGGGTATTGGAGAGTTGGAATCAGGCCATTAGACTTTGCAAGCAAGTGCCTTTAACTGCTGATTCATCTCTCCAATCTCTTTTACTCCACTTCTGAAGGGACACTCTCAGTGGATGATTGTTATAATAAGATATATAGCATAATGTCTTTTTACTCAACAATGACAGAGTTTGCCTACTGTAATATATTTTATTAGTTTGATCATTCTATCTTCTAAAAATAATAATTATGGACTAGAAAGACTGCTGAGTGGTTTAAGGCACTAGCTTACAAAGTCTGATGGTCCTGGTTTAATTCCTCAGTAGCCACATGATGTCAGATACATGCACATGTGTCTGGAGATTATTTGCAATAGCAGGAGGCCCTGTCACAACCTTTCTCTCATTCTCTCAAATAAATAGGTAAATATTAATAATTAAATGTAATAATAATTACTATTGACTATCAACTGAAACATATCTCCTATAGTGTATCTTATAATAAAAATTATATCCTGTATACATTTATATATTTTAATATTTATCTATATATTTTCAGTACATATATATTTTTCATATTTGTATGTTTATCACTTATATTTTATATTATTATGTTATAATATTTATATTGTACATTTCTATTCATTCATGTTTTTGACTTGCTAAAGAACAACATAGATATATCCTCTTTATGAATTTAATATTAAATATTGTCTCCTCTATCAATCTAAAACTAAATGTTTTCAATTTTCAAGTTTCATGTAGAATACACATTTTATACCATGTAATAGATTTCTCACTAATAGATTTTCTATAAATAATGCTATAAAATTATAAAAACATTTGTAGTGAGTCTAACTATCTTAAAAATTTTAGACTTTGAGAACTATTTCTCATTTCCTTTCTTCACTTCTAGGATTTATTGTCTGCCCAGAGCATTCCTCTGTATTTGGAAGTGTTCTTGAATTGGACCTTCAGTGCTTCATTATTTAAGTGAGTGTTTGTGTAGATAAAGAATCACATTTAATAAAATTTCACTAACAAGTTTAAATCATTAGCAAAGGAACACATACTCCAGAAAATAAACTTGGTGGTAACTTCATCAGTACATATATAGGAACACATAAGCTTATAATATTAAAGAAAAGACTAGAAGGATATTTTGGTCACTGAATTCCTGTGCTGCTGTTATGATAGTGCCCAACCAAGAGCAGGGGTGGGGAGTGGAGAGAAAGAAAGAAATTAAACTTTGTTCTGAAGTTTAGTACCAAAAGGCAAGATAATAAAATTATATATCATTAAAAGAGATAAGTTTCAACAGAGGATTAACCACACAGCATATGATGTTTTAAATAGTGTTTCTCAGCATGTATATTAGGTGATTATTCATGTCATAAAGAAAGATGTTTTCACTTTAGCTTAAAAATAAATAGAAAATAAGACTGAATTTTATATTCTCCAGAAACCTTGTTTTATTTATTGCCCATCTAAGCCCTAATTTTATTCAATTTCCTCATGATTTTCTTAAGACTTTGCATCAGTAGGAAGTCATATTGCATAATCTTTGAATAAGGCAACTGCCAACATCTACAACCTTTTATAATCTTTAGACATGTAAAATACACAATAGAACCCTTAGAATATCTTTGTTATTTTATGTTTTTCTTGTTCTACAACTATAGTGAATATTAAATAAATAATGGAATATTAATGTATACAAATAATGACAACTGTATAGAGAATGAACATGACCAATAGTATCTTTTCTTAGTTGCTCATACTTTCTTCACTACAAAAGCAGTAAACTGACTGAAAGAACCTGTAAGGTATGTTATCGTTTGTACTGTTTACTTGCAGACTCACTGCCTTCCTAATGTAGATAGCTTGCCCCTACACCGCGGAAATAATACGGAACCAAAGAAAGAGTCCACTCTGTGGTTTGGGAGGCAGTGCTTCAATTTTCTGATGAGAGATGTTAACAGAAAGACTGTCCATTGTATTTGCTTCTAGCTAAATGATTGTCACTAAACCACGTTCTTTGAGATTATTTTTTAATCCTTAAAATATTATTGTTCAGAATGGGAGTTTATTTGGAGATGACATTAAGAAGGAGTCAAGTTAAAGGGAGTTCTTCGGGGTGAGTATGAAATCAGTATATCTGGTATTGTTATAAAAAGGGAAAAAAATGAAGATGAAGATGTATGGAGACAGAGAGAAACTGATTGTCTACATGACAAGGACAAGGTGTGCACCAAATCCTTCTCTCACAACCTTGAAAATGAATCAATCCTTAGGACAATTTACTTTAGGACTTTTAGCCTATAGAACTGTGAGGTGACAAGTTCTACTAAAGCCAATTAGTTTGTAGGAATAACATATAGCAAGCAGTCTTAGTAAATTAACCCTATAATTAAAAATTTATATAAAAAATCTAGAATACCACACAAATTTTAAAGATTAAAGAAAGAATTGTTATAAAGATTAAAATACAGTAAAAATGGTCAAAAGTTCAAACAGATATTTCACTACAGTAAATTTGTCTACAAAGATTGCTCATGAAAAGTTACACTATGACATTAGTTATCAGGAAATGCCAATTAAAATTGAATGTAATATCATTTCACCTCTATTGGAAAAGACAAACTTAGGGCTGGATAAATGGCTTAGCAGTTAAGGTGGTTGCATGCAAAGCCAAAGGATCCTGACTTGGACCCATGTAAACCTAAACCAGATGCACAAGGGGGTACATGCATCTGGAGTTCGTTTGCAGTGGTTGGAGGCCCTGAAGTGCCCATTCTCTCCCTCTCTTTCTCTCTGTCTCTTTCTCTCTCCCACTCTGTGCCTCTTTCTCTCTCTCAAATAAATAAATAAAATATATTTAGGGAAAAAAAAAATGACAGACTTACATACTGACAGTGCCATGTACTGACAACAGTACTGATAAACAGGAAGTCTAAAAACCATTAAGTTATTTTTTAAAAAATTAAACATTTACTAGGCATTGTGGTATACACCTTCAATCCCAGCACTTGGGAGGCAGAGATAGTAGGATAGCTATGAGTTTGAGGCCAGCCAGAGACTACATAGTGAATTCCAGGTCAGCCCCATCTCAAAACAATAACATCAAAAATTAAATGTTACTATGTAACACAGTCATGTCACTCCTATCTGACAAAAATGAAAGCATATTTCTATACATATCATTATACACCAAAGGTTATGTCTCTTTTGTCATCCCAAACTGACAGGATCCTAAATGTGAATCAAAAGTTGACTCCATGAAATTTGTATGTCATATCAGTAAGTGGGTTGCAACTCAACAAGAAAACAGATGAACTTCAGCTATACTCAACATTTGGGAACATCAGCATAAGTATGCTGAATGAAAATGGATTGTTAAGAGAAAGGGTTTTTGAAAATATAAATTAAAGTATATGACAGAATTAAGATTACTAGTTGTTTGAGAAAAAAGAGGGGCATTGTACACCACAGAGAAAGGAAATACAAATGTACATGTGTGGTGATGATTAGATCATTGGTACCTGGCATGTCTAACTGTATGGATATATATATATATATATATATATATATATATATATATATATATATATAACTAGTATAGCTAAGTTAAAGTTTCAAAATGGTTGTTAGGTAGACAGCCCCCCCCCACCAAATTTTAGTTATGGTGAATATTGATATTTTTCTCATTATAGATGAAAAGAATGTGAATAATAACTATTAAGGACGGTGGAAAATATGTTCCCACACAAAAATAATAAGCTAAGAACATATAATAATACATATAATAATTACATATTGATTAGAAATATGAGATAAAGGAGAAAAGCTCACTAATCTGTGGTGGGAACTCAAGATTCCAGTTTCAATGTGAAATGGGCAGATTTTAGAATGCATCCTTGTCAAAGAAGCTCATGCAGCAGAAGAGGGAAAATGCAGAACAAGCTGCAAAAGAATAGTTCATTTGATTGCCAAGGAAAGAAAGCGAAATGCATGGAGATTTTTGAACCTAGGAGAAACCTCTTATGGTTGAGGTCCTAAAAGGATTGTGGAAATCAAAGAACAGTTACTATTAGAAAATTGGAAAGAGTGTAGTATATAGCCAATTAAACATCAAAGTTTTAGGTTTCAAATAGGAACATTTTAACAAAATGTTTAAGAACAAAATGGCTTTTGTTCTCTCTGTTTTGTGCTGTGTTTTGGAGGAAAATGGAATAGAATCACATATATTTAAAAAATCTGGAATTGTGAGAAGCATAACAAAAACATTATTTCATGCCACCATCCAAGTGGAAAATGTGCTTACTGCTAAGTTACAGAAGAAAACTATTGACTTTCCTTTAATGTAATGAAATTCAATTAGAAAATATTTTAATATGCCTCTCATGTGTCAGATAGAGGATATTTTAAAAAGTAAGGCATAATGTAGCTTGTGCATAAGAACTCACAATTCAATAAAGGAGGCAATGATGTAAAGAAACAATTTAAAATAGTGAATGAATGTCAATGTAGAATAATGCATAAAAGCAGGATAGGGCAGAGAGAGCACATAGTAAACTCCTTAACCATCCTTACAGAGCTGGCTGCTTTTAATCAAATTAAATAAGGACTTGTCAGTTAGAAAACAAAGTTGAAAGAATATTTGGGAAAATAAATCTGAAGAAGTAATTTCACATTCCAAAGAATGGCATCCAAAATAACAATTTGTGAAAATAATTTTAAGGACTGTGGGTATAACCAAAAAGAGAAAAAAGAATGTATACATTCCAAAATACCCTTAGCGGTTGGGGAGATGGTTTAGTGGGTTAAGTGTTGCTGCACACACACATGGGGACCTGAATGAGAATCCTTAGCACCTATATTAGTTCCACATGGGTATTGTGCTGCTTGCCTGTAATCCCAGTTATGGGGAGGCAGACATAAGAAATCCCTAGAGTTCTCTAGCTACCTGAATCAATGAGCTTAGTTCAATGAGAGACCCTGTCCCAAAGAATAAATTAAATAATAAGTAATTTAAATTTAAATTGAACAATTTCCAAGGGGGGGAGAATGAAATGTTATTAAAAATAAAGTCAATATTAGAGGTTTTTTTTAGTAATAACATAGATTCAATGTAATTCATGTAACTATGGGTTAAATGCTGTCCAGTTTACTAATTACTTTTTTTTTTATACAGTCAGCATACAGATAGAAAAGTGGCCTTGAAAAAATGTATTTTCATTTTCTTTTCTGGAAAGAGTTCTGAATTGTCAGGTGGCTATTCTGTACACCATCATTAAAGGGCAAAAATTGTTCTCTTCTTGCCCCACAGTCTGCTATTGTGGTGGTTTGATTCAGGTGTGCCCAGTAAACATATGTGTTCTGAATGCTTAATCTCCAGCTAGTGGCAACTTGGGAATTGGACTCTCCAGAGGAGGTATGTGGTTAGGGGACAGGCTTATGGGTGCTATAGCCAGCTTCCCCTTGCCAGTATTTGGCACACTCACCTACTTTGTCCACCTGATGTTGGCCAGGCAATAATGGCACACCTCTGCTGATGCCATTGTTTTCTCCTGCCATCACGGAGCTCCCACTCAAGTTTGTACACCAAAATAAACCATTTCTCCCCTTAAGATGCTTTTGGTCTGATGCTTTGTGCTAGCAAAGTGAAACTAACTGCAACATCTAGGAAGTTGTTGCTATATGAACAGAATTGGGTTGCTATAGGATTTCGTTGACTGAAAGAGGAAAAAAAAAAAAAATTACAAGAGACCTGCCAGGCTTAGAAGGTGCACTCAAAACACATTAGACACATAGTACAACTCAATGCAAAAGTACAAACATAAGTTATGGTTTAATCAAATGCCTGAGACAGAGAAGAAAACAGATTTCGTGGAGATCTACTACAGAGAACTACTTTCTGTGAAGAAGTTGCACTTTATGACTACTGGTAGGGAGGAAACTCTACTAGACATACAGGGACTAAACTATTTTATTCCCATCTATGCTGCTTAGATATATTACCTACCTCGGGACATAGATACAGGGACTTTCTAATATGTCACAGCCGTGCCAAACCTGGTATGGGAAATTCAAAAGACCACACCAGGGAGCAGGAATCTGTGCTGGTACTAATAGTGGTAGTTGTAAGATGGAACTCTGGACTGCCAGCTGAATGACTTCCAGTAATGGTGGATACAGTAAAACACACTCATTGAAATGCATGCAAGTATGCACAGCACTATATATGCATGTCCCAGAGGTGCAGACTTTAGGATTTAGAGCCCCATGGTATCATTGCATGTCTTCATTTTCAGTATTGGCATCATCATGAATCCATGTCCTCTTCATCTACAAGCCCTCTAATAGTTCTGTACAGTACTGATCCTTTTGTTATAGAGATATTGTGCATAGATTAAAATGTAGAAAACAAATATTCACTTTGGTTTTTTAAAGTTTGCATCATTGTAACTGTAACAGACAGCTTCAGGTTCGCTGAGATAAACTTCCAGACCAGGCACAGTTATGGAGGAAGGGATATTATTTATTGAAGCTTACAGATCCAGGGGAAGTTCCATAATGGCAGAAGAAGTGGCCTTGTCTTCACAGGACCAAGCAAGAGAGAGAGCGAAAAAAATCCAACCAGGCACACAGCACACAGAGCAAAACTACAGCCCAAAGCCACAGCACACTTCAGGAACTCCTATCAGGCACACTTTGCATATCTTTACAATGGAATCTCAAACTATCACCATACCTTACGACCAGTCCCCAGTGACATTGCCTCTAGCAAGGTGATTGTGATGCAAACTATAAACTAATAAAACGCTGAATACATTAGGGGCCAAATATTCAAACTACCACAGTTACTATCCTTCATTAATAAATAATGTTTTCACAATTACTAAATATTCACTAGGATCCTTTTTCAGAAATACTTCACCTCTTGAAAGTAGTACATTCTCATGTTTTATCCATAAAGATTATTTTTGGAAATTTAATATAAATGAAACAGTACCATATCCTCATATATCTGGCTATTCTTGTTCCACTTGTTATTTTGACCTCCATCTATGTTATTTCTGAGAAGTGAAGACCTGGCTCATGAGGTTTTAGAGAGGAACTGGACTTGAAACTACTGTGTTATATTGTTTCAAATAATCTGCTGCATTCACACCGTGTCTTGAAAGGGTGATTGAGGCTGAATTCAAAAGTGATTGAACTCCTTAGCTTCCTGGAGGCAATTTCAAGACAGGATAACATACAGGCTGTGGGATGGCTATTGCTTATTTCTTCTCTCTTAAGTGGTTACCTATCAGGTAATTTACTCCTAGCAATGAGAAATGTAATTACTACAAATGACAACTTTAAAATTCAAGCTTAGACAAACTAGTTGGTCTTACTAGAAAGATTGAAGAATGGCTCATAGAACCAAAATAAAAATAAAATAAAAATAAATAAAATAAATATAAATAAAATAAATAAAATAAAAATGAGGATCTGATGAGAAATTTGAATATGGAACTGAGAAGTTTTCAACTTTTCCAGGGTTGTGTGTCATCTTTGCATGGATTTCCAACAGTGACCTTATAAAACACCCATCTTCATGATAACTACTTTAAAAGATTTCACTCTACATTTACCTTGATGACACCATCAAAAAAAAAAAAAAAATCAAGCTAAGGATATGACTCACCAGTTAATGACACTTGCTTGAAAGGTCTGAAGACTTTGGTTTGAATCCCAGGTGCCTTCACAAAGCCAGATGCATAAAGTGGCACATGGGTTTGGAGTTCATTTACAGTGGCAAGAAGCCCTGGTGCTCCTATATTTATCCATACATTCATTCATATTTATGTCTCTCTCTCTTTAAGGTCCTCCAGTTACTTACTGAGAAAAAAAAAATTCAAGCCTTATCCAAACATATTCTCAGTAAAAATGTAAAATTTAAAGTTTAATGTAAAAACTAAATCATAAATAACTTGTATTGAAAATCCAAAATAACTGGCTGTAAAACCTCAGGAAAGTTCCTTAAGTTCTGTGAATATGAAAATACTGTCATCTATAGGTTTATTCAAGGATTAAATAAATAAAAATGATCATATATGTGAAGTGCCCTTGAGTGCAGGTACCCAGAATTTGTTAAAGACTGATTTGCTTGCCTGAAGAGCTGGCTCGGCAGTTAAAAGTGCTTGTTTGAAAAGCCTGATAGCCCAGAAGCAATTCCTCAGTAGCCACATAAAAGGCAGAAACACAAAGTAGTGCATGTATGTGGAGTTCATTTGTAGCAACAGGAGGCCCTGACTTGCCCATTCTTATTCTCTCTCTCTCTCTCCTCTCTCTCTGTCTCTTTCTCTCTCTTCCCAAATGAATAAATGGATTAAAAAAATAAAATGCTAGTTTAAATTTTAAAAAGAGAAAACATGATATATAGCATTTATAATAATTTCAGTATCCTGAGAGAGAATCAAGTTGTTACCTTTTGAGTCAGTCATACTAGCTATCAATCAGTTATGACTGGGACAAAGAATCACCTGGTACTTAGATGGGCATTTATGCAAATTGGTAGTGTAGGTGCTTCATTCACCCAACAATATGAGGGCAGAGAGGAAATAAGTGGCTAAAGATAGCATAATTCTTTAAAAATATTAGAGTATAAAAATAAAATTTGAAATTTCCTTATTAATTTAGTTAAAGATATGTTTAAAATAAGAATTTTATTCACAAGTTTACTGAAGAAAACAACTAGTGGATTACATTTCACTTTTTTCATTTTCTAATACACAGTGTAGTAGGGATTTAAACACAGACCAATTCTATGTTCCTTAGTTATCAATCTTCACTTTACTCTACATCCAAGGCAGAAAGATATATAAGTTGTCTAAAATAAGATTTTGCAGGTAAATGATTGCATTTTGCAACATTAGGCTAAATAATTTGTCAATGCATTCATATTAGACTTGAAAAAGTTTTCTGGACTAGGTTCAATACTTTTAGACTCATTGATTGCTTTCTATGGTTATAAGAGCTGTGCTTACATGTACTTTCCCTTCCTAAACAAATCTATGGAGGTCATTTACTGTATTCTATCCAGCATTTCTCCCTTTTTGACAGTGCAAGTAATAGCCCAAGTTATAGAGTCACTTTGGGAGAATGGTGTGTACATTTTGCTCATTTTTAATTAAAAATAAATGTCTAAGTCTGAAGAGATAGCTTAATGGTTAAGGTACTTGCCTTCAAAGCCTATAAGGACCCATGATTCACTCTCCAGGTCCCACGTAAACCAGAGGGAAGCATGCAAGGCAAATGTATACAAGATGACACGCATATCTGGAGTTCAATTGCAGTTCCTGGAGGCCCTGGTGCAGCTATTCTCTCTGTGTCTCTCTGACTCTCTCTCTCTCTCTCTCTCTGTCTCATAAAAAAACCAGAAAATAAATAAACAAAAATAAATGTCTAAGGACTAGAATATAGTTTACTGGTATGATATGGATGTAAGTATGATGTATAATATCCCCAACATCAAGATCTTAAAGCACTAGTCAGCCCTACCAAAAGATTCTTGTTTGTATTATTTCATACCTGCTTAAGGCTATAAAATTATTTGAAAATGTTTGAAGTGTGCTATTGTACAGGATGGTTTTCTTCTTTAAGATTGTTTGTAGAAATAACTGCAGCTTACTCATTTATACTTGGGTGTTAGTGGCAGCATATTACTCAAGTATTAACCAGCACACCATGGTTGCAGGTGAGGTAAACCCTGAGAACTGGGTTATGCAGCTTCATTTCTCTCTGTCCCCTACAATCACAACATGCAAAGAATTGAAGGCCTTCAGTGTCTGCTGCAGGGCACCAGACTTACTTTATTTGCAGAAATCTTGGAAAAGTGATTCAATCTAAACTGGAGTTAAGCAAACTAAATCTTTCAGACTGGCAAGGGAAGAAAAATAAAAAAATAAAAAAACCTCTTAAACATTGTTAATAATTTTCTGGTAGATTGATATTATACATGACACTTTCATTATTCTAAAATAATTCATAACTATTTCAAATTAAGTTGACTGATAATATACATGGTGTCATTTGGAAATTGTTTATAATTCTTTTGGAGATAATGTCAATGTGATTTTTGCTATATTATAGTGGCCCCAATGTATAAATACTTGAGAAATTAAGAAGATGAATATGACAAGTAGGATAATTTAAATTGGGTCATACAATTTTCTTTTGGCCCACCAATTGTTATTGTGATACAATATACATAAAATAAGACTTTCGATATCAACCACTTAAGTCTACAGTTCAGTGATATTAAACCAGTTCATAACAACATGTTGCCAATCATCCATCTCCATGTTTATTCATCTTATAAAACTGATATTCTATACCTATTACATAGTAACCCCACTTTTCTTCTCCCCTAGCTCCTAGAAACCATCATCTTACTTTATCTCTGATTTTGACTACTGCTAAGTATCTTATATAAGTGGAGTCATATATTTTTCACTTTAATAAAAATTTTACTGAACAAAAAAAAAAAAAGAAAGAAAGAAAAGAAAAGAAAAGAAAAGAAAAGAAAAGAAAAGAAAAGAAATCCCAGCACTCTGGAGGCAAAGGTAGGAAGATTTCCATGAGTTCCAGGCCACCCTGAGCATACAGAGTGAATTCCAGGTCAGACTGGACTAGAGTGAAACCCTACCTCAAAAAAAAAAAAAAAAAAAAAAAAAAAAGTTATTGGAAACTTTAATAAATGAGCATACTGTGATTTGGTTGTGTACCCATCACATCCTCTTTTGTTTCCTGTTCCCTGGTCCCATTCCACCGAGAACCCTCCTCTTTCAAGGTTGCTGCCCTATTCACATGAAGTAGAAACTAGAATCAGCTCAGATACCTATCATCTGATGAAGGGGTAATGAAGATGGGGCACATATACAGAGTTGAGTGTTTGATACTCATCCGTAAATAAAAATGAAATTATAGAATTCACAGGAAGATGGATGGATCTGAAAAACATGAAGTGATGCGTCCATATTCAGAATGATAAATGACTCATATCTTCTCTCATATGTTGATCCTAACTTGGAATAGTTAGATTTGTTTGTAAATTATAGTAAGTGTCACTAGTGGGAAGCAAGAATGAGACTAAGATTGAGAGCTGGGAAGAGGTAAGGGAGGGGACAGTAGTCATACAATTTTGAGTGTAATAGGAATCTTGTTTTGAACTAGCATTATCTGTACAATACTGGAATTTTAGACATATGTGAAAATATTTGGAAACCCAATGGCAACAGAATGATAGAAGTAATTCATATGGACCCAAAGATCATATCTCAGACATAAATCTACCATCGTGACCCAGATACGTGGTGCTGTTTGTCTAAAAACTATTGTGATAGCCTGAAGGAAGTCTACATGGGTACTAAAAGTCTTCCAAGAACTAGTTTCGTCTAAGAATTTTTAAAGAAATTTTCAAACACGGGAAAATTACTTTAGAGTTAATTGGCCAGGCATCATGGGGCACACCTTTAATCCCAGCACTCTGGAAGCTGAGGTGGGAGGATCGTCTTGAAGTTGAAGCCACCTTGAGACTACCTAGTGAATTCCAGGTCAGCCTGGGCAAGAGCTAGACTCTACCTCAAAATCTTCCCCCACCACCCCCCCATAAAAATTAGAGTCAGTTGCTTAGTAGTCATGAAGGGAATCCTGTGTCTTAGTAACCATGGACTGTGTATCTTTGCAGTGGATATCGTGGGCACTGTACTTTGACTTTGATCTTATGATTATATGAATGTAAAAGAGTTTGAGAAAAAAATTCAAAAACCTCTATTTTGAAATGATTGGAAGAAAAGTCATACAACACTGAAAGACTTTGGACCCAGATCATGGGAATTATTCCCTAGTTGCACCCTGCTAACAAACCCAGAAAACTATTGACTTTCCTGAGTAGTTTGAGACCCGGAATCTTTCTTCTTATTATTATTTTATTTATTTTTGGAGAGAGACACAGACAGACAGATAGAGGGGGAGGAAGACAGATAGAGATGGGAGCGCCAGTAGTCTCTCAGCTGCTGTGAACGAAATCCAGATGTGTGCGCCCCCTTGTGGACAAGTGCGGCATTGCGCCCTTGCATCACTTTGCATCTGGCTAAACGTGGGACCTGGAGATTGGAACCGCTGGAGATTGGAACCAGGGTTCTTAGGCTTAGCAGGCAGGCACCTTAACCACTAAGCTATCTCTCCAGCCCAGAGACCTGGAATCTTCATGAAAGGCATGGCTTATTTCAGTAAGGCTGACAGAATAGAAATGCCAGTCTCTGGCCATGGACTGTATATAACAAAGCTGGCTAAGTAGCACAAAGGAATGGTGCAAACATTGATTTGTGTACTCAACCTTAGCTTGGAGACCTTATTTTACCACAGGTGAGGGGAGGGGCAAGTAGCAGGAGAATGACAGTCAATTCAATAGCAATGTGACCTCACATGACTGCAGTACTTGAGAAATATTTAGCATTTTAAAAAAAATTTATTTTTTTAATTGACAACTTCTATAATTGTAGACAATATCCCATGGTAATTCCCTCCCTGCTCCCACTTTCCCCTTCAAAACTCCACTCTCATCATACCCCTCCCCCTTTCAATCAGTCTCTCTTTTATTTAGATGCCATCATCTTTTCCTCTTATTATGATGGTCTTGTGTAGGTAGCATCAGGCACTGTGAGGTCATGGATATCCAGGCCATTTTGTGTCTGGAGGAGCACTTTGTAAGGAGTCCTACTCTTCCTTTGGCTCTTATATTCTTTCCACCACCTCTTCAGCAATGGAGCCTGAGCCTTGGAAGGTGTGATAGGGATATTCCATGCTGAGCACTCCTCTGTCACTTCTTCTCAGCACCATGGTGCCTTCTGAGTCATCCCAAGGTCACCTTCATCTGAAAAGAGAAGTTTCTCTAACCAAAAGTGAGAGTAGCATTAATATATGGGTATGAACATTAAGATAAATGCTTGCTGGGCAGTTCACTGAGCATAGTATATACATTTAACCAGACACCAGCAGACGTTATACCCTTAGGTCTCGTGACTACCCCTGTTGTAGGTTTTCAGTATCAGGGATGTATTCCCTCCCATGGAGCTGGCCTCCATGCCAATTAGAGAGTGGTTGATTTCCCCCATAACAGATGTGCCACAATTGCACCCATTGGCTCATTTGGCCTGGCTGGCAAAATTTAAGGCTTGTAGCTCCACTGTTGAGTACCTTCACTGGTGATTTCTCTCTCTCTCATGGTACTGCATGCAGCATAGCTTTTTCCAGCTTTCTGTTGGCTGGTCCACATGGAGGAAACTTTCAGCTCAACTCCAACAGGTTTTCTCAGTGACATTCAGCCCAAGTGTGTTGAGTCTTCAGCAATAGGGTCTTACCATCTATTCCTGGTGGGAAACCAAGGGCCTTAGCATTTTCCTGTAATGTTTTGGGAGTATCAGTGACCTGGCCAACAACTCACTGGAAGGTATCCCATCCCTGGCACTGAAAATTTTCTAGTAACAATCTATGGCTTCTGCATGTTCCATTGTCTAGAAAAGTAGGTTTACATATGACTTATTTATATCCTCCTTGATTTTGATTAACCCTTCTTCCACCTTTCCTTTACTCAATCCTATTTAGCATTTTATATAAACCACAGGGTGTTTAGAATAATCATTTTTCATTCTCACTCTTAAGAGTTTCTCAATATTTTTCTTTATTCACTCTCTGACATGATTGAAAATGTTTCAATGCAAGAGATTAATATAATATTTGGACTTTTTGTTTCTTTATATCCCACTCTTGAATTTAGAAGTTTCTCATGCTAAGACTTATTTTCCTCAGTCCCATCTTGACTGATGATGAGACAAAAATCAGTGGCCTCCAGAAACATTATTCTCTTCAACATCATCTAAGAGGCATCCATGGACAGCTGAAACATCCTTTACTTCTCATCAGAGCAGAGAAGAGATAATATCTTTCCCACATAAATGAATGTTCAGCACTTGATAAATGGTTCTAACAGGGACATGCAGCTACAATGAATTAATGAATCAAGTATGTCTGTTTCTATGTGAAATTTCCATCCTTCCAGCACAGTAGGTTTATACAGTTTTACTCATGTAATGATGAGTGAAAAGAGCCAAATCATTAAAATAAACCTACCAATCACTGGGCTACCAGATACTTTAATGTTTAATTTGTTATTTCTTTTTATATCATGCCTTTAAACATATACATTTTTATCATTAAATTTAACAGGTTTAATATTCATAATATTACACTTTATGCCATGTTTTCATATACTTGATGCAATGCTAACTTTGTAGGATGCATTATAACATTTGCAACTCTATGAGCCCTATTTTCCTTATAAGTAAAGCTAAAACAGCTAAAAGGATTGAGTTAATTACAAAATTTTCATATTTGTAACTCAAACTAACATTATCTAACTTCATGTTATATGTTATAAATGCCATCCTACTAACTAAAACTCATGAAATTATAATGTTTTCACAATAACATCCTGAATATAATTGCTTATTCTAAGAGAAATACTATCCATAAAATTATCTCATCAATATCAGTTTTTTTTAAAATTATTTATGTATGTACTGTGTATACAGCCATGATGGTAACATTGTTAGCCTTCACCCTGTCATACCCCCATGGGGATTGTGCATCTTGCATTGTGGGGGTAGTCATAAGTTATGGGGGAGAGGCAATGTCTCTCCCAATTTGTGGCTCTAACAAGCTTTCAGTCCCCTCTTCCACAAATTTCCCTGAGCCATGTTGGGTTCATTTTAGTTCTATTTCAGTGACAAGTTGTTGGGAGTCTCTGTGTCTCTGGATGTCTGGTTTGGTAGGAGTTGAGTGTTCTCTGTGTCTATCTCCTTCACCCTTGTGCTGTTACCAGGTTCACTGAGAAAGCAGCACTCTTGCTCATTTCCCCAATAACTCTATGGCCTTAGCTAGTGTCCTGGCAAAATGCAATGGGCTGATTCTCTTCTCCAATTCTGTGTCCATCTGAAAAAGAGAAGGAAATTCTCCAACAGAGAGTGAGGTCTGTGCACCATACATGGATAACCATTATTATTTTAGAGATAATTTATTAGGTGCAGGCCCTCTTGTATCGTACTATTGGTAGGATCTTGATATTGGAGAGCAGGCTCATTTTTGGATATGGTTCTGACTTGTTTCCCCGTTCCAGGTATGGGTTCCATTGCACTGAGCAGATCCATTAGCCAAATCAAGAGCAGTTGGTAACCTACCATGGCTATGTGCCACTATTGTCCTTGTGTGAGCATCATGTCAGGTTGTTTGCTGCTGAATAGCTTAGACCACATGTTGCTTAGACAGATGTTGGTCATTTCCCCCAGTCACTCATGTAACACCTTCTGGCACTAGACAAGCTAACTGCATGGGGACTAACTCTCTTCCAGATACAAATTAGAAAGGAAGAAGTTAAGTTAGCCCTATTTTCAGATGACATGATTATGTACATAAGTGACCAGAGAAATTCTATCTCTAAACTCTTAAAAGTAATTAACTCTTTCAGTAAAGTAGCAGAATGCAAAACCAATGCACAAAAATCAGTAGCCTTTCTATATGCAAAAGACAAAGATACAGAGAAAGAATAAGTGACATTGTCCCATTTTCAATAGCATCCAAAAAAGTAAAATACTTTGGACTAACATCAACCAAGGAGGTGAAATACCTTTTATAATGAAAATACAAAAGTGCTCAAGAAAGAAATTAAGGAGAACTTGAGAAAATGGAAAGACCTCCCATGCTCCTAGATAGGCAGAATTAACATTGTGAAAATGTCAATCTTACCAAAAGCAACATATGATTTTAATGCAATACCAATTAAAATCCCAAAATCTTTCTTCACAAAGATAAAAAATAAAAGATCTCAAAATTCATATGGAATGGCAGAGTACCTTGGATATCAAAGAATATCTTCAAAAAAAGAAACACCTCTGTAAGCATCACCCTACCTGATCTAAAGCTATATTACAAAGTGGTAGTAATAAAAACAACATGGTACTGACAAAAAACAAAAACAAAAACAAAAAGAAACAGGATTATAGACCAATGGAACAGAATCGAGGACCCGGACTCTGGGTCAAGTAACTATAGCTATTTGATATTGGACAAAGGCCCTAACAATGCAGACTAAAAAAAAAGACAGCATCTCCAAAAAATGCTGCTGGACAAACTGAATAACCATATGCAGGAAAATGAAGCTCAATCCACACATTTTGCCATGCACAAAAATCAAGTCCAAATGGATCAAAGACCTCAATATAAGACCAAATACTCTGTTACTACTGGAAGAAAAAGTAGGAAGAACATTCTATGACATAGGAGTGGGAAAAGACTTCCTGAACAAAACCCCAGTACCTCAGGAAATTAAACAATCATGCAACCATTTGGATCTTAGGAATTCGAAAAGCTTTTTTGCAGACAAATGTACGATAAGCAGAACCAATAGATTACCCACAGAATGGGAGAAAATTTTTAACAAATACACATCAGACAGAGGCCTCATTTATAAAATCTACAAAGAACTCAAAAACCTAAATAATAAAAAGTCAAACAACCCACTCACAAAATGCGACAGAGAACTGCACAGAGTTCTCAGAGGAAGAAATACAGATGGTAAACACACACTTAAGAAAATGTTCAACATCCCTAATCATCAGGGAAATGCAAATTAAAATAACTATGAGATTCCACCTTACCCCAGTAAGGATAGCAAACAATATCAGTTTTTGACACTACAGAATACAACAAAGAAAAAAGAAAACAATTTTTAAAACAAGCCTTCTTGATGTGCTCTAACAATTTCAAGGTAGAAATAAAATATTATACATGTTCTGGGAAAAGCACAGCTATAACAAGATTAATAATTCCCCTATTTCTCTTTTACTCTGCTTTTGTCATTTTCATGCTTCTATATTCTATAGTCCTCAAGTTGGCCATACATTTCTAGCCAGTTCACAACTAGAGTTGATAATCAATAAAAACAACTCCATGAACAAGATTTCTAATATTCACATAAAGTGCTTTTTTTTATTTCATTGAAACTTGTTGCACACTATAGATAACTGTTTAGAGATGAGAGGACATGGGCTATACAGTTCTTAATTTAATGCCTACTTTTCCATTGCCTAAAATTTGAAGAGTCTTGTCCTGCTATCATATTTGCTAATGAAAATGGTGTGCTAGTGAGTAGTTTACATTTTGGCACTAATAAAGGAGAAGAAATACAGGAAATGATTGGGCCAGTCACACAAACAAAAAAATCTTATTTCATGCCACTTTGCAAAATAAACTTATAAACTTAGTTTATAATCTTTTTTACTGTTTATCATATTGAAAGTTTCATATGTGAGGGAAGCATAATATAATAAAATGAAATCTTGCTGAATTCTACTCATGTATTGCTGTCAAATATTTTATCAGACAGTAAATATGCTGGTAGGATTAAAATTTAAAGGTTTCACATTAATAATCCAAATCCTTTCATCTAACTTATACAAACATGATTTAACATGTATTATATTTATGATACAGTATTCAAAGAGTTTGCTAAAATCTTTTGACAACATTATTCATTAAAATTATGAATAACAAGTGACTATTATCAACAGGAAACATTTATCCTGAGCTATAGAATCCACTTTAAAAAAATAGCCATTAGAAAACACAATTTAGTTTCATTTTAAAGAATGATTACTTTATTAGTAACTACCTTTACCTTGACTCTGAGAACAAAGGTTGATAAAATCCAAGATCATGCTGTTCAGCAAATGGAAATGCCTATTTTACATGATTGTGGGGAGCAAGTCTCTGTTCTGATGAATCCACAAACACTGAGTACTTCTTAATAGGCTTTGCAAGCAGGAATATCTGGGGAAAACTTCAAAGAAATATTCAGAAGAAAAAAAAGCAAAACCAAGTCCTTCCATCTATCTATAGACTTTTTATAAAAGTTGAAATTCTAGAGTGAGAAATATTTATTTTCTCATAGTCTAAGCCAGAGTTATAGTAATAATAAAGTCATATGCCACCCCATACTTATACAGGCATGTCTTTATGCTATAATCTGGAAGAAATGATCAAACTTTAAAGTTTTTAAATTAATAATTTATTTTTTGTTTATATTATTCTAATTTTACATTCATAATAGTGACTCCATTATCTTCCTCCCTGTCCTCCCTCTTCCAAAGGGACCCTCATCAATGGGGAATGTGGGTTATGCATTGTGGGGGTAGTCAAGAGTTATGGGGGATAGGCCAAGTCTCTATGCATAATGCCCCAACTTGTGGCTCTAACATTCTTTCTGCCCCCTTTTCTGCAAATTTCCCTGAGCCACATTGGGGTCATTTTCGTTCTACTTCAGTGATGAGGTTTTGTGAGCCTCTGTGTCTCTGGATATCTGGCTTAGTAGGAGTTGGATATTCTCTGTGTTTATCTCCTTCAGCCTTTTTCTGGTGTGGTGATCCCCAAGAACACTGTACTCTTGCCCTTCCCCCGCATTACTCTATGGTTTCAGCTGGGGCCCTGGTGAGGTGTGATTGGCTGATCCTCCTTTCAGGTTTGTTGTCCATCTGGAAAAGATAAGCAAATTCTCCAACAGAGAGAGAAGTTAGTACTAGATAGATGGGATGGCCATAGATATTTTGGAGGGAATTTTATATGCATAGGCCCTCTTCTAGCCCACATTTGGTGTGAGCTTGATCTTAGAGACTGAGCTCATTTTTTGTACATGGTTTTGACTTATTTCCCAGTTCCAGCAATGAGTTCCATTCCATTGAGTGGATCTATTAGCCAAATCAAGAGCAGTTGGTTACCCATGATGGCTGTGTGACACTGTTTTATATCAATTTAAAAGATATGTTTAAAAGCTTCCATGGCTTACTTACAAACTCCACACAGTGGCATACAGTTAGAAAGGCAAGGAAAGAATTTCTCCCAGTCAATGTTTTGCATGATATTTCAAAATATTACAAGCATAAAACACAAATAACTATACCAATGTCTGAGATTTTTTCTTCATTCTTTGTTGAAACATGAGATAAAGTTATAGAAAGCAGAGATAATCACAAAGAACCATGAATGAATTTATATTTGTTTAAATTTAAATTTATTGTTAGTTAAATCTCCCAACTTATGTTTTACCAATACATAAAACAAAAATTTGTGATGCTTACTGAAATTTGCATTTTTATATTCTATCATCAAAATCAATGCATGAAGCTAAAA
This sequence comes from Orientallactaga sibirica, assembly GCA_036365145.1. NCBI lineage: Eukaryota > Metazoa > Chordata > Mammalia > Rodentia > Dipodidae > Orientallactaga > Orientallactaga sibirica. The sequence goes on along the minus strand of JAEOAD010000030.1, from coordinate 18,443,336 downwards.
TTTAAATGCAGTTACAAAACTCTTCACTTTTCAAATAAAAGACTCTGGAATGCCTCAAATTTAATTATTCTCTAAGTCTCTCTTCTCATAACTTGTGGTGGGAATTGGCTGCATGATAAAGGAGAGATAAGGCATTCTCAACAGAAGATGCTCCTAGTCATACCCATCTTCTCCTCAGATGGACTCTGTAAATATTTAGTGCTCATGCGATTTTAGCTATTATATTTTTCCTGCAAAATCACATTTTTGTTCACAATAAAAGCTGAGATTGTATCCTATTACATGAGAAATATTGTAAAGACTCAAATATAAATTGTTTCTGAGGGGTAATCCTAGTAATAGAAAACCCCCTATTATCCCCAGATTCATGTGATTCTCTGCCCCTATTCCCTCAATGGTCTAGTATCTCTATCAGGAACATGACCCCACCAATACCCTTACTTCCTACCCCAAACTACCCTGACTTCTAATAATTGCTCTGCTTCTACTTCATGTAAGTTGATTTATTATTTAATATTTCACTCATGAAAATGATATTGTATGTATACTTATGGAATAAAGAATAATGAAATAAAAACCCATGGACCTACTACCCAGATTCAACAATTGAATTCTAAAAATTACCTTTTAGCAATATTGTGATTCTCTCATTAAAACTTTTTCTTACCCAAATGTCTTAATAAATTTTCAGTTGAGTGTTCTTTATTTCTATATTTCTTACTGTGAGTTTACTGTACATATACATGTATTTCTGAAAAAAAATATATTCATATAGTTTTCCAAGCTATAAATTATAGAAAAATGATTCAGTACTGTATTTATTTTCCTGCCACATCTTGCTTTTGTGAGGTGGACATGATAATTAGTTTGATTCCTCAAGTTTAGTTCAGTACATCAATCCTTCTCATTATTATAATATGGGAACTATAGTACTTGCTTGATGTAAATGAGACAAAATACTTGAGAAAAATCATGTCAAGAGTCTGGGTACATGGTTCAGCAATTAAAGGTATTTCCTCAAAAATCTTGCTGTCCGTGGTATGATTCTGGATGCAAGGTGGCACATGCCTCTTAAGTTCATTTGCAGTGGCTGTACAGAAACTGTGGTATGCATGTATGTATACACACACATGCACACACCATAGCATAAAGTTCTCTGTATCATATTTCTCTTTGAACAAATTAGAGAAAATAATGAAATTGATTTTTAAGGAATATTTAATTATTATATTGATTTCTTAGTGAAAAGCATAGTTAACTGCAGAGTAAGAATTAACTATTATTATAATATTATTGGCAGTAATATGAGCCATAGCAGATTTGGTAAGAATGGCTTCTTCTGAAATATAGCAAGTACATATTATTGACTCCTAAAACACTTCTATGTAACAATGAAAAGAGAATGTCAGCTTTCTCAGGGCAGTGTTCAAACTGCATGGAGATGAGCACATGCACCTGACATGGCCTGACTGTGACCATGAAATGCCAATATGATGGTAATCACTTTCTCCTCATACTCGCATAGTCACTTGCTACTTAATTTGTTAACAATGGATGCTAAATTTTGGTTACTACCTAAGCTCTAGTTATAAAAAATTCCCATCTCAGGAGAAACAAAAGACAATGATATTATACTAATAAATAAAATATCATGCACCTAAATGCTAATTCAAAGACAATGTTGCATCTGTCCCCAGTACTTAAGCTTTAGCTATACTGTTATTTGCGTTTTTAAGGATTCTTTTGTAAATTGATAAGTCCTCTCATTTCCCAACTTCTAGATTTTGTTTTTTCTCTTTTCGAGGTAGGGTCTCACTCTAGCTCAGGCTGACCTGGAATTCACTATGTAGTTTCAGGGTGGCCTCAAACTCACTATGTAGTCTCAGGGTGGCCTCGAACTCACGGTGATCCTCCTACCTCTGCCTCCCGAGTACTGGGATTAAAGGTGTGTGCCACCATGCCCAGCCCAACTTCTAGATTTTGAGGGTTTTTTAAAATCATAATTGGCAATTGAGTATTTTAAAATTCATTTTCATTATCTATTCACCATTATATATATGAATGTCTATTCATATAGCTTTTCCTGTTTATTTTGTGATAATGATAATTGTCAATGACTGATTTCTTTATGAATGTAATACTAATGTTATATTCTGCAATGAATCATATATAACGATGTGTGGAATTTTGAAAATATTATTTGGTTTGATTCATGAATATTTCTTCAATGATTTTGTTTCTATTTTTATCAAATTTTTTAATATGTAGGTTATTTTCCACATAATGCTATTTCCTGATTTTGATATCAAATAATGCTGGTTTAATGAGTTTGAATTTTTAAAAAATATTTATTTCTGTATTTGAGAGAAAGAGAGAGAGAGAATGGGCACTCCAGGGCCTCTAGACACTGAAAACAAACTCCAGATGCATGTGCCCCCTTGTGCATCTGGCTTACATGGGTCCTGGAGAGTTGAACTAGGATTCTTTGACTTTGCAGGCAAATGCCTTAATGGCTAAGCCATCTCTCTAGGCCAAGTTTGAGTTTCTAAATTTTTCCCAGTTCTTTTAGTGAAAGATTTACATAATTCCATCATTAAATGTTTATTAATAAAAGAGAACCTACCTATGTTGAACTTTACTTCACATGACCATTTTCAATTACACATTCAAATTATATATTAGATATGACTACTCACCTGTTTTACAGTGTTTTTCATTTTAAATAATCCAAGGAATCATATATTGTGTTTTATTTACAAAATGATAAGGCTTTCTCAACATCTTAATCTTAGACACTAATTCTGATGTGTACACTTATTTTGATCTCCAAACTACATCTCTATAGAATGTGACTTGATACAACAATGCTATTATTCTCACTAAGTCTGTATCTTGTTTTCTTACCAGTATTCATATATTCATGCATTCTTCTACACTGTTCTTAATTTTCACTTCTATGTTAAAAAATAACTGTCACACTTGTCCCATTTCCATTAATAATGTCACCATACTTCAGTGTTTCATTTCTTCAGTTATTAAAATTTTATTTAGACTATTCTTATGACAGAACTATGCTAAATGTTCTATCATTATATAGCCATCATAACAGCTTTGTGTTAGCATACATTGAATGATTTAGAGGTAAAGCAGAGAAAACAAAATAGGTGCTGAAGAGAAGATAATGTGCTATGAGATTTTCATTTGTAGGAAAAATAAGACCCCCAAATTTCTAGGTAATATAATATTTTAGGGCTGGAAATATGGCTCAGCAGTTGATAAGTTTGCCTGCAAAACTGAACAATCAGGTTTGATTCCTCAGTATCCATGTAAAGTCACATGCACAAAGTGGCACATGTGTCTGGAGTTTGCAGTGGCAAGAGGTCCTGGCTAACTTGTATCTGTCATCCTTTTCTCCCTGTCTCTCCCTGTCTCTCCCTGCTTACAAATAAATAAATAAATAAATAAATAAATAAATAAATAAATAAATAATATTTAAAAGAAAGAATGTTTTAGGAGGATGGACACCATATGCAAAAAATGGAATGTAATGGGATTTGAAAGAGAAAAATGTAAAGTGTTTAAAATTGAAGTTTGAAAGTTAAGCATCAGATTGTATGAGCAGGTCCTTTATAGTCCTTCAAGACTCAACTCAGGGTTCATCTATGTGGCAGTTTGAATAGATGGCCCCCAATATATTCAGTGTTTTATTAGTTTGTAGTTTGCATCTGTAGCCACCTGTCTGGAGGCAGTGTCACTGGGCAAATCTTAAAGTGTAGTGGTGGGTTTGAGACTTCAATCTAAAAAATACGCAAAGTGGGTCTCGCTGGAGTTCCTAAGGCGTGCTGTATTGTGTGGATTTTGGCTTGTGGCTTTCCTTTCATTATGGTCCTGTGAACGCAGGCCAGTTTCTTCTGCCATTATGGAACGTACCCTGGATCTGTGAGCATCAATAAATATCCCTTTCTCCATAACTTTGCCTGGTCTGGAAGTTCATCTCAGCAAACCTGAAGCTGTTTGCTACAATCTTTAAAGGAGTTAGGAGACATTTGTCTAAAAGTTGCAGGAAGCATAGAGCAAGAATATGAAACTAATTGTGATAGTCTGAAAACAGAAAATAATGTTAAGTAAACATTATTTTAACAGCTCAATTTACACATAGATATATATTTTACTACTAATATCTTCACACCATAATGAAAAAAAAGTTCTTTCAAGAAAATATTAATTTTACTGAATAATATCTTCTAAGTAATTTAATTTTCATCCTATGAAAACTCAAAAATGTAGATTCATTTGATTTTATCATATTTTCTATTTCTAAGGAACTTTTAAGATTTAGGATTAATATCCCTTAGACATATGAAAAACTACAAACAATTCACAAAATTATTCTTTCTTTTAAAGATTTTTTTAAATATTTATTTATTTATTAGAGACAGAGAGAGGGAGGGAGAGAGAGAGTGAGAATGGGCCTCTAGCCACTGCAAATGAACTCCAGATGCAGGCACCACCATGTGCATCTGGCACACATGGGAAATGAAAAATCAAATATGGGTCCTCAGGCTTCACAGGCATGCCCTGAACGGCTAAGCCATCTCTCCAGCCTACACAAAATTATTCTTATATTATTACATTTTCCCATCTAGCTGTGCTTTTTGTTGTCCATGGAATTTTGGAGTCAATGTCAAAATTAATATAATATAATATTCTTTTACTGTTATGATTATATAAATCTTGCAGTATTGAATATTTTATATTGTACTTAGTGATTTCTTTTTTTAAAATATATATCTTTTTATTTATATTATTCTGATTTTACATTCATAGTATTGGTTCCATTGTCTTCCTCCCTGTCCTCCCACTTTCAAAGGGACCCTCATCAATGGGGAATGTGGGTCGTGCATTGTGAGGTTAGTCAAGAGTTCTGGGGGGGTAGGCCCCAGTCTCTGTGCATAATGCCCCAACTTGTGACTCTAACAATCTTTCCACCCCCTCTTCCGTGAGTTTCCCTGAGCCACATTGGGGTCATTTTAGTTCTGTTTCAGTGATGAGGTTTTGGGAGCCTCTGTGTCTCTGGCTTAGTTGGAGTTGGATGTTCTCTGTGTTTATCTCCTTCAGCCTTTTTCTGGTGTCATGATCGCCATGAATGCTGAACTCTTGCCCTTCCCCTGCATTGTTCTATGGTTTCAGCTGGGGCCCTGGTGAGGTGTTGTTAGCTGATCCTCCCTTCAGGTTCATTGTCCACCTGAAAAAAGATAAGCAAATTCTCCAATGGAGAGAGAAGTTAGTACTAGATAGAAGGGACGACCATCTATGTTTTGGAGGGAATTTTATATGCTTTGGCTCTCTTCTAGCCCACATTTGGTTAATGGTAAGACCCTACTGTCGAAGACAGCATACGTGTGTGAGACCAAACACAGAGAGACCTGGCCAGAATCTGGAAGAAGGTCAGTCCCCAGACAGTGAGCTAGTCTAGTACCAGAGGGTACTACACTGAGCAACTGGGGGAAAATGTCCGACATTGGTCCAAACAACTTGCAGTCTAAGATACCCAGCAGGAAACAACCTGATGTAATGCTCAAACAAGTGCAGTAGTGGCACACAGCCATGGTGGGTAACCAACTGCTCTTGATTTGGCTAATAGATCCACTCAGTGGAATGGAACTCATTGCTGGAACTGGGAAATAAGTCAAAACCAGGTACAAAAAATGAGCTCAGTCTCCATCTCACAAATTTCTATACACCACAGTAGCTGATACAAAACTATCCTAATGAGATTTCCATACAAAACATTTTATGTGGATGAATTAAGTATCTGTGATATTAACATTTCTTACCAATATCAGTCTTCCATATAAACAAAACAATCATATTTCTCACAGTTAATTCAGCTGTGACCATATTGATGACTCTGACTAAAGGGCAATGAGCATAAGTGACATGTCACTTCCCACTCACTTCCCACCCACAGCATTTCATTTCTAGAACATCTCTCTATTGTTTCATATTGAAACTAAGAACAGAGAGGTCAATCACAATGCTGGCACTGAAAAATGGCACAGGCTCTGAGAGAGAGAGCCAACAAAGGCTGTGATGAGTAAAACACTCTCAACGCTTCATAAGAGTGTGGGAGAAAATATTTTGATAACGGTATTTGAGAATACACATTCTAGATAAAAGTTATTTTTTCTTTCTTCCTAAGATGTTTATACAAACCTTAGTACGCTCTCCTCATCAGCTTTACTCACGGTAGTACTTAAATGGAAAAAATGAAGTCTCAGTGAGGCTAATATAAACAATTATTTGTTTAGCTTCTCAAAGTATACAGTATTTCATGCACAATGGATACTAGAAAGTGATTTGACCACAGCATGTGTTACAAAGCAATGTGAGGAGAGAGGGTTAGTATCTATCTAATTCCAGATAAATTATTCTTTTTTGTTTGTTTGTTTTGTTTTTCAAGATAGGGTTTCACTCTCATCCAGGGTGACCTGGAATTCACTCTGTAGTCTCAAGGTTACCTCAAACTCTCAGCCATCCTCTTACCTCTGCCTCCCTAGTGCTAGGATTAAAGGCATGCACCACCATGCCTGGCTTCAGATAAATTATTCTCGATTAATAGGAGTTGGTATCACTGATTCTTGTGAATGCCCTGAATATAATATAATAATATAATAATTATTAGTACAGGAATTTGTAGCAATTCTGAACCAGATATTTGTAAATGTAACATATTTTCTCAGAATTATACACATCTCTCAGTATTCTGGTAGAGAATTTTAAATCAATCTTTCTCAGCATCATCAATATCTCTCAACATATTTAAATAGAAATTGAATGTGTAATAGATTTGGGCTAGTTGTTATGTTTTTTTTTTTTTTTTTTTTTCTGTTTCACTTCAAGATGATACAGCAGGGAATAGCTGATTGGAAGGGCTAATCATAAAATTGTGTCCTCTTCATGAACACCTTACAACAAACTTATTTTACCTATTATAAAACTGTTGTCTCTTGTTTATTTTAAACACCACAAGGTTATGTCTCAAACTTATTTGAAAAAAAATTTTAAACTGTGGAAGCACCAGAAAATATCATGTTCCTGAAACTTAAGCTTCTAGGTTCAAAATTTAAAATGACTAGATTCTTATTCAGAACTTATTATTCTCAAACTGCTGCAGCAATTGTCTTCTTAAAAAAATCTTTTTAAAGGCCATCACTGGTAATTTTGAGATTATATTCCTTGTGGATTGCAAATAGAGCACTATCACTTTCTCCTCTACCCCTAACAATCTTCTGCTTTAAAGAGCAAGACTTTCTAGATTGCTACAACAAGGAAAAAAGCAGAATATTCGACTTCCAGTGATTATACCATATCATGATTTTCATAACAGTCTCATTCTACATATTCAACTCTCTTATTTTGCAATAAAATTTCCATCATAAAATAATTATTTTACTACCTCTACATCAATTGTTTTTGATATTTTTCTTCCCACTTGCAAGAAATCCAACTTATAGTTATTCATTTTACATTGGGATAAAGTTACCAAACTGAAACTTAAGAAATTGTATGTTAAGTGAGAAAATTTTATTTTTATTTTTTTTTTAATTGTATTTTTATTTTCTTTTTATTTAGCATTTAGGGTCAATTTAAAGATGTCAATTTAGCCAGTCTTGTATGTATTTGTATCTTTTTCTGTGATGGTTACTTTTATGGGCAATTTAATGGATATAACATACCAACTAAGCCAAAAGAAAACAATAGTAGCTCTCTCACAAAACTCACAAAACTCACCTAACTAGGGCCTATAACTTTCCTTGCCATAGCCTTTTGATAAGTTTTCAGTAGCAGGCATGAAATTCTTCCTGTAGAACAGGGCTCAAATACAATCAGAGAACTGTTAGTTACAAATATTATAGTCATGTCACTATTGATCCAGTAAACCTATCTTGCCTATCTGGTGGGTTCTGTAAGTAATAGGGACCACTTATCACCCCTCTATGATTTAAAAATGATTAAACATTAAATCACTACATATGAGCTGATAAGCTCTTAAATTATTTACTTTAATTTCTTAAATGTTTCACATTTATTTTGCTCCTGTACAGTAATTTGCAGTTGTCTTTTATTAAGAAATTTGAAGAAAAGCAATAGTTTCTGCATTTCCATTTGATTGTACATCAATAATATGACTCCACCTTAAAATTTCAAATATATCCATTTTTATTCCTTTAAACAGTAAAATATTTCAACTATATCATTTTAGGAAGATATTTTCAATTTATTTTATTTATTTGAGAGAGAGAGAAAAACAATGAGAGAGAGAGAGAGAGAGAGAGAAATGGGCATATCAGGGCCTTCAGCCACTGCAAAGGAACTCCAAACACATCTGTTTCCATGTGCATCTGGCCTATGTCAGTCCTGCAGAATCAAACCTGGGTCCTTTGGCTTTGCAGGCAAACACCTTAACTGCTAAGCCATCCTTCCAGCCCTCAATTATATTTTAATAAAATAATTAGTTACAACTAAAGTTTACCCAGCCATGACTGAGTCATGCTATCTAAATGTGATTCCCAAATAAATACATTACCTGGTTTCATCAGTGTGAAGAGAAAAAAAATGTTTGAAATTATTCAGTTTTTTATCACTGAATGCATTGGTAATTAGCAGAAAAAAATCCATGTGCCTGAGCATTTCATTTTAACAATACCTATGGAGATGCAATGCTTAAAATGAAATGTATCCCTTAAAGATAATAATGTTACTTTTTGTAGAAAAATATTATGAAATGCTTTTATTTTTGAATGAAAACTTATGAAGACAGGAAAACTTAAAATTCAGCTCTTTGTCCAGACATTTTATACTCTGAGCTCAATAGCTGCTTGGGGCAGGTCCTAGATCCAATGACACAGTGCTTTTTATGAGTGACATTTGAATAATTAAACCAAAGTAAAGGTAAATATAGGGAAAACACACAGAGATGTCCAAAGGCAAATTATTCAGGGACATTCTTTTAGTAATGTGTATATTTGCTACTGAACACTAAGTACTTAATCAGCAATAGTAAATGAATTTTTTTAAAAAAAGATCTTGTGTTTGTTTTTATATGCTTGTTTAAACTTTTTTTTTTTTTTTTTTTTTAGCTTAGAAGTTCCAAATGAAGGCATTCTTATTAAACAAGTCTATACTGAATGCTAAGTGAGCTAACACTGTTAGAAATTATGTGTTTTTTTCCTGGTGACCATATCATTTAGAAAACTGATTTATTTGAAGTGCTTCTCATTCTCTACAATATTTTCACATAGTATTTCTGGTCAAAAGTTACCATGGGAATACATGCATCTGGTTTCTATTTACAACTTTGTCATGAACCACTTGTATCATGTTGGAGAAATGATTTGAAATTGATTCTCATTGTTACCATGACATAAAGGATATGTGGTAAGAAATTGCTTTCCTTTCCCTCATCACAAACACTTGGTAGCAGTTGAACAAATATAAAAACACAGAAAGGAAACAGAATTGACTAGGCGATGACAACACAGAACTAGCCCTTGATCTTTGACCTACAAAATAAACCCAGAACACTCACAATTTAAAACAGATTCTTTAAATTACTTGCAATATGTTGTTTTCTCCTGTTCTCCACAATGCCATTTGCATTTGGGTACCAAATAGTAAAAAATAGAAGGAATACATTTAAAAAGCTGAAGTTATAACTGATTGATTCAGAACCAGATACGAGCTGGATGTGGTGGCTCATACCAGTAATCTCAGCATTTGGGTGGGTGAAGTGGCAATATTGATACCTCAAAACCAGGCTGGGCTATATAGAAAGATGCTGGGCTAGAGAGATGGCTTAGCAGTTAAGACCCATGTTTGACTTTCCAGATCCCACATAAGCCAGACGCACAGAGGAGGCAAGGGCAAGGTCACACATGCCCCCTAGGTGGCACAAATGTCTGGAGTTCAATTGCAGTGGCTGAAGCTCTGGCGAACCATTTTCTCCCCTTCTCTCTGACTCTGTCTCTCTAAAATAAAACAAAAAAGATGATGTCTAAACTCTAACATCTAATATCAAATTCTATTTTTAAAAGATGTGTTTGATTTCAAATTCTGTCTTGATTAGGAGATAAATGTCTTATCTCTTTGTAAAATCATAAATTATATGACATTTGCAGAGAGGGGGCGGAAAGAGTGTTAGAACCACAAGTTGGGTCATTATGCACGAAGACTTGGCCTATCCTCCATAACTCTTGACTACCCCCACAATGCATGATCCACATTCCCCTTTGATGAGGGTCCCTCTGGAAGGGGGAGGACAGGAAGGAGGATAATGGAGTCACCAATATGATTGTAAAATTAGTATAATACACATTTAAAAAAATTAAGATAGAAAAAAAGAATAACACCTATCCAATAGTTGCATGCACTTTGTGGAATACTTAGTTTATAATAAATTCTTGATTAATGTAAAAAATATATTACATTTAAGCTTGCAGATAGTTTTGCATTCTTACAGGGAAAACCATGTGTTTTAGGGGCAAATGCACCTCTGGGAATTAGAGAGCCTTGCCTCTGCTCCTGGACTGTCACTACCATACTGTTTGTCATAGCTTCACAGCTCCCACCACCTCAGGTTACCCATGTGTGAAATGAGTTCTCCTGTTGCACCACTGGAATCTGCTTCCCAGGAATAATATGAGGCAACTAGGGGATTTTCTCTAATCTGTTTATGATTGCTTTCTGAAATGTATTTTTTAAATAAATAAGTCAAAATACTTAATAGTTACAATGGTTTGTAAAATCCTTGCAAATCATCCTTTCAGCATCATGATTTCTGAAGAAGTAATCAAATCTCCACCACTCTGCACTCTTATTGGAGGAGGGCAACGGCTGTGAAAGTTAGCACTGTGTGAAGCATCCTCCATGGACACGGGATTGCTCACCCACTGCTGCTCCTGCCATGATACAGAAGAAATGGTAAACAGCTGGGTTTCAGCAATGAAATGAAGATATCCATAATAAACAAGCACATTAAACAGATGATGATTGTTCTCAAAGGATACAAACAACACCTTGCTTTGTTGAAAATCCTGGTACAGATGGTTCAAATCTCTGTAGTGTATCATGTGCACTAAGGCTTTATGTTGGAATTCACCCATTCAACAGGGCACATTAAGGGTGTATACTCTTGAAAACATTAATGAGAATTATTCTAATGTAATTGGAATGGCATAATGTTGAACAAAATAGTACACTGTAATAAGACTTATACTAAATAAATATAATTATACATTAATGTAGTAGGAAGAAACAGAATATACAATAAACCAAATACAACCATTTTATATAAATAATATTTGGCATATATATACATAATTTGAAAAGGTAGCTGCCATAGGAAACTGTTTGGAATGTGGTAAATTTGCCCCAAATTTGGATTCAAATCCCTAAAACTATGGAAAGATTAGAATGAGTCTAACATCTTGAAATACACTGTCTTAGTAATCTGAAAAAAAAAAGATTAAAGTCATTAAAATTAATAGTAAAAATACATAGTACAATACAATGTTTAAGTCATTAAATATCTAGGAATTTTGAATCTATGTATATGTCTTGTGCAAGTTTACAATGCCCATGTTTGTGCAGATCTGTAAGGCATGAAGCTGACAAACCCTGGTGTCCCTCCTGGCTTGGATAAGTGAACTCAGTAATCCTGAGCAGGTCACAGATTCTTATGTGAAATGGTAAAGCGTGACAAAAAGTAATTTTTCATTTCCCTACAAATTAATAATCTTTCCTCAAAGTTTCAATGTCTTCCTCTTATATTATATTAAGAAGATATTAAATAAATTTTAAAATGAATAATATGTATTTGAAGAATTTGAAGTGTCCAAGTTATTCATTTAGGAGACTGACAAAATTAAAGCCTGTCTTCATAAAACACATGTAATTTTTAAAAAAATATTGACAAATATATCACAAACCCTAAGGCACCCAAACCAAGCAGACAACTCCTCACCTCTTTTTGGTAAAAGAACATTAAATGTCACACAAAATCAGTCTGTTTTAATTATTTATTAATTAACGACATGCTTAGTCTGGATACATCGTGTGTTGGTACAATCCTTTCCCTCATCCCTGTCTCTATTCTACTGGGGGCCCTCCTCAGTGGGGCTTGAGTTATTCTCCATGAGGGTATGCATTGTGGGAGCAGCATTTATTTGGGAGAGGCAATGCCTTTGGGCATGATGTCCCAACCTGTGGCTCTTTCCATCCTCTCTTCCACACAATTCTCTGAGCTATGTTGGGTGAGTTTTAAGTCTCCTTCACTGATGAGCTCTTAGCAGCCTCTGAACCTCTGCTTTGGAAGGTGTTGGTTGAGTATCCTCAGTATTTGGCAGGCTCACCATGGAAGCTGCACTCTTGTTCATCTCCCCAATTCCTCTGTGGTGTCAGCTGTGGCTGGGCTGAAATGTGAGGGTTAGTATATCTCCTCACATCTTGCTACCTTCTGAAAAAGAAAAGCAGATTCTCCAATGGAGAGTGAAGTTAGCACAGGTTAAATGGGATAAGGGTTATTAATTTAGGTAGAATTTGATGGATGTAGTCCCTCTTTTAGCCAAAGATTAGTGGGACCATGACATTGGAGAACATAATCTTTGTCTCCATAGGATTTTGATCTGGTTCACAATTTCAAATATGGGTTTCTTTACACTGAGAGGATCTCTTAGCCAATCAGAAAGCTATTGGTTACCCACTGAGGCTATGTGCCACAATTGCACTTGTGTGTACATCTTGTCATGGTGTTTGCTTCTGAGTAGCTTAGACCCCTGGTAACTTGGACTGTTTTGAGATGATTCACCAGCCAACTCAAGTCAACCATCTGTTTTCTTTTCATCATTTCACCCACTCAAAATTAAATAAAAAATCTACTTCTTCAGAGTGAAACTATAAATGTTTTAGACCAGTAAATATTAGATAAGTGCTTATACTGTCCCACACATCATAGTAAGTGCTTTGTATTTGTGGGTTTCTTTCTTCCTCACAAATCAGTGTGTAAATATTACCATTGTGTTGTTTACATGAGTAGCATGAAGGCATGGTTAAACCTATGCAGCTTCCCAATAGTAGAAGAACAAATGGGAGCCCCAGAGCCCACACTCTGTGTCTCACTGAGACCACACAGTACTCCACTTTGCCTGGGTACATAGAATGTTAAGTGGCTTTTAGAATTTGAGTTTACAGTCCTAGTTGAAGGAATCTGGATTTAACTGGGTAGAATATAGGAATTATTGACATTTCCAAGCAGAGAAGAGCATGATGAGAGAATATTTTTAAACTTAGCTAATGTGAAGATGAGTTGGCAGTGATGGGGGAACAGCAAACAGCTTAAGAGATATGAGTGGATATTGTGAAAATCAAACAACTTAGACCCGACAAGCTATTCATATTGGAGAAAAAAGTAATTGTAATTAAAGGAAGTCTGATAGTTTTGGATTTGATGGACTTGGAAATGGTGTCCTATAGGCAAAGAGCACCACAAAGCACTTATGATTGGAATGAAATGAGGACAAGACCATGGTTTTGATTTTAGGCATTTTATTGCATCCTAATGCTCTGAGTAGAAGGGTTAGTGACATTATATCACAAATTTTTGTTTTTATTTATTTATTTGCATTCAGGGAGAGACAGTGAGAAGTGAAACAAAGAGAGAGAGAGAGAGAGAGAAGTAAATGTATGTACAATGGCCTCTAGCCACTGCAAATGAATTCCAGACACATGCACCACCTTGTGCATCTGGCTATATGTGGGTACTGGAGAATTGAACTTGGGTCATTATGCTTTATGGATAATCACTTTAACTGCTGAGTCATCTCTCCAGCCTGAATATCATAATTGTTTAAAAACAAACTCCTGAGATGTCACCAAAATCCCTATGTAGACCTAGCAGCATAAAAGGATGTTACCAATCAATGAAATGTAATCCATATAAACCTGGACACCGTCCCAGAACAAACATTTGTCATTTTGCTTTATTGAGGAAAAATGTTAAATGAATAGTTTAAGAACATAACTACCTGAATTCTTCATAACATAGAAACAATTTTTCCATCTATAGTTTTGAAATTGCCAAGCTCAGTGATTTGAAACAAAATCCTTTTAAAATACAAGGATCAGTAATGAAGTAGATAGTGGCATTGGCATATATGTGTATTATGTACATTTTGTATACATATTTATACACATATGTAGTTGTCATGTAGTGTTCATATGCAAAAATATATGTGAATACATACATTCATTTTTTAGATATTTTCATATGTATATATTTCAATATTTGATACATTTCTACATGTTCTCCTTTGCTGCTATTATTCCATTGTTCTGAAAAATTCCACATGTATGCTATGAGTTACCTTAAAATATCCACAATTAAATTTTGTCATTTCTTCCTATCTTTCATAATTTTATCCTAGTTAATAATGCTATCTTTTGTAGGAAATATATATTTAAATGTATAAATATATGTAGGAATTTTTCACTAGTGATTTTATCAGCTTCAGTAATATATGTTTACTTCAAGTTAATGCTTATAACATTGTAAGTGAACATATAGCTTAATGAATTTCCTGTATTTTCTTAGCTGAAGCTATCTCAGTAAAAATAATACTATTATGTGAATACACAAACTCTTTCATAGCCATTACCTTATATTAACTTATATGTTTTTTTATATCACGTATATTACATATGAAAAATGAGTGTCTATATACTTTAAAAATATCTGGTGGATCTCAGGAAGCTCAAAAGCTTCTTCATAGACAAACATACAATAAGCAGAGCCAACAGATTACCCACAGAATGGGAGAAAATTTTTGCCAGATACACGTCACACAGAGGCCTAATTTCTAAAATCTACAAAGAACTCAAAAACATAAACAATAATAAGTCAAACAACCTACTCACAAAATGGGGCAGAGAACTGCACAGGGAGTTCTCAGAGGAAGAAACACAAATGTCAAATACACACTTAAGAAAATGTTCAACATCTCTAATCATTAGGGAAATGCAAATTAAAATGACTATGAGATTCTACATTACCCCAGTAAGGATAGAAAACATTAAAAAGTCTAATGACAACAAATGCTGGTGAGATTGTGGAGAAATAGGAACCCTCATTCACTGTTGATGGGAATGTAAGATGGCACAACCACTATGGAAAGCAATATGGAGACTCCTAAAAGGATGCCTTTAGACCAACAGATCTAGTTATTCCCTTACTGAGCATTTACCCTAAAAGTTCCAAGCCTCAGTCTAGACATATTTGCTCAACTATGTTTATAGCTTCTCAATTCATAATAGCTAAGAACTGGAATCAACGCAGATGTCCATCATTAGACGAATGGATAACCAAGATATGGTATATCTTCACAATGGAATTCTACACAGCAGTAAGGAAAAATGTCTCAATGTAATTTGAAGAAAAATGGTCAAACATGGGACAGATCTTTCTCATTGAACTCACACAATCCCAGAAAGATAATTGTCACATGGTCTCATGCATATGTGGCTCCTAACCTGAATTTGCCCAAGATGCTGACACACCTAATAAACACTTCCAGGACTGGAAAATAGGGATGGGGGGGGGGCAAAATATAGACCCAAATGGAAATGATACCATAAAAATCATATATCCTGAAAGACATACTAAAAGTTCACACCTTCATCAGGTGCTTAGAGAAAACACCTGAATCACAGCAGCCTGGAGAGGGTACGATGAACACTAACCTCAATCTTCTCCTCTCTGTCTCTCTCATTTCCTCTTCTTTCTCTTCTTCCTTCTCTTTCTCTTTCATATTACCTATGTTTCTCTTCCTTCTTTTCCCTTGGCACTGACCTGTAACTCCCAGTACCAGCATGCAGTTAACTTCCACAATGAGCTGTTGATCAGAGAGACCTACAAGGTTTGCCAAAAGAAGACAGATTTCTGTCAGAGTACTTGATGCCACCAAAGATTAATGGTAAGACCCTACTGCCTTAAAAGTTACAGTTTGCCTTACTGTGTGTTCATGTACCCAAAATGAATCCAGGCTGGATAGCTCCCTGCTGTACTGCCTTGATCTATCTAAAAATATATTTCAATGGGTACTGATAGGGAAGAATAGTCACCAAAGGGGGAGAAAATTAGTTCATTCTGTGGAGTAGGGTGTAAATGCAGTTTATATGCATCACATATTTTTAAATTTTTTTAGATCTTATTTTTATTTATTTATTAGAGACAGAGGGATGTAGAGAGAGAGAGAATGAGAATGAGAGAGAGAGAAAGAGAGAGAGAGTAGGAATGGGCATGCCAGGGCCTCTAGCCATTGCAAACGAACTCTACACCTGTGCCACCATTGTATCTGGCTTATGTAGGACGTGGAGAATTGAATCTGGGTCCTTAGGCTTCGCAAGCATGCACCTTATCCACTAAGCCATCTCTCCAACCCGCATCACAGATTTCTAATAGGTTGTTAGGTGTATGGTTTAGGAGAAAAGTGTTTACTGCCAGGCAGTGCCCAGTGTCCAAATAGCTAAATTTTTCTCTATGCCTGCCTGCCTCACAAATAGCAGACTTCCAAAGCAAGACAAATTAGCACACCTGACAAGGCTCTTACAATAAAGTCAGTTGACCAGATTGCTATACCCTCTTGGCCTGCAGAAGTGGCTCTGGTTCCTCCCTAGAGGAACATATAGCATCAAGCAGATGCCTCACATCCACCTAACATTTTCCATACTAGTCTTTCTCCAGATCTTCCCATCCTCCTCTCATGACTTCTGGGGAGGAGAAGATCAAAACTTGGTCTGACTGGGAAGATATGTAAGTCTCCAGTGGCAATTGGGAGACCATGCATTAGAATGAAGCTTGTAGGTTGGTTAACTTTTGTTCTTAAACTAGGGCTTACATAACAAGAAAAAAATATTTTCATAGTTAGTGAAGGAATTTTTCACAAAGTGTACAGATCGCTTACTCCATCTACAATATATTGTTCCTCAAGATTCATCTATTATACATTATGCATTATTTAATATTGTCTGGTATTTAAATTGGCTAAATGTGAGTAAGTAGTAAGTCTAACAGTATTATATTTTATCTGAATTTAATATAATTTGAATATGACATTTTACTTGATTACTCATTACATCAAACTAATAGTGCAATTTCTTTTACTCTCAGAAATTGTCTGAATATTTTGTTGTTAATTTATTTATGACCTCTTTTTAGTGAGTGGATGTATGAGTTGTGCGTATATGTATTCACATTCATATTTATGTGGATGTATATGCTTGCAGGTGTGTGTGTATGCATCAGCATGTGTGCAGAGGTGAGATATTGGTGTTGAGTGCCTTCTTGGATTACTCTCCAATTTATATACCAGCGCAGGGTCTCTCAGTTGAGTCTGTGGCTTGATGACTTGGATATCCTAGCAAGACAGCTTGGCCTGGGGAATCTATTGTGTTTGTCTCATTAAGATTAAAGGCAAGACATGTCCTCCTCATAAATGGTTGCTGAGAATCAAATTTTGGATCCTCCATATAGTGACAAGTACTTCATTCACTGAGCCATCTCCCCAGCCCTCATTTATGATCTTTAAGAGATGATGATAAGAACCTTGTTTCAAATTTCTCATGGTAATCTTTCATCTGGTTTTCACTGGGTGATTTTCTAATATAGGTGACATTATCCATTCTGTGTAAGGAAACATCTTAATCTTTAGTTAAATCTGATAAAAGAACAAGTATGATAAATGTTATGTTTGCTACTTTAAATTAAGCCATTAGTCTTCAATAAACTTCTTAAGACTGAATGATTACATTGAAATTTCAAAACAAACTCATCTGAATAATACCTTTATATTTGTTCCAGAAATATTTCCCAGAATAAATTAGGAAGAATAAAGTAATATTTACAGTAATGTCTTATTTTTTTCAATAACATCAGGCCTCCTGGAAACATCTCTTAGCCACCATATTAAGTTTCCAGAGAAACCATCTCTGTATATGATCAAAATTCATATCTCCTAGAAGAAACATAAGCCCCACACTGACCTAAACATTACATCTTTGAAAACTTTTTCTTTATTATTAGGGAGAAATTAATCTAAATGAAATAATAAAACACAAAATAATAATGGAGCATTTGTTGCCAGAAATATTAAAGGTGAATTTTCAAAGGGTATTAATTAGAGAAAGATAAAAATATATTGTCTGTTTCAGAATACTGTGTCCTGTTCCATCCTCAGAATGACCTGCATAAGTTGTTTACTACTGTTCTTATTTTACATATACAATAAACTAAAGTACAGAGGGGTAGGTAGGACAAAGGTTAGCACTTATTAACCGAGAAAACATTGATTGTATTGAAAATTGTAAAAACCAATAATAAAAGAAAGAGGTAAAACAACTTGGTGGTTTCTTTTTTTCAATTATTTTTTATTGTCATTGGTGGACTGTTCTTGGAAGCATAGTGAAGGGAGCCAGAGTTTCTGAAAAAACTCTCAGTCTCAGCATGATTACTTGCCAAATTTTATTCTGGCTCTACCTTATTAATTCTAAGATTATAAATAAATCCAGATTGATATGGACTCTCAATTTCAACATTTCCACGAGCACTCTGATTTGTTAGTCTATCATGGAAAGTACTATAAAATTAATTCCAAATCTGTGTACATGATCATAAAGATGCATGATTATATGAAATATTCAAGTGACCTATCAATATACATTCTCCTAACAAAAGTATCATTCAGATTAGTTGCATAATATTTACCTATCACTTCTTGAAATAGAGAAAAATCCTATTTCTGGAGAAGAACTGGGTCTTTTTAAAAGTTCATGTAAAGGGGTTGGAGAGGTGGCTTAGCAGATGAGGTGTTTGCCTGCAAAGCCAAAGGACCCTGTTTTGATTCACCAGGACCCAAGTAAGCCAGATGCATAAGGAAGCACTTGCATCTGCATCTGGAGTTCGTTTGCAGTGGCTGGATGCCCTGGCACACCCATTCTCTCTCTCTCTCTCTCTCTCTCTCTCTCTCTCTCTGCCTCTTCCTCTCTCAAATAAATAAATAAAAATATTTTTTAAAAATTTAAGTTTACATAAAGAATACACTTTGCTTTGTGTGTATGAATGCACCCAAAACCAGTCCAGGCTGGTTAGCTCCCTGTTGTACTGCCTTGATCTATCTAATAATATATTTCAATGGATACCAAGCAGGAAGGATGGAAGTTTTCCAAACATTGACATGATTTTTCATGTTGTACTTTTATAATATTAAACTCAACAGGAAATAATGAAATGAATATCCATCTTAATACTTTTTCAATTTTAAGTGCTCAATTGTAAAAAAAATGTTTTTTCATTCTTATAACATGTGTTAGAAATTTATATATGTGTGTATGCATGAGTATGTATGTGCGTGTACTCAGGTTGAAAATATATCATTATCAGATACAACTGAGAGAGATATACTACTCCTTTACAGACTTTGAAGACTCTATTAATAAATTATAATCATAATAATAAAAATGATATAAAGTAAATAGATTAAAAAACTGATTTAGCTTACAGAACATTCTTTCACATGGTGTCAAACTCTGAATTGAATGTCTGAAAGCTTCAAGTATGAGAAAACACATATTAGAATTGTCAAAATTTGCATTCCTATATTTAACATGACTTGAAGAGAACAAATGTTATAAGTGAGAACCTTACTTCTCACAAGACAATAGAAATAAATTACTAGGTGTCAATGGCAAACAACTCTAGGAAAAATACTAGAAACAGAGCAGATCTAATATTTTAAGCATGTTTCTTATATTGTCAGTGTTTTAGTACCAAAGCAACATGGTGATGTGGCACAAATAGTGGCCATGGAAAATCTCTGAACTTGTGTCTTAATTTTTATATGATTGCCTAAATAACATCTGCCTTCATATACTTATCCAGAAAATGACAGCAACCTTCTCCATTTGTTGAGGCAAAGATCCCCATGTAAGCAGTCATTTAGTGAGAAGGACAAGATACTGTTCAAATCATTTGAATACCCAAGAGCAAGCTTATATTATTAATCATTCATTTGTGCATGTGTGCATTCAAGTGTGTTTGTGTCTGTGTAGAAGCATGTCAAGGACTCTTGCTTCTGCATATGAATACCAGACATGTATGCCACTTTTGCGTTCAGCTTCATGTGAGTACCAAGGAATAGAAGCCAGGGCAGCAGGCTTTGTTAATAAGTGCCTTTAGGCACTAAACCATCATGACACCCCTAAAAAAAATGTTTAATTCAAGAGTAAAGCAAGAAGGTTAAAGTAAAGTAAAAGAGAAGATTTTCATGGTTATACAAATTTAACCATTATGTTGTTGTGATTGAGTACATTAATTCTATATCTTCTGCCCTACTATAAATGCAGTAAACATTCTGAAGAGTAAGTACATTTTTTAGAAATAATTTCCATGTACCCACAAGACATAACATGCATTTGATAGGTATTGTCAAGGTCCCTTGCTGTCAAAGATTTAGAGATTTAGTACTAACGATTAAATAACCCCACTAGGTAAGTAGTGTGAATAGTCTAAAATATTGTATCTTAATTTAACATAGCAAAAAATTTATTATGTTAACATTTACTACATTATCTCATAAAACCCTAAAGAAAACATTTTTAGAATAATTACAAGATTCAAAATTATAAAGAATAGAACTAACAAGTTATAAAATCCCGGCTGGAATAGAAAAAGTAAAGTGTATATTACAAATGACAACTATAGGATAATTTCAAAGAACATATGTCACAGATATATTTAACTTGATATTTTTATCATCAAGATTTTAATATTAAACTCCAACTCACTATAAAACATGTTATTACAAATATCAGTGGTAAACATCATGATTGCACAGTAAAACAGAGACTCACAGCAATATCTCTTTTATCCATCTTCTTATTGGACAACTTGAAGTACTCAAAAATCATTGAATCTATTGAATAACTTATACTCTAAACAATCTACAGGGTTAAGTGGAAGAACCCCACAAATTCCACAGAGATTAATTCTACAAAACCTAGATTTATAAGAGGAAATGAAAATTCAAAGAAACAGAGATTTATCTGTCCTTTTGAAAACTTTGCTAACATATCACAAATTGAAAAAAAAGCCAGTGTGATCTCTGGAAATTAGACAATGCAGTTTCTTTCACAGGAAGAAAACATGGTATGGTTGAGCATTAAGCTCATCTCCTAAATAAAGGCCCTCCGTGGAACATGGGCATGGGAAAGGGAATATATGAGAATAACCTTAGGTGAATATGAACATTAGGCAATGTGGTAGTTTGAATATATGTCCCCCAATATATTCAGCATTTTATTAGTTTATAGTTTGCATCTGCAATCACCTTGCTAGAGGCAATGTCACTGGGGGCGGATCTTAAGGTGTGGTGGTGGGTTTGAGATTCCATTGTAAAGATATGCAAAGTGTGCCTAATAGGAGTTCCTCAAGTGTGCTGTGGCTTGACTGTAGCTTTGCTCTGGGTGCTGTGTGCCTGGTTGGCTTTTCTCTTCTCTTGCTTGGATATGTGAAGGCAGGCCAGCTTCTTCTGCCACTATGGAACTTCCCTTGGATCTGTAAGCTTCAATAAATAATATCCCTTCCTCCATAACTGTGCCTGGTCTGGAAGTTCATCTCAGCAAACCTGAAGCTGTCTGCTACAGGCAATATGTTTATACAATAAAGATTTCAGTGAAAAACAAAAAGAAAAACACCATAATGAAATCCAACTCTTTATAAGCTATTAAAATCGATCAATAAATAATAATAAACTAGAGACTATCTCAAGGGAAAAAATGGACAGTGAATATTGGGAAAGAAAACTAGAAATATACAAATGTTACAATTTTCTACTTTGAAGACATTTTGCCTTGGAATAAACAAATACTAGCAATCATTGCATATGTAAACCATTTATGCATAACGATCTAAAAATGTGCCAATGTTTTCTAAAAGAATCATATGCTTGGCTCATTTTCAATCAGTATCTTGCTTTTTACCTGCTTCAGTGATTCATGCTGGCTTCTCTGAATTTAAACTCAGGTGCATGTCTAAGAGTCAGTTGGTTCTTCTTGGTGAACATTCACAGGGAATGTGGACCACTTGGAATAAATATCCTTAGACAGGATGTTTACACATGTTCGCATGTCTTTTTAGAAGACATTCTGGGAGTTTTCTCATCATTTAAGAATTTGGGTATAAGAGAGGCCAGAGAAACAGCCACACTTTGCAAGCAGTTTGCGAACTCTCCTTCCATCATGTTTTCTGACTGTAGCTGGTGAAAACTTTCATATAAATGGGCCCAGAAACCAAAAATAGTCCACAATGTGAGAAAGGAACACTGGAATCAGCATAATGGTGGTGTCACCACCCACTCTGAGAAACTACAGTCCAATTCCTGTTCCTACTGGTCACTTTCTCCTCATCCTCATCAAAGATCACACTTCTTATCATTTTGAAAACAGATTCAAGCATACATTAAGAAGTCCTGATACCCACATTCATAATAATTGATATTCTATATGCATTGTGTATCTATTTTTTCTTTTATTTCATGTATTTTAGATTTATTATTTAAGATGCTAAAATATATCTAGAGCTATGATTTCTCAAAACAAATTACATACATTTAACATATAATTTGTGTACACTCTGGAAACCAGTGCCAGATCCAAGATAATGAACATGTGCCTTGTAGTTTCTTGAACCTCACTGTTTAAGCTGCTTCACTCTTTTGACCCCATCTGAAGGCAACCACTGACTTGTATCCTAGCACATATGTATGACTTTAAATTTTCTACAATTCCATATGAGAGTAATCACATAGTATGTATTGTTTGCTGTTCATCTTGTTTCATCCATCAAAAAGAATGTTGAGATTGATCAAAGATGCATGCATCTATAACTCATTCCTTTTCATTGTTATGCAACTTCACTATATGAACCTAACATAGTTTGTTTTCCTTTCACCTCATGAAGATACTAGAATAACGTTTTAGTTTTAAAAATAAAGCTACTGTGAACACTTATATACTTTGCAGAGAGACATTTGCTTCCATTTCTCTTAGTAATATATCAGAAGTCGATTATAGGAGGAAAATTTATTTGTATTTTCTGAAATTACTAGAGTTTCAAAAGTTTGTACATGCATCCAAGCAATGGGTAAAAGTTCTACTTACTGTACTCATTGTAGTGAATCATTTTAATGTAGAAATTCTATATGCATGGTTGCTATATTGTAGGTTTTAGGAAATAATGACAATAAATGAAATTTTTAATATGTTCAAAGTGTATAAATTGTTTTCTGCACAATTATTTTTGGTCTGTGACTATTGAACCCACAGACATTTAACCTATGAGAACAGGGAGTCAATGTAAATCTAAGTAACTGAAATAGATTCTAATGTTAATTCAAACTTGGAATTCTGAGATAACCTCATTTAGTAATAATGCATGATCCTTTTAGTACATGGGTAAATTTTACTTGAGGGATGTTACTTTGGACTGAACTTTGCTAGTCATGAATTTGCATTTTGGATCACTTTTCTAGCCTCAGGAGATGGAATGTATTATGTCCCCTTTAACTTTTCTGGAACAATTACTGTAAAACTAATACTAAGTCTTTCTTAAAAACTTGATAGACATCACTATGGAAATGATCCGAACATGTACACATCTTTGTAGAAAATTTTGCATCACTTTAGTTATTTTATTTATTCCTGTTTTTATTAATTGGTACCTTTAGTTAGCATAAACTGATGAAATATTTTTATTTCCACTTAAATAGCTAATATCAGTAGTATACCTTTTTTCATCCCAGTAGTGATACTTTGTGTTTTCTATGTTGTTCCTGACCAATCAATGTTGCTTCAATGTTATTATCCCAGTAAGATAGCTGTTTGACATCATGTGTTTTCTGTATTGAGTTTTTGCTTGATATTTATGAATTTCTAATCTATTTATTTTTGGACTTAAATTTTCTTGTATTCCTTTTTTATTTTGTTTTGTCTTGTTTTTCTTTTTGGAGGCAGGATTTCATGCTAGTTGAGGCTGACCTGGAATTCACTATGTAGACTCAGCATTACCTCAAATTCACAGCAATCCTTCTACCTCTGCCTCCTGAGTGCTGAAATTAAAGCCACGCATCACTACACCCAGCTTTATTTCTAATTTCTTAATGACATTTGTCTCCACAAAATTATTCATGTGCTATGAATAACTAATATAGAATCTTGTTTACTTATCTGCATACTTAACATTGATGATGCTCTATGATTCCTTCCTTTTGTCACTTATCCTCTCTGGTATTATTATTTTTGCATTCAAGGATTTGTCCACAAGTTTTAATTGTGAGGCATATTGAAGATGAATTGTTTGACTTATTGGTGTTATGAATAAATTTTTATTAATTATGTCCTTTTAAAGTGCCATTTTTGCTGAGTGTAATTATGTATTAGCCTTTTCATTTACAATCTTGAATAGACTGCTACCACATGTGTACTGTTTCCAAGAAGTAAGCCTATCCTCTTTATTTTTGACCTCCTGTTTTAATTTGTCCTTCTTTCCAGATATTTTTAAATGTTCAGTATATCATGCTTGTATCAATTAGATCATAACATATTTTGATTTATTTTACTTCATGACATTTATTTTGATCAAAATTTTATATTATTCAAACTGAAGGCTCATAATTATAAAAAAATTCTTTAACTTTTTCCATATTTGTTTATAATTTTTGGTGCCTACTCATTGATCAACATAGGCTGTATTTGCAGAACTTTGAGAGATTGTGCCAAAAGTATGATGGAAGCTAGCTCTCTGCTCGCTACCTCTCATAGTGATGGAAAGTGATATGTGAGTTGCTGGAAGATAAATGCCACCAACATTGCTAACAAGAAGGGGATCCTGCAAGCTACAAAATCTACCACCCACGCAAAATGTACACACGGGTGTAATAGTGGTACATAGGGAAGCTTTGACTGTTCTCTGGCTAAACAAAAAGAAATTATGCTCATTGCAAACTCTTCTAAATGTCTTTCCTCTTTGATCTATGCTCCTCTCACTCTTGGTTAAAGAATCTGCATTTCCAGATATCATCAAACACCAGGAAGACCCTAAACTCATAAGCAGGACAAGAAAAGAAAACCAGCTGCCTAGTATGAGAATAATCATTGTGTCAAATCTTCCAGAGCCTAGGAAACATCGCAGAGGAGGAGGTAGAATAAATATGTGTGCTGCTCTCACCACTAACCTGAGAATGTCCTGCAGGGAGATGGCAGGAGACACTGAGGAGACTTAAAACTCACCAAAGCAGAAAAATGAGAGGCTACTGAGAGCTCAACCTTCAAGGAGGTTATAACACACTCTCCAAATCTGAGACAATATTGTGGAAGAGGGGACAGAAAGAATGCATAATCCACAGGCTAGGACAGTATATTCTGAGGCATTGTCCCCCCACAGAGACTGACTATTGCATTAATGATCCCACAGTAATTACTGACAACCCCACTGAGGAGGGCTTTCATTGAAAAGCAGCTAGAGAATTCAAGTGTATTTTATTATTATTTATTGTTCTAAACTATGTGTATATGTTTGTATGAATACTATGAATGTTACAGTGTAGACATATGTATATACAATTGTATTCTCATGTTCTTTCTCCCTCCTTCACTCCCCTCTCTTTCCCCTTCTGAAAATCTAAAGTTATATTGGGTATCATTTATTTCTGTAACTATTTAAATGCATTTTGATATAAGTGAATTATCTGAGTTTGAAAAGATTATTTTATTACTTTTATTTTTGGTGAATAGTGTTTTTGATTGTAGTGTACTGGGTTATTTTTCCAAGACTTTGAAAATAGCATTTTAGTGTTTTATGAACTTCATTGTTTATAATGAGCCATCAATCATATTATAAGTCACATTATATATTTTATCTTCTCTCTCTCTTCCCTCTGGCTGCATTAAATTTATGTTAATCTTTTAGCTGTTAGAGTTTGATGTACAACCATGTTTTTCTTATTATTTATCTTCCTTAGATTATTAGAATGTTACAGATACCTTGGTCATTATCTTTTAAAATATTTTTTGTCCCAATTCTTTTCTTATTAAATCCTAATTCTCTGTATATTATTCCATTTTATATTTTACATAAGACAATGACTACCCTATGTCATTTATTAGTGTTTTATTCTTTCTGTTCCTTTCCTATGTGAGTTTGAGTATTTTCTCCTGATCTTTGTTCAAAGTCAGCTCTTCTGTGCTCTTTGTTCTCTGTCTGACTCTAGGATGACACTGAGATCCACCTCATCCTGTGTGTTCAATCTCTGCATTGTGCTGGTGAGGACAGGCTTCCTTCCTGTTTTTACTTATTAGGATTTAAAAATCAAGAATATTTCAGAGAATTTCAGCCAGTTTTCTAGTTATTTTCCATGTCTTCAGATTTGGTAACCTCAATTTTCTTTTATCTATCTATCTATCTATCTATCTATCTATCATCTATCTATCTATCTATCTATCTATCTATCTATCTATCTATCTTTCTATCTATCTATCATCTATCCTTGTATCTGCATTCTAAGAACCTCACCACTTAACCTAAAATCCCAGATGCTTTCCACTTAATAAAGCAAGCAAACATGTTATTTTGCTATATTCCATATTTTTTTGATTATTAGGAATACATAAGATTCATCAAGTCATTTTTTAAACATTTTTGAGTGACAAATACAATAATTATAATTAAGTTACACCATATGTGGCACAAGAGTTGAAATGTACTAAAACAATTTGGTTCATTCTACTCCATTCTGGGAGTGTTATCAAAAGATGAATAAGGGCTGGAGAGATGGCTTAGTGGTTAAGGTGCCTGCCTGCAAAGCCTAAGAACCCATGTTCAGTCTCTCTCCAGATCCCACTTAAGCCAGCACAAAGGTGATGCAAGTACAAGGTCTCACATGCACACTAGGTGGTGCAAGCATCTGGAGTTCGATTGCAGTAACTGAGGTCATGGCATGTCAATTCTCTCTCTCTCGCTCTATCTATCTCTCTGTCTCTCTCTGTTGCTCACCCTAGTAAAATGGTGAATAACAGCTCTGCTTGTTGAGATCACTAACACAAATTCATTCTTCTAAGAAGTTTTGTGCACAGATGAGTTTTATTGCTTGTTTACAAGAGAGAAAATATTA
Organism: Orientallactaga sibirica; assembly: GCA_036365145.1. Lineage (NCBI taxonomy): Eukaryota > Metazoa > Chordata > Mammalia > Rodentia > Dipodidae > Orientallactaga > Orientallactaga sibirica. Next base: position 18,416,061 of record JAEOAD010000030.1, on the reverse strand, counting down.
AGTTAAAAGCAAAAATAGCAAATACATTAACAGAATTGTGTTGTCTTTATCTGACAGTGTGCAAAAATAGAAACCCATAGTTTTTTTCTTTTTTTTTTTTTTTACAAACTACTTATAATTGGTTTTAATAGCCTGATATTTAAATATTTAACATAAGTATGGAATACATTGTACACATATCTATGTATACAAATGTCTATGAAGATTATACATAACAATATTTTTTCTTTCAAATCAAAACAATGCTGTTATTTTGTTTCATACATTAAATGAGTAATTTTGTAAAGAAAGACCCTAGCTGAGAGTAGCAGTCCTCTGACTCAGCATGTCCAGACAACCTTATTTAATTAGAAGAATTTTGCTACAATTGTGTTTTTAGTAATGTAAGGAATGCAAAATACTTTTTAACCTTCTCCCACATTTCTGAAAGCAGATTTGATTAAAATGGAAGGTAAAAATAACATAGTAAGGTTGGCTCAAATATGCATGATTTTTTAGGTAGTTTTGGCTTTTTCTAATTATTTTTTAACCTGTAATTCAGGGAGTGTGATTTCCAACACAATACTTCTTTAACAATACTGCATGTGATTAAGAGCCCATGATTATCTGTAGGTGATAAATACTGGCTTGTATTTTATTATGTCTATTTCTTCCAATGTCTTTTGAAATTTTATAGCCATCTTAACCAAATACTTAGCATTCACAGAACAATGATATGATGATGAAGAGCAACTAGTGAGATTTTCATGAAAATTTAGCCACCTAAAAAATACAATGGACAAAACAAAGAATTTAGGCTAGAGAAACGTCTTAAGGATGTGGTACATGGATGCCATTAAATACAAGGAGCACAGGTCTGTTATTTCTCATGAGAGTTATTGCAGAATTGGTTATTCTGACTTTTACTCCTACTTTTACTTTGCCCTTGCAAAGTAGATAGATTTTCTGATTCAGAAGAGCCTGATGAAGGATTCCTCTGAAGTTCGTCACATTTACTCTGAATTATATTATGGATAGATCCATAATTTTATTTTGCATGGTAATTCAGAGCTAGAAAGTTAGATAGTTTTACCTGCTCTGCCAAGTTTCTGGATAAAATGAGATGAAAACAAGCATAAATATACATCACATAACTTATACTAATGCAGCCATGAAGCCATGAAGAAGTATTTGCATAAAAAGGAAATAGATCCAGATTTAAATTCCTATATTACTCCATCATGCTGTGATTAAGCATATTACATAAATAAACATAATAGAGCTTAACCCTTTGTATCAGACAGCTTCAGGTTCGCTGAGATGAACTTCCAGAGCAGGCACAGTTATGGAGGAAGGGATATTTATTGAAGTTTACAGATCCAGGGGAAGTTGCATAATAGCAGAAGAAGCTGACCCTCTCTTACAGGTCCAGGCATAGAGAGAAAAGGCCACAAGCCAAAAACCACACAACACAGCACACTTTAGGAACTCCAGCTAGGCACACTTTGCATATCTTTAGATTGAAATCTAAAGATTTCACTATCACAACTTAAACACACCTTAAGATACACCCAGTGACACTGCCTCCAGCCAGGTGCTGCAGATGCAAAGTACAAACTAATAAAAAACTGAATATATTGGGGGCCATCTATTCAAACTACCACAGGCTCTCTCTCTTGCTCCTAGGAGGCATGCAAGATTAGAGAAGGCATTTAAATAAGTGTCTTACTATGATGCCTAGTGTATACTGGAAATAATCTTCACTTGTCCAACCCATATTGTCTTCCTTTGAGTGTATGAATCTTGAACATAGAGAGTGATATTAAATATAATGATTAGTCCATATCTACAAATCGTCAATAGAATGTAAATGGGCAATATTAAGAAAATGGCCTTTTGGTCCCATGACAGTTTTCTGTTTCAATTTCTTTTTTATTTACTTGCAAGCAGAGAGAGAGAGAAAAGAAAGACAGAAAAAATTGGCACACCAGGGCCTCCAGCCACTGCAAATGAAGTGCAGATGCATGTGCCACTTTGTGCATCTGGATTTACATGGTACTGGGGAGTTGTTCTTGGGTTTTCAGACTTACAAGCAAGTACCTTAACTGCTGAGCAATCTCTCCAGCCCCAACAGTTTTCTTTGTTAGACTAGTAAGTTAGTTCCTTCTGAAGATGGTTAAACATAATTACACACAATCTAATGGTGCTGTATTTTAGCTTAATTTTATACTATATAACTTATACTATATTTTATTAAGTTAAAATCATATAATTCATTTTAAGGAATGCATATTAGAAATTTAATTTCACATTTGAAATGGTTCCTTAAAATTATTTTATAAAATGTTTATCCCAGGGGGAGGTAGGATTGCTCAGAAGGTAAAGTGATTGTGTGGTAAACATGAGAATTTGTGTTTCATTCCTAGTACACATATGAAGAGGCCCTCTGTCCTCCACACACATGCATATGCTTACTATGCATGAGGACTCAAGTTCTATCATTAGAACTCATGTTAAATAGTGCCAGGCAGGCCTGGAGAGGTGGCTCAGCAGTTAAGGCACCTGCCTACAAAGCCCAAGTTCTCATGTTTTACTCTCCAGATCCCACATTAGCCAGACAAAGGTGAAGCAAGTGCAAGGTCACATATGCCCACTAGGTGGCAGAAGCATCTGGAGTTCAATTTCAGTTGCTGAGGACCTAGCGCACCAATTCTTTCTCTCCACCCCCTCTGGTTTTCTCTTTAAAAAGTGTCAAGTAGGGTAGTGCTCACTTATAATCTGAACACTGGAGATGCAGAGGCAAATGGAATACTGGGGCTCATTGGTTGATCAATCTAGACTACTTGGCAAATTCAAGGCCAGTGAGAGATTTTGTCATATTAAGAAAAAGATTGGATTACATTAGTGGGCAAGGACACTCCCATTTATCCTCTGGTTTTCACATGAATGTGCACATGAACATTCACATGCATCCACACATTCATGAACACACATTGACATGCAAATATATATACACATAAAGTTATTATGGGAATTAATTACTGTGTGCTAATTCCTGGTCACTGTGCTTTTTCATAAATTCAGATAATTGTGAAATATTTTCACTGTGATAAGATGCTTAAGAATTTACTGGTTTAATGGAAGAAGATGTATTAGAGTGTTAGTGAAAGAATTCACAGAATAAATGAGGAAGCTATGACTGTCTACATGAAAGAAGCCAGCACATTCAAAGGTGAACTTTGAGAAACAAACAAGAATTTGTTATGAAAAAGGCCTCCTGATATTCATGAGACAAAAGTTACTTAAAGAGCATTTCAGGTATTTGAACCATGTATATAGGGTGGGAGATAAGACAAATTTAAGGAATATATTTTGAATTTAGGAAGTATAAATTCTCTAACTTTGAAATATACAAAAACATACAAATTGTTTTATGAGTTTTGAATGAGTATACTACAAAAAACCTGATAGAATTAATTAGCAGAAATACACATGGAAAATGTGCAAAAGGAAATATAACCTTATTGTGTTGGCTTTCACAAACTGGGACTTGATATAAATCAAAGTATTGGAATACATTTTTAAACATCAATATTCTTGAAATTTTACATTGCACATAAAAGAAACTTTCATCTTTAAAAATATTAAAAGAGGGGCTGGAGAGATGGCTTAGCGGTTAAGGCGCCTGCCTGCTAAGCCTAAGAACCTGGTTCCAATCTCCAGGTCCCACATTTAGCCAGATGCAGTGACATAAGGGTGCAATACCTCACTTGCCCACAAGGGGGAGCACGCATCTAGAGTTCATTCACAGCAGTTGAGAGGCTGCTGGCACGCCCATTCTTCTGTCTTCCTCTCCCTCTCTCTGTGTGTCTCTCTCAAAAAAAAAAAAAAAAAAAAAAAAATATATATATATATATATATATATATATATATATATATATATATATATATATATATATATTAAAAGAGGGCTAGAGAGATAGCTTAGTGTGAAGCCTAAGGACCCAGGTTTGATTCCCCAATATCCATATATACCAGATGCACACGGTGGCACATGTGTCTGGAGTTTGTTTGCAGCGGCCAGAGGCCCTGGTGCATCCATTCTTCACTCTCTCTCTCTCTCTCTCTCTCTCTCTCTCTCTCTCTCTCTGTGTGTGTGTGTGTGTGTGTGTGTCCCTTACTCCTTCTCTCTCATAAATAAATTAAATAAATAAATATTTTTAAACATTATAAGAATTCAAGAAAAAGTCCAGGGTTTGCTGTAGGCTTTATCTCCAGAGACACCTGTTTGATAGATTCAAAAAAAAAAAAAAAAAATCAGGAGACAGTGGCATTGCAGGACCTAAAAGGGAAAGGGTGTGAATATATCTGTATTGTAGAAGCAATTACATTTTGGAAACCAAAACTAGGTTCAATAATTTCATCTTATTCCCTTAAATCCTAAAAAAACTATTGTTCGATATTATTTATGTCTAAGTCATACTGTTTCTGGTAATATTATAAGAAGGATGGGAGAATGGTTTCTGTGTTTGTTTTTGTGATTCTGTTTGATTTTCAACAGTCATGTGAGGGTTTGCCTTTATGATCCCTATTTAGTCTGGGATTCTTCTTAAGTCTTGATAGGAATTCAAAAGTCCTTGAAGTTGTTATTATTTTTAATGTTGTTTGAACAACTTATTTGCCATTATACTCTTTTCTATCTGTTTCTTTCTGGATATTAGTTCCAGGTTACTGGCACATGTCAGTGCTTTGTAAAGTGCTATTAGCTCCTTGATGAATGGGATGGGCTGTTCAGAATATTAAGAACTTTGCAGAAGTCAGCATGGGAACTCCTTATTCATCCCTCTATAAGAAAAACACACTGTGGGATAAGATTGGTGATCACAGGATCTTTGAGGACAGGTGTAGCAGGGTAGAATCCAGGTCTTCTCAGTTCTGTTTTCTATATTTTCCATGGTGGCTCCTTTATTACACTGTACAGAACAGATTAACATATGATATGCATTCTCTTAGATACTGCTTTTTGCTTTCTGCGTAGTAGCATAGAAGTCTATGTAAAATATTATATATAGTGAATCATAACAAATGTTCTAATAGGATCTATATTCCTTGTAAAGCTAAAATCTCTCTCTTGGTACTTTATTACTAGCTGTAAGATTTTTGTTATCACATTCATATTCCATATAATAATATCTGTGTTGCCTTTGGCTTAGTATCTAGATATAATTATTATTAACTGACATTATTTTATTCATTATATATCTTTTTATGTCTTGATACAATTTATTTTAAATATTTAACATTTTGAATTGTTATTTACAACCATTACTTCACTCTGACTTTTACATTTAGATCTACTCAGTTCTTGAGATTGAAGCTGGTTCATTTATTTTAAACTTATAAGATTTATATAGTTCTCGCTTCCAATTTATACTTAAATATTGCTTTGGATGCACTCTCAAAGTTTTCCACTGTTGTGTTTTCATAATTATTCAGTTCCAAATACTTCAAGTTCTTAGTAATAATTAACTCATCAATTATTTAGAAGTTTATTGCTTAATTCCCAAGTGATTAAGCACTTTGTAGTTTGCCTTTTTGTCATTTGTTGAATTCTAGTTCATTCTAGGTTTTCAGGGAACAACACTCAACTATTTTAGTTGTTTGAGATCTTCTGGGGATTTCTTTCTTTTGTTGGGGGGGGCTGTGCACATAGTCACTTGTGTTATCTATACACCACAACAATTTGAAGGAGCTTGTAGTGATTCCCTTGGTGAGTGCAGTATTCTAAGAACATCAGTCATGTCAACATTCTTATGTGTGGATCAGATTTTCTATGTACTTTTTCCATTCTCACATCTAAAAAAATTTCCCTATAATTTCTCTTATTTCTTCTCTATGATTTTTATTTCCAAGTTTAAAATTACACTTTTGATACCTTGTGGTTTTAAATAATGCTACTTTCCTTGGGAATGCTTCAAAATTAAGAAATTTTTGGGCTGGAGAGATGGCTTAGCAGTTAAGTGCTTGCCTGTGAAGCCTAAAAACCCCAGTTTGAGACTTGATTCCCCAGTACCCACTTAAGCCAGATGCACATGGTGGTGCATGCCTCTGGAGTTTGTTGGCAGTTGCTAGAGGTGTACCCATTCTCTCTCTCTCTCTCTTTCTCTCCCTTTCTATATCTCTAATAAGTAAAGAAATAAAAATAAAAACAAAAAATAGAAATTTCTTGTTTTGCCTCTGTAAGTATATTTCACTTTAGAGCACATTTTTCTTGTCTTTTAGTATAGTGACACCTTTATAATGATTAGTATTTCAATACATCTATTTTCTAATACTTTGTGCATTTATATTTAATGTGCATTTGTTAGATTCAGTATATGTATGTGTGCCCATGTGAATATTTGTATGTGTACATATATACATATATATATGTGTGGATATCTATAAAGAGAGATAGAGTATTATTTTTTGCTAGAAAAACATTGTGAAATCAGAAATAACCAAGAGTTTAGAGTTTTTAGAAGAGTAGTAATTAAATGATGGTTTGTGGAATTAAACACAACAGAGTTACAATTGATGATAGGAAGTAAGGAAGAAAAATTACAAGAAGCTGGTAATGGAAATCACAGCATCAAGGAAAAAATAATTCTTGTAGTCAGTAAACTAGAGATATTGAGCCAAAATTAAAATGTTAGAATTGCATAGTAGATCATTGAAACTGAGACTAAAGTGGTGGGGAACTGCTTAGTAATGATGCATGCGAGAGCACTGAGAGTTTGGTAACTGAAGTTGATGAGCTAAGATGAAGAGGCAAAAAAAGTTACTGAGAGATTAGATAATTTAAAATATATCAATGAAAAGAGACTGTGATTTAAGAGACAGTAGTCTGCCCAAATCTTAAGAAGTGGTAAAGACGCAAATGATTGTTACATGACATTTAAGAGTTATAAAATTGCATGCAATGTTTGAATTGAAATGATTTTAGGCATTTTTCTCAAAAAATATATCAATGAAAACTCATTTAGTATGATTTACTGTGAACCTAAATGAGAATATCAGGCATATATCTGTACCACCAACTTCTTCACATGTTATTCTAATATGTCAACCAACTAAAGGGTTTATTTGACATGGCAATGAAAACACAACATTTTAGCTCAAAATGCTCTGATATCTAACACATGACACTACATATAAAATTGCCATCACAAGAGAATTTGAAAAATGTGATTTACCATCTGAAATGAGTTTGTCTATGCTGTTCCCATTTTTCTTTGTTTCCTCCATATCACTAACTGAAGGGCTTCTGTGATGTCTGTGCACCCTCACTCCTGAGAGAAGGTGTTGCAGACAGCTTCAGGTTCACAGATGAACTTCCAGACCACTCAGTTATGGAGGAAGGGATGTATTTATTGAAGCTACAGATCCAGGGAAGTTCCATAACGGCAAGAGAAACGGCTTGCCCTTCAACCAGGCGAGAGAGAAAAGCCAACCAGCCATCACAGCACAAGAGCAAAACTGCCAAAAGGTCACACAGCACACTTTAATAACTAGGCACATTTGCATATCTTTACAATGTAAACCATCACCACACCTTAAGACTTCACCTTGTTATTTGCTAAACTATAAGTAAAAACCAAATATATTGGGGGACATTTTCAAACTTTGAATATATTTAGTTCCTGGCCCCCAGTATATTTATAACTATCACACATTGTACATTGTACTCAGTTCAAAATGTTCTCACAGTCTTGATCAACTTAAGATAGTGAGTCCTGTAAAATCAAACAAGTTAAATACTTTCAACATGTAAAGGCACAGAGTAAACATTTTAACTGTATAAGGAATATCAAGAGAAACTAGAACAATGCAAACTCAGCCACCATCAGCAATCATCAAACTTCTGCAGTTTAAGTTCAATATAACCAGAGACTAAGAGTCTCTAGGTTTTCCAATTCCGCCAGCTGGGCAGAGTCGCCAGGAAAACTTTTATCCCATGCCAACACTGCACTCCATGGTAGCCCTTTGCACAGTCCTGGTATATCCAAAACATCTTCAGGTCTCCATGCAAACCACGGTCCATCTTCCAAAAGGCTCTTCCAGCCTATTCCTGAGGGTCTTCATGCCCTACCTCATGCCGCATCTCAGCAGCAGCTCCTGGAACCGTGTGCAATTTATGACCACTCCATGTATTTTTCATGCTTCCAAAACTAATACCAGGTGTGCAGGACACAGCCATATTCTTAATCCAGGGACAAAATAAACCATAGCCTAGAAAAACAGGTTCCTTCTCCAGTCAGCTCTTTCCAAGAATTTGTATTTTTAACAGTCTTTCCTCAGGCATCCTCTCCATTGTTTTAATGTAAATCAAGTCAGGCCACCTTCCTTCCACCTTCCTTAAGATTGCTAATGCGTTGACAATAGCAGCTCCAGCAACGTAAAACAGTCTTATTGCCTCTAATTTTAACTAGCTTGAGGTTTTCCAACTTAAAATCTTAAAATCTCAGTCCGATATCTTTAGCCAAGCACATCCGTCCATTACAAATTTAAGCTTGATCAAACTTTCTTGGCCTGGATAGCGGAACGTAGCCATCCCTTATGCCAGTAGCCCACTTCCAACAAAGTCCTCTGCAGTCTTTCCTTCCCTTAGAAAGCTCGTAAGCCAAGCCTCGAAGTTCAATACAGTCTGCACTTAGCATTCTCAAACTCTCATCAGAATAGTCCATAAAACTTGGCTTACCACACACCAGAAGGCACCTTTCAGTTGCAAGCACCAAGTCCATGCCCATTCCTCCAAAACAAAGGTTCCAAAAGACGAATATCCACACGATCTGGTTCATCTCACCCCCACTCCTGGTACCACTTTACTGTTGCAGACAGCTTCAGGTTCGCTGAGATGAACTTCCAGACCAGGCACAGTTATGGAGGAAGGGATATTTATTGAAGCTTACAGATCCAGGGGAAGTTCCATAACGGCAAGAGAAACGGCTTGCCCTTCACAGGACCAGGCGAGAGAGAGAAAAGCCAACCAGCCACCACAGCACACAGAGCAAAACTACAGCCAAAAGGTCACACAGCACACTTTAGGAACTCCTGTTTTGCATATCTTTACAATGGAATCTCAAACCATCACCACACCTTAAGACCGGGCCCCCAGTGACCTTGCCTCTAGCAAGGTGATTGCAGATGCAAACTATAAGTAATAAACCACTGAATATATTGGGGGACATATATTCAAACTACCACAGAAGGTCTCTTGGCTGCCACATAGGCTGACATATTCTTTCCATTTCTCCATTGAGTCCTGTTGAAGTTATCACTGATTACAACATTGTTCTTCCTTTGTGTCTTATTTTTTGTACTAATATATTTCCTGTATAGTTTGTTTCCACTATCCCAAGTACTTCTTGCATATACACATATAAGCAAAGAAAGAGGGGACACTTTTTCTTTTATTTTCTTATATTTCTTCTCTATTTCATTTATTTTGAATCTACAGATTGGAACACTATATCATGCATCATATTTTCATTTTAAGCAGTAATTTTTAACATTTTAGTTGAATTTCTATACCTAAATTATCCATTATAATATTATATGAGCATTATGCATATTTTGTTAATGTGCTTAAAGATAACTATTATATATTGTTGATTTTTGTATTCTTTAGTTCTTAATTTTGCACAAGTTCTCAGTTTGCTAAAATTTTAAATTCCTTAAAAAGATTAGTATACATTTTTTTAAAGTTTTATGTATATAAAAAATGCCAATGGGATGGAGAGATGGCTTATCAGTTAAGGCTATTGCCTGCAAAGCCTAAGGACCTAGGTTCGATTCCCCATCACCAACATAAGCAAGATGCACAAGGTGTCACATGTGTCTGGAGTTCATTTGCAGTCACTAGAGGGCCTGACATATCCATTCCCTTCCCTATCACTCTCTCTGCCTCTTTCTCTCTCTCATAAACAAATAAAATAAATAAATAAAATGTATGAGCAAAATATTTTTAATGCCTATTGCCTGTATTAAATAAAACAACATCGTTTTCCTTTTAAAACTTGTCACACATTTCACATTGATTTCAGACATTTAGAGGTGCCATGAGTTTCTCACCAGCTTCATTTGATCTCTGTTGTAGATAAATTATTTTCAGTTCCCTGATTGGTTTCATATGCATTGTGTCACTAACCCTTTTCTGGACTTTATTTGTCTACAGACAAAATTTAAAACTTTACTATTATATTTAGTATGTATTGATTTTCACAATTTCATTGACTCTTACTTTTGGGATATAATTATTTAAAATTATTTTTATTATCCTAATCTATTTTTTCAATGCTTCACTCTAGGAAAATCCATTAAAAAGTATTTTCCTCATTGTTATCTTAGTATCAAAACTACTAAGTAATTTATTTGTGGAAACAGACAGATTTAGAGTTGAATTGGAATTTTTCACATCTCTAAGGTTAGACTTATGCACAAAGCTCAAATAGAAGGAATGAGAAATGATGTGGCTATTCTCAGATGATCATAAAACAAGATAAAAAGACTAAAATATAAATTTAACTGTAGCATACTTACTTGAATATCAACTTTTAAATGTGCTGGGTCTATTAATAAGTAAGAGTGAAGAATTTGTTGACTTTAGTGGTGTGGTATGGCTGTGGTATTTACAACTCAAATCCATCTTGGTGCATTTTTCTAAGCATTGTTCTTCACATGCAGGAAATGAAATCACAAACTCAAAAGAAGTTCAGAGGAGAAGAGAATATATAACACAAATAGAAGTAGAAAGGAAATAAAGCAAATGACTTCTAAGAATATTATAACAAAATAAAAGTATGTTACAAAACTATGTAAAGAAGTGCTTTACATAGTCAATTAAGTTTCTGTCAATATGGGAGAGGAATCTTATGGTCAAGACCCAGGACTTCAATTATGCTTAGTTTAATTGGTCTCTTGCATGTTGGGAAGCAAAACACTATGATGTAATAGAGATTGTCTGTGAGAGTAGTATGAATTCAGTATCTAAATGTAGAGTGAATCAATCCTATAAATGGCCTAGAATTTAAAATGAAAATGAACCTCTACTTAATTTTACATGCACTGAGGGGCATGGCTTTTAAACAGCATGTGAATCAAATACAGCTGCACATGTAGAAAATTAATCTAGCTGTTTTCATTTTATGGAAAGGTGGGAAAACAAGATAGAAATCTATTTCAATAACCTAAACAAGTATTTTAACTTACTTGATTGGAGTGGAAAGTTTGTCATATTTCTGGAGATGTAAATTTAATTTGACTCATGGAATAGAAAAAAATGTATCACTGCCAAGCAGCTGTCATGTACTGATAGTGCCTAGTTATAATTGGCCAGGTTCTTTCTTCTATGTTTAGGGACACATGTAACTGGGAAAATGATGGGTGGCACCAGGGTTACATTTTTGCTCACTTGTTAAATCTTTCTTTAGGCTGATTTCTAAATGAAAAGATATTTATTTTCTTTAAAATTCACTTCCCTTGTTTTCAGAGCATGTTTTCTTTGAGTTTCCTCTAAGGACAGTTGGGCACTGTATTTGGAATACGGGAAGGGCGCTCCAGCATGATTTCATGATTTCTGTGGCTATGGCAAAGATACATTTAAATTTCTTGGTAGGTTACACGATGTTATGCTCTGATTCCCTTGTCCGGGGCTAAGAAGCTATTATAAGATTTCATGCATGTACACAAACACACACACATACTTCTTCATATTCAAGAGTATATAAGATCATGATGAGGTTCTCACTACAGTTCATAGACAAAACCCACATTTCACATCCTCTAATTTGATTGGCAGAAATCATGATAGAATTCACTCATGACATGATGCTCCAGGAATATTAGTGAGGAAAGTTAAATGCAAAAGTAATGGTTAAGACTAATCATAGCACGTGGGAGGCTGAGATAGGAGGATGGCCAGTGTGGACTACAGTGTGGCTTCTAGGTAATCCTGGGCTAGAGTCAAACCCTGCCTCAAAAAAAAAAAAAAAAAAAAAACAAAAAAAAACAAAACAAAAAAAAAAAAAAAAAAAAAAAAAAAAAAAAAAACAAAGAGAAGTTAAACTTTTCTTTATGTAATAAGCATGGCTTTATTCTTTCCATCTTGTTGGGACTCTTATAAATTATGTAAAGCCAGAAAAGGCATGGTGAAAGAAATTCCAACCAATTCCATCTCACCCCATGCACAAACTGTGAGCTTCTGGGTCAGATGTCCCTAAAAAAAAAAAAAAAAAAAAAAAAAAAAAAAAAAACTAGCTGCTTGAGACCACTGCACAGATATATCAGCTGCCAACAATTTCAGTGATTATGTCAGCTAGGGAAGGACATTTCCCCCTTGATGGCTTCTCCTCTCAGGGTGGCTGTCATTCAGTGACTAATCTCTAGGAGACTATAAAGCACTCGCCTATCAGCCCACCTGGGACAGCACTAAAGAGCTATTATTCCTCTTTGGATATGGTAGATTAAGACTGCTTTGGATCCTGCATCACAGTTCAGCTGCTTCCAATACCTGATTCTTCCTCTTCTTCTCAAGAGGGGCCCTGAAAAAATGCCATGTGAAAAACGCCATCAGAGCCAGCTTCCCAATAAACCCAACAGGAGCATTACATTTATAAAACAAATCTTCCTCTCTTATCCCTCAGTAAAAGTTGTGTTTTAGGTTCACTGAAACATAAAGGTCAGTGTGGTGTTCTGAAATATCCAATGAGGAAGAATTTTCCTCAGTGATCTTAACCTTACATGACTACTGAGGAAATCATAGCTGAAGGGATCCACAACTCATACTGCACTTAATAGAATTTGATAATATGTTTTAACCTTTAAAAATGGTAAAATATATAAGGAAAAATGTCAGTGCTTACACATGCTAGGCACCCCTTTATTATTGAGCTGCATCTCCTCTCCTAATGCATATACTTTAAGGAGAAGCATTTGGAGTTGTTTTTTTATTTGTTTGTTTGTTTTGTTTTGTTTTGTTTTGCTTTGTTTTGGTCCCAGTCTACTGGGTGTTTTATTTCTAATGGCTGCCCATGGCCTGGTTGCTAGCCATGATGGCTGGGAGGGAAAGGTGCTGGCCAAACCCCTTACTCTACCTGACTGTGGACACAGGGTTTTGTAGCTTCTGCATCTCTCTCTCTCTCTCTCTCTGAAGGTGATTTGTCATGGCTTGATGGACATTACAGTGTATTTATCAGTTGTTCTTTTGAAGACAATGAAGAAGTGTAAAATCTGGTTACTCTTCAGCCCAGGCAAACCTTAGTAGAGAAAGATCTAGATCTCTTGTGATCAAGGTCTTGCATTCTATCCTATATTACCCTAGGCATATGAAGGGCGAAGTTTAAGGGGATGATCTAGCATGCACATTTGCATTTGGAGGGGTGACATGCTGGGATTTTGGATCATGGAGGATGCAGGTCCCCATGCTTCCAGGATAGAAGGTGTATAAAATCCCTCTACATCACCTGCTCAGCCAGCTCCTGCATGAGCTCTTTGCAGCCCCTGTGGCTCTCCTGGGTAGGGATCTGTGGAAGCAGTTGCAAATGGGGCTGGAGTAGGGAACATGCATTTTGGTTTTATTAACTTTTTTATTTTAAATTTACATTCATGTTGGTGCCTTCGATAGCCTCCTCCCTGTCCTCCCTGCTCCAAAGGGACTCTCCTCTTTGGGGAATGTGCGTCATGCATTGTGGGAGTAATCATCAGTCATGGGGAACAGGCAATGTCTCTGTGAATAATGACCCAACTTGTGGCTCTAACAATCTTTCCACCCCCTCTTCTGTGAATTTCCCTGAGCCATTTTGGGTTCATTTTAGTTCTTCTTCAGTGATGAGGTCTTGGGAGCCTCTGTGTCTCTGGATATCTGGTTTAGTAGGAATTGAGCGGTTAAGGCGCCTGCCTCCTAAGCCCATCTCCAGGTCCCACGTTTAGCCAGATGCAAAGTGATGCAAGGGTGCAATGCCGCACTTGACCACAAGGGGGTACACACATCTGGATTTCATTCGCAGCAGCTGAGAGGCTGCTGGTGCACCCATCTCAATCTGTCTTCCTCTCCCTCTCTCTCTGTCTCTCTCCAAAAAAAAAAAATTAGAAGAAATATGTGTTTAATCTATTAATAATTAAATTGTGTCCCCCAGACAAGAACTAAAATATGATATACTAAGATTCCCAACCCTCAGTAACTTAGTATCATTTGTCATGGAAATAGGTTCATCATGAATAGAAGCAAATGAAAGTGAAATAATTAGGGTATATTCTAATCTAATACGACCAGAGGGGAGAATTATGATAGAGAGACAGGCAAGCTCAGGCTAGGTGACCAACTGAAAAATTCCATATAGAGACCAGATCGATGCACCCTTGAGCCAAGGAACATTGGAAGCTGGCTCTCCCCTCCATGTTTCAAAGGGAGCCGAGTCTTGGTGACAACTTGATCTCAAATTGCTACCATCCAGAACTCCAAGACAATGGATTTCTTTCTTCCAAGCCACTGTACTTTGTTATGATATTCCAAATAAAGATAACCTACTTTTAAAAAATATTTTATATTTTGACCACATATATATTTTAATGATCATGATGACTATGTTAAGTAATCTGGAGGATGTAATGATTATTTTTAGAAAAATCAGGAAAATATCAAGAAGTTTATTCATAACTTAATAAAAATTATTTATTTTAATATACTTCTTAAACATAGATTAGACCTTCAGTTACATATTGAGATGTCAGACTCTATCAGTTGTTTCATGTCCTGGGGCCCAACATCCAGTCTCTGTCATCACATAATAATCTAAAAGATACTGATGACTTTCTGTGGCCATAATATCAAATGAGGAAATGAGAGACATGGACAAACTTATCAGTGAGGAGAGAGTGAGACAACTGTTCCACCTCTGTACAAAAGAATATTACTTGTCATTGAGAATCAATAAAACCTTATAAACAACTACCTTTCCAGAAAATAGCTCTGAAGTAGTCTCAGAAATCTCACCAGAGTTTGGCTTTTATGGTATAATCATTTCAGGTGTGGATGCAACAGTAAGGCAACAGTAATAACATGCTGATAACCTCAGGGCATGCACCCAAGAACCCATGTGTTAGGAAAATATAATCCCTGAAAACAAACACCACAGGTTAAGAGAAGAAAGTAATATATTTGGAATCTACTTCAATACCATTATTGCATATATTAATATACATTTTAACATGTTCAACATTACTTGTGCCAATCTGATCTTAGAGCCATGCATACTCCTCACAGCTTACCTTCCCTAAAATAACTTCTAATAGCAGAAAAATGTAAATAGTTTTAGAATTCCCAAAATTTAATTGTATTAAGTCATTTGTACATTTAACCTTCATATTTTCCTGCCATACAGAGTTCAATACAGAAGAAAAATGTTACTTTGTGTCATTTATGGAAGAATATACTAAAGACAAATTAAAACTTTGAACAAATTATTGGTAAAGCAGTGGTCCCCAGAAAAGGGGAGATTAATAAAGAGAGGGAGAAAGATAAAAAACATGATCAAAGTTAATATTTTGAAGTGAATAAAGTGATGTCTAAATTGGGAAATTTTCAATACATTGAGAACAATGAGCAATTCCAGATATAACATCTCACTATCGGGTCATGCATTGTGTTTTTTATCCATTTTGAAGCCTTTGAATTTCTCAGAATGATTAAAGGTATTTGATGTTCTCTGTTTAAGTGGCATTTAGCAATTCTCATTCTGGTTGTAAATTGAACATCAACAATAAATCCCACATTTATCTGTTCATGAAAGGTCTTCTGCTATCAAATAATGACTCAGCTATAGAAATGCTTAAAAGTAAACAGGCTTTTACTTGCTATAAACCATCTAAAGGACAATGTGTTAGCCTTTCCTGGGGTAGTCACAACATGTCAGATGGGAATGATCCAAGATGTCAATGAATTATAATATACAAGTAACACATGGTACACATAGAAGTGAACAGAAGTGAGAAGTTTGAAGCTACTCTAAAAAGTATGAACTAATGTCTCAGGCAAGGATTTCAATTTACCTTTTTTAAAGCATTGGATGTATTATTAAGGAAAATAATATAATATTCTTGAAGTTAATTTTCTAATACATTAAAACAAGAACAAAAAATTACCTTACCAGGTTCTCAACAGACATAAATGGTATCAGGCATGTAGTCATAAATTACACAGTACTTG
The DNA here is from genome assembly GCA_036365145.1 of Orientallactaga sibirica. Taxonomy (NCBI): domain Eukaryota; kingdom Metazoa; phylum Chordata; class Mammalia; order Rodentia; family Dipodidae; genus Orientallactaga; species Orientallactaga sibirica. Next base: position 18,399,839 of record JAEOAD010000030.1, on the reverse strand, counting down.
ATGCATAGTAAGCACATAGTACATGCAAGTTATTAGTATCACCATTGTAGTAGGCAACTTCAGGTCACTGAGATGAACTTCCAAACCAGGCACAGTTATGGAAGAAGGGATATTTACTGAAGCTTAAAGATCCAGGGGGTGTTGAGTAATGGCAGAAAAAGCTGCCCTGCTTTCACAGGTCCAGGCAGAGAGAGGGAAAAGGCCATAAGCCAAATCCCTAAAACCATACCACAAACAAGCATACTTCAGGAACACCAAGCACTTTGCATATCTTGAGATTGGAATTGCAAATACACCACCACAACTTAGGGCTGGACCCTGAGATACACCCAGCAATACCTCCTCCAGCCAGGTGGCTAGAACTCCAATAAGTTTTCTTTGTTTTTGTTTTTTAATTTTTTTATTTATTTATTTGAGACAGAGAAAGAGTCAGAGAGAGAGAAAGAGAGAGAGAGAGAGAGAGAGAGAGAGAGAGAGAGCCAGGGCCTCCAGCCACCGCAGATGAACTCCAGATGCATGTACCCCTTGAGCATCTGGCTTACATGGGTCCTAGAGAAATGAACCCAGATCCTTTGGTTTTTGTAGGCAAATGCTTTAACCACTAAGACATCTCTCCAGCCCCCAAGAAGTTCTAACAAACTTCTGAAATCTTAGCTCTGAAGTACACAGTGAGTGAAATTAAAAAAAAAAAAATCTGTAGAAAGTCTCACAAGTAGAATGTATGAAGGACAGAACAGAATATCTAAATGAGAAGACCAGGTGGCAGACCTAATACACTCCAACAAAGAGAAAGACAAGCTAGTAGAAAGGTTTGAATGGGAACTCCAAGATATCGGGGATACTATAAAAAGATCAAACATAAGAATTCAGGGTATAGTAGAAGGAGAAGAACTTCAAACCAGAGGCTTAGAAGGTGATTTTAACAAAATCAGAGAAGAAAAATTTCCCCAAATTGGGAAATAAATGCCAGTGCAGATACAAGAAGCTTTTAGAAAACCAAACAGACAAAACCTTGAGATTCTCTCTTGCCATGTAATAATTAAACTACCAAACACACAAATCAAAGAAAATATATTGAAAGCAGTTAGAGAGAAAAGCAAGTGTCTTCAAAGGGAAAAACATCAGGATCACAGCAGATTACTCAACACAAACTTTAAAAGCCAGAAGGGCTTGCAATAATGTATTCCAAGTTCTGAAAGATAACAATTGTCAATCAACATTACTTTATCCTGCAAAGCTATCTATCCAAATTTATGGAGAAATCAGGACATTCCACAACAAAAACAGGCTAAAGAAATTTATGGCAACTAAACCAGCTCTACAGAAAATACTTTAAGGAATCCTTCACACTGAAGAGAAAGCAAAACACAAACAGGAGGAAAAAGAAAAATTACACCATACTCAAATAATAGTTAAAACATGTGAGTAAAGGAAAAACAGGAAGCACTACAAAACAAGAAGAATGGCAAGAATAAATACATATCATTCAATAATAACTCTTAATAGTAATGGCCTCAGTGTCCCAACCAAAAGACACAGGCTTGCAGACTGGATTAAAAGGCAGGACCCTGCCATCAGCTGCCTCCAGGAAACTCATCTCTCACTAAAAGATAGACACTGTCTTAGGGTGAAAGGATGGAAAACGATATTTCAAGTTAATGGCCCTAGGAAACAAGCCAAAAATATTCATTGGAGAAAAGATAGCTTCTTCAACAAGTGGTGCTGTGAAAACTGGATATCTGTATGTAGAAGGATAAAAATAGATACTTGTCTTTCTCCATGCACAAGAATCAAGTCCAAGTGTATCAGGGACCTTAATATCAAACATCAAATTCTGAAACTGCTAGAGGAAAAGTAGAGGAAACCCTTTAACATATTGGCATAGGTAATGACTTTCTGAATATAACCCCAATTGCTCAGGAAATAAAACCACTAATCAACCACTTGGATCTCATGAAATTACAAAGCTTCTGTACAGCAAAGGACACTGTGAATACAGCAATGAGAAAACCTACAGAATGGGAGAAAATCTTTGCCGGCTTTACATATGACAGAGGATTAATATTCAGAATATATAAAGAACTCAAAAAAAAAAAAAAAGAACACTAAGAAATCAAACAACCCAGTTAAGAAAGGGGCTATGGAACTACATAGAGAGTTCTCAGAAGAAGAAATACAGATGGCATATAAACAACTAAAAACGTGTTCTACATCCTTAGCCATCAGGGGAATGCAAATTAAAACTATTTTGACATTCCATCTCACTCCTGCCAGAATGGCTACCATCAAGAAAACAAATCACAATAAGTGTTAGCGTGGATGTGGAAAAAGAGGAACACTTCTACACTGTTGGTGGGAATGTAATCTGGTCCAGCCATTGTGGAAATCAGTGTGGAGGTACTTGAGACAGCTAAAAATAGATTTACCATGTGATCCAGCTATAGCACTCCTAGGCATGTATCCGGGGGACTCTTCTCACTACTTTAAAGATATGTACACAACCATGTTTATTGCTGCTCTATTCACAATAGCTAGGAAATGGAACCAGCCTAGATATCCCACCACAGATTAAAAGATAATAAAGAGTTCTATTCAGTGGCAAAGAAAAATGAAATTATGAAATGTGCAGGGAAATGGATGGATCTGGAAAAGATTATACTAAGTGAGGTAACCAAGACCTAGAAAGCCAAATATTGCATGTTCTCTCTCATATGTGGATCCTAGCTACAAATGTATAGACTTGTGTTTAAGGTGGAACCAAAAACTGGTAACAGAGGCCAGTAAGCTGGAAAAAGGCTATAAGGGAGGGAGGAGAGGGAAGTACTTAAGGGGATGGTATTGTATATATGTAAGTAGAATAACAGATTAAAGGGAGGGGAAAGGACTAAGCAAGACCACGGGAATTGACTGTGTAAAAGAAGGGTGGGAGGAGGGTCAATCAAAATTTAAGATATTATGAATAATAGAAGCTATAGATTATTACCAGAAAATTTTCAGTGCCTAGTATAGTATACCTTCCAGAGAGTTGTATGCTAGGGAGATACCTGTAGCCTCCAAAACATTAAAGTCTACTGCCACGACCCTTGGTTTCCCTTGAGAAACAGACGGTAAGACACTATTGCTGAAGACCTCAATTGCCTGAGCAGCAAGGTCACTGAGAAATCAAGCTGGTGCTGAGCAGAAAACCTTCTCCCTGTATATTAGCCAACTGAAAGCTGCAAAAGGCTGCACTGCATGCAGCCCTATGGGAGACAGAAATCATCAGCAGTGAAAACAGTGGACACTAGAAATGTTAAATTTGGCCAGATGGACCCAATGACCAAACAGGTGCAATAGTGGCATGTCTGTTCTTGGGGAAACCAACTGCTCCCTTATTGGACTGAAGGCCAGTTCTATGCAAGGGAATACATGCCTGGTACTCAACAAACTATTAAAAAGTCTATGGCAGTGGAAGTGATGAGCCTTAGGGGTATAAATCCTGCTCTTGTCTGACTAAATGTATATATTAGTCCCACCAAACTGCTCTGAAAGCACTACACTTAATGCTCATATTCACATTAATGCTACTCTCACTTCTGGTTAGAGAAGCTTCTCTTTTCAGAAGGAGATGACCACTGGGTTGAAGCAAAAGGCAACATAGTGCTGAGAAGAAGGGATGGAGGAGTGACCGGCACTGAAATATCTCTATCACAAGGCTCAGGGTGATTGCAGAAGAGGGGGTGGAAAGAATGTAAGAGCCAAAGGAAGGGTATGACTCCTTACAATGCAACTGTCCAGACAGAAATTGGCCTCGATAGCCATGACCTCGCAGTGCCTAGCAATACCTTCACAAGACCTTATAAATAGGAGGAAAAGATAATGACATCAAATGGAGAGAGGGAGGTGATATGATAGAGAATGGAGTTCTGAAGGGGAATGGGAGGGAAATATGGTTTATTGTCTATAAGTATAGAAGTTGTCAATAAAAAAATAATAATTTAAAGTAAAAGAATTCTGAGTACATAAATTAAAATTTGACATATCTTTGAAATGTTTTAAATCAGCATCATATACATGAATAAATAATTACATGAATCATTCAATAGTCTTAGTTATTCCATATGCTTTCAGTTTCTAACTATAGTAATTTAATCAAAATTTAATCTAATGTTAATGTCATGTCAAGGCACTTAAATATCAGTTTTTCTTCATTTAACAGATATCTATTAAAGTATAATAACATTTTATAAATTATTTTTACTCCAACTTTTTCTCCAGTCCAATAATGACTGAAATCTTATGTTTAATTATTCCTACCTGCCATGTTTTGACTTTTCACCTTATTAAATTAGATTTATTTTGTTACATTTATATAGTGCATAGAAGTAGGGTACAATGAGCCATATTTACTTATCTTCTACCTTAGCCTAAATGATGGCTCAATTACGATCCAAAAATCTTCTCCAGAGCTCTTGATGACCTAGTAAATGTCAAATTTACATAAGATCACAGATAAAAATATAATCTTTGCAAATTTTTTTCTGTTTGGATGTTATTCAGAACTAATTAATTTATTTTTCCTTTTCTTTTTTCAGGAACTCAAATGTACTCATATTACAGTATAGTTATCCCAGTTCATGATAGAATTTGCCAGGTCAGTGATAAGTACTTGTGACTCTCACTTCCTAAACAGAAATATACACATAATATTCTGATATTTATGCTGTGACAGTTGAAATGAGTTATGCAGATTTTAAAACCTTTTCTGTACTAATCATTTTGTTAACTTATTATGCATTTACATGCTTTCTAATTCTGTGTGTAGTATAGGATCTGTTGGAGAAAGCAGAGAGACAAGAAGTTGGAAGAAGAGGAACTTCTCAAAGAAGTAGCTTAAAATTTAAGCACTAACATTTTTGTTACTTTACTTGTTACTATTTAGTTAAAACCAACCAGAAAATCAAGTATCTTGAGCTTCAAAGTGGAAGGTTAAAGATAAACCAATAGCCAGTATTTTAAACTGGTGACTCTCCTCTCTTCTTATTTCTTCTCTCTCCAGGAATATTTTCCATAAAAGTTAATTTTTCTATCACTGGGGTAGGAGTTAGGTTCAGAAGCCTGATAGTCATAATACTACTATACATATATGACAGTTAGTAGTATCATACATATATGACAGTTAGTAGTATAAGAAATAAGAAGAGAGGAGAGGAACGGTTACTTGAAAGGGTAGGGGAGGGACAGAACATTGGAGAGGGTGCTTAGAGGGATGATAGGGGGTAGGGAGAGTGGGCAGGGAATTACACAAAAGTTAAGACAATATGAATCAGTTCCATATAAGCCCTCCTTCTGGCTACTATTCTACAAGTTATAACAACTAATAAAGGGGGCTAGGGGACAGTCTGGGCAGAAAGTGGACAGAGCTTAACTTTAAAATCATGGACCTTGGTCAATATCCCCAGATCCAGAATTGGGTTGTTCGCCACAGTGAGCTGTTGGCCAGGAGATCCATGTTGTTCCCCAAACAATGCAGGCCATTGCAAAAATACTTTATTATCTGCCAGAGCTAAAAGGTAAGATCCTACTGCTGAAGATATCACTGGCTATGGTCATAGAACATTGGTATATTATGCTGGAACCAAAAGGGAAACTATCTCCCACCTGGCTAGCCATCATAGTGCTGAAAGGCCCGTGGGAGCCAGTGGAAGAAAATGGCCATTAACAGCATTAATAAGCAGGGGACCCTTCAGAGTATATGATCAACCATCTGGTCAAGAACACATTTTGCAATAGTGGCATACAGCCTCTGTAGGTAATCAATTATTCTCTGTTTGGACATGAGACCCACTCACTTGGAGAGAACTCATATCTGGTGCTGAAAACCAAGTTTGATTCCCATTGTCTGGAAACTCAGATCTGGAGAGAAGACCCTACTACTTTCTGGAAAAGTGGGATTGTGCACACATGCGCACGCGCACACACACACACACACACACACACACACACACATGCTCAACTTTGCATAACTCCTTTAACTCAAGTTGTTCTCAGTTTTATTTGCAGATTCTCCTTTATTTTTTAGATGGCAGAGAAAACAGAGGAGAACCAAGATCCATCAATAAGAAAAGAAGCGAGGACTGGACAGATGGCTTAGCAGTTAAGGCATTGACCTGTGAATCCAAAGGACCCAGGTTCAGTTCCCCAGGACCCACATAAGCCAGATGCACAAGTTGAGCATGCCTCTGGAGTTCATTTGCAGTGGCTAAAGGTCCTGATGCACCCATTCTCTCTTTCTCTCTCCTCTATCTCACTCTTTCTATCTCTCTCTCTCAAATAAATCAAATCAAATCAAATTAAAATTCAAAAAAATATTTAAAAAAAAAGTGAGTTGACTGCCACCATGAGACATGCCACCTTTACAGATCTGCCACACTCCTGGAGAAATTGCAGGGAAAGTGAAGATTTGAACACTGCTCTTACTGCTGGCCTAACCACCAGCTTCAGCTTGATGGTAACAAACATGATGATTAAACAAAAAAAAAAACTTTTCAAAATAGAAATCCAGAGATTATAGAGAACTCAACACTAAATTAATTGACAACAGGCCTTCTTTCTATGGCTTAGGGACCATTGATGAAGAGGAAGCAGAAGATTGTAAAAGCCATGGAGTGGGTAGGAGTGTCCTGAGGCATGGACCCCTGCTACTGCATAGTGACTGAGGCCTTCATGACCCCACAGTGAATACCATCACCCCACTGAGGAGGGCCTCCAGGGTAACGGGGGCTGGGGTGAAGGGGATAAAAGAGAATAAACTGTTATAATTAACATAAAATTAAAAGTAATATTAGAAAGAAAATTTTCCTGGGTCTTTTAAGGGAAAGAGCTAATTAATAATTCTGTCCCATATCTCTCTTTTAGATCACATAACTATGAGAGAAACTTTCATAATTACATTGCAGAGAACTCTGACTACATCATTAGTCCCTTAAGATGCACATGTGGTGAGCTTAGAAAGTCTGGTTCCTGCACCACAGTTTGAAGATAAATAATCAGATAATAAATGAATTTTCTATTTAAATGCTCATGGAATGAATCTTATCTACACATTGTATTTGGGAGAGCATCATCATTTGTATTTTGTATCACAATATAAGTTGTGTTTGGCATTACAACTGACTAAAAGGAATTAAATACTCCTATTATCTTATAATTCATTAGTAGTCACTAAAGAATAGCATGGCTTTGATGACAACACATAAAACCTCTTAATGTAAATTTCTTACTAGAAACATAGTGATCCAACTACTTATTGCATTACTTCCTTCTCCATTAATCCCAGACACTCAATCAATAGTCTCAATTAATTATTTAAGTTGTTTTTACTTGTCTATAGAAATTAAATACTGTAGTAATTCAAACTGCATATTTCACTTTATGTAAATCATCTTCATTAATACAGCAATCTAATAGCATTGCCTTCTTTCAAACTTATTCCTCTTTTATAAATCTTCTTAATCTGAAATTAGAGACTGTTAGCCTACTTGGTATAGCCTCCTTCCTCAGTTAATATATCAGCCACAATAGGGAGCAACCTGTAAAGTACAAGTTCCCAATAAGCACTCCTAAGTAAATTAAAGTATTATCATAGAATAGAGGTGGGATATACACCAAGTCATAGATTTGATAGCTTCTTTTCTAGGAACAACTAAAGAAGTCTGGCTTTTTAAACTTATGATGTAAATGATATTTAAAGCAATATAGTCTATGAACAATTTATTTCTATGATAGTCCACAGATGTCCATATCCTAATACCTAGAATATACGGACATGTCATGTTACATGGAGAAGGGATTTTGTGGATAATACTAAGTTAAAAGTTGGGCTGTATGGAGATTATTCTGGATTGTCTGGAAACACCATGTGATCATAAATATCTTTGTGAATGGGATAATGACACTCATAGTAATGGTGAGGAGACAACAGGAACATATAAACAGGAGCAATTTGAAGATGCTATTTTCTTTTTTAAAATTTATATTATTCTAGTTTTACATTCATATTGATGACTCCGTTATCCTCCTCCCTGTCCCCCCCCAAAGGGACCTGTCTTATTGGGGAATATGGGTCACACATTATGGGGGTAGTCAAGAGTTATGGGGGATAGGCAAAGTCTTTGTGCATAATGACCCAACTTGTGGCTCTAACACTCTTTCTGTACCCTCTTCCACAAATTTCCCTGAGCCACATTGGGATCAGATACTCAGAGACACAGAGGCTCCCAAAACCTTATTTTAAAATAAAGATGCTATTTTCCTGAGTTTGAAAGTGGAAGAGGCCACTCAGTTGAAGCGAAATGTAAGTAGTCTTCTCCCAAAGTTGGTGAGTTCAAGGAAATTGATTCTCCCCTAAAGCTTCCAGAAAAAATCAATTATGCCAATACCTTGATTTTAGCCTAGGAATGCTGAATTTGAACTTCTGATTTCCCAAAATGTAAAATAATAAAAATGTGTCTTGTCAGCAACTAAGTTTGTGACATTTTGCTACAGTAGTTATAGGAAAATAATATTACTGGTATATTACTAATATTACTAATAATTTACTGACTGCATGAGACATTTATAGGAATTTCTTGACAGAACCTTCTTTAATTCTCTCTTCTTTTTGTCTTACTTCCTTTTTCCCTTCTTCTCTCCCTCCCTTTTTTCTTTTTTTATTTATACTAATACAAACTTCTGCACTTTTATAAGGTTGAAAAACAATACTAAGGGAAGAGTATGTACTGAAATGTGCTGTCTAGAAAATTACGTTTATGGCTGGCTGTTGTGCAGAACAAGGTGAAATCCTAAAGGTGCTTGTTCCCTGTGTAGCAAGAGAGTTAGCTAAGTGCCCTTCCATCCTGCTCCATATTTCATCTGAATTTTTGAATTCATCAGCCATAACAACTGTATCCAAGCACCATCAACCATGTTCACAATGCAGAAATATATTTCTCCTAGTTCTGAGGATAAAGTCCAAGATCAACGTGTGGGAAGGGTCATGCTTCATCTGAAAACACCAGGTGAGCATCTCATTCTCACCTCTCTCCCTCATTTGGCTTCTGCTCTCATAGTGATCTACTCCTGGAGTCTGCATCTCATTCTCACCTCTCTCCCACATTTGGCTTCTGCATTTGGTCTTCTGCTCTCACATTTGGCTTCTGCTCTCATAGTGATCTACTCCTGGAGTCTGCATCTCATTCTCACCTCTCTCCCACATTTGGCTTCTGCTCTCATAGTGATCTACTCCTGGAGTCTGCATCTCATTCTCACCTCTCTCCCACATTTGGCTTCTGCTCTCATAGTGATCTACTCCTGGAGTCTGCACCTCATTCTCACCTCTCTCCCATACTTGGCTTCTGCTCGCATAGTGATCTACTCCTAGAGTCTGCACATTTTCCTCTCTTCTTTGTGTCTGTGTCCAAACTTCTACATTTTATAATAACATCAAATATATTGCATTAGAACACATTTACAAGGCTTCATGTTGACATGATTTCCTCTGTTGCAACAACACTGTCTCCAAATAAGACCACATTCTTAAATGCTGGATGTTAGCACATTAACATCTTTGTTGAGGATTCAGATATAATTGAATCAAAAACGTTGTAATTTAGAGCTATAAAATGAAATATCACAGAATGTGATGATCACAGAGTAGGTAAAAATCCCACTTATTTTTAATGAACTAGATCAGTGCCAATTAGATATCTAAATAAAGGAGTATTTAATGTATAGCATTCACCACTTCTACTTCTTATCCTACTCTATTGTTTAAAAACTAGAAAATGACAAAGATTTTATAGTCAATTTTCTTTACTTAATTTAATGAAGAACATGTTATTTCCTATTTTAAATGCATAAATTAAATTATATCTTCAGAGATTATGAGTAAGCCAAAATTGTGGCAGTGATTATGATATATCTGAATTGTTAAAAAAATGATCTGGGGCTTGAGAGATGGCTTAGCGGTTAAGGTGCTTGCCTGTGAAGCCAAAGGATCCAGGCTCAATTTCCCAATACCCACGTAAGCCAGCTGCGTAGGGGGGCACATGTGTCTGGAGTTTGTTTACAGTGGCTAGAGGCCCTGATGCACCCATTCTCTATCTGTCTCCTCTTCTCTCCTTGCAAATAAATAAATAAAAAAAATAAATGATCTGGTGGTGAGAAAGAAGCTGAATCTATTTACATTGATCATGAATTTATAATGATGACCACTTGTGGACATCTACTTTCTATTATTCAACTATTGCAGGAAATTCTTCCCCTTGCAACTCAAATACATGTGTCATTCACCCCAGATATGGATTTGGCAACAGACAAAAGGATGATGGTACCAAAGCCAGTTTTAGTGAATCAGTTTTTTGGGGGGTTACTTATAGAGCAGGGTGAGGGTTTGCTTACAGGAGCATGGGTCACTCAAAGGCAGCTGCACCACCAAAAAGCCCAACTCCACATAGGTGCATTTCTGGAGCTCCCTGCATGACTTACAGGCAGCTCTGTGGCTCTCTCCAAGACAGTTGTTTACCCTTTACATGACCTTGGGGAGGGTTCTTGTAACCTTTCTCCTAGATATGTTGAACTCACGAGTGAGCTGTCGCCCTCTGCTCAGGAGGGAATGCTTCAATTCAGAGAAAATTGCTGCTCAGCATGGATCTTTCTGCATCTTAACAGTTGCCTAATACTTTCATTACTTCCCAGAGTGTTCATGTGACCTTTAAGTTTCAGCTCTCCCAGCATATTGTTCTCTTGACTCCCTCCTCCCTTCAAGATAGAATATTTCAATTCAGAGGAACTGGCTATACAAAACCAACATTTGAGAAGTATTTGTAAAGAGTATTATATTCTTACTACAAAAAGTTAATTTTAAATTTTAATAACTATATTTTAAAAATCATTAAAATTTCTATTTTAAGGCAAGAAAATTGAAGTAACGAATAGTTAACCACCCAATGCTAAAGCGGTTGTAAGGCGGGCCTGGAGAGATGGCTTAGCAGTTAAGCGCTTGCCTGTGAAGCCTAAGGACCCTGGTTCAAGGCTCGATTTCCCAGGACCCACATAAGCCATATGCACAAGGTGGCACATGCATCTGGAGTTTATTTGCAGTGGCTGGAGGCCCTGGCGTGCCCATTCTCTTTCTCTCCATCTGCCTCTTTCTGTCTCTGTCTGTCATTGTCAAATAAATAAAGAAATAATAAACAAATTTTTTTAAAAGAGGTTGTAAGCCTACATGTGATATTAAAAATTATATTCTTTGGTTGAAACTAATAATATATGAATATACTGTAATTTGATTATAATCCCCTCTTAGTATTGTCATTTATCCCCCTCCACTGACCCTAAACTAGTGAATGTCCTCCCCTTTCCATGTAATCCTGCTTCTGTTTGTGAAGTCTCATTCTTTCCCCCCTCCTCCATCTCCACTGTCAAAATGTTGATGGACTCAATATTATGCAGATCTTATGGTATTAGCAAACTCCACTGCAAGATCATAAATGCACCAGTCACCAGTCTCTTAATGTCTGGATGACAGTGTCCCAAAGAACTCCTTCCCATCTTCTGGCTCTTACATTCTTTCTGCCACCGCTTCTGCAGTGTACCCTGAGCCTTGGAGAGCATGATAGTGATATGGCCTGAAGTCATACATTAGTAAAAGAAAATCCCAATGAATTATATTACTACACAATGAGACATGGGTCAGGGAAGCCCTTTAGACCCCCCCCAAAAGTAATGCACTTTATTGCGAATGCTTTGGTTACCCCCCACAAATAGACAGTAAGACCCTCTTGCTGAAGATGCCACATGCTGTGGTGCAGGATACTTAGAAATCAAACTGGAACGTAGCTCAGAGCAGCCTTCCTGGAAGTTAGATGCCACTGTGCTGGAATGTGCTATGCAGCAGTGGATTCTGCATGCCACAGAACCCACCAGACAGACATGATGTACCCTCTGGTTTAGTGGCATATTCATTATGGGGAAAACAAACTGCTTTCTGATTGAGTTTGAGGCCTGTGGGTGGAGTTCTTGCCTAGTACTGAAAATGGAATCAAAAACTTCTGGAATAGAAGGTCATATACTGTAGTGGGAAGCTAACACAGTTCTTTAGCTAAATAGATACATTCTTTCCATCAAATTACTTTCTAGATGTCTTTGTTTATGCCTGTTGATTAAAATGTTTTCACTTTTTGTCAGAGAAACTTCTTTTATGATGGAAGTGGCAATTGGGGAAACCCAAGACTCACCAAGGTTATAAGAGAAGTGACACTTGAGTGCTGAGCACTGGATGAGACATCTCTATGACATGTGCCAGGGCTTATGGAACACTGCAGAGGAGGTAACAGGAAGATTCTACTGTTTTCACTGCTTGCCACAGAAGCTCATTTTTGAGGTTGCTGTTAGTACTGGAGAGTCAAAAAGTTTATCAAAGTGTTGAAAACAAGAGGTTTTTAACAGTTCAGTATTACATGTGCTCTACAGCTTATATTTAATCACTATAACATACTGGTTCCCAGAGCTAGACATGGAGTAGATACATACCTATATATTTTTATAGGGGTTATAAAGTTTGGGAGAATCTTTGGTGACAGGATTCTCCAAGGTCCTACTGTTCTCTCATTCCCACTCCCCACTAACAATAGGACAAAATGATGGCAATAGATACCTAAGAAATGCAGCTGGCCAAAACTAGAGAAAACCTAAAATATAAGGCACTTGTTATAAAGTTAAAGATTGCAAACTTAATTTATTCTTTATATAAATCAGTAATTTTAATCTTTGCATATGCATGTATGTAGTATGTTTACTTTGTAAATAGTGTGTGGGGGTATATGCACATCTGTGCAGATGCATGTGGCAAGGACAAACAGAACATCAGACAGCCTCACTGCATCACTCTGCCATGCATTTCCATAACTGAGTCTTCCACTGATTCTGGAGCCTTTTTTGATTTCCAGTTATTCTCCAGTCCTGGATCCCCACAGGACTCAGGATACAGGTGTGGCCATGCCCAGTTAATGATATTCATCTTATAACACTGATGCACAGCTAATGTACAAGACAAACTCATAGTAGACAAAGTGTGGGCAGAGCTTGAACTAATGATATGAAAACTGTTTCTGATAAGTATGGATTTTAGCTTTCAATGGAGCTAAAGTAGTCAGTTCTTCACCTTTGCAATTGCCTTTTCAATATCAGTTAGTACTTGGGAATTTGTGATAAAACCTGTGAAAAGCAAACATTTTTTCTGTTATACTTTGGTAGATTGAATTTTTCAATATTAAAGATCACTAGTTCTAGTATTAATTAGATTGTGAAATTAATATGCTCTTCTATTTTCTCATGATACACTGTTTTAAATGATTGTCATTAAATATGATGAAATTAATAAATACAGATACAAAATCTGGTTATAAAACTTACATATGTATGTATGCACATATGCTACAATGAATATTTTTCTAATTAAAAATTAAAAATCTAGCACTTGCCTTTTTATTTACCTTTACTGAGATTCCTGGGCATGAAGCTGTAGTAATACTAAAGTAGAAACAAATAGCTAAGTGAGTCCCTGTTAGCAACAACCTTAGAAAAGAATTGTGTTCTTATTACAGACATCTCAATAAATAATCTAAACACTTAGCTTAGGCAAACACATATTCAATAAGAGCTGAGGACACACTTGTGTTATTCCTTAAATAATATCAAGTACAATTATGCTTACTATAATGCTGTCCAATTTTACAGTGAAATAAATATGCCAGAGGGTCCAGTCAAGATGGCATCCTTGTAAACACACCTCACCTGGCACAGAAGGAGAGGCAAGACCTTTAGGGTTCATCAGGGTTCAGTGAGAGGGCATGGGGGAGCAAAGTAGGGAATCCTCTGGTTCCCACACTCGCGGATAGCCCACCAGTCCCCTAATCCCTTCAAACAGCTGCCTTAGCTGTGGTCCCAGCCTCAGGTTCCTCCTGTAATAGCTAAGCAAACCCAGCCAGCAGGCTAGAGTTCTCCCACCCTAGGTTCCCACCACAGCAGAACTCCACAAGCAAGCTCTATCACTCATGCTTCACTCACTCTGATCCCCTCACCCTTCATGGGTGGGGAAACCACACTCCCTTGATACCCCTTGCCCCCACACCCCACCCTCTATGGGCAGGGAAACCCCACTCGCTCCACCCCTTCCATGCCACACCCTTGCTTTCTGCCGGTGATGAAACTCCACTAGTTCTGCCCTTGCTGCCCCACCTCCACTCTCCCTGCATGTGGGAACTGCACTCCTCCCACCCCACTTGCAGCCCCACTCCAACCCTCCTTGAGCATGGGAACTCCACTCACTCTGCTCCCCTCGCTGCTGCCCTCCCCCACTCCCAGGTGTGGGAACTCCACTCATGAACTCCACTCATGAACTCCCTCCCTGCCTGGCTGCCACTCCTACCCCCCAGCATAGGAACTCCACTCAAGAATTCCCCCCTCACCACCACCTCACCCCTTGGGCATGGGACCCCACACAACAGCTCCATCCCCCCACCTGCCTCCCTGATCCCAGGTGCAGAAACCCCAGACAACAGCTCCATAACCATCACCATCCCACCCCCAGGCACATAGGAACCCCACCCCAGGAAAGGGAACTAACAACACAAATGCCATACCCCTCGCCACCCCACCCTCCCTCCCCCTGTGCATGACCCAGACCCAGGCCAAAAAGCTATTCTTCACCACTTCATCCACTTTCCTGCCACCCCACCTGGACCACCACCAATTCCCTCCCATGTGTTTCACATGACCTGCAGCAATCCCATATCCATGCTCTGCCTTGTTACAGGACCCTGAAGTCCCAGCCACTCCCTGCAACATAGTCCCAATGGACCTGCTGTCCCATCCCCTCAACCCTCAGCATCACAGAACAAAAATGCATTCTCATACTACCCACCTCTGCAGCCCACCAGCAACACCCGTCTGCTTTGTCCCATTCCCCCCCCACCTCAGCCACTCCAGCCAACTGACCACGCAACTACCATACCCTGAACCACCAAAGAACAAGCCCCTTCATCAGACCCTCAGGAGTCCCTCATGGGATCCCGCTCTCTGAGCAGGAGGCCCCACTGTGATCAGAAACCTAATAGAAGCAAACATAAAGGGAGTAATCACTGAAGATACTCCAAGTAAACTACAGCTTCCTGCTAAAGTTGACAAGATTCCTTCACTGTAATGGGCAGACCACAGCACAAAGGAATAACATGAAAAATTGAGTGCCAGTAAATCCAACAAGACTGTCCAGTCCCACAATGCATGTCTCTAACTAAAACATAGAAGAGATAATAGGATCAGAACCCCAACATGAACACAAAAACAATGCAACCCTGGCCAAGAAAAGCAGAACTTGCAGAAAATCAACAAAGGGCCAATAATTGTATGCATGCTGTGCTCACTAGATTAGACCTAATGGAAAAGAATTAGGAAGGGCTGCAAAGACAGTAAATGACCTGAAGGAGAGTTAAAAAAAGACAGGACCTCAATAACCAGCTGGCTAAGCTCATTGAAGACCTAAATAAATGCAAGGATGAATTCCAAGAAGCACTAAGAAAATCAGAAAATGATGTGAAAAGGGAACTTGAAGAGGGATGGAAAGCAGTAGAAAATTCTAACCAAATTGAACAAGCCCAAAACTCTATAGGAGCTCTCAAGAATAGAGTCAGCCATGTGAAGGATAGAAACTCAGAACTGGAAGACAAAATAGAAGAAACAGTACATGAATCCAAAAGTTACAAGAAGTTCAAAAATTTTTGTGAACACAGCATAGGGAAATGTGTGATGTCCTTAAACATCCCAACACTAGGATCATGGAAATACCAGAAGGGGAAGAAATTCAGACCAAAGGCAAAGAGAACTTATTCAACAAAATTATCAAAGAAACCTTTCCTACTCTCTTAAAAGAAACTCCCATCAAGTTACAAGAAGCTAACACAACTCCCAACAGACTGTTCCACAGTAGAAATTCTGCAAGATATATTATCATTAAGACTCTAATTATCAATAACAAGGAGAAAGTTCTAAAAGCAGCTAGGAAGAAACAACACATTACATATAAAGGTAAACCCATCAGAATTACTTCAGATTTCTCAATGGAAACGCTGAAAGCCAGAATGGCCTGAAGGGAACACTGAAAAGTCTAAGAACTTTTGGCTTCCAAACCAAACTTCTCTACCCAGCAAAAGTATCCCTTGAAATAGCCAGGCATGGTGGCACCAGCCTTTAATCCCAGCACTTGGGAGGCAGAGGTAGGAGGATCACCATGATTTTAAGGCCACCTCAGAATACAGAGTGAATTCCAGGTCAGCCTGGGTGAGAGTGAGACCTTACCTCAAAAAACCAAAAAAAAAAAAAAAAGTATCCCTCATAATAGATGGTTAAAGAAAAAGTTTCCATGATAAAAGTCAACTGTACAACTATATGAACACAAAGCCAAATCTACAGAGAGTACTTCAAGGAATTTGCCACACAGAAGAATGAAATAACCAATATCAAGAGCCTACAAGAAGCAGATCACATAAGCAAATTCAAAGGAGGCACAAAACAACTTCAAACATAAAAAAAAAAAAAAACCCACCACAACATAGCAGGGATTAAATCAAATCTTAAGGTTATTACCCTTAATATTAATGGCCTTAATTCACCCATCAAGAGGCATAAGCTGACAGGATGGATCAGAAAATTAGACACCACAGTCTGCAGTCTTAAAGAAACCCACCTCACCACTAAAGACAGACACCTTCTCAGGGTGAAAGAGTGGAAAATGATATTGCAAGCAAATGGAAATAAGAAACAAGCAGGCATTGCAATACTAACATTGGATAAAATAGACTTCAAACCAAAAGTAATAAAAAAAAGATAAAGAAAGCCACTTCTTACTTATCAAGGGAACAATCCAACAAGAGGATATCACAATCATCAATCTTTATGCACCAGAAACAGGTGCACCACAATTCATAAAACAAAACCTACTTGACAACAAAACATAAATAACCACCAACACCATCATAGTCAGGGACTTCAATACTCCACTATCAGCAATAGATAGATCATCCAAACAAAAAATCAACAGGGAAGTAAGAGAGCTCAACAACACCATAGAACAATTAGACCTAACAGACATCTACAGACCATTCTACCCCAAATCCACAGATTAATCATTCTTCTCAGCAGCCCATGGATCCTTCTCTAAAATAGATCATATACTGGACCACAAAGCTTGTCTCCATATTTTTAGGAAAATCGATATAATTTCCTGCAGGATATCAGATCACAATGCTGTAATGCTAGAAATTAACAACCAAAGGTATGCCAAGAATCCCACCAGCTCCTGGAAATTTAACAACTCACTTTTAAACAATAAATGGGTTGTGGAGGAAATAAAAAATGAAATTGCAAAAGTTCTACAATTGAACAACAAAGAGAACACATCATACCAAAACTCATGGGACACAATGAAGGCAATCCGTAGGGGAAAATTCATAGCACTAAATGCCTTCATAACAAAGATAGAGAGATCCCAAATTAATAACCTAACCATCCACTTAAAGGCATTGGAAAAACAAGAAGTCAACCCAAAAAGCTCCAGACAGAAAGAAATAATTGAGATCAGAGCAGAAACTAATGAATTAGAAATTAAGAAGACAATTAAGAAAATTTATGAAACAAAGAGAAGGTTCTGTGAAAAATTAAACAAGATTGATAAACCCCTGGCCAATTTGATCAAGCAAAAAGAGAGAGAGAGAGAGAGAGGGAGAGATACTTCAAATTAACAAAATTAGAAATGAAAGAGGAGAGGTCACAACAGACATAAGTGAAATTGGGAGAATCTTAAGGACTTATTTCAAAAACCTCTACTCCACAAAGCAGAAGAATACTACCTAACAAAGCTAAACCCAGAGCAGATTAATCTTCTAAACAAACCTGTAACACCCATTGATATTGAAAAGGAACCAAACACCTCCCCTTAAAAAAAAAAAAAAAAAACCAAAACAAAAAAAAAAAAAAAACAGTAACAGCTGGCTTCTCACCTGAAATCTATTTATTAAACCTTCATGAAAGAACTGAAAACAATTTTTCTCAAAATGTGCCATACAATCAGAGAACAGGGAATGATTCCCAACTTCTTCTATGATGCTAACATCACCATAATACAAAAACCAGACAAATGCCACAAAAACAGAAAACTATAGGCCTATTTCCCTGATGAAATTAAACACAAAGTCCCTGAACAAAATCCTCGCAAACCAAATTCAACAAAACATAAAAAGCATTATCCACCTTGGTCAAGTAGGCTTCATCCCTGGAACACAGGGATGGTTGAACATATGAAAATCTGTCAATGTAATACACCATATAAATAAGCTTAACTACATCACTTCATGATCAAATCATTGGAGAGAATAGGCATGGATGGTTTATATCTCAACATAATAAAGGTCATATATAAAGCTCTTAAAGCCCAAATAGTACTTAATGGGAGGGACTGAAGGAATTCCCATTGAGATCAGGAACAAGACAGGGGTGTCCACTCTCTCCTCTGCTCTTCAACATAGTATTGGAAGTCCTAGTTCAAGCAATAAGACAGAAGAAAGAAGTAAAAGGGGTACAAATTGGAAAAGAAGAGGTTAAATTAGTCCTATTTTCAGACAACATGATTCTATTCATAAGTGACCCAATAGCCTCCATCTCAAAACTCTTAAAGGTAATTAACTCCTTCAGCAAAGTAGCAGGATACAAGATCAATGCACCAAAAAAATCATAGCCTTTCTGTAAGCAAAAGACAAAGATACAGAAAATGAAATAAGCAACATTGTCCTATTTTCAATAGCAACAAAAAAATAAAATAACTTGGAGTAACATTAACCATGGAAGTTAAAGACCATTACAATGAAAACATAAAAACACTCAAGAAAGAAATTGAGAAGGACTTGAGGAATATGGAAACACCTCCCATATTCCTGGATAGACACAATAAATATTGTGAAAATGGCAGTCTTACCAAAAGCATTATACAGATTTAATGCAATACTAATAAAATCACAACATTTTTATACACAGAGATAGAAAAAATGATCTCAAAATTCATATGGAATGGCAGAAGGACTCAGATATCCAAGCATATACTCAGCAAAAGAAACTCCTCTGCAAGCATCACCATACCTGATCTAAAGCTATACTACAAAACCATATTAATAAAAATATCATGGTACTGGCATGAAAACAGGAATATAGACCAATGAAACAGAATAGAGGACCCAGATTTGGGTCAAATAACTACAGCTACTTGATGTTTGACAAAGGCCCTAGCAATGTAGGCTAGAAAAAAAAAAAAAACAGCATCTTCAACAAATGGTGCTGGATAAAATGAACAACCATATGAAGGAAAATGAAACTCAATCCACACATCTCACCATGCACAAAAATCAAGTCCAAATGGATCAAAGACCTCAATATAAGGCCAGAAATGCTGCTACTAATATAAGAAAAAAATAGAAGGAACTTTCCATGATATAGGAGTAGGAAAAGACTTCCTGCATGAAACCCCAGTAGTTCAGCAAGTTAAACAACCACTCATCCACTCATCCAGTGGGAACTCATGAAGCTTCAGAGTTTTTTTTTTTTTTTCACAGAAAAATACACAATAACCAGAGCCAACAGATTACCCACAGAATGGAAGAAATTTTTTTCCCAGCTATACAACTGACAGAGGCCTAATATCTAGAATCTACAAAGAACTCAAAAACTTAACAATAAAAAGTCAAACAACCCACTCTCAAAATGGGGCAGAGAACTGCACAGAAAATTCTCAGAGGAAGAAACACACACTTAAGAAAATATTCAACATCTCTAATCATCAGGGAAATGCAAATTAAAACAACTATGAGATTCCACCTTACCCCAGTAAGGATAGCTAACATTAAAAAAACTAATGAAAACAAATGCTGGAGGGCTGCAGAAAAATAGGAACCCTCTTTCACTGTTGGTAGGAACGTAAAATGGTACAACCACTATGGAAAGCAATATGGAGACTCAAAAAAGGGATAACTATAGACCTACCAACAGATTCAGTTATTTCCTTACTGGGAATTTTCCCTAAAAGCTCCAAGCCTTACATCAGAGAGATTTGCTCAACCATGTTTATAGTTGCTCAATTCATAATAGCTAAGAGCTGGAATCAACCCAGATGTCCATCATTCGATTAATAGATAACAAAGTTGTGGTATATCTACACTATGGAATTCTACACAGCAGTAAGGAAAAATGACACAAAGAAATTTGTAGAAAAATGTTCAAACTTGAAGAGATCATTCTCAGTGAACTCACCCAATCACTGAAAGATAATCATGGCACGTTCTCACTCATCTGTGGCTCCTAACCTGAATCTTCCTGAGATGCTATCATACCTTATAAGCATCTTAAAGACTGGACCATAGGGAGGGTGGGATGAGAAGGGATGGAAAGCTAAAAATTAATATGTGTGATCCAAATACACACCAACTTCTCTCAATTTGGCTAACAGATCCATTCAGTGGAATGGAACTCATAGCTGGAACTGGGAAACAAGTCAAAACCATGTACACAAAATGATCCCATTCTCCAATATCAAGCTCTCACCAATTGTGGGCTACAAGAGGGTCTACACCCTCTAAAATAATAATGGCTAGCCCATCTGTGTGATGCTGACTTCTATCTATCTTGGAGAATTTGCTTCTCTTTTTCAGATGGATGCCAAACCTGAGGGGAGGATCAGCCTATCACACCTATCACAGGGCCTGAGCTGAAACCATATAGTAACTGGGGAAATGGGCAAGTGTTCAGCTTTCTTGGTAAACCTTATACCAGCACAAGGCAGAAGGAGATAGACACAGAGAACACTCAACTCCTTCTAAACCAGATATCCAGAGACACAGAAGCTCCCAAGACCTCATCACTAAAGTAGAACTAAAATGAACCCAACATGGCCCTGGGAAATTTGTGAAAGAGGGGGTGGGAAGATTGTTAGAGACATTTCCTCTTCCCCATAACTGATGGCTACCCCCAAAATGCATGACCCACATTCCCCAATGAGGAGGGTCCCTTTGGGGGGGAGGACAGTGAGGAGGCTAACAAAGGCTCCAACATGAATGTATTCACATTATGAACATAACTAATAAAATAAATAATAAATTTTTTAAAAAAGAAATACACAAGGTGTGGTAGTTTGAATAGGTGGACCTATTCAATATATTTGGTATTTTATTAGTTTTTCATTTGTATGTGCATCCACCTGCCTGGAGGCAGTATCACAGGGCAGATCTTAAGGTATGGTGGTGGGTTTGAGGTTTCAATCTAAAGATATGTAAACTGTACTTAGCTGGAGTTCCTGAAGTGTGCTGTGCTATGTGGCTTGTGGCTAGTGGCTTCTCTCCCTCTGTTTAGTTCTGTGAAAGCAGGCCAGCTTCTTCTGCCATTATGGAACTTCCCGAGGATCTGTAAGCTTCAAGAAATCCCTTCCTCCATAACTGTGTGTGGTCTAGAAGTTCTTGTCAGCGAACTGAAGCTGTCTGCTACACCAGGCATTACAAACAGCTAAAAATTAATATGTGTGATCCAAATACACACACACACACACACACACACACACACACACACACGATGTAAGCCATGCATTTTTTTCTAATTATTAATGCAAATCACTTCACTTTAAAGAATATAAAGAGGTAAAATTTATAAATGAGCCTAAAACCAATTTAGAAACAAATTTGAGACACATTTTATGATACTGAATGAAAATTTGACTTTGTACATATCTAATAAATTGAGCATCAGTTGAAAATTCCTCAAAAAGATCCAGTGATTATAAGAAAAGATTTATTCATTTAAATGTATCAGTACTTCCATCATCTAGTAAAATTCAAAATGAAGCACTATAACAGAACATAAATATATAAAAGTACATGCTTGGGAGATAGTTGTCAGTACAGTGATTGCCACACAAGCCTGAGAACCTGAGTTTGATCCCCAGAAACCCATGTAAAAAGGGCTGGATGTGGAGGTTTGCCCTTATATTCCCAGTGCAAGGGAGGCGAAGACAGGAAGATCCCTGGAACTCACTAGAAAGCTAGACTGGACCACTTGGCAAATTTCAGGCCAATGTGTGACCTTTTGTGAAAAAAGATAGACAGTGCTTAAGGAACAACCCCAGAACTTGTCTGCTGTCTCCACATGCACTCACACATTGTATATGTGCATCTGATCACAAAAAAAAATGCATACACATACTCACAGGTGCTCTCACACTCATAAATGTAAAATGTCAAAAATAGTTTAAAATAGGGGAAAAAAACATGTATACTGATGAGTATTTGTACAGCCAGAAAACTCGTCTAAATTCTAGTCAGTTAAGTTAAATCAAGAGTGTCAAAAAGAAAAAAAAAAAGTTGCATTGGAATGTATGGGAAAGTGATGACTATATTCCCAATAATTTACAAATGAAAGCAGTCTTTTAAATTTCAGAGTGAAAGTGACTCTTGATTGTGCAATTTACTAAATTAGAATTCAGCCCAGGTGTCAGTAAGCACAAGTGGGTGGCTGTATCTTTAGAAACTCCATATTCCCTCTCAGCTCTCCAGCTTCTTTCCTGGGCAACTCAGTGTCCAGTGACAGGGTTCTCCTGTATACCTCCCTGTGGCCTTGAAGACGTTCATAGCAAGTGTCCACTCAGAATAGTAGTGATCTGTGACCACCTGTTCCTTACATAGTTTGAATATATCACTTCCAGTGTTTCTTGAACCCTATCTGACACCTACTATTCACAGAATGCATCACTATGGCATCTAAATAAAAGATAAGAGCTAAAGAGATGGCTTAGCAGTTAAGGTGCTTTCCAGAAAAACCAAAGGACCCAGGTCTCATTCCCTAGGATCCATACATAAGACAGATGTTTGTTTGCAATGGCCTGAGGCCCTGGCCTGTCCATTCTCTCTCTGTATCTTTTTCTCTCCCCCCTCTCTCTTCCTGCCTCTTTCTTGCTCTCAAAGTGATTGAGGGTGTATATGTGCCTCTGTGTGCATGTGGAAATTGGATGACGATCTTGGGGTTGGTCTCATCTTCCACTCAGATTGAGGTAGTCTTTCATTATTCACCACTGGTTGGCCCACAAATTTCTGGAAAATCCCCGTCTCTACTTCCCATGTTACCATAGCACAGGGGGTATTATATATCTGGGCTCTAGTGTCCAGCTTTCTGTGGGTTCTGAGGATCTGAACTTAGTAGTCACACTTGCATAGCAGGCACTTTATCCACAGCCCTAGTTTCTTTAAGATCTAAATGTGATAGCTGTGAATATTAAATAAAGAAATATACAAATTAAAAAATAAATAAATAAATACAACAAGATTTAAAGATAAGGTTAAATTTATATTTCCATTATGCATACATTTTCATATAGGCCAGGCCTACTTGATTCCAATAGGAACCTCAGTCTTCCATCTTTCCATTTCTAAAATGGGATTTTACATGACTTAGGATTTTTCTCCTAATTTTTCTCCATGAGTTCCATTTGCTTGTGCAGGAGAGACAGGCTGATTTGCTGGTGGACTTTGGACAAGGCAGAAGTGATCACCTTCATCTTTCCCTTTCCATCTCATGTGGAATCTGTTTGGCTCACTAGCGCTTGCCCCCCAACACAGGGATTTGCCTGGATTGTAGAGCCTAGATTATAGGCTCAAAAAGGAATGATTATTCAACAAAGAACAGTAATCTGTGGTGTTGGTGAGTAGGTGGTAAATTCACATCATGGATCAGCCTAATCAGTCTGAACATACACTTGCTTCAAAGTTTTATGTTATTCTTCGTGTCATGTTGACACACATCAAACTCAGAATTTAGTCAGGGATAATGAGTATTACTTGTTGGGTGCCCTGAGATGAACAGATTTTCTAAAATAGCTATTTCAATAAAATTAAAGGGAAGACATAATGGGAAAGTACAGGTCACCATAGCAAAGACCTTTTTTTTTTTTTTTTTTTTTAAATGAAGGGTGTTTAAAGATATGTTATCTTGAGTTTACAAAACCTCAATGGGAGAGAAGAAATTTACCAGAGAAGTGACACTTGTCGGAGAGGATGTGAGCCCTGATATAGAACAGGTCTCTCTCAAAAGCAGGAACTAGAGACATTTTAAGTAGAGAAGATTTAAAGTATGGAATGGTTTATAAAGTTGGTGAAAGGTCAGAATAGCAATTCCACTAAAGAGAACACTAGAAATGTAAAAAGTAGAAAAAGAAGAAAAAAAATACTATCTGGAAACCAGGCTCTTCCAGCTCTCGACTGAAGACCCAAGGCAGCCTTTGAGAGTCATGGAAGTTTCAGCTGCTTTGTCTGCATCACAGAAGTACAGATATGTGGGTCCCATGGACACTGCTGGAGCTCACTGTGCTGCTGGCTCCGTTCTCATTATTGCTGCAGGGTTGTACGTTTACCTCTGTATACCACAGTTGCTGACACCAGAGACATGATTTGAGTAGACAATAAAGAATGCTTCTTCATACCTTTTCTAGTTTCATGTCAGGAATCCCTGTTGGCTGTATTTTCCTGGAAACTTGTTGGCAATAACCTTGGGAAGGTAGCATGGCTTTTTTCAGAACAAGGGAAAAGAAAGAAGTGTTTGAATGAAGCTGAGAGCCAGCAAACAGATAATAAGAGTACTAGAACTTATATTTTGTCAATATTTTTAAAATATCCAACATAAATCTATTATATAATAAAACTAATCACCATTAACTGTTCTGAAATTACTGCATTGAATAATTAAAATGATTCTGAATAAATAATTAGCACATATCCACAAAATAAAAATTAATATTTGCATACAACTGAAAAGTACATATGATATATTTTACATAGAGAAATTTACAGGAACAAGAAATGTTAAATCTACAAAGAATATTTGTAGCAAAATTTAGAATGAGGAAATATTGGTGTGGGAAAATGGAGAGACTTTAAGAGATAAAACTGAATGTGGACTTACTGATGATAGAATTGGATGAAAGGAAGTTGTTTAAGGTTGAAAGATAAAGTAGGTAAGAAGCAGAAACTAAACTGAGTAATTTGTGTATGGAGAAGATTGGATAAAGGATAGGTAAACTGAGAAATATCAGTATCTCAGGGGTGTGCATGTTCAGCTAGGGTCAGCTGCTATAGATGACCTAAAGTTATACTCAAGGTGGGAAAAAGTACAGGGCACTGTGGAAATGGTGGGAAAACTCCCTTGATGTGCATTTTGTTACAATAATTTTAACCTATAGTCTGCAGCCTGAAAAGACTGAAATTTAATGCCTTATCAAAATCTATATTATCTATATACAGTGGTCAGCCTAAAGTAGATTGGAATATGTAGTTATTTAAGGGACAACAGGTTCTAAATATTGCTCAACAACTTATTCTAAATTGTTTGTATAGCAATATTTCATGAACTTCACTTTTTTGACGCTATTCCATACCATTTTACTTTGTGTTTTCCCAATTTTAATATTTTCATAGCATTAACAGCAACATTAGTAATTACTAGAGTCCCAGGACTATAACAAACACTTAAATGCTCAACTTCTTAGGAGTGAGGTATATTTTGACTCAGATTTACAAATTTCAGTCCACACTGATTGGGCCTGTTGCTTTGGTCCTGTGATGGCACAAGATAGCACATGTTGGAAAGTGGCCTGTTGGTCACATGGACTGGTGCAAAAGAGAAAAATGAGGATAATGTGTTCTTCTCCCAGGACATACCCTCAATGACCTAACCCTGTCATCTCTCAATTCTTACACCTTCTATCACCTAGCAATAGTGAGGAGCAAACATTTAACATGTGGAACTTTGCAGCCACTACAAATCCCAGCTATAAAAGCACTGACTCTTGGAGTCAGATTAATGACTTAAAGAGTGTATTCTTGAGCCCCCATGCTGCATAAATTCAGCCCCAACTCCTCAAACACCATAATGCAACAGCAACAAAGATTTAATTAAATTTCTCTCTGTTCTACTTATAAATGGTATGATGATAGAAGTTACCATTGAATATTGTTGCTCAAATGAAGGCATTGACAATATCCTGTGCACTTAAAATAGGGCCTGGCACAAATATCATTTTATATGTGTTGTCTTTATTTTCTCCACTATCCACAACATGCAGTTTCTAAATAATGCATAACTATTCCACATTGACAAAGGAACTCTTATCTCCAGTGCCAGTAGACTTAAGACCTCTGAACATAAGGTATTTTCTCTTTGTTTATTCACACTAAAGTCTGTATAGTTGTCACTGTTCCAAAGTGTAACTTTCTTTTTTTTTTTTTTTATTATTCTTTTTTTTTTTTTTTATTGACAACAAAACATACTTACATACCAAAGGTGCGTATTTTCCCTCCTCCCCCTTCCCTTTAGAACTCCACTCTCCATCATATCCCCTCTCTCTCTCCATTAGTCTCTTTTTAATATGATGTCATCCTCTTTTACTTCTACTATGAGGGTCTTGCGGAGGTATTGCTAGGCACAGCAAGGTCATGGATATCAAGGCCAATTTCTGTCTGGGCAGTTGCATTGTAGGGAGTCGTACCCTTCCTTTGGCTCTTCCATTCTATCCGCCCCCTCTTCCGCAATGATCCCTGAGCCTTGGAGGGTGTGACAGAGATGTTTCAGTGCTTGGCACCTCTCCATCCCTTCTTCTCAGCACTATGTTGCCTCTTGGATCATCCCAGTGGTCATCGCCATCTGAAAAGAGAAGCTTCTCTAACCAGAAGTGAGAGTAGCATTAATATGTGAATATGAGCATTAAGTGAAGTATTTTCCGGGCAGCTTGGTGGGAATAGTATATACATTTAGATAAGGGCATGCTTTATACCCCTAAGGTTTATGACCTTACCTACCATAGACTTTGCTTAGGTTTTTTCAGTACCAGGCATGTATTCCCTCCCGTAGAGAGGGCCTTCAGTCAATTATAGAGCAGTTGGTTACCCCACGAGTAGACATGCCACTATTGCACCTGTTCAGTCTTTGGGCCTGTCTGGCCAAATTTGAATATTCAGCGTCCACTGTTTTCACTGCTGATGACTTCTGTCTCCCATACTCTGCATGCAGTGCAGCTTTTTCCAGCTTTCAGTTGGCTGGTCTACAGGGAAAAGGTTTTCTGCTCAGCACCAGCTTGCTTTCTCAGTGACCTTGCCTCTCAGGCAAGAGATGTCTTCAACAATAGGGTCTTACTATCTGTTTCTCAGGGGAAACCAAGGGCTTTGGCAAAAGCCTTTAATGTTTTGGAGGCTACCGGGACCTCCTTGGCCAACAACTCACTGGAAGGTATCCCATCCCAGGTACTGAAAATTTTCTAGTAACAGTCTACAGCTTCTAGATGTACCATTATTCAAAAAGTAGTTTTACATAAGTCTTATTCACAATCTTTTGAAATTAGATTGACCCTCCCCTTGCCCTTCTTTTATGCATTCTCTACCCATGGCCTTGGTTAGGCCATTCCCCTCCTGTAATCAGTCCTTCCACTTACATATGTGCAATACCATACACTTCAGTCCTTCCCTTTCCTTTTTACCAGCTTACTGGTTTCTGGTACCAATTTTTGGTTCCAGTTCACACACAAGTCTGTCTATTTGTAGCTAGGATACATATGAGAACAAATTATCAACAAAACATACTTACATACCAAAGGTGCGTATTTTTCCCTCCCCTCCCCCTTCCCCTTTAGAACTCCACTCTCCATCATATCCCCTCTCTCTCTCCATTAGTCTCTTTTTTTATATGATGTCATCCTCTTTTACTTCTACTATGAGGGTCTTGCGGAGGTATTGCTAGGCACAGCAAGGTCATGGATATCAAGGCCAATTTCTGTCTGGGCAGTTGCATTGTAGGAGTCGTACCCTTCCTTTGGCTCTTCCATTCTATCCGCCCCCTCTTCCGCAATGATCCCTGAGCCTTGGAGGGTGTGACAGAGATGTTTCAGTGCTTGGCACCTCTCCATCCCTTCTTCTCAGCACTATGTTGCCTCTTGGATCATCCCAGTGGTCATCGCCATCTGAAAAGAGAAGCTTCTCTAACCAGAAGTGAGAGTAGCATTAATATGTGAATATGAGCATTAAGTGAAGTATTTTCCGGGCAGCTTGGTGGGAATAGTATATACATTTAGATAAGGGCATGCTTTATACCCCTAAGGTTTATGACCTTACCTACCATAGACTTTGCTTAGGTTTTTCAGTACCAGGCATGTATTCCCTCCCGTTTGGTTACCCCATAGACATGCCACTATTGCACCTGTTCAGTCTTTGGGCCTGTCTGGCCAAATTTGAATATTCAACTGTTTTCACTGCTGATGACTTCTGTCTCCCATACTCTGCATGCAGTGCAGCTTTTCCAGCTTTCAGTTGGCTGGTCTACAGGGAGGTTTTCTGCTCAGCACCAGCTTGCTTTCTCAGTGACCTTGCCTCTCAGGCAAGAGATGTCTTCAACAATAGGGTCTTACTATCTGTTTCTCAGGGGAAACCAAGGGCTTTGGCAAAAGCCTTTAATGTTTTGAGGCTACTGGGACCTCCTTGGCCAACAACTCACTGGAAGGTATCCCATCCCAGGTACTGAAAATTTTCTAGTAACAGTCTACAGCTTCTAGATGTACCATTATTCAAAAAAGTAGTTTTACATAAGTCTTATTCACAATCTTTTGAAATTAGATTGACCCTCCCCTTGCCCTTCTTTTATGCATTCTCTACCCATGGCCTTGGTTAGGCCATTCCCCTCCTTGTAATCAGTCCTTCCACTTACATATGTGCAATACCATACACTTCAGTCCTTCCCTTTCCTCCGTCCCTTATAGCCTTTTACCAGCTTACTGGTTTCTGGTACCAATTTTTGGTTCCAGTTCACACACAAGTCTGTCTATTTGTAGCTAGGATCCACATATGAGAGAGAACATGTGACGTTTGGCTTTCTGAGCCTGGGTTACCTCACTTAGTATAATCCTTTCCAGATCCATCCATTTCCCTGCAAATTTCAAAGTGTAACTTTCATACAATTTTCAATTAGTATGCTGTGGTCCCTATTATAGAAGTCAGCCTTATCTAAATTGGGAAACAAATGGCTATATTATCCTTTTTTAAAAAAAAAGTATACATTATTTATACCAAAGTTCTATTAATTATTCTTCATATGAGATTATTATTAGACCTTTGTGAACATGATTATTTGCATTTATATATATTTCCATTTTCCAATATAATTCTCAAACACTAAGTGACATTTGCCTTTTCATCTCTGAAGTTTACACTGGAGAACTTTCAGAAGATGAATTGGAGAGAGAAACATTAAAGAGAATGGCCTTCCCTCACCCATCAATTAGCTGCTTATGTAATGAATCTGTGTAAAACCAAACCTATCACCAGTAGATTTTTACAACTTTAGGAGAAATGCTCAAAAGGTTTTCCCTTACTTGGACTAATAAACTGAATGCAGATAATCTGAGAAGAAAGGGAGATAAAAGACCCACCCTCTCTTCTCTCACTTACTATAAATACAAAATATACAGGTGTAGATTAAAAACCAGAATCTATTGGACTGAGGTGTAGATCAGCAGTAGAAACTTGTATAACGTGCACAAAGTCCTGGATTCAAACCCCTGCACTGCAAAAAAAATATTCTTTTTTTTTTTTTTAAATTTATTTATCTGAAAGAGAGAGAAGGGGGAGGAGAGAGAGGGGGAGAGAGAATGGACACACTAGGACCTCCAGCCACTGCAAATAAACTCCAGACACATGTGCCACCTTGTGCATCTGGCTTATGTGTGTCCTGGGGAATTGATCCTGAATCTTTTGGCTTTGCAGGCAAGCACCTTAACCACTAAGCAATCCTTCCATCCCCAAACTATTCTTAATGTAGCATAATGCCTTAGGAAGGTCATTTTTTAGTTCTGCATTACCTTGTTTTTCATTGTATGTTATTGGATGACATAACAGCATTTTCACCCAAGTATATGATGTGCTTTGAGCATATACCTCCATACTCTGCTATCTACCCTGTCTACTCCTTTTGCTTGCTCTAGAAAGTTTAACTTCTAATTTCATGTCATATAAAATTTATGACAATTTTAGCTAACACGTGTGGTATACATCTTTCCAAGAGCTACAATTCACTTAATATGATTATCTCCAGTTTTATCTTCTTTTGAGAAAATGATATAACTTCATTTATATTGATGAAAAAATCTGTATCTATATCCATCTATCTATCTATCTGTCTGTCTATTTATCTATTGATCACCTATCTATCTATGGCACCAAATATATATTGCAAAACATCTATGGCATACACATATGAAACTAGATTCCTGTCTATTGCCCTGTAAGATAATCAACCTTAAATGGATCAAAGATCTTCAGATAAGACCTGAAACTCTGACACTGCTACAAGAAAAAGCAGTGAAGATTTCAAGATTATCAGTTTAGACAAAAATATTCTGAATAGGACTCCAGTCACTCAGGCAATAATACTCCAAATTGACAAGTGGAATTTCAAAAGATCCTGCACAGCAAAATAAATGATCTAGTGAAGAAAATGTAGGAGAAAATTGTTTCTATCTGCACATCACACAGGGAATTGCTACCTAGAATACAAAAGGAACTCAAAACTCTAACAAAAAATCAAATGACTCAAACAATAAGTGGGCTAATGAAATGAACAGACCATTATGAATCTCAAAAGATAAAATAAACATAGTTAACATTAAAAATACTCAACATTGGGGCTGGAGAGATGACTTAGTGGTTAAGGCACTTGCCTGCAAACCCAAAGGGCCCAGGTTCAATTCTCCAGGACCCACATAAGCCAGATGCACAAGGGGCACATGCATCTGGAGTTCATTTGCAGTGGATAGAGGTCCTGGTGTGCCCATTCTCTCTCTGTCTCTCTTCACTCGATCTCACTCTGCTTCTCAATAAATAAAAATTATTTTAAAATACTTAACATCATTAACCATCTGGAAATGCAAAACTTTATTGAGATTCTATCTAACCCCAGTTAGAATGGCAGTAACTGAAAAAATAAACAACAATTTATATCTTCTAGGATGTGGAAAAAAGGGAACCTTAGTACACTGATGATGGAACTGGAAAGTCTTCAGTCTACTATGGAAATTAGTAAGATGCCTCAAAAACAAAAATAGATCTACCATGTGACTGCAATACCAATACTGAGTATTTACCTGAAGGGCTCCAAGTCAATATATCTTTTAGATACTTACACATCAATATTTATTACAGCATCAATAAGTTATGGCCAAAATCTTTATTTGTGTAATATATATATATATATATGTGTGTGTGTGTGTGTGTGTGTGTGTGTGTTTGCATCTGTGGTATATACACATGTGTGCATTTATAAGTGACCTGGTAGCACATGTGTGTAGACCAGAAGACATTTGGGATTCTCTCCTATCATTCTTGTGTTATTTTCCTGAGACATTGTCTTTCATTGAACCCAGAGCTGCTGTTATCCTGCCAGACTGGCTGACTAGGGAGATCCAGTGATCCTCCTGTCTCCAGTCCTCTCAGTGATGGGGTATAGGCCATGAGTGAATTTTTCATATGAGTGCTAACAATTGAACACCTTGTTTGCACAGCAAGTGTTGTTACCATTTGCTACATGTGGGCCCATGCTCAGAAATTTTAAAATGGATTTTCCAAATATAATGTCCTTCATAGAATATTAAGCTATTGTATGTTAAAACTTATGTAACAATAAATTATATGATAGCTTATCTTGTATTATGTGATAGTAGACTATTCTGCTCAACTATATTTAAGAACAATTTTGTATGTACACTCTAATATATGCTGTATACCAATATTCCAAGACTTAAACTATTTCCATTCATCTTTGACGAAAAATAGAATTATGAAAATTTCAAAGGGAAATTTTTTTCAACAGTTATATGTACAATGTATTTATATAATTACATTATCTTAAGAAAATTAAAAAAACATATATTGAAAGTATAAAAACAATCCTCCCTTTGGAATAACCAATTATCTCATTACATATTATCTTTAAAAGGACAAAGATTCATTCAGTCAATATAGCGAGGAATTTTCTTCTCTACCTGTGGTCTTTGAAGTTTATCCTTCCAGGCCTCAAAATAAGCTGTGAGGTACACTACAAACCAAAATTCAGGTTTAGATAAAACTGGCAGCATCCACATAAGGATTTACACTCTTGACAAATTTTTTCTGCTGATTAAACAATTGGATTTTATGGTCCATTTCTTGAATAATATATTTGCACTTGTTTTATGTGTACCTGCCTTGGATTGCTGATCCTATAAAATGGAAAGCTGACTATTGTGTCTTGTCAAGTTTTTAGAGTTACACATTTTTCCTAATTGGATTTGTTGATTTATTGCTAACAAATATAAAACTTTCTGCTTCAGCCACTTATTATAGACTTCAAATTGCTTCTACATGGAAACAAACTGTATGAGTTTGAAAAAAGAAGAAAGTGTCTGACTTACCTTTTGCCACCAAATATGTACCTGATAGAAATGAAACAAAGAAAGAAATTGACCACATGTAGTTTCCTCCTTTCAACTCCAAGATAAAATTTGTCAAAGTAAAGCAGTTTCTGAGGTTTCGAGAGAGAGAGCTCAATGAATACAATACTTGCCATGCAAGTGTCAATATCAGAGAGCTCAAATCTCCAGAACCCATGCACAGGGTAGAGCATGCATCTATAATCTCAGTGTTCTTACCTCAAGAAAGGAAGTAGAGAGAGTAGAACCCACCAGAAGCTCATGGGGCACATAGCGTGGTGGATGGGCAGATGAATAATGTGAGAACCAATCTCAACACAGTGGAAGGTGAGAAGCCACACCTCTACTTGTGTGCTGTGATTTGTGTTCCCCACCCACCCACAAACACAGACCCACAAAATTAAAAGAAAACAAAAAGAAATTAAAGCTGCATGAGCAGAATAATGTAACTTGCATAACTGTAGCCAAAATTATCTGTATATAGAGTCAGTTTCACAGTTAGTTAATATTCTATGATATATTATAATTAGTGGAATTAATCAATTTTATAATTAAATTATAGAGTATAATTATAATTAATTGATATATAACTACATTCTGTAGCTGTTGTGAAATGAAAATAAGAAAAACTGTAAAGTCTATTGGAAATACAAAATATCATAGCAGGCAACAACTGGAAATAGTCAACTTTTTGAAATTTTATAAATATGAAAGGAATTTTCATAATGTTTTCCATAAGTTATCTTCTATATTTTATAACTAAAATAGGAAACCAAGACATTAACATATTTATTTTTTATATTTGATTGGTACTGAGATTTTTGTATGCATTATTGTCTTAATACAATGCCTATTGTTTGTTAGAAATTTTCTATTTATTTATAATTAATATTATACATTTTTATAAATATTGATTTATTGATTTTTTTTATTTGCATGCAGAGAGAAAGATAAACAGATGGATAGACAGACAAAGAAGGAGAATGCACACACCAGGCCCTCCAGTCACTGCAAATGAACTCCAGATGTATGCACTGCTTTGTTCATATGGCTTTATATGGGTACTAGGGAATCAAACTCAGGTTGTTAGGTTTTGTAGATAAGCGCCTTAATTGCTGAGCCATCTCTCCAGCCCATTATGCATTTTTATAAACACAAATTGCTTACCCAAAGGATACAAGGGCAAGACATTATCATGTTTGGAAAGCTGTGTGTGTGTGTGTGTGTGTGTGTGTGTGTGTGGTGTTTTGTTATAGGCAGCTACATTTGTTATTATTCTAAAATGAGCACGAATCTTAGCAAAGACACCAACAAATCTCAAGAATATCTTAACCTTTCCTATTCTGTTGAAGCAAAAGACAAAGCTCTGTATTCAATACTTAATCAAAAGAAGGGACACTTTGAGATTCTAGGAACTATAATTAAGGGCCTCTTCATTAGAAGCATTTCCTAAACTTGGCTGTGCTGAAGGATGAGCACAAATGCATGCTTGAGCCTGTGTAGGGCAATGACAGCATTAATTATTTAGGTTATTAAAAGAAAAAAAAATGGCTCAGAGTAGAGAAAGGCACTAGCAGAGGCAGTTTCATCTGGTCACACACAAATGGAGTCTGGTATGTCCCTTCTTTGGACCTGTATTTGTCTATGACCCATGGGATTCACCCTATTGTGGTCACAAACTACCAGCTCCAAATATACAAAGGAAGTTAAATGTGGGTCTTTATCGTTACCATTCCCAGAGTCGTTGGCCACTGACATCCCAGGCGAGGGAGAGAGGAGTTAGGAGGGAAGCAGCAGGGTCCTTCCTGGAGCAGTGGGTAAGTGCGACGAACATGATGAGCAATGAACACCCGGAAGACAGTCTGATGGACAGCACGCATTTATTCAAAAGGGGAGTGGGTTTATACATACTTGGGGGAGGTTGAAACAGCACATACAGACTATATGGCAATCGGATGCATAGTTTATGGGCTGTTATCTAGGTGGCAGAAGGACTAGTAACTTGAAAGCTATGGGGGAAGGATAAGGGAAGGGAAAGGGCAAAAGAGGAGATTAACAGAAAGCTGTGGGGCAGGGAGAGATGTTGAGAAGGCTATGTGACTTCAGCCACATGAGGGTCTCTTGGGCAGCTAGCCACAAGGTCAGGAACTGTGGGGGGCAAAGTCTGACTTATGGAATGGTCAGAGCCTTTTGGGGTCCAGGGGGAGGGCCTTGCCAGTTCTGCCCACTCTGGGCAACGAGAGCACACTACAACGTACAATGTAGGGAAGGCCAGTCACCATCGCCAGGGACTCCCTGATGATAGGGCCAGCTGCAACCCCACAGCCCAGGGCCCCAGGCCATGTCCAATACTTCAGGCCAGCCTCCTCACAGGTCTAGCCCGTTACTAGCAAGGCCCAACAACTACCCCCCCCCTCTTTTTTTAGGGGGCAGTGTCATCTTGGGTAAGTTTTTTCTGTCTTAATGTGGGTCCACTTAGAGCCAGATGGTGTATAAGGACCTGATCTGTCAAGATTTGTTTATATTGTTTAAGCCCTAATTTATATATATACAGGGGAATTATACATAAGATTAGTAGCAGGGTGCCTGACACCAATAGTAGCCAAACGAAAATCTGAGAAACTGTTTGGGAGATAATGTTTGCAATGTGCAGGATCACCAAAAGACAAGTGACTATGTGAAATAACAGATATTTCCTTTTGTAAACTTTGTAAATATATGCTAAGATTATTATGATTACAAATATCCTGAATATGATTTTCAAACTTCCACCATTCAGTAGCAGTCCCATTGTAGGGCAAAGGAGTGATACATATGAATTTATAATTTGCATGACAGACCAATTGTATTTGAGCTGACAGATTGGCAACCTGTCTTCCTAAATACATAACAGCATCCTCTAGAGCATCTAACCGGACTAACACCTTTTTATCAATACCTATCTGTGACAAAAGGGCTTGAGATATATTTTTAGTCAGTCCATTAACATGATCAGCTGTCTTCATCGATTGTGCCAGGGATACTGCTGCTGCGGTGGAAGAGGCTATGATGGTGATCATAGCAATGATCCCCACAGCCTCCTCTCAGGTCCAGCACATTACTAGCAAGGCCCAACAGTTATAGAGAGCACAAAGAATCTTATTATGAACTTCTGGAACATACTGCTGCAGATAATCATTTTACCTGTAGAAGGAACAACCTAAATTGGCATCATATTTACATTCCTAAAGTTGAGTTCTAAAAACACAGTTGTGATACTACAAGTTTACCAAATAACTCCCTGAGTTTGTAGTAAAGCATGCAAAGTATACTTTAAGATCTTGTTTTCCAACTTCTTACCAGCATCCACTTGATGGGAAGAAATGAAACAGCACAAGCTGAGATGCTGAGTTGAGGAGTTAAAGAGAAAATTTATTTTTTCATACAGCTAGCTATGAAGTCTGATAATTTGGCCATTCCATGTACATCCTAAATTAATATCAAAGCCAATATATTTGACTGAAAGAGGAAATTTGTAACATGAACAATATAATGTTGAGTAAGGAGACAGGCGGTTTTGTTTTCATAAAGCAATATGAACGCACAATATTGAAGTCATTTCAGAAAAAAATACAACTCTTAGAATCTTACACATAAGAGTTGATACTAGAGCGTGTTATACAATCCACAATTTATAAAAGAATGAGGAAGTAAGAATTTAGCTGTCCTTTTTCAAAATGAGGACAAATGACTGCACAACCTCAGTATCTCTGTCAGAAAGCAGAAAGATAATGGAGTCTTCCCTTCATTTTTGCAAGTTTGAAAGGGACAAAAATGGAGTTTAGCCATAAATCATTGATTTTTTAGGCAATATAAATAAACTGGTAAGAAATAAAATAACTAAATTACAAAAATAAGAATGAAAATTGAAGCCAATAAATATTTATTATAGTTGAGAAAGTATAACAGGAAAAACAACTAAGATTTATCATTCACCTTTAAAAAATCTAACAATAGAAAAACTGAAGTTTAAATCTTTAAAATTAGAGGATTCACATTCAAGGGCTTTTGAAAGCCACCTATAAAATACTCTTCCAAAATGACCCGTTCTTTATCAGTTGTTCCTCTCCTACCACTTCCATTTGCTGTAAAATTCCTAAATCTTTTAGGAATAATCAGTAATTTTAGTCCTGCTCATGTTTATTCAGGGAGAGTTATGATAAACTGTCAATTGACACAACCAAAAGAAAAAAAGTAATAGTAAGAACATTTAATGTAAGGCAATAAGATTTTAGCTATATGACAGAGCATTGCTAACTATAGGTATATAACTTTACAGCAGCTCCCTAAAGCCTGTTCATATTGCATTATTGGAACAATGCTTTCTAGTTCATTTTCCAGTATTACCGCTCCCTCAACCCCAGGCTCCTGTAATCTATTTTATATTTCTTACATGTGTGGAATCTTAAATTATTTGTCTTTCTATGACTGGTTTATTTCATTTAGCACAGAAAACTCAATAGTCATGCATTGAAAATGGGAAGTCTCACTATTTGTAAGACTAAGAAGATTAAATTTATATATCTAGTCATATATGTATCAATACATCATATTCTCATTGTCCATTTATCTTCTTATGGATGTTTCAGTTGTTTTAACATCTTGGTTTGATGAAAAATACCATAAATCATAAGAATACCTCATTTCCTATGAATGTCAATGGCAATTTTTGTTATAGATTGCAAACTTTCATTTTATAATAAAGTATACCACTAATTCAAAGGCTAATTTCACTTTTTTTTTATTTTGGGGGGTAGAGAAGTTCAACATCATTCATAGGAAAATAAACTTATAAGTCCAAGTAATTTGAATTTGGGGTCAAATAGACTTTGTGATATATTCAATTTAACTATAACCAGAAAATGCAATGTCATATCTGCATTCAAATATTAGAGCATGAAGTCAATATCATCATATGAATAACACATAACAGATAAATTTGAAAAACAACTAATATGACACTGATGTAGTATTTCTTAATTAATAGTTTTAATTGTTTTGAAAAATTTCTAGGATACTCATATGTGATGCATAATAAAAATAAACTTAGATGATGCTTCAAGTAATTGATGAATAAATTTACTTCATAAGAAAAATGAAAGAAACAATTTTAAATACCAAATGTAAGCACTCAAATTACACATTGATCATTTTAATTCTCCGGGTAGCAAAGAATACTGAACACATGAAATTCATTTGTTAGTAGAAAACTTCATATCAGTGAGTTGCAGAAATATGTTAACTAGCATTTAGTAATAGAGAAATACAATGATAATGAATAAAACCATAAAACTCTTAGAAGTGCCCAAGATATTTTGAATTCATGGTTTTCTTCATTTATGCATAGTAGGCTCTTTAGATTTTATAAGACATGTTGTCAAATATTCAGTTTACTATTTATAATATACAATCAGATGTCATTACAGAATCTAATGGTGTGTGCGTGTATGGATGTATATGTGGTCCTCTGTATATGCATGTGTGCATGTGTATATGGATGTCAGAGTTCAGTATAAGGTATCTTCCTCAATTGTTACTGCTCTTGATTTGGCTAATGGATCCACTCAGTGGAATGGAACCCATAACTGGAACTGAGAAACAAGTCAGAGCCACATCCAAAAACATGCCCACTCTCCAATATCAAGCTCACACCAATCATGGGCTATAGGAGGGCCTACTCCTATGAAATTCTCTCTGTAATAATAATGCTGATGCTGACTTCACTCTCTATTGGAGAATTTGCTTCCCTTTTTCATATGGACATAGAACCTGAGAAGAGAATCAGCCCATTGCACCTCACCAAGGCTGCAGCTGAAACCATACAGTAATTGGAGAAATGAGCAAGAGTGCTGCTTTCTTGGTGAACCTGGTATCAGACTAAGGCTAAAGGAAATACACACAGAGAACACTCAACTCCTACGAACCCAGATTGCCAGAGATACAGAAGCTCCCAAGACCTCATCACTGAAGTAGAACTAAGATGAACCCAACATGCTCAGGGAAATTCGCAGGACAGGGGGCAGAAAGATTGTCAGAGCCACAAGTTGGGACACCATGCACAGAGACATTGCTACTTCCCCATAACTGATGGCTACCTCCACAATGCATCACCCACAGTCCTCAATGAGGAGGGTCCCTTCAGAGGGGGGAGGAGAGAGAGGAGAGGGAGGAGGCTAAGGATGGTGCCAACATGGCTTTATACATACTAAGTACATAACTAATAAAAATAGAAACAAAAAGAAATAGAAATTTATAATAGTGAAAAAAAACTGCTAGATTGCTGGAGCAAAGTATGGTCCCATTTTTTTTAGGAATGAATATTTGAGTATGAGCATATCCAACTTTTACATAAGTATATAATTATTGATAATAAAAATTATTTTTTAAAAGAAAGAGAAGAGAGGAGAGAAAGAATGAGAATGTACATGCCAGAGCCACTGCAAATAATTCCAGACAAATGTGCCACTTTGTGAATCTGGCTTTATGTGGGTACTGGAGAATCAAATTTGGGTCATTAGGCTTTACAGGGAAGTACCTTAACCACTAAGCCATCTCTCCAGCTCCTCCTTATTTCTGAGACAAGGTCTCTCACTGAACTTAGTATTCACTGATTCAGGTAGACTTGCAGACCAGCAAGCCACAGGGATCCTCATGTGTCTACCTTCCCAGTATTGAGACTACCACCCTTGATTTGTTTTCCCCAGAAACCTGGGAATCCAAATTCAGGTTTTCATGTTTGCACACGAAGCACTTTTATGGTCAAGCCATCTTTCCATCCCCAGAATCTAATAATAAATGCATGTTATGCCTCCACATTACTTATAAATCACTAGGGTAAACATAACACAATTTAATTCCTCCTCAATGCCAATGAATTCAATACTACTTTAAATCGAATTAATGAATTTTGTGATATTAAAGAGGAAATCATTTGCAAATCAGGTTTAGGAGACCTAGGGTTCATTTATTCAGAAATTTATGCATTAAGTTTTATCCAAATATAATGAGCCATCAAGACTCCAGGGTTTCATTAGTCTATATTACAACATCTCTATTAAATAAAAAAAAATCACTAACTGAAAATCAATATAAATGCATGTTCTAGGACTAAATTGTTCACCTATCAAATATTTTAGTAAGTTTAAATGACTAACTCACATGTATAATGGAAATTTTTTAATATCTTATATTATCTTTAACATAAACATGAGAAACATTTTATGAAATATTTTTTTCACTTTATTCTTAGCTTATATGAATACATAGATCCAAAACACACTTGTGATTATATTTCTTGACAGGCAAGATTTATTTCCATTCCTGCCCCACTATATCCTTATAAGTTTCTCCTTATATTTTATAGTTTTTTTTTAATTTATTTTTATTGACTTTTAATCTTAGATCCAAAACCCCCACCTGATATTTCCTCCCCTCCCCATTCCACTTTAGAACTCCGGTCTCCATCATATCCCCCCCTTTCTCCATTAGTCTCTCTCCTAATTTGATGACATCATCTTTCTCTTCTATTTTGAGGGTCTTGCAAAGGTATTCTAGGCACTGCAAGATCATGGATACTGCAAGATCAGGCCAATTTCTGTCTGGGCAGCTGCATAGTAAGAGGTCATATCCTTCCTTTGGCTCTTCCATTCTATTCTTCCACCTGGAGGATGTGACAGAGGTGTTTCAGTGCTAGGCACTCCTCCATCCCTTCTTCTCAGCACTATGTTGCCTTTTGTGTCATCCCAGTGGTCATCACCATCTGAAAAGAGAAGCTTCTCTAGCCAGAAGTGAGAATAGCGTTAATATGTGGACATGAATATTTAGTGTAGTGTCCCCAGGGCAGCTTGGTGGGAATAATATAACATTTAGTCAGACATGAGCAGGCTTATACCCCCAAGGCTCATGACCTCACCTACCATAGACTTTTACTTAGGTTTTTCAGTACCGGGTATGTATTCCCTCCCGTGAGAGGGCCTTCAGTCCAATTATGGAGCAGTTGGTTACCCCAAGAGTAGACACGCCACTATTGCACCTGTTCAGTCATTGGGCCTGTCTGGCCAAGCTTGAATATTCAGCATCCACTATTTTCACTGTTGATGGCTTCTGTCTCCCATACGCTGCGTGCAGTGCAGCTTTTTCCAGCTTTCAGTTGGCTGGTCTACAGGGAGAAGGTTTTCTGCTCAGCACCAGCTTGCTTTCTCAGTGTCCTTGCCTCTCAGGCATGAGATGTCTTCAGCAATAGGGTCTTAGTATCTATTTCTCTAGGGAAACCAAGGGCTTTGGCAAAAGCCTTAATGTTTTGGAGGCTACCGGGACCTCCTTGGCCAACATCTCACTGGAAGGAATTCCATCAGGCAGGTGGTATAACCACACCCGATTTTAAGTTATACTACAAAGCCATAGTAACAAAAACAGCATGGTACTGGCACAAGGACAGACAGGTAGATCAATGGAACAGAATAGAAGACCCAAATATTAATCCAGACAGCTACAGCTACCTGTTTTTGACAAAAACGCCAAAAATACTCATTGGAGAAAAGATAGCCTCTTTAACAAGTGGTGCTGGGAAAATTGGACATCTGTTTGTAAAAGGATAAACATAGATCCTTGTCTCTCTCCTTGCACAAGAATCAAGTCCAAATGGATCAGGGACCTTAATATCAGACCTGAAACTCTGAAAATGCTAGAGGAAAAAGTAGGGGAAACTCTTCAACATATTGGAATAGGCAAGGACTTTCTGAATATAACTCCAATTGCTCAGAGAATAAAAGCACTAATCAACCACTGGGACCTTATGAAATTACAAAGCTTTTGTACAGCAAAGGACACTGTGAATAGAGCAAAAGACAACCTACAGAAGGGGAGAAAATCTTTGCCAGTTATACATCTGACAGAGGATTAATATCCAGAATATACAAAGAACTCAAAAACAGAATAACAAGAATTCAAACAACCCAGTTAAAAAATGGGCTACGGAACTAAATGGAGAATTCATGGAAGATGAAATACAGATGGCATATAAACATCTAAAAAAATGTTCTACATCCTTAGCCATCAGGCTGCAAATTAAAACCACTTTGAGATTCCATATCACTACTGTCAGAATGGCTGCCATCAAGAAAACAAATGACAATAAGTGTTGGCGTGGATGCGGAAAAACAGTGTTGGTGGGAATGTATGGTCCAGCCACTGTAAATCAGTAGGTTCTTGAGACAGCTAAATAGATTTACTAATTAAAACTCCTAGGCATATATCCAGAGGAAAAATTGTTTTTAGTATACAATTTGTTCTGTCCAATGAATATTTCTTTATTTAAATAATAAATTTTTGCATTGGATGGATCACTACTATGATAACCCAGGCTCAGAAACACTGTTTATAAAACATTTTAATGGAAGAGTTTATCTTAAATTATGCACAGAGACATTGCCTCTTCCCCAAATTGCACCCCACAATGTAAATATTCCCCAATGAAAAGTAAAGAAGGACTTAAAAACATGAATATCACAATCTACATAACTAATTTAAAAAGGGAAAATAGTTTTATCAATTTGTTCTCCAATGAATATTTCTATTTAAATAATAAATTTTATTATTCACTACTATATGCAAGTACTGTGTATAAAATTTAAGAAAGTTTATCTTACTTAAATGCAGTAAAAGAAGTAAAAGCTTAAAATTATCCAAAGGTTCATCATTAAGAAATAACCACTATGGTTTTCGCAGAAGAGAAGCTTCAACTCAAATATCAGTATCACCAGATGGACCATCTATTTGCATGCTTGTTCTCACATACTTTGTCCTTCCCCTGAATATGCTAGGCACGTAGAATGGCTGGGTACAAGATAAGTCTAGATTACATGATGTATAGCTCTTCCAACATTATTGAGAATAATCTCCATTATTAAAGCCCTTCTTTTAGACTATCTTGATATCAACATTGTGGTTTTAGAGTACACTTAAGACACAATTTATACTCATATAAAGAATGATCAATTGGCATATGAAGAGTTATCTTTTAAAATGTAATCACAACTGGGCCTAGTGGTGTACTCCTTTAATGCCAGTACTCAGGAGACAGAAGTAGGGGGATCATCATGAGTTTGAGGCCACCCTAACACTACACAGTGAATTCCAGGCCAGCCTGAGGTAGAGGGACACCCTACCTCAAAAACCAAAATCAAACAAAACAAAACAATACAACGTATGGTCACATAATTGATAGTATGTTTATATCAATGTGGATTTGTCTGAAGTAGAACTGAAAATCTCAGTTAAGCTGACATAATCAAATATTAATTTCCTTACTATAACATAATATGTCTTTAGAACATCCTTATATGGGTAGAAATAAATGCTAATTAAGAAAAGAAAATCCAGATTTTTTAAGTTATATAATTTAATTTTAGATACTACCAGGTTCATAGATTAAAGCCTTAGTTCTCTTAACATCTCTCATGTCCACTGCAATTGCTTCCTTATTATTGTAAATTGTTTCAATAATATCATGGAATATCTATAGCACTTATATTTTATTCTACCCCATTCATTCTATTTTTATTTTTCCCCATGTTATAGTTGCTCTAGATTTTAGTGAAATCACTGGTGGTAATCACTACTTTGGCACCAATAACATATTCCTGAGTTCTTTATGAATTATCAGTAAATTATGAGTAGAATTATTATTTTTGTTGTTGATTAAGTTTACTATACAATTTGATTCTGATTTTTCTGAGCAAATACTCTATAAGTCCTTTTGAGAAGGCTTGTCTTCCATTCTGTTTCTGTTTAATTTTTTTAAATAGCTATAATTTTAATCTACTCTTTTTAGAGAAATCTAGGTAGAACTT
Source organism: Orientallactaga sibirica (assembly GCA_036365145.1). Lineage (NCBI taxonomy): Eukaryota > Metazoa > Chordata > Mammalia > Rodentia > Dipodidae > Orientallactaga > Orientallactaga sibirica. The sequence continues at coordinate 18,356,354 of JAEOAD010000030.1, read as the reverse complement.
GTTCATTGGGGGAGTGGTTTGTCTTTTTTTAAAAAAATTAGATTTATTTTATTTTATTTTATTTTATTTTATTTTATTTTATTTTATTTTATTTTATTTTATTTTATTTTATTTTATTTTATTTTTCCAAGCACAGAGGGAGAGGAGATAGACAGAGACAGAATGGGCATGCCAGGGTCTCTAGTCCCTGGAAACTAGTTCCAGATGGATGCACTCCCTTGTGCATGTGGCTTATGTGTATATTGGGGAATTGAACATGGGTCCTTTGGCTTTGCAGGCAAGCACCTTAAGCACTAAGCCATCTCTCCAGTCTATTTTTTTTTTTTTTGTCTTTCAATTAGATAACACAATCTGTAACTCTGTTTAGGTAGGAATATGAAGACTAAATTATAATCTCCCATAAGCAAAAAAAAAAAAATCATTTGAGGTTGTCTGATCTCTTTCTGTGTTCATGTGTGGAGTAGGACAACTTAAGAACATTTTATGTAAGACTTAAGGAAGTCACTAATCTACACAGTTTATATATAAAATCATATATATGCTAATATATATTTTTTATTGCTAGTCATTTTTTACAGGAGCTGGAATCACCTAGGATACCTCTGGGCATGCCTGTGAGAGATTATCTTGATTAAGTTAACTGAGGTGGGAAGACCCACCCTAAATTTGGGTAGCCCTTTTCCTTGGATTTGGACCCTGGAGAGGATGAAAAGGTGTATGAACAGCAGCTTTATCTTATTGCTAGCTGCTTTCTGGGTGTGGAGTGATGTATCAGCTGCCTTCCAGGCCTCCCACCATGCTTCTCCACCATAATGTACTGTAAACTCAAACTGTGAGCCAAAATCAACTCTTCCTTCCTTTTGTTGCTTCTTTTCTGGTTATATTAAATAATGGAATGCTATAATTTCTCCCCTAATCTCAAAATATTATATAGCAACCCCCCCAGAGATACCATTATTCCTTTATGGTTTCCCTCCTGTGGAATATTTTCTTTAAAATAGCTTTTATCATTGTCAACAGTTTCTCTGTTGCCTCAACTGTAAATTATGAGTGCTCATAGCATGCACTTCTGTCATTTGTTAAGCCTTGGGAATATGCTAAGTGCATGTAACTAAGGGAGGGTGGAGAAGGATTATGCTCGATAGTGAGATTACCTCATATGTTAGGCTGCAAACCTGCAGACAGAATTCACAGCCACATCAGGAACTAGATGCATTTTGGACTTAAAAATTGAAACAACAAGCGGGCATGGTGGCGCATTCCTTTAATCCCAGCACTTGAGAAACAGAGGTAGGAGAATCGCCATGAGTTCAAGGCCACCCTGAGTCTATATAGTGAATTCCAGGTCAGCCTGAGCTAGAGTGAGACCCTACCTTGAAAAGAAAAGAAAAAAAAATGAAAAAAAATATTGAAACAACAGAGGCTTCTAAGAGCTCATCACTGAAGTAGACTTAAAACTCACCCACTGTGGCTTAGGAAATTTTGCAGACCAAAGGGAAGGAAGATTCTAAGAGCCACAGATTGAGACATCATTCCCAGAGGCATTCCCTCCCCCCAACCCCCAAATAGCTGACTTCAGCTCCCACAATGCAGAAACCACACCCCATAGAGAATACCTGCAACCCCACTGAGAAGAGTCTCCAACAGAATGTGGGCAGGGACAAGGGAAAATAGTGTACCAACACATGATGTATCCATATGACATATGTTGTTAATAACAATAATAAAAAGAAAACAAATTCAAACACCAACATTTCTGGGTAGGTGTGGTAGTGCATGCCTTTAATCCCAGCACTCAGGAGGCAGAAGCAGGCAGATCATTGTGAGTTCAAGGCCAGCCTGAGAAGGCATAGTGAATTTCAGGTCAGCCTGGGCTAGAGTGAGACCCTACATCAAAGAACAAACAAAACTACATTTCTCCACAAACTATAAATTGTAACCACCCCCTGGCAACAGAGACTCTTAGTCTGGCATGGAGGGTCTGGATTGTAGAATTTATGCCACAATCATGTGTCTTCTCTAGGAAGACGTGCTTAAGATGCTCCTATATACAAAATAGTTATATGGTTTCCAATAATGCATTCCTAATGGGCTTAAAAAGACATCTCTTTGGAGGACTTGGCTCAGACTTCACAGGAAAAAGAGAATTTGTCCTAGTTCATTAAATACACATCAGGCTTATAGTACAAATGATGTCTGGGGAGAAGACATTGGAGAGTTGACAGAGTGGTTAAAACACTTGTTTGAGAAGCCTATGGACCCTGGCTCAATTCCCAGAACCCACATAAGACAGATGCACAAGGTGGTACATGCTTCTGGAATTCATTGCAGTGGCTAGAGATCCAGGCATGCCAACTCTCTTTTTCTCTCTCTCTCTCTCTTTCTCTCTCTCTCTCTCTCTCTTTCTCACTCTGAAATAAATAACTAGATAAAAATATGTTTTAGGGCTGAAGAGATGGCTTAGTGGTTAAGGTGTTTGCCTGTGAAGCCTAAGGACCCATATTTGACTCTCCAGGTCACACATAAGACAGATGCACAATAACACAAGTGTGCAAAGAGGCACATGCACATGAGTGTGTGTGACTGCAGTGGCTGGAGGCCTGATGCACCAATTTTCTCCCCTCCTCTATCTCACTGTCACATAAAAAAAAAAAAAAAAAAAAAAGGCATCTGTTGGGCTTGCCTCAAAATACAGTATTTTTTAAAAGAGGCACATAAGAAAATGATTAACAAGCTTACATGTGAAAGGAACATTAAGATGCAGGAACTTCTTTGTGCCTTATTTTAGTATATGTTGGGTATTTAGTAAGAATTTAAACAAGAAAAACAAAATAAGACCACTATGACTTAAAAGTAAGAGCACTGTGACCTAAACTTAGTCAACAGAAAACAGTGTGACTTGTTCAGGAAAAACACTGAGAATTTTTTTTTTTTTTTTTTTACTTCATCCACAGCATGGTATCATCAGTTCACCTGAGAATACTTGCAACATGTTCTCTTGCAAATGCTTTCCCTCTTTCTCCTGTTATGCAGGAAAAAATGGTGTGTGCACTTCAGATTGCTGTGGGACTCCTGTGATGGAATTGGTCTCCAACAGAGACTGGAACTCCCTAACTCATTTGGGTATAATGTGTTTCAATATCAAAATAATTGTTAGGTTTTTCTGCTGAATGTCAGGCAATCTTGGAGAATAACTCAAATTTTTATATCCTTCTCTACTAAGGGCAAAGACAAGAGCCAGAAAAACTATTCCTGTGTTTAACACTTTTTCTTTCATTTCATGAACATCTTCTACCTGTAAAGATTTTAAATACAGTTGTGCATCACTGGGCACTTCATGGAAAATTACTATTCATTACTTAATGAACAGTTATCAAACATAGCTATAATTTACAACAAAATATTACATGATTTAGAAAAATAAATAAGCATTGAACCCAGTACCCTTGCTGCTGGCTTGAGGTCTAGTGGACCCTGCATGCCTGCTGGGGAAAAAGGCCTCTTCCTCTGTCTTCCTGATTGACTAGCCCTGAGTTCCTGGATGGGTTCACTAGCAGAGTAAGTAAGCCATAGCTGCCTGTTAGTTTACAGCCTCCCAGGTCCCTGGCCCGAGTACCATTGCTACTGATTTGGGGAAGCCTGGAGCTTGCATGCATGCTGCACTAGCAGGGCTTTAGCTCCAGCTTCCTGATTGACTAGTCCCTGGATCCCAGGAGGGTGCATGCTAAGAAAGTAGTTCAGAGCTCCAGGTTCCTTTCTCACCTCCCAGTTGTCTGGCCCCAGTAACCCTGCCACTGCTTAGAGCAGCCTGGACCCTGTGTGCATGCTGCAGAAGGAGGTCCATTGGCTCCAACTTCCTCATTGACCAGCCCATGGTTCCCCAACTTCTGTTTCCCTGAGCCAGAAGGTGCATAGTTCCCCAGCTTCCTGGTTTCAGGTTCCCCAACCCCTGGATCCCCAACTCTGTGTTTCCCTGTGCTTAACAGTGCATGTAAGTGGAATGATTTGGCCTGAGCTCCCAGTACTTCAGTCCCAGTACCCTAGGTATCCTAGGTACACTTGCAACCTCCACAATCTGCACAACTGTGGTTAAATCCTCATCCTATTCCAATCCAGTTCACATTAAAAAAAAAAAAAAAGAGCACTCACTGAAGATCTTACAAAGGAAAATATTTGCTTCCTCCTTAATAAAATAAGACTTTTACCCTGAGGTGGGTAGACCATAATGCCAAAATATAAAAGAAAAGAAAACAATGAAAGTCAGAAAACTGAGAGATCTCCACCAAGGATGTCTAGTTGCACAATGGAAGCCACCAATACAATCATGAACAAACAACAGAAATTGAATCTCAGTATAAAAACACAACAATATATGTGACCCTGTTCAAATGAATTGCTGAACTGGAAGCAAATCATTAAAAACCCAACAATTGCATAAATGAAATTGAGCAGAATCTTCTCTCAGAGTACGTACCCATTCTCACTAGGTTTAACTCTAACTGAAGAAAACCAAAGAGACCTCAAAATAGAGATAAATGAATTGAAGGTGAGACAATAAATAGAGGAGCACAATAATCAGCTGATTAAGCTTAATTAAGACATGATCAAATACAAGAATGAACTTCTGAAAACAGCAAGTAAATTAGACCTCGACCTGAAATCCCAACTCACAAAAAAAAAAAAAAAAAGAAAGAAAGAAAGAAAGAGAAGAAAGAAAGAAAGGAAGAATGAAAGAAAGACACCAAGGCATGGTGGCACATGTCTTTAATTCCAGCACTTGGGAGGCAGAGGGAGGAGGATTACTGTGAGTTTGAGGCCACCCTGAGACTATTTGGTGAATTCCAGGTCAGCCTGAGCTAGAGTGAGATTCTATCTCAAAAAACTGAAAAGATTGACATGATGAAAAATGATTTGGGTCAAAAGAAATAATCAAGATCAGAACAGATATTAATGAATTGGAAACCAAGAAAAAAGAAGAAAATCAATGAAACAAATATCTGGTTCTTTGAAAAAATAAACAAGATTGATAAGATATTGGCCAATTTAATCAAATAAAAAAGAGAAGTCTCAAATTAACAAAATCATAAATGAGAAGGGAGACGTCAAAAGAGGCATCAATGAAATTGGAAGAATCATCAGGACCTACTTCAAAACATCTATTCCACAAAATTGTATAACCTGGAATAAATGGATGAATTCCTAGAAACCTACCACCTACCAAAACTAAAGTCAGAGCAGATTAATCTGCTAAACATACCTATCACATCCATCAAGATAGAAACAATAATCAAAAACCTCCCCCACAAAAAAAAGTCCAGTTGCGGATGGCTTCTCTGCCCAATTCCAACAAACCTTCATTGAAGAACTGAAACCAATTTTTCTGCTTCACACAATCAGAGAACAGGGAATGTTCCCCAACTTCTTTTATTGAAGCTAGCATCAGCCTAATATAAAAAATAGACAGAGCTATAACAAGAAAATAAAACTATAGGCCTATATCCCTAATGAACTTAGATGTAAAGATTCTGAACAAAATCCTTGTAAATCAAATTCAACAGTGCATAAAAACCATTATTCACCTTAATCCAGTAGGCTTCAACCCAGGGATGCAAGGATACTTCAACATGCAGAAATTGGTCAATGTAATACACAACAAAAATAAACTGAATCACAAGACCCACATGATCATTTCAATAGATGCAGAGAACACCTTTGACACAATACATCACTTCATGCTCAAAGCCCTAGAGAGAATAGGCATGAAGGTTTTATGTCTCAACACAATAAAAGCTATATATAAAGCACCTAAAGTCCAATAATATTTAATGGGTAAATACTCAAGGAGTTCCTATTGATACTGGGAACAAGAAGGGATATGCACTCTCAGCACTTCTCTTCAACATAGAACTAGAAGTCCTAGCCCAAGCAATAAGACAGGAGAAACAAATAAAAGGGATACAAATTGGAAAGGAAGAACTCAAATTAGCCGTATTTTCAGATGTCATTATCCTATACATAAGTGACTTGAAAATCTCCACCAGTGATGAATTCCTTCAGCAAAGTGGCAGGATAAAAAAAAAAAAATCAATGCAAAAAAATCAGTAGTATTTATTTATGAAAAGGACAAATATACCAGTAAAGATATCAATGAGGCTGTCCCATTTTTAATAGCCACAAAAAATTAAATACCTTGTAACAACACTAACCAAGGATATGAGAGACCTGTATAATTAAAACATTCAATAAATAAATTGAGGAGGACTTGAGAAGATGAAAGGACCTCCTAAGCCCCTGGATAGGTAGAATTAATATTGTGAAAATGGCCCTTGTACATAAAGCAATATACAGAATTAATGTAATACTGATAAATATTCCAGCATCCTTCTTAGCAGAGATAGAAAATATAAACTCACAATTCATATGGAATTTCAGCAGGCTTTGTATATCCAAGCATGTCCTTGGCAAAAAATATGCCTCTGGAGGTATCACTGTACCTGATTGAAAGCTATACTATAAAGTCATAGTAACAAACATAGAATGGTACCAACATAAAAACATAAATATACACCAATGGGACAGAATTGAAGACCCAGACCTTAGTACAAGCACTATGGAAATAAATATGAAGATTCTTGAAAAAGATGAATATAGAACTATTAGCAGACCCAGTTATTCCCTTACTGGGAATTTATCCTAAATGCTCCACACTTCACTACAGAGATATTTGCTCAAGCATGTTTATAGCTGCTAAATTCATAATAGCTAAGAACTGGAATCAACTCAGGTTCTCATCATTAGATGCATGCATAATGAATTTGTTATACACAATGGAATTCTACTCAGCAGTAAGAAAAAAATGATACAATGAGTTTTTTTAGGAAAATGGATGGACTAAGTACAGATCATACTCAGCAGACACAATCACAGAAAGACAAACACCACAATTCCTAACCTGGATCAGCTTGAGTTGATGGCACACTGGACAGGGAACTTGAGTCCCAGACAATAGGGATGGAAAGGCTTAGGGGAAGGGGAATATGGGGGGAATCAACACAAAACTAAACCCCAAATAAGCTGATACCATACAAGCTTTTCTGCTTGAAGGCAGACTAAAAGATTTAACCTTCAACAGGAATGTAGGGGAGCATCTGTAAAGAAGGGCCCTCGAGAGGATGGGATGTACACTAACCTTCATTTGGGAGATAACTATGATTGTAGTATTCTGTTCATATTTATGGAAGTTGCATATATACACACGAAAAATACATGCATGTGTGTATTTATGTGTGCATGTATTTATTTTTCATGTCTCACACTTACACAGCCAATTAATGTATTTTCCATGTTTTAAGAAGTCTTCATGGACAAAAAGATGAAAATATATCCCCAGTGGCTGCAAATGTCGTCCTTTCTTCTACTTGTCTGTGATTCTAATATATGGCTATTTGCTTTCTCAGACATTTCTGGGGGAATATTATGTGATGTTTTGGGTCATGATGCAGAATTTACATGTGCCTCAGTAAGTTCTAGACTCCAAGTACTTGAAGAATAATGCAGTCTTAAACTATAATTTGGAATTATGGCACTTAATTTTTAGAAAATAGATCATTCCATCTAGAGTCAGAGTCAAAGTAAGTCAAAGGAAAACTGCCAATTTTAGACAATGTCATCTTCAAAATCCCTGTCATTTGAATAAAAGAACATTACATCTATTTAGGGGATGGTAATTGATCTTGGACTTTATTAAAGGATACTTAAGACATAATATCAAATTTCTTAGATATACATGTATTTAAGATACCAGTACTGTATGAAAGTCTTATTTAAGAAAATAGTGATTGAATATTGGCAAATTCATAATACATCCAGTTATGTCATGGTTCTGGTTGTATATATATTTCCTGGGAAAAGAAGTTTCAATTGTGTGTGAACTTAAATAGAATGTCTCAAGAATTATTCATATTTGTTAAAATTTGTCTTATGTTCCATAATTAGATATTTTTGAATACTTTACATGTTATATTTCTTACTATTTGCTTCCTTCAATATAAATATAAATACTAACCTTTCAATATGGGGTAATAGATGAAAAGCTTTTAATTGTCAAGAAGCATTTAAGTGATGCATGCTAAGTAGAACTATCCAGAACAAATAGTTCCTATAATAATCTTCCATACAGGTAACATATGTGACTGCCTACCTACGGAATTTTTATTTCTATTAAAACAGTTGAGCTAAAACGAATTAATCATAAGGTTTTTCAAAGAGAGAGAGAGGGTGGAAGGAAAGGCATGCCAGGGCCTCTAGCCACTGCAAACAAATTCCAGACATATGTGCCACTTTAAGCATCTAGCTTTACATAGATACTGGTGAATCTAACCTGAGTCCTTAAGATTTACAGGTAAGTGCCTTAACTGCTAAGCCATCTCTCCAGCCCTAATTATAATTTGACAGGAAAAATCTTTATTAACTCCATCAGGATCCAGTGAGTTAATCTGTACTCCATTCATTTTTCATGCTGAGTAAATTTCCTGAGTCTTAGTTTCCTTTCATCCCAGGACATAAATGGAAACCTTCTTCCTGATGGTTCCACAGCTGCGTACATGTGAACCACCTTCCTGATAGTTTCATGGCTTAAGTGTGACTGTCAGAATGAACATTCTACAAGTATTAGAACTAGTGAAATCCATTTCTTTCTATACTTGTTTCCATATATGGAATTTATTTTTTGAGGCAAGTCCAACAGACTGGCCTATTTACTTATGTGAGACAGAGAGAGAGAGGGAGAGAGAGAAAGAGTTGGTGTGCCAGGGTCTCCAGCCACTGTGATCAACTCCAGATGTGTGTGGACCCTTGTGTGCATGTGTGACATTGCACACTTGCATCACTGTGTGTCAGGGTTTATGTGGGACCTGGATAGTAGAACATGAGTCCTTAGGCTTCACAATCAAGCACCTTAACTGCTACACCATCAGTCCAGAAATTATTTTTAAAATAAAATTTTACCTATGTAAACATAGTTACAAAATACCTATGTAGACATAGTTACATAAGCAGCAACATCCTCATTTTATCAGCAAGTCACCAGTGATTTTAAAGTGTATCATAGATGCTAATATCCAGAACAAACACACGATAAAAAACAAGATCATCAAAGGAGTTTAATAATTTATGGCACATTTACAAAAATGTTTTGTTTATGGCTAGAAAGATGGTGTAGCAGTTAAGCACTTGCCCACAAAGCCAGAGGACCCAGGTTTCCCCAGAACCCATGTAAGCCAAAGACACAAGGTTGAGCATATGTCTGGAGTTTGTTTGCAGCAGTTGGAGACCTGCCCCTTCATCTATCCCTCTCTCAAATAAATAAATAAAAATTTACTACCTTAGAGGTACTTGCTCGACCATGTTTATTGGTGCTCTATTCACAATAGTTAGGAAATAGAACCAACCTAGATGTCCCTCAACTGAGGAGTGGATAATGAAGATGTGGCACATTTACACAATGGAGTTTTACTCAGCGGTAAATAAAAATGAAGGTATGAAATTTTCTGGAAAATGGATGGATCTGGAAAGGATTATACTTAAAGAGGTAACCCAGACCCAGGAAGCCAAACATCACATGTTCTCTCATATGTGGATCCTAGCTATAAATGATTGGACTTTCTATGTGAGTAGGAATAAAACTCAGTAGCTGAAGCCAGTAAGCTAGAAAGGGAATACAAAGGGAATAGAAAGTGAGGGAGGGGGACTTAATAGGATGGATATATATATATATATATATATATATATATATATATATATATATAAGAACAGATTAATGGAGGTGAATAAGTGAGGTCAGGGGAAGGGATAAAGTAAAGGAAAGGTGGAGGGAGGGCTAATCAAAATCTATGAGGATACAAATAAGTCATATTGAAACCTACTTTTCTGGACAATGGAACACTCAGATGTCATAGCTTGTCACTAGAAAATTTTCAGTGCCAGGGATGGGATACCTTCCAGTGAGTTGTTGGAGAGAGAGGTTGCAGATACCCCAAAAACATTATAGGTCATTGCCGAGGCCCTTGGTTTCCAGGAATAGATAATAAGACTCTATTGCTGAAGACTCCACATACTTGGGTGGCAAGGTCACTGAGAAAACCTGCTGGAGCTGAGATGAAAGCCTCCTCCATGAGGACCAGCTGACAGAAAGTGGGAAAAAGGTATACTGCATACAGTTCAATGGGAGAAAGAAAACACCAATGAAGATACTCAACAGTGAACACTGCAAGCTTTAAATTTAGCCAGCCAGGCCAAATGAACCAATGGGTGCAATAGTGACATGTTTGTTTGGGGGGAAACCAACCACTCCTCTAATAGGACTGGAGGCCCACTCCATGGAAGGGAATACATCCCTGATACTGAAAAACTATGACAGGGGTAGTCATGAGCCCTAGGGGTAACATCTGCTGGTGTCTGGCTAAATGTATATACTATGCTCACCAAACTGCCCAGTAGGCACTTCTCTTAATGTCCACACCCATATATTAATGCTACTCTCACTTTTGGTTAGAGAAGCTTCTCTTTTCAGTTGGTGGTGACCTTGGGATATCTCAGGCACCATGGTGCTGAAAAGAAGGGATAGAGGAGTGCTCAGCACTGAAACATCTCTAACACACCTTCCAAGGCTCAGGGTTCATTGCAGAAGAGGGGGCAGAAAGAATGTAAGAGCCAAAGGAAGAGTAGGACTCCTTACAACGTGCTCCTCAAGACACAAAATGGCCTGGATATTCATGACCTTACAGTACCTGACACTACCTACACAAGACCATCATAATAGGAGGAAAAGATCATGACATCAAAATAAAATGAGACTGATTGAGAGGGGGAAGGGATATGATGGAGAGTGGAGTCTCAAAAGGGAAAGTGGGGGGAAGGAGGGAAGTACCATGGTATATTGTCTACAATTAAGGAAGTTGTCAATAAAAAATAAAAAAAATTAAAAATGAAAAAAAATTAAAAATTGTTTTGTGGATGCTATAGTAAATGACTATTCCACTATGGTCTTTTTTTTTTTTTTTTAATGTTTGGGTCGCTTTGCATTATCTCTCATTTGCTCCCTTTTTACTTGCCCAGCCTTTACATATTAGAAGGCCTCAGAAATTCATTTCCAGAATTATTTCTTTTTGGTTCTACACTGAGCTCCTGCATGACCAAATATATCTCTGTCACTGTCAGTACTGGCTGATGACAATTCCTTGGGCTCCAATACCACAGCTCTCTACCATTAACATGATGCATCATTTCGGATTGATATCTGGAGATTATTAAGTCCTACAATTGCCCATGCAGCAAGGATGCCTCTTCTCCCACCAACTGCTTTTGAATACTTAGTTTGCACTAGTGAGCTTCATATGCCTGGTGTCATCCTTCTCTTTTTCTTTCACCCCATGCTTCTAGGTTTCTAGAAATTTTTATTTATTCTTTTAAAAATGTGTTTATATTCAAAGGCCTAACCCATATAATACCCATCAACTGATAAATGGGCAAAATAGATGTAGTATATCCAAACAAGGAAATATACTAATTCATTAAAATGAATAAAGTATTGATACATGCTACAGTATAGCTGAATTTTGAAACAGCACAAATGAAAACAGCCAGATCCAAGCTGAATTACTGAAGTCATCAGCAAAAGCTTGCATCACTGTGTAGCTGGCATATGTGGGACCTGGAGAGTAGAACATGAGTCCTTAGGCTTTACAAGCAAGCACCTTAACTGCTAAATCATCATCCAGAAATTATTTTTATAAAAAATTTATTTCAAAATACCCATGTAGGCATAGTTACATAAGCTGCAACATCCTCATTGTATCAGAAACTCACCAGTGATTTTAAAGTATATCATAGATGCTAATATCCAGAACAAGCACATGATACAAAACAAGATAGTCAAAGGAGGCTGTCTCTGTAATATCAGTTCCTATATAACACAGCCAAACCTAATCTTGGGGTATGCATTTATAACCAGCAACCAAATGTCAGACAATCAAAAAATATAAGCATTCGTCAATCACAAGCATACAGGTGATCACACAATGGCCCAAACCAGCAAATGCCTAGATAGAGCCAATAATCTGGTCACCTATAGTTTGTCCCATTCCTCAGTTATAATGTACTGTGAAACCACCTCTTCCATTATTGTTGAAAGCTACCCAGCACAAAGTAAGCATTCTACAGTAGCTTCCTAGTTAATTAATATTTTTTTTTATTTTCTTATGAAGGGAATAATTTTCCTTTAGCTCACAGTTATAGAGGTTTAATTCCAAAACCAAGAGGATTCCTTGGTTTGACCTCCTTTGGTGCATGAGAAAATGCCCTCATCTTCTGTCAGGAAGCAGAAAAACAAGAGACTGGAGCTTCACATCCCCTTAAAGAACATACCACCTATAGCAGACAGCTTCAGGTTCGCTGAGATGAACTTCCAGACCAGGCACAGCTATGGAGGAAGGGATATTATTTATTGAAGCTTACAGATCCAGGGGAAGTTCCATAAGGGCAGAAGAAGCTGCCTGCTCTCACAGGACCAGGCAAGAGAGAGAAAAAATCCAACCAGGCACACAGCACACAGAGCAAAAACTACAGCCAAAGAGTCACACAGCACACTTCAGGAAGTCCTATTAGGCACACTTTGCATATCTTTACAATGGAATCTCAAACCATCACCACACCTTAAGACTGGCCCCCAGTGACATTGCCTCTAGCAAGGTGATTGCAGATGCAAACTATAACTAATAAAACACTGAATATATTGGGGGTCAAATATTCAAACTACCACACCACCATTGACCTAGTCACCAAACTTCTCACCTGGAGTACAAAAGCAGGAGAATAACAGGCCACCAGAGCAATGGTCTTGGCAAGATCCAAATAACATGAGTCATGCACTATGGTTTAGGTGAGATTTGTAAGTAAATGCCTCAGTACCAGGCTGGTAGCTTTGGGAAGTACTAGAGACCTTTAAGAGATTGGGGTCTAGTGGAGGGTTCAGTGGTTCTTTTAAATTAATGATTGAATATAGTTAGCTTTTATCATATTGCAAGAGTAGATAGTAATATTTAAGACTTATTAATCATTACATTTAGCTAAAATCCCTCTTCCTTATATGAAAGCAATAAGACTTTTAATTAAGTTTTATGTACTCGTTTTGAAAATTCTGCTCTAAGTCATCTCAAACACATTTTAAAGTCATTCATACACAAAGTTAATTCATTCTGTACTCAACAACACTGTTTTTAAGCAATGTCAGCAGAAAACAGCCGATTATAGTGGATTTCTTTGAAGCTCACTTCCAATTTCTGATTAAGTTTCTTTCCTTGCACTGGATTTTAATACTAACAAGAAATAGTTAAGAAAGTAACAAGGCTGAAATTGATCAAAAATAGTCTACAGAAGACCATACTAAATATGAATTGTATAAATTCAAAGTATGTAAACCAAGATAAGCATATGATCAAAGATGGCTGTTGAAAGCTTTTCTAACATATGATTAAAACGACTCTGAGGCCCACTATGGTGGAATGTTTTATCAGAAAAATGATTTTAATTAAGACTATTAATGGTCCCAAGGTAAACAGTATGTGTTCTAGACCTTTTGAATTGGAAAAAAAAAATAATAAGGTTTTGAATTGCATTACTTCCCAGATAATGTATGGCCAAGATTTTGGCTTTCTGAATAACTGCACACACTTTATGAAGGCCTTATCACAGAAATCCAAGTTATATGTGCATGCAAGATGGCTATAGCCATTCTGCTGTAAATTTTATTTAAAATCAAGAATATGACTCTGAATACTACCAGTTGTGCATGGCCATCTCACATTACTGATGACAGGGAGACTCTGAAATCCACAAACAAATCTTCTTTGTACCATATCCATAAAAACCCACTTCATCACTCCACATTGGACTAGTATACAGAAAAACCTGATAGTCTTCCTTCACTCTTGAGGACAGCACTTATAGGAAAATTAGGGAAAGAGAAACAAAGAAGTCAGATCTTCTACAAAGGGGTTTATTGAAAGTCAATGCTGGTAGCCTGCTGGGCCTGTGGGTGCTCACTTATGGTTCATCAGCTCCATTTCATGACCACACTTCACAGTAGAGATATAACTGTACCACAGTATTTTCAATATAGCTAGTTATTAGCCTTCAGAGCAGCATGACAAGGGCAATAGATTTAGTTTCTAGTGAAATCCTAGCTAAAGGGTTTGGCCTTAAAAAATGTGTCATCCATGTTCTCCAGTCAATACATTAAAAGCCATTGATATAATTATTCATTCAACACTAGTTTATCCTCATCTAAATGTATTTTTTTCTTCTTGGCAACTTAATAGTGCCTTATAAGATTGGCAATGTAACATGTTCCCTGTGAGGATTTGACACTCTGTTATATAATCTATGTTCTGTATTTTTCATAAGGCATAAACATTTACTTGTATCTAAGGGACAAAGGCAGAAAAAGCAGCAAGGCAGGTAATCAAATGTAGATTTTACTATAGCAATGATTTCTGGGCTTTTCAATTTTCAAGTGAAGAAAATGTAAAAAGAAATCTCATCTTCATATGCTCATTTTTTTTGTGATGAACATTATTTGTCAAAAGTAACAGGGCTGGAGAGATGGCTTAGTGATTAAGGCGTTTCCCTGCAAAGCCCAGGGATCCTGTTTTGATTCTCCAGGACCCACCTAAACCTGATGCACAAGGGGGAACATGGATCTGGAGTTCGTTTGCAGTGGCTGGAGGCCCTGGCCTGACCATTCTCTCTCTCTCTCTCCCTCTTTTTCTCACTTAAATAAATAAATAAATAAATAAATAAATAAATAAATAAATATAATTTAAAATATGTTTAACAAAGGCTGTGTCCTCTTCCTATCTCCTCTGGAGACTTTCTCCTTGCCAGAGTTCAGAAGCCAAACTGAACTGTCAACATTTTAACAAAGCATGCTCAAATAATGCAAAACTTATTAAAAAGGGTTGCAAACTTCCTGTGGTTGGAATGCATTTGGTAAACAATTAAGGTAACTGATATATATATTACAGGAATGATCTGTGGAGCATTTGTATAATACTTGGATGACTCTCAATTATTATACCTGTAATAAACAGCTGAGATAGAAGGCTGGTCTATGATTCCCTGACACATACACAGAAAACAGATGTTACATATCTCTTGTACCAACTATATTTCATTGGTAAGAAATGCCATTTTGGTGTGCCTGTCCTTGCATTTTGAAGTGCAGTCTGAATCTACAAGGAAAGAGCATCCTGGACCATGGACTCTATCTGCCAAGAACAGAAGTTGAAAGTAGCCCTGCACTTCTGATACTGGAAGTCTAATGTGGCTCACATTCAACTACACATACTGTCCTCTGAATAACTGGTCACTGCTCAAGAAAGCTACTGTTCACCTGGAGAAATGTCTCACCTGTTTAGACACTTGCTTTAAATGCCTGATGACCTGAATTCAATTTCCCATTACTGGCTTCTGTTTAGCTGCCTCATGGTGGGTGACTTCACAATGGTGGGGAGCACATACATGGGGCACAGGAAGCCAAAGTAAGCACCTGGCCTGCTTAGCTCTTTATGACAACTCACTGTCAGAACTAAGGATAAATGACATAATTACCTTGCGTTAAGCCCCACTGGTTAGAGGTGCCACTAGCTCCCAACGTGCACACAGAGGAGTGAGTTTGTAACACAACTCACAACTGCCCTTGGCACACGCAAACCACATCCAAGTTTCAGCATATGGATTTCTCCTTTGCACTTAAAATGTACAGACCTCATACTTGTTCATGTGGTCTTCCAGAGTAATTACTCTACTTACCATACTCTTCTTGATATCTAAACTATGGAACAAGAACTCAGTCTAAGTGAACATAAGCATGGGGTAGCATGGTACTTAATGAAAGTACCTGCTGTCGTTTGAATTTATAATATCCCACAGAAGTTCAGATGTCCTCTGTGTGGCAGTGTGACCTTCAGAATGTAAATCCCCAAGGGTGTGGTGTCCTTGAGAATAATTAAGGTGTTTAATGTGGGACTTTCAGATGACTCTCATGCGAGCAATTTGTTATACAGGCCTGAGCCTGGCCCCTGAATTACCCTCTGGCTTCCTGTTTGGTGATGTAGTCTTTTCTTCCTACCTGCACTCCTACTATAATAATCTCACCACTTTGAAGTCTTCACCAGAGCTGAGTCTATATCAGTGCCAGGTCTTTGGACCACCAAACTGTGAGATGACTAAACCTCTTTTACCAATATCTGTTATTTTATTATAGTAACAAAATACAGACTAAAACTTAGAGAGTCTAGAAACCACAAACTTCCATGCTTTGGATTCCTTATGAGTGAAATGGAGACAATCATTTTGTAACTCATAGGATTATTATGTTGATCTCTTAAAATTACCTTTTAAAAACAAGTTTCATATTCTTGACAAAGGAAAATAATTTTCTAATATTATATATTGTCTTAACAAATAGAAAATTACTTCATTTTATTTGTTTCACCTTCAAATACCAATCAGTTTATTAATCCATACTTGCACTTCACTCATGGCTTGCCTTTTTTTTTTCAGGCTACTTGTATCAGAATGTGGTGTACATATATGGCCTTCTAAGTTCAGGCAGCCATTTCTTCTGTACTCACCAAAGTCGTCAGTATTCTCTTTTCACTTGGTCTCTCTATCCTTATTTACTCTTTCCGGTACCATTTTTCAACTTAATTTACTATATTTTTAAACAAGGCTGCTTTGGAGAAGTCTCGGTGTAAAAACTAGCTATTGGCTGTCTAACTAGCTTTCACGCAGGATTCCAAGGTGAAATTGGCCTTGATATCCATGATCTTGAAGTGCCTAGCAATACCTTCACAAGACCCTCATTATAGGAGAAAAAGATGATGGCATCAAAATAAAAGAGAGACTAATGGAGAGAGGGAGGGGATATGATGGAGAGTGGAGTTCTGAAGGGGAATGGGGGAGAGGAGGGAAATATCATGGTTTATTGTCTGTCAGTATAGAAGCTGTCAATAAAAAAAGGGAAAAAAGTTTCTGAAATATTTTTACTCAAAAGGCAAGATTAAATGAAAATTAAAAAAATATATGGTTCAATTTCCTGTTAGTGCAAGCATAAAGGCTATGGCTTGCTGTCAGATATGCTGGAAGCACTGCTTTTATTCCCTATGCACATTAAGATGCACTATATTTCTGTCAAATGCACAGATTTGAATCCTATTGAGATCATTTATTAAGAATATGAACAAAATTAAACATATTTGTTATATTATCAACAAAAAAATGGACAATAAGCATTCCCTAAATTTTTGGACATCCCAATGTCTTCAAATTGTATTTAATTCAGAAAAACAAATATATAGGCTGGAGAGATGGCTTAGGTGCTTGCCTGTGAAGCCTAAGAACTCATGTTCAAATCCCAGGTCCCATGTAAGCCAGACACACAGTAATATAAGTGTGTAATGCCACACATGTGCACAAGGGGGCACATGTGTCTGGAGTTCATACTCAGTGGCTGACGGTCCTGGCATACCCATTCTCTCTCTCTCTCTCTAAAATTACATATATTTATATATGGAATAGAAATTGGAAAGTTCTTTGAATAAAGTAGTGAAGTTATCAAATTCCTCAATTAAAATGGTTACCAATGAACCCCTATGCTAAAAGTAAGGGTTTTAATCCAAAATGATTGGCTGAAATAATATGAAGTACAAATAACATTGTATCTGGGTCAGACAGTTTCCCATTCAAACTGGTTTTAACTCAATTTATGTGGAGTTCAACCTTATAATCTGAAGATATCAAACACATATCACTTATTTACTTAGCGGGCATGTCAGTCAAGCTTTTAGAAAGATTTTTTTCTTTGTATAAACATTTGTTAGGGCTTTAAGTGTAAAAACAAATTTAATAAAAGAATTCTTAAAAGTTATAGTTTACTTTTTATCTTGATTTATAAAACAATGAGAACCTCATTGTTTGAGGGTTTTTGACATTTTAAACATTAAATTTTCCATAAGGGTATAAATATACCAAGTATATTTAGCTTCTCTTTCTCTGTTCTATGTAGAGTATGATTCTTAGTACTCAATAAATATTAAATTATGAATGATAATAAATATACAAAAAACTAGGAGAAAGTGTAACAGAATTCACATTTATTTATTGATTCAATTTCCTCAGGGCTTTCTTGAAAAACACTTTATTAACTTGAACTCAAATGATACAAGTGAAATAAATAAATGAGAGAAGATGTACAGGAATATACAGAGGTAAGGAAATATGACCCATGAAAATGGCTTTTGGTAAAATTTTATGTGTATCTTCAAACCATGCAGTGAATTTGTTAGGAAATTTCAAGAGTCTCTCATGAATTTAAGCTTACTTATCACAGAATTGGAAAGGAAAGTGACTGGCTCAGTAAAACATAAATCTTTTGGACAAAAATGAATGTTTTATAGCTAAAACTTTGATGACTTTATTGAAAAGCAATGAGAAAAAAACTTCTGAACAAATGTTTTCATATATTAATCACATATAATGTTTGCAAAACATTGAGAAAAGCTTTATTTCTACTGTGGAAGCCCAGTTTTTGCTGTTGATGTAGGATATTAGGAAATAATATCTCTTGGTCATGAAGAAGAGGAAAGAAAACAAATAAGAACATGGCACATGAGAAGGTCCAAAGCTAAATACACACCTATAACAAATGAGAAAGCAAGATCACAGAAGGGACCAAAAGTTCTTGGGCTGGAGTGATGGCTTAGTACTTAAGGCACTTGCTGACAACTCCAAAGGGCCTAGGTTGCATTCCCTAGTACCCATGTAAAGCTGGATGCTCAAGGTGGCACATGCATCTGGAGTTTGTTTACAGTGGCTAATGGTCCTGCTGTGCCCATTCTTTCTCTCTCTATATCTGCCTCTTTCTCTTTTTCTCTCTAATAAATAAATTAAGTTTTTGAGAGTCATTCTCTGAACTCAACAAAGCCATGTGATATATCATAGTAACAAACAAACAAAATATCATTTAAATGAACTAGTATCTATGCATATCTTAGTGAATGTTTACATCAAGAGCAAGAAATTAATCCTAGCAATATTCAAGCTGAATGAACAAAGTAGTCAGTATGGAACACAAATATTACATATAAATGAAAACTTCAGAATGACTTCAGTATTATTTTTTCAAAAGAGGAAAAAATGATGATGTCAAAGTAAAATTACTTTTGCCCAGTTTGCTTTTTTTCAGCCCAAGTGTAGAAAAAAACTGCAACTCTACACTTGTGTAAATTTTGGGTGGGTTGTAGGCATATAATGAAATACATAATTTGGTAGGTATAGATATATATCTTTAAAAATAATGCTGGTAAAAATAGAGTGTATTTAAAACATCAATATGGAAAAGATAAATAAAGAAAAATGAGTATAAAATAAGAACAGTATTGAGAATTTCGAGATTAATTTTGCAATTCTATAACATACATATATATATATATATATATATATATAAAATTTATAAGTTAAGTTATGATCAAATATAAAAGGTACCTTCTCATAGCTGGGACAAACCCGTAGTAGCTAATGGAAGAAAGGGATTTATTTAGACTTACAGTATCTATGGGAAGTTTCATCATGCAATGGGAAGCATGGCAGAATACATTGCTGAGTAACACTTATTGTCACATAAGCTTGGACAAAGTAGCAAGAATAAGCTAACTAGCACTTGCAAGTGGACTGGTCTATAGCTTCAAGGCCTGCCCCTAGTAATATACATCCTCCAACAAGGTTCTAACTCCCAAAGGCTCCCTTGGCTAGAGATTAAGTATGAAACTTAATCAGAAACACATGAATGCGGCTATGTAACACTTTACATTCAAATCACCTCACAGTGTCTTGTTCCAGGCTGGTCTCAAACTCTTAACCCTCCTATATCAGCCTCCTTTAGTGTTGTGATTATAAGAATGAGGTACCACAAATGATTCAACATGTATTTATAAATGACAGGCAAACAGGCTCATTACTGGAAAAAGTTTAAGGAACTCTACCTTGACAGAGTGAAACTTGACATGGAAATCTAATGATATTTTGAGGAAGTAAAAACATGTTGGTGAATCAAGCTCATTAAAGACTTAATATTGAACTAAATGATAACGTTGATAGTTATTATTATTATTATTATTATCATTATTGTTTAGTTATAAAGCTGGAAAACCCAAATAACTGAATCAAGCAAAAAATGCTCTCATTATATCTCTCAAGAAATATGCATAAAAGAAAAAAAATCATGATTGATCATTCAGTTGTTTACAGCAGATCCCCTGATGTAAAGACCTTGTTTCCTCCCTCTGGTGCATTTAAATTGTAATGATCACTTTAAATGGAGATAAAAATATCTTATTTGACTTATTTAGTTTGCTATGTTACACTCAAATACTCTCAATACTATAAGATAGGTGTTTTATAATATTGTACTAAACAAGATGGATCTGTATCCTGTTGAGTGCAAAGCCAACATAAATATGGGCAAGAAATAAAAGTTTGCAGCAATGACTTAGCATTGGGAAAATGAGTGTAGTATCTGAGCAATACCTTTTTCTGAAAACAGGAAGCATGGGGAAATTTTCAGGAAGTGAAAGCATATGTGAGCTTTTAGAGGTTAGCACAATTTTGAGTCCTGAGAATACTACTGAACATGCTGAATTTAAAGTCATAATTTAAGACTGAAAGATGGTCAACAGATTTTAGCTCAAGATTGTGTAACACAAGATTTAAAATATTGGGTAAGAATATCTCTGGGCATGTTCAGCTTGCTTTTATGAACTTTTAGTTGGAAATTAGGGAAAGAAAAAGTCACAGGTAAATCAATATACAAATCTGCTCCTAAATGTGCCTACTTTACTAATAGAATTCCTGCAACATTGCAGCCAGGGTACCCAGAGCACTCCTAGTGTCTGCACAGTCAGAGGAGACAGACTTCTAAGTCTCCTACACAGCTTTGACCATGACACTTTCCATTTATTTTGTGTTGAACTTTCATGTACTTGAATTTGAATTTCACTTCTTCCAAGGCTTCCTGAAAAATTAAAGAAGGAAATAATTTGGGGGAATCTTTCTTGTCTGAAAAAATCTCATTGTTCTATCCTCATATAGAAGTGATATTTCTACTTGATACAGATTTATTGGGTAAAAATAAACTTCCCTTTTATTTATTTATTATTATTTTTTTTACTTTTTGGTTTTGCAAAGTAGGGTCTCACTCTGGTTCAGGCTGACCTGGAATTCACTACATACTCTCAGGGTGGCCTCGAATTCCCTTTAAATTTTGAAAGCACATTTTCAAGTTGACATTAAGCTTCTAGTGTTGGTGATATCACTCAATATAACCTTGCCTCATTCTCTCTCTCTCTCTCTCTTACTCTCCCTTTCATTCTCTTTCATCTATGGCTTTTTCAGTCTTCTCTTTCTATATAATGTTCCAACATTTTATGATGATAGTCCTGTAGTAGTTATTTGCTTAAGAAATTAATTTTTATGGACATGTGGAAAACATTTTCAATCATAAAACTCATCTATAAAATGTAAAATTATCTTGAATTCTTGTATTTAGGAGCAGTATTTTGCAGCTTATAATCTTATATTAATTCTGCCATGTTTTAAATCTTTTTCTTTTACTACTCCACATAATACTTTATAGGTGATTTGTGTAACTATAATTTAAAAACCAGCTGATATGTGATAAATTGTGTTCCTTTTAAATTGATATTGTGAAATTCTAACAGCTAGTGTCTCAGAATATCATTGCATTTAGCAATAGGCTCTTTTAAAAGAAATTATGGTGAAATGAGAATATAATGTACAAGCAAAGGAAAGGAAAGACTATTGGAAAAGAGAATATGGCTATGTAAGCCAGGCTAAAATATACAGAAATACTGATGATATATAGATATCAGAAGAGACCTACTCTGTGGACACTTTAATCTCCAGAAATGAGAGAAAATATGTGCATATTGATTAATAGACTATAAAAAATACTTATACTCTATTATGGTAGCCATAGCAAACAAATGTACCATTTACAAAGATTTATAATTCTGAGAATTAGTTAATTAATTTTGACACAGTCTCAGGTAACCCAGCTTGCCTTAGAAATCACTATGAGTCAAGACTGACTTAAGCTCTTAATCTTCCTGATTCTGCTCCTCCATACTAAGAACACACCATGCCCAAATGAGTTCTTTCTTAGATCACTACATTTCCTTTTTAAGTGAATCATTTTATGGATACAAATTTGCTTTTATCTTTTTTTGTGGCTAATATTAATCCTTTCTAAAATTATATATCCTACTACTACTTCTTTGTATCACAAACTAGACTAGTTTATTAGAGGTATTTTAATATCAGTTATTTCACTTGTGACTATTATATGTTCTTGCATTGCTCATAATTGTGAGAATGACCTTTAAGATGGCTACTCACCACTTCATATATTTACTTCATGTTCAATTTTAAGAAAGGTATTCACTCAGCTCTTTTAATGTTCTTCTAGTGTGGAGACATTTTGGCATGTTCTCACCAGAGATTATGGTTTAAGATGAAAAACTGGGGTGGAGTGGGAATGTTAGTCACTTGGCTGTTCCAAAAGTAGAAGAATAAAAGAACATGTGTCTGAATAGACTTATCACCCCAGTTTCCTGTCTTTGACAATCCCTTTGTCCAGACTTTGAGAAGGACCCAGTGAAGCCTATAGCTGCAGATCCTCTCTGGTATGTTTCTTCAATGGCTTTTTAATTAAAACCTTTAGTAATCACTTTCCAGCTTTTAGAAGTCAATTCCAATTGTGTTCAATTTCTTTAGTTGGTTATGTCTTTTCTTTTAAAATAAATCACCCCTTTCCTCCTTGCCATTGAATTTATTTTCCATAGTTTCATATATCCCCACACAACCATAGTACAAAAACATTAAATGGAAAATTTAAGAAATAAATAATGCATAAATTTCAAATTTAATAACTTTATGTATAGCATGATGAAATACCATGTCCTGCCACCCTGTCTTGCCCATAATGTGAGTCATACTTTTTTCCATGTGTCTACAATGTGTGTGTATGTATATATGGATGGATGGATACATTAGATAGATGATAGATACATAGATAGATACATAGATAGATAGATAGATAGATAGATAGATAGATAGATAGATAGATGATAGATAGATGATAGATAGATAGATAGATAGATAAATAGATAGATAGATAGATAGATAGATAGATAAGATGATATATAAATGATAGATAGATGTAGTTTTATATTATCAGCAGATTTAGTCATCCATTGAGGGTCACAGAATGTATCTATCACAGATAAGGAGAGCTAAGTCCTGTACTTCATATAAGTCTAAGAATATGTGCAGATTTGTGAGAGAGAGAGAGAGAGAAGAAGAAGACAAAGAAAAGAAGAAGAAGAAGAAGAAGAAGAAGAAGAAGAAGAAGAAGAAGAAGAAGAAGAAGAAGAAGAAGAAGAAGAAGAAGAAGAAGAAGAAGAGAAGAAGGGGAAGAAAGAGTAAATTTAGGATATACTGATAAAATGCCACTAAAAGGTTTCTTATATTATCTATGCCCTGGGTATTATTATGGACATTATCATAATTTCTTTTTCCACTCAAAGCACAAATAACCCCAATATCCTTTAAGACTGCTTTAGAAGATTTGGTAGGTTGCTATATATATATATATATAATTCTTCACTTAAGTAAAAACTATAAATAGAATATATAATAGATAAAAACTATAGATAGAACACTTTGTGACCACATATTATATTCTCTTGATGCTTTCTGCCAGCTGCAGTGGAAAGAAATGATATCCAGCCTCTCCTCTACCATCCTTTCCCTGCCATGCCACTGGAGACTACTTCTAGACAACTTCATGTCTCTGAGAGAAAGAAAACACTATTCCTTTTTATTTTTTTATTTATTTATTCGAGACAGAGAGAGGGAGAGAGAGGGAGAATGGGCGCTCCAAGGCCTCTAGCCACTGCATACAAACTCCAGATGCATGTGCCACCATGTGCTTACATGAGACCTGGAGAATCAAACCTGGATCTTTAGGCTTCACAGGCATGCACCTTAACCAGTAAGCTATCTCTCCAGCCTGAAAACACTATTGTTAAGTAATAAAAATGGCAGACTCAGGACTGAGGAAATGATCCAGCATTTGTACTTGCTTACAAAGCCTGCTGGCCTGGGTTCATACCCAGCACTCATGTAAAGCCAGAAGCACAATTGACACATGCCTCTAGAGTTCATTTGCAGTAACCAGAAGCCTAGCCCTAGCATGCCTATTTTTATTCATTGTCTCCCTCTCTCTCTTTCTTTCTCCTTAGCTCCCTCTTTTTGAATAAATTAATGTTAGACCTTTTGATAAAGCCTTTATATTATTTATTTCTCAGTAAAATCATACTGACAGTTCTGTTGTATATACAGAGAAGTTAATGTTCATCAATTAACATCTCCTAGTGTTCATTGGTGGGGTGATTACATGTAATTTTTTTGTATATTTAAAAAAAGCCACTGTACACTAGTCTATTCCACACTATTTCTTCCTTTTCATATCACCCAATATTTGTAAAGTACTTTTATATTTTTCTTATATTGTCTCTAGATTTTTATTTTATTCAAGTTTTCATTATTTTTTCTTCTTATTCTTTTCTTTCAATAAACATATTGACTACTTTCCTTACATGGCCTGGGCACATAGTTTTATAGAGGTTGTCAGCAATGTTCCATATAAGAATCTTGATGAGAAGAATCAAAATTGAGACCTATCTAGAATGGTTTGGTAAAGTATAGATAAGTAACAAATAAATTGAAACAAAACACTGATAACAGATTATTGGAGAAAACTGTAATCCTGAATCTAGCTTTATTTAACTTAATAGGAAAATGAAGAGTTTTCATAAAAAATTTGGGCATTTAATGTTTACATTTAAATATGTACCAATCATTTGTTCACTGTATCACTTTTGTGGATGTGGTGGCTCACACCTTTAATTCCAACACTTGTGAGGCTGAGATTACATGACTGCAAGGAGTTCAAGACCAGGCTAGACTTCAAAATGAGTTCCAGGTCAGGTTAGCCTGAACTACACTGAGATCCCACCACAAAAGACAAAAACAAAATGAGCCTGAACTACATCTAAAGGAATAAAATGAAGTGTTTTAACCATGCATGGTAATGAGATATGTGACTACAACAAGGAAATTTATTAAACATAAATTTCTACATAGCTGAACATGTTGAATGAACAGTAAGTAGCTATGAATGATTTTGATTATAACTTTGTACAAGATGACTGTAATGCACCCAAAGTGAATGGCTAAAACTGTGCTACATGTGGAAATTTAGAAATATGATGCACTAGAGGCATAGAGCAGTACAGTCAAGGAAATTTTGGATAATGATGGAATATCTCTTGTACCTGTTGTAGAACTTTTTATAAAAGAAAGAGAAAGAGGAAACATGGTATTATACTACTGAAGGAGAAGGTCCTACAATGCATATCCCAACAAATAATAACAAACATAATGCAATAAAAATGACTTGTAAAGAGAAGATTGACCTTTTATCTCTTCAACAAGTATCAGGTGCTAATAGTTCCTGATATCATGAGATCCAGATTAATGTAGGTAGCCAGAGTCAAGTAAATAATATTTTCCAAGATAATATCAAATAGCAAAGGTTGGTTAATCACATGGCCTTTGTCCATCTAAATATAAGTTGTAAGATGTGTGTCATGGAAAGGAAGTCTGAAAGTGAAGATATGAATCTGGACACAATTAATTATATGATCTTGCCAACAGTAAACGTTATCAGTGAGCAGAATCATTTCCTCCAACGCATGACTTCTTGGTACAAGTGATATGTTTCTGATTGTCTAGCTGGTCATATTATAGTTGCTTTCTGTCTGATTCACTGTAGTTTTAGTAAACAGCTACACAGAAGCTCACAGAGGACTCTGATATGACATATGCCATTTTTTGTTTTGATATCTAATAGAACAAGACCCTTGTTTACCAGCCAACTCAGTGCTTTCTTTTTAAACATTTGTCTTCTTTACACATATGCATGCTAATTGTTCATGTCTTTCAAAGATCTGTAGCACACATGCTTTAATTTAGAAATCTGAAGTAAGAGCTATGATCATTGAAGGATTTTATGCTTTATATGCTTTAAAGAGTAGAAGAAATGAAACATAATTACAGTAATGAATTGTTTTTATTTTTCCATGAAATGTTTAAAATTTAATCAGAAATAGACAATAAAAAGTAGAATTATAAATATTTGTATAATGTTTATCTCATAAAATATTTCAGAGGGCTGGGGAGATGGCCCAGTGCTTAAGATGCTTGCCTGCCAAGCCCAATGACTGGAGTTCAATTCCCCAATACTCCCATAAAACCAGACACACAAAGTGGCAGACACATCTGGAGTTTGTTTGCAGTGGCTAGAGGCTCTGTCATGCACTCTTTCTCCTACCCACACACTCCTTTCTTTTTTCATTTATATATTTTTATTAGTTATTTATATAGTATATATACAGCCATGATGGTACCATTGTTAGCTTTCTCCCTGTCCTCCCCCCATGGGTAATGTGGTCTTACCTTATAGGGGTAGCCATCAGTTATGCAGGAGAGGCAATGACTGTGTATAATGACCCAGCTCATGACTCTTAACAATCTTTCTGCCCCCTCTTCCCCGAATTTCCCTGAGCCATGTTAAGTTCATTTTAGGTCTATTTCAGTGACGAGGTTTTGTGAGTCTCTGTGTCTCTGGATATCTGATTTGGTAGGTGGTTGAGCATTCTTTGTGTCTATCTCCTTTGCCCTTGTGCTGGTACCAGGTTCACCAAGAAAGCAGCAATCTTGCTCATTTCCCCTATGACTGTATGGCTTCAGGTGGTGCCCTGTTGAGGTGCAATGGGCTGATTTTCTTCTCAGGATATGTGTCCATCTGAAAGAGAGAAGCAGATTCTCCAACAGAGAGTGAGGTCAGTGCAAGACACATGGATAACCATTATTATTTTAGAGAGAATTTAATAGGTGTAGGCCCTCTTGTATCCCACTATTGGTGGGAGATTGATATTGGAGAGCAGACTTGTTTTTAGATATGGTTCTGACTTGTTTCCCATTACCAGGTATGGGTTCCATTCCACTGGGCAGATCTATTAGCCAAATATACAGCAGTTGGTAACCCACCATGGCTGTGTGCCACTACTGCACTTGTGTGAGCATCATGTCAGGTTTTTGCTGCTGAATAAGTTAGACCATGAATTTCTTAGGCAGATGTTGGTCATTTTCCCCAGTCTGTTATGTAGTGCCTTTTGGCACTAGACAAGTTAACTATCTGGGGACTGACTCTCTTCCCCATTCCAGCCATGTTCCATCCAAACAGCACATGGTGTCTTCAGCAGTAGGGTCTTACTAACCTTTGGTGGGTCATCTGTCTTCTTTTGGAAAATTTCTAGGTCTTACTGATCAACAGCTCATTGTGGATGTTAACCAGAGGCTGGTGTTGGGAGTTACAGGTCAGTGCCAAGGGAAAAGAAGGAATAAAAAGTATAGGTAATATGAAAGAGTAAGAGAGAAGAGGGAGTGATAGAGAGAGAAACAGAAGATTGAGGTTAGTCTTCATCATACCCTCTCCAGGACCTGTGATTCAGGTGTTCTCTCCAAGAACCTGATGTAGGTTTGACCTTTTAGAATGTCTTTCAGGATATAGGATTTTATGGTACCATTTCCCTTTAGTTTCAGTTTTTTGTCCCCCACCCACCCTTTCCAAAAGCAACATGGTATTGACATAAAAATAGGATGATAGGCCAATGGAACAGAATCGAGCATCTGGAGTTTGGGTCAAATAACTACAGCTACTTGATAATTGACAAAGGCCCCAACAATGTAGACTGGCAAAAAGACAGCATCTTCAACAAATGGTGCTGGACAAACTGGATAACCATAAGCAGGAAAATGAAACTAGAGCCACACATTTCACCATGCACAAAAATCAAGTCCAAATGGATCAAAGACCTCAATATAAGATCAGAAACACTGCTACTACTGGAAGAAAAAGTAGGAGGAAATTTCCATGATTTAGGAGAGGGAAAGGACTTCCTGAACAAAACCCCAGTAGCTCAGGAAATTAAACAATCACTCAACCATTGGGATTTCATGAAGCTGAAAAGCTTTTTCACTGACAAACATACAATAAGCAGAGCCAATAGATTACCCACAGAATGGGAGAAAAATTTTGCTGGATACACATGGGACAGAGGCCTAATTTCTAAAATCTACAAAGAACTCAAAAACCTAAACAATAAAAAATCAAACAACCCACTCACAAAATGGGGCAGAGCACTACACAGGGAGTTCTCAGAAGAAGAAATACAAATGGCAAACACACACTTAAGAAAATGTTCAACACCCCTAATCATCAGGGAAATGCAAATTAAAACAGCTATGAGATTCCACCTTACCCCAGTAAGGGTGGCTAACATTGAAAAATCTAATGATGGAGAAATAGGAACTCTCATTCACTGTTGATGGGAATGTAAGCTGGTATAACCACTATAGAAAGCTGTATGGAGACTCCTAAAAAGGATGACTATAGACCTACCAACAGATCCAGTTATCCCCTTACTGGGCATTTACCCTAAAAGCTCCATGCCTCAGTGCAGAAATAGTTGCTCAATCATATTTATAGCTGTTCAATTCATAATAGATAAAAGCTGGAATCAACCCCCACACCTTTCTACCTCTCCCTGCTTGCAAATATGTTTTTAAATATTTTTTTAAATATTTTAGAATTTAAAGGTGTCTTAAAAGTTGCTAGGTATAACCTGGTATAACCTGGTGTTTTAAAATGACTAAAATGATGGCCGCTAATTTCTGATTGAATACTTTAAGTAAAAGTCAATACTTAAATGAACATATACATTAGTTGAGTGGTTGTAATTATTTGAAAATTTCACCTAATTTGTCATAGGAACACTGATAAGTGGCTATATCATAGTTTTAAAAAACTATATAAATCCCTATAGAACCTAGTGCAGATAGCTTTCCACACCCAAAGGACATGCTATAAGAATAGAAGGGAACAAAATCTTGATTAATTCTTCCCACGTTGAGCAGGGAACTAGACTTTCTCCACAATTTCACTTACAAAGTTTGTTAAATCTGGCTAACTCTGTGATCAACTTGTTTCTTGGGAAAGAAGCATACTTTCATAATCAATATGCCTTCTGATGTGTTGAGCCCTTCACTGAAACTAGTTCATAGGCATGATTTGACTAGTGCTGTTTTCTAAGCAGTCTTAGTTCTCCTGGCTTGCAATCTTACTGCCCATCATTCCTAATTACCATTCAGGTTTCACCATTACTACTTTGGGAAATTTTATAGACAATGGCTTCTATTAGAAAGCATAATTTAAAAAAAGATGATTGAAAACAGACTTTTCCTGGGAATTTTAATATATCAAGTCGTTCTTGTTTGTTGTTTTTGAGGCACATACTTTGAAGCCCCTACTGTGTTTTATTGGCCTTCTGGTGTAAGAAGGAAGAGAAATCACATATGTTTCATTTTCTGTATTCTCCAATCTCTGTTGCAGAATCATAAATATTAGTCCCCTGACAAAAGTATAAGGTATCATTAGTAAACATAGATATTGATGGCTTTCCTAAAGACAGTGGGTGATATCTACTGATGTTATAGCCATTGGACTAGGTACACACAAGAGAAGATGCTGTGGAATGAAAAGTCTTTTTTTCTTCTGTGAAGTAAAAATGAAGTTGTAACAATAGGGACACGTTAGTAATTAGAACAGAGTGATCTGTAACAGTGAAATTAGAGCAATGTTAAAATTATCTTTACTGGTGGTGGCGCACGCCTTTAATCCCAGCACTCGGGAGGCAGAGGTAGGAGGATCACCAGAGTTCAAGGCCACCCTGAGACTACATAGTTAATTCCAGGTCAGCCTGGACCAGAATGAGACCTTACCTCGAAAAACCAAAAAAAAAAAAAAATTATCTGTACTGTATGAAAAAATAATATAGAAGTGGCAGAAAAGTAATAATTGTATTACACTCACAGCTTCCTTAGGTTACATATTTAGGAAGGGTTCACCTGTCCTGTACTGCACATGTCACTGCGACATTTGGGAATCTTGGCCATCAGAGAATTTCAAATTAAAAATTCTCATATATGACCCTATCAGGATAGTTATCATCAAGAAAATAAATGACAACAAATGCCAGAGAAGATATTAGCAAAGAGATAACCTTAATAACTGTTGACAGTAATGTTGCACAGCAACTTTGGGAATTAGCATAGAGGGGGTTCCTCAAACCTGAAAATGCAACTGCAATGTGGCCCAGATAAATCACTCTAGAGTTTAAAGGACTCTAAGTCAACCTACCAGAGATACTGGTGCAGCCTTGTTGATTGATACACTATTCATAATAGCTGAAAAATGGAAATTGAACAGTGGTTCATATATACAATGGAATTTTATGCAACTATAAATAAAAATGAAATCATGACATTGGCAAGAAAATGGATGGCACTGGAAATAATTATGTTAAATAAAAAAAAGGGAGCCTCTGAAAGAGAAATGCCTCAAATGTAGAACCTGGGTTTAAAATTATATATTTCTCTGTTAAGATGTGTGCATATATATTTTTTTATTTTTATTTTTGGAGAGAGACACAGAGAGAGACAGAGAGAGGGAGAAGAAGACAGAGATGGGCACACCAGCAGTGTCTCAGCTGCTGAGAATGAAATCCAGATGCGTGCACCCCCTTGTGGTCAAATGTGGCATTGCGTCACTTCATCTGGCTAAACCTGGGACCTGGAGATTGGAACCACTGGAGATTGGAAAGAGCATTCTTAGGCTTAGGAGGCAGGCGCCTTAACCCCTAAGCCATCTTTCCAGCCCAAGATGTGTGTATATTTTTGTGTATAAATGTGTGTGCTACAAAACATGAATAAAGATTGAAAGAAGAAGGTGAAGTCTATGAGGGAAGGAAGAATACATGTGACAAGAAAATAGAAGTCAGATTTAACTTGGGAAAAGCAAGTGAACCAGGTGTAGTGGCAGAAAAAAAGTGTGGGAATGGGATGAGTGAATGAGAATGAAGAATAATGACACATATGTATGAAGAAGCCAAGATCAAACTCAATACTATCAATGTAAAAAAAAAAAAAAAAAAAAAAAGTGTATCATTCATGCTATTTCAATTTGCCTAAGTCAAAGACTAGAAGGATTTCATAGCAGAAGGCTGACCATATCTAAAATCAGCCCCTCACATGTCTAAAGCTTGGTATTATCAAATGGAACCTCAACTGAACATTTATAGATCACCTTTTCATGTGGTAATTTGAACTTCCTTATAGCATTGTGGATGGGTTACAAGAATGATGTCCTAGGAGGAAAAAAAGAACTGACAAGCTTTATAAGATCCTATGAACCTGCATGTGAGGTCCTTACCATAAATATTCAAAACTTGCCATAAATATTTGAGAGGAGTGTTATCAGTTTGGTTTAGATCAGGAATAAACTAAGCTCATACTTCTGGGCTGGTCTGTGAGGTTATATTCAGAAAGAATTAACTGAAACAGAAAGACCCTCCCAGACAGTAGGCAGTGCTTCCTGTGACTGTCCAGATACAAAGAGATCTGTGAGAAAAGCCAGGGCTGCTTTCGTCTGTCTGACGTCACTCCTTGATGCTACCATCCTTTGCTGGCATCAGATCTATCTCCCTGTTACTACCAACCATCCTTTGCTGACATCAGAACTCAGCATCTTCAGCTTACCAATAATGCACTGAAGACCAATGGCTCTCTGGTAATCTTTTAGACTACCAGTATCACATTGAACTGTTCAGGCACCTGGCCTTGTAGACTGAGCTGCTACTGTACCAGCCTCTCCAGCATGTACCAGGCCTGTTTTGGACTGCCTGGCTCATATTATGTAAGCTAGTCTAGCAGAACTGCTTTGTAACACCTAGTCATTGAATTGATTCTGTTCCTCTTGAGAACCCTTATACAAAGAAGAATCACAGAATCCACCATTTGGCTTTGGGATAGTCAAATACTCATCAGAAAGGACGGCGTGGAGCAGGGCATGGTGGTGCATGCCTTTAATCACTTGGGAGGCAGAGGTAGATGGATCACCATGAGTTCAAGGATAACCTGAGACTACATGTGAATTTCAGCCTTGGCTAGAGTGAGAAACAAACAAACAAACAAACAACAGTGTGGGATGCAAGTAAGTTTTGTGGCTACCTAGTAAAACATTCTGCTACAGGTTATTTATTTTTAAAAAAATCTAGATCTACTGTTATAGCTCATGGTAGACTGAAGTTTTAATGTGTGAGATCCTGGGTTTAATCTCCAGCATCAAAACAAACAAATGGAATTCTGCAGAATAGCTAAATTAGTTAAAACTTCCTAGTGTAGCAACACAATAAAATTTGTTCGGCTAGAAGCAAGGACTCTCATGCAGGGCAACATATTTTACCTCATACCTTACTTCAAACTCAGCCTTCTAACTTGAGAGAAAGGATAATTGTAGAAGAAAATCTATACTTTAAAAGCAAAATTTTGTACCAGAAAATATAATAATAAGCTTAAAATCTCACTACTCTTTGTAATATTTGAGGAAATACACTATCATCAGGAGAAAATCAAGATAAAAAGAAATATAGACTGATTTAATAAAAAAATACAGAAGTAATTCAAGTAACAGACTAAACATAGAAAAATTCAAAGGGTTTAAAAATATTTTTATTTAGTTATTTGTTTACAAGGAGAGAGAGAAAAAGACAAAGGGGGAGAGAGAGAAAGAGTTACAGAGAGAGAACCAACCCAGAGCATGTAGTCACTACAAATGAACTCCAGACACATGTGCCACTTTGTGCACCTGGCTTTACATGGGTAATGGGGAAATCAAAATCTGGTCTTTAGGCTCTGCAGGCAAGAGCCATAGCTGCTAAACCAACTCTCTAGCTCCCAAAGTTTCAAACACATTTTGAAGTTATAAATTAAATTACTTAATCAATAACATGTGCTAGTTGTAAGATGTTTAGAAAGTATTACAAAACTATACTAATTTTGAAGCAAATTTATATGTATTTATCACTGTCCTTCATCACTTATACATCCAAATTTAGATCAAATTTATAACAGGTAGGTTATACATACCTAATTGAACACTTTTCAGTATTTAGAGCACAGTTATAATGAACAAAAATAAGTTTATAGGATTATATTTTCTTATAGTATAGGTTGTTTTACATTTAAAATAGTGTGACTTATAAAAATGGGAGTGTCATGATAACACTTTTTCTTCCAATAATTCCATAAGCAGAATTTCTTAACCTATCGAGATTCAGATATATTACAGATTGAGTTTGTTATCTTGCTTCTTCATGAGTATCAGATCTACAAGCAAAATCCTAGAAGTTTTTTTCAAAATAAGTCCACATTTTCTTTTCTTATAGTTTTTCTTCAAAAACTGTCATAAATTATAGTACTGAGAAGTTTCAAGTTATTAATATTGAAGATGCTGATTACTATCATAAATGTTCTTATATGTTTCTATAACTTTGATTCAATTATACACTTAAACTTATAAAACAATGAATTGTTTAATTTTTATGTTCTATTCCAGCAACATTTCAAGTGCCAATTTACACTAGAGTTCTTTGTACATAAATTGCTTAGAGATACATATCAAATTTTATACAATATGGTCCTGACAATTATTTGATGAGAATATACAAGCATGATAACTTGTATTGACTCACATTTAAACAGTCCAGATACAGTGATGTGCATTTGTAAACCCAGCACTAGAGAGATGGAGACAGAAGAATCTTTGTGAGTTATGGTCCAGCTAACCTAGCTTAATTGGTCAGCTACAGATAAATGAAAGACCTTGTTTCAGAAAAAGTTGGCTGGTGTTACTGATAAATGATACCTGAGGTTGTCCTTTGGTCTCCATTTTCACCATATATATATATATATATATATATATATATATACCATATATATAAAGAAAATTAAAGAAAACTAACACAAATTAGAGGAAGACATAATAAGACTCACAGATTATTTTATATCATCTGTAACATAATTTTTCATGACAGAGCTTTTAAACACATGAAAAAATTGTTATGTTCATTTATTTCTGTAAGAAATAAATGTTTGTAGTCTTTTTGTGGGGAAGTTGATAAGATCCAGCCAATGCTAAAAATGTGTGTTACATCAGATTTAATAGTTTGATTTACTTTAAAATGTAAACTTAAAGGAGGAATATGCAGAATAAAGAAGTCATGCATTAAGGACTGCATTTTTTAAAGACTTTTATTTTACTTATTTATTTGAGAGAGAGAGGCAAAGAGAGAAAATGGGCACACTGGGGCCTCTAGCTACTTCAAACAAACTGCAGATGCATGCACCATCTAGTGCATCTGGCTTAAGTGGGTACTGGGGAATTGAACCTGGGTCCTTAGAATTTACAGACAAGCACCATAAAGGCTAGGCCATCTCTCCAGCCCAAGGACTTCATATTTAAGTGTACCTGGCCCTTCTTGTTCTTTATGCAGTTACAGTTCTAGCCTGTCCATTGTGTAATATCTCAGGAACTGAGTAGAAGCAAACTAATTAATAATACCAGTAGCCTATGGAAACAATAATCTTCATGAAATTTGCACAGTTGAAAAACATATAATGACAAGGCAACGAAGATCAGAGGCACAGGATCTGCCCACAAACTCAGAATTTTACTCAGTTTGAGATGGTGCTCAGCAGTCTGTGATTAGCCTCTATCTGCTGTATGAAGGCACTCACCAAACCATGATCACTGCCTGTATAACTAACCTAAATTCATTTCCACTCAACACAAAGTTTTGGCAAATGTTTAACAATTTTCCATTCAATCAACTTTTTGAATAGCCAATATCCTTGACTAAATACTTTATTTCTCTATTTAATTGACCTGTTGAGTCAGATAAAACAAGATCATTGAAATATCATATGACTATTAAAAACTGAAAGCTAGTGAATCATCATGACAGGAACTGATTGGATAAGCAACCACAGAAAAACTTTCTAACACTTAAAAAGGATAATAAGTAGAACTGTAAGTTCCAGTGTGAACACTTCTGTAAGACATTTTTATAAAACAAAACAAACAATAAAAAAGGCATTTTACTAGAACTAGATTTCATAAAAGAATGGTTTGTGTGTATTCTTTCAGCATGCAAGTCTATCTATAATGCAGTAGAAAGAAGAATGCAAAGTTCTTCACTACATCTTTGTGTTTGGGAGTAAAAGTAGTAAAGAGGAATTAAGAAAATTTCACATTTTTACTTTAATAGTTATATCACAAAGTAAAATAACTTTAAAATGAAAACAGAATAGTGCTATTTTTACTTAATTTTATTATGTATTTTATTATTTTTGCAAAAAACAATTTTGATAATATCCTTCCTCTTTCTATTTTATAGAAAAGTTTAAGGGTTCTGGTTTAGATGTTCCTTAGATTTGGTAAAATTTGGCCATGAATCCATCTGGTCTTGGACTCTTTTGTTCATTAATTTTTATTACTTTTATTATTAAGAACATATTTTGTATGGATGCATCATGTGTTAGTACCATTGTTTTCCTACTCCCTGCCCCATTCTGCTGGGGACTCTCCTCAGTGGGGTTTCTGGTATTTCCCCATGGGTTTGTGGGTTTTGCATTGTGGGGGGGCAGCAGTCAGTTATTGGGGGAAGGCAGTGCCTCTGGGCATAAAATCCCAACCTGTGACTCTTACGATCTTTCTGCCTCCTCCTCTGCAAAGTTCCTTGAGCTTTGGTGGGTGAGTTTTAAGTCTACTTCAGTGATGAGCTCTTAAGAGCCTCTGGATTTCTGCTTTGGAATGTGTGAGTAGCCTCAGGGTCTGTCTCCTTCACCCTGGCACTGATTGTCAGGCTCCCCATGGAAACAGCACTCTTGTACATCTCCTTGCCTGGGTCTTGACTAAGATGCAAGGAGTGGTTTATCTCCTCAGGTCTTGCTACCTTCTGAAAAAGAAAAACAGATTCTCTAACAGAGAGTAAAGTCAGCATAGATTAAATCAGATAAGAATTATTAATTTAGGGGGTGTTTGATGGATATAGGCCCTCTTTTAGCCAAAGAAAAGTGGGAGCTTGACATTGGAGAGCATAGTCTTTGTCTCCTTAAGATTCAGACCTGCTTCCCAGCTCCAGCTATGGGTTCCTTTCTATGAAGTGGATCTCTTAGTCAATCAAAAAGCCACTGATTACCCACCAAGGCTGTGTGCCATCATTGCACTGGTGTGTACTTCTTGACAGGCTAGTTGTTTCTGAGTAGCTTAGACCCCTGCTTGCTCACACCATTGTTGACCACTTGCCCCCAGTAGCTCTTGTAGCACTTTCCAGCACTAGATAGGCTAACTGCCTGGGTACTAGATCTATTCAAGCCAGGTCTCTCCATGATCTGTGTCTGCAGCATATGGTCTCTGTAGCAATATGATATTACCTATTTATTTATTTTTATTAATAATAGACATACTTAGTATTGATACATCATGTGTTGCTACCATCCTTTCTCTCAACCTTGCCCCTATTCTGCTGGGGGCCCAGCTCAGTGGGATTGCAGGTGTTTCCCATTGGGTCTTACCTTGTATCTCAAGCAGGTATCAAGTGCTTTAATAGAAGCCTGTCATTTTTATAATTTTTTATTAGTTACCTCTATAATGTGCATCGAGCCATGATGGTACCATCTTTAGCCTTCTCCTGCCCTCCCCCCTGGGGATTGTGGGTCTTGCATTGTATGGATAGCCATCAGTTATGGAGGAAAGGCAATGTCTCTGTGCATAATGACCCAACTTATGGCTCTAACAATCTTTCTTTCCCCTCTTCTGTGAATTTCCATAAGCCATGTTGGGTTCATTTTAGGTCTATTTCAGTGATGAGGTCATGGTAGTCTCTGTGTCTCTGGATCTCTGGTTTGGTAGGAGTTGAGTGAGTGTCATGTCAGGTTGATTGCTGTTGGGAAGTTGAGTTGTTCAGACAGATGTTGGTCATTTTCCCCCAGTTGTTCATGTAGTATCTTCTGACAGTAAACAAGCTGTCTGGGGACTATCTCTTCCAGATTCCAGCCAGGTCACTCCATGTTCCATCCCAATAGCATATGGTGTCTTTGGCAATAGGGTCTTACCATTAACCTTTGATGGGTCATCAAGTACTGTGACAGAAATCTGTCTTCTTTTGGGAAACCTTATAGGTCTCACTGATCAACAGCTCTTGTGGATGTTGACCAGCTGCTGGTACTGGGAGAAGCCTGTCTTGTTGTGGGTAGCTCGCATTCTCTCTGATCAACAAGTCAATGTGGGTAGTACTCATTTCTGGTACTGCAAGTTACAAAGTGATTTTAGGTTAGGCTTCATCTCACCCTTTCCAGGGCCCTTCTTATTAGGCACTCCCCCTATAGTCCTATTCTACCTTCAAGGAGAAATGTTTCTATGGTACCAGTTTATTGTGGGTTTAGTTTTGTGTTTATTCACCTCCAACACTGGGATCTTTTTGAAGTAAAAGTTATTTATTTATTTATTTATTTATTTAGAGAGAAAAAGAGAGAAAGAGACAGAGAGAGAGAGAGAGAGAATGTTCATGTCAGGGCCTCTAGCCACTGCAAACAAACTCTGGAAGCATGTACTATCTTGTGCATCTAGTATACTGGGGAATCAAACCTATGTCATTAGATTTTGCAGGCAAGAACCATAACCACCTGGCCATCCCTCAGTCTCATGAAGTAATAGTTTTATTAGTGCTTTAGATTTTGTTCTGCTTGTACAGATATGTTTATGTTATTTATAGCTCACTGACTTAATTTTGATAGAGTGTGTCTATCTAGGAATCTATTCACTTCTTCTACACTTATCTATTTTTGTAATACACATTTTTAAATTATTCCCTAATGATTCATTGAATATCTTTGGAATCTGTTGAATTCTCCCCATTTTTATCTGCATTTTTTTTTTTAAATTTAGATCTCCTTTCTCCTTTTGTTAGTTTTAATAGCATTTTCCAATCTTGTTTATCCTTTCAAGTAATGAAAATTTTATTCATTTGATTCTATGTATTGTTGTTTTAGTCTTAGTTTCATTAATTTATCCCCTGACCATATTATTTCTTGAAACCTGTTGTTTTGAGGTTTTGTTCTTTTCATTTTTCTAAAATTCTGAGTTGCATCACTTGGTTATTGATTTGAGATCTTTCATATTTTTAATGTAAGCATTAATTGCTATAAACTTTCATTTAGAAACTGTCTGAGTTGTGTCCAAATGGTTATGGTAACTTGTTCTTTATCTTATTTGCTCCTAGGGAATTTTAAAATTTCCTTTCTTAATTTTTCAGTTCCCCAGTGAGATATTGAAGAATGGACTGTGTGATGTGTTTGTGTAGTCTCTCATGATTTCACTAAGTATATTCCCTGTGCCTTTGCTTTTTATCTCACTCCTTGTGTCCCACAGATTCTTCATTTTGGTCTCTTCATATTACTCCAGAGATTTGCCATATTGGGGTCTTACTAGATTTTTTTTCCACTTAATGGTTTTTTGGAATGTGGTGTTCACTTTACATTGGTTTTGATGTGGTTCACTGAGTTGTTCATTTCCAAATATTAAATTGTTTGTTTATCAAAATATTGAATTCTTTGCTGAATTTTTCTTCCATTGCTGATTTTCTTACCCATTTTAATGACTTTTTCTTCTGTGTGGCAGATGTTCATTTTCCTGTCCTAGATTAAACTTTATCAGCCAGTTCCTGTCTTCCTTGAGTTCACTGATCATTTGTACTAGCAAACATTTGAAGTCATCATTCAGCATTTTACCGATCTCAGTTACTAGTTAAAGAGCTGTGATCTTGAAGAGCATCACCTTCTATGCTGTTTCATGCACTGTGTTTCTCAGATATGCTTTGTGCTTCTGTCAGTTTGGCTATCTTTGATTCAGTTCAAGGTCATTATTTTGAGTTAGCATACATACTAATGGGTTTCACTAGTGTATTTTTATACATTCTTGGTTATTATTTGTCTTCCCCAAGAGCTACTTCCATCCACTGACCCATCCTTCTTTCCCACAATATCTTCCTTTTTGTTTTTTATGCCACAAGTAAGCTATTTTCTCTTTTTACTTCCACTGACTTAAGACCCTTACTCCCTCTCTCATGGATATGGAGATATATGGTTATTTGGCAATCTTCTTTTTGAGTAGCCTATTCTTTTTTTAAATTAACCTTTTTATTAATTATCTATATAACATGTATACAGCCATGATGGTACCACTGTTAGCCTTCTTCCTGTCCCCCCCCCCATGGAGCTTGTGGTTCTTGCTTTGTGGGGGTAGCTATCAGTTATGGGGGAGAGGCAATGTCTTTGTGCACAATGACCCAACTCATGGGTCTAACAATTTTTCTACCCCTTCTGCCATGAATTTCCCTGAGACATGTTGGGTTATGCCCCTATCACCAGTACTATTCAGTGAGGAGAGAGAAAAAATGTTATAACAGCAACAATACCAAACTGTTAAAGATTCAGAAATATATTTACATTGCTTTAAGCACACTGATCCATTAGTAATCACCATATGACAGAAAGAGGTAAACTAATGTAGAGTGTACTATAAAGTTAAAAAGTCATTTGACAGCCAGGCATGGTGATGTATGCCTTTAATCCCAGCACTCAAGGAGTAGAGGTAAGAGGATTGCCATGAGTTCAAGGCCACCCTGAGACTACACAGCGAATTCCAGGTCAGCCTGGGCTAGAGCAAGACCCTATCTTGAATGGCCCACCAACAAAAAATCATTTGAAGAAATGTAGAAGTAGTTCAAGAATGAGATACATAAAGAAGATAGGCAAAAGGGAAAAACAGAGGATAAACTAGATTAGATAAAGGACAAATAAAAGGAGGGGAGTAGCATGTTATAGAGGGGAAGTGTAAAGAATAGAGATTAGAAAAATACATTTTTAAAAAATAACATAGGCATAGAAGATGGCTTATAGTTTTTTCTCATTCTGACTTTTCACTTTCAGAGAGTCACACAGATGCAGCTTTCTACCGACAATCTTAGCTGAAGACAAACTAGCAATTCCAATGTATTTCTACCCTGATGTTTTCTTACTGCTCTACTTCACACACTAAACTTCTCTATCAGCCTTGGATTTTTTAAAATTAATTTTAACTTTCTGTGGATTTTTAACTTAAAAATCCACAGACAGTTAAGACAAAATACTTTATTAGTATATAAACCTTACTCATTAATGCCTGTGAAAAATATTCTCCAAGTGGAAACTCACAGAGTTTAAAATACTTCTAGTCTATTTCCCTTTTATATCAACTGTCTCTCCTGAATGTATATGTTTAAAGAGATGGGAAACAAACTCTATGTGAGAGACCTTAGAAATTACAGATTTAAG
Source organism: Orientallactaga sibirica (assembly GCA_036365145.1). NCBI lineage: Eukaryota > Metazoa > Chordata > Mammalia > Rodentia > Dipodidae > Orientallactaga > Orientallactaga sibirica. Next base: position 18,315,761 of record JAEOAD010000030.1, on the reverse strand, counting down.
GTTAGGAAATTGCTCAGAGCTTAAGAAGGCTGCTACACAAGCATGAGGAGTTCAAAAAAGCAGCCTCCAAGTAAAAAGTCTGGTGTAACCATTTGTGCCTATAACTTCAGCTCTGAGAAAAGAGGATACAGGAGGAGTCTTTGAACTTTCTGATTAGCCAGTGTAACTGAAAAGTAGCAAGTGCTAGACCTAATAAGAAATTCTATCTCAAGGAAACAAAACAGAAGAACCACAGAGAAAGACACTCAGTGTCCTATTCTGGCCTCTGCATCCATCTGTGCACAAATGCATATACCACAGAGAAAAAACAAGATATACACACACACATATGTGTGCATGCACATGTACACACACACACACACACACACACACAGCAGTCACAGGTTCAAGATGGTTTTCAACATAACACTTGCATCCCAGGTACCTAGTAGCTTCTCAGTTCCTGAAATGCATTTGGCATTTTCTAGCTTGCATTTTCCTAGCTTCATTTTCTTATTGCAGAAATTGGTTGCTCATTAATGAGCAACAGCTATGCACATGAAATTAAAGAAGTCATTACTCAGAGTTAGATAAATAGCAGAGCTAATGAAGCTAATGAGAAAAGATTCTTTTTAATCTTCTAGTGAATTATTTGATATGGCAAACTCAATTTTAAAGCTTAGTGAATGGGAATTTGAAAAGCTGATCAAAATTAATCTAAGGTTGCTTAGCATAACTCAAAATTGGTTGGAAATTACTGAGAAATACTCTACAAGCAGTAATTCAGAGATCCTCAGTTAAAGGCAACAGGATCCTACAAGTTGAAAATGAGTATTTGTTCTTCCAAACCTCCTTTATTATAGTCAGTAGAGAAAAAAGATCTCTAGTGGCTCTACCTATCTGCTCCTCATCTCATAGCCTTGCTATCTGTGGTTATGCATAGACCTCCCTTATTAATCCTATTTCTCCCTTCCTCTTTATATCATTGATACAGATTGAATTGATTCAAACCAAAAAATATGTTCAAGTAATAACCTCCATTACTTCAGAATGTGACATCACTTAGACATTAGAAATAGTCAAGTTAAACTTTGTTCACTACAATGGGCTCTAATGTAATGTCTTGTGTCTATATAAAAAGAAAGAAATTGGGGCTGGAGAGATGGATTAGCATTTAAAGATGCTGCTTGCAAAGTGTGATGGCCCAGGTTTGATTTCCTAGTATTCATGTAATGCTAGATGTACAAAGTGGCACATGCATTTGGAGTTCATTTGCAGTGGCAGTAGCCCCTAGCATGCCCATATTATCTTTCTGTCTCTCTCTGTGTGTTTCTCTTTACGCCTCTTTTCCTCTGTCTCTCAAATAAATTAAAAAATAATTTTAGGGCTGGAAAGATGGCTTAGCAGTTAAGGCGCCTGCCTGCTAAGCCTAAGAACCCGGTTCCAATCTCCAGGTCCCAGGTTTAGCCAGATGCAGTGATGCAAGGGTGCAATGCTGCACTTGACCACTAGGGGGCGCACACATCTGGATTTTGTTCACAGCAGCTGAGAGACTACTGGTGCACCCATCTCTGTTTCCCTCTTCCTCTCTGTCTGTCTCTCTCTGTGTCTCTCTCCAAAAATAAATAAAATAATTTTTAAAAATTAAAAAAATAATTTTAAAGGAAAGACATTGAACACACCTATGCTCAGAGTAAAAAGTTTATGTGCAAATGCACAGGGAGAGGCAATGAGAAATTGCATTTAAACCACAGGATTCCAAGGATTGCCAGTGTGTATCAGAAAGGGAGGGAAAGATTGTTTCCTAGAACTACCACGAGAATGACCCTACTGATACTGCTTTGGACAACTATACCCCAGAACCAGTGCTCAATAAATATTATCATCTCTTTTTGGTTAGTTAAGGTAGCCCATAAACACAATCAATATCATGAGAAGTCCTAGACTTCTGGCTCAAAACTAATTTACTATACCTAGTTCCCATGAGATTCTGCACATACACTCTTCTACCTAATATCCACCTGCCTCAAATCCAGAAGTTCCCACTGAATACTCTGGAATAAATAGTCCACAGCCAATGCAATCTTTAATTCCCTGAGTCTCATCACATATTGATTGTCTTGAACTAACAGAAATCTGGTTCTGTGAGGAGCACTTTTTCCCTTTTGACCCATCAAACTCTTCTTCCACAGGCGCTTTATACCTTCAACTGTGTAGATGAGCAGCAATGTTTCCAGTGACAAGTTCAGATCCTGTCCAAGTCCTCAAGCCTCCACAAAGTTCTTTGTCTAATGGATTTTTGTAGGAGAGTCTTTGAACACCATGTAAATTGCCTTTGTGAGAACAACCCTAAGGCAGAGGGCTAGTGTTTAACACACACACACACACACACACACACACAAACACACACACACACACCAAGGATGTCTGATAGCCTTTGTAGAAAAATAACAATAACTAGTTCAATCAATATTGACCTGATCAAACAAACAGCTGACCTGCCAGAGTAAATCTGGGCTAAACAGCTCCTTCTTTGGCCTTAGATTGTAACCTTTGATCTTTGTATTTGGTTCATTCTTTTTTTAAATATTTTATTTATTTGAGAGAATGAAAGAGAAAGACAGAGAGGAGGCAGATGGATACACCAGGCCCTCTAGCCACTGCAACGAACTCCAGATAAATGTGCCACCTTTGTGTATCTGGCTTTATGTGGGTGCTGGGAAATCAAACCTGGGTCATTAGTTTTGCAGGCAAGCACCTTAACCAATGATCCAACTCTCCAGCACTATTTTGTACATTCTTAATAAATAGCAAATGTAAACTTTAGGAGGCAGGCATACTAATAATCCATAGAGACTATTTATTGCCTATTACTTCCCTGACTCATAAGAAGGAAACACATCTGACTAATCTTTTGTTTCCTCATAGTCTAAAGAGGCAGATTCTTCTACTAACCATTTCTTGCTTCTGCTATTCACTCATTTTCATGCTAATCCCTTGGTGTCCTGTGATTTGTTTTCTAGCTTCCTGATCTATGTCTGAACCTTTTGATTTTAATATCTATGATGTGTCAATCAACAATGGTTGTTCAGTTTGTTTGTTTGTTTGTTTTCTTTGAGAGAGAGAGAGAGAGGAAGACAGATGGAGATGGGCACGCCAGCAGTCTCTCAGCTGCTGTGAACGAAATCCATATGTGTGCATCCCCTTATGGTCAAGTGCGGCATTGCACCCTTGCGTCACTGCATCTGGCTAAAAGTGGGACCTGGAGATTGGAAAGGCTGAAGATTGGAACCAGCATTCTTAGGCTTAGGAGGCAGGCGCCTTAACCACTAAACCATCTCTCCAGCCCGGCTGTTCAGTTTTGTCCATTTCTCTATTGGAGAAAGTTCTCAGAAGATTATTTATTCTAAGATCATCATAAATTAAAATTTTATTTTGCAAAATCACTAGGTAATACATGACTTCCCTTCTTGTTAACAGATTTTATTATTCAGTATATGATATGTCAAAGTTACAGATGAGTTTATGCACATTGTGAGGTAGGAAGATACTCTGTACAATGGACTGTTTTCCATTTCGCACAGGGTAAGTTACCATAGCCTGCATTGGCATTTATACATAACCAAAACAGAAAGAGAGAAAAAAAGAAAGAAGTACTACATGTGTAGATATAATTTGACTCATTTAAATACTTTACGATGTGAAATTTATCATATACTGTCTCAGTGTGCACTAATTTTTTTAAGAAAAATAAATGATGACTCAGCCATATTACTTAAAAGTTTATACAAATGTATCAAAGGCAACACAGTTTACAGGATATACATGACAACAATAAAAGTTGTCAAGCTACTATATGCCTGTCTCAGTTTGCAAGATTTTCAGATTGATGTCTTCCATGGATCTAAGAAGTGGCAAATTTAAGAAGATTTTGGACCAGTGAAGTATTTTTTTTTTCCTAGTAATGGCATATTCAAGGATTAACATTTACAGCATAAGAATAAGCATAATAAATGGTTAATTTAATTGATTTTATTTACCCCCTCTGTAGGAAATGAAGTATTTCATGCTTTTGTTCAGATGCACAAGAGTATTTTAAATAGTTTTTGAAAAGTAAGCACTGTGATAAATAGTGGAGATAGAGATACAAGTAGATCACTTTATTTTATAGTGATAAAATCCTCTTTAGTTCTTTTCTGGTTAAGGAGATATACATAAAAGATTGATCTTTAAAAGACTGTGATATTGTATGATACATTGAGAGATATATGGCTTAATGAGTAAGAGATTTCAAGCTAAGTTGTACTACTCAAGCTCTTAAAATACATGCTATTTTAAATAAATTTGTAAAATATTTAAAGATGTATATTTGAAAATGTAAGATCATTATCTCATAGCTCATTGGCTGGATTAATATGAAAAGGATTATTGCTCATTAATCTTCATCTAATCCTATAGGATGCATTTTGATATGAAAGTCTTGGTAAGTACTAAAAGGATTTCATGGCATTCACATGTGCAAAATCCATTTTAATACTAAATTGTAAAATATAAGACAGAAAGCTGAATGAGACAACTCTAAGGAAATAAGGAATTTAAGTTTTACTTACTTTTCAACTTTTGATTAGAATTGACTCTTTTGCTCAGATGTGCCCTATAAATCCAAATTTATTATAAATAAAATACAAAAATGACCCTTAGTTAGAATATCAATTTATAATGTCATAGTCTGGGAAGTTAATAAACATGTATGTGTTAACTACAAAATTATTTCTGGAAAGTGTGCCAACTAAATTCCCAATGATCCAAAAGTAGAAAAAACAGAGACACCTTTATGTACATTATTGATATGCTTCATTAGTAAAATAATGGAAAAATCCAGAAAATATAATATCAAAAATATTGTGCATGAATCTCTTAATGCACAGAAACACAATTTTGGAAATATGATGAAAGGAAGCATTGAGATGTCTCCTCATTATTCCACCTCTGGTAAATATTTTCTCTATGTTTTATATTAAACATACACTAAAATATACTGCTACTTTTTGAATTGATCTTTTCTGTCTCTATATTGTTTATTCTGTGCTTAGGTAGAGAATCATCTGAATTAACTTATGTAGTAATAATTTATCTGTAAACTTCATGTGACTCAGAAGACAATATTATTTTCCTGTACATCCTGAAAAATTCCCCCTGAAAGTGTCCAAATAATAGTGATAATTCTTTCAAATGAACACAACCGTATATATTTGAGATTATGTCAGGATAACAAAATGATGATTTGAAAATGTTCTCACTATAAACCTCATGAAATGACAAATAGCATTTAACAAATATTGCAAATAATATTAGTAAATAACTGAACTCTATGGGAAATAATGCAGCCACCAAGTTTTCTAATCAAGAGGAAACTGAAAGTCAGAGTGAGAACTACATAAACCACCTTATCTAGGGTGTTAGAGACATAAATGACTGTGGATGAATGTAAGATTCTTGGTGAGACTGCTCTCAGCTGTTATTTTGGAAAAAAAATTACATGAGCTCATGGTGGAAAAAAGTGTGTTTACCTCAACAATCAAAAAGATACAGCTGATTTCAACATTTTGAGAAGTCATGACAATGTGAATAAACTAAAAGCATTAAGTGATATCAATGTGGCAAATTAATTTTTGAGTGGAAAAGAATCTGCAACATGGATAATGACTGGCATAGAGTAAGGGAAGGTGCTACTACTTTATACTCTCTATATCTGTTTTCAGCAGTGTGTGTGCAATCCAATATGAGTGGAGATTGTAACTACAAATACAGAATGAAAGCTAATTCTTTGAAGCAGTGGAAGAAAAGCTGCCTTACTGGTTGAAGGCTATGTTTTGCATAACCCAAGGATGACCCTTTCCCTTAGGCTCCAGCATGATAACTGTATGGATAACATTAAAATCATCAATGAAAGCCAAGAATATCTTATTCCAAAAATATGTATAATTTGGAATAAAACAGAAATAATATTTACCTGGGGCACAAAGGAGTTAATTATATTTTTTTCTGTTATTTTCTCTATACTTGATACATATAAGCACAAAGGAGAAAAATACACTATTTTCGTATCAATGTTGGAGGTATAAGTTTTCATTTCTATAGGTGTAAAAGTTGTAATCAAGGATGGAGTTTCCTAAACAAACTAAAAATAAATCTACCACATGATTCAGCTGACAACTTCTGGTTATTTACCCATAGGACTCCAGTTCAACATATCACAGAGATACTTATACATCAGTAATAATTGCAACACTATTTACAATAGCTAATGCAACCAATCTATGTAGCCAAAATGGAATCTATATCTATCATCTTTCTATCTATCTATCTATCTATCTATCTATCTATCTATCTATCTATCTGGTCCCCCAATGGAATTTTTAAAAGTTTTATTTTATTTATTTATTTTTATTTTAGAGAGAGAGAGAATGGGCATGCCAAGGCTTCTAGCCTCTGCAAACAAACTCCAGAGGCATGTGCTACTTTGTGCATCTGGCTGTATATGGGTACTGAAGAATTGAACTTGGGTCCTTAGGCTTATGCAGGCAAGTGCCTTAACTGCTGAACCATCTCTCCAGCCCCCAATGGAAGTTTTTTAAAACACAAAGAAGAAGGTAACATTTTCATTTGTATGAAAATGAATACAACTAGTGAAAATCATATTGAGTTAAGCCAATCTCAGAAATACAAATATCACATTTTCTCTCATTTATATTTTCACTATTTTGTATAGCTAGATATAAAAGACCATTTATGTTTGTATGACATGAAAAAGGAGCAAAATCATCTAGAGAAATAAAGAGTACTAAGGAGTTGAGAAGGGTGAGAAAGAAAGAATGAGGGAAGTGCTGGGGGATGAGGTGAACCTACAGTGTGCATTAATGTGTCCACATATAACACAGTAACATGCCAAATGACTACATTCAGTGAAAGATTTTTAAAAGAAAATGTAAAATGTAAATAACAGTGTATCTGTTATTGAAGCAAACTAATGAATATAGGTTAATTTTTATGCCTTTATTTGTCATAATATTATAGCTTAATTATAAACAGTAAGCCTCAATTTCCTCTTAAATACAAAAGGCATGCTATATGCAGTCAAATAGCTATACTCTAAAATAGCTGTACCCTGAGCTATACCTTAAAGACATGTTGATTTGGTCTCTCACAGTTTTCTTATTTTAAACCTTGCCAGTATTTTATTGCACAATTCAAACCTTATTGTTTCACTTTAGCTGTTCAAATATATGAATCATTTCCTATGCTAGGAAAAGGATTTGATGTATAGCTTTAAGCAAATTAAATCAGCATGTCAATTCCTTTTGTAAACATCTTACCAGTAAAAAAGAAATAACATTACTGCTTCCTTGGGAATATGATGATACATTCTGGAGACTACTGAATCAATTTTCTTGTCATGTTCAGAAAATTTAGCGTGGTACCTTCAATCCTCATTTTATAGTTCTCATTGAAATACTTTCTATTAGGTCTTTGAGTTTAACCTCAGACATTTTTAGTTACTTTGTACAGTGGGTTAACAGCAACTTTCTTTTAAAGTGAACTGAAATTGATTGAAAATAAGTGTCCTTTTTATAAATCTATATAATCTAGTTTCACTTAGAAAGAGATAACACAGAGAAACAGTATAAAGGGACTCCATGAAATTATTATGACAAGTTACCAAAACAATACACTCAACTGTGTTGTTATTGTTCTTCAGGAATGGTGTGAACAAACTTCAAAATAATAGGATAGGATAGTTTTGTGATAAAGTACATTACATTCAACAGAAGTGGGCACCACATGTATACACAGGAAAACTGAAAAGAAATATGTATTTTTATTTATATAACCTTATTAACTTGGAAATTTATCCATATTATTATGTTTTTGTATTGATTTATACATGCACAGTTGGAGATAATCCTTGGCTACATAGTGAGACACTGTCTTAACAAACTAACTTTTGAAATCCCACATGTTCCTTTTACAGTGAGTTTCGTAATATTTACCAATATTTACTAAGTGATTACTTTCTTTGTAATATTAGTTATAATAATTGTAAAATAATTAACACAAATATGTATCAAGTTAAATAAATTTTAAAATAAGCATGTGATACTATGTGATCCAATTTTCAATGAAATTGCTAGGTGCTTATATATATGTGCCAACACAATGTTAAGAGACAGAAAGTAAAAACTGAATATGTAGGGAGAAGTTTTAGAAATTTAACAACTTATTCAAGCTAGAATTCTCATTAATTATTATGTACAATCACTACAGGTATGCATTAGCAATGAAAATGGAAAACTTATTACTTTTTTTGGCTTACAGAACAGAAAAACAAGTACTTCAGAGAAGACAAATAGCTCACTCATTAGCACAAAGCATTCACAAGGTTGTGATCCTTTAGGGAAAACAAAGCAAGTGAAGCAAATCCCTGTGTCCTCCTTCCAACTCAGGGTATAAAAGTGGAGCCCATACAGAAGTTTCTTTTACTTGTCGAAACAGAAGTTGAAATTCCTTACTCGTACAGATGGCTGATACTTCCCTAGAGGAAATCTCTGAGCATAAGGTAGGTTCTGAGATGCCACAAGGATTTCTATGGTTCCTTGGCCAAAGAATGGATAACTTAAGCACGTGTGGGACTTAGCAGGGGTAGTAGAAAGGAGTCCCTCAAGACCCGACATAAGCAGACAGGGTGGAGGTCACATGGGACAGGAAGATACTTGAGTTTCAAACCAGGGTCAGTGAAGTGACCTCTCTTCTGACTGTTGATTTATTATTGTTAATAATGACTTTTTTTTTTTTTTTTTGCATTTAGTTCTGTTTGACCTCACAAACTTGTTGTCTAGAACTTCCTAGAAGTAATACTCTGCATCCATCTCCTTAAGCTGGAGGGATTACAGGTATGTACCACTGTGCTTAGGGGAATTTTATTTCTGATTGTATGTCCTGAAACTCTGTTGTAGATTCAGTTGAAAATTGAAGTTAACAATTCAAACAGTGCTAAATTGCAAAACAGATGCAGTCATTTGCATAAACCAGAACATGAAACAAAAATAGAAGTACTCTGAACAGGGAAATGCATAACAGAAGAATAATTTGTACTAACAGTTACAGAAGATTTATATTAAAAAGATGGTGTGTGTCTTTCAGGATATAGTATTTTGTGGTACCATTTCCAATTGGGTCCAGTTTTTTGTCCACGCCCCCATACTTACCCTCCCTTCCTAGCCCACCATCCCTATTGTCCAGTCCTAGAAATGTTTATTAGGTGTGTCAGAATCTCAGGCAAACTCAGGTTTGGAGCCACAGATGAGTGAGACCATGTGATGCTTATCTTTCTGTGATTGGGTGAGTCCAGTGAGAATGATCTGTTTCAAGTTTGACAATTTTTCTTCAAATTGCATCCTATATCCTGAAAGACATACTAAAAGGCTGAACCTTCATCAGGTGATTAGAGAGAACACCTGAATCACAGGGGCCTGGAGAGGATAGGATGAAGACTAACCTCAACCTTCTCCTGTTCCTCTCTCACACTCCCTCTTCTTTCTTTTTTCTCTCTCATACTTTTTTTCTCTCATACTACCTATATTCTTCTTCCTCCCTTTCCCTTGACACTGACCTATAACTCCCAGTACCAGCATGTAGTTAACATCCACAATGAGTTATTGATCAGTGAGATCTACAAGCTTTCCCAATAGAAGACAGATTTCTGTCAGAGTACTTGATGACCCACCAAAGGTTAATGGTAAGACTCTACTGCCAAAGACACCATTTGCTGTTGGGATGGAACATGGAGTGACCTGGCTCAAATCTGAAAGAGAGGCAGTCCCCAGACAGTTAGCTTGTCTAGTGCCAGAAGGTACTACATGAGAGACTGGGGAAAATGATCAACATCTGAATAAGAAACTTGTGGTCTAAACTACTCAGCAGCAATCAACCTGATGTGACGCTCACACAAGTGCAATAGTGGCACACAGCCGGTGGGTTACCAGCTGCTCTTGACTTCACTAATAGATCCACTGAGCAGAATGGAACCCATACCTGGAACTGGAAAACAAGTCAGAACAATATCCAAAAATGAGTTCATTCTCCAATAACAAGGTCCCACCAATAGTGGGATACAAGAGGGCCTACACCTATTCAATTATCTCTAAAACAATCGTGGTTATCCATGTATCTTGCACTGACCTCACTCTCCATTGGAGAATTTGCTCCTCTTTTTCAGATGGACATAGAACCTGAGGAGAAAATCAGCCCATCGCACCTCACCAGGACACCAGCTGAACCCATAGAATAATTGGGCAAATGAGCAAGAGTGCTGCTTTATCAGTGAACCTGGTATCAGCACAGGGGTGAAGGAGATAGACACAGAGAACACTTAACTCCTACCAAACCAGAGATCCAGAGACACAGACTCCCATGACCTTTTCACTGAAATAGACCTTAAATGAAACCAACATGTCTTAGGGAAATTCGTGGAAGAGGGGGCAGAAAGATTGTTTGAGCCATAAATTGAGTCATTATGCACAGAGATATTGCCTCTCCCCCATAACTGATGGCTATCCCCACAATGCAAGACCCACAATCCCTGAGGGGGGATTACAGGGAGAAGGCTAATGATGGTACTGTCATGGCTGTATACACATTATATAAATAACTAACAAAAATATTTTTAAAAAAAAAGAAAGTGAATGAAAGGCCACTGGAAAGAATAAAAGGCAATATATGATGCCAAAAAATAGTAAACAAAAAAATTTTAAAAATTAAAAAAATGATGTAAATGTTTTAATTAATGAGAATGCAACAAAACAGTACAAAATAGTAATCCTAACAAAAAATGAAATGGGTATAGATGAACAGTTTAAAATGCTTTGGTGAAAATCAACAATTTGAATGAACTAATATTTATATTCAACACACTAAAACTCAGAGTTGGGATGAGGGAGATTGAGTATGGATTTAAGAACTTTTTTTAAAAGTAGAATTTAAAGCCATGTGTGGTCATTAAAGTACACATTTAATCCTAGCACTGGGAAAATAAGGAGGAACATTACATTTAGGCCAGCATGGGCTAATAAAATCTTACCTCAAATAAAATAGAATTCAAAAACATTCAAGATGAATTATAACCTGATATTAAAATCATGCATAATCCACCCTTTGGAATATCTAAACATTGTTATGTGTTAAAGTCAAGTAAGTACTTAATGTCATGGTGGAACTGTCAGTAGCATGCCACTCATTCTCAACAGTGTACAGTTTGCACAACATCTTAGTAACCATGGTCTGAGGTCCTGAAAAACCTTAGTGAATATTGTTCCCTTTCTGAGGTCCTGAAAAACCTTAGTGAATATTGTTGCCTTGAGTACCATCTTGTAAGTCTTATTTAGACTTTAAAATAGAAAATAGCAACCAAGAGTTAAGAAATATACAGTATATTTATTTGAAAGCGATTGTTAAAAACTTAAAACAACTAAGAAGAAAATCAGTATGGGATGGATTGATGAGACTGTTTATATATGCCTAGACAGGTAAAAAATTGAAAATAGAAACTGACAAAAGTTGAAAACAGAACAACCAAAAGTAGAAGATGGTGTTAGAGACTTTCAATTTGCTGATTTTATATTTTGGGTATAATCATATATCAATTAAAATAGACAATTTAACTATTCAGAATAGAGTAAATTATGACATAATAAATAAATCTCTATGAGGGCATGGAGAAAATATAAAAATGATTTATAATGATTTTTATCAATGGTCAAAGAAGACTGACAAATATTATTTTATATAAAAGATTAAATATATCAAGAAGTAGTTGAAAGGGACTTCTAAAAAATATAATTCTTGCTCATTATCAGAAGTAAATACTACAGAAATAAAACCTAAAGAATAAATCACATAGCTATTAAGGAGGGAAAATCACACAAACAGATGGCAAAACACTGAATTTGTAATTACTATAAAGTGACTACATTTGCCTACTGACAGATAAAGATAATTACACTAGATTCCAAAGCAAAAACCCAATAGTATGCTGCATAAAAAATAAAGTGTTTGCAATGGGAAGAAGTAGAAACAAAATTAACAATAATAAAACAAGATAGAAAACGTGTTCAAAATGGAACACAAATTGATTACTAGTATTTGACATGTGACAGATAATGACACGTTATTAAAAGACATAATCATTATTAATATCTCTGCACTAATTAACTCATTATTATTTTTATAAATCAAGGCAATACCAAAACATATAAATCAGTTCCAAGAAAACAAAAATAGACATAAATATCCTGAAAACAATGCACATAAAAAGAAGTATCAGTGGTTTTTTATTATTTTAATTCATAAATGTACATGAGACTTTACCTGGAAAGTCTATTTCAATAAGTCTATAACAAACACTTCTTCACAAAGGATATTTGCTACAGAATTTTTATATTATCAAAATAGGAAACCACCTAGTTCAGAACTAGGTTCAAGAATGTTATTTCATATAATATGATATTGATATCTGTAAAATCATATCTGCATATTCAAAACAGAGCAATTCTTGGACATTATGGGGATAGAACACACGGACCAATAGATCAACTTAAAATTCAAAACACAGGCTGGAGGGGTGGCTTTAGTAGTTAGTTAAGTCATGTGCCTGCAAAGCCAAAGGACCTAGGTTCGATTCCCCAGGACCCACATTAGCCAGATGCACAAGGGAGCACATGTATCTGGAGTTTGTTTGCAGCAGCTGAAGGCTCTGGCATGCCAACACCCTCTCTTTCTCTACCAAATAAATAAATAAATATAAAATATTTTAAAATTCAAAACAAAAAGAAATAGACAAAAATGGTAAATTTGCACGTAGCATGGTTTACTTTCTGGGCTCATGGATAATTGCATTCCAAATAACTGTCATGCCTAATCCTTTTTCCATCTTAATATTAAGTGACCAGAAGTTATGTTCAATTACAGCTTATACATTGTTTTTGTTGGTTTTTAGATAGGGTCTCACTATATAGTCCAGAAGGGCCTCAAACTCACATCCTCCTGCCTCAGTGTTCCTAGTGCTGGGATTATGAGTGTGCACTGCCATGCCCAACCATGCCGTCTGTTATATGTATATGTTTCAGAGTATGTAATAGAAGGAGATTGTCAACTGCCATCTCTGAGTGACAGAATGGAGAAGATCACTGAGACATTCCCAATTTCTGGCTGTCAACTCAGGTTGTATATAAACCACAATCAATAAAATACTCAGGGAAATTATTGACATTCTAGGATTGATTTTCTAATGTAGTCTAGACTCTAGAGTATTTTAATAGACTATAAAACAGATTTTATATCTAATAAAATCATTTATATGACAAGAATTAGTATATTTTTAGGGGTAAAGAGATGGCTTAGCAATTAAGGCACTTGTCTTCAAAGCCAAAGGAACCAGGTTTGATTCCCCAGTATCCAAGTAACATAAACCAGATATACAAGATAGTACATGCATCTGAGTTTGTTTGCAAAGGCTGGAGGACCTGGGCATCCAGTCTCTCTCTCTCTCTCTCTCTCTCTCTCATAAATAAAAATTAAAAAGAATAAGTATACTGTTAAAGATAACTATGCATGAGTGCATGCATGTTAACTGAAAACAGTGCCAGTAGGACAGGAAACATACCAGTAGGCCAATGGATAAATTTGTGCTTGCTCATCTGTTCTCTACCTGTGTCAAATATAAGTGTATTAATATATGAATATAGAAATTATGTTTTCTCCTAAAGATAGAAAAAGCAGACAATTTAAGAGGTGATAATCTGTTAGCTAGATAAAGTAACTAGGACCCTAAAATATATGTTTTGTGTTTAAGTGTGGTTCACACAATTGCTGGATTGGATTGGAGTGTACACAGACATTATCATGTTCCCTGGATCCTGTCAAAATTGAGATTTCCATCTGATACTGCAGTCAGAGTACTTGGGGGCACTGCCCTCTGGACATGATTTGACTGGTGTATTCATGACCTCACAGTGGAGGTCTTTACCCCCACAAGAATGCACAATATTGAGCCCATAACATTTTGACATAGAAGGCAGAGGAGGTCAAAGAGAGTGAGATATTAAAACAGAAAAAAAGTATTATTTAGAAATAGGAGGGTACCCAGTGGAATAGAGGTGATGGAGGAGTACAAAAAAGAATTTAAGGAGAATATGATCAAATTACAGTATGAGAATGTATTAAAATTGTCAATTAAAAATGAATGTTTTAATAAAAATAGTATTCAGGCTTCCTTGTGTTTAATCTAAAAGCACTAACTCTTGGTAATAATATGTGGAGAGCTGTCATAGATCTTTAATGTTAATAAAAGTGGCAATGAAGAAGATGCATCAGTGGCAGTCCTTAGCAACAGGCTCAGAGCCCCCCATCACTGTATTGACTATGACTGCAAAGCCTCATTAACCTGAAGACAAGGTAACTCTAGAAGGGAACAGTGAGCAAAATATAGGCATATATTTTCCTTGAAGTTCTACATTTGATTTTCATTTTGAAATAGGAACCAGCATGTGGATTCATTCTTCATCAGTTTGAATCATTTTCTAAATGGTTTCTACTTAGGTCATTTAATAATTTATAGAGCTCTCCATGGTGCAAATAAGCCACTTTTGTTTACTAGAACTAATAATGAGGCCTCAAAAAAACAAAAATAGATTTTTTGTATAGGTACTACTATGCCAAAAAAATAGACTACAAGTTATTGATATGACCATGATTTTAAAAAGAGCAAGCAATTATTTTAAATATATACAAAAGTTTAAAAGTCTGAATGATGGAACCAAGTTGATATTTGCCCCCAAAATGAAGAGCCCTAAGTAATCATTATTATAGTAGAAATACCATCCATATAAAATTTATGTTAACCAAGATATATTAAAGCCATAAACATTAACATAAGGCTTAAAGATGTGAAGAAATGTTTCAGTGTAAAACACTGTCTTCTCATTTCTCTGTAGTGAAAATAACCATTCAGTAAGTTTTATCCACATCCATAATTCTCAATGCATCATGCTTACAGAAGGAGAGCAGAGGTTCACGGATACGAATGCAATCTACAGCAAAAGAAGAAAGGAGGAGAATAGGGATGAGGACGAATAGGAGGCACAAGGAGGAGAGGAGGTACAGACCAGAGAGGTCACACTTCCCATGTGTGGAATAGGGTTAGTGAACGGAAAGGTAGCAGAGTCTGGTCCAATTGTGAATGATATCTGCCTTCCCTCCTGTGAAAGCTCCTTAAATTAGTGTCCTTAAATTAGTGGCACAGAATAACATCTGTTAGAATTTATTGAAAATGCTCAGATGCGGTTGTATGATTTCACTCAAATTAACTAACTTATGTCATTCTTAGTTTTCTGAAGCAAATATTTATTGATGTATTTTAATAAATCCTCAGGGAGATAACATCTTAGAATCTACCCTCTTAACCTGTAGGTGTAATACAACTGGATGTGAGGGTAATGGACAGCAGTAAAAGGTTTCTGAATGCACAATGACAAAATATTAATTCAATTTCAAGCACCCAATGAGTCTGCAGCCTTGGATATGTATACATAATGTGCACTCTCACACATGTGCATTCAAGTCCTATAATGTCAAGGAACACTGTCTGAGGCACCCAGACCCTTTGAGACAGGCACACATTGTGGATTACTGAATTTTTACTGCATGCACAAGGTTCCTTGATCTAATGGGAACACAATGGTTTAATTAATGAAAGTAATGACAATATTTTCCTACCATCATTCTTTGCATGTATCAAATTGGTATATCTTTTCATTATATCATATTAGAATATATGATAATGAAAATGATGTTTTAGTCACTAACTCAAGCTTCATAAAAATTGTTAAATGCATTTTGGATTGGGATGAAGACAGAAACTTCAACCATTTCTAAAATATACTGCTGCCATTTTTATACTATGTATATATGTGAAGTGGCATTCTCACCATCAACAATTATAAAATAAAAATATCAATCAACTCTGAAAGTGCTGAAGATGGTATATGTTTTATATTATCAAATCAAGATCTACACCTTTCTATAAAAATAAACAAGCACATCAACCTCATTAGTATGCAAATATATCTGTGTCTTTAATAAATGTTAAAATTATATGTAAGACAATGAATTCTTTTAATTTATATTTCTTTGTGATTTATTGTCAATAAACATTAGACTTGAATACCAGTTTTATATACCAAACTAGCCAGGAATGTACATAATTTCTTGGGCAAAAAAAGTCACAAGTGGGAAAAGATTGTGAAGTCCTATCTTAAAACATCTAGAGTAAACATCCTCAGAATGGTTTCTTTCTTATCTCATCACTATGTTCTTATATTTCATAGGAGTCAGTACCCAGTATAGAAGCACATGCTAGTTTTCAGCTGAGATTCCATCCTGGATTGTGACATCCTATACTTAAGCTGAAATATGTTAATCATATTTGTGCATATTGTGTATACTTAATTATGATACATAACAAGTTTTCTGTAGTTAACATGAATTATTTATTTAATATTGCATCTATAATTTCAGTACATTCAGAGAATTTCACACCTTCTATAGTTTTTGTTGTTGTTTGTTTGCAGTGTGAAATATAGCAGCTCAATGAACACCCAGGTGTATCTTTCTTGGCTGACTTGTACAATTCATATCACCAAAGAGAATTACAAAAGGGCACTCATTAAAACAAGGAAGCATGTTTGTATTTAACAATCAGTACTAGAAAGAACTGAATACCAGTAAAAACTGAATGCTCAACTAAACCTCTGTCTTTTTATTGGATTCTGTACTCTTTGTTTTTAGACAGAGTGAGAGCAAGGAGAGAAAGAGAGAATTGGAAAACCAGGAACGCAGCCACTGCAATCAAACTCCAGATGCTTGCACCACCTAGTGTGCATGTGTGACCTTATGCTTGCCTCACCTTTGTGTGTCTGGCTTAACTGGGATTGGGAGAGAGATAAAACATGGGTCCTTAGGCTTTGCAGGCAAGCACCTTAACTGCTGAGTTATCTCTCCAGCCCAACTTTCATGTATTTTATCAGCAAAGCAGCAAGGAAAGGACAACAGGTCACTATACCCAATCTTGCCTTATAGTTAATATCAAAAAAGATATCCAGTTTCATATTCAGTGTTTCCCAGGAAATGTGTGTTATGAATATTAAAATAATATTTGTATAAATCTTAAATGAATGAGCTACATGGAAAAAACTCTAGCAATAGACTGTTTCAGAAAATTAGACTTTTAAGCAAAACTATATTGTTGTTTTCCCTTTTAACATACAAGCACTTTACTATCATTATATCCAGGAGTATCTTCTATAGGATACAGGCTATTGATACATCCATTTTCAGTAGCATTTAAATTGGGAAATATTTCTCTGTGAGAGTAATATTTTCCATTCCAGACAAAAGCAACCTAAAGAAGGAAGTACCTTTTTTAGCTCAAGGCTTAAGGGTATAGTCCATCATGGTAGGGAAAGCAGGCCAATATTTGCATGAGGAAGCTAGTCACATTGTGCCTGCACTCAAGAAGCAGAATGAGGTAAATGTTGTTTTTCAGTTGGCTTTCTCCTTGCTATTGAGTCCAAGACTTCTGCCCTTTGGATAGTGATACCCACATTCAGGATAAGTCTTCCCTGCCCAGTTAAACCTTTATGGAAACACCCAAACTGATATGCACAGCAATGTGTTTACATCATGATTCTAAATCCAGTGATGTTGACAATGAAGATTAACCATCACACTTTCTAAGAGACAAATCTTAGATGGCCAGCTATTTATAATATCTATCTGATCCACAGGGATGCTTCAGTGTAAGGAATAGGATTATAACTATATATCAGTTATCTTTAATTATTGATAACTTTTAAGCTTTAAATCTTGCCATTTTATAAATCACTTGATAAAATATTCCCATTATAAGACTTATAAAACTCTTTTCTAGCTCCCATGAAACTTAGATATTATCATTTGTAATGATTAAATCTGAAGTATACAGCATAATCAGGGATCTTACTGAATCTTTAAAAACATGGATATATCCATACCTTGGAAAGCTGAAGAAAATAACATATATATTTAGAAAAGTGAAGACACATAGAACTAATTTACCTCAAAGAATGTGTTTTAAAAATACTTTTAAAAAATGATATAAATAAGTCATATGGAAACCTACTTTTCTAGACAATGGAACACTCAGAAGCCATAGATTGTCACTAGAAAATTTTCAGTTCCAGGGATAGGATTCCTTCCAGTGAGTTGTTGGCCAGGGAGGTCACAGATACCCCCAAAATATTATAGATAATTGCCGAGGCCCTTGGTTTCCCACCAGGAATAGATGGTAAGACCCTATTCCTGAAGACTCCACATACTCGGGCTGCAAGGTCACTGAGAAATTCTGCTGGAGCTGAGCGGAAGGAAAGCTTTCTCCAAGTGAACCAGCTGACAGAAAGCTGGAAAAAGCTACACTTCAAGCAGTTCTATGGGAGAGAGAGAAATCACCAGTGGAGATACTCAACAGTGAACACTGTAAGCTTTAAATTTGGTTAGCCAGTCCAAATGAGCCAACAGGTACAATAGTGGCATGTCTGTGATGAGGGAAACCAACTGCTCTGTAATTGGACTGCAGGCCCACTCAAAGGGAGGCAATACATCCCTGATACTGAAAACCTATGACAGGGGTAGTCATGAGCCCTAGGGGTATAACATCTGCTGGTGTCTGGCTAAATGTATATACTATGCTCACCAAACTGCCCAGTAAGCACTTCTCTTAATGTCCACACCCATATATTAATGTTACTCTCACTTTTGGTTAGAGAAGCTTCTCTTTTCAGATGGTAGCAACTTTGGGATGACTCAGAAGGTACCATGGTGCTGAGAAGAAGGAACAGAGGAGTGCTCAGCACTGAAACTTCTCAAACACACCTTGCAAGGCTCAGGGTCTATTGCGGAAGGGGAGGGGGAAGAATGTAAGAGCCAAAAGAAGAGTGGGACTTCTTACAACGTACTCCTCCAGACACAAAATGGCCTTGATATCCAGGACCTCACAGTGCCTGACACTACCTACACAAGACCATCATAATAGGAGGAAACAATCATTACATCAAAATGAAAAGAGAGACTGATTAAGAGGGGGAGGGGATATGATGGAAAGTGGAGTCTCAAAGGGAAAAGTGGGGGGAGGGAGGGAAGTACCATGGGATATTGTCTACAATTAAGGAAGTTGTCAATAAAAAACAAATAAATAATAAATTTAAAAATTAGGAAACGGGGCTGGAGAGATGGCTTAGCCATTAAGGCACCTGCCTCCTAAGCCTAAGAACGCCAGTTCCAATCTCCAGGTCCCACGTTTAGCCAGATGCAAAGTGATGCAAGGGTGCAATGTCACACGTGACCACAAGGGGGCGCACACATCTGCATTTCGTTCACAGCAGCTGAGAGGCTGCTGGTACACCCATCTCTATCTGTCTTCCTCTCCCTTTCTGTCTCTCTCTGTGTCTCTCTCCAAAAAAAAAAAAATTAGGAAACAAACTTTTTAAAAGGCTGGAGAGAAGGCTTAGTGGTTAAGGCACTTGCCTGCAAGCCAAAGAACTCAGGTCAATTCCCCCGGGACCCACATAAACCAGATGCACAAGGTGGCGCATGCATCTGGTGTTCATTTGCAGGAGTTGGAGGCCCAGGTGCACCCCTTCACCCCTTCACTCCTTTTCTTTCTCTCTCATAAACAAATAAATGTTTTAAATATTTTTAAAACACTTAAAAAATAAAAATTAAAAATAATGTGTTAGACTCAACAAATTAAGACCAATCAGATGTTCTAATAAAACCTTTACTGATCAAGAACTTGCATAACATACAATTTGCCTTTTATACAATTCAGTGGTTTCCAGGGCAGCACATTCATAGAATTGTGAAGCCATTACATATTTCACTAGATTTCTATTCATTTGTGTTAAAGGAAACATTCACTGATATCCACTAGTAATTCAAATTTGAGAAGTTCAAGGACACAAAAGTGAGCAGAATTTGTAATATAAAAAAATGACAATCTTCCTGTGAAAATTAAGAAGAAAAATCCTTTACTGAATTAACCTTAAAAAATAATGGGCTGGAGAAATGGCTCAGTGGGTAAAGTTGCAGGGGTTTGATTCCATGGTACCCACATAAAGCCAGATGCACAAAGTGGCACATGTGTGTAGAACTTGTACAGTAGCAGGAGGCCATGGCACTCTCTGTTTGCCTCCCCCCCCCAAATAAATAAGATATTTTAAAAATATAGAGTGATTCTGATTCTCTTTCTGCCTTTTTTTCTTGGAATTTTGTGGGCAGGATTTTTTAAATATATTTTTTAAATAGTGGTAAAATTAAAGACAAAAATGGAAAATCTATTACTAATTTGTTAACCATACCTGAGAGAATTCAAAGATAAAAAAGGAGGCAAGGCATGGTGGTACACTTTTAATTGAAGCACTGGAGAGGCAGAGGTAGGAGGAGGCTAGAGAGTGAATTCCAGGTCAGCCTGTACCAGAGTAAGCTCTACCTCCTGAGAGAGAGACAGAGAGAGAGAGAGAGAGAAGAGAGAGAGAGCGAGAATACTGGCAAAGTAAAAGGACAGATGAAGTAATGGATAAAATAAAGGAATGTCACTTATTTGCAATGCGGCAAGAACAGAAGAGGTAGATTGAGTGAATGTCTTTATGTGGGTTTGTGTTCAGATGTGACAGGACCTTCATGAGCATAAAAGTTACATCACTTTATTTGTAAGGTCTTGAAGGAGGCACCCCATCCACACAGAACGTTCAAACTATTTTTCTTAGCTATCATGAAGTAAATTGCTTCTAAATCTTACCAGTTTTCTCATTTATATCTTAGCTGCAAAGGATGATGGATGTTATCATCAGAATATGAACAGAATTTCTCCCTTCCTTGCATAAAGCTGCTGTCTTGATGCCTCTTTGAATCCAGTCTACAAGTCATGTAGGTATTCTTGATAGATTCTCAGTACAGACTCTTGACTTTTCCTCATGAAATTATTTGAGCCAGTAATGTTCATCCACTGGTTTCTTAAGTGTCTGGCATCTTGTCAACCTTCTGAGTTAGGAAGAAATGTTACATTTCTCTTACTTGATTTTGCTATCAAACTAGCATCTCTCAGTCTTTATTCCAGAATACTATTTCATGTTTATTAAAGCTTTTAACACTTTCTCACATCCTGTTACTATTTATTGAGCTTAATGTTAAATGTTTTATCTTATAAGAACACTACCACTTAGGGGAGTAACCTTATCTATATTATTTTCTCTATTCCTTACTGGAACCAGTCAATATATTTCTTAAGTAGAATTGGGGGAAAATGATGTAGCTATGGCCAAGGACCACAAATGTATATGATTATATCAATTTTGCCAGAAATTAGGGGTGAAGATATTGAGAGCTTTAAATTCTGACTACATCATTTGCATCATAACTCAATATCTACCATTTGTGTAACACTGGGCTGACCAACAAAAATTAGAAGGAAAATAAATATAACTACTATAAAGGATGAAAATTTAAAAAGTAGTCATGACTGCACCTGGCCAAATAAAACTGTGTCTTTAATATTAATCACAGGAAACTGTATGTCTTTAATATTAATTCCAAGAAAAAATATCCAATGATTTTATAGATATGTGATATATTTTCTGGATTATCGGAAATGTCAGAATAAAAGAAAAGAGATAACTTTATTATTTTCTTCTTCATGTAAAACATTTGAAATGACATATCATAAATTAAGTACAAAAGGCAGACATATGCACAAAATCCCCAATCAATCTTTAATGGATCTGAACCTCAAGAAACAGGAGGGAAAATACTGGGAGTCCAGCCAAGCGTCTAAATACTGCATTTTTCATCTACTTTTGAAACTACACTAAAAGCCCAGAAAAGCAAGCAAAGTTCTCTATATTCATATGCCTCACTGAAAATGATAAATGAAACAGTGACAGAGCATTCATGAGGAATACCATGTGAGTACAATTCTTCATATACTCTCTCAACAGGAAAGCTTACTATTTAAGATTCTTTTGATTTTGGAGGAGAAAAAAATCTGAATTTGTGAAAGAAGGCAAAATCAAAACATATGTTTTGTATACTTCCAGATATTATTTGGTTGCAATAGACTTTTCTTTTTTTTTTTTTTTTTTTAATTAAGAAAGACAGGTTAAAACTCAAAATCTTGCTGGGCGTGGTAGCGCACTCCTTTATAGCACTCAGCAGGCAGAGGTAGGAGGAGCACTGTGAGTTTGAGGCCTCCCTGAGACTACATAGTGAATTCCAGGTCAGTCTGAGATAGACTGAGACCCTACCTTGGAAAAACAAAAAATAAAAACAAAAAATCAAAATCTTGGGGAAAGTTGAGTCTGCTTCACAGAAAATGTCAGAACTTGGCTCTTGTAATGTTTAACAATAGAAGGGGGACATCATTGTTATATTTTAATGAGTTTTCTAAGTGAAAATTAGCTAGTCCCTAAGAGTATGTTGTTTACATTTTGAGTGGTTTTAAAGCAGTAGAATAGCATTACTTTAATAAATGTTCAAATTCCTTTTGTTTGAAATGTACAATGTCTATGTAGTATATCAAAATGATGGGGCTCCGATGATACATTATAGTAGTAACTTATCAAAAAGACAGCAGTTTGATTATGTTGTACATTAAATATATCACAGCCCATCTTTCTAATAGCCATGTAAAACAGATAAGCAGAAATTCCTTTTCAGATAAATGACTTCTCATTATTACTAGAAAATTATGTTCTTTCTAACACATGTACTGCTGCATATATATGCACTGCTGTTCTGTAAGAGTATGCATACAGGGCTGGAGAAATGGCTTAGTGGTTAAACGCTTGCCTATGAAGCCTAAGGACCCTGGTTCGAAGCTCGATTCTCCAGGACCCACGTAAGCCAGATGCACAAGGGGGCGCAAGCATCTGGAGTTCATTTGCAGTGGCTGGAGGCCCTGGCTCGCCCATCCTTTCTCTCTCTACCTGCCTATTTCTGTATTTCTCTCTCTCAAATAAATAAATAAATAATAAAATATTTAACAAAAAAGAGAGTATGCATACATACTCATTAATCTGAAAGAATGCAAAGTAGTGGAAAACAATGTCAGATGAATAACTTTGACAAGAATAAATGCATCATAAGGATAGTGAAAAGGTAGCTAAATGCATGTTGGTTTATAGTCTTTATAGATTATAAAAATACCTCATGAAAGCTGTAGAAAAATCTGAAAAAATACAATAGTCATTTACATCATCATCAGGAAAAACATAAAATATTGTGATTTATCCTATTAAGTCTTTCTCAAATTATAGCCATGAATTTCTCTAAGATTGTGTAGCAGACAGCTTCAGGTTCTATGAGATGAACTTCCAAACCAGGTACAGTTATGGAGGAAGGGATATTTATTGAAGCTTACAGATCCAGGGGAAGATCCATAATGGTAGAAGAAGCTGGCCTGCTCCTACAGGACCATGCAGAGAGAGAGAGAAAGCCAAAACCCAAACAAGTTAAATACTTTTAACATATAAAGGCATGGAGTAAACATTTTCAATTGGTATAAGGCATAGCAAGGAGAGACTAGAACAATGCAAACTCAACCACCATCAAGCGATCATCAAACTTCTGCAGTTCAAGTTCAATATAACCTGAGACTGACAGTCTCCAGGTTTTCCAATTACATCCTTCCATCTGGGCAGAGTAGCCAGGGGAAACTTCCATCCCAGTCCAACAGTGCACTCCAGCCCTTGCAAAGTCCTAGTATATCCAAAATGTCTTCAGGTCTCCATGCAAACCACCATCCATCTTCCAAATGCTCTTCCAGCCTATCAGGGAATCATGCCCTGCCTCATGCTGCATATCAGCAGCAGCATCTGGAACTGTATGCAATTCATAATGAGGCTAAGAGACCTTATTCTTGGTAGCAGGTAGAAAGGACAACTTGAGGTCATTCAAGGCTCTCCTCATTGAACAAATGTCATTTTCAGGACTTCCACCAAAATTGTTTCCCTTTCCATTTTTATCCTTCTTTTGGCACTTGCCACTGTATTTTACTTATCAATTTATAATCTGCCCTGTCACTTGAAAACACCTTTAGGGAAAGGATTTTGAACATTTTGTCTATCGTGTCTTGCCTCAAAGAGTACTGAACACACTGAGGATATCCTCAATAAATACTCTTAAATTAATCAGCAAAAGCACTTATTTCATATTTTGTCATAGTTGCAAATAATTTTCTTACTTCATTTTTTCATTTAAAACTCTTTTAATGACAATGAGGTTACGTTGTTTTCCTGCAATGAATCCCTTCTCTCTCTCTCTTTCTCTCTCTCTCTCCATATATATACATATATATAAAATTTATTTTTTATTTATATTATTCTGATTTTACATTCATAATTAATTTTTAATTAATTAATTTATTTATTTGCAAGCAGAGAGAGAGAGATAGAAGAGAGGCAGAGAGAGAAAGAATGGGCATGCCAGGGCCTCCAGCCACTGTAAATGAACTCCAGATGCAAGTGCCCCTTGTGCATCTAGCTTACGTGGGTCCTGAAGAATTGAACTGGGATCCTTTGGCTTTGCAGGCAAATACCTTAACTGCTAAGCCATTTCTCCAGCCCATCGGCACCAACTTCTATAGCAGACAGCTTCAGGTTTGCTGAGATGAACTTCCAGACCAGGCACAGTTATGGAGGAAGGGATTTTTTTTTAATTTTTTTAAAAATTTTTTTGGTTTTTTGAGGTAGGGTCTCACTCTGGCCCAGGCTGACCTGGAATTCACTATGTAGTCTCAGGGTGGCCTCGAACTCTTGGTGATCCTCCTACTTCTGCCTCCTGAGTGCTGGGATTAAAGGCGTGCACCACCATGCCCGGCTTGGAGGAAGGGATATTTATTGAAGCTTACAGATCCAGGGGAAGTTTCATAATGGCAGAAGAAGCTGGCCTGCTTTTACAGGACCATAAAGAGAGAGAGAAAGCCAAAATCCAAATTCACACAGCACAGCACACTTCAGGAACTCCAGCTAGGAACACCACCACACCTTAAGATCCACCCAGTGACACTGCTTCCAGCCAGATGGCTGCAGATGCAAACTACAAACTAATAAAACACTGAATATATTGGGGGTCATATATTCAAAATACCATAGATTTTGTAGTATATAAAATGTTAATGGATTTAAAGCATAGAAATAAGTAAATCACAAATATCCAAATACTTTATAGAAAGACATATTACATGCATGATTAGATATGAGAAATATATGAATTTTAAAATACTTGGATTCATTCTGTAACAACTATCACATAGCCTACTTTACTTAAAACTATATTTTCTGGGCTGGAGAGATGGCTTAGTGGTTAAGACGCCTGCCTGCTAAGCCTAAGAACCCGGTTCCAATCCCCAGGTCCCACGTTTAGCCAGATGCAAAGTGACACAAGGGCGCAATGCCGCACTTGCCCACAAGGGGGCACACACATCTGAATTTCATTCACAGCAGCTGAGATACTGCTGGCACGCCCATCTCTATCTGTCTCCCTCTCCCTCTCTGTCTGTCTCTCTCTCTCTCTCTGTCTCTCTCCAAAAATAAAAAAATAAAACTATATTTTCTATCAATTCTAATTTGGATATTTAATATATACACACATTATTATTTATGATAGTAGTAAAAAAAGTAAGTGCTTCATACATATCAATTTCCAATGAAATAAAAATAATAATATATTAAGATAATTAAATTTATTTTATGTATCTTATCATATAAGCTAGTTTAATTTAAAACTACATTATAAGCTGCTTTTTAAATCAATAAACATCCATAGACAATTTTTACATCAGGACTGGAAAGATAGCTCCGTAGTTAAGAATACTTTCTGCGCAAGTGCAAGATCCTGAGCGGGCCTGAAAGAACACAGGTGTTGGGTCCCCAGTACTCACACAACAGCTAGGTGTGGCTACATGGGTCTACAACTCCTGTCTATAGAGGAGGAAAACCTGAGGATCACTGGAGCTTGAGGAAAATACTGCAAGTGTCAGGACCAATAAGACATCAGTTCAAATAAGAACAGACAGGTATGCCATGGAGTGGGATACCTGACAGGCTCTGGCCACTTCAGGACAGT
The DNA here is from genome assembly GCA_036365145.1 of Orientallactaga sibirica. Taxonomy (NCBI): domain Eukaryota; kingdom Metazoa; phylum Chordata; class Mammalia; order Rodentia; family Dipodidae; genus Orientallactaga; species Orientallactaga sibirica. The sequence goes on along the minus strand of JAEOAD010000030.1, from coordinate 18,289,517 downwards.
CCATGGGACATCTCATGGACACTAACTTGTACATATACTACATTACACACACATAGAAGCAAAGAAAAAGTACCAATGGCCTCAATTAAAATTTCCAAGTACCCCTCATTTAAACAATCATCATTCACATTTAATGTAAGCTAAGTATATTCTAGTATATATGACCAGTTCACAAGCACATTCATGTTATCTCTTCACATAAGTATCAATGCCTGGAAATGAATAATGACTCCCCATCTAGTTGTCTAGAAATAAATTCTAAAATTGATCAAAAGAGAAAAATCATCATAGGTTTAAACATTTAAGTAGCTCTTCTTTGCTATTAATTCTAGATCGTGACATCTGCACACAGACTATTTTATCACTTTCTTTCTAACTTGAATGCTTTTTTTTTTTTTTTTTCTTTTCTAAACCATTGGTGAGCAAAAGTGGAGAGAACTAGCTGTCCTGTCTTGTTCCCAATCTCAGAGTGTGAAAGGTATACATGTAGGGGTGAAATCATTTTGTGGTCTTAACACTACCTTCTAGTAACACACAAAAAAGTACATTTTAACTTAAAATATTTTTTTTCAACTAGAGGTTTAAAAAGAGTGTAACTCAACATAAACAATGCATATTCAACTTGTTTCCTTGATTTTATTTTGTAGAAAAGTTCAATTACTTTAATTAGGATAAGACACAAGGATAAACGACACATAAAAACACCATTCTACAGTTGAGAAGGCAAGAGATATATATTAATGTTTATTAAGAGCCCACAGTCACCTAAGAGTTTTCATATGGAATCAGATTCTAGTATTAGGTTTAAGATAAGTCCAAATGCACTTTTATGTACAAATAGCTCAAAGAACAAATAAAGAATAAGTGCCTTCTCAAATAAGACTCACTTTAGAGTTGTATTTCTTATTTGTTAATAATTTTTAGTCTATTTAAACTCATTATTTTATTTTATCTTAGTGTGTGTGTGTGTGTGTGTGTGTGTGTGTGTGTGTGTGTGTGTGCGCGCCAGGACACACATGTCGATATCAGAGGAAAACCTCAGGTTGTCTGTTTCTCCTTTCACATTCTTTGAGACAGGGTAACTCCTGTTGTCAGTTGCCACTGAGAAGGCCAGTCTAGCTGACCTGTGACCTTCTGGATAATCCGGGCTCTATCTCCCGTTTCTGTATGCACATTAGTTTCATAGATACATTGTGCCACTTTATGCACATCTTTGCATGGGTCCTGGGGAAAATTAAACTTAGGTCAAAAGACTTGTAAGCAAGCACTTTTAGCCACTGATTCATCGCTTTAGTTCTTATACTGATTTTTCAAATCCAAAAGTATTCACACCTTGCCAGTGAAACATAAGTCTTTATGGAATATTATTGTATCAGTTATCTTCAGTTAGCTTACTGAATAAATTATACCAAATGATGATAATTTTTATAGATATAAAATATTTCTCTTTTCACATTTAGCATAATTTGTTAGACTCCATTTTCATTTGATGACTCAACAATGTCTTGCACATAATCAATTACAATCCCATCTACCAGATCATCTTCATTATTAGCATGGTGGAGTATTTGGCATGGGTTAGCACTTGTTTTCAATTTGTTTGTAAAATGCTCTACACTAGGGATTTCTTGCATTCTATAACATGATTCAATTTGAGTAATAGAAGCTTACAAATGCATTTTTCTCATCACTAAAAAGTAAATAAGATCATTTGGCTTCAATTAAAGTGACACAAAAAAAACACTGTAAGCAAAATCTACAATAGAAATACATTAGAATGGAAATTTATAGGCACACCATAACTCATGCATTAGATGTATTGCGATGAGTGTCAGCTGCTGCAGCAATTGCATTGCTTAAAATGCAAAAGAAACTTTACTCACTGAATTCATGATAAAAAAGAATTATGAAAAATTACATTTCTTTACATTGTTGAACTCCAGTATACTCTCAGTTAGATAAGAGTTTGATTTGTCAGGATCCAGAATATATATAATGCCTGAAAAACAGATGCACCATAGCCGGAGGATATTGTCATATGAGAATGAAATGATTAAATCACAAAATTACTCTCTATTCAAAATTCAATTCAATGGAATATATTCTATAAACATCTCTGGCATTTTCAGTCATTTTGTTTAGTTATTACAAGAAACTGAAATTCAAGAAAGAAGGGCTACCTCATCTTATTTTATTCAGACTTTTGTCAGCACTGTGTGTGTGTGTGTGTGTGTGTGTGTGTGTGTTCTATTACTTCCTTGAAATCTCTGTGCTAATTTAAAGTTCTGTGCAGCCCTGAGGCAGATCCTGTAAGATCCAACAGTCATCCTTCCTGACAGTTGAAGCTCTTCTCATCAGCATCACCTAAGGTCAAAGTCCAAACTATATCAGACTTCTGAGATTTTGACCCATTTACTTCAGTGGCATTCATACCTGTTTCACCTCTGGGTATATTGGTTTTCTAATACCTAAAAACATCTCAACTGCCATCATCTCCCTATTGGAGATGCTCCTCTTTTGGAGAAATGCTTACCTTTGTGTTTATGTTTAAAATCTCAAGACAATTTCTTAATCTTCCTAGATCTCTAGATCTGTAGGGCTTAAAAAAAAACTTATAAAAGCCTTCCTTATTTTTTTTTTTTTAGCAAAAGATTAAACTGGAGATGAAAAGCATGTTTAACCATTCTCCTAAATGGGCTGGGATAATGGGGCAGTGAAAGTGATCTGAGAAGCACAAGAAGAAAATACATAAAACTAGTTTTAAATATAATACTCAAATACCTAATGTTCAGTATTGTAGCATGATTATGAAATGCTGCTTGTAAAACTTATGCTGCATTCTAGAATTAGTTAATAAAGATAACCACTGAATGTTTGTATATAAGCACCCAAAATAACTCAAAATAGTTAGCTAGAATGGTCCTGGAATGATTATTTGAACAAAGTAAATATAGCAGTTGAAAAATATTGAAGTTCAAAGACTAGAAATACCAGGAACCTGTATTGCCTTCCACCATGCAATAGAGATTTAAATGACAAAGCAATTTAAATTTAAGTAATACACAAGGTTGACGGCACAATTATCCAATAAACACTCTTCCTCCAATTCTATTGTTTTCTTAAAATCTCCTGTTTTCAGGTTTGTCTGTAAAACATTTAATAATTTGAAAAGAACACATGAATGTAGTTTCCAACATTTTGAGGTGTATGATTGATATGAGTGGTCATCATGAGATTTATTAGGGTGCATTCCTGTAAGGGAGGGAAGAGGCAATATGGACTTTTTTGAAGTGGACAGAGTGAAGAGAAGAAATAGATAGATCAAATTTACTGTGGATAGATGTCATCATGATTTATTGCCTTAGATACTCTGCTATATAGCAGAGGTAGAAGATGGAAAAGAAGCCCCTGTCTTCCAGATGAGTGCCAAGTTAGACAGGATGTGCCCAGGTTGACAGGGGTTATTTGTTCCAGTGGCATGCACTGGGGCATTAGAAGGTTGCAGACAGTGGTTTTATTCAAGATTATCTTACAAGTATGCATACATATACATTTCCTTGTATTTCAAGTTCAATCTGTCTTTAAAACCTCTATATTTCCTCTATGCTAATAATTTAAAATGTGTACCTCATGATTCCACCATTCATCTGAGATTTAGCTTTGTTCTTAAACTTGAGATAAATATAAATGTCTATGCATGTCTCTATATGGGATTGTTAGCATGTACACAATAACTATTTTAGTGGATGAAATTACCAAAGAATGATGTGACTTGAAGAAAAAAGACTTTTCTAAAAACAGCAAAAAAAAAAAAAAAAAAAATGCTGGAAAGAGCATTTTCGAGATGCCAGCAGTGTGCGACTGACGTGGATTAACTGCTTTCCTTTGTCCAAAACTATGTTAAGGATATTTTATACATTTCCACTTAATCTCTCATATTTGAAGTAATGACATGTGGACAGTCTGTCCACAAATGTAATGGGAAATGATGTCAACAGCAGCAAGAAACTTCAAACAATTACCTCTATATATTTTGGTTAATATATTAGTAAGGGCACAAAAGAAGACAAATTGGAAAATATTTCTGCTGTCTCTAAAATCTTTTCTATTTCTTGGAAATCAGAAATCCACATCTAAAGGGAAAGCTGAGGAGGCTTTCAGGTTCATTACAGGACACTTCAGGTTTTACATGCCAGCACTTTTAAACCAGTCCTAATCTCTCTTGAATTGAATAATGGACAATGAACATTTGGAAGCTTTTCTCACTTACAACATTGTTAAAATTGTGTATTAATTTAGTGGTACTATGCATTTATAATGTTTGCCATTGATCAGTGGGAAATATAACTGTTCTTTCTCTGCTTTCTATTATAATTTTATAACACACTTAAGAACTTTAGTAAGTCCATTACATATCTGTCTCTGTCACTAAACTATGTGATCTTTGATTATTGGAACACATCTTGAGTTATATATTGAGGGTCAGGAACAATTCAGGTGCATTATAACTTGTTATATTCTAACTGTTCCATATTTATAAAACACATTTGAATAAAATTTGATGGACTACAATAATGATTACCAATTGATATATTCTTTAAGGTCATTGGTTATGATAGGAAAATGAGGTCTAAAAGGTAGATGCAAGTTTAAATGTTCACTATTGATTAGTCTCATTTTTATTTCTTTCTGCCTTAGAAGCTCTGGGCCATTAGCACACTTCTAACTTAAAAAGGAACTCAACTTCCCATTTCAGCTCTACTTAAAACTACATAGCTCCTTTCTTGATGTTTTCACATAGGAAAAATGCCAGAAAAAACATCACCTGAACATGCTTCCTGTTTTCAAATCTGAATTAATGATTGAAAGCTGAGAAAAAGTATGCTCAATGCTTTCAGGAAAGTGGGCTAGAGAGATTGCTAAGTGATTAAGGCATTTGCCTGTGAAACCTAAGGTCCCAGGTTCAATCTTCCAGGTCTCAAGTTAACCAGATGCACAAGATTGTGCATGTGCCTGGAGTTCATTTGCAGTGTCTAGAAGCCCTGACATGACAACTCTCTCTCTCTCTCTTTCTCTATCCCTCTCTCTACCTCAAATACAAATAAATAAAATATATACTAAAAAAGATTTCAGATTGTAAACTCAATGTACTATACTATTCATCTATGTTATTTTTCATTCTTGACTCCTCAGACTAAGAAAAATCATCTAATATTACACATTTTATCTTCATGTCACCAAATCTATAATTAACTAGCAAATAAAATTACAGCCTACAAATAATCTTCACAAGGATAAAGTGGGAGAAGAATTTTTTTTAATTCAAAAGATTTTTCATTTACATTGTTGATATTCAGTTAAAGATTTCAGGCAATACTTAAAACCTTTTGCATTTGATTTTAGTGCTAATCAGTACAATGAGGGAATTGTTTTGCTTAAGTTGATACTGGCAGTCTTATAACCATGCTCTAGTCTTGTAACTGATGCCATCTATCAACTATTTTCCTTCACTATCTACATTGTCTTTCATATACATAAATTGGACTCATTCATCTATTCATTAAAAATATTTCTTGTATTAAAAAAATTTATTGTGTGTCAACTATGCACAAAGTAATTAATATTATAAAATTAAGGTCATAGCAACTAACCAAAGTATAATACTCGTATTGAAAGATATGCATTATAATGAGAGATGTAGAAAAGAAAAATGTATGAATGGATAAGAGCACTTTAAGTGCTGAAAATAAGAAGAAAATAATAGGAAGATGAGGAGTTAGACTATTGGGGGCTCCCCATTATTCTGGTATTTACACATTGTCTTAAAGATGGGGTAGGGCAAGTCATGCTTGGGTAGAAAAAGAGTATCAGGCAGACAGCAAGCATAATGGCCATGAATTAGGTGCATTCAAAGGAAAAAAAGAGAACAGTGTGGCTACTAGAATTATCAAGAAGAAAAGTGCTAGAAGGTTAAGGTCAGAGAAATCATCTAGGACTTTACAGATATTTGTACCCACTGTAAGTAGTATGTAACTTTTCATCAGAAGACTGAAGTAAACTGTTTTATTTTTAAGTTAACTAGTATTCTTATTTAAAATCAGAATATCAGGTAGCAAACTATCACAAAAATATGAGCACCCAACTATTGCAGCTTTGCTAAGATTAGTAAAAGATTATTAAATTAGCTAGATTCTGGACATTACTACTGTGAAGTGTGAGTGAAAAACAATCTAAAGGTGAAATCAAGCCAGGTGTGGTGGTGCACACCTTTTATCCCAGCACTTGGGAGCCAGAGGTAGGAGTATGACAGTGAGTTTGAGGCCACCCTGAGACTAAATAACAAATTCCAAGTCAGCCTGGGTTAGGGCAAGACCCTATCTGAAAAACCAAAACCAAAACTAAAATAAACAAATAAATAAATAAAGATGAATTCAAAACATTGGTCAGGTGTTTGGGGCCTACCCATTTTGACCAGGTGAGGTGCCAGCATGTTTGGGGCCTGTGCACTTGGTGTGATGAGGTTCAGGCCAGTTGGGGGCCTGTTGTGCTCAGACCAGGAGAGGTGCAAGCATGTCTGTGGTCTGAGAATGTTTAGGGCTGTGTCTTCAGGGCAGGGGAGGTGCAGATGTGATTAGAACCTGTGCACTCACCCCTGCTTGCTTGGGGCCTGTATGCTTTCTGCTTTGAAGATGAGGTGCAGAAGTGTTACTCCTACAGGGTGAGGTGTCAGCTTGTTTGGGAAATGTATGCTCTTATCAGGTGAGTTGCCATCACACTGGAGAAGTGCAGGCCAGTTTGGGGCCTGTGATCTCAGGTCAAGGGAGGTTTGCCAGCATGTTTGGTATCTCATCTAAGGTAGGTTAGGAAGTGCTGATTGCAGGTGTGTTTGGGAGCCACACACTAGAGATTTCAAGAACTTCTTAAAGCTTGGAGACAACCAAAATCAGTGTTTTAGGAGCTGACTGCACTTGCAACCACCAGAACCTTTGCATCTGTAAATACAATGCCATTCCACTCCAAGCTGATTCACTCCCAAGCAGAATATTCACTGAAGATCCTACAAGGGCAAATTCTTGCTTCTCCCTTAATAAAACAAGACTTTTACCCCGAGGTGGTTAGACCCCAATGCAAAAGAACAAATTGACAGATCTCCACCAAGACTGTCTAGTTCCTCAATGGAAGTCCCCAGTGAAACCATGGAGGAGATAGCAGATGTAGAATCTGAAAACAAATGCTCAATAAGCTATGTAACCCTGACTAAGTGAATCACTGACAAAGAAACAAATCACCATAAAATAGCTATCGCATAAATGAAATGCAATGGAATCATCTACAGCACACAGCTTTAATAACTAGGCTTAACTGAATTGAGGAAAGCAAGAGAAACCTCAAAAGAGAAATAAATGAATTGAAAGTTAATCAACAAATAGAGGCTCTCAATAAACAGATGACTAAGCTTAATAAAGCCATAATTAAATCAATAATGAATTCCAGGAAGCATCAAGAAAATTAAACCACAACCTGATATTGGAACACAACAAAAGAATGGATATGATACAGAAAAGCAAAATCCAATAGAACTTGTAAAATCCTCTCTAGAAACCCACACTAGCAGAGTTAATCTTGTGGAAAAAGGAGTTTAGATCTGGAAGACAAGACAGAAGAAATTGTTCAGGAGCCCAAAAACTTTGATAAGTTCAAAAGAAAAACAAAAAGCATTTAAATACCTCGCCATTAAAGATAGACAACCTTTCAGGGTGAAAGGATAGAAAATGATTTTCTAAACAAAAGGATATAAGAAACAAGTAGGTGTCTCTACATTGATGTCTGACAAAATACACTTCAAACAAAAAGTAATCAAAAAGGACACAGAAGGGCTGGAGATATAGCTTAGAGACCAGCTCCTGGAGACTGAACAACACACAGCAAAATAAAATAATGAATGGTTCATGGAAGAAATCAAAAAGGAAAATTTAAAATTTCTATAACTGAATGATAATGAAAACCCAACTTAACAAAAGCTATGGGACACAATGAAGGCAGACCTAAGTGGAAAATTCATAGCATTACTATGCCTTCATAACAAAGACAGATCTCAAATTAATAATCTAACCTTCCATCTAAAAGTGTTGGAAAAACAAGAACAACCCAATCTTCAAGTTCCTGATGGAAACAAATAATTAAGATAAGAGCAGAAATTAATGAATTGGAAACTAAGACAATGATTAAGAAAACTGACCAAACAAGTACTGGTTCTTTGTAAAAATAAACAAGACTGATAAACTGCTGGCCAATTTTATCAGACAAAAAAACAGAGAAATCTCAAGTTAACAAAATTAGAAATGAAAATGGAAAGCTCACAATAGATATCAATAAAATTGGAAGAATCATCAGGATATTTCTAAAACCTCTACGCCACAAAATTGGATAACCTGGAAGAAATGGTTGAATTTCTAGACATGCTAAAACTAAATTCAGAGTAGATAAATCTCCTAAATAAACCTATTACATCCACCATGATTGAGAATGTAATCGATAACCTCCATAACAGGAAAAGGCCAAAACCTGATGGTTTCTCAGCCATATTCTGCCAAACCTGCATCAAAGAACTGAAACCACTTTTTATCAGGCTTTTTTAAAAAAAAAAAAAAAATTGATGATATATTTTATTTTATTTTATTTTATTTTATTTTATTTATTAGTTAAGTACATACTCAGTGTGTAAACAGCACATGTTGGTACCATCCTTAGCCTCCTCCTTCTCCTCCCCCTCCAAAGGGACTCTCCTCATTGGGGATGCCAGTTATCCCCATGTGGATTATGGGTGGTTCATAGTAGGGATCTCGATCAGTTATGAGGAAGAGGCAATGTCCCTGTGCACAGTGTCCCAACTTGTGGCTCTAACAGCTATTCTGCCCCCTCTTCCACAAATTTCACTGATCTATGTTTGGCTTGTTTTAGGTCTACCTCAGTGATGAGCTCTTGGCAGCTTCTGTGTCTCTGGATCTCTGGTTTGGTAGGAGCTGAGTGTTCTTTATGTCTATCTCCTTCACCCAGGTTCACCAAGAAAGCAGCACTCTTGGTCATTTCCCCCAATTACTCTATGGTTTCAGCAGGGGCCCAGGTGGGATGTGATGGACTGATTTTCTTCTCAGGTTCTGCTTCCATCTGAAAAAGATAAGCAGATTCTCCAAGGGAAAGTGAAGTCAGCACAGGATAAATGGGGTAACCACTACTAGTTTAGAGAAAATCTAATAGGTGTAGGCCCTATTGTAGCCCAAGATTGGTGGGAGCTTGATATTAGACAGAAAAATGATTTTTAGGATATGATTCTGACTTGTTTCCCAGTTCCAGCTATGGGTTCCATTCCACCCAGCAGATCCATTAGCCAATTCAAGAGCAGTTGGTTACCCACCATGGCTGTGTGCCACTATTGCACTTGGGTGAGCATCACATCAGGTTGTTTGCTGTTGAGTAGCTTAGATCACAAGTTGCTTGGACAGATATTGCCATTTTCCCCCGGTCGCTCATGTAGCACCTTTTGGCACTAGACAAGCTAACTGTCTGGGGACTGACTCTTCCAGATTATAAGCCAGGTCTCTCCATGTCCTATATCAAATGCATATGATGTCTTCAGTAGTAGGGTCTTACAATTAAACTTCGGTGGGTAATCAAGTGCTCTGACAGAACTCTGTCTAGTTATGGGAGACCTTGTAGTTCTCTCTGATCAATAGCTCATTGTGGATGTTAACCATATTCTGGTGTTGGGAGTTACAGGCCAGCACCAAGGGAAAAGAAAGGAGAAAAAGATAAGTAATATAAAAGAGAAAGAATGAAAAGAGAAAGAGAAATAGGAGAAGATTAAGGTTAATCCATCATGTAGAAATATCACATCTTATTTATCCATTCATCTAATGTTGGACATCTAGGTTGATTCTACTTCTTAGCTATTATGAATTGAGCAGCTATAAACAATGGTTGAGCAAAGTTCTTGAACTGAGGCATGGAGCTTTTGGGGGAAATGCCCAGTAAGGGAATAAATGGGTCTGTTGGTAACTCTATAGTTAACCTCTTTTAGGAGTCTCCATATTGCTTTCCATAGTGGTTGTACCATCTTGCATTCCCACCATCAGTGAATGTGGTTCCTATTTCTCCACATATTCACCAGCATTTGTTTTCATTTTATTTTTTAATGTCTGCTATCCTTACTGGAATAAGGTTGAATACCATAGTTGTTTTAATTTGCATTTCCCTGATTGTTAGGGATGCTGAACATTTTCTGAACTGTGTGTTTGCCATTTGTATTTCTTCCTCTGAGAACTCCATGTGCAGTTCTCTGCCCCATTTTGGGTGTGGGTAGTTTGATATTATATTGCTTAGGTTTTCAGTTCTTTGTAGATTCTAGAAATTAGGCCTCTGTCTGTTTTATAGCCAGCAAATTTTTCTCCCATTCTGTGGGTAATCTATAGGCTCTGCTTATTTTATGTTTGTCTGTGAAAAAAACTTCAAATTCATGAGATCCAAATGGTTGAGATAGTGCACCAATCTCTCTCTCTCTCTCTCTCTCTGTGTGTGTGTGTGTGTGTGTGTGTGTTTCATAAAAAATGCAGTGTGTTGGGCTTGCTGCAGGACAAAAAAAAAAAAACCTTAAACACAAGAAACACATGATCATTTCACGTGATACAGAGAAGGCCTTTGACAAAATACAACATCATTTAATGATCCAAACACTGGACAGAATAGCAATGAAGGGTTTATCCTTCAACATAATAAAGGTTATACACAAAGCACCCATACTTAATGGAGAGAGTCTAAGGGAGTTTCCATTAATAATGGGAACAAGAAAGGTATTCACACTTTCACTGTTGCTCTTCAACAAGCAATAAGAACAGGGAAAATATATAAATGGGATAAAAATTGGCCTATTTGTATGATCCTATGCATAAGTCACCCAAAAGATTTTACTATAAAATTCCCAAAAGTGATAAATTCCTTTAGCAAAGTGGCAGGATAAAAAATCAACTCACAAAAATCAGTAACCTCACTATAAACAAAGTCAACAAGACTATCCCATTTTCAGTAGATACACACACACACACACACACACACACACACACACAATTCAAGCTTGACATGGTGGTGTAGACCTTTAATCTGGGAGGCAGAGGTAGGAGTATTGCTCTGAGCTCAAGGACACCCTAATATTAGGGTGAATTTCAGGTGAGCTTGGGTTGGAGTGAGACCCTACCTCAAAATCAAAAAAAAAAAAAAAAAAAAAACTTGGAGGAACACTTGCCAAGGAAGTGTAAAACCTATACAATGAAAACATAAAAAAACTCAACAAATAAACTGAAGAGGACATGAGAAGATGGAAAGACCTTTCATACTTCTGGATGGGAAGAATCAATATTGTGAAAATGGCAATTCTACCAAAAGCAACATACAAATTCAATGCAATATAAATAAAATTTTCAGCATCATTCTCCATAAATATAGGAAAAATAATCTCAAACTTTATAAGGAATAGCAGAAGACCTCAGATATCCAAAAATATCCTTAGCAAAAGAGATACCTCCAGTGGTATCACCATACTATTCTAAAGCTATACTACAAAGTCATAGTAACAAAACAGCATGATACTGACATAAAAGCAGACATATAGACCAATGGATCAGAATTTAAGACCCAAACCTTAGTTCAAATAACTACAGCTACTTGGTCTTTGACAAAGGAGCCAACAACATACAATGGAGAAAAGACAGCATCTTCAAGAAATGGTACTGAACAAATTGGATAAACAAGTACCAGAAATTAGTTACAACATACACGAGGCTATTGAAAGAGAGACCTATGAGGTCCCCAAAACAAGACAGGCTTCAGTCAAACACTTGATTACCCACCAGAATTAAACTGTAAGTCCCTATTGCTAAAGACACCACATGCTGCCAACACAGAATATTGAGAGATAGGGTTGGAATCTGGAAGAAAGACAGTTCCCAGATGGTTAGCCCATATAGTGCTGGAAATACTACATAAGATGCTAGGGGGAAATGGCCAATAATGTTGTGAGCAAGCAGAGGCCACTGCTGTAAGAAAGCAACCAGCCTGACAAGATATACATGCCTGTGCAGTGGGGACACCCAGCCTATGTGAATGGCTCTCTGATTGGCTAAGAGATCCACTCAGTGGAAAGGAACCCTTAGCTAGAACTGGGAACCAAGTCAGAATCCTATGAAAACCAAGATTTTGGACTCTGTGCTAGTTTGAACATATGGCTGCCAATATATTCAGTGTTTTATTAGTTTGCAGTTTGTATATGCATCCACCTGGCTGGAGGCAATGTTGCTGGGCAGATCTTAAGGTGTGGTGGTGGGTTTGACATTTCAATCTAAAGATATGCAAAGTGTGCCTAGCTGGAGTTCCTGAAGTGTGCTGTGCTATGTGGCTTGTGGCTTGTGGCTTTGCTCTCTGTGTTTGGTCCTGTGAAAGCAGGCCAGCTTCTTCTGCCATTATGGAACTTCCCCTGGATCTGTAAGCTCAGCATCATCTGTACTCCTGTAATCAAACAAGCCAAATACTTTTAACAGAAAGGCACACAGTGAACTTCCATAACTGTGCCTGGTCTGAAGTTCATCTCAGTGAACCTGATCTAAACCATGGGAAGTTTTTCATCCAAAACTAATGGGTGTGCAGGACACAGCCATATTCTTAATCTACTACAGACTCCAACAAGAAGATCCCACTAGTTTTTGGCCAAAAGAGAGGCTACACCCATCACTATATCCTTCAACCTATGCTGACCTCAGTCTCCATTGGAGAATCTGTTTTTCTTTTTCACAATGCTTCAAGAACCAAGGACAACTAAAATCTACCAACAAGATAAGATAGCTGACACCCTGGCAGAAGATGAACCACCAGGGCCCGGGTGAAACCACAGAGGGATTGGTGAGATGAGCAAGAATGCTGCTTCCATGGCAAGTCTGAAAACCTTTGCCAGGGTGATGGAGACAGACACTGAGAATATTCAGAACATATCAAAGAAGAAACCCAAAGCTGCTGAGAGCTCAACACTATAGTAGATTTAAAACCCACTCACCATTGCTCAGGGAATTTTCCTGAAGAGGGGGTGGAAAAATTGTAAGAGCCACAGGATGGGAGGGAATATCCAAACTATATCCATTGCCCTGACCCCCTCCATTGACTATCTGCTGCTATTTCAAAACTTCTTCCAGGACCCACAACCAACAAGATAAGAGAAGATCCATGGTGAAGAATAAATGAAACCACAGAGAAAGTGAGCCCTCTGAAAACCTTTGTGGAACAGGGAATACTCAAAACATATCAAAGAAGAAACCAGTGGGGAGAACACTGAAAAACCCACTCACCATTGCTCACCAACACAAAAATTGTGAGTGCAGGGAAAGTCTCTACTTAATAAAAAATAGCAAAATTCACCCATGAGATATTGCAATCTGAAAGCTTACTCCCCAAAGATGATAATAGGGTGGAGAGTCACCATGGAAAGAGAGAATACATATGTGAACCATATATCTGATCTTGTAGGATGTACTTGTAACAACTTGATAGTAAGGGTAGAAATAATCAGATTTTTTTTTAAATGGGTAAAGGAACTGAACATACATTTCTAAAACAATAAATGTTCAACAAGTTTAGGCAAAAATCTCAACATCATTAATCATCAGGGAATGCATATAAAGCCATAATGAGATATCACCCTACATCTATTAGAATGGCTGTTATCAAAGATAAAAAAAAGAACAGTTTTTGTGATAATGCAGATAAACTGGAACCTTGCATTCCATTGGTGGGAATTATTATAGGTATATGGAAGACAATATGGAGGTTCCTCAGTAATTAACAAGAAAACATCCCTATGATCTAGCAATCTCACTATTGAGTATATCCCTTAAAAATAAAGGGTCAGTGAGATATGTGCTCTGCCAGACAGCATTACATGCCTTATTCACTAGGATCTATTTGGAATCAATCTAACTGTCTATCAAATGATGAGTGGATAAAGAAAATTTATCCACTCTAGTAAACAAGGAAATCCTGCCATTTCCAACAACACAGGCTATTATGTTAGGTGAAATGTAAAAATGTCAAACATATAGAAACAGGGCTGAAGAAGATGGCTTAGTGGTTAAGGTGTTTGCCTGCAAAGCCAAAGGACCTAGGTTTGATTCCCCAGGACCCACGTAAGCCAGATAGATGCACAAGGAGGTGCATGAATCTGGAGTTCGTTTGCAGTGGCTGGAGGCCTTGATATGTCCATTCTCTCTCCCTCTCTCTCTCTCTCTCTCTTTCTCACTCTCTCTCTCTCTACCTCTTTATCTCTCTCTTTCAAATAAATAAATAAAATATATTTTAAAAAATTATAGAAACAGAGTGCAATTGTGGTTACCAGAGACTGTATAATTTCAGAATTGGGGAGATGCTTGGGGTAAGGATAGAAAATTTCAGTTATCAGGAAGCATAAATTCTAGAGATCCTTTTACATCATAGTTATTACAATTAATAACAACATAGTGTACACATGAACACTGCTATTGGAGTCTATTAAGTAGTCTCACTGCATAAATTTGTCTAGCAGGTTATGCTATAACCTCTCCACAATGTACACAGATCAAAGAATTATGTTCTATATTATAAATATAGACAATTTTTACTTAAACAACAAATTTTAAAATAAAGTGAACAAAATTAAAATAAAAATAGTTGGTAATAATAACTCAAATAGGACTTTCTTTTTTAAATATTTTTATTTATTTATTTATTTATTTATATGAGAGAGAGGAGGATGTATATATAAAGAGAGAATGGGCACATGGGGGCCTCTAGCTACTGCAAACAAACTCCAGATGCATGTCCCCCTTGTGCATCTTGCTTACGTGGGTCTTGGGGAATCGAACCATGGTCCTTAGACTTCCAAGGCAAACACCTTAACCACTAAGCCACTTGGCCAGCCCCTCAAATAGGACTTTCTTTTTTTTTAATATATATATTTTTATTTATGTTATTCTGATTTTACATTCATAGTATTGGTTCCATTGTTTGGTCCTGACCCCGGTGTCCCACTTTCAAAGGGACCCTCATCAATTTAGAATGTGGGTAGATGCATTTGATTTTATCTCAAGAGTTCTTATTGGATCAAGGTCCCAATCTCATGCAGAAAATAATTTGGAAGTGAAAAGACTCTAACAATCTTTCCGCCCCTCTGTTCTTAAGCCAGAGTTTCCCTGAAATAAACAAGAATTAATTTGTCATTTGTAGTTCTGGCTTCCTTGATGAGGTTTTGGGAGCCTCTGTGTCTCTGGATATTGCTGGCTTAGTTGGATGGATCAGACCTGGATGGTCTCTGTGTTTATCTCCTTCAGCCTTTTCTGGAAAAAAATGAGCTCAGTAGAAGTGCAAGATAACAGATGCACAAAATGTGGGCTAGAAGATCTTTTTAAAGTGAATGCATATAAAATTCCCTCCAAAACATAACAAGAGGAATCCCTTGTATCTTGTACTAACTTCTCTGGGAAGACTTGGAGAATTTGCTTATCATCACAAGGATTCCAGGTGGACAATGAACCTAAATAGGACTTTCTTAAAGGAAGAAAAGTTTTATTTGAGATGTCTATTATTGTGGCAAATATAGATGTTAGGTAGATAACTTGAAAAGGGGTCTGTTATTTGGTAAAGATTTTGACTGAAGGTGTGTAACTGGTATTGAAAGTCAATAGCCTATGTGAAATCATTTAGCAGTGAATTAAAATAGAGAAGGAAAATTCCAAAGATTTAAGATCTGAGACATCCCATTATTTAGAGATCAAGGAGACAAATATCATGCAGAAAAGATAATTTGGAAGAAAAAGACGGAGTATAAGAGTATTTACACATTCTGTTCTTAAGCCAGGAGAAGAAAATGTCAAGAAACAAGAATTAATTTGTCAAATGTCAGAGACTGGCCAATCTCCATGAGGACAAGCATTGTCAGTTGAATATAGGAACATGAAGTTCACTGACGGCCTTGCCTGAGCTGCTTAGTAATGCAGTGATCATCAGACCTTGAGTGAACTTGACTGTGGATGAAAGAGAGAACTTAAAAGAAAAAGGGAGCCAAAAACCTTCCAAAACCAGAAGTGCAGAGATAACAGGGACCTACACAAAGGTCACACCTCATCGGATCTTTTGACAGTGATTGCATGCTAAAAGACCCTTACATCTCTGCCAGCAAGAAACAAGAGGAAACCTCCTCTATCTTGGGTTACATCACTTGTCCTGGGAAGACTGGGATTCATTTAATTCCTCTCAGTCATCACAATGATTCTAGGAGTCACCACTTCCCATAAATCTCCAGAAACAAGAATCGTTTCTTTCTGCCTTTGATCAATCTCTCTTTCCCATGCTGTGCTCTCTAATTTTCAGTAAATATCCAGAAAAATTCCCTGAAGTTTCAGTTATATGATGAAAGCCCCTTCCCCACTGATGATCAAAAGAAAGGCCAAGGGCTAGAAAGATGACTGAGAGGTTAAAAGAGCTGCCTGAGCAAGAATGAGGGCCCCAGAAAGCCTCATCCCACAGGAGTTCTAATCTCCAAATCAATGCCATATAAACAGCTGGCTGTGGCCATGCACATCTGTCACCCCAGTCCTGCAGGGGAGTAGACCTGAGGAAGAGTTGGAACTTTTCAAGCTCTGGAATTAGTAAGGAGTTTCCAGCTCAAAACAAAGAACAAGCATAAAAGTAATGGAGCCAGATGCCCTACATTCTGCTCTGGACACCTGTAGGCAAGTGTCCCCCACCACAGGCAGGAAGAGTAAGGGGCACCACACCACACGTACACATACACACACAAGCTAGAAAAGAAATGTAAAAGAGAAAGAAAGGCCAAATCTCTCTTAATGAATCTTTTTTCCTTTTTGTCCTATGTGGTTCACTCTCCAACACTGCTCACATATTTTGGGTGAGTTAGGGATCCCATCTGCATCGTTCTTCAGATTCACTTCTGAATGGTCCTCTTTCTCACGGCTCCAAAATCCCCTTTCATATGCCCTTGTCCTCAGCCTATGATCTATAAGGATTTCATTATTTTTACATTTTTCAACAATCAACTTTAATAAACTCAGATTAAAATTACCTGTTTCTCAATTTTTAAAAAGTAGATGCTGGCTAAGGCTTTTAGAGCTGGATTCTGGGACAAGACCCACCCAACACTGGAAGATCTAGAATCTATGGTAGCCTCTAAGATGGCACCTTAGAAGGAGTGAGCAAGAATGGCAGCTTTTACATGTCCTGTTCTTTAGGTTAATATATGTGCCCAAGCCTGCATTTGTGTATTACAGAAGGTGTCAGGGCTGATTGAGTATTAGATCACATCTGAATGATTCCTAGTATAATACTGGCATGCATAAGAATGTTAACTAACAATGTAGCAACTTTGGTTAAGGTGACTCAGATCAAGGAATGGATAAAATAATTTGCAAATGAGTTTTCATTTACTTACTGTGCTCTTACATGAACATTTGTATCATTCGCTTGAAATCTCTTACCTTGAAAATTCCAGAATCTTTACAGAAATAATTATTGATAAAGCTCTATTATATTCTTCCATGATGCTCTTATTTAACCATACTCATTTTTGTTGTCAAATATAATATATGTTAGAAAAATCCTTGCTTGGGCTGGGAAGATGGATCAGTGGTTAAGACCCTTTCCTGCAATGCCTAATGACCTGAGTTCAATTGCCCAGTACACACATAAAGCCAGATACACAAAGTGATGCATGCATCTAGAGTCTGTTTACAGTGGTTACAGGCTCTGGCACACCCAATGCCCCCTTCCTCTCCTTGCAAATAATGAAATATTAAAAAATAATAACCCTTCCTTAATCTTTAATTTTTAAATTTTAATGAAAGCTATTTGGATAGTAGAAAGTATGTATTAATTACACTTAAATTGATTTATTTACTTTTTATGTATAATTTTAATTGACACATGAAATATTGTACCTATTTATTAGATACAGTGCAAAAATCCTTTCAGTTTTTGAAATACAAGGACCTACAGTTCCCCTGTACACTATGACTAGCATACCAGAACTTCCTTGGAACTGAAGCTTAGTACCTATTGATCAACCACTTCTTATTCTTCCTTTCATACTCCTTTCCCCACCTAATGGAAACCACTGGAGTCTCAGTGTCTATGAGAGCAAATTTTGGTTTTCACATCAGTGAGGCTTTGCTTGACTAATTCATTTAACATAACGATCCCCAGTCTCTTCCTGTTGTCACACATGAACAGATTTCATTTTCTATGGATGACTAGCATTCTGTTGCCAATGTGCACCATGTTTTATCTATCAACTGATAAACATTTATATTTCATCTTTTCCTATTGTAAATACTGCTGCAATGAATATGGAAGTACAGATGTCTTTTCATTATGCTACTTTCCTTTGTTAACAAACTCTATGGATAGGTATACTCAATAGTGGATCAAATGTAATATTTTAGGTGCCAGAAGCATGGTTCAGTGGCTAAAACACATGTTCCACAAGCCTGATAACTGGGGTTTGGATTCCCAGCATGTAAGCTGCATTGCCAAGTGGCCTATGTGTCTGTAATCTCAACACACCTAAGGCAATGGGTTTCAAAGGCATTATACTCCTGCAGCTCACAGGCCAGCTAGTCTGGCCTTCCAGCAGCAAACAACATGAAAGACCCTGTCTCTTCCAAGAAGAAGGAGAAGACTGGCATCATGAAACTGTCCTCTGCTGCTGTAACACAGGCTGCAGCAAACATGCACCCTGTGCACATACACATCATACACACATATCCACAAAAGTATTTACACTTTACCTCTAAATTCTGGCACTAATTCAGCCATACAGTCCTGGTCAATTTCCCTAATGTAGCTTGGCATGTACATGTCTTGGGCCTTTACATTTGCTTTCTGTCTCTCTAGAATGCTCTTCTTCCAGAGTTTTTCTTGTTAATTTTTTTTTCTAGTTCTTTACTCTGGTCTGTATGAGTCTTTTCTTGGATAGCTTTGGGGTAGGCAGAATATAGGTTCTCCAAATATATCCACATTCCAATCTCCAGAAACTATAGATATGGTAGGTTATTTGGCAAAGGATAATTAAGTTTCATCAGGAATTAAGTTTGATATTATTTGACCTGAAAACAGGAAAACAAGTTTAGATTTTCCAGGATGACATAATATAATCACAGGGTCCTCACACATGGAAGAACAAGGAAGAAGAAGAAAGTCAGTGAGTCTATGAGCAAAAGACATAGACATGGAACTTTTTAGCTTGAGAAATTGTGAAGATGGAGAAAGAATGTACTAAGGCAAGTGTGTGGATAGCCTTTGGAAGCTAGGGAAGGTTAAAGAGTGAACTTTGCCCAGCAGATTCCAGGTGAAAATATATCCATACCAACACTTTAATTTTAGGCCAGTGGGACACTTTTCTCGCAGAGTGAAATATGATCTACAGGACTGTAAGGTAGTAAGCTGGTATTCTTGGAAGCACTAAATCTGTGATAATTTGTTTTAGCAGCATTAGAACATAAATCCTACCTATCTCAAATTTCACCTCCTTCCCACCATATCATTAAATGCCACCCTTGTTTTATTTTCTTGGTAGCATAAAATTACCTTATATTTCCTCATTATTCTTAATATTGTCATGTTCCCACAAGAATGCAAGTTCCATGGGGAGAGTAAAAATAGAAATTTTTGCCTTTTCTTTGTTGGTTGCTATATACCCATACCATAAGATAATGACTAGAACATGAGAGCTATTGGAAAGATGCTTGTCAAATAAATAAGATAGATGTGAGACCATTGCAAAGATAGATAAATGATAGATTACACTGAGCTTAGATTTTCTTCATTGTTTTATTCTGTGCACTTAATGGATTTATTTTCTATTTACTCAGAGCACTATTGAATAATTAACACATCCACTCTCAATTGAATAATCTTTCTGTGCAGAGTCTTCCTTTCTTAACCCCAGTTCATTTGATCTTTAATACATAATTCCACACAGCACTTAGAACAAAATTGAACTATTTAAAACACTTTGTTAGACAACTGCTCCAAATTATTATCAGAAACCAAAGCATTTAATTCATGTTGATCTGCATTTGTGCAGTATTTCTGAGTGATACATGTTATGCTTATAATGGATGACAGTGGAAAACTTCTCATTATTAATCTTAACTTTAATTGATAAATAATAACACAACCTATTAATCACCCAAATACTTATAAGTAATTATACATTTATAAATAAATGAGAGATTCACCCACTAAGGTTTGAAATTGACTCTATATGATGACTTTACGGTGTGACAAACAGTGGATGTTGACAACATTGCACAAGAAACACATATTCAGGTGTATAGTGCCTGTCCACTCTAAGTGTCCATGTAGTTTCTTGTCTAAACATTATTTTTTTTCTTTTTGATCATGTTTCTTATCTCAATTAATAATTAAATACAATATTCCATAGGTAATAATGTACTTAAATAAAGTACTAGCTTTCAGAGGAAAAGAAAATTGACTTTACCTTTGAAAATATTTCTGTATGTATAATGTGATATCTATTCCTATAATGTTAGATAGCAGGCAACTGCTTTAAGTGGATAATTGTCTTCCTCACACTATTCTAAGCAGTATTTGAGGACAAATGTCCTGGAAAAAAAACTGAGTTCAACTTTATTTGCTAAAATTTGCAGGCTATTTAATTGCTTATTGGAAAAAAACATGCCCATGCACATACACAGAGCAAAGAGATTGGATAGAAAAACATTTTTATCACTATTATATTGGTGTCCTCATGTAGCAGCATTGTGCTACACAGAGGCCATATTTTAAAATGCTGAGTGCTTTCTTATTAGAAGAAGAATAGCAATAGAGGCATTCTGTCTTAATTCTTGTTTTGAATCTCAAAACAAGTCATTAAAATAAAATAAAATAAAATAAAATAAAATAAGAAGAATTTGGAGCAGCTCTCTTCTCCCTAACATCTGCCTTCTAGACTATCATGAAATACCAAATTATCAAAAACACTCCACAAAATGCACACAAAATTTAATTCTTCCTCCATAGCTCAGTAAAATTGGTGATTTAACATCACACATGACACAGTACAGCCAATGGCTAAAGAAAACTTTGTGGGGATTAGAGACATGGCTTAGCAGGTAAGCACCTGCCTGTGAAACCTAAGGATCCTAGTGAGAGGCTTACTTCCACAGAACCCACGTAAGCCAGATGCACAAGGTGGCACATGCATCTGGGGTTCATTTGCAGTGGCTAGAGGCCCTGGCACGCCCATTCTCTCTGTCTCTCTCACTCTCTGTCTGTTGTGCTCAAATAAATAAATAAGAAAAAAACATTTAAAAAAAGAAAAATTTGTGTAATCAACCTCAGCATTAATCCTTCTGCAAGGGTAATTACTGCTTTTGAAACTCATGCTAATAATTATAGTCATTTATATTCAGAAAAACATCTGTAATCTTCCAGCCATTTTCACCTTATTCAAGTAACAATGTTGTCTAACATAAACATGAACATAACTCATGAAAAATGTGTGAATTTAAGCAAATTAAAGATTTCATTTCACTTATTTAAATGAATATCCAATGAGTAAAAAAACAAATTATTGAAATAAAATAAGACATTTAAGGTGTGAATATAAGCCTTTATCCTATCTTTTATAAATCATTTTCATAAGATCTCAAATGGAATCCTAAATAGAGAACAACTTCCTGGCTTACCATGGCTCCCTGACACACCTGTGATGATAACTTGTTGATATCCTCTGGCAGAGGCCACTTTCTATCTGATGGATTGTGTCACTTGTAATAATGCTGAGAAGCCTGTCTTTCACTTTTAAAAATCACTGTACAAGCTATGGATTTAAGGGCTCTTGTCCTGTTTTATTGTCTAATCTGAATAATAGCAAAGTCATTGTGATGCAGATGATGTCCATAAAGAGTGCAGGTTACCCCAGGCCAGTGAACTTGGGGACTTGTTTAAGTTATCCAAAAATTGAAAAGCAGACCCAGAGAAGGGCAAATTATGAATTTTGAGACTTATTTTAAGTGGAGTTAGGAAGGAAAGCAAACCAAGAAAGCCCAAGCCAAGGGAAATCTCCTCACCTTCCTAGCTTAGAAGGGGAGGGGAGATGGAGAAAAACATCCCAACATAGAGCAAGGTCTACAGAAGCAAACAGGAAAGGACCCAGAACTAAGCAATGAAGCACTTACACAAAGAGAAATGCTCCTCCTTCCCCAGCCTGGCTGGGAGGGGAGACCAAGACCCTGTTCACGGAGGGAACAGGCAAGCTAAGAGAGCTGAAAGGGGGACAAGAGGGCTCATACAGGTGGCTCGGGCCCATTTATATGTATCAGACATCTAATTAGGATGAGTCTTATTATCACACTCAAGCATGTGAGGGAGGGATCTGCCTGGCCTGTGGATTCAAGAGGCTGACTCAGGAAGAGCCAGCTCACAAGTGTTCATTCATTTAAAAATTATGAATATCTGCATGTGTTTTAAAGGATGCTGATAAAATGTGCTTGTCCAGTGGCTGACTGACATTACCTGTTGTTGTTATTGTGTAATAGCATCAGAGATAAACCTAAACTAAAATTCATATCATATGGAAAGGGAAAATACAGATATATATTAAAATAACAATATATTCTCTAATTATAAGGAAAAGTTTTTTTTTTTTTTTTTTTTTTTGAGAGAGAGAGACAGAGAGAGAGAGGGAGAGGAAGACAGAGATGGGCATGCACCAGCAGCCTCTCACAGCTGCTGTGAACAAAATCCAGATGTGTGCATTGCACCCTTGCGCCACTTTGCATCTGGCTAAACGTGGGACCTGGAGATTGGAACCACTGGAGATTGCGACCAGCGTTCTTAGGCTTAGGAGGCAGGTGCTTTAATCCCTAAGCCATCTCTCCAGCCCGAAAAGTTTCTGTTTTTAAAGGCCCATATATGTTACAACATTTCTTCCCACATACTTCAAAACATCAGAGTTGACATAAGGTTATTTGTAGTCATTCTTTAGTCACTCTGAAAGCCTTTCTCATATATATATATATATATGGCAGAAAGAGAAAGAGAGAGAGAGAGAGAGAAAGACAGATTGAGAATGGGCACTCCAGCAGCCTCTCAGCTGCTGTAAACAAACTCCAGATGTGTGCTCCCCCTTGTGTGCATGTGCGACATTGCATATTTGTGTCACTTTTTTTTTTTTGGAAAGAGACAGAGAGAGACGGAGGGAGAAGAAGACAGATAGAGATGGGTGCGCCAGCAGCCTCTCAGCTGCTGCGAACAAAATCCAGATGTGTGTGCCCCCTTGTGGTCAAGTGTAGCATTGTGCCCTTGCGTCACTTTGCATCTGGCTAAACGTGGGACCTGGAGATTGGAACCAGCGTTCTTAGGCTTAGGAGGTAGGCGCCTTAACTGCTAAGCCATCTCTCCATCCCACTTGTGTCACTTTTTGCATTGGGCTAAATGTGGGACCTAGAGAATCAATTGAATGGGCATTCTTAGGCTTCACAGGCAGGCGCCTTAATCACTAAGCCATCTCTCCAGCCCACCTTTCATATTTTTTAAATGAAATTAGAAAAGCAATTAGCAACATACATGGTTATGCATTCAGAAATCAATTATATTTAATTAAAGACAGTTGACAAGCTCTAGTTCATGAGCAATCTATGAGTGTACCTAAGCACTGCAGCCTCACTGGCTCAGGATTAGTGAGCTCACAGAATAGCTTCTTAGGAAATATCTGTGAAGAAAGATCATGTATTTTGCAATGATTCTAGAGGAAAGATCATTTCAATGTGTCTTATAGATAATCATGCTAAAACTTAGGGATGTAATGGTGTTATCAATGTAATAGTTATGATCCATTAAAATTTATATATTGAAATTGCAACCTAGGTAATAATATTGAAGGAGGATAGGAGAAAGGTAGCTTTTTAAAGGCAATTTCAGTTATAGATTGAGGTTCAAAGAGACCCATGAGATGCCACCCCATATGCCACCACAAGAATGGAACTCTTCTGATGGAAACCTATCTAGAGTACCTCCTGTTGTCCACAGTCCAGTGCACTACTTAGATAGAAGGCCCAAATGGACTGGCTCTAGGATCTGTCCTTCTCTACTGTCCAATCCTACAAAAGCTTCTGACTTCTTCCTGTTCCAAACTCTCTGTTCAGCTCAGCTTAGCTCAGCTCAGTTTCTCTGCCCGGCCTGCCTACAAGAACACATGTAAGTTCAGCCTCTCCCTCACCAGCCTGGCTAGGTAGGGGTGAAGACCATAAAACTTTTTCTTGGTTTGGATGGCTTTTCTGCTTGTCTCTGCTTTATCATTTGGGGTAACCTCTCTTTCATTACATGCATGATTTTTCTCTGGTTTCTGAATCTACCAGTTATGGTTCTTTCCCTCCACAAGCTACTAGATTTTACTTTCCACTTGCCAGCATCTCTAATCTGCTTTTAAAAGCCACTGTTTCTTTAAGTCCACATGCTTGCTGCTCTACTCCAGTTTCCCCCCTAAAACCTCAACTTCTCTTAACCCAATCTTATAAGCTATGCAGTATTTCCAAGAGAACATGTTTCCTAAACCTCACAACTTGTGAGTTCTCCCTTAAATTTGTAATTTCCCCTCAATAAACTTAGTAATATATAATTTATCCTTCTTAAGTCTATCTTTAGTAATTCTTTATTAAAAGTAGGACAGAACCCAAAACTCGGTTCATAAACTCTGGGACACCCCTACTGAACCTCAAAATCCTGCTTTAGTATTTGGAGGTAGAAGCTCTACATGATAAAATCATAAGCTTCATTAACTGGATTCATCAATGATACACCAAAGATATTTCTAACCACTTTGTTTGCAATGTAAGGACACAGAAAGAAGACAACCAGCTATGAGCAAGGAAGTGAATCTCTAACAGGCAAGCTCCTTATCTATATCCTCTAGGCCCCAAAACTGTAGAAATAAATGTTTGTTTTTAAGACATACCACACCAACCTGACATTTTGTTACATCACTGACATTTTGTTACAGAACTGACTAAAACAATTCTAAGCTAATCATAAATTAAAAACAGAAGCTGGGGGTGGTGGCGCACGCCTTTAATCCCAGCACTTGGGAGGCAGAGGTAGGAGGATCACCGAGAGTTCAAGGCCACCCTGAGACTACATAGTGAATTCCAGGTCAGCCTGGACCAGAGTGAGACCCTACCTCGCAAAACCAAAAAAAAAAAAAAAAAAAAAAAAAAAAAAGAAAGAAAGAAAAGAAAAGAAAAGAACAAAACACAGCATGTATCAACAAATGGCACTGGAAAATTGGATAGCTACATGAGGAGGAATTAATCTAGACTTTTGTCTTTCACTCTGCCCAAAAAATCAGTTCTAGGGCATGATAACACAGGCCTATAACACCAGCACTCTGGAGGCTGAGGTAGGAGTATTGCTGTGAGTTCGAGTTCAGAATTTCTGAATAGGGCTCTAGTAACGTAGGGAGTAAGGCAAACAATCAACAAATGGGACCTCATGAAACTAAAAAGCTATTGTAGAGCTAAGGAAACCATCAACTGAGTCAAGACAACCTACAGAAAGGGAGAAAATCTTTTCCATCTATGTATCTGACAGAAGATTAAAATCTTGAATATACAAAGCACTTATAAAACAAAGCAATCAAAAAAACAAACAACCCCATCAGGAAATGAGACACACTGAACAAAGCTTTTTTCAAAAGAAGAAATACAAAGGGCCAATAAATGTTTTGCAAAATGTTCATTATCTTTAGCCATGGGCAAAATGCAAATTAAGGGCTGGAGACATAGCTTAGCAGTTAAGGTGTTTCCATTCTATCTCTCTCTTTATCTGTCTCCTTCTCAAATGAACACATAAATAAAATATTTTTAAAATGCAAATTAAAACACCCTGAGATACTATTTAATTCTGGTCAGAATGGCTGTGATCCAAAAATCAAATGACAACAGGGCTGGAGAGATGGCTTAGCAGTTAAGGCATTTGCCTGCAAAGCCGAAGGACTCAGGTTTGATTCCCTAGGACCCACATAAGCCAGCTGCACAAGGTGGCACATGAGTTTGGAGTTCATTTGAAGCAGCTGGAGGCCCTGGTATGCCCATTCTCTCTCTTTCTCTCTCCCTCTCCCTCTCAAATAAATAAATAAAACATTTTTTTTTTAAATCAAATGGCAACAAATCCTTGCTAGGGTGAGAGGAAAGGGAAAGCCTTGTTCACTACTGGTGGGAGTGCAAACTCACAAAGCCACTATGAAATTCAGTATGAAGGTTTCTGAAAAAGTTAAAAATAGATCTACAATATGCCACAACTGATCATATACACTAAGGACTCAACACTCTACTTCAGAGATACTTGTGCAACCATATTCATTTCTGCTCTACTCACAACAACTACAAATGGAATCAGCCTAGATGTCCATCAACTGATGAAAGAATAATGAAGATGGGGCACATTTACTCAATGGAATGTTATTCAGTGATAATGAAAAAAAAATCATTAAATACATAGGAAAATGTGTGGATAGGATAGGATTCTTCTAAGTGAGGTAACCAGGCTCAGAAACATATATTGTGCATATTCTTGCTCATATAGGGATCTGTATGTAAGATTGAGAAACGGTCAGTAGCAGACACCCAGAAGCTAGAAAGATGCCGGGATGGAGGAGGAAGGGACAGAGCTTAGGGGAGATGAACAGTAGATACATAAGCTTAGGGACAGAGTACAAGGGTGTGGAAGGATCTAAGTGGGCTCAGTGAATGGGGAGGGAACAAAGGATGGGGTTGAAGAAGGTTCCACAAAACTAAAGACAGTATGAATAAGCCATAATGAAACCTACTTTATTTCTCAGCCAATTAAAAATATAACAGAATAAGAAAGACAGAAAGAAAGAAAACGAAGGGAAAGAAACAAGGAAAGAAAGAAAGAATGAAAAATTAAAAAGGAAAGCAAGAATCTGGGCAGAAGGATTCCACCAGGGTGGAAAAAGCTGTTCCCAGATCTCACAGTTAATGGGAAATCCTAGCGGTGGGGTCAAGGAACAATGAGGTTTTTTTTTAAATCAGGGAGACTCATGTACTCCCCACGCCCCAGACAATATAAACTTTTGCCAGTGCGCTTGGTAACCCTCTAGACCTGTAAGACCATATTGCGGAAGACACCTTTTACTTTGGTTGCAGTACAGTGATAAAATGGAGCTCCGCTAGGAGCTTCCTCTCTGCTGGCTAGCAGGCAGTGCTGAAAAGTGTATGAAGCTTGGGGGTGGGGGGGGGGCTAGGATTTAAGGCATCAGCAGCCTTAATCTGTGCTAGATCCTGAAAACTGCACACCCAGACCAGCCAGACAAGTTGTACCCACTGGTACAGTCCTTCTGAGTCAGTTTTTGGAATAACCAACAGAATCGAGACCTGTTCCATGGGAGGAAATAGATACCTGGCACTGAAAACAAAGTGAAAAGCCGATGGCTTGAAAGGTCACAGGGCCTATGTGGGATTGGGGGCGGGGGGGAGAGCTGCCACTGCTATTTGTCTATACTGTCATTACCCATCAAATTGTGCTGTAATTGTTTATGTTCATACTCATGTATTAGTGATGTTCTTGCTTTTGATTAGAAAAGCGTGTCTGTGCCAATGGTGGTGACACCAGGGAAGACCCGCGATCACCACGGTGATGAGAAGTAGTGACTGTTGAGCTTAGCACTGATTGATACATCTCTGCCCACCGCCAAACCTCAGGACACTGAAGAGAAGGTGGAGGGCAAAATGGCAGTATGGCTCCCCGAGAAGCTTCTCCTTTGAAGAAGGTAGTAGATAATGAAGAGATTCACAATTCATCAGTGCGCTGAGAAGAAGAGACTGTTAAGAGCTCCGCGCTAAAGTGCGCATCTTTATCAGGTTGTTCGGCTATCAGGGAACATTCCAGAGAGGCTGGAGAGGGTGTAAGTACAGAGGATGAGGAGGAGTGACTTGGAACACGGTCCTCTCTACACGAAGAGTCGTGTTCATGCATGACCTCTCAATGCAGGCTGCCACCTCCATAAAACCTGCACAATAATGAGCACTTCAACATTTTAAAATGGTAAGTGAGCACACTCAGACAAAGAATGAGACATGCAAGTAGAAAAGGAACTACTTGAAGAAGGGAGTTCAATGGAATAGATGTGGAGGAGGAAGACAAAATGGTAATGGAAGGGGATTATTGACAAATTACAGTCTGTTCACTTATTTAAAATTCACAATAACAATATCTGAACAAAATAAAAGGATATGTTTCCAAATGGATGCAAACCACTGCAGAGTCTATGTTGCTCTTGTAAAGTTTATTTAAATATGCTATTTTAAATGAACCAAAATCAAGAAAATCAGGATATTCTTTGAAGTTAATTTCTTCCACATCAGAACTGAACTGGTCATTAAATCATGCCATTGTCATTTATCATCACTAAAGTCAAATGGATCTTTTGAAAGAGGCAACATTGTGGCCCAGAGAGATTTCTTTCTTTGCTTTCAAAGTCAATTTTCTTTTGCTACTGAAGTGTTCCGTTCACCTTCAAGAGCTGAGGAAGTAAGTTTTATGGACAGGTGTACTTTTTTTACACACAAGTAATGGAGCTAAGACAGGAAAGATGTGACTGGAAATCTCATATCTTTGGACAATACACTTAGTTTACAGAATTTGTCTGTCACTCTTACAACTCTAGACGGTAAAAATTTATAGCATCTAGTACAATTTTCCGTACTCTAGCAGCAGGTCCTTCTTGAGGAAGTGAAGTTTTAAGTCAGTAAAGAAATTACTGAACAATATACTTCCTATCAATACTCCTGGGTGTTTTTCTACCTTATCTATTGTCTGAATTTTATCTTCAAAGATTTTTTGTTTTGTTATTTGGAATTCATCTGGATCCCAATTCAATCATTTATATTTAAGGGCTCTAAGAAATTATAGACTTATGAAGTTTATAAATTTTGATGATATAGAGATTTATAATGTTTTATATTTATAATTTATAATGTTTTAGTTATAATCGAAGATGCAGACATACTGTTCAATTTTAAATATCCAATGCATGTGTAAATTATTTTAACTCAGGCTAAACTTTAAAACCTCTTTATGTGTGTGGTGATTTGATTCTGGTGTCCCCATAAACTTAGGTGTTCTGAACGCTAGGTAACAAGCTGATGGGAATTTGGAAATTAAAGCCTCCTGGAGGCAGTGTATTGTTGGTGGCAGGCTTATTAAGGGTGTTATAGCCAGCTCCCTCTTGCCAGTGTTTGAAACACTGTCCTGTTGCTGTTGTCCACCCAGTATTGGTGAGGAGATGAAGTCCACCCTCTGCTCATGCCGTCATTTTTCCCTGCCATCACAGAGTCTGTAAGCCAAAATAAACATTTTTTTTTCCCACAAGCTGCTCTTGGTGAGGTGATTTCTGCCAGCATTGTGAACCTGACTGCAACAATGTGTATATTATGAGTTAATAGTATGAAAGGCATTCTAAATAGAGACCAAACTCAAACATACAGTGACAGTGGTCAAAGAAAGATCCTACACAGCAATATGTTACAATATGTGTAATACTATGACTAATGATAGGTCTATACTATGACAGCATGACATAACATTTGAATATAGAGAAATTTTGCTTTCTCCCTTTACTTTCAAAAATTTATTTACTCTATAGTGATTAAAATTTCCAACAAGCAATGCCCTATAGTAAAAAGTAATATGGATGGGAAAATGAATTACATTGGATTCTACTTACAGAAATAATGAATTTTTGAAGTTGAACACAATTACTTCATCCCAATTCTCAAAGAATCCTTAACTGTAAATTATTAAAATTAAATATACACAGATTTTTTTTCACCAAACTATTGTCTGTATCCTTTGAGTCCTGTTTTTTTCACTAGGCCTCATACTCATTCTGTAAAATCTTTAACTCAAACAATCATTTCTAAATGCCTCATGATTTCATTTCTAAGATGACCTTGTCCCTACTCCACCCTGCTCAAAGTGCCTGCCTGAGTCTACTGAAGATGCCAAAAGAATTCATTATTTATTCCAGCTGCCTCCCAGTCTCAGCGGGATAAAAACATCCGGCTTCAGTAACTGTCATCTAATAAACAGTCCTATTAGCATTTACTAGGACTAATGTTAATGACTACATAAGACGTTTTGTGCTTCTCAGGGAGTGTCAAGATTGTTTTTCACTTCTGTGAAGCATGGGATCAGAGGGCTGGAGGGATGGCTTAGCGGATAAGGCACTCACTTGCAAAGGCAAAGGACCTAGGTTCAATTCCCCAGTACCCACAAGGTGGAGCATGCTTCTGGAGTTCATTTACAGTGGCTGAATGCCCTGGTGTGCCCATTCTGTCTATATATCTGCCTTTCTCTCTCTTTCTCTCTCTCTTCTTGTTCTCTCTCAAATAAATAAAATTAACTTTAAAAAAGCATCCTAGCTTCAGTAACTGTCATCTAATAGACAGTAGTTTACTAGGACTAATGTTAATGACTACATAAGGCACGCTGTGCTTCTCAAGAGTGTTAAGACAGTTTTTTACTTCTGTGAAGGACAGTATTAGAATTTGGACAGAAGTTACAGTGGATCTGAAAATTCCTTTTGGTAATATGAAAATTTTGACAACATGGAATCTTTTAACACATAATCATAGGTCTTTTACATCTTCTAGTGTCTCTTCAATTTCTTCAGTATTTTAAACTGTGCAGGCTTTTTACTCCCTTGGTTACCTTAAGGAATTTTTTTTTTTAATTTTTATTGATTTTTAATCTTACATACCAAAAAAAACCCCACCTGATATTTCCCTCCCCTCCCCCATTCCACTTTAGAACTCCAGTCTCCATCATATCCCCTCCCTTTCTCCATTAGTCTCTCTCCTAATTTGATGACATCATCTTTCTCTTCTATTTTGAGGGTCTTGCAAAGGTATTGCTAGGTTCTGCAAGATCATGGATATCGAGGCCAATTTCTGTCTGGGCAGCTGCATAGTAAGAGGTCATATCCTTCCTTTGGCTCTTCCATTCTATCCGCCCCCTCTTCCGCAATGGTCCCTGAGCCACTGGAGGATGTGACAGAGGTGTTTCAGTGCTAGGCACTCCTCCATCCCTTCTTCTCAGCACTATGTTGCCTTTTGTGTCGTCCCAGTGGTCATCACCATCTGAAAAGAGAAGCTTCTCTAGCCAGAAGTGAGAATAGCATTAATATGTGGACATGAACATTTAGTGTAGTGTCCCCAGGGCAGCTTGGTGGGAATAATATATACATTTAGTCAGCCATGAGCAGGCTTATACCCCCAAGGCTCATGACCTCACCTACCATAGACTTTTACTTAGGTTTTTCAGTACCGGGTATGTATTCCCGCCCGTAGAGAGGGCCTTCAGTCCAATTATGGAGCAGTTGGTTACCCCAAGAGTAGACACGCCACTATTGCACCCGTTCAGTCATTGGGCCTGTCTGGCCAAGCTTGAATATTCAGCATCCACTATTTTCACTGTTGATGGCTTCTGTCTCCCATACGCTGCGTGCAGTGCAGCTTTTTCCAGCTTTCAGTTGGCTGGTCTACAGGGAGAAGGTTTTCTGCTCAGCACCAGCTTGCTTTCTCAGTGTCCTTGCCTCTCAGGCATGAGATGTCTTCAGCAATAGGGTCTTACTATCTATTTCTCTAGGGAACCCAAGGGCTTTGGCAAAAGCCTTAATGTTTTGGAGGCTACCGGGACCTCCTTGGCCAACATCTCACTGGAAGGAGTTCCATCCCAGGTACTGAAATTTTTCTAGTAACAGTCTACATCTTCTAGACGTGACCTTAATCAAAAAAGTAGGTTTACATATGTCTTATTGATAATATCTTGAGTTTAGATTGTCCCTCCCCCTGCCCTTTTCGTATGCATTCTCTTCCCATGGCCTCGCTTAGGCCATTCCCCTCCCTGTGCTCAGTTCTTCTACTTACATATGTGTATTACCATACACTTAAGTCCTTCCCTTTCTTCCCTCCCTTATAGCCTTTTACCCGCTTACTGGTTTCTGGTACCTATTTTTGGTTCCAGTTCATACACAAGTCTATACATTGGTAGCTAGGATCCACATATGAGAGAGAACATGTGACGTTTGGCTTTCTGAGCCTGGGTTACCTCACTAAGTATAATCCTTTCCAGATCCATCCATTTCCCTGCAAATTTCACCTTAAGGAATTTTTGACACAATTGTGAGTAGAATTGTTTTCCCAATTTCGTTTTCAGCAAGTTTCCTATTGGTATATTTAAACAGTGAATCCATCTGGACAGGGATTTTTTTTTTTTTCAAATTTGTTTTTATCACTGCTCAGTCTTACTGTTATAGATCTGCTTATTTATCCTACCTTGATTTAATTTTGGTAGGTCATACACATCTAGAGATTTGCCCACTTCTTTTTTAGATTTTCAATTTAGTGAAATGCATGTTTTTAAGGTATACATGCATGTACTATTATTTTTCTGAATTTCATTGATATTGGTAGTAATAGCTCTCTTTTATGTCAAATTTCATTAAGTAGGAGTTTCACTCTCTTTTCATTAGTTTTTTAAAAATATTTATTTATTTATTTATTTATTTGACACACACACACACACAGAGAGAGAGAGAGAGAGAGAGAGAGAGAGAGAGAGTGTGCAAATGAATGAGAATGAGCACTCCAGGGCCTCTAGGCACTGCAAAAGAACTCCAGATGCATGGCCCACCTTGTGCATTGGGCTTTATGTGGGTACTGGGGAATCAAACCTGGGTACTTTGGCTTTGCCAACAAGCAACAAGCCATTTCTCTAACACTTTTCATTAGTTTTGTTAACAACTTGATGATCTTGTCAGAAAACCAAGTCTCTGTTGGTGCTTTGTATTTTTGATTCTGTTTAATTAATTTATGTTCAATTTTAATTACTTTTTCTGCCTACTTGTTTTGGGTCTGGCTTCTTTTTTTCATGTTCTAAAGTACAGCATTATGTTTTTTTTTTTATTTTAGTTCTTTGTGATTTTTATTTTGTGCACTTGTGGCTACAAGTTTCCATTTTAAATATTCATTTATTAGATTTGGTGGGTTTTTTAAATTTTAATTTGATTCTAAAATTTTGTAATTTCCTTTTTTATTTCTTCAATGACATTTTTAATTTTTTTTATTTGAGAAAGAGAGAGGCCCAGACATAGATGATAGATGATAGATAAATAGATAGATAGATAGATAGATAGATAGATAGATAGATAGATAGATAGATAGATGATAGATCGATAGATGATAGATAGATGATAGATAGATAGATAGATAGATAGATAGATAGATAGATAGATAGATAGATAGATAGATAGATAGATAGATAGATAGATAGATAGATAGATAGATAGATAGATAGATAGATAGAGAGGTGCCAGGGCCTGCAACCAGCAAACATACTCCAGATGCATGTGCCACCTTGTGCATCTGGCTTAAGTGGGTTCTGGAGAATCTAACCGGGATCCTTAGGATTCACAGGCAAATTCTCCAACCACTAAGCCATCTCTCCAGCCCTTCAATGACACTTTTATCATTCAATGTGTCCTATTTGAGCTCCATGAATTTGTGTATGATCTATAGATTCTCTTGCTATTGATTTATAGTTTTCATCCTTTGTGATCAGATAGAATATAAGAAAGTATTTTAATTTTCTTATATTTGTTAAGGTTTGCTTTGTGTTCTAATATATGATCTGTTTTAGAGAAAGGTCCATGGACTACTGAGAAGAATGTTATTCTGCAAGGGTTACTATGGGATGCTCTATAGATGCCTCTTAAGTCCATTTGATCCATGATGTTTGTCAGATGTTCTCTGTTTATTGTTTTTAGGATAATTATCCATTGGTGAGAAGTTAGTGTTGAAGTCACTCATGGCTATTGTGCTAAGGTTAACCAGGCACTTCCTATGGAGTTGTTTTTGTTTCAGGAATATGAGCAGATCTGTGTATGGTCCATTTATGTTTAGAATTATAATGACTTCTTAGAGGGTTGTTCCCTGTATCAGATGAAGAGGTCTACTTTATCTTTTTGTCCAGTTTTGGTTTGAATTCTACTTTGACAGAGATTATAACAATTATACCTGCTCTTTTCTCAGTTCCTTTTGTTTAGAGTATTTTCCCCATCCTTTTACCCTAAGGAAATATCTGTCTTTTACAGTAGGTGGATTTCTTGGAGGCAGCAAATAGTTGAATCCTACTTTTAATCCACATTGTTAGTCTGTGTCAATATTGGTGAATTGAAAGCATTAGTATTCAAAATTATGACTGAAATGTGTACATTAATTCCTATTGATTTTATAGTCTTTAATTTCTTCATATTCCTCTCTTGCTTACCTGTTATTCTGGAATGGTTTGTTTCCTATGGCTTCAATGATCTGTTTATTGGCTCTTCAATCTAAAGGATTTGTATGAGAGTCTTCTGTAAACCTAACATAGTAGATATTAATTCCTTTAATCTGCTTCTTTTTACTCTCACAACCAAATCCAGTCAATATTGTTTGGGAGAGAAAAATGAAAAAGGAAGGAATTGGGGAGAGAATACAAGAACATAGCAGGGGATAGAGCTGTCCTGTTAGATTGACATTTGGTATGAAATAAAGTAGGAGTAAATATGAAAGGGAAAGAGCTAGGTGTGGCATAAAGTATAAAAGCAATCTGGCCTGTGTGGCTTTGCTGGATACAGTCTTATATCTCAGTCTCTTATCATTCCTCCTCCGGCTTACAAAAGTCTGTGTCACCCCTGAGTAGTGTCTGTGTCTCTCCTTTGGGCTATCCTTTGGGAGATCAGGTCACAGATGTAGTCTTGTCAGTAAACAGTGCTTCCTGTGTTGACTCCCAGATGCTGCTCACACCTCTGGGCAACTGGCGGCTAATGCTGGCCCCATCACAGTTCCTTAATGTGACCCTTCCACTGTCCAGTAATCTGCATGGAACTTGTTTTTAAGTCCCTTGTACACTCTGGCTCTAATCAAGTTTACAATTTGCTAGTTGCCAACTCAGAGAGTTCTTGCTGCAGTCTAGCAGAATTCATTATTCTGGATTCTGTGAATCATTCCATGTCACTTGTTCTGTGTTTCTTGAGAGTACCATACAGAGTGAGTTATTTACATTCATTTTCTTAATTGTCAAAACAACTAGCCGGGCGTGATGGTGCACGCCTTTAATCCCAGCACTCGGGAGGCAGAGGTAAGAGGATCACCATGAGTTCGAGGCCACCCTGAGACTACATAGTGAATTCCAAGTCAGCCTGAGTTAGAGTGAGACTCTACCTCAAAAAACAAAAACAAAACAAAACAAAACAAACAACAACAACAAAAAAAAACTAGTAAGTGGGAAGTATTACTATAATCCCTTTTTTACAGATGAACACAGGGTTACAGAGAGGTTAGGATATATGTCAATATTTTCTCCCTTCATGTAAAGCCTTGCTTAAAAATTTGGACATTGGAATCATTGAGGTTCATAAGATTGACAAGATAAAACATAAAAATATTTTATAGTTACTCAGACAAGTTATAATGCCAATATTTGAGCCTGTCAGAAAAAGAAATAAGGTATCCATAGGTTTCTTGTAGATTGATTTATTGCTACATTTAAACTAGTTTTACTAGCTAGAATTGTTTTTGCCTTATCAGTATGACTGAATCAGTGGGCTGGAAAATAAAAAAAATTCAGTTCCATTTTTACTGTGTGGCAGCTGAGAGTTTGAGCAAAAATCTATGTCCAACTATGTTTATACATATAAAATTAAGTTTAAAAAACAACTAGCTTCCCGTAGTGATTAATGTTTCATTAACTTACCAAATCTACTACTGGTTAAAACAAATTGCTGCAAGTGGACTAAAAATTTTCATAAAATATTATATGTCAGCTTATAATTACACTTACCACAATATCATTTATTTTCATTCACTTATTAGTTAGAGAAACTTGGCAGATGAAGTACCATTTCAGCATGTCTTAATTTATAAAACAATATGTTACCCACTTTTTCACTGAAGCCTTTTGTGCTCTGCAAGCATGTCTTCCAAATGTCTTCAAAATCTCATTTCCCTGTTTTCTGAGAGATGGAAAGTTTTCTCCTATCTCTGAACTCTGATTCCTTACACTGCCAAGTTCATTGATAGCACAGCTTTAATGTGAATGAGATACCAACCTGAAAAACTTCACCAGAAGTAATTCCTCTAATGTTGCATTAATCCATTGTGCCAGGCATGTCCTCCATCGCACTCTTCTCTGAAGTACCCTCCATCCCCAGTTGCTCATAACTATTCACTATGAGGACCTTACCTTGCTCTCCAGAACCTATTTGTCTTAAGTGAACATTTTGCACTGCCATAAACATATAATCTTCAAACACTGAACAGTTAACAAAATGCTTTTTCTGTCTCACCCATCCAAATGCTGGAAAAGAACTCTAGACCTTAGTTTCTGAAAAAGCAGAAATAAACTATCTGCAGCCTCAGGGATTTTTAACTACATAAAGGAATCCTGGCCATCAGGAAACACTGCTAGCATCATACAACTGTACTTTATTTATTTATTTATTTTTGGTTACCTCTTATCTATGTCTTTTTGAGACTATGAAAGGTCCTGTAATAAACCTCATGACTATTTCTTGGTTAGAAATCTTGTTTCCCATAATTAAAACATTCCTTTTTTTTTTTTTTTTTTTTTTTTTTTTTTTTTGGTTTTTCGAGGTAGGGTCTCACTCTAGTCCAGGCTCACCTGCAATTCACTATGTAGTCTCAGGGTGGCCTCAAACTCAGGGCAATCCTCCTACCTCTGACTCCCAAGTGCTGGGATTAAAGACATGCACCACTATGCCTGGATGCTTTATCATGAAAAGTGAACTAGGGTCTTACAATAGTTTGTCAGGCTGCCCACACAGGGACAGGGCTTGGGATGTCTGAGGATTCTGTCCTCCAGGCTCCATCACTAATTTCTTTTTTAAATATTATTTATTTATTTGACAGAAAGAGAGAGGGAGAAAGAGAGAGAGAGAGAAAACGGGCACGTCAGAGCCTCTAGCCACTACAAAAGAACTCCAGATGCATATGCCCCCTTGTGCATCTGGCTAATGTGGGTGCTGGGAAATCAAACCTGGGTCCTTTGGCTTTGCAGTCATGCACCTTAACCGCTAAGTCATCCCTCCAGCCCTCCACCATTAATTTCTATCTTCTATGTAACAGAAGTACAATGAGCAATTAAAAACCCAGCATATTATAAAAATCAAATAGTAGAATGTTATGCCATGTTGATTTTTACATTTTAGTTATGGGATGCCAAATGAATCTATATAACTTTCAGGATTTTCACTCTACCTCTCTGCCCTTCATCCCCATAAAGAAAATCCTGCTTTAACAATCATCCCTTTCACTAGTGTACACATGTGTTCAAAATTAAAGAAATGATAGTAACAGAAAGTGAATTTATGGAGAAGGAGTAAGATGACACTCTGGGTGTCCATTTCTGACATAATTCTTCAGACACTTCCCTATAGCTGTTTAAGAAAAATTACTGAAACTAGCCATAATGAAAATGCTACACTGTATAAAACTTCCCAGTAAATAATCTATAAAAATGTTATTTCATAATGATATTATTAAAGAATGCTTTGCAGATAAACTATCCATACAGTGACAATATTATAAAGTGAGCATTGTTACTGAAATTTTGTGTATAATACTGCTCTAAATACAAGCTAGAAAAATGACAGCCTTTTAATGTAAAAACATTTATTAAGGATAATAGAAACATGGTAGATGATATACTGTTTTAATATACCATTTAAACTTTAATAGTATTTCATTTAAAATGATGTAATGATTACTTATCAGCATAATAATCAGAATTATCTTCAGGAATATCTTTTTGACAAGTTGTAATGATGCTTTTAAATTTTTACTGAATATAGAATAACTTTGTTCTCTGCACTTTCAATAATTTATTTCTGGCACAATTTTTCAAGTTTGTTTACTCATAATGAATTCAAGTATATAGCAAGTAAATGCATTATGTGAATCTTATGAAAGAAGAACATTAGGAGCGTGATGAATGTTTGAAATTATAATATTAACTGAGCGCAACACATCATAAACATTCTTCAATTTAAAAAAAAATCACAGATTATTCTCATGTTATAGAAGCATCCAAAGAGAGGAGTATTACAAACTTTTACTCCTGTATTACACATTTTTAATACATGAAAATTTCACTTGTATCTCTCTCTGACATCTTTTTCTTTGGGAGACATGCCTCCGATAAAATGGGAGTTGTCCACCACAAAATCGGAATGTTATTTGTCTGCAGTGGATTAGATGAAACCACTAGTACTGGAATGTTTTATCAGCAATTACAAATAGTCAATTTACAAGGAGTTAGATTGCTTTAAACAAAAGTTCAGTGAGTTTTAACAATGGATTCACATGAAACACCATTGCCACAGTCAAGTCTAGAATATTTTCTTCACATATACTGGCCCCCATCATCAACCCTGTACCTCCATACTTTGACCAGCCTCCGTCCACAGACAAATAGTGACTTGTCCTCTGCCTTTTGCAACTGCTCATTTGAATTATTAAGAATTATGTACAGAGGAATTACTATTTTTATCAGTGATTTTGAGAGAGACCTGGGTGTTATGATTCAGTTTTTTATTGCATTGTATTGTTTATTATTATACCATAGTGTGAATCTACCAAAACGTTTGTCTTTCATTCTTTGAATAAATACATGACTTGTATGAAATTTGTTACTACAATAAATCTGCTATGAATGTTCTAGCATCACACACTTTTACGCATGAACTTTCCTTTGTATTGGATATCTACCTATAAGTAAGTTTAGTCCCTGCTTCAAAGAAAAGTATATTGCTATATGTGTAAGAATTGCAAAATTCACTTCCAACAAGGTGAATGCTGATTTTATATAATGATCAGAAATCTACAATAGTACAACTTGAAAATTATCATATCCAGCATCAAGAGTTGTGAGGATTTCTACTTTTATTCCTTACAGTGGACTTTAGATGACTCATAAGTATGATTTTAATTCATATTTCTAATACAAAACCATCTATTTCCTGGATACTTCTATTGTTATCCTTGTATTTTTCCTTGTGAGCATTCTTATTCACTGTCTCAAATGTTTGTTTATTTTATTTTAATTATACAGTAGCTTGAGTTATTCCACATAACTCAGTATGAGGATGGATTTGACAGAGACAAGCATAATTGGCAATATTCTTAGAAATATAAAGGAGAGATAACCAGGTAAGTTGAGGAGCTTTTATACCATTATGCTGGCCTGATCCGTATACAAAAAAGTGAGAGAGGACTTTCAGACAACAACACCACATTAAAATTATTTGGAGGAGCTGGTAAAAAGTCTTGAACCTGGGCTGGAGAGATGGCTTAGCCATTAAGTGCTTGCCTGTGAAGCCTAAGGACCCAGGTTTGAGGCTTGATTCCCCAGTACCCAGGTAAGCCTGATGTACAAGGTAGCACATGCATCTGGAGTTAGTTTGCAGTGGCTGGAGGCCCTGTTGCACCCATATTCTCTCTCTCTCTCTCTCTTTCTCTCTCTCTCTCTTGCTCTCAAATAAATAATAAAAAAAAACCAAAATTATTTTTAAAAAGTCTTAAACCCAAAGTGACTCATTATGAGTCCATATACTCATAGCAATTTGTGTATCAAGCGTGGCTATTCTACTTCATCACTCCAGGAAACAAGCCCAAAAGAAACCTTGCCATGATTCAAATGCATGTGTGGTAACAGAAAGCCAAGACAGGGTATACCATCAGTGATGCCCTTGTCTGCAGAAAATCATCATTCTTCACAGTATCTGCATATTTCAAACACTGTTTCTCCATGGATGCAAGGGCCTCTCCCTCTGAGGGCAAAAAAAAAAAAAAAAAAACACTGGAAGAAGGAGGACATTAGTGTTGCCATATTTAATAATATATTCAGAGATATACTGCTGCTTACACTATCCCTCCTATAACATAGATTTTGAAGTCTCCTCACCATTTGTTTTCACTTTGTTGCAAAAGTTCCTCTATAAAGA
This sequence comes from Orientallactaga sibirica, assembly GCA_036365145.1. Classification (NCBI taxonomy): domain Eukaryota; kingdom Metazoa; phylum Chordata; class Mammalia; order Rodentia; family Dipodidae; genus Orientallactaga; species Orientallactaga sibirica. The sequence continues at coordinate 18,249,328 of JAEOAD010000030.1, read as the reverse complement.
ATCTATACTCTGACAATCACACCAGTTTTTTTTTGTTAGTTATAGGCATACTCACTGTGTAAACAACACTTGTTGGTACCATCCTTACCCTAATCACTGCCCACCTCCAAAGAGAGCCTCCTCACTAGGGATGCCAGTTATCCCCATGGGGGTTGCGGGTCATGCATTGTGGGGGTAGCTATCAGTTATGGTGAAGAGGCAATGTCTCCATGTGTAATGCTCCAACTTGTGGCTCTCGCAATCCTTCCTCCCTCTCTTCGCAAAATTCCCTGAGCCATATTGGGTTCGTTTTAGGTTCACTTCACTGAAGGGCTCTTAGGAGCCTCTGGATCTCTGAATCTCTGGTTTGGTAGGAGGTGAGTGTCCTCAGTGTCTATTTCCTTCACCCTTGTGTTGATGTCATGTTCACTGAGAAAGCAGCATTCTTGCTGATTTCCCCAATTCCTCTATGGTTTCATCTGAGGCCCTGGTGAAGTGTGATGGGCCGTTTCTATCCTCAGGACCTGCTTCCATCTGAAATAGAGAAGCAGATTCTCCAATGGGCAGTGAGGTCAGCACAAGTTAAATGGGATAACCATTGTTAGTTTGGAGAGAATTAAATGGGTATAGGCCCTCTTATAACCCAGGATTGGTGGGAACTTGATATTGGAGGGTAAACTCATTATCTGCATATGATTCTGACTTGTTTCCCAGTTCTAGATATTGGTTCCTTTACACTGAGCAAATCTGTTAACCAATCTAAGAGCAGGTGGTTACCTATCATGGTTGTGTGCAACTATTAAACTTGTGTGAGCATCATGCAGGTTGTTTTCTTCTGAGTAGCTTAGACCTCAAGTTGCTCCTTCTAGCACTAGAGAGACTGTCTGGGGACTGGCTATCTTCCAGATTCCTACCAGGTCTCTCCGTGTTCCATGTGGATAGCCTATGGTGTCTTCAGCAGTAGGGTCTTACCATTACTTCTGGTGGGTAATAAAATGCTCTTACAGAAGTCTGTCTTCTTTTGTGAAACCTGTAAGTCTCTCTGATCAACAGTTCATTGTGGGTGTTAATTGCATCCTGGTACTATGAGTTACAGGCCAGTGCCAAAAGATAAATAAATAAAGAGAAAGAAAACATAAAAAAGAAAGAAAGGGAAAAAAACAGGAGAAAATTAATGTTAGGCTTTATCTCACCCTTTACAGGGCCCTTCTATTTATGTGTTCCTTCTAAGGTCTTGATGAGGGTTCACCCTTTAGTCTGTTTTTCATGATATATGATGTTATGGTACCAGTTCCATTGGGTTCAGTTTTGTGTTTCCCTCCACACACCCTTTCCCTCCCCTCAAGCCCTGCCCTCCCTATTGTCCAGTCCTTGAGATGCCTATTAGTATGTCAACACCACAGGCTGATCCAGGTTAGGAGCTGCAAAGGAGTGAGACCATGCAACAATTGTCTTTCTGTGATTGAGTGAGCTCACTGAGTATGATCCTTTTCAAGTTTGACATTTTTTTTACAAAGTTCATTGTGTTATTTTTTGCTAACTGCTGCATAGAATTCCATTATTTAGATATACCACATTTTGGTCATCCATTCGTCCAATAATGGGCATCTAGGTTGATTCCAGTTTCTAGCTATTATGAATTGAGAAGCTATAAACATGGTTGAGCAAATACTCTGAAGTTAGGTGTGGATCTTTTATGGTAAATGCCCAGTAAGGGATTAAAGGGTTTGTTGGTAACTCTAGAGCAAATAATTTAAGCATGTCCATATTGCTTTCCATAGTGGTTGTACCATCTTACATTCCCACCAACAGTGAATGAGGGTTTCTATTTCTCCACATCCTCATCAACATTTGTTTTCATTTGATGTTTTGTTTGCTATCCTTACTGGGGTAAGGTGGAATCTCACAGTTGTTTTCATTTGCATTTCCCTGATGGTTAGGATGTTGAACATTTTCTTAAGTGTGTGTTGCCTGTTTGTATTTCTTCCCCTGAGAATACCCTGTGCAGTTCTCTGCCCCATTTTGTGAGTGGGTTGTTTGATGTTTTATTATTATGTTTTTGAATTCTTTGTAGATTCTGCAAATTAGGCCTCTGTCATTTGTATAGCCAGCAAAATTTTTCTCCCATTCTGTGCATAATCTATTGGCTCTGCTTATGATATGTTTATATGTGAAAAAACATTTCATCTTCATGAGATCCCAATGGTTGAGTGATTGTTTAAGTTCCTGAGCAACTGGGGTTTTGTTAAGGAAATCTTTCCCCACTCCTATATCTTGGAAACTTTCTCCTATTTTTTTTTCTTCCAGTGGTAGGAGAGTTTCTGATCTTATATTGAAGTCTTTGATCCATTTGGACTTGATTTGTATGCACGGTGAGATGTGTGGGTCTAGTTTCATTTTCTTGCATATGGTTATCCAGTTTGTCCAGCAACATTTGTTGAAGATGCTGTCTTTTCTCCAAATTACATTATTAGGGCCTTATTTGAAGATCAAGTAGCTGCAGTTACTTGACCTAAAGTCTGGATCATCAATTCTGTTCCATTGGTCTATTTTCCTGTGTTTATACCAGTACCATGCTGGTTTTGTTACTACGACTTTGTTATATATCATTAGATCAGGTATGGCGATGCCTCCAGAGATGTTTCTTGTGCTGAGGATGTGCTTGGATATCTGAGGCCTGCTGCCATTCTATATAAATTTTGAGATCATTTTTTCTATGTCTGTAAAGAATGATGCTGGGATTTTTATTGGTATTGCATTGAATCTGTATATTGCTTTTGGTAGTATTGCCATTTTCACAATGTTAATTCTGCCTGTCCAGGAGCATGGGAGGTCTTTCCATCTTCTCAAGTCCTCTGCAATTTCTTGAGTGTTTTTATGTTTTCATTATGTAAGTCTTTCACACCCTTGGCTAGTGTTATTCCAAGGTATTTTATTATTTTTGTTGTTGTTGCTCTTGAAAATGGGACAAAGTCACTAATTTCTTTCTCTATATCTTTGTCCTTTGCCTATAGAAAGGTTACTTATTTTTGTGTGTTCATTTTGTATCCTGCTAGTTTTCTGAAGGAATTAATCACCCTTAAGAGTTTTGAGATGGAGGCTCTCCAATCACTTATGTATAGAATCATGTCATCTGCAAATAGGGCTAACTTACCTTCTTCTCTTCCAATTTGTATCTCTTTCATTTATTCCTCCTGTCTTATTGCTTGGGCTAGGACTTCTATTACTATGTTAAAGAGCAGAGATGATAGTGGGTACCCCTATTTTTATCCTGATCTCAATGGAATTCCTTGAATGTTTCCCCATTAAGCATTATTTGGGCTTTAGCTGCTTTATATATAGCCTTTATTATGTTGAGGTATAAACCCTCCATGCTTATTCTCTCTAACATTTTGATCATGAAGTGATGTTATATTTTGTCGAAGGCCTTTTCTGCATCTATTGAAATGATCATGTGTTTTTTGTGATTAAGCTTATTTATGTGGCGTATTACATTGACAGATTAATGTATGTTGAAGCAACCTTGCATTCTTGGGATAAAGTCTACTTGATCAAGGTGGATAATGCTTTTGATGTGTTGTTGAATTCAGTTTGTGAGGATTTTGTTCAGGATCTTTGCGTCTAAGTTCAGGGATATAGGCCTATAGTTTTCTTTTGTTTTGTATCTCTGTCTGGTTTTGGTATTAGGGTGATACTAGCTTCATAAAAGGAATTAGGGAGCTTTCCCTGTTCTCCAATTGTGTGGAACAGTTTAAGAAAAAATGATTCAGTTGTTCCATGAAAGTTTGATAGAATTTGTCCGAGAATCCATCTGGTCCTGGAATCTTCTTTTTGGAGAGGTTTTTGATTACTTTTCTCAATCTTGATGAGTTTGATAGGTTTGTTTAGGAGATTGATTTCCTCTGAATTTAGTTTAGGTAGGTGGTATGTGTCCAGGAATTTATCCATTTCTTCCAGATTATCCAGGTTTGTGGAGTAGAGGTTTTGGAAGTTTGTCCTGGTGATTCTTCCAGATTAACTTATGTCTGTTGTGATCTCCCCTTTCTTGATTTTTAATTTGTTAATTTAAAGCATCTCCATTTTCTTTGTTTGATAAAATTGGCCAGGGGTTTTTCAGTCTTGTTTATTTTTCAAAGAACCAAATCTTTGTTTCATTAATTTTCTTATTGTTTTTATAGTTTCCGATTCATTAATTTCTGCTCTGATCTTTATTATTTCTTTCTGTCTGGAGCTTTTTGGGTGGGATTATTATTATTTTTTTAAATAAGTCCAACCTAGCAAGTACAGCATTCACAGTCTTTTGTTGATTTTTTGCAAGTTCTGCCAATTGCTTGGCCAGGGTCGCCTAGCTGGTGTCTGGTGTCTTCACATTGGGCTTCTGATCCTGTTGTCTCTTTCTGTTTTGATTAGAGACTTCCATTGTGGGACTAGGCAACCTCATTGTGCTTACTTCCATTTGATGTTTCATGTTACTCCTTTTGCACTCTGGTCTACCCATCACAGTGTGGGAATCTTATTTAATTCAGGAGGAAGCTGTAGTTTACTCTTGAAGTGTCTTCAGTGATTTTTCCCTTTTATGTTTGACTAGATTAGGCTTTTGATGGAAAAAGAGCATGTCTGCTCAGGTGGGAGGAGCCCCAAAGGCCCTGGTGGTGACTGGAAGACCTGGTGGTGAGAGGAGCCTGGAGAGTGCACAGACATGGAGGCAGGTGGCCCTGTGAGGGGATAGTATGGTGCAGGGAAATAGGACAGCCTGAGCCCAATGAAGACCCAGTGATGCCAACCCAATGGAGTGGACCAGATGGGGTGGACCCAATGGTGTGACCCTGTGACATGGGTCTGGCAGGGAAGGGGAATGGGGCAATGGTTCAGGTGGTGGGGAAATGGAGGAAAGCCATGAGAAGGAGGGAGTAATGGGAGCTGGCTGGCAAGGGGAAAGGTAAGGGACACCTGGCCCAGATACATGGAGCCTGAATGTGGCACAGGAGTGAACCTGGTCAGTGACATGAGGGTTGGGACAAAAGGACAGCTGCTTGAGGGATTTTGGGGACTCAAGAGCTACCCAAGAGCATGGGAATCAGCAGATTCCCTGCTGTACCCCTCCATGCCGTCCCCATGGAGTTCTGCTAGGACCTGTTGACTGAAAAATGCACACAGATCTTGACTATTTTTTCCCAGGAGGAGAAGCGTGCTTAGGCTGACACCATCTTGACCAGAAGTAATCATACCAGTTTTTGATTCATATTGCTGCACATATTCCTTCAGCTACAATTGTAAGTACACAGTACACTGTCTGGATTACACACACACACACACACACACACACACACACACACACACACACACAGATTCTTTAACCCAAGCTGCCCTCACTCATTTTTGGAGAATCAGCTTTATTGTACAGATGGCAGACAAAACAGGGGAGAACCAAGATCTACCAATAAGACAAGAAGTCAGCCAAATGTCTACCATGAGACTTGATACCTCTACTACATCTACTAGGGCCCAGAAGGAATTGCAGGGAAACTGATGCACATGAATACTGCTCTTACTGCTATACTGACAACCAGTTCCAGGGTGATGGTGACAGATACATTGAACAATCAAAGCCTATCAAAGCAGAAATCCAGAGGCTACAGAATATTCAACACTAAATCAGACTGCCAATAGGCCTGCCATAGCTCTGGGGACATTGAAGAAGAGGTAATTGAAAGATTGTAAGACCCACAGACTGGGTAGGAATACCCTGGGACATGGTTCCCCAGCTATACCATAAGAACTGATGGAGGCCTTCATGCCCCATATTGAATCCCATAACCTCACTGAGGAGGGTCAGCCATAAATCTGAGGTGAATAGGTGTTTGTTCCCCTCTCCCCAGTATTTTTATGCTCATGTAAAAAATTATAAACCAATTCACTTGCATTTACTATGAAATAAAATTATATGTTTCTATTGTACATCCTCTAAAAACAGGTCAGAACAGCTTTTACTCTCACCATTTTCTATTTCCTATAATTGTTGTGCAATAAAATTATTTTCTCTGTACTGTACTAAATTTTATAAAAGAAAGAATGTACTGAAGATATTTTGTGTTATCTTTCATGCTGTTGAAAAGTATGTATTTCCATATTTTATAACACCTTTGTGTCTCAAGTGTCCTCATTTTCATAAATAAATGCTCAATATGATGAAGATGAGCCACTTAAAAAACAGGAGAGTAAATTTAACATTACTATCCTGAGCAATAGGACCATTTACTTGTTTTCTCTTTTTTTTTTTTTTTTTCCTTTTTGGAGAATGTAGGTGAATTTTTAAAATTAAAAATAAGTAACCAAACTGAAAAAGTTAGCCCTTATTTTGGAGCCAAAAGTTCCTCATCACATACTGTCCTTTCTGAAGCCTTGTGCCTTAGACCCAGTGAAAAGAATATAGCAAACTATATGGGGTCTTGCCTATGAGGCCACTCTTACGCTTCTATTTCAGGTGATGTTTCTGGTGCTATTCTTTGCTTGCGTGGAGAGAAGCTAACTACCACACTTTTTAGCTGTATTATGAATAGGTCCCATGTCAAGAAATGAACTGAGGGTACTTCCAGTGGAAGGTCAGCAAGGATCCAATGTCTACATCAGGCATCTGAATAAACTTGGAAGTGGATTTTTCTAAAATTTGCCAATCAGCAAGTAAAGCATCTCCAAAGCAGGTCCTTCTCCAGCTGAGTTCTGAAATGACTCCAGTCTTATTCTCCACCTTCATTCCAACTGTGAGAGACTCACAGTGAAGGATACACAACCGAATCCACAAATGGATACTGACTCTTGTGCAATACTGCAGGTGACTAGATTGAGAGCTGTTTTATTTATTTATTTATTTATTTATTTATTTATTTATTTATTTATTTACATAGCAAGAGAAAACCAATGCATCTTGATTCTCATAGACAAATCATTCATACTCACTACACAATTCCTGAGCCACAGCATCAAACACCAAGGTCCATTTCTATACTAAAAAGACAAATTTCCACTGGCTTATTCTGTTGTTTTGCAACCAAATAAAAGAAAATTTTATTTAAGGCGGTGACTTTTTGTTATTCTTGGCTTATTTGTTTGAGATTTTAGCTAATCTCAACCACGTTAGATCAATTTAATTGTTTGGGTATTCTGCCAATAATGTCTTGGTGCATCTATTGTAAATAAGATGAAAGGAGCTAATTTTTGAAGATTCGTATAGTTACCCATAATTAGATAAGTTAATCACCTGAATAGAATTTGACAATTCGCTTCTTCTAGCTTTCTTTTCCCAATCATGACAAAAAAAGATACTCTTTCAGGAGAAAATAGGTAAGGATAAGCCAATACTTCTTGCACTGTTGGGTCATCAGATATTTTAGTTCATATAGAATGACTCAAACAACTACCAGAAATATATGATATAGGGAGGATATGACCTTTAAGAGACACTCAATGATCACCAAGGAGTGTTTATTTACAGTGTTTGTGTTGCACTGAGATTCATCACAGCACAAGTGGCCTGTTCACTCTTCTCAGCAGACCTTTTTTTTTAAAGCTCTATAATTTATCACAACCAGTATGCATACCATCTCCACTTTAGACTCTGTTATCAGCCATAGCAATGGAAATGTAAGTTATTCATTGCCTACAATATCTGTATTGACTCACTCTACCATTTGATTGGTGTAATCTCGGGCTCCACTTTATATTTTCTCCTAATACTTCGCCTATATTCTCTCTCTCCTCAAATGGTTTTTGTTTTTAACACAGAGTATAAATGTTTGTATATTTCACATTATATTATTTACCCATTCCAACAAAAAAAATTATAATTTATCATCATGAACTCATGTTTTCAGTGTTGCACGCTGATGCTCACCTGTAATACCAGCATTTGGGAGGTGGGAGCAAGAGGATCAGGAGTTCAAGACTGACCAGCCTTAGCTACAAGTTCAAGGCCAATCAGGTGCATGAGACTGTCTCAAACAATAGGTATGTCCTTAAAACTTACAGTGCAATATAAAACATTTGTCTTGCTGCATAGGTGTGTGTGTGTGTGTGTGTGTGTGTGTGTTTTATTAATTTATAAACTCCTTGAGGATAGACATAGCTTCAGAATCATTGTAATATCTATATATCTTTGCAACAATAAATGTAGTCAATTATGGAGAGTTTCATTGATCACACTTTTACCATGTTTCTTCCCTTAACCTTCCTGCATTCTTTTCTTTTACTGATTTTTTTCTAATTTATGTGATTCCACATAAGAATATCTAACCTCCCAACAAAACTTCGTTTAGACATATGCATTAACTGCTATGTTCAGTGCACAAATTAAAATAAATTTCAAATACACCCTTTTCACCATCAGGAAACCTTCAGCGACTTCAGATCCAGGCCCTTAGAATAAAGACAGAAAACTCTGTTTTTGTTGTTGTTGTTGTTGTTGTTGTTGTTGTTTGTTTTCCGAACACCTGAATAAACCCAGCTGATTTTGTTATTATTGGCCCAGATTGTCCTGAGTAATGGTGTTTTTATCTGCTTAGTAACTCCCTGTACAAGCCAATTGCTTGTTCTGCTAGTTAGTGATTAAAAGTTCTGGCTTTCTCTAGGCACTGAACCTCTACATTAAAAAAAAAAAAAAAAACTTGTGTGCATTGATTAACTGTTTTCCTCCTACTACTCTTCTGAAGTTATCTTTAAGAGCATTATTATTTTCTATAAAAATGAGAAGTCAGCCAAATCAAGAGCAGTTGGTTACCCACCATGGCTGTGTGCCACTACTGCACTTGTTTGAGTATTGCATCAGGTTGTTTCCTGCTGGGTAGCTTAGACTGCAAGTTGTTTGGACAGATGTCAGTCATTTTCCCCCAGTTGTTCATGTAGCACCCTCTAGCACTAGACTGGCTAACTGACTGGGGACTGACCCTCTTCCAGTTTCTGACCAGGTCACCCCATCTTTGGTCTCACACATGTATGCTGTCTTCGACAGTAGGGTCTTACCATTGACCTTTGGTGGGTCATCAAGAACTCTGACAGAAATCTGTCTTTTTTGGGAAAACCTGTAGGTGTCTCGGATCAACAGCTCATTGTGAAAGTTAACTGTGCTGGTACTGGGAGTTATAAGTCAGTGCCTAGGAAGATGAGGGAAGAAAAATATAGATAATATAAAAGAGAAAGTGAGTATAGAGAGGAGAGGGAGAGTGAAAGATGGGGAGCGACAAGAGAGAGTGAAGCAGAAAAAGACTGGTCTTCATGATGTTCTCGGCAGTTTCCTGTGGTACAGGTGTTCCCTCTGCTGGCCTGCTGAAGGATCAATATTTTAGCCTGTTGTTCAGAATAAAGGGTTTTATAGTATCATTTCCTTTTGGGTCCCTATTTGTATCCCCCCACCCTTGTTCTCCCTCCCACCCTCTCATTCCCTCCCACCCTTACTCTCCCCCCATCCCACCCTCCCTATTGTCTGGCCCTCAGAGTGCTTATTAGGTTTGGCCGCATCTCAGGTGGATCCAGGTTAGGAGTAACAGATAATAAGTCAAAACCATGTAAAAAAATGAGCTCAGTCTCCAAGATCAAGATACCACCAAATGTGGACTAGAAGAGGGCCTACACATATAAAATTTCCTCCAAAATACCTATGGTCATCACATTTATCTAGTACTAACCTCTCTCTCCATTGGAGAATTTGCTTATCTTTTGCAGATGGACAAGGAACCTGAAGGGAGGATCAGCCAATCACACCTCAGCAGGACCCCAGCTGAAACCATACAGTAATGAGGGGGAAGGGCAAGAGTACAGCTTTCTTGGTGATCATGACACCAGAAAAAGGCTGAAGGAGATAAACACAGAGAAGATCCAACTCCTGCTAAGCCAGATATCCAGAGACACAGAGGTTCCCAAAACCTCATCACTGAAGTAGAACTAAAATGACTCCAATGTGGCTCAGGGAAATTCATGGAAGAGTGGGCGGAGAGAATGTTAGAGCCACAAGTTGGGGCATTATGCACAGAGACTTGTCCTATCCCCCATAACTCTTGACTACCCCTACAATACATGACCCACATTCCCCATTGATGATGGTCCCTTTGGAAGAGGGAGGACAGGGAGGATGATAATGGAGTCACCATTATGAATGTAAGATTAGAATAATATAAATAAAAAAACAAATTAAAAAAAATGAGAGGTTAAACACTGTAAGCATATTCATTTTTAGTAAGACTAATCGATGTGACCAAAAATGTCTTAACTAGTTTTAAAATTAACACATTAAAAATGCCAACTGACTTCCAACTTAGCAATTATGTTATAAAAATTAAATCATGAATCATATTTTACATCAATTTTTCTCTCAGTAGGGAATATTGCAACTGACATTAAGGCAAATAGGAAAGAGTACATGAGGCATAGGGCAGCACAAAGAAACAATTTATTAACAAGCACATTACATTACACACTCCTCCAACATTAAATTGAAACATCAGTTACAAAGAAATATGAAGTGAAGGATATTATATACTAGAATAAATCAGCAGAGAAGAAAAATTATAAAGTCATACATATGTGAATGTATAAATGTATAGTGTGGTGACAAATATTAAAATAATAGAGACATACATCTATGCTTGCCATGCAAAGAAATTCATAAGTCTGAAGTCAGGTAATGAGATTGAAGAATCTTTGAGGTTTGTTTTGGAAGTGTCCCTGCACATGATATTTCTCTATCTACCTTGTTCAGCTGTCTATGAGAAGCCCAGATGCCATTAATGGCATGGATGGGACCCCAAAGGTAGATGGATTGCAGTGAGAAAAAGCTAAACACGGTTCAAACCTCCACTGTTAAGAAAATTTTCTAATTCCCAAGGAAGTCAAATTTTCCAGGCTCAAATGACTTTGTTTGGGCCTCTGAGATCCCTCATGTTTCTCATTCAGCACATTCGTATCCCTGAATAAGCAGTGGAGCTGGCTTGTGTATTCTCAACTGTAACATAAGAAAACACTTGTCATGCAGCTACAACAACCTGTTTCTTTCCTTTGAATTCAAAATAGACTAGAATTCCTTCCTACATTTGAAGGGCACATGCCATGCCAGATGTATGATGGGCACTGCACCATTAGTTATCCTTTTATTGACATGGTAGTGGGTAGTCAATACTGTGGATGTGTTTAGTATCCTACTCAGACATCCCTATTGGATCACCTGACATATCTTCTATTGGAACTATTTGCATATATCTTAAGTAAGAACTGAAATCCTTAGCCATGTACTATATCTCATTTATTTTCCTATTGCTGACATCTATACTCCTTCATGCATAGAGTAGGGAGCCCTTCTGTTGCAAAAAATCAACAAATGTTAATAAAATATAGGTTAAATTTATTCTTATACATGAATACATGTTTGTATCTTTGCATACTTTAAGCATAGCTATGTTTCTGTAAGTCAATATTTCTATGTTAAGAGTACTTCCTTTCCTTAAAAAGTCAGTATTAATAAATAGTGTTTATATCCAATATCATAAATACACATATAAATAAATAATGGGCACAGGTCCAATTACTAATGGACATTTCCATTTTGAGATTTTTTTTTAATGTGAGGAGTTTTTTGAGCACATAGATTTTGCACATTTCTGAACTGCCAATGACAGCATATTCAATGCCATTGAATCAGTAATGTAAAATTATAAAGATGTTCAATTCTTCCATTATTAAAGGGTAATATAAATCTGTTCCGTTTGATGTAATTCCCTCATTCTAAAAAGAATTACAAGTGAATGATGATATAAAGATAATGCACGATCCACATTCTCCAATTATGAGGGTCCTTTCAAAGGTGGGAGGGCAAGGAGGAGGCTACCAGAGTCACCAACATGAATGTAAAATTAGAATAATATAAATAAATTAATTAATTAAATTAAATTAAACCATAAGCTGAGGGCTGGGAAGATGGCACAGTGGTTAAAAAAATAATAGTAGGTACCAATAGTCACAAAGTACAGGAAATACATTTTACATATTTTTAATGTTACATAAGCATTATAAATGATCTAGAAATTTTCAACTGAGTTCTGAGTATTAATGATACATTGTACATGAATTATTCAAAAATTTGCTTTTATAATTTATCATATTTTACATTTGGCACTTCCTTATTAATATGAGCATATATTTTTTCTCTTTCCTTTCCTAATATATTTCCTTGTCCAAATTTATTTCATATTCTAATAATATGTTTCTGGAGTAGGTGTTAATGTGTTTTATTATAATGTTATAAAGCAGATATAACACTTTTAATTTACATATATACAAATGAGTCAAGTATATTTATAACTCCATGTTCATTTTAGACTTATATATCACAAAACTCATGTATAAATTTTTTATAAACAATAAATATCAAAAGCATATTAGAAGACAAACTTAAAATGCATGCAACTCTATAAAGAACAAAATAAGATGCAAATTAAATGCACAATGTATTTTGAATGTAATAAAAACTAATAAAAACTAGCTCAAAAATGTATTGAGAAAAACATTCTATTTATTTTTTATTCTTAATTATGTCTTGGGCATTCCAGTTCATTGAATGATTGTAAATTATAGAAAATAAATGTATTAATTACAGAGTTGTAATGTCTTTTCACAGGCCTAATTCAGGTACACAACAAACATCAAAGTCCAGGTTTCTTTCTTTTCTATAGTTTCCAACACGTACCTAGCTATATACCTGCCTCCATAAGGATTTATTGTGAACCCAAGAATCTAACTGATTAGTAACATTAATGTTGCTTCAGAAATAATAACAAATGTAATCTGCTAAAATAAAAAGAAATGTTCACTGACTCTGCACTTATCAGTTGAAGAACCCATGATTCAGTCTCAAAAACTATGAAAGCATTATGTTTATTCACAATTTTAAGGCCTTATATAATATTACTCCAGAAAATTAATTTATTTTATGAGCTGTGGAAATGGAAAACATCATTCTTCATAGAGATAGATAAAATCATCGCAGAATTTTTATTTTTATTTTTTATTTATTTGACAGAGAAAGAGGGAGGGGAGGAGAGAACAGGCATGCCAGGGCCTCCAGCACTGCAAGCAAACTCCAGATGCGCCCCCTTGTGCATCTGACTAATGTGGGTTCTGGGAATTGAACCTCAGTTCTTTGGCTTTGCAGGCAAATTCCTTAAGTACTAAGCCATCCCTCCAGCCCTTCCTTTCCCCTTTTCTTATTTATTTATTTATTTATTTATTTATTTATTTATTTATTTGACAGAGAAAGAGGGATAGGGAGAGAATGCATCTCAAAATTTATATGGAATGGCAACAGACCTCAGATATCCAAAGATATCCTCAGAAGAAAAAAAAAAAAAAAACTCTGGAGGTATCACCATACATGATCTAAAGCTGTACACAAAGCCATAGTAACAAAAACAGCATGGTACTGGCATAAAAACAGACCTATAGACAAATGAAAGAGAACTGAAGACCTGGCTCTTGGGTCAAGAATCCACAGCTACTTGATCTTTGACAAAGATGTTAACAACATACACTGGAGTAAAGACAACATTTTCAGCCAACGGTGCTGGACAAATTGGATAATCACATGTATAAAAATGAAATTAGACCACTCATCTTACCATACACAAAAATCAAACCCAAATGGATTAAAGAACTCAATATAAGACTATTCAACTACTGGAAGTCCTAATATCTAGGATCTATAAAGAACTCAAAAAAACTAAACAATAAAAACACAAACAACCCACTCAAAAATGGGGCAAAGAACTGACTAGGGAGTTCTCAGAGTAAGAAATACAAATACACATGTAAGAAAATGTTCAGTATCCTTAACCATCAGGAAAATGCAAATTGGAACTATGAGATTCCACCTTACTCCAATAAGAATGGAAATCTTTAAAAATAAAATGGACACAAATTTTGACAAGGATGTGGGGAAAGAGGAGCCCTCATTCACTGTTGATGAAAATGAAAACTTATACAACCAATATGGAGATTCCTGAAAAGGATGAATATAGAACTACCAACAGACCCAATTATTCCCTTATTTAGCATTTACTCTAAATGCTCCATGCTTCTCTGCATAGATATTTGCTTAGCCATATTTATAGCTGCTTAATTCATAATATCTAAGAGCTGGAATAAACCCAGGTGCCCATCAGTAGACTAATGGATATCAAAGATGCAGTACATTCACACAATGGAATTCTACTCAGCAGTAAGAAAAAAAATGATGCAATGAAATTTGTAGGAAAATGGATGGACTTGGAGCAGTTCATACTCAGTGACCAAACATGATCACAGAAAGACAAATGCTACATGTTCTCACTTATCTGTGGTTCTTAACTTGGAACAGCTTCAGTTACTGGCATACTTGACAGTCAACTCAAGGCCCATAAAATAGGTAGCAGAAGGGGCTTTTGGGGGGAAAATAAACACAAAACTAAACCCAAAATGAACTGATACCATAGTAACCTTTCTACCTGAAGGAAGACTAAATATTTAACCCTCAACAGGAATATGGGGAGAACATCAAGAAAGAAGGACCATGGAGAGGGTGGGGTGAAGCCTAACCTTAAAACATTTGGATCAGAGAGACCTATAGGGCTCCAAAATAAAGACAGCCTTCTATCAAAGCACTTGATGACATAAAAGAGGTAAAAGGTAAGACACTATTTTTGAAGACACCATATGCAGCTGACATAGAACATGGAGAAACCTAGCTGGAATCCACAAAAGAGCCCTTCCCATTCAGTGCTGGAAAGTGCTATATGAGGTACTGGGCAAAGTGGCCAACAATGGTGTGAGCAACTAGCCTGACAAGATGTATACACCAATGCAGTGGTGGCACATAGCCTCGGTGGGTAACCAATGGCTTTCTGATTCTCTAAAAGCTCTGCTCTGTGTAAAAGAACCCATAGCTGGAACCGGGAACCAGGTCAGAGTCACATGGAGACCAAGATTAGGCTCTCCAATGAGCAGCTCCCACTAGTCTTTGACCAAAACAGTGGCTACACCCATCAAAATCTCCCTAAATCAACAGTGCTTATCTCATTTAACCTATGCTGACTTCACTCTCCATTGGATAATCTGTTTTTCTTTTTCAGAAAGTAGCAAGGAATGAGGAGATAAACTAAACCTCACACTTCAGCTAACACCAAGTGAAATCATTGAGGAATTGGGAGACTAGTAAAAGTCCTGCTTCCATGATGACCTTGACAACCTGTGCCAAGGTAACCAAGACAGACACTGAGAATACTCAACACACACAAAAGCAGAAATCCAGAGGCTCCTGAGAGCTCATCACTGAAGCAGATGCACAACACAGCCACCACAGCTCAGGAACTTTTGCAGAAGGTGTGTGAGGGGGGTAGGAATATTGTAAGAGCCACAGGTTGGGATGTCATGCCCAGGGGCATTTCCCCTCCCTGCAATATCTGACTGTTGTTCTCACAACACATAGCCCACAACCCAATGAGAAATACCAGCAACTCCACTGAGGAGGACCCTCAGCAGAATAGGGCAGGGAGGAGGGAAAAGATGGTACCAACACACAATGTACCCACCAAGTATGTTCTTCATAAAAAAAAAAAAATCCTAGATCAAAGAACAAAAAGAAAATACAGATTAGAAAAGGGAAATAATGATATAAAAACAACACAAAAATACTATACAGTTTCCATGAAAAACCCACTAAGGACAACAAATGAGATTAACACTACTTATTGATCTTAAAATTAACTGAAAGTGCTATCACAATGTGTGATGTGCCAAGTTGCTGCTGTTAGGAGATGTACATAGAATTCTCTTTATTTCACCACCAGAGTAGAGGTCAACTGATATAGAGAAATTAATTTAGGGCTCTGTCTAGGTCAAGGGACTTTGGTGACTAGTTAATTCACAGGAGAAGTAATTCACAGGTTAATGGACAAACATGAATTTCATGAGAACATAATGTTAACTAAGTTGTCAGATGGTTGAATAGGTGATATCCTTTCTTACATCAATGAAAAGAAAATTTCAAGATATCTGTCCATGCCCCAGAAAAGTTTTTTCCTAACCTATAAAATAAGAACTGATGCATCAAAATCAACATGATTATTTTTGCCTATTATTCAAAATAGATAACAAGGAAAACAATAAAGACTCCTATTTTAAAATCATACTATTTTTGGTATAGATTGACAAGGCCAGCCTCAAGCAGAACTAATCAGAGACCTTTCTGTTAAAGAAGGAATGATTTTAAAACTGAAATATTTGTCTACCAGAGCTTGTGATTCAAGTCATCACTATCAGGTTAGCCTATCTTTCCTCAAGAGCTTGGTAAGCTTGCCTTTTGGGAAATGTTGTAACTGCCTTTCCCATCTGAAATCGCACTGTGAACCTGTCTTTTCTTTCTGTCATGCCAGGTTTCTGATCAATAAAATCATTCAGCATTTGCAGTTCTTTCAACCCACAGATATGCATTGATTGCTGCTATGCACCAGCTCCATGAAGCTGATAGCCAAATTTAGAGACAGATTGATCTATGTTATGCATCAGATATAGCTAGAAATAAATTCATGGAGCTTATTGTGAAGACAGATTTAAACAAATGGTCACAAGCAAACCATAATGGCCACAATAGAAACAAGCAAAGTCTGTGATATGTGAGGATCCCTACAGCACTGCCTTCAGAGAATTCCCTAGACATTCACACAACTTTACCTCACCTTACATGTGAGAATAATTTACTGTTTATCAATTGATACATTGCTTTTGACAGGTGCACTTAGAAGTTTTCAGTACAACATTTGGTTCCAACACTTTTGTTATTTGATGGAGAAAAAAGGAATAAAATTACCTTGAAATGTCCAGAATAACAAAGATGGGAAATGATAAGAGGTTTCATCTGTTATAGTGAGATTAAGAATTGGTTAAGCTACTCAACTAAATTATTTACCAGCATCTACTACTCTGAATATATATATATACATAGCTGCTGATGAGTCATGCTCCCTTCCAGGTATATGGTTGGTTGAAAAACAAATGTAGGTGATCAATAAGTACATGCTATAGCACCATTTATCATTGGTAAAGACAGAAAATAACCTCAAATCCATAAAGAATGTAGGGGACAAACTACATTGTTCATTATAAGAAATATTCTGTGAAATGAAAAAAACAATATAACATTGTTTAACATAATAGCGCGTGCGCGCGCACACACACACACACACACACACACAGTGGATTTTATGAGCCATGAGGGTGAAAAATGATTACAGCAGCCACATAATCCAAAACAGAAAGAATAGGTCTAGCATTATGCAAATGGAAATATCTTGATAAATACACCAAGTTCAGAATGAAGTTTCAACAAGGATTATAATGCTGGAGATACAGTCACATTGCAAGATTGGCCCATGACCTAAAGGTAAAAGCAAAATCAAGGGCTGGAGAGATGGCTTAGCAGTTAAGACCTTTGCCTGCAAAGCCTAACAACCCAGGTTTGATTCCCCAGTACCCATGTAATGCCACATATATAAAGTGGTGGATGCATCTGGAGTTCCTTTGTAGTGGCTAGAGTCTCTGGTGTACTTAATACCTCTCTGTATGTCTCTCTTGTTGCTATCTCTATTTCCTTGCAAATAATTAAGAAATAAATAGCAAAATCAAATGGGAGCACTCTAACAAAAATGAAAGTCAACTTTTTTGAAAAAGATTTATTTATTTGAGACAGAGAAAGGGAGAGAGACAGAGAGAATGGTGAGAGTGGGCACACCAGGCCCTCTAGCCATTGCAAATGAACTCCAGATGCATGTGCCACTATGAGCATCTGGCTTACATGGAACATGGAGAATTGAACCTGGGTTCTTAGGCTTCACAGGCATGGGCCTTAACCACTAAGCCATCTATCCAGCCCTGAAAATCAACTTTCAATATAGTTATGGTTATATATCTGCATTGTATTTGATTGCCATGACATTTTTACATTCTCATTAGAAATATGATGCCATATAAAAGCTGTAAAATTATTCTCAACTGTTATTCTCAATATTTGAATACTAATAAAAATGTATGAGGGAGACTATAATTCAAAATATATAAAAAAACAAAAGATTGGCATAGTTTTTTGAAAGACTCTGGATTTTCATATATTGGAATTAATATATGGAAAAATAAATATTTCAATATATTCATGATACAAGGAAAGTATACAATGAACTAAATATATTCCTCCAAAATCCATGTATCTTCAATAGCCTTTCATTTTCCCTTTAATGCAGAACTCCACTTATTGCTAATAAATTCAACCTTCGAGTATATTCTACATAGTAACAATTCTTTTTCAGGCTTTTAATTTCAAAACTCAATTTAAAAACAATAGGTAGTACATAAATTAATAAATATGACACAGATCTATCCTGATAACAAAATACCTATAGTCATTCATATAATAATTGAGAAACTTCACTTAAAATGCATATTTCTTCCTCTTTTAGGTTTCATTACATTCAAATGTGAAAATGTAAATTTTTGAGTCTGATATTGAAATAATAAGAAAAATTAGAAATAGGAAAAAATAATTCAGTTCAAGCAAAATGTCTTCAAGGAAATAAAAATAAACTCATTAATAAAATTAAACAAATGAGCATAAAGAAACAAAAAGTTGACAAAATGTAATTGTCTTATAATATCTTTAGTATTACTACTACATTTATAACTACTTAATTGAAGGACAAGATAAAAGAATTGAAAATACTAAATGTTCTGATTCTGTAAGTGGTTGATGCAGAGTTTATATACTTTCATTGTTGAAGGTAATCTCAAGCAGTTTCCACAACTTGTATAGCTTCTATATTCAGAAATGCAATCATAGAACTAAAGTGGTACCAGGACATGACAATTTGTCAAAATTCACATGAAAATTTATTTTAAGATATAAATCTAGTAAGCTATATCCACAGACCCTAAGACTGAAATAAAGATCTGGGATAATTTAATTGATCAATTGATAATCATCTCTGTTCCTATAGATTCTGATTTAATTTATCATATTTTCTTGAAGTAATTTTGTAATATTCAAAGGAGAGTTCTATAGTGTTCTGCCATTAAGTAAGCATGTGTAGAAACAAAATTATTCATTCTCGTTGAGATATTTATGAACTCTTTACAGATGAGTGTTTTAATTTTTTAAGATAGGCACTTTTTTATGTCATGTTTTTTTTCTAAGTGCTTGAGCCCCTTAATCCAAGGTATAGTTTTTGACCTCATGCTCAACAAAACACCAATACAGTGCATACTTATTGCCTCCAATTGAAGGGGATTATTGATAACATTTCAAAAGGAGTTGCTTACTGTAGCAGACAACTTCAGGTTTGCTGAGATGAACTTCCAGACCAGGCACAGTTATGGAGGAAGGGATATTATTTATTGAAGTTTACAGATCCAGGGGAAGTTCCATAATGGCAGAAGAAGTGGCCTGCTGTAACAGGGCCAAGCAGAGAGAGAAAAACCAACCAGGCACAAAGCACACAGAGCAAAGCTACAGCCCAAAGCCACAGCACACTTCAGGAACTCCTATTAGGCACACTTTGCATATCTTTACAATGGAATCTCAAACCATCACCACACCTTAAGACTGGCTGATCCCCAGTAACATTGCCTCCAGCAAGGTGACTACAGATGCAAACTATAAACTAATAAAACACTGAATATATTCACTGAATATATATATTCAAACTACACACCATCATTATTTGTCAGATAGGAGTAATTTTGAAAGTCAAAGAAGCTGCTTTGCACAATAGTAAAGCGCCATTAATACAATTATGAGTAAGCCACATGAAATCCCAGCCTTCCTGGTACACACAGTTAAGGACAGGATAAAGAAAGGAAACAATCTTATAACATTTCTAAAGAAAAACATATAAAAGAATGCCACCATAAAAATAAAATATCAGATTATAACTCAACTATAACTTTAGTTCTAATATTTTAGACCAAGATAAAAGGCATGGATTTGGTAAATTACCTATTGATTCTAATAATTTGAATCAATTGGTAACACTAATTACAGCTATTATTTTTAAATTTATATACTTCCCAAAAGATAGTAATGCAGTACCACCAGAGTGATATGCAACTATTAGCTTAGCCCATGTGTTTGAGTTTAATAAGCAGAAAACAGAAATAATTTGCTATAATTATTGGAAGCAGTCCTATACCATATGCTTTCATTCAATTTCTGTTGCAAAACTAAATACCTGAGTATAGATAGTTTATAAGGAAAGATATTAAAGTTAAAGATTTTAGATCATAATTTTGGAGGCTGAAAGTCCATGTTCAGGCTGCCTAATCTATTTAACCTCCAGTAAGGATGGTAGAGAACTACTAGGGTGGCAGGAATGTGCAGAAGGGACCAAAAGCATTAAGTACTCTTGCCTTTTGTCAAATCTCAAGAGTTAATTTACTCCATAACTCTATTATTACCCACCCACAGGCCAAAACTCCCTCTAGGGTCTTAATCACAAAGTTTTCTTAATCTGCTAATACTATCACTGAAGGGATGAGGTGGTCAACACATTACCCACTGGGGCCAAACTGAATCCACATCATAGCTGCATCTGGTGCTGAAAGTGTCCTCAGTAATCAGGATCTATGTAATGTCATAACTTTCAAGGACATATAAAGATCAGTATACAAGAGGTAAGGTGCTAACATCATATTAAAAACATTGTGCTAACAGAATCTTAAGAGAAAGAAGCAAGAATCCCCTAACAAAGTTTGTAAGACATATGCATGAAAAATGTTAGAGACACAATAGTCTGTAGGAAATGTAAGAATCTCCCTTGTTGAGTTTTATCTGAAAATCAATATCCTCAGGATGTTCACTTCAGAGGGAGAACATTTTTCTGTGCCTTTTATTATTCAGAAAGTGGTCATAGATTTAGGAAAGCCTTTAAATTATGAAAGAAAATATACTTTTGGATTTCCTGCTTCCTACTCAGATACCATGGTATGGTAGTTCAAATGTATATCCCCCAGTAGACTCGGGTGTTGCATTAAAGCTTATAATTTATATCTCTAGCCACCTGCCTGGAAGAGTTGTCACTGGGGGAAGGTCCTGGGCCTTTAGGTGTCATTGGGTATTGATATGTATTCCTGCCAAAAGGTATGCAGAGCAGTCTGAGATCTGGGGATCTTGTGCTTGCTTGTGGTGCTGGTTGGTGGTGGCTTATCTCTGCTTGGATCTTTGAAATGGGGCCAGCCTCTTCTGCCATTATGAAACTTCCCTTGGATCTATAGGCCTGAAATAAGCCCTTCCTTCTATCAGCTGCTTCTGGTTGGATGTTTTGGCAGCAGAAAAGAGCTGCAGTAGAATCTAGAGCAAGGAACATTCTTCCCTTTGGAGACTAGATTTGAGATAGGCATCTCCTGTGTGTAGACACTTTTGCCCATAGTCTAGAAACCAAAGAAACAACAGTGAATGATACAGCTGGGAATATTTTATTCTGATCCCCACTATGTAACATGTGATTATGATATATTTATCTCACAAGAATTTTTTCTACCAAAAGACATAGTAATATTTCCGCTAGTTTGGAAAAAGAGTTAATAATTAGATAAATAAACAGAAAAAGATGTTTTCACATTAAAATAAATAATAACCATACTAACTGGGAAGATAGGGTTCTACTACATAATTGGGGTACAGATGCATATTGATAGACTTTGTTTCCATCATGCTCAGAAGTTGAGGTTTACATAGTCTAAGAACTATCACAAAGTAAGGTTATCAAAGTTTCAGAACACCCCATTGGCTTAAAAAGCTGTATACATCTAAGTAAATGGCTCTGTCTAGTTAATGAGTACCATGCTTATAGTCACCTTTAATCATCTTTCCTGATATGAAATTTAGAAGTTTGTCATGAAGTTTCTTTGTAACCAGGGGCTTTAAAACCATAATTGCAAAAATAATTAAATCTATTTGTAGCAGACAGCTTCAGGTTCACTGAGATGAACTTCCAGACCGGGCACAGTTATGGAGGAAGGGATATTATTTATTGAAACTTACAGATCCAGGGAAGTTCCATAATGGCAGAAGAAGCAGCCTGCTCTCCACAGGACCAGCCAAGAGAGCAAAGCCAACCAGCCACATAGCACACAGTAAGACTGGCTGATCCCCAGTAACATTGCCTCCAGCAAGGTGACTACAGATGCAAACTATAAACTAATAAAACACTGAATATATTCACTGAATATATATATTCAAACTACACACCATCATTATTTGTCAGATAGGAGTAATTTTGAAAGTCAAAGAAGCTGCTTTGCACAATAGTAAAGCGCCATTAATACAATTATGAGTAAGCCACATGAAATCCCAGCCTTCCTGGTACACACAGTTAAGGACAGGATAAAGAGGAAACAATCTTATAACATTTCTAAAGAAAAACATATAAAAGAATGCCACCATAAAAATAAAATATCAGATTATAACTCAACTATAACTTTAGTTCTAATATTTTAGACCAAGATAAAAGGCATGGATTTGGTAAATTACCTATTGATTCTAATAATTTGAATCAATTGGTAACACTAATTACAGCTATTATTTTTAAATTTATATACTTCCCAAAAGATAGTAATGCAGTACCACCAGAGTGATATGCAACTATTAGCTTAGCCCATGTGTTTGAGTTTAATAAGCAGAAAACAGAAATAATTTGCTATAATTATTGGAAGCAGTCCTATACCATATGCTTTCATTCAATTTCTGTTGCAAAACTAAATACCTGAGTATAGATAGTTTATAAGGAAAGATATTAAAGTTAAAGATTTTAGATCATAATTTTGGAGGCTGAAAGTCCATGTTCAGGCTGCCTAATCTATTTAACCTCCAGTAAGGATGGTAGAGAACTACTAGGGTGGCAGGAATGTGCAGAAGGGACCAAAAGCATTAAGTACTCTTGCCTTTTGTCAAATCTCAAGAGTTAATTTACTCCATAACTCTATTATTACCCACCCACAGGCCAAAACTCCCTCTAGGGTCTTAATCACAAAGTTTTCTTAATCTGCTAATACTATCACTGAAGGGATGAGGTGGTCAACACATTACCCACTGGGGCCAAACTGAATCCACATCATAGCTGCATCTGGTGCTGAAAGTGTCCTCAGTAATCAGGATCTATGTAATGTCATAACTTTCAAGGACATATAAAGATCAGTATACAAGAGGTAAGGTGCTAACATCATATTAAAAACATTGTGCTAACAGAATCTTAAGAGAAAGAAGCAAGAATCCCCTAACAAAGTTTGTAAGACATATGCATGAAAAATGTTAGAGACACAATAGTCTGTAGGAAATGTAAGAATCTCCCTTGTTGAGTTTTATCTGAAAATCAATATCCTCAGGATGTTCACTTCAGAGGGAGAACATTTTTCTGTGCCTTTTATTATTCAGAAAGTGGTCATAGATTTAGGAAAGCCTTTAAATTATGAAAGAAAATATACTTTTGGATTTCCTGCTTCCTACTCAGATACCATGGTATGGTAGTTCAAATGTATATCCCCCAGTAGACTCGGGTGTTGCATTAAAGCTTATAATTTATATCTCTAGCCACCTGCCTGGAAGAGTTGTCACTGGGGAAGGTCCTGGGCCTTTAGGTGTCATTGGGTATTGATATGTATTCCTGCCAAAAGGTATGCAGAGCAGTCTGAGATCTGGGGATCTTGTGCTTGCTTGTGGTGCTGGTTGGTGGTGGCTTATCTCTGCTTGGATCTTTGAAATGGGGCCAGCCTCTTCTGCCATTATGAAACTTCCCTTGGATCTATAGGCCTGAAATAAGCCCTTCCTTCTATCAGCTGCTTCTGGTTGGATGTTTTGGCAGCAGAAAAGAGCTGCAGTAGAATCTAGAGCAAGGAACATTCTTCCCTTTGGAGACTAGATTTGAGATAGGCATCTCCTGTGTGTAGACACTTTTGCCCATAGTCTAGAAACCAAAGAAACAACAGTGAATGATACAGCTGGGAATATTTTATTCTGATCCCCACTATGTAACATGTGATTATGATATATTTATCTCACAAGAATTTTTTCTACCAAAAGACATAGTAATATTTCCGCTAGTTTGGAAAAAGAGTTAATAATTAGATAAATAAACAGAAAAAGATGTTTTCACATTAAAATAAATAATAACCATACTAACTGGGAAGATAGGGTTCTACTACATAATTGGGGTACAGATGCATATTGATAGACTTTGTTTCCATCATGCTCAGAAGTTGAGGTTTACATAGTCTAAGAACTATCACAAAGTAAGGTTATCAAAGTTTCAGAACACCCCATTGGCTTAAAAAGCTGTATACATCTAAGTAAATGGCTCTGTCCTAGTTAATGAGTACCATGCTTATAGTCACCTTTAATCATCTTTCCTGATATGAAATTTAGAAGTTTGTCATGAAGTTTCTTTGTAACCAGGGGCTTTAAAACCATAATTGCAAAAATAATTAAATCTATTTGTAGCAGACAGCTTCAGGTTCACTGAGATGAACTTCCAGACCGGGCACAGTTATGGAGGAAGGGATATTATTTATTGAAACTTACAGATCCAGGGGAAGTTCCATAATGGCAGAAGAAGCAGCCTGCTCTCCACAGGACCAGCCAAGAGAGCAAAGCCAACCAGCCACATAGCACACAGAGCAAAACTACAGCCAAAAAGTCACACAGCACACTTCAGGAACTCCTGCTAGGCACATTTGCATATCTTTACAATGGAATCTCAAACCCACACCTTAAGACTGGGCCCCCAGTGACCTTGCCTCTAGCAAGGTGATTGCAGATGCAAACTATGACTAATAAAACACTGAATATATTGGGGGACTATATTCAAACTACCACAATTATACCAAAATAAAGAATACTGTGATATTAAGATTTGGTCACTTAAAGTCACATAGTTATATAAACTAGGCTAACAGAGTAAAAATGCTGCCAATCTTATCATAACAGAATTGGGGAATTGAGCTATAATTAAATACAAGTAATGGATTAGAATATATCTATCCTATGGACTGGGGAGATGGCCTAGTCAATAAAGTGCTTGCCACATAAGCATGAGGATGTCAGTTTGGATTCTGAGCCACACACGAAAGCTAGATGGGGTGGTATGTGTTCATAATCCCAGCCCTGGGGAGGATAGACAGGAAGATCTCTAGGACATGCTGACCATCTAGTCTAGTCAAGTCAACGAGCTCCAGGTTTAGTGAAATATCTTGTTTCAAAAAGTAAGATGGAAGAGTTATCAAGAAAGACTTCCAGGGCTGCAGAGATGGCGTAGCAGTTAAGGCACCTACATGCTAAGCCTAAGAACGCTGGTTCCAATCTCCAGCAGTTCCAATCTCCAGGTCCCACGTTTAGCCAGGTGCAAAGTGACGCAAGGGTGCAATGCCGCACTTGACCACAGGGGGCGCACACATCTGGATTTCGTTCACAGCAACTGAGAGACTGCTGGAGAGCCCATCTCTATCTGTCTCCCTCTCCCTCTCTGTCTATCTGTCTCTCTCTGTGTCTCTCTCCAAAAATAAATAAAATAATAATAAATAAATAAAAAAAAAGAAAGACTTCCAATATTGACCTCTGGCCTCCACATGCCCTCACACACATATTTGCTCACACACATATAAACACACACACACACACACACACACACACACACACACACAAACACACACACTGTGTTGGTATGAATCAGATGTCCCATAAACACATGTGTTCTGAATGTTTGGTCCCCAGCTGTTGTGGATTGTATGTAAATGTCCCCATAGTTTCAGGCACTTTTCATTAATTTCCTATTTAATCTCCAGCCAGCAAAGCCTTGAGGCAGATAATGAGTCCAGCCCTTAAGATGAGTTAACTTGTGCTTGTTGTCTCTTGGTTCTCACTCTGCTATGGATGTATGTTGAAATGTGGCATTGTTTTCCACTATGATAAATCTTCCTCTGTAATCTGTAAGTCAGAAATAAACCCTTTCTTCCCATAAGCTGCTTGTGGTCAGGTGTTTATCCCAGCAACTAGAAGAAAATTGCAACCCTGGTTGATGGCGATTTGGGATTTAGATCCTTGCTGGTGGACATGTGTTGTTAGGGGCAGGCTTAAGGGTATTATAGCCAATTCCACCTTTCTAGAATTTATCTCACTCTCCTGCTGCATTTTTCCACCTGCTGTGACAAGGACATAATGTCCAGCTTCTGCTCATAACATGCTTTCATCTGACATTTTGAAGCTTCTCCTCATGACAGTAATTCAAAATAAATCTTTCCTCCCATCAGCTGCTTTTGGTTGGCTGCTTTTTCCCGGAAATGAGAAGGTGACTACAACATACACACATGCATGGAATTCACACATATCACATCATATCACATCACATGCATACATTTCTATTTTCTACTAAGGGTTAGAAAACTCTTGCACTTTGGAAGGAGGAGATAGTAACATGACTTAAGAAAAGCCTGTTCTTTTAGATAAAGGTACTTATAGAAGCATGTAGCAATTTGTATATGAATAATTCAATATGTTTTCTCATTGTGATTGTGTTTACAGAACAGGGGAGTAAGTTTATGGTGTCAATGTGGACATAATTCATTGTGTTACAGTTTAGGACCATGGATAATCCAATACGAGACCTAATGTGGTGGTTTAAATATGAAATGTCTGTAACAGGCTCATGTATTTGAACACTTTATGTTCAGTTGGTATAAAGATTTGAGATGTTAACTCAATTTAGAAAATATATCACTGGGAATAGCCCTGGGAATTTATTAGTCTGGGCCCATTTACTTTCCAATCTTTGATTCTCAACTGCTGACACAATGGGACCAGACACATTAGCTTTCTGTTCACATGACTTCACCACATGATGAACTATATTACTTCTTAAACTATAAGCTAAAACAAACCTTTCTCCATTAAGTTGATTCTTGTTGTGTGTTTCATCACAGTAACAGGGAAAATAACTAACACATGCAGGGTACTCAGATGCAGGGAGACATGTATAGTTTAACTTTCCTTGGCTGGCCTCAATGTCCTGTGACAACCCTATGAGTTGAGTAGCTGTTTGAAAAGCCTATGAACCTGCAACATGAGATAGCTCATTAAAAGATGCTAGAGTTAGGGCTGGAGAAATGGCTTAGCGGTTAAGACTCCCGCCCTCGAAGTCAAGAATGTCGGTTCCAATCTTCAGGTCCCACGTTTAGCCAGATGCAAAGTGACACAAGGGTACAATGCACCACTTGTCCACAAGGGGGCCCAAACGTCTGAATTTCATTCGCAGCAGCTGAGAGGCTGCTGGCGTGCCTATTCTCTATCTGTCTCCCTCTCTGTCTTTCTCTGTGTCTCTCTCAAAAAAAACACAATGCTAGAGTTAGAATATCATAGAATAGCAAAGCCTCTGTGTCTGCACTCTGTGAGAGATAAGATGGAACTCCTTCAATCTATAGGTACTGCGGAGAGCAGGACCATCCAGGAGGATAAGAGACTTCCCAGGAGATATGCTAAAACCAGCATGTGAATTCTGCCCCAGCATCAATCAGACTACCATCATGCCTGATGCCTCAGTCTCATATACCTAACATGTGGGAAGGATAGAGTCTTCAGGAATTGGCTTGTTTCTTACACAGCCAGACAAAACAAATCATGGTTGACTTTGAGTTAATGATAGCACAGGATAAAGATTATGTCTTTTTTAAAGTATTTTTATACCTTAAGTTTAGTATGATCTAGTTCACTATTACTCTTCCTGCTCTTTCTATTACTTCTCTCCCAATCTTTAATCTCAATCTCTTTCTTATTTTTCTTTCTCCTTTCATCCCTCCTTTTCTTTTTTCTCTATATCACATATGGACTATACAGATGACAATTAATTTGTTACCATTTTCCAGCATGCAAGTACTTACCAATATGTAACAAGATAATTGTAGAAGTAGAGAAAGAATGAAAATATTCTGTAATTTTTTAAATGAGGCTAGAGATATAATCAGTAACATGGCATTGGACTATAATTTTCAATGCCCTAATTTTGATCCCCAACACTACAAATAAAAACAAACAAACAAAAAAAAACAGAAATTAAAACTGGAACATTCCCAGAAGAGTAGGAAGACAATTTTATTTTTATATGTAATGGTTGCATTTTATTGAGAGCATACATTTAGAATTAAAGATGAAGATAGATGATGGTATAAACATTGGGAAATACCTTCTCTGTTAGCCACCATCAAGGCTAACTCCTGTGATAATGTACCTTCGGTGCATCCTTTCCTTTATTTTCAGCTAAAATGTTATGGTGTGAACTGAGCATGCCCAGAAGTACATATGCCTAGGAATGGTTCAACCCCTGTATGAACACACGCAGACTTCCTGAATAATCTTCACACATCTTATGATCAAGGTTGTCATTGATTTGGAAATGACTCTTTTATGTCATACTATTCTTGTTTTGGCTTTGTACTCAACAAGATGTGAATTCATTAATGTTACATTTCCACTTCATGTCATCTTTCCAGAATGCTTTATCTCCGGTCCAAAGTGTATTCCTAGGTTCTCAATAAGCTACTTTTTTTTTTCTGTCTCTCCCTCCCTTCTTTCTTCTCACCCATCTCTAGGAACATAAGTCTTGAGCAGAATAATAAAAAACTGAGAAACCTAAGAGATTACTCATTATAGCTTTAGCTTTCTGTAGCTTCTCTCTGGGATTGAATTAGTGTAATGGGACCACAGGTTTGAAAATCTGGGGTACTCTTACAAAACAAGAGAATGCATGGTGAAAAGCTAAAAATTAATCATAAAGCTTTGGAAATGCTTGAAGCTTAATTTCCATTTGCTTCATACAAAATCCACCTACAAACAATGCTTTCCTGAGACTGCCATCAATTATCTAAACTGAAATGTCAGAAAACTTAAGTTTCTGCTTATCCAGTTCAATTTTAGTTACTATAAATAAGTCTCCCCTATTTAAACTTTCCACCAATTTCCTTTAATTCCTAAAAATGGCATTACCTATCAAAGTTAGTAACAACTTTATTCATATAATGCCTTTTTCATGATTATTTAGTGTATCAATTTGCAACATACAATTTTATTCAAATGTTAGTTTCACTCTAGAATAATCATGAAACTTGATTATTTACCCATAACTATGCCAAAAGCTTTGAATTATTGGTTTTGTTGGACATTAATATCTGTCTCTCAATGACTATTTGCAAACTTCTCACTCATTTTTCCTAATAATATGAAATATTTTATTGCTTAAAATGCCACATTTTTCTTTTATTGCCAGAAATTTATTCTAAGAAAATGTAAGTATTTAGGTTCATATTCATAGTAAATGTTGTGTACAAATATTAAATTACAACAAGGTTAGTTAGGTTATTGCAGTATTTTGTTCTGTGTATTATTATTTATTTATTTTTTTTTTTTTTGGAGAGAGACAGAGAGAGAGAGAGAGGGAGAGGAAAACAGAGATGGGCGCTCCAGCAGTGTCTCAGCTGCTGAGAACGAAATCCAGATGTGTGTGCCCCAACAGGGCTGGAGAGATGGCTTAGGGGTTAAGGTGCCTGCCTCCTAAGCCTAAGAACGCTGGTTCCAATCTCCAGCGGTTCCAATCTCCAGGTCCCACATTTAGCTAGGATGCAAAGTGATGCAAGGGTGCAATGCCGCACTTGACCTCAAGGGGGAGCACACATCTGGATTTCATTTACAGCAGCTGAGAGGCTGCTGGCGCACCCATCTCTATCTGTCTTCCTCTCCCTCTCTATCTCTGTCTCTCTCCAAAAAAAAAAAAAAATAGGAATAAAATGTAAATAACAGGGAGACTTTTTTTTTTAATTTGAAATTAAAATTTAGTAAAGGTCCATAGATAGATAGATAGATAGATAGATAGATAGATAGATAGATAGAGATATATGCATATATAGATAGACATATAGATAGATATATAATAATTCTTTACTTTCTTTTCACAAATAGCAATTTTGCAATTGTTGTTTTATTATATCTTATATAGGAATTTTCAACCAAAGCCACTTTTAGAAATAATAAGGTCTTGAGTTCATACCACTTTTTTAGTCCACAAGATATAAATTACAAGTCTAGTTTCGATTTGTCTTGAGAAAGAATATTTTCCTTTGATTATTGAAAAATGTGAAAAACATTCATAGGAGCTTTTGGTCATGGATGGAAAAACTAGTGAATCTTATCTAAAAGGAACTCACACCAAACACTAGCAGCCTTTTATTTCATATAGTGCTCTTTGTTTTACTTCTTTCCTCTTTCCTGTCCTTTTTCTTTCTGTTGGTTTCTATCTGTCTGTCTGTGTATGACTTCTTTTTTTTATACTACTGATTGAATCCATGTCTTTGCACATGTTGCATGTACTAGAAAATCAACCTACCCCTGAGGTGTATCTTCCATCCCCAGAATTTATTATTTCTTTAAGACAGGTTATTGTCAACAAGCCTAGTGTTGAACTTATCCTATAACTCAGGTAGGCTTAAACTCATCCTAACCTCAGATTCCCAAGTAGCTGGAATCACAGGCCTTTTCCACTAGATCTAGTGAGATTCCTATTTCCTACAGAGATAATAGGATGAAAAAAATGATAACTTTTGGAATATTTTGGATTCAAGTATAAATTATTGATCAAATACTGTACTTCATATATATATATATATATATATATATATATATATATATATGAATATATATTTACATTGCCAGGGATTACTGTATGAACCATAAACCTAAAAAGCATCAGTGATTTTTGGCCAATAATGATGAAGCTATTATTACCTATACATGAGCCAGCAACAAAAGTTTCAAAATCATGGCTATTAGGATGAATATTCACATTTTGGAGGGCAAAACTGAATATAAGTATAGAATATGTTTTAGCCCTAAGAACAAGTGGGTGTGAAGAAGAGTTCAGGACAGTGGTGATTAAGTATGTTAGTCATATTTTTTAGGAGGAAAAGTCAACACTATTTAATTAAAATCAATCATAGGCAGCTTTGCATTCTTTGGTGGATTCTCTCAGAAACACTGTTCACTAACTCTGCTGTTACAACACAGGGATACAGAGAGAATCACAATTGCCTAAACAAATCAAAAAATGATGGATGAGTCAGATTCTGAATAGGAAACAATTTGGGAATACAGCCAATTGTTTTCTAGTTTATCATTCTCTACATATGTTAAACACAAACACTATATATAGTAATGTGCTTGTCATATAATCACTAAGAGGACCTGAGTATGGATCTCCAGAACCTACATAAAAGCTGGGTGTAGTAGTGAGGGTTTATAACTTGGTACTGGCAAGACAGAGACAGAAGGATCTCTAGGACATATTCAAAGTACTCCTCTGGTCTCCATTGTTACATGTATGAGGCACTACATCAGTACATACACGTGTATATACCACACACACACACACACACACACACACACACACACACACACACAAACAACAACAACAACAACAACAACAACAACAACAACATATAATACACTCTTACCCCAAAATTTTAAAAGTAAGGTGGAAAGAGATTCAGGAAAGCACCCAACATCAATCTCTGAATTACACATGTATGAACAGTTGTGTCCACCCACACATAACCAGGCATATATATATATACTCTCATATACCCCTCATACATATGCAAAAACATCATGGAAACTAGTCCCCAATGATCCTATCTCCTGATGTGTGCCTTGTGTAATTCTAATCCCAAATGTGTCAGGACCTGTGACATTTTTAAAGCCAATAGAACATGGAACATTAATTCTGTGATTGCATTACATTTCTATGTTGCTTGAACACTCTGTTTTGTGCCTTTTGCCTGCTGGCATTGATGAAATAAGATTGAAAGTAGAGATTCTCATGTGGCCTGTGGCTTATGGCCAGCAAGGATGTGCAGCCTGAAGTCCAAAAGCTTTCTGAATGCTGTCAACAACCAAGTGAGAGACTAAAAGCAGCTGAACCTTGGGCTAGGCTTTGGCTGACCTCTTGATGTGAAACCCTGAGCAAAAAGGATCCAGCTGATCTCTGTACCCAGATGTCCAAACCAAGAACACATAATAAAAAGTTTGTGGTTTTAAGGTATCAGTACTTTGTCATGATTTAAACAAAGCATTATATTTGCTGTAGTAGAAGAGAGCTTTATTGGATCCATGAATATCTTAAGTTCTTCCTCTAATGAGAAATAAGCAATTTCCATTGAAGAAGAACCCACTGACATTGACATGCTACAAATAAGACATTTAGAATGAAATTTAATTTCAATTATGATTGCATTTACATACATCCAATCATGCTGTCTCCTTTATTAATTGCAAGCATTAGCCTTTGTATATGGTTAAATATCTCTACTTCAAGAAAAATTGATAGCATTATTAAAATGGAACATAACCAATTACTTTTTAGTGAGTATAACTTTAGTATAATATCAAGACATTTTCATTTATTCTCTAAAATAACAGTTTTTCTTTGAATTATCACTTATTTTTATATATTTAGCAGATAATTTGATTACAGACTATATCTTCTGCTACAAAAACTGAATTTCTAATTTCCTTTAAACTTTTGCCTTTTATCAGCAACAAATATCACCTTTTTATAAATTACTAGGGGCTGGATTGATGGCTTAGCAGTTAAGAAACTTGCCTGAGAAGCCTAAGGACCCAGGTTTGATGCCCTAGTACCCATGTAAGCCAGATGCACAAGGTAGCACATGCATCTGGAGTTTGATTGCAGAGGCTAGAGGCCCTGGTGTGCGCATTCTATCTCTCTCTATCTGCCTTTTTTGCCTCTAATAAATAAATTAAAAATAAAACATTTAAAAAAATGGCTAAATGTGACTGCTGAAGACATGTGTATTATCATGACAGAACAGCATCCACAAAAGGTGGTAACTGAAGCTGGGCATGGTGGCACACATCTTTAATTCCAGCACTTGGGAGGCAGAGGTAGGAATGTGAGTTTGAGCCCAGCCTGAGACTGCATAGCTCAGTCTGGGCTAGAGTGATACCCTACCCCCCCCAAAAAAAAGTGGTAACTGGCTATATATAAACAATAGAGGTGAAGTACTTTTGAAAATCTATTGCAAATTCCTTTTAGAGGATGAAACTGGAAAACTGGAAAAGACAAGATTAAATTATGGAAAAAATTCTAATTATGTTTTCCTTTTTTTGTCACTGACTTGGTTGGTGAGGAATGAAAATAATGAGGCAAGTATAGTTATGACCCAAACTATTATGATCCTATGATAATCTCTTGATGGATCATTTATTGTCATCTAATTCAATCATGTATGATTTGCTGGGACATAACATCTTGACTCTCACAATCATTTGGAGGCTAAGGGATAAATGGATATGTTCCCACATAGCATATATGTGAGTAAAAAAGTAAAACTGAGCTTCTATTGAAGCAAAATCTGTTTACTAAGTATCTTGTCAAAAGACATAAAATTTTAAATATTATTCCAAGGATTCTGACTTGCCAAGTTTTATACATTGTAAAAATCATGAAGAGTGGTAGCATGGGATCTAATATAAACCCTTGCCTTTCACCCTCTGCCCTCAATTCCCTGTGTAAATATGGATCTATGTTCACATGCTGCAAGCTGGACAAAAATATGAAAAAAAAAAAAAACCACCAAGGTAGTCATTGATAGATTCCAAGTTTAAAAACAGAAGGTGGGGATGAATCATAGACAGATTTGGGTTTTTTTTTTTTTTTTTAATTTATTAGTGCAAGTTGTGAGAGAGAGAAAAGAGACATAGAGAAAGAGCAAAAAGCAATGTGTGTGCCAGGGCCTGCAGCCACAGCAAAGGAACTCCAGATGAATGTGCAACTGCATCTGGCTTTGCATGGGTCCTGGGGAATCAAGCCTGGATCATTAGGTTTTACAGTCCAGTGCCTTTAGTGCTAAGCCATCTCTCCAGACCAATATTGGATTTAATTGAACAGATTTATGTTGTTCTATAATCATAGTTTTAAGCTGATATTTAGAGTTTCATGAACAAGGAATACTACATCATAGAAAAATTGGAAATAGAGAATAAACAAAGATTTCTATAATATTTCATACAAAGGCATCACTTATTGTATTGTACATTTGAGGGAATTTTTGTATGTATTAAACTTATTTCTAAATGCACTGTTAAAATATAATTTTTAATTTTAATTTTATTCTTATCTTTTCTGCATGTGAGTCTCTCTTTCTCTCGCTCTCTCTCTCTCATGTGTGAGTGGGGGTGGGTGGGTGTGGTGCCCCATCTATTCACCTGCATGGCATGATGGACACTCAGTTACAGTGGCCGCAGTGGAATGTTGACTGTTTTCCTCCAGTCTCTTCTACAAAGTCTTGTTTTGAACAGTAGTGTCAAAATTCTGTCAAAATTCTGAGGGGCTCTGAGAATCTCTGTCTTCTGTGAGCCTGGAGGTACAGCACATGTGGTCACTGCTCAGCTGATTTTTACATAAGATGTGGAGATTCTAACTCTGGTAGTCTCAGCCCATCTCAGGCCCTCGTGCTTCTGCAGAAAGTTCACTTCAGTTTTGAGCTATCTCTGCAGGCCAAAGTATGTAAAAACTTTAAATGGTAGAAAAATTCCTATTTGAAAGTTTTAGAAGAAATCCACTTTAATTTTCTTCTAATCTTTTAAAAGATCACTTAAACATGTACCTCTGATATTATGAAATTTAAAAAGATTCATAACATTGCATTGAGTTTTAATTGACTTTAATGATTGGATTGGATTTTGTGATTTTTAAAATGCAAAAAACAAGTATCTCAAAACATGTGCTGATTAAATATTCTCTTTTACATTGATGTATTTTTCTTTCTTTTGAGTATTTATTGATATTTATTGATCCAGCTTTCTTACTCTGCACCTGTAATAACTTCCTGCTTCCCCAGCATGACAATTTCAGTGCAGTTTTTTTATATACTGTTTATCTATCCTACATCTATTAGTTAAGGCTGTTAATAAAATCAAATATCTTTATTAAAATTTAACAAAACCCATAACAATAGTGGCCAGATTGCTGATTGATCAGTTTTACAGGAAGACTCTCTCTCAGAGATTATGATAACAGTTTTTATACTACCAGATCTAAGAGTTAGCCAGGAATGGATTTATATGACAATAATAATTACTGGAAGCTCATTATGGTCCAACTGTGTATTTTCTAAGTTTTGTGTTTGCATTATATTTTTTCCTCGAAGTAATATTTAACTACCCCCAGAATTGTTTGAAGCTATTTCCAAAATTCTATGTTGGAAACTGTAACAGTAATGCAGAAGGGTTGAGCAGGCAGTCCTTTGAGAGTTGGATCATATGGGCTCTGGTAGTGGTCATGGATACATGAGTAGTTTGTTATAGAGAAAGGTCCTTTCTTGCCCACTCTATCACCCATGTGATGCTATATGACTCACTGTTCTGATTGCTGTAAATACCTTAAGGAAGAAGAATAAGGGAGGAAGGCCTTATTTTAGGTCAGTCAGAGAGGGTACAATCCATCAGGACAGGAGAAAGGATGACAGAGTTCATGATAGCTCACTACTATGGCACTAGGGGCACGATGCTGCTTGCTGATATCTCTACCAATAAAGAATCAGAAACTAGGCCTGAATTTGGGTCAAGCTGAAGCCTTCAAAGGCCTTCTCACCACAATGTCCCCTCCAGCTGGACCTCACCTCCTAGGATTTCCCAATCTCCCAAAACAATAGCACCTGCTGGGAAACAAGTATTTAAAGAAATGCCTCTGTGAGAGCCTTTCACACTTAACCCATAGCACATGTCTTCTGCATGTTATGATGCATATAGAAAGCCTTCACCAGATATGGTCCCTTATTTTCATGCTTGCTAGCCTCCAGAACCATGATCCAAACAGATTTCTGATCAGTATGATTCATCCACCCAGTTTGTCATAGGGACATCAAATGGAGCAAGTTACCCCCAAATGACCTATATGCTGACAAAAAAAAAAAAAAAATGAAGAACAGAATGAACAAGCAAACAAAGAAAACCAGAAGAATGGCATCTCAATAAATAGACAATGCAAATAAAAACAAATTACAAAATATAATCAAAAAGAAAAAAGTCAGAAATAAAATATGCATTGCTTAATAAGCAGGGTAAGTTCTGAGAATGGTGTCAAGTGATTTCAATGTGTATACAATGGCTGTATTTGCACAGACTAAGACAACTGCTATGTCACAATATTGTATAATCTAAAGGGTCTCTCATATGGCTAACCATTTTTTTACGAAAAAAAAAATATTATATGCCACATTTTTGTACTATTATTGGAATATCTGAAGAGAAAGTCAGTGCCCAAATGGCTCCTCATTGAATGAGCTAAATTCAAACACAAAGTTTGTCGTCTCCCCATCATGTCAAGGTGATGCTACATAAGAGATTGTGGATGTTTGAATCTCTTCTGACCCCATGCCCTACCCAGCCATACTCAAGTCTAGAAATTTACATTGCCAAAGTATACTCTTGTCAAAGCCAAGACCTGTGGGTTACATAGTAAAAGGATCATCCAGAAAAGAGTCCAATGGCTACTTGAGATTTGGAAAAGATTTAAGCAGACAAAAATTAACTGAGTGAAATTTAATATAAGAAAGATATCATTCAGTATAGAATATCATAAAAACTTCAAAAGATTTTATGCTCAATTTTAACAGAATACCTGGATGAAAGTCTTGCAAAAACCATGTCAGACATTTGAAATTAATAATCTTCCACAACACCATCAACTTCCCCCACAGGTTATTAGGGCTTTGTCGTCTGTGGACAGAGTGTAAATCTAAACTAAAATGAGAGTTTTCATTAACCTCAAATACCTATTCTTCATGTCTCAAGCTTCCTTGCTCACAACCTTGGGGAAACTTCTTAACATTATTTAGTTTTCCATTCATTTTAAAAATGAGCAAAGTGTACTTACATTCATTAGACTAAATTTGCTCCATCTCAACAAAGCTATCATTTAGAAATTTGGGACTATGGACCAAGGTTTATATACAAATAGCTCTTTTTTACAGCTTCATAAATTTTACTAGTGGCAATTAGGAAAATAAATAGTCAATGCTCATGTTGCAAATTTAAATAAAAAATAAGGCCATTAACCATATGGCAAACTTTAAAATACTATAATTATAAACACATAAATATTGGTGAAAAATACAACAAAATATTATAGTGATAAACAGTATTGTCACATTGTAACAAATAGTTCTTTACTTCTTAATGCTTGCATATACATTTTTCCACAGTAAGTTTTAGTGATTTCATATTTATTCAAAATACAAATTAAGAGATGAGCAGCACATTTCAGTGCTATTTTGAAGAACATTGTGAACCTAGAAATGGTATGATATATATTATTTGTCATATTGTCTTTTGCTTTCTCTAGCCTATCTTTGCTAAGCATGTGTTGCTTTTATATTCAGAATTCATTTACAGAATATTATGTATTACATATTGACTAAACTTGCCAGGATGCCTTAAAAAGAAATATATTGTGAAAAATGTGTTATTTTATTTTATTTATTTATTTTTTTGGTTTTGCGAGGTAGGGTCTCACTCTGGTCCAGGCTGACCTGGAATTAACTATGTAGTCTCAGGGTGGCCTCTAACTCTTGGCGATCCTCCTACCTCTGCCTCCCGAGTGCTGGGATTAAAGGTGTGCGCCACCACGCCCAGCTGTTATTTTATTTCTGATAAGAAAATTAATCTGTGTTTGGCCACACCAAGACCTGACATTGATTGTTCCAGATCTCTAAGTACACAATATTGTCCAACAAAGTTACTGCTATATTTCTCACACTTAGAACACTGTCTCATGGGAACTCTTCAGTATTATGTACTGAAAATTTCCTATTCAATTTGTTAACAGAATGCTCACTCCTCACCAGTAACCAGAAACTCACCTTCTACATTATAGGACTTTGCCCTCTGCAGACTGAGTATAGACCCAAATGAAAATAAGGGCTTTTCATTAATTTCGAGTACTTATTCTTCATGCCTCTAGCTCCCTAGTGCATAACCTTGGGAAAACTATTTAACATTATGTGTTTTTCTCTTATCTTAAAATGAGCATAGTGGTGTCTCATTTTGAGGGTTACTACATTAATTAGATAAATGTTAATATAACTAACCTAATGTTCACCTGAATATAGAATAAACCAAATTGGGTTCAAGCATATTGTGGACTTTCATAACCTACTTAATTTTTCTTTATTTCTGTGTTCTAAATTTTGAGTAAGTAATCTTTTTTTCACATTTTTATCTAAGTGGATTTCCTAACTCCCTTTTGCCTTTTTCAGCAGGATAGCTGGTGAATCATGTTTGGAGGAATCATCCAAAAATTTTTCTACCTTCTCCATTTAATCATATTCTTAACAAGACTGCAAAATGAAGTAGATTTTTAATATCTAAACATGTTGAAATATTGCAAGTAGGGTCCTTAGATACCTGTAGTTTCCTTTGTAAAACAAAATCTTAAGTAGTATGCCATCTGTTCTTTCCTATTTCTAATCATAGCATTCAATATAAATCTTATTAGGAAACTTAAGTGTAATCACTATCATGGAAAATGAAGAGATTTCATTCATTTTCATAGTAATTGTCATCATACTGAAGAATATTTTATGAAATACTGATGTGCAAACAGAAATTATGACTTCCTACAATTCCAGAATTGATTGTTTCAAAGAATAAGACTTAGTTTAACAGAAATAGTTTTAATCATAATAGTAATGATTGTGCATAGATATTACATGAAATGTAAACCTTATGAGTGCAACAAAAATCATATTCAAATTAAGCATAATTAGAACATTAAAAATTAATTATAATAATAAGATAAATATAGTCATATATCAAATGTGCACAACATAAAATAACTGGAAAGAAAAATAAGACCAGTAAGAAATTGTTAAAGGAAGTAGAAGGGAGAAATAGGTAATCTCAAAATATACTAGGTGATTTTTAACATGCATAACTAAGTAACTTTTAAAGAGTAAACAAAACATATACCATAGATACAGATGCTTTGATACATTTGATCTGGTATGTATGGAATACTAAACCACAACACTTCAGGATATATACCATTCTAAAATTTACAAGAAAGCTTTATAAAAACTAATTATAACCCCTGCCATAAAACAATTCCTAACAATTGCCAACAGATTGAATTCACATATAATATGTTTTGTGACCACAATGAAATAACCTTAGTATACACTCAAATGTTTGGAAATCAAACCATAGCCTTCTAAACATCCACAAACTGAGTATCACAAAGAGAAATGCTTGAAAGTTACATATTCATGAGACTCATAATAATATATGAAGTTATTCAAATCAGTAAACAGAAAAGAACCCACTAAAAAGTTAGGGGAAAGATATAAACACATCGCTAAGAGTTACAAACAGAATGAGAAATGATTTTATACTCTAAAGAAGAGCAAAAGTGTATAAACAATGTTGACACACACTGCATAGGGAACACAATAGCAGCTCTTAATGTAGGGTGTAGTTGTAACTTTAGATAGCAAATGCCAACTTTGTTAAATCTTCCTTCATAGCTCTGAGTTAATTGAAACCACATGAGAGATTTGAACAAGATCTGGTAAGTAGGACTGAAATGGCAGATCTGTTCTTATGTGTAAAAGATCAATCCCAAACACCAGGCACAATTCAGTTTACAAGACTATCATTTCTAATGGATCATTAGGATTGTTGATGGGACAGTTCCACCTCAAGCTTCTACAGTGCCTAAGACTCCCACAGGATCTCCATGAGCCAGGTACAGATCTGATTCTTGTATAAAATAATTATATTGTGTCCTTCTAGATGATGCCCTTTTCATTAAAGTTGAAATCTTGGAGACAGAAAGGCAGACACTGCTGTACAGCCTCTGAGTCTCTTAATATCATTGTCTTTCTTTATGCTCTGCTCCTGATATGTTTCAACACTAAGTACAAAACAAGAGGTCAGCTTTATAAAGACTACAATAACCACCCACAATTATGTAAATCAAAATCTTACAATAAGTCCCAATGTGTGTGTGTGTGTGTGTGTGTGTGTGTGTGTGTAACAATAGCATTCTGTTTCTTGGATTTTACCTTGACTATTTCAACTTATGAAATGCAGATATCACATAATTCATGGCACATAGTGACAACAATGCAAATACCAGTTTACTTTCTTTACATTTAGTTAAGGACAAAATATTATATAAAATTCACC
Source organism: Orientallactaga sibirica (assembly GCA_036365145.1). Taxonomy (NCBI): domain Eukaryota; kingdom Metazoa; phylum Chordata; class Mammalia; order Rodentia; family Dipodidae; genus Orientallactaga; species Orientallactaga sibirica. The sequence goes on along the minus strand of JAEOAD010000030.1, from coordinate 18,209,001 downwards.
TTCTCTTTCAGATTTCTTTGTACTTATGTGCATTCATTCTGTTAAACTCAGATCAAATTTAACATCAACAGGAGTTATTTATCTTAATAATGTTAGTGGCTTTCTCACAGAAAAGGAAATGCCACCAATAGTGGTGAGGTTTCCGAGGATCCTGGGACAGATGTACATGTCACCTGACAGCTATAAAGCATTTATGGAAAGAACATAGAATGGATCTGAAAACAAGAAGAAATAAAAGTCAAATAGAGAATTGAATATCTAAAGGCAATTTTTAAAAAGTGAAGTAGCAAAAGGAACACAGGACAGACAAGGAGATTGAAACAGGAGGAACACAGAAAGAAAAAGAAGTACAAATCTGTAGGTGAGAGGTGTAGCCCAGAAAATCCTCCAAGGCAAAGGTATCCAGCTGTATCTGGTACTTCTAATAGCAAAAGAGCTAAAGTGAATCCAAAAAGAAAATCACAGCTATGCTTTCTCTGTTAGCACTGAATATTTTTATGAAACACCTCTACTCTTTAAAGATACTGCCAAGTACTTTTTTGATTACAGAAATATGTAGACCAGAGGAAAATATTAAAACTGCATTACAGGCCATGGGAAGAGAATGAGTAAAAGAAGGTCAGGGGGAAGGTCAATCAAAATTCAAGATAGTGTGAGTAAGACTTATGTAAACCTACTCTTTTGAATAATGGCACATCCAGAAGCTGTAGACTGGTACTAGAAAATTTTCAGTGCCTGGGATGGGATACCTTCCAGTGAGTTGTTGACCAAGGAGGTCCCGGTAGCCTCCAAAACATTAAAGGCTATTACCAAAGCCCTTGGTTGCCCTTGAGAAACAGATGATAAGACCCTATTGCTGAAGACATCTCTTGCCTGAGAGGCAAGGTTACTGAGAAAGCAAGCTGGTGCTGAGCAGAAAACCTTCTCCCTGTAGACCAGCCAACTGAAAGCTGGAAAAAAGCTGCAGTGCATGCAGCCCTATGGGAGACAGAAGTCATCAGCAGTGAAAACAGTGGACAATGAAAATTCAAGTTTGGCCATACAGGCCCAATGACTAAACGGGTGCGATAGTGGCATGTCTGCTCTTGGGGTAATCAACTGCTCCATAATTGGACTGAAGGCCCTCTCTATGGGAGGGAATACATACCTGGTAATGAAAAACCTAAGCAAAAGTCTATGGCAGGGGAGGTCATGAGCCTTAGAGGTATAAAGCCTGCACTTGTCTGGTTAAATGTATATATTATTCCCACCAAGCTACCCTGAAAGCACTATGCTTAATGTTCATATTCACATATTAATGCTACTCTCACTTCTGGTTAGAGAAGCTTCTCTTTTCAGATGGCGATGACCACTGGGATGACCCAAAAGGCAACATAGTGCTGAGAAGAAGGGATGGAGGAGTGCCCAGCTCTGAAACACCTCTGTCACACTCTCCAAGGCTCAGGGACCATTGCAGAAGAGGGGGCGGATAGAATGGAAGAGCCAAAGGAAGGGTATGACTCCTTACAATGCAACTGTCCAGACAGAAATTGGCCTCGATATCCATGACCTTGCAGTGCCTAGCAATACCGTCACAAGACCCTCATAATAGAAGAAAAAGATGATGACATCAAATTAAAAGAGAGACTAATGGAGAGAGGGAGGGGATACAACAGAGATTTGAGTCCTAAAGGGGAATGGGGGGAGGGGAGGGAAATATCATACATTTTTTGTATGTAAGTATAGAAGTTGTCAATAATTTAAAAAAATTAAAAAAAGAGAAATAAATAAAAGTTAGGTACAAAAAAAGTGCATTATGTGGAATATGGGTCAGTTAAATTCTTAGTGAAGCTGTTAATTAATGTCAAGGTTAAATTAAATAATATGAAATTTTTTAAATATTTTAATCATATCTTGAATGCCTTCATTTTCTGGAATTGTGCTCTAGATTGATAGCCAAAAGTAAATCAGTACTATATGTATTAAATTATTTTTTGTTGCAATAATATGGGAGCTAGTAATTTGAATGTATACTTCTGATCAGTTTTAAAATATTTTAGAGAAACTAAAACAAATATTAAAATTACTACAACTCTTAGACAAAAATATATTATGATACCATGACCAATCCAATAATGACTCAATGTAGTTCTGGAGAGATGACTCAGCAGTTAAGTGCACTTCCTGTGCAAGCATGAGGGCCCAAGGCAGCCTGGCACCAAGAGTTTAAACCTCCAGAACTCAAGTGAATATCTGGGTGTGGCCCCACATCAACAACCCTAGTCCTGAGTAGAACACAGACCAGAAAATCACCTGGCTGGGTTAACGAATGACAAGCTCAGAAGTCATAAGAGATTACAGACTCTGCTGCAAGAAAATATAAATACATAAACAGGCAAGTGAGTGATAGACAACATCTCTTCTGTTCTCCTTTCACTGCCACAGGCATGGGCACAGGGGTGCCTCATCAGCACACACATGTACACACACACATCATACCATACATACTACACCCATGCAAAAAAAAAAAAGGGGTCTCAGTATATAAATTTCTTTCTTAAAATATTAACTTTTTCTTTCACATTGCTAATATATTCTGTTGGTGTAAATAAAAGGAATTTGTTCTTAGAATTGGATACTATAAATAATTGAACTCCCTTATTTTATTTAAATCTAAATTAGAGTTCCTGCCTTTATGATAATTTATGAGGACGGTGAATACTTTTATATCCCAAATTTTAAGGATTCTGCAGAATCTTGAACAAGTTGAGGCTCTGGAGTAAAATAATAAAGAGAAAATGCTCATGATGCAGAGCACCATCAGCAGTAGATATAACCTATAGAACTATGTCCAGAGCTTTCTGTAAAAATATTCTGAAAATGTCAAAGTGAAGGCAAACATCTTACATTCTCCAGTTTATAGTTGTCAACACAACTAAGCACACCTCTGAAAATGAGATAAATGTATATTACCCATTTGGGGGAATGAATTTCACTAAAAGTTAAACTTAGTGACAATGGGATACAATGTATTTTTAAAATTTATTTGAAAGAGAGAGATGGGTTGGGGGGTAGAGAATAGGCATGCCAGGGCCTACAGCCACTGCAAATGAACTCCTGATGCATGAGCCACCTTGTGAATCTGGCTTATGTGGGGGGCAGCAATCGAACCTGGGTCCTTTGGCTGCATAGGCAAGTACTTTAATTTATAAACCATCTCTCCAACCCTACAATGTATTTTTAAATATTTATTTATTCATTTATTTATTTATTTAAAAGAAAAAGAGAGTGGTTTATGGAAGCACCAGAGCCTCTTGCTGCTGCAAATGAACTCCAGATACGTGCAACACTTTGTGCATCTGGTTTTATGTGGGAGTGGGGAATAGAACCATGGCATTCAGGCTTTGCAAGCAAGTACCTTTAACCACTGAGCAATCTGCCCATCCTCTAAAGTGTATTTTTATTAAATAGTATGGGAAAATAACTTGTGGTAATCAGCACACTCACAGCAGCTTCACACAATGACAAAAATCTTCTGATAATAGTTTGCTGTTTCTGTTTGTGCTAAAACATAAATCAAGATCAAACTGAGGATTTGTGAAATACCCTCAGTGCCTACTACAATGGATTTTTCTAAATAGGTTATCAACTGGAGTTTGCACTGTGTTAAACTCCTGGAATCTTGACAACTGTGATTTATATGACAGGTGAAAATGAATGCAAATGGACTTGTTAATGGTTTCCAATGAGAAGCAAAAATATCTGTAATATAAGACAAGAAGTTCAGGTTCAAGGATACTGACATTTGATTTCCAATATCTTAGAGATTCTGAAGAATAATTTAACTCATATTATTCTCTCATTATAAACTGCAATGATATTTGAATTATGGTCTTCACATGAGTCTCAGAAAACTATGCATTTCAGAAAGTATCCTTTTACTCTAACTACTCTTTCATACAGAATCATCACAAGACAGTGCAACTAACTAATTTTCATAGCTTTAAACACAATTATAATTGGAGAGGTATAAGTATTTTGCCCAGCAGAAAATATTTTAAGAGATAATTTAAACTACAGTACAATTATATGATATCTACCTCATATTCTTATGTACTTGAGCCAACAGGCAGAGAATTTTAAAGCAACAAGACCTAATTCTAGCTCTTTATTTTCTTGATGAAAAGATTGTATAACAGTGGTAATTTATTTCTCACAGGAGAAAATTCAAACTCCAGGCAGACTCCCTGTTTTGTGAGGGTAGTTGTGAAAGCAAATTGCTTCCTTTATTAGGTCTCTTGTATTTAAAAAAAAAAAAAAAAAAAAAACAATTCCCAATCAGGAAGGCTCTGCCCCAATAGCTAACTGCTTCACAAAGGTCCCACCTCCAAAACTATTCCATTGGAGGTTGAGATTTCATTATATGAATGTGATGCTGGTGACATCAATGTTCACAAATCACAAATCAAAGGAAAGGAGCCACCTCTTCATGAGACACTCCATGAAACACTCAGTTTCTCAAAATCAGTGATTAATAAGAGCATCTAGTTTCAAAAATATCAGTTTTTAGCATTAGTTTTCCACAAGATTGCAAGCAATCTATGTGTGTGTTACCAATTTATTATTGCCTCATTTATAAGGTATATTTTCTCATTTTCCTAAATGTGTAAATTATTCAAATCCAAAATATTTTATAGTTATTAAAAGTGATAGAGTTTGATTTTAACAATTTCTCAATTATGTAGCATATGTGAAATAAAACATTGAAAGCATGGCCATCCCTTCACATTATCAGTGTTGTCTCCTAATTGACGTCTTTGATTTTTATAATTGCCATTCCTCCAGCTCAAGTCCACTTCATAGTAATCCTTACCATTATGGACATCAGATATGCTGAGTAGACTGTAGCATAAAATGCTCATATGCCTCTTATTCTTATTCTCATTGCTATTCAAGGAATACATGGATTGTTATACATTTATCTAAAGAAAAGGCCCTGCATAAATAACATACAAAAAATGCATCTAGTCTTTAAACCACTTTATCTCTGAATACTTCATTCTTAGGGTAAAATTTCTGCTGGTTCCTTCCAGTTTATATCATTTGACTGAGAGATTCAATCAGCATGTCATTTCAATATAAATTCAAGATAGCAAGAAAGAAAAACAAATCAATTTCTGGAAGGAAAATAGTCCAGGCTAATGAGACAACATTGAAAAATAGTGTCTGTCACCAAAGTTTGTCTTTATGCATTGATAGACTCTGCTGATTTCTTGCATTCTCATGGTTTACATTATTATTATTGATTTATGAAGTACCTTCTATATGCCAGCCATTTATCTAAAGAAAAGGGAAAAATAGTAAATAACATACAAAAAATGCATCTAATGAGGATAAACAATAGCAGAGTTTACAGATATGAATGTTATTTGAAATGATTGGTTAGGGTAAAAGGGATGCTGGTGAATTCCAGTTTATATCATTTGACCAGAGAGATTCAATCAGCACACGACATTTCAATAGAGATTCAAGAGAGTTAAAGAAAAACTAGGTCAATTTCTGGAAGGAAAATAGTCCAGGCTAATGAGAAAACCTGTGAAAAATATGTGAGGCTGTCACCATCCTGTGATTCAGGAGGTCTGAAAAGATGAGAGAGAACATGTGGAGATGAGCCTTTCCTTTGGTGATTCTCAAAGGGTGATTTTAATTTGTGTGTGTGTTTGAGAAAGAGAGAGAGAGTGGGAGTGTGTATGAGGGGGTGTAGACATGCACATGGAGTTCAGAGGACAAGCTGGGGTGTCATTCCTCACCTTCTATCTTGTTTAAGACAAATTCTTTCCTGATTTAGCTGCTAAAACCAGTCTATTTGGCCCCTAGACTTCAGAATTCTCTTGATAATGCCTCACAATGCTTTAGGGGTGTTGGGATGATAGACACATGCACACATTCATCCAGTTTTACACAGATTCTGGCCATCCAAACCCAATCACCCTTGTGCAACTACACTTTTAACCACTAGGCAATAACTTCAGGCCCTCAAAGGCTGATTTGAGACCCCATATTTCTTTGTTGCAGGGTAAATTTGGACATACAAGCCTCTGAGCACAGAATTAGTCTGATCCAGTATTCATTAAAACACACACACACACACACACAGGCTAGAGAGATGTCTTACCAAATAAGGCATTCGCTTGCTAAGCCAAAGGACCCAGGTTAGATTCCTCAGGACCCATGCAAGCCGGATACACAAGGTGGCACATGTATTTGTAGTTCGTTTTCAGTGGCTGAAGGCTCTGGCATGCTCATTCTCTCTATGTATGTATGTATGTATGGATGGATGGATGGATGGATGGATGGATGGATGGATGTATCTATCATCTATCTATCTATCATCATCTATCATCTATCATCATCTTCTATCTATCATCATCTTCTATATATCATCATCTCCTTTCCATATCTCCCTCTTTCTTCTTTCTCTCTCTGTAAAATAAATAAAATAAATCAGAAATATGAAACACACACATTTTTATTTCCTTATTCTATATAGACCACTGGTTAATAGTGGAGTACTAGCCCAATGATCCAGGTACAAGCTAACATTGGTTCACATCAAGAAAGTGGGAGTAATATTGATGATTAGAGCTTTGATTGTTTAGTGATTGGGTTTACTGCCAGATTGTAATTAAAAAAGACAGGAGTTTAGGACAGTTTCAATATTTGGAGACCCAAATTGGGAAGGTTGGACTTGCTAAAAACTGAGATAGAAAGGCCACAGGTAAAATAGTCTTCTAAGTGTCAGGAACTCTGATTTAGCAGAAAAAAAGTATGTTTTCCAAATAGATCTTTACATCTAGGATTGCTAATTGATTGTGAGCCTAAAATTGAAGGAAATCATCTAATCTGTCTTAAAGACCTATATTTGAAAGTCATCAACAAGGAATTAGCATAGTCATCAATGCACATACATAGAAAGATAAGAGAAGGGAGGAAAAGAGATTTGGGGACTAAGAACTGTACTATCTCCACTTGAAGAGAGAGGAAAAGAAGCCAAGAGCAATTGAGTCTAAAAGGTGGGTTATAGCAGAAGAAAACAAAATTAGGGTGTTGTTCAAGGATACAAATGATGAATTTAAGTGGGTAGTTGACAGCCAGTTTCACCATGTATTTTAGATAAATAAGAATAAAACTGGGAACAAATTAGCTTTAAAAATATGGATGTCAGAGCCAAGAAGATGACACAGCAGTTAAAGATGCTTTCTTGCAAAGCCAACTAACCTGAGTTCAATTCTCCCTACCATGCATGTAAAGGCAGATGCAAAGTAGCATGTAACTACAACAATAGAAGTCAGGACCAGGAAAATACAAAAGTTTGTAAGCCAACTGACTGGCATTTTTTGGCAATCAAGAGACCCTGTTACACAGGAAGTGGAAGAAGTACACAGACATTTTGTGGTTGTCTTCTGACATCCACATGAGCAACAATGTGGCTCATGCACTCCCATGTGCACAGACACACAGGCATACACACAAACACTGAGAGATAAATAAGTGTAAATATATACATATTTAAAAATATGTGGATGCCAACAATGTCAATGTTAAAAGTATTTTCAGTTTCATGATGGGATGAAAATCCTAATGGGAATGAATGAGGACAGGAGTGGGAGAAGGAGGAGGGGAGGGGAATAGAGATGAATATGTTTCAGTAAACTTTAATGGAACTCTGAATACATGAAGTCAGAGATGTTTACTGGGGTGCACTCTTCATAACTTAAAAGAGTGAATACTAGTGAACAAGTTTAGGAAACAGTTAACATTCCATAGTATATAATCTTTAGAGATCCCTATAATTACTATAGATAATATAATTGATGGCTTATTGACACTGAGCATAACCATTCCAGTTGTATATTAGATTGCTAGCATCTTGGAATTTTAACATGCTGACAACAAGGTCCACTTTAGATTGTATCCAGATTATATTACTTGGTATTATATTGTCTTAGATTGTACACATTAACAGGAAATACTTCTGGTAAATTGTAATAGCACAATATTTTGTAGACAATACTAGTAAGGAGGGATGAAATATTTTTAAAAATGAAGTTCTTATCCAGGATGTGTAGATAACAATAACTCAGACAAAATAAGCATATTTTAAAACTAGACAAGAAATCTAAATAACAGGGGTGCTGGAGAGATGGTTTAACAGAGAAGGAACTTGTCTGCAAAACCTAAGGTTCAATTCCCTGGTACCCTCATAAGCCAGCTGCTCATGGTGGCACATGCATCTGGAGTTCATTTGCAGTGGCTACAGGCCCTGGCATGACAATACTCTCTCTATCAGTCTCTCTCTCTCTCTCTCTCTCTCTCAAATAAGTAAATAAATAAATAATAAAATATTTAAATAACAGACACATGAAACTGCTCAGAAAATTTTAAAAAAATTCAAACCAGGCTGGAGAGATGGCTCAGCACTTAAAGGTACTTGTCTCCCAAAACAGAGTTCAGTTCCTTGGTGCCCATATAAGCCAGATGCACAGAGTGGTGCTTGCATCTAGAGTTGGTTTTCAGTGGCAGGAAGCTCTGGAATGCCCATTCATTCTCTCTCTCTCTCTCTCTCTCTCTCTCTCTCTCTCTCTCTCTCTCTCTCTCTCCCCCTGTATCACTCTACTTGCAAATATATAAATAAAAGTATATAAGAAAGACTTTAAAAACAATCAAATCATGATGCATTATCAGTTCACTCCAGTAAGAATACCTATTACCCAAACAGAAAATATTCACAAGGATATGGAGGAATGGGAACAGTTGACCACTTCTTATAATGTTGTGACTTGACCATGAAATATGAAGTCTCCACACATACAAACTCAAGCTTCAAATGTTTGGCTCCCACCTGGAAGAAGTATTTTTGCAAACTTATGGGAATGGAGCCCATCTAGAGAAAGCAAGCCAGTAATTACTGGGGATGTGTCTTTGAAACTAGTCCTAGATATCTATCTCTTTTTCTCTTTCTCTTTCTCTGTCTGTCTGTCTCTCTGTCTCCTCTCAAAAACAGAAGAACAGCCTCACCATATTTTCTGGCTACTAAGATAACAAGGATTACTGAGAAGATGTATATTTTAAACCTAATTTAAATATCACACAATGTGTATATGAAACACATTGTACCCTATTAATATAATAAATTTGTGTTTTTATATATAGAATAAAATAAATTTATATTTAAGATATAAACTAACGATTTATTATATAATTATATAATTACACAATGAAGAAAAACATACAAATGATAAAGAATAAGAAATGTGAACTAAAATCAAACTAGTTATGTTGAAAAAAATAATGGATAAAATTGAAGCAAGGAGTGTAACACAAGGGATACATACAATAAATCCAATTATCAAGATGACATTGAAACTGGCACAACAGTCACCTCCAGGTGACTGAATTGATCCCCTCAATGTTGCATGTCTGAAATGTTTAGAGGAATAACTTCCATATTGGAGGACACTATGGAATAAATTGTGTTTCCCTATACTTAGTAATGATAGATGTAGATTAGCTGCAGATATACCATGGTTGTAGATACATACACACCTAAAGAAAAGCGCAATATAATTTTTAAATAATTTGATAAAAAATAAATGAACCCAACATGGCTCAGGGAAATTCACGGAAGAGGGGGCGGGTAGATTGTTAGAGCCATGAGTTGGGTCATTATGCACAGAGACATTGCCTCTCCTGCATAACTGATGGCTACCCCCATAAGGCAAGACCCACATTACCCATGGGGGGAGGACAGGGAGAAGGCTAACGATGGTACCACCATGGCTGTATACACACTATATACACAACTAATAAAAAAATAACAGCAAGATGTTAGTATGCTTTGAAATATAATATTCAATAAAAATTGCATATAGCTTAGCCTCTCAGAGAATTTGGACAAGTACAGACTGGGGTTTCAATTTTAAATTTTAGGCATGCACTGATATTATTCCATAAGCAACTCTAACTATATCATTTAAGACCTTCCTTCTATTTTTAATTTGAAAGAGAGAGACAGAGAATGGGTGCACCGGCGGCCTCTCAGCCATTGTGAACAAACTCCAGAGGCATGTGCCCCCTTCTGTGCATGTGCGACATTGTGTGCTTGTGTCACTTTTGCATCTGGTTAAACTTGGGACCTGGAGAATCAAACAGGTGTTCCTAGGCTTCACAGGCAAGCACCTTAACTGCTAAGCCATTTCTCCAGCCTAAGACTTTTCTTTTTTAATAAGAGGAATCATAAGGAAGATAGATCTTAGAAGATGGTTTTTAAGGAAACTGCCAAGTCTTTGTCTATAAAGCTAACTCACAAATCACCTATTATTTGCAGATCATTATAGTCATGTCTATATTTACTCTTTATTCTATTTGCTCTAAAACATATAAAATAATTAAAATGTTTACCTTTTAAGAAAACCCATGTCCATAATTTAAATAAAAATTCAGGGCTATTGGCTGAAATAAAGGAAAAGTTAAGTCTAAGAAATTGATAGTGTCTATCTAGAAATAATTTGGGGTAAAATAGAATAATGACATGTTAATTCTGAAATAGCTTTAATTAATATTCCCAGTGAATTCACCATTCTTTCTTCCCTGCACAGAGACAAACATAAAGTTTAAATTACATTAGTACTGATAAAATCATCAGCACTGCTGGATAGGTGTGTCTTAAGGAGCGTTCAAATGTCCAGTGTACAGATCACTTGCAATCAGCATTAGTTGAAGAGGATAATGACAGAGCCTGTATACTCAATCGAGCTTATTCAGAACCCCCACTTTCAGAATGATGATTTGTGTACACTAGCAGGGGCGATGTGGAATTGTTTCTGAGAATCCTGACCTCTGATTAGTGGTCACCTATTCAACATCAGAGAACAAAATTGAGGTATATGACTTGCTGACTGCTTTGAAAATTGCCTTTTGATAGCACAAGTGGGACATGCAATTCCATTTCTTTTCTAGAGAGTTTCCATTATAAAGATGTCCTGGTGTTTCATTAACTCTCATCGGTATCATTTCCATCATTGCATTCAGTCTCTAAGATTTGATGTACTGAAGTCATGTTTACTTCTTCCACATGCTCACCATATAATACAAAAGATAACTCAAGCAGCTATAACTGTATTGTTGATATTTTCCCTAAAGGATTATGTTTGAGTATTTTAAAATGTTATTTTCTAATTCCAAATCTGTTACTATTGAAGCCACAGTTTATCAAGAAAATATTCTTTTTGAGAATTCTGCATTTTTGTATATTTGACTTAAAAGTAGTATATACTATTTTGTATTATTATTTTTCCTAATTTAATGAAAAAGTATTAAATTTGAATTAAAGAAAATCTTCATGCACCATTCTTTGAAATTATTTATGGCTTAAAAAGTAATGTTTAATACTTTTAATACCAAAGGTCAAAAATGTGTGTCACATTTAAAGAGCATCCATTCAATAGTTATTTATAATCACAATAAAACTGTGAAGAGGCATTATGTTCTTCATTAATATCAAGAGTGATAATCTTAAATTGTTAGCATATGGAAAATTTCAAAGTCAACATGGGATTTGAATTGATGTCTCCCTGATTTCAAGGGCAGTCATCTTTTAGAGTATGTTTTGTGGTTTTATATACCATCCTTTCTCTTTTGCTATAAGGAAATTGAGGTTTTGGTGCAAATGTGAACTCATCCACTTAAAAATATTGTCACATAATATTGTTGGTTCTGAACCTGTAGTGCATACAGTTTTGAGACTGAAGATTTAAAGAATATATCTCTGAAATACTATTACTGAAATATATAATTCTTAGAGTACATATTAACCATGTTTAATAGGTGAATATTTGCAACTCAAAGGTATTTAAAATCTGTCTTCTTTTGGGACACCTTATAGGTCTCTCTGATCAACAGCTCATTGGATGTTAACCTTGTGCTGGTACTGGGAGTTATAGGCCAGCACCAAGGGGAAATAAAGGAAGAAAAAGATAGGTAATATAAAAGAGAAAGAGAGTAAAGAGAAAAGAGGTAGAGAGAGAAAGAGAAACAGGAGAAGATTAAAGATAGTCTTCATCATACCCTCTCCAGGGCCCTGTGATTCAGGTGTTCCCTCTAAGGACCTAAAGAAGGTTCAACCTTTTAGTATGCTTGCAGAATATAGGATTTTATGGTACCATTCCCATTTGGGTCCTCACTAGGGTAAGGTGGAATCTGACAGTTATTTTAATTTGCATTTCCATAATGATTAGGAATGTTGAACATTTTCTTAATTGTGTGTTTGCCATTTGTATTTCTTTCTCTGAGAACTCCCTGAGAAGTTCTCTGCCCCATTTTGTGAGTGGGTTGTTTGACTTTTTATTGTTTAGTTGTTTAAGTTCTTCATAGATTCTAGAAATTGGGCCTGTGTCTGTTGTATAGCTGGCAAAAATTTCCTCCCATTCTATGGATAATCTATTGGCTCTGATTATTGTATATTCATCTGTGAAAAAAACTTTTCAGCTTCATGAGATCCCAATGGTTGAGTGATCGTTTAATTCCTGAGCTACTGGGGTTTTGTTCAGGAAGTCTTTTCCAACTCCTATATCATGGAAAATTCCTCCAATTTTTTCTTCCATCAGTAGCAGAGTTTCTGGTCTTATATTGAAGTCTTTGATCCATTTGGATTTGATTTTTGTGCAAGGGGAGATGTGTGGATTGAGTTTCATTTTCCTGCATATGGTTATCCAGTTTGCCCAGCACCATTTGTTGAAGATGCTATCTTTTTTTCAATCTACACTGTTAGGGACTTTGTGAAGTATCTAGAATATACTAGTATAAATATCTAATTACTTGACCCAAAGTCTGGGTCCTCAATTCTATTCCATTGGTCTATAATCCTGTTTTTATGCCAGTACCATGTTGTTTTTATTACAATGGCTTTATAGTATAGCTTTAGATCAGGTATGGTGATGCCTGCAGAGGTATTTCTTTTGCTGAGGATATTCTTGGATATCTGAGGCCTTCTGCTATTCCATATGAATTTTGAGATCATTTTTTTCTATCTCTGTGAAGAAAAATGTTGGGATTTTATTTGTATTGCATTAAATCTGTATATTGCCTTTGGTAAGATTGCCATTTTCACAATGTTAATTCTGCCTATCCAGGAGCATGGGAGATCTTTCCATTTTCTCAAGTCCTCCTCAATTTCTTTCTTGAATGTTTTTATGTTTTTATTGTATAAGTTTTACACATTCTTGGTTAATCTTATTCCAAGGTACCAAGGTATTTTATTTTTTATACCTATTGAAAATAGGATTATGTCACTTATTTCTTTCTCTGTATCTTTATCTTTCACACATAGAAAGGTTACTGATTTTTGTGCATTGATTTTGTATCTTCTTACTTTGCTGAAGGAGTTAATCACCTTTAAAAGTTTTGAGATGGAGGTTCATTGGTCACTTATGAATAGAATCATGTCATCTGCAAATAGGGCTAGCTTAACTTCTTCCTTTCCAATTTGTATCCCTTTTATTTCTTTCTCCTGTGTTATTGCTTGAGCTAGGACCTCCAGTACTATGTTGAAGAGCAGAGATGAGAGTGGACAACACTGTCTTGTTCCTGATCTCAATGGGAATTCCCAATTAAGTATTATTTGGGATTTAGGAGCTTTATATATAACCTTTATTATGTTGAGATATAAACTGTCCATGCCTATTTTCTCCAATGTTTTGATAATGAACAGATGTTGTATTTTGTCAAAGGCCTTTTCTGTATCTATTGAAATGATCATGTATTTTTTTGTGTGTGTTTAAGCTTATTTATGTGGTGTATTACATTGACAGATTTCCATATGTTGAACCACCCCTGCATTCCTGGGATGAAGCCTACTTGATCAAGGTGGATAATGCTTTTGATGTATTGTGAATTCGGTTTGTGAGGATTTTGTTCAGGATCTTTGCATCTAAGTTCATCAAGGAAATAGGCATATAGTTTTCTTTTCTTGTGGCATCTCTGCCTGGTTTTGGTATTAGGGGGACACTAGCTTTATAGAAGGAGTTGGGGAGCTTTCCCTGTTCTCTGATTGTGTGGCACACTTTGAGAAAAATTGGTTTCAGTTCTTCCATGAAGGTTTGATAGAATTCAGCTGATAACCCATCAGGTCCTGGACTCTTCTTTTGGGGGAGGATTTTGATTAAGTTTTCATTATCAATGGATATAATATGTTTCTTTAGGAGATTAATCTGCTCAGAGTTTAGCTTTGGTAGGTTGTATGAGTCCAGGAATTCATCCATTTCCTCCAGATTATCCAATTTTGTTGAGTAGATGTTTTTGAAATAAGTCCTGATGATTCTACCAATTTCACTTATATCTGTTGTGATCTTTCCTTTTTCTTTTCTAATTTTGTTAATTTGAATGCATGGGAAGGTGGGGAGAATTGGTGGCAGTCTCCTTGGTGTGGCGGGAAAGGGGAGGGAGAGATGAAGAATAGCCTGCTGGCCTGTGTCTGAGTAACCTGCAGGAAGTGCAATAGGACCTGGACCATAAGGGGTGGGGCAGCTGTGGGAAGGTGGTTGAGTGTTCCTAGGGCAGAGGAGAGGCTAGCCTGCTGGCCTGGGTCCACTTAGCCTGTGGTTAATACAGGAGGAACCTGTGGCTGGGACTATGGCTAGGATGGCTGCTTGAGGGGATTGCGGGATTGGTGGGCTACCCGAGAACTTGGGAATCAGAAGATTCCCTGCTTTGCTCTTCCATGCCCTCCCATTGGAGGTCTACTAAAATCTGCAGACCCCTAAAATCCCCACTGAATTCTAAATGTCTTGCTTTTCCTTCCCTGTGAGGTGAGGTGTGGTTAGGTGGATGCCACCTTGACTGGAAGTCTGAAGTTTACTTGTTAACACAATGCAGTATTTATCATATTTCAGGCTATCTGCAATATTTATCATATTTCAGGCTATCTCCAAGAAAAACATATTTTCTTTTCCTTTTTAATTATTTGTGTGTGTGCACACATATGCATATGCTTAAATGTATAGTTATGCTAGAGTCTCTTGTGGCTACAAATACATGTCTGGCTCTACATAGGTGGTAGAGAATTAAACCTGGGCTGGCAGGCTTTGCCAAAAAAATCTTTTAACTGCTAACCCATCTTCCCAGTGCCAAAATATTTTATTTTCTAAGGTTTGACAGCTATTTCTTTCAAAACTTTCTGTTCTTCTGGATAAAATTTGAGTTTCCTTTGTGAATACTATGTTTGCATATCAAGGTAGTTATTTCAGTTTAGGATTCAATTATGCTTAATAATTTGAAAGTGGTATTATATTATTTCTTCTGATATGAATATATCCTGAGTTAACTCATAATTGTAAGTCTACAATGGTAAATGATTTTGAGTTCTTATTTTCATGTCAGTTCAAATATTTCCATAATAGCAAAACATGCATAAAACACTAGTAGACTTACCCATGTGATACAGGAACAAATTAAAGATTGACTTGAAGCCAGACATGACAGTACACTCTCATAATGCCAGTATTTAGTAGGCTTTAGGCAATAGTACTGTGACTTTCAGGCCAGCCTGATGTATATGCATAGTAAAATTCCAGGGTGGGCTACATAACAAAACCTTGTTTCAAAAAGTAGCATTAGGGATGGAGAAATGGCTTAGCAGTTAAGGCACTTGTCTGTGAAGCCTAAGGACCCAGGTTCAATTCCCCAGTACCCACATAAGCCAGCTGCACAAGGTGGTACATGCATCTGGAGTTTGTTTGCAGTGGCTAGAAGTCCTGGTGCACCCATTCTTTCTATCTGTTTCTCTTATATCTCTCTGTGCTTGAAAATGAGTAAATAAAAATATTTTAAAGTAACATTAAATAAAATTTTAAAAGGAAATTGAGATGGTTCTAATACTGCAGCTTTCATATATATATATATATATATATATATATATATATATATATATATATATATATTTCTATGAAAATAAAGTAGGAGTTCTTACAGTGTTGTAATAACCATTCAGGTATACATAAGTAACAGGTATAATTTTATAGTTAAATAGAAAAAAATGTACATCATCATCAAAGGGAACATATATACTGTTCCATTTGACTGCAAAGAAGAAGAAAGAGGGAGAAAAGGAGCTACAAATGTTGCCTGGATGTGCTTTTGTTTCAAGAGTCTTCTGAATAGATTTACTTCCAAAATACTTGATAACTTCTTGATTAAAATTTTATTGATGTATCTGTAGAGATAATTAAATACTCATTTTTGTATACAAAAAAACATATTTATCTTCCCAAGAGAGTAAGAATAACTGAATGAAGGATTCAAGCTTGATGCAAAAAGTTTTATCAAAGACCCTAAGGGAAGCTACCACTATTCTTTAGCTAAATGGATATGGTGTTAACATCAAATTGTCTTCTAAATGAGTACATTAATTAATGCTGTTCTTAATTTTGGTTAAAAAGGCTTTTTCTTTTCCATTTTTATAGATGGTAACCCAAGACTCATCAAGGTGATAAGAGAAATCCAAGTGCATATCAATAACTGATCATCTCTATGACACCCACCTGGGAATCTTGCAGAGGAGGTAGGGGAAAGAATATTTGTGCTTCTCTCACAGCTAGCCATAGATGATTCTCTATGGAGATGGCAGTAAACACTGAGGAAAGTCAAAACTCATCACAGCTATAAAAACAAGAAACTGTGGAGCACTCAACACTAATGAGACATCTGTATTTGAGGCTCAGGGAACATTATGGAACAAGGATCAAAAAGAGGGCTGGAGAGATGGTTTAGCGGTTAAGGCGCCTGCGTCCTAAGCCTAAGAACACTGGTTCCAGTCTCTAGCAGTTCCAATCTCCAGGTCCCAAATTTAGCCAGATGCAAAGTGACGCAAGGGTGCAATGTTGCACTTGACCACAAGGAGGCGCACACATCTGGATTTCGTTGGCAGCAGCTGAGAGGCTGCTGGCACACCCATCTCTATCCTCTATCTGTCTCCCTCTCTCTTTGTCTCTCTCTAAAAAAAAAAAAAAAAAAAAAAAGAAAAGAAAGTAAGAGCCACAGTGTAGGCAGAAAGACAGTGAGGAACTGTCCTCCAGACATGAACTGAATGGTACATGCTTGAGTTCACAGTGATTGTCATTACCCACACAAGATCTTCACAGCTGTGGGCCCATCAACATTTTTGGCATAGGGGACAGAGGAGAGCAAAAGCAAAGAAACTCAAAACAGAGGAAGGGCTATTTGCAAAGAAGAGAATGGGTCAGTGGAATGGAGGTAGTAAGCAGGAACAAAACAGGGTAATGGGTTGGGAATATGATCAAATTATTATATGGTCAAATATTAAAGTTCTCAAAAATGTTTTCTAAAAAATCTTTTGTCAAAAGACCTTCTAACAGTTAAAGAAAACTGAAGATGACCTATTTATCAATGATAGAGCCCAATTTCATATTTTATTGGAAATGACAAAGGTGGCATATTAAAACAAATGGCATTTCTCACTTCAGTTTACTGTAACAAAAATGATATGCTAAATTAGATTATGGAGTCATTTAAAAGTTGCCATCTAATCACTTTGTCTGTTCATGTTTCCTGGTGATGCACACTGTACTTGAAATAGTGTACCAGTCAGTGACATTTTTTCCATTTTAAATACAAATTACTTGGCATGCCTGAATTCTACTGATAATTACTGCTGGAAGGACACAGTTGTGCTGAAAAGATCTGTTTCCATTCATTATCACTGAGCTAAAGTGATAACATTGTCATGACTGGAACTTACACTTGCAATGCTGTAATAGAAATCCATGTAAAGGAAATTCTAGAAAATCCCTCAGCCAAAGTTACAGCAAGGATGAATGCTATACATTTTATAATATTCTCTAATTCTCTAATATTCTCTAATTCCATGAAGCTGTACACAAAACATATAATCATGGCTTGAGAAGAACACATCAAGTTAGACTTTCAAAATCTTTACTAGCCCAACACCAAATAACACCAGATTCACTTTAAACAAGAACAAGAGCAAATATGACCCTAGGACAGTTTCTTTTACTCTCAGCAATCCCTTCATATATATATATACATACATACATATATGTATGTATGTATGTATGTATGTATGTATGTATATATATAAGCTTTAAGAGGTCACTCGGCTGTTTAAAAAGCTAATCATGGGCTAGAGAGATGGCTAAGTGGTTAAAGTGCTTACCTGCAGAGCCTAAGCACCCAGGTTCTATTTCCCAGTACCTATGTAAGCCAGATGTATAAAGTGGTGCGTACATCTGGAGTTTTGCAATAGCTAGAGGACCTGGCATGTCCATTCTCTATCTGCCTGTTTCTCTCTCCCTTTCTCAAGTAAATAATTTAAAAATATTATTTTTTTAATGTTAAGCATATATGCAAAGCAGAGTTTCTAAAAAAACCTCAAGTAGTAAATTTTTTTCAGAAAAATAATTCTAAGCAATTTCTATGTGTTTGTATGTGTAGACACATACTTATTTTCTTTCACAGTTCTAAGGTTCCAGTCTCTGTCCAGTTGTCCCTATTGACTTAGGCCGGCCACAGGGCAGTGCTTCATGATGGGAACACATGGCACGGCAAAATCACTTATTGTAAGATTAGGAATCAATGCAAAAGAAGAAAAAAAGAAAAACATTGGGTACAAAACACACCAGATCCTCCAAGGCCTAATGACCTTCCAATATCTAATTCATAGTTAGCTCCAAGGTAAATTCCTTGATCAAATTCATTAAGTTCCACTTGCTTGGTTGTTTTTCCAAATCCTTGTTCTTGTTATGTACCGCTCCCTTTCTGGTTGTTTCTGGGATGTACATGATAAACTGGCTCAGAAAATGAACTAATAGCAATTCTTGTTAAGAATCTAATTAGGGTAAAAAGATAAGTATACTGACAAAATTAAAGTGTATTTCAAAAAGAATAATTAGAAAGCTGGTGAGATGGCTCAGTTGTTAAAAACAACACTTGCTTAGAAAACCAACAACTTGGATTCAACACCCCAGCAAACAAATAGAAAATACATGCAAAGTGGACCAAGCACCTAATGTTTATTTGCAATGGCAAAAGACTCTGGAACACACACACACTCACTCACTCACTCACGCATGCACTTGTGCTAATAAATAATTTTTTTTAAAGCTAGGGAATCAGGGCTGGAGTGATGTCTTAATAAAGATCTTATCTGTAAAGCCTAACAACCTGGGTTCCCCCAATTCTGTTAACTTCTCTCTCTCTCTGTGTCTCTCTATTGATCTCTGTTACTATCTCTGCTTACAAATAAATTTTAAAAATTAAAAAGCTTTAAAAAATAGGGAATCAAACAAAGCAAGACTACTGATTCACTTGCAATATTTATTTATTTTGAGCCAAACACTGAATTTACTTTAAAAGTGGCATTTGATAACTAGGGAAAATGTAAATTTAACACCCCTAGTGAATAAATAAGCCCACAAAAACTCAAGCTTGCTATAGTACTGGCAAATAGAGAACCTCTGGCTATAAGATTAATGGACCTATTGAACATTTAACTGCTAGGAATGATAAGGTATATATCAAATTGTTACTTCATATCATTATATATTTCTACACATTGCATGGACTTGGGGTATATTTATAGTGGAATTCCTAACCTCTTTCACAAAGAATCTTTTATATTAAAATGAATTAACAATCAATAAGTACATTCTTGCTTTGTACCTAAGACAAGCTGAAAACAAAAACTCATGAGTAAATACAACCTTTGCATTCTTAGAATCTTCTAGCTAAAAATGCATTGAGCTTCCAAGCGTATGACAAGTTATTATAGTCAGTTTTGTAATGACATTTTCAAGTAAGCAAATAACTGTATT
The DNA here is from genome assembly GCA_036365145.1 of Orientallactaga sibirica. Classification (NCBI taxonomy): domain Eukaryota; kingdom Metazoa; phylum Chordata; class Mammalia; order Rodentia; family Dipodidae; genus Orientallactaga; species Orientallactaga sibirica. Next base: position 18,189,118 of record JAEOAD010000030.1, on the reverse strand, counting down.
AGAATTAATTACACAATTGCCTGTTTAATTCCATTATGCAGTAGATAAACCACTCTAAGACTAGCAGAGTGTTTCTGTGTGATGAACAGGCTGATTTTCAAAAGCCTATATCACATTATTTGTAGCATAAGTTCACTTATATCAACAGAAAGGTTATCCAGGGACCAATATGCAAAACACATATAGGTAAGTGAAACCCCAGGAGAAGGAATCATCACCAATGACAATGTTGTTTTTATGCTAATAAATGCAGCTATGGTTGTTATCAGGTTATACTCTGACTTATCTCAAGATGTCTGAGCAATAGAGTAGAAAACAAACAACAGAGAATTGCAGATTGGTCTGTCAACATTATCTCAATGATCTGGTGAGGCAGAAAAAAGCCCAGCATGTACCCTAATAAAACTAGAGTACATGTGGCTTTCTGCACAAACTCTGAGGCCATAAGAACTATAGACTCTGGATTTAACATATCATGTGATGCAAAAAAGCTCAGCATAGAGCATAGAACTGGACCTAATTTACTTCAGTTGGGCTGAAGGGTAGTCCAAACTACCCAACAGAGTCAAACCTTGGGAAAAAGATATACGGAGGACTTCCAGGTAAGATGGCTGCATAGGAGCCACGCCAAACCACCCCAGGGAGGGATTTAAGCAAAAACCACAGCAAAATACACACTTCTTCTGAAAAGAGCAGGAGTATAGGTTTTTCTTAGACACAGTGGAAAAGCAGGAGAGACCGAGATCCACCAGAAAGGCAAAAAATGGCCAGAATCCCACTGAGGAGCTTGTGGCAGCTGTGATTCTCAGGCCCAGCACCACCTTCCAGGCACACCTAGCAGCAGAGACCAAACAAGAGGACTTTTCAGCCTCATCAGCCTCCTTGCAGAGTCAAGAAAGGAAAGTCAGCTGAGATTAACTAAGGAGCTACTGAAAGAGATACAGGTGGGACTGTGTGAGCAACTACACGTTTCCTGAACTCTCCAATCCCCCAAACATTAGAACCCCGGACCTCCTCCATTCAGCCTGGGCAGCAGCGTATCCAGCACAGCTGAGCTCAGCTCCACAGGACGCCACATCAAAAGGTAAGGAGGCTGACTGACAAAAAAAAAAAAAAAAAAAAAAAAAAAGCAGGTACATAGGCCTGCATTGGAAGTACTAATCTCTTTCCATGTCAGGGCAGGTTATGGGTTATATATTTTTGATTGGATTTACCACTTTCAAATAAGCGGTACTTCTGGGTTGAATATTGCTGCCTTTAATGCTTTCAGATGTATAGAGCCTTTGTCTTTTGCTTCTGTCATTATTGGGGGCAGGATCTGATCCAGGTCCAGGCTGACCTAGAACCCAATTCAGAACAGATTCTCTACCTCCTAGGTGACAGGATTAAGGGTGTAGAGCAACACACACCTTTAGGGAATTTGGCCTTATAAGATTATCTATTTGGGGCTGGAGAGATGGCTTAGGGGTTAAGGCGCCTGCCTTCTAAGCCTAAGAACACTGGTTCCAATCTCCAGCGGTTCCAATCTCCAACTCCAGTTCCAATCTCCAAGTCCCACATTTAGCCAGATGCAGTGACACAAGGGTGCAATGCCGCACTTGACCACAAGGGGGCACACACATTGGGATTTTGTTCACAGCAGCTGAGACACTGCTGGCGCGCCCATCTCTGTCTTCCTCTCCCTCTCTCTCTCTGTCTCTCTCTGTGTCTCTCTCGAAAAAAATAATAATTTTTTTTTTTAAGTTTAAAAAAAGATTATCTGCTGGGCATGGTGGCGCATGCCTTTAATCCCAGCACTCGGGAGGCAGAGGTAGGAGGATCACTGAGAGTTCGAGGCCACCCTGAGACTACATAGTTAATTCCAGGTCAGCCTGGACCAGAGTGAGACCCTACCTCGAAAAAAAAAAAAAAAAAAAAAAAAAAAAAAAAAAAAAAAAAAAGATTATCTATTTGTTTTAATCCCCACACTTATACACTTTGTGCTATTTTTTTATTTATATTATTTTAATTTTATATTCATAATGGCAACTCCATTATCCTATTCCCTGTCCTCCCACCTCCAAAGGGACCCTCATCAATGGGGAATGTGGGTCATGCATTGTGAGGATAGTCAAGAGTTGTGGGGGATAGACCAAGTCTCTGTGCATAATGACCCAACTTGTGGCTCTAACACTCTTTCCACCCCCTCTTCCATGAATTTCCCTAGCCAGGTTGGGATCATTTTAGTTCTACTTCAGTGATGAGGTTTTGGGAGCCTCTGTGTCTCTGGATATCTGGCTTAGTAGGAGTTGGATGTTCTCTGTGTTTATCTCCTTCAGCCTTTTTCTGGTGTTGTGATCACTATGAACGCTGAACTCTTGCCCTTCCCCTGCATTACTGTATGGTTTCAGCTGGGGCCCTGGTGAGGTGTGATTGGCTGATCTTCCCTTCATGTTTGTTGTCCATCTGAAAAAAATAAGCAAATTCTCCAATGGAGAGAGAAGTTAGTGCTAGATTATATGAGATGGCCATAGATATCTTGGAGGGAATTTTATATGGGTAGACCTTCTTCTGGCCCACATTTGGTGGTGTCTTGATTGGAGACTCTTCTCATTATTTGTACATGATTTGGACTTATTTACCAGTTCCAGCAATGACTTCCATTCCACTGAGAGGATATATTAGCCAAATTAAGAATAGTTGGTTACCCACCATGGCTGTGTGCCACTACTGCACTTGTTTGAGCATTTTGTCAGGTTGTTTCCTGCTGGTGGTTCAGGTGTTCCCTCTGCAGGCCTGCTGAAGGAACAATGTTTTAGACTGTTGTGCAGAATATAGGGTTTTATAGTATCATTTCCTTTTTGGTCCCTATTTGTGTCCCCCCACCCACCCTCCCTATTGTCTGGTCCTCAGGGTACTTATTAGGTTTGGCAGCATCTCAGGTGGATTCAGGTTAGGAGCCACAGATGAATGAGACTATGCAATGATTATCTTTTTGTGAGTGGGTAAGCTCACTGAGGATGATCTGTTCCATATTTGACCATTTTTTAAAATTTCATTATTTCATCTTTCCTTACAGCTACAAAGAATTCCATAGTATAGATAAACCACATCTTTGTTATCCATTCATCTAATTATGGACATCTGGGTTGATTTCAACTCTTAGCTATGATGAATTGAGCAGCTATAAATGTGTTTCAGCAAATCTCTATGATCTGAGGCTTGGAGCCTTCAGGGTAAGTGCCCAGTAAGGGAATAACTGGATCTGTTGGTAGGTCTATAATCATCCTTTTCACAAGTGTCCATATAGCTTTCCATAATGTTTGAACCATTTTACATTCCCACCAACAGTGAAAGCTTGTTCCTGTTTCTCCACAGCCTCACCAGCATTTGTTTTCATTTCTTTTTTTTTTTTTTTTTTTAATGCTAGCCATCCTTACTGGGGTAAGGTGGAATCTAATAGTTGTTTTAACTTGCATTTCCCTGATGATTAGAGATGTTGAACATTTTATTAAGTGTGTGTTTGCTATTTGTATTTCTCCCTCTGAGAACTCCTTGTGCAGTTCTCTGGCCCATTTTGCGAGTGGGATGTTTGATGATTTATTGTTTGGCTTTGGAGTTCTTTATAAATTCTAGAAATTAGGCTTCTGTCAGTTGTATAGCTGGTGAAATTTTTCTCCCATTCTGTGGGTAATCTGCTGACATTGGTTATAGTATATTTGTCAGTGAAAAGGCTTTTCAGCTTCATGAGATCCCAATGGCTGAGTGACTGTTTAATTTCCTGAGCTGCTGGGGTTTTGTTCAGGAAGTCTTTTCCCACTCTTATGTTGTGGAAGGTTCCTGTATTTTTCTTCCAGTACTAGAAGAGTTTCTGGTTTTATCTTAAGGTCTTTGATCCATTTGGACTTGATTTTTGTGCATGGTGAGATGTGTGGATCGAGTTTCATTTTCCTACATATGTTTGTCGAGTTTGTCCAGCACCATTTGTTGAAGATGCTGTCTTTTTTCCATTTTGCATTGGTAGGGCCTTTGTAAAATGTCAAGTTGTTGTAATTACTTGACCCAAAGTCCAGGTCTCCTGTTCCATTGGTCCATATTTGGGTTTTCATGCCAGTACCATGTTGTTTTTATTACAATGGCTTTATAGTATAGCTTTAGATCAGGTGTGGTGATGCCTCCAGAGGTGTTTCTTTTGATGAGGATATGAGCTTGGATATCCAAGGCCTTCTGTCTTTTTATATGAATTTTGAGATAGTTTTTTCTATCTCAGTGAAGAAAGAAGTTGGGATTTTTATCAGCATTGCATTGAATCTATATAGTCCTTTTGGTAAGATTGCCATTTTCACAATGTTATTTCTACCTATTCTCAGTCTTGATCAACTTAAGATAGGAGTCCTGTAAAATCAAACAAGTTAAATACTTTCAACATGTAAAGGCACAGAGTAAACATTTTTAACTGGTAAAAAGCAAAGAGAGACTTAATGCAAACTCAACTATCATCAGGGAATATAACCAGGTCTTTTTCCATTTCTTCCAGCTGGGCAGAGTCTTCCACTCCAGTTTCTTTCTTATGTTTCTTATGTTTTCATTGTATATGCCCTGCCTCATGTCTTCATCAGTTCCTGGAACCGTGGTTAATGTTATTTTCCAAAACTAATACCAGGTATTTTATTTTCTTTGTTGCAATTGAAAATGGGACAATGTTAGTTATTTCTTTTTCTGTATCTTTGTCTTTTGCATACAGAAAGACTACTGAATTCTGAGCACTGATCTTATATCCTGCTACTTTGCTGGCCCAGTTCCAACAAATCACCGTTAAGAAGTTTTGAGATGGAGGTTCTCAGGTCACTTATGTATAGAATCATGTCATCTGCAAATAGGGCTAACTTAACTTCTTCCTTTTCAATTTGTATCAATTTTATTTCTTTCTAATGTCTTGTTGCTTGAGCTAGTACTTCTAGCTCTAGCAGAGATGAGAGTGGACACCCCTGCCTTGTTCCTGATCTCAATGGGAATTCCTGTCTCTCCTCATTAAAAAATGTTAGTTACTTTTTCTGGCTTTAATTCTGAGCACATATATATATATATAATATATTTTGATATTCTCATCATATATATATATAAATATATATATATATTATTTCTTTCTAATGTCTTGTTGCTTGAACTAGTAGCTCTAGCAGAGATGAGAGTGGACACCCCTGATCTCAATGAATTCCTGTCTCTCCTCATTAAGAATTACTTTATTATGATAAGATATAAACTGTCCATGCCTATTCTCTCCAATGTTTTGATCATGAAGTGATGTTGTATTTTGTCAAAGGCCTTTTCTGCATCTATCAAAATGATCATGTGGTTTTTGTATATAAGCTTATTTATGTGGTGAATTACTTTGACAGATTTCCGTATGTTGAACTACCCCTGCATTCCAGGGATGAAGCCTACTTGATCAAGGTGATTCATGCTTTGATGTACTGTTGAATTTGGTTTGTGAGGATTTTGTTCAGGATCTTTGCATCTATGTTCATCAGCATAATGGACCTATAATTTTCCTTTCTTGTGGCATCTCTGCCTGGTTTTGGAATTATGGTGACATTAGCTTCATAGAAGGAGTTGGGGATCTTTCCCTGGCTCCAGTTGTGTGGCAGAGTTTGAGAAAAAATGGTTTCAGTTCTTCTGTGAAGGCTTGATAGATTCAGCTGAGAAACCATCTGGTTTGGCTTGAAGTCTATTTTATCTAATATTAGTGTAGCAACCCCTGCTTGTTTCTTATTTCCATTTGTTTGGAATATCTTTTTCCATCCTTTCATCCTGAGAAGGTGTCTATCTTTAGTGGTGAGGTGGGTTTTTTGAAGATAGCATATGGAGGGGTCTAATTTTCTGATAAATCCTACCAGCTTATGTCTGTTGATGGGTGAACTACGGCCATTAATGTTAAGAGGGAGAACTGTGAGGTTTGATTTAATCCCTGCCACATTGTGGTGGTTTGGTGTTTTATGGACTTTGAGGAATTGTTTTGTTTTAGGTGCCTTCTCTGGGTTTGGTTATTGTGATTTGCTTCTTGTAGGTTTTTGAGGTTGGTTATTTGATTCTTCTGTGTCAATAATTCCCTGGAGTACTCTCTGTAGATTTGGCTTTCTGTTCATAAAGTTATACAGGTTGGTTATATCATGGAATGTTTTTCTTTCACCATCTATTAGGAGGGATATTGTTGCTGGGTAGAGTAGTTTGGGTTGGAAGACATAAGCTCTTAGACTTTGCAGTGTTCCATTCCAGTCTCTTCTGGCTTTGAGTGTTTCCATCAAGAAGTTTGAGGTAATTCTGATGGGGTTGCCTTTACATGTAATGTGTTGCTTTTCCCTAGATGTTTTTAGGACTCTCTCCTTGTTGTCAATATGTAGGGTTTATGATAATATGTCTTGGAGAGTTTCTCCTTTAGTCCAGTCTGTTTTGAGTTCTGTTAACTTCTTGTACCTTGATGGGACTTTCTTTTGAAAGATTGGGAAAGTTCCCTTCAATAATTTTGTTGAATAAATTCTCGATTCCTTTGGTATGAATTTCTTCCCCTTCTGGTGTCCTCATGATCCTAATGTTGGAAAGTTTAAGGCTATCCCACATTCCTGCATGTTCTGTTCACAAAAAAATTTGAACCTATTGAAACTTTTGGGTTCACATGCTGTTTCTTCTGTTTTGTCTTTCAGTTCTGACTTTCTATCTTCCACATAGCTGACTCTATTCTTGAGAGCTTCTAAGGAGTTTTGGGTTTTTTCAATTTGGTTTGTATTTTCTACTACTTTTTTATTTATGGTTTCCAATTCTCTGTTGAGTTCCTTTCACATATCATTTTCTGATTTTTTTTTACTGCATCTTGGAATTCCTCCTTGTATTTATTTATGTCATTATTGAGCTTAGCCAGTTGGTTGTTGAGGTCCTCTCTTTTTTTGCACCCTTTCTTGTAATTTAACTATTTTTGGAGCCCTTCTTGGATCTTCATAATTAGGTCTAATTTTGTGAGGACAGCATTCAGTACTGCAAGTACTGCTATTTTCTTGGCCAGGGTTGCATTGCTTATGTCTTCATTTTGGGTATCTGATCCTAATATCTCTACTATGTTTTGGTTAGAGTCATCCATTGTGGAATTGGGTGGTCTTATTGGATTTACTTGCATTTGATTATTTATGTTATTTCTTTTGTGCTGTGGTCTGCCCATCACAGTGTAGGAGTTTTGTTAACTGAAGCTGTAGTTTACCTAGAGGTGTCTTCAGTGTGGAGGGCTGGGGGGGGCAGGGCAGTGCACAGAGGGTGGGTGGGGCTTCCCACTGTAGGTTAGGATGGGGGAGCAGGGTGATGCAGTTTCATGGGGGTGTGGCTACCTGCCAAGGCTGAGGGTGGGGTGGCACATGGAGGGTGGACAGGGTTGCCTGCTGAGAATGGATGAAGAAGAGAACAGCATATCTAAATTAGAAGACCAAGTGGCAGACCTAATACAGTCCAACAAAGAGAAAGACAAGCTAATACAAAGGCATGAATGGGAATTCCAAGATATCCAGGACACTATGAAAAGATTACTCATAAGAATGCAGGGTATATTAGAAGGAGAAGAATTTCAATGCAGATGCTTAGTACAAGTTTTCAACAAAATCATAGACAAAAATTTTCCCCAAATTGGGAAATTTATGGCTCTAGGTGCCTATGTCAAGAAATTACAGTGTTCATAAGTAAACAATTTAATACTTCACCTTAAGGCCTTCAAAAGAGAAGAACAAGACAAACCAAAAATCAGTAGACAGGGAGAAATAATAAAGATTAGGGCAGAAATTAATGAAATAGAAACAAACAAACAAACAAACAAACAATACAAAGAATCAATGAAACAAAGAATTAGTTCTTTGAAAGGATAAACAAGATTGATAAACACTTAGGAAGTCTGTTCAGAAGAAAGAGAGTAGAGACAAAAATTAATAAAAGTAGAGATGAAAGGGCACCATTACAACAGACACAAAAGAAATTCAGAAAAACATACACATACTTTAAAAATATATATGTGAAAATGTCAATCTTACCAAAAGCAATCTACACATTTAATGCAATCCCCATTAAAATTCCAATAGCATTCTTCACAGAAATAGAAAAAAAAATCCTAAAATTCATCTGGAAGCACAAAAAACCTCAAATAGCCAAAACAATTTTGGGCAACAAAAATCAGGCTGGTGGTATTACCATACCCAATTTTAAGTCATATTACAAAGCCATAGTAACAAAAACAGCATGGTACTGGCAAAAGGATAGACATGTAGATTAATGGAACAGAATAGAAGACCCAAATATTATTCAAGGCAGCTATAGCCATTGGATTTTTGAAGAAAAATGCCAAAAATATTCATTGGACAAAAGATAGCCCCTTCAACTGGTAAAACTGTATGTCGAAGGATGAATATATGTCCTTGTTTATCTCCATTCACAAGAATCAAGTCCAAGTGGATCAGGGATCTTAATATCAGGCCTGAAACTCTGAAATTGCTAGAAGAAAAGTAGAGGAAACCCTTCAACACATTGACATAGACAATGACTTTCTGAATATAACCTCAATTGCTCAGGAAATAAAACCACTAATCAACCACTGGGATCTCATGAAATTAGAAAGTTTTTGTACAGCAAAGGACATTGTGAATAGAGCAAAGAGAAAACATACAGAATGGGAGAAAATCTTTGCCAGCCATACATCTGACAGAGGATTAATATCCAGAATATACAAAGAACTCAAAAAACAGAACAGTAAGAAATCACAAAACCCAGTTAAACTATGGAACTCAATAGAGAGTTCTCAGAAGAAGAAACACAGATGGCACATAAACATGTAAGGTGTTGATGAGTATGCAGAAAAAGAGGAACACTTATTTGCTGTTAGTGGGAATGTAATCTGGTCCAGCCATTGTAGAAATCAGTGTGGAGGTTCTTGAGACAGCTAAAAATAGATTTACTATATGACCAGCTATAGCACTCCTAGGCATATATCCAAAGGACTGTTCTCACTACCTTAGAGATAATTGCCCAACCATGTTTATTGCTGCTCTATTCACAATAGCTTGGAAATAGAACCAGCCTAGATGCCCCTCTACAGATGAATGGATAATAAAGATGTGGTACATTTACACAATGGAGTTCTATTCAGCGATAAATAAAAAGAAATTATGAAATTTTCTGGGAAATGGAGGGATCTGGAAAGGATTATACTAAGTGTGGTAACCCATGCTGAGAAAGCCAAATGTTGCATCTTCTCTCTCATATGTGGATCCTAGTTACAAATGTATTGACTTGTGTGTGAGCTGGAACTAAAAATTGGTAGCAGAGGCCAGTAAGCTAGAAAAATCTTATAAGGGAGGGAGGAGAAGGAAGGACTTAAGGGGGTGGTATTGTATATATGAAATAGAAAGATTATAGGCAAGGGAAAGGCCTAAGTGAGGCCAGTGGAAGAGAATGTGTAAAAAAAGGGTGGGGGAAGGGCCAATCAAAATTCTCAAGATATTCTGAATAAGACTTATGTAAACCTAGTTTTTTTCTTTTTTTTTTTTTTTTTTTTTTTTTCGAGGTAGAAGGCTGACCTGGAATTAACTATGTAGTCTCAGGGTGGCCTTGAACTCTCAGCTCCTCCTACCTCTGCCTCCCGAGGGCTGGGATTAAAGGCATGATAGGCTAAAACCTAGTTTTTTGAATAATGGCAGAGCCTGGGTGATAGAAAATTATCAGTGCCTGGGATGGGATACATTCCAGTGATTTTTAGCCAGTGAGATCCATGATGCATCCAAAACATTACAGGCTATTGCCAAGGCCCTTGGTTTCCATTGAGAAACAGATGGTAAGACCCTATTGCTGAAAACCTGACTTGCTTGAGTGGCAAGGTCACTGAGAAATCAAGCTAATGCTGAGCAGAAAACCTTCTCCCTGTAGACCAGCCAAATGAAATATGGAAAAAGCTGCACTGCATGCAGGCACTATGGGATTCAGAAATCATCAGTGGTGGAAACAGTGGACACTGGAAACCTCAAGTTTGGCCAAAGAGGCAAAACAAACAAACAGGTGCAATAGTGGCATGTCTGCTCTTGGAGAAACCAGCTGTGCCCTAATTGGATTGAAGGCCCACTCTATGGGCAGGAATACATGCCTGCTACTGAAAAAACTAATCAAAAGTCTATGGCAGGGTAAGTCAGGAGCCTTACGGATATAAAGCCTGCTCTTCTCTGGTTAAATGTATATATTATTCCCACCAAACCGCTCTGAAAACACTACATTTAATGTTCATATTCACATATTAATGCTACTCTCACTTCTGGTTAGAGAAGCTTCTCTTTTCAGGTGGTGATGACCACTCAGGTGACCCAAAAGGCAACATAGTGCTGAGAAGACAAAGGAGTGTCCAGCACTGAAACATGTCTATCACACCCTCCAAGGCCCGGGGTCCATTATGGAAGAGGGCGTGGAAAGAATGTAAGAGCCAAAGGAAGGATATGACTCCTTACAATTCAACTGTCCAGACAGAAATTGGCCTCAATATCCATGACCTCACAGTGTCTAGTAACACCTTCACAAGACCCTCGTAATAGGAGAAAAAGATAATGACATTAAATTAAAAGAAAGACTAATGGAAAGAGGGAGGGGATATGATGGAGAGTGGAGTTCTGAAGGGGAATGGTGGATGGGGAGGGAAATATCATGGTTTATTGTCTGTAAGTATAGAAGTTGTCAGTTAAAAAAAAGACAAAAAAAAAAAAAAAAAAAAAAAATGGTAGGGAGCATGACTACAGTGGCCTGTTGAAACCAAACTTTGAGCAGTTTCATGACTTGAATAAGCTGTGCTTTGTAATTCTTACTGCATCCTTTGGGATATGAAGGGAAGGAAGAGATAGTTCAGGTGCCACCACTTGCTCTGTTTCTACTTTCATGTAGAATGCAAGGGTCCCTATATTCTGGAGAGGTTATTAATTATGCTGGCATCAGTTTGGGATAATTTCACAGTGAAAATGGAAATTCTAACCATGACAAATACTAATGTGGCATAATATTTTTTTTAAGTCAACATAAGCAATTCCCTTTTTCTTACATTAGTAAGTCTCAAATATGTGATAGCGCTCTTGACAATGTAATAGTCAACCTACTGTGAGGAGCGTAAAGTTAGGGTGACTGGACACCTTAAGGTAAAAAACATGAGAAAGGTTATATTTGTTAAGAAAAAAATCAAAGATGATCTGACTTCTTACCTCTTGTCTAGTTCCCTAGACCTGTTTTTCCACAAACAATCAGGACACATCCTGGGAGGGAGGCCTTTCATAGGATTTAAACATTGTGGATGGTCAAGTTAATTCCCAGAACTTGGTTCCAGGGCTAGCCTGTTCCTGAGACAGCCCCAGCCCTAACCAACCAGCTGGACCTCTGGTTCACCTGAGCCAGAAGAATGTCCACCACTATGAGGTTATAAATACTTTTGCAAAGGGAGGACAGGCTCTCTGACCACTTGGAAACTTCCAGTTGTGGGTGAGTTTTTCCATCTGCTGGATCTCAGCTGGCTCAGCCTGAGCCTAGGCCCAGGCCTAGCAAGGAGGACCCCTAGCCCTTACTGTCCACATGGGCTCCTTTACTCCCTCTGGCTCCCCACATGGCAGGAGCTTCTTGAATTTTCTTTTCTCTTTTCTTTCCATGCTTTTTTTCTAGGTCCTCCATGTGGGATCTCTAGCCATGTGGGTGCCTTTCTCTGGCTCCGTGCTTCCCTCAATTAATATAATAATTATTTTTCTCATTCTTTTTTTTTATTCAATTCTTTGATTAAAATTAGAAACACACCTAGGGGTTGGGGTTCAAGGATTTTCCTGGTCCTCTAACATCCCATTGCTGTTGGCTACTGGCAGGACAATCTTGAGAAATAAAATTATGATTATTATATTATGCAAGGAAACAGGAAGCACATTTTCCAGCTGTGAGCACGATTTGGGGTATTTCTATCATTTCTCTCTACCTGCAGATTTGGCTTGCTTTCTCTTTTTTCTGGAGGCTAAGATCACTATCACTACGCTAAGGGGAATGAATGGTTTGTGACATTGGTGTTGGCCAAGTAGGCAGACAGACCTCCCTTTGGAATGATCACCTACACACCTCTGCTTCTCCAGAGGCCCATTCCTTCCTCCTAGGATCGGAGCCTTATTGAAATGTGCACTATCATCTGAGGCCAAACTAGGATGGTGTCAGGCAGGGCTCTTCTATAAAAGTGACAGCTTTTGAAGGGAGAAACACTTAATTGAGCTTCTCGTACACCCACCAACACTTAAGAAGGTTGAACGCCTCTGGAGACTGGGAGCTGGTTCTGCTGAGCTGAGGAGGAGATAGCCTCATGGCCACAAATAGGCTAGGAAACCAAAGACCACTATCTTGAAGGTCTTCTAGGATTTTTTTTTCCCATTGAAAACCACTATGCCATAAGACACATGGCTGCCCATGGGCACTAGAAGGATGGAGCTCCAACTTCCGCTCTAGTCTCCACCCCTCCTGCAGCTCAGGTCTCTGTCCAGTTCAATTGAGACTTGAGATCACAACTCCAGGAAGCTGACAGCAGAGACTATGGGTCTCTGGCTGCCTCAAGGAGATAGGATATTACAGACTTTTGGGGTATCCTGGAAGCTGATTGTCCCATCTGAAAGAAAGTGGAGGAAAGTGAAAAAAGATTCTAGAGTCAGGTTATGTCCCATCCTGTCTCACAAATTTTTGTTGGAAGGGGGACATCGCTCCAGCTGGACTTGGGGAAGAAATTAGTTTTTCTCTTGAGGTAAGGTCTTGCTCTAGCCTAGGCTGTCCTGGAATTTAGGGTGGACTTATTTAGATAATGCAGGGTGAACAGAAATTGCTCATTAATTTTTTTTCCAGAGACTTAAGGAGACAATTACAAAACATACTAATATAACTCCAGATACCATGGAGACAAAAATTCTTCTTAAAGATCAAATTTTACCTCCATCAACACCTAATATGCATAAGAAATTACAAAAATTGGTAGCTAAACCAAATAAGAGCTTAAAACAGCTACTCCAGGTTACAACTTCTGTTTATTACAATTAAAAAGCCAAGGAAGAGAGAGAGAGAGAGAGAGAGAAGATACCAGAGAAGGAGATAAAGAAAAACGGATTGAGATCATCAGGAGTTCATAATGGTAATGAAGGTTGCTCAGAGAAGGCCCTTCATTAAAACATTTAATTAGATAAAATTTAAAATATGTTTACTTGATGCCAAGGCTTTATTCACTAACATGTCATTGATGCTACTTTGTTATGATTAAACATAACATTATATATATATATATATATATATATATATATATATATATATATATATATACTGGCTTCAAGGCTCTCAATAAAATAAATTAGCTTCTTCTGTTTGTAAAGGTTTTAACTATTAGAAAAACTGAGTCTTAAAATAAAGGTTCATAAGTAAGTGTTTAATTTCCAAAGATGAGATACTCATACATAAAGACATTGTGATGTTAAAGATAACTTCTGTTTTATTTATGCTAATTCTATCAAATGGCCATCACTGGGTTTACTCACTAAGGTTTAAATGATTTAATTTTGGTTATTAAAACTTTTATCCTCCTTTTGGGTAAAATACATTGAGATAGTATTGCAGTCAAGTTTGCATTGCTGCCAGAAATCACCTGGCCAAGAGCAGCTTTTGTGAAAGAAAAGAAAAAAAAAAAAGCTTATTTTGGATTACAGACTGAAGGGGAAGCTCCATTATGGCTGGGGAAAACGATGGCATACCCCTGGTCAACACAAGGTGGACAAGAGCAACAGGAGAGTGTGACAAACACTGGCAAGGGGACACTGGTTATAATATGCATAAGCCCACCCCCAACAATACACTGCTCCCAGGAGGCATTAATTCCCAAATCTCCATCAACTGGGAACCTAGCATTCAGAACACCTAAGCTTTTGGAGGACACCTGAATCAAACCACCACAGATAGCTTGCTTAAGCATTATCAATTTTAAGTCATGGGTAAGACAAAATTGTTTTGTGCTAATAAAAATTACTATTGTGCATACGGTCAATTACTATCCAAGATTAAACTAAAATCATTAGTTGTCAAGTAATAGTGTTTTCTCTTTCTAAACAGATTTGTCAAGGGTTGTATTAGAGCTTAGGTGTTTTGCTTCAACAGTGACCAGATTCTTCTCTATTATATGTAAAGTAACTGTCTTATTTCTGGCATACCAAGTCCAGTGTTTATTTAATTATTATTTTTTTTGGAGAGAGATACAGAGAGAGAGGGGGAGAGGAAGACAGATAGAGATGGGCGTGCCAGCAGATGTGTGCGCCCCCTTGTGGTCAAGTGCGGCATTGCGCCTTTGCATCACTGCATCTGGCTAAACATGGGACCTGGAGATTGGAACCGCTGGAGATTGGAACCAGCATTCTTCTTAGGCTTAGGAGGAAGGTGCCTTAACCGCTAAGCCATCTCTCCAGCCAAAGTCCAGTGTTTATAACAAAATTAACTCTTAAGACTTATTCCCTGCTTTAGGATACAGTGTCATGCTCAAACAATGGTCCTCATCTGAGAGTAATAATTTCAAGCTCCACGGTTCTGTTTTCAGTGATCCCTGGGTAATTGGTACCCACATAGGTATCTAGAATAATCAAAGATGTTTTTAAACACAGGTGCCAAAACTTTATACTGTCTTACTTGTCTTTTTGCTGAAATTTTCTAGGGTGAATTAATTGGTTTTTATTTGTATTGTTTTCAAGACTGATAACATGTTCTACCTACATTTATAACTATTAGATATTTAACAAATAAGACATGCCTACTTTCTATCCTTCAGATATAGTCTATGCTGTCACAGAATAACTAAATTTAAAGGTTAAACAAAATAACTAAAAATATTGATGTAATCTTTAACTGGACAGATTTCAGTAATTAAATGTACTGTATATGTACAGCCTTCAAGGTTAGTGTATCTTCCTTTCTGAGCATATAAATAACCTATGTACAAGCTAAAGCCAATTGAAATCATCAGAGATAAAAAGGCCAATATTTTGGGCTGTGTCCCCAGTCATGAGGCCACTGGAGATGATGAGATATTTCTACATTGGCCCCTGGTAAGTTGCCTATCTTTCTGATCAGGGAGGATATGGAAACCCAGAATCAAAAAAAAAATGGTGTACAATCTAAATTAGGAGAGTCACAACTGAAAAAAATATCAGTCCTTCTGGATTCCCTGTTGGTCCCCCCAAATTAACTACTTGATCAACACAGCCCTAACTCATCTTAACAGATAATACCAATATGGGAGAAGCTATAGAGCTACTCCTGGGTCTCTAAAGTCTTTTTTGAGGAGCCATTAGTGAGCTCCAAAATTATTCCTTGATTAAATTCTGGCTATGTGCTTGGTCTTAAATACTCAGAAATAATATATATAAAACTAAAGATAAATAGATACCTCAAATATATAAATGACCTATTAAATAACACAACAAAAGCTTTGTAAGAGGGAAAGCAAACAAGCCTTTAAGAAATGTTGGCCCACTCTCTAATAGTTCTAATTCTATAATAAAAAATAAATAAATGTCAAAAGGATTATTTTCAAACTTAAAATATATATGGATGACTCTGACCAAGCGTTACTTAATTTAAAACTTCCTTATACTGGAAGCAATGGTAAACTTCTTCTAACTTATGCCAGGATATCATCAAATAAGTCCTGATGCCCAAAATATTTTTGTATAGCCCCTAATGACACCCAATGGCTCTATAGTACCAACCTTTGGCCCTGGCTACCCCCAAGACAGATTAAAAGATGTACACTCTGGGAGGCCATTATACGTATATGGTATATTCACCATTATCAAAGTTAAATGTTGTCTATATATTCCTGATAGATCTGCTAATGCCTCATCTGTTTTACAAGCCATGTAAAAACAGATTCCGACCATGTCAGACACTACTATGCTCAGATGGCCCTGATACAGTCCAACTCTGTCTATCGGGGTTCCCTCTAATGCTCCCCAAGGCATAGGAAGTCCACAAAAAGGATAACCCTAAAGGTGACCAATTTGCTGTGTGCTCACTTCTCATTAATTCCTTATTTTATTCTTTCCATTTTCTTCCAAGAATATCTTCCTGCACTCCATAAATACACTTTGGGGTCCTTTAGAATAGTTCCCATCTCTGGGAAACTCTAACTGCCACATCTTTGTGCCTCATTCACCAGGAAATAGTTCACAATCTGAAATCATCATGCCTTTTCCTCTAACAACAGTTACAGTGTCTTCCCATGAGAGGGGGATACAGTTAGGGTGACTGGACCACTGAAGGTAAAAAAGACAAGAAAGTTTACATTTGCAAAAAATCAAAGATGATCTGACTTTTTATCTCTTGCCTAGGTCCCTGGACCTGTTTTTTCCACAAACAACCAGGACCGTCCTGGGAGGGTGTCATTCATAAGATTTAAACATTGTGGTTGGTCAAGTTGAGCCACTGGAACTTGGTGTCAGGGTTAGCCTCTTCCTGAGACAGCCCCTAACACTAACCAACTAGCTATCCCTCTGGTTCACCTGAGCCAGAAGATAGCCCACTACTATAAGGTTATAAATACCATTCCAAGGGGAGGGCAGGTTCTCTGACCACTT
Source organism: Orientallactaga sibirica (assembly GCA_036365145.1). NCBI lineage: Eukaryota > Metazoa > Chordata > Mammalia > Rodentia > Dipodidae > Orientallactaga > Orientallactaga sibirica. The sequence goes on along the minus strand of JAEOAD010000030.1, from coordinate 18,172,469 downwards.
GGGAACTTCTAGCTGTGTGTAAGTTTTTCCCTTGGCTAGGCCTGGGCTGGCTTGGCCCAGGCCTAGGCCCAGGCCCAGCCAGGAGGTCCCCCTAGCCCTTACTGTCCACATGGGCTCCTTTACCCCCTTCAGCTCCCCACACGACAGGAGCTTCTTAATTTTTCTTTTCTCTTTTATTTCTGCACCTTTTTTTCCAGGCCCTCCATGTGGGATCTCTAGCCACGTGGGTTCCTTTCTTTGGCTCTATACTTCCCTCAGTGAATATAATAATTTAATAATTATCCTTCTCAATCTTCCTTTTTATTCAGTTCTTTGGTTAAAAATAAAAACAAACCTAGGGTTTGGGGTTCAAAGCTTGTCCTGGTCCCCTAACACCCAATTACACTATCTCTAATACCCACCAACTACCTCTGTTTGATATAATAGAAATGAACAGCAAAATTAAAACTACATTAAATTTCTCCATCTTTTTTTCCTTAAATATATCCCACAGAATTCTTACATATTTCTGATCTTGCTTGAAGTTCAACTCTATTATTACCTCTTAAATGACTAAAAGGACACTTTGAGATGGTATCAATAAATAACTGGAAAGTAAAGTAGAATTACCTCTTTTCCTTATCATATTCATAAGATTTTATGCATTTGTTCCACTAAGTCATAAGCCAAGTAATTCAGAGGTTATATTAATTATTCTAAATGGAACTATTAAAATTCCTATCTTAACATTCTTGCTTTATGTGAGAAAATACAAGAGAATGCAAAGAAGTGGAAATACTGAGAAATAAAATATTCAATTGAACAGTACATCAAAATCATTCATAGGAGCTAGGTGTGGTGGCACACACCTATAATCCCAGCACTTAGGAGGCAGAAGTAGGATGACTGCCATGAGTTCGAGGCCACCCTGAGAATACACACTGAATTTCAGGCCAACCTGAGCTAGAGTGAGACACTACCTCAAAACAAACAAACAAGCAAACAAAAAAAAATCATTCATAGGAAACTGCAAGTATAATAGAGCAGAAGGCCCTGAAATCATTTTTTAAAATATTTTATTTATTTATTTGAGAGAGAGAGAGAGATGGGGGAGATACAGAAATAGGCAGGTAGAGAGAGAGAGAAAGAGAATAGGCATGGCAGGGCCTCCAGCCACTGAAAACAAACTCCAGATGCATGTGCCCCCTTGTCCATCTGGCTTACGTGGGTCCTGGAGAATCGAGCCTTGAACCAGGGTCCTTAGGCTTCACAGGCAAGCGCTTAACCACTAAGCCATCTCTCCAGCCCTGAAATCATTTTTGATGTATACCAGGCTCATTTGTCTAATATGGGAATAATTCATCATTTCAAGTCGTTGTAGAAATATCTTCCAGAAGATTGACTGTTGTTTATGAATTGAATTTTCTGCTGCCACTCTGATTATATGGTGATATTTTAAAGGTAGACTGCAGATCTTAATATGGCAATTCATTAGTAATAAAAGGATAAGAAACCCATTGCTACTGGGACTTGACCAATAACAAAGCAGCAGGGAATACTAACCTGTCTATATCTATCTACACTTACTAGATTGCCCTAATATCATGGTCTTAGCTTTGTAAGCTGTGTGATAAACAAACAACATTGCAGCTTTGCTGGGATGCAGCCAGGATAATGTTTAGAATGTGCATTCTCTAACCCTCACAGCAATACTCTCAGAACAACAACCACAAAAGCTATTAGACTCTAAAGCTATAACATAGACTCTGGTGGTTGCAAGGCTTCACAAATTTTGTAAGCACTGAGTAAATATCTCTCACCAATTATACCCTGGTAAATATCTTTTAAATAGTGTTTTTTAAATGATGGATTCACATTTGTATGAGACTACAAAATAATTACACTTTTTTTTTCTTTTCTAAGAAACTAAAGAAACAGTGTGGATTATGTAAAAGATTTTCTGTAACTTGAAAATATAAAATGTCTTTATATGAAAAATCCAAACATCTTTTACTCTTGTTGAGGAATCAATGAACCACAACAGACATGCTTGCATTGGCAAGCTCAAATTAACTGCTGATTCCAATTTGTAAAATAAAAAAGAGGCAGGCCTTATACAGGCAGTATGAAATGGCATCATTTTTACTGACAGAACCATTTCAAGAACTGGCTTACTAGCACTGTTATTTAATGCACACATAAAAAAGATTCTGTATCCTTATTTTGAAGATTTTATTATACAAACATAACCCACTTTTTTTCTATTCTATTTTCAAGTGATTCACATATAAATAAAAATCTGAAACCTTTAATTCTGCAATTTAACTCACAGATAATGAGAGAAGGTATTGAGTGGCTGAATACACTGGGTTAGTTCTGCCCACCCTTTGTGAGGTGAGATAATAATGCTGAAAGAAACATCAAAATTCTGCCCTAGCCAGACCACATGCCCATAGCATGAGTGTTGATGTCAGAGAACAACTTTGTATGTGGTCCATTATTTTCCATCTTGTTTTAAGCCAGGGTTTCTTGTAGTCTGCAGCTGTGTTCCCCAGGCTTGGTGGCCCTCAAATGTCTAAGGATTCTCCACTCCCCATATCAACAGAGGAGGGCCAGGACTACAGACTCTCACCCTACCTTCCCTTTCTATTGGTTCTGGGGATCTGAAAACTCAGTTCATCAGTCTTCAACAAGTGTTTTAACCCACTCAGCCAACAAGTATATTTTTGGGTAAAAGCATCAAAGTATCAACTTTTAGAGCTAGAAGAGAATCAACTCCATTTCTTCTGAATTTCATAAGTGACGAAAAAGCAAATTCTCCAGCATGGAAATGGTCACCTTAGTCACTCCCGACATTAGAGTCATGACTGGAATATGAAATGGCAGGGCTCTCCCTTTGTTAACTATTACTTGCTGTCTAATTTCAAAGGGGTGAACATAGGAGTCCTCATGAATCACTGTGAGGAAGGAAAGTTTGGTGAGGTGACGACCTGCACTTGAGACACTGAGGGAATTTTCTTGAGTGAATGCAGGTGAAATCCTCTTATTAACTAACCTTTTTGAGAACAATGTGGCTAGCACTTTAAATAAACAGCCTTCTTTTTCTGTAGGCACCAGCCTAATTTTCTGTTAAATGTTCAATTGGATGGCAAAAAGATGAACACACCAGCAATCTTCACCCACCCAGTCCAAGTGTATGACCCCCAACATGCTGGCACTCATCCAACATTTTTAAACTAAAATCTTGTTTGGCTTTTTTTTTTTTTTTTTTTTTTTTACTGTTTGATGGGTTTTCTTCTTTAATTTTTAGTTTTTAAAAACTAGTGAAAAATTGAAACTTTCGTTCTACATCTTCTCTCAAAAAAGAAGTCCCTCTGCTATACAGGCACATAGCAAAGTGAGTACCTACAATTAGAAAAGATTTCTATCTGGATGAGGTTGTATGGCAGCCAGATAAAAAACTTTTGTCACTACTGTATCTTAAAAGTAGAATTTGAGGAGATTCCCAGGATGAGACACTTGGCCAGTTCCTAGAATTTAATAAGAAAGCTATATGCAGAGTCAGCATCATAATTAGTTAATTAGTTAAAGATACAACAGCCTCATCACTGTCAACCTGAAATAGCTTGGCTTTAGTAACCTAACAAAGCTGATTTTTATGTCCATTAAAACAGATTTATGGGGCCTGGAGAGAAGGCTAAATGCTAAAGGTACTTGCTTGCTTGCAAGGCCTGGTGGCCCAAGGTCAAATCCCCAGAACCCACATAAAACCAGATGAACAAAGTGGCACATGTAACTGCAGTTTGTTTCCAGTGGCAATAAACCCTGGCATGTCAATAGTTTATCTCTCTCTCCTTGAAAATAAAGAAAAGTATATAAAATTATATTTAAACAAATTGGATTTCTAACCTTGACAAACATTAAATGTCCATGAGAATTCCCAGCAGAAATAGTGAGTGATAGACTCAGCTAGGGAACCAGGGTAAACATGAATAGACTCTATGACATTTGTACATCCTATTTTTCCTCTTCGGCTTTCTTTCATGTTGATGGCAGTGTTTAGAGGCATTTTCAATTTTATCTGCATGATCTAGCTGCTTATGTTGCTAAACATTTTTCAACTACATAACTTATAATTCTCATGTGTAGATTCATGGAAATTAGTACACTATGTTCCTCAGTAAAGTGATGTCCTTTGTCAGGGTCACATATCTATATTATATCAAAGGAAAAAAATACACACTCAAAGTTTCTGCTATATCCTATATATTTGTTTATATGTGTTACAATTTTACACTTATGTATATATTTCACTGAGATTTCCTGAGTAGGTAGAATTAATATCTGTATTCAAATAACCATGCTCCTAAAATATAAGACCCACATGGCACATATTTATTTGTAAGTTACCTTGGTCGTCAAGAATTTTAGCTACAGATTAGTAGCCTATCTAATTGTTTAAAATATAGCAGTTTTGTTCAAAGAACTAAAATATCTCCAGTCATGCCAAAATTTGTACATTAACTATGAACCTTCATTTTTAAATAAAAATATTATCTTGTAGAGCTCATGTCAGTTAATTTAAAAAAGACTGACCCTTTAGATAAAAATTTGATATAATAACCTTATTTATCAGCCTTCTATGAAGTAAGATTGGAATTCATCTCCACTGCAAAGCATGTGTGGCCTGAATTCTTATGTTCTCATTGTGATGGAGGTTAATTACCATGGTTTGTTTATGGAAATTAATTCACAACAAAATCCTTACAGCATACTAGAATAAACAGCATAGAATACTGATTTGTTAGGTATTTGATTCTTTAACTTACAAACACACATAGCTTCCTGAATATTGAATCAGAAATTGACCCTGTTTTTATACCTTCTCTTAGAATGCAAAATAATAATTATAGGTAAAATTGGCTTGCTTCTCATAGAAATATCTTTTGGGCATTTCAGTGCCTATTGCCATTTCGTTGACTGTGCAACAGCAATCAGAATAAGGTGATGTAAATGAGACTAGCTGCATAATCTGGACATCGTCCAACATCAAAATTATCAATCAAAAATATTACAGTAAGGTAATTTGTCATTACTTAAAACATTTGTAGGGAATCTGTAGTTGCCAAACGGTTTTTTAATGGTATCAAGAAATTATTTTCAGTTTCCGGGTAGTTACATCTGCACTGATGCACAGCTGTCATGGGTGACACTGCTGCAATTTTACCATAAACAGAAATACTTGTAGGAATCATTTACTGTTCACCTCTAGACAGCTGCAAAGAAACAGTCCATTTCACTTCAACATACCATGTTGATATATGACAGTAAAATATTAAGAATGTCAATAAATCTCACCATTTGGACACACAGTTTCCAAATATATTGGGATAATGTGGGGAACAGACATAAAGCATTTTTGCTGCATCTGATATTTGTACGATTCTCTCCAAAAAAAAAAAAAAAAAAAAGGTCCTTGCACAACACTTCAACTTCCAAGCTGAAATGGACACATATTTCATAGAAAACAATTTTCTTGCACAAACCAATGGCTGAACAACTACTGTTATTGAGATTGAATATGTGGCATTTTCTTGAAAACAAAAGCAAGATTTTCAGTTGCATTGGTCACCTTGCATTTGACAGTTTCCCAATTCTTAAATGGCTCTTCTGATGAGATGGAGAGTGATATTTTTAAATGTGCCTTTAGGTACAAGAGACATATAAAGCACAATGGATTTCAATGTAACAGAATACCAAAATGTCTTTAATAGTCTTTCATATTTCACATTAAAACTAACCTTTTAGTAGAAACTACCACATGTATAGTTCTGAAACAATATCAAATATCATTAAATACATAAAGTTGAAAAATCTATTAAATATTCTGTTCTTTTGTATATTCATGAAGATATATTTTTCTTTACATATTTACAACAAAATAATGTATTTCATCAGACCAAATATTGAAATAAGCATGAGAATTCAACCAGCTTCTATCAAGCTATATATTGGGCAATTTTTCACAATGGTAAGACTGTCATTCTTCTATTTTTGCTTGAAATAAGATTTTTTTTGCACTTGAGTCAAACTTATCACACTTTATTTTTAACACAGACCTGAACACCAATGTTTCATAAAGGAAAATGTTCTGGGGCTGGAGAGATGGCTTAGCGGTTAAGGCACCTGCCTGCTAAGCCTAAGAACCAGGTTCCAATCTCCAGGTCCCACGTTTAGCCAGATGCAAAGTGACACAAGGGCGCAATGCTGTACTTGACCACAAGGGGGCGCACACATCTGGATTTCGTTCACAGCAGCTGAGAGACTGCTGGCGCGTCCATCTCTATCTGTCCTCCACTCCCTCTCTCTCTGTCTGTCTCTCTCTCTGTCTCTCTCCAAAACTAAACAAAATAATAATAAAAAATTTTAAAAAGGAAAATATTGTGAATTAAAATCTTCATTGAGTATTGGAGAGATGGCTCACTGGTTAAATGTAGCTTGCTTGCAAGTCTGCCAGCCTGAATTTGATTCCACAGCACCCACGTAAAGGAAGATACAAAGTGGCACATGTGTCTTTAATCCAGGAGCACTTAAAAACTTTCAGGCTGGTTAGACTGGAACACATAAATGGAAAAGACAAAAAAAAAAAAAAAAAAAAATTACAACAAGGGAGACTCATCTCAAGCAAAATGGAAGGAGAGGACAAACACCCCAACTTGTCCCCAGACTTCTGCACATACGTTGTGTTGCACACACACACACACACACACACACACACACACACACACACATGCACAATAATAAAAATTAAAAAGTATTGAAGTGTGATTCAGATATATGCAAAAGTTGGGGTATTATGCATGCACAGAGACTTGGCCTATCCCCCATAACTCTTGACTACTCCCACAATGCATGACCCACATTCCCCATTGATGAGGGTCCCTTTGGAAGAGGGAGGACAGGGAGGAGGATAATGGAGTCACCGTTATGAATGTAAAATTAGAATAATATAAATAAAAAATAAATTAAAAAAAGAAGGAAAGAATTACAGCTGCATGCAATACTAGAAAGAAGCCAGAGACAAAGAAGCCAGAGTCACTGATGCATAATTCCATTCAAGTTCAATTGCAGGCCAAAGTTCTCACACCTTTGGAGTTAGAAATCATGACAGTAGTTGCTTGAAGTATATAGTAGATGTTAGGGGCATTGGGACCTAAGTACTTTTCTGTTTCTTGTCCTAGATGGACATTTTCATGCTGCTGTGAAAAAAAGATTATTTTTTATAAAATGATATCACTTATAATATTTTAATAGGTCAATCATTATATTAACTTGAATTAATAAATATTTAAAGAGTTTAAAATTATGATATACTTAAATACTATAAATAGTGATAGATGAAACAGTTCTTTGGGGTCTTCAATACTTCCTTTAAAAGTATTTATCTATTTATTTGAGAGAAAGAGACAGATGGAGAGAGAGAGAATGGGCAAGATGCATGTACTACCTTGTGCATCTGACTTTACATGGGTACTGGGGAATAGAACTTGGGTTCTTTGACTTTGTCAGCAAGTGCCTTAACCACTAAGCCATCTCTCCAGCCACTCAATACTTTCTTGAATTTTATTTTGTTTTATTTTTGTGACAGTGTCTCACATTAAGCTGGAATTCATGAAGTAGCCCAGGCTAGCCTGGAACTCACTGCAACCTTTCTGTCTCAGGCTTCTGAGTGCTGAATTGTAGGTGTGAGCCATCACACCCAGGCTAAGGACCTCATTTTGTTTTTAAGATTTTATTTATTTATTTATTTATTTATTTGAGACAGAGAAAGGGAGAGAGAGAGAAAGGGTAAGAATGAACAGGCCAGGGCCTCTAGCCACTGCAAAGGAACTCCAGACGCATGAGCCCCCTTGTGCATCTGGCTTATGTGGGACCTAGAGAATCAAACCAGAGTCCTGAGGCTTCACAGAGAGACACCTTAACCACTAAGCCATCTCTACAGCCCAAGGTCCTCATTTTTAAGGTGTAAATGGTCTCCATATCAAAAGATCAGAGAGCCTCTGTTCTAGTTCTTGCTGGCAATTTCTCTGATTTTTTCTATTAATGCATTTCTTCTGCACTTATCAAGGCTTTGCTTGATACTTCAGCATTCCCTACAGATATCCACCAAAGGGTATTTGGACATGCTGTGCTCTCCCTGTAAAGTACTTTCCTACCTGCAGAAATCTTTTCTGTAGAGCCCTGATTTAAAAATTCCTCATGGGCTGGAGAGATGACTTAGCAGTTGAAGCGTTTGCCTACAAAGCCAGAGATCCTCAATTAGACTCCCCAGGACCCATTTAAGCCAGATGCACAAGGTGGCACATGCATCTGGAGTTCATTTGCAGTGGCTAGATGCCTTGGCGTGCCCATTCTCTCTCTCTCTTTCTCTCTCTTACTCGCTCAAGTAAGTAAATTAATTCATTAAAAAAGAGAAAGAAAGAAAAAATTCTTTGTGGGATTGCCATGAGTTCAAGGCAACCCTGAGACTACAGATTGAGTTCCAGGTCAGCCTGAGCTAGAGTGAGACACTACCATGAAAAAACAAAATAATAATAATAATTATTATTATTCATGAAAATGCCTAGCATAGCACATTTTAAAGGTAGGCCATTCCTTCATGCTTTTTTTTTTCCTGTTTATCTGCTATTTTAATTTTATACTGATCACTAATAGACCATCTATTGTATTTTTAGTGTCTGTTATCTGCCTCCCTCACTAGAATGTAAACACCATCACAGCAGTGGATTTTACTCTTTCACTACCATATGCTTGGAGCATAATCCATACTCCATAAATATTAACTTGAATGATAAATAGGTCTGCTTTATTTTAGTTTATTTAAGGTCGGGTCTCACTCTAACCCAGGCTGACTTGGAATTCACTATGTAGTCCCAGGCTGGCCTCTAACTCACAGGTATCCTCCTACCTCTGCCCCTCAAGTGCTGGGATTAAAGGTATGTGCCACCACACTAGGCTAATAAGTCTGTTTTTATCTAATTAGAGGGTGGTGGTAATAAATAGGTCCCATTTAACTGAAAAATCATGAACATCTGTGTTTCACTATTACATTAACACTACTGAGTGCTCATTTTCCAAAGGAGCTCCTGTCTATTAAAGAAAAAATACTTTGAAAGACAAGATATTTAAGTAGCAGAAAAGTTTCTGACTCTGATCTTGACCTGTTCACTCAGGCATGTCCCTGCAAAAAAGTTATTCCTACTGATGGTACCACACACACACACACACACACACACAATGCTTCAAGCAATAAATTTCTACACTATACAGTGTGATACTGTGCAATAATTCATGTTAGGTAGGCATGAGGACAAATGCTACCTACGTCTCTAACCTTGAAAGAAACACGTACCCTGACACAGAAATATACTTTAATTGACACTCAGTTCTAGACACACATTTGAGGGCAATACCAAGAGTGTAAGTTATGGGGCTGGAGAGATGGCTTAGCAATTAAGAAATTTAGCTGTGAAGCCTAAGGACCCAGGTTCAATTCCCCAATACCCACATAAGCTAGATGTACAAAGAGGCACATATGTCTGGAGTTCATTTGCAGTGGCTAGAGGCACTGCAGTGCCCATTCTCTCTATATATCTGTCTTTCTCTCTCAGTCTTTCTCAAAATAAATAAAAATATTTTTTAAAAAAGTATAGGGCTGGAGAGATTACTTAGTGCTTAAGGCCCCTGCTTGCAAAATGCAAGGACTCATGTTCACCTTGTCAGATCCAACGTAAGCCAGATGCACATGGTGACACAAATGCACAAGGTTTTACATGTGCACAAGGTAACACAAGCACCTGAAGTTTAAATACAGTAGCTGGAGGCCCTAACATGCTAATTCTCTCTCTTTCTCTCTCTTGCTCTCTCTCTCTCTCTCTTTTTTTCTGTCTCCCTGTCTCTCTCTTAAAAAAGGTCAGTCTGTTGTTCTTGCCTCAATAAATAAATAAATACAGTATACCTTATGAGTTTTAAGAAAAGGTATGAACTTTCTTTAACCAAAGTGATATATATGAGGAGTTAAAACTTTGCTATGGACCTGATTTTATATTCCTTGAAAACTCCTATCTGACTACTTTTTATCATTCTCTTGATATAATGATTGAATTTATTTCCTAATGGCCCTTTGAACTCTTTGTACCAATGTTAAATATTAAATTTGAGGTTTTAAATTGTTATATATTTTAGATTTCCAAAGCTTCTTATCTCTCTTCTAAAATTTATTCCACCCTCATAGATCAATGGGGATGCTACATATGGATGCTTTTTAATTTTTTTTTTCAAAGTAGGGTTTCACTGTATCTCAGGCTGACCTGGAATACACTATGCAGTCTCAGGCTGGCTTTGAACTCATGGTGATCCTCTTACCTCTGCCTCCCTGGAATTAAAGGTGTGAGCTACCACACCCAGCTTACATATGGATTCTTAATGTGTGGGAGCAATTCTTCCTTAGAGGATTGTCTCAGGACATGACTTCAAGTTAGCCAGTTGAAGATCTCAGAATTATTCCAGAAATACTTATGCACACATTTGTTCTATTTCTGTCTAAAGAAGCATGAAAAGAAAATACTCATCCTTCCTGATTGTAGGTATAATGACCTGCATAATAATTCATGTTCAATATCACTCAGGTGCATAATCTATGAGTCAATAAAAGAAGTAAAATGGTTATTTAAAACTAATACATCCAGCCAGCCAGCTAAGATCTGACTTTAAAATGATGATGATGTCAAAAGAAAGATAAGTCTTATAATATTTTTCAGTGTAAAGTGATGACAGAAATTAAAGTAAGCCGTCAAACTGAACAATATTCAATCAAATATAGTGGAGTTATAATGTTCAGTGGTTCTCTGTGTCATAAATTAAAAAAAATTCTTGGGCTGGAGATATTGTTTAGTGGTTAAGGTACATGCCTACAAAAACCTAAGGACGCCGGTTTGATTCTCCAGGTCTCATGTAAGCAAGATGCACAAGGGGGCACATGTGTCTGGAGTTCGTTTGCAGTGGCTAGAGGTCCCGGTGTGCCCATTCTCACTCTCTTTCCCTGTTTTAAATATTTTTTAAAAATTCTTTCAAAAACAATCAACATCAATTTTTTAAACATGCAAGCTAACCAAAAACTTGCAATGTGTCTTTGGAGCATTTCTTTATTAAAATGGATAATTAGACAATTTCATGACACCTTAAGTTGGGCTATAGAAAACGAATAGGCCTCAATTATGGTGAAAAACCTGCAATCTGGTGGCCACTATGAGTTTGAAGATCACAGATGTTGTTAAATCGCCATTCTCATAAAATTGTCATTATGTCACTTGTTTGGAAGAGCTCTAGAAAGCCCATCTAGAAGTATTTTCTTCAATTAATTTTACTCTATGTACCAGTTACTTTCTTGTTGCTAGGACAAAATGCCTGGCCAAAAGTAGCTTATGGAAGAAAATGTTTAATTTCTGCCTTACAGTTGCATGGGAAAGTTTCACCATGGTAAAAGCAGACAACTGGGCATCCCGTGTCACATCAGCAGGAAAGAATCAGCAAGTGTGAGCTGTCTCTGAACACCCAATGAGGCTCAAGGCCTTCTCCAGTGACACACCTCTTTTAGCAAGGCTCCACATCTCAAAGGGCCAACCAGCTGAAGATCAAGTTAGAGACTTAATTACAAGCATGTGAAATTATCAGAGAATTCTATATTCAAACCACCATAATCCATTGAAATCTTTTCCATACAACTATTTGTTGAAGATATCTAATTGTTTAAAACTGAAGATACTTACATAGTGATTATAGTTTCACAGACAAAAAAAAAAATGAATGAGAAGAAAATAAAATATCTGGAAATTAGACATTTATTAGGGATTTTAGAAAGCATATATTTTTAAGGATCTAGATGTGAAGGCACATGTGTCCAGAAGAAAGACCCTCTATTCATAAGTCTGACCTCCAAGTTTTGTACCAAAAGGTAAACTCATAAAATCTCAGTGTAAAAGTTTTGGTAGCTTGTTCTCACATATGAGGAATCCCCTTGACAATATAAAGAGAAGGAAGCTGTCTTATCATTAGCCTCCAAAGATAATTGAACAGAAACCTTAGAGTCCACCCATGACAAGGAATTCAGATACTATAGAATTAGTTTAAGACAGTACTTATATAGAAAAACAGCAATAACAGTATGCAGATAAGGCAAAAGCAATCCCTACTATGAACAGGTAATATAATGTCTAGAGTCTTCAAATTATTATATATAAAAAGTATTATTTTACCGAATAGCCAAGATTGGCTGGCTAACCACTGCTTTAATCCCAGAGCCCAACAGAGGTAGGAGGATTGCCGTGAGTTCAAGGCCATCCTGAGACTACATAGTTAATTCCAGGTCAGCCTGGGCCAGAGTGAAACCCTACCTCGAAAAACCAAAAAAAAAAAAAAAAAAAAAAGTATTATTTGCAAAAAATAGATTATATGACATGTAAAGAAACAAAAAAACACATCCTACATGTCAAGTGAGGAAATCCAGGCATTAAGCATACTGAATAAATGCTTATCAATAAAAAAGATAGGATATTATGAGATTAATTTATAAAGAGTAACACTGTCACTTTGTTAAACTATTGGCTTCTTGCCTTGCTTGCTTTGGTGAAGCAAGTTAGCATGTAAAAGCCCTTTAGACAAGAACTGAGCATGAGTCTGTCCAATCATTAGCACTTAGACTGCAGCTATGAGAGAATCCCCAAAACTAATATGAGCCCAGAATCTTGACCTCAAGAATGTGCAAGGTTATACTATGTTTTGAAATAATTATTGAAGCATTTCAGTACACAATTAAACCTCTGTACTTAAGATTGCTGCTCTCCTTCCCTCATTCTAAACCATATCCCACACCCTCACACTATTCTTGGTAAATATTTGTTTTTAACAAAAAGAAGGAATATCCTCTAGAGAGATTTAACTTTGTTTTTTAACACAAAATTCTCTGAAGCAAACTTCAATAAAATGTCATTTCTTTTGGGGAGGTATGAGCAAACGAAAAGCTTCTGATAGTGAGATCAAAGTGCAAACAATTTTCACTATATCACTTTATATCTTAAAGTTATCTTAATGAAGCATTAAATATATTGAAAAATAGTATGATTTTTAAAAATCATTCATCTCAGACTATAAAAATCAATAGGATCATCAGTCATTAAATGCTTATTTTCCTCTATATCTTTATTTAGAGGACTTTCCATGTTCCAAGCACTTATAGAAAATCTTAATTTGAGAGGACTTTTATAGACAACAGATTAGCTATCTATGTTTTCTTATCTAATATTTAGATCACACCAAATATAATATTATTACTTACATTCTACAGTTATTCAAAGTAAGAACACTCAGATGTGGTGGGAAATTCCAGGATTCACAGCAGCAGATAACCTGAGGCAGAAGCATTGAAAATTCTTGGCCAGCCTGGGCTACATAGTGATAGATACCCTGTCTCTATCAATACAATACAAAAACTAAATAAACACCATATTTATCAGTTTTGTTCCAAATTTTCTTTAATTTACCTGAGATAGATTCCATAATTTTTTATATTACATATACTTGTTATTTACAGCAACCAGATTAAATAAATCATCTAAAAATATTAAGTAAAACGAATCATTGACAAATATTTCGAGCTACTTACTTTATACTCAAGACAATCCTGCAAAGTTATGTATTTCAGTTATATTTTTCGAAAAGAACCTAAGGTTTAGAGATGGATTAGCAGTTAAAGCGATTGCCTGCAAAGCATAAGGACCCAATGTTCTACTCTCCAAATCACACCAAAGCCAGACACACAAAGGTGAGCAAGAGAATAGTCACACATAACCACTAGGTGACACAAGCATCTGGAGTTCAATTGCAGAGACTGTGAAACCCTGGCACAACAACTCTCTCTCTCTCTCTCTCTCTCGTTCTCTCTCTAAAAAATATTTTTAAATGGACATATGATATTATAAAAATCTTATTTTGTAATTTTTATAGAATAATATCATTTTCAGAAAGTCATAATTAACATGTATTGTTAATGCTATAAAGCATTCTATTTATTTATTTATTTATTTATTTATTTATTTATTTATTTATTTATTTATTTGGACAGAGACACAGAGAGAACAGAGAGAGAGAGGAAGAGGAAGACAGATAAAGAATGGTCGTGCCAGCAGCCTCTCAGCTGCTGTGGACGAAATCCAGATGTATGCAACCCTTGTGGGCAAGTGCAGCATTCTGCCCTTGTGTCTCTTTTGCATCTGGTTAAATGTGGGGCCTGGAGATTGAAACTGATGTTCTTAGGCTTAGTAGGCAGGTGCCTTAACCGCTAAGCCATCTCTCCAGCCCATATGTCCTATTTTTAATGATCAACAGTATTTCCCCATATCTCAATCAGGGTATTATGAGAATAATTAAGTATCTTGACGTTTTAATCTAGAATAAATAACAATAAATTGAGTGTCATGCCATTAATATTATGAGAAAAATTTTACTTTGTGATACGTATGGAGAATTGTACTCATTTATTCTTTATGCAGAGGATGATTACTGATCAACATTCACTTTTATTTTTTAAATTATTTTTATTATATATGGACATATTTAGTATGTAAACAACACAGGTTGGTACAATCCTTTCCCTCCTCCCTGCCCCTTTTCTAAAGATGCCTTCCTCGTTGGGGGTGCAGGTCAACCCATTGGGGATTATAGGTCATGCATTATGGGGAGGATAGGGAATGTGCAAAATGTCCCAACTTGTGGCTCTAACAATCTTTCCACCCCCTCTTCTGCAAAATACCCTTAGCCATGCTGGGTGCTTTTTAAGTCTACTTCAGTGATGGGACTTAAGAGCCTCTGGATCTTTGGTTTGGTAGAAGTTGAGTGTCCTCGGTTTCTATCTCCTTCTTTCTTTGGCTGATATCAGGTTCATTGAGAAAGCAGCACTCTGCTCATTTCCCCAATTCCTGCATGGTTTCAGCTGGGGCCCTGGTGAAGTGTGACGGGCCTTTTCTCTCCTCAGGTCCTGCTTCCATCGGAAAAAAGAAGTAGAATCTCCAACAGAGAGTGAGGTCAGCACTGGTTAAATAGGATAACCATTACTAATTTAGAGAGGATTTAAAGGATATAGACCCTCTTGTATGCCCAAATTAGTGGGAGCTTGACATTGGAAAACAAAATCATTATCTGGATAGGATTCTGGCTTGTTTCCCAGTTCCAGATATGGTTTGCTTTCCACTGAACAGATCTGTTAGCCAATTCAAGAGCAGTTGGTTACCCACTTTGGCTGTGTGCCACTATTGCACACATCATGTGTGAGCATCATGCCAGGTTGTGTGCTCCTGAGTAGCTCAGACCTCAAGTTGCTCAGACAGATGTTGGCCACTTTCCCCCAGAAGCCCATGTAGTACCTTCCAGATGGGCTAATTGTCTGGGGACTGGCTGTCTTCTGGATTCAAACCAAGTTTGTACATGGTCCATACTGACAGTGTACTGTGTCTTCAGCAGTAGGGTCTTACCATTAACCTCTGGTGGGTAATCAAGTGCTCTGACAGAAGTCTGGCTTGTTTATTTTGGGAGATCTATTAGGTCTCTCAGAACAGCAGTTCATTGTAGATGAAAACCACATCTTGGTACAGGGAATTACAGGTCAGTGCAAAGGAAAAAGAAAAAGACAGAGAAGAAGAAGAAACAGAAGAAATGTAAGGTTAGGCTTTGTCTCACCCTTTCCTGGGCCGTTTGATTCAGGTGCTCCCCCTAAGGTCCTCTTGAGTATTCCACCTTTTAGTCTACCTTCCAGGATATGGGATTCTATTGTACCAGTTCAATTTTGGTTCAGTTTTGTGCCCTCCTGCTATTCCCTTTCCCCCATGCCCTACCCTCCCTATTGTCCAAACCTGGAGATGCCATTCAGGTATGTCAGCAACTCAGGCTGAACCAGGTTAGGAACCACAGATGAGAGAGACCATGTAATGATTGTCTTTCTGTGATTGTGTGAGTTCACTTAGAATAATCTGTGCCAAGTTTGACCATTTTTCTACAAATTTCACTGTGATATTTTTTTTCTTACTGCTGAGTAGAATTCCATCATGTAGACATCTTGATTATCCATTCATCCAATGATGGGCACTTGGGTTGATTCCAGTTCCTAGTTATTATTAATTGATCAGCTATAAACATGGTTGAGCAAATATCTCTGAACTGGGATATGGAGCTTTTAGGGTAAATGCACAGTAAGGGAATAACAGGGTCTGATGGTAAGTCTATATTCATCCTTTTCAGGAGTCTCCGTATTGGTTTCCATAGTGCTTATACCAGCTTATATTCCCACCAACAGTGGATGGGGGTTCCAATTTCTTCCCATCCTCGCTAACATTTGTTTTCATTTGATTTTTAATGTTTGCTATCCTTATTGGGGTAAGGTGGAATCTCACAGTTGTTTTAATTTGAATTTCCCTAATGGTTAGGGATGTTGAATGTTTTCTTAAGTGTGTGTAGCCATTTGTAATTCTTCCTCTGAGAACTCCCTATTTAGTTCTCTACTACACTTTTGGAGTGGGTTGTTTTATTTTTTATTGTTTAGTTTTTTGAGTTCTTTGTAGATTCTAGATATTAGAATTCTGTCAATGATATAGCTGGCAAAGATTTTCTCCCATTCAGTGGGTAATCTATTGGCTCTTCTAAAAGTATATTTCCCTGTGCAAAAGCTTTTTAGCTTCATGAGATCCCATTGGTTGAGTGCTTGTTTAATTTCCTGGACTACTGGACTTTTGTTCAGGAAGTGTTTTCCCAGTCCTAAATTGTGGAGAGTGCTTCCTAAGTTTTCTTCCAGTAGTTGGACTTTCAGGTCTTATATTGAGGTCATTAACCCATTTGGACTTGATTTCTGTGTATGGCAAAATGAGTGGGACTAATTTCATTTTTCTACATATGGTCATCCAATTTGTGAAACACCATTTATTGAAGAAGCTGTCTTTTCTCCACTCTACATTACTGGCACGTTGGTCAAAGGTCAAGCTGCTGAAGTTACTTGTCCTAAGGTCTGGGTCTTGAATTCTGTTCTATTGGTATATGTTTTTGTTTTTATTCTAGTACACTAAGGCTTTGCCATATAACTTTAGATCAGGTATGGTGTTACTGCCAGAGTTGTTTTACTTGTTTGTTTGTTTGTTTTTGTGAGGATATGTTTGGATATCCAAGGCCTTCTGCCATTCCATCTGAATTTTGAGATCATTTTTACAACATCTCTGAAGAATGATGCTGGTATTTTTATTGGTATTGTGTTAAATTTGTAAATTGCTTTTTTAAAAGGCCATTTTCATAATATAAGTTCTACCTATCCAGGAGCATTGGGAGGACTTTCCATCTTCCCAAGACCTCCTCTGGTTCTTTCTTGAGTGTTTTTATGTTTTCACTATGTACGTCTTTCACATTCTTTGTTAGTGTTATTCCAAGGTATTTAATTTTTTTGTTATTGCAATTGAAAATGGGACAGCCACACTGATTTATTTCTCTGTATATTTGTCCTTTGCATATAGAAAAGCTACTTATTTTTGTGCATTGATTTTGTATCCTGCCACTTTGCTAAAGGAATTTATCACATTTAGAAATTTTGAGATGGAAACTTCAGGTCACTTATATATGGGATTATGTCATCTGCAAATTGGGCTAACTTGAATTCCTCCTTTCAAATTTGAATCCCTTTTATTTCTTTGTCATGTCCTGACTGCTTGGGATTCTTCTTCTAGTACTATGTTGAAGAGCAGTGGTGAGAGTAGTCACCCCTGTCTTATTCCCAATCTCAGTGGGAACTACTTGAGTTTTTCCTCATTAATTATTATTTGGGCTTCGAATCTTTAAGCCTGAAATAACCCCCCCCCCAAACTGCTTGTGATCAGGTGTTTGTCCCAGAAGTAAGAAAATAATTGCAGCAGAAGCTCAGATGCAACCAACATTTAACATAAGTGAATGTTGTTTCCTGCTGGGTATCTTAGACTGCAAGTTGTTTGCACAGATGTCAGCCATTTTCCCACAGTTGCTCGTGTAGCACCCTCTGGCACTAGATTAGCTAACTGTCTGGGGACTGACCCTCTTCCAGATTCTGGCCAGGTCTCTCCTTGTTTGGTCTCACACGTGTATGCTGTCTTTGACAGTAGCGTCTGACCATTAACCTTTGGTGGGTCATCAAGAGCTCTGACAGAAATTTGTCTTTTTTTGGAAACCTTGTAGGTGTCTCGGATCAACAGCTCATTGTGAAAGTTAACCATGCTGGTACTGGGAGTTATAAGTCAGCACCTAGGAAGGTGAGGGGAGAAAAAGATAAATAATATAAAAGAGAAAGTGAGATTAGAAAGGAGATGGAGAGAAAGAGAGAGAGAGGGAGAGAGAGAGAAAAGAGAGAAAAGCAGGAAAAAATTAAGGTTGGTCTTCATGATGTTCTCTCCAGTTTCTTGTGGTTCAGGTGTTCCCTCTGCTGGCCTGCTGAAGGTCAGTGTTTTAGCCTGTTGTTCAGAATAAAGAGTTTTATAGTATCATTTCCCTATTTGTATCCCCCCACCCTTGTCCTCCCTCCCACCCTCTTGTTCCCTCCCACCTTTACCGTCCCTCCATCCCACCCTCCCTATTGTCTGGTCCTCAGAGTGCTTATTAGGCTTGGCAGTATCTTGGGTAGATTCAGGTTAGGAGCGACAGATAAATGAGACCATGTGAAGATTACCTTTTTGTGATTGGGTGAGCACACTGAGGATGATCTGTTCCATGTTTGACCATTTTTTTTTTTCAAATTTCATTATTTCCTCTTTCCTTACTGCTACATAGAATTCCATAGTATAGATATACCACATCTTTTTATCCATTCATCCAATGATGGACACCTGGGTTGATTCCAGGTCTTTGCTATTATGAATTGAGCAACTATAAACATGGTTGAGCAAATGTCTCTGATCTGAGGCTTGGAGCCTTTAGGGTAAATGCCCAATAAGGGAATAACTGGATCCATTGGTAGGTCTATGGTCATCCTTTTTAGGAGTCTTCATATAGCTTTCCATAATGGTTGAACCATTCTACATTCCCACCAGCAGTGAAAGCTTGTTCCTATTTCTCTACAGCCTCACCAGCATTTGTTTGCATTGTTTTTTGTTTTCTTTTTAATGTTAGCCATCCTTACTGGGGTAAGGTGGAATCTCATAGTTGTTTTAATTTGCATTTCCCTGATGATTAGGGATGTTGAACATTTTCTTAAATGTGTGTTTTCTATTTGTAGTTCTTCCTCTGAGAACTCCCTGTGCAGATCTCTGCCCCATTTTGTGAGTCAGTTGTTTGATGATTTATGGTTTAGGCTTTGGTGTTCTTTGTATATTCTAGAAATTAGGCCTCTGTGAGTTGTATAGCTGGTGAAACTTCTCTCCTATTCTGTGGGTAATCTGCTGGCTTTGGTTATATTTGTCAGTGAAAAAGATTTTCAGCTTCATGAGATCCCAATGGTTGAGTGATTGTTTAATTTCCTGAGCTGCTGTGGTTTTGTTCAGGAAGTCCTTTTCCACTCCTATGTCATGAAATGTTCCTCCTATTTTTTCTTCCAGTAGTAGCAGGGTTTCTGGTTTTATATTAAGGTCTTTGATCCATCTGGACTTGATTTTTGTGTATGGTGAGATGTGTGGATTGAGTTTCATTTTCCTACATACGGTTGTCCAGTTTGTCCAGCATCATTTGTTGAAGATACTGTCCTTTTCCCATTCTGCATTGGTAGGACCTTTGTCAAATATCAAGTAGCTATAGTTACTTGATCCAAAATTCCATTGGTCTATATTCCTGTTTTTATGTCAGTATCATGTTGTTTTTATTACAATGGCTTTTAGTACAGCTTTAGATCAGGTATGGTATGCCTCCAGAGGTGTTACTTTTGCTGAGGATATGCTTGGATATCTGAGGCCTTCTGATTTTCCATATGAATTTTGAGATAGTTTTTTCTATCTCAGTGAAGAAAGAAGTTGGGATTTTTACTGGCATTGCATTGAATCTATAAAGTGCTTTTGGTAAAATTGCCATTTTCACAGTGTTAATTCTACCTATCCAGGAGCATGGGAGGTCTTTCCATTTTTTTAGGCCCTCCTCAATTTCTTTCTTGAGTGTTTTTATGTTTTCATTGTATAGGTCTTTCACTTCCTTGGTTAATGTTATTCCAAGGTGTTTTATTTTTTTTTGTTGCTATTGAAAATGTGACAATGTTAGTTATTTCTTTTTCTGTATCTTTGTCTTTTGCACACAGAAAGGCTACAGATTTCTGAGCATTGATCTTATATCCTGCTACTTTGCTGAAGGTGCTAGTCACCTTTAAGAGTTTTGAGATGGAGGTGCTTGGGTCACTTATGTATAGAATCAGGTCATCTGCAAATAGAGCTACCTTAACTTCTTCCTTTCGAATTTGTATCCCTTTGATTTCTTTCTCCTGTCTTATTGCTTGAGCTAATACTTCTAGCACTATATTGAAGAGCAGAGGTGAGAGTGGACACCCCTGCCTTGTTCCTTATCTCAGTGGGAAATCTTTTAGTCTCTCCCCATTAAGAATTACTTGGGCTTTTTATGATGACATAGGGAGTGGATGGGATCTGACCCACTATGTGGCTCTACAAGACCCGGGGCACCTGCCTGTGATGGCACACACTAGGGCTCTGACCTGGGAGCAAGGAGTGGGAGGGATCTGACACTCTCAGGGGCTCCACAGACCCAGGCACCTGGCTACTATGGCATGCATGGGGGCTCCAGCCTGGGAGTGAGGAGTGGGAGGGATCTGACATGCCCAGCGGCTCCCCAGATGCCGGGGCTTTTTTCCCTCACCACCGGCAGGTAGAGCAAAAGAGAGAGAGAGAGCCGGGCCAGCCGTTTCTCTCTTGAGGCTGAGCGAGAAGACAGGTGTCGGCAACTCAAACCTCCCCAAATCACCGGGGAAAAGAAAACCACATTGAGTCGCGGAGAAACGTCATGCGAAACTCGGGTCAGGGGAGATATTTATGTACTTTGAGGAAGGGGGTGGGAAGAGGGGATGAGAGAAAGGTATAAGGGCCAATATACTTTGAGGAAGGGGGCGGGAAAAGGGGATGAGAGAAAGGTATAAGGGCCAACAGTATTTCATCAAAAGCAGCAGCTGGGTGGAGGCAGTTTCAGCTTAGGTGCTGAGTCAAGGGCAGGTACTCAGGCTCGACTAGGCCTTACCGGGAATAGGCCAAGATTGGCTGGGCTAACCACTGTAATTCACACCGGGCAGAGCCCAACATCTCCCCCTTTTGTTTTTGTAAGAACGGTGGATGGCATAGTCCCTGTCCTAGGTTGTTCCCCTCTGGGAACCTTACCCGTTGGGCACTATGCCTCTAGCCCGTTGGACCACCCACGCCCTGTCTTAGGTTGCCTCAGCCTGTCTGAGAGCTTACCCGTCGTTGGTCTCGATGGAGGGCGGGGAGGGATGTTAGGTGGATAGCCAGTAAGTGGAAAAGCCATTGTCTTTGAGTCGCAAACCTGTGGTGCCTTGGCCTGATGAAGTTTAATTGCCTCAAGCTGTTGGTGAATGAATTGTGTAATCTTATTAATTACAAGGGCCCTGAGAGTGAGGATAAGAAGAAGGAGGGGGGGTTAGGGGAGGGAGATGGTAGGGTAAAGAGCAAGAAGAAGGAGGGGTCCAAGGGGAGGGAGAAGGTGGAATAAAAAGCCATGTAAGCTGTCTGTAAGCAGGTTGTCTTAGGAGTCCCGACTCCTCTTCTGTAAATCTCTGGAGTTTTTCTGGCTTCATTCAGGTCTAGTAGCATCCATACCTTTGTTGTTCCTGGGGAAGAAATAGAGGCATAGTTCTCAGGGGTGTGACACTCCCTGGAAGATTGATTATTATCATCCCCTTGTTGGGGTAAATATTTTAAGTCTCTTGCCGGTACCCAAATAGGTCTTTTTTTCCTCTTGAGGAAAGACACATCCAAATTTCTCCCTGCTGTGAGGAGGGGGTCTGGTCCCCTCCAGGCCCCAGTTAATGGGTCCCTCCATTTGACCCAGATGGAGCTGTAGGTGACAGCTGAGGTCCAATGTTTTTGAAAAGGGGACAAATGTCTATCTTCTTTAGAAAAATTTAAAATATTTAGGGTTAATAATGCCTTTTTAGTTGGTCATGTGGGGGTAGAGATTCCCCCTTTTGTTTTTGTAATTGAGATTTGAGAGTTTGATGATATCTTTCCACGATGGCTTGGCCTGACTATATGGGATGCCTGTGGAAAGTGAGATTTTCCAGGTTTGGAGGAAATCTATAAAAGTTTTGCTTATTAAGCAGGGACCATTATCGGTTTTGATTTGATCTGGCAATCCAAGGGTGGCAAAGCATTGAAGCATATGGCTAATAGCATGTTTAGTTTTTCCCAGCATGTGCTGATGCCCAGTAAGCATGGGAGAAAGTATCAACTGAGAGAAAAATATACTTAAGTTTTCCAAATGGAGAATAGTGAGTAACATCAATCTGCCAAAGGTGATTAGGGCGTAGTCCTCGAGGATTGGCTCCTGTAGTTTGAAGTGGAGGTACCTGGAAGAAAGGCTGACAGGATTTGTAAGTTTGGACAATTTTTTTAAGGTCCTTGACTGGCACATGGGGATATTTATGTTTAAGGCCCCTCCAATTTATATGAGTTAATAAGTGGAAGTGTGTAGCTTTTGAGACTGTATTACATTGAGGCTGAGAGGCCAGTTTGTCAGTCAAATTGTTTCCTTTAGAGAGGAATTCTGGTAAATTTTGATGGCCTCTGAGATGTTGAAGAAAAAATGGGGTTAATTTTTTTGTTTAAGTAGGGAGCAGGCTTGAATCATTAATGGGGTTATAATATTGGAGTCCAGTCTAATATGGGCCTCAATTAGGTTGGGTAACAGGTTAACAACATAAAGGCTGTCAGAAAATAAGTTAAATGGCTCCTGAATAGTGTCCAAAGCCAAAACGACAGCAAATAGTTCTTTAAATTGTGTTGATCCTGTGACCTCATGGGAGATAGACTTTATGGGTATAGACTTTTCTCCCCTCCTTTAAGGGAGGGTAAACAACTAGGAAGCTCCCAAGCGCCCCCATCAGTGAATAATGGTAAGGAAATCAGGGTTGGGTTTAGATAAAAAAAGTCTGGGGGTCTCCATTCCAACCTAGAGAAGGAGCTCATCCATTTATAAGGACCATAGTGACAATCAATTATACCTAGAAACCCCTCGAGGGCCATAGCAACCCTGTTGTTATTTCTCTGAAGCCAATTGAAGTCTGTTACCTTAAAGGGGGTGACAATGACATGAGGCTCCGTGCCAAACAATCGGACAGAGGTGTCCCTGCCCTTTATAATGCAGTCTGCAATCTGGTTATCTTATAGAGTAAACTCTGGGGACTCCACCAAGGGAGAGGTGAATCCATTGGATGGGTTCTCCTTCCTGGGCCAACAGCGCAGTGCATAATGTTTCTCCAGAGAAAATACAGAGGAGATAGGTAAGTTAGGATCAAACCTCTTTAGGACAGCAGCATCAATGGCCCGTTGTACCTTATGTAGAATTTGTTCATGATGAGGGGCAAGGTTATCTGAGAGGAGAGAGTAAGACCCTTTAAGAGGTCAAATAAAGGGGACAGTTCCTCAGTAGTTATGGGTATCCAGGGCCTCATCCAATTAATTTTTCCCAGCACCTTTGGGATTGAGGCAAAGTATAGGATTTTTGAATATGGAGCTGGGGTTTGACAGGAGAAACAGTATCAAGAGATAACCTGGAGCCCAAAATCTTGAAGGGAGAGGCAGTCTGTACCTTTTCTGGAGCCACTTTAAAATCATTGGCCTGTAAAATGGCAAGGCATTTAGCAGTAAGGTCTTGGAGATCAGATGGGTTGGAATGACCTAAAATAATATCATCCATATAAATGTAGAATAAAATGTTAGGATGATTAATCAAGGAAGAAAAGATATGAGACATGTAATATTGACAAATGGGGGCTGTTAGCCATGCCTTGAGGTAAGACACTCCATTCAAACCTTAGGTCTGGTCCATGAAAGTTTGTTGAGGGTATGGAGAATGCAAATTTTTCTATATCATCTGGATGTAATGGAATAGAGAAAAACAATCTTTAATATCGATAATGGTTAAGTAATGGGTGTTGGGAATGGCTGGAATCCAAGGGAGCCCTCTCTGGGGGTCCCAAAAGCTATCATTCTCTCATTTATTTTTCTCAAATCATGTAAAAGTCTCCAAGAGCCATTAGGCTTCTTTATAATAAAAACCGGAGAGTTCCAAGGACTTGTTGAAGGTCAGCACCTGTCCTGAAGCCAATTGTTGTTTAAAAGTATATGAAGTTGTTTTAGTTTAGGGTGAGTTATAGGCCACTGCTCGACCCATACAGGGTCCCCAGGCACCCATTGAATCTTAGGAACTGGGGGTGAGCAGTGGCCCTTAAAATTAAGGGTGAACCTGAGAATGTTTTTGTTTAATTTTTTCAAAATGAGGATCATCTCTATAGTTAGGATGGTAGGTCCTTCCTTCCTTAAACTGTTTATTTTCTTTCTGGTCAAGTCTATCTTCACAGAAAGCCCTAAATTAGTAGTAATATAAGCCTCAGCTTCCCCAAGTATATCCTGGCCTAGGAGGTTGGCTGTTAGGCCTGACACCACTAGAGGGCGCACCTCCCACTATTGTTGTCAGGGTCAATCCAGGTCTGCCAGTTAGCAGTTTCCCATGACGTGTTGTCCGCCCACACCCAGTAGGGGTGGACCCGGGACTAACTGCCAGGAGGGAGGGACCTCTTCTTTTCTTATCACAGTACGGTCAGCCCCAGTGTCGATGAGAAATTTGAAAGTTTTTCCACCGACTGTTAGGTTTATTTTTGGTCTAAGTCCGCACACAAAGGCACAGTCCAGTGTGTTTTGATTACCTTTTTTTCCCTTATTTAATGGGGCTTTCCTAGCCCCTGGGGAAGTTTAAAGGTTCACCATGAAGGCTAAACTTGGATTTGTAATCTCTGGCCCAGTGAAGTCCCTTTTTGCATCGAGGACATGGACACCTGGGTTAGGGGTTGAGGGAGTTATTTGCTTTTCCTATTGGGGCATTCCTTTTTAAAATGACCCTCTTTGCCGCACCCAAAGCAAGATTGTCCCCTCCCCTGAGACCTGTTGGAGTGCACATTCTAGTGCAGCCATGTCCTCACGGCGAAAGCCTGTAAGGCTGATGTCATAATTTGATCTGATGAGAGGGGGACCCTTCTTGGGTGGCTTCAACCCATCTACTCATAAGCGGTCCTGAGTCCAGCCATTTTATGATTCCTGTCATGCCTTCCCAGACCAGCATTTTTGCAAATTGGTCTACAGGGGGCCAGGGGCACTTTCTTTGTAGGCTTTTTTCTCTCTATGAAAGTGGCCAAATCCTCACCGGACTTTTGGGTGACTCCTGTAATGGGGTTCAGAGGGGCCCTCCTCTAACTTTTTTCCATGCAGCCATTCCCAAAGCCCGTGCTTTGATCTTTGCTGGATCAGGAATGGCAGCCTGCTGAAGACCGGTAGAGAACTGGTCAGCAGTGCCCCATTCCAAAGGTGATTGGTACTGGGGCTGAGCGACTTGGTTTATGCTCAGCTTGAAGGCGACACTCATCCTGAAAAAAAGCACACCATTTTATGTACTGCGAGCCAGAGAGAACAGCTTTAGCAAGGTTCTTCCAATCTTGAGTGGTACAATGATAATGAACTAAACCCTGAAGGATGGTCTCTGCCCAGGGGAGTTAGGCCCGTCCTCTGAGACAGCCTTTTTAAGATCTTTTAAATTGTGAGCTTCCCAAGGATACCAGGCTGCAGGGTGATTACCGTTTAACATTAACAGGGGTTTTGATCGACTATTCTTCCCCCCGTCCCCTCCCCATGGTAGGGCGGAGGGGCAGAGGCGCTCAGAAATGGATTAGTAGGGGATCTGGTTTTATGGACCTTTAGAGGGCTGAGGGCACTCTCAAAAGGATTTAGGGGTGAATCTGAGGACTCAGGCTGGGCCGAGGGGCTGAGATTGCTCTCTGTCCCTTCCTGGGTCAGGGTGTCGCCTTTTGACCTCGGAGGCTGAGGTGGAAAACAGCCCTTAGGCCAACACAGCCGGGAGGGCCTCCAAAGGGTGGATCTCCCCTTTTTCTATCTGAGCTTTTTTATCAGATCTTCAATTTTATCCCAGGTGTCCCAGTCAAAAGATTATATCTCCGGCAACCAGGGAGCAATCTTGAGTAAACAGCCCCATATCTGGAGGGCCTGATTATCAGATAGATTAAGGCCTTTACTTTTGAGTAGAATCTGTAGTGACCCTAAGGCAGGATTTAGCTTAGATAAGGATTGTCCCATGTTATAAAGTTGAGGGAAGAGTATCTTTAACATCAGGGTAACAGTAATGCATAAGAATACAACACAAGCACAAGGTCCCAAAAAGTAGCTAAACATGTTGTAGAATTTTTCTAAGATTGCATTGAATCCAATGAGGGGCAGGACACTTTGAGAGTTCTCCAGGTTTGCCATTGGTGAGCCTCCTCTAGGTTTGTCCACGTGGTGAGTTTTCTTTTAGGTCTTTGGTGAGTTTCTTTTTTAGGTTTGTCCACGTAGTGAGTCTCTTTCTGGTGAGTTTCGTTTTTAGGTCTGCCACGTGGTGTTTTCTAAGATGGCGCCCCATTCAAATCGGGGCAGGACAAAATTCCAAGCACCGCATTTTCTTCTGTTGCTAACCCAAAAATGAGAGAAAGAAAAAGAACAAGAGATCTTGAAGTTTGGGATCTTTTTTTTTATTTAAATGAGGAGGCAAAGCGTTTAAAGTCTCCTTAAGGTCTGTCCACGATGGTGTATCCGCCATGAATGTACTGCTGTTTAGAAATGGCCTTTAACCGGAAATGGAAGGAAAGAGAAAGGAAGTTGAAGTAAGCACAGATTATAGAAGTAAAGATTAGAATATTAAATATGAAGATTACCTCATTACTTAGGATACACCCGTCAGCAGTCCGATTAGCTTAATCAGCTTAATGTTGAATTTTTTCTTTGTCACGTTCCGTTTTTGAATCCTCACACGTCCTCACATGGGGCAGTAGTTGCTGTGCCCCACGTTGGGCGCCAAAATGCCGGGCTTTTTCCCTCACCACCGGCAGGTAGAGCAAAAGAGAGAGAGAGAGCCGCCAGCCGCTTTCTCTCTTGAGGCTGAGCGAGAAGACAGGTGTCGGCAACTCAAACCTCCCCAAATCACCGGGGAAAAGAAAACCACATTGAGTCGCACAGAAACGTCTAAAGCGAAACTGACCCACCATTGTCAGGGGAGATATTTATGTACTTTGAGGAAGGGGGTGGGAAGAGGGGATGAGAGAAAGGTATAAGGGCCAATATACTTTGAGGAAGGGGGCGGGAAAAGGGGATGAGAGAAAGGTATAAGGGCCAACAGTATTTCATCACGTCAGCAGCAGCTGGGTGGAGGCAGTTTCAGCTTAGGTGCTGAGTCAAGGGCAGGTACTCAGGCTCGACTAGGCCTTACCGGGAATAGGCCAAGATTGGCTGGGCTAACCACTCGGCTTCACACCGGGCAGAGCCCAACACCCAGACCCAGTCACCTGGCTGCAAGGGCACGTGCAGGGGCTCTGGCCTGGGAGCCAGGAGTAGGAGGGATCTGACACACCCAGGGGCTCCACAGACCTGGGCACCTGGCTGTGATGTCATGCGTGGGAGCGTGGCCTGGGAGAGATGATTGGGAGGGGATCTGACTTGCCCAATGGCTCCACAGACCTGGGGAATTGGCTGTGACAGGGCTTGGGCTCTGGCTGGTAAGGGGGCTCAGGCAGGTTCAGAGGGACCTGTCAGGCTGTGGCACCTGCCCTAGAGTGTGGAACAGTGGATTCCTTATTTTTCACATCCACCCCCTCCCTCTGGAAGCATGCAGGAGCCAGAAAGCCCTTTAAATGAGTCCCTTTAGCCTTAAGGGTTCTTTCCTTTACTTCCCTGTGAAGTGAGGGCAGGTTAGGTTGAAGCCATCTTGACCAGAACTGAATTTTAAATTTGGTGAAGAAACTTAAACATTGTCAACATAAATTTCCAGACATTGACTAGTTCACATTTATTAGACCTAGACAAAGTTTAGCCATCTGATGCTTTGAGTACCATAGACTGAGTGAGGTGTATATGGTCTTATATGGCTAATGAGTTCATCTTCACATTCTGAATGCTTAAAGTAAAATAGGACCCCAGGCTACTACATCAGTAGCCACAGCAAAGGTGTAAAAAAATGAGCTGAATTGTTACCCAAATATTCCCCCAAACCACTTCATTTTATCTTATCTGAGTGTCATTCCTTATAATACTGCACTGTTATCTGATGTGCCATTAACAATTTTAAACATGAATTTGTACATGGTATACCATCAATTCCAAGATGCTTCCTGATCACAGAGACATTCAATGGAGAAAAACAAAGATGGACATTTTTGAAATTGGAATGTGGAATTGTTTAACTTATTGGCATTTCCTTTTACTTGTTGTAAAGAAAAGATAGTGGGAATCTCAATCTTAATTCTATAATTTGATACCTTCAAAAATCATTGAAGCACAAATTTATATTAAAAATTCAGATCTATAATCCCAAAGACGTTTTGTGTCAAAGCACCTTGGAGAAGCTTCGAGTGCACTGA
This sequence comes from Orientallactaga sibirica, assembly GCA_036365145.1. Lineage (NCBI taxonomy): Eukaryota > Metazoa > Chordata > Mammalia > Rodentia > Dipodidae > Orientallactaga > Orientallactaga sibirica. The sequence goes on along the minus strand of JAEOAD010000030.1, from coordinate 18,143,764 downwards.
GCAGAATTTGATTCTAGTGAGAGTTTGAAAATTCTAAACACAGGGAATTGTGGACTGTGAAGGCTTGGCTTATGAACTTTTTCCCACATTTTTATTAGTTATGGACATATTCAATATGTAAGCAGCACATATTGGTACCATCCTAATCCTCATCCCTGTCTTCCCCCCTCTGAAGAGACCCTCCTCATTAGGGATGCCAATTATCCCATGGGGATATTGGCTTATGAACTTTTAAAGGGGAAAAACAGAACTTTGTTGGAACTGAAGTTCTGGGATAAAGGTTGGTTTCATTCCCCCACCCATGCTCAGAGAATTTGATTAAGGTTGAATTTAAATAATGATATGGGATATGGTATGCTTAGCAGAACTATAAATCAGAAAGATATGAAAGATACATAGTTTATATCACAGGAAAAAATAAAACAAGTTTGAAGTTACTGGTACAGAAACTGGTTTTAGATTACTGAAGCTACACTTGTTGATTACCACCATTAAGGGTAGGCTGACTGCTTTGCATTGGGACAATGGAAAGATGCCTGGGTTTGAAATCTAACAATATAAGAAACAGGTAAGTAAGAATACAAATTCTTTTGCAAGGAAGAAAGCTTGAAGGGAGAATTCATCACGGTCAAGATTTATTCTTCTCTGAGAAGTTACAGAGGAGTGTCCAGCACTGAAACATCTCTATCACACCCTCCAAGGCTCAGGGTCCATTATGGAAAAGGAGGCAGAAAGAATTTAACAGCCAAAGGAAAGGTACCACTCCTTACAATGCAACTGTCCAGACAGAAATTGGCCTTGATCTCCATGACCTTGCTGTGGCTAGCAATACCTTCACAAGACCCTCATAATAGAAAAAGATGATGACATCAAAATAAAAGAGAGACTCCATCATAGGAGAGTGGAGTTGTGAAGGGGAAAGTGGGGGAGGGGAGGGAATTATCATGAATTATTGTCTGTAAGTATAGAAGTTGTCAATAAAAATTTCACAGGGCAAGACCCACATTCCCCATTGATTAGAGTCTCTTTGGAGGGGGGAGGACAGGGAGGAGGATAATGGAGTCACCAATACGAATGTAAAATTAGAATAATATAAACAAAATAATAAATTATTTTAAAAATTTAAAAGACTTATTCTCTGAATTTAACAAATTTGGTTGCCCACATGGTACTGTGGAGTATACCAAATACTAGAAATAAAGAGTCTGTGGATGTGAAACACTGTGGGTTTTTTTGGTCACTGTCTGGTTAGTGGATTGGACAATGTGGTGAATTTTTCTGAATTTATATTTTATTTAAGAATGTGAAATGAAGTGGGTGATATAACTGCTAGGAATCATTTATGGGTAGGAAAGGATCACTCATACCATTACTGGGTATTCCTAACTCTTTAGACTTATGTTAACAAAAGTATTCCCCTATCACACAATCATAGATGAATTCCAACTCATTTATATGGTACCTATAAAGTGTGATTCCATGGAGTAGTACATATTCAAATATGTGGAGAAAATATAACAATATAGTCCCCAGATACATGTCACTCACTGTATAGTACACATAGTGTCAGATGTCTAAACTTTCTCCGAGCCCAGTACATTCAATTTAGTGATTTTCTCTAAATTATTTTTAAGATGGTTAAGTTACTTCATCAAATTTAAAATTCATCAGTTACTTTGACTTTAACATTGTTCAATTCAGTTTATTTAAAGTCTACCTTTATATATTTTTAAAAATATTATTTACTTTTTAAATGTTTTGTACATGCATATAAGAAAATTGTTCTCTCAATTTTAAAGGCCTAGATTATGAAATAAAATATTTTATTTATGTCTGGAAAGATGACTTAGTGGTTAGTACACTTGTCTACAAAGCCAAAGGACTGAAGTTCAATTCCCCAGAACCCACAAAATCCAGGTGCATAAGATGGTTCATGGTCTGGAGATCATTTTCAGTGGCTGAAGGCCCTGCCATGCCTATCCTCTCTCTCTCTCTCTCAAATAAATAAATAAAAATAAAAAATATTATAAAAAAGTATTTTATTTCTGGGCTGGAGATACTGAACAATGGTTAAAGGAACTTGCTTACAAAGCCAGATGGCCCAGGTTCAATTCCCCAGTACCCACATAAAGCCAGATACAGTGGTGCATGCATCAGAAGTTTGTTTGCAGAGGCAAGAGGCCCTGGCATACCCATATTCCCTCTCTCACTTTCTCTCTCTTTCTCTCCCTCCTTATTTTTTTCAGTCTCTCTTTCTCTCTGTCTCTCTTTTTCAAATAAATAAATAAGTAAAATATTTTTAAAAATTTTAAAATATTTTATTTCTAGTTAAAGATCTTATTCATTTACTTTACTTTTTAGTGTCCAAATATCTATATTTAAATTCTTTAATTTCCATTTAAAGTCAGTCATTTATGTCTGTAGGGCAGCACACAAGAAATTTGATCATGTACAATAGCAATAGCATTATATAAATAGACCCATTATAACTAGCTGATATGTATAATGTCAAGTTTATATCACATCGTGGTTTTTTTTGTTTGTTTGTTTGTTTTCTTTTACCTCTAACCTACAAATGGGACATGACAATTGTTGCTGTGTTTCAACCATTCATAGTTGGGAAAATCTACAACCACAGTGTATGCGAGAGATTGTAAAGTGAAGCTTTACTTATATTACATCTGGAGCTCTTGACTTTACCCTATTACTTTCTGGAAGTAAAACTCTGATGTTCACTTAAGAACTTACATTGTGGTGCTAAATAATCAGGTAATAGAATGATTATGGTTTTTATAATTTTTGTTATAATTATCTTGCTGTAGCTACAGCCACTGTAGGATGTAATATTTTCACATTATACTGAACCTAACCTAATGTTTGAATAGAAAGAAAAAGTAAAACCAACCTTTTTTTTCCTCAAAACTTTAAAGGGAGTTGACTGTCAGTGTTATAATCAGTTGATGTGGTGAATTTCATTGGACATCTGAGGAAACACAATTCATTAATTCTTCATACTAAGTTCTTTTAGGATTTCGTAATGCAAAGTCCAAGTGTAAAGATGAGGCTTAACTGATGTTGGGGTGGTGAGTTCATCAATGTGTATAAACAAGTCTTGCTTCAAATAGAAAGGAACAAAATGTTCTATTTAATCACTGCCTGTATTCCTGTCTTTTGGTACACTATGATGGAATACCATTATCTTGTCTGTTGCATTTTGCCCCCGTGGCTACTTTCTTCTTCACTCTGCATCAACATTGACGGTTTTTCTTTGCCTTCTTGAAGAGCAGTCCGCGGGTGTCCCTCACACCACTACCGAGATAATTGAAAGTAGCAGTTCTGCTTCTTACTAAATAAAGCACTTAATTCAACTTGTGAAGTTTTAAATGTTCTAACTTTAATATTTATAACTTTTAAAACCAATCACATTCATGTTGAAATCTGCTACTATAGACTGAGATGGTGACATATCCCCTTGGCATCAGAAGATTAAGTTCCCTTCTCCAGAAGTAAACCCTGGAAACATTGTCATTAATAGAATGCTTTCTTTCTAAAGCTATATGACGTGAGTGTCTGCGGGTGCATGTGTATGAATGTATGTAAAAATTTATATTCATGGACTTGGATTTGTAGAATGTCTTTCTCTTTTTACTTTTTCTATGCGAGATGTAGTCTAAAATAAACAAGGCCCTCAGTATTGTTACTGATGAACACTGGAAATATTGTCATTTGAGTGTAAGAAAAGAAAATCTAGTGTTTGTTACCATTACTAGTAGACTTAATTGTTACACAGCAAACTTGAGGTTGCTCCTAATCTTTATTGTAATAAGGCTTCAAGTAGTATATATTTTTGTATGTCACTTGGTAAATATGTGAATAAGGTTTTCTGCAAATTTATACAAGATAATTTATCATAATTTCCATTTATTATGTACTTAACCACCTTAGTTGAATTTTTATACTGCTGGTAATTGCTTTGGGTTTTCTCTGTTCTCTTGACTTTCTTCCTCATCACTATTAGGTTCTGTTGTTCAGTGAATTTAGCTGACATGATGTAATAGTAATTACAAAATAATAGTAAAATAATTGTTACAGATTGCTATTTACCTGTAAAAACATATTTCTGATTCAACTTCTGAAATTTTCTTTTCATCCTTAATTTACTGAGCTCTGAATATATAATTAGCCTTGATTATTTTTCTCTCTAGTTAAACATAAATATAGCTATACAAAGATGTCCAATTCAAAATTTGTAGAAGCCATAAACATAAATTTGAATGGGACAGGTATTTAAAATAGCAGAAATATTTAAGGTTCCTAACTACTTTGAGATTTGGAGATTATATCAGATTAACAATGCATTCCTAAGGTCATTATAAGTGAAAGAAAGAGACAGAAAAGAAAGTAACAGAGGCCAGGCGTGGTGGCGCACGCCTTTAATCCCAGCAGTTGGGAGGCAGAAGTAGGAGGATCACTGTGAGTTTGAGGCCACCCTGAGACTACATAGTTAATTCCAGGTTAGCCTTGGCCAGAGTGAGACCCTACCTCGAAAAAACAAAAAAAAAAAAAAAAAAAAAAAAAAAAAAAAAAGAAAGAAAGAAAGAAAGAAAAAAAAGAAAGAAAGAAAGAGAAAGTAGCAGAGAACTGGAATCCAGGAGCATGGTGGCACATGCTTTTAATCCCAGCACTGAGAAAGCAGAGGTAGGAGGATCCCTGTGAGTTTGAGTCCAGCCTGAGTCTACATAGTGAATTCCAGCCCAGTTTGGGCTAGAGCAAGACACTATCTTGAAAAATCAAAAAAGAAGGAAGGGAAGGGATGGGAAGGGAGGGGAGAGAAGGGCAGGGGAGGGAAGGACAAACTGGAAGCAAGGAGAATATTCAGCTGTACCCTGGATTTGCTAGTGGAGAAAGCCAGGGAGAAGGGCTGTGACCCAAGTCTGTAGGTGAATCCTTATAGACAAATAGAAAAACTCATTGATTTTAACATAGAATCATCATGCTGACACTTGAATTTCGACCCAGTAAGACCCATTTCAAACTTATAGGTGGCTCAATTATGTATGAGATAATAAATCTGTATTGTTTTAAGCCATTATAATTTTTTTTTCATTTTTGGTAATCATGACAGGAAAATAATATCTTTATTTTCACCAATAAAATTGTACTCTTTTTTCTGTTAATTTTTTTAATTGACTTCTATACTTACATACAAAAAGCACATGATATTTCCCTCCCCTCCCCCCATTCCACTTTAGAAATCCAATGTCCATCATATCCCCTCCCTCTCTCCATTAGTCTCTCTTTTAATTTGATGTCATCATCTTTTTCTTCCATTTTCAGGGTCTTGTGGAAGTATTGCTAGGCATTACAAAGTCATGATATTGAGGCCAATTTCTGTCTGGGCAGTTGCATTGTAAGAAGTCATACCCTTCCTTTGACTCTTCCATTCTATCTGTCCCTTCTTCTGCAATGGTCCCTAAGCCTTGGAGAGTGTGACAGAGGTGTTTCAGTGCTAAGCACTCCTCCATCCCTTCTTCTCAGCACTATGTTGCCTTTTGGGTCATCCCAGTGGTCATCATCATCTGAAAAGAGAAGCTTCTCTAACCAGAAGTGAAAGTAGCATTAATATGTGAATATGAACATTAAGTGTAGTGCTTTCAGGGCAGCTTGGTGGGAATAATATATACATTTAATCAGACAAAAGCAGGCTTTATACCCGAGTTTCATGACCTCCCCTGCCATAGACTTTTGCTTAGGTTTTTCAGTACCAGGTATGTATTCCCTCCCATAGAGAGGGCCTTCAGTCCAATTATGGAGCAGTTGGTTACCCCAAGAGTATACATGCCACTGTAGCACCCATTCAGTCATTGGGCCTGTATGGCCAATCTTGAATATGCAGTGTCCACTGTTTTCACTGCTGATGACTTCTGTCTCCCATACAGCTGCATGCAGTGCACCTTTTTCCAGCTTTCAGTTGGCTGGTCTACAGGGAGAAGGTTTTCTACTCAACACCAGCTTGCTTCCTCAGTGACCTTGCCTCTCAGGCAAGATATGTCTTCAGCAATAGGGTCTTACTATCTGTTTCTGAAGTGAAACCAAGGGCTTTGGCAAAGGCCTTTAATGTTTTGGAGGCTACCAGGACCTCCTTGGTCAACAACTCACTGGAAGGTATCCCATCCCAGGCACTGAAAATTTTCTAGTAACAGTCTACAGCTTCTAGATGTGCCATTCTTCAAAAAAGTAGGTTTACATAAGTCTTATTCACAATATCTTGAATTTAGATTGACCCTCCCCCTGCCCTTCTTTTACGCATTCTCTTCCCATGGCCTCGTTTTAGGCCATTCCCCTCCCTGTAATCTGTTCTTCTACTTACATATGTGCAATACCATACACTTAAGTCTTTCCCTCTCCTCCCTCCCTTATAGCCTTTTACCAGCTTACTGGTTTCTGGTACCTATTTTTGGTTCCAGTTCACACACAGGTCTATACATTTGTAGCTAGGATCCACATATGAGAGAGAACATATGACGTTTGGCTTTCTGAGCCTAGGTTACCTCACTTAGTATAATCCTTTCCAGATCCATCCATTTCCATGCAAGTTTCATAATTTCATTTTTCTTTACCGCTGAATAGAACTCCATTGTGTAAATGTACCATATCTTTATTGTCCATTCATCTGTGCAGGGACATATAGGCTGGTTCCATTTTCTAGCTATTGTGAATAGAGCAGCAATAAACATGGTTGTGCAAGTATCTCTAAGGGAGCGAGAAGAGTCCTCTGGATATATGCCTAGGAGTGTTATAGCTGGATCATATGGTAAATCTATTTTTAGCTGTCTCAAGAACCTAAATTTGTGCTCTTATATAATATTTGTATTAATATTTATCCTTCAGGATGTGAAAGTCTGTTCAGACATAAATTTTGCCAAAGTAGGAATTATGTGATCACTGTTTTTCTACCCCACAGCCACTGGGGTGCTCCTCACATCTTTCTTGAACATTCATCCAAAAGTATGATTTCAATCTCTAGTTGATGCTCATGTTGCAAGTAAAAATTTATAGTACTTACCATCATAAACTTTATTAAAACTTAAAATCTACTCTTCTGTTTGCTCCCAGTATACTTCCAAAATCCACTCAGTTTTGTGTGACTAGTTATGTAGATAATGTATGATTCACAGCTATAATTTGTTACTGCCATCATTATCATTTTTATACTTCTATCTAGAAAAATGTGTGATAACTAATCTCTGGTTCTCAATTTAACTTTAGAATGAATGTAGAAACAAATCCCTGCAAATATCTATGAGGAATTACAAAGATCAGGCTAATTGAAGTGAGAGAACCCACCCATTAGTGGGTTTGGGAGACAATGTCCCATGGGCTGTGGCCCTGGACATGAAAAGAGAAAGCAAGCTGAGCATTAGCATTGATCCTCTCTCTGCTTCCTCTCTGTCGACATAATGTGACTAACTGCCTCACACTCCTGCCACCACGCCTTCCACACCATGAGCAACTGTAAATTGAAAAAAAAATTTCTTAAGTTGCTTCTTGTAAGATATCTGGGCACTGCAAAAAGAGAAAGAACTAAAACAATAAGGTACTGAATTTTGAAGCCCAATATTGTTTTTCCTGTAGAAGGCTACTTTAATCTACAGAACTTGACATTTTTTGTAAAGTGCAAACAGCAAAGGAGATATATAATGTTGGCAGAGTCCTGCTGACCTACTGAGTTCACCTTCATTTTCATCCTTTTGGCATTGGAGCTAATAGAATTTCCCTTAGAGACAGTTTGAGATGGGAAGCCTGCCTTCAGCTCTACACAAGCAATCATTGGTGCTGACTTCCTGCCCTTTTGCCTGCTTATCTTATTTGAAGACAACTTTTCACTGACCTCTGAGAATCATCTTCCAATAGCAAAACCAACTACAACCAGCCCACAGGGACAAAATCATCTCAGGTTCATTTAGCAATGCTGTCTTAGAAATTAGTAAATTTTTACTATGAAGAAAATAATAAAATACTTGTTTTTCCCATCAAAGATCCTTCTTACAGTTTTATTAATTCTTACAGAAATACCTAAAGCAAAGGAAGAAATGGGGGCACACATGAACAATTGTGCCAGTGGACATAGAAAGTGTTTTATTGACTGCATCGCTCTCCTTTCAGGTAATTCCAGAACTCAGCCAGCATAACAGAGTGAATTGGTCTTATAAGTCTAGTCCTAAAACTACTTAGGATGAACTATTTCATAGAGATTGTGGTTAAAATGATGCTGATTAAGGAATAGATTCTATGAACATGAGTCTAGGAGTTGAATTAGGATATGAAGATGAATTAGAAATGCAGACGATGCCTCTGTGGGTGTATATGCACATAGAAATCAAGGAAGAGGACCGTAGCAACTGAGAATAACAGAGCTCCAAAGAGGATATTTAACATATAGAACAAGGACACCAGTATAGAGACCAAGATGCAAACGATCAGAACAACAAAGTTACAAAAGCTCTAGAAAAATATTCCTGATTCTAAGCCTTTTAGAGAGCAATCTTGCTGAGGAGAGAATCAGCCTATTGCACCTCAACAGGGCACCAGCTGAAGCCATAATGTCACAGGGGAGATGAACAAGAGTGCTGCCTTCTTGGTGAACTTGGCACCAGCACAAGGGTGAAGGAGATAGACACAAAGAACACTTAACACCTACCAAATCAGATATCCAGAGACACAGTGACTCACAAAACATTGTCACTGAAATAGACCTAAAATGAACCCAACACAGCTCAGGGAAATTCACAGAAGAGGGGACAAAAAGATTGTTAGAGCCATGAGTTGGGTCATTATACACAGAGTCATTGCCTCTCCCACATAACTGATGGCTATAAGGCAAGACCCACATGGGGGGAGGGGACAGGGATAAGGCTAACAATGGTACCATCATGGCTGTATATATACTTTATACATAACTAATAAAAAAGGAATTATTGTCTCACTAGAAAGATCAAAGAATGGCATGGGCCTCAGCTTGCCCACAAATCAATTTCATTGTTAACATTCATGGTAACTGGACTATTGATCTATGTCAAAATGAGACCCAGTGCTTTTTCATTAATATTTCATTGTTATTTTATAGGACTTCAAGAACAGATTATCCTCATAGTTCACTGATTCATCCATTATTTCCTGGCAATCAGGTGGCCAAATGCCAAATAACTTGTCTCCAAGACAATAGGTCTTCTCTTGATTTAGGCACACTGAAAACCAATCCATCTCAAGAAAATCATTATCCTATTGCTTGTCACCTAAGTTTATTACTCAATTAAAATAAATCATTGAGAACAGTGCATATTCTAAAGCAGAAGTGACAGGAAACATTAGGTAACATACTGAGAAATGCCTCATGAACGTGCTGGTGGGTGGGTCAAGAAGAAGAGTGAAGATAGAACAAATCTACACAAAAGTTTCCCTTTTGATGGGCTACTGGTATCCAGACTACTGAAATCCTTTTAAATACAACTACTTTACAAAAATAAACAGAACATATTAGAAAAATAAATGGCTGATTTTGCAAGTGATAATAACCCAATATATATAATGATGCTGTAAAATTTTTAGTAGCAAAAATAAAGAAAGTAATATAAGTTTTTGGAAGAAACAGATCAGAGGATGTTGCAGTCAGGTTCACATTTCTGGTAGTAAACACCTGACCAACAGCTTGTGGGTGGGGGGAAAGGGCTTTATTTTGGCTTACAGACTTGAGGAGAAGCTCAATGATGGCAGGGGAAAACAATGGCATGAACAGAGGGTGGATGTCACCTCTTGACCAACATCAAGTGGACAACAGCAACAGGAAAGTATACCAAACCCTGGAAATAGGAAGCTGGAGATAAGCCTACCCCAAGCAATACATTGCCTCCAGGAGGATTCAATTCCCACATTGCCATCAGCTGGAGACCTAAGCATTCAGAACACATAAGTTTATGGGAGCCACTTGAATCAAACTACAACACTCTGCCCTGGACCCCACAAACTGATAAGCATATTTAGCATTAAATACAATGCATTCCATCCAACTTTAAAAGTAAGTCCCCATAGTTTTTAATCAATACTACGGATATGCAAATATACCATAATCCAAGGTCTTTTAATGAGCCATAAAACCAAAATAATAATAATGGCACAGAATAAACATTCACACTGCAAAAGATGGCATTGGGCATAGCAAATACATATTGAAACAAGACTTAAGCAGGGCAAATATCAAACACTATAGCTCTAAGTCCAATAACTCTAGTCAGTGACAAGTCTCTGATCCCAATAATTCTAACCAGTGACAAGTTTCTGGAGTTCCAATTCTGCCCCTCCAGCTAGGCTACTCACAATCCCAGAAAACTTCATATTGGGCCAGGAACTCTCCTTGGCCACCATCCCATAGTCCTGGAGTCTCCACTGGGTCTCTACTGTAACCCCTGGTTCATCCTCATGGTTCCATCTGGCCTCCACACAGGTAATCCAACAAGACTGCTCCACATTGCCCATGGCCATTTCCAAAATACAAAATTTGTTGCAAACTCAATGAACCTCTCTTCCCTGAATTTGTTATATTCCATAATACCAGGTGTGGGGGGGGGTCAGGGATAAAGTAGACTTTGAAGAACAGGACAGTTCTTCAGCATTCAGGACCCTTCCAAAGAGTGTATATTTTTTTTCTGTTGTCCCAATGCAGGTCAACTGGCCCAATATCAAACAATTGCAGCTGAATGAGCAGCAGTATCAGCCCAGAGATTTCATTTTTTTCTGTGCCATATCATTCTGTTCATACCAGTCCATTTCTACAGAATGCAACCCTACACAAGTTCTCAGGACACAGATATAAGAGTAAGCCTCTCACACAAACTGCTTCTAACCCAGTCCAGGCAAAGCTCTTTCTCACCCTCATAAATCGAACCCCACAGTACATAATTCTTATTGCATTCAGGTTTTTGCAGCTCTGACCATAATGTTCCATCAAGCTGTACTTACAGCACTACAAGGCATCTCTTAGGCCAAGATTTCAAATCCTTCCACATTTCCTACCTCAAAAATCAGCTCCAAAAGACCAAAAGTCACAGAGGTTTCTAGCAGTAACAACCCCACCCCCTCTGGTTCCTATTTTACTCTTTCAGTCAGATTCACATTGTTGGCAGAAATAACCCAACCAACAGCAGATGGTGGGGAAAAAAAGGTTTATTTTGGCTTACAGCCTGAATGGGAAGCTCCATGATGGCAGGGGAAAATGATGGCATGAGCAGAGGGTGGATATCACCTCCTGGAAAGCATTAACTGGACAAGAGCAACAGGAGAGTGTGCCAAACACTGGCAAGGTGAAGCTGGATATAACACCCATAAACCTGCCCCCAACAATACACTGCATTCAGGAGTATTCAATTTCCAAATGGTCATCAGCTGGGGACCTAAACATTCAGAACACATAATTTTATGGGGGACACCTGAATCAAACCACCACAGAGGACTAGAGAGATTGCTCAGGAGATAAAGCACTTGTCATGCAAGCAGAAAAACTGGAATTTGGTGCTCTAGCATCCACATAAATGTCAAGTAAGGGTGATGGTCTGCCTATAATCCCAGCATTGAACACAACAATGGGGACCCGGGGTTAAGATGACTAGATAGATTAATCCAATCAGCAATCATCTAGATTAGTCTAATCACATTTCCTACTTAAGATCCATTTATCAATGGTTCAATACTTCATTGAATATAATATTATCACAAGGGTTGCTCAGTGCTGTTTGTTCTATTTTATTTAGTTTTGTTTGAGTGATATGCTGTTTTATTGCTTTCTGAAACTCTCTTTTGTTTTGAAATTATTGTTATTGGATAATTCTTGCAAAAATAGAATCCTGAGTTGGAGAAATATGTAAAACTATGGGCATTTATAAGCATCCCTAGAGAGAGAGGATGGGACCCAATAATATATTTCAGGACTTGGCATTAAAAGTAATATTTGAAAATGAGAATTACTACATTGCTTATTTTAAACCTCCTTTTGTTTTATTTTGTTTATCGAGGTAGGGTCTCACTCTAGCCCAGGCTGACCTGGAATTCACTATGTAGTCTCAGGGTGGCCTTGAACTCACGGTAATCCTCCTACCTCTGCCTCCCAAGTGCTGGGAAACCTCCATTTTGTAGTGCAGCAGAAAATTATTTATTTTTTGCCAAAACATAATTAAGAATAGAGCATCCATAAAATATCTACTTTTTAACATACTTATTTAAAAACAAAAGTACATAGGATTGTGGATGTGTTTGTCCCACATATAGTCTAAATACCTTCCTAATATTTGTGTCTTTTATTTAGAAACATATTCTTAAAAATCAGAAATTTACCTATTCTTCAAAATAGCAAGAACAGATAACTTGTCTAAAAGTATTATGAACAGACACTTGAAGTAAAATTGTTCTTAGCATCTATTCCTGAATCAATTAAGTTTTTGCTACTTGGATTAAGAATACCTACACTTTGGGCTGAAGAGATGGTTTGGAAGTTAAGGCACTTTCTGGCAAAGTCAAAGGACCTAGGTTTGATTCCCCAATACCCACATAAAGCCACATGCACAAAGTCATGCATGCATCCAAAGTTCATTTGCAGTAGCTACAAGGCCTTGGCTTGCCATTCTATCTCTCTCCATAATCTTTCTTTCTCTCTTATGAACAAATAAAATATTAAAAAAGAATACTCGAGCTGGAGAGATGGCTTAGCGGTTAAGGCACCTGCCTCCTAAGCCTAAGAATGCTAGTTCCAATCTCCAGCAGTTCCAATCTCCAGGTACCACGTTTAGCCAGATGCAGTGACGCAAGGGGGCAATGCAGCACTTGACCACAAGGGGCGCAAACATCTGGATTTCTTTCACAGCAGCTAAGAGGCTGCTGGTGCACCCATCTCTATCTGTCTTCCTCTCCCTCTCTCTCTCTGTCTCTCTCTCAAAAAAAAAAAAAAAAAGAATACTCACACCAGGGACTGGAGAGATGGCTCAGCAATTAAAGTGCTTTCCTACAAAGTCTAATGACCCACATAAAGCCAGATGCACAAAGGGGCACATGCATCTGCAGTTTGTTTACAGTGGTTGGAGGCCCTGGCACATCCATTTTTCTCTGTCAGTCTCTCTTCTCTCTCTCTCTGTCTCTGTCTCTCTCTCTCTCTCATTGAAAATAAATAAATTAATATATTAAAAATAAAAGAATATGCCCGCTGATGGCTTGAGAGATGGCTCAATGGATAAAGGTGCTTGCTTGCAAAGTCTTAGGGCCTGAGTTCTATTCCCTGGTACCCACACAAAAGTACACAATGGGTATGTATGTCTGGCATTTATCTGCAGTAGCAGGAGATCCTGGTGAGTCCATTCACTCTCTGCCACTCTCTTCTCTCTCTCTTTCTCCCTCTCTCTCTCTTAAACACACACACACACACACACACACACACACACGCAAATAAGTAAAATAAGAAATTAAAATATTTCAAAAAATACCCTTACTAGTTCTTGTTTATAATTCTGGTATATGAAATATTACATAGAACTTTAATGATTCTTGCAGTCACTGCAAGGCAAAGAAGACTTCTAATCATAAAATCATAAGTAGTCTTGTTTTTAGTTAATCTAGTCATTTGTTTAAAAACTACTATTTTTTATGAAGAGGATTAGATTTTACTTACAGGTAGGTGTTGTAATATTCTGGAATAATCTTCACACCTGCTCATTCAATAATTAATTAATCTGCCAAGTGGCATCCTATTGATTTTCACCCAGTGCTGTGTTCACATGTAAACATGAACCATTTCTTCCAATGCCATTTGATAATATTACAGAACAAGTGACAAAGTATTCCCTCTTCTCCATTAAATCTTACCTTAAAAATAAGTTTGATTTATCAATTAATGTACTGGGGTAGTAGCTCAGTTGTAGAATGTTTCCCTAATAAGCACAGAACCATGGTTTCAATTTCAACATAACCCAACACACACACACACACACACACACACACACACACACACACACACACCATTAAATATTGACACATTCTATTTTTTAAATATTTATACTTTAGTCCTTTAAAAATGTTGAACAGCAATTTTATTGTTCTTTTGCCTTGTGCAATTGGTTTTATTTCCACTGAAGTTCCATTAACAAGAAGCAAGCCACCAAATGGCTTTGGAAGTAGCTTTGTGAAAGCTAACTTCCCAACTGAGAAAAATCTCCCTGGGGATATCACAAAGATACAGGCACTTTAATATCATTTCGTTTTTCTCAAAACATCCCCAGAATTTAACTTGTCTGAATTTATGCACTGGAAACAAGCATATGCTCTCTTAACTAAAATCTCTTCTTATATATAGAAATTGTGTCACAAAAATACTAGTTACAGAATATGTTTATATATAAGGAGAAAGAAGCTAAAATAGTAAAAAAAAGCACACAATTGTGTTGGATCTGCAGAAACACAAAGAAGTCTCTTCTTCACTGAGCATGAAGAGACTCTCACGGATGTTTCTGAACATTTGTTTCCCCCATATATTATCTTTGCAAATCAAATACTGCCACCATACATGTTCTGTTCCAAAAGAAAACTAATATTGTTCAATATATCTTTCCTTAAATTCTAATGCATTGATGAAATATTACAATCAGATTATAATTCATTTATGAATGGAATAATTAAATTATCTCATAACCTAAAATTTTAGTAAAGCAATAATTATGGATCAGTTTCCTTAATAATTCTTACTAAAAAAAAAAAGTTTTCAGATGTTTTCTGTACCAAACCAAATCATGGCATCACTACAAGTTAAATTTCAAATGTTTTCTTTTCAGTGCTATTAGAATTTAAATAAATTTCCAAATGAGATGTAATTTGGACAGGGATGTAAGTCAGTACCCACAAATAACATGTTTAAATTACTATGCTATTTGACTTTAGGAAAATAATATTTAGCCTCTTGGGGAAAATTCTGGATTTTTTCTCTACTATAGACATGCACTTAAAATTTCTGCTACTGAACTTTAGATAAGAGGGAAATCTGAAGAAAAATGTTAGTCCCTCATCCCTTCAGGGAAAATAGAAGTCATCTAAAGAGCCAAGGATCATGCAGACTGCTCTGCCAGAACAAGTTGCAGTCAGTCAGCAGAGACAAGTTCGGAGTAATGACTGTTAGGACATTTAAGCATACACTGAGTAGATAGGTAAAATAAAATTACCTTTGTGCATCTCATTCAAATGCCATAGCCCCGAGACCTAATTTATTACCACAGAGAAAAAGAGACTATTATATAGAGTGTCTTTAGAGTATGTGCTCAAGAGAGATATAATTCAGTCATATGGCCAATCATTGGTTAGCTTTTTGTGAAACCTCCATACTGACTTCCATCGTGGCTGTACCAAAATTTATACTCCTACCAATGATAATTAAGCGTTCATCAGTCCCCACATCCTCACCAGCACTTATTGTCTTTTGAATTTTTGATGATAGCCATTCTGACCCAGGTAAGAAGGAATCCTAAAGTTGTTTTAATTTTCATTTCCCTAATGGCCAAAGATGTTGAATATTTTAAGTTTTCATTGGCCATTTATATTTATTCTTTTGAGAACTATCTATTCAGTTTCATAACCCATTTTTTCTTTGCATTGTTTGATTTTTTATTGCTTAATTTTTTTAGTTTTTCTATATTCTAGAAATTAATTGTAATTTAAATAATTAATAATAATGTAATGGCGAAGATTTTCTTCCATTCTGTAGGTAGTCTCTTGACTTGATCGATGGCTTCCTTAGCTTTACAACTTTTTATTTTCATGAGATCCCAGTAGTTGAGTGTTTATCTTATTCCCTCTGCTATTGCAGTCCTATTCAGCAAGCCCGTTCCTATGCCTACATCTTGAAAACTAAGGTCCTTGATACATGTGGAATTGATGTCTGTGCAACATGAGAAATAAGGTCTAGAGTTATTCTTCTACATGTAAAAATTCAGTTTTCTTAGCACCATTTGTTCAAAGTTCTGTCTTTTCACCATTGTACTGTTTGGCCTTGATGCACTTACATTCTTGATGCTGGGATGAAGTACCTAACCAAAGAAGCTGATTGGAGGAAAGTTTTCATTTTGTCTTACAGTCTTGAGGGGAAGCTTCAGGATGGTAGGGAAAAGCATGGTGTGAGCAGAGGCTGGACATCACCTCCTTGTCAATAGCAGATGGAAAATAGCAGCATGGGAGTGAACCTAGCTCTGGCAAGGAAGAGCTGGCTATAGCACCCCAATCCTGTCCCCAAATTCACACATCCTTTAGCAAGGCTCTACTTCCCAAATTGCTGTGAGCTGGGGACCAAACATCCAGAACACATGTGTTTGAGAAGGCATCAGATTCAAACCACCACAGGCCTTTTTGTTAAAAAAAAAAAAAAAAAAAAAAAAAAAAAATTGGAGTCCTCTATTTGATTGCTCTGCATTCTGCTTCTGTGTCAACACCATTTTTTTTTTTTTTTTTTGCCATGGCTTGGGAGTAGAGCTTGAAGTCAGATACTGTGATTCCACCAGCAGTATTCTTTCTGCTGAGGACATATTTGACTATCTAGGGTCATTTGTACTTTCATATGAATTTTAACATATTTTTCTATTTTTATGAAGAATGGTGCTGCGATTTCAATGGGAATGGAAATGCAGTGAATCTGTGTATTGCTTTAGATGGGATGGCCATTTTCATAATATCCATTCTTCCAATCCATGAACAGGATAGAGATTTCCATCTTCTGGCGCCTTTCTCAATTTCTTCAGATTTTTAAAAATTTTCATTGTAGTTTTCACTTGTTTAGAGATATATTATACAGATAAAGAGATGACATGGAATTCAGCTAAAAAAATAAATTATTGTCCTTTTACATCTAAGTATAAAACCAGTAAATCATACTCACTCTGCCAAAAAACACCAAAGGAGTGAGATTAAATATATCAGGAAAATTTGGATATGATCCAGTTGAATTTTATGACTATTTTTTATTATAATTAAGTAGAAACCTTGTATGGACTCATCATGTGTTAGTACCATCATTACCTCCCTCCCTATCCCCTCGTTAGTGGGATTGCTGGTATTCACTATGGAATTGTGGTTTATGAACTATGAAAGCAGCAGTCAGTCATTGGGGGTGGGGGCAATGCCTCTGGCTGTTCCCTCCCACCCTATGGTTCTGATATTCTTTCCACCCCCTCTAAACTCTCTGAGATTTGATGGGTGTGTTTTTTAAAGTCTATTCTAGTGTTGAGCTCTCAGCAACTTCTGAATTTCTACTTTGGAGCATTTTGAGTATCCTCGGTATCTGTCCATCACCCTGGGTCAGGCTGTCAGGCTTGCCATGGAAGAAGCATTCTTTTGCATCTCCCTAATTCCTCTGTGGTTTTACCCAGGCCTTCCATACTGGGAGAGGAGTGGTTCTTTTGCTGACATGGAGTCAGCAATCCTTGTCCCATTGATAGATTTTAGTTGTTCACAGTTCTCATTGCTTTCTAAAAAAGAAATCCAGATTCTCCAACAGAGAGTGAGAACAGGATAGGTTAAGGGTAAAAAATTGTTAATTTAGAGAGATTTTCATTTTGGCCAAAGACTGGTGGAAGCTTATCACTGGACTCCATAGTCTTGGTCTCCATAGGATTCTGATTTGGTTTCCAGCTCCAGATATGGTTTCCTTTCCACTGAGTGGATCTCTTAGCCAATCAGAAAGCCATAGGTTACCTGCCTAGGGTGGGTGTCACAATTGCACATGTGTGTACTTCTTGTCAAGATGGTTGATTGCATATAGCAGGATCCCTTGCTTGATTACAGCATTGTTGACTGTTTTCACTCAGCGTTTCATGTTGTAGTTTTCAGCATTATATGAGCTGATCATCTGGGAACTGACTTCCTTCCAAATTCAGGCAAATCTCTCAGTGTTTTCATCAGTAGCATGTGTTGTCTTCAGCAATAGGGCCTTACCTTTTCCCTCAGGTGGGTAATCAAGTGCTTTGACTGAAGTCTGTCTTGTTTGGGGGACCTCATAGGTCTCCTCCCCCACCAATGCCCCATCCTCCCATTCCTCTTCCCCCAACCCCTTCCATCCCTCTTATCTGGGATAATATTGGGTATGACAGCAATAAAAGCTGCTTCAGTTTAGGGAACCACAGATGAAGAAGACCATGCAATGTTTGCCTTTCTGTGGTTATGTGAGTTTGCTTAGTATGATATGCTTCAAGTCGGTCCATTTTTCTACAAATTTCATTGTACCATTTTTTGTTACAGCTGAGTAGAATTAAATTGTGTATATGTACCACATCTTCATTATCCATTCATCAAATGATGGGCATCTGGGTTGATTCCAGTTCTTAGCTATTATGAATTAAGCAGCCATAAATATGGTTGAACAATACCTCTGCAGTGAAATGTGTAGCCCACACTGGGTGGGTGTCCAGTAGAGGAATGGCTGGGTCAGGTGGGAGCTCTATTTTCATTGTTTTCAGGGTTCTCCTTATTGATTTCCATAGTGGTTTGCCAATTGAATTTTAAACACATAAATAAGAATTTCTGGCAAATAAAATTTTAGTACTTTGCCACAGGAATACTTTGATTGACATAGGAATAGTTATGATTGTTTTATTGAACAAAGCTATAATCTATAGATTTATAAGAAATGGAGTATAACATCGTTCTTTCTTCTTCCCCACTCTTTCTTCTGGGATTCCAGCCTATTGAATGGAGTCATTGCAATTACAGCCAGGTGGTATTTCTTACTTACTAATCCACTATGGGGAAAAAAATAAAACCACCCTCACAGACACACCCAGAACCCAGAGGCACACTTTACGCTTCTTCTAGGCAGCCTCAATCATACTGATAATCACAGCTAACTCTTAAACAGTCTTTTTCTGGACTTGAATTTTAATTACTTCTATCTATTCCTTAGACAATACCATGCTGAGTTTATAGAAGGTCTTACATACAATCAAGTAGCGTGGAACTAACTTTGTCATTCAAAACATGATTTTAGGGGTGGGAGGATGGCATAGTAAAGTGCTTGCCACACCAAGAAGATGACCAGAGTTCAGAACCCAGCACTCAAGTAAAAGCTGTGGGTAGTATGAGTGCCTGTAATCCCACTGCTCTGGAGGCAGAGATGGGGGATCCCTAGGACAAGCTGGTCAGCTAGACTAGCCAAATCACTGAGCATAAGACCCTGCCTCAGTTAAAAAAAGTGGAGAGCAATCCAGGAAGACCCCTGATGTCAATGTCTGACTCCATATGACCTCACAAACTCACATGCACACCTGCACCCACATGCACCCATGCAAATACAAACATACACACATGCATACATATATGCAAAATAAATAAAATAAATGGTTTGGACTGTTTTCTTTCATATGCTATATTTCATTAGTGTAGACAAGCTCCCTACAAGGAGCTGGGAAGGAGTTTATAATGGTGTGCTCAGATGCCATAGGTTGTTATAGGAAAATTCTAGTGCCTGGGATGTGCTACACCCAGTGTGTTGTTGGCCAGAGACCCATTATGTACCCAAAACAATACATGTTGTTGCCAATGCTCTTGGTTACCCAGTAGGTGATAAAATCCTACTGCTGAAATCACCACATGCTTCAGTTGCAGGACAATGAAATTTTCTTAAAATCTAGTAAAAACTTAACACACAGAATATATATATAAACAAATATTTAAAAAATATAATAGATGGCTTTTACTTGCTCTATTATCTTTCATTTTATTATTTTTAGAAACAGCCTCGACTCTGTAGCTCAGGCTGGCCTGGAACTTACTGTGTGGCCCAGGCTAACTTTGAACTCACAACAATTCTTCTGCCTCAGACTCTTGAGTGATAGTATTTAAGCCACAACATCTGGTTCTGTTATCTATTGTGTATAATATAGATATTTGAAACAGTCCTGTACTAGAATAGGAAATAAATTTTAAAACATGCTGAAACAGTATGTTAGACTGCATATATGCTTAAAGGAACGAAAGAGATGCACCTAAACTGGGTATGGTGATGTCCCAGGAACTGTGTAAACTGAAGATGTAGGATCATGTGAGTCCAAAGGGTGTGAAGCTAGCCTGGATAACATGGTAAGGTCCTGCTGTTCTACTACTTCATCTTCTAGGAAGTCTAATAGCTCTTCATTTACCTTAAAACCTATCCTTCTTTGATCATTTGTAATCTGTTAAGAAGAATAGCATTTTCCACCTTGTTCCAGTTTTCCACCTATGGTTCCAGTTCAGCTCCACCCTGAGAAAGGGCAGGGTAGATTTTTTGTTGTTGTTGTTGTTTCTTGGATTTTTTTTTTTTTTTTTGAGGTAGAGTCTAGCTCTAGTGCAGGCTGACCTGAAATTCATTATGTAGTCTCAGGTTGCCTTGAACTCACAGAGATCCTCCTACCAGGGCCTCCCAAGTGCTAGGATTAAAAGTCATGCCACCACACCTGGATTTTTTTTTCTTTCTATTCAAAGTCTGTTCTTTCAAAAGTTGAATCTATGTCTTCTGGAGTGAAGAGATTCCTGGCTAGAAATACTAAATTTGTTTGTGGTGGCTATCAAAGCAAAAGGATCCTTCGTACTCAACAATGCCTAAAGTCAACAAACTGAGACTCAAATCAAAGTGAACTTAGCTAAATAGAAGCCTATCCAAAACATACAGAGTAATGACTCAGGAGAGGGCACCAGTGATAAGAGCAGCAAAAGCAGAAGCAAATATGAAAGTATCAAATATCCACTTCTAGCACTGGGAAGACTATGCAAGATTGGTCCATGGCCCAGAGGTTCTCCGTGACAGAAGGCTATGGACCAGCCACAGTCTACTCTCTAAGGGAACCTAAACCAGAAAGGTCTGTGCAGGGCCCTTGGCTGGTGATAGAGGCACCTTTAATGGGGCCCAACTTTGAGCCTTGAACTAGAAGACCAACCGTGTAGGCACTTCTGCAAGCACGCTCTTTGCCAGTGCCTCTCATGGGCATCCTGAAATCTGCGGGAAGGCACAAACTGCACTATGTCACGGGCAGCTGCTTCCTGTATTGTGTGTGCCAAGGCTCAGCATCCTGCTGTTCCATGGCCTGGAAAGAAATAAATATGTTACAATAATTAAAATTATAATTTTCAAATAAATTTGATAAAACAAAAAATGTTCATGATATAATGTTTATGTGAGATCATGATTCAAAATTATGATGTAAATAAACATATTTATATATACATGCACAACATTTTTACGAAAAATAGAAAAATTGAAGTAAATAATAATCATCTCAGGATCACAGAATTAAGAATTAATAGTAATGTTATGGCATTATACAGTTCTGTTCTTTTTTGCATTTTCAAATTTTTCAGCAGACATACCTATAACTATTGTAGAAAAACCAATACTATAAAAGAATCTTTACAATGTTGAAAAATTCCATATTTCAATAAATGAAACACAATCCAGCCAATTTCATAGTTCAATTAATAGTGAAGTTTTAATATAGTATATAATTTAAAATCCCCATAGTAATATAAAAATAATATTCCTCAGAAGGTTTTAAGAAATAACTTTGTTCTACTGTACTGTTATGTAGCAGAGATAGAAATCCTAATGCTTTTTCCTGTCAACATTGAAAAATCTTAGCATTAAAGAGGGCAAAGGGGCATGTATTTTTATTCATAGTGCAAAGATGGTGTGTCATAGAGATTAAAGCATTTGCCCAGAGCAAAACTAGAAGTTGCTCACTGATAAGGAAGAAACTTTGGCCTCCTGACTTCTGTTTAATCTTTTTCCATGTGGGAGAAACCACATTTTTTTAAAATATTTTTTTTTATTATTTTTATTTTTGGAGAGAGACACAGAGAGAGACAGACAGAGAGGGAGAGGGAGACAGATAGAGAATGGGCGCGCCAGCAGTCTCTCAGCTGCTGTGAACGAAATCCAGATGTGTGCGCGCCCTTGTGGTCAAGTGTGGCATTGCACCCTTGCATCACTTTGCATCTGGCTAAATGTGGGACCTGGAGATTGGAACCGGGTTCTTAGGCTTAGCAGGCAGGCATCTTAACCGCTAAGCCATCTCTCCAGCCCGAAAACCACATTTTAAGTGTATGCATCATCACATATCAACAACAATGTTCAGTCATAAGATGAGGTTAAATTGTAAGACAACTTGCCTCTACATCTCAGTAAGAAACTATGGATTATTTTTAAAGATAAAATTAAACTTAACAATCAGATGCATTTATAATTTTAAGAGACAACGAGTCACTAAAAATATATTAGGCTCTGAAGTGACCTGGCTTTGTTACTATATTATCAAGATTTAACAGCATCTAACTCAATCATGAAGTACTTCAAATAGCAGCATTCATATCTGTTGGCATTAAAAATTGTGCCCATGATGGGAAATATATAAAATGCATAAAAATAGGACAAGAAGAAGTTAAGCTATCCCTATTTACAAATAACATGATTCTATACCTTAAAAAAAATCTACAGATGGCTTGAGAGATGGCTTAGCAGTTAAGGCACTTGCCTGCAAAGTCAGAGGATCCCACTTCAATTCTCCAGGACCCTCTTGAGCCAGATGCACAAAAGGGTGCATGCATCTGGAGTTCGTTTGCAGTGGCTGGAGGCCCTGGCACATGCCCATTATCTCCCCTCTCTCTCTCTCAAATAAATAAGTAAATAAATAAATAAATGAATATTTGAAAAATCTCTACAGAAAAACCTTCTGGAATTAATGAACACATCTAGTAAACTAATAGGACAAAAATTCAGTTTTAATACTAAAACAAATTTACTGAGAAAGAAATAAAAAATAGCTCACTCATAATAGCTCATTCCCAAAACATAAATACCTAGGAATAAACCAAACCAAGTATATAAAAGACTGCAGCAATGAAAACAAGAAGTTGAAGAAGATTCTAGATGATGAAAAAATCTTCCATGCCCCTAGACAGATAGAATTGATATCATGCAAATGACCATATTTCCAAAATCAAATGACAGATTCACTGCAATCCCCACCAAAATTTCAATGTCATTCTTCAAAGAATTAGACAAAGCAATAGTAAAATTCAAATGGAAATAAAGACCATGGATAACCAAAGCCATTCTAAGCAGAAAGAAGAGTGCTAGAGACATCACATTACCTGACCCCAAACTATACTGCATAGCCATTGTGACAAAAGTATGGTGCAGGTACAAAAACATGTATACAGACCAATAGACATAATAGAGGACTCAGAATAAATCCTCATAGTGATAGATACCTAATTTTTGACAAAGGTGTCTAAACATGTACTGGGGAAAAAAATGAAAACTTTTGCCACAAACAGTACCAGCAAAACTGGATATCCACTTGAAGAAGAATAATTTAGATCCATATTTCTCAACATGCCCAAAGTCAAATATCTTAATGTAAAACTGGAAACATTGAAACTACTAAAATAGAACATAGAGGAAAGACTTTAGAACATGGGTCAACACAACTAAATACCACAAGAAAAAGGCTAAACACTTGACAAGTGAGACTACATTAAATAAAATTATGTCTGTACAACAAAATTAATTATCAATAAAATAAGAACAGCTTACAGGATGAGACAAAATAGATGCAGAAAAGTCATTTGACAAAATCCAACATCCCTTCGTGATGAAAGAATGACAGAAACTGGGAATAGAAGGAACATATCTCAACATAATCAAAGCTATTTCTGACAAACCTACAGCCAACATAAAAGTAAATGGGGAAAAACTTGAGGCTTTCCCACTAAATTCAGGAAAGAGACAAGAGTGTCCACTTTTCCCACTTTTTTTTTTTTTTCGAGGTAGGGTCTCACTCTGGTCCAGGCTGACCTGAAATTCACTATGTAGTCTCAGGGTGGCTTCGAACTCTCAGCGATCCTCCTACCTCTGCCTCCCGAGTGCTGGGATTAAAGGCGTGTACCACCACACCTGGCTTTTTCCCACTTTTTTAAAATATAGTACTGGAAGTCTTAGAGATAGCAATAAAGCAAGAGACACTCATAAAAGGGATACAAATTGGAAGAGATCAAATTATAATTATTTACAGATGATATGATTCTATACATAAAAGACCCTAAAGACTTTATCAGCAAACCATTATTGCTGATAAACACTTTTAGTGATATAGCAGGATACAAAATAAACACACAGAAATCAGTAGCTTTCCTATATACTAACAACTAACATGGAGAGGATGAAATCAGGGAATTCCTCCCATTCACAATGACCTCAAAAAAAAAAAAAAAAAAAAAAGTACCTTGGAATAAACTTAACCAAGGAATTGAAGGATCTCTGCAATGAGAACTTTAAAACACTCATGCAAGCAATTGCAGAAGACACAAGGAAATGGAAAGAATTCCCATTCTCCTGGATTGGAAGAATCAATATTGTAAAAATGTCAGTCTTACCAAAAGCAATCTACACATTTAATGCAATCCCCATTAAAAACTCCAATGGAGTCACGAGTTGGGGCATTATGCACAGAGACTGGGGCCTACACCCCAGAACTCTTGACTAACCTCACAATGCATGACCCACATTCTCCATTGATGAGTGTCTCTTTGAAAGTGGGAGGACAGGGAGGAGGACAATGGAACCAATACTATGAATGTAAAATCAGAATAATATAAATAAAAAATTAAAAAATTAAAAAAAAAACTCCAATGGCATTCTTCACAGAAATAGAAAAAAACAATCCTAAAATTCATCTGGAAGAACAAAAAACCTCAAATAGCCAAAAAAATTTTGGGCAACAAAAAGCAGGCTGGTGGTATCACCATACCTGATTTTTTAAGTTATATTACAAAGCCATAGTAACAAAAATAGCATGGTATTGGCACAAGGACAGACATATAGATCAATGGAACAGAACAGAAGTCCCAAATATTAATCTATGCAGCTACAACAATCTGATTTTTGACAAAAATGCCAAAAATATTCATTGGAGAAAAGATAGCCTCTTCAACAAGTGTGCTGGAAAAACTGGATGTCTGTATGTAGAAGGATGAAAATAGATCCTTGTCTCTCTCCATGCACAAGATCAAGTCCAAGTGGATAAGGACCTTAATATCAGACCTGAAAGTCTGAAACTGCTACAGGAAAAGGTAGAGGAAACCCTTCAATATATTGGCATAGGCAATGACTTTCTGAATATAATCCCTATTGTTCAGGAAATAAAACCACTAATCAACCACTGGGATCTTATGAAATTACAAAGCTTTGTACAGCAAAGAACACTGTGAATAGAGCAAAGAGACGACCTACAGAATGGGAGAAAATCTTTGCCAGGCATACATCTTACATATAAAAAAGTGTTATACATCCTTAGCCATCAGGGAAATACAAATTAAAACTACATTGAGAATTCCATCTCACTCCTGTCAGCATGGCTACCATCAAGAAAACAAATGACAATCTGGTCCAGCCATTGTGGAAATCAGTGTGGAGGTTTCTTGAGACAGCTAAAATAGATTTACGATATGATCCAGCTATAGCACACCTAGGCATATATCCAAAGAACTCTTCTCACCACCTAAGAGATACTTGCACATCCATGTTTATTGCCGCTCTATTCACAATAGCTAGGAAATGGAACCAGCCTAGATGTCCCTCCACAGATGAATACATAATAAAGATGTGGTACATTTATACAATGGAGTTCTATTCAGTGGTAAAGAAAAATGAAATTATGAAATGTTCTGGGAAATGGAGGGATCTGGAAAGGATTATACTAAGTGAGGTAACCAGGTTCAGAAAGCCAAACATCACATGTTGTCTTTCATATGTGGATCCTAGTTACAAATGTATAGACTTGCATGTGAGCTGGAACCAAAAATTGGTAGCAGAGGTCAGTAAGCTAGAAAAAAACCTTAAAAGGGAAGGAGGAGAAAGGAGGAGTTAAGGGGATGGTATTGTATACATGAAATAGAAGAACAGATTAAAGGCAGGGGAAAGGCCTGAGGCCAGGGAAAGAGAATGTGTAAAAGAAGGGTGGGGAGTGGGTCAATAAAAATTCAAGATACTCTGAATAATACCTATGTAAATCTACTTTTTTGAATAATGGCACATCCAGAAGCTATAGATTGTTACTACAAAATTTTCAGTGCCTAGGATGGGATCCCTTCCACAGAGTTGTTGGCCAACAGTTGTCCCTGTTGCCTCGAAAACATTACAGGCTATTGCCAAGACCCTTGGTTTCCCTTGAGAAACAGATAGTAAGACCCTATTGCTGAAGACTTCATTTGCCTGAGGAGCAAGGTCACTGAGAAGTCAAGCTGGTGCTGAGCAGAAAACCTTCTCCCTGTAGATCATCCAACTGAAAGATGGAAAAAGCTACACTGCATGCAGCCATATGGGAGACAGACATCATCAGTGGTGAAAGCAGTGGACACTGGAAACCTCAATTGTGGCCAGACTGTCTGAATGACCGAATGGGTGCAATAGTGGCATGTCTTCTCTTGGGGAAACCGACTACTCCCTAATTGGAGTGAATTCCCTCTCTATGTTAGGGAATACATGCCTGGTACTGAAAAAACTAATCAAAAGTCTGTGGCAGGGGAGGTCATGAGCCTTAGGGGTATAAAGCCTGCTCTTGTCTGGTTAAATGTACATATTATTCCCACCAAACTGCTCTAAAAACACTACGCTTAATGTTCATACTCACATATTAATGCTACTCTCACTTCTTGTTAGAGAAGCTTCTCTTGTCAGATGATGATGACCACTAGGAGATCCAAAAGGCATCATAGGGTGGAGGAGTGTCCAGCACTGAAACACCTCTATCACACCCTCCAAGGCTCAGGATCCATTGCGGAAGAGGGGGTGGAAAGAATGTAAGAGCCAAAGGAAGGGTACGACTCCTTACAATGCAACTGTCCAACAGAAATTGGCCTTGATATCCATGACCTCACAGTGCCTAGCAATACCTTCTCAAGACCCTCATAATAGGAGAAAAAGATGATGACATCAAATTAAAAGAGAGACTAATGGAAAGACGGAGGGGATATGATGGAGAGTGGAGTTCTGAAGGGGAATGGGTATAGGGAAGGGAAATATCATGGTTTATTGTCTGTAAGCATAGAAGTTGTCAATAAAACAATAAATAAGACCTGGTCAGAATCTGGAAGAGGGTCAGTCCCCAGACAGTTAGCTAGTCTAGTGCCAGAGGGTGCTACATGAGCAACTGGGGGGAAATGGCCAACATCTGTCCAAACAACTCGCAGTCTAAGCTACCCAACAGGAAACAACATGACATAATGCTCAAATAAGTGAAGTAGTGGCACACAGCTAAGGTGGGTTACCAACTGCTTTTGATTTGGCTAATAGATCCACTTAGTGGAATGGAACTCATTGCTGGAACTGGGAAATAAGTCAAAACCATGTACAAAAATGAGCTTACTCTCCAAGATCAAGACACCACCAAATGTGAGCAAGAAGAGGGCCTACACATATAAAGTTCTCTCCAAAATAACTAGGGCCATTTCATCTATCTAGTACTAACCTCTCTCTCCTTTGGAGAATTTGCTTATCTTTTTCAGATGGACAATGAACCTGAAGGGAAAATTGGCCAATCACACCTCACCAGGGCCCCAGCTGAAACCATAGAGTAATGTGGGGGAAGGGCAAGAGTACAGCGTTCTTGGTGATCATGACACCAGAAAAAGGTTGAAGGAGATAAACACAGAGAACATCCAACTCCTACTAAGCCAGATATCCAGAGACACAGAGGCTCCCAAAACCTCATCACTGAAGTAGAACTAAAATGACCCCAATGTGGCTCAGGGAAATTCTCGGAAGAGGGGGCAGAAAGAATGTTAGAGCCACAAGTTGGGGAATTATGCACAGAGACTTGGCCTATCCCCCATAACTCTTGACTACTCCCACAATGCATGACCCACATTCCCCATTGATGAGGGTCCCTTTGGAAGAGGGAGGACAGAGAGGAGGATAATGGAGTCACCATTATGAATGTAAAATTAGAATAATATAAATTAATTAATTAATAAAAATAAAGAAATAATTTTTTAAGAATTTAAATTATGAAAATGTGCAAGAAAGTGTGCTAAAATGGAAAATATCACATTCAGGGAGAGAACTCAGGCACAGAAAAACCACTGACTATCTGTTCTATCTTTACATAGACCCTAGCTTCTGACTGCTAACTAGGTGAGAGTGAATGTAGATCAATACCAGGAGACTGCAAAGGGCCCCATAAGACTGCAGAAAAACAAGAGGTTTCAAGGGAGGAAATGGAGAAGGCAATTAGAATACATGAGATATGAAAGTGGAAGGGCCAATACTAGAGGCAAAGGGTATAGAGGCAAATGGGGAGATAAGAAGATAGGGAGATGGGAAAGATCAGAGTGAGGGGGAGAATCAACCAAAATGAAATATATATGAAAATATGTATGAAATATGTATGAAAATTCCAGATGGACACATAAAATATTAACATATGATGAATCAATTGACTTATTGGTATTTAACTCATGTTACTATATCTAATTATTTAAATATAGGATTTTCTTTATATTTTAAGTAGAAAGAAAGAGAAAGTAAGAGAGAGAGAGAGAGAGAGAAGGGCTGCCCCAGGGCCTGTTGTCCCTGCAAAGGAACTCTATAAGCATGCACCACTTTGGCTTTATGTGGTTACAATCAAACCCTGGCCATTATACTTTGAAGGAAAGCACCTTTAACTTCTGAGCCAGCACTAAATATAGGTTTTGATCCCATAAGTATAAAAGGTCAAATGCTAAATTTGAACCCTTAAAAAGAGAAGTTGTTGAAGTCTTTACACCTGGAAAGGGATTTCATGCTTCCTGCTAATGTCATATTTATAGGAAAAGAGTTGGCTTCTACCCCAGGCTGACCTGGAATTCACTATGTAGTCTCAGGAGGCCTCGAACTCATGGTGATCCTCCTACCTCTGCCTCCTGAATGCTGGGATTAAAGGCATGCACCACCACACCCGGCTCTAGAGATGACTTCTTATGTCAAAGATTGTTCACTTTTTAAAAATTTAATATATTTTATTATTTTATTATATATTTTATTATTTATATTTTATTTATTTTAATTTTATATTCATGTTTATGCCTTCAGTAGCCTCCTCCCTGTCCTTCCCCCCTCTGAAGAGACCCTCCTCATTGGGGAATGTGGGTCATGCATTATGGGGGTAGCCAACAGTTATGGGGGAGAGGCAATGTCTCTGTGCATAATGACCCAACTTGTGGCTCTAACACTCTTTCTGCCCCCTCCTCCATGAATTTCCCTGAGCCATGTTGGGTTCATTTTAGTTCTACTTCAGTGATGAGGTCTTGGGAGCCTCTGTGTGTCTGGATATCTACTGTATCCTGCAGGGGAGTGCTACAGTCCAGTGTTATTTAGGTGGAATGAAATTTTGGAATCTTATAAATTTTTATTCTTCATTTGAATATCTATTATAAGTTATACACATCCACTGCTATATCAGTAAATAAGTTAGCTTTATGATAAACTCTAGTCATTTTTATTTAATCAAAATATATCAGTTTTATGGTATATATATAAAGAATATAAAGTATGTAAATAAGAGGTGTGACTTTTCAAGTAGATTATTTTAAAATTTAAAATATGCCTGACAGAAGGAAGTGGTTTTGACTCCCTTGAACATAAGCATGAAGAAACCACCTCTATGCTTTTTGTTTTAGGGATTCTAGCTGATGATACTGATAAGAATATTAGGAGATTACTTTCTTGATGTGATGTTTTATTTTAGCTGAATGTTTCCCTAGGGAAAGAAGGATGAGCAAGATGATCCTAAGTTCAAACAAGAGGTTTTAGTCATTAATAAAACATAAAACTACCTTAATTTTTTCTGACTTCATACCAAAGAAAATGATGTGCTTGATATAACCATATAGTCAAGCATACAAAGTAAATGTGAGCTACCACAGAAAATTAAATCAAATGCAAGCCTGTCATAAGCCTGGATGTCTGTGCCTCCAAAATTCATATGCTGAATTCATTCCTCCAAATTTTGTGATGTTAAAAAGTGGGGCTGGGGCTGGAGAAGTGGCTTAGCGGTTAAGGCATTTGCCTGCCAAGCCACAAGATCCCGATTCAATTCTCCAGGACCCACATAAGCCAGATGCACAAGGGGCACATGCATCTGGAGTTCGTTTGTAGTGGCTAGAGGCCCTGGTGTGCCCATTCTCTCTGTGTCTGCCTCTCTTCTCTCTCTCTCTCTCTCTCTCTCTCTCTGCTTGCAAATAAACAAATAAAATATATTTTAAAAAAAGTGGGGCTGGAGAGATGGCTTAGTGGTTAAGGTGCCTGCTTGCTAAGCCTAAGAACGCCAGTTGGATCTCCAGGTCCCACATTTAGCCAGACACTAAAAGTGACACAAGGGCATGTTGCTGCACTTGCCCACAAGGGGGTACACGGGTCTGGAGTTCATTCACAGTGGCTGAGAGGCTTCTGACATGCCCATTTTGTGTGTCTCTCTCTCTCTCTCTCTCTCTCTCTCTCTCTCTCTCTCAATTAAAAAAAAAAGTGGAAGCTTTAAGGGGTGATTAGATCATGAAGATCATATCCTCATTCACAGAATTAGAGCCATTTCAATAAGAGCTTAGTAGCTGGTATTGCTAAAAGCACTGACTCTTGGGCCTGAAACTATCTGTTGAATAACTAAAACCATGATACAATCCTAGCATCTCTATCTCCATCTTGCAACTGCTCTGAGTTTTTGCTTCTGCATTTTGGATTCCTGGAAGAGCATGTCTAATGGGCAAATGTCTGTGGCAAGAGCTGAATCTGCCCCTCTCATTCCAGCAATCAATACCAACTTTCTTATCACAAATGGCTCACTTTATTAATCCTGAGCTAATTGTACACCCAACCACAACCGTTCCTATGCATGCTTCCTGCCCTCTGCTGTTGTCCCTTACCTAGATAATGGGGGAGTTCATGTCAATACTTCCAAAAATTCTGGTCCCTTTTGTCATCCAAGTATAACTGTACTCATTAAAGTTCCTTACCTGTTTCTCACCATACTTTTCCACTTGGTTTTGGAGTGAATGGTGGAACATGATTTGTTGAGACTCCAGAGTTCGACCTCTGGTAATACTATCATAAAAGGGTCCCAGGAACTTTCTGACTCCCTTCCTGCCACAGGATGATATAAAAAGATTTAGCCATCTATAACCCAGGAGAGAGACCTCACCAGAACCCTACCATACTGGCATCTTGATCTTTGATGGCTCCCTTCACAGAAGAAGATACATTTTCTGGAAATTCAACCATAGATGTCCAGACAACATGGCTTATTCCATAGTCTCAGCACTTAGGAATTAAACCGAACTGCTGCAAGTTTGAAGCACACCTGGCTACATAATGAGACTCTGTCTTTTGGGAAAAAAAAAAAAAAGTCAAAAATAACCAGCATGGAATTTGTTACAGCAGGTTCTACCGTTTAATATTGGTTTCCCTGGGTAAGCCATGGTAAGTCTCTACATGATTAAATAATGATAAGCATAATAGTAACAGGCAAGTGAGGTGAAGATAAATGAGAAGCAGGCAGACATTACATACATATTTAAATATTATGACACCTGAAGTGTTAGTTAATTTCCATGGCAGTCCTGTGAAATGATAACAAGTACCTTCCATTTTATGATGTGAAATAGTGCCTAAAGGGCTGGAGAGATGGCTTAGGGATTAAGGCGCCTGCCTCCTAAGCCTAAGAACACTGGTTCCAATCTCCAGCGGTTCCAATCTCCAGGTCCCACGTTTAGCCAGATGCAAAGTGACGCAAGGGCGCAATGCCACACTTGACCACAAGGGGGCGCACACATCTGAATTTCGTTCGCAGCAGCTGAGACACTGCTGGCGTGCCCATCTGTCTTCCTCTCCCTCTCTCTTTCTGTCTCTCTCTGTGTCTCTCTCCAAAAAAAATAATAGAAAATAAAAAAATAAATAAAAAGTAAAATAGTGCCTAAAGAAGAAACTCACTGCAAGTAACATGGCTGCTAGCCCAGAGGCATTGTTCAGATCAGGCTGTCTGGTTTCAGAGCCAGGCACTTAACCATTACAACCTTAGTAAGAGAAATAAAAGGAAACCAGGAACAGACATTCTTGTTCTGTTCTTTGAGTCCTGTCATCTTCTCTCTTATAATTTTCTTCTCTCTCATTCTTTCCATTTTCCTACCATATGTTTCTTCAGTCTTATCATCAATCAATTCCCCATGAGGAGGGTCCCTTCAGGGGGGGGATAGGGAGGAGGCTACCGAAGGCACCAACATGAATGTAAAATTAAAATAAATAAAAAATATATTTAAAAAACAAAAACAAAAAAAACCTTGGTGTTCATTTTCTCTGTATTAGCACCTTTTACTGACGTCTCACTGGTGGAACTCTATTCGGTTGCATTGGCATTGATAAAAATGTGATTTTCTTCAGCCCATCAGGGACTTGAGGTCACAGGTAATTGAAGAATCTGAATTCCACAGACAGATGTGACCCTTAAAGAGGTTATGTTTAGGTCCTTCTGGAAACTCAAAGCCCTGTCATCAAGTTCACAGAAAGAACTTGAAACAAGAATCTATCAGCTGTTAAAAACATTGAGGGGCTGAGTGTGGTGGCATATACCTTTAATCCCAGCACACAGGAGGCAGAGGTAGAAGGATCACCATGAATTCAAGGCCACCCTGAAACTACATAGAGAATTCCAGGTCAGCCAGGGCTAGAGTGAAACCCTACCTTGAAAAAATTAAATAAATAAAACAGACAAACAAACAAAAACATGAGGGAAGTCCTGAAGCTAAGATAAGATGACACCTTGTGCTGCCATATAAAGCAAATTAAACCTAGCTCATTACAAACAATAAGCAAAGCCAAACCTTAACAAAAGCTGCCAAAGTCATCTCCAGATAGGGACTGTACACTTGAGTAACTCTGTCTTCTCCATTTCACTAAGATCTGATGCTATCCTAAGATCTGAACTGGTGAAGGCTGAAATATACACTTGAATTTTTGTGCTTAAATTTATCTTTTAGAACACCTCATACCTACAAAACGGGCAAAAATTGGGAAGAGGAACGATGGCAAATAGAAGCCTCATGTACCACTTGAAGGTATTCACTGGTGGTGACTGGCAGGACTTAGCAAAATAGGGAGTAAAGTAGAAATCAGGGTTGAAGATATTTCAGCAGGAACAAAGAAAGACATGAATGGCTGGAGATATGGCTTTGTGGTTAAGGCACTTGCCTGTAAAACTTAAGGATCCATGTTCCACTCCCTTGATCCTATGTAAGGTGATGCATGCACAAGGTCGCACACATACACATGACAGAGGCTGGAGGCCCTGGTGTTCCAATATACTCTCTCTCATAAAATAAAAGGTCAGTCTGTTGGTGCGTGTTGCAGCTTGTGGGGAAAAAAAGAGGTTTATTTTGGCTTATAGGCCCAAGGGGGGTGCTCCATGATGGCAGGGAAAACCATGGCATCAGCAAAGAGTGGACATCACCCCCTTGCTAACATAAGATGGACCATAGCAACAGGAGAATGTGCCAAACACTGCCTAGGGAAACTGGCTATAACACCCATAAGCCCACCCCCAACAAAACACCACCTCCAGGAGGCTTTAATTTCCAATTGCCATCAGCTGGGGAACCTAGCATCCAGAACACTTAATTTTATGGGGGACACCTGAATCAAACCACCACATTCCACCCCTGGCCCTCATAAACTGATAACCATCCATGATGTAAAATGAAATGTATTCATCCAACTTTAAAAGTCACCATAGTTTTTAATCAATTCCAATGATGTTCATACATCCCCATAGTCCAAAATTGCCCCCAAAAAAACCCATAATGGCACAGAATAAACATTCACACTGCAAAAGATAGCAATGGGCAAAGCAAAGAACTATTCAACCAATACTAGACTTAAAACAACCAGGGCAAACATCAAACTCTGTAATTCCAAGTCCAACAACTCTAGTCAGTGACAAATCCCCAAGTCTGATAATCCTAACCAGCAGCAAGCGTTCCAATTCTGCCCCTCCAGCTAGGCTACTACTCATAGTCCTGGAAAACTTCATCTGGGCTGGCATCTGTCCTCAGCAGCCATCTCATGGTCCTGGCATCTCCACTGGGTCTCTACTACAAGCCATGGTTCATGTCTTCATGCAGGCATCCAGCAAACCTATGTTACACTGCCCATGGCCATT
Source organism: Orientallactaga sibirica (assembly GCA_036365145.1). Classification (NCBI taxonomy): domain Eukaryota; kingdom Metazoa; phylum Chordata; class Mammalia; order Rodentia; family Dipodidae; genus Orientallactaga; species Orientallactaga sibirica. Next base: position 18,109,490 of record JAEOAD010000030.1, on the reverse strand, counting down.
TCCAAAACATAAGACCATGTTGCAACCTCAATGACCCTCTCTTTCTTGCATTTCTTATACTCCACAGTACCAGGTAGAGTTGCCAATGTGTTAATCCAGGGGGGAATAAAACTTTGAAGAACAGGACACTCGTTGAGCACTCAGGCCCCTTAAAAAGAGTCTACATTCTTCCTGTTGTCCCAGTGCAGGTCAGCTGGCCAAATCTCAAAGACTGTAAGCTCTCAAACAATTTGCAGGTGAATGGGCAACAATTTCAGCCCAAAGATTTCATTTTCTCTGTGCCTTATCTCTCTGCTCACACCAGTCCATTTCTACACAAGGCAACCCTGCACAATGTCTCAGGACATGGCCATAACAGCAAGCCTCTCAAACTGCTTCTAGCCCAGTCCAGACAAAGCTCTTTCTCACTCTCATAAGCCATCCTTCACAGTCCATATTTTTTATTGCACTCAGGTTTTCAGCTCTGACCAGAATAGTCCATCAAGCTGTACTTACATCAATGCATGGCATCTCTTAGGCCAAGGTTTCAAATCCTTCCACATTCCTCTAGAAAATGAGCTACAAAAGGCCAAAGTCACACAGTCAGGTGTTTAGCAGCAAATGACACCACTCCTCAGTACCACTTTATGTTGTTCTCAGGTTCGCATTGCTGGTAGAAATCACCCAACCAAGAGTAGATTGGGGGGGGGATTATTATTGGCTTACAGGCTTGAGGGGGAAGCTCCATGATGGCAGGGAAAATGATGGCATGAGCAGAGGGTGGAAAACATCTCCTGGCCAACATAAGATGGACAGGAGAGTGTGCCAAACACTGGCATGGGGAAACTGGCTATAACACCCATAAGCCTGCCCCCAACAATACACCACCTCCAGGAGGCTTTAATTTCCAATTGCCATCAGCTGGGGCATCTAGCATCCAACACACTTAAGTTTATGGGGAACACTTGAATCCAACCACCACCGTAGGCTTGCCTCAAAAAAGAAAGACAATTACTATGGTAGTTTTCTGTCTCTCTGACAAGATACAGGTAATCAAAACTTAAGGAAGAAATGTTTATTTTGTCTTACCTTGTCAGAGGCTTTGGTCCATGTGAACTTTACCCTGCTGCCTTGAAGCCTGTAGTAGTCAGAACATGATGAGAGGAGTATGGCAGAGAAAGCTGCCCATCTCAAAGCAGCTAGGAAGCAAAGAGACTAGGAGCGCCTGGAGTCTAAGTATCCCTTTCAAAGACACACCTCCAGTCATCTAACTTCCTCCCATTAGTCTGTTCCTCTTAAAGGTTCCAATACCCCCCAGTAGAACTAACAGGTTTGTAACCAAGAATTTAACCCATGAGCCTTTGGACCATTTATCTTCTTAAATAATTCCCCTTATAACTTCATGTCTTATCATTTTAAATCAAGATTTTACATATGAGAAAAACATGCAATATATTTTTCTGAGTTCATTTGTAACTTCCAAAATTATGTGTGTTAGCTTACTTATTTTCATTCACTTTAGTTTAATTTTGCTTAATAATTAAAGTCATTTGATGACATTAAATTTGCCTCTGGCCAGTTTTATCAGCTCACATGTTTTACTACTAAATGTTGAAACAGTTATATTTGTAATTGCAATTTGGTTCCCTTTTTAACCATGAAATTTATTTTCAATGTGTTTTATAAATCTACAGGATTTTTCAAGGAGCAATTTCAGTCTATCATTAATTTCCATGTTATTAAGTGCTCAATAGAAAACACATATAAAATGCTTATTTCTTTAGATTTATTGGCTTTTTAATTTTTTTTAATTTTATAGAAATTATAACAGAGTATACTCTTTGCCTTCCTCACTCCAGCTATTGACTTTTTGAATGATAGTAATTACTTTTTACAATATTTCATGGCATTTTAAGAGATGAATTCTTATAAGATAATGAAATTGATATGTACCATCAAGTCAAATACAGTTTAGTATTATAATTTTCAATCTTACTGTCTTATTGATTTTAAAATATTAAGTCTCTTATGAAAGTTTACTGTACCATTGCAGTCCTGTTTCTTTCCTCTTATATTCCAATAATTTAATATTTTTCAATAGTTTATATACTTTTGCAGTCTATTTTTTTTTTTTTTTTTTTGGATTTACTGAGACTTAATAATGGATATTTTGGTTTAAAGTCATGGTTTTTCTCACACACAGTTCTTCACTAGTCAATCAATATTGTCTACATTCTGTGCTAACTGTCTCTTGTTCCTTTGTTTGGTGTTATTTGTGTATTCCTATTTCAGATTGGTTTTAGGTTTCCAGAAAGCATGATGTGTTTCTTTTCTTATGATATCTTCTTCAGATTTTAGCATTAGGTTATGGTAGCCTTGATAGTTAATTGGGAAGTGTTTTTTTTTTCAGTTCTGTTCCCAGAAGAGGTGTTGCTATTGAAGTATTTCATTGATTACTCCTTATGGAAGCATGTAATTTTCCCTTGAGAAGGTTTATAATTAATAGCTTAAGGTTTTACCAGATTACATTCCCACCAACAGCGAATGAGGGTTCCTGTTTCTCCACATTCTCACCAACATTTGTTTTCATTTGATTTTTTGATGTTTGCTATTCTTACTGGGTAAAGTGAAATCTCATAGTTGTTTTGATTTGCATTTCCCTAATGGTTAGGGATGTTGAACATTTTATTAAGTGTGTTAGCCATTTGTAATTCTTCCTCTGATAACTTCCTATTCAGGTCTCTGGCCACTTTTGGAGTGGGTTGTTTGATTTTTATTGCTTAGTTTTTGTAGTTCTTTGTAGATTCTAGATATTGGGCTTCCATCAGTGATACAGCTGGCAAAGATTTTCTCCTATTCAATGGGTAATCTAGTGGCTTGGCCCTTGTTGAGGCAAGCACAAGGTTGCACATACCCACCCAGTGGGACAAGTGTCTGGAGTTCAATTGCAGTGGCTGAGGCCCCGGTGCACCAGTTTGCTCTCTTTCTCTCTCTCTCTCTCTCTCACTCTCTCTAAAAGAATAAAATAAATAAAAGAGAACCAACATTTGTGAATAAGCTACCTTCTCTACAATGTCCCATATTTTGTTCATTTTTTAAAATTTTGTTGTTATGTTAGCAATGTTGGTAGCTACACAGTGATGTCTCAAATGTCTCATTTATTTATTTATTTAGTTAGTCAGTCAGTCAGTCAGTCAGTCAGTCAGTCAGTTAGTTAGTTAGTTATTTTTGGAGAGACAGAGAGAGATAGACAGAGAGGAGAGGGAGACAGAGATGGGCACACCAGCAGTCTCTCAGCTGCTGTGAAGGAAATCCTGATGTGTTCGCCCCCTTGTGGGCAAGTGCGGCATTGCGCCCTTGCCTCACTTTGCATCTGGCTAAACGTGGGACCTGGAGATTGGAACCGCTGGACATTGGAACCAGCGTTCTTAGGCTTAGCAGGCAGGTGCCTTAGCCGCTAAGCCATCTCTCCAGCCTTCAAATGTCTCATTTTTAACCTTCATTCCTTTGGCAGCTAATAATGTTGAACATATTTTATATATTCATTTTCTCACCTTTATAATATTTTAGATAAATTGTCTTCTTATTTGCTTTTTATCTAATTGAACTCTTTGGGGTTTTTAAAATATCTTTATTTGCAAGCAGAGCAAGAGAGAGAAGAAAACAGACTGAGAGAATGTGGCAGGGCCTCCAAACACTGCAAACAAACTCCAGATGCATGTTTGCCACTTTGTGCATCTGGCTTTATGTGGGTATACTGGGGAATCAAACCTGGCTTGTTAGGCTTTGTAGGTAAGTGCCTTAACAACTGAGCCATATCTCCAGCCCCTCTTTGGTTATTTTAACTTTAAATTTTTAGATAAAGATTATAGATATATGAACAAGAAGAAAGATATATGATTTTAAAATATTTCCCTGTGATTCTGATTGTAACATATTTTCATATTAACAGGGACTTTTGCAGAGCAATGCTTGAATTTGATTATGTTAAGCATCAATTTTCACTTTTAAGGTTGTACTTTGGGTATGAAACCAAAAAAGTCACTAGCCCCAGTACCAAAGATTGTCTCCTATGTTTTCTTCTAAAAGTGTTTAAATTTGCATTTTATATCAAAGTTGATAATTCCTTGTGTGTTGATGTCTTTATAATGTGTTTTCCTTTTAACACCGGTTCTTTTTTCTTCTCCAATGAGCAATTCCATCACACCATGTCTGTGTGTTGAAAATCTCATCTTTTTGTTAAACTGTTGTCTGCCTTCCTACCTGTATGAAAAGACAGCTGGGATCATGCCTGTGACACTTCTGCGTTCTTCATGTTGTTCCAGTGATATAACACCTGATTCCTCTGCCAGCATCATTTGATGTTTTCCAGTAGATTGTTTGCTCCAACTCTTATTTTTTTCCTTTAAATGTAATCTTAGGTACTCTAGGCCTGTCTATATATACTTGAAATACTGTCAAGCATTGTAGAATGTGTGGTTATGTCCCTGTTTTTATTTCTACTACTAATAATTTTCCTTCTCTTTTTTCTTTATTCATTATTTGTAACAAACACATATATACTATAATTTATTACTTATAATGTTACTGTATAATAAAATAAATTAATGGCATAATATAGCTTTATTTTTATTATCTATGCCAGAGTTTATCAATTTTATTACTCTTTTCAAAGAACTAGCTTTTAGTTTGCCTGAGTTTTTATAACCTCCTTTTATATATTGATTTTACTTGTGTTATTTATTTCCCTTTTTCTGCTTTCTTTGAGCTTTCTTTGCTAACTCAGTTTGTAGTTTGAACCTGAGCTTACATGTAGGTGCAACATCTTAAGTTTCTATTCCTAACGGGCACGTTATCCAGTCCTGGTTACAAAGCCATCTGAGTTTCCTCACAGTTTCATCCAATACAATACAACTTTCCCTGGCCTTAAATGCAAGATACCCGGATTTTAAATTATTCAGTCCTTTAAGACTAAAATTTTGGTGGGTGATATGAGTTGGCCTATTTTCATTTTTTGACTAGTGACATATACTTTGAGTGTAACATTTTTTAACAGATCTGATTAACTGGTTGCCTTTGCTTATCTCTGATGATGTAGAGTCCATGAGGATTTCTGCTTCAGTGCACATTTGTTACTTGGTGTTTCCACATAGTCTAGTGCACTTAGATGTTTGTATTGGTTTCTGGCATCTATATACACTTTAAATATCCTATACTTTATCTATCTTTGCTGCATGGTACACGAGAGCTGAGTCCTCAACATTGCAATACACATTCATTGTCTAAGACAGTGTCTTTGTAAAATAAAGTAATTTTTCATTTTATTGAATCTTTAACTTTTTGATCTTTTCCTCTCCGAATATAGAAAAAAATTAATTGTCCCTTTAAAATCCTATGGAGGGCTTGGAGGATGTTTCAATGTTTAAAGGTGCTTGCTTGCAAAGCCTGCCAGGCCCAGGTCCAATTCCCCAGTACCCATGTAAAGACAGATGCACCATGCGAAAAAGTTGTATGGAGTGTGTTAGCAGTGATAAGAGGCTCCAGCACACCCATTCTCCACCACTCTTTTTTTCTCTCTTTTAGACACACATATAAATAATTTTTTTAAAAAATATGGAAAATCAAGCTCCATTCATTGGAGTGCAACAAATGTAAACTAAGTGCCAAGGGAATGGACATCACGTATGCAAGAATACCACATTCACTCTTTTAAAAGATAATTCAGATCTAGTTGACACAATTAAGGGAGAAATTAAAGTAAGTAGAAGCTGAATAATTCTATCAGGAAGATAAATGGTTTAAGCAAAGATCAATTGAGAGCCAGGTAGAGTGTTTAATGCTCAGAACAAGGGTTGTGACATAGGCTACCACGTAGAATAAAGATAAGAGAACCACCAGGAAATTACAACGAATTGGCAGACATTAGAAAAGTCATGCTAGTGATTGAGTGTCTAAATGAACTATCAAATTCTTCTTTCAATACTTGTCTCAGGGCTTCTTTCCACTAATATGGGTTAAAGAGAAATATAATCAGTCTTAAGAAGAGGGAAGAGGACCTTGAGAGTAGGTAATGGGAAGAAGGAATTACATAGGTGGTTTGGAAATAATAAATAATAAATTACTGTTTTAGAAATATAAAATGTGGACAGCTGGAAATATTTGAAAACTAAAATTAGAAAATCTTATTTTTTTTTAAATTGAGAGCTACAATTCACTAAATAACACACAGTTACTCACTAATTTATCTGGTGCCAATATGAGCAAAATCTCTATGCATGTGGACATATATGTGCAAAGGGTGCATTTAGTTCTACTGTCCTTTGCTCAAACCAAAGCACAGAACTGAGTTGCTCATTACCACCATTTCAAGATAAATTTATTATCTAAGAAAACCCACTATAATTTATGAATAATTACTCATTCCTTTTTATTCCTCTATCCAAGTCATGTTATAGTGGTTACATTCTCATTGTGTTGACAAACACCAGACAGAAGTAGCTTATAGAAGAAATGGGTTTATTTCAGACTTACAGTTTTGAAGGCAAGTTTCCTCATGTTCATCATGATGGAGGAAAATATGGCAGAGCACACAGATGGACTATCACATCTCTAACACTAAGCAGGAAAGAAGTCATCTGAGTGAGTGAGCTCTAAACACCCAGTGGGCTGGACCAATAAACAGGAAAGCCCACCCCAGTGACACCTCTTCTAGCAAGGTTCCATCTTCCAAAGAATGTACCAAATGGGGGCTAAGTAGGAAGATTAATTACAAACACTTGAGGCCATGGGAGATATTGTACATTCAAATAACCACACATATAGAGTGACCACTGGAAAATATTTAATAAATGTCATTGTTTTTATGTGCTCTTATAAAATGTACATAGTTATTTTGTGGACAGGTAACCTATCACTCTATTAACAGGTAGAGCATTTCTGTCATTGTACTAAGTTATCATGCCCTTTTAACTAGTTTTCTAATTTCTATCATTTGCCTTATCTAGAACTACATATCAAATCAAACTAATGTATATACAATTTTTGTACCTGATTTTTCCATCTTATTCTATGTTCATCTGTATTGTGATTATATTTAGCTTTCTTTTTTATATATGAATTGTACTCTATATAAACATTGCATTTCATCATGTATAATGTTGTTACATCATATCTAGTTTATTTACTTTTCTTGTCATGGACCTTGGCTTTTTCCAGGTCAGGGCTAGTATGAGCATATCTACTATGAAAATCATTATATAAGGCTTTTTTTGTAGCAATATGATTTCCTATCTTTTGGGTAAGAAATGATATGATGATCTAGCCACTGTGCAATAGTGGTATGAATGTTATGTGAGCTTCATGATGGCAGGAGAGTTGTTATATCAGTCTGGACATCATCTCCTTGCCAACATCAGGTAGACAACAGCATCAGGAGAGTGAACTGAACTAACACTGGCAAGCTAAGTGCTAATATACCTCACCTCCTCCAGCAAGGCTCCACATAGCAAATTACCAACAGCTAGGATCCAAGCATTCAAAACATGACTTTATGAAGGACATCCAATTCAAAACATCATAATATTAAGAATATATTTTTATTTTGTATTCCAATAGGTAAATATGAAAATTACTTTTTCCTACATTCTTGCTAGCATTTAACATTATCAGCCTTTTTAATTTTATTCTAGAACACTATAAAATTCTATGTTATTATCTACATTTAATCTTGCACATGAGAATAATTCCAAGTGTCAATGGACTCAGCTAATTTGAGCTAAGTTCTGAGCTGAAGGATTGATCTCATGTAGATCTTCTTTTTCTGCATGGTTTTTTGTTTTTTCATGGCAAGTACAATTTTAACAAATTGTTGATTTTGATTTTGGCTGTAATTTCCTCAGGTTTTTCTACTTTTTAGGTTCATTTTTTTGCATGACTAAAAGGTTTGAATAAATATAAGACATTGTGAATTTAATCTCAGTTGCTTGGTTTTTTTAAAATAAATTTTCATTAAAACTCTATTTCCTGAAGCATAGTTTGGGTTACTTTTAAGCCCTCTTATTTCTTGGATGTTGATTTTACAGTTTGCTTGTCATTCTGGAACAGTGGCCAGTGTAAGGTTAACCACTTGTCAATTCTGAGAAAAGATTTCTTCAGTATCTTCCCAGTGCACTCTAAATTATGAGATTCTCAGACTATGTGAATAAGCACTATTACCCGTGTTCCAGGAGTCACTGACCCTTCTAATTATTTCAGATGGTTTGTTTACCAAAGTTTGGGTTCTTCTCTCTAAGGGCAAGCACTGGTAATATTCAGAAGAGTACTGAGTGGAATCTCCACAGAAATCCACTATAACTACTGTAAACCTGGCCAGAGCTTAAGGCTTAGGAATGCACACCCTAGTAGAGAACCTACTACTTTGATTATGTTAAATGAATTCCACATCATACTGCCTGCTATCTATTTGTTCTCATGCATGAGTAATTCTTCAATCCTTAGTCAGAGACATTTTTAACTACAACGGGCAGTGATTTATGCACAGGTTCATAGCTGCTACATTGCCAAAATAAGTGACCACTGTGTGCTCAGCCTCAAGCATACCACCTCAGCCATTACTGCTCCTAATGCTGAGGGATTCTCACAGAAGAAGAGGTAAGAAAGAATTAAACATCAGAAGGATGGGAAGGAGGGATGGTAAATGCTGTCTTATAGAAACAACATGGTCATTACATACATGACTTTCAAGCAACTGTGGTTTCCCATACAAGACTGAACCTTCAGTGGGGGAAGGATACATGAGACCTCATACCTCCCAGAATAGCTAATGGTACCTAATGGCTGCTGGGAAAAGGTAGTGAGATTTATCAGTGGTACAGCCACTGATAAATTGCCTATTCCAAGGCTGGAGAGATGGCTCAGCAGTTAAGGTGCTTGTCTGCAAAGTCTAAGGACCAGAGTTCAATTCCCCAGTACCCATGTAATGTCAGATGTACAAGGTGGAGCATGCATATGGAGTTTGTTTGGAATGTATAGAGACCTTGGCATGCCCATTCTCTCTTTCTGTCTGCCTCTTTCTTTCTCTTTCTCTTTCTCTCTCTCTCAAATAAATAAATAAAATATTTAAAAAGAAACAGAATTAAATTGCCTATTCCACTGTAAATAACCTTCTACACATGATCATGCAAGCAATGTTAATTTAACTCAATGAATTTTTTTTTTAAAAAGCCATGAAAGCAAAATGGTGATTAATAGGAAGGAAGAAGGTTGTTAATGGGAGAGGACTGAAATAAGAGAGGATAAGGTGGAAGAAAATATGATCAAAATACATTTTATTCAAGTTTGAAAATGCAAAAATGGAAAAAATTATATAAAATTTTTAAACACCTTATTGTCACTAGAAAATAAACTATATCTACATATATAAACAACTACTTTGATCCTAATTATTTTTCTAATTTTTAGAAATTTTTTCTATAAGTATATATTGTACATATTCCCCCAAGACTCCTCTCTTTCTCCTTCATTACCATGCCAAACAATTTCACTTCTACCTTGATGTCACACAAAGACACACACACACACACACACACACACACACACACACACACACACACACAGAGAGAGAGAGAGACATATGGATGTATATATGTATATAAAATATAAAAGTCACAAATTATAGAAAAATATGAGGTATTTGTCTTTTTGGAAACTGTCTTAATTCACACAATGTGATTGTCTCCAGCTGTATCTATTTTCCTGAAAATGGTAAATCACCATTATCCATTATGGTTGAAAAATTCCATTGTGTCACATGTTCTTTAAGTTCAATAACTAAAGCCAATTTTACTTCTAAATAGAAAATTCATTGTCATATAAGATATATTGATAAGTCTAAGAATTGTGATATCTATAATAAAAGAAAACTCCCTTTTACTGTGCTAACATAAGACTATATTTTCTAGAATAAGCTAAAAAAAGAAAACATGATTTTGTCTCATATACATATGATGGTATTTTGTAGTTTCTTTCATGTCCATAAAAGACAAAACATTATTTTAAGACCATTCCTTAATTGTGTGGTTATTTCAATTTCAATAATATAAATGGCAGAGAATATTAAAACCAGTTATTAAAATTTTCTATAAATATCTATTCCAAATTTATATGAAATTATTGTTATATGCCTTCCTAAAAATTGTTATTCCACTATTTCTTAGAAACATAGTACATTCTAAGGTTTAAGAACTTAGATTCAATTGTATTTTCTTTAAATAAGTCAAGCAGCCTAACTCTTGTAAGTTTAACTTTAAAAGGTCTTATTAATAAATAAATGCAATGAATTGTACTCAGTTTTATTTTTATTTTTATATACTATTAGACTTTTAAACTTTTCATCCTATAAAATTCTGCCTAGCTTCCTCTTTGGTTATAAATCAGAGCCCCTCAGATGTAATGTTGCTCTGATGAGGACTTGCAAGTACTCATACGTACATTACTTTCTGAATTGCACTACAGTGTCCTGGCAGAACAAAATACTGGAAAGTGCATCCTAAATTTTCATGAAGAAATAACACTAGCAATAAACTGTATTTATTAGTAAGTAGGAAGAGACTTACAGACCAAACTAAGAAAATATCATCACAACATTACATTAGGTAACATGTTTAGAGCCATGCATAAAACTGACTTTCCTGAACCTGGTAGGAACTTCCAGCCAAGCTTTCTTCCACTGAGCATAAAAAAAATCCTGATAGCATGAAAATCTGTTGCAGTTCTCAAAAAAACTTGCTTATTGAGCAACACTGTAGTTATATTCTAATATAGAGGCAAATATTTTTGAATTAAAATATATAATGCAGAATAAGTAGGTCACAATTAATGTATTCAATTGATCAGTGGGTTATGAATTGAACCATTAATTAAATTTATTTGCAGAACAATTTTATTAAGACCATATAACATTCTGATTTACAGGTTTTCATGGTTTGAATACAATGAAATTAAAAAAAATTAACTGTCAGTGAGTGAAGCTAGGTAGGAAAAATAAATATTCAATACATATTTTGTTAGAATAAACAAAGAGTAGAGTAATTTATATATATGTGTAGGTATATATGTAGGTATGTATATATATAGAGAGAGATGGACTATATAATATATAGAAATTTTAATATATTTAAATTTATCACTAAGATGAAAAAAGAAAGTGAAGAAATTGAGGGGGATTAAAATATAATGAAAGCTGAAAGTGAGAAACAAAACAAGTTTATAAAATACAGCCTTCATGGTAAAGGTCTCTGCTAAATAGGAGAGTCCTGCAGTTCCCTCTGCCCTTGATAGTGTATTGGTAAACCTAAAGCATCCTCTATTGTTGGCATTGTGTGGTGTAGGTAGAAGAGGGCTTTTTCTGTCATGATAATCTAACATGATATAAGGATAACTCTGAAACCCAAAGAGCCACATTTTTAGTGAGGTGAAAGAAAAAATTTCAATTAGGTGAAAGAATAAAGAAACGCTAATTTAAGATTGTATACCCACAAACTGGATATCACAGATTTTCTTTTTTGCTTAAACATTGTCATGCATGCACTTAGGAGTCATACTGTAATAAGAAAATTTAATGTATGATATATCCAGGTTTGTAGTGCTCCCTGAAGACTGGCAGAAAAAAATATATAATATTCATGCTTCCGTTGAGAAGTTCAACAGCAACCCAAGAAGCATGAATTTCCCACATAGAAGTGTTCAAAGGGAAGCCAGCAGAAGAGAGTCAAAATCATAAAGGACATAAGACATCATATGTATGAGCCGGGAGGAAATAACAGCAGAATACACACAAAGAAAGTAATTAGCAAAATTACAAAATCATCATATGTGTATATATAAATATGTATGTGTGTTCTGTGTAAGAAAACAGGCAACAAGTCTATAGAAAACTAAACAAATTTGGGGGAAAGTAGAATTATTTATGAATATAAAACTTCTTAAATTTCATAGTAGAGTACAAACTACAGTGAAATAAGCTTAGTTCATGAAGTAGTGTACAGCTATAAAGAGAAAAGATTTGTAAGAATAATGATTTTTTTTTTCTCAATTAGAATTAACATTCCAATGATGGGTATCATTTCCAGTGTGCCATGTAAGCAGTTTGGACAGGGTCACTCAATTCTAACAAGTAAAAAATGAAAGAATGAAAAATTCACAACTCCTTTTACATATTTCAGAATAGCTTATTTTGGACCAGTGATGGTACAGGAAAAACTGAAATGTAATTGATGGATCCTGGAGCTATGTGTTAATTCTGACAGGTAAAAACTCCAAGGAGCAAGATGGCGTCCATATAAACACTCCTCACCCGGCAGGCAGCAAAGGCAAGTCCCCTTAGGGATCTTTAGCAGTCTTTGGGGCACACGGGGACATGGGAGGGCACTGAGGAAAAAAAACTCCAATTCCCATGCACTAGGGGACTCCAGAGCTCACAACTCCCAATCCCACAGGCTGCACTCCCCACTGCATTCCCTCACAGCCCTGACCCTCACCCCCATCCCTTGCAGGTAGCCCCGCCCACAAGCATCTGCAAGGTCCCTTCCCTCATCCTCCTCCAGGGTGGAAACCCCATCCAACACCACAGCATCCCACACGCCCTCCTGCCCCTGCTACCCTACCCACAGGGGAACCCGTCCACCCCCACAAGTCCCCTTTCACCCACCCTCTAACTCAGCAGGTAGCTGCGCCAGCTGGGGAAATGCTCCTCCCGGTTGCTCCTGCCTCGGCCTCTGCAGTTAGCCTAGCCCGCCAGGAAAATGATCCTCCCCACTCCCAGTGCCCCCAGCCTTCACAGGTAGCCATGCCCACCCAGAAAACTCTCCTGCCCACTCTCCCCTCCACCCCCGCCCCTGGCCCCTGGCCTCTGGCCTCTGCAGGTAGCCATGCCTGCCTAGAAAACGCTCCTCCCTGCACCCCCAGCCCTCTGCCTCTGCCTTTGCAGGCAGCCCCACCTTGCATCCCCTCACCCTCCATGTTGAAGAGGCCTCAAGGTAAACTACAGCTTCAGTTAAGAGAAGACTCCTACACTGTGATGGGCAGACCACAGAGCAAAAAAAATAGCATGAATAATCAAATGCAAGTAAATCCAAAAAGACCACCCAGTCCCACAATGCACGAATCTAACCAAAACATAGCAGAGATATTAGGATAAGATTCCAAAATGAATTCAACCCTGGCCAAGAATAGAGCAGAATTTGCAGAAAATCAACAAAGGGCTAAGAAATGTATGAATGATATCCTTGCAAGATTAGACCTAACAGAAAAGGGTCAGGAAGGGCTCGAAAAACCGTTACATGACTTGAAAAGGAGTGAAAAAAGAGAGGACCTCAGTAACCAGCTGGCTAAGCTCAATAATGACATAAATAAATTCAAGGAGGAACAAGAAGAAGCACTAAAAAAATCAGAAAATGATGTGAAAAAGGAACTTGACAAAGGATTGGAAACTATACATTAAAAAGTAGTAGAAAATACAACCCAAATTGAACAAACCCAAAACTCCTTAGAAGTTCTCAAGAATAGAGTCAGCTATATGAAAGATAGAAACTCAGAAATGGAAGATAAAACAAAAGAAACAGCATGTGAATTCAAAAGTTTCAATAAGTTCAAAAATTTTTGTGAACAGAACATGCGGGAAATGTGGGATACCCTTAAACGTTCCAACATTAGGATCATGGGGATACCAGAAGGGGAAGAAATTCAGACCAAAGGAATCGAGAACTTATTCAGCAAAATTATCGAAAAGAACTTTCCCAATCTCTCAAAAGAAAGTCCCATCAATGTACAAGAAGCTTACTTATCAAGGGAACAATCCAACAAGAGGATATCACAATCATCAATATTTATGCACCAAACACAGGTGAACCACAATTCATAAAGCAAAAACTACTTGGCAACAAAACAGAAATAACCACCAACACCATCATATTTGGGGACTTCAACACTCCACTATCAGCAATAGATAGATCATCCAAACAGAAAATTAACAGGGAAGTAAGAGAGTTCAACATCACCATACAGCAACTAGACCTAACAGACATATACAGACCATTACACCCAAAATCTACAGATTACACATTCTTCTCAGCAGCCCATGGAACCTTCTTTAAAAAAAAAAAAAAAAAAAAAAAAAAAAAACATATATTGGGCCACAAAGCCTGCCTCCATATTTTCAAGAAAATGGGTATAATTTCCTACATGATATGAGACCACAATGCTGTAATGCTAGAAAATAACAAATAACAACAAAAGTACACCAGGAATCCCTCCAGCTCCTGGAAACTGAACAACACACTTTTTAACAATAAATGGGTTGTGAATGAAACAAAAAATGAAATGACAAAATTTCTAAAATAGAATGACAATGAGAATGCATCATAACAAAACTTATGAAGGTAGTCCTTAGGGGAAAAATCACAACACTAAATGCCCTCATAACAAAAACTGGGAGATCCCAAATAAATAACATAACCATCCACCTAAAGGTATTGGAAAATCAAGAAGAAGCCAACTCAAAAAGCTCCAGATGGAAAGAAATAATGAAAATCAGAGCAGAAATTAATGAATTGGAAACTAAGGGGACAATTAAGGAAATTGATGAAACAAAGAGCTGGTTCTTTGAAAAAATTAACAAGATTTATACAACCCTGACCAATCTGATCAAGCAAAACAAAGAAACACTTCAAATTAACAAAATTAGAAATGAAAAAGAGAGATCACAACAGACATGAATGATATAGGGAAAATCATCAGGACTTATTTCAAAATCCTCTACTCTGCAAAGCAGGAGAATATGGAGGAAATGGACAATTTCCTGGACACATACCACCTACCAAAGCTAAGCCCAGAGCAGAGAAATCTCCAAAACAAACCCATCACACCTTTCAAGATTGAGGAGGTAATCAAATACCTCCCCTAAAAGAAGACTCCAGGACCAGATGGTTTCTCAGCTGAATTCTATCAAACCTTCATGGAAGAACATAAACCAATTTTTCTCAAAATCTGCCACACAATCGGAGAAGAGGGAGAGATCCCCAACTCGTTCTATGAAGCTAGTATCACCCTAATTCTAAAACCAGGCAGAGATGACACAAGAAAGGAAAATTATAGGCCCATTTCCCTATGAACATAGATGCAAAGATCCTGAACAAAATCCTTGCAAACCGATTCAACAATATATCAAAAACATTATCTGCCTTGATTAAGTAGGTTTCATCCCTGTATTGCAGGGGTGGTTCAACATATGGAAATCTGTCAATGTAATACACCATATAAATAAGCTTAAACACAAAAACCACATGATTGTTTGGTTAGATGCAGAAAAGGCATTTGACAAAATACAACATCACTTCATGATCAAAACATTGGAGAAAATAGGCATGGATGGCCCATATCTCAACATAATAAAGGCTATAAATAAAGCTCCTAAAGCCCAAGTAATTCTCAATGGGGACCCACTGAAGGAATTCCCACTGAGATCAGGAACAAGGCAGGGGTGTCCACGCTCACCTGTACACTTCAACATACTGCTTAAAGTATTAGCTCAAGCAATAAGACAGGAGAAAGAAATCAAAGGCATACAAATTGGAAAGGAAGAAGTTAAGTTAGCCCTATTTGCAGATGACATGTTTCTATACATAAGTGACCCGAGAACCTCCATCTCAAAACTCTTGAAGGTGATTAGCACCTTCAGCAAAGTAGCAGGATATAAGATTAATGCACAGAAATCAGTAACCTTTCTGTATGCAAAAGACAAAGATACAGAAAAAGAAATAACTAACATTGTCCCATTTTCAATAGCAACAAAGAAAATAAAATACTTTGGAATAACATTAACCAAGGAAGTGAAAGACCTATACAATGAAAACATAAAAACACTCAAGAAATAAATTGAGGAGGTCCTACAAAAATGGAAAGACCTCCCATGCTCCTGGATAGGTAGAATTAACATTGTAAAAATGGCAATCTTACCAAAAGCACTATATAGATTTAATGCAATGCTGATAAAAATCCCAACTTCTTTCTTCACTGAGATAGAAAAAACTATATCAAAATTCATATGGAAAGGTGGAAGGCCTCAGATATCCAAGCATATTCTCAGCAAAAGTAACTCCTCTGGAGGCATCACCATACCTGATCTAAAGCTATACTACAAAGCCATTGTAATAAAAACAGCATGGTACTGGCATAAAAACAGAAATATAGACCAATAGAAGAGAATAGAAGACCCAGACTTTGGGTCAAGTAACTATAGCTACTTGATATTTGACAAAGGCCCTCACAATGCATAATGGAGAAAAGACAGCATCTTCAACAAATGATACTGGATAAGTTGGACAACCATATGTAGGAAAATGAAACTCGACCCACACATCTCTCCATGCACAAAAATCAAGTCCAGATGGATCAAAGACCTTAATATAAAACAAGAAACTCTGATACTACTGGAAGAAAAAATAGGAGGAACCTTCCACAACATAAGAGTGGGAAAAGACTTCCTGAATTTCCTGAAAGCTTCCCTAGAAGCTCAGGAAATTAAACAATCACTAAACCACTGGGATCTCGTGAAGCTGGAAAACCTTTTTCACTGACAAATATACTATAACCAAAGCCAGCAGATTACCCACAGAATGGGAGAAAATTTTCACCAGCTATACAACTGACAGAGGCCTAATTTCTAGAATCTACAAAGAACTCCAAAGACCTAAACAAGAAATCATCAAACAACCCACTCACAAAATAGGTCAGAGAACTGCACAGGGAGTTCTCAGAGGAAGAAATACAAATAGCAAACACACATTTAAGAAAATGTTCAACATCCCTAATTATCAGGGAAATGCAAATTAAAACAACTATTAGATTCCACCTTACCTCAGTAAGGATGGCTAACATTAAAAAAAAAAAAATGAAAACAAATGCTGGCAAGGCTGTGGAGAAATAGGAACAAGCCTTCATTCTTGGTGGGAATGTAAAATGGTTCAACCATTATGGAAAGCTATATGGAGACTCCTGAAAAGGATGAGCATAGACCTACCAACAGATCCAGCTATTCCCATACTGGGCATTTACCCTAAAGACTCCAAGCCTCAGATCAGAGACATTTGCTCAACCATGTTTATAGCTGCTCAATTCATAATAGCAAAGAGCTGGAATCAACCCAGATGCCCATCATTAGATGAATGGATAACAATGATGTGGTATATCTATAAGATGGAATTCTATGTAGCAGTAAAAAGATGAAATAAGGAAAAAAAAATGGTCAAACATGGAACAGATCATCCTCAGTGAGCTCACCCAATCACAAAAAGATAACCGTTGCATGGTCTCATTTATCTGTTGCTCCTAACCTGAATCTGCCTGAGATGCTGCCAAACCTAATAAGCATTCTGAAGGCCAGAAAATAGTAAGGGTGGGAGGGAGTGAGAGGGTGGGAGGGGGGATAAGGGTGGGGGGATACAAATAGGGACCCAAAAGGAAATGATACAATAAAACCCTTTATTCTGAACAACAGGCTAAAACATTGATCCTTCAGCAGGCCTGCAGAGGGAATAACTGAACCACAGGAAACTGGAGAGAACATCATGAAGACCAACCTTAATCTTTTGCTGTTTCTCTCTTTCTTCTCTCTCCCCCCACTCCTCTCTATACTCACTTTCTCTTTCCTATGTCTTTCTTCCCTCACCTTCCTAGGTGCTGACTTATAACTCCCAGTACCAGCACGGGGTTAACTTTCACAATGAGCTGTTGATCCGAGACACCTACAAGGTTTCCCAAAAAAGACAGACTTCTGTCAGAGTTCTTGATGACTCATCAAAGGTTAATGGTAAGACCATACTGTCAAAGACAGCATACGTGTGTGAGACCAAACATGGAGAGACCTGGCCAGAATCTGGAAGAGGGTCAGTCCCCAGACAGCTAGTCTAGTGCCAGAGGGTGCTACATGAGAACTAGGGGGAAATTGCAAACATCGGTCCAAACAACTCGTAGTCTAAGCTACCCAGCAGGAAACAACCTGACGTAATGCTCAAACAAGTGCAGTAATGGCACACAGCCATGGTGGGTTACCAACTGCTCTTGATTTGGCTAATAGATCCACTCAGCGGAATGGAACTCATTGCTGGAACCTGAAAATAAGTCAAAACCATCTACAAAAATGAGCTCAGTCTCCAAGATCAAGACACCACCAAATGTGGGTGAGAAGAGGGCCTATGCATATAAAATTAATTCCCTCTAAAATATCTATGGCCATCCCATCTACCTAGTACTAACTTCTCACTCCATTGGAGAATTTGCTTACCATTTTCAGATGGACAATGAACCTGAAGGGAGGACCAGCGAATCACACCTCACCAGGGCCCCAGCTGAAACCATAGAGTAATGCGGGGGAAGGGCAAGAGTGCAGCTTTCTTGGTGATCATGACACCAGAAAAAGGCTGAAGGAGATAAACACAGAGAACATCCAACTCCTACTAAGGCAGATATCCAGAGACACAGAGGCTCCCAAAACCTCATCACTGAAGTAGAACTAAAATGACCCCAATGTGGCTTAGGGAAATTTGCAGAAGAGGGGGCAGAAAGAATGTTAGAGCCACAAACTGGGGCATTAAGCACAGAGACTTGGCCTATGCCCCATAACTCTTGACTACCCCCACAATGCATGACCCACATTCCCCATTGATGAGGGTCCCTTTGGAAGAGGGAGGACAGGGAGGAGGATAATGGAGCCAACACTATGAATATAAAATGTAATGAATGTAAAATTAGAAGAATATAAATAAATAAATAATTTTTAAAACTCCAAGGATGCTCAGTTAAAGGGGTAACTTCTACATATTTCTGAGTTTTACCTCCTCAAGCTAAACCATATTCTCATGGATTTAAAAGAAAATGCTTGTCAACTGGCAAAGAGAGGAGAAAAATGCTGTTTTATAAAACTTTTCTTTAATAAAGCTTGTACCAAAGAGAAAATAAATGATGGAGCCAAAACAACATGGGAAAATGTTATATCCAAATCTGCTTTGATCTAGTCTTCTACACATTTCCCCACATGGTTACTGTTGTGGGAAGAAACTGAGAAACATACATGAACTTATAACATAGACTATAAACTAAGCTCATTAAAAGCTGAGAACTAATCATGACCTAGAATGTTTTCTCCCTAACTGGAACACTTTACCACCACATTACTGAAATCCTATTTGGCCCACTTATTTTTTCTAATCTAATTTTATTCATTATATGTGGTAAGAAGTTTAATTATTACATTTTCATACATTTAGATAATATATTTTGATTATAGTCACCCTCATTTCTTTCATTATCCCACTAATTTTTTACATAGTGCACACTATGCTCAGCTATCTAAAAAAAAAAAAACAAGGCATATTGAAAGGTAAAAAGCACCGTTTGAGTAAGAGAACTATTTTTAAGGCTGTGATTCAATTATAGAAGGAATAGAGGCAGCATGAATTTAAAACAACCATTGTTAATAGGGAAAGGAATAAATTTTATGTCAGAAAAGAGAACTTTAAGATGAGAACAAAATTCAAACATGGAATCAAAGAGAAATTCTAGAGTCAAAACACTGAGACAGAAACAAATGCAAGCATCGATGACTTCAAAATTAGTTTAGATTTATCTGTGGAAAGAATTTCTGAGCTTGCTTACACTCAAAGGGAATGTCTAAAACTTTAAAGCAAAGAGACATTTTATTTCAAAGTTGATATATGCATACTTTTGTATATATAGAAACAATTATAGTAGAAATTGGGTGTATTTTGTAATCACAATGTACTCAAACACCATGTGTGAGGCAGTATAGCATTATTAAATAGTGAACTTGAATGATTGAAAATGTATATTGAAAATTTACTACAGCCATTAAAGTAGCTTTCTCTTAAAAAAAAAAAAAAAAAAAAAGAAGTAAGTACAAGTGACATGTTATCATGAAGTCAGTTCCCCTGAATTAAAACAGTCCTTCTAGACAAAGAAGCACCCATTAAGACTTAGGAAGTTAACAAAACTTACATGGCTTAAGAGACTCCCAAAACTTACAAGTTCAGGAAGGTCAGAAAGTTTCAAGGCCCATAAACCTCTACCAGAGGTTATATCAGTGTACACAACAGCAGAGGACAAAGAGACTCTTCGGTGAGCTGCCTGAAAGGTAGGAAGTATGTTTTGGTGATACAGCTGTCTCAGCCATCATCCAGGCTGGGATAGGATTTTCAGTGATGCAGCTGCCTTTTAATCACTCTTGTTCCTGTAAGTAATACCAATAAACTAATTGGTTCACCAAACTATACTTGTAGAGTCATGTCTTTGGCCTGTTATCAGTGCCCTCTATGAGGTAAATAGAGTTTTCCTCATGTCTCTCCAGGAAGTCACACAACACATTTGATGCTGGAACAGGAAGCAATGGGACCAAAGATGAGCTGAGGAGGAGCAGTGGCATAGCCCCTATGATGAGTGATCAGGTGTTTAAGGAGACTGATCTGTCTGAGGTTGAAGTGCACACACACTTCAATCCTAATATGACCACCTTTTCACATGAGGTATGGAATTGTGTATCTCTTTCCTGTGGGGGCAGTTGTATGCTTTTGGCAATGGGATCACAAGACATACAACTGAGGTTGAGCCATCTCCATCTGAGGTGTTTCTTTGAGGGAACTTTCAAGGTAACATTCTTCCTCTACATAGTATGGGGTGTCATGCTCTCTTGATGGATGGGTTCCACTTTTGGAATGCAGGAAACCATCATAAGAAGACCTTTGTGTGGCCTTTGCTGTGGGTGATTAGATGTGAAATTTGAGGTTCAGATGTTTGCCTTCAAAGAACTTCCCCATATTAAAGAACTCAAAGATTAAAAATACATTCAGATGCTCTTGATCTTGCTGGATATGTAGAACATGGGAAGCATGAGATAAAGGTGCTTGCTTGCTGTTTCTTGTAGATGATAAGATGTAAGGGGAAGAGAGTACAATTTTGATCTGTGCTAGAGTAATACCTGGAATACAAAGATGTGTGACACAAGGGCAGAACTGGACAGTAAAAAAAGAGAAAGGGAGGTCAAAGTTCTACAGAATACACTTCAAGTCCATTTTTTTGTTTTGTTTTGTTTTAGTTTTTAATTTTTTTATTTTATAAAATGTTAAACTCTGTATACCCTTGCCCCCACTCCCCTGTTTCTGGCAGCAATCCTCAGTGGTACTGTTGATATTCACTGTGGAGACAAGAAGGCCTCATGTATGCTCTGTGGAGAAACTATGTCTCAGGATAATATATCCACTTTGGGGCTCTCACAATCTTTCTGCCCTCTCTTCTGCAAAGTTCCCTGAGCCACTGTGGGCTTATTAGCAGTCTGATTTAGTGTTGGGTTCTGTGTAGACTCTGGGTTTCTGGTTTGATGAGTTTTTTTTTAAGTTATGTATATAGTGTGTATACTGCCATGATGGTACCAATGTTAGCCTTCTCCCTGTGCTCCCCCATGGGTAATGTGGGTCTTGCCTTATGGGGGCAGCCATCAGTTATGCAGGAGAGGCAATGACTCTGTGTATAATGATGCAAGTCATGGCTCTAACAACCTTTCTGCCCCCTCTTCCATGAATTTCCCTAAGCCATGTTGGTTTTATTTTAGGTCTATTCAGTGATGAGGTCTTGGGAATCTCTGTGTCTCTGCATATCTCCTTTGGTAGGAGATGAGTGTTCTTTATGTCTATCTCTTTCAACCTTGTGCTGGTACCAGGTTCACCGAGAGAGCAGCACTCTTGCTCATTTTCCCCAATAACTCTATGGCTTCAGTGGTGCCCTGGTGAGGTGCAATGGGCTGATTTGCTGCTCACGTTCTGTGTCCATCTGAAAGAGAGAAGCAGATTCTCCAATGGACAGTGAAGTCAGTGCAAGATACATGGATAACCATTATTATTTTAAGGAGAATTTAATAGGTGTAGGCCCTCTTGTAGCCCACGATTGTGGGGAGCTTGATATTGGAGAGCGGGCTTGTTTTTGGATATGGTTCTGACTTTTTTCCTGGTTCCAGGTATGGGTTCTGTTCCACTGACTGGATCTTTTAGCCAAATCAAGAGCAGTTGGTAACCCACCATGGCTGTGTCTTGCTATTGTACTCATGTGAGCATCACATCAGGTTGTTTGCTGCTGAGTAGCTTAGACCATGAGTTACTTCGGCAGATGTTGGTCATTTTCTCCCCGTCTCTCATGCAGCACCTTCTGACACTAGACAAGCTAACTTTCTGGGGGCTGACTCTCAGGAGTCTCCATATTTCTTTCCATAGTGGTTGTACCAGCTTACATTCACACCAACAGTGAATGAGGGTTCCTATTTCTCCACAGCCTTGACTGCATTTGTTGTCATTAGACTTTTTAATGTTTGCTATCATTACTGGGGTAAGGTGGAATTTCATAGTTGTTTTAATTTGCATTTCTCTGATGATTAGGAACATTTTCTTAAGTGTCTGTTTGCCATTTGTATTTATTCTTCTGAGAACTCCCTGTGCAGTAGTTCTCTGCCCCATTTTGTAAGTGGATTTTTTGACTTTTTATTGTTTAGGTTTTTGAGGTCTTTATAGATTTTAGAAATTAGGCCTCTGTCCAATGTGTATCCAGCAAAATGTTCTCCCATTCTGTGGGTAATCTATTGGCCCTGCTAATTACGTGTTTGCCAGTGAAAAAGCTTTTCAGCTTCACGAGATCCCAATGGTTGAGTGATTGTTTAATTTCCTGAGCTACTAGGGTTTTGTTCAGGAAGTCTTTTCCCACTCCTATATAATGGAAAGTTCCTCCTACTTTTTCTTCCAGTAGTAGTAGCTTTTTCAGTCTTATATTGAGGTCTTTGATCCATTTGGACTTGATTTTTGTGGAAGGTGAGATGTGTGGATCAAGTTTCATTTTCCTGCATATGGTTATCCAGTTTGTTCAGCACCATTTGTTGGAGATGCTGTCTTTTTTTCTAGTCTACATTGTTAGGGCCTTTGTCAATTGTCAAGTAGCTGTAGTTACTTGACCCAAGGTCTGGGTCCTCAATTCTGTTCCATTGGTCTATAATCCCGTTTTTATGCCAGTATCATGTGGCTTTTATTACTATGGATTTGTGGTATAGCTTAAGATCAGGTATGGTGATGCTTCCAGAGGTATGGTGATGCTTCCAGAGGTATTTCTTTTGCTGAAGATTTTGATTAGCCACATTGTTTGTCTCCATATCCCTGGCACCAGCTGTCAAGCTAGCCATGAGAATTATTCATGTTGCTGCTTCCTCTGCACTGTTTCCTAGGCCATGGATGATGTGGTAGACATGGGACATCTTGTGGTGGGCATAGAATGGAATATCCATGATTTAGTATGCAAATAAGATCCTTAATAATGGCCCAGTACAGGTAACTATGGTAATGAGGAGACATTCTGCATCCAAGCTGCTTTTAAATAAGGAATCAAAGAACCTCTCACCTGTTGCCTAATGAGACTGTGGCACATGGGAATGGATGGAATCAGTCTGAGAACCACAGAAGCAGAGAAAATGAGGCTGCATATATAGAGATGATACAAGGAAAAGCAGTGAGAGACAGTCCTATACAAGCCATGAGAGAGGTATGGTTATCAGTGGCAGAAGTCCCTATGAATATCAAGAACTAGAAGCTAATAGAGGAAGGACAGGCCTCACTGAGGGAAATGCGCACTAGAGAAAATGTATTTAATGGTCTCTCACTAGACCTGATAGGACTGTTTTCTAGAGATGTAAGAAAGAGGTTGATTCAGTAAGGGCCTTGGTAGTGCTATGGTTACTTTTCTATCACTGTTACAAAATACCTGACAAAAGCCACTTAAGGAAAAAAGGGTCTGTTTTGGCTCATAGCTTGATAGAAGTCACCATCACTGTGAGGAAGTCTTTGCTACAGGAATGTAATATTGAATCTACAGTCAGGAGAAAGAAAGAAATGTTGATTCTCTACTAGTGCTATCCTATGTATTCACTGCTTGATGGGACCTAGCCCATGGGATGGAGCTGCTGACATTCTGAGGGGTCCTCTCTTTCAATGAAACCTTTCTGGAAATGCCATGACAAGATATGTGCATCCAGAATGATTCTAAATACAGTCAAGTTGACGATGAAAATTAACAGTCACACTCCCTCCATTGTCAACTTAACAACCGAGCACGTCAATTCATAACATTTAACCAATGGCCCCAGAAGTCTAATTTCATTTCATAGTATTAAATGGATGTTTACTCCCAACATTATGCAAAAAGTCCAGAAGAATCTTTTGAGATTCAAAGCAGCCTCTTAACTGTGAGCACCCTCAAATCCAAACAAATTACATACTTCCAAAACACAATGACTAGAGAAATGGTTTCATTTCTAAATTCAAGAGGGGAAGATTGAACCATTAACCAAAACCCAGAAGGGCAAACACCAAACCCTATAGTTTCATGCCCACCATCTGAGAATCATGATGGGATCATTTGGCCTCCAAAGGGTTTGAGTAGTCCTGCCTTTCTAGCTCTGTACTCTACAGCATATATAACATCTTTCTCATGTTGACTCCACTCTCCCCATGCAGCCTCCCTCCACAGATATACCATGGTCTTGGCATCTACAATATCCAAGGGTCTTAGTTTCAACTTACTTTCACCTCCTCAGCTTATCTAATGGCTTTTCAGAGCCTCCTTGTGAAGTCTTTCTCAAACCATTGTAAAAGCCTCCAAGACACCCTAATTCCTGGATATGTCATGCTTACAGGGCCATTGCCATGTAAATGATACTACCAAATCCTGCAGACACCTCAAAGTGTAGCCTGGATCACAGTTGCAATAGCTTCTGTGTGCTGACCCTGGCAAATACTTCCCTCTGGTTGTTTTTGGTCAGGGAACCCATTTAGCTGCATCCTCATTTCAGTCTCTCTTCTGTTGCAGATGCATCATTTACATTCTTCCGGTCCACAACTTTAAGATTACCTCCCTTTCCTTGACAAACTATACATATTCATTTCTTTTCTTCTCTTTCCATAGATCTAAATAATATAGATCTAAATAATATACATCTAAATAACATAGATCTAAATAAGAGTAGTGAGCTGTAGCCATATCACAGCCTAAATACTATGCCATCTGGAAATTTCCTTTGTGAGGCAAAGGTAGGAGGATCACCATGAATTCAAGGCCAGCCTAGGACAAGAGAGTGACTTGCAGATTAGCCTGGGCTAGAGTAAGAGAACCTATCTCAAAAAAAAAAAAAGAAAGGAAGGAAGGAAGGAAGGAAGGAAGGAAGGAAGGAAGGAAGGAAGGAAGGAGAGAGAGAGAGAGAGAGAGAGAGAAAGAAAGAAAGAAAGAAAGAAAGAAAGAAAGAAAGAAAGAAGAAAGGAAGGAAGGAAAGAAAGAAAGGAAGGAAGGAAGGAAAGAAAGAAAGAAAGAAAGAAAGAAAGAAAGAAAGAAAGAAAGAAAGAAAGAAAGAAAGGGCAGCCCTATTTCCACTGCCCACATTTTATCCATTCAGTATTCTGGTCTTCTAAACTCCCATCAATATGGTCCATGGATCTCTAATTATAGCATTTTAAAGCCTTTTCTTTCAAACACACAGCTCCAAACTCTTCCACATTCCTCTTGCAGGCAAATCCAAAGCCTAAGAAACACATAGGTTTATCATAGCAATAGCCTTTACTTTCTCAGTACCAATTTTCTATATTAGTTATTTTTCTCTTCGCTGTGACAAAATACCTTAAGGTATTTCTTGTTGCTGTGACAAATGTAACTTAAGGATGTTATTTTGACTCACAGTTTGAGGATAAAGAACAGTATGACAGGGAAGACAAGGAACCAGAGGCAGGAGGCAGTTAGTCACACTGTAAGGAAGCAGATAAAGATGATACTGGTGCTCCACTTACATTCTCCTTTTATTAAATCCAGGACTCCAGCCCATGGCATAATGCAGACCACATTCAGGGTGTATAGTAAAACCTTTCTGGAAATGACATTCTGGATGCACCCAGACTTTTGTTTCCATGGTGTTTATAAATCCAGTTAAGTTAATAATAAAAATTAACCACCATAATATATTTATTAAGACCTTATTACATGCTATCTACAGAAAATCTCTTTAATTATAAAAATTTCTATTTGAAAAATAGATTGATACAGACAGATACATCATTGTAAGCCTACCCAAAATAAAACTGGAGTGACTATATTAAATTCAGACAAAGCCAACTTCAGGCAACATTATCAGGGATGCAAATAATAACATGACCCAGATTGGCTGATATGAAAGAGTGTCACAGACTAAGGAATTTGTAATGAACATAAATACATTGGTTTTTTACTCTGGATGCTGGGACTATGGAATCAATATCAAGCACTTGTCAAGAACCTTTTAACTACATTGTCACATGGTAGAAAGAAGTAAAGGAAGGAAGAGTGAGGGAGGGAAGAATGAATGCTCAGAAGGAAAGAAGGAAGGATAAGCACATACTCATGATAACAATCCCACACTGAAAAATGACAGAATTAATCCATCTTAAATTTCCCACTTCCCAATACTGACAATAAAATTCAGCATGACTTTTGGAGGAGACATTCAAACGATAACAGTATATTTATGTAATGATAAAAGAGGTCAATATTCTAAAACATAGTAATCTTGTAACTGTATGCACAGAGCAAAGCATAGTACATGAGGAAAAATAGATAAAATTGTAAGAGAAATAGATAAGTTCACTATATTTGGAGTTTTATTACTTTTATCCTGTTTTAACATACATTATTTATAAATCTGCATAATTAAAATTTTATTAATAGGTCTCTTAGCAACCTGCTTGCAAACTTCCAGAAAAATTTTTTTCTATTTCTGAATCATCCAAACCCTTTATATTTTTATTTTTTATAATATATTTTTATTTATATTATTCTAATTTTAAATGATAATGGTGACTCCATTATCCTCCTCCCTGTCCTCCCTCTTCCAAAGGGACTCCCATCAATGGGGAATGTGGGTCATGCATTGTGGGGGTAGTCAAGAGTTATGGGGGATAGGCCAAGTCTCTGTACATAATGCCCCAACTTGTGGCTCTAACATTCTTTCCCACCCCTCTTCTGCAAATTTCCCTGAGCCACATTGGGGTCATTTTAGTTCTACTTCAGTGATGAGGTTTTGGGAGCTTCTGTGTCTCTGGATATCTGGCTTAGTAGGAGTTGGATGTTCTCTGTGTTTATCTCCATTAGCCTTTTTCTGGTGTTGTGATCATCAAGAATGCTGTATTTCTTGCCCTTCCCCTGCATTACTCTATGGTTTCAGCTGGGGCCCTGGTGAGATATGGTTAGCTGATCCTCATTTCAGGTTCATTGTCCATCTGAAAAAGATAACCAGATTCTCCCATGGAGAGAGAAGTTAGTACTAGATAGATAGGATGGCCATAGATATTTTGGAGGGAATTTTATATGCATAGGCCCTCTTCTCACCCACATTTGGTGGTGTCTTGATCTTGGAGAATGAGCTTATTTTTGTACATGGTTTTGAGTTATTTCCCAGTTCCAGCAATGAGTTCCATTCCACTGAGTGGATCTATTAGCCAAATCAAGAGTACTCATGGCTGTGTGCCACTACTGCACTTATTTGAGCATTACGTCAGGTTGTTTCCTGCTGGGTAGCTTAGACTGTGAGTTGTTTGGACAGATGTTGGTCATTTTCCCTCAGTTGCTTATGTAGCACCCTCTGGCACTAGACTAGCTCACTGTCTGGGGACTGACACTCTTCCAGATTCGGGCCAGGTCTCTCCATGTTTTGTCTCACATGCGTGTGCTGTCTTTGACAGTAGGGTCTTACCATTAACCTTTCGTGGGTCATCAAGAACTCTGATAGAATTCTGTCATTTTTTTTTTTTTTTTTTTTTTTTTTTTGGCGGGGGAGACCTTGTCAACAGCTCATTGTGAAAGTTAACCCCATGCTGTTACTGGGAGTTAAAAGTCAGTGCCAAGGGAGGTGAGGGAAGAAAAAGATAGATAATATGAAAGAGAAAGTGTGTATAGAGAGCAGAAGGAGAGACAAAGAGAGTGAGAGAGAGAAAGGGAGAGGGAAGAGACAGAGAAGCACGAAAATATTAAGGCTGGTATTTGTGATGTTTCCTCCACTTTCCTGTGGTTCAGGTGTTCCCTCTGCGGGCCTGCTGAATAATCAATGGGTTAGCCTGTTGTTCAGAATAAAGGGTTTTATAGTATCATTTCCTTTTGGGTCCCTATTTGTATCCCCCCCACCCTTGTACTCCCTCACACCCTCTCACTCCCTCCCACCCTCGCCCTCCCTCCATCCCACCCTTCCAATTGTCTGGTTCTCAGAGAGGTTATTAGGTTTGGCAGCATCTCATTGGATTCAGGAGACACAGATAAATGAGACCATGCAACGATTATCTTTTTGTGATTGGGTGAGCTCACTGAGGATGATCTGTTCCATGTTTAACCATTTTTTTTTCGAATTTCATTATTTCATCTTTCCTTACTGCTACGTAGAATTCCATAGTATAGATATACCACATCGTTGTTATCCATTCATGTAATGATGGGCATTGGGATTGATTCCAGCTCTTTGCTATTATGAATTGAGCAGCTATAAACATGGTTGAGCAAATGTCCCTGATCTGAGGCTTGGAGCCTTTAGGGTAAATGCCCAGTAATAGAATAGCTGGATCTGTTGGCAGGACTATAGTCATCCTTTCCAGGAGTCTCCATATAGCTTTCCATAATGGTTGAACCATTCCCACCAAGAGTGAAGGCTTGTTCCTATTTCTCCACAGCCTCGACAGCATTTGTTTTCTTTTTTCTTTTTTTTCTTTTTTTCTTCTTCTTCTTTTTTTTTTTTTTTTTTTTTTTTTTTGTGTTAGCCCTCCTTACTGGGGTAAGATGGAATCTCATAGTTGTTTTAGTTTGCATTTCCCTGATGATTAGGGATGTTGGGCATTTTCTTAAGTGTATGTTTGCTATTTGTATTTCTTCCTCAGAGAACACCTTGTGCAGTTCTTTGCCCCATTTTGTGAGTGGGTTGTTTGATGATTTATTGTTAAGACTTTGGAGTTCTTTGTAGATTCTAGAAATTAGGCCTCTGTCAGTTGTATAACTGGTGAAAGTTTTCTCCCATTCTGTGGATAATCTGCTGGCTTTGGTTATAGTATATTTGTCAGTAAAAAAGCTTTTTAGCTTCATGAGATCCCAGTGGCTGAGTGATCGTTTAATTTCCTGAGCCGCTAGGGTTCTGTTTAGGAAGACTTTTCCCATTCCTATGTAGTGAAAGATTCCTCCTATTTTTTCTTCCAGTAGTAGGAGAGTTTCTGGTTTTATAGTAAGGTCTTTGGTCCATCTGGACTTGATTTTTTGCAGGGTGAGATGTGTGGATCAAGTTTCATTTTCCTACATATGGTTGTCCAGTTTGTCCAGCACCATTTGTTGAAGATGCTGTCTTTTTTCTATTCTGCATTGGGAGGGCCTTTGTCAAATGTCAAGTAGCTGTGGTTACTTGACCCAAAGTCTGGGTCTTCTATTCTGTTCCATTGGTGTATATTTCTGTTTTTATGCCAGTACCATGCTGTTTTTGTTACAATGGCTTTGTAGTATAGCTTTAGATCAGGTGATGCCTCCAGAGGTATTTCATTTGCTGAGGATATGCTTGGATATCTGAGGCCTTCTGCCTTTCCATATGAATTTTGAGATAGTTTTTTTCCATCTCAGTGAAGAAACAAGTTGGGATTTTTATCGGCATTGCATTGAATCTATATAGTGTTTTTGGTAAGATTGCCATTTTCACGATGTTAATTCTACCTATCCAGGAGCATGGGAAGTCTTTCCATTTTTGTAGGACCTCATCAGTTTCTCTCTTGAGTGTTTTTATGTTTTCATTGTATAGGTCTTTCACTTCCTTGGTTAATGTGATTCCAAGGTATTTTATTTTCTTTGTTGCTATTGAAAATGGGACAATGTTAGTTATTTCTTTTTCTGTATCTTTGTCTTTTGCTTACAGAAAGGCTACTGATATCCATTGATCTTATATCCTGCTACTTTGATGAAGGGCTAATCACCTTTAAAGTTTTGAGATGGAGGTTCTCTGGTCACTTATGCATAGAATCATGTCATTTGCAAATAGGGCTAACCTAACTTCTTCCTTTCCAATTTGTATCCCTTTGATTTCTTTCTCCTATCTTATTGCTTGAGCTCATACTTCTAGCACTATGTTGAAGAGCAGAGGTGAGAGTGGACACCCCTGCCTTGTTCCTGATCTCAATGGGAATTCCTTCAGTCTGTCCTCATTAAGAATTACTTGGACTTTAGGAGCTCTATATATAGCCTTTATTATGTTGAGATATGGGCAGTCCATGCCTATTCTCTTATTGTTTTTATCATGAAGTGATGTTGTATTTTGTCAAAGGCCTTATCCGCATCTAACAAAATGATCATGTGGTTTTTGTGTCTAAGCTTATTTGCGTGGTGTATTACATTGACAGATTTCCATATGTTTTACCAACCTTGCATTCCTGAGATAAAGCCTATTTGATCATGGTGGATAATGCTTTTGATGTACTGTTGAATTCGATTTGCAAGGATTTTGTTCAGGATCTTTGCGTCTATGTTCATTAGGGAAATGGGCGTATAATTTTCCTTTCTTGTGGCATCCCTGCCTGGTTTTAGAATTAGGGTGATACTACCTTCATAGAAGGTGTTGGGGATCTCTTCCTGTTCCCCGATTGTGTGGCACAGTTTGAGAAAAATTGGTTTCAGTTCTTTCATGAAGGTTTGGTAGAATTCAGCTGAGAAACTATCTGGTCCTGGAGTCTTCTTTTTGGGGAGGTGTTTGATTACCTCTTCATTCTTGAAAGGTGTGATGGACTTGTTTAGGAGATTGCTCTGCTCTAGGCTTAGCTTTGGTAGGTGGTATGTGTCCAGGAATTCATATATTTCCTCCATATTCTCCTACTTTGTGGAGTAGAGGTTTTTGAAATAAGTCCTGATAATTCTCCCTATTTCATTCATGTCTCTCCTTTTTCACTTCTAATTTTGTTAATTTGCAGCATTTCTTTTTTTTTTTTTTTTTTTTTGCTTGATCAGATTGGCCAGGGGTGTGTCAGTCTTGTTAATTTTTTAAATAACCAGCTTTTTGTTTCATCAATTTTCTTCACTGTCCTCTTAGTTTCCAATTCATTAATTTCTGCTCTGATGTTAATTATTTCTTTCCATCTGGAGCTTTTCTGGTTGGCTTCTTCTTGTATTTCCAATGCCGTTAGGTGAATGGTTAGGTTATTGATTTGGGATCTCTCTGTTTTTGTTTGAGGGCATTTAGTGCTGATTTTTCCCCTACAGACTGCCTTCATTGTGTCCCATAAGTTTTGGTATGCTGTGTTCTCATTTTCATTCAATTCTAGAAATTTTGCAATTTCATTTTTTATTTCATCCACAACCCATTTATTGTTTAAAAGTGTGTTGTTCAGTTTCCAGGAGCTGGAAGGATTCCTGGCGCATTACAGCATTGTGGTTGTTAATTTCTCTTGAGCATTACAGCATTGTGGTCTGATATCATGCAGGAAATTATATCAATTTTCTTGAAAATATGGAGGCAAGGTCTTTGTGTGCCCAATATATCATCTATTTTAGAGAAGGTTCCATGGGCTGCTGAGAAGAATGTCTGTAATCTGTCCCTTCCTTTAACTGGGGTGGAATGTTCTGCATGTGTCTGTTAGGTCTAGTTGCTCTATGGTGATGTTGAGCTCTCTTACTTCTCTGTCAATTTTCTGTTTGTATGATCTATCTATTGCTGATAGTGGAGTATTGAAGTCCCTGACTATGATGGTGTTGGTGGTTATTTCTGTTTTGTTGCCAAGTCGTTTTTGCTTTATGAATTGTGGTGCACTTGTGTTTGGTGTGTAAAGATTGATGATTGTGATATCCTCCCTTGGTAAGTTAGAATTGGCCTTCTTTGTCTTTATTAATTACTTTTGGCTTGAAGTCTATTTTATCTGATATTAGTGTAGCAACACCTGCTTATGTATCAGGTTCACTAATTCAATTAGGTAAGTTAAAGCATTGGTAGTATACAAAGAAATAGCAGGAGGTTACAAAAGACAACTATCTTGGGACTTGGAAAGTCTATAAATTTTTGAGGATATTAAAATAAATAAGTGGAAGAAAACAATGTCCACAGAATTACATTTTTCCAGGAAGAAATAAGTAAGAGAAGCAGCCCACTGGGAATAGCAGTCATCTGAGCAATGTTCCCCCAATTTTATAACTTAACAGTTGATAATGACTTGAGAAAGAAATGGGTTTAATGGTATGGGAGCAAGAACTTGATTTTGCAGGTTCATGAAATGAACAGGTCAGAAAATAAGAGGATAAATAAAACCTCTTCAAGATGATGGATCATATAGTGAATGGGAAAATCAAAGTAGCAAACAGAGTGGTACTCAAGGATGGAGAAGGTGTTGTCCCTTACTTTCTTTTAGAGGTCATAGATTTGTATATTTTTATCAGCTAAGAAAAACACTCACTGGAAAAGAAAGTCTTAAAAACATCTCATAAATGTGAGGCACAATTGAAAGATTGCTTGGATGAAACCTCAAGGAAAGATTTGAATTGAGCATACATAAATACATGTACACATGCAGGGGTATCAGATGGGAGACAGTGGCATCTGCTCATAAGGGAGTCTCATCAGTGCACAGACATTTAAAAGGATGATAAAAAGTTTAAAGGAAGAAGTTTAAAACAAATAAAGTAGCCAAGTGAACTCATTCCTCAAACCAATTTGGCCATTAGAGACCATTTACTTGCAATACCACAAAACAGTACAAAAAGACATATCTCTGTTACATATATGTAATCCCACTCTTCTGCTTCCTAGCAAACATAGCAAAAATAAACAACAGGACCTATCTTGGACAGTAATTCTATAAAGAAGATGTAGAAGAATAACTCAAGACAAAAGGAAGAAAGAACCTCATGTACATGAAGACAGGAAGAGGGCTAGCAGTGCAATTTGACAAGAATCATTACAATAAAGAATTAAATGGAAGATCATACAATAAGCAGCTTTGGTGAGAGAGAAGCCAGTTTGAATTTGTTAATATTCAGATGTCTATTATACAAACATGCCAAATCGTTTGTTGGATATATGGGTTAGACATAAAGGAAGAAACAGACACAAATTAATTGTACATAAGGCAAAAAGAATGGTGTAATCATCTATGGAGGGAAGAAAGATAAGAGAACCAAAGACCTGCTTTCTGTGGGCCTAGAACACCAAGATGTGGCAAAGTGAGACTTAGAAGAAATTAGATGGATGGAATTCCAAGAGGGCCCCAAGATTTGTGGCCAATAGATACTCTGCATACCTCTCATGGTTATAGGTAGGATTTATAGAAAGGATCATATTATTTTATGGAAAACCACTTAGATTGCATTTTCTCTATCTCACCTAAAAGGAGGGGAGGAAAATCACTGGCAGAAGCAGTTGTAAAGAATAGCACCCAAAGCTAGCTTCACACTCAAGAGAGAACACTACTTCTTGCTGTGGTTCCTAGTTTTCTACGCATTCAGAGAAATTTCTCTAATAATAAGCTATAGTATTTATTATAGCATTTTACTAGATTGTGTTACATCCTATGGAAAAAGTGAAGGGTTTTGCCAGAGCTTATTAAGATCTCTAATCAGTAGACATTACTAATCAAAAAAGGAGATCATATTGTGTGACGCAATCAAGCAAGACTTTTCAAGGAAATCCAAGGAGCTTGGAAAAATATCTTGGCTGGCCTACCTAAAGAACAATATGTGAGGTTGCCCTCTGGCCTCCACATACATGCACACATATGTGCATCCCCCCACACATATTTAAAAATCCACATCATGTCTAAAGGGAGGTATTCATGGAGAGACTCGTGAAATATTCTCTTATTAGCCTTGAAGAATCAAGAGTCAATTTTGAAAAAGAATGGAAATCTACTCACAGCACAGTCTTTAAACAACTTTAGAAGTGTGAGTGACAACCAAAAATGAGGAAAAAATTCAGTCATAACATTGCAGTGGACAAACTCAGATTCCATGAATGAACCTAAAAGTGGATTTCTTTTCAGTCAAACTTCTGGGGAACAATGCACCCCAAACCTGATTTTAGAATGGTACACAGTATTTCAGAATGTCATTACAACCCCAGAAAAAGTGAGCAACAACAAGTTGAATGTCCTTTTTGACCATTTGTATAACACTAGTGGTAACAATTTCTGACCATGTTCTACACTTTATAGAGCAGTCATTTGAATTTTCTGCATTTCTAGAAAATGTTTTAGTTACAAAATGGCTTTACCAGTAAGTGCTGGGATAGGTGTGCATTAATGTGAATCTACAGGAGAAGAGCAAACACAGTGTAACCATGGGAACCCAATGTTTAATCTATAAAGAGAACCAAGTGGTAGCTCAATTCTGAGAACTGTTTCTCACATCAAACTGTGTTTCCTTGAAAGTAATGAAAGCCATTTTAGGAAATCCACTCCTATGAACCAGAAACACATATGCTTTATTGTCTCATCATCAACAACGAAACAGCACTCTTGCATAAGTTTCTAGGCCATTGACAGAAACTTTAATAGCAAGGTATATGCCTGAGTGAATACACCATTCTTCTTAGTCAGTGATCCTCTATCATAAGAGGAAGCATGTGCTAACAGCACAATAAATACTTTCCAACAGAAGTTTAATAAAATTAACTTGCTCCCCTTAACTTATCTTTTGAAAGATTGTCATCTCACCTTGCAGGGACATGATACCATTTATATGTTACTGTTGGTTGATACAGAGACCATGTTGGATATATTCACTTATTGCAGTCAAGGAAAAGCAAACCTTTTTTCTTGCTTAAATCCTAAGACTACTTATATCGATATAACAGTACACAAGAAGATATAAGAATTGCATTTAGATTTTTAGACAGATTTTTGTATTAATTTAATTTAAAAGACTAGATAAAAAAATACTTTTCTACTACTCATGAAACATTTAAAAAGTTTGTCTCTATCATGTAATGTCAGGGTTCTTCAAAAGCAAGGGAAAATGGAGGGATCACATTCATATATCTTTTATTATTATAGTAAATTTAATGATAGCTTTATTGTTAATTGATTATTGTGACTAATTTGTAAATTAGACTTTACCATAGGTATATAAGCATAGGAAACAATATAGTATTTACATATTTCACTAATATCTATGGTTTCATATACACACTGAGAGCCTTTGAAGCTTATTGTGCATGAGGAATTAGTTTGCTAAATTGATACATGATAGATGAGAAAAATCATAAATTAATGCAAAACAGAAAATTATTGAGGAAATTGTACTGAGAAAAAATTGAGTTGGCTCTATATCAAATTAGCAAGTTGAGTAGTTTTGTTAAGTTAAATGTGAATATTCTAATGAAAGGATTTCATAGTCACAACCTCTAACACATTTACCAACCCCTCACTACACACCAACTATTTACCACATATGCTTTAAAAATAAGCAAATATAATAATAATTAATGCCATACACTACTCATGTAGTTATGTAGCCATAAAGTTTGAAGACACTGATTTATGGGCCATATGTGGTTATACACACACACACACACACACATACACACACACACACACACACACACACAAGCAGGCCAAAGTCGAACATGACAAACCAGGAAATGCTCCCCCATCAACCTACATACTAGGTAACCCTGACAGGCTATTCTGAGTCTTCTATTTCAAAAATGGGAGCATGCTATAATCAAGAATTTAAGGGCTGGAGAGATGGCTTAGTGGTTAAGGCACCTGCCTCCTAAGCCTAAGAATGCTGGTTCCAATCTCCAGGTCCCATGTTTAGGCAGATGCAAAGTGACACAAGGGCGCAATGCCGCACTTGCCCACAAGGGGGCGCACACATCTGGAGTTCGTTCACAGCAGTTGAGAGGCTGCTGGCATGCCCGTTCTCTGTCTCCCTCTCTCTCTGTCTCTCTCTGTGTCTCTCTCCAAAAAAAAAAAAAAAAAAAAATTTAAATAAGCAAAGTAAAAGTCAAGCATCAAGCTGTTGCTATTTAAGATACATCAGTTACTTTCTCATTGGCAAGGCAAAATATAGTCCATCATGGTGGAGAAAGCATGGCAGGAGTAGGAAGCTGGAATGACATCTTCACATAAGCTACAATGAAGGAGAGAAAGAAAGAGCTCTACATGGGTCCAGGCTAAAACAGGTCAAGGAACACCCCACAGTGACATACTTCCTCCAGAAGGGCTCCACTTCTTCAAGTTTCCTTTCTAAATAGTGCCACCAACTGAGGATTAAATAGTCAAACACATGAGTCTATGGGGCTTTCACAGTCTTACCACCACTTAAGGTTTTCCTTCTTCCTTAGGAGACAATAGCAAAGTAGCAAAAGTCTCTTAACAAGTAAAGAGAAAAAATTATAGATAAGAAAGTAAGAAATAGATATAGAGGCTGCACTACAACATTTATAAGAACATTTTATGAAACTGTAAGCATCTGATTGCATCAATGTAAATATAATGGTTCAACAATAAACATAAAAATAATTTAATCTTAGGGTTGGGATTTAGCTCAGTGAATGAGTGCTTGCCTAGCAAGCACAAGGCCCTGGGTTTGGTCCTCAGCATAGATAGATAGATAGATAATTTAATCTGACAAAACATATCACTTTTAAGGTCTATACAGTTTGGGGTATCAATAATTTTTCTGTTTATCTCATAATGGTAAAGTTATAAGGAAAATTTATATTTTTACTTGACAAAATATTTTGTATTCACATGTTGTTTAACATATATCTGAGTTTTATAAATTGACTTTACAGTCAAAAACTATTTCTCTCAAAATGTTAAAATTTATCAGATAGAAAATTTGTAATCATAAGTCTTTATTTTCTTAGCTTCCAACTGACCTCTAGTAACTACTTGATTGTTAAGATTTTGGCTCATTGCTCTTTTTACTAAATGAAATTTAATACTTTTTTCTGACATGGTTCTCATGTGTCTCAGGCTAGCCTCAGACTACCTATATAGTCCAGGATGACCCTACACTTCTGATCATCTTGACTCTATCTCCCAGCTACTAAGATTACAGGTGTGCACTGTCATGCTTGGTTTATGTGGTTCTGGAGATGGAACCCAGGGTTTTATGCATGTTAGGCAAGCACTGTACCAAGTGGGCCACATCCATAGACTCCTTGAAAAATATTTTAAAAGAGTTTCATATCAAGGAAATTGTTGGGCTTTAATTTCTTGGGACATTTTATCATTTATCCAAACCCTATACCCATGAATAGCAACATCTCTTTGATCTCAAATAGCCAGAAGTTAATAGTTTTGCATTTTGTTCATTTTTATAATTAATGGGTTAAGTGGTATTTAATTTAATTTTAACCAACTGTAATAATGGGGAAAAAATTAAGCCAAAGTGTTGTTTAATTGGATATAAAATGTATATTTTAAGTAATCACAGAATAGCAGTGGTTAACATTTCCTAATTCTCTGAGCTATTGTTCTGAATGCTTGGCAGTCATCATCTATTATATCCTACTGTCAATCCACAGACAAGTATTATTATTAGTTCTGTCTTACAGATGTTGGATCTGATACAGGGGAAGTTTAAATACTTTCCTAGGATTATTGTAAGAAGTAGAGCTGGGACTTAGATGAAGGCAACTTGCTTGCAGTATCTACACTTTTGGTAGACATGACACTATCTCAGTTCACCAAGAACAGTGATAGAATCACCCATAAAGTTTCAAGCCAGCGTTTGGTATTGAAAGGAAGTTACATCTTGCTTTATTATAGCAAAAGAAAACAAATTGCATGGATGTTTATATCATCAAGCAGAGCTTTGAGTTGACACTTTCAGCAGTTCTGCTGTGGTACTTTGCAGAATCCAATAACAAGAACGACAAAGGGAACATCAGATTCAGAATTGATGTAGTTGGTCAGAAGAAAGAGCAATAATAAAACATGTTATCACCTTATTAATAAGCACCATGTAATCTCAAGATAGGCTTTTGTGTGTGAGAGTGTGTCTTGAGATACTAAGTATTTGTCCTTTGAATTATCATCCTCTATTCATCATCTAGCTTCACATTTAGACCTGCAAAGATGCTTGAGGCAAAGTGTGTCCTTCCAATTGTCCTGTTGGCTATTTTGTAAGTCCACATTCTCTGTGCATAGACTTGCTTTTTAGAATTAAAAGCATACCATAAAAAAGGTGCAACATTCAGTGTTCATGAACTCACCCAGCAACATCGTAAGCAATTTTCATAATTCTCAAAACCATACATAAAGTTCATCACTAATAAACAATAAGACAATTACACTTTGAGAACTGACCTTCATTTATGTGAGATAAATGTTTCCCTAGTTCCCTAGAGTCACAGAGAAATATATGATAAGCAATAAATCAATGTAGAGGTGTGTGTGTGTGTGTGTGTGTGTGTGTGTGTGTGTGTACATTGTGTGTGGCACCAGATCCTGACTGAGTGAAGAGTAATGCAATACCTTGGAAAGATATGAAAAACATCATAGACCAAATTCCAAAGATATTTTAATTCTCCTGGTATCAATTTACATTAGGCCCCTATCAGGCATAATAAAGCTAGAAATTTCTTATTTTTCTAAAGTGAAAAAAATTTGAGATGGGGAAGAATGATTATTCAAAAATATTTAAAACTTCAAACTATTTAACTGTATAATTTTTGTAGACATAGCATTATCTCATCCTGTGAGCTACAACACAACTTCATTATGAATTGAATATGGATTATGTTTAATTTTGGATGTAAATAGATTTTAATTAGTGAGATATAATGCTCAGTTGTCCCAAAAATTAAAAGAGCCTTGGGGCTAGAGAGATGGCTTAGTATTTAAGTGCTTGCCTGTGAAGTGTAAGGGCACCAGTTTGAGGCTCAATTCCCCGGTACCCACATAAGTCAGATAAACATGGTGGTGCATGTGTCTGGAGTTTGTTTGCAGTGGCTGGAGGCCCTGGCATACCCATTCTCTCTCTCTCTCTCCCTTTCTCTGTCTCTAATAAATAAATAATAAATAAATTTTTTTTTAATTAAAAGAGCCTGGATACCTAAGCCATATTAAGGCAATGCTGGGCTTGTCATAATTATTTACTATAGTTTCTTAATGTTAAAATTATGTTTGTTTGTTGTTTGATGTAAATGTCATAAGTCATCATGAACTATTGAAGAGTTGACTAGTTTCAATTGAGAATTAAGTTGGACATTGGTACCTAGCAGCAAAAAATAGACAAGTCAAATTAGGTAATTATGCAAATCCTGCTGCCAAACTAGTATATATTTTATGTGCTGAGGCTTATGCTATGTACATAGTGAAAAAAGTTTCACATTTTCTTGACAAGAGTCATGTAACAGACAGGTTCAGGTTCGCTGAGATGAACTTCCAGACCAGACACAGATATGGAGGAAGGGATTTATTGAAGCTTACAGATGCAGGGAAGTTCCATAATGGCAGAAGAAGCTGGCCTGCCTTCACAGGACCAAACAAAGAGAGAAAAGCCACCAGCCAAAAATCACACAGCACAGCATACCTCAGGAACTCCCACTAGGCACACTTTGCATATCTTTAGATTGAAATCCTAAACCCACCACCACACCTTAAGATCCACCCAGTGACATTGCCTCCAGCCAGGTGGCTGCAGATGCAAACTATAAACTAATAAAACTCTTAATATATTGGGGGCCATCTGTTCAAATTACAAGTCACTTCAGATATATCCATGATTACCAACCTTGTCTGGAAACAGGATCACATATAGAACTGTCCTAAATTACATATGTCCAAGCCTTGCTCAACACTTTTAAATCTGAATCTCACAGCATTTACTTATATTATTACAAGTCTAAGTATTTACTTATATTATTTAAAAATAAAGCAGGGCTGAAAAATTTGACCAGTGGTTAAGGCACTTGCTTGCAAAGCCAAACAACCTGGGTTCAATTCTCCAGTGCTCACGTAAAGCCAGATGCACAGTGATACATGCATCTGGAGTTTATTTGCATCTAGAGTCCCTGATGTACCCATTCTTCATACCCCCTTTCTCTCTGTTTCTCTATCTATTTCTCTCTGCTTGCAAATAAAAATAAAAATGAAAAATAATGCAATCACAGGTAATTCTAGTATGCTGCCACTATAGAAAAAAATAGTATTAAAAAGTTAAAATGGTCATATTTCACTGAAGTTCAAGTGAACTTTAATATGTCTATGCTGATAAGTGTGCAATGTGTCAAATTTGGTCACATTTTAAATGCCATTTCTGGTTATGCTGCCACTGTGTGTTAAATGGACTGTTTTTCCAATACCTTTAGCTGAAAACAATATTTTCTGTGCATGCGTGAGAAATATCAATTTCCTCCCATGACTATACCACCACCTAACAGAGAAAGAGATCACTATTTTACTTCTTTAGTGCTGTCAAGGTATCTAGAGAGACCATTTATCTTTCCTGATAGTTCAGGTTTGCAAAGACAAATACATTGTCTCCTTACTGTACTATCAAAAACAAACAAACACCAAATTAACTTGTCTAATTTCTGAAACAATGGCACTTTTCATGAGGCAAGTGAGATACTAGAATAAAAATATGGCCTACACAATGCATACAGAACACTTTAAACAGAATTATTGGTGTCCATACTCCCATAGTCCACAATTTTAAAAATATTATTTTTCTTAATCTCACATTCTGTAAGAATACTTACTAACAGTCACAAATATTTTCCCATATTCCAGCATCAAAATAATAATATATTATAAGAAAGAGAAAGCCACTAAAAAAAAAAGCCTGCTGTTTTCCCATTAATTATGTATTTCTTCCAAAGTCCATCTAAAATAATAAGTTCAGGGGCTGAGACAATGGCTTAGTAGGCAAAATCACTTGCTGAGCAAGCATGAGGACCTAGGTTCTATCCCCAGCACCTGTAAGGCAGGCATGGCCATGAATTCCTGTAGCCCCAGTCCTAAGCGCAGGATAGAGACAGCAGAATCACTGGGCTTACCTGGTCAGATGGTCTGACTGCAAACTCTGCAGCTCCAGGTTCAGTGACAGATCCTTTTTATGGAAAATAAGGCAAAAGGGAGCTAGAAGAGACATCTGCAGTCCTCTTCAGCTCTCCACACACATGTATACAAGGTGTACACATACATGCGTGCACTATACATACAAACAGCACACATATTCCACCCACACAGAAAAACAAGTTTAAAACAACAGTAATGAGTATCTGTGTTAGTATCCCAGGCCTTCTGTGACTATGTAACACAAATGGGTAGCTTAGCACAACAGAAATGTAATATATTATCATTCTACAAGTCTGACACTGAGAATTAAGGTGGCACCATGGTTGGTTCCTTCTGAAGGCTCTAAGAAAATACCTCTTTTATGATTTCTGGACATTGCTGACAGTCTTTGAACCCTTGGGAATGCAAGTGTATCATTCTAAACTGCTTCCATAAATGTGTGATGGATTCCTGTGTGTTCATCCACTTCCATATGACCTTCTTATAAGATCACCAGTCATTGGATTTCGGATCATCTTTAAGTCTTTATGACTACACATTAACTTCATTATATCTGCAAAGACTGTATCTCCAGCTAAGGCCACATCAGATATTAAGACTTTGATATACTGTAGGAGGGACAAAATTGACCCCAGACTCATTCTTTCATTGGTTACACAGATTAAAATATATAACTTTTATGCATGATAGACACACTATAGTAGTCATTTACTGAGGACTAATTTTCAAGAAATGAGTAAGTTGAAATACTGAGGATTTAAGTGATTTAATAATGGACCAAAAGTTAAGAGAAAAATTATTGAGATAAAAACCACATTTCCTCGCTGGTGGTGGCGCACGTCTTTAATCCCAGCACTTGGGAGGCAGAGGTGGGAGGATCACCATGAGTTCAAGGCCACCCTGAGACTACAGAGTGAATTCCAGGTCACCCTGGGCTAGAGTGAGACCCTACCTCAAAAAATCAAAAACAAAAAAATTTTCCTAAGTCTACTCTAATTCCAATCCATTGATTTGTGCCTTCAAATTTTTTTCTTTTACGTTGCTCTAACATATAATTTTAAGTTAACAACATTTAGAGAAATGACTTATGTAAGATTTTCCTTGAAAAACAAGTTAACAAATATACTATGTCTATCTTTAATTCAAATCTTGGTCCTCTCTTCTACTATAAAGTACAAATATTTGGTTTCTTTCTTTTAAACTTAATTTCTTGTACTAATAACATAGTGTCTTCATTTCTAAATGCTTCCTTGAATATTGATTTTTTTTTTCTTTAGTTATAAAGAAGCCCGAAGCATCCGTAACCATATGCTCAGTCAACTTTGCTGGAGGAGCCAGAATCAAAATTGAGCTCATTTAACCAATACTCTTTCACCTGGAAGGGTTGTAAACTGGGCAGATATAGACAGGGTATGTATAACCCTCAAGCTTTCCTGTACAAGCAGACTGCTGTTGTACAGTAAATTGATCTTGACTCTCTTAATGGGCATTAGAGAAGAAATGAGGCAGCTCAATTGAACTATAATCATTGTTATCAGTACTTTACTATATGATATTAAAAGGAAATAAGAAATTATTTCATGTTGTTTGCCACTTAAGTTAGAATCTTTTGGATTATGATATTCTTTTATTGCTTAGTTTTCTTGTGAATGTTTATGTCAATCTATCCTTTAATATTGCCTGAATAATTTTAATTTGAATACCTATAAAATATAATTTTTAAAAGATTTACTTCTTTGTGTAGATATATTTCATTTATTTCTAAATTCAAGATGAATTACTTACTCTAAAAAAAATCTTAAACATTGCCTGGTATAAAAATTATTATCAAAATTTTTTGTGTCATAACCAAAATACAACATCTGAAATCACTGTGTAGTTACTATGAAAAGAAATAAACCTTAATGTCTACTGCTATGATTTATAAAGCTTTACACAAAATTTTCTGGCTCAACTTCAGAAACCTTATAATTTTTTTTTGAATAAGTT
This sequence comes from Orientallactaga sibirica, assembly GCA_036365145.1. NCBI lineage: Eukaryota > Metazoa > Chordata > Mammalia > Rodentia > Dipodidae > Orientallactaga > Orientallactaga sibirica. The sequence continues at coordinate 18,066,381 of JAEOAD010000030.1, read as the reverse complement.
CATTTTTAAGTAAGTTACTTTTCTTTTTCATGTTAGCAGTTTACAGCTCTCAGAAATTTCAAGTGTTCAAATTTTACCCAGAATATGCAACACTGAAAGAACTCCTCTTACACAGTAGAAAGTGAGCTTTCTCTGACTTCTCAGACTTCTATCAACTATATCATCCACAGATGCCACCAATCTAATACTACACTTATAAGCATTGCTATATTTATACATTAACTACTTTTTTATTTTTGATAATTTAAACTTGTCTCCAAGGAAATAAAGGGAGTCAATTACCCAAACCTTCTCAAAATGTCTGGTAATATGACAACTAGTGCCTTTTCATATTGCCTCATAGAATGATTTAAAAAAAATAATGTTATGGGAAAATGGCATAAGAAACATGTACATTATGTCAGAGACCTAGTGGATGATGTTCCTATCAATTCTACTTACATCTCTATAATTTCTGTCTTCTTAAAAGCAAGACTGTTTTGTGATTCACGTAACAAAATTTCATGTTCTCTAGGGGAGGGCCATTGAATTTGTACTTTTCTCCCTATTAAGAACAAGAAGAGAGTGAAAAGATTAGCTTCACGCTGGAGAAACCTGATAAACACTACCTTTAGCTCAGTGCTCAAGGTCAGCTTTAACAATCATTTGTCATGTGGATAGTGTGCATCCCTGATTTGCTGTGGTGAGTGGGAATGATATTATAATTCTGTGATCATCCTTCCAATAATCAAAACCATGGTTGTATCTTGAAAAAGCCAATAAATTCCAATATTGGTGTGGTGGTTTAAATGGAAATATCTCCATAGCCTCAGGTGTTTGTGTTTGAGCTTTCTGCTTAGTCCCCACCAATGGGTCTTGGCGGGCGGGGGGTGGGGGGCAGTGGAGTCCTGCTGTGTGTTCAAGGTCAGCTAATGGGTGTTGTTCTCTCTCTTTCTCCTGTTGCTTATGAGTGATGAAGTGAGCCAGCTTCCTCTGCCACAGTGAAGCTTCCATTCAAAACTGTAAGCCTAAAATGAACCCTTTCCTCCCATAAGCTGCTTCTGATCAGTATTTTGTCCTAGCAATGAGAAGGTAATTGCAACAACTGGTTATTCTCTAAATATATGATTAGTATTTCTCTAAATGGCCAATGGAATAAAAAATAAGGAACATCTGGGGAACTGACCGAGGCAAAAGAAGCACAAAGAGAGAACAACTAAATGTTATGTGGTGTCTTGGGTGAGACCTTAGAGCAGAAGGATACTAAGTTTAACTGAAAGAAGTTTGGATTTATTGATGCAGGAATTCTCTCCCTTTTATCAAACAATTTAACAATGAATATATGTGTCATTATTAGAGCACAACTTAGATACAGAGATAAAACTCAGGAATTGTCAAGAGATAAGGACTGATTAGGCCCTTATTATTAATAATTCTAAATACAAATTCTCCTCCAGAAGTTATCATCATCAAAAACAGCTCAGTCACAAGATACCTAAGTGGGAAAAGATAACAAATTTAAATAAAAAGGTACATGTTAAAATGGTAATACTAGGAGTGTAAATATTTGGTACAGTACTTGTGTAGCATGTGTGAGGTCCTAGGTTCAGTTGCTATTAACACACACACACACACACACACACACACACACACACACACACACGGGTAGGAAGAACGATGTGAGAAAACAATTCTGTCAGCTCCTCACCTTCCCTCCCTTCCTTTTATTCCTTCCTTCCTCCCTCCCTCCCTCCCTCCTTCCTTCCTTCCTTCCTTCCTCCTGCATTTGCTCAGTTTATTAGAAAAAGAATTAAATTCTGTCAGGGGTGGTGGCATGTGCCTTTAATCCCAGCATTCATTAAGAAGGCAGAAACAGGAGATTCAAAATTAGTTTGAGGCCAGCCTGAGACTACATAGTGAATTCCAGGTCAGCCTGGGCTAGAGACCCTACCTCAAAAATAAATAAATAAATAAATAAATAAATAAATAAATAAATAAATAAAAGAAACAAACAAACAAAGAAAGAAAAGAAATTTAAATTCTATTTACTCATTTATTTCAAGTAATTTTTGCATATTTTGGGAGGGAACATGTGATGTTTCAATACATGTTCGTATATATTCAATGTATGTTTATATATTTCCCTAGGTATGGATCTTTTTTTCCCAAAATTATATTTGTCAGCTCTATTCCCTCTTAAAATTTTGTTGCTGACTTGTACACCATTGTAGGAGTTTATAACAATTTATCCATTCTTCTGGACATTTGGGTAGTTTGACACTTAGGACTATAATGAATAGTGTTGCTATGAACATGCTTAGAATTGTACATTACCCTCTTCTTAACCTTGCTAGACTTTCATGGCCTAGCATCTCCAGGAAAGAAGCCAAATAAATATTTCCTGAAATTAGAAAACTCATGTGTTTTTACTGAATGATCTTTACATTTCTGTAGACCTGGAATGATGCCATTTTTAAAGAACTAATGCCACATTTTTTCTTGCTCTAGCCAATGAGTGATGAAACCATTCCTCTAAATGCAGACAAAAAGGAATGAAGGCAGTACTGAAACTGTAAATAGACTATATTTTTTGGCAACAGAGACAGTGTAGCATTAGCTGAACCAATGTAGCTTTGATTACATCAATTCAACTCCTGGTACTTTAATGTTAAAGTATGATTCAAAAAAAGAACCTTAAGAATCATAAGCAAAAATAATTTCCATTCTTTGACAATCCAATAAAATTCTTTGGACCAATAACCAGGCTCATTTTTCTGGTTACAAAGACCATTTTCAAGAGGAAAGGCAGGGTTTGCATGTCACTCTAAGCACTGAGAACTATAGGTGACAAATGCACGTGTGTATTCCTTCCAGTCCTTACATTTACACCTGATACACAATTTCATTAGTAATACAGCTGACTTAATGACACAGAAAGATGTTTTCTAATATTAGTTTCTATTAGTAACTGTATTTATAATTCTCCCAGTCAAGTCTGCCTATTAGGTACAGATGAGTCTGTAAGAAAATGTTTAAGTATATAGACTCATTTGGAGCAACCAGAAGATACAGGATAAATTTTTAGAAAGATGGATTATGGATTCTGAGATTCTAAAGTGGCCATTAAATGACCTCCACTGGCACATGTGCATGCGTGTGCATGCAAACACACAATAGAAAATCTTAAAAAAGGAAAATGAGAAAGTTATTTTCACTAATTTCCCTGTTAATTAAGAAAATGAAAATTAATCAGGACCCAAGTTTCTTCAGAGTTATAATAAAATTTATTACCTGTTTCCAACAAAGTTTCAACAAAGGTAAGACATTTCTTTACAGTAGTACATGGAGAAAAGAACTGTTCTACCCCTCAGAGAACTGAGTGTGTCCTCAGAGATGCCCTCGTCATATTTTAAATCTCCATAATAAAGACGTTTGAAGGTAGACATTATGAGGCAAGGTTCTAAATATTTAGCTGCATGTTATCTTGCTACTCAGTGTCAAACAATAAGGACAGAACAAGAGTTCAATGGCAGAAGGACATGTCTCAACACCAAGTGATGAACCTCCAAATTCTTATCTTTTCTCCTAATAAGAGGTGACTAGATCAGATGGATGAAGAATCCCTTTTATTCCATGAGTACATTAGAAGTATGGGCCAAGATCTTGTGAAGATTATATATTTTTCTAAACTGGAAATACTTTGAAATTACTGGTTCCTAATGAGCACATAATAAATGTTAGCTATCATGTGTTTCCCTCAGGCTCATCCTCTGACCCTGTCCCAATCATGTTAGTATTCCAGTGTAATAAAAAGCATAAAAATAGAAACTGATGTAAATAATTTCCACTAATGCCTCTCATTCTGCCATTTTTCTTTCTTTTGTGTGTGTGATTTCTAACATTGAAGGAGCCTTTTCAGTCCTTTGTGATACTTCCTCCAATTTACATGGGATTCAAAACCCAGTTATCAGGTTTGTGGAGCTTTTAACCACTGAGCCTTCTACCCAAATTAAGTTATTTTGTTTTAGTAAAAATAGTCCCTGGGCTGGAGAGATGGCTTAGTGGTTAAGGTGCATGCCTGTGAAGCCTAAGGACCCCGGACCCGGGTTAGATTCTCTAGTTCCCACATAAGCCAGATGCACATGGTGGCACATGCGTCTGGAATTCATTTGCAGTGGCAAGAGGCCCTGGAGTGTCCATCCTCGCTCTCTACCCCCACCCCCCGTCTCTAATACATAAGTAAATAAAAATTAAAACATTTAAAAAAATAGTCCCTAGAGCCAAATTCTCTATTTTTTTAAGTCATTCTCATCTATTTTGATAAGAACAGTTCAGTCACTAAACTTTCATAACAGTAACATAATATTGGGGAAAATGAGCACAGTTGGTGTTGATTTTGGAAGATCATAAGCAGATCACTGGGGATATGTGCATCTTCTCCGAGCTTTTCATTCTGATAGAAGAGGCACATAAAACAGATACAGCAAGCTGCAGGAGGTAATAAATCAAGTGAAAGAGTGGGGCACATCACATGACACCCCAAGGTTTTGGAGATGCATGAAGGATGGCACACACACTTAAAAAGTTTAAAAATAGGTGCATTATGAGTTTCTGAAAATCTTTGGGCAATTAAGAGTGTATGGATAAGCAATCTATTCCTTTTATAGTTATAACACTGAGGAATGTAAGAACTGTACCTTTTATTATAAGTGTACATTTTATATGCTGTTATAAAAGTTGGTTTTCAAAGGAAGTCAGTGTCTTTTCTTCACATATTACATTTTTGTCAAACTATTTGAAATTTCACATTTGCATTTCAGAGGGAGAATAATAATATCCATGTTATATGCTTGATAGCAGCATTGCAGGTAAAAGGTCAGTCATCACCATTTCTGTGAGTGGCCCAAGTTTGGAAATAATCATATACACTTTTCTACTAGGAAAACAGTAACTTGCAAATGTGAAGGGGCTCTCAGTTCAGAAGATGAGGGAAAGGCTCATGAACCTGTGCTCTGTGTCTTATACTTAAAAATAACACCATGAAAAAGAGAAAGTTTTTAACATGTGAAGATCAATCTATACAACTGATCCCTTGCTTTGATTTATATTGTTGATTTTTGGAGTGTATAAGGTTGTACTAAGAAACCATGAATCTCATGTCTCAAAGTTTGCTATCTGAGAAAAGTATAAGAAATAAGCAGGCTAGAGAGATGGCTCAGCAGTTAAGGCATTTGCCTGCAAAGCCTATGGACCTGAGTTCAATTCTCCAGTATCCATGTAAATCCAGTTGCACAGGTGAGGCATGCATCTGGAGTTTATTTGCAGTGGCTGGATGCCCTGTCATGCACATTCCCATTCTCTCTCTCTCTCTCATTCTATCTCCCTATTTCTCTCTCTCTATATATATATCTCTCTATATAAAATAGTATGTAGTGTGTGTGTGTGTGTGTGTGTGTGTGTGTGTGTGTGTGTGTGTAATTTTGGGGCAAAGATAACAAATTTATTAAGTACTTTGTATGGATAGATCATGTATTGGTACCATATTTTCCCTCCTCCCTGCCCTCATTCCACTGGGGACCTCCTCAGTGGGGTTGTTGGTATTCCCCATGGGGTAGTGGATTATGTGTTGTGGGAACAAGAGTCAGTTACAGGGGGAAGGTAATGACTCTAGGCATGACATCCCAACCTGTGGCTCTTACAATCTTTCTGCCCCCTCTTCCACAAAAATTCCTGAGCCTTGGTGCATGTGTTTTAAATCTGCTTAGTATCCTCTGAATTTCTACTTTGGTAAGTGTTGAGTATCCTCAGTGTCTGTCTCCTTCACCCTGGTGCTGATTGTCAGGCTCCCCATGAAAGCAGCACTCTTGCTTGTTCCCCACTTCCTCTGTGGTTTTGCCTGGACTGAGATGCAAGGGATGGTTGATTCCCAGGTTCATTCTCTAGGACCCACATACACCAGATGAACAAGATGGCACATGTTTTGGAGTTTGTTTGCAGTGGCTAGGGGCCCTGGAGCACCCATTCTTTCTCTCTCTCTCTCTCTCTCTCTCTCTCTCTCTTCCTCTGTTAAATAAATAAAAATAAAATATAGATTGTTTGGGAATTAACATAGGGCTTAAAAAAATATGATTCTGACTTGTTTCCCACTTCCAGATATGGTTTCCTTTCTACTGAGTAGATCTGTTAGCCAATCCAAGAGCAGTTAGTTATCCACCATGGCTGTGTAGCACTATTACATTTATGTGAGCATCACATGTTTTTGCTTCTGAGTAGCTTAGACCTCGAGTTGCTCAGACAGATGTTGGCTACTTTTCCCCGGAAGTTCATGTAGTGCCTTCCAGCACTAGACAGACTAAGTATCTGGGGACTGGCTCTCTTCCAGATTCCAATCAGTTCTCTTCATGGTCCTTGCTGACAGCATATGGTGTCTTCAGCAGTAGGGTCTTACCATTAACCTCTGGTGGGCAATCAAGTGCTCTGACAGAAGTCGGTCTTGTTTGTTTTGGGAGACATAGTAGGTCTCTCTGATCAACAGCTCATTGTGGCTGTTAACCACATCCTGGTAAAAGGAATTACAAGGTTAGACTTCATCCCCCCCTCTCTAGGGCTGAGCTCTTTGGGCACTCCTCCTACAGTCCTTTGGAGGGTTGTATTTTTTAGTCTACTTTCAAGGAGAAAGGTTTCTATAGTAGCAGGTCATTTTTGAGTTTATTTTTGTGTTTATTTTCATCCACCTTCCCCTTTCCCTCACCCCAAGCCCTTCCATCCCTATTGTCTTGGCCTCAAGTTGCCCATGCAGTATGCCAGCAACTCAAGGTAATCCAGGATTAGGGACCACACATGAGTGAGAACATGGGTGTTTGTCTTTCTGTGTTTGTGTGAGTTTGCTTAGTATGATCTGTTCCAAGTCTGTCCATTTTCCTACAAATTTCATTGTTTCATTTTTTTTCTTACTGTTGAATAGAATTCCATTGTGTAAACGTTTCCACAACTTCATTATCCATCCATCCATCCAGTAATGGGCACCTGGGTTGAATCCAGTTCTTAGTTATTATGAATTAAGCCACTATAACATGGTTTGGCAAATACCTCTGTAGTAAAGCATGGAACAGTTAGGGTAAATGCCTAATAAGGGATAACTGGGTCTGTTAGTAATTCTACGTGCATCCTTTTCAAGAATCTCAATATTGATTTTATAGTGGTTGTACAAGTCTGCATTATCACTCGCAGTGAATGATGGTTCCTCTTTTCTCACGTCCTCACGAACATTTGTTGACATTTGATTTATTTAATGATTGCCATCCTTACTGTATTAAGGTAGAATCTCATAGTTGTTTTAATTTGCATCCCCCTGATGGTTAGTGATGTTGAACATTTTCTTAAGTTTGTGTTAGCCATTTGTATTTCTTCCTGTAAGAACTCCCTATTCAGTTCTGTACCCCATTTATTACAGTGGGTTCTTTGTTTTTTTTTATTGTTCAGTTTTTTGAGTTCTTTGTAGATTATAGATATTAAATCTTTGTCAGTGGTATATGTGGGGAAAACTTTCTCCCAGTCTGTGGATAATCTATTGGCTCTGATTATGGTATGTTTGTCTGTGCAAAAAAAAAAAAATTAGATTCATGAAATCCTATTGTTTGAGAGATTGTTTAATTTCCTGGGTAACTGGGGTATTATTATTCAGGAAGTCCTTCCCCACTCCTGTATCATGGAGAGTTGCTCATACTTTTTTCAGTAGTTGAAGAGTTGTGGGTCTAGAAGTGAGTGGGTCTACTTCCATTTTTCTACATGTAGTTACCCAATTTGTCCAGCACCATTTCTTGAAGATACTATCTTTTCTCCAGTCTACATTATTGACATTTTTGTCAAGGATCAATTAGCACAGCTACTAAGGTCCAAGTCTTCAATTCTGTTCCATTGTTCTATATTTCTCTTTTTATGTCAGTACTATGCTTTTTTTGTGACTACAGTTATATGATATAACTTTAGAGGATATAAAAGTTATAATAGAACTTCTTCTGAGGATATGTATGAATATGCAAGGCCTGCTGGCATTCCATATGTATTTTGAGATCATATTTTCTATCTCTGTGATGAATTATGCTGGAGTTTCTATTGGTATTACATTAAATCTGTATATTGCTTTGGGTAGAATTGCCATTTTCATAAAATTATTTTGCCTATCCAGGGGGATAAGATGTCTTTCAATCTGCTCAAGTCATCCTCAATTTCTTTCTTGGGTGTTTTTATTTTTATATATATTTATATATTTCACATCCTTGGTTAGTATTATTCCAAGGTATTTAATTGTTTTGTGGCTGTTGAAAATGGGACAGCCCCATCAATTTCTTTCTCTGTATATATTTGTCCTTTGAATATAGAAAAGCAACTGATTTTTGTATGTTGATTTTGTATCCTGCCACATTACTGAAGGAAATAATCACTTTTAGAAGTTTTGAGATGGAGACTGGTGGTTTGATTCAGGTGTCCTCCATTGACTTAGGTGTTCTGAATGATAGGTTTCCAGACAATGGAAATTTGATAATTAATGCCTCCTGGAGGCAGTGTATTGTTGCAGGTGGGCTTATGGGTATTATAACCAGTTTCCCCTTGCCAGTGTTTGGCACACTCTCCTCTTGCTATTGTCCACCTTATGTGGGCCATGGGGTGATGCCCACCTTCTGCTGATACCATTGTTTTCCTCTGCCATAATGCAGCTTCCCCTCGAATCTTTAAGCCAAAATAAACCTGTTTTTGCCAAAAATCTGCTCTTGGACAGGTCATTTATGCCAGCAATGTTGAACCTGACTGCAACAGTAATGTTGGTATCAAGGACATTTGCTACTAGACACCTGACTGTGTGGCTTTGGCCTTTCAGAGCTGATTTTCAAGAGGAACATGGAGGAATTTGAAACCTTGGGTCCAAGATGCCTTGCAGTGCTATAAGTACAGCTTGATAAACTATTCTGGTCAGAGTTGAAAGACCTGAATACAGTAAGAACTATGGACTGTGAGGTTTGGCTTGTGAGGGTGATAAAGAACTTTTCCTGGATTGGGCTAGAAGCAGTTTGTGTGAGAGGCTTGCTATTATGCCTGTGTCCTGAGAACTTGTGCAGGGTTGCTTTCCATAGAAATGGACTGGTTTGAGCAGAGGAATATGGCACATATATGAAATCTTTTGGCTGAAACAGCTGCAATTGAGAGATTACAACCTTTGAGATTGGGCCAGTTGACCTGTACTGGGAAAACAGGAAGAATGTAGACTCTCTGGAAGGGGCCTGAGTGCTCAAGCAGTGTCCTCAAAGTCTGCTTTATTTCCCACTGGATTAACAAATTGGCACCCGACCTGGCATTATGGAGTATAAGAAATGCAGAAAAGAGAGGGTCATTGAGTTTGCAATGTGGTCTTGTGTTTTGGAAATGGCCATGGGCAATGTGCAGCAGGTTTGCTGGATGCCTTCATGGAGACCCAATGGAGCTGTGAAGATGAACCATGGGTTGCAGAGGAGATGCAGTGGAGGTGCTGGGACCATGAGATGGCTGCCAAGGAGAGCTGCTGGCCCCAGATGAAATTTTCCAAGACTGTGAGTAATCTATCTGGAGGGGTGGAATTGGAACTCCAGAGACTTGTTGCTGGTTTGAATTAGCAGACATGGAGACTTGTCACTGGCTAGAGTTGCTAGACTTAGAGCTACAAAGATGGATATTTGCTCTGTTTAAATCTTGTATTGGTTGGATATTTCTTTGCTATGTTCAATGCCATCTTTTGCAGTGTGAATGTTTATTCTATGTCATTAAGGGGTTTTTGGTATTATGGCTCAGTTAAAACATCTTGGACTATGGGGATGTGTGAATCATTAGGATTGATAAAAAAATATAGGGACTTTTAAAGTTGGATGAATGCATTGCATTTTATATCATGTATGGTTATCAGTTTATGGGGGCCATGGCTGGAATGTGCTGGTTTGATTCTGGTGTCCCCCATAAACTTAGGTGCTCTGAATGCTAGGTTTCCAGCTGATGAAAATTTGGGAACTATTGCCTTCTGGAGGCAGTGTATTGTTGGGGGCAATCTTATGGGTATTATAGCCAGTTTCCCATTGCCAGTGTTTGGCACACTCTTCTGTTGTTATTGTCTACCTTATGTTGGCCAGGGGTGATGGATCCACCCTCAGATGATGCCATTGTTTTCCCCTGCCATATTGGAGCTTCCCTTCGAGTATGTAAGCCAAAATAAACCCTTGTTCCCCAAAAGCTGCTCTGGGTCAGGTGATTTCTTCCATCAATGAAAACTTGACTGCAACAGAGACGTTCATGTCACTTATGTACAGAATCATGTCATCTGAAGATAGGGATATTTTGACTTCTTCCTTTCTACTTTTTATGCCTTTTTTTTTATCTTTCTCTCATCTTATTGCATGGTCTAGGGCGTCTAATACTATGTTGAAAAGCAGTAGTGAGTGTGCACACCCCTACCTTGTTCCTGATCTCAATGGGAACTATTTGAGGCTTTCCCCATTAAGTTTTATTTGGGCTTAAGGAACTTTATATATAGTCTTTGTTTTGTTGAGATATAAACACTCCATGCCTATTCTTTCCAGAGTTTTTGATGATGAAGTGGTATTATATTTTGTCAAAGGCTTTCTCTGCATCAATTGAGATGACCATGTGGTTCTTATGGTTAAGTTTCTTTATGTGGTGTATCACGTTGACTGACTTCCATATGTTGAACCATCCCTGCATCACTGGGATGAAGCCTACTTGATCATGGTGGATAATGCTTTTGATGTGTTTTTGAATTTGGTTTGTGAGGATTTTGCTTAAGATCTTTGCATCAAAGTTCATCAGTGATATAAAGACTATAGTTTTCTTTTCGAGTTGTATCTCTGTCTGGCTTTCAAATTAGGGTGATTCTAGCTTCATAAAAGAAGAAGTTGTGGAGCATTCCCTGCTCTATTATGTGAAACTGTTTGAGAAAAACTAGTTTCAGTTCTTCAATGAAGGTTTGATAGAATTTCTCTGAGAAGCCATCCAGCCCTGGGCTTTTTTTTTGGGGGGGGTTGATTATCTTTTCAATCCCCCATCTCCATGGATGTGATAGATTTGTTTAGGAGATTAATCTGCTCTGAGTTTAATTTTGGTAGGTGGCATATGTCTAGGAACTCAAGCATTTCTTCCAGATTATCCAATTATGTGGAGTAGAAGTTTTGAAGTATGTCCTGATGAGTCTTCCAATTTCATTGATGTCTGTTGTGACCTCACCTTTTTCATTTTTTATTTTGTTGCTTTGAGACTTCTTTTCTTTTTATTTGATCAAAGCAGCCAAGAGCTTATCAATCTTATTTTTTCAAAGAACCAGCTCTTCCTTTCATCAATTTTCTTAATTGTGTCCAATGCATTAATTTATGCTCTGATCTTGTTTAGTTCTTTCCATCTGGAGCTCTTAAGGTTGCATTCTTCTTGTTTTTCCAATGCCTTTAGGCAGATGGTTAGGTTATTAATTTGTAATATCTCTGTCTTTGTTATGAAGGCATTTTTTTCCTATAAAATTTCCCCTTAGGATTGCCTTTATTGTGTCCCATAAGTTTTGGTAAGTTGTGTTTTCATTAACATTCAAGTCTAGAAATTTTACAATTTCTATTTTGAGGTCTTCCACTACCCATTAATTGTTTAAAAGTGTGTTTTTCAGGGTGTGGGTGTGGCTTGCAATCTTCAGGGGATGATGGAGTTTCTACTGTATCTCTTGTCATTCATTTCTACCTTTAATGCATTGTGATCTGATATGATACAGGAAGTTATGTCTATTTTCCTGAACTTATTGAGGCATGCTTTATGGCCTAGCATATGGTCTACTTTGAAGAAGGTTCCATGGGCTGCTGAGAACAATGTGTATTTTGTAGGATTGGGTGGAATGTTCTACAGATGTTCATTACATCTAGTTGATCTATGGTGGTGTTGAGCTCTATTATTTCTGTTGACTTTCTGCTTGGATGATTTATTGATGATAGTGGAGTACTAAAGTTCCCAAGTATGATGTAGCTGCTGTTTATTTCTGTTTTGTTGTCAATTAGATTTTGTTTTATTAACTGTGCTGAACCTGTGTTTGGTGTATATAGAGTTATGATTGTGATGTCCTCATGTTGGATCATTCCCTTGATGAGTAAGAAGTGGCTTTCTTTGTCCTTTTTGATTACTTTTGGTTTGAAGTCCATTTTATCAGATATTAATATAACAGGACCTTCTTATTTCTTATTTCCATTTGCTTGGAATAAAATTTTCCATTCTTTCACCCTGAGGAGATGTCTATATTCATTGGTGATGTAGGTTTCTTGAAGACAGCAGATAAAATGATTCATTTTTCTTATCCACCCTCTTAAGTTGTGTCATTTGATTGGTGAGTTAAGATTGTTAAAATCTAAGGTTATAACTGTGAAGTTCAAGTTAATTCCTTCCATGATGGGGTGCTTTAGGGGGTTTGATGCTTTCTTGTGCTTTGTACTTTTTGGAGCCTGCTCTAATTTTTGTTATTGTGGTCTTCTTCTTGTAAGCTCTTGAGATTGGTTGTTTGACTCTTCTATGTGTATTGTTCCCTGAAGTATTCTCTGTAGGTTTGGCTTTATATTCATATAATCATAGAGCTGTGTTTTTTTTTCATGAAATATTTTCCTTTCATCATCTACTATGAAGGATACTTTTGCTAGGTACAGTCAATTAAGTTGGAAGCCATGATTTTTTTAGACATTGAAGTGTCCCATTCCAGGTCTTTCTGGCTTTCAGGGTTTCCATTTTGAAAGCTGAGGTATTTCTAATGATATTGCCTTTGTATATAGTGAGTTGTTTCTTTTTTGCTGTTTTAAGCACTCTCTCTTTGATTTCATTGTTAAGAGTTTTAACTATGATGTGCCTTGGAGAGTTTCTTCTTTGGTCCTGTCCATTTGGTGTTTTAGGAGCTTCTTGTATGTGGATGGGCTTCTCTTTTGAGAGATGGAGAAATTTTTCATCAATAATTTTGTTCTCTGTGCCTCTGGCCAGGATTTCTTCCCCTTCTGGTATACCCATGATGTGGATGTTTTGTTATTTTAAGGTATCCTGCATTTCTCTTGTGTTATACTCACATGATTATTTTTTAATTTAGCAGAGTTTTTGGACTTCCAATCAATTCCCTCTGTCTTGTCTTCCAGCTCAGAGGTTCTGTCTTCCACATGAGTGACTCTATTAGTGAGTGGTTCTAGAGAGGGTTTTAAAAGTTCTATTTGATTTTTGTTTTCTGCTGTGTATTTTTGCATTGTATCCATCTCTGTTTTGAAGTGCAATCTCAGTTCAAGATCTCATTTTCTTGATGATTCCTGGAATTCATTCTTGCATTTGATCACGTCTTCATTAAAGCTTAATCAACTAGTTATTGAGATATTCTATTTGTTGACTCACCTTTAATTCATTTATCTCTCTTTTAAGACTTCTCTGGTTTTTTTTAAATTAAATTAAGCCTAGTGAAAAAAAAAAAAAAAAACCTGAGTGCTCTAAGAGATAATTCTGCTCAATTTCATTCATGCAATTATTGGTTTTTTGAATATTTGCTCTCATTTCAGCAATTCTCTTGATCAAGGCCACATAGTTTGTTGTATTTTCATTTTGGGATTCAATTTCTACATTTTTTCTCTATGATTTCATGGGCTTCAATTATAGGAGTAGGCTTCCTTCTTGGAGATCTCTCAGTTTTCTGACTTTTTTCATTATCTCAGGGGATATGTCTTATTTTATTAATGAGGAAGCAAGTATTTGTCCTTGTAGGATCTTCAATGAGTTTTTCTGAAAGTACACCTTCTGGAGCAGAGGATCCAATAGTTAGGGACCCAGTAGTCACTCAATCAAGAAGGCAAAGCAAATTGCCTGTGTCTGCCACAGGCATACAGGGTCCAGGAATCCCCAAGCCAGCAGCAGGGGTACTGGAACCATGGAGCTAGGAGGTTGGGGAGTAATTTTTTTTGAAGAAAAAGAAATAAGCAATTGTTTCATAACCACAACCATGGGAAGAATGAATTTTAACAAAGAAATATAATGAGTTAAAAATTAATTCATTACACAACATTTTTTATAAATTAAATATAATTTGTATGAATAAAAATGCATTATAAATATACAATTTGAAAATAATAAGAATAACAAAATTATTATACATAATGCAGATATTTAAAAATGACAGGTGCTTCTATGGAATGGCATTGACATAGCATCTTAGCATTATTTTCCTAAACTCCCTATTGACATGATCAAGGAAAAATAAAAGAAATTTCCCTTACATTGAGACCAGAGGTCATTTTTCATGACACAATCTTTGAAGAAGTAATACTTGAAATCTAAATATCCAAACATTTTGAATACTGTGTATTTAAAGGAAAAATATGAAGCAGAGATATTTTGAAATCTTTTGTGATGGCTGCTGAACTCAGAGGTACATATAGAAAAGAGAAACACAGAAGACAGTGATGCAGAGTGGGCAGTCTACCAGGAGGGACTCAGACATCACATCTGCCCCTCTCAGTTTACTAGCAATGAAGACTTGTTAAAAAAAAAAAAAAAAATCAGATATGGAAAGATGACCCTGTATTCTGAGAATGCACCAAAATATATTTATTTGGAATGCCCTTATCTAAGCCACCAGACCAAACCATTGATAAGGTCACCCTTCATCTCCAGTTTGAACAAAGAAGCACCTGATAACATCTTTGAGTACAGTGAGAGGATAACAATGAGGATATGTGAAAATCTGAGCTGGACTGATACACTAACAAAATATGATAAAGGACATGGATATTTATTGCATATAGCTAGAGAAGGAAAATATTGTGATATTTAAAAAAAAAAAAAAAAAAAAACACCTAAGTGGCTGGTCCATTATTAACTTCACAGCAAAGGTTCATGTGTATGAAGAACAAGACAAAAATATTATCTACTTTACGTGATTTTTTAAAAAAATATGTGTGTGCATGGATGGCCTGTGCCACAGCATGTGCAGGAAATTCAGAAGTCCACTTCAATATGTCTGTGATTTTTTCCACCTTTTTAAGGCAGGACCTCTTGTCTATGAACAGGAAGCCTTCCCTCTGGCTTGCAAGCTTCAGGTTCTGCTGTCTCTGCTTCCTATAGTTGTAGGCTCTTTGGGAATCACAGATGTTTGGGTAACTTTGTATCCAGTTTTACCTGGGTTCTGGGAGTATCAAACTCAGGTCAGAAGACTTTGCATGTTCCTTTAGCTACTAAGGAGAGGCAATATACATGTTCTGTTTAAGGAAGATCAATGCTGAGCACTTTGATCAGTTATGATTCTCTGCAGTAACCACTTCCTGGTGCAAAGAAAAATTAAAAATTTAAAATAAAGATTCTCTGACCAAAGCTGAGAGCAGCACTAATCTATGGCCATAAACATAAATATTTAGAAGGCAGTTGAAGTTGAAAAACTCCATTTTGTGAATTATACAAAAGGAGCTTCCCTACTACACAGCCCCAAACCTCCCAGCCATAACTTTTGACTAAGTTTACAGTACCAGAAATAAATTCCCTTTGCTTTAACAGGCTTCAAATCCAATCATAAAGCTAGTTGTTACTCAATAATAGTCATTTCACTATTACTGTTCTAACAGAGACATCTTGCTTGGAAACTCAGTTGTGTAGCATGTAAGTTCCATAGCTAGGTAAGATTATTGATAACTTTTCTTCCCCACTAGGTTGCAAAGCACCGCCAGGCACTATGAAAACTTGCCAGCAGAACAGAAGTTTCCAGCTTGATTCTTTATGGCATGGTGGCTTCAGCAATAGTGTGTTATCATCTAGTTCTGGTGAGCAACCAAGAACAGTGGGAATAGGCTTTATTGTGTGGGGGGCACCGGGGGTCTCCCTGACCAAAAACTCTTAGGGAACTGTCCCATTCTTGGCTCTGAGATTTTTGTTTGATAACTTATGATGTTTGTGAGCAGCATTATTGACACAAGCAGGGTAGCTCCCAAAGGAATATTTTTTCTAGACCCATCATTTATAGAAATTGTCATAGTAACTATCAACTAATTGTTGACATCATCAGAATTTTACATGTGACAAACATCAAAGCCAATCATGCATGATATAATTACTGGAAGTTTGATTACCATGCAGCTAAAGCCATCAAGTAAACACAAGTTCTGTGGCTGAGGTTAAAAACTACACAGTGATGTTTATGGTGGTTTTTAACTAAGAAGGAAGTCCATGGAGCCTGAGAATTTTAATGCCTGAACTTTTTCTTCTGGTAATTTCCAGAACCCATTATCAGAAAAATTGAACATGGCCCTCCTTTGATTTAGAGCAAGTTCTTATAGAACTGTCACTTTCAGGCATCCCATCCTCAGGCACAGTGAGCTGTGGCCTGACAGAAGCTATAATCAGAGCTGAAGAAGCTAGTGTTAAAGTATGGGGTACCATAAGTTTTGATATAAATCAATAGAAAATTCCATCTCCACTCAGTTAAATCCTTTATTACTTTATTGTCTTACAGGAAATACAACCTGTGTCAAAAGAAAGGCATAGTCAGAAACTGGTGCTATAATTTCTATTTTCTTAACAGTTCATTGGCAAATTCTCTGGATCCTACTATTTGTGAAGACCATTATTAATTCAAAGTACATCATTTTAACCTTATCCTGGGCATAGCAGTATATCTCACTGTGTTAAGAACATATAGTCACCCTGTTGTCCATAAATTGCCCTTACCTGGGCATCCTTCTCCACATCCTCTCTGGCCACAGGTCTAGCTAATGACTAATGATTTGACAGAACAAGAGGAAAACCTGCTTGAGTTCTCTACTCCCCAAGACCCTGCACAAATGAGCCATCTCAAGAATCAGACAATGTTTGACCTTTACCTGAGACCTTGTTCATTTCTTGCTGGACTCTCCTTTTCTTCATTTTCCCCTTTCATACTCCACTCCCTTATGTATGGGTATTTTCTAAAGAGCATGTGTTCAGTAAATCACAAGCTCTAGACTCCTTCTGCCAGCTCAGCTTCTATAGGAGTTCAACAGAAAACAAAAAAGAAAGAGTTAAATAAGCACAAATTTACAACAAATTAAATTTTGAGAGAGGCTGAACAAATCCTTTGATGGTCTGATATGCTAGCCCTTCTTTATGCTTCTTCTGAAGAGAATGTCTCCCCGCATGTCTTGTTTCTGCACTGTTTCTAAGAGACTGCAGCAGTTCAGCAGGTGGATGTTGACTTCCCAGTCTACATGACAAAGTTTTATAGTCTATGGATAATCATGGCCTTAATGTTTGAGATTAATAATATTCAACTCCTAATATATATTCAGAATTCACATTTCATCCAATAATTCTGAAATCGGTAAGTGAAGATAAAATAGGCTCACAGGAGGACTTCTAGTCAAGATGGCATCTGCCTAACCTCACCTCACCTCACGGGGAAGGAAAGGCAAAACCCTTAATGTTTATGGGGATTTTTTTAGGGGTTTGCTGACTCTAGTAGGCTCCCAGTGGGAGGGTGTGGAGGAGCAAAATAGGGAGTCCACTCATACCATGCTCTCAGGTAGCCCACCAGTTCCCAAATCACCTCAAGCAGCCATACTAGCCACAGTGCCAGCCAGAAGTCCCTCCTGCACTAAATGAAGGCCAAGTGGACCTGAGCTAACAGGCTAGGACCTCTGCCCCAGGCTTTCTTGCCATCGCTCAGAGCTCTGAGGTCCCACTAGGTTCTGCCCTAGCCTCTCTGAGTTCTGCATGCCACTGTGGCCTCACTCGTGGGTGCTGCCCTGGCCTTTCTGAGCTCTGTGCATCACTGCAGTCCCAGTCACCAATCCTGCCCTAGCCTTTCAGAGCTCTGCACTCCACCGCAGTCCCATGGTGGTCCAGCCATTCTGAGCTCCATGCAACACTGTGGTCCAACTCACTGAACCTGCCCTAGCCTTTCTGAGCTCAGTGCATCACTGCAGTCCCAGTCACCAGTCCCACACTGGGCTTTCTGAGCTCCTTGTACCATCATGGTCCCACCCCGGTCCAACCCTAGCCTTTCTGAGTTATGTGCACCTGGAAGGTCCCTCACTGGTATAACCCTAGCCTTTCTGAGCTATGCACACAATTGTGGTCCCACTTGCCAGTTGAGCCCTAACTTTTCTGAGCTCCTTGTGCCACCATGGTCCCATGCTAGTCCCACCCTAGACTTTCCAAGCTCCGTGCACCATCACCTTCCCACTTTCCAGTTCTGCTCTAGGCTTTCTGAGCTCCTTGTGACATCTTGGTCCCACTCACCAGTCAAGCCCTAGCCTTTCTGAGCTCAGTGCCACTGTGGATCCACTAGCCAATCCTGCCCTAGCCTTTCTGAGCTCTGTGCATCACCATGGTCCCACTCAACAGTCCCATCTTCTACCCCTCCACCCCAGGCCAGAAGGCTAGTGTCCCACACACTAGGCTTTCTGAACCATTGTTATGGGCAGACCACAGAAAAAAAGGAATAGCATGAAAAACCAGATACAAGTAAATCAAGGTAGACTTTCCAGTCCCACAATGAATGTCTCTAATCAAAACATAGAAGAGACAATAGGATCAGAACCTCAAAATGAAGAGACAAGCTATGCAACACTGGCCAACCAAACAGCAGAATTTGCAGAAACTCAACAAAGAACCAATAATTATATGAATGGTGTCCTCACTAGGTTAGACCTAATATAAAAGAACCAGGAAGGGTTCCAAAAACAGCTAAATGATCTGAAGGAGAGCAAAAATAAAAATAAAAAGAGGACCTCAATAACCACCTGGCTAAACTCAATGGAGACATAAAAAAGTGCAAGGATGATCTCTAAGAAGCATTTAGAAAATCAGAAAATGACATGAAAAGGGAACTCAACAGAGGGATGGAAACTATACATTAAAAAGCAGTACAAAATAAGAACCAAATTGAACAAGCCCAAAACTCTGTAGAAGCTCTCAAGAATAGAGTCAGCCAAGTGGAGGATAGAAACTCAGAACTGGAAAACAAAACAGAAGAAACAGTTTGTGAGTCCAAAAATGTCAATAAGTTCAAAAATTTCTGTGAACAGAACATGAGGAAAATATGGGATACCCTTAAGCGTCACAACATTTGAATCATGGGTATACCAGAAAGGGAAGAAATATAGACCAAAGGCATGGAAAACTTATTCAACAAAATTATCAAAGAAAACTTTTGCACTCTCTCAAAAGAAAGTCCCATCAAGAAGTTACAAGAAGCTAGCAGAATTCCAAACAGACTGGACCTAAAAAGAAATTCTCAAAGACATATTATCATTAAGAATCTAAACATCACAAAGAGAAAGTTCTAAAAGGAGCTAGGGAGAAATAACACATTAGATATAAAGGAAATCCCATCAGAATTATTTCAGACTTCTCAATGGAAACCCTAAAAGCCAGAAGGGCCTGGAATGGAACCCTGCAAACTCTAAGAACTTATGGCTTCCAATCCAAAGCAGTCTACCCTGAAAAAGTGTCCTTCAGAATAGATAGTGAAATAAAAACTTTCCATGACAAAAACTCAGCTTTACAACTATATGAACACAAAGACAAACCTACAGAAAGTACTTCAGGGAATTCTGCAAACAGAAGAATCAAATAACCAACCTCAAGTACCCATGAGAAGCATATCACAACAACCAAACTTCAAGAAGGCACAAAAACTACAAAGACAAAGAAAACATCAAATGACATAAACCACCACAATATGGCAGGTATTTAATCAAACCTCACAGTTATCACCCTAACTATTAATGGCCTTAATTATCCCATCAAGAGACATAAGCTAACAGGGTGGATCAGAAAATTAGACCCCTCAATCTGTTGTCTTCAAGAAATTCACCTTACCACTAAAGACAGACACCTCCTCAGGGTGAAAAAGTGGAAAATGATATTCCAAGCAAATGGAAATAAGAAACAAGAAGGTGTAGCTATACTTACATTGGATAAAGTAGACTTAAAACTAAAAGTAATCAAAAAAGACAAAGAAGGTTACTTCTTATCAAGGGAACAATCCAACAAGAGGATATCACAATCATCAATCTTTATGCACCAAACACAGGTGCACAACAATTCATGAAACAAAACCTATATTGACAATAAAACAGAATAACCACCAACACCATCATAGTTGGGGACTTCAATACTCCACTATCAGCAATAGATAGATCATCTCAACAGAAAATTAGCAGGGAAGTAAGAGAGCTCAAAAATACCATAGATTAATTAGACCTAAGAAACATCTACAGAACATTTTACCCCAAAACTACAGATTACACATTCTTCTCAGCAGCCCATGGAACATTATCTAAAATATATCACGCACTGGGTCATAAAACCCTGCCTCGATATATTAGGAGGATTGACATAATATCCTGCATGATATCAGATCACAATGCTGTATTGCTAGAAATTAACAACAAAAGATGCACTAGGAACCCAATCAGCTCCTAGAAACTGAACAACACACTTTTAAACAATAAATGGGTAGTGGACAATATAAAAAATGAAACTGCAAAATTTCTAGAAATGAATGACAATGAGAATACAACATACCAAACTTATGGGACACAATGAAGGTGGTCCTCATGGGAAAATTCATAATCTAAATGCCTTCATAACAAAGACAGAGAGTTCCCAAATCGATAACCTAATCATCCATCTAAAGGCATTGGAAATACAAGAAATATCCAACCCAAAAAGCTCCAGATGGAAAGAAATAGGATCAGAGCAGAAATTAATGAATTGGAAACAAAGAGCTGGTTCTTTGAAAAATTTAATGAAATTGGAAACAAAAAGAGCTGGTTCTTTAGAAAAAAAAGGAAACAAGATTAATAAATTAGGAGAATCATCAGAACAATTTGAAAAAACTCTACTCCAAAAACTGAATAATATGGAGAATTCAACTCAATCTCCTAAACAAACCTAACAAAAAAAACCTTAAAAATTAAAAACTGGCCAATTTGAGAAAAAGATCAACAAGAACAAACTTAGAAATAAAAGGAGTGAAATTAGGAGAATCATCAGAACTTACTTCAAAAAAATTCTACTCCACAAAACTGAATAATATGGAGGAAATGGATGAATTCCTGGACACATACTACCTACCAAAGCTAAACCCAGAGCACAGTAATCTCCTAAACAAACCTATCACACCCATCTAGATTGATAGGGTAATAAAAAACCTCCCTGAAAAGAAGAGTCCAGGACTGTATGGCTTCTCAGTTGAATTCTATCAAACGTTCATGGAAGAACTAAAACCAATTATTCTCAAATTGTGCTACACAATCAGAGAACAGGGAAAACTCCCCAACTCCTTTTAGGAAGCTAGTATCACCCTAATATCCAAGCCAGGCAGAGATGCCACAAGAAAGAAAACCACAGACCTATTTCCATGATAAACTTAGATGGAAAGATGCTGAACAAAATCCTTGCAAACCAAACTCAACAGCACATCAAAAGCATTATCCCCTTGGATCAAGTAGACTTCATCCCAGAAACTCAGGGATGGTTCAACATACAGAAATTTGTCAATGTAATATACCACATAAATAAGTTTAAACACAAAAAAAAAACATGATCATTTCAATAGATGCAGAAAAGGCCTTTGACAAATACAACATCACTTCATGATCCAAACATTGGAGAGAATTGGCATGGACAGTCTATATCTCAACATAATAAAGGCTACATATAAAGCTCTTAAAGCCCAAATAATACTTAATGGGAGAGACTGAAGGAATTCCCACTGAGATCAGGAACAAGATGGGGTGTCCACTCTCACCTCTGCTCTTCAACATAGTACTGGAAGTACTAGCTCAAGCAATAAGACAGGAGGAAGAAATAAAAGTGATACAAATTAGAAAGGAAGAAGTTAAGTTGGCCCATTTTTAGATGACATGATGTGGTGACCCAAGAACCTCCATCTCAAAACTCTTAAAAGTAATTAACCCCTTCACTAAAATAGCAGGATACAAAACCAATGCACAAAAAACAGTAGCCTTTATATATGCACAATTCAAAGATCCAGAGAAAGAAAAAACTGACAATGTCCCATTTTCAATAGCATAAAAAGAATAAAGTACATTGGAATAACATTAACCAAGGAGGTAAAAGACCTTTGTAATGTAAAATAAAAGCATTCAAGAAAGAAGTTGAGGAGGAATTGAGAAAATGGAAAGACCTCCCATGCTCCTGGATAGACAGAATTAACATTGTGAAAATGGCAATCTTGCCAAAAGCAATATATAGATTTAATGCAACACCAATAAAAATCCCAACATCTCTCTTCACAGAGAGAGAAAAAATGATCTCAAAGTTCATATTGAATGGCAGAAGGCCTTGGATATCCAAGCATACCCTCAACAAAAGAAACACTTGTGGAGGTATCGCCATACCTGATCTAAAGCTATACTACAAAGCCATAGTAATAAAAACAACATGGTACTGGCATAAAAACAGGATTATAGACAAATGGAACAGAATTGAGGACCCAGACTTTGGATCAAGTAACTACAGCTACTTGATATTTGACAAAGGCCCTAGCAATGTAGACTGGAAAAAAAGACAGCATCTTCAACAAACGGTTATGGACAAACTGGATAATCATATGCAAGAAAATGAAACTCAATTTACACATTTCACCATGCACAAAAATCAAGTCCAAATGGATCAAAGACCTCAGTTTAAAATTGGATACTCTGCTACTACTGGAAGAAAAAATAGGAGGAACTTTCTATGATATAGGAGTGGGAAAAGACTTCTTGAACAAAACCCCAGTAGCTCAGGAAAGTAAATAATCACTCAACCATTGGGATCTCAGGAAGCATAAAAGCTTTTTCACAGACAAACATACAATATGCAGAACCAATAGATTACCCAGAGAATGGGAGAAAATTATTGCCAGATACAAATCAGACAGAGGCTTAATTTCTAAAATCTACAAAGAATTCTAAACCTAAACAATAAAATGTCAAACAACCCACTCAAAAAATGGAGCAGAAAACCACACAGGAAGTTCTCAGAGGAAGAAATACAAATGGCAAACACACACTTACATCCATAATCATCAGGAAAATGCAAATTAAAACAACTATGAGATTCCAATTACCCCAATAAGTATACCAAACATTAAAAAATCTAATGACAACAAATGCTGGCAAGGTTGTAGAGAAATAGGAACAGCATTCACTGTTGGTGGGATTGTAAGCTGGTACAACCACTATGGAAAGTAATATGGAGACTCCTAAAAAAGGATGAATATAGAATTATCAGCAGTCCCAGTTATTCCCTTACTGATCATTTACCCTAAAAGCTCCAAACCTCAGTCCAGAGCTATTAGCTCAACCATGTTTATAGTTGCTCAATTCCTAATAGCTAAGAACTTGAATCAACCCAGATGTCCATCATGAGACAAATGGATAACTGAGATGTGGTGTATCTACATGATGGAATTCTACACAGCAGTAAGGAAAAATGACACAAAGCAATTTGAAGAAAAATGGTCAAACTTGGAACAGATCATTCTCAGTGAACTCACCCAATCACAGAAAGATAAGCATCACATGGTCTCACTCATCTGTGGCTCCTAACCTGAATTTGCCCAAGATGCTGACATACCTAATAAACATCTTGAGGACTGGACAATAGGGATGGTGGGGTGGGAGGGGAGGGTTAGGGTGGGGAGGATGAAAAACAATTGGACCCAAATGGAAATGTTACCATGTATCCTGAAAGATATACTAAAAGTTTGAACCTTCATCAGGTGCTTAGAGAGAACACCTGAATCACAGGAGCCTGGAGAGGGTAGGATAAAGACTAACCTCAATCTTCTCCTCAATCTCTCTCTCTCACACACACTCTCTCTTCTTTCTCTTCTCTTCTTCTCTTTCTCTTTCTCTTTCATATTACCTATATTTCTCTTCCTTCTTTTCTCTTGGCACTGACCTATAACTCCCAGTACCAGCATGTGATTAACATCCACAATGAGCTGTTGATCAGTGAGACCTACAAGTTCTCCCAAAAGAAGACACATTTCTGTCAGAGTACTTGATGACCCACCAAAGGTTAATGGTAAGATCCCATATGCTGTTGGGATGGAACACAGAGTGACCTGGCTGGAATCTGGAAGAGAGTCAGTCCCCAGACAGTTATCTTGTCTAGTGCTAGAATGTGCTACATGAGCGACTGCAGGAAGTGACCAACATCTGTCTAAGCAACTCGTGGTCAAAGCTACTCAGCAGCAATCAACCTGCCATGATGCTCACACAAGTGCAATAGTGGCACCCAGCCATGCTCTTGATTTGGGTAATGGATCTGCTCAGTGGAATGGAACCCATATCTGGAACAGGGAAACAAATCAGAACCAATAGTGGGATACAAGAAGGCCTACACCTATTAAATTCTTTCTAAAATAATAATGGTTATCCATGTATCTTGCACTGACCTCACTCTCTGTTGGAGAATTTGCTTCTCTTTTTCAGATGGATGCAGAACCTGGGGAGAGAATCAGTCCATCACACCTCACCAGGGCACCAGATGAAGCCAAAAAGTTATAGGGGAAATGAGAAAGAGTGCTGCTTTCTCAGTGAACCTGGTATCAGCACAATGGTGAAGGGGATAGACACAGAGAACACTCAACTCCTACCAAATCAGATATCCAGAGACACAGAGACTTCCAAGACCTCATCACTGAACTAGACCTAAAATTAACCTAACATGACTCAGGGAAATTCACAGAAGAGGGGGCGGAAAGATTATTAGAACCATGAGTTGGGTCTCTCTTCCCCATAACTGATGGCTACCCCCACAATGCAAGACCCACAGTCTCCATGGAGGGATGACAGGGAGAAAGTTAACGATGGTACCATCATGGCTGTATACACACTATATACATAACTAATAAAAAATAAAATAAAATAAAATTGCAAAAAAAAAAAAAGCCTCACTGGCCTGCAGATAATTCTATCCCTCACAAAATAGAAATATGGAATGTTTTCTGATGCCTGTATGAACTTCACTTCATTACTTTACCTTCTTTTTCTGTGGGTGCTAAATCAATGAACATATTTGAGATAAGTTACTTGACCTGCTTTAATTCCTGCTAACCTCCAACTTTAACTTCTATTTCAATCATTGCGAAATTTTTGTAAGTGCTTGGTTCTTGTGTCTGGGAATAGAGGAATGTATAGATAAAATTCTCTTTTCTCTTTATAATGATGCTTGTATTTTAATTGTAGAACAAAAAGACAGGATTGAAAACAAACTAGCTTACATCCAGAAAATGGAATATGCTTTAGCAATAAAAATCAATGAGCAACCAACCCATGAAAAGACATAAAAGATACCCAAATGTGCATTACTCTGTGAATAAAAAACAGTGTAGAGAGACTACATGCTCTATGATTTCCACAAGATAACTTTCTGGAAAATGCAAAACTTGGCAATTGGAAAAACAACAATGTTCTCCTAGTGTTGGTGAGGAAAAAGGGAAGAAAGGTAGAGTGCCAGAGAATTTTAAGGAAACAAGCCACTCTGTATGATACTACAAATGCTACATGGCACTGCATGACTCTACATGGCATACATTTGCTAATCAATGCCAAGTGTGAGTCCTTGTGTAACACTGATCTTTGGGTAATGATAATGGGTCAATATATTTCATCAGTGGTAACAAATGTACTACTTGATAGACATATTGTTAAGGGAGGAAGTTCTACATGTATGGAGGCAAGAAATATAAAGGAAATAGCAGCATCTGCTTAGGTCAGTGAGAACCTAAAACTGCTCTAAGAATAAAGACTGTTCAAGAATAAAAATATGTAAAAATTATGATAAAGAATCCAGAGACTCCTACAAGCCAGACACTAAAGTAGACCTAAAACCCACCCAACATGGCTCAGGGAATTTTTCAGAAGAAGGAAGAGAAAGATTGTAAGAGCCACAGGACGGAATATCATGCCTAGTGGCATTCCCTCCCCCCCAAAAAAAAACTGCTATTTCCACAATGTATATCCCACAACCCCACAGGGAATAGCTGCCACTCCACTGAGGAGGGTTCCCAGTGGAATGGGGGCAGGGATGAGGGAAAAGAGGGAACCAACACATGATATACCCATATAAAGTATGTTATTAATAAGAAAAACCAGCGTCAAAATGTATGTATCCAACTCTCTCTCTAACCTTTACATTTTAAGCCAAGAAGTTTAATAAACAAAAATGTTTTCATAAAATGTAGATTCACTAAGTAGTCTCTAAGATGGCTTTATTTCAACTCTCCCACAAGGAATAGAACACCTTGGGGAAATGTCCACAATGTACTGGTCTTGCAAGCATAAAGACCTGAGTTCTAACCCCAAAACCCATGTGAAATGCTAGGTATGAAGGGACAGCTGTAATCCCACCAATGGAAATACAGAGAAAGGCAAAATCGTGTACCTCACTGGACAGTCAGTCTAACCCAATTAGGCAAGTTACAGACCAGCATGAGGCCCCATCTCAAAAAAGTAGATGGAGTCTGAAGGAAAACTATGTCCTCTCCTCTCCACACACATGTGTACATATGTGTGCATACACACACACACACACACACACACACACACACACACACACAAAGAATGGAAGATATTTGTGTGAGAAGAAAGTATTAGCTTCTCCAGTAGAATACTTGGATAAATTCATAATTTAATCATGACATTATTTGAAGCAGCAAATATTTGAGAATACTTAATAAAGGGAAGAAAATATTTATAAAATACAAGGTTATATCATAAAAATGTGTTCACTACCTATGACTGTGCATTAATTTCACTGAAAGCATTAGACAGCAATAATTAAAGAGTGAAGACTTTGATGCAATTCCTCAAGCATAGCAAGTTAAAGTATTCTTTCAAAGTAGATACTAGATTTAAGCATCACATACAGACTGCTCTTTGTGAACATTGTAACAACCAATAAAGCCTTTGTTCACAATACACATAAAGATAATGCTTCCAATTAGAACTCTTTGGAGTAATGGACACAATCCTTGGTAAATGATAATCTCATTTGCACAAGAAATCACACACCACTCCAGCTGCACATGAGAAGATGAACATTAGCAGATGATGAACTACTTGGGAAAGGTGCCTTGAATCCCTAGCATAGAAGACATCAAAGAAATGTCCATGGTTTTACTAAAGAATATGTATGTGTGTGTATATGTATAATATATGTTTATGTATGTGTGTTTGATTTTAATATAGACTGCCCCCATAGTCTCAATTGCTTGTGATAAAGTCTCATGCTTAATATCCAACCGGAAGAAGCTTTCAAAAGTGGAACCTTGCTGGAGGAGGTGGATGCAGGATAATCAAGAGTTCAAGACCAACCTGAGCTACATAGCAATGTCCAAGCCGGTCCAGGCTATGTGAGACCCTATCTAGAAAATAAAGGAGTCCCATAAGTACAGAATGTGAAAACAGATTAAACCCACCTAAAATTTACTATAAAAATATTTAACTATGAGCTCAACTGTGAACTCAATGAGATCAGCATGGGGATACAACAAATTAGAAATGAAATCCAGTCTTCATGATGATGGCACTAATAGAAATCACATGAAATTAGGGCTCCATTAAAACCATAAATGTTCTCAATGTCTATCCAGAAATAGTTCCCCACTCAAATGTTACATTTTTTTTTTTTAAGAAAAATACTACCAGTGATGTTTTCCAGCCTCAATGTTTGATCATCTTGACTCACTGAACTATGTATTGGAATATAGAAGTTTATTAAGAGTGACATAACTGTCCCACTGAGTAAATCCAGAGAAGTCAAGAACAAAACAGAACTAGAATATGGAGACAAAAACACAAGACATGAACAAAGGGCAATAAAACAATGCTTACTCATCTACTATAAGTCAAAGCCATGTACAAAAAATGAGCTCAGTCTCCAAGATCTAGATGCCACCAAATGTGGGCTAGAAGAGAGCCAATGCATATAAAATTCCCTCCAAAACATATATGGTTATCCCTTCTATCTAGTACTAACTTCTTTCTCCATTGGAGAATCTGCTTATCTTTTTCCAGGTGGTCAATGAACCTGAAGGGAGGATCAGCTAACCACACCTCACCAGCTGAAACCATAGAACAATGCAGGGGAAGGGCAAGAATACAGCGTTCACGGCAATCACAACACCAGAAAAAGGCTGAAGGAGATAAACACAGAGAACATCCAACTCCAACTAAGCCAGATATCCAGAGACACAGAGGCTCCCAAAACCTCATCAAGGAAGCAGAACTAAAATGACCCCAATGTGGCTCAGGGAAACTCACGGAAGAGGGGACGGAAAGATTGTTAGAGTCACAAGTTGGGGCTTTATGCACAGAGACTGGGGCCTATCCACCAGAACTCTTGAGTAAAATCAAAATGCATGACCCACATTCCCCATTGATGAGGGTCCCTTTGAAAGTGGGAGGACAGGGAGGAGGACAATGGAACCAATACTATGAATGTAAAATCAGAATAATATAAATAAAAAATATATATTAAAAAAAAGAAATGTTCTCTATTATCCACATGCATCTCACTATTTATTCAAGTTTCATATAACTTTTCCCAAAAGGTGATTCTTCCATTTACTGAATAGTCTATTGAGTATATTACATGTGTATTTGATGTATACTTAAACATAGAGAAAACACACCATATAATTATTTGATGTATTGTGCATTGATGTGAAATGCTGCTATAACAATGTGTGCTACAATAATTATATCTGGATTGCACTAACTCAGAAACTGAAAAGCAAATTGGTAGCAGTCCATAATTATCTATTTAGCATTTTATCTTTTCTTTGAACATATTAAGTCTCACACAATTATAATTATTTCATTTAATGCTTTCTTTTAAATTGCTCCAACTTCAAGTCATCTCAGTTAAAACCTATCTCTAGTTAAGAAGAGATTTGTAGTAGGCATTTGGGTGATTTTTAAATGGTCTTTTGAGGTAGCATCTCACTCTAGCCTAGGCTGACCTGGAATTCATTATGTAGTTTCAATGTGGCCTCAAACAACAATCTTCCTACCTCTGCCTCCCAAGTGTTAGGATTAAAAGTGTACACCACCATGTCCAGCTATATATAAAGACTTTAAATGCTCGGTAATACACTGGAGCTGTAGAGAGCTTTCAAAGAGTCTAATTTCCAATTTTCTTACATGGACAGAAAATTTTATTACCTGTGAACAATGAGGAACATGAGCATGTGGAACAAGGAATGAAGCTGAACATTAGAATATCTGAGTACCCACCAGCAAGAATCAGTACATGCTACTCAATATTTTTCTAATTATTTCTTTATATTCTAATTCATTTTCATTATTCTTTGCAGGTCATGTTCCTGTCAGTTTCTGCCTTTCCCCTCCTCTCTCTCTCACACACACACATTCACTCACTTACTTCAAAATTTCAGTTTTCAGACTATCTTCTTAAGCATCATTTTACCTATAAGCAAATTAGAGCCTTTCTGCATGGCTTTAAAGCTCTCTACAGCTCCAATACACTAACTCTTACTTTCTTCCCATTATCCTATTAGGATGAACTTGACAATTCAACTTTAATCAGGCCAGTTTCTCCAATATTTAAGTCTGTTTCAATACCATAAGAACCATGATACATCCCATATATCTTACATATGAGGCCTTCAGTCATAGGATATCTTATGCATCCTACCCCAAACTGCATTTCACTCATTAAATCTGACATTCACAGCCTAACCCATCTCCATGCATTCAACCACCAGAACCTAATCCTTTAGCTATACAAATAGGTCTATTCAAGGTTTTTAACTTTATTTTCTTTAGTTATTGTTACTTTATAATTTTTCTTGTTACTTTTTACTTTGGTTAGACATATGAGCTTCTGAATAACACAGGTCTTTTATCTTTAATCCTTAAAAATATGTCTATCATAGTAAAGTGCAGGTGATAAATTGACAGAATTAGGGTGTGTAGGAAATACCTCAGTAGGAATGCATAAAGACTAAAGTGTATCCCAATAGTCACAGATTTTGTCTGCTAGAGTTCCCATTTGTTTACATATATTGATGTTGACTTGTCAATTTGTTCTTCATGAACAGTATAAACTATATTAGAAAGCTTCTCCCATCATAGTATCATGGGCTGACATACTGAATTTTCTATCTGGGTATTTAGAAGATACTGTTCTTCATACAATCCTACATCTTAATATATAATATAATTTCTAAATTTTATTTGAATAATTTTATGTATTCATATTTGAATGGAAAATAGAAACTGTTATATGACACAGGAATGTTATCTTTAGAGTGACATTCCTTGAAAAAAGAGAATATGATCCCCCTAATCTATATAATCGAAAACATATACCCATAAATCAAGACATACTGACAGGTAGTATTTGAAGAACATACTTAAACATGTGATAACATACTTAGTCTTCAAAGTAACTTCATTAAGTAAATAAATTCTCCCATTTTATCATGAAAAACTTGAGGCAAAACTTCCCAAAGTCTCAAAAATAGTAAATTTCTAAGCTAAGATTCAAAATCATCAGTATACCTGCACTCTTCTGCTCTTAGCAACTATGATATGTTGCCACTGTGCATGAAATTTACTTTTTAAAATAAAAATGCAATGTTACCCAATGTAATATTGCTTCTCCACAAAATTTAATAAGTCTGTATTTATGACTATATCATTTTTAAGCTTTATGCCTCTGCTAACAAATTTTCGACACTTGTCTCCAAATGAAAAGTGGTTTAGAGGGCTTACTTCAAGGATTGGTCTTCTAAAGCATTGTCAGGTTTCCCCAACATGAAACAAAGATACAGCACTTTCAGCTTGTGTGATGAAATAATTGCTAACAATACTCTGCTGGTCCCTGCCTGCATCCAGGCCATACTGGTATCAAGTATATTTAGCATCTATGTATTACAACTTTTTTTACTGTGATTAAATACTTCAGAAAAACAGTTTAAGTAAGGAAAGACTTATTTTAGTTCTTGGTTTCATCTGGCTCAATTGATGTAAGTTGCCACAAGTCAGAAAGATCATGGAAGAATGTCATGGCAGCCAGGGCACTGATGAAGTGACAGGAAGGACCTGGGGACAAGATACACCCTTCACAGACCAATCACCAATGACTCAGTCGTCCAACTGGGATCCATCTCCTCAGAGCTCATTCAGCTACAGATTCCTTAGGTTAATACACTAAATCTGTAGCAGACAGCTTCAGGTTCACTGAGATGAACCTCCAAACCAGACAAAGTTATGGAAGAAGGATATTTATCGAAGCTTATAGATCCAGGGGAAGTTCCATAATAGCAGTAGAAGCTGGCCTGCCTTCACAGGACCAGGCAAGAGAGAGAAAGCCAAAAGCCACAGAGCACAGCCCACTGCAGGAACTCCTGCTAGGCACAATTTTATATCTTTAGATTGAAATCTCAAAGCCACCACCATACCTTAAGATCCGCCCAGTGACATTGCCTTCAGCCAGGTGGCTGCAGATACAAAGTACAAACTAATAAAACACTGAATATATTGGGGACCATATATTCAAACTACCACATGAGGTTAATGTCCTTACACCTCAAACACTTCCCAATAGGCCACCAGCTGGGGGACCAAGCCTTTAAGAGTATGCTGTATCCAAACCATAACACTGTTCAAAATAGTTTTACCTAAGAAGTGCCAAATAGAGATAGTCTAAGGTAAGAAAAGTCAGTGCTTCAAAAAAGACCAGAGGGGCTGGAGAAATGGCTTAGCTGTTAAGGCGCCTGCCTGCTAAGCTTAAGAAACGCTGGTTCCAATCTCCAGCGGTTCCATTCTCCAGGTCCCGCGTTTAGCCAGATGCAAAGTGATACAAGGGCGCAATGCCGCACTTGCCCACAAGGGGATGCACACATCTGGACTTGGTTCACAGCAGCTGAGAGACTGCTGGCGCGCCCATCTCTGTCTCCCTCTCCCTCTCTATCTCTTTCTGTGTCTCTCTCCAAAAATAATAAATAAAAATATTTTTAAAATTTTTTAAAAAAAAAGACCAGAGGCCCAATATGTTTATCAGGAACACAAAAGTGATTTAAAGCCACCTCTATCATATTGTGTTTGTTAACTAAATGTGTCTTTACATTTTCACAGAATATGTAAGCTCGTCATACATGAATAGTTGCTATTTCCAAACACAATCTGCATAGGCTTGTACACCAAACACTTACACTCAGCAGGCATCTTTACACATCCCCATTTCCTGGTTAATAGAACTCCAACATGGTCAGGGAAGAGACTCAACTCTAGGGAATTGTGTTTAATCTCAGCTGCTACATTTCCATCATCACCTGCTCTGAACCCTTGTCAGAGAGTGGTTTGATAGCAGTTGTTGCATCTAATGCTGAGCACTGAGGTACCAGGGGGGAAGTCTGTTCGGGACTTCTGGAACAGAAATGCTCCCCAGGAACAAAAGAAAGCTACAAAATCCTGGTTCTCCTGACTGTTGAATCATCTGTGAATTTTTTCCTCTGAAGAAATTGTAAGCCTCTATGACTAAAGCAATATAAGTAGTATGTTTGCTTCTGTGTGATAAAAGTACCTTGATTTATACATTTTCCTTGACTTAATTTCCAATCCATAAGGCCATTGGTATCAGGACATGTTTCTATATTTTAACAGCTAGATTACCATAAATGTTTCTTGTGCAGATTTACCTCTCTTTCTTTTTGCTTTTTTTATATGTGAGTCGCACTAATTCAAAATAAATATAATAGTAAAAATATAAAATAAATTATGGAAGATTTTTGATGTACAATGTAGTTATGGCCATCATCACAATTAACATTGATTGAATTTCTCCTAATGAAAGTAAATGTAGCAAATATTATTCTGCTTTACATTCAGGTTATAAAATCATTCAGAAGTCATATTTTTGTAAAACACTTGCATGAATCCCTTGAGAAAACAATTTTCCTCTTCTGAATTCTGAAGCAAACTGACCACCTGCAGATAGTGGGAAAGCTGACAAATAGTTTCTGACAAATAGGCAACTATTCTATGGCAAAATGACATTGTAGAACATATACTGTGCCAAATAGCATTTTATAATGGAAAAAATACACTAATTTTTCACATTGCAGGTCAAGTTTATATACTTCATGCTATTACATTTGTGGGACAGCTTTCTTCTTCCTTCATTTAAAATGTCTTTGAAATAGCCACTGTCAAAACTCTAATAGGGAACTAACACTATGCAATGTCAGTTTTAAAATTGTTACCTAAGTAGACCTCTTACTAAGCTTGCTAGGACTGTATACTTCAGTTTGAAGGGATGACCATGGTCAAACATGGTCTGTCAGATGCTACAAAGATTGTCTTATTTTTTAATTAAAAAGTTGTCTGGGGGTCAGAGAGATGGTTTAGTGGTTAAGGTGTTTGCCTGTGCAGCCAAAGGATCCCAGTTTGATTCTCTAGGACCCATGTTAGCCAGATGCACAAGGGGTACATGCATCTGGAGTTTGTTTACAGTGGCTAGAGGCCCTGGGGCATCCATTCTCTCTCTGTCTGCTTCTCTTCTATCTCTCTCTCTCTCTGCTTGCAAATAAATAAATATTTTTTTTAAAGTTGTCTGGCATCCCAACAATGAGGCTCCCATTGGAGGGGGGCAGGGATGATGATAAGGATGGTACCATCCAGTGCTGTTTACAGACTTAATATGTTCATAACTAATAATAAATAAATAAATAAATATAAAATTTCAAAAAGTTGTATTAACATACAAAGAGTTTTGTTTCCTTATGGCGTTTTTCAAATAAATCATTTTATTTCCCGTCACCTACCTTTCCCCTCTCCTGGTTCCTCTCCCATCCCTCTCCCAGGCATACCCGCACCTCCATTACCATGTGCCAAGGGTACATTCTCTCACCCCCAGCCCTTCTCAATACATATTGTTCCATTTTCATGTTCTTCTGTCAAGTTTTATATCCTATGCCCATTCATATTTTCTACTTTCATATAAATATTAAAAGTTAATATCCACATATGAGAAAGAACATGTGTTTTTTGTCTTTCTGGGCCTGGGTCACCTCACTTTCAGTTTCATCCATTTTCTTGTAAAGTTCATAATTTAAATTTTCTTTACAATGGATTAAAATTCCATTGTTTATATGTACCAAGGCCTGTGGATGGAAAACAAAATATCAGCAAGGAGAATGCAAAGTCATTCACACATGAAATAACTGATTAGGATGTGTATCAGCATGGACACTTCTGCAAATTAGAGGCTTTAACAGTTTACAATTCAAATAGATGAACATTTATCTAAAACCCATAAAGCATGTTTAGAAAAATCCATACATAATAAAAGATTGGTTGCTGAAAATCACTTTGGGATAGCAACATTAGCCAGGAGTTATCAGAGATTGAAAACACAATGTGACTCAAGCAAACACTCCCTGCTCTAAATCCACCCTCTAACTTTGGTGTACAACTTCAGAAATTCAAAATGCATTTCCCCAACAGAGACAATGAGAAATGAAGTCCTAAGTCTGAGCCCCTAGGCTGATACAACATTTATGTTACTATCACAACAAGCATCTCACACAGATACAAGAGCATTAAACATTCATTAAAATCTTTCTATCAACTGCCCAATTCTTCAAAGGGGATTTTACTTTTATCTTGAACAGATGGCAGGCCCATCACAGTGTGTTCTTTATGGCCAGAGCATAAACACTGTCTGATTAAATTGTTCTGAAAGCAATTAAAATCCCAGCACTTACTTTAGGAAGACATATCTACGACTAGAGAATGAACATAAGTAAACCTATCAATTCACTGTCCTGTCTCCTGGGGAGAAATTTGACATAGGACATGGGTTAATAGATGAAACCATTTACCTCAGCTAAGCTTTTGTTTCCTGCCACCTAAGCTCTCAATTAAAAAGGGAAATTAAGCAGAGATTAGGATTTCTTTCTCATATAAGTATTGAAATTTAACAGTGATAAACTCATGAACCAATACACACACACACACACACACACACACACACACACACTAGTAATTTTAAAATCATGTCCTTTGCAGAAAAAAAAATGAAGTAGCAGGATAGATATGATCCCAGCACAAATCTGGACTGAACTTATTTTGCAACCAAAACAATAAAAACTTCCTGCTCATTAGACATATACCACATGACTACATTGTATCATTTCATTTGTTCTTCATAACAACCTATTAGGAAGGTAGAAATATAAAATCTTATAGATTAACAAGATGCAACAACTCATCCAACATTATATAGCTACTGTGAAAAAGAGCAAAGGCTGAGCTTTATACCCAGAAATTTTGATATCAGAACACATGCTTCAAAGGAATTCATTTTTCCTCCATTAATAAATAATTTTTCTAAAGCACTACAGAGAAAATTAAAAGAAGAAACTTTAAACCTATGAGTAGAAAAATTATTTTCTGGCATTGCACACAATCAACTGAAATATTAATCAAAAATTATTCTCCCAGTCAAGATGGCATTCACCTAACCACACCTCACCTCGTGGGGAAGGAAAGGCAAGATATTTAAGGTTAAGTGGTATTTTTAATGGCCTGCAGATTCTAGTAGACTTCCAGTGGGAGTGCACAGAGAAGCAAAGTAGGGAATCTGCCGATCCCCCCCGGCTTTCTGGTAGCCCACCAGTCCCCCATTCCGCTCAAGCAGCCATCAGAGCCACAGTCCCAGCTGCAGCTTCCTCCTGCACTAACTGCAGGCTTAGTGGACCCAAGCTAGCAGGCTTTGCCTCTCCCCACCACAACCTAGGCTTTCCCACCCCTGCAGAGCTCCACACATGAACTCATCCCACTCTCCGGCCCCCATAACCTCCTGCCTTGTGCCAACCCAGGCCAACAGGCTAGTGTTCACCCCATCCCACCCTGATCTACCCTGACCTAGGCTTTCCCATCCCCACAGAACTCTGCAGTCAAATTCCATCCTACTAGCTGCCTTCAAACAGTCTAACATTCACCCCTCCCTACCCTGACATAGATTTTCCGCCTCCTCCTAGCTCCAGGAGCAAAAGCCATCCCACCTGCCTCCACTACCCATGTGCAGACCCAGGCAAAGGGTAAACTACAGCCTCCAACTAAATTTAATAAGATTCCTGCACTATGATGGGCAGACCACAGCACAAAAGGAATAAAATGAAAAATCAAATACAAGTAAATCCAACAAGATTGCCCAGTCCCACAATGGATGTCTCTAACCAAAACATAGAAGAGACAATAGGATCAGAACCCCAAAATGAAGACATAAGAAAGAAATTGAGGGGGACTTGAAAAAAATGGAAAGACCTCCCATGCTCCTGATAAGCAGAATTAACACTGGGAAATTGGCAATCTTACCAAAAGCAATATACAGATTTAATACAATACCAATAAAAATCCCAACATATTTCTTCACAGAAATAGAAAAGATGATCTCAAAATTCATATGGAATGGCACAAGGCCTTGTATATCCAAGCACATCCTCAGTAAAAGAAACAACTCTGGAAGTATCACCATACCTGATCTAAAGCTATATTACAAAGCCATAGTAACAAAAACAACATGGTACTGGCATAAAACAAGATTATAGAACCAATGGAACAGAATCAAGGACCCAGACTTTGGGTCAAAGAA
Organism: Orientallactaga sibirica; assembly: GCA_036365145.1. NCBI lineage: Eukaryota > Metazoa > Chordata > Mammalia > Rodentia > Dipodidae > Orientallactaga > Orientallactaga sibirica. The sequence goes on along the minus strand of JAEOAD010000030.1, from coordinate 18,029,697 downwards.
CTACATATACTTGCTATTTCACAAAGTCCCCAACAATGTAGACTGAAAAAAAGGACAGCATCTTCAACAAATGGTTCTGAACAAACTAGATAACCACATGCAAGAAAATGAAATGATCCACACATCTTGCCATGCACAAAAACCAAATCCAAATGGATCAAAGACTGCTACTACTGGAAGAAAAAAATAGGAGGAAATTTCCATGATATAGGAGTGGGAAAAGACTTCCTGAACAAAACCCCAGTAGCTCAGGAAATTAAACAATCACTCAATCATTGGGATCTCATGAAGCTGAAACTTTTTTTTTTTTTCACAGACAAACATATAATAGGTAGAGCCGTTAGATTAACCACAGAATGGGAGAAAATTTTTGGCAGCTATTCAATTGACAGAGGCCTAATTTCTAGAATGTACAAAGAACTCAAAAACCTAAACAATAAAAAGTCAGACAACCCACTCATAAAATGGGGTAGAGAACTGTACAGGGAGTTCTCAGAGGAAGAAATACAAATGGCAAACACATACTTAAGAAAATATTCAACATCCCTAGTCATCAGGGAAATGAAATTAAAACAACTATGAGATGCCACCTTACCCCAGTAAGGATTGCAAACATTTAAAAATCTAATGAAAACAAATACTGGCAAGGTTGTGAAGAAATAGGAACCCTCATTCACTGTTGGTGGGAATGTAAGCTGGTATAACCACTATGGAAAGCAATATGGAGAATCCTACAAAGGATGATTAAAGAATTACCAACAGACCCAGTTATTCCCTTACTGGGCATTTGCCCTAAAAACTCCATGCCTCAGTTCAGAGAGATTTGCTCAACCATGTTTATAGCTGTTCATTTCCTAATAGCTAAGAATTGGAAACAACACAGATGTCCATCATTATACAAATGGATAACCAAGTTGTGTTATATCTACATGATGGAATTCTACACAGCAATAAGAAAAAAAAGACACAATGAAATTTGAAGAAAAATGGTCGAACCAGGAACAGATCATTCTCACCCAATCATAGAAAGATAATTGTCATATGGTCTCATTCATCTGTGGGTCCTCACCTGAATATGCCTGAGATGCTGACATACCTAATAAGCATCTTGAAGATAGGACAATAGAGAGGGTGGGGCAGGAGGTGAAGGTAAGGGGGGGGACACAAAACTGGATCCCAATGGAAATGTCACCATAACATCCTATATCCTGAAAGACAGGCTAAAAGGTTGAACCTTCATCAAGCCATTAGGGGAAGCACCTGATTCACAGGACTCTGGAGAGGGTATGATGAAGACTAAACTTAAGCTTCTCCTGCTTCTGTCCCTCTCTCTACTGCTTTTCTTCCTTTTCTCCTCTCTCATTCTCTTCTATAGTACTGATCTTTTTCTTCCTTATTTTCCCATGGCACTGACCTCTAACTCCCAGTACCAGCATGTGGTTAACATCCACAATGAGCTGTTTATCAGAGAGACCTACAAGGTTTCTTCCCCCCCCAAAAAAAAGACAGATTTCTTTCAGAGTACTTGATGACCCACCAAAGGTTAATGGTAAGACCCTACTGCTGAAGACACCATATGCTGTTGCTATGGAACATGCAGTGACCTGGCTGGAATCTGGAAGAGAGTCAGTCACCAGTTAGCTTCTCTAGTGTCTGAAGGTGCTACATGAGCAACTGGGGGGAAAGTGACCAACAACTGTACAAGAAACGAGTGATCACAGCTTCTCAGCAGTGAAAAATCTGATGCGAAGCTCACACAAGGGCAATAGTGGCACACAGCCATGGTGGATAATGAACTGCTTTTGATTTGACTAACAGATCCAACTCAGTGGAGCAGAACCCATCGCTAGAACTGGGAAACAAGTCAGAACCATATTTAAAAAACGACTCTACTCTCTAATATCAAGCTCCCACCATCATGGGCTACAAGAAGACCTATACCTATGAAATTTTCTCTAAAATAATAATGGTTTTCCCATTTATCTGGTGCTGACCTCTCTCTTCTTTGGAGAATTTGCTTCCCTTTTTCAGATGGACACAGAACCTGAGGAGAGAATCAGCCCATTACACCTCCCCAGAGTCCCAAATGAAACCATAGAGTAATGGGGGAAATGAACAAGAATGCTTCTTTCTTAATGAACCTGGTACCAAAACAAGGGTGAAGGAGATAGACACAGAGAACACTCAACTCCTACCAAACCAGATATCCAGAGTCACAGAGGTTCCCTAGACCTCATCAATGAAGTAGACTTTAAACAATCCCAATATTGCTCAGGGAAATGCACGGAAGAGGGGGCAGAAAGATTATAAGAGCCACAAGTTGGGACTTATGCACAGAGACATTGCCTCTTTCCCATAACTGATGGCTACCCCCACAATGCATGACCCACATTCCCCAACAAGGAGAGTCTCTTCAGAGCAGAGAGGACAGGGACAAAGCTAACAATGGTACCATCATGACTGTATACACACTATCTGTATAACTAGTAAAAAAAAATGTAAAAAAAAAATATTTTCTTCATTAGAAAAAAGTGAGGGATCCTGACTAGTCTCAATTACAGAATATACTTAAAATGAATAAAATGGCTTTATAAATATTCTATAATTCAGATTAGTTTAAAATGTTGAGTTTCAAATATATGTATTTCAGACTTTTCAAACTGCACTATGAAATATGAATTTGAGAGCTGTGTATAAGGACATATGCCTGGGATGTAGTGGCATAAAGGTCAGTATGTCAAGGCCAGCTTTCGCTATGTAGAAAGACCAAGGAAATTACTCATCAAGTTGTATCATTTGTTGTTGAATGTTTGAGCCTAGGAATTTGACAGCTTTTTCAGACATGGCCCCACACGTTATGCAAAACTTCTAATGCTGAAACTAGAAAGATTGTAGACAAAAGATCTCTAGACAGCAGAGACTAGTCTGTTCTTACATTATTTACTTCTAGTAAATTACATATGATATTATAAACTCTCTTGAAATTGAGCAATTATAATGTTTTAAATTAAGCTGCTAAGTTTTCCTAGAACAAGAATTTTTAAAAAGCCCATCTGGTCCAGAATCATTCTAATAAGATGAAATAAAAACCTTTTGAGTGGCTGAGAGAATGACTCAGTGGGCATGAGAACTTGTCACCAACATGAGAGCCTGAGAGAGCCAGAGCTTGTTTGAGTTCGTTAACCCAGGACCAACCCACATGATCATCTGTGTGGCCATGCACATCTCTAGTCTTAGACCTCTGGAGATCAGAGACTGGAGAATCACTGGGGCTCATGAAAACCATCCATGTTCAGAGAGAAGCCATCTCAAGGAAATATGCAGAGAAGGCACATCTTGCATTCTCATCTGACCTCCATGTGTCTGTAAGCTCATTTGTACATACCCCACATGTAGCAGTTGCTATCTCATTGCTGAGACAAAACACTTGACAAGAAGCAGCTTATGGGAGGAAAGAGTTTAGTTCAGCTTACAACATTGAGAGAAATATGGTGTAGCAGGAAGCTGAACTAAACTAAACTCACAACATCACATATCAGCAATAAGGAGAAAGCAACATGAGTGAACTTGGTAGTGAACACCCAGTAGGGCTAGGCTAATAAACCTCAAGGTTTGCCACCAGTGACTCAGCTATTCCAGCAGGGCTCAACCTCCCAAAGGTTCTACCAGATAGAGATTGAGTATGAGGCTTAATCATAAATCCATGATACTATGGGGATGGGCATTTTAGATCCAAACCACCCAGAGTGTGTGCATGCATACACACATAAAACACTATACCACATATACTGCACATTAAAAATGTGGTATTTGTGAAATTATGGTGTATTTGAGCAACTATTTTACCATAAATAAATAAAAGATTATTTCTGTGTTTTATTACTGATATGTACTAAGTAGTTACATAAATTTCAATCAATTGAAACATGCTGTCTCACTAATCCACTATGTTACTTACTCATACCTGCAGTAAAAGTAATTACACTCCACAGCCATATTTACTAGTCATTAGGTAGAGCTCATTTTATATACAGAAAATGAATTTAAAAATGTAAAAAGGGGGCTGAAGAGATGGCTTAACAGTTAAGGCACCTGCCTGCCAAGCCTAGGAATGCCTGCTCAATTCTCCAGATCCCACATTTAGCCAGATGCAAAAAGTAATGCAATGCCACACTTGCCCACCAAGGGGTGCACATGTCTGGAGTTCATTTACAGTGACTGAGAGGCTGCTGGTGCACCCATTCTCTCTCTCTCTCTCTCCTCCCTCTCTCTTCTTCTCTCTGTCTTTGTCTCTCAAAAAAATGCAAAAAAGGGCCTGAGATTTGAAATCTTTTAACAAAAAAGACAGAGCTTCAAAACAATAATTTTTGACACCAAAAGAAATGAGAGATTTAGAAACTCTGTCTTGTATTCACATTAAAATTCAATGAATAGACCTATAAAACAAAGGATGAGACAAGAAATGAGATAACATATTGATAAGAAAGGAAATATGCTTTGAAGATGAATTGAAATAAAAGAACAAATAAATTTAAAATAAAATAAATTAATATCTTTGTGGATTGCTCAAGATTAGATAATGAGGAAAGTCAACACTGGAAAACTGAATAGTAATATGTGTGTCAAGTTTGAACAACTGTCTCCAGTATGTATGAAATGAGGAGACAGAAAAATGATGAGAAAAGAAAAATGTCATTGAGAGAAATGATATGCAACAATTTTTGTATTCTTGAAAAGGAAACCATTTCAATAGCAGCATAATAAATATGAGTTATAATATGGCAATATATTCCTGTGTAAAGGGAAGTTCTGAGTCTATACTATGATTAGCAAGTAGCATTAATGGCAACAGAAGCTTAAATTGATCCTATTGAAATTTATGTACTCAAAAGGTCTTAATTCTTTCCAAGAGTTATCTGGCATTTTCTCTTACTACTCCTGACTGATTTGCATGAAAACAACATTCTTCCCCAAGAAAACACCCATACCCCTTTTTCTGCCTTCATCAGATCTAGCCTCCTGTGGTTCTGCAGCACAACTGCAGCCAAAGAATCTATCCGGCTAGATTGTCTCGGGTCGTGTTGAACATAGTTAGTGTAGGTCATCTGGCTAACTCTCAAACAGAACCAGAAATCTTTCCCTAGCTCTGGGTCTGCCTTATCAACTTAGGACTGGTGTTTGCCAGTTGAAGCATTTTTACTGGTGGAGGGGCATCTGGTTTGAACTCAGGAGGATTAGCATTGCCCTCACGAGTTGGAGTTTGGCTGGGGGCACAGAGATCCAGTGTGTTGACTCTGCTCACAGGTAGTGACATGTTGACCAGCTTGATGATTAGCCTGAGTGTGACTAGTAGGTTAACTCCCTGATAACAGCTTTTGATATATCAACCCATCTCAATGTATCGAGCTCCCCACTATTGGGGCCTTTCTATACTCAGTTCCATGCCCTTTCCCTAGCTCAGGATGGGCATTTTTACCAGACACTAAGACTTCTTGTCCTTTTACAGGGTCTTGCTGCCAAGCCCCTGAAGGGCACAGTCCACACAGGACCAATATCTAAGATATGACCAGTACATCCCCCACAGTCCTTGGCATTTCTCCGAATGCACCTATAATCCACATAGCCTCAGTCTTCTCCTGTGCAACCATATTGGTAATTTGGGCAGGGCTCCGCACTGCAGCACTTCTGAGCCATGATGGGGAGGATTATCACCTTGTCAGATCCTCCTGAGAAACACCACCTGAAAGACATGAGACAGGGGCCCTGAAGGGGGCAGTTAGTCTTTTTGATCAGTGCCAATCTATGGCACAGGAACACTTTCCTAGACTACCTTGTGAGTTTGAGGTGCCAGTAGCAGTCCTTAGTGGAGGCTGTTCAACCAGTTCAGGTTCAGGAGTAGCAGGGCCATCCTGAGTGTCATCTCTAGGTCACCTGGACAAGGTCAGCTTCAGAGGCTGGTCCGAGTGTAGTTCAGTTCTCTACTCCTGATCTGGATAGGTGGCAGCCTTGGCACCTGCAACTTTAAGAACTGAGGGAGTGTTTAGTGTAACTTGATATGGCTCCTCCCACCTTGGATCCATGGTTCTCCTCACAGGGACCTTAAGCCAGACCCAATCTCCCAGATTTCAAGGGAGAAGGGGACCTTGAGCTATAGAGGGAGGGGGGAGATTTATGTATCTGGTTATCTTCTTTGTAGTGTTGACTATGTCCTGTAAAACTGCTAGAGATTGGTTTGTTTATACTCCTGGAGGTCATTACTGTCACTCAGGAGCAGCAAGAGAGGATGTCTAAACAGAATTTCAAAAGGGAAAAACCTGCATTTGCAGGGTGTTCAGCACACTGAACAAAACAAGCAGCAAGATTCCTGGCCAAGTCAGGCCTGTCTCTTGGCATTGTTTAGCCATGGGAGTTTTCAGAGTTCTGTTCATTCTTTCAGCTCTGCCTGAGGACTGGTGATGGTACCATGTGTGCATACCCCAAGCTAGCCCTACCACTTTTGACATCTGCTGACAATTCTGCTGACAAAAAGCTGGACCATTATCTGATCCAATAATGTCTCGTCAGGACTCTGAAGCATGGAATGATTTCTCTGGCTAGAGGGGAAGACACCTCCTGGGCTTTCTCTGTATGAGTTGGGAAGGCTTCTACCCAGCCCAAGAAAGTGCAGACTATGACCGACAAATACCTGTAGCCTTTACTAGGCTGATCGTCCATGAAGTCCACTTCCAAATCTTCAACCAGATAGGATTCCTGCTTCTGAGGCGGCAGCAGGGCTCAGGACCCTTGTTTGGGATTGTGCTGTGGGTATTGCCGACATATTCTGCAATCTTTTGTTTAGCTAGCATTTACAGCCTTGGGACCACCATATATCTCTGCAGTAGGGCTGCAGGACTGTTTTCCCCAGGTGGATCACCTCATGGGCCTGCTTGACTAAGCCACGTGCAATGCATTCTGAGACTGTTATTTGGGCATCTTGGGTGATCAACCACCCCTCTGAGTTTTAAGTTGCTCTTCTATTCAATGCTTCCTCCTTCTCCTCAGGGCAGTATTTGGGCTGTCTGGGGAGGACTGAGAGGGCAAAGCATATTTTCTGCAGCCTCTGTGCCTCAGTTGCTCAAGGAGGGCTGCCTGTCTGGCTGGCTGGTCCACTAGCCAGTTTCTTTGGCTAACGTTATCTCGGTTTCAAGTGTGAGCTTCTTAATGAACTACTGCTATAGTTTGGGGGGCCCAGATTGCTTCCAGAAGCTGGAGGATCTAGTCACTGTTTTTAATCTCTTTTCCTCATGATGTTAACAGTCCTCTCTCCTTATAAATGGCCCTATAGATGTGTAACATGGCCAAAGCATACCTAGAATTGCTATAGAGCAAAGCTCTCTTCCCTTCTGCAAGAAGGAGGGCTCTGGTTAGTGTGTATAACTAGGGCTTTTGAGATGACCAATCATTGGGAAGTCTCCCCTTCTTCAAGATCTCTTTGGCAGTAACTACCACATAACCAGTTCTGTATTCCCCTCATTGTAAACTTTGGCTCCCATCAGTGAAGAGTTCTAATCTGAGTTAGGGAGTAGTTCATCTTATAAATCAGGCCGGGAAGAGAAAACTTCTTCTAACTACTTCCTCACAGGAATGGAGAGGTTCCCCTCATCTTCTGGTAAATACACAGCCAGCTTCAGTGTTCAAACTGTCTTGATCTTCACCCCAGGATTCTCTCCCAACATAAGCTGTTACCAGGCCACTCACTCTCAGTCATCCTATGGCTAGCTGTTCCATTGAGTAAGGAAGTGATATGGTGGGGAACTCTGACTGTAATGGTCTGTCCCAGTGACAGTTTATCTGCTTCCTGTAATAGCAGTACAGTGGCCACCAATGACTAGAGGCAGGGTGGCCATTCTGCCACCACAGGGTCCAGCCATTTGGCAAATACACACTGGCCTCTTCTATGGTCCCATTTGCTGGGTCAGCATCCTTAGCCTGACTCCTTTCTTTTCATGCACATATAGCATGTCTAGGAGGGCTAACACAGGTGCTTTACTCAATCCTTCTTTAAGTTGGTTGAAATTTACTTCTTCTTGTGTCCATATTAAGGGGTCTGTTGCAGATTCACAGAGGGTGTGGTAGAGGGGTCCAGCTATGGCAAAGAACTCTGGGATCTAAAGCCAGCAGAACCTGGCTGAATTCCCCAAGTTGCTTTATAGTCTTGGGGCAGAAGTACTGGGAAATCACTCTTTTTTGCTCCTCTCCCAATTTTCTTTTCCACCCTGGCTGAGGTCATATCCTAAATAAGTGACCTCCTCCTGGCAGATTTGGGCCTTTTTCTTTGAGACACTGTCTCCTGTAGAAACAGTAATAGTTCATCAGTGCCATTTTCATAGGCCTCTCTGGATGCGAGGGATGGAGGGGAATAACAGGTGATCTACATATTGCAGTACAGTGCACTCTAATGGTCGGCAGTTTTCTAGGTCTTTTGTCAGCACTTCTCCAAGGATGATGGAGGAGATTTTGAACCTTTATGGTACTTGTGTCCATGTCTGGTTTTTTTTTGTTGTTGTTGTTTGTTTGTTTTTTTTGTTTTTGTCCCTGTCTTCAGATCTTCCCACTCGAAGGCAAACAAGGGTTGACTTGCCTCTTCTTCCTGTAAGCAGAAGGAGGCATCCTTTAAGTCCAGGCAAGTAAAAAATTGCCACCATGGGAAGTATCAAGTTCAGCAGGGTTTATGGATTGTGTATCACCGGGTGTAGAGTCTCAGTGGTGTCACTAACTCAGCGGAGATCCTGCAATGGCTGATAGTCATTGATCCTAGCTTCTTTACCAGGAGTTGCAGGGTGTTCTCTGGAATTGAATCTCTGTCAGAATTCTCCTTATTTGATCCTCTTGATGTGGGGGAGATATCTCAATGCAGGTTTCCAGGGAGATTGGGTATTGCCTCTGTCTTATGGGGGCAACCCCAGGCTTGAGGGTCACCACCACAGGTACACAATCTCCTTATGTGCATCCCACAACTTGGGATAGTGATCCAAATACCAGCTAAGTTGGTGTGAATTTTGAATGTTTCCCAATGGGGCCTCAGAGTGCAGTTACCACCCTTCTTTAGGATGGACTTCCAAAGTTAGCACTGGCAGGGAGCCAGAGCTGGTAGTGGGGCCCAAATCCATTGTTACTGGGTTTCTAGCTTACATAGCAAGTACCTTCCTAAAAGGTGGCCAAGAATTTGGGGCACATACAGGAACTGGTGGCAGACTTGGTGGCCTCCTACTGAGCAATCTCTCAGCTCACAAAATTGATACTTTTTGTAGTCTCTATAGTCCCAACAATTGTGAAAGAGTCATTGGTGAGGCACTCAGTGGGAGATATCACCATAATAATGGCTGTGCCAGTGTCTAAAATAAAGTCCACAGCTTGACCCTCCAGGTTTATTTTGACCATGGGCTCTTGGGGGCCGATTGTGATCAAGCTTGGTTGCCTTCAGCTAGATTGACTCTCCCATACGGGGTCTTCAATCTTGGGTGGACAGGCCCTATTGGAAACTGCAGTCATGATGGGTTTTGTCTCTTCACAACCCTGTGTTCTCTGATCATCCCTCTTCTTAGGGCACTAATTTTTCCAGTGGCTCTATTCCCTACAACACACACATTGGTCTCTTCCTAACACACAATGGTTTCTCTTACTGGCCAGTGGCAGCCTTAGTCTTCCGGGGCCCTCTCATCTCAGAGGAACACTGTCATAATTTTGGCCTTTTTTTTTTTTCAGGAATTTTTCTTTTCTCTGATGCTGTTTCTCTTGGTCAGCCACCACCTTGGCTGCGATATTGGTGAGTTGACTGATATTCATTCCAGTGAAGCCTTCTAGATTTGATAATTTACAGCACACATCTAAAGCTGTCTGCTGGACAAAGGCTGTTTTTACCATAGACTGGTGCTTCTGTGCTTCAGGGTCGAATGGAGGAAAGCATCAGTATGCACCACAGTCTTTTATAGTATTGACTGGGTGATTCATCTGGCTTCTGAGTTACCTCACTCACTTTAGTCAGATTGGTGGCTCCCCATGCACCCACTTGGGTTCCTTCTAAGATTGCTTGCCTCATCCAGATGAGGAATTCCCTCTTGGGTGCTGGGGTCCAAGTTTGGGCATTCATTTGGAAGGGCAGTGTCTGCAAAATGTTCAGGATTTGCATAATCTTGGGAGGCCTGGGTAATCAACCAGGCTTGGGCAGCTTGATAGATGCATCACCTCTCATCAGAGATAAAAAGCCTGGGCAGCAACTGGTGACAATCACCCCAAGTTGGCTGGTGGCTATGCATGATAGTAGTCAGATCTCTCATGGCTTGGGGCTGCTCTGAATATGAGCCTGTCAGGTGTATGTATGGGAACTGTTCAGGATGGCCTGGGTCACCAACGCAAGCGACTTTCACTCTGCAGATGGCAGATAGATCTAGAGTGCCCTCTGTTGGCCTTTCCACATCAAAGGACAGACGATCAATTTCACAGAAGTTCTTTAACTTTGATGTTTTCAACTTCATACCATAATTTCCAGAGTATCCTGACTTGACATTTTCTAACATGGTCTGGAGCAGCATCAGGCACTCAGACTGTGAGGAACTCATTATATATGTTCCTAGGGTGTGTTTTGTGTGGGCAAAAGGAGGGGTGAAGGGACTTGAGAGCTCCCTCAGTCAGATGCCTGCCTGGCTCGCTGTCTAACGGCAATTTCAAGGGTCTTACCAGTAAAGGGTCATGTATATAAACCCCACGCATGGTCAGAGCTCCTTGTTACAGGGAGATAAGTGCCCATTTAGGTGAAATGACCCCAGAAGAGCCACAGGTTAGGGCTCAGCCAGACTTTGTAGTTCCAGAGACGTGAAGTCACATTCACTCTCACATCCACACTCAGTCACTCAGAGTTTAAATAATTCCCTATTGAGTCCCACTAATAATCCTGATCTAGCAACATACCAAGACTGGAACAACATTGGTCCTGATGGAAAGACGGCTATCACCATGGTACTGCATCAAGCCTTGGGGTTACTCTTGTGGGAATCAGTCCATGCTGGCTCCTTCCTGGACTGCCTCTCCCAGGTTTTCTACCTGATGCAGCTGGCTACTCCCAATGCTTTGTTTCACTCTACCACTCAGATGCCCTGGTCCAGGGCTCAGTAGTCCTCTTCCCAGCCTCCTGGTAGGAGATCCGGGAATTGTGTCATGGGTGTACATATCTCAGTCCCTGGGGCTGTAGTGGGTTGCAGAGAATGGGATCTTCTACCCAACAAGGGGTCTGGAGTCTGATCTTGCTGGGGCATCCAGGAAATATTGTCAGGAATTTGTTAGCAGAATGAGACTGAGGGACATTCGGACAGAGGAGAGGAGGGTTTGTTCACACTAGTGGACTGACACCCAGATCACTCTATCTACAGTGGCATCAGCCCCAGGCTTAGACATGCAGGGCTTTTCATCTTTCTTCTACGAGCATGCAAGGGGACAGCATAAGTGGCATCAGCAGGCAGCTAAGTAGTTTAAATTTCTTGTAAATCTTGTTCCAGTTAGCACAAAACAATCTGTAACTCATGGAGCATGTGGGGAACTTATCTCCATTCCCTGGTTTCTCCCTTTGTGAGCTCATGGGCAAGTGGGAGTTTAGCTCTCTGTCCCCTGGTCTCTCCCCGTGGTTGGCTCAAGGGCAACCAGGGACGTATCTCTGTTCACTGTGGGTAACTTCTGGCCTATTGGGGCACTCTGTAACAGGGTACAAGTTTCTTATAATATTGCTAATTTCTACTAGACAGTCAGCTTCACATTGCTGGCAGAAAGCACCCAATGAAGAACAACTTGTGGTAGGAAAGGGTTTATTTTGGCTTAAAGACTTGAGGGGAAGCTTCAAGATGGCAGGGGACATGAGGGCATGTGCAGAGGGTGGAATCACCTCTTGGCCAACATCAAATGGACAATAGCAACAGGACAGTGCGCCAAACACTGGCAAGGGGAAGTTGGCTCTAACCTCCATAAGCCCATCCCAACAATATATCACCTCCAGGAAGTTCCAGTTCTCAAATTGCCACCAGCTGGGAACCTAGCATTCACAACACAAAAATTTATGGGGACTGAATCAAACCAGCACACTTATTTTGTTTATCACATAAAAATAAGAAACATCCAAATGACTAGGTATACAAAATTAACTAAATGGATTCCATTAACAAGGGTTTTAAAATGTACCTTTTCAAAACCAGATATTTAAGAAATTGTGAAAAATATAAGAAATCACCTATATAAACCCACCTACAACAACTTGATTCTTGAGAAAAACACCAAATATACACATTGGAGAAAAGATAGCTTCTTCAGCAAATGGGGCTAGGAAAATGATATCAACTCCAAATGGATCAATGACCTTAATGTAAGAGAAAAACATATAAAATAGGCATAGGCAAAGACTCCAAATAGAATACTAGTCACTCAAGAAATAAGGCCAACAATATATAAATGGTAACTCATGAAATTATAAACCATCTGCAAAGCAAAACAAACAGCTGCATAAAGAAACAGCCTATAGAACAGGAGAAAAATCTTTCCTAGCAATACATCTGACAGATTATTAATATCTAAAATATTCAAATAACTTAGAAATCTAAACAAGAAATCAAATAATTCAATCAATAAATGAGCTAATGAAAAAACTTGAGTAGCCGTCAAAGAAATGCTATTAAAGTACATTGAAATTTCATCTTACTCCAACCAGAAGCTGTCATTCAGAAAACAAATAAGCCACACCTTCTGGGGAGCAGGTAGACAAAAGGATACTTTGCATACTTCTGATGGGGAGTTAATCTAGTTCAGCCACTGTGGAAATCAATATGGAGGGAGGTTTCCCAAAAGCCTGAAATTATATCTTATATGACACAGCTAGACCTGGAATCCTGAGCATTTACCCAGAGGACTCCAAGTTGACATCTTACTTGCACATGAATGTTTCTTGCAGTAATATTCACAATAGCTAAGTTATGGAACCAATATATGCAACAAGAGAGAAATTGATAGATAAAAAGTGGATATATGCAAAATGAACCCTTTTTTCCAACCATAAAGAACAAAATTATGTTGTTTGTAAGAAAATGGATGAAAATGAAAGAAGTCACATTCAGTGAGTCAAGATAGTCTCGCAAAGGCAAATGTTGTGTTTTCTCTCATTTGTGGTTCTTGGATTTGATATAGATAGATAAAATTATGTATGTATATATGACATGAAATAAAAAGTGAACTGGTCTAGGGAGACAAAAGAAACAAATGGCAGTGGTGAAAAACATAAGGATAAAGAAAAAATGGGTAGAATCTGTTCAACATATGGTATATGCTTGCATGTAAATTTTAAAAATTTATTTAAATATTCCAGAAATAATCAAATTGTGTGTCAGTATCCATGTGATCCTAAGCAGCATGATGAAATTTAATGCACTACTGCTTAGTCCCACCCAGGAAGTACATTATGCCTGTTCTCAGCTTATCCAGGCCTACTAGTAGCCCATCTAATATAATATAATATAATATTCACTGCCAGGTATGTGAGTGATTGTCTAGTGTTCGGTATTGTCAGTGGTTTTGGTCATTCACTCAGGGTTTCCCATATGCACCCCAAAGAAAAGTGAGGTTACCAAATTAATATATGAAATAACAATAAATATACTGAGCAGAATGATGTTTCTTATAATGACACATGTGTTTTTAATAAAAATATTAAAGAAAATAAAATCCTTATTCTGGCTTAAGATGTTTCAGTTTTTATTATCATCAAAATTTTCTGTATGTTAATAAATGAAGAAAAATTACATCTTCAATCACCTCTTCATTCTTCCTTCCTTTCAAGTGAATTTATAGTCAATCAGCCATAGGATGCTTCATCTTGGCTTTGGAAGAATTTTCTTTCTCTAGATTTTAGTAATATCTGGAGTGCAGGTAAGAATGTAGACCATCATATTACTTGTTTATATGAATATATTCTCACCTGCTTTATTGCAACTAGCAATCTTGATAGGTCAAATTTGCCATATTACCTATAATAAGAAAATGTTTGGAAATTTAGGTTTCTATAACTTTCTTTAAAAACTATAAACATCTACCTTATTTTTAATATATAAACCTATCCACTGGTGTATTTGTTTTCATTGTAAATCCATAAATATTTCAGAATTTTATAATTTACCTCCAATCATATCTTTCAACATATATCGATGTCATTTTAGTTTTGTTAAATTTGACTTAACTGGCTGATGTTTATGTCTGCCTAATGGTTTTTTTTAGCAAGTATATTGTAAAAACCATGAAGGCTTTCTTCAATAAATGTTTCACATTTTTATAGTAAGCAGACCTTATATGTAACTGAAGACAAAATGTGTTTTTATTTCCATTTGATGCCTTTCTGCAGTGATGGAGATTTTCATGAAAGAGTTCTAAAGAGCCTTTGGCAATGAACTAGGGAGATGAGGCTGTCAGCTCAGAGAAACACATGAACTTGAAATAACAGATCGTTTATTGTAAGGTTGGTTGATGAGCTCCTGGGTTCTTGGCACCCTGCACACACACACAAACTCACCGTGAAAGCCTCAAGAGAAAAGGTACTTCTTCCTCCATTTGCCATGGGGTCTGCCCAGGAATCAGTGAAAGAGGATCCCTGGACTCAACCCAAGATAAAGCATCCACAGTTTGACATTCTAATTCTGGTTCTGCCCCTGGCTCCCCAACAATCTCAGATAAGACAGCTATCTAGTCTGTGCTTAGAGCAATCTACAAAGTGAGAATAACATTTTGATCCCAACTCTCTAGGATGCCCTGATGGTTAACTAACAAATTATTTTGAAGCTAAGAAAAAATATAGATAAAGTCAAATTTATTAGTATATGCAGATAAACTGTTTAAACTCTTTGACTCAGGACTTTCTCATAGCTACTATCCACTGTAAAAATTTAAGGAGAAAAGGAGTTTTTGATAAGCAGAACCACGTTAATATTCTAGATTAGCAAATTCAACTTTAAATGACGTGACCCTATTTCACCACATCCATGGGTAAGTTTTCTTCCATTATTTAATCAGATATAACATTTTATTTTTATAAATTTCACTTGCAACATTTTCATTATTTTGTGACTTTTATGTAATAAATACTTTGCATACTCACTTGAACTTGAGACAATAAATTTGTTTTGAAGATCTCTGTAACTTTACCTGAGTACCTTTTTATTACAAATTGCCACTTTAACAGTGAAAATTTTAATCAACAGTAATCTTTCAAAGAAGTCTACACTATTGAGAAAAATACTCTCTCATGTGTTTTCTTTAAGTTTCTCATAAAAATATGGAGAGTTATATATTATACTATTAGAATAAAATAACAAATACCATAAGTTGTCAAAAATAAAGCACACAAACACAAAATCAAATGTTTTTAAGTTGAGGATAACATGGCAGTGCCCCAGTGTCTGTACTAGAAAGAGGGGTAATAAGAATCTTAATATATAGATTTTTATGAAGATAAACAGATATCCTTGAAAATCATTGCTACAATAACTTGCCTCTAATAAGTAATCAGTAATTATGTCAATTGCTATCACTGTATTATAATCATACACAGTATCTAGTTCCACTAAAATTGTGAATATATAAGTAAATTCTAATTTTATTTGTATTTTAAATATTCTAGAGAACTATAATGTTATAATATTTCAAACAAAAATTTATCTATAAGATCAAATGATGATTTCTTCCATGTTTGTTTTATTATATATCCTGACATAATAGGCTATGGTCTCAAATTCATTATTTTTTATAATAACTTTATATCTGGGCTTGACTATTACTATGACTGGGATATGATGTAGATTCAATGCATAGTATACCTATGGTAATTTTATTGCTTCTAAAATGTAAACAAACATCAGCAAATATATTGCATTCTTAGTTAAGTGCTAAATATGTTTACATATAAGAAGAAAATAAATTTCTATGAAATTACTCAAGGAAGACTGGCAGAATGAAATTTGATCTCTACCTAAATTAGTATGTATGAAGAATTCTGTGCATTATGTTGTATTATATTGTGTAAAAGTTGGATAGATGATGGATAAATGATAGGTAGATAGATGATAGATAAATATATATAGATGATGATAGATAGATAGATACATAGATAGATGATAGATAGATAGATAGATAGATGATATATATATAAATATATATATATATATATATATATATATATATTATGACAGATTGATAGATAGTGGTGATCTATACAATAATTCCTCAAGCTCTGTTCTCTCATTCTAACTACTACCTCTAGAAAAATATTTAAAAGCCAGGAGTGATGATGGATAGAAAAATTTCCCACTGTTTCAAGTACCATGGATATACTGGTACCAACAAATGTGTCTTGCAATGCTTGTTTTAAATACTTTTTCAAAAATTTCATAAACTCACCTGGTGTGGTGGCATACACCTTTAATCCCAGCACTTGGGAGGCAGAGGTAGAAGGATCACCAAGAGTTTGAGGCCACCCTGAGACTACATAGTGAATTCCATGTCAGCCTGAGCTAGAATGAGACCCTACCTTGAAAAATAAACCAAAAAAAAAAAATTTCAAAGCTCAAAGAATTCCTAATCAAATATGTTTCAAACATCTTAATTTTTCTATTTTACTTTAGTAAATAAATAGAAAAATAATCAGCCATTCAATTGCTTACACCAAAACCCAGGAATGTTTGTTGACACTTGTGCCCTACATCTATCAACAAATGCTATGGAGTCCAAGGCTGTCTCAAATCATCCTACCCATTCTTGATGTTTGGAAATCACCAAAGTTCAAGCCAAGGTCATCTTTCACCTGGAGTTTAACAAAAGCATTTTAAACCACCTACCTCCACTCCACTCTGCCTTTTATTATGACTTCCTACAATGAATTCTGTATGGAGAATGAATTAAAACTTCCTATAACCCTAATAGTGATGCAGGATTTGGGGGTTTGGGAAGGGTCCCCCAAACACATGAACCCCAATTTGGGTCCTTATTTTAAACAAAGAATTGATAAAATGGACTTGAGATGGATAAATGAATTATTGAGTTTACTTAGGAAGAAATTATAATATATGAGCTTTAGGGGAAACATATCTAGGAAAAGACTGGGCAGTTACACACACACACACACACAGATTGGACATAAAAGCCCCTTCAAATAACAGACCAGAGAAGATTAAGAAATAGTGAAGGAGGGCTGGGGAAATGGCTTAGCAGTTAATATGTTTGCCTGTGAAACCTAAGGACTTTGGTTCATTTCCACAGGACCCATTAAGCCAGATGCACAAGGGGGTACATGTATCTGGAGTTTGTTTGTAGTGACTGGAGGCCCTGGAATGCCCGTTCTCTGTCTCTCTCTATCTGCCTCTTTCTTTCTCTCTTTCTCTCTCTCAAATAAATGAATAAAATATTAATAGTGAAGGACTGATATCAAAGATAAATCATACATGCAATCAAAGTGAGAAGGCACCCCCAAACTATGCCACAGATAGAAGGCAAGCAGAAAACTACCTAAGTAAGGATGAGTATTCTCCCAAAAATGAGAAAAGCAATGACAAAACATCAGACAACTAAATGCTATTAGAGAGGGTATTTTTAGAATTCTGATAAGTCTAAAATCATACTATGGAGACAACTAATATTAATCCCTGAAAAAGAGGTGATTTTCAAAACATACACTGGACATGGTGGTGCATACCTGTGATCACAGCACTTGGGCAGTTGAGACAGAAGGGTCATGAATTCAAGCCTAGATGGAACTGCATGCTGAGATCATGTACCCAGAGAAAGAGAGGAAACAGACAGAGATCTAGACATAACTTTTGGGCAGATGTTTCTGTAAAACATATGAGTTTGTATGTTCAGTTTTTGAGACAGAATATCATTCCATTTCTGAGAACAGATCCAGAAATCAGGTTACAAACACGCCCAGGCATTTGCAGGTGTGATCAATAAGTACACTCAATGTTTCCATGTACAACAGATTACTTTGATCTTTAAGATTAGAGAAAACCCTGAAAATTAAATATCTTCTGAAAATAAGGATGAAGAAACATCCTTTCCTGGCCTCCTTATTCTGGTACTTGTGAATGCCTTGTCTCTACTGCATGATGGAATGAATAAATATCAACACTGTGGCATGCTTACCTGTGGCACATTGTTGCCAAGTTATCCTGGCTAGCACTAGAATCAGGGATGAGAAAGAGAGTCATCATCAAAACTCTGGAACTTCTACTAAAGCCTCAGAGAGCAAGAAATTACATCTGCAATTATCCGTAAGAGGGGGGAGAAGTTTGTCTAAACCTACATGGTAAATAGGTACTGATAAGAGTATTTAGCAGAAAAAAAGGCAAGTATTTTTCACAAGTACACCCTACATTATGCTGCCTTGATTCTACTCTGTAATGTGGTAGGAATATAAACACATTAACCAATTCACTTTTTTTTAATTTTTTTGTTTATTTTTATTTATTTATTTGAGAGTGACAGACAGACCGAGAGAGAAAGAGGCAGAGAGAGAGAGAGAGAGAATGGGCATGCCAGGGCCTCCAGCCACTGCAAACGAACTCCAGATGTGTGCAGCCCCCTTGTGCATCTGGCTTACGTGGGTCCTGGGGAATTGAGCCTCGAACCGGGGTCCTTAGGCTTCATAGGCAAGCATTTAACCGCTAAGCCATCTCTCCAGCCCCCAATTCACTTTTTTGAACATCAAATGTCATTGCCAACAAGTTAAAGATAACAAAACAGATTTTGTCTTAAGCGTTACTCTATGATCTGAAAAAATATGATTACTACAAACATATTAAAATGAGCAGATTTTCAGGCTGGAGAGATGGCTTAGCAGTTAAGGTGCTTGCCTGTGAAGCCTAAGGACCCATGTTTGACTCTCCAGATCCCACATAAGCAGACACACAAAGGTGAGGCAAGTGCAAGGTCACACATGCCCACTAGGTAGTGCAACCATCTGGAGTTCATTTGCAGTGGCTGAGGACCTGAAGTGCTAATACTCTCTCTCTCTGCCTCTGTCTCTCTCTCTCTCTCTAAAGTAATTTTTTTTAAATCCGTAAAACGAACAGATTTTGAAGTAATACAAATGTCATCAGCATACATTAAAAGCCAACACCTTTATAGTAAACAACATATGTTTAAAGTTGCTGCATACAAACCAGTAATATGAAACTAGGAATCATGGAAAGCTATTGATGTGAATGAGCTAATTATTTTCTAGATCATAGAGCAACTACTTAAGTGCAATGAAAGTAATTCTGAGTCATGTCTTGATCCTCTGAAAACTTATTGTCTGTCATATTGGGTTTTGCATTTGACTCTAAAAGATCAAAAGGACAGCAGTCAAGCTACTGTTGCAGTTTATCCATAAATCACTCTGTATTCATGAAGGCCCTGCTGTACTACCAAACTGAAAATGTCTGTGAATTGAGTAGGTTCCAGATGGGCAGTACCCTACACAGTAACCACAGATTTCAAAACTAGGGGAGGGCTGGAGATATGGCTTAGGGGTTAAGGCTTGTACCTCCTAAGCCTAAGAACGCAGGTTCCAATCTCCAGGTCCCATGTTTAGCCAGATGCAAAGTGACGCAAGGGTGCAATGCCACACTTGACCACAAGGGGGCGCACGCATCTGGATTTGGTTCTCAGCAGCTGAGACACTGCTGGAGCGCCCATTCTCTATCTGCCTCTCTCTCTCTCTCTCTCTCTCTCTCTCTCTCTGTCTCTCTCTGTGTCTCTCTCCAAAAAAAAAAAAAAAAACCTGGGGAAAACACAAGTGTGCACACACATACATATGTAGTAGACATAAAGACACTTTTCAAATTTTGTGTCTTTATTAATTCAGAATTGTTTCCATTAGCCAGAGACTGGTTTGTAAATATTAAAGTCCTTGAAAAAATCATCGCTAAGGGATACCTTTCCTGGCCAAAGAGGTCCCTGATGCCCCCAAAACATTACAGGCCATTGCCTAGGCTTTTGCTTTCCCACCAGAAATAAATTGTATAAGACCCTATTGCTGAAGATGCCACATACTTGGGCTGTAAGGTCACTGAGAAATCCTGCAGGAGCTGGGCTGAAAAGCTCCTCTGTGTAGACCAGCTGACAGAAAGCTGGAAAAGGCTATGCTGCATGCAGTTCCATGGGAGAGAGAGAAATCACCAATGGAGAAAAACAACAGTGCAAGCCTTAAATTTGGCCAGCCAGGCCAAATGAGCCAACAGGTGTAATAATGGCATGCTTGTTATGGGGAAAACCACTCTCTCTAATTAGACTAGAGGCTCACTCCATGGGCTGGAATACATGTCTGATACTGAAAATCTGTGATGGGGGAAGTCATGAGTCCTAGGGGTGTAACATTTGCTGGTGTTTGGCTAAATGTATATACTATGCTCAGCAAACTGCCTGGTAAGCACTTCAATGTTCATACACATGTATTAATACTGCTCTCGCTTTTGATTAGAGAATCTTCTCTTTCAGATGGTGGTGACCTTGGAATGACTCAGAAGGCACTATGGTGCTAAGATGAAGTGACAGAGCGGTTCTCAACATTGAAACATCTCTATCACACCTTTCCAAGGCTCAGGGTCCATTGCAGAAGAGGTGGTGGAAAGAATGTAAGAGCCAAAGGAAGGGTCAGTTTCTTATATAGTTCACATACTCCATGACATGACATAGCACTCTTTTCCTTCTTTCCACAGAGTATATTAGAACACACACACACACACACACACACACACACACACACACACACACACGTGTGTGTATGCACGCACACATGCTTAGGCATTTATAATCATTCCTATGGCCAAATATTGGCTTCAGGATTGAAATTTTCTTCATAATGTTAATTTCAAGATTCATGGGGCTCTCTAGTTCACTGTCTCTAAAGCCCTAATTCAAATCATCCTCAGAATGCACATAAATTTCCAATGCATCATTGAGCATACTATTTCCTCCTTTGCCAAGTTGAAATTCACCATCAAATAGCATAATCCCAATGCTGCATGCATGCTCCATGATCTTACCCATACCTCTGCCTTTTGTCTTTCTCTGGCAAAACCAGTTATCACTTAAACCCATGTCTCTCTTAGGTGCCTTTCTGCCATTCTGTGCATCTGAGTAAAGAAAACTCCATAACCAAGTAGACTGAAAATCATTCATATAAACCTAGTGGATCATAAGCCACACCTAAAATTCTTTCTGGAAGTTACATTATCCTTTCAGGAGTCCATTCATATTCTGCTTCTTAAGAATATTATCTTCCACTTGCTCTGAAAATTGTATCTACAACATTTATCCCTCAATCTTCTCTTTCACTAGATAACTTAGCTTCCCACAGTATTTGAACAATGAAAAGAAAATCCCCCAAATATTATGGAACCTTCTTAACTCACTCTGCCTTCTCAAATTTAAGCAGTCCTGGTCTGGTTTACCTCAGTGTGTATAGCAAAACTGCATTTGCTCTTGCCTTAGGTCTTATGTCCTCTCTGGCATGTGTCCAAGAAAAGGAGCCAGGGCCCCTTTTCATGGAGAGTTCAAACCTCATTCTCTAACCTTCCTTCCTTCTGAAAACACACAGGATTATTTTATACTCCCTCCTTCATGCTTCATTAATCTGCTCCTCAGATGACTTTCAGATCTGATGTGTCTCCCAGGGGTATTTTCTCTCATTCGATATTTCCCTCAGATCTACACCATCTAAACTCCCTAAGCGATTTAGCCTCAGGAAACTAAATCCAGGAAGGTTCTTTCACCTGGCTTTTCTTCCTTTTGCTTGACACAAAATAGACTGAGTGGGCAAACTGCTTAAATGAGGAAAAAAGAAAGAAGAAAATAGAGGAAGAAGAAAGCCTATACAAAGCTCAAAAGTATTTCCCTCTGTATTTTAACTGTAAGCTCCACTAGGATATTCACTATTCTTATACAAGAATTGACACAGTACTAAAGAAAAGAAGGTCTAAATTCCAAAAGGAGAGATTAAAGGCTTAACTCAACAGAATACCCTGTTCTTGCTTACAATTATAATAGCATGGAAAACAGCACAAGAGGAGTGGGTACTTCTGTGGGCATCATGTACTCATGTTAATCAGATGCCACTAGCAAAAATTAGATCTATTCTTGAGTGCTCAGTGATACAAGACCTAATACATATAGATCTCTTGGTCAAGGTTACACTGCATGGAAACAAAAGGCAGAATTGAAACTACTCCCTGGTTTTGTTTTTCAGGTTCTTCCTTTAGCAGTGAGGTTAAATGGCATCCTCAGTTCCTTAGAGATTTACAACAAGAAACTAACATCTTATCTCTTCAAAGATGTTTACATTTCCAAAATCATCCTGTATAATATACATTATTCTTTTTCAAAAAGTGGAGGGTGTAGTCATTTTTTTTGAAGTCTCCAGGACATCTCAATTTTTTTTAAGTCCTCAAGATATTTATTAACATATAGTGTTTCAAAATCAGGACACAAGAAACTAAAAATATGATATCAAGTTAACGTTAGGCTATGTGTATAGGAAACATAACTGAAATATGTGTTTATACTTAGTTCCATACTCAAGATATCTCATTGTCTGTGCTAGTTTGAATTTATGTCCCCCAATGTTTTACTAAAGCTGTAACTTAAATTTCTAGCTACTTGGCTAGAAGAGGTTTCAATGTGGGTGGTCCTGGGGTCCAGCTACAAGGTGTTACTGGGGTGGAATTCAAGCTTAAGGTATGCAGTGTGTTTGAACTCTGCCTGGGGTTCCCAGTGTGTGCTTGCTTTTGGTGATGCTGGTGGCAGCTGCTTCTCTCCCTGTGTGGATCTGTGAAAGGGTCTACCTCTTCCCCATTATGGAACTTCCACTGGATCTATAAGCCTGAAATAAATCCCTTCTTCCCATAAACTGTCTGGAGGTTCATCCCAGCAGCTTGAAGCTGACCACAAAAGTATCTATAAACATTCCAAAACCTAAATTCTCCAAATTCTAAAACACTTCTAGTCCCAATCATTTTGGATTGGGGCTATGCAGCCTGTACATAGCGTGTGTATCCTGGCACAAGCGCTTTCTATGTGTCATTATTTGAAAACCGTCATAATAACCATGAAATAAGACCACCAAGAACCTTCCAGTCTGAATAGAATTCTTTCCTGATGGATTTTACTTTCACAAGCACATTAACTAGTCATTTGGGGAATTGTGTTCATAGAAAGCAGTCGAGCCATTAAAAATTTAAAAAGAATATTCATCTCCTTTTATTCATATAAACCTTTTATCACAGGGGAGATTTGATTGAAATGAGCAAAGGCCAATAAAACATAGTCATCAGAATTGATGAAGATTCAAGCCTGGTGTTTCTCCTCTGCTGCTCGGCTACTACAAACATCCTGCATTCAATTTAAAAGTAGTAAACCTCTAAATAACTTCTTGAGTGGTTTCCAGACATAGAAAAATGTGTTCTAGCTTCTATAGACATGGGACACTAAGATCACAACTAAGATCTGTGAACATGGAGTAGCATTAGAGTCTCAGATTTTACATGAAGATTTGCATTCCATGAAGATGATTGAGATTGCCTTGAGGTCCATCAGCTGGTTTGATCCTAGGCATGCCTCATAGCATTTCCATTTTCTTTGCTGCTTTGGCAATGCATTCAGCTTTCAAATAGCGTTTTTAGAGGCCGAAGAGATTGATTAGTGGTCAAGGTGCTTGCCTGCAAATCCCAAGGACCCAGGCTCAATCCCCCAGTACCCATGTAAGCCAGATGTTTGAGATGATGCAAGTCATCTGGAGCTTATTTGCAGTAGCTGGAGAACCTGGCATGTCCATTCTTTTTTTATCTGCCTCTTCCTTTCTCTATCTCTCCCTCACTCTCCCTCTATCTCTCAAGTAAATAAACAAAATATTTTAAAAACAACATTTTTGTTTTCTATAGATAGAACCCAGAATCTCATACATGCTAAGTGTCCTACCACTATATTCCCAACCCCTTACACAGCTACAACACATACTCTCACCACTACAGTTCACAATGTGAGCCAATAAAATCATGAAATGTTCCAACATTAATAACACTACTAACAATAGCATAATTTTCTTAACACTTGCTAGACTCTAAGCTTGCAGTATCTACTAAACATTCACTCCTTTAAAGAATATTAATCTGGATTTGAAAATGATTACAGAGTTGTAGTTCACAAAATATGCTAAGCAGAATTTTAAAACTTGAACCAGTCAGGAACTTCTGACTATCATTTAGATGTTAGCCTATGAATGTGTTTGTGCAATAAGCATTCATCTTAACACTTTCCAAGTCTGCCTTTCTCAACACCGTAAGAAGAGCTTGTTTATATGTGTGGCTCTGCAGTGAGCTTGCTATATGGAATGGCTTCCATTTTGTTTCATTTCAGTCTTGTAAGTTATCAGCATTTCTTGGTTTTTCTTTCAGCTTGTCCTTTTAGTCTCTTAAGACTTGCTCTGAAGGGAAAGTAGTGTGTTACTGTCTGGATTTTTGACTTCAAGCAAACCTGTTTGTTTTGTTGCCTTTTCCCCCCAAAGGTAGATTGCTTTCTGAAATGTGTGAACTTCCACTTAAGAAAGACAAGTTGAACTCTTACTCATCTCTAGCCCTGCTTACTCACATGTGAAAATCAGAATTACACAATTATCATTTCACCATGTGCTGATCATTATTGGAAGCAGAAATTTTGTTCTAAAGATAAAATCTTTCAAAAGAGGATTTTATTTCAGTGCTTCCAAAATTCCTAGTCTGCTTAAAAAATTAATCCAGTTTTAGAACTTGGTACTGCACCTCCCTGGACACATTCTCACCCCAAAAATCTTTTAACTATAGAATTTTCCACAGCTCTAGAATTTGTAATAAAATGCACTGAAATGAGTCTGGAAGATTATTTGTGAAAAGCTCTAGGAGTGAGATTTTTCTTAAATATATAAGGTAAGTAGGTCATTTTAATACCTTCCCTCATGATACTCTGAAGAATGTAAGTATTGAGACATTTTTATTTAATGAGAAGTAGACATGTGCTACAACAAAAATGAGAGGGTTGAATAAATGGTATAAAGTTCAAAATGAGGACAGGAAGGAAAAAATGAGTAAGTTCCCTTTAGCAAGAGTATTGCTGTAACAACTCACCCTTAATAGACATCTAGAGTGCAGCTCAACTTCTCTTTCCTAAATACATCTCTAAAAGTAGTGTTATTGGAGGGCAATGCTTTATGTTGACAACACTTTACATAAATCATATATACAAATTGACTAACTTCTTTACCTTAGTAAAGCATCTGTAGAAGGAAGTGACAAGGCGTAAATGGAAGAGAAGGAGTGAAAAATGTTCATAGATATTTACCATCTATCCACTAATTTTCCTGGAGTTTTCTGCAGTTTTCCCAGCTTCATCCACTTTTCATTTCTGAGTCATGATGAAATTACAGCCCGTGGAATAATCAGGCACAATGGTGAAAGACTGTGGAATCAGATTTGATACTCAAGGTATGGGAACTAGTGAAGCATTTCAAATAGTTGAAAGACCACTCTGCTCTGGATACCATAGGACAAATTTCAGCTAACTTAGTATTGGAAAGGTGGCATATTTGTTTCTATGTGTTGTCAAAACCTCATAAACTTCCATGGGTTGGTTTCCTATAGCTCTAACACAAAGCCATGTTTAACTTCCTCATGTCAATGTTCAAAATGAATGAGAAATGATTTGGCAGGTTCTTTAATTACTAGAGGATCCTAAATAAGATGAGTCCCTGAGAAAGCTGAGCTACAGCTTTGAAATGTTTCAACTTCAGTTCCTAATTCCTTTCAACTATTCACATGGAAGCTTCTGTTTATACAAGAAGCTTGTACATTAATTATCCAACCTGTAAAGGCTATACTGAAAACTGTGGCACACTTTGACTTATTCCTTATTTCTTCCCTGATTGACATATAGAAAATTGACCATGGTAATAAGAAGATTGCATTAGAAGGCCAGAAGAAGTTCCCTGATTTCCTGTCCTTACTTCTCACCATTATATTTAATATTGAGCTGGTTCCCTTCATGTCTAGAAGCTCTCCTCAAATTATAAAAGCTTGATTTTGTCGCATTTGACAATTTTGTGATGTGAATACTCTTGACAGGGCCAGTTTCAACCTCCCAAACTGGTACTGATGGTTTTGGAGTTAAGAAGAGATGCACATACTCAGCTCTGGGCAGCTGCCCTGGGGCCCAGCACACCAGCAGTTTCTTCTTGGCAGGCAGCAGGGACCACAATGACTGGAAAAATGAGGATGGGAAGCCCAAATTATAAGCTGCCACCATGCTTGCTATTAACATTTTGTCATAATTCTTACATAAATGGCACTTTCATGCCTTATACAATAAAAGCATTAATCCTTAATGCTAACATGCTCTGAATAGCTCTAAAACACATGCTTGGCAGATAATTTTTAAAGTTCATGGGAATAGACACTCATTTACCAAATGTAAGCATTTTAGGCACTGCATGAATTATCTCACATAAAAAATATTGGAATATTCATGATATGAAGAAGGACTGTTTCTGATTCTTGGTGTGAGCTGATGCTTTGGCTAGCTATGATATCTTTAAAACAGGAAGGCAAAAGACTACATAACAGAATTTATCATAAACTATCTGTGAAAAAACATTGCATTATTTAGCCTTATATAAATATAAATGTAAGGCAAAAAGTTCGCTGTCTTTGAATACTTCACTTCATTCGCCTTGTCTAACATACTTTAACAATTTTTCTGGTCTGTTAAGAAATATCAAATTTAATCCCAAACAAAACTGAGACATTACAACTTTCAGACAATTCATGTTCAATTACTAGTGGGTGTCATGATGCCTTTTCTCCAGAAGCAGGTACTTAGTTCCCTTTACATGACTCAGAAATCAATTTCCTACATAAAGTGGAGAAGTAAAATTGTTCCTGAAAGGATATTCACTCAACTGCTTACCTTACCTGAAAAATCTATACTCCACTCTTAGTTTAAAAAGTGAAAGGCAAAAAACAAAATTCATTGTTCTGAAGAGACACCAAGATGTGACATTTTAATGATCCTAGTCCTAACATCCAAGAATTCTAATCAGTGTACGTCATTGTACCACCTGTGGTTTTCCTCCAACCTTCGCACTTTCAAAAGTCCAAGCAACTAGCCACAAGGATCAATTCAAATTTAAATTAGCTAAAGTTAAATAAAATTAAAAATTCATTCCCCAGTCATACACACCACATTTCAAAGTAAACAACCACCATATGCCATGTTGAACATTGCAGACCTATATGATTTTTATCAGGAAAGACAGTGTTATTGAATAGGACTGACTAAGTCACTCTGGCCCCATGTCACCAACAAACCATAAAATGGAAGGAAAAGAAAAAAATAGAAATTTCTATTACTTTCACCCCATTGATGCATTTTTTCTAGAAATGAATTTAACCTAGCAATGTCATTTGAACATTCAGATATTAGGAGCCTTTTCCATATTGAAATTGGAAACCCAGTTATCCTTGAGACAAATATCCTTTTCCCTATATAATTTAACAGTATGAAATAGAGGATACATTTATCAAGTGATGTTAAACAAAGTAATACCCAAGCACTGTGTGTGTCAGCTGGAGAAGTAAAATTCTGGCTGTCCAGCATTGATTCCTTCCTCCTATTTTAGAGTTCCCCTTGACCCTAACAGAAACTTTTAAAACCAGCACTGGTTGGGTTCCCTGCAGGAAACTCCCCACTTGCTCCTCATTCCCTTAGCACCCTAGATGTTTCTCTACCAAATTTTGTCTCTATCCAGCTGGATGGTGAAGCAAGCTCAGATAGCCTCCTCAATTCACCTATTAGTAAAAAAGAAGTTTGATTCTTTGATAAGCAAGGAATATTTTTTTTCCTTGACTATGAAAATTCAGGGCTCTGAGAAAGAAAAATAATCAAAGTCCCCACATAAAACCAGCAGTCTCTGAATTAAATTTTACAGAAATTAGGTTTGATTAATTTACAATTTGTTTACTTTTTGTCATGTGTCTTTTTCCTAATTTGAAACTGCATGTTGTCTAACAATTATGACTGTCTTTTGTCCCCAATTTGTGTTTTACTAGTTATGTTGTTTGCAACACCTTAAGTGACACTGGGGGCAAAAAATGATGGTTTGAGATTCCATTGTAAATATGCAAATGTGCCTAGCAGGAGTTCCTGAAGTGTGCTGTGTGACCTTTTGGCTGTAGTTTTTGCTCTGTGTGCTGTGGTGGCTGGTTGGTTTTTTTCTCTCTGCTTGGCCCTGTGAAGAGCAGGGCGCTTCTCCTGCCATTATGGAACTTCCCCTGGATCTGTAAGCTTCAATAAATAATATCCCTTCCTCCATAACTGTGCCCGGTCTGGAAGTTCATCTCAGAGAACCTGAAGCTGTCTGCTACAGTGACTAAAAAAATTTACAAAGAAATTCTAGCCGGGCGTGGTGGCACACGCCTTTAATCCCAGCACTCGGGAGGCAGAGGTAGGAGGATCACAGAGAGTTTGAGGCCACCCTGAACCAGGTCAACCTGGACCAGAGTGAGACCCTACCTTGCAAAACCAAAAAAAAAAAAAAAAAAAGAAAGAAAAAAAAAAGAAAAAGAAGAAATTCTAAACTTATGTTAATTTTATAGACCTGAGGTTAATGCCACTGCAAAAACCATGGGAACCGATTATAGGCTAGATATTTTTTAAAGGCTCCAGGTCCTCCCTTACTTTATATTGCATGCTTGTGTATCTTGAGTGTTGTTCATTTGCCTATGGATACTTCCCAGGTTGGACATGACATGAACTGGGATTTTTTTTCTATCTAATGGGACGATTACATGCTGTATTTCATTACTTTTCTGTTAGTCTAGTCCATTCATGGGTTATGAAAAAGGTATGAGCAACTTTCTTCTCTTCTATTTGTTCTGTCATCAGTAGTATTTAGCTGAAGTAAAGAGACATTTTTTCCTCATTAATCATTGTAAGTTAGGGAATAATTTTATTGCTATGAATGTGTATTTGGCAGCACACCCATCTCAAAATAGAAAATAGTAAGTCGACCCATTTTTTCATGAGATGTATGTTTCTACAGCTTCAGCCAGTATTCCTTAGGCTGCTAAAACACATTAAAGGGTAGGAAAGATGAATGGACCCAGTATTGTTTTACAATAGTAGATTGAACTATAAGGCATGTAGGAGTTATAGCTTTGTGCCTTCTACAGTATAATAAATAACATCAAAAATAGACAATTTTCCTATAAAATAGAATCTTGAAATAAACCAGAGATATAAAACACCAAATGATCAAGTGGAAATATAGATGTCACCTCAGTAACCAAACCTGGTAAAGAGTAAAGCATTTGTGTAAGGTGCAAAAAGTTTGAGTGAAAAGTGCCACCAAATAAAGATACAGAATTTGGAATGTCAAGAGATCATGCTGGAATCAGGAAGCAAACCAGCTTCCTGATGGCTAGTCCTCATAGTGCTGGAAAATGCTACATGAGTTGCTAGGGGAAAATAGCCAGTAACATTGTGAACAAGCAGGGGATCCTTTTAAATACAAAATCAACCAACCAAACAAGATGCCCACACTTGTGCAATAGTGGAACTCAGCCTAAGCAGGTAACCAATAGCTCTCTGGTTGGAGAAGGGAACCGCTCAATGGGAAGGAACTCATATCTGGTACTGGGAACCAAGTCAGAATCGTGTGGAGATAAGGATCATGGACTTCAGTGCAAGCTCCCACTAGTCTTTGGCCAAAAAGGAGGCTACCCACTCCAAAATCTCTCTTAAGTAACTATGCCCATCCCCTTTAATCCATTCTGTTCTCACTCTCTGATGGAGACTCTGTTCTCTACTTTACAGAAGCAGTGAAAACGCAGGAGAATCTAAATCCATTAACATAACAAGAAAAGATAGCTGACTCCCTGTCATGTGATGAGCCACCTCTTGCACTTCAATCAGGTTCCAGGTATAATCACAGAGAAAATGGCAAGTTAAGCATGAGTGCTGCTTCCATGGACAGCCTGACAACCTGTGCCAGAGTGATACCAATAGACACTGAGGACCCTCAAAACATATCAAAGCAGAAATCTACATGTTTCTGAGAGCTTAACACTAAAGTAGACTTATAATGTTCAGGAAACATTGTGGAATAAAGGGTGGAAAGATTTTAAGAACCATAGGCTGGGAAGGAGTATCCAAAGCCATTGCTCCACACACACAATGACAGACTTCAGCTCTCCTAACTCCATGGTAAATACCAGTAATCCCACTGAGGAGGGTCCTCGGTGGAATGGGAGCAAGAAGGAGAATGGGACCAACACATAATTTGTCCATATAACAAAGCTTCTAATAAATAAAAGAAATACAGAATTTCTTGAAAAATATGTTTGAAGTCCCAGTTTAATAGAGTATAAAGAAAATAATGGCTTCATTATACCACTATAACCTTAAATTTCCCAAGGGATATGATGTTATTCACTGATGTGTGTTTAGCATACAAGTGTGTAATAGAGAGTTGTTGAATATATTTTATTCAAGGTTTTTCTGTATATGATCTGTGATCTCACCTGACCTGGCAGTCTGGACAAGTAGATAGAAGGAGCATGCTATAACCTGTCTGCAGATATTCACCTAGATGCTCACACGGAAACCAAAGGGAGGGCCTGTGGAGAAAGAGGCTGTGGCTGGTGGTACAAATATCCACATCCTATAGACATCAAACCAATGTGCACTAAGTAAGGAAGACTTCCCTGAAGATTCAGTCCCATGGACCTCTGCCCTCCTCACTTGCTGCCATAGCACCACATTCTATTTTCTTCATAACTCTTGCCACTATAAATGATATTTCTTTATTATTTCTCCTATCTTACTCCTTGGATGAAACAGATCCTGACTATGTTCATTGCTGGTGAGTCATTTGATGAATGCCAGACACTGTAAGATTTGGATGCATAAATGAGAAGTGGTCTGGAATACCGGGCTTCAGTTATTCCCCTTCTGTGCTTTTCTTTTTAATAAGAACTTTAATATATGAACATACTGCATTTTGGTCCTATTCCCATCAGGTTATAGTCTTATGTCCCCTCTCCTGTCACCTTATACTCTTAGATTTTCTCTCCCATTGGGTTTTCCTCTTCAGTCCTCTCTCCATCACCCCACTCCATTTAGGGTCCTCCTTGGTGGGGTCATCCATAATCACTGTGAGATCCTGAATGCACCAGTCAGTGTCTATGGGAGAACAAAGTCTCAGAGGATACCTTACCCTTGCATTCTTTCCACTCCCTCTTCTGCAATGTTCCCTGAGACTGGGGGAGTGGGGTGGGAGTTATAAGTCTTCTTCACTGTTGAGTTGTCAGTAGCCTCTGATATTCTATGCTGATGAATTTTGAGTCTCCTCAGAGTCTACCACCATCTCCCTGAAGGAAGTGCTCAGGGTAGCAATGACAGCAGGACTCCTTTTTACTTCCCACCATTCCTGCTACAATGTTTCCTCAGCCCTGGCAGATATGACAATGATGACTTATTTCATTTGAGGCAGATAGCTTTCTTGTCATTCAATGTGTCTTGGGTCTCCCCTATATTCACCACCATCTGTAAAAAAAACAGATACTCTAACCAAGAGTAAGAGCAATGTGGATCAGAGGGGATAAATATAAAAATTTAAAAAATATTTTTATTTATTTGTTTGAAAGCAGGGAGAGAAACAGACAGAGAGAAAGAATGTGGGCACCCCAGGGCCTCTAGCCACTGCAAACAAATTCCTGATGCATGTACCACTTTCTGCATCTGGCTTTACGTGAGTAGTAGCATATCAAACCCAAGTCATTAGCTTTTCTAGGCAAGTACCTTAACTGCTGAGCCATCCCTCTGGGGATTTATGACCTTCCAAACCATAGGCTTCTGATGTATTTCTCATAATCAGGCATGAATTTCTTCTAACTGATCAGAGCTCATATTCAACCAGAGCAGCTGATTATCCCCATAGCCCGTGTGCCACTATTGCACCACTGAGCACATCTTGCCTAGTTGGTTAATTTTGTACTCTTCAGGACACACTGCTTGTTTATGCTATTGGTGACATTTATTCCCCCAGGAGTTTATATAATGCCTTCCAGCACTGTGAGAGCTAGACAGCGGGAAGCTGGCTTCCATCTCAATTCCAACATGATCTCATAATGTCTTACCTATTCCTTTCTTGAGTATCACATTTGTTTATCTGCTTTAGCTCAGGTGGTCTTTCTTATTAAAAAAGGAAGTAATAATTATAATATATGAACAGGCTTTCAATTCCACAATGCATGTGTGTTCTTTCACTTGTGTGTGTCTAACTTACACAAGTGTGCACTAGAGAGCTGCTGAATAGATCTCACTGAAGTTGTGGGGTTTTTTGTTGTTGTTGTTTCTGTGTGTGAACTGGGATCTCACTGACTAAGCCATCTTTTAAAAAATAGATATTAGCCAGCCCTGCTTATATTTTCCTTTCTTTGCTGACCAGTAGTTTGGAATGTTTTCTTCTTGAAGTGCTCTCAGGAGATGTAGGAGATTTTGGTGGAGGTCAAGCAAGAATTATAAATTGGATGATCTAAGCAACCTTTGTCTCATACCCTAAGAAAGTCATATTCCTTTAGCTGTGCTTCCTCTGTAGCTGTCAGAGAGGTAAAGCCACAGGATCCAAGAGGGAGGAAATAAGCAGGTCACCAGGCCTCCCTCTAACCTCGGTCTGAAACCAGACAAAATCATTATCATTCAAGGCCCACATGTACTCTGTTCACCATCTAATAACATCCACATCTGTCTTGATTCTCTTCCATGCTACAGCTATTTCTTGGCAGCCCAGGTAACAGTAAGAAGCAAGGACATTACTCTGACCCAGGGGCACTCAGTCCTGTGTGAAAACTAGAGGCATAAATAAAGTAGATGGGGAAAACTGAGCCTCAGTAATAATGAGGCAGGACACTGATGGAGGTCCCAGGCTCCATGACATTGTTATTCCCTCTTATATCATGCTTCAATTGCCTTTCATTATGCTGAAAATTAAAATGACTGTTGTAAATGAACACATTATGAAATATCCATTTTGTTTATCTTTAATTCTTTAGTTGAGAGGTAAATTAAATGGTTTGTTTTTTTAAGACAATAAAGCAATACACAAAATGAAAACCAGCCTTAATTCTAAAATAATAGGAAAATTACATTAGTAACTTGACTCACATGTCATGTTAACTTATTGCTTATTTTCCCTTTCAGGCAATTTTCTAGAAATATTGAAAAGTTATTGTTTTATTTTATTCCATGTCAATAATACCAAATCTTGAGGCAATAAACCTAGTCATTATAAATTCAAGGATATTTGGAATGTATTTATAAAAACCTGTCTCTGACTTCTCCTTGCTGTCACTTAAAGCATTATCCTCACAACTCCTGCAGCTTTTCAGAATAGTTGGATCTGAACACAAGAAATTTCCTTTCTTCTTCAGTTTCACATATCCCTATGCATTAATGCATATCCCCATGCATTAGCATTTTGCTCAAAAAGATTTCTCTGTGCCTTTCCCCAACATGTGAAGTGTCTTGTCTACTTCTAAGTTTTGTCTCATCTCATGTGAAAATTTGTGCTTTTGAATTTTTTTTTTTTTTTTTTTTTTTTTTTTTTTTTTTTGAGGTAGGGTCTCACTCTAGTTCAGTCTGACCTGGAATTCACTCTGTATTCTCAGGGTGGCCTCGAACTCACTGCGATCCTCCTATCTCTGCCTCCCAAGTGCTGGAATTAAAGGTATGCGCCACCACACCCAGCTGTGCTTTTGAATTTACTTTTGTCCCTTCTACAGCATGAGCCCTTTAAAAGCAAGGTCATTGTCTTATGTAGTTTTATCTTCAACTGTGTATTGTCTATATAAATGAAAGCCAGGATGAATATACAATAATTATATATTCCTCTTTGCTCTTCCAATTTCCTAAATTTAATATACTTGTGATAATTATATTTACATTGAAAATGGAAATTTGAAGGAAGCTTTAGGCTGATAATGGACATTGTCCCATTATTGGACATTAGCTACAGCAAGCCTAAATTAAATCCTAAGTAATTAATCAAATACCCTGAAAGTTATTATTTTTTATTATTTTTATTTATTTATTAGAGAGGGAGAGAGAGGGAGGGAGGGAGAGAGAGAGACACAGAGAGAATGGGCATGCCAGGGCCTTTAGCCACTGCAAATGAACTCCAGATGCATGTACCACCATGTGCATCTGGCTTCTTCTTCTTCTACATGGGACCTGGAGAATTGAACTGGGGTCCTTAGGCTTCACAGGCATGCACCTTAACTGCTAAGCCATCTCTCCAGCCCTACCCTGAGAATTTTTATTGTCAATCCCATTATATATCAATGGGCATTTGTATCTTTTGATATTTTAATCACCTAGAAAGTTGGTTCTTGTATTCTTAAGCCTGCTAGATACAATTATTATCCCTCAACATTTGTGCTACAAGTCATAGTTGCTCTTAGAGTCCAGGGTACTATATAATTTTCTTGTCCCTTACAGTCAAAAGTGGCAAAATCTACAACAAAACCCAAAGATGGGCTAAGAAACGTTATCAGCAAATATAATAGTCTTATGAGTTTGTCAAGGTGAAAAATTGGCTTCTTATATGAAACTAAACACATTCTTTTCAATCCTAAAAATCTAGGAGAAAAAGTAAATGATAGCTTTGTACAAAGTGTGTATATAGAACTTGGTATATATAGGCTTACAATTTAAAGGGAGAAAATTTAGTTTTGGCAGGAAAGTTTCCCACTGTAAAAGTTATTTGACACTAAAATAAAATATAGCATAAAATCATAATGTTGTATCCATATGACCTTGGGTTTTAAAATGCTACAGTGAACTCTTGAGGACTACCATGGAACAAAGAAAAGCATATTAAGAAGGCATCTTGTGATTTTAAAATTATACTCAAAAGTTGCCTAAAACTCAGATTTTCAAAGAGTGGTACAAATAATTGGAAAAATTAAAGAATATCACTATAGAGATTTAAATGCAAAAAGGTATATGCATTAATCCAAAATAGTTTTAAAAATAAATTCCATATTCAAAAATTCAACCCCAAATATATGTCTCAAAGAAATTAAACATTTCCAAAACAAAGCAATTTCTCTTGTCCTAAGTAGAAGGTATATTCTGAATATCATAAACAAATCATCTACAATCATTTTAAGGTTTCAATTAAAATCAATATGAGGATTAGAACTGCACAATAGATTATTGCCAGTCTCATAAAATTTTATTTTTATTTCTTCTGTTTTCTGAATTGCCTCCTTCTTTTGTAGGTACAGTACATCTACAGATGTTCCCAAATCCTGCCCCAGCTTCAATTTAGGAAAAGGGGAAGGAACCGTCACATGTACCACTATGAATTATCTAGCCTTCCCAGCTATTTCCAAGTATTACGATTCTATATTATAGAACAGAGTCTAATTTAAATGCAAGTAACACTGAACGTTCTCATTATTATTAGTAGTAGTATTATTATCATTATAATTATTTCAAGTAAATTGTTTCATTAAAAAACCAATAAGAAAGGGAAAAGTGACAGGAAAGAAAAAGAAATTGGACAGTACAGCCCAAACTTCCTTCATTATCACATGACCTCACATATGTGACAAATCTACATGCCCATGCCTCCTCTAGTGCTACCACTACTTTCCATCAGGAAGAAAAGACTAAGGAAATAGTGTGAATCCTCTCCCTTCTGAATAGATCCTCAAAGAGAGCCTTAACAATGACTACCCCACAACAGCCACTGGGCATCATGTTAGGGTGATGTTTAAATGCTGCCTATGAGCTTTGTTTTAATAGTACCTTTAAACACCAGTGGGTGTGTTTGTGGCAAACTCTACCAGCATGGCACATGCATGAAAAACTCATAGTCTCCTCTAGAAGTTTTACAGTTTCAGAAATGACTTCACATCAGTAAGGAAGTTTGCCTTTCTTCAGAGCATACTTCAAGTACAACCGAGTTAATGAGTGTTCCTTGCTTGGAGCTATCTTTGCAAAGACAGGCACCAAAATAGGGGAAAACATTCATCAGTGAAACTTTAAGTATAAGAAGTCAATCCATTGAAACCTCAGTGATGGGTTCAGGATGAAGTTAGCAAGAAGTACAGTCAGGGCTGGAGGCCATTCTGATGAGGGTTAATAGAAATAATGTTGGAGCTAATAGCTTTTGGTTGCTTTTCAGTCTGCAGCTCATGGACTCCTGCCACTATAAAAACCTAGAAATGACTATACAATAGACAATATGATCCTGTTTTTTTGTCAAATATGCAGTTTTATAGAGGATGAATCTGAGCTACTCTTTGTAGTAATCCTAGAAACCACATGTTTTTAAAGGAAGGAGGGTTTATTTTAGCTTACATTTCCAGAAGTAGAGACCACCCTGGTAGAGAAGGACATGGTACTAGGAACAGAAGGGCACTGGTCATATCACAGCCGCAGCAAGGAAGAAGAGGTGAGCCGGAAGTGGAACAGGGCTATTCAACCTCAAGGCCTACCACCAGTTACCCAATTCCTCCAGCAAGGCTCCACTTCCAAAAGGTCCAGCTACCTTCCCAAACATTAGCAGTTAAACCACAGCACAGCATGTCTCAAAACATGAAAACAATAAGTCAACATCAAGTTTGTCACAAAGACGTGAAGAAGTGAGATTACTCAGAAACTGTTGGTAGAAATTAAAATGTAAAGACAACTTCTAACCAAACCAAAAAAAAAAAAAAAAATGCTTACTGGCTTAGAATTTAAAGACTAAGAAGCCTGAACACATATGAGTGTATTTAATAAACTGTGTTAATTCAAGTTTGTTTAATAAACTTTATCAATAGCCAAAACTATTTTAGAGACAAGATCTCGTCCTATAGACCAGGCTATCCTCAAACTCATGGCAGTCCTTGTGCTTCTGCCTTCTAAGTGCCGGGACTATGAATGTGAGCCACAATGCTTGGTCCGAGATGCAAAACTTCGTATCACTTACAAACAGTTATGAAAAGTCTTGATAATATAAAAATCATATTTTTAACTTTTCCTAGATTTACCAAGGAATATTCTTGGTTTTCTTTTTTCAACCTGGTGAATTATTGATTTTATTGGACTACCTTATAGAGCAGGGGTGGAGGGTTACCTCAAAGCAGCCATAGTATCAAAAAGACTCATCTTACAATGAATGATGACCTCCCTTAGGTGCTCAGATGGAGCCCCTGTGATCTTCCACTCTCTACATAGTGAATCTTCTTCTGAAACCACAAGACCTTGTGCATCATTGAATGCAGCCAACACAGAGAGTGCTGAAATCTCAGGTGAGTCAGACAACACACCTTATCATGTTTCTTCTGTGGAGAAATGTTGACAGGCCCAAATTATTATTATTATTTTTTGGCATTTCGAAGTATGGTTTTACCCTAGTCCAGGATGACCTGGAATTCACTATGTAGTCTCAAGGTGGCCTCGAACTCACAGTGATCCTCCTACCTCTGCTTCCTGAGTGATTAAAGGCATGCACCACCAAGCCCAGCCAACAGGCCCAATTTTAACAGTCTCTTTGTGAGCAGTCACAGGTACTTTTTTTTGTTGTTGTTGTTGTTTTGTTTTTTTGTTTTTTCAAGGTAAGGTCTCACTCTAGCCCAGGCTGACCTGGAATTCACTATGTAGTCTCAGGGTGGCCTTGAACTCAAGGCTATCCTCCTATCTCTGCCTCCCGAGTGCTGGGATTAAGTGTACGCCACCATGCGTGGCTAATCACAGCTACTTCTGATAAAGATTCAGTAGTTGTTCTCCACAGAAGATATTGTCACACAATACCCCACCCTTTCCTCCAGCTCTTAAGTTCTTTCCACCCTTCTTTTATAATATTTAAATATATATGTATACATGTAAATATTCTTATATAGGTTATAGTCTTGTATCCCCTTATCCCCAGTCTCCAATAGCCTGACAGCCCTCCTCAGTAAGGTCTTTGGTGTTCATTGTGGGGTAATCAGGACTTCTGTTAGTTTCAGGGTGTGCTGTACCTCATTCTGACAATCCCTTCCTCCACAACAATCCCTGAGCCTTGGCTGTGTTAACAAATCATTTTTAGTGTTCGGTTTACTGTAGCCTCTGTATTTCTGTTGCAATGTGTTTCAGTTCATATCTGTGTTTGTTGCTATTTACCTAGAGGCAGTTGTCAGGCCAGCATCGAGAGCAGTATTCTATTGCTACTTCCTCTGTGGTTTCTCCTGGACCCTGGTAGATGGGGTAAGGGTGGCACTTCTCATGGTGAGCAGTAGACTATCTTTTCTTGTGAATTGGTAGATCTTGGGTCTCCCAAGCATTCTTTGCCATCTATAAAGTAAATCAGATTCTCTACCAAAGGGTGAGAGCAGCTTTTATTAGGGGATACTATTTATTTAATTTTGAGAGACATTTTGATAAGGATACCCAGTTTGTCCAGAGAACAGTGGGGGTTTCTCTCTGAAGGTTGTAAGTTTCCTACCTGTGGGGCACTAGCTTTGTTTGTAGCACCAGTTATGAACTCTCTCCCACTGAGCAGGCCTCATGTCCAATCTGAGGGCAGTTGGTTACCCACTTGGGCTGTGTGCCACTATTGCACAAGTATGTGTTTCTTGTCCTTCTGATAGGTAGTGTAGTTTTCAGGGTGTCCTTCGAATCCATGATGTTGGTGACTGCTGTCACATAGTAGCTCACCCAGCACTTTCCAGCACCAGGAGGGTTTCTCAGGAGAGGGCAAAAAGCAGTGAACATTAGGAATATGGATGTATAACTAGAATGCAACCAGGAAAAGGTGAAAACAGGGAGGGAGAAGAGGAGTGAAAGCACATTTTTGAAAGTAAAAACATGTAAATTATAAAATATTATCACAGAATCTTACCTCTTGACTAGTATTTTCTGAATCCAGATGATCCCATGACATTGTAAAATGGAGAACTAATTATGAAAATGTATATAGTAAGACAGATTGGGGTCTCCTCACAGTACAGAGGAAATACCTTCACTCCACCCCCAAAGGATAAGCTAGCATTCTACTGCACTTTTCAAATCATAAGAAGCTAAGTCACCACTAAGCCTCTGTTGTCTCTGGAACCCACAACATGATAGAAATACTACACAGCAATAAGAACACATGGAAAGAACAAGGACTCAAATCGTATTTCCGGGCTGGAGAGATGGCTTAGTGGTTAAGGAACTTGCCTGTGAAGGCTAAGGACCCACGTAAGCTAGATGCACATGGTGGCACATGAGTCTAGAGTTTGTTTGCAGTGGCCAGAGGCCCTGGCATGCCCATTCTCAATGGCTCACTCTCTCTCTCTATCTCTATCTCTGCCTCTTTCTCTCTCAAATAGATAAATAAAAACAAGATATGTTTTTAAATTTGAAAGATATCTTTTAAAAAATCTTATGGCTCATTACTTCAAACTGCTCTGTTATATTATATATTAAATCCCCACTATTCTCTAAATTCTAATTCCCAGTTCTACTCTTCCTTCAATGTTCCCTCAACCTTTACCACTCTGTCCAGCTTTCATTTTTGTGCTGATTATCTAGATCTGATCATTCATCAGTCATTCTACACTCAGTTTCCCCAACACTTTTAAACCAGTATCCTTCTCTCTGACCTAAATTTCTAATCATTAATTAACTAATGTGAGATATTACTACATAAAACATATGTTCAAAATTTTTGTAAATTTTCCCCCAGCCTCTGAATAAAGTAAATCTTAGCAATTCAGAAATGTATAAATATTGTACACACTAAAATATACTATTTTCATTTGAATGCTTCAGTTTCCTCTTTTGCTAACTTCTGCTTCTCTTTCTGAGCTATAATCATTCTGTGTATTTGATTTGGCAACCAAGAAATGTATGATACTAACAATTTTAAATACTGCATATCTAAGTGTGTACATAGCCTCCGATAACAATGGTTCATCATATACTTATTTTTTCCTCTTTTGATAGTACAAAAGTAACATGCATTCAATAGAAGAGTATGATTTGAATTTTCAGTTCTGGTTTTTCCCAGGCCACTGAGAGGAGTTATGATGCTCTCTCCTGGTGATAGATGGGATTGTAGCAAGGAAATGAAGCTCCTAGTCATCCTGTGATCATTCAAGTAAACAACCCAAACTTGACAATTTACTGTGTTGCTAAGCTACACTTTTCAGTAGGCTAAATGAATGAAAGACATTTTGACATGATATTTTCAACTTAGCATGGATTTATCAGAATGTGACCCCATTATAAGCAGAGAAACATCAGTATCATGATTTTCAAGAAGCCATGCTCTGACTTTGCAGCATGGTTAAAAGTGAGTGCTTACACCCCCAGCCTCTGAGAGCACAGCACCAGGATGCTCCAAGCATGATCATACAGTTAAGAATTCTTGGGCTGGAGAGATGGCTTAGCGGTTAAATGCTTGCCTATAAAGCCTAAGGACCCCGGTTCAAGGCTTGATTCTTCAGGACCCACGTAAGCCAGATGCACAAGGGGATGCAAGCATCTGGAGTTCGTTTGCAGTGGCTGGAGGCCCTGGCGCACCCATTCTCTCCCTCTCTCTCTCTCTCTCTCTCTCTCTCTCTCTCTGTCTCTCTACCTGCCTATTTCTGTATCTCTCTCTGAAAGAAAGAAAGAAAG
Source organism: Orientallactaga sibirica (assembly GCA_036365145.1). Classification (NCBI taxonomy): domain Eukaryota; kingdom Metazoa; phylum Chordata; class Mammalia; order Rodentia; family Dipodidae; genus Orientallactaga; species Orientallactaga sibirica. Next base: position 17,988,942 of record JAEOAD010000030.1, on the reverse strand, counting down.
AAAGAAAGAAAGAAAGAAAGAAAGAAAGAAAGAAAGAAAGAAAGAAAGAGAGGGAATTCTTGTGCTCAATGGCTCTACATTTCTTTGCCAGAGTGGACGAAACCTTGCAATACTTAAGTGGCATGCAAGTGGAGTATTATTCCTTGTTAGGAAGCTAGCAATTATAAATTGGCAACATAAAGTATGAAAAGACAGCAGAGTTTTGCTTATGTTAGGTGGAAGCAAAAGAGGGATGACTGACATTAAGAACATTATCCTTGTTTTTTTGATATAGCAAGCCAATGAATATTGAAGATAAATACATTCCCAACTTCGTTCTTACAACCCTGACATCAACTTTAATTCTGAATTTGGAGTGCTTCACTCTATACACAAAGCCCTTTTGAAATGACATTTTTTTGTTTTGTTTTGTTTTGTTGTTTTTTTTCGAGGTAGGGTCTCACTCTGGCTCAGGCTGACCTGGAATTCACTATGTAGTCTCAGGGTGGCCTCGAACTCTCAGCCATCCTCCTACCTCTGCCTCCCAAGTGCTGGGATTAAAGGCATGTGCCACCGTGCCCGGCTTGAAATGACATTTTTAAAGTGAAATAATTATTTAACTAGTGATAAAATTATATTTGTATATTTAGTGTGAGCTGCACAATCAAGTGCTTTATATATGTCTTATATAACTTAATCTTTATGACAGTGTGATGAGATGACTATTAACAATCTATATTTCACAGACATGGACACTGAGGTTTGATGCAGGCAGAGCCTCCTTCCTGACCTCATCTCATTAGTTTGTGCTTCATTCATCTGGCTTTCTATTGCTTAGCAGTCACAGCTTTTACTGATAATTATCTTAAAAACAGGTACTGGTAAGTATTAAAAACAGGCACTGAACATAGTTCAGGCCAAATGACAGAAGGTAAATAAATGCAATAAGCTTAAAGGAAAAGGAAAAGCAAAACCCATGGCAAGTTCTATAGAAAAATAAGGCCACCAACTATGCAGTGATCTTTCAGGCATCCTTAACAATTCCTCCACAGGTATATTAAAGATCCTTCTCACCAGACTTCTTTAGGACATTCTTGCCCTTACTTTCCTTGGGGGCTTCTTTACAGACATATGATGTTAATTAGATCAATCTTTTTATAGGAAATAGAGAAAATTGACTAATAAATCAAAGGACTTAATCTTTCCTCTACCAAACACAAAACATACTTTCAATTAGCAAAGATCTCTGAAAAGATTTTTATTCTCTGTGTGTTTGTGTATGGTGTGTGTGTGTGTGTGTGTGTGTGTGTGTGTGTGTGTGTGTTGGTGCATTGTGTGGGCTGGGTGCACATGTACAGTGTATGTATGCAGGTGGAGGACAGTATTCTTTGAGACAGAGCCTCTCTCTGAACCTAGAACTCATGATTCAGCTGGTCTGGCTAGCCAGTGAGCCCAGGGACTCCTTTTCACTGCCTCCCTAGCATTGGGATTGCAGATGTACAATTTTATGTGGTTCTGAGGCTCCAAACTCAGGTCCTCATGCTTGCATGACATGCACTTACCCATGAAACCATCTCCCCGGCCCAGAATTTTTTTTTTTTTTTTTTTTTTTTGAGGTAGGGTCTCACTCTGGTCCAGGCTGACCTGGAATTAACTATGTAGTCTCAGGGTGGCCTCGAACTCTCGGCGATCCTCCTACCTCTGCCTCCCGAGTGCTGGGATTAAAGGCATGCACCACCACGCCTGGCTCCAGAATATTATTTTTCTAACACATTTATAAGTCCTATATCTATCCTCATATCTTCATGAAAACCCTCTTCTCAGGTATCTTTGTTCGTAAACCCAGTGATGATTTTCAGTTCTTCTTCTCTAAGAATTCAATAGTTGACATTGTCCTCCATGGCAAACATGCCCCTGCTTTGACAGCAGCACATACAGTCTCTTTGTTTCCTGTTGCTCTGCCTTTCTCTTGTGGTTTCTTCTGCAGGTCACTCTTCTGGCAGTACTAGCACTTCTCAGACTTCGGTTCAAGGCTCTTCTAAGGCTACATGTTTCATCCTGCCATATCACCCAACACGTTGTTCTACCTACTACATTTATGGAGACATGTGGAAATCTGAATCTTCAACTCAGAATTCCATATGGAGGTTTAGTTGCATAGATCAAAATCCCAACTGGAGTTCTCAGACACCTTCCAGAATGCAGGTATAGTCTTCAAACCAGAAATCCATCCATTTTCTGGCCTGCTTTACTCCTGTTACTCTGCTCAACCAACTGCAGCCATGGCTCTCATAATTCTTGGTCCCCTATAGATTGTCATTGGAAAATTATAGAATGTCTCATCCAAAATAATGTTCAGAATAGGGTAACATTCATATCTACAGAAGGACAATAATCACAGATTGTATCTACTCAGGAAAACAAAGACATCAGGCTATCAGGTTGCAGGTAGGATACTTTCCAAAGATCAGCTCTCAGTGTCATGTCTGTTTCCAATATATCCATGGCTTCCCGTTGCCTACAGGAAAGACAAACGTCTTGTGGTCTTGCTGTAGTTGACTCTCTCACATTCCCTTTGTCTTTTAATTCCCTCAAATTTGTTTGTTCCCTTCTTTTTGGGTCCTAAGTGGGCTTATGTCTTCCTAGAAATTTCTTTTACCCCATCTTTGCTGGCCAATTTCTATAAAGCTTTCACATCTCCAGTTAGATGCTATATCCACAGGGGAAAAAAAAAAAAAAAAAAAAAAACCTCCTCTAATCCCAAGAGCTAATGGCATGCCTTTCCTCTATGCTGCCAACATTTCTAATACTCCTGTTTACCATGTGGCTTAGTGTTTGTTTTATTGACCATGAGATCATACTAGTGCTACAGATTTTCCATAGACAAGATACTTTACAGCAGGGAAATTATTTGGGTGTAAGGTAGAGAGGATATATATCTTTAGGTTTCATTTTATTTCTAGTTTATTTTTTATTTGATATGCATTTGGAGGTATTGACAATTTATTATGGAGGCTAGAAGTTCTCAAATTCTTCACAAGCTGCCTAATAGTGCCACTGATGCACTAAACCAGTGGTCTACAAATGGTTTTGACTAAAACCTCTTGCTGTAAATACTATGAGCATGTACTCATACATGTAAATTTCATAACATATAAATTATACACATAATCTACACCATATATATATACACATTCTTGGAAAGTCGGATTTTAAATTATTTAGAGATAATAGAATTCCTAAATTTTTTATACATAAATTGACCATATGTGGATATGAACCATGTTTGAGGATCATTTTTAAAAATGAATTTGTGGGACAAGAATTTTTTTAAACTTTTTAAAAAGTTTTTTTATTATTTTTTTGGAGAGAGACACAGAGAGAGACAGAGAGAGAGAGGGAGAGGAAGACAGAGATGGGTGCGCCAGCAGTGTCTCAGCTGCTGTGAACGAAATCCAGATGTGTGCGCCCCCTTGTGGTCAAATGCAGCATTGTGCCCTTGTGTCACTTTGCATCTGGCTAAACATGAGACCTGGAGATTGGAATGGCTGGAGATTGGAACCAGTGTTCTTAGGCTTAGGAGGCAGGCTCCTTAACCCCTAAGCCATCTCTCCAGCCCAGAGACAAGAATTTTAATAGCTTTACTGTTATAACCCAAGTGATGAGCCTAGCACAAAACCTGGTAAGCTCGGATTAACACGTAGTAAGCACACAATAGCACTGGGAAAATGAATGATACTGATGGAAAAGAATGATGGTAGTTTATATAATGTGTCATGCCCAAAAGGATCTAAAAACACTCACATGATAAATGCTGCAAAGAAAATGTATAAAAGACATTTAAAAAGAGATGTATTTCAATATGGTAAAGACAACATCAGTACTTAGGCAAAGTCACTTTCATTTCCTTTAAAATGTGAGCAGGTTTTTAGTGGGGTTTGTGAAACAAATTCTAAACATTTCTAATCACTTTGAAACTATAATTATCACAGAGTATAGAGGAAAGAGGCCTTGGGAGTCTCTGTGTTTCTGGATATCTGATTGGGGAGGGGTTGAGTGTTCTTTGTGTCTATCTCCTTCAAAGGTAAGAGATAGGATAGCGAAATGGTTCTGTGGATGAAGCTCTGTGAGGACCATTGTCCCAGCACTCTTATAACCGTCCAGTCAGACTGTAAGCTCAGCACTTGGGGGGTGTAGACAAAGAATATCATTTCGCTCTTTGTTGTTGTTGTTCTTTGAGGTAGGGTCTTGCTGTCACCCAGGCTGACCTGGAATTCACTTTGTAGTCTCAGGATAGACTTGAACTCACAGCAATACTCCTACCTCAGCCTCCCGAGTGCTAGACATGCACATACACACATATGCCCACGTACATGTGAACCCACACATCATACATATACCACACACACACATACATGTACAAAAATGTACAAAGAGATTTTTATAAGAGAAATCAATCAACCTGGCATGGTGGCACATGCCTTTAATCCCAGTACTCAGGAGGCAGAGGCAAGAGGATTGCTATGAGTTTGAGGCCACCCTGAGACTGCATAGTGAATTCCAGGTGAGCCTGGGCTAAAGTGAGACCCTACCTCGAAAAACCAAAAAACAAGAGAGAGAGAGAGGGAAACCAATCAATATATCTGTAAACTATTCATTTCTTAGGTCTTCCTTAGGATTCATGCTTTAAGTGGTTTGTAGGTCTAGGTCATGCCAAGACTTCCGCACCATTGACGCCGGACACTATAAGCAGTGTTGCATTGCTCCAGACAGATGAAGAGCAGAGAAGGGTCCCAAAGGCACATGAAGAATGTCTGTCATGAGTCAGCTAGGAAAAATGACTTTGGTATATTATGGTCTTGGTATCAAAAGAGGCAGCTTATCTCAGCAATAATATTAAATTGTTAAGAATATGCAGGTAACATTGTTCTCATGTTTCTTGAGAGAGGAGACCACAGCACACACTCACTCTGGTTCAGAGAAGAGGAGGTGGTATGGGTTAAAGGATGGTTCAGAGAGGAGGAGGTGGTATGGGTTAAAGGATGGTTCAGAGAGGAGGAGGTGGTATGGGTTAAAGGATGGTTCAGAGAAGAGGAGGTGGTATGGGTTAAAGGAATACTTTAAAGTTCATGGACAAACACCAACCTCGTTGCTTGAATTCTGATGATTTAAGTATATTTGATTTTTTTTCATAATGTTAGTAATGAAAGCCATATATTCCTACTCTTATCTGGTCCTTTAAGATCCAAAGATGCCCAGGCCTGGAAAGTTGAAATGAATAATGAATTTGCTTTTCTCCCTCCTGATGAATATTTAAAATTTTCCTGAAACAGGCCAGCCACAGCTAGCTTTCCCTCCCTGCCAATCAGGAGTGTGATACCATCTGGCCTTTGTGTTCCTTGGCTGAGGCACATACATGTCAGTGGGAGTGTTGAGGAGCCAGTGCCACCACCCACCTGTGGCAGCTGGCTCTGATTTGGAGGAGGTGGCAGGAAGCCCATGTGTGGTTGACTCCATCACCCACAGCAGCCCCACGATTTTTCTCAGATACAAATAGTATGGTAAAGCAAGTTGCCTCTGGATCCTGTGACCACTGAGGCCCCTTTACCTTCATACCACAAACACTTCACTAGGATCTACACTGCATATCATGCCTACATACTTGAAGTGATGCCAGGCTGTTTTGAGGAAGTGGGAGAGCATCCCAGACTGTGAGATTAGGTTTATCAAGGCACAGAGAAATTTCTTTGCTTCATGAAAGGATCTTTTGATAACCATCGTGGTAAAATGGAATGGCTGTTTTTGCAGCTCAATTTGCGTATACCCATAAACATCCTGCTTCCTGAAGATAAGTTTCAGGGGAAACATTCTTTTATTAAAGAAGAATTCCAGTTTCTCCAAAAAGAAATTAGAAGTGTTATGAAGTGTAAGACTGAATTGTGAACTACACAGGGCCTTCTTACATAGTCAGAACAGCAAAAACAAATGTTCAGGCCAAACTCAAAAGAGAGCTGGCTTTGTTTGATGAGTGTGAAAATGTTGGCAGAAATAATGTGAATAGTGATTTTAGGGAGAGTTTGGTGAATCTGGTACAGAATGCCAAAAAACTCCAGAACTTTAGACACAGTAAGTAAAACAAAAGCAAAAGACTGCAAATAAAATAATTTCTCAACAGAAAAAAAAAATGAAGGAGAGAGAAGATGTTAAAAAAACAGCTTTTCTTGTCACTCTTTCAAATAGGTGTCTGTCACACTAGGCCATCTCTCTAGTTCGTTATTACTACTTTTTCTTTAATTTCGCACCTTCTCTGCTCCACTTTCCTGGGGTATCTATGCTCTACCTTTAACTAGTCCTGGAAATATCTGTTCATCAAAGACCTTTGATAGGTCTTTAAGAGTCAGTGCTTATTTGTAGATCATGAAGGGATAGCCACAGGGATCTCTAACATAATTGACTCAGTCGCTCTTTGGCTGAGACTCAGTGAGGAAAGGATTAAAGCAGGTGACTACTTTATTAATAAACAGTCATTGCACTTTGTGTCAGCCAATAGAGTCCTTGCACTTGACAGTAACTTTGCTTACATAAAGAAGTTAGTAAGTCATTGAAAGAAGCAAGTAGCACAAAGCACAACTTTGGTCTTTGGTAAAGAAAATAAAAGTTGTTTCTGTTTCCAAATTTTTTCTTTGTTTGTTTTTGTTTTTCCAGATAGGGTCTTGCTCTAAACTAGGCTGACCTGGAATTCATTCTAGTCTCAGGGTGGCCTTGAACTCATGATAATCCTCCTACCTCTGCCTCCCTAGTGCTCGGAAGAAAGCCATACGCCATCACTGATGGAGTTAGGCAATTTACTGGTTGTTTTGGTGTTGTTGTTGTTGTTTTTGAGGTAGGGTCTCATTCTATCCCTAGTTAACCTGGAATTCACTATGTAGTCTCAGGGTGGCTCCCAACTCATGGCAATCCTCTTACCTCTGCCTCCTGAATGCTGTGATTAAAGGCATGCACCACCACGTCTGGCTCCAGTTTACTGTTTTGAGTCCAGTGGAAAATTTTTAGAAAAATAAATAAATAAATAAATAAATAAATAAATAAATAAATAAATACAGATTCCTTTGTGTAAGAGAAAAAGGCATGGTACATACCCAGCATTAAAATTTATATTTGTTGACCTAATATTAAATTGACATCATTTGTTCACATGTGAAAAAAAAATCAAATATATCAGGCCCTCAGATCCCCTGAGGCTCATGGAGAAACAACAAATACTCCTAAAATATCATTTCCTTTTCATATCTTCCTAAAGAAGAGGATATGGAGTGTGCTCCTTCTGTGTAGAAGGGTAATTTGCGGTGTTAATATTGACTTAGAAAACCTGTGGTTATTATAAAGTTCTATTTTCAGTCCTGTATATTAAAAATGTTTTTTTAAATTTCATGAACCATTTGATAAAATTTTAGATTAACTCTAAATAAATTCAGGTATATTCTCCTACTTTTTAATAGCTTCACATATACAGTAGGTTTTGAACTCATAATGACTGCTAATAAATGTCCAGAATTATGTAATTGCCACTATAATCCAATTTTAAAATAATTTCACTTTCCCCCTTAAAAAATGCAGGCCCATGTGCAAGCATTTATCATTACCTATCTAATGCACAGGTCACTAACAATCAATCAACTCTCTGTCAACATATAGATAACTTTTTCTGGAGTTTTCCATTGAATGGAATTGTACAATCTATGTTTTGTGTCTAGCTTCTTGTGCTTAGCACAGCACTTGTGATTTGTGAGGGTTGTCCATGCTGCAACAGGCTTCAGAGCTCCATTTTGTTAATTGTGTAATAATCTTCTGCCATATGGACATACTGCTTGTTTGTTTATTCACCAGTTGATTAACATATGGATACCCTCCCAATTTGGGCTAATATTATTTATGGATATGTGACTTAATTTTCCTGAAGTATAGAGAGTGTTAGTATTGGTGTGACATATGGTATACGTATTTAGAGTTAACATTGTAAGAAATAGATTCACTCTCCCAAAGTGGTCACTCCATCATTCTATCTAACATCAAATTTCTTTTGTAGAAGACAAATAAAGATTACTGGACTTAGAATAGGTATAGATATGCTAGCCCATAAAACTCAAAACATCTGCCAACTATAGCCAATTATAATAATTCCATCTTTTATTTTCCTTTTTGTTGCTAAAGTAATATAATTTGACACGCAAAGTGGAAATAATATTCACTTTTAAGCATCAAAAGATGTAAATACAAATTGGCTGCTAAGAATGAGCGTGGGCACTGGAAAGATGGCTTAGTTGTCAAGGCTCTTTCCTTGCTAGAAAAGCCTAAGGACCGGGGCTAGATTCCCAAGTACCCATAAGATGCACAAGGAGGTGCATTCTAGACTTCATTTGCAGTAGCTAGAGGCCCTAGTGTGCCCATTCTCTCCCTCCCTCCTTCTCTGTATCTCAAATAAGTGACATGTTTAGAAAAGAATGAGCATGGCAAAATTCATGATAGGCATTAGAACCATTCATAACACTCATGCACTCACTGCTCATGGATCCACAGAGTGAAGAGGTGAAGACGGACCAACAAGTAAGTCACCTCTGCCAGGAGGCAGAGGCTAGTCCTCTGGTTCAATCTGTAATCAGTATGACATTCCTATGGAAATCAAAAGTTTGTGTGAAGCTAGAAAACATTGTTTTGTGTCATACTCTTGCTGGAGTAGAGCAGAAAGGATAAAGAAAAAAAAAAGGAAACTGAACACATTTCACAGATGTCTTTCCTCCTTGAGTGACCTCTACATTGTCAGCCTCAAAAGAGCCAAGATATAACCATGACATTAAACAGAGATCTCAGTACCAGGACTGAAAGTGAAGCTCAGCACAGGGGAGAGAAAAAGCTAAATTTCTTTTTATTTTTCCCTTGTTGAAGTTATGAAAGAACAAGACCTCCCCTTGTGGATAATTTGAGAATTTGGCTTTTACAGTCTAAATTGAGATTTCCTAAGATTGTAATGAATCTTACATATATAGAGAGAGCAGGAAATATAAAACTTAAATGTTGATAATTACTTATTATGTGCTAATGAAACAACTAAAAGCTTAAAAGAATTTTTCTAGGCTTTCATTCAGTCATGTAAATGTATAGTAGCCTGATACACACAAAATAAATGCAACAAATAAAAGAAAGGGAATGGAAGCAAACTTTTAGAAGTATGGAGAAGATTTGTCTAGATTATTAAGCACATGTTTGCATCATAAATCCAAAGCCATATGAATTATGTGGCAACCTCTGCTTAGCAGAAACAATTAGTGGCTAGAGTATCTTCCTAGCAGGCCTATGCCCAGAAGTTTTCTGATGACTCAGAAAACCAAAGGTTTGTGCTTTGCGATCATGTCTTTCATAAAGGCAGGTAAAAATTCTTGTAGTCAACTATATTGGCCTCCAAAATGTATGTATTCTATTATGAATTGACTACAATTCTACAGAATGATAGAATTGATGTCTTCTAGTGTGCTTTAATATGGTTTTAATTATCAGGATCTTGAGCCCTATGCAAGGAATAAGCAAAAATGAATGAGGTCATGCTTTGGACACTGGTAGAAGCTTGATACAAACTACCATATGCAAACAACCTTGGAGCAGTTATATTTTGTCCCTGTTTTATGGATAAAAATTGGGGCTTTATTATAGAAGTGGCAGGCATGGTTTTTGAGAAAGGAAGCCAAATTCCAAAGGCCATTTTCTTACTCTTTGAGTGAAAACAGAGCATCACACAATCTAGGGTGAATGCACCCCTAATGTTTTTAAGGGGAACTCTGCATGCTGTTTTGCACCCCTAATGTTTTTAAGGGGAACTCTGCATGCTGTTTTAACTTATACTACTCATTTGCTAACTGCCAAGATGTTCTAAGAATTCCAATTTAGTGTTAGAACGTGTAATGAAGTAACAATCAGGAGGTCTGAGTTCTAACATTGACTCTGCCTTCCTTTCTACTTTCTGAGGCAACTTTCCTCCTTTCTTTGTGGCCCTAGTATTGAAGTCATGCCCTGAGATGAGCATTTTCCTTATGTCCATTTTAAGACAACCATACTAAAGTGTAAAATATGAACTCGAAGCTCCACTTAGTAGAAATACACTGGAGAAAGGCAGAGGATCATGTGATATAATTTATTTAAGTTACTGTATAAAAAATGTGGACTAGGACTCAGTGTTCTCAGTGGTTCTATTAAAAATTAACAAGACAATTCTTGAGTATATAGAGTTATCCCATGATTGTAAAACAGTTAACATCTTTTCACCCACTTTAAAAATGCTAGTAGAATTCTCACATTTCCAAATATTTCCCTAGAGAAGATGGATCAAACCTCTGTTATGAACCATGGCAAAAGTTCTTCAAACACTAGAATCTTTACCTATCACTGTGACTGGAGATTGTCAAATATAAAAGGCAACACTAGCCAGGCATGGTGGCACACGTCTTTAACCCCAGCACTCGGGAGGCAGAGGTAGGAGGATCACCGGGAGTTCATAGCGAGATTACATAGTAAATTCCAGGTCAGCCTGAGTTAGAGTGAGACCCTACCTCAGAAAACCAAAACAAACCAACAAAAAGGCATCACTAAAGTCAAAAAAGCTCAAGTAGAAGTTGCCTTAACAGTGAACAAATATACATTGTTTATGAGGTATGCTGTTCCCAGAGAAGACCAGATTCAAATGCAGGAAGGCCTGTGAACTATGCAGTGGTGGCTTTTCTTGGGTAACCTTGTAGATTAATAGATGAGCATTCAAAATACCTAACTATGCCGGGCATGGTGGTGCACGCCTTTAATCCCAGCACTCAGGAGGCAGAGGCAGGAGGATCACCGAGAGTTCGAGGCCACCCTGAGACTACATAGTTAATTCTAGGTCAGCCTGGACCAAAGTGAGACCCTACCTTGCAAAACCAAAAAAAAAAAAAAAAACTAACTATGACAGCTGAACATGGTGGCCCAGGCCGATAACACTAACACTTAGGAAGATGCAGCAGGAGGATTGTGAAATCAAGGTTAGCAAATTATAGATAGATAGATAGATAGATAGATAGATAGATAGATAGATAGATAGATATGCTTATCACCAATTTCTGGCTCACTGTGCCTGTAAATCTAAAGGTACAGATACCCAGTTGTTGCTTATTTGAGAAAGGAGGGAGGGAGGGAGGAAGAGAGAGTGCAAGAATGGGTGCACCAGGACCTCTAGCCACTGCAGACTCCAGAAACATGCACCACCTTGTGCATCTGTCTTATGTGGGTAAGGGGGAATCAAAACTGTTTCCTTAGGATTCACAGGTGTGGTAGTTTGAATATATGTCCCCCAATATATTCAGTGGTTTTTTTTTTTAGTTATAGTTTGCATCTGCAATCACCTTGCTAGAGACAAGGTCACTGGGGGCCCCGGTCTTAAGGTGTGGTGATGGTTTGAGATTCCATTGTAAAGATATGCAAATGTGCCTAGCAGGAGTTCCTGAAGTGTGCTGTGTGACCTTTTGGCTGTAGTTTTTGCTCTGTGTGTTGTGGTGGCTGGTTGGCTTTGCTCTCTCTGTTTGGTCCTGTGAAGAGCAGGCTGCTTCTCCTGCCTTTATGGAACTTCCCCTGGATCTGTAAGCTTCAATAAATAATATGCCTTCCTCCATAACTGTGCCCGGTCTGGAAGTTCATCTCAGCAAACCTGAAGCTGTCTGCTATAGTAAAGTGGTACCGAGGAGTGTGGGGTGAGATGAACCTGGCCGTGGATATTCATCTTTGGAACCTTTGTTTTGGAGGAATGGGCATGGACTTGGTGCTTGCAAACTGAAGATGCCTTCTGGAGTGGTAAGCCAAGTTTTATGGACTATTCTGATGAGAGTTTGAGAATGCTAAGTACAGATAGTACTGAACTTCGAGGCTTGGCTTATGAGGTTTCTAAGGGGAAGGAAAGACTGCAGAGGACTTTGTTGGAACTGGGCTACTGGCATAAGGGATGGCTACGTTCCGCTATCCAGGGACAGAAAGTTTGATCAAGGTTAAATTTGTAATGGACTGATGTGCTTGGCTGAAGATATCGGACTGAGATTTTAAGATTTTAAGATTTTAAGTTGGAAAAACGCAAGCAAGTTAAAAGCAGAGGCACTGAGACTGGTTTTAGGTTACTGGAGCTGCTATTGTCAACGCATTAGCAATCTTTTTTATTTTTTATTTTTTTTATTTTTTATTGACTTTTATACTCACATACAAAGAAAAACCCCACGTGATATTTCCCTTCCCTCCCCCCCATTCCCCTTTAGAACTCAAGTCTCTATCATATCCCCTCCCTCTCTCCATTAGCCTCTCTTTTAATTTGATGTCATCATCATTTTCTTCTATTTTGAGGGTTTTGCAAAGGTATTGCTAGGCACTGCAAGGTCCTGGATATTGAGGCCAGTTTCTGTCTGGACAGAACGCATTAGCAATCTTAAGGAAGGTGGAAGGAAGGTGGCCCGACTTGATTTACATTAAAACAATGGAGAGGATGCCTGAGGAAAGACTGTTAAAAATGCAAACTCTTGGAAAGAGCTGACTGGAGAAGGAACCTGCTTTTCAAGGCTGTGATTTATTTTGTCCCTGGATTAAGAATATGGCTGTGTCCTGCACACCTGGTATTAGTTTTGGAAGCATGAAAAATGCATGGAGTGGTCATGAATTGCACACGGTTCCAGGAGCCGCTGCTGAGATGCGGCATGAGGCAGGGCATGAAGACCCTCAGAAACAGGCTGAAAGAGCCTTTTGGAAGATGGACCGTGGTTTGCATGGAGACCTGAAGATATTTTGGATATACCAGGACTGTGCAAAAGGGCTACCATGGAGTGCAGTGTTGGCATGGGATGAAAGTTTTCTCTGGCGACTCTGCCCAGCTGGAGGGGCGGAATTGGAAAACCTGGAGACTGTTAGTCTCTGGTTATATTGAACTTGAACTGCAGAAGTTTGATGACGGCTGATGGTGGTTGAGTTTGCATGTTATAGTCTCTCCTTGCTATGCCTTATACCACTTAAAAATGTTTACTCTGTGCCTTTACATGTTGAAAGTATTTAACTTGTTTGATTTTACAGGACTCACTATCTTAAGATGATCAAGACTGTGAGAACCTTTGAAATCGGACTGAGTACAATTTACAATGTGTGATAGTTATAAATCTATTGGGGGCCAGGAGCCAAAAATATTGGGGGCCAGGGGCGGAATGTGGTAGTTTGAATATATGTCCCCCAATATATTCAGTGTTTTTTTTTTTTTTTTAGTTATAGTTTGCATCTGCAATCACCTTGCTAGAGGCAAGGTCACTGGGGGCCCCCAGTCTTAAGGTGTGGTGATGGTTTGAGATTCCATTATAAAGATATGCAAATGTGCCTAGCAGGAGTTCCTGAAGTGTGCTGTGTGACCTTTTGGCTGTAGTTTTTGCTCTGTGTGCTGTGGTGGCTGGTTGGCTTTGCTCTCTCTGTTTGGTCCTGTGAAGAGCAGGCTGCTTCTCCTGCCTTTATGGAACTTCCCCTGGATCTGTAATAGGTAGTCTTCAATTGTGAATGGAACACAATTCCTTGGGGAGAAAAATTACCATAAAAGTTAGAGTGTATTCTGTTTTAGTTATGTTCTCATTGCTATGGAGTAATACCTAACAAAATTCAATTTAAGGAAAGATATTAGTTTCTTTCACATTGCTGGGGCAAATACCCAGAAAGAAGCAGCTGAAGAAGGGAAATTTACTTTTGGCTTCTAGATGAAAGAGAGAGTCCATTATTGTGGGGGAGGTATGGTAGGAGCACAAAACTGGTGTCACATCGTCACAGCAGTAGGAAGGAAATAGAGCAATAAATGTTACATGCTCAACTAGCTTTCTCCTTTTATATAGTCTAGGAACTCATCTCATGGGATGGTGCCCCCCACAGTTAGAGTGGGTCTTCCCACCTAATCCCTAATAGACACAGAGATTTGTGTCCATGGTGAGTCTAAACCCTGTCAAACTGACAACCAGAGATTAACTATCACAAATCCAACTCTTGTAAATTTAACACTCAAACAATACTTTTAAGCCATAATCTTCCACCTATCCCTTGTCTTCATAGGCTGATGGCCATTTCATAATGCAAAATGTATTAAGTTTCAACTTCAAACATTCCCATAATCTTTAACAATCCAAACACTGTTCAAAAGTCTAGTCTCATTGGGGTCATTTGAGTTTCTACTTCAGTGATGAGGTTTTGGGAGCCTCTGTGTCTGTGGATATCTGGCTTAGTTGGAGTTGGATATTCTTGGTGTTTATCTCTTTCAGCCTTTTTCTAGTTTGTGATCACCAAGAATGCTGTATTCTTGCCCTTCCCCTGCATTACTCTGTGGTTTCAGCTGGGGCCCTGGTTTAGTGTGATTAGCTGGTCCTCCCCTTAGGTTCATTGTCCATCTGAAAAAGATAAGCAAATTCTCCAACAGAGAGAGAAGTTAGTTTCAGACTCAAGAAAAATTCTTAACTGTGAGCCCTGTAAAATCAGAGCACAAGTTACATACTTCCACCACATGATGAAACAGAATAAATATTCCCTCAAAAGGGAGGAATGAGGACATTGCATGAAAAGACTGAATCAAAGCAAAAACCAGCAGGGAAAACATCAAATCCTACAACTTCATGTCAGTATATGGGATGTCTGAGGAAATCCTTCAGTCTCCAGAAAAGGCTTAGGTAGTGCTTTCTCTTAAGCTGTACTATCTGTAGCCACTCATGGACAGAATTTGCCCTAAGCTCTTGGCTTTTCTTGGCACATGTCCCATGGTCCTGGCATCTCTAACAGTTACAATGGAGAGCTCCATTGAAACTTAGGTTTCATCTTCACAGTTGGGCACAGTAGCCTTGCAGGGTCTCCTTGAAGAGACTCGGACCCTGCATCACATTGCTTAGCCTCAGTGGCTCTCTGAATCTAATGCCACACTTCATGACCTCCTTAGTTTTAACATCTTTCACTCTTAAAATTAGTGCCACATGAGCAATCAATGCTGCCAAATTCTGCTATCAGATCAGAATAAAGCCTGGTGCTCATGGAACGCAATTCTACTCACCTCTGTATGCTGACTTTTGGGAGCAAAGACCTTTGACAACATTTTTCCTTCAGGCCATTTCCTTGCAAAAGAAATTCCATTCTTATTAGCTTGTGCCTTCAGTGAGTTGGACCTTGCCCTGATGGCATTGGTCCTATTTTCCCAAGGCAGAGCAGTTGGCTTGTCTTTAGTGGTGGTAATCCAAACATTGCCATGTTGAGTTTACTCTGTTTTTGTTTTTCTAAGGAGAAGGTAGGCAGAGGAAGGAAAGGTAGCTGGGGACAATTGCCACATTTAGAACAAGCTAGACGTTTACACCAAAGGTTCCATCTATCCCCCACTAATCTAAAAACCCTATACCCTGAGCTCTCGCTTAGCCAATGCAAACATTTAACCTGTACCTGTAAGGCATGTGCCCCCCTTTGTCCCCTTGGGCCCCCTACAGCCTCAAGGAGTCAATCCTAGAGGCCTTACCCCAAATTCTATCTGGCAGATGGGTGTTACCCACATACCTTCCTTTGGTAACCTCAAATATGTCCATGTAATTGTGGACACTTATTCTAAGCTTACTTTTGCTATTGCTCTCTCAGGGGAGAAGGCTTCCCATGTCATTAAGATGACAAAAACTGCTATGTTGGTCATGGGTGAACCCTGGTCAATTAAAACTGACAATGGCCCTGCATACACATCTGCCCAATTCACATCCTTCATGGAATCTTGGGGAATCCAACACTCCCTTGGGATCCCCTATAACCCACAAGGACAAGCCATCATGGAGAGAACTAACTGGACCCTAAAGGAACTAATTATAAAACAAATGTCCACTATGTTGCCCAGGGATCCCCACTTGGCCCTAGTGGAAGCTCTCTTCACCCTCAATTTTCTCACCTTTGATGAGGCAGGACTCTCCCCAGCCTACAAACATTGGAGATCCCAACCAACCACAACACCCTTACCCTTAGTCCACTAGAAGGATCCTCTTACTAAGATCTGGAAGGGACCCCACCCTCTTTTAACACAGGGCCAAGGATATGCTTGTGTCTTTCCAGAAACTTTACAGATCCTGATCTGGATCCCTGTCAGAAACATTCATCCAGCCACTGACTCAGGGTTCAATCTTGATAAAGAGGATGATGCCAAACCCCTCGGGCTGGATATAGTACTTTAAACTTATTCCCCCTTTTTTCTCCTTTTATCTCCTTTTCTACCTACTACCACTTCCCAAACACCATTTTGGACAATTCTTCTTAGGCCATACTTGTTTGGTGCTGTGGGCCTATATTCCCACTCTTTTCCTAGGCTTTATTTTAGCCACTCTATTTCGCTGTATTCCTCCCCCTTCAAACACATACTTCTCCTTAGCCACACCTTTGCCTTTTTTGCTTATTAATGTCTCTTACATTAATGCTATCTTCCAACCAGCCATAAATTCCTTTGCAACTCCTTTGATTACATTGATCTGCTACCATTCAGGACACTCAATGCTACTAATTATGACACTTGGGTGAGTTCACAGCAGTCATCCAGCAACCTGTCCTACCCCAGTCTTTTTCAGGTTCTATAGTTAATTCTTGCTAGCTGGGACTGTTCACACACCACAGAGCCACCACCACTTAGCCCTCCCATGCCTCCTAGGCAACAGCCACATATGTATGGCACAATGTAGGTCTGGCCCTAGCCAGACCTCATGCTAAAAGCCATACCAGACCACACCCCTCAGGGTTTCTCACTGGGATGGCGGATAGCCAATCACGGGTAAGATTCCATGAGGTGGGGCAACCTAAGACAGGCCAGTGCCTGTCATGATGATCCATTGGGGCCTGGGTTCAACAATGGCTTGGCAAAAAACCATACCTCCCAAGGTTGCCAATAATAAAAACAAAAAGGAGGATATGTTTGGCACAATGCAGATCTGGCCCTAGCCAGACCTCATGGCAGAAGAAACCAGGAAATGGCTTCTGTGAATATCATGTTCTGCGCAGGCCTGGCATGACAACAGCTACAGTCCCATGCTCGTAAGAAACTTACTACGAGATGACCTGTCCAGAGACAGACTATCATTGGTCACAAAAAGGAGACCACCCCATACAATGATTGGCCAGCAAGCCCCTTAAAACCCCCTGCACTTCCTCAATAAACAAGTTTTGTGGCAGCTCACTCTCTGTGGCGTCCACCCAACTCCCAGAGTCTGTCGTGATTCCGCACTGCTCACCCCAACTCAGCAGAGACCCTGCTGTCCTTCCTGGGCTGGCCTTAGGGGGAACCACAACACAGAGTGATCTGCTAAAACTTCACTTCCTTTATTTTAGTTTCTTTTAAAACTGGATAATTAGTTCCTAAGTTAAAATAAGAAATAAAAATTTTTCATACTGACCCTTAATCTTTTCCTGCACTGCAAATGCTAAAGTGCAATATTGTGACATATGAAATTAATAAATTTATTTAGAAGCGATCTCAGAATAAAAAATGCAGAAATTCACAACTTGTAACACTTCAGATCCCTAACATTTTGGATAAAGCTGTATTCATCTTTACCTATTCAGTTCCCTTTGTTGTTTTGCATATCTCCCATGAACTGATCCCAACAAGCTCTCTGACATAATCCTGTCACAAAAGCATATGCAGTCAAAAGACAGTTGTTTTACATCTGAAATGATACTGCTGCTCATGAACATTTGTCTATTCTTCTTGCTGTTGCTTCATGTCTGCTTGAAATTCTGTCCAACCTTCAGGTCTGGATCAAATACACATTCTGAAAGGTTCAAGGAAGAAAAAAGTCTCCTTAATTTTTAGTGCTGGGCAATGATTATTTTCACTTAATTTATTACATTTTTACTCTGATCATATTGCTTATATTTTCTCCATTCCCCATATAAACACCTTGACAGCAAACGTGGTGTTTGGTGTTCTCTTGGAGGTTGAGGACTGCTATAATCTTAATGTCTGTGTCCCCTCCAAATATATATGTTGAAACATAATCATCAAATGATGGTGGTGGGAAATAGGACATTTGGGCTATGATCATGTCATAAAGGTCTCAAAAATGGGATTAGTTTCCATATTAAAAACAAAAATATATGCTCCTTTTTCCTTTCCACCATGTGAGAAGACACCAAGAAGGTCCCATCTGTGAAAAAAAGTGCCTTCACTAGACAGTGAATCTGCCAGTACATTATTAGACATCCCAGTCTCAACAGCTGTTAGAAATACATTTCTGTTGTTAATACCCAGAGTATGGTATTTTGCAGCAATAGATTGACTAAGACAAGTTTGGTCTTTTATATGAGAGAGAATGAGAGAGAATTGGTACACCAGGGTCTCCAGCCACTAAAATCGAACTTCAGATGTGTGCACCACCTTGTGCACATGTGTGACATTGCATGCTTGAATCACCTTGTGTGTCTGGCTTACATGGGATCTGTAGCATTGAACATGGGTTCTTAGACAAGCGCCTTAACTACTAAGCCATCTCTTCAGCCCCAAGATTGGTCTTTTGATAGTAATTTCTTCATAGTCTGGCATACCATAGGCTTTTTGACCAGAATTCCATCAGTATCACTTAATATAGTACTTAGCACTATTTTAAGTGAATGTTGAATATATGAGTAATTATTAAATAGATTTATTTTAAATATTTGATAATTGTTGAATTGATTTACTTCTATTTATTATTGCTCTTTAAATTTGACAAGACATATAAAATGAACTATTTGTTGATAATATGTAACAATGACTAGTTTCAAAGAAATTGTGTTTATATGTAGTACCATAGGGTTCTGTTTTCACATAACATCCTTGGCTAAAAATAATTTAATAATGGAGTCCTTAGGATATATGCTCAGGGGTGGCATAGCTGGATCCTATGGGAGTTCTAAGTTTTTCAGGTATACCCATGCTGATTTCCATAAATGCTATCCCAGTTTGCACTCTCACCATCAGTAAAAGTTCCTCTTTCTACACATTCTCACTAAAAGTATTAAAAAAATATATTCAGTAATGGAAATGTGTAAGTTTTTCAATATCTTGCATCAAAAAGGAAGAAAAAGAATTCCAAAGATACCTGTATCAGGTATCTTCTCATTGCTGGAAAATAGTATCTCACAACAATCAACTTAAAGAATGAAAGGATTTATTTCAGCTTATAGTTTCAAAGGGAAGTCCATCATGATAAAGCAGACATGGTGGCAGGAGCTGGGTCCATTCAGTCCCAGGGAGGAAACAAAGCAGAATAATGAATCAGAATGTTCAGCTACATTTCTCCTTTTTATAGAGTCCAGGAACTCAGCCCATGGAATATTGCCACCCACAGTAAGGGTGAGTCTTCCCACCGCAGTTACTCCAATCTAGAAAATCCTTCACTGTCTTGATCAGAGATTTCGTTCCATGGTGAGTCTAAATCCTGTCAAGTTGACACCCAGAGATTAATCATCACAACACCTGTCTAGATTTATCATGAATTAAAACATGATTCAAACTTTTGTTCAAGCACCAAGAAAATTATAATTAACATTTGTACCCATCACCCTACTTAACTAAAATTCTTGGACTTCCAGGGTAAGTTGGTGGATTATGGCCTCTGTGTATCTCCATATATGAAAATAGTCAGAGCATCAAAGGAAAAATTTATTCCTAAAAAGAAAAGACAGAAAAGGCATAAGTAATGACAAATATTTGAAAAGAGAGCTGAAAAAGCATGGAGAAACACAAAGATTATGCTGCAAAAAGTAGGGAGCAAATATGAGCCCTAGCCCTGGCTCCACAAGGAGGAGAAGAAGTAAAAAAATTAATATTAACTCTCTCAAACAATTCCATGAAATAGAAAGAGAAGTGATGCTAACCAAATCATTTTATGATTTTATAAAGACAATATTGTATTTATACCAAAATTAGATAAGGATACAACAAAAAGAGAAAATTATAGGCCAATGTCACTCATGGAAGCAAATAAAAAAATTAATTACTTAAACATGTATCAAATTCTAGAACAAATTATATGTTATGCTCAAATTGGTTTTATTGCAAGCATGCAAGGATGGTTCAACAAATGCAAATCAGCAAATGTAAAACAGCACACAAATAGACAAATACAAAAAAACCCTTAAAGAAACTAGAATAAAAGGAGGATACTACAAACATAATAAAGATGTGGTGATTTGATTCTAGTGTCCCCCATAAACTTAGGTGTAGTGAATGCTAGGTTCCCAGCTGATGGAGATTTGGGAGTTAACACCTCCTGAAGGCAGTGTATTGCTGGGGCCCAGTCATGGGCATGATAGGCAGTTTCCTCTTGCCAGTGTTTGGTACACTCTCTTGTTGCTATTGTCCACATGATGTGGGCCAGGGGGTGATGTCCACCCTCTTTTCATGCCATCATTTTCCCTGCCATCATGGAGTCTGTAAGCCAAAATAAGCCCTTCCCCCACCCCACAAGCTGCTCTTGGTTGGGTGATTCTGCCAGCAATGCAAACCTGACTGCAAAAAAAAAGATTATATATGAAACATCTACAGCCAACATTATACTATATCAGAAGAGGTAAAAGCATGCTTACTGAAATCAAGAACAAGCAAAGGTTACCAAATTCTCCACTCCTATTCAATATAGTGCTCTAGCTCTTTGTTGGAACAACAAGACAAGGAAAGAAATAAAAGTGACACAAATTACAAACAGAGAAGTCAAATTACCTCTATTTGCAGGGGATATAATACTATATTTAAAAAAAATCTAAAGACTCCAACCAAAAGACTGACTGATCTGGTAAGAACTTTCTGCAAAAAAGCAGGACACAAAATCAGCATAAAAAATCAGTAGATTTTCTATATCTAAACAACAATAAAAATGAAAAAGAAAGTAGGGTAAAAATTCCATTCATAACAGTTTATTTTATTTTTATTTTATTGACAACTTCTATACTTATAGACAATAAACCACAATATTTCTCTCCCCTCCCCCCTTTCTCCTTCAGAACTCCACTCTCCATCATATCCCCTCCCTCTCTCCATTAGTCTCTCTTTTAAATTGATGTCATCATCTTTTCCTCCTATTATGAGATCTTGTGAAGGTATTTCTAGGCACTGCAAGGTCATGGATATGGAGGGCAATTTCGGTCTGGACAGTGCATTGTAAGGAGTAGTACCCTTCCATTGGCTCTTACATGCTTTCAGCCCCTTCTTCCTCAATGGACCCTGAGCCTTGGAGGGTGTAATAGAGATGTTTCAGTGCTGGACACGCCTCCATCTCTTCTTCTCAGCACTATGTTGCCTTTTGGGTCATCCCAGCAGTCATCACCACCTCAAAAGAGAAGCTTCTCTAAACAGAACTGAGAGTAGTATTGATATGAATATGTATATTCATATTATTATATGAATATGAATATTAACTGTAGTGCTTTCAGGGCAGTTTGGGACCTCCCTGGTGGGAATAATATATACATTTAGCCAGACAAGAGCAAGCTTTATACCCCTAAGGTTCATGATCTCCCCTGCCATAGACTTTGGATTAGGTTTTTCAGTACAAGGCATGTATTCCCTGCCGTAGAATACTCCTTAAGTCCAATTAGAGAGGAGTTGGTTTCCCCCAGAGTGAGCATGCCACTGTTGCACTTGTTCGATTGTTTAGCCTGTCTGGCCAAACTTGAGGTTTCCAGTATTTACTGTTTTCACTGCTGATGACTTCTGTCTCCCATAAGGCTGCATGCAGTGCAGCTTTCTCCAGCTTTTAGTTGGCTGGTCTACAGGGAGAAGGTTTTCTGCTCAGCACTAACTTGCTTTCTCAGTGACCTTGCCACACAGTCAAGTGAAGTCTTCAGCAATAGGGCCTTACCATCTGTTTCTCAAGGGAAACCAAGGGCCTTGGCAATAGTCTGTAATGTTTTAGAGGCAACAGGAACCTTGCTGGCCAAAAACTCTCTGGAAGGTAGCCCATCCCTGGCACTGAAAATTTTCTAGTAACAATCTATGGCTTTTGGATATGACATTATTCAGAAAAGTAGGTTTACATATGTCTTATTCATAATATCTTGAATTTTGATTGACCCTCCTCTCTGCACTTCTTTTACACATTGTCTCCCCCTGGCCTCACTTAGGCCTTTCCCCTCCCTGTAATTTGTTATTCTACTTTCATATATACAATACCATCCCCTTAAGTCCTTCTGTCTCCTTCCTCCCTTATAGCCTTTTGCTAGTTTACTGACCTCTGCTACTGATTTTTGATTCCAGCTCACCCACAAGTATATACATTTGTAGCTAGGATCCAAATATGAGAGAGAGAACATGCAACATTTGGCTTTCTGAGCCCAGGTTACCTCACTTTCCTGTTCTATCCATTTCCCTACAAATTTCATAATTTCATTTTTCTTTACCACTGAACAGAAATCTATTGTGTAAATGTACCACATCTTTATTACCCATTCATCTGTGGAGGGACACCTAGGCTGGTTCCACTTCCTAGCTGTTGTTAATAGAGCAACAATAAACATGTTGGTGCAAGTATCTCTAAGGTAGTGAGAAGAGTAATTTGGATATATTTGAGTAATTTGGAGTGATATAGCTGGATCATACGGTAAATGTATTTTTAGCTGTCTCAAGAAACTCCACATTGATTTCCATAATGGCTGTACCAGATTACATTCCCACCAACAGTGTAAAAAGGTTCCCCATTTTCTGCATGATCAACAACATTTATTGTCATTTATTTTCTTGATGGTAGCCATTCTGACAAGAGTGAGATGGAATCTCAATGTAGTTTTAATTTGAATTACCCTGATTGCTAAGGATGTGGAACACTTTTTAAAATGTTTATATGCCATCTGTATTTCTTCCAGTGAGACCTCTCTATTTAGTTCCATAGCCCATTTTTGAATTGAGTTATTTGATTTCTTATTTTTTATTTTTGTTCTTTATATATTCTGGCTATTAATCCTATGGCTGGCAAAGATTTTTTCCCATTCTGTAGGTTGTCTCTTTGCTCTATTCACAGTGTCATTTGCTTTACAAAAGCTCTGTAATGACATGAGATCCCAGTGGTTGATTAGTGGTTTTATTTCCTGAGCAATAGGGGAAATTCAGAAAGTTATTGCCTATGTCAATATGTTGAAGTGTTTCCCCTATCTTTTCCTCTAGCAATTTCATAGTTTCAGGTCTGATATTAAGGTCCCTGATCCACTTGGACTTGATTCTTGTGCATGGAAAGAGACAAGGATCTATTTTCATCTTTCCGCATATATTCAGTTTTCCCAGAAAAACTTGTTGAAGAGGCTGTCTTTTCTCCAATTAATATTTTTGGCATTTTTGTCAAAAATCAGATGGCTGTACCTGCCTGGATTTACATCTATCTAGGTCCTCTATTCTGTTCCACTGATCCACATGTCTGTCTTTGTGCCAGTACCATGCTGTTTTTGTTACTATGGCTTTGCAATATAACTAAAAATTGGGTATCTTGATACCACCAGCCTGATTTTTGTTGCTCAGAATTGTTTAGGTATCCTAGGTGTTTTGTGCTTCCAAATGAATTTTAAGATTGTTTTTTCTATTTCTGTGAAGAAAGGTGCCATTGGAATTTTAATGGGGATTGCATTAAGTGTGCAGATTGCTTTTGGTAAGATTGCCATTTTACAATATTGATTCTTCCAATCTAAGAACATGGGATATCTTTCCATTTCCTTGTGTCTTCTGAAATTTCTCACTGGAGTGTTTTAAAATTCTCATTGTAGAGAACCTTCACTTCCTTGGTTAAGTTTATTCCAAGGTACTTTTTTTTTTTTTTTTTGTTTTATTTAGGCAATTGTGAATGGGAGAGATTACCTGATTTCATCCTCTGCATGTTTGTTGTTAGTATATAGGAAAGCTACTGATTTCTGTGTTTATCAGCTCTAACAGTTTGCTGGTAGAGTCTTCAGAGTCTTTTATGTATAGAATCATATCATCTGCAAATAATGATAATTTGATCTCTTTCTTTCTAATTTATATTCCTTTTATGAGGGTCTCTTACCTTATTGCTATAGCTAAGACTTCCAGTACTATATTAAATAAAAGTGGGGACAGTGGACACCCTTGTCTTTTTCCTGAATTTAGTGGAAAAGCTTCAAGTTTTTCCCCATTTAGTATTATATTGGCTGTGGGTTTATCATAAATAGCTTTTATCATGTTCCTTCTATTGCCAGTTTCTGTAAGACTTTTACCATGAAGGGAATTTGGATTTTGTCAAATGCCTTTTCTGCATCTATTGATAGATGATCATGTGATTTTTGTCCTTTGGACCGTTTATATGATGTATTACATTTATTGATTTGCATATGTTGAACCATCCCTCCATCTCTGGGATAAAGCCTCCTTGGTTGTGGTGAATAATCCTTCTGATATATTCTTGTACTCTGTTTGCCAATATTTTGTTGAGAACTTTTGCATCTGTGTTCATGATGAAGATTTGTCTATAATTTTCTTTTTTTGCTCTGTCTTTGTCTGGTTTGGGTATCAGGATAATGCTGGCTTCATCAAAGTAGTTTGGTAGAATTCCTTCCTTTTCTATTTTATAAAAAAGTTTGAGAAGCACTGGTGTTAGTTCTTTGATGAAGGTCTGGTAAAATTCACCAATGAATGCATCTGGGCCTGGACTTTTTTAAGTTGGGAGACATTTTATAACTGCTTGGATCTCCATACTTGTTATAGGTCTGTTTAAGTGTTCTGTGCCATCTTGATTTAATTTTGGTAGTTCATATGATTCAAGGAAATCATCCACTTCTTTCAGATTTTCAAACTTACAGGCATATATATTCTTAAAGTATGTCCTTGTGATTTTCTGAATTTCTTTGGTATCTGTTGTAATGGTGCCTTTTTCATCTCTAATTTTATTAATTTTTGTCTCTTTTCTCTTTTTTTCTGGTTAGATTTGCTAAGGGTTTATCAATTTTGTTTATCTTTTCAAAGAACCAACTCTTTGTTTCATTGATTCTTTGGACCATTTTTTAATTCTTATTTCATTAATTTCTTCCCTAATCTTTATTATTTCTTCCCATCTACTGATTTTTTTTTTGTTTCTCTTGTTCTTCTTTTGCCAAGGACTTAAGGTGCAGCATTAAATTGTTTACTTGTGAACTCTCTAATTCCTTAATATAGGTAATTAGAGCTATAAATTTCCATCTTAGGACTGCACTCATGATGTCCCAAAGATTTTGGTTTGTTGTATTTTCATCATCATTTGATGCTAAGAATTTATTGATCTCCTTTTTTAATTTCTTCAATGACCCATTCATTATTCCATAGTGTACTGTTTAGTCTCTTTGAATTTCTGTATGCTCTGTAGTTTTTCTTGTTGCTGGTTTGCAGTTTAAGCCCATTGTTGTCAGATAGCATACAAGGGATTATTTCAGTTTTCCTGTATTTGTTAAGATTATTTCAGTTTTCCTGTATTTGTTAAGATTTGATTTGTGGTCTATTTTAGAGAATGTTCCATGTGCTGCTGAGAAAAATGTATATTCTGCAGAATTTGGATGGAATGTTATGTATATATCTGTTAGGTACATTTGTTCCATGACATCATTTAATCCAGATGTCTCTCTGTTTATCTTTTCATGGGATGACCTGTCAAGTGATGAGAGTGGGGTATTGAAGTCACCCACTACAATTGTGTTTGCTGTTATCTCTGACCTTAAGTCTAATAGTGTTTGTTTGATGAAATTGGAAGCCTCCATGTTAGGTACATATATGTTTAGGATTGCAATGTCCTCCTGTTGGAGTCTTCCTTTAATCAGTATATAATGACCTTCTTTATCTTTCCTCACTAATGTTGGTTTGAAGTCTATCCTGTCAGATATTAGGATAGCAACCCCTGCTTGTTTCCTAGGCCCATTTGCTTGAAATTCCATTTTCCATCCTTTCACCCTAAGATGGGGTCTATCTTTTATTGAGACATGAGTTTCTTGGAGGAAACAAATGGCAAGTTTCTGCCAATTAATCCAGTCTGCAAGCCTATGTCTTTTGGTTGGAGCATTGATGCCATTGATATTAAGAGTTATTATTGAACGTATGTATTTATTCTTGTCATTCTTCTTGTTTTTTAGTGCTTCCTGTTTTGCCTTTACTCACTTGTTTTAACTGTTGAGTATCATTTATTTTTCTTATTTCCTTCTGTGTGTAGTTTGCTTTCCCTTCAGTGTACAGGATACCTTTAAGTATTTTCTGTAGAACTGATTTAGTTGTCATAAATTCCTTTAGCCTGTTTTTGTTGTGGAATTTCCTTATTTCTCCATCAATTTGTATAGATAGCTTTGCAGGATAAAGTGATCTTGGTTGACAGTTGTTATCTTTTGGAGCTTGGAATACATCATTCAAAGCCCTTCTGGCTTTGAAGTTTGTGTTGAGTAATCTGCTGTGATCCTAATGGGATTGCCTTTGTAGGTCACTTGCTTTTTCTCTCTAACTGCTTTCAATGTATTTTCTTTGGTTTGTGTGTTTAGTAGTTTAACTATAACATGACGAGGAGAGGTTCTTTCCAGGTTTTGTCTGTTTGTTGTTCTCAAAGCTTCTTGTATCTGCATTGGCATTTCTTTCCCAATTTGGGGAAATTTTTCTTCTATGATTTTGTTGATGTTTGTTGTTCTCAAAGTTTCTTGTATCTGCATTGGCATTTCTTTCCCAATTTGGGGAAATTTTTCTTCTATGATTTTGTTGAAAATGCCTACTAAGCCTCTGGACTGAAATTCTTCTTCTACTATACCCTGAATTCTTATGTTTGATCTTTTCATAGTTTCCTGGATATCTTAAAATTCCCGTTCATACCTTCCAATTAGCTTGTCTTTCTCTTTGTTGGACTGTATTAGGTCTACTACCTAGTCTTCTAGTTTAGATATTCTGTTCTCTCCTTCATCCATTCTACTGGTGAGACTTTCCATACAGTTTTTTATTTGACTGACTATGTTCATGTGAGCTAGAATTTCATCCTGGTTTTTCTTCAGTATTTCTATTTCCTTACTCATGTGTTGTAATGACTTCCTTATTTCATTAAGCTGATTTCCTGTGTTCTCTTTCAGGAGTTTGTTTTCTTCTTTAATTCCTTTGTTTTCCTTTTTGATTCCTTTCATTTCTTCTTTCATTTCTTTGAGTATAGATAACATCATTCTTTTGAAATCTTTCTCAGACATTTCATCTAAAACAGTCTCATTGGGGTTCATTTGTGATGGATTTATAAATTTTGGTAGGAATGTATTGTCATGATTCTTTGTGTTTCTTGTATTATATTATTTTATTTATTTTTGGAGAGAGATACAGAGAGAGAGAGAAAGACAGACAGAGAGGGAGAGGGAGACAGATAGAGATGGGCGCGCAAGCAGTCTCTCAGCTGCTGTGAACAAAATCCAGATGTGTGCGCCCCCTTGTGGGAAGTGAAGCATTGCACCCTTGTGTCACGTTGTATCTGGCTAAACGTGGGACCTGGAGATTGGAACCACTGGAGATTAGAACCAGCGTTCTTAGGCTTAGCAGGCAGGCACCTTAACCACTAAGCCATCTCTCCAGCCCATGTTTCTTGTATTATAATGTAGCAACTTTTGCATCCTGAGTTGATTTAATGCTTGGGTTTTCTACTTATCTGCACTGTTTTTAGATGTGGCAATCTATCTTTATATACTTTCAGAATACGAGTTTAAGGTGCCAAGTGTAGCTCTTGTACCCCAATCCAACTGCAGAATTAATCCTAGGTATTGAGTTTGCTTGCTAGGCAGGTATCCTAATGAACTGGGTGGGACAATTTACTGGCAAATTCTAAACTTCAACTGAGCAATATACACATTCAATAAAAGCCAGCACAGAGAATACAAGTGTGGGGATTAAAACAAACAAATAGTCTTATAAAGCCAAAATCCGTAAGGGTGTGTGTTGCTCTACACTTTAATCCTGGCAGCTGAGAGGTAGAGAATTCTGTTCCGAATTGGGTTCTAGGTCAGCCTGGGTCTGAATCAGACCCTATCCCCAATGACAGAAGCAAAAGACACAGGCCCTATAAATCTGAAAGCATTAAAAGCAACAATATTCAACCCCCAAATACAGCTTATTTGAAAATGATAAAGCCAACCAAAAATATGTAACCCATAACCTGCCCTGACATGGAAAGAGAGATTAGAACTTCCAATGCAGACCTATGTACCTGGTTTTTTTGTTTGTTTTTTGTCAGTTGGCCTCGTTACCTTTGGTATGGCTTCCAATATCATCAGTGCTGAATGCCCACCTCAATCCCTCCTGTGGATCTGGGGTTCTGTTCATCTGTGCTGGATGCACTGCCGCTGGGGTTTGAATGGCAGGGGCTGAATGCTGGAGGTTCATGGTTCTGATGTTTGGGGGATGGGAGGGTGCAGGAAGCCTGGGGTACCTCACCCAGTCCCAGCTGTATGTCTTTCTGTAGCTCCTTAGCTGGTCTCAGCTGTCTTTCCTTCAGATTTTTTGACTTTTCAAGAAGGCTGATGAGGTTGGAGAGTCCCCTTGTTTGGTCTCTGCTGCTGCTGCTCAGCACTCCTTATACAATATTGACCTGCTGAAAACTGAGGAAAATATATCAAATGCCTCTTTTCTGCCAGTAGAGTGGATATTTTAGTAGCATTATGAAAGAAACACTACCTACAGGTGCTTCCAGATATAATTAGTCTACCAATATATATGATTTAACTAGTTAAAAATTAAAGGAATGTTTTTCTCTCTCTTAAATAAAGAAAAAAGGGAATTTTATGATAGTTGCAGTCTTCATTTCTTCAGGAAAAAAATCTTATTGGCAGAAT
Source organism: Orientallactaga sibirica (assembly GCA_036365145.1). Taxonomy (NCBI): domain Eukaryota; kingdom Metazoa; phylum Chordata; class Mammalia; order Rodentia; family Dipodidae; genus Orientallactaga; species Orientallactaga sibirica. The sequence goes on along the minus strand of JAEOAD010000030.1, from coordinate 17,960,115 downwards.
TTCACACATCATGTTGAAATACCCTGCACAGGCCAGAGGCACAAATGGTGCACAAAGCAACATGGAAAATACAAGGCATATCAGTGCACAGAAATCCAAGACTATTAACAAGAAGAAGCAGGAAAACAGACTCTGAGAGAAAAGTGGAGGAGTAGTTGGAAAAGCTCAGTGTATTATTGAATTCATGAGCAAAACACATGTCTAAATTATTTTAGTATTACTGACACCCAGCAAAATGGGAAGCATCCAATATGTTATTTTCTTATGCCAATATTCATGAATCATGAGGGAAAACAAAGGAAATAACACTGGAATTAAAAGTGAGGTCTCCTTAGAAACCTGGTCTACATTAATTAGCTCAAACTGGTAGAATCCCAATCAGGTGACATAGATTTGGGAACTGATGCTAGATTTGATTTACTAAGAGCTACTGTAAAAAGCACTACAGACAACATATCAATATTATTATCCTTTCTTCTGATAATTACTACTTATAGATGAAGGTGGTCTAGAAGAACCCTACTAGAGTATCAGTTCTTACCATTAAGCTACTTTGTGAAGCCCTGTGAGCTTAATTTGCAAGAGGGCAGTGTTACAAAATGCAGGTAGTCACATTAAGAGGACCCTGATGCCTGGGAACTAGGGCCAAATGGAAAAGCCACCCATTGCCAGAAAAGCAAAAATCCACCTGGATAATGAGTTTTGGTGCATAGTAGCTCCTCCTCCTTAGAGACCTTGAAGGACAAGACCTTATCTCCCAGTCCCCATTTGGTTCCATGAAATCTAAAGACACTCAAGCAAACTTCTTCAACACTTATGAAATTAAGATAGAGTAGGTAAGCTAATGTCTGCAAAGCTTATGAATATTCCTTTGGGGAAGATGTTATTCATTTGTGGTTTTATCATTCATATAGATTTAGCCCTATAAATAAAAATAAAATGGGAAGATAAAATCAGAATATCTTTTGTCTTTCCCCACATATTCATAACAATATTAGTTTAACTCTTTCAAGCTTTAATGCATTACTCCATGCATTATCTTACAAAAATAGTGAAAATCATTGAGAGCTAACTCTATGAATATTTTGCCAGTGGCTAACATATCTTTATTCTTATCACTAGTAAATGACAGAAGTACAGAAATGGTCTCTGATCTGTCATTAAGTTCTCATTGCTCATTGTCTTTAGAGATGTTTTGAAGCTGAGCTTAGATATCAATCAAAGGGAAGAATCACAAATTGTGTGTGATAACAGCTTCCAAAAAGTTATAGTGGCCTCCCCTAGAAGAACTTTTTTTTTTTTACAGAGATCAGCACTTAAGGGTTTATTTTCTTTTATAGTTCAAACCTGCCAAGTCACTGCCTTGTAGACCTAATCCAGGTGAAAGTTTGTTTTTTGTAACTAATTTTTTATTGGAAAGCAACACTATCCAACGACATCTAAGCAGCTGCAACAGATACCTCAAAGGTCCAGAAAAGCCTTAAATATTTGCTACTTGACTCATTACAGAAACATTTGACAATGTATAATATATTACTGTAATTTTAAAAATTTGAGATTAAGGTAGTACTGTTTCCATGAAATATAATACATAATTTTATAAATTCTGATATTTACAATGTCCTCAAAATTTAATTGTACATAAAACTCCTTGTCACATCTTCCTGATTTCTGTAACTCTGTGAATCCTACATGGTAATATTTTCATTGATCAGTAGAGGGCATGCTTGACCCAACATAATTATACATAGAATGGCAGCTTCATATAAGCCTGGAAAAAGTTCAAATGCTATATGGAAGATATTTGAGGGAGGCATTATTATGAATGGGTTTTCTATTGCTGTGTTGGAGGGTCGAATAGCACAAAAAGCCTGGGCTATTAAGTTGAGCTGACAGTTACATTTTCATCCTGAGAAGAAAATTGTTCATATACTTCATCATTCTTCATCTCAGCCTTGGTTTGTAGAGATCCTGATTACTTTAACAAGAGACAGCAACAATTTGGCTCTAGAAAACAAGATATTTTTCCACCATGATGACACAGAACATCTGTGATGGGGCTTACTCTTTTTCCACCCTCCATCTCTGTGCTTTGTTGCCCCTCTTTGTGTACTGATGCCATTAGCATGGAGGGGGTCATTGTGTATTGTAAGGAGATATAAAGGAAGATCATTAGAAGTTCAGATTTCTGCACAGGCTCTCTGGTTCTTCTGAAGACACCGGGGCTGTCTGAAAAGTGAAACACTTCCGAGGAGAATGTGCTGGGGACTAAAGAATGCTAGGCTCCTAAAAAGAGCCTGAAAAAAAAACCCACCTACCAGCAAGCCAGACAAAGAGTACAGGTTGGGGCCTCTCCTTTGAAAGTCCTGATTAATGTGAGGTCTTGTTACCTGTTTTATCACTGTTTTGTTGTGAGTGAAAGGTTTCAGCATTCTTAATTTGTCCTGGGGATGGGAAACAAGAAGGAAAACTTGCCTGACTGGGGTCTAAGGGTGAAGGAAATCCATTTGCCCCCTGAAAAATAACAATTGCAAAAGATACAAGTCCTTGTACGAATTCATACAAATGTTTTCTTTAAGAAAAAAAAAAGCAGTCCAAGGGCACTCATCACAAAACCCTTACCTTGAAGAACAAGGTGTACACTAGATGCAGTTGCTGAATATAAAAGTTATCCATTATACTAAAACAAAGAAAAGAACTCAAAGAGCTAAATAAGATAAATGTTTTAGACCAGAGAGGGAAAAATAAAGAATCCATATAGAAAGATAAAAACAGATTGATAATTTTACTTCTTTGTAAATTACTAAATTATTTTATAGTACTTATAGTTTAGAATCACTTGGAATGATTGTCTCCTGATATGTTCAACTTAAAATTAATTTTTAAATGTTTTCATATTAGAATAGATAGATAGCTAAACAGATAGATGTTATATGCTATACTCTGATGATTTGGTGTTTATAAAATGAAAAGCAGAATGTATGTTTGCTATCGTTCCCTTTACTTCCTTGAAATAAAGTTTTAAAAGAATATTGAAAGCACATGCTATTTCTCATGTCAAGTGTAGTGTGAGTGGAAAGAAGTGAAAAGATAAGATAAAACATCTATACTTGTAATTTGGCTCATGAATACCATGTTGTCAGGGATAATATTTAACAGAACTTGGAACATATTTTTATTTGCTGGACAAGTAAAATATATAATCTCTGTTGTTAACAAAAAAATACCCCAGAATAAATAAGCAAACAAACTGCACATGAGTCAATGGCATCTAGGAGTCTATAAATCATAGGTAGTTGTCATCATTGTACCCCAAAGACAATCTGGTGTGACTGGATTTATTTTGCCAACATTCTTATAAGCATTTTGATCTCAATTATAATAAATATTATTTTACTCTTTTGCTGCTTGATATGGTCAGATTTTAACATATTCTGAGAGAAAGTAACTAGAAACACATGTACATGTTCATGCATTTATGTATTTACCTATACATGCATGTGTAACTTTTCACGTGATTTTATGCAACATTAGCATAGTCATTGAATAATAGTTGCTTTTACAAGATTTAGTGCTTTAAAGTACTAAACCACCTTTAGGATTAGATGATGTGTACAGTAGATAAGTTCATTGCTTACCTTTCTGGTTTTAATAATGCCCAAATGAATGCCCTGATTGTAAAAATCTGCTTTCAAAACATGGCTTATGGGGGCTAGGAAAATGGATCAGCATGTAAGAGAGCTTGCCACTTGAGCATTAAGGGACTGAGAGAGCCTGATTTGTCCTGAGTTTGATTCCCCAGCACCCATGTAAGCCGGTGGACGTGACCACACATGCCTATAACCCCATTCTGTGAGTGGCTAAGATGAGAATGGATGAGGTTCCTTGGTCAGCCAGTTTGAAAATAAGATGGTAGATTCAGGTTCAGTTAGACTCTATCTCAAGGAAACAATGTAGAAGAGCAATGGAAGAGACACCCAACATTCTCCAGTGTCCGCAGCACATGTGTACACTGAATACATGAAATACATCTTCACACACACCACCACTACCACCACCTATACTATTCACAAACACACACATGTAATATAAAATGCTTGCTATATGAGTGAACCTTGATCAGATATCACCATATTCTAAGTTGTTGTACTGTGTTAATCAATCATCATAAGGTAGAAAGCATAAATTCTGATCTCCCCAAGGCAAATACAATTTGTTCCTGTTCTCATACCATCTAATAGACATTTTTAACAAACTCTGAATATATTAGCACTGCATTAGTTAAACCTTGTTAATTCAAATATTGTCTCATGAGGAATAGAATTTTAAAAAATCAAAATGAAAATCAAAATAATTAATAAATGTGTATTGTTTTAACAAGACAGTGTACTAATCAGGCCTGTTTGTCCCAAGGAGAGCAGGGACACCATGATGTGGGAGTAAGGGAGGCATGGTTCAGAATCTTTTCATGACCTTGAAGAAGAAGCTTAATCTCTGGAGACTCAATTTCCTTTTCTGAAAGACCTCTCTACATTTCTTAGACATATGATGTCAACCCAATTTGTAGAAGCACATGTTACTGTGCCTAAATTCTAAGGTTCAAAATGTTAGAAGCCATTCCATAGTACATGTTGCGTTCAGCTCACCAATAAATTCTTGCTCTTAGTACAACAGTTGATTCCTTTGGGTTTTCCCAAGCAATCTCAAGACTCTACCAGACGAAAGAGAAGTTCTTCCTCCGTTTCACTTTTATTTACTTAGTGAACGCTTACAGGCAGGTGGCAGGCACTTTCTAAAACTCTTTATCAAAAGTAACTGATCTGATCCTATAAGCTTAAGGCTGTTCTGTGGTCTTCATTGTTAAGTAATTCAGCTTTCTTTCCTAAAAGAGATTTCAGCAGTAGCTGTTAACTGTAGGAACATGCTTTAACTTCACTGCAGAAAGTCTGCTAGGGAATAGTCAAGAAAATCATTTGGAATTTTACCTTAGGAGAAAAGAGAACAACTACCTTCCATCTCAGCACACTCCTGTGATTGCCAGAGAATGACTCCTGTCAACAATTCTGGGTCTAGAAGCATCCAAGGATGCCTCTACAAAACTAAGTACCATGGTAAATCCCTTTTATTTATTCTGAAGCTTTGGAGTGAATCAGAATTGAATCTGATCTAGTCAATTATCTGAGAAGTGAAGCATTTTTGACATGTCTTGAGAACAGAGCAATGCATTTCTTTTCTCCTCAAACCATGAGTTTTGCTTCATCTCAGAACATTTCCTGATGGAAATGGTGATGGATGAGAAGGTGAGGCTTGGTCTCTGGAGCTGGCTTCACAACAAAGAGCCAGGCTGCTGCTTTACAGAACCTTGCCTGCCAACTTGAAAACCTACATTTAACTGCTTGGTCACATTGGAATGGCTTTGTTAGAATACCCTCCCTCATATTAACTGGGCATGGTTGTTCACGCTTGTAATCCTAGCACTCAGGGGACAGAAAGGACAAAAGGATCAAGAGTCCAAGTATATCCTGGCTGCCTGCATAAGGAGAACCTGCTTAATGAGGGACCCTAGCCAGAACAGCACCATTCCAGGCTTCAGGGCTGCTTGCAGGCCCAGGTTACTGTTTCCTAGTAAAGATAAGGCAGTTACAGGAAAAACCACAAACTGCAGTGCCAGGGACAGAACCACCAATCAGGGTACATAAAGATGTTCAAATGTAGCCACTGCTTGCTGAGCCAATCATGTTAGAAATTCCCCTACATCTACCAGCCAAAACCCTAAGACCAATCAGAAACCCACAAGTATAGTTACTGTTCAAATTAGCCAATCATGTAGTTGCCAGGTTGGAAATCCCCTCCCCTTGCTCAAACCTCAGTAAAAACCTTGGCTTGCTGCTCTTCGGGGCTCTCAGACATATCCACTGCATTGGTACAGTCTGGGAGCCTGAGCTTAAGCCTGAAATAAAGCTCTTTGTCATTGCATATGTGATCGGCTCCTTGGTGGTAGTTAGGGAATCTGCTATCTGAACATAACATTTAAGGAGGCAGCCCAGTGGTAGAGCACCTGCAGGCATAAGGACCTGGGTTGAGCCTTGGTTTTGTCTTCAATGATCCAGAGGTTCTGATAGAGGCTTGATGAGGTTCCCTGCCTCACCTGACAGCACCATTTACTAGCTGTGTTTCCTCAGAAAAACTTCTGCTTACTTCTCTTTGCTTCACATCCTGTCTTATAAAATAACTGTAATAGCCCCAATCCTCAAAGTGTCTTATAAAGAATAAATAAGTTGAGGCCTCAAAAACACTTAACACATTCTCTAACATAGAAAGTGCTCAAGAAATTACAGCTAAACAATATTACTATTCTCTTAGGATATTCATAGTACTGAGCTATTTTTTTGTTGCCATGGGCAACAAGATTGTTTCATACACTACTTTGAAGTCCACTAGTCCTTGAAGTTCAGCAAAAATTATTCCCTTCCTCAATTTTTCAAAATGCTGACTTTGATTTGGAAATTTAAAACTCACTAAAACATATTAATGACTTTGGCAGGCCTATGGCTAAATCTGTTTAATTTTGTTCAACAGTCCCAAGTATATAAGACCTCTGCCCCTTCCACTTCATATTAACCTTTCATTTTATTTTATGTTTGTGTTTTCTATTGTACAGTCTTCATTTTCATAAAGTGAGACTTCTTGATTTTTCTTTAACAGACATGAAACTTCAGAAGGAACCTACATATTTTGACATGAAGACAAAATAAGTTTGTCTATGTATACTCTAAATGCAGTGGCAGCTGTCATAAGAGAAAGAGAGTGATATTTGAGTATCAGAAGAAGAAAACACATAAACAAAGAGGATGTGACACAGAGTCAGAAACAAGTGGGATATGTCCACATGCAAATGAATGCTTGCAGCCACAAGATTCTCCCAAGAGATTCTCCCAAGAGGCTTCAGGAGGAACACAACCTCACTGATAACTAGATTTCTGACATTTAACTTCAAGAACTGTGAGAGAAGAAATTTCTGTGGTAGTAAGCCAATGAGTTTTTTGTGACTTGTTCTGAAAGCACTACAAAGAAGTAATTCCAAATTTAGCATTTACAAATCATTAGAAATCAGTTTAATGAAATGATCCCTTGTCTTTCTTGTATCAGAATAGCACTGTGAGGAGGAAATGTGGCACTTGCTGTGTGTGAGCATGCCCAGCACTAAGGAGGAAATGTAGCATTTACTGTGTGTGAGCATGCCCAGCACTGAGGAGGAAATGTGGTACTTACTGTGTGTTGAGTACGTCCAGCACTGAGGAGGAAATGTGGTACTTACTGTGTGTGAGCATGCCCAGCACTGAGGAGGAAATGTGGTACTTACTGTGTGTGAGCACGCCCAGCACTGAGGAGGAAATGTGGTACTTACTGTGTGTGAGCACGCCCAGCACTGAGGAGGAAATGTAGCACTTACTGTGTGAGCACGCCCAGCACTGAGGAGGAAATGTGGCACTGAGCACTAAGGAGGAAATGTAGCAACTGTGTGTGAGCATGTGAGGAGGAAATGTGGTACTTACTGTGTGTTGAGCACGCCCAGCACTGAAGAGGAAATGTGGCACTTACTGTGTGAGCACTGAGGAGGAAATGTGGTACTTACTGTGTGTGAGCACCAGCACTGAGGAGGAAATGTGGTGTGTGAGCACTTACTGAGGAGGAAATGTGGTACTGTGTGTGAGCACTCCCAGCACTGAAGAGGAAATGTAGCACTTACTGTGTGAGCACGCCCAGCACTGAGAAGGAAATGTGGTACTTACTGTGTGTGAGCACTCCCAGCACTGAGGAGGAAATGTAGCACTTACTGTGTGAGCACGCCCAGCACTGAGAAGGAAATGTGGTACTTACTGTGTGTGAGCACGCCCAGTACTGAAGATGAAATGTAGCACTTACTGTGTGTGAGCATGCCCATTACTGAAGAGGAAATGTGGTACTTACTGTGTGTGGGCACACCCAGCACTGAGAAGGAAATGTGGTAATATTAGTGTACCTCTGTAGTTTAGAAAACCTATGAGATGTACTATCACTTATCCTCATTAGGTGGAATCCATGAGTTGTCTTTGCTCTAGTGATTCCAATTTTCTGTGTCACTTTGCCATGTTTTATCAGCCTGGATTCACAATGCTCATCTTTTTGATTTAACACTTAAGAGTGTCAAATATTGACTTCCTGCATTTGTCAACTTTCTGTCAGTATGACAAAATAACTGAGGAAAACAACTAAAAAGAAATAAATATACTCTTTTTCATGACTGGTGAAGTTTCAGCCCATGTTGGTTGTCTCCAATGCTTTGGTGGAAGACTAAAGCATATTAAAGTTAAATATCCCATATTAAACTAGTGGGCACTTGTGACAGAGAGACTGCTTACCTCATAGAGGCCAGGAAGCAAGAGGGAGAGAAAGAGGCAAGAAACAAAACATACCCTTCAAGAGCATGACTTCAAAAATCTACTGATTAATTTTCTAGTATCACCCATTAAGCTATAAATCTGTAAATTAATGCATTGACAAACTCAGAGCCTCATCATCTGTTCACTTCCCAAAGACCCTCTTCTGAACACTTGCATCCGAAACCAAGCCTTCAGTACATGGGGTTTAGGGGACTTCAGATCAAACCATAAGAAATTCCTGGGGAAACATCATTTTTACTTATCTTTCATTTTCTCATTGTATTGAGCTTTCCTCAAGATTGTCCTGAAGCCAATGCAAACAGAAACACGTGAGCTACTGCTTTCCAAGGGGAGTGCAATCAGAGATGCTGCCTTCTCTTTTGAGAGGCAGCTGGGAGCTTTGGGAGAGACAAACTTCCTAAATCAGCTCAAAACAAGGGGCTCCAGTCCACATCTGTCAAGGAGCACACTGCAAGAGTCAATGGGATTCTCCCAGTTTCTTATGAAGCTGTTCTTACCCTGTGTGTCTCAGCAACTGAACTTGCTTCCTTTCTACAAAGATCAGATTTATCTTACTTTGAAAGTAAGAATCTTCATTTGAGAGAATGGACACTTGGCTCAAATCTTAGCTCAGGGCAGCTAGCAGTAACCGTTGTGTTATAGCATTCAAATTTAAATTTATTTCTACAAATTGGTTATCTCTTAGAACATCCTAACATCATTGGAAAATCAATTCATTTATAGGGAACTGTGTTAAAACCAAAGGTGGTAGGGGGGATTCCATTCCAATGTCTCTTTGCTTCTAACACTTTTTCACTTCACAGTCCTCATATCACCTACAACTTCTGCCACACTTTTCTTTCAGTTCTTTACATTCTTTAATTGGATGTGCTCTGCAAAACAGGTTTGTGCTTCCAAATGTATATATGACTATGTATCTACATACATCTCAGTTACTACACAAGTGCCTTTAAACTTGTAGCACCTACACTGGCAGCATTGGTCCAACTAGGAAGGAGGTTCCCTTCTGTGGGGGAGGACAGGGAGGAGGCTAATGATGGTACCACATGGCTGTATACACACTATCTACATAACTAATAAAAAAAAAGTGCCAAGACAATTAAATGGAAAAAGAATTGTTTTCCACAGGTGGTTTTAGGACAATTGGATATTCTAGTGCATTTTGAGCTCTTAATTCACACCATAAACAAAAATTATCAGGCATCAACAAAAAAATCAAAGCTTTGTACTTTAAAATAGCCTGTGAGTAAAGTACAGTGACAACCTTAGAGAAAATAGAGAATCATATACCCCGAGGGGGTTATATCTAAAACAAAGAACAATTACAATTAAGAAGACCACCCATGGGCTGGAGAGATGGCTTAACTTGTGAAGCCTAAGGACCCAGGTTCAATTCCCCAGTACCCACATAAGCCAAATTCACATGGTGGTGCATGTGTCTGGATTTCTTTTGAAGCAGCTAGTGGCACTGGTGTGCCCATTCTCCCTTGCTATCTGTTTCTTCCTCTCTCTTTCTCTCTCTCTCTCCCCCTCAAATAAATAAATATTTTTTTATAAAAATAAGATAACCCAAATAAAGTGGACAAGAGATTTAAATATTATTATAATTATTTAATTGTTTTAAATTCTATCAATTATATCACCATATAAGGCAAATAAAAATCTCAGAAAATATTATGTAATCTAAGACTATCCAAGAAAAAGAATAGTGTCATAAAACATTCTATACTAACTTTCCCTCCATCCAACTTCCTCATACAATAAAACCTTATACATTGAGTAGTAATAATTTTTCTTTTGTCAAGTTCATTCAAATATGTCAGCCTCATTCAAATTCCTACCTTTGGCTAACTATTTGTAAAAGCTATAAAAGGCAGCTCAGAACTGCAATGTTAATCTTCCCCTTATCTCATGTTGATGACTACTGGAGCTGAGATTATAATTATCACTGAATCTCTCCAGATACCCCCCAGGGACATATTTCTTTCATTTGTTCTCATCCTAAATAGAAAGCATGGTTTGAAGTAACCTGCTGAGTTCTTTGTTTTCAATTGCCTTAAATCTTCTACTATGTCCTCCGTGGCTAAGTACAAAATCATGTAAGGCAGACCAAATTTCCTGGGTTATTTTAAGCAGTGCTATGTTCAACAATATTGTCAGTTAAACTGACCTGATGAAATAAAATACACTGTCAGTGTAATACAAAGTAAGATAAAAGTCTTCATGATGGATCAAATAGCTATCTTCCCTTCTGGAGTGTTCTTTTAAGATGCACTTAGTACATTTATGTCTGTTGATAACAGCAGCCCTAAGTTAAAAACAAATAATGATTTGTCTCCTTTCAAATGGTACTACAGTGGTCTGTTACCATAAAAGAAGCACAAACCTGAACTACAAGTAATTCTGGGATTGGGCTCATGTGTCGCAGTCACAGAGCACTCTGTCTTCCCTCAGTCATGTGTCGCAGTCACAGAGCACTCTACCTCAGTCATGTGCATTAGTTGCCATATTGGTAAACTGTTCCCTGCAAAGTTTGTTCATTGCCCTGCCTCCCTTCTGGGCAGTTAACTATCATCATGACAAACTATCCAATTAGGCTCCTCTATATTAGCATAGTCCTTTTGACAGGAAGCAACACCGTGAAGCCCTGTGTTAACACGAACATGATAAAAAGGGTCAAATGCCCACCGTGGACTGCTGGTGCAGGAGTTCCCTGAAACACCGCAAACTGAAAGCTGGCTATTTAGCTGAAGCCCCAGGGACTGGAGTTTGCTTCTAACTCCCTGTGTGTTCTTCTCTTTCTGGCCATGTCAGGAGCACTCTCTCTGAATACAGCTTGGAAGCTCCTTAAAGCAAATAATGTTTTAGTGGCTACAGCAATAAAGTTGAATAATTGATGCCTTGAGCCTTTCTTAGTCACTTGAAAGATGACCACAGTAAGGTAGATTTACTTCTGGTAAGTAATCTATGCTAAAGGGTGAATACAGAACTGTTAGGATGAGAAAGGAAAGTTACTGACAGCTGGGTGAAGTGGCAAGAACATTGCATGAAAGTCCCAACTGTCTGTTACCAGATCTTTACTGAACCTTCTTGAACAACATGGTCAGGGGAACTGCTTTGTGATCAGCTGCTTCTGTCCATGAACTTATAAAGCAATCCCTTTACAGGCAAAGATGATCATCTGTCTGATCAAACCTAAGGGTGAGGGGCTGGGGAAATTGCCTAGTGGTTTAAAGCACTTGTTTGCAAAACCTGCCAGCCCAGGTTCAATTCCCCAGACTCCAATGTAAAACCAGAATCGGCATTTTTTTGTTTGCAATAGTAAGAGACTCTGACATGGCAACATGTGCACACACACACACACACACACACACACACACAATTAGTTGAAAAAAAAAAAACTATGGGTGAATAATATTGGTAACACTGAAATAAAGTCTGGCAAACTCCCAAGTTTGAAAGGGTAAACCTCTGCCTTAACTCATTTCAAATGTAATGTAAGAGATGGAAAATAAACTATTCTAATTACCAACACTCATGAAGGGGTGAGACTTAGAGAGAGCAACCCATGTCTATTTTTGTGTGTGTGTGGTATAGATTTATTTGTGCATGCATATTCATATGTTTGGGCATGCTTGTGGAAGCCAGAGGTCATTGTCCTCAATTTATGTCTACTACAGATTTTGAGGCACGATTTCACATGGAAGCTAGAGCTCACTGACTCAGCTAGACTTGCTGTCTCTCATGCTCACAAGATCCTCCCATCTCCCCCTCCCCAGCACTGGCATTACAGGCACCTGCTACTGTGTATGGCTTTTACATGGGTGATAGAGATTTAAACTCAGGTCCTCATGCTTGCACAGCAAGCAATCTGCCAAATGAGCTATTTCCTCAGCTCCTCAATGCCTATTTTCATTGTTTTGTAAATATTTTTATTTAGTTAGTTAGTTAGTAGTTATTTGCAAGCAGAGAGAGACAGAGAGAATGGACATGCCAGGACCTCTACCTGTTGCAAACAAATCCCAGATGTATGTGTCACTTCTGCCACTTTGTGCATCTGGCTTTATATGGGTACTGGGGAATCAGACTCCGGTCATTGGCTTTGCAAGCAAGTGCCTTAACCACTGAATCATCTGCCCAGCCCCCAATGTGTCCTTTTCGTTTTTTTTTTTTTTTTTTTTTTTTTTTTTTTTTTTTTGGTTTTTCGAGGTATGGTCTCACTCTAGCTCAGGCTGAGCTGGAATTCACTATGTAGTCCAGGGTGGCCTCAAACTCATGGCGATCCTCCTACCTCTGCCTCCCGAGTGCTGGGATTAAAGGAGTGAGCCACCATGCCCGGCTATCCTTTCTTATTTGATAAATATAACTTCAGCTATTTGTGTGATGGTGCTGATTCACTTCATCTCTGTTGGCCTCTAGTTTCCCAATTACAACATTAGAATATTGCCCTCTACTACCATTGCAAGGATTAAGTGAAGGACTGTAAAAGAAAGGAGAAAATGTCATACAGAGTTTGCAGTGATAAATATTAGCTTTGAAGAATTCACATCAAGTAAAAGCCAGGTGTGGTTGGAATGCCTTATAGTCATGTGACTAGCCTAGAGCTTCAAGACCTGAGTTCATGATGAATCTAAGCAACACAGTGAGAAGCTTGTCTCAGAAAAATTCAAATGAAACAAATAGCAGAAGCACACAAACACAGAGACATTTATTAAGCTGTGTATTGATATAATAAAAGTACATAAGTCTTTAGTTTTCTAGAAAACTTAAGATAAAGTGATATAATTTAATACAGAAAAATGAACAAGATTTCTGAGGGGACACAAGATTACTAAAGCACCTTGTTGTAGTCAGGTTCGCATTGCTGGCAGAAATCACCCGACTAAGAGCAGCTTGTGGAAAAAAAGAGGTTTATTTTGGCTTATAGGCTCGAGGGGGAAGCTCCATGATGGCAGGAAAAACGATGGCATGAGCAGAGGGTGAACATCACTCTCTGGTCAACATAAGGTGGACAACAGCAACGGAGAGTGTGCCAAACACTGGCAAGGGGAAGCTGGCTATAATACCCATAAGCCCGCCCCCAACAATACACTGCCTCCAGGAGGCTTTAATTTCTAAATTGCCATCAGCTGGAGAGACTAGCATTCAGAAAACTTAAGTTTATGGGGGACACCTGAATCAAACCACCACATTCCACCCCTGGCCCCCATAAACTGATAACCATACACTATGTAAAATGCAATGCTTTCAGTCCATCTTTAAAAATCCCCATAGTTTTTATCAATTCCAATGATGTTCCCCATAATCCAAGGTCTTTTAACTGAGCCATAATACCAGAAATAATCCCCCCAAAAACCCATAATGGCACAGAATGCAAAAGATGGCATTGGGCAAAATAAAGAAATAGTCAACCAATACAAGATTTAAAACAACTAGGGCAAACATCAAACTCTATAATTCCAAGTCCAACAACTCTAGTCAGTGACAAATCTCCAAGTCTGGTAATTCTGACCAGCAACAAGTCTCTGGAATTCCACTTCCGCCCCTCCAGCTAGGCTACTCACAGTCCTGGAAACTTCATCCAGGGCCGGCAGCTCTCCTTGGCAGCCATCTCATAGTCCTGGCATCTCCACTGGGTCTCCACTGCAACCCACCGTCCATCCTCATGGCCCCATGGGATCTCCATGCAGGCATCCAGCAAGCCTGTTTCACACTGCCCATGGCCATTTCCAAAACACAAGACCTCGTTTAAAACTCAATGACCCTCTCTTTCCTGCATTTGTTATACTCCATAATACCAGGTAGGGTGCCAATTTGTTAATCCAGGGGGGAATAAATCAGACTTTGAATCAGGACACTCCTTCATATTCAGGCCCCTTCAAAAGAGTCTGCATTCTTCCTGTTGCCCCAGTGCAGGTCAGCTGGCCCAATCTCAAAGATTGTAATCTCTCAATTGCAGCTGAACAGGCAGAGTTCACCCAAAGATTTCATTTTTTCTGTGCCATATCCCTCTGCTCACACCAATTCATTTCTACGCAAAGCAACCCTGCACAACTTCTCAGGACACAGGCATAACAGCAAGCTCCTCACACAAACTGCTAGCCCAGTCCAAGTAAAGCTCTTTCTCACCCTCGTAAGCTAAACCTCACAGTTCACAGTTCTTACTGCATTCAGGTCTTTCAGCTCTGACCAGAATAATCCATTAAGCTGTACTTACAACACTGCAAGGTGTCTCTTAGGCCTAGGTTTCAAATCCTTCCACATTCCTCTTGAAAATCAGCTCCAAAAGGCCAAAGCCACACAGTCAGGTGTCTAGCAGCAATCCCACTCCTCAGAACCACTTTACTGTTGCAGTCAGGTTCGCATTGCTGGCAGAAATCACCCGACTAAGAGCAGCTTGTGGGGAAAAAAAAGAGGTTTATTTTGGCTTATAGGCTCGAGGGGGAAGCTCCATGATGGCAGGAAAAACGATGGCATGAGCAGAGGGTGAACATCACTCTCTGGTCAACATAAGGTGGACAACAGCAACAGGAGAGTGTGCCAAACACTGGCAAGGGGAAGCTGGCTATAATACCCATAAGCCCACCTCCAACAATACACCACCTCCAGGAGGTGTTAATTTCTAAATTGCCATCAGCTGGAGAGACTAGCATTCAGAACACTTAAGTTTATGGGGGACACCTGAATCAAACCACCACACACTTCAATGAAGATAAGAAATTAATGCTGTTAAATGATCAGTTCAGAGCAGAAATTCATATAAATGAAGCCATAAAGAAAAATGTAATTTCATTAAGCGATGATTACAGAATTCTATAATCAATCCTAAAAATCTGGAAATCTTTTTCTGGCACTAAGAACTTCATTGACTTGATACAAATTGAACTAGAGATTATCCAAAACCCCTTCCAAATCTAATTTGTAGTTCTAAAATATTCTTAATACAAACTCTTGTCATAGCACTTAATATTTTGATCACATTATGTTAAAAGTGGATCCATTTGAAGGCTTGCTTCAATTTGCTGTCCTGTAGTATCTTGGGTAATTACACTACTTCCCACACAAATGCCTGTAGCAAGTAGTTCCAATTATATCTAAGTACTCTTATTTCATACCCACATTTCATCTATTAAGTTCTACTGAATGTATAATTTTTTCCTATATAAAATATTTCTTACATTCTAATACAAGTGATATTATATCTATTGATACATGCCTATAATCCCAGCACTTGGTAGCCTGAGATGAGAGGATCATGATTTGGAAGCCAGTCAGAAATATTGAATAAGACCTTACAAAAAAGAAAAAAGAAACAATATAATTAATAAGAGAAAGGAATATAGGATGGATGGATAAGGCATTTTTGAATTCCATACACCTTTATACTTTTTGTCATAGAAAGGATTCTGCACATACATTTTATTATCAGCTTAGCAATACACTCTGTTAGTAGTTACAGTACTAAGTTAAGGGAAGTTCCTGATTAACACCAGCAAATACAACCTAGACTCATCATTTACAAAGTGCCTAAACTTCGTAAGGCCAAGGAATGATAGTGCCAAAGTCACGGGCATCACAAGTGAGAGATATGGATGACCATCTGAGCAGAAAAGGGCAAGACTGGATCTGAAATGACTGACTACATTTGTGGCTCCCTCCCCATAAATCTTGCTGGTGGAAGAAGGGGCTTTTTTTCCAATATGATGCATGGTCACCTTCTCAGATTACCAGCTTTCTGAATAAAATTCAACTTAAAAGTTCAATTCTGGGCTCAGTGAAGAGGCTTGCCACACTGTAAGCCCTACATTTAACCCCTACTGTCATCAAAAAATATCAAAATTCAATTCCTGTTTCTGATCATTCACACTTGTTGTGACAGGAAACACAAATTCTGGTATTCCAAGTGTAATAATGATCCACAGCATTAAAATAGAATACTTCAAAATGAAGAAGAGATAAAAACTTGAGTAAGTGAACTTCAAGGCAGACTTGGTAGACAATGTGAAACAGTACAATATAGTACAAAGAACCAAACAGCATATGATTCAATTTACAAAAAAATCTGCAAAAGAAAAGGTTTTCATTTTCTGGATCATTGCTTAAATTGAATCAGAGTTGAATCTATGTATAGGGACTAACTGCAAATGGAGCAATAAGAAAATATTTTAGGATGGAGAAATGATGCTGTTCTTGATAATGGGTCTAGGCACATCACTATATAAAATTATCATAGTCTAATAAACAAGACCTAAAGCAGAGGATATTTATTACATGTAATGATTATCTTGGGTAAAAATAATTTTAAATATTTATATGTAATCAATTCCCCAAACTTAGGACTAAATGTTGAAAATGCAGCCACATTGTTCCTCCAAGGAGATCATACTGTAGCCAGGAGCAAAGATTGGTAAGCACTGCAATGGCAGGACTATGAGGAAACAGCTCATTTCTTATGATAGTAATTAACTTGATTAAAGTTTTGTAATGATGAAACTGATGCATTGTATCTATGCATTATGACTACCTAATGTCTAGGGTCAATTATTCTGAAGATCTATATTGCTAGAGCAGCTCAAATGCAAAGCAAAATGTCTTGTGTTAATCTTATCTAGAGAAGAAAATAATTGTACTAATATGTGAAGAAACAGTTGTAAATAAAGTGATTGCTGCTGTGGTTTAGATATGAAGTGTCACACACAGGCTGGTATGCTGAAGGATTGGTCTCTATCTGCTGGTACATTGAGAGGTGGTTGGATTATGAGAGACCTGACCTAATTTGCACATTTATCCACAGATGGGTTTATTATCTGATAATGGGACTGGAGAGATGGTGCTTACTTACAATTGGTTGACATTTTAGGAGTTGGAAACTTTCAGAGGTAGGACCTAATTGGAGGGAGTAGGTCACTGGGAATGCGTCCGTGGGGGAGTTTCAGTCTCTGCTTCTTCCTGAATACCATGAGCTCAGCAGCTCTGCTCCACTCTGCTTTCTCTTCCGTGACACTATAACTCACCATGGTCCCAACATAATGGGGCTAAGTAACCATGGACTGAGACCTCTGACCATGAGTCAAAATATGTGGAGACTTTTCTTCACTGTAAGTTGGCTTTCTCAGGTGTTTGTCAGAGTGACATAAAGCTTACTGATATATTTTCTAATTCCAGTACATGAAAGAAAGTAATTACAGTAAACAAGTTAACAAGAAAATTAAAGATTCATGTATATAGATAAATGGCTACCCAACAGACTCTTATTAAAGGAAAGGTATCCTTTCTTTCAGGGAAAAAGAAAATTTATCTTTTCCTACTAAAGTTAGTTGTGAATGTCTTATACATTGATATTCTAATTTAATTCAATATCATTACAGATAAAAGAAAGTCAAATTCACTGACAAAAAAAGAAATGTGCATTGAATATTTAAAAAAAATTAAAAATGATATATAGAGCACCTTTTAAAATTGCAAGACAAAAGAATATTTGATGAATAGATAAAACAAGACTACAGAAGAATGATAACTGTTGTAGTGAAGATGAGAGTGTTTGGAATTTCTTGTACTTCTCTGATTTCTATAATAATAGTATATAAATCAACCACATTTAACAACTTAAAAAATATTAGATACAAAGACAAAATAACAAAAATCTCTTAAGGGTAAATATAAGAAAAAATGTGGGCTGGAGAGATGGCTTAGCAGTTAAGGCATTTACCTGCAAAGTCAAAGGATCCTGGTTAGGTTCTGCAGGACGCACAAGAGGGTGCATGTATCTGGAGTTTTTTGCAGTGGCTGGAGGCCCTGGTGCATTTATTCTCTTTCTCTTCCTCTCTCTCTTTCTCTCTCTCTCTCCTTCTTCCACTCTCTGAAATAAATTTATATTTATATGTGTGTGTGTGTGTGTGTGTGTGTGTGTGTGTGTGTGTAATAAAGCAATCCCTAAAATAGAATCACCTGAGAGAATAATATAAATAGTATATGTGACAACAATCTGCAGTCCTATCTTAAATACTATTTGCTGGTACCCAAAAGAATCATATCCTTTTCCCCAAGTACTCAACAGTGCGTTTTAATCAAGAGGAGCATTTCAATTAGTAATAATGTGATCATGTTTGGAGACTTAAAAATGGGCCATTGTAGTCCAGACTGCATGGAGGGTCTTATCAGTGCCATGTGGTGGCTCGTGTATAAGCCTTCGTGTGAGGTAGTGATGTTCATTCAACTTGTTTCCTGTTCCTCTTGAAATGAAACTGTTAATAGTGCCATTGTTCAATTATTTAGACTTACCTTTTGGACTCATTTTAGAATTTTCTTTCTTTCCAGTAGTTCAAAACCAATTTCCAGGTTCTCAATATCATTTCCCACCAAAAAAAACTCATTCATGACAATCTTTTCTTTTGGTCACCCTGCCCCATTGCATCCTCAAGGTCAGTGGGGTAACTAAAGGAAGAGGAGTGCATCAGAAAGCCTTGAGTCCAGATCTACGCAATGCATGGAATTGCTGTAATGTTTCTCAGGCAAGATGATTTGTAAGCCAAAATTAAGAGTGTGGATGAAAGCCTGCTGCAAAATATTTAAATCATGATAAATCACCATCATAGTAACTATAAATATATAATGATATATCAGTCACTCTTCTGTTATCGGATATAAATCTGTGAAAAGAAGCAAAATCCAATGCTAAATGGGAATTATTTATTTATGGGTTTGTGTGTGTGTGCATGCATGTGTGTAGTGTGGTGTGATGCATGTGGTGTATGTGCTCTTGCAGCACCATATGTGTTCCCTTACAGTGGGGGACACTGGCCTGCAGTGGCTGCAGAATCCAGGGTCCCACTTCACCACTTTTCTGCCTGGTCTTGTTTTAATCTGGAATCTCCTCTATTAATCCCAGACTTTACAGGGCTCCATAGATTCTTGGGTCTCTGCTCCCCTGAAGGCCTGGGGTTATATGTGTGTATAGCCAAACTCCACTGTCTTATGTGGGACCTGGAGATTTGAACTCGGGCAGTTTCAGGCTCCCTCACTCAGGCCCTCATGCTGTGTAGGAAACAAACTTAATTGCTGAGCCATCTCTCCAGCTCTGGACTTTATAGTTTAAAAGAGAAAGAAAAACAAGATAAACATGATAAATAATAAGCAGAAAATACCTTATCCGATGTGTTCAAAGGTTACCACCTTTAGTAGAGATTTGTATGGCACAATGCAGGTCTGGCCCTAGCATGTCAGAAGAAACCAGGAAGTGGCTTCTGTGAACATGGCATCCTGCACAGGCCTGGAGTGACAACAGCTACAGTCCCATGCTTGCAAGAAACCTGCTATGAGATTATCTGTCTGGAGACAGGCTGTCATTGGTCAAAAAAGGGGACCACCCCATACAATGATTGGCCAGTCAAACCCCTTAAACCCCCTACACTTCCTTAAATAAACGAGTTTGCGGCAGCTCACCCTCTGCTGCTTCCACCCAGCTCCCGGATTCTGTGTCGTGCCTCCACTCCTCTCACCCCTGACTAAGCAGAGACCCTGCTGTCCCTCCTGGGCTGGCCCTAGGAGACCCCCCAACATCTGGCACCTGAAAATGGACCCTCTGCCCCCACGGCATTGGCCCCCCTTGGTCATCCGCGAATAGACCCCTTGGCGTTTGGCACAACACCCCCTTCTTGATTGTTGGTGAGTAGGCTCCTTGCTGTTCTGTGTGCTAACAGCTGCCCAAGGATGAGTGGGCAGCCCCCTCCTCCCCCTTTTCCTTTGTTCGTCCTTTTCCCTGTTGGAAGGCACACATCACCACATGGTCCCAAAGCCTGTGTCAGCCCCCCTCAACTCTCGGTTCAATCTAGCGAAATCACATGAGGATCTGACTCACCCGATTTCAGAACCAAGGTGAGGCCTTTGGCTGAGCTTCCCTGGAGACATCATGTGGGCATACAGCCATGGAGTAATAACCCACAGAAGTCCCCCACTAAACACAAGACATATGGGTCCTAAACATTCCATCTGTATGTCTCAGCTGGCCCCAGCATAGGTGTTGTGGTTTGCATGACCATCTTTGGGCTATCATTTTTTATCTGGGTTATCATTTTCTCAGTCTCCTTGATTCAGGAGTGTCCCAACCTAGCCCCCCACCCACCTTAAACACCACCACTCCATAATGGGCAACCTCCCTCCCCACCAGAGGAAGCTGCAGGCTCTTAAGGCCCTCCTCCTGCAACGTGGCTTAAAAGTGAAACAAAAGGACCAGCATGGCTTTTGGGGTGAAACTCTTGTTTTAGCCCCAATGGATTAGTCCTATCCTCCTTGCCATAATTGCCAGCGTTAAAGGCTCCTCCATGGAGAAAGTCATTTCTGCCCATAATGAAACCTGTAAGAAGGAACCAAAACTAGATCTGCAAAGCTCGTCCCTCCCAGCCCAACCCTTCCATGATAAAAGACCATCAACCAAACCTCTGCCTGAGGCAGATGCACTCTCAACCAACCACCCTCCCCTCTTTACCCTTGGAAGGACTTCTGCCTGATCCATCCTGGACACACCCAGGCAACTGCCAGTTCACTGACATGCTCCACTACCCCACCCTTCTCTGCCTTCCCAATTAACATAGGGCCGGATGCAACAGCCAGGCCCTGGTATCCCACCCTCCTCTCTGATCTGGCTCTCATCTGCAAGGCAGCCCAGGAATCTGGTGTTGACTACTACTTTGAACAAGTCCTTTTACAATGGGCCATCCACCTTCAAACTTATTGAGCATGTTCACTCACACACTGGTCAGCCTGGCTTTATTGCTGATGGGAATTTGCAGGTAGACAAGTTTATTGTGTCTCATTCTTGCCACCTTTAGAACAAGCTAGACGTTTACACCAAATGTCCCATCTATCCCCCACTAAACTATGAACCCTATACCCCAAGCTCTTGCTTAGCCAATGCAAACATTTAACCTGTACCTGTAAGGCATGCACCACCCCTAACCCCCTTGGGCCCCCTACAGCCTCAAGGAGTCAGTACTAGAGGCTTTACCCCAAATTCTATCTGGCAGATGGATGTTACCTACATACCTTCCTTTGGTAACCTCAAATATGTCCATGTCATTGTGGACACTTACTCTAAGCTTACTTTTGCTATTGCTCTCTCGGGGGAGAAGGCATCCCATATCATTAAGGTGACAAAAACTGCCATGTTTGTCATGGACATACCGTGGTCAATAAAAACTGATAATGGCCCTGCACACACATCTACCCAATTCACATCCATCATGGAATCTTGGGGAATCAAATGCTCCCTTGGGATCCCCTCCAACCCACAATGACAAGCCATAGTGGAGAGAACTAACTGGACCCTAAAGGAACTAATTATAAAACAAAAGTTTTAATGCAGGGCCAATGGTATGCTTGTGTCTTTCCAGAAACTTCATAGATCCTGATCTGGATCCCTGCCAAAAACATCCATCCAGCCACTGACTCAGGGATCAACCTTGATGAAGAGGATGATGCCAAACCCCTGAGGCTGGATATGGTACTTTAAACTTATTCCCCCTTTTTCTGCTTTTATCTCCTTTTCTCCCTACTACCACTTCCCAGAAACCATTTTGGACAATTCTTCTTAGGCCATACTTGTTTGGTGCAGTGGACCTAGATTCACACACATTTCCTAGGCTTTTCTTTAGCCACTCTATTGGCTGTATTCCTCCCCCTTCAAGCAAGTACTTCTCCTTAGCCACACCTTTGCCTTTTTTGCTTATTAATGCCTCTTATGGTAATGCTACCCTCCAACCAGGCATAAATTCCTTTGCAACTCCTTTGATTACATTTATCTGCTACCATTAATGACACTCAATGCTACTAATTATTACACTAAGGGTGAGCTCATGACAGTCACCCAGCAACTTGTCCTACCCCAGTATTTTTCAGGTTCTATAGTTAATTCTGGCTTGCTGGGACAGTTCACATGCCACAGAGCCACCACCACTTGGCCCTCCCATGCCTCCTAGGCGACAGCCACACCCCTCGGGTTTTCTCACCAGATTGTTGGGTAGTCAATGATGGGTAAGACCCCAGGAGATGGGGCAACCTAAGAGAGGCACCGTCACATATGATTATCCCTTGGGGCCTGGGGTCAACAATGGCTTGGCAAAGAACCATGCCTCCCAGGGTTGCCAATAATAAAAACAAAAAGGAGGATATGTATGGCACAATGCAGGTCTGGCCCTAGCCAGACCACATGCTAAAAGAAACCAGGACACACCCCTCGGGTTTTCTCACTAGGATGGCAGGTAGTCAATGACAGGCAAGACGCCATGAGATGGGGCAACCTAAGACAGGTACTGTCCCACATGTGATAATCCCTTGGGGCGTGGGTTCTACAATGGCTTGGCAAAGAACCATGCCTCCTGGGGTTGCCAATAATAAAAACAAAAAGGAGGATATATGTGGCACAATGCAGGTCTGGCCCTAGCCAGACCGCATGTCAGAAGAAACCAGGAAGTGGCTTCTGTGAACATGGCATCCTGCGCAGGCCTAGCATCACAACAACTACAGTCCTATGCTCACAAGAAACCTGCTACAAGATGATCTGTCTGGAGACAGGCTATCATTAATCAGAAAAAGGGGACCACCCCATACAATGATTGGCCAGACAAACCCTTTAAAACCCACTACACTTCCTTGAATAAATGAGTTTGTGGCAGCTCACCCTCTGCTGCTTTCACCCAACTCCCAGAGTCTGTGTTGTGAATTCCCACGCCTCTCACCCCCTACTCAGCAGACACCCTGCCGTCCCTCCTGGGCTGGCCCTAGGAGGGACCCCAACAGAGAATGATTGAAAAGTGTATGATGGTGAGAGGAATTGAGAGTTTACTGGTCAAGGTAGCCTGGGGGAGAGTTCATGGGATCACAACTAAAGGCAGGAAGGCCACAGAGAAGGTGTGAGAAGAGAGGAGCAGAAATTCACACCACTGAGTGTCAATATAGAAGATTCCTATAGAGCCACAGGGACAACTCAAAGCCTTGGGCATCTGCTTGGAGGAATATGCAGAGCCCCTAAGTGTTCCTGAGCTGTCATAACATGATCTGCTGTACCAGGATTACTCGGTTAACAGAAAACTAGGATGGGTAAAGAGCAGAAGCAGAACAACAAGCTAGGAGGCTACTATATTCACTAGGTGAAAGATGGTGATGGCTTCCAACAGAGTGCCAGTAGAGGAAGAAGAGAAAAAAGGTGCAGGATTTCCTCCAGAGGCCTCAATAATGGGGGGAGAAGAGAGTATCTGTCACCCCTTGAGATGGGGAAAGCTACAGTGGAAGTACACTGGAAGTGGAAATCAGAAATCCAACATTGGGAATGTGAAATTGGAGATATGCTCAAGAGAGACTGAAGTGAAAAAGTGTTTGCTCTCCTAAGTGATACAAGACTGGCCAGTACCATAGCAGTCACCTGACATGCAACATCTCACTTACCATGATTCCTATAACACTATAAGAAACAGATTTTCCTAGGTGCTAATGAACTTAGCAAATTTAAGCTTAACTTCAGATGGTAAAAATTTAAACTATTCTTCTCTGTTTTCCAAAATCTGCTTGTATCCTCCCCTCTATGTGGCTTTATTCTTAATAAATAAGAAAACAGTACTAATGTGTTGTTTCTCAGTACACATTTTCATAGCAAAACTATCCAACTATGAAGCTATAACAGTTGTTAACTTGGAATGAATTGCACAAAAGTTTTCAAAACCAACCAAGAGAACAATTTTCCAAAATTCACTGTAACATGTCCCAAATGCAAAACACAAAATCAAAACTAAGTATCAGGCCAGCTTTAAAGCTTTCATCAATTTAATCTTAAAAGATTATTTTTCCAATTTTAAGTAGCTTATGTGACTTATCTTGATAGGTCAGACCAAAAAGTCAGCAGTCATTTGGAAAAAGACTTGGCCATTGTGTTCAGTGACATGTTATATTGGCAGGAAGTAAGCATTTATGCAATTATTTAGTATAATCCCTTGCATTCCTGTTGGTAAAAGCTAGAGAAAGAAAAATTCATTTGATGATCATATTCCTCAGTTTGAAATTGGAAAGGATGCCATCCCACTGCTGTCCTCTACTTTTCACTAAAATGTAATGCCACCATGACAAAATGAAGTCATTATGAAAAAAATTTCTTGAGCAGGAAGCTTGAGATGGGAACACATTTTCATTACTTTTTCATTTTAAATACCAGAATTAAATTTCTTCTAGTAATGCTATCTACTTATCAAACCAACAGAGACACAACAACTGTTAAGATTTTCATTTAGAGATACTGGGAACTGAATAAAACCCCTAGGTTCAAAAATTCTGCCTTTAATCATTTTAGTGATTGTTCTTTTTGCCTCTCTTCATAATTGAACTTGACCCTTGACCTGCCAGTAATTGTAGCTTTGGGAATAAAGAGAGAAAGAAGAAAGAAGGAGAGGACTTTGCTCCTTTCATTCCCTCATACTCTATTTGATTTATTCACTTGATGTTTTCCTACTAAGCTAAGTCAAGTAAAAAGTAGGAGTGACTTATCTAAAGAATGATTATAAATTTTAGAACTCATGAATTGTAACATTTAGATTTGAATACTATTTATATCAACTCTCATCTAAAATATTAGAACATTTGTAATCCTTCATATATTAACATACTTCACACAGGTCTGTTGAAGACAGAGTAGATTTCAGGTTATGTCCAATCTCAGGGCGATAGGATGAATTTTTGTCAGACTTCTCTAGATTACCAGAAAATCAGAATAAATGCGAGGGGGGGGTGAATAAGTGGGTCACACAATTTTTTTAGGTCAAGCAAGTTGAAACTCCTCAGAGTAGCCAAGGAAACTGGAAGTTGAAGACTCAAGGAAGAAGTGCAGCTTTGGAAATCCCATTTTCAAAAGATTTCCACAAAGGCAGCTAAACTCATATTTAACAAAATATTTAGGTATTCAGCCTAACCAAGGTAATACATAAAATTTATCAATTACAGTGTAACTTAGAAGACTTCAAAATACCAAGAAAAAATACATAAATATGGAATGGAGAAATGGCTCAGCAGTTGAGTGTGCTTCTAGCACAATCATGAGAGCATGAGGCCAACTGAGACTTCCCAAGTTCAAATCTCAAGATCCCAAGCTAAACAGTTGGGCTGAGCCACACACACTTTTAACCTGAGTCCCATAGGAGAGCAAAGACCTGGGAATCAGGAGCTGGAGCTGGAGCTCTTGAAAGAGCAAGAAGTTCCAGGAACAATAAGAGACTCCTGCTTTAGTAAGAGTGGGTAGGAAAGCAATGAAGCTGGATGTCCGACATTTCACTCTGGCAACTGCAAGTAAGTGTACCCCATGTAGATTACAGCATGGGGCATTACAAGGGTACATACACATGCATGTACCAAACACCACACACACACACACACACACACACACACATACACTATAAATAGCTACATAATAGATAGATTGTTAGAGATATACTTAAACTGATAGATATAGAATATGGGTGCCATAAATGAAAGTAGATTACTTAGATGGATAGAGGAGAAAAAAGGAAAAATAATAATTTTTTTAGCTATCAGTTTAAGTTATATTACCAGACTAGAAGTATTGTCATCATGGTACCTTGTCCATGTCTTTTCTATGTCCTTTTCTATGCCTAGTGAATCATATATGTTGAGGGTAGACAATCTGATAGTCACTCATGTCTAGGGTAATGAATTATACCATTGCACCACTAGAGATTCATATTTCTACTTATCTAGGGGGAAAGTTTAGTTTATATTGCTACTTGGTTAATGTAGCTGAACAGAGCTTCACATGTCTTGGCATGGAATACTCATATCATGCGAGGTTCTGTGTTATTATTAGTTCTTCTGGACAAGTTAAGAGGAACTTGACAAGGTAGTACAAGATAGGTCCAATCTAGGAAAGATTTTATTTATTTGGACACATGGATTTTCATATTTAAAAAAAATAAAACTTCAATTGGGGCTGGAGAGATGGCTTAGGGGTTAAGGCACCTGACTCATAAGCCTAAGAATGCCCACTTGATTCTCCAGGTCCCACATTTAGCCAGATGCAAAGTGATGCAAGGTCACAATGCTGCACTTGCCCACAAGGGGAAGCATGTGTCTGGAGTTCATTCACTGTGGCTGAGAGGTTAGTGGCACACCCATTCTCTATCTGTCCCCGCCACTCTCTCTGACTCTCTCAAAAAAAAAAAAAAAAAAAAAAACTTCAATTGCCCAAAATCAGTTCTAAGAACAGCATAGAGGAGTAGGAGATCTGGAAGAGATACAAAATATTCCAAACATGAAGGAAGAGGACTAAATAGGAGGAAGAGGATTTCAGAGTCCAACACATAAATGATGGGACTGAGGAGAGTAAAAGATGGCATGACTGTTTATCTTGGAAGAGTGCAGATCTGTGTGGACACACAGTTTTATGTGCAGGATCAAATTCAGAGCCAATAATTTAGATATGGATAGGGAAAACTAAAAATGAAAGATAAAATCTCAGTGGCAAATGGGATTCTTTGATATAGTGCTTGTACTAAAGAGAAGAGTGCATAGTTTACAGTCCAGAAACCATGATGTCAACAAGCATTAACAATGGGGAAGAGGGAGAGGCCATGACTCTCATTACTAGTACATTTGTTCAAGTGTATTGAGTAAAGCTTGATGAAATGCTGGCTGAAAGCATGCACAGGCATAATACTCTGAATAATACTCTGAAACACTGGCTGTTGCAAACATTAAGAGATACAGAGGCCATTCCCAAAATAAAACAAAGAGAATAGGAAAGATGAAGGCATAATCCTACAGATGACCACTAATTAAAAAAAAAAAAAAAAGGTGGAAAAAAAGCCTCAAAGGAACAGTGGGATACAAGAGGGCCTACACCTATTAAATTCTCTCTAAAATAAGAATGGTTATCCATGTATCTTGCTGACCCCACTCTCTATTGGAGAATCTGCTTCTCTCTTTCAGATGGACGCAGATCCTGAGGAGAGAATCAGCCCATCACAACTCAACAGGGCATCAGCTGAAGCCATTGAGATATATGGGAAATGAGCAAGAGTGCTGCTTTCTTGGTGAACCTGGTACTAGCACAAGGGCTAAGGAGATAGACACAAAGGAATCTCAACCCCTATCAAATGAGTTATCCAGAGACAGAGACTCACAAGACCTCCTCACTGAAATAGACCTAAAATGTACCCAACATGGCTCAGGGAAACTAGTGGAAGAGGGGGCAGAAAGATTATTAGAGCCATGACTTAGGTCATTATACACAGAGTCATTGCCTCTTCAGCATAACTGATGTCTACCCACATAAGGTAAGACCCACATGGGTCCTCCCACATGGGGGGAGGACAGGGAGAAGGTTAATGATGGTACCATCATGGCTGAATATATACTATATACATAACTAATAAAAATATTAAATAAAAAAATTTAAAAAGGAAGCTTCACAGAAAAGAAAGAGGCAGAATAGAGCAGTATTCAGAAAACCAAGAGAGAACACACCACAATGAAGGAACTGGGAAGGGAGCATCAGCTAAAATGGCCATTAGCAAGCACCAGGTGTCTTCTGTGGGAGCAGCCTTAACAGTACTGAGGGGAAATTCATCTTGAAGGCATCAATTAATTACTCACTTTTCCTCCATGAATAATGAGGAAAGTGGACTCAAACAACCTAACCTTGAACTCCACAATTCCAGGCCAAAGAGTGTTGGAGATTAAGTGTGAGCAGGTTTGAGGTGGAGTTTAGTTAGCACATTAGCCAAAAGTCCATAATAACTTCAATTTATTTGTTTGCAGAACCATTGTTGAAGAAATACTGTTCCATTATAGGTATGAGGTAGCATTTTTCCTTTATTATCCTAATAGTGTCTCCTCTCTCTTTGTTTTTTTGAGATAAGTAGCTCACTATGCAGCCCAGGCTCAGCCTGCTAAGTGCTGGTATTACATGCATGTGCCACAATGTCTGGCTTATAATATTCTGTGCTCCTCTTGTGAAATTTATGACACATTATTTTTATGGAGGAAAGGATATTTATTGAGGGTTATAGATCCAGGGGAAGTTTCATAATAGCAAAAGAAGCTGGCCTGCTTTCACCGGTCCAAGCAGAGAGAGAGAAGCCAAAAGCCAAAAGCCACATAGCACACTTCAGGAATTCCAGGTGGAACTAAACACTTTGTACATCTTTATATTGGAATTTCAAACTCACCATCACACCTTAAGGCTGGACCTTAAGATCCACCCAGTGACATTTCCTCCAGCCAGGTGGTTGCAGATGCAATTTACAAACTAATAAAATGCTGAATATACTGGGGGACATCTATTCAAACTACCACATTCAATCCCTGGCCCTCAATAGATTTAAAACCATCACACATTAGAAATTGTATTCAGTCCTATTTCAAAGGAACCCACAGTCTCAACCAACTTAAGAGAGTGAGTTCTGTAAAATCAAACAAGTTAAATACTTTCAGCATATAAAGTCACAAAAGAGACATTTTCAACTGGTTTAAGGCATAGCAAGGAGAGACTAAAACAATGCAAACTCAACAATCATCAAACAAACATCAAACTTCTGGAGTTAAGGTCCAATATAACCAGAGATTGACAGTCTCTAGATTTTCCAATTCCCCCTCCAGCTGGGCAGGGTAGCCAGGGAAAACTTCCATTCCCAAGCCAACAGTACACTCCATGGTAGCCTTTGCATAGTCCTGGTATATCCAAAACATATTCAGGTCTCCATGCAAACCACTATCCATCTTCCAAAGGCTTTTCCAGCCTATCAGGATGATCATACCCTGCTTCATTCCACATTTCAGCAGCAGCTCTGGAACTATGTGCATTTCATGACCACTCCACACATTTTTCATGCTTCTGAAACCAATACCAGGTGTGCATGAAACAGCCATATTCTTTTTTTAATTTTTTTATTAGTTATCTATATAGCATGTATACACCCATGATGGTACCAAGCCTTCTCCTTGTCCTTCCCCCATGGAGATTGGAGATTGTGGGTCTTGCATTGTGGAGGTAGCCATCAGTTATGCAGAAGAGGCAATGTCTTGAAACAGCCATATTCTTAATTAAGGGATGAAATAAATCACAACCTTGAAAAGGAAGTTCCTTCTCCAGTCAACTCTTTCCAAAATAGTTTGCATTTCTATCACAGTCTTTCCTCAGGCATCCTTTCCATTGTTTTAATTTAAAGTAATTGGGCCATCTTCCCTAAGATTGCTAATATGTTTCACAATAGCAGCTTCAGAAACCTGAAACCAGTCTCAGTGTATGCAATTGTAACTTGCTTGAGGTTTTCCAACT
The DNA here is from genome assembly GCA_036365145.1 of Orientallactaga sibirica. Classification (NCBI taxonomy): domain Eukaryota; kingdom Metazoa; phylum Chordata; class Mammalia; order Rodentia; family Dipodidae; genus Orientallactaga; species Orientallactaga sibirica. Next base: position 17,930,343 of record JAEOAD010000030.1, on the reverse strand, counting down.
TAAAATCTTAAATCTTTCATTCCAATATCTTTACCCAAGCACATCCGTCCATTACATATTTAACCTTGATCAAACTTTCTGGGCCTGGGCAGCTGGACACAGCCAGCCTTTATGCCAATATCCCAGTTCCAACAAAGTCCTCTGCAGTCTTTCCTTCCCCTTAGATAGCTCATAAGCCAAGCTTCAAAGTTAAATACTGTCTGCACTTAGCATTCTCAACCTCTCATCAAAATAGTCCATAAAACTTGGCTTTCCACTCTAGAAGGCATCTTCAGTTGCAGGCACCAAATCCATGCCCATTCCTCCAAAATAAAGGTTCCAAAAGACCAAAATCCACATGGTCAGGTTCATTTCACCCCACTCTTTGTACCAATTGTAGTAGCATACAGCTTCAGATTCTCTGAAATGAACTTCCAGACCAGAAAGTTATGGAAGAAGGGATATTTATTGAAATTTACACATCAAGGGGAAGTTTCATAATGGTAGAAGCAGCTGGCCTATTTGCTTTCACAGGTCCAAGCAGAGAGAGATAAAACCCATAAGCCAAAAACCACACAGCACACTTCAGGAACGCCATGTGGAACTAAGCCCTTTGCATATCTTTAGATTGGAATTTCAAACCCACCACTACACCTTAGAGCTGGACCCTAAGATCCACCCAGTAACACTGCCTCCAGCCAGGTGGCTGCGGATGTAAACTACACACTAATAAAACACTGAATATATTGGGGGTCATCTATTCAGACTACCACACTAGCCTAGGTGTTATAGCACAATACCTGTAATCCTAGCACCTGGAAGGATGAGGCAGGAGGATAATGAATTTGAGGCCACCCCTGGCAAGATCCTGCCTCAAAACACAAAAGAAAGTAAATAACAAAAACCCCTAGTATTTCTTAGTAACATGGCTCTCCTGATGTCAAAGTGCTTCTTTGTGGTTTACCATCCTTAAAGTCATACTTAAGTTCTTCCTGCTGTATCAGAACCACAGGTGCCAAGGGACATTCCCAGTTGTTATGCATGTGCACTAAGGAAGGTCTGCCTCCCAGAAAGGTTATGGCTTCATTATAATACCATTGGTATTGTAGTTTTGACACTCCTTTCACCTTTTTAGGCTCTTCATGAGGATCATGGGAATAAATCTCCTAAAAAGGAGATCAGATTCATTATGATTTAGAAGGGTTTACTGGAATGTCACCCAACCCCCATGAACAAGCCACCCAACTTATAAATATTCATAAAACCTCTTCCAAAAATAACAAACCCAAGATCACCTGCTACTACTCCCTTTTGGGGTGCATGATCACTTTACTTTGCTAAAGGACTCAAGTTTGTCTCTGTCTCTTAAATGAATTCTTTCCTTCAATAAGAAGAAAACTGGGGTGGAGGAAATGGTTTAGTGATTAAGGCATTTGCCTATAAAGCCAAAGGACCCTGGTTCAATTCCCCAGGACCCACATAAGCCAGATGCACAAGGGGGAGCATGCATCTGGAGTCTGTTTGTAGTGGCTGGAGTCATACCCATTCTCTTTCTCTCTATCTTCCTCTTTCTCTCTTTCTGTCTCTCTCTCTTAAGTAAATAAATAAATAAATAAATATTTAAAAAATAATGAAGAAGAAGAAAAAGCCTGGACAACTTCCACAATAACTGCATTAATATAGGTAGGGGAAAATGCAGACATGAGTCAGGAAGTGTCATTATATCTTAATAATTAACAAAGAGGCTAGAAAAATCCAAAGTTTCTCAACTCTTGTTAAAAGTAGAAAGTTTAGGCTGGAGAGATGGCTTAGTGGATAAGATGTTTGCCTGTGAATCCTAAGGACCCAAGTTCTATTCCCCATAACCCACATAAGCAAGATATTTTTTGTGAACACTTAATGAGACCATCTCATGTTATTCCTCCTCACCTGTCTCCTGGATACCTTGCATGCTTTCTCATGAAAGAACCTGCTTGCTGCTACTGTCCCAGGTTCCTCTGTGAATGCCTATCTCTAAATTATTATAATTCTATCATTTGTGATATCTCCTTTTCAGAGTGTCTTGGCCATGACAGATGACTGAAAAAATAAATGTAAGAGACATCACATAATTACTTTTAAAGGTTAAATTCAAGGGCTGGAGAGATGGCTTAGCAGTTAAGGCACATGCTTGCCAAGCCTAAGGACACAGGTTCAGTTCTCCAGGTCCCATGTAAGCCAGATGCACATGGTGGCACACGCATCTGGAATTTGTTTGCAGTGGCTAGAGGCCCTAGCATGCCCATTTTCTCTCTCTCCCTCTCTCTGTCTCTAATAAATAAATAAAAATAAAATATTTTAAAGGTTTAATTCAAATACCATTTTGATTAGATGTTTTAAGGCATAATAATATTGCAGAAGTGATTAATATTAGATATTCCCCACAGAGTTATAATATCAATCTGTGAAGAAAGCTGTTCTGAGCAACAGAAGGTACGAAGCAATTCACATTCAGTGGAAACAGATGCCATGAGTTTTGAATGTTGATTCCTCACCATAGGTACTTTCTGATGGAGCTGGGTGGTGACAGCAAGCCACATCTCCCAACCAGCATGTAGTCAGGAGAGGGCCCAGCCACTATTGTATCATGAGGGTCCCTAGCCAGTACTCTGTCATGGCAGTATCCAGCCAATGCCCTATTATGGGCTGCATTTCCAAATGGCAACACTAAATGCATTTTTAACTTACTATATTTTTACACTGGGACATAACTTTATTACATGGCTTATTTTCCTAAAGTTCTGTACTTTTTCATACATCTCATGGCTACCAACATTGGTGATGGGAAGTAAAGTCTCTCTCTTAATGCTTCAAATCACACAAACTTTTCTACCTTCTAGCATCTCTCACACCATACAAGGTGAATAATTAGTGCAGGGCTTATGTGGGTTTATTATGACATAAACCATAGTAAGGAGCATCTATATTTATTGAAATAAGAGCCCCTGAAAGAAATTTCTCTTGCTAAATCACTGAGTCAAGCTATAAATGCAAGTGGTTTGTAATATTTATATTTTTCCCATTTTTTTCTTTATCTGAACTTCTTCCTTTCTTCTTTCTCTTTTGCGTGTTAGGTGCTGGGGATTGAACTAAGAGTCTCATGCATGCTAATTATGTACTCTACCACTGAGCTAAATCTACAGTCCTTACTTCTCTAAATTTTTGTATATAGACTTTCTTTACTGTATCAGGAGCTCCTTAAGTTAATAGTGTTATGTAGCTAGTCACACTGCATACACATATATACATTTCATATATATATATATATATATATATATATATATATATGTAACTATATTTATATAATATATACTCCATGCTAAGAGTGGAAGCAGAATAATTATGTTTATAATTATGTTTATTTATGTATATATAATACATATTATATATATACACATACATACACTTATACTGTTTTCACTTTTAGCATGGAGTAAAAGATGACATTAATGTCATTATATCTTTTATTCTCACTTGTAACTACTCAAATATTTATGTTGGGGCACACAAAACAATAAAGGAAAAATATCAGTGCTGAGCTGACTTGCTATACATGAACTAGTCTATGTCAAACTAGTCTCACAAGGGATGACTTACATAGCAGCTAAGAAATCTTTGAATTATTAAGGAAACAGTTATTTCCTTCATAATTGATCAATGACTTGGGCTTCTACATTGTAAAAGCTTTAGAAATGGATTTTAATACAAAGAAAATGTTAGTATAAGCTTAGAATCGTAAAAATATCTTTTTATATTGAAGAGAAAAGAAATATTCACTGACAAGATTCCCATTCAGAATTAAACTATAATTTTATTGTTTTCCTTTACACTAACTATAGCATGAAAATTCTGATTGCCATTAATTTGGTCTTTAAAAAAGATATTTTATATTATAACTTTTGATTAAAAGACATTACACAAAAATTTAGGTGTTTAAATATATAGCAAGATGTGTAGGTAAATAAAAATAATGATGGTTTCTACTGTAAAGCCCACAATTTCTGAACCAGGTTTCTTATAAGAGACAAACATCTAAAATTACCATTAAAGATAGATATGTTCTGAAAGAGGCTAATCTTACTTGAGTCAAATTAAATAGAGCTGTACATGAAAGTCCCTATGAATAGACTATTTCCTGTCCTGTCTCAAGCAAAGTACCTGGCTGGAGAGGCTCTGAGTCTGCAGCTGTCATCTTCCCCACAGGTTGACCTATGAAGGAGTCTTTTGTTTTCATGGTAAGTGATACATTGTGTACTGCTCGACTGCCCAGAACAAAAAGCACAGCCCCATACAATGAGCCTGTCTCCAGTTAGCCTTAAGAAGATGAAGAAGAAAAGTAAAACTAGCTTTTCCTGAGATGTCTTCATTTCATTGAAATGTTCCTTGCCCATTCTAAGTAAATTATCATTTTGTCTATTTATCAAAGCTAACTCTCCAGTTTACCCCCTACCTCCCACCCTACCTGAAGTCTCAATTATAGGACAAAAGCAACAGGAACAGAGGTTCTTTTTATTAATGGTTAAGTTGGGTAAATTGTTGACTTTTAAAGGGGATTGTTGAACTGACTTTATCTGCGATAAGTTACCTCACTTAGTGCCAAAACAGTTGAAGTCAGTTAGTTAATTAACCATTGATTCAGTTTAGTTATCAATGTTTGAAGAAATTTTTATTGTCATTTCTGTATGTTTATATAATTATCTGAAAGGTTTTACCTTTATTCAATGTATATCTAAATGTAAATATATATAATTAACACATAAATATCATTTAAGTATCTATTAAAATATATATGACTTAAATAAGGGCATTACAAAAACTAGTGTATCATATATAACTTATTGAGTGAAATAATTTAAAGAAAATATTTGTACATTTTAGACATGCCCTCAAACCAAAATTAACAAAGCATTCTTAACAGAGGAAATAATTGCCTTCTCTGCACTCTTCTTTTTAAAAATATCTTATTTATTTGAGAGAAATATAGACACAAAGGGGCAGATAGAGAGAGAAAATGGGCATACCAGGGCCTCTAGCTACTGCAAACAAACTCTAGATGCATGTGTCACCTTGTGCATTTGGTTTACATGGGTACTGGAGAATCGAACTTGAGACCTTAGGCTTTATAAGCAAGTGCCTTAACTGCCAAACTCTCTCCAGATCCTGTATGGCTCTAATTTACTTCATCAAGAAAAAATCCCTCCTTGCATTGTTGATAATTATCACTAGAATTATGTAGTTTCGGAGTCTTCTTGAGTTGTTCCCAACCATCTTCCACATTCAGTTGTTATGGTTTTATGACTTACAACTACATGACCATCAAGATCATTAAAATCAGTAGAGAAATTTTCCATAGAATATTTCCATATTTGGAGAAGCTACAAAATATTTGTTGCACAGTGAGGAAAAGTCTTACTAACATTGTGACTTAATATGCTGGGTTCCCGATGGATCCCTAGCCTTTGGGTGCATCATTAACATTGTTTATTGTCCTATAAAGCCTATTAAATGTATGCATACATTTTAAACTCAGTGTAGTTGTGTATAAAATGTGTGCACACTTATAAACAAGTGCCTGGAAGGCAGGATTTCTGTCTGTTTTATTAACCTATACATCTGAAGAGCACAAAAGGCAGCTTGGGAAATAATTGTACAATATTTAATAGTACAGTATTAAGTAACATATTGGCACTGACAGGACAAATGTGAATTTTGAAATTACAAAATGTTCTATAACTCCCACTTAGTGAAGTACTGAATAATAATATCAAGTCTATGTATTATTTAATCCCTAATAAATCCAACATAAATTAAGTATCTCCCTTTACCTTAGTATGCAATTGCAAGTTCTACAATGAATTGGAGATTTTTTAGAGCTAGGTAATAATTTTGGAATCATTTTCTTGAGACCCATAGAAGAAAGAACTTGCAACTACAAATTATAACTCTTCTATTATAGTTTATGTTTATTAATATACATTTAAATGGTAAATGTTTTCATGTATCAATATATTCATTATGGTAGCATAGAATGAGGATATCATGATGAAATGTTATAGTTTTACTCAATAGTGCTTTCTCTCATTAGCGAGAGCTGAAACAAAGAGCAGCAGTAACTCTTTGTGCTCACAATCACATTTTGCTGTGACCATCAAGGTCAAATGCTTGTCAATGTCTTAAATTTAGATAACATGTTGGAATTTACTCTGACAAGTTTATTTATTTTGGTAATACAAATGTCATGGCTGCCCTCTGGGGTCATCTTGATGCTCTTAAATGACCCTGGAAGAACCATACTTTCCAAATCCCTTTCTTCACTCTTATACTGGGTAAAAGAAGTCATAGTGCAAGAAAAATTCCTTGTGACAAAAGATTCAAAATCTTGAGCGACAACTTTATTTAAAGCACATCTTTGAAGTGAAATTACTCAAGCTATTGATTAATAAAGATCTCAAGATTAAAATCTTAGGAATGGATAAGTAAGCAAGAAAGTTAACTGTAGTTTTATAATTAAGGTGATGTATATACACAATTCAGAGTACTAACCATTGACAGCAAAGCACTGATGAAATACACACATGCACACACACATATGTATGTATATATACATACATATGCACACAATTACACACACATATGTGGGAGAAGAAGAGAGAAAAGAGGAATGGGATAGTTTGAGAATAAGAGAAACAATAAACTTTTAAATCAACTTTTACAAAAGCATGTCTACTTTTCACTCCTGCAATTATATATACCATTAAAATTCTTAATTCATGGGCTGGAAAGGTGGGTTAGTGGTTACAGCACTTGTCTGCAAAGCTTAAAGACCCAGGTTCAATTCCCCAGAACCCACTTAAACTGGATGTACAAGGTGGTGCATGCATTCACATTATCTCTCTCTCTCTCTCTCTCTCTCAATCTGCCTCTTTCTCTCTTCTCCTTGTCTCTCTCAAATAAATTAATTAATTCAATTTTTTAAAGTTCTTAATTCTTGCATAAATGGCTCACATAATTTTTAAAAGAAGATAAGGTAAAATAAGGATTTAAGAAAAACTTTTCAACACCTAATCCCCAGTTTGAAGCTACTTGTATTCCGTTGTTCTGTTGACCTTTTAATTCCATCCTTGGATGTTCAGCAATGCTTTTTGATACTCAGCTTCTACATCCTTCTATGTAAAAGCAAACCATCCCAGTCAGTGTGTCTAGTAGAAAAGAAGAGCAATGTCCTGCCTTTCCTCAATGAACAATCATTGTTAAGTATGTTTGTGGAAGTATTCTTTAGTCTCTTTCTCATCTTGATATAATTTTCATGATGACTGCAATCTTTTCAAATAATAACAAGATAATTTTACACAGACTAATCACCAATATCAATTCTCAACTTTTGAGACATTGCCAATATGTTATAATGGGATTAGATTACATACTGAAGAGTGTATACTTTATTAACAGTTTATCTTTAAAGGGAGTACTTGCATGGTTATAGCGTTTGTTTGGCTATTCTGTTCTCACTAGTCTTATTTATACACAAGTTACCATTCCATAATATATTAGTTTATAATGTCTCTATCCATACCAAGACAAGAGGGAAAGTATACTAAATTTAAATGTAGATTTTACTTCATAATTCTTTTCATGCAGCAGCCCACTCATTAATAAATTTTTTTTATTAAATCTATCATCAGTCAAAAACTATTTCTGAGTGCTTACTATAGAAACAAATCTTCAACCTAAAGATTCCCAAAGTCTAGGAGAAGATACAAAGTGACATCAGTTACTGTAGCAGACAGCTTCAGGTTCGCTGAGATGAACTTCCAGACCAGGCACAGTTATGGAGGAAGGGATATTATTTATTGAAGCTTACAGATCCAGGGGAAGTTCCATAACGGCAGAAGAAGCTGGCCTGCCTTCACAGGGCCAAGCAAGAGAGAAAAACCAACCAGCCAAACAGCACACAGAGTAAAGCTACAGTCCAAAATCCACAGCACACTTCAGGAACTCCTATTAGGCACACTTTGCATATCTTTACAATGGAATCTCAAACCATCACCACACCTTAAGACTGGCTGGCGCCCAGTGACATTGCCTCTAGCAAGGTGATTGCAGATGCAAACTATAACTAATAAAACACTGAATATATTGGGGGACATATATTCAAACTACCACAGTTACTAAAAGAGAAAATGATGCTACAGAGAAGTATGCTATGGAGGAAGGTAGGTATATAATTAAAACTGTTTATATCAGCAATTACATGAAAACACTGCTGTCAATCAAAAGATCAGCTTTTGAAGAAAGCTCAAGCATATCTAAGAACTTGAGATTGTTTAACTATAATTCTGAACACTAAGGTCTTCATCACATGCCCAGCCCACAGATTTTGAGAAAATTTCAGCATAGTTTTACTCAGTTCAGTATTTGTTAGACAATAAATATACACAGAGATTATACATGGTCCAAAGAAGTGGAGATAGTCTAGAGTAGACAAAGCAGACCCTGTCTCTTCCTGTGTAATTAATTGTAATCTGAAAAGATAGACATAAAGCCATTTTGAAATAGTAAAATAATTAACAGCTATAGGCTAGAACATCATTTAAGACACTAATAAAGTGTATGTAGAGAGCATTAGATTTCAATATTCATCTGTTTTTATTTGAAAAAATATACTATTATTTTCAGAGAATAGCTATAATAACACAAATATGCTTTAAGACTATCATAACAGCCATACTGTAATATTTTCTGGAAAACAGCCATGCAGGATATTTTGAATTGCATTTTTTATCATTGTCAGTAGAAACATTATGAACATGAATTGTGTTGTACCTTCACACTCATCACTCATCTCTAATTCAAAGTCTGGAAAGAAACAGAAATTCTGAACTATTCAGAGCATCATTGGTTTTACGTGGTTAACAAGTTATGCTTTGGTCTCCAATGAAGGAGTTCACCAAGTAGAAGGCAAGGATTGATCACTATTTTTTCTTTCTTTCTTTTTATTTAACTCAGGCTCCACCCTTTAAAACAACACAAATTACTGAAAACCCAGCCTAGAAATTTTACTAAGTTGAGGTTGAACAAGGAAAAAATATTTGTAAATTTTCTCTTGAAAACCCTATGATAATTGTCTAAAGAACTATAACCTTTACTATGAAAGGAAAGGCATTAATTTCATTATTTAAGAAAAATCGAACTCTTCTTCACAAAAAGAAAAGATAAAATATGTTAAAGAAATGGAGAACTCTGGGTTTCCAATTGAATTTGAAAGTGGAGCAATGAGATCTGTCTGCAAACCAATGAGAATGGTTGAGAGAAATTTGAACACTTCTACTTTGTAACAGGCAGCAGTATGGGATATTCTATGTTATAATTAAGTGCCAAGCTTATGTTCCTGATAGTTTATAACACAAAAGCTCATTTAGATGTTGGCTAGGTGCCAGATCATACCAGATTCTAATCATGCAAAAACCTAAGAAACAAAGTGATTTAGTTTTTAATTGCAGAAATAATCTGATTCTCATTCCCTCTTCGCTGCCCACAGTCCACTCAGGTCCCACCCCAACTGGGTTGTTAGTATTCCCCATGGGGTTGTGGGTTATGGGTTGTGAGACCAGCAGTCAGTCATTTTTTCTGGGTGGGTGGGTGAAAATGACTCTGGGTATGCCCTCCCAACCTGTGGCTCTTACAGTCTTTCCACCCCTCTTATGCAAAAACTTCCCACAGCCGCGGTGTGTGTGTTTTAAGTGTACTTCATGTTAAGATATCTAACGTGATAGCTCATGTTTCGGGAACTGATTGATTCTGTCATTTAGATATGAATGAAATGTTCTTCAGTTTGGCATGCTTCTCAGGAACATACAATTATTCATCAGAATTTATGTTTCCATATTTGAACTAGTAGAAACTAAGCAATACCTTTGGGAGTTTATTTTGGAGATGCAAATGCTTTGACAACAAAATAGTCTTAAAAGTCCACAGTATGACAGTGTCATGACATCATCAAAAACCAAACATTGCATAACCAAAAACATAGCCTTCACTGGCCCCAGAGTCAACATGTTATGTGACATTCCTTATTTTTCATTTAAACATATTTCAAAATCATTTTGAGAGCTTTTTGTGGCCTCCATAATGTCCTTTTCACATTCAAATAAAAGGTAGCACAATAATGGCATACAATCAAGATTCATATCTAAAGCAAATTGTTGGTAGGAATTTCCACCAAGACTATCCAGCTTCCTCTTTTTATTTAATATTAACATTTTACAAATCCTTTTTGAGAGCCGGAGGAGATGACTCAGTGAGTAAGAATGTTTGGCTAGAAGCAAGAGGGCTTGAGAGGGTCTGATAGACCATTTGATTCCCCAGCACCCATATAAATAGCTGGGCATAGCCAAGCACAACTATGTCCCCAGTGCTATGGGATATGGAGATTGCAGAATTACTGAGGCTTACTGGTCAGCCTTTGTAATTTTTTTAAAAATATTTTATTTACTTAAGAGAGAGATAGAGAGGGTAAGAGGAAGAGGCAGATAGAGAGAACGGGCATGAAAGGGTCTCCATACACTGTAAACAAATTACAGAAGTATGTGCCACCTTGTGCATCTGGCTGACATGGGTACTGGGGAATCAAACCCTGTGCTTAGGCTTCGCAGGCAAGCACCTTAACCATCAAGCCATCTCACCAACCCATGGTAAGCCTTTTTTAACTTTATACATTAACATTAAGCAAATTGTGTAGAGTATCATAAGAATGTCTGTTATTAAACCCAACTCCCTGAAAGAGATCTTACATGATCTTAAAGAGTCACTGTAATATATTTAAAGGAACAAATCATGTGTATAAGATGATAATACACTCCTTGACTTTGAACTCAAATAGCCAGAGTTCAGTTTTCAGTTATGCATTTCCTAACTGGGTGCCTTGAGAAAAGTACTTGAGCTCTGCATCTCCATTTCCTGATCTTCAAGGCAGAGACAATTATGAAACCTACTTTGATAGGATTGTGAATATTAAATGAAAGGATCCATGTCAAGAACCAGGAGCGGAATCTGCAGCATGACATTTTATTACCATTTACTCCTAAGTGTAGGAATATAATTCCTGGTTTTGTCATCATCATTAAAATGTAAATATCCTTTGTCTATTGAAAGTATGTAACTAATCTTATATACCCTCATTTTATTATAATTTAGTCATATTTGTATCCTTTACATAGAACCAATGTATTTTTAAGTTGATAAGTAAGTTTTAAGTAATATTTAATAAATAGCAATTCAAACAATAAGCATATCAACTTTGGTGGATGGGCTACAACTTGGAAATGTTCTACTAAAATTAGGGTGTGTTACTCAATAGAAAATCATAAACTGAATTATGAATAGATAGACTGGAGAGCTGAAGATTTTGAAAAAGGATTAAGGAAAAAGTCACCCAGAACACCTTTGGAACTACTTCTTCCATAGTATAAGAACATTATTGCTTTATAATGAGTCTTTGAAATAGGAAAAAATTTCATATTTTTGATTAAATAATACACATGGAGATAGTCTAAATAAAATAAAAATATATTAGGTGTTATGTTTTAAATTTTATTTTTTTTAATTTTTATTATTTTTTTGGAGAGAGAGACAGAGAGAGAGAGGGAGAGGGAGACAGAGATGGGCACGCCAGCAGTGTCTCAGCTGCTGCGAACGAAATCCAGATGTGTGTGCCCCCTTGTGGTCAAGTGCAGCATTGCGCCCTTGCATCACTTTGCATCTGGCTAAACGTGGGACCTGGGGATTGGAACCGCTGGAGATTGGAACCAGCGTTCTTAGGCTTAGCAGGCAGGCACCTTAACCACTAAGCCATCTCTCCAGCCCTTAAATTTTATTTTTAATTTCTTTTGCCAGCTTTTATAAATAAACCAGAAATCATTTTAGACAGTTAGAAGACATCAGTATTCATGATTCTCCACAAAAGCCTCACCATCCCACAGAGCATCTCAAAAGGATGCAGACTAGGATCAGTGTGAAGGCCTTAGCAAGCAGCGACCATCTGGGTTTCAGCCCTCAGTCACCAGACCTACATTCCAGAGGGCTCTTAAGAAGTGCTGTAGCTGCAGGTAATGATGGGGAGCCAGACAGCACCAAACCGAATCACTGAAGTAGAAGACTTTCATGTTTATACAATAGTCCAAGCCATGTGGCACAGGCCTTAGTAAGAAATCTGCACCCACACACACATACATACACCATATATTTCATATATTCTACGCATGCACACATAAAAATATCTTTGCCTAAAATGTCTGGACACTTAGGACACACACAGATGCAAAAAAAAAAAAAAAAAAAAAAAAAAAAAAAAGACCTTTGCAAGAATGTGTTATACTCTTAACTCAGTATCTGCCCAATCTTAATTATCAGTTCAATACCGAAGAGATGAAAAGCCATCTAGAAATATAAGCAGCATGCTGGACAGGCCTTTACCTAAGCCCCCCAGTACAGAGTGGGGTGATTTTATGTGTGTGTTTGTGTGTATGTGAGTGGACGTGTGCAATCACTCACTCTGTGAGTCTATATAGAGACTCACAGAGATACTAAATTAGTATTAATGAGTGTCATTAACCAACAGCCTACTATGCAACTATTACAAACATGTAGCAAGGTATGAAGTTACTGTTGGTCCATTCTTGCAGAAGCAAAACTTGCTAAGAATGTAAGAGAAAAGTCTATAGAATTATGTGATACACATCACTCATTAAGAAATGGTAAGCACTTTTACAAAATTATCATCATGTGAATCTAAAAAATACTAAAATGTAAGTTACATATTATCTTTAAGATACTTTTCCAAGCCATTTCCTGGTTAAAATATGTCCTTCTTATTTTCATGAAGAAATACTTGCATATATAAGTATTCTGGTGAATTACCTTGTTGTGCAATATACTTAGAGGTCTGCAAGATCAGCCATATGAAATGTGAATTATATACAGCAAAACTATCTATTCTCACAGGGAGAACATTGCTATCTCTCAGCATCTTTTGGCCACCCATGACTATCTTAGCCCATCTTTGAAAATGCAGATGCTAAGTAATATAAAGTATTTACCACATTGAATCTCACTTTCATGAATGTAAGCTGACTGGGGAGATGAACAAGAACAACAAAAAACAATCTAACTTCTTATTTCAAAGTGGATTGTCAGGTGGTGTAACTTTCTACCTATCAACTTAAGATCAAGAAAATGAATGCTAATGGGGCTGTTTAGCTATCCACTGAGTTGACTTGGTTCCAGTTTATAGACCCTGGTTTTCAAATAGGGAGTATCACGTAAGAAAATTAACTGGAAAGGCGAAAACAAATCTCTACTCTCAACTTTCTGCTTTCACCTTTTCTTTCTTTCTTTCTTTGTTGGACTTCTTTTATTCTTTTCTTTTATTTAACCCAGGCTGACCCTGTCTGTCTCTTGGTCTGATGTCTCTGTTAGTGTTTCCAGTTCCTCTCTCTCTATTCTCCTTTTCATCTCTCCTGGGTTTTGTCTGAGCCTCCTCTTTAAAATAATATTCGAATTCTCAGATCCTGTTTTGTCAGTAGCTCTCCAAAAGTCACTTGTTATTTTCTTTCTTACTTCTCTCTACCTTCCTCACCTTGGTACTTAATGGCTTGTGAAGTTGTTTTCTGGGAGAAATGTTTGCTACTGGAAGACTCAGTCTTAATCTAACCTAGTCTTGGCCATCAAAATAATTACTCAAGTGTGAATATAATAGCCTTGAAGGTTCAGTAGCTTCAAGAAACAGCTTCTCAGAAATGCAAATTTAACGAGAGCCTCATGTGCATTGTATGGTTTTATAATGTGCGGGGAATTTATCACTAATGAAGTATCCTTTATAGGAATGGGACTCCATTTGCCACATTAAAGTATTTTATGTGATTCCAGATATATCATGTGAATTATGTTTAAAATGGATGGAAAATCAAAGCAATGCTTTGTAATTAAAGACGAAGAGTTGAAATAGAGACTAAAGGTGAAGCTGAGTTGTAAAATGAATTACCTTGAACGTTGGCTAGATGGCGCTAGAGCATGTGCGCGGCTAGTTGAGCAGGGCAGATGTTAAACAGAAATAAGGCGAACAGAGGTTTCAAACATTTTAGAATATCAGATTCTGTTAGAAATCACAGAATTTAATCAGAATTTTAACCTTTTGATCCTTCTGACATGTATATTTGAAGTAAGAGAGCCATTAGCATTTATTATATACATTTGTTGCCCTGAAGTAGAACAATCAGTGTTCACTTTCAGAAGCCTTGGCATTTTGAAATTAATTTTAAGGTTTTGCTCATTAATTAATGATAACAACATGTCATATGTATTTTAAAAATTCTCCAGCCATAAGAATTGCTTATAAAGTTCTAATGACCTTGTGCTTCTAGCATTCTGCCAGAAACTGCCTTTGATCAAAACTGGCACCCACCCTTTTGGTTCTGAAGTGCCCCTACAACTGATAAATTACCAAGTTACTAGACAATTTTAAATGACACTATGGACACAAGAAACTGGGCGCTTTATGTGGCAGACATATGTGTGTGTGTGTGTGTGTGTGTGTGTGTGTATGTATATGTCTATGTATGTATATATATATGTATATATATGTATATACGTATATATAATTTTCGACTACCCCCACAGTGCGGTTCCTTTGGAGGGGGGAGGACAGGGATGAGGATAATGGAGTCACCAATATGAATGTAAAATTAGAATAATATAAACAAAATAATAAATTATTTTTTAAAAGTTATTGTGGTGAAGGTTTGGTGCTCAGCTGGTGACACTGATTTGGGAGATTGTTGAAGCTTCAGGTGGTAAAATCTAGCTTTAATGAGTTATTCCCTAGAGGTGGCTTTTTGGAGGTATGTTGTCCCTTGTTCCTTCCTTTAGCTTGCCCTGTAGGAGTCTTGAGAAGAAAGCTCTGTTCCTTGTCTGGCCTCAGGTGAATAGATCAAGGCCCCACTTAAATAATCAATGACATTTCTGCTTCATTTATTTAGGCCCAGGATCAAATTATTCCACTACCATCTTTTGTTCACAGTCTTTAATACATAGAAAAATATTGGGCCTGGAGTTTGATGAAAATTCATTATAGGAAGAGTAATTGATATGAAGTCAGCCAAGCCTATGACCAAGGGCCAAACCTTCTGAAACCAAGAGCCAATTATATGCTGTGTTCTTTCCTCCTTTGCTTCAGTGAGGTATTTTGGAAGCTCACAAAACAGAAGAGGAAGAAAATTAAAGGAAAAATTTGCTGAAAAAGAATAAATTGGAATCTATTAAAAAAAGGAATCATCATTTTATTACCATGATGGAAAATGAATGGTTGATTTAAAAAAAGAAAAACTTGTAATATGAAGTGTTCTATTGCTTATCTTTTCAGATGGCACATGCCTTTAATCCCAGCACTCAGGGAGGCAGAGGTAGGAGGATCAACTCCATGAGATATCAGAGACACAGAGGCCACCCTGAGAATACAGAGAGGGGCCTGAATGTTAGAGCCAGGTCACTATGCACAGAGACTTGGCCTATCCCCAGTGAAACCCCCCACCTTCCTTTGGAGAAAAACAAAATAAATAAATAAATAAACAAAATAAACAAAATAAATATATAATAAAAAACTTGTAGTCTCAGGGTGTGTCATTAATCCTCCTACCTCTGCCTCCCGAGTGCTTTAAAGGCATGCGCCACCACGCCTGGTTTATTTTTAAAAAGTTATTGTGGTAAGGTTGGTGACACTGATTTGGGAGCTGAAGTATCAGCTGGTGACACTGATTTGGGAGATTGCATCTTTTGGTGGTAAAATGGAGCTTTAATGAGTTATTCCTATTCAGAGGTGGCTTTTTGGAGGTATGTTGTCCCTTGTTCCTTCCTTGCTTGCTCTCTGTTCCTTGTCTGCCCTCATTCTTCCATTATACCCATATCAATGAAGCCAAGTGACCAAGAGAGCCAAAACATCTTTCCTCCTTTGCTTCTGTCAGGTATTTTGGTCATGAAAGAAAAGAAGGAAGGGACAAAACCATATTATAAATTTCAAGATTTAAAAAGTATAATATAAGCAATTATTATTATAGCTAGTTAAATAAATAAATAAATAAATAAATAAATCATTGCAATTAAAAATATCTTTTGGTTATTCTGCCATATACTTTTTTGGGAAAAATATTGTTGTGGTATAATATCATACTTATAAAGTTACTGTGTGAATAACATCACATGGAAAAGTTAAACAAATATCTTTCAAAAAATATAAAAGGTCTCATTTGGCCACAGCCAGAAATTGTTTCCTCACCTTAAACTTCACCAAAACAAATTTTGAAAGTCACTTGATAGGGCTTGATAGTCTCTTTCTTGCAACTATTACATAAAGTAGATTATGGGAAATGAATATGCTTTCCTCTTCGACCTAGCCAGGTCCTTACACTACACAAAGTCTCTTATGGGACGAAAATGGAGCTGCCTGTGAAAATAAAAGGTCTGTGTGTACAGCAGAGAGTTTATCTGATTAAGGAAAGACAAGAAGGTTTATATTCCAAAACTAATTCCCTAGCATCAACCATAAGCTCTACAAACAAGATTTGTATAATGCCAAATTTCATTCACAAAGCTAAGAGGAGGTTTTTCAGTTCTGGGGATATTATTGATTCATTTTTTAAACTTTTTAAAAGATTTTTATTATTTTATTTTATTTTTATTTATTTATTACAGTCAGAGAAAGAGAGTGAAAATGGTCATGCCAGGGCTTCTAGCCACTGCAAACGAACTCCAGATGCATGGGACACCATGTGCATCTGGCTTATGTGGGACCTGGAAAATCAAACCTGAGTCCTTAGGCTTTGCGGGCATGCCCCGTAACTGCTAAGCCATCTCTCCAGTCCTTGATTGTCAGTGTTTGACCCAATCTCCAGCAAAATATAATTAACAAGATACTGCCAATTAGAGTTGCTTGGCCCATAATATGCCCATAATTGGAACCAGTTTTTCTATTGGAAATAAATTATAGGTTTAAAAATAGATCCCATCCTTTAAAAAGACTTCCCTTCAAAATAGGAGTAAAAAAATGAATACAATGGCTGGAGAGATTGCTCAATGGTTAATGCACTTGTCTGCAAAGCCTAAAGACCCAGGTTCAATTCCTCTACACCCATGTAAAGCCAGATGCACAAGGCAGCACATGCATCTGGAGTTCCTTTGCAGTGACTAGAGGCTCTGGCACACCCATTCATGTTCTCTCTCTCTCTCTAATAGATACATAAATAAATAAATAAAATATTTTTAAAAATGAATCCATACAAATTTTTAAATCTTTTCTTTTCTTTTCTTTTCTTTTTTTTTTTTTTTTTTTTTTTTTGGGGGTTTGTGGTAGGGTTTCACTCTGGTCCAGGATGACCTGAAATTAACTATGTAGTTTCATGAGTTCACGGGTGGCCTCGAACTCATGGCAATCCTCCTACCTCTGCCTCCCAAGTGCTGGGATTAAAGGCATGTGCCATCACACCTGGCTAAATCTTTGCACTTTTAAAAAGACTTTTTTATTATTTATTTATTAGTGACAGGGGGAGAGAGAGAGAGGGGGAGAACTGGCACATTAGGGACTCCAGCCACTGCAAAGGAACTCCAGACCCATGCACCACCATGTGCATCTGGCTAACATGGGACCTGGAGAATAGAACCTGGGTCCTTAGGCTTCACAGGCATGCACCTTAACCACTAAGCCATCTCTCCAGCACAATACAAACAAATTTTAATATTGATTTTTAAAAAGCTTATATGAGGTACAGTATAATTACTCCAATGTTGACAGGAATAAAAATGATTTCAACTGATATCAGGAACAAAGGTTCTGAGCCTAGTGGATGAGTTTAGTTAGACCTGTCCTTGGCCTAGGATTTTCAGTTTTGTCTTCAGGCCTTAAAAAAAGAATAACTTAAGTCAAAAACATGAGCCTGACTAAAGTTTAACTCTGAAATGTCCTTTGGAGTGACTTAAGAAGAGTTCAAAGACCAAAAAGGAGTGAGATCTATATTATAACAAGGATAAATACTTAATTGATCGTGGTGAAATAATATTGGCCCTTACACCTTTCTCTCATCCTTTTTCCCACCCTCTTTCTCAAAATATATATATACCCTCTCATTACAATAAAAGTCGAGTCCCTGCTTCAACACGGCTCCCGGCTCAGTGGGGTTTTTTCTCCCCTGTGTTTTAGCGGGGGAGGGGTCTGAGCCGCCGACACCCGCCTTCCTGCTCAGCCTCGAGAGGAGCGGCTGGCCCGGCTCTCTCTCTTCCGCTCTACCTGCTGGAGAAGAAGAACTGGCACTCCAAGAGTTGACAGGAATAAAAATCATTTCAACTGTTATCAGGAACAAAGTTGACTACAGCCTAGTGGATGAACTGGTGTTAACCTGTGTCTCTGAAGCAGACTTTCAGTTTTCTCTTTAGGGCTTAAAAAAAAGAGTAACTTAAGTCAAAAACAGTATGTTGCTATATATCTCATACCTGTGAACATTAATTCTGGAATACGTGCATTGAAGACACTTAAGAAGAGTTCAAAGACCAAAAAGAAGTGAGATCTATATTATAACAAGGATAAATAATTAGTTAATGTTTATCTCAGCAATAACATTCAAAGATTGTCTTCACCTGAGATGTAGTGTTTCCCCTATTTTGCCTGCTTCTTTCTGCTGTTTGCTGTGGGCAGGGAGTTTTATTTTATTATGTAAGCAGAAGGAGATTGAATCCTTATCAATGTAGCTGTTGTAATTGAGCAGTTTTGTCACCAGACTAGCCACAGAAACTCCATGATTGAGCTGAAATGGCAAAGTCTGAGTCTGGACATCCATGTGGCTAAAGATCCACGCCTTCTCTGGACACTGAGTATGTATCAGGGAAGGGACATGACCTATGACAAGATAAGACTTATTACTACATCTTATCAACAAGAACTTCACACAAAATAAAAAAGAAAACAGAAATGGAAATAATTTTTGTATTGACTTGTGACTAATTTAAAAATTCTTTATTCTTCAGATTGAGAGATTACTTAGTGGTTAAGGCACTTGCCTGCAAAGTGATAGGAGGATTACTGTGAGTTCTAGGCCAGCGTGAGACTACATAGTGAATGACAGGTCTTCCTAAATACAGCGAGGCCCTATCTTGAAAAAAAAAAAATCAGTCCATGTGTAGCAGACAGCTTCAGGTTCACTGAGATGAACTTCCAGACCAGGCACAGTTATGGAGGAAGGGATATTATTTATTGAAGCTTACAGATCCAGGGGAAGTTCCATAATAGCAGAAGAAGTGGCTTGCCTTTCACAGGACCAGGCAAGAGAGAGAAAAGCCAACCATCCACCACAGCACACAGAGCAAAACTACTGCCAAAAGGTCACACAGCACCCTTCAGGAACTCCTGCTAGGCACATTTGCATATCTTTACAATGGAATCTCAAACCCACCATTAACACCTTAAGACCATGAGTTATAGTGTCCAGAACTCAGTGACATTGCCTCTAGCAAGGTGATTGCAGATGCAAACTATAACTAATAAAATACTGAATATATTGGGGGACATATATTCAAACTACCACACCATGAAAAGAATAAATAAAATATTTAAACACCAGGCATAAGAAAGAGACAGTGACAATACACTTTCAATTTACTCAGTAAGGAAAAATATTTTCCAAGCCATCGCTTAAGGTATTCATGTCATGTTATGTTTTTGCAGGTTTGTTTCTCTTTATCTTTCCATTCTAATCCAGGCCAGGGCCACCCTTAGTCTTAATTTATGTATCCATCCTTCTCCTACCCCTAAGGTTGCTTAGTAACCATGGTTACAAAAAATATGGTCCAGTTGAATGCTGGTGTATTAAAAAATGTCTAAAGGGCTGGCAATATGGCTTAGCAGTTAAGGTGCTTGCCTGTGAAGCCGAGGGACCCATGTTCAACAATCCAGATCCCATGTTAGTTAGGCACACAAAGGAGAGGCAAAGCACAAGGTCGCACATGCCCAGTAGGTGGAGCAAACATCTGAAGTTTGATTGCAGTGGCTGAGGTTCTGGCACATCAAATCGCTCGCTCACTCTCTCTCTTTCTCTCTCTCTTGCTTTCGCTCTTTCTCAAATAAAAATTTTTAAAAATGTCTAAAATGGCTGGGAGTGGTGACAAACACCACTCACTGTGGAGGCAGAGGCAGGAGGATCGCCGTGTGTTCTAGGCTAACCGAGGACTACAGAGTGAGTTTCAGGTCAGCCTGGGCTAGACTGAGCCCCTACCTCAAAAAAAAAAAAAAGTCTAGAACACTTTATATTAAAATTGCAATGGACATTATTCACTTTCTGAGCCAACACTATCCTCTTTATTCTTGAAGACATTAAAAGCCCGTTTTCTGTCTTTATTTACAACAGAATAGAGTAAATAAATATATGAAACAGCAGCAACCCAAAGATGGCCTTTCATCTTACTTTTAATCTCAGACTAGTCAGGCTTGCTCACAAGGCTACACCATGCACTGCCACACTGATTCTGACAGCTTTTCGGAACAACTAACAAGATGGTTGTGAGTCACCATTGAGAAATCCCAGTGGAAGTCACTTCATAGCAAATGTTCACTATGAAGCAGTGTGGCAAGTGAATGAGATTTGATCTGCATCCCGGTAGAACTACATGAGAACAAAATGGATAGCTTAGGGCTCCCAAGATAGCTCATGTCACTTAAAGGAAACAGCCTCAGAGTTTGGTACATGACTCAGTGGTAGAATGCTTGCTAGCCTGCTCTAGGTCCTGGATTTGATCCCTGTCAAAGTAAAAAATGAAAGTGGAACACAAGATTTTATTTATTTATTTATTTATTTATTTATTTATTCATTTATTTATTTATTTATGAAAGACAGTGGGCATGCCAGCACCTCTAGCCACTGCAAAGGAACTCCAGATGCATGCACCACCTTATACATCTAGCTTTACGTGAGTGCTGGGAAATAGAACCTGTTTCCATTGGCTCTGCCTGCAAGTGCCTTAACCACTCACTAAGCATTCTCCCCAGCCCCACATGATCTTTATAACCACTGTAGAATTCCAACAGGAAGGTCTCTCTAAATATACCTGAGGAAGAAATCACATGCAGGAATGGGTTGAATGGTCTAGACATATGACTCTTCTCCAAACGCAATTGCACTTTCTCAGGATGCATGTAAAGTACCAGCACACTGCTTCTTAGTGGATGAGACCTGAGTTTGAGATTCTCATCTTTTGACCTTTTCCAACATCTCTGTGATTTTACTTATTTCCACATTTTCAAACTATTAATAATTCTCAGAAGAAAATAGCACACAATTTTATCTTTCAAGGATTTATCGTAATATGAGCCATTTGTATCCAGTGACCTTTAAACTAATCCAGTTTAAAACTCGGAGAATTAGTTGCAGACTTTTAAAGCAGTGGCATTTGCTTATAGGATATGACAGCCTAGTCATGGGTGGAAAGGGATGAGCGTATCCAGTCTTTTTAGGGTGTGTGTTTAGGTACAGATTTGGGTACTGTGTGCTCTTTCATTTTGCAATCTCTCACACTAGTTGATGAATTTGTAAATGACAATAGCAAGGTGCATTGCAAATTTTCTTGTCCCCATATGTACTAGCAATCAAAAAATGGTGGAAAGACCTACCTACAGAACAACATTTTCACACAGTGACTTTAATATGGCATCCTAAAGACTGTCATGGTTTGTTGTTGTTGTTGTTATTGTTGTTGTTTGCTGACCTATAAACTTATTTACTCCTCTTTTTTTCTGTCACTAGACATTTATTCCATGCTTGTGCAGTTATTTGCATTTATGGTGAGCTCGAGTGGGATGTGTTTATATTAACACCTGTAGAGCATGAAGAAGGATCATTGAAAGAATAAGGAAAAATATAACTAATCTGCTTCTTTGGCTTGTTTGTTGCTTGGATTGATGGGCTGTTTTATACAATTGTTTTGCTTGCACAGAAGAAAGGCAACCATTAAACTTAAACAGTTTAAGACAAATGCCCCAGGAGGACGTGACTCTCCAAACGGCGAGGTTGTTTGTCCTGGGAAGTCACAAGGTTTACAATGTTAACCTATTTAGTTTAGAGTCCAGGGCCACATTTGTTTAGACATCTTAGGGACAGTTAATAAATAACATAGGCCCCTGCTTTGGAATTTCAGCCCCACCTGGAAAGCCCCCTTATGGAAAAGCCCCTGATATTTTTGGTATTTCCTCATACCCATGATTTTCTCCTATAAAAACCCTGCCCCACGGCTTCTCGGGGGCTCTTCATCCTCTTGCTTGGTGGAGCCCCGGCTTTTTCAATAAATCCTCTTGCTGCTTGCATTGAGTGTTCTCTGTAGTGTCTTTGGGTCTGGTCGATGAAGAAGGAAAGGGGGTCCCTATCACTTTCAGATTTTTATCAAAGTCAACTCTATATAATTTTTCAGAAAAAAATCCATGTAGCATCAAGTCCATGAACACACCACTTCAAGGATGAAGTCAGAAAGGAGCATTGAAAAGTGAGAATTCTGCTAAGAAGAAAAAGGCACAAGGATACTCAATGAAAAGCAGCTGCTAAGCCGCTTTCCTCCAGACTGTGAAGCTAGAAAACTAGTGATGACTACTGAGCTACAAGTGCCTCCTCATCTCAGAGGAAACAGAGCAGGTACTCAAAAACTGAGGGATTATTTCCAACTTGAAGGGATTCTCCAAGTATTCAAAATATTTGGTTTTCATGGGACCAGAGATCAAAGAGAAGTCCAATGTGTAGTATTTTTTATTTTCATTTACTTATAGCCCCAGGGAGAAGAATAAATAACAGAATAGTACCAGTCATAACTTTCATTTATGGAGAAGTTTATACTTCTGTATCTGTTCTCTCATACATTGCCTCCTACCCATCACTCCTAATAAATTATCAAAAATGAACAACATATAACAACTCCTTTAAATTTATAATGAGCAAACTTAGGGAGAGAATTCCCTATTTATTAATTACTGATGGATCTGAGATGTGGTTAGCACCTAAAGCTTGAATCTAAAGTTGACTTTCAGCCACTTTAATTTTCTCCCATCTCTACTCAGGATTTCTGCCTGTCTATCACATCTACATCACATTCCACCCACACTCCACAATCTGGTCAATCAATGGGAGGAAGGCTGGAATTTACTTAAAGGATCCTATTCCTATTCAAGTTCTCATGGACCATTCAAGTAAATATGTGCCACTTGCCTAGACTTTCAAAATAGTTATATACATTTTTAAAAATATTTTGATAAGTGTGTGTAGTATATGCACAGAGATGCACATGCAGATGGAGGACTGAGGAAGGAATTGGTGTCCTCTACAATGATTCTGCCTTTTTTCTCTGAGACAGTGTTTCACTGAAACTAGACCTCCCTGTTTTTTTGTTTGTTTGTTTGTTGTTGTTGTTGTTGTTGTTGTTGTTGTTGTTGTTTTGGAGAGAGACAGAGACAGAGAGAGAGGGAGAGGAAGACAGAGATGGAAGTGCCAGCAGCCTCTCAGCTGCTGTGAAGGAAATCCAGATGTGTGCACCCCCTTGTGGTCAAGTGTGGCATTGCACCCCTTTGTATCTGGCTAAATGTGGGACCTGGAGATTGGAAACGCTGGAGATTGGAACCAGCGTTCTTTAGGCTTAGGAGGCAGGTGCCATTTCTCCAGCCCCAGACCTCCCTGTTTTATGGTTAGACTAGCTGACCAGGCAGCCCCAGCAATCCTTGTGTCTCAACCACCCTCAGTGCTGGGGTTACAAGCAAAAGTAGCCATACATTTTTTTTACATGGGTGCTGGGGCTTGAACTCAGTCCCTCATGCTTATGCTTAGTTTACCCTTCTGAATCATCTCTCTAGCCCAAGACATTCTTTTATACCCTTCTGGATAATTCTGTTTCACATGAATCCAGTCCTTGTCATGAAATGAATTATTGAGTTCAGCGATGATACTTCCAAGACTGTCCCTGAAGGATATTGTTACTTGGACTAACATTTATTTTTTAGCACACATATTGAGTTCATTGTTGTTTACCCTCAGAATTTCTCTTTCAAATTCACATTTCTACAAAGTGTCATATATTCATAATCAGTTCTTTTCTGGCTAAGATGTCATCTTTGATCAAACAGTTAGTTGAGGAACTTTTGTGTTTGGTTTTGTCTTGGTTTGAGAGATAATTTTAATTAATTTATTTGAGAGAGAAAGAATAAATGGGCATACTTTAGCCTCTAACTGTTACAAACTCTAGATGCATGTGCCACTTTGTGCACCTGGCTTCATGTGGGTCCTGGAGAATTTTAACCTAGACCTATAGGGCTTTGCAATAAGCATCTCTAACCACTGAGAAAACTCTCTAGCCCTAGGTGAGATATTTTTGTGTTTTTAAATATTTACTTATTTATTTTCAAGCAGAAAGAGAAAGAGTAGGCATGCCCTGGGCCTCTAGCCACTGCAAATGAACTCCAGATGCATACACCACTTTGTGCACCTGGCTTTATGTTGGTAATGGGGAATTGAAATTAGGCTTTGCAGGCAAGCCCCTTAATCACTGAGCCATCTCTCCAGCCCAGGTCAGGGTTTTTTGTTTTTTTTTGTTGTTGTTGTTGTTTTTTTATGTCTCATTAGTAAGTATATATTTTGGGAATGTCAGTTTAGACATTTGGTCCCAAATAAAGTAGTCACTGGGTCATCCATGAGCAGGGATGTTCCCATTAGTTTTTACTCTTCTACACTAACCTCCACTAGATGCTCTATGTAGTGACAGATATGCAGTCCATCCACTTCTAGCTGCAATCCTTTGTTAATAGGACCATAGAACCTTTACTGTTCTGCCATTCTTTCTTGCCATCTAACTTGTACATGTTGTTCAAAAGTGTGGGAAAATGATACACCTCCTGCTCATCCCAGTGTACTGCAAAGCCTCCCTACTATTTCAGCTCTATTGTCTCTGCTCTCCAATGGCCTAGTAGCTCATTTTAGCCTTATCCCTTTCATAGTTTCTGATTGGCCACTGTTTTTCTAAATTATAAACCTAATAATGCAAATGTCTCAATGAACTTCAAGAATATAAAATATGAGAATAATTATAACCATGCACATCAAAATCAAATTAAGTAATACCAAAAAATATTAAAATCAGGGCAGAAAAAGTCATATTTTTACACAGGGACAAAGATAAGCATATCGTTAAATTTCTAGTAAAAGTACAATGTACATAAGAAAAAAATGAAACAGAAATGTTAAATATGGAAAATGATTAAGCTTTCTTTTTGTTTATTTATTTTAGAGGCAGACAAACAGAGACTGAGTGTGGAAATGCCAGGGTCTCTTGCCACTTCAAATGAACTCCAGACACATGTGCCCCTTCATGCATGTGGGTTTATGTGGGTACTGGAGAATTGATCTTGAGACATCAGTCTTTGTAAGCAAGTGCCTTTAACCACTAAACCATCACTTCAGTAACAAATTTTCAGTTTAGAATTTAATACTCAGATAAATATCTGACAAAAATGAAGGAAAATGAAATTTTTTTTCTTTTTTATGTTTAAATGTTTTTTTATTTTAAATATATATTTTTTTATTTATATTATTCTGATTTTACATTCATAGTATTGGTTCCATTGTCCTCCTCCCTGTCCTCCAGCTTTCAAAGGGACCCTCATCAATGGGGAATGTGGGTCATGCATTGTGAGGTTAGTCAAGAGTTCTGGGGGATATGCCCCAGTCTCTGTGCATAAAGCCCCAACTTGTGACTCTAACAATCTTTCCGCCCCCTCTTCCACAAGTTTCCCTGAGCCACATTGGGGTCATTTTAGTTCTGCTTCAGTGATGAGGTTTTGGGAGCCTCTGTGTCTCTGGATATCTGGCTTAGTTGGAGTTGGATGTTCTCTGTGTTTATCTCCTTCAACCTTTTTCTGGTGTCATGATCGCCATGAACGCTGTATTCTTGCCCTTCCCCTGGGTTGTTCTATGGTTTCAGCTGGGGCCCTGGTGAGATGTGGTTAGCTGATCCTCCCTTCAGGTTCATTGTCCACCTGAAAAAAGATAAGCAAATTCTCCAACAGAGAGAGAAGTTAGTACTAGATAGAAGGGATGACCATACATGTTTTGGAGGGAATTTTATATGTGTTGGCTCTCTTCTAACCCACATTTGGTGGTATCTTGCTCTTGGAGACTGAGCTCATTTTTTTGTACCTGGTTTTGACTTATTTCCCAGTTCCAGCAATGAGTTCCATTCCACTGAGTGGATCTGTTAGCCAAATCAAGAGCAGTTGGTTACCCACCATGGCTGTTTGCCACTACTGCACTTGTATGAGCATTACATCAAGTTGTTTCCTGCTGGGTATCTTAGACTGCAAGTTGTTTGGACCAATGTCGGACATTTTCCCCCAGTTGCTCGTGTAGCACACTCTGGTACTAGACTAGCTAACTGTCTGGGGACTGACTTTCTTCCAGATTCTGGCCAGGTCTTTCTGTGTTTGGTCTCACACATGTATGCTGTCTTTGACAGTAGGGTCTTACCATTAACCTTTGGTGGGTCACCAAGAACTCTGACAGAAGTCTGTCTTTTTTGGGAAACCTTGTAGGTGTTTCAGATCAACAGCTCATTGTGGAAGTTAACCCCGTGCTGGCACTCATCCTCAGTGAGCTCACCCAAGCACAAAAAGATAATCGTTGCATGGTCTCGTTTATCTGTCGCTCTGACCCTGAATCCAAGTGGCATGTGGCCAAACCTAATAAACACTCTGAGGCCCAGACAAGAGGGAGGCTGGGATGGAGGGAAGGTAAGGGTGGGAGGGAACAAGAGGGTGGGAGGGAGGACAAGGGGGGATACAAATTGGGACCCAAAAGGAAAAGATACTATAAAACCCTTTACTCTGAACAACAGGCTAAAACATTGATCCTTCAGCAGGCCCACAGAGGGAACACCCGAACCACAGGAACCTGGAGAGAACATCATGAAGGCCAACTTTAATCTTGTCCTGCTTCTCCTTCTCTTCTCTCCTCTCTCTCTCTCTCCTCTCCTCTCTTACTCACTTTCTCTTTTATAAAATATTTTTGGACATACAAAAACAAAAGGTAATTACCACTCTCAGACTTCAACATGAAAAAATTAAAAATACTTTTTAAGTAGAAGAAAATTTATGACTAGAAATTGTTATTTATTTTTACAAAGTAATGAAGGGCACTAGAAATGGAACCTATGTGGATGAATATAATTTTTTTACTCTTATCATTTAAATTTCTTTAAAATCAGTTTATAAAATGCTAATAAGTAAAATATATGGTTATGGTAATATATAAGTCACAAGAGGAGGAATAGTATTCACTATTGTAAACTGTACATGAAATGGCATATCAATTGGACATAAACTGTGTTAAGCTAAAGATATATCATAAATCCTAAAGCTACCATCAGAACAACAGAACAATAAATTGTAGATGATAAACCAACAATGGAGATAATTTGAAATGACCAAAAAGAAAACAAAAACAGGCAACCCAAATAATAAAACAAATATGAAGGTAGACTCTATTCTGAAGACAGAAAAAAAGAAAAACATCAGAAATCGAAAGGAAGACAGTATGGCTAAAAAGCCTCCCAAAACAGATAGGCTATAAAGAAAATAAGAAATTAGTTTTTCTGGCAACCTAAGGGAAAGCTAAAGCCTCATTAACAGCTATTTATTTTCTCCTCTATTAGTGGAATTGAGACTAAACCAAAAGAGAAGGATGTTCACTACAAGAAGACTTCAAAATAAAATGAGAAGTGATATCCATTCCAACAGATTTGCAAATTGCAACAGAGAAACAGAAAATGATGAAAAAGCAAGAAAATATTACTCCTTGATTATTAAATCAAACAATGAAGGAATACTTTGAAATGAATTCACAGTCTACTTGTTAAAATGAAACAATACACCCAAAGAGGATACAAATAGGAAGATGAATGACACAGGGAAATCAATTCAGGACTTATAAAATGAAGTCAGCAAAGTGGATGAGAAAATCAAGGAAGAAACTTAGATTTGGTGAAGGTCAGGAACAGAAATGTTGGAAATGAAAAACAAAACACAATGAATCAAATAAACAATACAGTGAAAGCATTGACAATAGAGTAGATCGAGCAGAAAAAAGAATATTATGGATTGAAGTCAAGGTTGAAAATTATTACATCTACACATCAGTAAAATAAACAAGCTGGTGTTCCTTCTTGCTTTGCCCTTTTTATTCAGATTGGGACGCCAGTCTGTTGTCTAGGGCAGCCCACATTCAGGGTGGGACTTCTGCTCTCCCTTAATCCTTCCTGGAAACACCCTCACAAAGGCAGAGGAAAGTACAGTGATATATACATGTATAGAAATGTCATAGTAAAGCCCAGTATTTGGCATACGATTTTTAAAATGCACTAGCAAAATTGTTAAATAAATAAGTTTTAAATGATGTTTTGCTAATATTATTTTCTTTGGAAAAATAGTAAAACGATAAATATCAGCTACAGAGCAAAAATAAAATACAACTCATTTAGTGAATAAGTTATTTTTATTGGTAATGTATAAAGAATCCTCAAATTCAATAGCAAAAATACTCCACAATTTTTACTGGGCAATTTATGTGCCAGATGCAAAGTGATGCAAGGGCACAATGCCGCACTTGCCCACAAGGGGGCACAAGCATCTGGAGTTCATTCACAGAGGCTGAGAGGCTGCTGGCAGGCCCATTCTCTATCTGTCTCCCTCTCCCTCTCTCTCTGTCTGTCTCTCTCTGTGTGTCTCTCTAAAAATAAAAAAATAAATAAAGCATTTAAAAGCATTAATATATACTACACCATGAATGTGCCTAAAAATAATAAGCTAAATAAAAGAAGTTAGACAAAAAAATAATCCATACTGTTTGCTTCATTATATGTAAAATTCTAGTGAGGATAAATTAATGTATAAATATCAAGGTTGCCTCAGAAGTAGTGGAAGTGTGAAAGAGAGAGTTATCCAGAGGACAAACTACAAAGGGGCTCAAAAAGACAACAACAACAAAAAAAATTAGTGATGGAAATGTGTGTATTAGCTTGAATATAATTGAAGATTACATGAGAATTTTCATATCAAAATATATCACATTGTTCACATTAAACTATACTTCAGTAAAGATCTTTAAAAGAAGAAACTTTGTACAAAAGTTAACATACCATTAGGAAACGTTCTATTCATACAAAAACTGGTATTTTTAAGTACAAGAACAGGTAAAGATGGCTGAGGAGATAGCAAAGCGGGTAAAGTGCTTGTCTTGCAAGTATGAAGACCTGTAAACTATCAGTCATGGCAGCAAATACCTGTAGTGCCAGCAATGGAGAGGGTGCAGAGATAGGAGGATCCCTGACGCACACTAGCTAGTCAGCCCAGCCCAATGAGTGAGCTCCGGTACAAAGAGGGACTCTTTCTCAAAAAGATTTCCCAAGGAAAACACTCATGTGCATGAAACTGCACACACATATAACCACACATGCAAACCCAGAAACATACACATGCACAAATACCACACTCACATACACATAAAAAGAACAAATGCAAGGCTGGAGAGATGGCTTAGCGGTTAAGGTGCCTGCCTGCCAAGCCCAAGAGCTCCCATTTCATCTCCAAGTCCCACATTTAGCCAGAGGCAAAAAGGGATGCAAGGGTGCAATGCGCACTTGCCCACCAGGAAGAGCATGCATCTGGAGTTCATTCATAGTAGCTGAGAGGCCGCTGGCTTGCCCATTCTCTCTCTCTGCCTCTCCCCCCTCTCAAATAAAAAAAGAACAAATACAAAATCATTGAGTCAGTATGTTTAACTATTGATGTCAGTCTAATTGCTGAGCTACCTATTATTAATTAACTGAGCTCTAGCATTTAAAATATCCATTTCTTATGGCTGTAGGGTAGTTCCATCAAAGTTACCAGATTGTCCTATCTTTGTTCTTTAAAATGTTATAGTCATCTTATTTTGCAGCATGTTAAAACAAACCTTGAAATCTGTATTGATTTATTTTTCTGAATCACTTCTGCATCGACCCAGGTTATGATTTTTTCTTGCTTCACTTATTACTAAAGGGAGAAGGATATAATTCATATTTCATCTGGTAGTGTATCTTTACAAGTGCACACGAAAGGATTGCATTCTTTTAAAAGTTAATTTCAGAAGCTCTTTTATTCCAAATGGAATAAACCACCTGGGATTAAAAGGAGACTCTGGGCCTTGGGCCAGGAGACATTTTCAATTTCATTATCATTTGTAATGAAACCAAGTTAGAGTGAATGCTGGTATCTTGGGCAAAAATTCCCATGTCCTAAAATCTGACAGCAATTATTGGTAATAGTCATGACCGTGCAATGGGGGACAATCAAAACAGTGCAGAGTCATAACCCATCTCCATAGCCTATAACAGTGCCAGTCCTTGCTGGATCTTTATAGACAATAGAATCATTATTAAAACCAAGCTCCAAAGGAAATACACTGTATCAAAAGGAAAGCATGGGCTGGAGAGATGACTTAGCAGTTAAGTGCTTGCCTGTGAAGTCTAAGGACCTTGGTTCAAGGCTCAATGACCCAGAACCCACGTAAGCCAGATGCACAAGGTGGCACATGCATCTGGAGTTCGTTTGCAGTGGCTGGAGGCCCTGGCACGCCCATTCTCTCTCTCTCTCTCTCTCTCTCTCCCTCTCTTTCTCTCTCTCTCTCTCTCTTTCTCTCTCTCTGCCTTTAACTTTCTATCTGTTACTCTCAAATAAACAAATACAAATAAACCAAAAAAATAAATAAATAAAAGGGAAAGCATGATACCCAAGAAAAATCCTACACTGTATGAACTTTGTTATCAGGAATTAAAACCCTATACATGAGATGCAGGGCAATTTTGTCAACTATTTATGTTATCTGTCACTCGTGTGATAATACATAAAATGGTTGTCAGTAATATCATCAGTAGGCAGTGCAGACTATGTAAAGATGGGGCATTAAATATAGAGGGGACAGGAATATCAAATTTTACTGCTACTAAATCACCTCTTTGGAACTGAAATTATAGGCCTTACTAGAACAGGTAAAAATAAAAAGATATTGGCTGAATTTTGAAGGGCAGAGAAAAATCCACAAGATATAAAGTATATAAACATAATGATAATAGTAAAATATTAAAAATAGCATGTTTGAAATATACCTACCAACCATCTACCACTATTTACAAAGATGCAACACCTACATTTCAATTGCTTGCAACTATGTAAGGGTAACTAATTTCTTAGTCAATGAAATGTTGTCCATAGAGGCATGATGTATTCTTGTATTTTCTAGTAACTTACTATAACAAGACCTAAGAATCTTTTTTAAAGGATTTTTTTTTTTTTTTTTTTTTGGTTTTTTCGAGGTAGGGTCTCACTCTAGTCCAGGCTGACCTGGAATTCACTATGTAGTCTCAGGGTGGCCTTGAACTCATGGTGATCCTCCTACCTCTGCCTCCCGAGTGCTAGGATTAAAAGCATGCACCACCATGCCTGGCTCTTTTTTAAAAAGATTTTTAAAAAATTGAATCTAATTAATATTTCTTGATTGCCTTAAAATCATGGATATTACTTTCATTATTAGAAAAATTTAGAGAGAAATTAATGATGTCTATGGCTATTATATACTTTTCTATTTCTGACTTTATCAACAGATACCATCATAATTTCATAACTACAAGTGCAGAAAATACAATGGTATGCTTAATCAAATGAAAATGTGTTTAGCATTATTGGGAAAATAAGCATGTTTAATTATAAAGCCATGAGAGTTTTATTTTCTGTAGCAGCCAGTTTTTTTTTTCAATTTTTCAATATACTTTTACTGTAAATGTGTGAGGCCTAATTGAATCACTGAAAGTCTAGTATACTTTGCTGACATCATTACCACACTGATACTCTATTTGATTACTTAATTTATCAAGAGGTTTTAATTTTTCTCCTTTTCCTTGTGACTTTCATTATGCATCATAATTCTGGTTCTCAGATTTTAGTCTCCCTCCCATTTGTTTTTCCCGAGCTTCTGGTTATCTTCTTACCCAGAGTATAAGACTACCACATCACTCCAATTCCCATGAACACCAGATGGCAAAGTTAGACAAAGATGGAAATATGAAATGTAGAGAATCAAGTCAGCCATTTGGTCATTAGTAAGACTAACTGAAATTGAGGAAATGCAGATCCTGGAGATTGGAATAAAGACAGATTGTCTTGAGATGTTAGCAAGAGTTCAAAAATGAGGACATAAAAAGTGGCCAAACACCCAAAGCATCAGAGATGAATTATAAGTGCACATATTTAAAGAGACAATGCATCTGGAATGAGGAGCAATGGATTTTTCTGACCGGTTCTCAGTCCTCAGTTTCCTTATTTTGTTGTCTGTTTGTTAATAAATCCATCTGTTCTTGCCATTTGCCACAGCCTCTACTCTTATGACACATAGTTTGTAGTTACATTGCTAACCTTGCCCTTAGATATTCTATCGTTGTGCATTTCAAATTACTATGCATGAACATAGAGCTATCATCTATCTTCCTACATCAATCACTAATATTACTCCCTATTTTCAGGTCAGAGAATTTATAATTCTGATATGTAACCAATTATTACATTCCCTATAATAAACTTTCTCAACTTCTCTTTCTAAATAACTCACATGTACCTGCCTTTTCCATTTCCATGTCCATGACCCTTCAGTGAGCCCTCTATTACCTCACAGAACAGTGGCCTCTTGATAGAAGTCCTCAGCTCTGGATTCTGAACCCATTCAAATGTGCATATGCTCACAGGTAAGTTTTGTAAAGCTCTTTTTTTCTAACTTCATTATCCCTTCTCCTGTCTAGCAGCAGCCCAGTCCTGCTGAAGGTCCTCATTTATAATCCATACACTCCACTATTTGTAAAAATGTCTTTACTACTCTGGAGCCCATATTATCTGTCTGTCTCACAGAAGTTTCATGCTTCCCCACTTAAACATGGAAATTCCTAGTTTTCTAATTCTGTTGTGCAGCCACTTTCACTCAAATACCTTTAATTATTCTCTATATCTTTCTCAAAGACA
Source organism: Orientallactaga sibirica (assembly GCA_036365145.1). NCBI lineage: Eukaryota > Metazoa > Chordata > Mammalia > Rodentia > Dipodidae > Orientallactaga > Orientallactaga sibirica. The sequence goes on along the minus strand of JAEOAD010000030.1, from coordinate 17,897,177 downwards.
CAAATCCTTCATTTCAGTTGAAGGTTCATCTATTCTATAAAGCCTTCACTTCAATAAAGAATAATCACAAGAAGCTTGAATTGTCTGGGTTACATCAAAGGTCAGTGTCAGAGCACATAATCAACACATATCACATCTCCCTCAGAATAATATCAGGATTGTAAGTGAAGAAAGTGTGGTTATTTCTCCAAACCAACCAGGAATGCAAATTTTCATATTTCATAAGTTGGAAATATTTAAGTGCCTAGCTCTAAAATACATTTACTGTTTTAAAATTTTAGGGGCTGTAGATGTAGCTCAATTGGTAGCTCACTTGCCTGGCATTGTCAAAGCCCTGGGTACATCCTTCAAAGAATGGTAGTGTACACCTGTAATCCCAGTACTTGGCAGGAAGAGGCAGGAAGTTTAGAAGTAAAGAATAATCACAAGAAGTTTGAATTGTCTGGGTTACATCAAAAGAGGCAGGAAGTTCAGAAATTCAAGGTCCTACTCAGCTACATAGCAAGTTTGAGGCCATCCTTTAATACATGAAATTCTGTCTCAAAAAATATAAATTTATATGGGCAAGGGAAGCAACTCAATCTGTAAAGAGTGTGTTATGCTAGCATGAGGTCCTGTATTAGATCGCTAGCATTCACATAAAAGACCCAGTGAGGTGGCTTGTACCTAGATTTCAAGCCTGGGGATGTGAACTTAGGAGGATCCCTGGGGCTTGCTAGAAAATCAGTGAGCTGCAGGTTCAATGAGAGATACTATCTCAAAACTAAGGTGAAGTGACTAGGAAAGACACCCAACACACATGCATATGCTTGCATACATGCACATGTGTACAAACATATACCACATGTGCACAAATTGTAAATTAAAAGTACAGGTGAAATAATATTACATTTTAAATAGTAGGAGTGAAAAGAGAGATTACATCTTTGATAGTACCACATAGAAAAAAAGGTAACAGATATGATCATCAACTGTGGGTAGACATTAAAAATAAGTGGAAAAAAGGGTAACATGATGCTGAAATGGAGGAAAATGATAGTAATATTAAAAGAATCCTGAATTTCACAAAGGAATCTGGTTAATAGGAAAAGGTGGTGGTTTATTTGTTAACATTTTATTTATTTAAGAGACAGAGAGAGAGGTAGATAGAAAGGAGAGAGATAATGGGAGCACCAGGGCCTCTAGCCACTGCAAATGAACTCCGACACATGTGACACTTTGTGCATCTGGCTTATGTGGGTCCTGGTGAATCAACCTGGATTCTTTGGCTTTGTAGGCAAGTACCTAAACCACTGATTCATCTTTCTAGCCCAGTGGTTTAATTTTTAACTTAAAACTCTTGTTTTAGTAAGATGGTTTTAATAAGACAGCACTATCATAAGGTATCTTCTTTGTAAGGATATCTAAAGGAATTAAAATTATTAACTGTTATTTTTATCTGAAAAATAATTAAAAGAACAGAAAGTAAGGAGTGAATTTCTGGTGATTGGCTTAAAACTAGGATTTTATTCTAATAGACACTGAAGATGTTTGAACATAGGAAACATATCTGAAATTTTCTTTTTATTTCTGAGATGGCATACATAAGTGAAAAAGGAACGCAGTGAAGAGGTTGTCAACCATAGTGCTGCTGAGCAGTGACTGAAGTGTGAACAAACCTGGGAGTGGGGCTGGAAAGATTGCTTAGTGGTTAAGGCCGCTGCCTGCTAAGCCTAAGAACACCAGTTCCAATCTCCAGGTCTCACGTTTAGCCAGATGCAAAGTGAAGCACAAGGGTGCACACACATCTGGAGTTCGTTCACAGAATGGAGGGCCCATTCTCCATCTGTCTCTCTTTTCCTCTCTCTCTATCTCTTTCTGTGTCTCTCTCCACTTTGTGCTTGCCTGGAAAGCCAAAGGACCCAGGTTCAATTCCCCAGGACCCATGTAAACCAGATGCACAAGGTGGTGCATGCTTCTGGTGTTCATTTGCAGCAGCTGGAGCTCCCAGTATGACCATTTTGCCAGGCATGGTGGCACACTCCTTTAATCCCAGCATTTGGGAGGCAGAGGTAGGAGGATCGCCATGAGTTCAAGGCCACCCTGAGACTACAGAGTGAATTCCAGGATTCCAGGTCAGCCTGAGCTAGAGCAAGACCCTACCACAAAAAAAAAAAAAAAAAAAAAAAAAAAAAAAAAAAAAGAAAAGAAAGAAAGAAAGAAAAAAAAAAAAATAGAGTGAAAAGGGAGTCAGGAACTTAACAGTGGCTCAGAAAAGCAAAGTAGCAGATAGGTTCAGCAAATCTACATGAGATAAATGAAAGGCAAGCAGGAAAGAGGGTAGGAGAAGGATGAAACTAAGGTGCAGGAAAATAGTAGTAATATTAAGAAATTGGGAGGGGGAAAAGGAGAAGGGATGGAAATCAACAAAACATATCATATTTAGTAACAAAATGTGGAACTCAAAAAGGAATCTGCTTTATGAAAAATGGTAACGAATATTATTTTACAATACTAGCTCTTAATCAAAAACGCATTATGGGTTTTTTTCACTTATATTTTAATCATCTACAAAAGTCTCTAATTTTACTTATAGATTTCTCTTACAACATTATAAAATTATTCTGAGGGGGCTGAAAAGAATGTTCTCTGGTTAAAAGCACTTGATTCCAAAGCCTTACAGCCTGGGTACAATTTCCCAGTACCCATGTAAAGCTAGTGTGTCTGCAGTTTGTTAGCAGGAGCAAGAGGCCCTGGCGTGCCCATACTCACTCACTTACACAGTCTTTCAGATAAGTGAAAGAAGGAAGGGAGGGAGGGAGAGGGAGGGGAAAGGAAAGGGAAAAGGAGGAAGGAAAAGGGAAAGGGAAAGAAAGCATGTCATTAGGTGAGTTCCAGTGTGTTCTGGCAGCATTGTTCCTACAACCCTATTTGCAGCTCACATGGCCTGTCAGCTCTACTGAGTACCTGTACATTCGCTTAGCAGATATACCAAGTTCCTAGTGTCTTCAACATCTTAAGATCCCCACCAGAACTTAGGTTTTAAGCTTAAAGTTTTATGTGTTGCTTACTTGGAGTATTCCTGAAAAGAGCCTGACCATGGTTTATATCATGTGGCCATATAGGTTTTTATGGTATGTGGGGAGAGAATCCTTAGCCAGCCTCCATGACCAAGAACTCTTGCATTCTGATACTGCTGCCAGATCAATAGGCCCCAGGCTCTAGTGACCTTTTAGTGCCTGTACTGCTAAGCCAAGGAAAACATTTCCAAAACAGTGCCTTGTAGGGTTTCTTTAGGCACTGTCCTTTCAAATGTGCTTGTTTGTTTGTTTGTTTTTTGTTTTTCACAATGGGTCTTCAATGGGAGGAGGCAGGCATCTTTCCTGTCACAATGAAAAAAATGCAGGGGCCTCTCTTTAGTGCTCTTTAGTGACACTAAATTTGTTTAACAATTATAGCTGTTTTGTGTTTGTTTACTTTGTTTTCATCTAAGTGAATCTAATATATTTTCCTTCTCTGACTACAACATGCTTTTCAAATCTTGTTCTCCACTTTTTCCTCGCAGTTCTCATTTTCCTGGCAGGTAAAAGTAGCAAATAATAAATAATAGCCATGTCACAACCTTAATGTTGAAATTCTTGACATTCTCTTGATTGTGTCAGCCCACAGCTTCTTAAACTGTGGGTACATAATTAAATGTAGTGGTTATGTATAAAATACATGTAATTAAATGTAGAGGTCACAAAATATTTGCAACAGTAAAAGGATTCTGATTGTACAATATTGCTGATACTGGAACAAACACATGATCAGAAATCAGCTTATATGGGGAAAGGCTTACAGAGTCCAGGGCAAGTTGAATAATGGTGGAAGAAGCTGGCCCACTTCCATAGATGCTTCCACAGCAGAGACAGAAAAATCAACACCTGCCAGCAAGAGAGTTAAAAAACAGACTAGACTAAACATTTGCCCCCAGTGACACCATCAGGGCTGCTGGAGACTGAAGTTATAAGCTCAATTTCAATCAAAAATTAATATGACTATGGGTGACATTCACATTCAAACCACCACATTCTGCCCCTGGTCCCATAGAGTCATGATCACCTTACAATGCAAATTACACTCAGACCAACTTAAAAGTTTCCCATAGTCTTTGCCATCTTTAACATTGTTTAAAATTCCAAAGCCTCATTTGAAATTCAAGGTTGATTCATAACTGGTTGATTTCAATAACCAGCGGTTCCAAGTCCAGGTCCCACGTAGATAAAATCAAAACCCACTTGCCCACAAGGGGGCGCATTATAACAACAGCTGAGACTGCCAATCTGTCTCCTCTCTCTCTCTGTCTACAAAAAAATAAATAAAAACTAATAACTGTGAGTCCTATAAAATCAAAACCTAAGTTATAACTTCCAATACAAAATGGCATAGAATAAACAAAAGGCATAACAAGGAGACACTGGACCAATGCAAAATAAAAAACCAGCAAGTTCAGGCCCAAAATCCATATCCAGTGATGGAAGTCTCTGCATTCCAATATTTCCCTTCTAGCTGGGCGGAGCAGCCTGAAGATAATTGTGTCTCTAGCCATACGCGATCCATGGCAGTCAGTGTGCAGTCTTGGTACATTCAGAACACTTTCAGGTCTACACTGCAAACCACGTTCATCTTCATATTTCCATAAAATGGCCTAACTGATCCTCCATTCAGGGATTTCAGCCCTGTTTCCCATTATTGCCAATGCTGTTAGAATCATTTCATTTTCATACAATGGGCCTTCTGGTCCTCCACCAGGGATTTCAGCACTGCTTCACTTTTCCCAGATGCCATTCCCAAAAAGAAAACTGTGTTGCATTTCGTGACCCACTTCTCTGCATTTTTGTGCTTCCCAAAACCAGCACCAGGTGTGAGGCGTAGTCAAATTTGAAAATCCAGGGGAAGGAACCTTGCTCAAGAAAAGTAGCATACTCAAAACCAGTTTTCCTTCAAGCCTTTTCCTTTCAAAATAATTTGTATTTTTACTCATTTGAGCCTTCCACAGCTCACCCTCAGGACAGCATTTCCATTGCTTCAATGAGAAACAGTTGACCCATCCTGATGGTGGCAATCTGGATAACAATTGCAGCTTCAGTGACCTAAAACCACTCTCTGTGCCTGTAACTTTAAACTTGATTGAATTTTTCCTGTACTAAATGATACTTTTTTCAAATCTTTCTGTTTTATACCTTCTGCAAAGCATACCAGTCCATTACTTTTGATCAAATTCTTTGGACATGGGCAGAAGAATGCATCCAGCCTTTTACACCTGTAGCCCAGTTCCAACAAAGTGTATTCATTCCCCTTTAAAGGTTCATAATCCAAGCTGTCACGGCCCACAATTCTCTCTATGCTTAGCATTTTCAAACTCTCACCAGAATAGTCCATCAAGCTCTGCTTACAACACAGCAAGGCCTCACTTTCCCTCTCTCCCTGTGTGTTTGCAAATAAATAAATTTTAAAAAACTAAAAATAAATAAACAAATGGATCCAAGATATAGTTCTATGTCTAAAGACACTTGCTGCCAAGACTACCAGCTTAATTCCCCAACACCCGTATAAAGACAGATGCAAAGGGGCACATGTGTCTATAATCCCAATGTGTCTATGGAAATGCAAGGTGGAGTGAGGGGAATCCAGAAGCCCATGGAACCCCTAGGCTGGCACACATGCAAAACAGCAAATAAAAACAAGGAGGAAAAAAAGAGGGGCTGGTTTCAGGGAGTGGTTAGATCTCTTAAGTGGATTGGTTCCAACAAGAGCCAATTGTTTTTTTTTTTAATTTTTTTTGTTGACAACTTCTATACTTACATACAAAAAATACATAATATTTCCCTCCCCTCCCCTCATTCCACTTTAGAATTCCAATCCCCTCCCTCTCTCCATTAGTCTCTCTTTTAATTTGATGTCATCATCTTTTTCTTCTATTATGAGGGTCTTGCAAAGGTATTGCTAGGTGCTGCAAGGTCATGGATATCAAGGCCAATTTCTGTCTGGACAGTTGCATTGTAAGGAGTCATACCCTTCCTTTGCTCTTCCATTCTATCTGCCCCCTCTTCTGCAATGGGCCCTGAGCCTTGGAGGGTGCAACAGAGATGTTTCAGTGCTGGGAACTCCTCCATCCCTTCTTCTCAGCACTATGTTGCCTTTTGGGTCATCCCAGTGGTCATCACCATCTGAAAAGAGAAGCTTCTCTAACCAGAAGTGAGAGTAGCATTAATATGTGAATATGAACATTAACTGTAGTGCTTTCAGGGCAGCTTGATCGGAATAATATATACATTTAGCCAGAAAAGAGCAAGCTTTATATACCTAAGGCTCATGACCTCCCCTGCTAAGATTTTTCAATACCAGGTATGTATTCTCCTGCTGCTATTGGGTATTTGATGATGTTGCCCAGGAGGTGATGTCCACTCTCTGCTCATGCTGTCATTTCCTCCTGCCATCAAGGAGCTTCCCTTCTGGCCTAAGCCAAAATAAACCCTTTCCTCCCACAAGCTGCTCTTAGTCTGGTGTTTTCTGCCAGCAACGTGAAGCTAATTGCAACATATGTCAACCAATTCCAATATAAATCAGCCTAATTACAACCAGTTCACATATACATAGGTGATATGAAATGACTATTTCTTGAAGATACAAAGCATTAGAGGGCAGTGTTATGTAGCAATTGCAAGGACTTCTCTATTACAAATATGGTTAGTTGTGCCATATGTTAACCACTGTGCTAATCTCTGTATAGTTATCAAGGAAGGACATACTTATATCTTCAAGCTTGAAAGAGAAGATTAAAGAACACTTTAAGACCAACATATAATGGATGATATTTAAGTGCGAACTAATACAGAATTAAAAGCTACAAAAACAATAATAGTGACACAAAAATGTGGGCACTAGCTGGATGATTGATTATGCAATATTTTGGGGTTTCTTTTCTTTTAACTATTAAGTGTATGCTTTGGAGTAGCTTACTTCTGTATTGATTTGCAGCTCAAAAAAAATAAAATATAAGATTCTGGAGTTGGGGTGATGCCTGTAAGGAAAGTTCTTGCCTCATAAAAGTGAGAATCTGTGTTTACCCATGTAATAACATAGGGAATGGTGGCATATACCAGTAATACTAGCTCTGAAGAGGAACCCTAGGCCTCACTGGCCAACTAGTCTAGCCTAATTGGTGAATTCTAAGAAAATCAAAGCTCTTGTTTCAAAGAAGGCAGACAGTGTTCTAAAGATGACACTCAAGGTTGTCCCTGGCCTCCACATGCTTACACACATATGCAGTGCACTTACACACACACACATACACACACACACACACACACACACACACACACACAAGATACTGTGTTCATTCAAAGAAATGGATCAGTGTGGAGCTCATGAAAGAAGATTATAGTATCATGCATTAGTTCTGAGAATCAAACAGTGAGGTGGATTTAGATAGGTAGATGCATAAAATTTAAAAAAATAAGGAAGAATAATCAAATCATCATCAAGCAAGAGCTGCAAAAATAGGAAAAGTCAAAGAAACTACTGTATCATGTTGTTGCAAATTGACACTTTACTGCAAAAAGCAACACCTCTATAGCTCTTTCTTTCTAGGATGTTCTTATATGATGAAAATTTTAAAACTATTCACAGCTGGGAGTGGTGGGGCATGCCTTTAATCCCAGCACTTGGGAGGCAGAGGTAGGAGGATCCCACTGTGTTCAAGGCTACCCTGAGACTACATAGTTAATTCCAGGCCAGCCTGAACCCGAGTGAAATCCTACCTTGAAAAAACAAAAAATAAAACAAAACAAAAAAACCTATTCAATATTAAAAACTGCCCCTTTCCCCAATTATTTCTAATCTTCTGGTATTTTAAATTATAAAAATCTCTATTATGCTTTTAAAATTACTTCAGCCTTCATCTTGCTCCTTAACAGGGCTTGAAATTGATTTTTTTAAAATGTTAGCTTCAGGAGCTAACCCATACAGCACAATTAAAAACTATCAATTAATAGCCCATAAATTGAAAAATTCACTATGGATTGCATCACTGCAAATCACTGGAGATGGTGAAGAAAACCCTGCAAACCATGACCTAGTGCTAGTACAGACGTAAAATTCCACTGAAGAATTAAAACAGAAAAAAGAATAGTTTTAATTCAGTCAGCTGGGAGATGAGTACATGTTTTTTGTTGTTACTTGCCTTTTAAAATTGACTTAGGCTAAGGTTATTTGCAAGAAGTTACAAAGTGGACAAGCAATTTAAGTTTAATTTGGTGTGCTACTGTTCCCAGATGCAGACTCTCCAAGAGAGAGCAGAACTTTCCACAGGTTTAAGCTTCACGTTGTCCGTGGGTATGATGAGATATGCTAAAGTTATTTGACACAGGTTTTGTATACACTGTTCAATAGATGCCTGTGAAAAACAACTTCTTCTTTTATATTGAAAATTTAATTAGCAATTTTTAAAATGCTGTGTCTTGTGATTTTTCTCTGTCCCTATGCTTGTGTACTTTTCTAAACTTAGAAGATAAGTTTTTTGACGGTTATCCAGAGCAAAAGTTTTCTTTTTTTAGATGCCACCTGATATTGGATCTTCAAAGAAGGCTCACCATAAAACTTGGAAAGCACACTGTCGGGAAAGGGGTGTGGCTGGGTGTCTATAAACACAAGTCTCTGCTCTCTTTTGAAATGATACATGTAAAAGTTATTACACAGGAAATCCCCATGGATGACGAACACTCAAGTTGAATAAATGTCCCATACATACACCATAGGAATCCTGGAAGTAACAACAGAGGAAAGACAATTAGAGGCATTGATTAACCATGACCCATGGAGGAGTGAGAAGTGATGATGATCCTTTTGCTTAATATAAATGGAAAATTGGAGCTATTACCATACTTTCCCTCCACAAATACTGCCACCAGGAATGGAGGGTGTGGGGGAGGTTTTGATTATTTACTGCATTGCCATAATGAAAAAGAGCTATAGTAGGAGATTTGAAGAAGTCATATGAATCTCTGCATAGTTTAATTGTTCTTTTGATTGCATGACTTCATTTCACAGTAATTTAGATGTGAAAATAATTCAGTAGCATAATGATTATTATTTCTTTAGTTCTGAGCACAGTACTAGGGCAGAACATATAAGAGGGAGAGCATGAGAAGCTAGGAGTAAAATAACTGATAACTGTGCAAATATTAGTAGTTTGGACAGGATCATAGTTGAAAACTAGACAGGGACCAGAAGCAGTTTATCCAATGTATCAGAAACTCCACTTGAAATCAAATATTGTACAGAAGAGTCAGCTGATAAGAAGTAAAAATCATTTGGAACAGTGTCGTTACCACTTTAATGTGTATATATTACCAAGGAAACTCATTTAAATTCAGTTTCTGATTCACTAGCCCATGGTAGGGCTAAAGGAATACTCAAGGTGGAAGTCCATGTACCATGCCTAGAATACCAATAACTACTACCTACTAAGGAATATCAGGAAGTCAGAGAAGCAGGGGAAAATCCTGGGAATTAAGAACTCTAATTTCAGGAGGCTAAAGATGCCTTATGCTTCACCCAGAATATTTTATCTAACTATGTGATGTCAATGCATGTATTGACCCCAGAGCATGAACATCCAAGTCCCAGGCTTGGAAGCAGACCTCCATGCCAAGATATGTGCAGCAGATTTTTACATGAGCAAACATGACTAAATACCAATATTATTTAATAAATGTTAAATTAAAAATTGCATTTCATGGGCTGGAGAAATGGGTCAGCATTTAAGGTGCTTGTCTGTAAAGCCTAATAACCTGGGCACAGTTTCCTAGTACCCACACAGAATCAGATGCACAAAGTTGCACATACATCTGATGTTAAATGGCCAAAGCTAGAGCCCTGGTACACCCATTATCCTCTCTCTTTTTCTCCTCTCTCTCCCTTTCTTTCTCTCTCTCTCCCTGTCTTTGCACTTCTCTCTTGAAAATAAATAAATATATATATATTTTTTAAAAATTATATTTCAATGTTACTCATATTCTAGCTTTTAAAGGATCTTGAGAAATTTGGTATATATTTGATATATGATATAGAAAAACTTTGAGAAACTCTTATTGAATTAGTTAATTAATAATAGCCTTAACTAATGTCCTTAAATATAGTGCCTAAATATGTAGCATGTGACAGGCAGGTTAACATACTGGGCAAGAGTCTAACCAACAAAAGTCAAATGCTAGATTTTTAGTTCTAATCTAATCATTAGCAATGTTACACAAATTAAGTTATTGTAGCAGTTAACTTCTTCTTGCATGGGACAAAACACCCAATCAGATGCAGCTTATGGGAGGAAAGGGTTGACTTCTAGTAATAGTTTTGAAGGAAAGACTCACCATGGCAGGAAAAGCATGGGAGAGCAGGCAGCTGGGCATCACATCTTGCTTGCAGCATGAAGAAAGCAGCCAGGATGAGCTAGCTCTGAACCCCCAGCACCCTGGAGTAGTAAGCCTCAAGATCGGCCCTCAAAGACACACCTCTTCTCAAAATACTCCACCTCCCAAAGGCTACAACAGCTGGGGACTAAGTAGGAGTTTTATTCACAAACACACAAAGCTAGGAGGGCATTTTACATTCAAACTACCATAGGGTTCTTGTCTTTCTTACCTGTGAAATAAATAAGAATGCCTTCCTCAAAAAATTCATGTGATGACAAAGGAAAGTACATAAAGGTCTTAAGTACCTGACATAGAAGAAACAATAAATGGTTGCTATTATAGTTAGACCATGCCAGACTATTTCTTGATTTCACCTTTCCAGTAGGGATGAGTCAAAGCTACTTATGTCTACCTGTAATAACTTAGCCAGGTGCATATCTTCCAGAAACTTTTAAAAAATGTATTATTTATTTTATTAGTCATGCTCATAATGTGAATACATTCATTTTGGTGCCTTCAATAGCCTCCTCCCTGTCTTCCCCCCTCCAATGGGACCCTCCTCATTGGGGAATGTGGGTCGTACATTGTGGGGGTAGCTATCAGTTATATGGAAGAGGCAATGTCTCTGCATAATGACCCAACTTGTGGCTCTAACAATCTTTCCACCTCCTCTTCTGTGAATTTCCCTGAGCTATGTTGGGTTCATGTCTACTTCAGTGATGAGGTCTTGGGAGCCTCTGTGTCCCTGGATATCTGATTTAGTAGGAGTTGAATATTCTCCGTGTCTATCTCCTTCAGCCTTGTGCTAGTGTCAGATTCACCAACAAGGTTGCACTCTTGCCCATTTTGCAGTTACTTTATGGTCTCAGCTAGGGCCTTGGTGAGGTGTGATAGGCTTATCTTCTCCTGAGGTTCTGCATCCATCTGAAAAGGAGAAGCAAATTCTCCAATGGAGAGAGAAGTCAACACCACATAGATGGGATAGCCATTATTATTTTAGAGAGAAATTTATATTTGTAGGCCCCATTGTAGCCCACGATTAACAGGGGCTTGATATTGGAGAATGGGCTCATTTTTGGGACATGGTTTTGACTTGTTTTCCAGTTCCAGCTATGAGTTCCATTCCACTGAGTGGATCTGTTAGCCAAATCAAAAGCAGATGTTTACCCACCATGGCTGTGTGTCACTATTACACTTGTCTGATCATCAGTCAGGTTGTTTGCTGCTGAGTAGCTTAGACTAAGAGTTGCTTGGACATGTGTCAGTTATTTTCCCCCAGTCACTCATGTAGCACCTTCTGGCATTAGACAAGCTAACTGGCTGGGGACTGACTCTCTTCCAGATTCCAGCCAGGTCACTCCATGTTCCATCCCAACAGCATATGGTGTCTTCAGCAATAAGGTTTTATTAACCTTTGGTGGGTCATCAATAACTCTGACAGAAATCTGTCTTCTTTTGGGAAACTTGTAGGCCTCTCTGATCAACAGCTCATTGTGGAAGTTAACCACATGCTGGTACTGTACTGGGAGTTACAGGTCAGTGCCAAGGAAATAGGAAGAAAAAGATAGGTAATATAAAGGAAAAAGAGAGATGAGAGACAAGAGGGAGGGAGGGGGAGGGAGGGAGGGAGAGAGAGAGAGACAGGAGAAGATTAAGGCTAGTCTTCATGATGTCCTCTCCAGTGCCCTGTGGTTCAGGTATTCCATCTAAGGGCCTACTGAAGGTTCAACCTTTTACTCTGTCTTTCAGGATATAAGATTTCATGGTACCATTTCCATTTGGGTCCCTCCCACCCTTACCCTCCCCTCCCGAACCACCTTCCCTATTTTCCAGTCCTTAAGATGCTTATTAGGTATGACAGCATCTCAGGCAGATTTAGGTTAGGAGCCACAGATGAGTGAGACCATGTGGTGATTATCTTTCTGTGATTGGGTGAGCTCACTGAGAATGATCTGTTCCAAGTTCAACCATTTTTTTTCAAATTTCATTGTGTCATTTTTCTTTACTGCTGTGTAGAATTCCATAGTGTAAATATACCACAGCTTGGTTATCCATTCATGATTATCATCTAATGATGGACATCTGGGTTGATTCCAGCTTCTACCAGAAACTTCTAACCTAACTCCAACTGGCTCTTCATATCCATGGATACAGGAATATAATTTCAAAGTGTGAATGTATTTGGCATACACTTCCCTAGTATAATCCATAGCTTTGATTTTTGTTGGAGGCCAGTGTTATTACTACTCTTCTGCCATTATATTGTATTATAATCTTCAACCTAATCACCTTTTTCCTCAAAGATTAACATATTTTTCTAACTTTCTGAGTGTTAGTAATCTCTGCTAAAGGTACATATAAAGTTATATTATTTGTAATATAAAATATAATTTAAACAGAAAAAGTTATAAATATGAGTTTTGGTCTACCATATTGGTGAGCTTCTCCAACAATTGTGTCTTTAAGCCAATTATGTGCCAAATAGAAAATTCCTTGTTTTTAAATTTTTGATAGAGCTTTGTTATTGTCTAATTCATTTGCCACAAATTCATCCATTTAAAATTCACAGATTGACTCTTCTATCTCCTAACCTTCAGGGCTGTGAACCTCCAGAGAAGTCATTCAGCCCCAGCCACAGGGCATCCAGCACAGCTGATCAGAACACCAACACCACAGTGCAATACAGAGGGATTGAGGTGGGCACTCAGTATTGGGGAGACTGGAAGCCACCCCAAAAGGTAACAGGGGCCAACTGACAAAAAGGCAGGTATATAGGCCTGTACTGGAAGTGATAATCTCTCTTTCCATGTCAGGGCAGGTTATGGGTTACATACTCTTGGTTAGCTTTACTATTCTCAAATAACCTGTATTTGGGGGTTAACTATTGTTGTCTTTCATGCTTCAGGATTTAAAGGGCCTTTGTCTTTTTCTTCAGTCATTATTGGGGACAGGGTTTGATTCAGACCTAGGCTGACCTGGAACCAGTTTCAGAACAGAATCTCATCCTCCCAGTTGACAGACTTAAGGGTGTAGAGCAACACACACCCTTAGGGACTTTGGCTTTATAAGGTTATGTATTTGTTTTAATCCTCACCTTTACATAAATACTCTGTGCTGGTTTTGACTGAATGTGTATATTGCTCAGTTGAATTTTAGAATTTGCCAGTAAATTGCTCCATCCAGCCTACTAGAATACTTGAATAGCAAGGAAACTCAATACCCAGGGTTACTTCTGCTGTTTTCTTGGAGTACAAGAGCTACACTTGGCACCTTAAACTCCTACTGTGAAGGTATATAAAATCATATTTACACAACTAAGAACATGGCAAATAATTAGGAAACTCAAACATCAAATTAACTCAGTATGCAAAAATCTCTACATTATTATACAAGAAACACAAAGAATCAAGACAATACAATCCCACCAAAAATTATTAATCCATCTGAAATGATACCAAGTGAGACTATTTTTGATGAAATGCCTGACAAAGATTTTTTTAAAAAATGATTTTATCTATCCTCAAAGAAAACAAAGAAGAAATCAAAGGAATCAAAGAAGAAAACAAACTCCTAAAGGAGAACACAGGAAACCAACTTAATAAAATAAGGAGGTCAATGCAGGACATGAGTAAGGAAATGGTCCCATTTTTAATAGCAACAAAAAATAAAATGCCTTGGAATAATACTAAACAAGGATGTGAAAGATATATATAATGAAAACATAAAAACACTCAAGAAAGAAATTGAGGAGGACTTGAGAAGACAGAAGGACCTCCCGTGCTCCTGGATAGGCAGAATTAACATTGTGAAAATGGCAATCCTACCAAAAGCCTTATACAGATTTAATGCAATACCAATAAAAGTCCCAACATTATTTTTTACAGAGATAGAAATAATGATCTCAAAATTCATATGGAATGTCAGCATGCCTCAGATATCCAAATGTGACTCAGCAAAAGAAACACTTCTGGGGGCATCACCATACTTGATTTAAAGCTATATTACAAAGCCATAGTAACAAAAATAGCATGGTACTGGCATAAAAACCAGAATATAGACCAATGGAACAGAATTGAAGACCCAGACTTTAGGTTAAGTAACTACAGCTACCTGAAGTTCATCAAAAGCTCCAATAACATAGATTGGAGAAAAGACAGCATCTTCAACAAATGGTGCTGGATAAACTGCATAACCATATCCAGAAAAATTAAACTAGACCCACACATCTCTCCATGCACAAAATTCAAATCCAAATGATTAAAGACCTCAACATAAGACCTGAATCTCTTATACTATGTGAAGAAAAAAATAGGAGTAATTCTCCACAATATAGGAGTAGGAAAATACTTTCTGAACAAAACCACAGTAGCTCGGGAAATTAAACAATCACTCAACAAATGGGATCTCATAGCTGAAAAGTTTTTGCACAGACAAGCATACCATAAGCAGAGCCAATAGATTACCCACTGAATAGGAGAAAATTTTTGCCAACCATTCAACTGACAGAGGCCTAATATCAATAATCTACAAAAAAAACTCAAAAATATAAACAATAAAAAAATCAAACAACTCACTCACAAATGGGGCAGAGAAATGAATAGGGAGTTCTCAAAGGAAAAAATATAAATGGCAAACACACACTTAAAATGTTCAACATCCCTAACCATCAGGGAAATGCAAATTAAAGCAACTATGAAAGAGTCTACCTTACCTCAGTAAGGATAGCAAACATTAAAAAATCAAATGAAAACAAATGTTGGTGAAGATGTGGGAAAATCATTCACTGTTGATGGGAATGTAAGCTGGTACAAACACTATGGAAATCAATATGGAGACTCCTGAAAAGGATGAATATAGAGTTACCAACAGACACAATTATTCCCTTACTGGGCATTTACCCTAAAATCACCACACCTCTGTACAGAGATATTGGCTCAACCATGTTTTTAGTTACTTAATTCATAATAGCTATGAACTGGAATAGACCCAGGTGTCCATTGTTGGATGAATGGATAACCAAGATATGGTATATCTACATGACGGAATTCTACCCAGAAGTAAGAAAAATGACACAATGAAATTTATAGGAAAATGGCCAAATTTGGAACAGATCATACTGAGCAAGCTCACACAATCACAGAAAGATAATCATTGCATGATCTCACTCATCTGTGGTTCCTAACCTGGGTCAACCTGAGTTGCTGACATACCAGATAGACATCTCAAGCCTTGGACAATGGGGGGATGCAGGACTTAAGGGGGGGGAGGTGGGGAGAACACAAACTGAACTAGTATCATAGAAACTTATATCCTGAAAAATAGACTAAAAGGTTGAACCTTCAACAGGACTGTGGGGGGAACACCTGAAAAGAAGGGCCCTGGAGAGCATGAGATGAAGCCTAACCTTAAATTTCTCTTGTTTCTTTTTTTATTTTTCTTTTACTTTTACTTTATATTTTTCTTTTCCTTTGGCACTGGCCTGTAACTCCCAGTACCAGGATGCAGTTAACACCCACAATGAGCTGTTGATCACAGACACCTACAAAGTTTCCTAATACAAGACAGACTTCTGTTAGAGTCCTTTATTACCCACCAGAGGTCAATGGTAAGGCCCTACTGCTGAAGACATATGCTATCAGCATGGACATGGCTAGAACTGGCTAGAATCTGGAAGAGAGACAGTCCCCAAACAGCCTGTCTAGTGCTAGAAGGTGCCACATGAGCTACCAGGGGAAATTGACCAACATATGTCTGAGCAACTCAAGTTCTAAGCTATTCAGAAGCAAACAACCTTATGTGGTTGCAATAGTGGCACACAGCCATGGTTGGTAATCAACTGCTCTATGATTGGCTAACAGGTCCACTCAGTAGAAAGGAAACCATATCTGGGTCTGGGAAACAAGTCAAAATCATATTCAGATAATGACTTTCCTCTCCAATATCAAGTTCCCACTAATTTTGGGCTAGAAGAGGGACTACACCCATTAAATTCTTTCTAAAATAATAATGTTTATCCCATTTAACCTGTGCTAACTTCATTCTCCACTGGAGAACCTGCTTCTCTTTTTCAGATGGGAGTGGTATCTGAGAAAATAAATGACCCATCACACTTCAGCACAGCCCCAGCTGAAACCACAGAGGAATGGGGGAAATGAGCAAGAGTTCTGCTTTCTGGGTAAACCTGATAATCAGCACACGGGTGAAAGAGATAGATATTGAAGACACTCATCACCTACCAAACCAGAGATCCAGAGGTTCCTAAGAGCCCATCACTGAAGTAGACTTAAACCACAAACAGCATGGCCCAGGAAATTTTGTGGAAGAGGGTATGGAAAGATTGTTAGAGCCACATGTTGGGACATTATGCACAGAGGCCTTGCCTCTCCCCCATAACTGACTGCTGCTCCCACAATGCAAGACCCACAATCCCCATGGTGATGACCTGTATCCCAATGAGGAGGGCCCCTTTGGAAAATGTGCAGGCATAAGGAAAAAGATTGTACCAACATGTGTTGTTCGTGTACTAAATATGTCTATAACTAATAAAAAGTAAATTTTAAAAAATACTGAAGAAAAACCAGGCAGAAATACTAGCAATGAGAAACACAGTAAGTCAAATAAAATTCACAGCTTTCCCATCTGAAACACATAGCTCAGTGCTTTCAAAACATATTCACAGATCTCTGCAGCCATTTCTGCCCACTTAACATCGGAAGATCATCATCATCCCGCAAAGTAGTCTAGGACCCTCTAGCTCTCACATTGAATTCTACTAAGGCTCTTTACCCCAAAGCCACCATCAATCTTCTAACTTCATATAGTTTCTTACACTGGTCATTTTATATAACTGAAGGAATACAATATTTGTTCTTTTGTAACTAGTTTCTTTCACTTAAGTAAGTAATGTAATAGCCAAATTTTAACAATTCTTTGCATGGCATTCCCCCTGATTTTTGTTGTTTTTGTTGCTGTTCTGCCTTAATGGTTTCTACCTTTACTCTGAACACCATGGATCTCATCCTAGGACTTTGATAATGTAGATTTTCACTCCTTAATGTCTAATTGTCACTGACTTCAAGCTCATCTACTACCTGTTGCTATATGAGTTTTCTAAAACATTGCCTTTTGTCAAGTGTCTTCTCCAAAATCCTATCTTCCATATCAAGCTTAAACTTCTTCAACTAAGATGACCTGTTTGACTTCTTGTTTCTTCCCTTATTTCATGGTAACAAATTGTCCTTTGTCCAATTTACACTCTGTTTTCCTTAGGAGCCATTTTCCTTTACCTTGTTGTATTCTTCACTTGACACTAATGACCACAAAGCATTCCCAAGGCCATGCATGAAGTACACTCCATGAAGTTGACTGACAGATGACAAGCAGACACATTAAGAGAAGAAGAAGCAACAAGACCAAGGAATACAATTACCCATATCTTTTCCTCAAAGTATGATTTTAGCCGGTGATTTATACAAAAGAGACATATAACAAAATCTGTCATGGTGTAGAATAAAGTTCTTGAGTTGGAAATGAGCTCTGTTACTGACATAGGACCCAGTGTTTGACCACAGGCAACATCTCTAGTTGAACATGATCCCTATATACTGCCTCAGATCACATTACCATGCTACACATGGTTACATAAAGCTGTCAGGCTGTTATTTTAGAAGATGTGCAAGGAAGAACATGATGACATGGGTCATCTCGTTTTAGGAATATGGCTTTATGACATAATATAGCTGTGTAATGGTCCACTGATATTCCTCAGGATACCTGAAGGGTTTGAAGCTTGAGCCACCCAAGCAGTATAAAAGAACAGTAGCCATTCTAAGCATTTTTAAATATGTATTTTCAAAGCATTTTTAAGATCCTGAGCTGAAAAATTAGTCTTAATGTTCAAGTATAGGAAAAAAATGATGAAAATGGAAAACCAGGAAAATTTTTTCTCTGTCACTATTGTTTTAATAGACAAGAATAATATATATTATCCACTTTTTAAAAACATGGACATTGTTTCTGAAATTGTCTTCTAACCAAATTGCCATGAATAAGATATTACTATTTGAAAATGAATCACCATCATTATGATATTGAAAAAATTTAGTTGTCAAAGACTTATACCTCAAAAAATATATGCACACCATATATGTGTGGTATGTATGTATATAACGAGTTGCTCATTTTTCATCTGTGACATTCAACAGTTAAGTGGAGTTGACATCATGACTGTCTCATACCAAAAAGACAGAGTCTGCAGATGTTACCGTGTACTTTATTTGTAACTTCACTTTCAGACAAAATTCAAATAAAAGAAAGACTGCGACTGGGGTGGAGTAGAAATGAACTAGGGGAGAGGAAATGACATGTACTCCTGTACATCAGGAATAAGGAGCTGCATTATTATTCACATTTCATGGCATGATCTTTAAGTTTAAAGGAGTACATCTGAACTCATTAATATCTAAATAGAGTATTTATGCTTTAAATTCAGCCAGCTTTGGTCAATTTATTGACAAATTTACCATTAGTGTTCTAAAATGACAGAATTTGTAATATGTTAATGCATTCATGTTTTTAACAGTGGGACTTGTTTATATACTTTTTATGCTCATTGTCACACAAAGCTTATAGAACATGTAGTTTATAAATATAATGAGAAGTAAATGTAACTTTCTAGAAAACTCAAGCTAATCTACATGGCGTAATGCAATACAGAGTTTACTTAGAAACAGAGGCATGGGAGGAAAGGACTTAGAAGAAGGGACTACAAAGGGACAGGAGAAAGCTTCTGCTGTGACAATCACAATAGGATTATAGCTGCATAAGTATGGCAAGATTCATGAAAATGTGTGCTTCAAATATTTACATCTTATTTTTATTTCAATCATACCTCACTACAGATATTTTGTGTTTATGACATGTGTGTTCATGTCTGTGAATATAGACATCTGTGGAGATCAGAAGACAACTTTAGGTATTGGGTCTCACTTTCCACACCATTTGAGGCAGGGTCTGTCATTATTGTTCAGCACTGTATTCACCAGGTTATCTGGTTCCCAAGTTTTCATAAAATTCTATTGTTCCCACCTCCCTTCTTGCTGTGAGTACCTTGGTATTATCCAAATGCCCACTGTAACATTCAGCTTTTCCATGGGCTCTGAGGATCCAAAATCTGGTACTCATGCCTGGGTGGTAAACACTTAAACCACTGAGCCATTTCCCCAACACTAGAGCTATGTTTTTAAAGTTGAAAGTAGTTCCCATATAAATTCTGCTCAAAGGTTCCACCATAAGTTACCCAAGTAGAGAATATATTCAGAAAAGGTGAGATGGAAATGACATCAAATTATCCAAGACTGACTTCATATCACCAAGTCAGTCATATCATCAGTCACCAAGGTAACTGTAGAGTGGCTCTGGAATCATCTGTATGTTATAAAACTTTCCTGTAACCAAAGCTACAATAAAAGTGGTTAAAAGTAATGAGTCAGGCCAATATAAACATACTCTCTGGGCGTGGTGGTGCACGCCTTTAATCCCAGCACTTGGTAGGCAGAGGTAGGAGGATCGCTGTGAGTTCAAGACCACCCTGAGACTACATAGTGAATTCCAGGTCAGCCTGGACCAGAGGGAGACCCTACCTCAAAAAACCAAAAAAATAAAAAAATAAAAAAACATACTCAAAGGTGGATGTAACAGGAAGACAAAGTAACTGGAAGCCTGATTAGATTTTCTAGAAATGTTTCTTCAGTTATATACTTGTAATTGTGGCAACCCACTTAATGTCTTTAGAGATTACTTTTTTTGTTTGGTTTTGGTCTTGGAGTTTTTTTTTTTTTTTTTTTTTAAACAGTCTTGCTCTATAATGCAGGCTAGTCTAGAACTCATGATGCAGCCTAGAATACCTCAACACGTGGTAATTTTTCCACCTCAGCAGCCCAATACCATTGCTGGTACTACATGTGTGAAGCATTATACCCATATTAAAGATCACTTTCTTGATGTACAAATTAATATATTGAAGTTGTAGAGTCATAGTTATTTCCAGAGAGAGAAAACTATAACAACTAAAGAGAAAATGTGATGGCATTTTTACACATCAGACTGTAAAAAAATTGTCATTATCCTTAAAGCTACCCACTTAACTGTCAGTATTGACTAACCTCCCATAGCATAGAGTTGTGTGCTGCAGTATAAATAGAGTATTAATAATGGATCAGAATATTTTTATAGGCTGAAATGTGGAAGGTTCTTCAAGTGGTACCAGTTTTTTACAAATGTCTTATTTGGTTGGTTGTGGTTTCTTTTTTTTTAATTTTTGGAGAGACACAGAGAGAGAGACAGAGAGGGAGAGGGAGGGAGGGAGAGAGAGAGAGAGAGAGAGAGAGAGAGAGAGAGAGGAAGTCTCTCAGCGGCTGAGAACAAAATTCAGGTGCGTGAGCCCCCGTGTGGTCAAGTGCAGCATTGCTCCCTTGCGTCACTTTGCATCTGGCTAAACGTGGGACATGGAGATTGGAACCACTGGAGATTAGAACCAGTGTTCTTAGGCTTAGGAGGCAGGCGCCTTAACCGCTAAGCATCTCTCCAGCCCTGGTTGTGGTTTTTGAGGCAGGGTCTTGCTATGTAGTATAGGGTGGCCTCTAACTTTCAATCCTCTTGCATCAGCTTCACAAGAGCTGGGATTATAGGCATATACTGATCATACCCTGCTTCAAATATTTATTTGTTTGTTTGTTTGTCTGTAAACAGAGAAAGATATACAGAAGAGAAACAGAGAGAAAGAAGGAGAGAGAATGTGTGTTCCAGGGCCTCTAGCCACTGTAAACAAACTCCAGATATATACTCCACTGTGTATCTGGCTTGACTTGGGTACTGTGGATTCAAACTCAGATCATTAGTCTTTGCATGCAAGCACCTTAACTGCTGAGCCATCTCTCCAGTGCCAAATAAAATTTTAAAGCACAAAAATTTTTATTCTTTTCATTACAGACTGTTCATAATCACAGTGTTATTTTAGTATGCTTTGAAGATTTCATGACATTACCCTCGAAGAGTTTGTCTTCCAAAAAAAAAAAAAAAAAGAAAAGAAACAAGCACTTTATGTCACCTCTGCTATTTGTCTCTTACAAGGTCATTAAACTGAAAGAGAAAAATCCCTAAATATTTGTGGTTAAAGTTCTTTACAGAACATAGCTTTTATACAGAAATCCACCAACTGCAGACCTATAGTTAAGGATTAACCTCCACAGTCAAGTACTAATGAAGCAAAATGTCACCTCAAGGGGTAAAGATTAGTCAAACTGAAGACAAAAGATTACAGTGTAAGTTAAAACAAAAATAGCACAAAAATCTAAGCAGGACTTGTCTTCGAGTGTCAGAACCTAAGCTCTCTTGGGGAGGTGCCACCCTTTGAGGTGACCAAGCATCAACACCTTTCATAAGGCAACCTTTGATAGTTCTCTCACTTCCACCCCACGGTGAGGAATAAAACAGTACATTGCTTTGATAAAACAAAAAGATGAGGGGATTCTGGTGGTAAGCATACATTTTATAAAAAATTATAATATTGAATTTTATTTAAAATGGTTTGCTATTAGCAGAAGGAATAAGATAACGTACATTCAGTGTATTTCTCAAAACTTATTTTTGGCATATCTTGGAGAGCCAAAAGATCAAATTCATTTTACCTAACAAATATTTATCATTTTCTGCATAAATATTTTATTCTTTTTTTCTTTTTTTTGGTTTTTCTAACCCTTGGTTTTTTTGTTTGCTCTAACCCTGACTGACCCAGAATTCACTGTGTAGTCTCAGAGTGGTTTCTGCCTCCCGAGTGCTTGGATTAAGGTGTCCACCACTACACTCGGCCTATTCTTAATGTAGCAAATATTTAACGAATTAATTTGATAAATTAGGCTAATGATAGCAACTGATAGTGTATTGCTACTCCCCCAAAAGAGCCTTGAGTAAATGATTATCAGGAATTGATTATAGGCAAAGGGGCAAAGAGGTTTCCAAAGCTTCATCATTAGGTATGAATGCAAACAGTGGGAGAGAAATGGTACTTTTTAGTCAGGAAAGCTGCTTGACATGGGGACTGCATGGCAAGCTAGCTTACAAGGTAAGTCAGATCTGGGCAGAATTCATGGGGCCTTGAAAACAGTTTTTAAGGAGTCGGTTGTGTAATTGCTAGAAAACAGAGATATCTAACACAGGGGAGTGGGTCTTTCAGACCCAGGCCTTAGAATAGAAACTTAAATTCTAGTAGTTTTCAATTCTTTCAAACAATCCTAAGAAGTAGTTTTGTTTTGTTTTTTTTTTTCAAATAATTTTTAAATGGGCCTTAAGGTTTCCCCATCTATTCAGAACACTTTTCCTTTAATGGATATATTTAGTTTGGCTTAGGATCCACATGAGAATTAATTTGACTTTAAAATATAGGAAACCACTATTGTAGAATAAATTTCATTTTATTGTATGCCACTCCTTCCCAAATGTTACTTATGTCCTGAATTCTAATGGTATGGTTTTTTTAATTATAAACTTTACATTTTTACTGTTTGAAAAAATCATGTGTTGTTCTGATTCCCTTGTGTTATCCTTTTATATCCCCTCTAACTCCTCCCATTCAACTGAGGGCCCTCCTCAGTGATGTTATTGATATTTACCATGGGGTTATAAATGCATCAATCAGTCTCTGTGCTGGTGGAGGAGACAGTGCCTCAGGATACCTCTTCCCCCTCTGTGGCTCTTAAAATCTTTCCACCCCCCTCTTCAGTAATGTTCCCTGAGCCTTGGCAGGTTTATTATAAATCTACTTTAATGTTGAGCTCTCAGCAACTTCTAGATTTCTGTTTTCATACATTTTGAGTGAACTTAGTGTCTATTAATATCTCCAGAGAGCTGGTTGTCAGGATAGCAGTGAAAGCAGCACACAGGTTTAAATTGCCACTTCCTCTGTGATGCCTCCTGGGCCCTGGCAGATGTACTAGAGGTAGCTCATCTTATACTAGGCAGCCAGCTATCCTTTCTTGTGATATTGATGGATCTTGATTCTCTCCAGTTTTTGCTGCCATCTTAAAAAAAAAAAAAAAAAATTCGATTCTGCAACCAAGAGTGAGCTTGTAGCATTCATTAAAAGGGATAACCAGCTGGGCGTGGTGGTGCACACCTTTAATTCCAGCACTCAGGGGACAGAGGTAGGAGGATCTCCATGAGTTTGAGGCCACCATGAGACTACATCGTGAATTCCAGGTCACAGTGAGCTAGAGTGAGACCCTACCTTTAAAAAAAAAAGGGGGGCAGTAACCATAGTAAATTGAGATACATATTGATGGGTATAGCCAGTCTATTTGACCAAAGACTAGTGGGAGCTTCTCTCTGGCATCTATAACAAGCACATCTATAGGATTCTGACTTTGTTTCAGTATCAGATATGAATTCTAATTCTATCCCACTGAGTGGGCCTCTTAACCAATCTGGCAGCTGGTGACTGCCTGCATAGGTTGTGCACCACTATTGCACAAGTGTGTACATTTTGTCCAGCTAGTTGATTTTGTAACTTGCAGGATTCCCTGCTTGTTCATACTGTTGGTGGCTGTTATCACCCAGTGGCTCTCATAGCTCTTTCTAGTACTATGAGGGCTAGCCAGCAGGGAGAAGGTTTCCTTCTAAGTATAAGTTATTTTTGCCTGTTTACTTATCTAACTAAAATTACACATTGTGTACTATACAATCTGTGGCTTCTTTTCACAAATCTGATTTATAATTTTGTGTATATTATCCTGTTCATTAATTCATTATGTTATCTGTTGTATCGGTGATATACATGTTATAATTGCTGCTTCTATGCATGTACTTGTGCGTATCCTCTTGTGGACATTTACAGTTCTATCAGGTGTATAACTTCTGAGGTACAAGATGCAACTGTGTTTGGCTTTAACAGATATCACCAGACAATTTTCCATCACTTTATTCCCACCAATGCTATATGAAAATTGATTCTTCCCTATACTTTCACCAAGTCTTTTCAGATTTAAAAAAAAAAATTTCCTTTTATATTTATAATGCTTTTATCTTTGTCAGATATTTTAAATGCTACTCTTTCTGATAGGTTATCAAATGAGGTTTCAATCCCTATTTCCTCAAAAATGTCAACAACTCTCTTCTCACCTGGTTATTAACCATCTGAATGTTAAGTTTCAGGTTTTATCCTTTATCCATATCTTTACTGAATGCAATTAGCTTTTTAAAATTTGCTATTTATTTCGAATATAAGTCCTTAATTAGTTATTTTAGTTTAGATATCTTTTTGCTACACTGGAACAAATTTCAGTTGATGTTTATCATGAATAAGGCTACCACGAACAAGTCTGTGTGTAGAAATGTGTTTTTATTGTTCTTGAGAATGTGCCTAAAACTGCTGGTTCAGAATGGTATGTTTAACAACATGGAAGCTTACTAAAGTTTCAAAGTGATTATGTTTTACATGCCCACCAGCAATGCAAGAGAAATCAGTTGTTTGACATCTCTCTCAATAGTTGATATTGTCTGTCAGGATATAAACAAGTAATCACACTAAAATGTGTGTTCTGCTATTTCAATGTGCTTTCATTTGCATCTCCCTGGTTGGGGTAAAACTAATCTTTTTAAAGTGTTTATTCATCAGTCATTTCATTGTCTTTGTGTAATGGCTGTTTTCATTTTTACAAGTATTAATTTAGTTGTTAGTATATGGTTTTTTTGTTTGTTTTTTTAGAGAGAGACACAGAGAGAAACAGAGAGAGAGTAAGACAGAGATGGGCACGCCAGCAACTTCTCAGCTGCTGTGAAGGAAATCCAGATGTGTGCGCCCCCTTGTGGTCAAGTCGGCATTGCGCCCTTGTGTCACTTTGCATCTGACTAAACATGGGACCTGGAGATTGGAACCGCTGGAGATTGGAACCAGCATTCCTAGGTTTAGAAGGTAGGCGCCTTAACCACTAAGTCATCTCTCCAGCCCTAGTATATGTTTTTATATCATAGGAGTTGTTTAAATACAGTCATTTTATCTGATATGGGAATTACAAATACATTTCTCAGTTGATGTGTTCCATATTTTCATTTTGCAATTGTTAACCTAGAAAAGCAGCAGCTGTCAATATTGATCAAGCAAAATGTATGCATGTTAACATGCCATTTGGGTATTTTGTCACCAAAGAAATTTTTGCCTACTACAAGTTCCTGAAAATATTCTCCTGTGACTTCCTGAATATATCACAGATTTAGCTTTTTGCATTTGTACCTATTATTTACTTCAAACTTTCTCTCTAAGTGCAGTGTAAAAATTCTTGCTCTTGATGGACATACAGTTGTTCTAATACCACTTATGAAAAAGTATATCTTTTCCTTATTAAATAATATAGCATTTTTTCAAATATAAATTAATAATATGTATGAGGTTCTACTTATGACTTTCAATTCTATTGATCACTATGTTAATTTCTGATCAACAGTGAACTAGTATGATTACTAAATTTTTATTATTAGCATATATTATTTATATTTATCAAGCTATATTTTACTCCTGTATACAAAAGTCCTGCAATCATATTCACCTGCCTTCACCTCATTTCATCTTTCCCTCTCTCTAACTTAAATAGACCTTCTTCTAATTATTGTAGTTTCTTTATAGTCTTGAAGTCAAATAGGATAAGTGCTCCCAGTTTGTACATCTTTAGCAAAATGATTAGGTTTTCTAGGTCCTTGAAATTTCTAAATAAATTCTAGAATTGCCTTCTCAATTACTAAAAAGTATCCTGGTGGGAGTCTTATACAAAAATTTCATTGATGTACACTTCTTGTATATAGTGATGCATTTTATTTATTTATATTTATATTATTCTAATTTTACATTCATGTTGGTGACTTCGGTAACCTCCTCCCTGTCCTCCCCCCTCCGAAGGGACCCTCAAGTGATGCATTGATGACATTTTCATACAAGTATATCATATACTTTGACCATATTCATCTCTCACCTTCTCATCCCCTACTATACTTCATTCCAACCCCAGAATCCATATGAAAAAAGCCAGGCATGGTGGCATGCATTTGTAATTGTCTGTTTCTTAAACTAGAAAAAACATTCCAGATAAAATTTGCCCAGTGACAAATAAATGGATGTGTTTGTAAAGAGGTAAAAAGTAACCATTATTGGTATATGTTGATATGAATGTGTATGTATATATGTGGTTCAGTAGCTTAAGTGAGGCAGATCATAAAATCGCTCTAAGTTCCAATCTTGGGGTAATGACCCACTAAATTTTTTACATTGCCAGGTAGAAACAACATGAGCTTCTTGGGATCCAATATTCCTTTCCTTGATCTTCTCTATATTTTTCATGACACTTAGCAGAGGGACTTGTAAACAATAGGCCTTTCATGAAAACCTAGTGAATGAACAAAAAGCACTGGTATTAATAGTTATGTACTCTGCTTCAGCTTAAACAATGACAAGAGACATTGCAAGACTTCCATATTATAAAAATGCATGGAGGCAAAGCCTTTGAACTATCACATTTTAACAACTTATATAATAATTTAACAAATATTTTTATATAGATTGTAAGAGTTCTGAATACATTTCCATACTCATTCATAAACAACCACTGCCTTTGTTCTATGTGCAGCTCCATACCATCCCATGCATTGGCCTCTACCCCCAAATTAATTTGTATCCTAGAAGCAGGCCTACAGTCATCGTTGACTGATCCAGTTGGCACCACCTCTGCCACACAGCCTTCCCTTGTGCTTTACCAAGTGCCAGGTTTTCCAGTGATTTGGGGCAGCCACCAGCTCTATCCCTGCATGTCCTCCTAGCCAGAGCATGTTTGGACTTGGGGTGACTAGATAGTGCTACTGCTGGTAGTGCTAGGTCCCCAGTAAGCAAAGGCCCAAAATCATCACCACCACCAAGCGAAACACCCCTAGATTCAAATGACTATCAAGGCACTTACACCCAACAGAGGTTTGGCATTTGAGAAAAGAAGAAATGGAAAGGGCAGGGCAGGCAAGTGGAACACATGGGGAGAGTGCCATAGATGGCTGGTCAGATGCTGCAGGGGAGAGGGACAGTGACACACTGAGATAGTCCTGTTTTAGGTGATCCTTATGGAGGGGGAAGGTTGGGGTCAGGAAGATGCTTAGGATTCAGGTTATCCGTAGTGAATCTTAAGTTCACCTTGAGTAAATGAAGTGAGTATGTTATGTGATAACAACTTTGATTTTAGTAAGAAAAACAAAACCAACTTGATAAGGTCCTTTTCAAGTTCTAAATACACTCAGTAACTATGATTATTCTCATCACTCACACATTACAGATGAAGAAACACAGGAAGTAAGGTTGCCTTGTCTCATTAACACAACACCTGGCAACAATGTCACACACAATCATAATGAACCATGTTGCCTCTTTTCTGGCATAAAAGAATAGGTTTGACTTCAAATATGACCCTTCATTATGTTGTTTCAGTAATTCAGGATGTAATGGACATTTATTATTTTTAAAAGCCACAGAAATAAATAAAATAGCTAGAAAATAATTTCAATGTAATTGTTCTGAGTCCAACAGAGGGCAGAAGACTTTATTGCTATCATTAGAAGAAAAAAAAAATCACATGGTTATCAGTGTAACTGAGAGATGTAGGAAGAATCTCATGAGGTTAACTGACAAGATACGTGTGAGTGGTGTTTGGCCATTTGTCCTCCATCATGAAAGTCACACTTGCTTATAAATAAATGTATCATAATATATAGCAACACCAACTTTATTTTAAAATAATTAGTGTTTATAGATAAGCAGAGATGAGATGTTTAAATGTATGAAGAGGTGGGAGAAATGTTCTTTTTACTCTTATTTTCAAACTAGCAACTCTAATTACATGAACCAAAGGTCTTATCAACGAAGGATGGTATATCTGAACTATAATATATGCCTGAATTTCATGGAGTTTTCATGTCTCTATAAACACTCTTTATTATTTTTATATTGCTTATTAAAACTTACAGGAAATGTCAGAGTACCTACTAGTATATTTTCATCTTGGGCAAGAGACTGTCCGTACAAATGCACTGAGGCCCAAGAACACTCCAGCAACCTCGAAGGCCCAGTGACTGCAGGCTGCACAGACCTCACTTGTCCTGTCACTCATCACCGTGTAGACAAGGCAGGATAGATGACATCAGCATTTTTTTCCTGCTGTTCTGAGTGATTTTGTCCCTTCGAATACAGTCTTCCAGATACAAACACATCTCTAGATGAACAGACTATCATCATAAATTGGGTATAACTCTATGATTATTCTTCTGAACAAGAACATAAGCTGCAAGAGCCTAAGATGGAAACAAAAGAGAAGCCAGAGGACATTGGCTATTTTTCTCTGTGCTCTTCCACCTTATTTCCTTGAGACAGAGTCTCTCATGAAACCAGAGATGGATGCTTTTCAGTGACATTGGATGACTAGTGATTCTCAGTGAACATCCTATGTATGTTCCTCTCAGGGGTAGGGTTGCAGGTGTGCACAGCTACGTCCAACTCCTTTTTTTTCTTTTTTAAATTTGTTATGTAGATAGTGTGTATACAGTCAACGCTGGTACCATCATTAGCCTCCTCCCTGTCCTCCCACCTCCAAAGAGACCCTCATTCTTGGGGAATGTGAGTGGTGCATTGTGGAGGTAGCCATCATTTATAGGGAAGAGGCAATGTCTCTGTGCATAATGTCCCAACTTGTGGCTCTAATACTCTTTCTGCCCCCTCTTCCATGAATTTCCCTGAAACATGTTGGGATCAGTTTAGGCCTACTTCAGTGATGAGGTCTTCAGAACCTCTGTGCTTCAGGATATCTTGTTTGGTAGGAGTTGAGTGTTCTGTGTCTATCTCCTTCACCTTTGTGTTGGTACCAGATTCACCAAGAAAGCAGCGCTCTTGCTCATTTCTCCCATTACTCTATGGTTTCAGCTGGGGCCCTGATGAGGTGAGATGGGCTGATTCTCTCCTCAGGTTTTGTGTCCATCTGAAAAAGAGAAGCAAATTCTCCAAAGAAGAGAGATGTCGCATCACGTCAGGTTGTTAGCTGCTGAGTAGCTTAGATAATGCACTGCATGGACAGTTGTTGGTTACTTTCCCCCAGTCGCTCATGTAGCACCTTCTGGCACTAGACAAGCTTACTGCCTGGGGACTGACTCTCTTCCATATTCCAACCAGGTCACTCCACATTCCATGTCAACAGCAAATGGTGACTTTGGCAGTAGGATCTTACCATTAACTTTTGCTGGGTCATCAAGTACTCTGACAGAAATATTTCTTCTTTTAGAAAACCTTGTAGGTCTCACTGATCAACATTTCATTGTAGATGTTAACTGCATGCTGGTACTGGGAGTTACAGGCCAGAGCTTTTGATGTGTTGTTGAATTCAGTTTGTAAGGATTTTGATCAGGTTCTTTGCATCTATGTTCATCAGAGAAATAGGCTTATAGTTTTCTTGTGGCATCTCTGTCTGGTTTTGGTATTAGGTTGATACTAGCTTCATAGAAAAATTTGGGGTGCTTTCCCTTTTCTCCAATTGTGTGACACACTTTGAGAAAGATTGATTTCAGTTTTTCCATGAATGTTTGATCGAATTCAGCTGAGAAGCTATGTGGTCCTGGACTCTTCTTTTGGGGGAGGTTTTTGATTACCTTTTCAATCTTGATGAGTTTGATAGGTTTGTTTAGGAAATTAATCTGCTCTGAGTTTAGCTTTGGTAAGTGGTATGTCCAGGAATTCATCCACTTCCTCCAAATTAACCAGTTTTGTGGAATAGAGGTTTTTTAAATAAGTCCTGATGATTCTCCCAATTTCACTTAAGTCTGTTGTGATCTCTCCTTTTTCATTTCTATTTTTGTTAATTTGAAGCATCTTTTTTGCTTGATCAAATTGGCCTGGGGTTTATTAATCTTGTTTATTTTTACAAAGAACCAGCTCTTTGTTTCAATTTTCTTAATTGTTTTCTTAGTTTCCAATTCATTAATTTCTACTCTGATCTTAATTATTTCTTTCCATCTGGGGCTTTTTGGGTTGGACTCTTCTTGTTTTTCCAATGCCTTTAGGTGGATGGTTAGGTTATTGATTTGGTATCTCTCTGTCTTTGTTATGAAGGCATTTAGTATTATGAGTTTTCCCTAAGGACTGCCTTCATTGTGTCCCATAAGTTTTGGTATGATGTGTTCTCATTGTCATTCATTTCTAGAAATTTTGCAATTTCATTATTTATTTTGTCCACTACCCATTTATTGTTTAAAAGTGTGTTGTTCACTTTCAAGGAGCTGGTGGGGTTCCTGATGCATCTTTTGTTGTTAATTTCAAGCATTACAGCATTGTGATCTGATATCATGCAGGAGATTATGTCAATCTTCCTGAATATATGGAGGCAGGCTTTATGACCCAGTATATGATCTATTTTAGAGAAGGTTCCATGGGCTGCTTAGAAGAATGTGTAATCTGTGGATTTGGGGAAGAATGTTTTATAGACGCCCGTTAGATCTAGTTGATCTATGGTTTTGTTGAGCTCTCTTACTTCCCTGTTAATTTTCTGTTTGTATGATCTATCTATTGCTGATAGTGGAATATTGAAGTCCCTAACTATGATGGGGTTTCTGTTTTGTTGTCAAGTAGATTTTGTTTTATGAATTGTGGTGCATCTGTGTTTGGTGCATAAAGATTGATGATTATGATATCCTCTTGTCGGATTGTTCCCTTGATGAATAAGAAGTGGCCTTCTTTGTATTCTTTGATTACTTTTGGTTTGAAGTCCATTGTATCTGACATTAGTATAGCAACTCCTGCTTATTTCTTAACTCTGTTTGCTTGGAATATCATTTTCTACCCTTTCACCCTGAGGAGGTGTCTGTCTTTAGTGATCAGGTGGATTTCTTGAAGACAGTAGATTGAGGGGTCTAATTTTCTGATCCACCCTATTAGCTTATGTCTCTTGATGGGTGAATTAAGGTCATTAATGTTCAGGGTAATAACTGTGAGGTTTGATTTAATTCCTGCCATGTTGTGGTAGTTTATGTGGTTTGGTGTTTTCTTGGACTTTGTAGTTTTTTGTGCCTTCTCTGAGTTTGGTTATTGTTATCTGCTTCTTTTAGGCACTTGAGGTTGGTTATTTGATTCTTCTGTGTGGAGAATTCCCTGAAGAATTCTCTGTAGGTTTGGCTTTGTATTCATATAGTTGTAAAGCTGAGTTTTATTATGGAAAGTTTTACTTTCACTATCTATTATGAGGGATACTTTTGCTGTGTACAGCAATTTGGGTTGGAAGCCATAAATTCTTAGACTTTGCAGTGTTACATTCCAGCCCTTCTGACTTTCAGGGTTTCCATTGAGAAGTCTGAAGTAATTCTGATGGAGTTACCTGTATATGTAATGTGTTGTTCTTCCTAGCTGCTTTTAGGACTTTCTCTTTGTTATTGATGTTTAGAGTCTTGATGATAATATGTCTTGGAGAATTTCTCCTTTGGTCTAGTCTGTTTGGAGTTCTGTTAGCTTCTTGTAACTTGATGGGATTTTCTTTTGAGAGAGTGGGAAAGTTTTCTTCAATAATTTTGTTGAATAAGTTCTCCATGCCTTTGGTCTGAATTTCTTCCCTTTCTGGTATCCCCATGATCCAAATGTTGGGACGTTTAAGGGTATCCCACATTTCCCTCATATTCTGTTCACAAAAAATTTTGAACTTATTTAAACTTATGGACTCATGAACTGTTTCTTCTGTTTTGATTACCAGTTCTGAGTTTCTATCCTCCACATGGCTGACTCTATTCTTGAGAGCTTCTAGAGTTTTGGGCTTGTTCAATTTGGTTTGTATTTTCTACTGCTTTTTTGTGTATAGTTTCCATTCCTATTTCACATCATTTTCTGATTTTCTTCATGCTTCTTGGAATTCATCCTTGCATTTATTTATGTCTTCATTGAGGTTAGCTAGCTGGTTATTGAGGTCCTCTCTTTTTTTGCTCTCCTTCGGATCATTTAACTGTCTTTGGAGCTCTTCCTGGTTCTTTTCTATTAGGTCTAATCTTGCAAGAACAGCATTCATACAATTATTGGCCCTTTGTTGATATTCTGCAAGTTCTGCTATTTTCTTGGCCAGGGTTGCATTGCTTATGTCTTCATTTTGGGATTCTGATCATATTGTCTCTTCTATGTTTTGATTAGAGATACCCATTACGGGACTGGGCAATCTTGTTGTAGTTACTTGCATTTGATTTTTCATGTTATTCCTTTTGAGCTATGGTCTGCCCAACATAGTGAAGGAATCTTATTAAATTTAGGAGGAAGCTGCAGTTTACTCTTGACCTGGGTCCACATATGGGGTTGGCGGTGAGTGGGACTGAAGGTGTTAGAAGGTGGAGCTCTGCAGATGGGGAAAGCCTAGGTCGGGGTGGGGTGGGGGTGTGTGCCTTTTGATCTGGGTCCATGTATTGGGGATTTTGGGGAGTGGAAGCAAGTGGGATGGAATGCGTTTGGGTGTGGAGCTCCATGGGGTGGATAAGCCTAAGTCAGTGCCAGGTAGGGTGAATATTAGCCTGTTGGCTTGGGTCCAGCATGGCGGGGGTGGCAAGTTGGGGGAACAGTGGAGAGTGGGACGGCTTTCACATGTGGAGCTCTGTGAGGGTGGGAATGCCTAGGTCTGGGCAGGGAGAATGCTAGCCTGTTGGCCTGGGTCCACTCACAGGGGACAGCAGCAAATGGGATGGCTTTCCCAAGTGGAGCTCCATGGGGGCTTGAAAGCCTAGGTTGGGGTGGCACTGGGTGAATGTTAGCCAGTTGGCCTGGGTCAGCCTGGGGGAGCAGGGGGGATGTGGGGAGCACAGTCGTGGCAGCAAGTGGGACAGAGTTCAGGTGTGGAGCTCTGTGGGGGCAGGAAAGCCTAGGTTGGGGTGGCCAGTGAGGGGCAAATGCTAGCCTGCTGGCCTGGGTCCACTAAGTCTGGGTTTAGTGCAGGAGGTACCTGTGGCTGGGAGTGAGGATAGTGTGGCTGCTTGAGGGAGAGTTTGGGAATCAGTGGATTCCCTGCTTTGCTCCTCCACACCCTCCCACTTGAGGTCTACTAGAATCTTCAGATGTTAAAAACCTCACTTAACCCTAAATGTCTTGACTTTCCCTCCCTGCGAAGTGAGGCATGGTTAGGTGGATGCCATCTTGACAGGACCTCTTATTTCTTATTTTTATTTTTAAAGTATTTTGTTTATTTAAAAAAGAGTGACAGGCAGAGACAGTGAGAGGCAGAGAGAGAGAGAAAGAGAGAGGGAAAGAGAATGGGAGCAATAGGGCTTCTAGCTACTGCAAATGAACTCCGCGTGCATGTGCCACTTTGTGCATCTGGCTTTACGTGGGTACTGGGGAATCAAAAATGGATCCTTTGGCTTTGCTAACAAGCCATCTCTCCAGCCCCCAAACTCACATTTTTAAAGTTTTACTTTTCATAGGCTATAAATAATAGAATATATTTTGTGAATTTTGAAATTGTGTCATATTGTATTTTATATTAAAACATATTAATAGAGGCTATAAATTTGATTTAAGCAAATAGATAACATAAGATATGAACTATTTAGATGTGTTAGTTCTTTTTCCTGCTGTTCAATATACACACACGTGTTTACACACACCCACAAGTTAACAAAAGTAGAGAAATCTGTCCTACTTCATCACTGAAAAAAATCCTTTTGGATTAATGAATTGGAATGAGATTAGATGACTGAATGATTGATTCATTCTTCTAGCTGCTGAATCTTTGGGAAAGGAAATTCAAAGGAATAGAAAATTCAAGAAGATGGACTCTAATTAGTGAGCAACATTGGGGAGGGGGGGTATTCATTCAATCTTGGTAAGTCTGCATGTAAAGCAAGTCACAATGACTTCTGGCAGCCAGCACACGCTGTCCCTGAATGTGCTCCCAGCAAGAGCATGCCTGGACTTTAGCTCTGACAAAATAGTCCCACTCATGGTCTGGGAACCCAGTAAGCAAAAGCCCAATGTCATCAGTACCCCAAAGCTGAAACAACCCTTAATTCAAATGACTACTAAGGGACCTACAGCCAACATAGATCTAAAACTGTTTTTACACGTATGTTCCTTTGTAGACCCATAAAACTGTGTTTTTGCCCATACATCTATCTATTATGAAACTTCCTTAGTCCCTGAGAATCCAAGAAAACTATAACTTTGAAAACTAACATTTGCTCAATCTCCAGCTTATGATAGGCACTGGACCATAAGTTATATATACAAGATTTCATTTAACACACACAGCTTTACTTGCAAGTTTTAGTCAGTCCATTTTATAGATTGATAGGCTTGGAGATAAAGAGCTCAGGGCAACTGGTAAAGGTGTAAGAGCAAAATCTCTATTCTGCACTGGGCAGCTGCTTCCAATATAAAATTAAAGTGCCTTGAAGTAGGCTGAAAGTTTCTGCAAATATTGTGTTTAATCTTCACAATGAAGACTGGGAGTTGTGTACATTTTATATTGATAGTGTTGTAGAGGCCAGATTTAACCCCAGAGCCAGCCCTGCTTCACTCCAGCCTAATTTAAAAGCAAAGCCTTGTCAAGTTCAAAAAAGGTTACCTCAGGCTGTAGAGATGGCTTAGCAGTTTAAAGTGCTTGCCTGCAAAGCCTCAAGACCCAAGTTCGAGTCCCCCTTACCCATGTAAGCCAGATGCACAAGGTGGTACATGCATCTGGAATTTGTTTGTAGTGGCTAGAGGACCTGGCATGCCCATTCTCTCTCTTTCTGCCTCTTTCTTTTTCTTTCTCTCTCTCAAATAAATATATAAATATAATATTTTAAAAAATGGTTACCTTAGCTAACACAATAGTTAATTAATGCTTCATTAATATTTTCAAAGTATATCATTCAAGGAAAAAAGGTCACTTTGGTAATATGTGACACACACTTGTATATAACTTAAATATGAAAAAGTAGCCTACTTTCCTTCCAGCCATAAGGCACTTTAAATGTAAAATAGCAAAAGAATATTTTCTTACTATTTATTTTTGCTCTTAATATAGTATATTTAGCTTTTTCTAATGTATACTTTGTATGAAAAATAATAAACTACAAGTTATACTTTGTGTGCTCTTTATTATATATTTCAATATATACATAAGTATAGTATAAATCTGTTTGTATAAAACTAGATATGCTGCAATTTGTGAGTGAACTAAGGAACTTATGAGCGTCATGTTGGCTCCAGTGATTTTTGCTCCAACTGAAGAATTCAGCCTCCTGTACAGTATGAATAATTTCATTCAAAACAGAAACAAGTGGCTTTTATTCATTGTGTTAAATTAGGATCAAATTATGTTTTAAAATATTTACATCCATCCTGGATTGCATAACTTTCTCCAACAAATATTCAAATGAAAAGATAGACAAATATAGACCCAATTTATGCTGGTCACCAGGTCACGTTGGTATGGAAAAACTTAAATGCCATGACTCCACATAATTATGTGCAAATCATTAGTCTCCATTCAAAAAAAAAAATAAAAGGCTTTGATTATCTTACTGTAGTCTCCTACCCCCTTCTCTATTATTTTTCCTGTAGACCTGAAGGAGAATGCTCAGAGTCTTTAACTGTTAAGGGAGCCCTAACAGTATCTATACCCTCCTTAATACCCAATGGCCCTGGGACACCTTGCCTCAGGAGGACATCTGATTGCCAGCCTGAAACCTCCTTCTTTTAAGCTTCAATAGTCTCAGGAACTGCAAAGAAAACAATATAAAAGCACCTCATAGATTAGCAAACCATTACTAGCCCTAGACACTTCAGCAGATGACGCTCCTTGATCCCAGACTATAAAACGCCTTCTGAAGACTGCTGAGCGCTGCTTTGATTCTGGGCCCAAGTCTCAATTTTCTCACAGTGCTGAGTGAGCTCTGTATCTCATTAGGGATACCATCTTAAATCCTTGTGTGCCCCTACTTGTTTTAACAGTATTTCTTTCCTGCAGATCCATTTGCATCTATTTGGAAGGTGAACTACTGAGTAGCAAAATATATATTTTTTAAATCTCTTGATAAGGAAAACCAAGATTTTATTCAGGTAAAGCCCAGTGGCTACCAACTGAATTTTTCTCATTTCAATATGATATCACCCATTTCAGCAAAATTTTTACCTCTTAAGATCAGGTTAAGATTTTGTTCTATGGCCTTCAAAGATATTCTTATATTTTCTCAACCTAATTTACAGAATTTTAAAAGGTGATAAACACAAGTCACAAGACCCTTTCACATCACAGGGCATAAGTAATATTGTCAAGAGAGTCGTGGTCTGCACGAGAAGCAGAGCTGTGACTGAGACAAAGGCAGCACCCCTGTCTTCTAACAAAGAAGGAATTGAAGTGCTTCATACTCAACACTATTAGCCTAATCACAGGGGTATTCAGAGTTGAATCAAACACCTTTTAAGGAAGATAGTATTCTGACTTCCTCTATCTTAAACTAAATAACTTTGTTTAAAGAGTTTAGTTGAGAAAAATGTGTGTAACTATACTATCACTGCATAGAAATGGTCATTGACTTCAACAAACCCATCAAAACTTTTTCTTACTATTCAAAAACTACACTGAAATGGTGTGCTAGCAATAAGCACATATTTGATGCAGGAAAATCCTCAAGGTTAGTCTCCCTGAATAGTAGCCCAATACATGGGATGGAGTCTGATCACCTGTTCAGGGAATTGGTGGTGGTGAGATAGAATGGTTTTTTTTTTTTTTTCATGTTAGAAAGATGAAAATATTCTATTTTGAAAGAATGTTGAGAGGATGGTAAGAAGATGCATGGACAGAATACCAGGGACATTACAATTCTCAGTAGTGTTTTTATTTTACTACTATTACTAGTGTAAACATTGACAACCATCTTCCATATGAGATAAAAATAATACTACACCTATCACTGAATGATTTGACCAAATGTCTATGAAAGAAGTCATATTACATCATGTGTAAATTGTATTAAGACAGGATTATACCTTCTTCAGAAAATATATAGGCAAGAAAATGAACTGTAAAGTTCATGTACTCAAAGTATATATCCATGTCATGGTAGCCTTTATATGTTAATATCAAAACCAGTATGCTAGGCTGAAACAGAAAAGCTGCTTGGACAACCTTTGTACAAGGAACATGCTACAGAAATAGATTCTTTAAGAAATTGATTAAAATTTTATTTAGGCTACTAAATTTAAATTTTTAATTATTATTAAAATTAAACTATTGAAAATAATTTATTAGTATACTATTTTAGATAAATATCACCATGTGTATAGGTACATATACACATGTATTTATTAATTTTCCAAGTATTTCTGTAAAATATTTTGTGTGACTTATCCAACTGTATATAATGTCCTTCAAATAATATAGTAAGGAGCAGGCATAAAATAAGAGAAAATTTAAGCAAATGAAAATAGGCCTTTTAGTCCTTAAATTAATTAATAACCCTTAAAATCCTAGTCATTAAAGTCAATCTCTAAGTTGGATCCACCTTTTCTAGTAGGCAACAAGAGCTGAAACACAGATGAAATGTGTTCAGGGGTAAAATCCATATTGCCCATAAGTTAAAGACCCTGGTTGTAACAGAGAACCAGAGTAAGTGTCTCCAGTAAGGCATTTCATATGTGAAATACTAAAACATAAAGGGGATAAGAACAGTAAATGAAGTAGATATAGTGTTAAGAAGCTATATTCTAGGGCTGGAGAGATGGTGTAGTGGTTAA
The DNA here is from genome assembly GCA_036365145.1 of Orientallactaga sibirica. Lineage (NCBI taxonomy): Eukaryota > Metazoa > Chordata > Mammalia > Rodentia > Dipodidae > Orientallactaga > Orientallactaga sibirica. Next base: position 17,858,942 of record JAEOAD010000030.1, on the reverse strand, counting down.
GGACTTTGCCTGCAAAGCATAAGGACTCCTGTTTGACTCTCCAGGTCCCACATAAGCCAGACTCACAGTGACACAAGTGCACAAGGTCTCACATGCGCACAAGGGGACCCACACATCTGGAGTTTGATTGCAGTGGCTGGAGGCCCTGGTTTGCCAATTTCTCTGGTCTCTCTCTCTCTCTCTTTCACACACTCACATGGACATACACACACTCTTGCTCTCTTGCATAAAACAAAAAATTGTCTGTCTTTTGGGCTTGCTTCAAAAATTACAAAAAGAAGCTATATTCTGGCTGGGCATAGTGATGCAAGTCTTTAATCCTAGCACTCAGAAGGCAGAAGTAGGAGGATCACCATAAATTCAAGGCCACCTACAGACTTCATAGTGAATTCCAGGTCAGCCTGGGCTAGAGTGAAATCCTACATCAAAAATAAATAAATAAATAAATAAATAAATAAATAATAAAATAAATAAAATAAAATAAAGAGGCTATATTCTGAGAGCACTGCAGTGCAAATCTGGTGAGCAAAAATGAAATACACTCTAGAAAGAACTCTTCTGTAAGGAATTTCCTTCATGACTGAGCAAGTCATAAAATAAGGAAGCATAAAAGAAGACTGCTAGTATATGTCTTATTTTCTTCATTTCTGAAATGAAGAAATGATCTATGGTGGTAATAAAGATTCATATTCAACAAAGAAAATGTAGCTCACTTAGATTCTTCAACAATAATAATCCTATTAAAGAAAAAATAACAAAAATGTCATTTTAATGCTGAGAAATAGAAACAGTCAGGGAGAAGAAATATTGTATCTTAGTTGAATGAATATAAATTTCTCCAGAAACCAAAAGAAAGAAAATATAACAAATTGCCACAAACTGGCACCCTGATGGCAAGTGAGCTTTATTTGATTCATTCTAGAAGGCAAAGTGTATCTAAATTTTTTAATTTATTGATGACCATTAGTGTTGGAATATTTCACATAAGGACTCAGGTTCTGCTCCCCAAAACCCATGTAAGCCAGATGGCACATGATTCTGGAGTTCCATTGCAGTGGCTAGAGGCCTTGAAGCACCAATTCTCTCTTTCTCGCTCTCTCATGCTTTCTCACAAATAAAATATTTTTTTAAAAAATTTAAAATAGAAAGATGACAGACTGATAGAGATGGTTTATTTCAAGAAAAATTAGATAGACAATCTTGGTGGAAGAAAGAAAATGCCCCACATATTTAAACAAACTCAGTTAAGAAGACCTGTTTTTATGTTAGGACTACTTGTTAACACTGGTTTCAAACTATTTGAAGGCATTTTAATATAATCTCATATGAAAATTATTTAATATCTAAAACCATATATATTGGAGGAACATGTGGTCTTGACTCAAATATCCTGGAAAAAAATGAGAAATATACAATAATATTCCCAAAAGAAGTACTCAAGAATAGTCTAAGATAAATTAATAAGCCTCAATACCCACAATTAATAACTTCCAAAAATTATGAGCATTTATAAACTTTACCTGAGTCTGTAAGGCAATTTATAGTTTTTAATCATATCATATAAACTATTACTGATTCAAATGCATATATATGTAAATACTAGATCTAATATTTATTTGTTAATAGTAGTAGAGTGAATGAGAGGCTTATTCTATATTTATGATGTTATTAAATCTGTTAATCTTAGTTTGTATATGAACTGTATAACACAGACTTAAACCCAACTAAATGGTTAAACTGGGTAAACAAATAAATTTTAAGATCAAAAGAAGAGCCTAACAGAACAACCTAGATGTAAAAGTCACATGTCATCTTAATGGATGTTACTGGTTTTGTAAAATAAATATTAGCCAATTACCTTAGTATAGTAGAGGTAACAGTGTTACTAAAAAAGATACAGCAAAGTCAGGGGTAGGGAGGTGCTCACTATAAGTGAACTCAGGTAACTGAATAACTGAACTCAGATACCCAAAGTCCACATAAACCTGGACACTAGTGGACATCAGTAATCCCAGAATGTCTATCGGCCAAGACATGAGAAAATGACAGGAGAATCTCCCAGAAGCTTGTACAAACACTCCAGTGAACAATGAGAGGTCTTACAAACTAGATGGATGATGAGGACCAACATCTGAAGTTGTCCTATGACCTCGCCCACCCCCGCGTACACACATACAAACACATTTTTTTCAAAAGTGGAAAAGTTAGGATTTTTTAAAAGCTCAAATTAGGAGTAAGTTTTGTAATTTTAAATTAAAATCAGGAACGAAATATTTCAGTCTTTGTTGTAAACAAAATACAGAGCTGTCTAAGTTTGTATATTTTAACTTATTTGTCTTCCCAATCTACTCGTGAATGCTCAGTGGTTAAGGCACTTGCATGCAAAGCCTAACAACCCAGGTTCAATTACCCAGTACCTACATAAAACCAGATGCAGAAAGTGGAACATGCATCTGGAGTTTGTTTGCAGCAGCTAGAGGCATGATGCAATTTCTCATTTTCTCTCTCTCCTTCCTCTCTCTCTTTCCTCTCTTTCTCTGCTTGCAAATAAATAAAAATATTTTTAAAAAGGAAAAATAAAATATAAGAATAATAAAATAACTAAGAAAGCTTAGCTCACAGTAACACTGCCAGAGAAAGTAAAGGACATCAGTTTATATATAATTAATATAATATATTACCAAACTTATATAAATAATTGTCACCAAAGCTGGTAAACTCTAGAGCCAGCAGGTGTGCTCAGGCAGCACATGAAGCTGGAAGGACCATCATGTTGCTGCTTCTCTCTTACTGATATTGTCAGTTTTCAGTGGTAAGATTCAAGGCACAATAAACCTCAATAACAATCTTAGGTTCCTAAATTAAGCTCTCCTTTGTTTCACTGTAGTTTGGGGAGACTAACACATGCCAAGACAAAGAATTTCATGTCAGCTTCAATTAAACAAATATCTACAAGTTTTACAACATATTCAAAATTCAGTATAAATTTAATCACATACCCTATGAATCTTCCACTTTCAAATCTGTGCACTGAAAACTGATCCAAAAAGTAAGGCTGGCACAGGATTGCTGTAATCTATGTCAAATAACTCCTTTCTTCTTCATAGAAGGAAAGGACTACATTCAAATCCTGAACTTTCTGTTCGCCTGTTAAATGCTTCACTGCATTGAGGTATATAAGAAGAAATGAACAATATATCCTCATAGAGTTGTTCAAGTAATGAACAAGTAAAGAACCTGGGAAGAGTGCATTATAATGTAAGCAATTCAGTTTTCCTGTTTTAAAGCAATGTGTCTGTGGGTGTGTTTGCGTGTGATATTATTTGGGAAACAATGCATTTTTGTTGATCAATACACTCTAATATAAAAGGACAATTAACTCTAACACCAGATTATTATCTGGCAAGTACAAGTTAATTAAACTCTGCTATTCTGTTTTCTTCTACTTAGCATATTCCTTCATATAAAGAAGAAAGGAGCTATTTGACAGAGAGAAGGCCAAAACAACTGGCTGTTATGTTATTCACTATAAGTGAACTCAGGTAACTGAATAACTGAACTCAGATACCCAAAGTCCACATAAACCTGGACACTAGTGGACATCAGTAATCCCAGAATGTCTATCGGCCAAGACATGAGAAAATGACAGGGGAATCTCCCAGAAGCTTGTACAAACACTCCAGTGAACAATGAGAGGTCTTACAAACTAGATGGATGATGAGGACCAACATCCGAAGTTGTCCTATGACCTCGCCCACCCCCGCGTACACACATACAAACACATTTTTTTCAAAAGTGGAAAAGTTAGGATTTTTTAAAAGCTCAAATTAGGAGTAAGTTTTGTAATTTTAAATTAAAATCAGGAACGAAATATTTCATTCTTTGTTGTAAACAAGATACAGAGCTATCTAAGTTTGTATATTTTAACTTATTTGCCTTCCCAATCTACTCGTGAGTGCTCAGTGGTTAAGGCACTTGCATGCAAAGCCTAACAACCCAGGTTCAATTACCCAGTACCTACATAAAACCAGATGCAGAAAGTGGAACATGCATCTGGAGTTTGTTTGCAGCAGCTAGAGGCATGATGCATTTTCTCATTTTCTCTCTTTCCTTCCTCTCTCTCTTTCCTCTCTTTCTCTGCTTGCAAATAAATAAAAATATTTTTAAAAAGGAAAAATAAAATATAAGAATAATAAAATAACTAAGAAAGCTTAGCTCACAGTAACACTGCCAGAGAAAGTAAAGGGCATCAGTTTATATATAATTAATATAATATATTACCAAACTTATATAAATAATTGTCACCAAAGCTGGTAAACTCTAGAGCCAGCAGGTGTGCTCAGGCAGCACGTGAAGCTGGAAGGACCATCATGTTGCTGCTTCTCTCTTACTGATATTGTCAATTTTCAGTGGTAAGATTCAAGGCACAATAAACCTCAATAACAATCTTAGGTTCCTAAATTAAGCTCTCCTTTGTTTCACTGTAGTTTGGGGAGACTAACACATGCCAAGACAAAGAATTTAATGTCAGCTTCAATTAAACAAATATCTACAAGTTTTACAACATATTCAAAATTCAGTATAAATTTAATCACATACCCTATGAATCTTCCACTTTCAAATCTGTGCACTGAAAACTGATCCAAAAAGTAAGGCTGGCACAGGATTGCCGTAATCTATGTCAAATAACTCCTTTCTTCTTCATAGAAGGAAAGATTACATTCAAATCCTGAACTTTCTGTTCGCTTGTTAAATGCTTCACTGCATTGAGGTATATAAGAAGAAATGAACAATATATCCTCATAGAGTTGTTCAAGTAATGAACAAGTAAAGAACCTGGGAAGAGTGCATTATAATGTAAGCAATTCAGTTTTCCTGTTTTAAAGCAATGTGTCTGTGGGTGTGTTTGCGTGTGATATTATTTGGGAAACAATGCATTTTTGTTGATCAATACACTCTAATATAAAAGGACAATTAACTCTAACACCAGATTATTATCTGGCAAGTACAAGTTAATTAAACTCTGCTATTCTGTTTTCTTCTACTTAGCATATTCCTTCATATAAAGAAGAAAGGAGCTATTTGACAGAGAGAAGGCCAAAACAACTGGCTGTTATGTTATTATACTATGTCTTGTTATTCAAATTTATGAGAACATTTTATCAGAGTACTCAAGAATTAATTTGGGGCTGGAAAGATGACTTAGTAGTCAAGGTGCTTGCCTGTGAAGCCTAAGGACCGAGGTTTGTTCCCCAGTACCCATGTAAGCCAGATGCACAAGGTGGCACATGTGTCTGGAGTTCATTTGCAGTGACTAGAGGCCCTGGTGCACCCATTCTCTCTCCATCTGCCTCTCTCATTCAAATAAATAAATAATAAATAAATATTTTAAAAAATATAATTAGTTTTAAATATAATTAGTTTAGCTGGGCATGGTGGTGCACACCTTTAATCCCAGCACTCGGGAGGCAGAGGTAGAAGGATCACTGAGAGTTTGAGGCCATTCTGAGACTACATAGTGAGTTCCAAGTCAGCCTGGGGCTAGAGTGAGACCCTACTTTGAAAAACAAAAACAAACAAAAGTTTTCTATGTAAAATTTAAAATTAAAAAGGCATAAAGTGCCAGGCAGGGTGGCATACACCTTTAATCCCAGCACTAGGGAGGCTGAGGTTGAAGTATCTATTTGAGTTCAAGGCCAGCCTGACTACATAGTGAATTTCAGGTCAGCCTGGACAAGAATAGCAAGACCAGAGGAGATAAACTACCTCTTGCACTTCAGCCAAGCCACAGCTGCAACCACAGAGGAATTGGGGAGACAAGCATGAGTGCTGCTTCCATGCTGAACCTGATAATCAGCTCCAGGGTGTAAGAGACAGATCCTGAGGATACTCAACACCTACCAAAGCAGAGATCCAGAGGCTCCTAAGAGCTCCTCACTGATGTAGACTTAAAACTCACCCACCATGGCTCAGAGAACTTTGAGAACAGGGGGCGGAAAGACATGAGAGCCACAGGTTGAAACATCATGCCCAGAGGCATTCCCTCCACCCCGAAAAAAAAAACTGCTGGCATAAACCACAACCCCATGGCAAATACCTGCAACCCCACTGATGAATGTCCCCAGTGAAATGGGGTCAGGGATGTGGGAAAAGAGGATGCATCCATATGAAATATGTTGTTAATAATAATAATAAATTTTTAAAATAAAAATAAACAAAAAAGGTATAAATTATATTTGAGCATATTCATAGAATGTCTCTAATATTAATCTTGTAATTTAAGAGATAAATTTAATTATTGGCATTTGGTAAGCTAAGTGGCCTTTTCTCTTGAGTAATGCAGAGAGAGGTACTAAATCATTAGACAGAGCTATTATATTAAATTTATTGAAATGTTTGTTGTTGCATGGCACCTTGGAAACCTTTCTGATCTTTGTCCTTGAGATGCAAATAGAAGAATTATTTTTCTTTGGGATCATGTTCAGGCATGAATATAATTGAAGCCAAGTACTTTTCACCTGGATTGCAGAGTGACATCAAAATATTCAGGTATGAAAACATAAACTCACTCTTATAAAAAAAATTTGGACATTTCAGAAAGATCCAGGAAGCTACAGTGCAGTCCAGCAATGATGTATTCTTAAATCGGCAGCTGGTTAACATTACCAGAATGAATCACAGAAGAGAAGTGACAGCTGGATTGGAGCCAGGGCAAGTGGGAGATACCAGAGATCATTGCTGTGTTTTAACAGGAGATGTTTTCTAGTGCCTTTGACCTGGTGCTACATATGTCTTAATTTAAGGTGACAGGTGGTGTGATAAAAAGCAAAGTACAATTATAGTTTCAATCCAAAGGATATGAACAAATAGAAGAGCATCAAAACTTACGTATTCTCCAACCAGAGAAAAGGCATCATCTCTGCCTAGAGTTCTAAGATAGTGCTTGAACAATCTAGTGTTCTATTTAAAACATCTTACTGTTTATTTTTTAATAAGGAATAAACTGTTTCTGTTTTTGTGGTCAAGTTAAGACAAGACTCCTACCTATAAGCTTGACAGGTAAAGCCACACCAAGCTTTTCAGCTTTAAACTCAGTCAAAAAAAAATTGTTTTATGCTTCTCATCCTAGACAACAAAGTTATGAGAGGTTTTTCCCCATAGATTTAGTGCAAATGTCCCCACCTGACACTTCCAAAGCCTGACTATCAAACAGAATGATGGTGCCAACGTTCAACACCTGCAAGCACAGAGCCGCCAACAAAGGAGACAGGAACTTCTACCTGCACACCTGTCAGAGGGTTGAATGCCTTTAACTTTGTCTTCTCTTGATGGGTCCCCACAAGACAGAGGTGGAAAACAATGCTCTTCAAAGGATGGCTCAATGGAGAGCAGATAAACAAAACTGCCCACTTTTACCAGCTTAAATGTTCAGTTACAGGATGTATCTAGTAGCATATGGGAACAAAATTTTACATTAATAGCATGAAAGGACTTAACAATGGCTCCTAAATGAAATGAAGAAAAGCAGTTTTTTTCTAAAACACCAAAAGCAGTTGTTACTATTAAAAGTAAACTCAACTTAAAACTTTTTATAATGTGTATTATAACCAAATCATATTGTTAGAAAATTTATCCACCATAAATATAGCATATATGTATTTTTCAAAAAAAGTCTAGATTAACAAGAACAGATGCCTAACTTACAATGATTAAAACTTGCATACAAATTGGATGTGGTGGCATGTGCCTTTAATCCCAGCACTCAGGAGGCTGAAGTAAGAGGACTGCCATAAATTTGAGGCCACACTGGGCTACATAGTGAGTTTCAGGTCAGCTTGGGCTAGAGTAAGACCCTACCTCGCAAAACCAAAAAGCTAAATCAATTAATAAATGAATCAAATAATCAATAAATACATACCTATATACAGAATTCAGTGCTCTGTGTATTTATATCATTTCACACATGACATACAATTATTTTAATATAACATTTTAAGTCTTTACTTTTTAAACATTTTTTTTTATTTTTAAGCAAAAAGAGAGAGATAGAGACAGAGAGAGAATGGGCACCACAGGGCATCTTGCCAATGCAAACGAACTTCATATGTATATGTCACTTTGTGCATTATGTGCGGACAAGGGAATTGAACCTGGGCCATCAGGCTGTTCTAGTGAGTACCTTTAAGGGCTGAGCCATCTCTCCGGCCCTTTCTCAGGTCTTTAATAGATTATAATAGATGAATCACTAAAACATGAGCAGGGCTAGGAAGATGGCTCAGCCCTTAAAGGTACTTGCTTGCAAAGCCTGATAGCCCCTATACAATTCCCCAGTACCCACATGAAACCAAATGCACAAAGTGGCACATGCATCTGGAGTTCATTTGCAGAACCAAGATGCTATAGCATGCCCCTTCTCTCTCTCTCTCTCTCTTTTCTTGCAAATAAATAAAGAATACTTTAAAGGAATTAACAAATGTAGCATCCACTTGGGATAATGTTTACTAAATCCACAGCTCATCTTAAAGTATTAAAAATCTCACTGAATTGCATTATAGAAAATCCAAACATTTCACTCTGAAGCATCAGAATATATAAAAGGCAATATATTTGGACATGGTATATGTTAAAGCAATTGGCACCTCTCAAAGCTTCCTGATTTACATAATAATATTTAAGTTACCACATATAACATACCCAAATGGTTTTACACAACATTATATTTACTGAGTGTTAATAATTAATAGTCTAGATTTCAGAGAGCATTTCACTTCCCTGCTTAAGTAGGGCTTTCAACAATTCTACTCTGATTTGTAGCACTACACTGTGTTTCAGGGCTGGAGGGAGAAAACTCAAAGTTTGTGTGTATTTCCAGTGTTAGATGTGGGAAGGAACAAATCTCTTTGGAGTTTCCGGAAGATGAAAGAATGAACAACTTTCTTTCATGCTCCTTTTGCATCAGAGATAGAACAGATTTGTGAAGCTACCACCTAGCCAAATTCCATTCTAGGTCTGGAATTTTTCCCAAAACTTTTGAGTAACCTTGTTTTTTCAAACAAAATGATTTAGTCCTCTGTATGATTACCACCACTAGAGAGACAAAGTCTGCATACCAAGCCATAGCATCACTGGAACAACCTATAATTCAGTGGCCACCTTTCTAACCCATGATTGAACTTTGGCAGTAGTTAAAATTGAAATTGGACTGTCCACTACCTATAAATGAAGCTAAAACATGCTGACAGTCTGAGGATAAGGTCCAAGTAAGCTAATAGGTTTTAGTGGCTGAAACTTTTGATAATCTGGCTTTAAGTGTCATGGGTCTTTCAAGGTGGATTCCATCTGTCCTATAAAGTTATGTATTGAAACATAATGCATCCTTTGATCTCCTTGTTAAAAACCCTATGAAGTCAACAAAATGCCCACTGACTCAATAGCCAGATCCCCAACCTGTTGACATGAAAGATTTTAGCACTTACAAGTGTTAGCAAACAGTAAGTGAGCTACATGCTGAAAGGCTCTCAGTGAAAAGGCTGAGATGATCTGAGTGTTGCCACAGGCACAGACTGTCTTACTCATGCTTCATACAGAAATAAAATGAAACAGCACAGCTCAAGCCACGATCATTTATATAAAATGCCTAATTTATTCTTAGCAAGATATTTATCTTAAAAAGCATGAAATATTTGATTTCCAAGTCTTATGTTCTTGGTCAAAAATATTCCTACAGCATAAATGTATGCTATGGTAAAGAATAAATATTAGAAACGTATTTATTTATGCACATGTTTATGTGTATGCATATGTTTATTCAGAACACTTTGTATTAGCATGCATGCATAGTATATACTCATGACTTGTTTATAGGAGCAATGGTGAAATTGAACTGAGTTTGCAGTCTGAAAAATTCCAATGTTGGCTGTTACTGGAGTGACTTGGATATTTTTTGATCTTTAGAAATGAAAAGGAACCAAACATGCTTCTCTGACCCTGAATTCAAATCAGTTATATGAAGCACTTACCAAGTATGGCAATGAACACACTATGTCTTTTTTCCTTCTCCATTTCAGCATCTCTTCCAGGTATATATCCAGCATTTTATCCAATTTAAGTATTTAATTAGTCTCCTGTTTCAGCATTAATATTGGTCCTGTGTTCTTCATCATTGGATGCAGGCTCAGTGGGATCCTTTTTGAATAACAAGAAAATGTGGTCTGTCTGAAGTTTGCAGTTCCCTGTTGACATATCTCCTAACAAGGCAGGAATCATGTCCATCCTTCAACACTGAGGTCTGGTGTCCTTTCGTCTATAAAGAGTCCAACAGCCTGTTTGAACAGCAATTATTACCTGTTCTTTTCTCTGTTCTTCCAAATCTTGGCTCAGTACATGATTGTAGAATGTATTAAATAGCATGGCAATTATTTCCTGTTCTATATGGCTCCTCTTGGAGAATGAGTCTCCCAAGATGAGATCTGTGCCTTATTCATTCTATACTCTCAGCAGGTAGCTCAGAGCCTGGCATATAGCAAACATACAATGAAATGGGAGAGGGAAGGAGGATGTTTGCCTATTTTTCTTATATTATGCCTTTGATCACACCCTCAACAATGAGTAAGGCTTAAAAACAAACAATGACCATTAAACTGGAAGAATCCAATAGTTCCAAGTCTGTCCCAAACCTGGGAATATGACTCTCTTATTTCAGCAGCTCACTTTTCAGCCACCTCAAAGATCTGCTAATTTTCTGACACTGTCTAGCCAAGTACCCAGCAGATGGCTCTGAGATCCACACTGTATTTATGTGTGCAAACCAGCAAATGTTTCACTCAGTGGCATATGTGTTCAAATAATATCAGTGCCAGATATTTTGAGCTTGCAAACAGAGCCCCAACTAAGGAAATGCACACATCTTGTGAATTTATTTAAATATGTTAGCCTTTTACTTAATTCAAAAGTAGTAGAATACTCATTTATAAACTTCCCCTGTACACATTCATTTCCTTTTTAACTTTCACTAGTGGTATTTAGCTTCCTTTCTGAATATATTTTTTCATAAAGCATTTCTGTGAAAACACACACATCTATACACACACACACACACACACACACCATAAACTGTAAACATATACATTTCCTGCCCAGTAGTTTAAATTCAGGAAGGATGGATGGTACACCGTTCTTCCACTATCTGAATTTCTTGTTCCTATCTGTAAACACACAGACATCAACATATACAATGATGTACACACACACATATTTGTAGACTGAGTACCATGTCAATGATCTATAAAAGAGATTTCTACTAGTGATTAGTTCAAATAAAATTCTGTGACTGCCATACCAAAATAAAGTGAAATATATGTGAAACTTATTAATTTGCATAACAATTAACATGCATACAATGACACAACATTACCTTCCACTCTCAAATATGTCATATTCATACATGTTTTCCTACTAAAAAATTATGTTTTTTCCTCCTTTTTTACAAAGCAATAGCCAGCCCTCTGACGAATATTCCATGATAGCTCTTCCTCTTCTGCCAATTGAAGAGCTGAGTATCTTTCCATGTTGCCCCAGGGCATTCTCCACAAATGCATTGGCTATGCCTCATAATATTTTACTATAATTTCTTCCATACACATTTGTATTATGAGGTTGTACATATTTGAGAATAAGAACTGAGTCTTGTTCATTAATTATATATTCAGAGCCTGTAAAAAAGAGTATGCTTATTTGTTATATGAGTAAATTATAAGATATTGTCCATAAAGCATTGATAGCAGCTCTATATAGAACAAGTATAGAATTAAAACCTTAAAAACTTGAAGATACAAATGAAACTTTGGAACTAAGACTAGGAGGTTAGCGGTTTACAAAAGGATGCTTAAAATTGTCAGGTTCTTTAAGGCCACGTCTACTTGGAACCATTAGGTAGCCACCCACTTATTAATCCTATTTTTTGTGGTACTGGGAAATGAAAACAGGGCTTGGGGAATGTTAACATGCAAGGCAAGCACTCTATCACTGAGCCGTATCCCAGGCCTGAAGAACATTTTAATATCACAGTAATAGTGACAATTCAGATGTGCAGGACAGCACAACAGGATTAAGTCCAAGAACAGAAGGCAATGGTTCTGCCCAGTCTGGAATTCTGCTGCCAGGCAAAAATTCACATATTTTTCAAGTCTCTTAAAGCCCAGAGCAGCATCTTTCAAGACAGTGGGAGACTATAATGAGGGAAAAAGTGTTCTAGTTCCCAATTGTGCTCCTCTTCAACACACAAGAACCCATGCCATGGGCCTACATCCAACAGCCTTGGCATTATAGAATTAACAATTCACTGTGTTGTGATGCTGTCACAAAATTTATGTAATGCAGGCTTGTTTTTGTTTTTGTCTCCCCAGAAATGAATCAGTTAAACAAATCAAAGACTTGGATCTGTCCATGAAGACAGAGAAAGAGAGAGAGATGATGGGAGTGATTTAAGGGAAATCATGAGCTACTGTTAAGACATCACATCTGCAGGGAGTGATGAAAGAAATGAGAGAGCAGAGCTAACCATGACCCTCAGAATGTATGAAGCAGAGTATCAAACCCAGCAATGAATTCACAGTTGCTGCTTGTTAAAGTCACCTAAGACAATTACTCTGGTGCTGTGATCCCGAGAGTAGGATTCCAGATTGCTCTTTCTATCAACTTTCTAAAATGAATTTCCTTACCTCTCTTTTTTCCTAACTGGCAATTTTTTTATTGGGTCAAGATCTCTAAGATAGTTGTCTTAAATTCTTGCTAAAGAATTTAAAGACTGGGCTGGGCGTGGTGGCACATTCCTTTAATCTCAGCACTTGGGAGGCAGAAATAGTATAATCACTGAGTTCAAGGCCACCTAAGACTACATAGTGAATTCCAGGTCAGCCTGGGCTAGAGGGAGACCCTACCTCAAGAAAGAAAAAGAATTTAAAGAACGAAGTGTCAAATCTCTGTGCCCATGGCTAAGTGAAGGGTGTATGGAACATCAGAGATTTATAAACAGGGATAAGCTATGTGTTATCTAGTCTAGTCTCCCTTTCAAATGAAATAAAGGAACAACATGGAAGCTAATTACTGATTCAAGATTATTTATATTCACTAAACTGAACTGATTTAGCTTTTGTTTTAACCTACAAATTACTGTCTTCCTGACATGTTGGTGGCTCTGCTACCCCAACCAGACAAGTTATATTCTTATTGTAAGTTTTAGCTGTGTTCCAGATAGTTATAATAAAAGAAAATCCTCATTACTTCATCTTCACTGTTTCCAAGCCTCTTATACATCATATGTGTATTAGTTTCTGATGTGGGGATAAAATGGGAGAGTCATATTTGAATATAAACTGTGGTCATCACTGGATTTCAGACTTTTCTGGCCCAAATGGTAAAATATAAGTTGTCAACTTCTTTTAGTTGATTATTGACTGCATAGCCATGATGTGATAAACATTGTGATAAGCAATGAGGATCTCATCATACACTTCAGATAGATTCCTCTAATCATTGGGATTATATAGTTGACTGGGAGAGACACATATACAATACAAGCAAGGATATGTACAACATTCTGTACTATGAAATAAATGTCAAGAGTTGAATATTAGGTTTGAGAAAAAAGTTTCATCTTAAGTACTAAAAGGAAATACTTTGAAATAAGACATGATTATTTATAGACCAGAGTTACAGAGATTCTTTGGCATAAAGTTCTCTTTGTCCCTTGGATACTGCTATGATTGTGCATTGGTGATTATGCAATATTCAAACCTAGTTCTAGTAATTGGTGACAAACTAAATATTGCCCTATGTCCTTGTTAATCATATGGCTTATTTATTTCACCTTAGATTGCCTCTATGAAATCTACCCTTTTAAGTCATATTTCACTGATGGGGATTTTACTATCCTTGAAGTCCTTAAGGATAAGCAGATTTTCATTAGCACAGCTCTTCTTTTTCTTCCATGCTCTTTTTTATAAATGGTTCAAATATATGCAACCTCCTTTCATTATTTTCTGGAATGAGAAAAAAAAAAAAACAACAACTGTCTTTCTACCTTTTGAGATCTTTGACAAGGGTTCATAGTCACTTATTCCCTTGACAGGAAATGGCCCACATCTAGAAAGATTGAGCACTGTGGCCAAATGAACAATGTGAGGAATGAATGGAAGACAGGGTAAGGACACTTGACATGTGTGATTGGTTTCTATTGTCTAAAGATCTTAGAAGTTCTAAAATCCATGCTTATGTGTAGAGAAAAGGGAAATGGACTATCCAAATGTGGATTTCATACAATATGAAACAACATTACTATTTTTTTACATAAAAGTGTTATACTCTTAGACCGCCCTCACCCAAGCTCCAGTTCTGCCAAGGTTCTTCTTGGGTGGAGTTATTAGTATCCATTGAATGTGAGGACCAGGAGGCCTCAGTCAGTTAGTATTCATTGCATTGTAAGGACCAGGAAGCTCTGTCAGTTTCTGTGGCTGTGCTTCAGGCTATTCCTACCACTCCGAGGCTCTTACAATCTTTCTAGGGACCCTCTTTCACAATATTCTCTGAGCCTTGGCAGAAAAGATAAAGATCTTATCAGTGTTGCTTTCTCTGTAGACTCTGAATCTCTGTTTTGATGAAGTTTGAGTGACCACATTGTCTGTCACTGTTTCCCTAGAACTTGTTTTCAGGCCAGCTGTGAGGACAGAGTTCTTGTCACTGCTTCCTCTGTTATGACTTCTGGGCCCCGGGCAGATGTAGTGGAGGTAATGCATCTCATGGTAGACAGTTGCCTCTCTGTTCTTGGTGCATTGATGTATCCTGGTTCTCCCCAGTATTATCAGTTTTGATTTCAAATCCTTCCTGCATATCAGTTTTGAAAGATCAAAAGCCACATGGTCAGGTTTCTAGCAGCAATGACACCACTCCTCTAACTTCAATTTTGCTGTTGTAGTTACCTTCTCATTACTCAGACATAACACTTGATCAAAAGCAACTGGTAGGAGGGAAGTTATTACTTTGGCTTACACTCTCAAAGAGAAGCTTCATGATAGCAGGGGAAAGCATGTCATTATCAGAGGCTGGACATCCCAATCGGCCACAGCAGGTGAAAAACAGTAGTAAGAATCGAGGCAAGTTCTGGCAAGAGGAGCTAACTATAACGCCCATAAGCCCACTCCCAGAAACACACCTCCCCAAGCAAAGCTCCACCTCCCTAATTAGCATTAGCTGGGGACCAATCATTCAGAACATATGAGTTTGTGGGGGACATCTGACTCAAACCACCACATCAAATCAGTGGCAGAACATTTGCCTCATTAGTACAAGGCCCTGAGTTCAATCCCCACCACTTTAAAAACAAAAGATTCAGGCTGGAGAGATGGCTCAACGTATTACCAGAACCCACATGTAACAGTTTATATTGATTAACAACTTGATGGGACATAGAGTCACCAAGGAAACTAGCCAATGCATATGCCTGTGAGGGACTCTCTTAAACAGGCTAATTAAGATGGGGAATCCCACCTTAACTGTGGGCAGCACCACTCCATAGGCTGGGATCCTGGACTGTATAAAAAGGATGAAATGAGCTGAGCACTAGTATTCATGAATTCTGCTTCCTGATTGAAGATGCCATGTAGCCAGCTGCTCCATGCTCCTGCCACCATACCTCCCTAACCAGGATGAACTATAACTCAAAAGGAGCCCTTTCATTCCTTCAGCATCTTCTTGTCAGGTATGTGAAAACAGCAACAAGTAAAGTAACAAACACCACCTAAAGCCAAACAAAGTAAGTGTATCTGTAATCCCAGTACTCCTATGATGGGAGTCAGAGACAGGGGAGTTCCCAGAAGCTTGTGTTCCACCTAGCCTCAAACAAGGTGTAAGGCTAGAACTGACACTAGAGGTCATGCTCTGACCACCACACATATGCCATGACACACATACAGCCACAAGAACATACACACATACACACTGGTACACACACACACACACACACACACACACACACACACATTTTAAAGAAATTTCTATATGGAACAGAACTTCACTCAAATAAGCAAAATAAGCTATAGGAAAAGGAACAACAGGGTTAGAGGTTCTGCCACAATATCTCATAGCAATAGAGCTATCAATCAAAATTTCAAATCATATACAGATTTTTGTGGATAGATATAATTGATTATAATACATGTGAGACAGAAGAGATTTATTGAAAACAATTAAATGCCCATTTGAGACTTGTATGAAAAAAATTTTAGCTGATTTTCTATTGTGTATCAGATGTCATTTAATTTGTCAATCATTAAAATTTGTCAGTTTTTCCATTGTAGTAATATTGAACAAATAAGCCAAAAACCTTAACATTGATTATATGAATCATCATAATAAAAATAAATGTTTTCTTGTTCAATAAATAATGGAGAGTTTTTAAGATCCAAATTGTTAAAGTAAGGAAAGTCATGATCATATATCTTTTGTACACACATACAGTTTAAGTCTACAATAATAAATAAAAGAAACTAAAACAGGGCTGGAGAGATGGCTTAGCAGTTAAGGCAACTGCCAGCTAAGCCTAAGAACACCCTTTCAATTCTCCAGGTCCCACCTTTAGCCAGATGCAAAAACTGACACAAAGGCTTATACAATGCCACACTTGCCCATAAGGGGGTGCATGTATCTGGAGTTCATTCACAGAGGCTGAGAGGCTGCTAGAGCACCCATTCTCTCTCTCTTTCTCTCTGACTCTCTCCAAAAAAAAAAGAAAGAAAGAAAGAAACAAACTAAAGCAAACTCTTTTCTTATAAAACATATGAATCATATGGAACAAGATAGAGAAATTAATAAACTAAAGAAAGACTTTGAAATGTCCAACATACTGTGAATAAGTTCCTCGCCTACAGGAAATTCTTACATCTGCAGGCATCAAGTGACAGATAATGGATTCATGTTTATAAATTTTACATGATATTTAAAGTTATTAGTGAGTCTTCATTTACTTGTCCCAGAATGCTGAAGCATATCCATGAAGATCACCAGAGAGGCTTGGCACTCCAACATATTCATTTGTTACAAGTTTCATGACACCATGTCTATAGTCTTGAGAGTTATTTTGTTCAAATATGGCTTTTCAATAAAATCTATGTGGCTTACCACTCCTAAAATTCCAGCCTGAGCTAAGCTGCTTTTGAGTACCAGGTTAAGAGACAGTTCTTCACTTTCACTCTCCTGAATCACTTACAGAATTTTGCTTTAGGCTTTACCATTTTATGGTAAAGAAATTCCCCATGTTTCAGGTCAGTACAAGGTCAAACCAGAGATTGTTTTGTAAACAAAAATGTGACCCTTAAAATTATTTGTTTCATTTTCCTGTGCAAATGTCATTGAAGTAGAGATAGCACATTTGTAATTGATACAATCTTTTACTCTGTATCAGCTTTGAATGCTGGGTACTTTGAGACTTCAAGAGAGTTGTCTGCATGATTCTACTTGCATACATTTAAGGAGCTGGATCAAAATTCAATAGTTAGCATTTCCCTCAAGCCTTGTGACTACACAGGTTGACAGTGCTCTTGTGGAAGCTGTAGCAGCAACAGAAGGAAATGTGTGTAATTTATAATTACCTCATTAGATGGCAGCACAGTATCCGAAACTAAAGTTAATATTTTGGTGAGAAGTATGATAGTTCTTAGAAACTGCTTATAAATGCCCTGGGAATAAGTATTTACAGCAATTTCTTTAACATATAATTAAATTATACATTTAATGTAATGATCTAAATTCTAAATATGCATTTGAAAATAGATTAAAACTATGCAAACTTATATTTGTGTTCGTTCACTCAAAAGGGGACTGAAGAGATGGCTAAGTTGTTAAAAACTCTTGCAAAACATTCCAGCCTTGGTTCAAATCCCCAGCCATCCATGCCTATTACAGAAAGTGGCACAAGCATCTGACATTCATCCACAGCAGCAAGAAACCTTGGTGCACACACACACAAACAAACATTCACACACTCTCACACACACACCATATGCAAATAAATAAATAATAGGTAATTGAGCACCTGCAAAATTGTTGGGGTCATTCTAGATGTTTTACTTATACATGTGAACAAAACAAAGTTCTCTGCTTGCTTACCCCTTACTTTTCAAGGAAGTAGAATGTTAAAAAGCAATGAAAGCCAGGTGTGGTGGCACACACCTTTATTCCCAGCACTTGGGAGGCAGAGATAAGAGGATCACCATGAGTTCAAGGCCACCCTGAGACTACCAAGTGAATTCCAGGTCAGCCTGGGCTACAGTGAGAGAGACCATACCTCAAGAAACCAAAAAAGAAAGAAAGAAAGAAAGAAAGAAAGAAAGAAAGAAAGAAAGAAAGAAAGAAAGAAAGAAAGAAAGAAAGGAAGGAAGGAAGGAAGGAAGAAAGAAAGAACAATGAAAATGTTAGCATGTTCAAAAGACACATGTGATAATTAACATTTATTATAAAATTTTACCGGACTTAGAATCACCTAGAAAGCATACTTTTTGATGTAAGTAGTAGGGTGTTTCCAGAGAGGTGTAACTGAGAAGGGAAGGCCCATCCGGAATGGGAGCAGTACCTTCCCATGGGTTGTGGTTTTAGATTGAATAAAAAAGAAAAGGGGAAAAGTGACCTGAGCACCAGCATTCACCTCTTTGCTTTCTGGCTGTGTATGTAATGTGACCATTGCCTTATGCTCTCAATGTCAGATATTCTCTGATGGATGGGATATTTCCTTAAACCCCCTAAGTTGATTTTATGAGATATCCTATCACAGGAATTAGAAAAGTAAATAAAACATGATGAATATGAAAAAAATGTAAAAAGAGAAGCAGGAATCCTAAGCTAAGAGGTCAAAATGGAACACTGTATATAAAAATTAATGAAGGTCTTTTTCTTAAATTTTTTGAGAAAATGACAATGAGAAAAGATGGGAAGGGACATAAGGTGGATAACTGGAGGAAGAATAACAGCTGATGTTAAAGCAAAGACCATTGCTGAAATAGTAGAATGAGTAGATGGCTAATGAAGTCCTTACAGAAGGACATGTGGGAAGATGTAGCAGATAATGTAACATTCTGAAAGCCATTGTAAAACTTTGGATTTCATATTGAGTAAAATGGAGATGCATTGCAGAGTTTGACAGACATGTGATCTGATCTGATCCAATTTCAAAGCATCATTCTGCCTGTTGTGTTGAGAGTTCAGTAGCCAGAAGGTGGATGTGAGGGTAAGAATACAAGGACCAGTAGGGGTACAATTGAAGTATCAATACAATATTGACAAGGAGCAAAGCATAGTGGCACACGTCTATAATCCCAGCACTCAGGAAGCAGAGATAGGAGAATTGCTATGAGTTCAAGGCCACCCTGAGACTATAAAGTGAATTCCAGGTCAGTCCAGGCTAGAGCAAGACCCTACCTCAAAAAAAAAAAAAAAAATGACAAGGGTCAGACTGAGCTACAAGTGGGAATAGTAAGAAAAGTTCAGGATTCTAGGTATGACTTGATTCTAGAGAGAATGGATAGAAGGTGTTGGAGAGAGGGGAATCAACAGTGAACATGAGAAGTGAAAACTGAGCCTGAGCACATGGAAGATCAGAATAATCCCTAGATGAGACATGGCAAAGATGGTATGTTGGGTAAATTTGAAGGGCAGAGTATTTCTGAGCATTTTGAGTTGAGATTTGACATCAAAAAGAAATGGCAGTACAGTATCTAGATGCAGGAGTCTAAAGTTCAAAGAGAATATCTAGATTATACATATGGGAGTTAGCATGTTTGCCTATGGTTTCTAACACTGTAAGACTGGATGAAGAGCTGGAATAATAGCTCAGTGGTTAAAGGCCCTGTTTTGCAAAGCCTGATGGACTTGGTTCAAGTCCTCAGTACCCGCATAAAGTCAAATATGCAAAGTGGCACATGTGTCTGAAGTTTGTTTGCAGCTTGCTCTCTCTTAAATAAACTTTTTTTTTTTTTAATTCTGTAAGACTGAGTGATAACAAGGGTAGGGGCACAGAAAAAGAAAAAAGACAATCAAGGTCTGAGTTCTGAGAAATTTAAAATTAAAGTGTTAAAGAGAAGTACCTACAAGTGGGACAGAATAGGAAGAAAAGTCTGACTTCACTGTAAATGTGTTGGTAACAAGGGTAAGAAATGAAATCAAGAAAATTTACTATTTTTATTAAAGAGAATGCTTGTGTGTCAGTTGGAATGATTTAATAGAGAGAAAATTTGGTGATGTAGGAGAGACTGGAGAATTTCTGAAGCAATTTCCTTGAACACATAAAGGAAAATGGGACATAGTCTATCCAAAACATTCAAAGACAGGAAAGCAGAGAATGAATGTGAAGTTGCTAATAGGTGGGGGGAAAGGAAGATGATTAAGAAAGTGAGGAAAGAAATGCCTTAGGAATGTATAGTGGAACTGGCTGGCATCACAACTCTACCTCATGATTACATAACTGGGAAGGTACAGACAGTGTGTAGGCAGATAGCTCAGCCCATATTCCTTTGTTATAACAAAGCACTAGACTCTAAGTACTTTGACAAGGGCCCCCTAGCTGCCTCGCAATATAGCTGACAAGCCAAAAGAGAAACAGCTGTGTGCAGAAGTTTTATCCCATTCTCACAAGAACTAACGCACTCTGAGAGAGTACCGGATTAATCCTTTCTCAGAGTAGTACCCCCATGACCCAATTACTTTGATTTAAGCACTACCTCTTAAGCGGTTCCACTACCTCAATACTTCCACCCTGGGACCAAGTTTCCAGCACATGAACCTTGAGTGTATAATCTCTAACCATATTAAAGACATGGCATCAGAGTTTGATTCACTTAGGATTTTCATTCTGGCAAATGAATGCTGGTTCAACAAAGCAAGAAGAAAGCATCATAACGAGGGACATAAAATTAATAAGTTTAACTGGAGAAGGGACGAGGATATGAGGCATGCACAGGATATCAAGAGGATGGCAGTAGAATGGACTGGACTACCAGTGGAATTGTGGACAGGCCATCTGCAGTATACTAGAAAAACAGGGAATGGCAGTAACACGCAGGACACATGGACATGAAATTATAGAAAGATAAGAGTTCTGGTAACAGATTGCTGGAGTACAGAGCGACCGAGGCAGAGTTTAATAATTATAGGTGTTGCTGTCTTTGGACATCATCCTTCTGAAAACACTTTTATATTAGAAACTGTTTCATTTACATATAACAGCTAGAGTCAACTTTTTAAAATATTTATTTTGTTTTATTTATTTATTTATTTAAGAGAGAAAGAGAGAGAGCGAGGCAGATAGATAGAAAGAATGTTCATGCCAAGGCCTCTGGCCACTTCAAAAGAACTCCAGATGCATGCATCACCTTGTGCATCAAACTTGCATGTGTCCTGGGGAATCGAATCTGGGTCCTTTGGCTTTGCAGGCAAGTGCCTTAACTGCTAAGCCATCTCTCCAGCTCTAGAGTCAACTTTAATATTTTGTGCATTGTTACCTTTTAATCTCATCCTAGTAGATTTATGCTTCATAATAAATTGTGATACTAGAAAAAAATCTTAGAAGTGCCATTTTTGCCTACATTATCTACCACTGTCTTGATTTTCTTAAAGGACTAGTCTTTAACATTATCTACCACTGTCTTGATTTTTCTTGCATTATTAATGAATGGGTAGTATCACATTTCAACATGCTCTTACCTAACATCATGTGTGTGTTTGGTCACTTGTCCTGCAAATCCACATACAAATCTGGTTTTACATGGGTGACCCTATATTTAAACACCTAACAACTGCCACCTCCCAATTATTGCTTCTTTCTTGCCTTTCTTTGTTTCCACGTTTCTTCTCAAAGATTCTGAAAGTCTGGGAAGTCAGATTTTTGCTTGCATTATTAATGAATGGGTATGTAAAGATTTCACATTTCAACATGCTGACAAAACAAAAAAAGCCTTGAATGCAGATTAATTTTAAATATTTCTTGTTTATTGATTTGCATGTGTGTATGTGGCCTTGAGATTTTGTCAACCCTGTCCTGATCAAAGCAATGCCTCATGTCTCAGATGAAATGCCACTTTTTTCCTTCCCCATCTGGTTTTTGTACTGCTTTTTGTTGGTCTTTGGTCAAAGCAAAGAGTAAAGTACCTGATATGCAAGCATTCATTTGATGACCAAAACTGAAAAATAAAGAAAATTGTTTCATAAAACATAAACATAAACCTTATTAAAGATATGAGGTACAATTCCTCTTTGCCCAATTCCTTACAAAAATTTTTCTTGTTTAGAAGAAATTTTATATATTTTGTACACTTCTTATGTTTTCTAATAACTTTCATAATTAAACAATATTATATTTTAAATCTTACTAAATATGTACTAATTGCAGTTTCTTCTTACATATAACATTATGGTAAACGTATTTGGAGAGTACAGTGTAATTTCCATGGGTAGAACTGTTATTTTCCATGGGAGGAACTGTTATTTCCTTGTTAATATTTATTGCATTTGTGTGAGCATAGGAACTTTGTTATTGTACTTCACTGAATTCTCACATATTTATGTCTGCCTATATACATGTTCATACAAGTTACTTATTTGATATAAATGTCTATGTACACTGGAACAATAGAATTAAAATGGGAAATTTTCTGTTATTACCCCACTTTAAGTAGAGCTGCAAAAAAATCTTTAAAGTAGTTCATTAACATTTTATAAATCTTCTTTAAGTATTTATTGGCAAGCAGAGCGAGAGACAGCAAGGGAGAGAGAGAGGAAGGGAATGAGCATGCTAGGGCCTCTAGCTACTACAGACAACTCCAGATGCATGTGCCATTTTGTGCATCTGGCCTTATGTGTGCACTGGGGAATTGAGCCAGGGTTGCTAGGCTTTATGGGCAAGTGACTTAACCACTAAGTCATCTCTCCAGCTGTCATTAACATTTTAAATGTATTCAGAGGGACTCATTCATGGCACCTGTGGAAAGCATCTACCAAGCCTTATGCAGTCACTCCGCTTGTTCTCATTGTCCTCGAGGCTCCCACTACACTCAGCACACAGGAAACAGAACAGGGATAAAGCATCTCCTGTGCACTTAAGGAGCCCGCTGATCACTAAGCAACTCTTACAATTTAACCTACAATTGAAAGGTATGCACTGAAATTGAAGAATCAATAAAATGATGGTAGACAAAGTGCCAGGACATCTTCCACAGATAAATCATGCCTAACCTAACACTTGAAAATTAAGTGTATTTGTCTAGGAAAGAAAACAAAGATTTTTTCATGCACAGATAAAAAACACATATGTGACACTTAGGAGTTTTTAAAAGAAAATTTTCTCAGGAAATTTAAACAGTTTTTATGCACCTGAAGTCTCACCTTTATGAAAAGCAGTGCAGAGGTTTTAAAATAAAAAGCACAGCTCAAATATGCATTTAAAATACATTTTTTTCTGATCACACATGTAGCCATTTGATGTATAAAGCATGACAATTAAAGGAGAAATGAAGTGTGATTACACCTATCCTGTATTTATTACCCCAGACAGGACAGAACAGTGAGTAAACTTGGTAACTAAAGTCACACTACCTATGTTTGCACACTTGTACTAATTACTTATTAATGATGTGCTCCTAGTTTAGTGATATGGCTGTCATTGAGCCTCAGCTCTCTGGCCTACAAAATGAGATAATAAGACAGATCAAATGAGACAAACCACAGAAATTGCTCATCATTGTGCCAAATTATATACTTATATAATTGTAAATATATACATTTATTTGATGATGTATTTGTTATAGAAGTTTGTGGATTGATATGTAAATATACAAAATTATATAGGATATATAATATTATTGGTTCCAAAAAGCAATAGCAATCTAAGGCTCAAGAGCCACTTCTAGGATAGAAGTGCCTCTTTTTCTGCACAGAGCACTGGACCTCAGCCTGTCCTCAGCAGTCATCCAAATACATCATTTTCTGAGCCCACAGACAAAAACCAAAGAGCTGAGATTGGCAGAACTAGATTCTGAGTGTGATTCGAAGATGCTTGGTACAGCACATAAACGTCAGCTATCAGAGCTATTTCCACGTTCTGTTTATGCCACTGGTTCTACCCTTGCAAGAATGCTTACAAGGTCTGAGTCAAGACATCAAAAGTAGTGTTCTCTCTTCTCAGTATGGGATATTATCCATACCTAATGAGTGATAGGATATGCTAATGTTTATTCTCAAGGAACATCTATTAATAATTAGACAACTAAGGACACTGATACAGAACTGGAAATATCTATTGTTAGAAGAAATGTTGCATAATGGAAATAACAATTGGCTTATTTTGGCATTCTTATCATTATCATTACTGATGATCTTAAATAATAGTTTCATAGATGGATAATATTATACTCTTTGCAAATTTATACACTGATAAATACAGACCAAAAGTGTCTCCTACTAATTAAAGGCTTACATAATTTCAAATAAAGTTTCCCCTCTTAAAGTTGTACATGAGCCATACTGAGGCCTATCATTTTATATCTACCCTTTCTTTAAGAGTAATCTATGGTTTTTCCGTTGTTGTTTAGATCCAGGAAGGAAGATTTCTTTACTTTGAATCTTTTTTAAGACTTCTCACAGGCTTTCACTTATTTCCTCTGGTTCATATCAGATGGTAGCTAATACTTGCTATGTGATTCTTAGGGTTGATATGTTTTATTTTTATAACTTCAAAGACTTGGAATGTAAACAATCTTGTGGATTTTGTTTGTTACAAAATTTTTGTTCATAATTCAGTGTGTGATTGATCCTGTCATTAATTCCTTGGTGTATATGTGTGCATGATTGTTTGACTTTGATGGGACATAGTGGATTCCTCCTCCTCACCATCTTCATGTTACTTCCAGGGAGGGAACCATCACTGTGAATTGTACTGTTGCAAAAGGAGACCTTAAGTAATCTATTAGTTGTGAAGGGTGGCTGGTCCAATTTTTCAGTTACTTAAAACATTACTTAGTAAATTTAGGTTTCCCCACAGGATCTGGTATCCAAAAGAAGACTTGGATTTCTTTCACCCTATGGGTCTATGACAGGCTGAGTCTAAATTTATGATCTTCTAAGGTTAGAACAATAGGGTTTCTTTTGGAAGGTTAACACTCCTCTCCTTTTTATTACCTTCAACCCTATTTTCATATTCTCATCTTTCAGTTGTGTTTTATCTCTGTGCTCGCTTGGCCTCCAGGGAAGAAGTTTTCTCCATGAGAAATGTGTGTTTGAACAAAGTAAGCTGGTCCATCTGACTATTTGTTAGTCTTAGAACTCTTGTCAGAATGTTGGGATGGAAGAACTAGTCAACACAGCCCTGGCTTTGATGGTGTCCTAATTGACTAGGCAGTAATTCAACCTGTAATCACCTGATTCATCACTACTCAAAAGCATCCCTTGAAGGCAGTACTCAGGTGAATTTATTTTTCCACATGGCTATCTAGAACCATAAAACCACTTGTGGGGTCTGGTAGAATGCACACAAAATGTTCTTGCTTTACGTTTTACATTTTCTCAAGAAGAATTCCTTTATTTCAGGTTTTCTGATAAAAAAAAAAAAAAACAATCCAATACTTTTGTGATTCAAACACTGACATTCTTATATCATGCCATGAGAATAAAGAGCAACAATGCATGTAAAATGTCACTAACACCTTTGAGAATGAAACAGGACTGTAGGTAAAAGTAGTATTCATTCAGATATGTGCCTAAAATATAACTAAATACTAAGACAATAGATCTAAGATTTGTTAATTAATTTTTTCTTACCTTTTGTGATTTAATGATTAAGCAATATTAGTAATTATATTCATTAAGAAACTGTGGAACCGGCTGGAGAGATGGCTTAGCAATTAAGGACTTGCCTGTGAAGCCTAAGGACTCTGGTTCGAGGCTCAATTCCCCAATACCCATGTAAGCCAGATGTACAAGGTGGCACATGTATCTGGAGTTCATTTGCAGTGGCTGGAGGCCCTGGTGCCCATTCTCTCTCTCTCTCTCTCTCTCTCTCTCTCTCTCTCTCTCTCTCTCTCTCTCTCAAATAAATAATTAAATAAAAAAATTTTATGTAGAAATTGTGGAATGCAGAGTAAAATAAAATGTAGACTATGATAGTAGTAGCAACAATTAGCTCTAACTCACAAACTATTTCTTTCAGTGGTTTTCAACACATAGGTCTACAATCTTGCACAATTTTAAACAAGATTTAGGATTTTTCTGTGTTCTTGATGAACTGAGCCACTTATTGCTATGTAACATTGTTCTTTGTCCTTGTGCAATAATAATTTAGCCACTCCATACTATGTTGATTACTTGTACAGGATATCTTCCTTTCATTTATTTTTAATCTAACTATATTATTATATTGAAGTGGATTTTTAAAATAAAGCACAAATTTGATTCATAGTTTTTAAAATCATTTTGACAAGCTCTTATTCAGTACACTTAGATTCTTTGCATGTAATGTTATTATAGTTGCTTTTTAGATAGAAAGATGATGATTTGTTGTATTATTGTGTTGGTTTTATGGATGTGGTTATGATTATTCTCTCTTTTTTTTTCTGCCTGATCAGGAAAACATATTTAGTATTCCAATGTAATTCATCATATTGTGACAATACCACTTCTCATTGACTGTCAGTCATTAATCGTTAATACATGCACAACTACATAGCCTACCTGGAATCAATATTTTAGCATAATGAGTGGGATGCAGGAATTTTAGTCAACTAATGTTCCCTTTAGCCTGGGCCACATAGTTATCTTTTCCATTACATTTGTGCAACAAAAAACGCAGATAATGTTATGTGGGGATTTTTTACTTCAGTCTCAAAACTATTTTTTATTTAAAAACTATCTTTTTTAAAAAGAGTGAATGGGGGCTGGAGAGATGGCTTAGCAGTTAAGGCACCTGCCACCTAAGCCTAAGAACATCAGTTCCAATCTCCAGGTCCCACGTTTAGCCAAATGCAAAGTGATGCAAGGGCCCAATGCTGCACTTGCCCACAAGGGGGCGTACACATCTGGAGTTCATTTGCAGTGGCTGAGAGGCTGCTGGTGCACCCATCTCTATCTCTCTCTCTCTCTCTCTCTCTCTCTCTCCGAAAAAAAAAAAAGAAAAAGAAAAGAGTGAATGACCTATTGTGTTAACCTGAGTCTGTTCTTTGTCATCACCTCCTTCATTCTTGTAACTTTTCTTGTGTTAGCTCACCACTTTGGGAAGAACTTCTTTAGCAATTCTGCATAGAAATACTAAGTTTTTCTTCATTTGATAATGTATTTGTTTCACCTGTATTCCAGAGGGATATTTTGCTTACTATATTTCTTCTTTTTCTTTGATATTTGCTTCTAAAACCTTGACTATAACATGCAAGGCAAGGATTTTATTTGTTTTATCGTGTCTGGGGTTTGCTTTATGCAAAAAAAAAACCCAAAATTTTAATTTTATTATGTTAGGCTATTACTTTTAATTTAGAAATCATTACATGGACCATGGAAAACAAATAATTCTTGATAGCATGTTATTAGTACACTTTTTACTTCAATTTCACCATTAGCCATTAAATTTCATGCATCTAAATAAATTTATGGCCTTTTTAAAATGATTCCTGATTGCCTTCTAATTTCAATCTTTAATTCTACCTATCAGACTACACTGTGATGGACTTAGAGAAAAGATACTTGCCTACCATTTCATACCTGTATAAACATGAATAATTTACTTGAGCAACTTGGGAAAGTACTAGGTATCACTTCTTATCAGTAAGATAAGAAGTCATTACTGTTTTACAGGATTAAGGAGAGGAATAAACATTATGGAATATAGAAGTCGAGTAAGCACTTGTCATCAAGAGTTAATTAGTTTATTATCATGATGATCATGACCATTAGGCAATCTTACTGGCCATCAAGGTAACTCAGGACATAGAGCCTTAATCAGGGAGGGTGCTGGAATGCTATAACATGATAAAAGTAAAGTATCATTTTCAAGTGAAATTCAGCCTTTTATGCTACAGTGAAATCCATTGCTTACCATCTCACCCATTATTTAATAGACTGCCTAATGTGTAGAATTGTTCCATTTGCCCTCTTCTATCTCTCTCCCTCTCTTATATTCATGTGTAATTGATTGTCCTAAGTAATCACATCACACATTTTGATGATTTGCTCTCACAGAGCATTGCACATGGGTAAGTGTACAAGAAAAAAAGTCATTTTAGACATCTTTTAAATGAGCTTTGTTCTGTTTCCAGGCCAGCATGGAAGATGCTTAAAAATGGTCAGTACATCCTAACATAATAGGAAGAATGAAATATAATTTATAGAATAATGGAGGCTCTGTGGGGATATGTTGGAGAGTTGAACAGTCCAGGGGCATTTGTGTTTCTGTGATTGGCTTGTTTCATTCAATATAATGTCCTCTAGTACCATCCATGTTGTTGAAAAGGATGGAAGTTTGTTCTCTTTGTGGCTGATATTCCACTATGTGTAAACATCACACTTTCTTTATCCAGGCATCCACAAATGAGGCACTTTACAGTTAACAGGACCCTGAAAGTAAATTAAAAGTGGCTGAAAGCAAGAATGTCCTTGAGCCTATAAGACAGAATCTGCTTTTTTCCCACTTGTCTCTTTGTGCTTAAAGGAGTGCCTTCCTTAGATGTCCTTTTCCTTAAATCTGAGCACCCCTTACCCCAGATCTCTTCTTCCATAAAGGAGTTCCCCTTTCCTAAAAGAAATAAGGAGGATATTTCCCTTTTCTGGAGGATTTAGATTCTTGAAAAGATTGCCCTTTCCCAGAAACCTGGTGTCAGTATTGGACTAGCCAGTTCGGCCTCTATGCAGTCCCATTAAAGACCTCAATCTGGGTCTCCAGCTTTTCCCCACTTCTGCCCCCTTTTGGGTAGGACCCCTATATTCTTTCCTTAAGTTCTGTAATGTCTATAAAAAAATCTTAATAAACTTTATCCTCCCATCTGTAGGCTTCATTCATTTAAATTCATAAGGCAAAACTTGGAGACCACTAATTCAGTGAAAGCTTCATGTGACTGTGAATGTGCAGCACCCTGTCTCTCTAGTTATTGCCCACCCAAGAAGTGAGAAAGGATCTGTCACTTTCAAGGACACCTCAAATTCCCATATCATCAATGACACATTGGTAGGTTCTTTATTTTGGTGAAAGTGAACAGCACTGCAATAAATATGAGTGAAGGTATCACATTGCTATCACGAGAGTGAACCCACTATTTGAAACTGAGCCACCTGGGGGATCCAAGAATGGGGAATAAATAAAATATAGGGAACCAGAACTTAATCTGCCACAACCCCAGGTTGAGAGACAGCAGTGGTGGAAAGAGAGTAGGCAAGACAGTGACAAGCTCAAAAGTGCAGGCAGCTGGAGGCAGAGCTGAGGCAGTGATGTGCACAGGGAAAGACAGCTTCGCCCTAGGGGGCTGAAAAAGATCTCATCAACTGAGAATAACCTTGGGGTTGGGTGGGTGTGAGCCCAAGGTTAGTGAGTAGATCAGCCTCTGAAGCCACCTATGTGCTGTTCATTGCTGTTGAGCCTGAGAACGCTGAGGCTCCAGTGGTCTGCTTGACAGCCAGAGCTGCACCTTCTCGCAGTGTAACTAATACTTAAGTTGTCCAGATAGTATGAAGACAGGCTTTCTTCATTGTATAAATACAGGTCTTCAGACTTATTTTCCTGGGAAAGAATCCCACACTGATGTCATTGTTAGGATTGCTTGTCACAGCTTCTACACACTTGGGAGACACACCCAGCTAGAACAGTAGCTACCCTAGATGGGTATGCACTGGGGAATGGAAGAGTAGTTAACAGTGGCCATTGGTATATGCAAAGAAAGGAAGCTATGAAGCTACTAATGTGAAGTCAGCTCTAGTGGAAGCTGAACACTTACCAAATATAGGCTCAATGCCAATATTGGAAAGACAAGAGTTCCCAAGGTTAATTAACATCCCTCCACCCATGCAAATAACTGGTGGTCAGCAATTTTTGAGGACACCTTGTTGGTGTTTTGTCCCTTCTGTTTTCCTGGGGTTTTTTTTTCTTTTTTTATTACATTTTAACAGTACTTTTAAGTATTTTTAAATGTCTTCTTTTCATGTGTTTGTTTTTGTGGTGTGCATATACGTATAATGATGGTATGCTTGTGTATTTGTGTATGTGAGTATGTGCAGGCCACAAGTTGATTTCAGATGTCTTCTTCAATCACTCTTTATTTATTGATGCCGGGTCTCTCAGGTGAACTCTGAGGCCACCAATTTTGCTCTTTTAACTAGACAGCTTGCCCTGGGAGGTCCTGTTTTTGTCTCTCAAGGGCCGGGATTACAGGCAAGCTGCCATTCCCAACCAATATTCTCCTAGGTACTAGGAATTCAAATTCTGGCCCTTGTGCTTGAATGGTGTTTTATTCACTGAGCCATCTCTGCAGCCCCTATTTTTATTTTTTATTCCCCTTAATGCATATATCAAATTTATCGATATATATTATTATTGGACAACCTTTCTTTTCCTGTCTTCCTAATTTTTCTTCTCCTTTTCTTTTTTGTCTGTTATGTTTACACGTTTTTCTACTATACATTTAGTAGTATTTTGACTTTAACTCATTTATGTATGTGTGTGTGTGTGTGTGTGTATATATGGTATATGCATGTGTGTGTACACATGTGCACACCCTGTACACCCATATGTGGAGGCAAAAGGAAGTCATTGAGTGTCCTTCTCTTTCACTCTTCTGTCTTATTTCCTTGTGAAAGAATCTCTCACTTAACCCATAACTCCCCCCACACACCTTTTTGCTAGATTTGCAAACCAGGAAGCAACTTAAAATGGGGAGGATTTATCTTGATTCATGGTTCTAAAGATTTCAGTCTGTGGTCCATGGCTCCATTGATTCTATGCCTATGGTGAGGCAGGACAGCCTAGCAACAGATGCATATGCAGGAGAACACAATTCACCTTATGGTAGTTAAGAAGGAAAAAACAAAGACGAGATGGGGACAAGATATACTCTTCAAAGGCATGCCCCCAGTGATCTACTTGGTCCTATCTCCTAAGTTTCCACTATTTTACAATGTAGCACTATCAGCTGGGATCCAAACATTCAACATGAACCTGTAGAGGACATTTTATTTTCACTCTGTACCATTCTGACTTGTATAGCTGTAACCAAAATATTCAAGGGGACAACTTAAAGGAGGAAGGAATTATTTTGACTCATAGTTTGACTCATATGGCATCTTTGTCCCATGGACTTGGACAACATAAAAACACTCAAGAAAGAAATTGAGGAGGATTTAAGAAAATGGAAAGACCTCCCATAATCTTGGATAGGTGATTCTCAAGGGAAGAAATACAAATGGTTAATACACAATTAAGGAAATGTTAAACAAGCCAGGTGTGGTGGTGCATGCCTTTAATCCCAACACTTGGGAGGCAGAGGAGGAGGATCATCATGAGATTGAGGCCACCCTGAGACTACATAGTGAGTTCCAGGTCAACCTGGGCCAGAGTGAGACCCTACCTCGAAAAATAAAATTAAAAAAAAAAGGAAATGTAAAATATCCTTGCCTATCAAGGAAATGCAAATTAAAACAACTTTGAGAATCCACCTTACTCCAGTAAGGATGCAAATCATTCAAAATTCAACTGACAATAAATGTTGGCAATGATATGGGGAAAGAGGAACCTCATTCACTGTTGGTGGGGATGCAACTTCTACAAATTCTATGGAAATCAGTATGAAGATTCCTGAAAAATAAAGATGAAAGTCAAGCAACCAACAGACTTAGTTATTCCTCTACTGTGCATTTACCTGAAAGGTTCCACACTTCAGTACAGAGATATTTGCTCAACCATGTTTATAATTGCTCAATTCATAATAGCTAAGAACTGGAATACACTCAGATGCCCATCATTGGACAAATGGATAATGAAGATGTGGTACATTTACACAAAGGAATTCTACTCAGCTTTAAGAAAAAAATATATAATGAAATTTGTAGATGATACTCAGTGAACATATACAATCATAGAAAGAAAAGTGCCAAATGATCTCACTCATCTGCAGTTTCTAACGTGGATCAGATTGAGTTTCTGGCATACCTGACAAGTAATTTAAGGCCCCAACATTAGGGATTAAAGGGAGTGGGTGACTGGGGGAAAAATACAAAACTAAACCCAAGATGAACTGATACCATAGAAACCCTTCTCCCTGATAGAAGACTAAAAGATACAACCTTCAACAGGAGTATGTGGGAACTGTCTGGTAAGAAGGGTCCTAGAGAGGGTGAGATGAAGCCTAACCTTAAAACGTTTGGCCCTGTCATGTAACTCCCAGTACCAGAAATCAGTTGCTACCCACATTGAGCTGTGGATTGGAAAGACCTGCAAGGTCCCCAAAACAAGATAGGCTTCCGTGAAAGCACGTGATTACCCACTTGAGGTCAAAGGTAAGACCCTACTGCTGAAAATACCACATGCGGCTGACACAGAACACTGAGTGACCCAGCCGGAATCCAGAAGAGAGCCAGTTCCCAGATGATTAGCTCATTTAGTTCTGGAAAGTGCTACATGAGCTACTAGGGGAAAGTGGCCAACGATGTTGTGAGCAAGCAGAGGTCACAGCTATTCAGAAGCAAGCAGCCTGACAAGACTTACGCACCTGTTCAATGGTGGTACACAGACTTGGTGGGTAACCAATGGCTTTCTGATTGGCTAAGAGATCTGCTCAGTAGAAAGGAACCCATGGCTAGAACTGGGAACCAGTTCAGAATCCTATGGAGACCAAAATTATGGTCTCTAATGACAAACTCTCACTAGTCTTTGGCCAAAACCAGGCCTACATCCATCAAAATCTCTCTAAATTAACAATGTTTTTTTCTTCCCCCCATTTAACTATGTTGAATTCATTCTCCATTGGAGAATCTGTTCTTTTTCAGAAGGCAACAACACCTGAGGAAATAAACCATCCCTCACAGTTCAACCAAGGCCCAAATGAAACCACCGAGGATTTGGTGAGATGAATAAGATTGCTGCTTCCATGATGAGCCTGACAGTCTGCACCATGGTGATGGAGACAAACACTGAGGATACTCAGCACATACCAAAGCAGAAATCCAAAAGCTCCTGAGAGCTTAACACTGAAGTAGAGTTAAAAACACACCTGCCATAGCTCAGAGAATTTTGTGGAAGAGAAGATAAAAAGATCCTAAGAGCCACAGGTCTGAAGAGCATACCCAGAGGCATTCCCGTCCCTTCAATGACTGACTTCTGCTCTCACAGTACATAACTCACAACCCCATGGGGAATACCAGCAACCCCATTGAGGAGAACCCTCAGTGGAGTGGGGGCTGGGAGGATGTAAATGATGGTACCAACATATGATCTGTCCATACAAAGCATATTCTTAATTAAAAAAAGAATATGTGTATGGTATGTGATGTATGGTATATGCACGTGTGGGTACAGATGTCTGTATCCCATACAAATGCATGCAGAAGCCAGAGGAGAATGACAGATGCCTTTCTCTTATAGCTCATCCATGTATTTATTTCACTGAAATGAGGTCTTTCCCTTAGCCTGGAGCTGCTGCCAATCAGTGAGCCCCAGGAATTCTTTGGTATCTGCCTTCTCCCTTCAGACTGTGATTAAAATGTGCCTGGAAACACCCAGACCTTTTTTTTATATATTAGTTATGTAGATAGTGTGTATACAGTCATGCTGGTACCATTGTTAGCTTCCTCCCTGTCCTCTCCCTTCCAAAGGGACTCTCCTCATTGGGGAATGTGGATCGTGCATTGTGGGGGAACCCATCAGTTATGGGGAAGAGGCAACGTCTCTGTGCATAATGTCCCAACATGTGTCTCTAACAATCTTTCCTTCCCCTCTTCCGTGAATATCCCTGAACCATGTTGAGATCATTTTAGGTCTATTTCAGTGATGAGGTCAAGGGAGCCTCTGTGTCTCTGGATATCTTGTTTGGTAGGAGTTGTGTATTCTCAGTGTCTGTCTCCTTCACCCTTGTGTTGGTACCAGGTTCACCAAGAAAGCAGCACTCTTCCTCATTTCCCCCATTTACTCTATGGTTTTAGCTGGTGAGGCCTGGTGAGGTGTGAAGGGCTGATTCTCTCCTCAGGTTCTGTGTCCATCTGTAAAAGAGAAGCAAATTCTCCAATGGAGAGTGGTCAGCACGAGATAAATGGAATAACCATTATTATTTTAGAGAGAATTTCACAGGTGAGAATTTCATAGGCCCTCTTATAGCCCATGATTGGTGGGAGCTTGATATTGGAGAGCGGGCTTGTTTTTTGAATATGGTTCTGACTTGTTTTCCAGTTCCAGCTATGGGTTCTGTTCTACTGAGTGGATCTGTTATCCAAATCAAGAGCAGTTGGTAACCCACCATGGCTGTGTGCCACTATTGCCCTTGTGTGAGCATCACATCAGGTTGTTTGCTGCTGAGAAGCTTAGATCACACATTTCTTGTAGTTGTTGGTCAATTTCCCCCAGTCGCTCATGTAGCACCTTCTGGCACTAGACAAGCTAACTGTCTGGGGACTGACTCTCTTCCAGCCAGGTCACTCCATGTTAGGTTCCAACAGCATATGGTGTTTTCGGCATTAGGGTCTTACCATTAACCTTTGGTGGGTCATCAAGTGCTCTGACAGAAATCTGTCTTCTTTTGGGAAACCTTGTAGGTCTCACTGATCATCAGCTCATTCTGGATGTTAACCACATGCTGGTACTGGGAGTTACAGCCTAGCGCCAAGGGAAAATAAGGAAGAAAATGATAAGTAATATAAAAGAGAATGGAAGATGAGGTAGATTAAGAGAGAGAGAGAGAGACAGAGAAGCAGGAAAAACTTAAGGTTAGTCTTCATCATACCGTCTCCAGGGCCCTGTGAATCAGGAGTTCCCTCTAAGGACTTGATAAAGGTTAAACCTTTCAGTCTGTCTTTCAGGATAGGATGTTATGGTGCCATTTCCATTTAGGTCCAGTTTTGTGTCTGTCCACCCCCCCCCCCTTACATTCCCAGTCCTGCCCCACCCTCCCTATTGTCCAGTTCTCAAGATGCTTATTAGGTATGTCAGCATCTCAGGCAGATTCAGGTTAGGAGCCACAAATGAGCAAGATCATACAACAATTATCTTTCTGTGATTCGGTGAGTTCATGCCAGTGCCTCCAGCCACTGCAAACAAACTCCAGATGCATGCACCATCTTGTGCATCTGGCTTACATAGGTCCTGGGGAATTGAGCCTCAAATTGGGGTCCTTAGGCTTCACAGGCAAGCGCTTAACCACTGAGCCTTCTCTCTAGGCCCCTCGACCTTTTTTCTTCAAATTTCATTGTGTTATTTTTCCTTAATGCTGTGTAGAATTCCATCGTATAGATATACCACATCTTGATTATTCATTCATCTAATGATGGACATCTGGGTTGATTTAGTTCTTAGCTATTATGAATTGAGTAACTATAATCGTGGTTGGGCAAATCTCTCTGAACTGAGGCAGGGAGCTTTTAGGGTAAATGCCCAGTAAGAGAATAACTGAGTCTGTTGAGCACCCAGATTTTTACATGGGTTTTGAGGAGTCAAACTTGGTGGTCTCCCACCCAAGAAGCACAAATGCTTAAGCAGCAAGAAATCTTAATCACTAAGCCATTTCTCCCAGTGCTTAGCTTGTGGTATTTTTATTTAGGGCAGTTGGGATCAAGCACAGGGCCTGGCACATGCTAGACACACACTCTAATACTGCATTTTGTGCCCAGCTATAGATTCTTCATAGTTTTCAAAGCATGCAACCAAGATCTCCTTCAATGGGAGACTGGATAAATAAGATGTGATATATCCAAGCAAAGAGAAGTTTTCAGCATTTAAGAGACATAAGCTTACTTTCATGAAAGGACATAGAGGAAACATAAATGCACAGTACTAAGTTAAAGAAAGCAATATAAAATATTCTGCATTTTATGGTTCTGATATTACCTTCTGGAAAAAGCAAAACTATATAGACAATCTAAAAGTTAGAGGTTGTCAGATTTCAAGGGAGAATAGAGTGGAATCCCCAGGCATAATAGGGGGCAGTTAAAGTGTTTTATACAATGCTGTAATTGGTGATGGATACAGCATGCACATGTCAAAGGCTTTAGGAAGTGCAGCACAAAAGAATAGCTTCATGGACATTCTGAACATGGAATCATGACTATGTTTCAGTGGAGAGAGGAGGGGCATCAATAATTGGGAAGGATATGCATGCATGGAGACAAGACATGGAATTCCTTCAACTTTCTGGTTAATTTTGAGTGAGCCTAAAATTTCTCTGAAACATAAATTTGATTCTTTTAAATACTTACAAACATGGGTTAAACATTATTTGTTTAACTGCTTAACACAATACATGTTTCCAAAATTGTGGATGATATTCAGTAGCATTTCTGTGCTTTATCTAACTTAATGCTTAATAACAATTGAACAAAATAGAATTATTGTCATTTTGAGAAGAAAAACTAAAGCAAAGTATCGTCTAAGATGTTGAAATAATTTATCACCACTACTGGAAATGTATGCTGTCAAAACTGGACAGAATTATTTTTGGCAGATTTGTAGAGGTATACAGATTTAAGTATCATTAATTCTAGCTTCTACTTAAGAAGAGCTCATTAAAATGATTTTTATTTTAAATAATATTCTAAAGCAAATACTTGGAAAGTTACAAATCATACCCAATTCAAACACTCAAAAGTTTCATGTATTATACTATATCACATTTGTTCTTAAACTTGACTCTCTAAAGTAAGTAGAAATGATTATTATTGTACCCATTTATTTCTACAAGGAGATCCACAATTATATTTTTTATATTTTTGTACACAATTATATTTTCTAGAATGACATGTTACTTTTTAACAGCTCAGTCACGTAGAGTATATAGTGCCTATTTAGTAATTACATTAAGCAGGAGGGAAAAATTCAATCAAAAGGCATATATTCGGCTGAAGAAATGACTCAACTACTAGGTGCTTCCTGTGCAAGCATGAGACCCTGAGAGGGCCTGAAATAGCTGGAGTTCAAATGTGCAAATATTACATAAATAGTTGAGGGTGGCCATGCATGCTTGTAACCCCAGTCCCACAGAGGAGAGCAGGAAGAGCCAGAGCTTGTGAAAAACAGCAAGCTCCGGTATCAGTAGGAGACTTGTGCTCAAAATGAGAACTGACCCTTCTGCTCTGGCCACTGCAGGTGAGCTCTGCCCAGCATAGGCCACCACATGGGAGCTGCAAAGGCACATACATGAGCGTACACTAAACACACATCACATTACACACTTATACATGCAAATTACACACACATACATGGCTGTACAAACACAGGTAAGCAAAACAAAGCACATACTGGCAAGATGATTTTTCTAATGATGAAATCACCTATATTAACAGTCAGGATCACTTTAGATTTGAAGACACAAATAACTTGAAAGTTAAATGATGAAAAATAATATACCATCGAAACAGTACCTAAAAAACAGTTACAGTACTTATACAACTCCCAGATAAAATTAATTTGAGGATAACAATTGTTATTGGAGAAACATAAACATATAACATATATTTTATATATTATATTATATGTTTTATATAAAATATAAAAAATAAAAGAAATACATAGTAATTAGAAACATACATACACCTAACCACAGAGATCAGAATGCATGAAGCAAAAACTGAAATAATTGAAGAAGTAAACAACACAAATAGCTGGAGGTTTGAATTGATCCCAAGACCCCACAATCCCTGCTTCATGTCACCAACATGACATGACTAAAGAAACTGTCTTGAGGCCTGGAGAGATGGCTTAGAGATTAAGGCACATGCCTGCGAAGCCTAAGGACCCCAGTTCAATTCTCCAGGTCCCATGTAAGCCTGATGCACAAGGGGGAGCAACACATCTAGAGTTCATCTACAGTGGCTAGAGGCCCTGGCATGCCCATTCTCACTCTCACTCTCTCTCTTTCCCTCTCTCTGTCTCTAATAAATAAATAAAACTAAAATTTTTTAAATTATTTTAAAAAAAGAAACTGTCTTGAGATATGAGTCATCTTCCTAAGACTTTTGTGCAAAGTTACATAAATGCTTATCTGCAGATAGCAGTGGATATCACCCTCTCAGTCACATCTTTACCACTCATTCTTTTTTTAAAAAAGTATTTCTTTGCAAGCAAAGAGAAATAGACAGAAGAGACACAGAGAGAATGGATGCACTAGGGCCACCAACCACTACAAACAAACTCCAGATGCATGCCCCACCCGGTGCATCTGGCTCTCTGTGGGTATTGGGGAATCAAACCTGGGTGGTTAGGCATTGCATTGGTTTTTCGAGGTAGGGTCTCACTCTAGCCCAGGCTGGCCTGGAATTCACTATGTAGTCACAGGGTGGCCCTGAACCCACGGCCATCCTCCTATATCTGTCTTCCAAGTCCTGGGATTAAAGGTGTGCACCACCACCCCCCAGCATCCATTCATTCCTTTGTAAAAGGACAGAAATCAAGATGAAAGATATAAAGGATAAATATTCCAAAGCAATTGCATTTAAAAAATTTGAAGTGGCTTTCCACAGTTTTTCAGTGATATTCACTATTCCTTTGCACTGTCTATTAATATCGTTCAATCATGTTGATGAGCAACTGTGGATTGTAACTGTCTCTCTGACACGGATTGTAATTCTTACACTGTATCTTCTCAGGCTGGCCACTAACAGTTTCAGAATGACTGCTCTGGTATTTCAATGACTTGAATTAGCTATTTTAGTATGAAATGTTCAGTTGAGTACATATCTGAAAATTTATCCATCACTTTAGATTTTTTTTCCTTAAATTAAAAATTCAGGCTAATACAACCTTTATATTCAAAGGAAGTTTTAGGAACTATTTAGTTATAAATCTAGACTTGTATTTTGATAGATAAATACAATGCATTATGCAAGATAGTCTATTGAAATAATTAGTAATCTATCTTATATTCTTAGGAGCTTTCTTTGTCCTGATTCTCTGATTGCTATTTATCCTTTTAAATCTCTCACCTTGGTGAGCCATTCCTGCCACTTATTTCCTAAATATTAAGTATATAAATTCCATCTTTAGTCTACTTTCTGCTTCCCCCCTCCAACTCTATGAAATATCCTAATTAATGGTATTACAGACCTATATCCCCCAAATGTATATTTCCTCTTCAAATGTTCTTCAACATTTTAATCTCTATTTGTATGCTGTTATTGTGATCTCCTCTTGAATATACACCAAGAGCATAAATTTCAGTATATTCTAAAATACTCAAATCTAATGCCATATTCATTTATTAATAAATCTCCCAATTTTACATATAGTATTTTTTAAATCACTATTTTCAATTTGAGTCATCCTTGATCTTTCATATTCATATTTATCAAATCTCATTTCTGTCCAAATATTATCATTTCCTCTCAAATTTCTCAAACCTTCTGTGATAGACTAAAAATAGTCATACAAATTATTTGCCACCTCTTCCATTGTGAAGTATAGCCTGACTTTCTTTTTCCCTGCATTTAGACACATAACTTAGTTTGGCCACAGAGACCAGCAAATGTGACCCCAATAGCATGTGTTCCTTGGCCTTGTTTTCTTGGAACTATGCATAAAACCACCATGATGGATTGAAGTCAGTCTACCTCACCAATGAACCTAAGCAATGGAACCATTCAGCAACACATAGATTAACTCTGAAATAATCATTACTTGTGTTAGCCATTTAATTTGAGGTGGTTTATCAAGCAACAATAGGTAACATAAAACCTTTTCTTTTATTTATTGACAGCTCTATTTAAGCCTCATCAAGCCTTTCCTGGAATAAAAGTAGGAAGATAACTAATCTCCATAATGCCTCCATATTTGCTCCTTTCAATTAATTGGAGAAACTACCAAATTTACTAGATTCATATAATTACATATTTCCTATATTAAATTTTGTCAGTAAGCACATTAATGCAAATATCAGCCCATCTTTAACACTCTTTACTCAATTTATTATTGCCAGCCCTATTTGCTACAATCTTGTATTCCTGCTAGTTTTATCATGTTTTATTATGACTTATTATTTAGTTATGTGACATTTATACAGCTATTTATTTTATCACCTATACTGAACTATTATTGGTGAACAAGTATCTAAAAAATTACTGCCTGTTTTGTGAATATTTCACAGGGAACATGAAACTTGGTTTTAGGTTGTTATATTTGAATTTCAGTCTTGAAAACAAGACACCTTTCCATCCATTTTACAGATGATAAAAGAGGTTCTAAATTTATGGACTCTGTTCAGGTCATACATCCCCAGAGTATTGAATGAGTATAATTATCTGATTCCTAACAGTACTATTCCTAAAAATACTTTGCCCTAATTCCTCTTAATTTTAAACCATAATATATCTGCATGCTTTCCAGAGAGACTTAACTATTCTACTGAATTCAGGCTGTTTCAGTGTTGTGTAATCCCACACAACATTTATTTGTCTCAATTTAATAATATGCAGAGAATTCCTTTTCTCTTAATATAAAGATTATAAATAATAAAATTGACAAATAATTCTTATTGTGGTCAGACCTTAAATAGCTTAACTCTTCCTTCCAGTATCTTCAGAGAGACTTTATCATTCCAATAGGGTTATCCTGGTAAAAATCAACATAGTTAATCTTCATGTGTAATAGTTGGCTGA
Source organism: Orientallactaga sibirica (assembly GCA_036365145.1). Lineage (NCBI taxonomy): Eukaryota > Metazoa > Chordata > Mammalia > Rodentia > Dipodidae > Orientallactaga > Orientallactaga sibirica. The sequence continues at coordinate 17,818,094 of JAEOAD010000030.1, read as the reverse complement.
AAGCCAATGGAATCAAAAGGACAAGTCTAAGCAAGGAAGAAAACAGACAAGTGTGGACGAGCAGAAGAGTAAAATACCTCTTGGAAAGATGCAATATAGAGCATGCTATGTTTTGTAATGTGTTATCAATTCAGACGGTTTGAGTACTGTTGCTTCATCCAAATTTGTCTATCACAAATTTATCACCATGGGCATTTTACTTAATTCCTTTGTCATGAATCACTTGTCTGAAAAGTAAGAGCGATTATGTTTCAGGAAGGTTGTTGTGGGTTTATCTGAAATAGAGATAGAGCTCAATCTACAATGACTAATTTATAACAAGAAAGCAATAAATAGTAAAATTATAATTGTCATTAGGTCTAAAGATATTTCCAGAATAAATGGAGTGATTTCATGTAATCTGTTTGAGTACTGAAATAATGTCAACAAATTGAAGCTGTTTGGTTATCTTTGATATTAGTGTTTAACAAGATAATATAAAATGCTCATGGCTAACCAATCACATGGCAAACTTAATGAGCCTACTATGATTTATTTAGACAACATAAATTCACTACTAAAATATAGAAGGAGCACTTCCTTAGGATACATTACCTCTCAGGCACCAGGAAAAGAACAGAGACTTAATAGAAGTGAGGAAATAGCTGTTGGATAGTTAATGAATGGTGTCCACCACAATTGTTCTGTATCTTTTCTTCACATTCTCATCTTTCTTTCATTGTCTGTTCCACTCCAACCTGATATCTTTTCCTCTTTCTGTTAAAATCAACCACCCCTTATTCCAAAATTACCTATTTTATTACCTATTTTAGTTCTCATCTTTGGCTTTTTTTTTTTTTTAAGAGAGAGGGAGAGAGAGAGACAGAGAGAGGATAGATAGAAAATTGGCACTCCAGGGCCTCAGCCACTGAAATTGAACTCCAGATGCTGGTGCCACCTAGTACACATGTGCAACCTTGATCTTGCCTTTTCATTGTGTGTCTGGCTTACATGGGATCTGCAGTGTCCAACATGGGTCCTTGGGTTTCACAGGCAAGTGCCTCAACCGCTAAGCCATCTCTCTAGCTCTCATCTTTGGCATTTTAGTGACATGTAACATAGCTGATTGCTCACTCCTAGAAATATCCTTTTCTTGGGTCATGTTTTATAGAACCTTACTGTGTTTCTTATTAACTAGTATCTTCTTACCTCTCTTTATATAACTTTCCATATGGTCTAAAATATCTCAGGACTTTTAGTTTTTATCCTTACCATCTACTTGCCAATAATTCCAAATAATATTTGTGGCCAACATTTTCAGACTTATATGTTCAATTCCTTTCTTGGTCATTTCATTTGAAATTCTACCTAATACCATTAAAATAAGCATGCTATAGCAAAGTCAGTCTAGCTTCAGGAATAAACCCAATCAATGCACACTATCAGCCAAACCATAGGTTGATGAGAAAAAAATAGAGATTAATGGATTATTGAACTCTTCATTTTTTCTGCCAAAACCTTATCTCCACTGATTTCAAATTATTTCAGTCAAACACACACACACATGCATTAATGTAAGCCAAACATCTGTGTACATCCTGATGTAACTTCATATGTCTGCTTCTAATGTATTACTAGAGTCCACTGAGTTTTGTTTTCAAAATATCCTTATTCCATCCTTTAGTCTCTGTGTTTCATGGCCAAAATCCCCATTCAAGCTATTCCAATTCTTTCACCTAGACTAATGTATTTTTCTCTTGCCAATATCTATTTTCTTATTGGTGAATCCAATGTCTATATTGTCATCAATGTGGTCTTTTAAGCATATCAATGAAATCACCATCCTGCTTGAAACTTCTCTATGAGCTTCCATTGTGTTAAAATAAAATATTTGTATAACTTAGTGTGGCCCCAAGGGACTGCATCAGGTAGCCCACTTACGTCCCTTTCTTCCATTTCATCTCATGCTAAATTTTCCCTAACTAACCACTTGTTGCAGTCACGTTCCCATTCCTGGAAGAAATGACCCAACCAAGAGCAGCTTTTGGGAAAAAGGGGTTTGTTTTGGCTTATAGACTCAAGGGGAAGCTCCACGATGGCAGGGAAAATGATGGCATGAGCAGAGGGTGGACATCTCTCCCTGTCCAACATAAGGTGGACAATAGCAACAAGAGAGTGTGCCAAACACTGGCAAGGGGACACTAGCTATAATACCCATAAGCCCACCCCCAATAATACACTGCCTCCAGGAGATTTTAATTTCCAATTCCCAACAGAAAACCTAAATTTATGGGGGACACCTGAATCAAACCACCACACCACTCTAGCTATGGTCAGCACCTTCTTTCTGGTTTCTTGCATACATTAGACTCCTACTGCAAGGCCTATTTTATTTCGTTGCCTATTTTACTGTCTAGGTACATACTGCCTCCAATACACAAACTCCACGAACTTGTTCTAATGCCTATTCCTGCTTCAGTAAGGCCTATTCTGATTGTCTTAATATGAGAAGTTGCCTCTGTGGCATTTCTTATAGCACATTTTCTTTCAAAGCACTGATTATGATGTCCAATGTAAACTTTATTTTAATTTTAATGATACACTGCAGCTAGTGGTGTAGATCCTACTTAGGAGACTGAAGCAGAAGAATTCCAACTTCAAGTGCTGATTGAACTACAAAGTTCAAGGCCAGGCTTGGCAACTTAGTGAGACATTGTCTCATAAAAATTTTTTAAAGTTGGATATAGCTCAATAGTAGGTCACTTGTTTAGAGTGAGGCCCTGTAAGTACAAAAAAATTACAAATGTGTGATTATTAATTTTTATTTCATGTTTTTTGCTGTGTGGCTAAAACTAGGTACATTAAGAGTCCTTGATAATTTAATTACTACACACACATATATATATATATGTTGGTTAGAACCCATCTTCCTTTGGAGATACTATACATGAAATTCTGAAATGTATTCATATAACCATAGTATTCTATTTTATATTTTAATATTTTATTTATTTATTTATTATTTATTTATTTTATTTGAGAGAAGCAGATAGAGAGAACTAATGGCAGCACCAGGGCCTCTAGCTACTGCAAATGAACTCCAGATGCATGTGCCACCTTGTGCATCTGGTTTTATGTGGGTACTGGGGAATCAAACCTGGGTCCTTTGACTTTGCAAGCAAGTGCTTAACTGCTAAGCCATCTCTGCAGCCCTAACTAGCAGTATTCTAACTGCTATTTTAATCCAGTGAAATACAATCCTTGCTAAAAATTAACTCCATGCTTACAAGAAAATAGATCTCAAGGGGATGGCTGGGGATATGGCTCACTGACTAAAAGCACTTGCCATGAAAACATGGGGGACCAAGAGGGCATGACTATATATGCCTGGAACCCCAGTCCTGTGAGGATTTGAGACTAGAGAATGCTGGTAACTCAATCTTGAGAAAATACATGAAGGAGCAATAGAAGAGGACATCTGATGATCTCCTATGGACTCCTCATATGCGTGGGCATGCACGCACATAAACACATGTATATCCCATATGCTCATCAGCTTCAAGTTTCACTGTCAGTAATGAATAAGAACTCAAATCCAAGTAAATCTTCTTTCACTAAAATATCTTTTTAAAAATATTATTTGAGTGGATAATAAAGTTGTGGTACATTTACACAATGGAGTTCTATTCAGCAGTAAAGAAAAATGAAATTATGAAATTTGCAGGGAAATGGATGGATCTGGAAAGGATTATACTTAGTGAGGTAACCCAGGCTCAGAAAGCCAAACGTCACATGTTCTCTCTCATATGTGGATCCTAGCTACCAATGTATAGACTTGTGTATGAACTGGAACCAAAAAGAGGTACCAGAAACCAGTAAGGGGGTAAAAGGCTATAAGGGAGGGAAGAAAGGGAAGGACTTAAGTGTATGGTAATACACATATGTAAGTAGAAGAACTGAGTTCAGGGAGGGGAATGGCCTAAGCGAGGCCATGGGAAGAGAATGCATACAAAAAGGGCAGGGGGAGGGACAATCTAAACTCAAGATATTATCAATAAGACATATGTAAAACTACTTTTTTGATTAAGGTCACGTCTAGAAGATGTAGACTGTTACTAGAAAATTTTCAGTACCTGGGATGGAACTCCTTCCAGTGAGATGTTGGCCAAGGAGGTCACGGTAGCCTCCAAAACATTAAGGCTTTTGCCAAAGCCCTTGGTTTCCCTAGAGAAATAGATAGTAAGACCCTATTGCTGAAGACATCTCATGCCTGAGAGGCAAGGACACTGAGAAAGCAAGCTGGTGCTGAGCAGAAAACCTTCTCCCTGTAGACCAGCCAACTGAAAGCTGGAAAAAGCTGCACTGCACGCAGCGTATGGGAGACAGAAGCCATCAACAGTGAAAATAGTGGATGCTGAATATTCAAGCTTGGCCAGACAGGCCCAATGACTGAACGGGTGCAATAGTGGCGTGTCTACTCTTGGGGTAACCAACTGCTCCATAATTGGACTGAAGGCCCTCTCTACGGGAGGGAATACATACCCGGTACTGAAAAACCTAAGTAAAAGTCTATGGTAGGTGAGGTCGTGAGCCTTGTGGGTATAAGCCTGCTCATGTCTGACTAAATGTATATATTATTCCCACCAAGCTGCCCTGGGGACACTACACTAAATGTTCATGTCCACATATTAACGCTATTCTCACTTCTGGCTAGAGAAGCTTCTCTTTTCAGATGGTGATGACCACTGGGATGACACAAAAGGCAACATAGTGCTGAGAAGAAGGGATGGAGGAGTGCCCAGCACTGAAACACCTCTGTCACATCCTCCAGTGGCTCAGGGACCATTGCGGAAGAGGGGGCGGATAGAATGGAAGAGCCAAAGGAAGGATATGACCTCTTACTATGCAGCTGCCCAGACAGAAATTGGCCTCGATATCCATGATCTTGCAGTGCCTTTTGCAAGACCCTCAAAATAGAAGAGAAAGATGATGTCATCAAATTAGGAGAGAGACTAATGGAGAAAGGGAGGGGATATGATGGAGACTGGAGTTCTAAAGTGGAATGGGGGAGGGGAGGGAAATATCAGGTGGGGTTTTTTTGGTATGTAAGATTAAAAATCAATAAAAATAAAATAAAAAATAAAAAAAAAATAAATAAAATAAAAATATTATTTATTTATTTATTTATTTATTTGAGATAGAGAGGGGGGAGGATGGGCATGCCAGGGCCTCTAGCCACTGCAAACAAACTCCATATGCATGGGCCCCCTTGTGCATCTGGCTTACGTGGGACCTGAAGAATTGAACATGGATTCTTAGGCTTTGCAGGCAAATACCTTAACTGCTAAACCATCTCTACAGCCCCTCAATAAAATATCTTTATAGGTATTTTACCTTTATAAAATACCTATATAAAATGTCTTTATAGACCTGTCTTCCCCTTGATTTTGATTTTTTAGAATGCATCAATTGATCTATGTTAATATTTTAAGTGAAATGATATTAGCAACATGTTGTCTTTAACATCTCAAATAGGAAATCCCCATTAGTGTAATAAATAATATATTTGTCAGGGAATTGGCAAGCCATCTTAATCAGAAAACTTCCTGGCTGACAATCACAGAAAACTGAGACCACAAAGCATATCTTAAATGTTTCAGCACTTGGATTTTCCTAAATACTTCTTTTAAGTTCTTGCTGAACAACTTGCACAAAGATCAAAACATGCTAATTTCATCATTGCTGGCCAAAATCATAAAAGAGCATTATGAAAGCAATGGTTAGATTTACTGACTTCTAAACAACAAAATGCTTCATAGCATTATTGAAAAGAATCAATAAGATAAAAGATTTTCCTTGTTTGTAAAATGAAGTGATTGAACTTTTAAATGACAGTGAAGATATCTCCACACTTTCAAATTCTGCTTTTGCTTATTCAAGTAAATAGTATATATGTCTTCTTCTCAAAGACAAAATGATATTTGAATTTTAAACAATTCTGCATTTTACTTTATATTTATTATTATGCTGTGTATGAAACTGCTTATAGTAGGTTTTGGCTTACTTTTGCCTCTCTGAGAAATGGATATTACAAAAAACTAACTCATTGCCTTTTCTAAGCATAAGCATGCAGCCATTTTGAAGAACATTCTCCTACCCTCCACTCTCTCCCACACTGTTCCCCTCCAATGTTGTTGAATACACACACATAACCACTACCTCCAGAATGTTTGTTATGTATATAACTACTTTAGTCTATTGGGAATAACAGAAAGCATATTTCAGGAACCACATAGTAATAACAACTCTAGAATGCACTTTAAGTATCTCCTCTGATTGCTCAGCTGCATCTTGTGCCCTATGAAATGATGCTGCTCAGATCCTTGTTCACATCCCTTGGAAACTATGCTAAAATAAAATTATCTAAAATAAAATAAATAAAATAAAGGACTGAAGATATTGCCCAATGGTAGAACCCTTAACTAAAATGTGTGAGGCACTAGGTTCTCTGACCAGTGCAAATTTAGATGATGATTGATAGATAGATGATAGAAAGATAGAAGATACATACATACCTAGAAACTCTGAGTCAAAATAAATCCTTTTCCCCTTAAGTTGATTCTTTCAAGTATTTCATTATAGTGGTGGGTAAAGGATGCAACAGTAACAATGTGATTTGACCATTCATAAACTGCTATCTTGATTCGTGTTGTGATAACCTCAGGAATCATTACTGAAGCAACAGTTCAGAAAGGCTCCTATTGGGGGATGAAACCACATCTTCTAGAATGCAGAATATCTTATGATTCAAATATTTCTGTAAATGCGTTTATCACCAGCAGGTAATGTAAGGAGAAATAACCATGCATACCACCATTTTCAACATCACTCAGAGAATTTTTATATCCTATTCCCCAAACTCTTGGCTCTGCAGTTTTAATAGCCCTGGTCCCCAAGAGGCATGTTTCTTCCATGGACAAAACAAAAACCCAGATGAATTATAAATTATGGAGTCCTACATTTTTTCCAGTGTTCCAACAAATAAACAAAAGTAATCATTTGGGTAGGAGTAATTGGACCTGACCATCAGGAACAAAAAGGCTGCTAGTGTGCAATCTGAACATGGAGAAATATATGTAAAACCCAGGTATGGGCATCTCTTAGTTCACCCTGAAACTTTTTGAAAGCAAAGGAATAATTAAACAATGACAGCCTGAGGCAGGCATGATGACAAGGAGCTGTAAAGTCCTCAGTGTTAGAATCTGCTTCTCACCACTCCAATGTCACCAAGAGTAACAGAAAGCTAAGAGAGGGTAAGGGAAACTTAGATTGGTGATACTGTATGGCAGTAATACCACCTATGACTATGAGACCATATGCAGCAACAGAGAGTAGGGTTTTTCATCACCTCTCTTCATGGAAGAGGCTTAAGGGAATCCTGGAAGTGCATTCCAAATGCTTATAAAAATGTAGATCGAAGCAAAAATGGGAAGATCATTGTGATGTGGAGAGGCCCTGGCTGTATTCCTCTGTCCCTTCCCTCCCATCATCTGCTTCTGACTGGGTGTGTTGTACCAGTAACAAGAAAGTGACTACATCTTACTATTCAGTAAGATAAACAACCCAATACATCTCAGAAACAAATCTGAATAGATGGCAAATAAACTCAGGAAAATGTATTCAATGTATTCATCATGAAGACATTTAAATAAGATTTTAAAGCATTTTAAATATAATTTCAATGCAAACTGAAACATATATAATACAATTGTATCACTAGAAGTCTTATAACAAAAATAAAAACTATTTTCCAGAGGGGAAATGGTTCAGTAAGAGTTCTTGTGTTCAATGGGCAGCACATACATTAAAAAAAAAAAAAAAAAAAAAAACAGGCATGATCACACACATCTTGACCCCTAGTGTAGAAGTAGTGGAAACTGAGACTTGCTGATCAGCTAGTCTAACCAAAAATGTGGATCTCAGGTTGGAGGAATTGCTTAGCGGATAAAGCATTTGCCTGCAAAGCCAAAGGACCCAGATTCAATTCTCCAGGACCCATGTTAGCCAGATGCACAAGGGGGCACATGTGTCTGGAGTTCATTTGCAGTGGCTGGAGGACCTGTCCATCCATTCTCTCACTCTCCCTCTCCCTCTCCCTTTTTCTCTGTCAAATAAATAAATAAATAAATATAATTTTTTAAAATGTGGATCTCCAGGTTTAGTAGGTTCTGTCTCAAAGAAAAAGGTAAGAGAGAAATAGAGGACTGCACATAATGTCCTCCTCTGACTCCTCACACATGGGCACAAGGTATTGACACACACACACAAGGCTTTTCATACCAAATATTATCAAAGATATGGGGCAACTAGAACACTTAAACAATGATCTTTTATTTTTAACTTATTTATTGACAGCTTCCATAATTACAGACAATAAACCATGCTAATTCCCTCCCCTCTCCAATTTTCCACTCACAAGTCCACCCTCCATCATGTAATCATTATTTTTATTCCTTTCCTCTCCCTTCAGATCTAAATCCCACTTTTCAGTTCTTTTTATTATTATTATTATTAAGCAGAAACTTTGCATGGACACATCATATTTTGGCACCATCATTGCTCTACTCCCTGCCCCCACTCCACTGACTGCCCTCCTTAGTGGCATTGCTGGTATTCAACATGGAGTTTTGGATTATGAGTTTTGAGAGCAGCAGTCAGTCATTGTGGCAGGTGAGCAATACCTCTGGATATTCCCTCCCTCTCTGTGGCTCTTACATTCTTTCCAACTCCTCTTCCACAAAATTCCCTGAGCCTTGGTAGATGTGCTTTAAGTCTACTTTAGTATTGAGTTTTCAGCAGCTTCTTGATTAATCTGACTTAGGATGGATCAACTTACAATTTTTCAAATTCATCAGGCTATAAAAACAATATGCATTTAGTAACAATCGTACTTTGAATTTTGGATGTATGTATTTATAGGTTCAGGTACATGAATGAATAAGTGCACATGCATGTGCATGTATAGTCTATAGGACATTGGGTATTGTTCCTCAGGAATGCAGTCCACACTTCCTTGAGACAGGTATCTCATTGGCCTGGAGCTTTCCAAGGCCAGCCAACTCCAGCAATCTGACTATTTCTGATTCCCTGGTGCTGAGATTATAAGCGTGCACCACCACATCCTACTTTTTTATGTGGATTCTGGGAAACAAACTCAGGTACACATGCTTTCAAGGCAAGCATTTTATGAATTGCACCATCTCCCTAGCCCTTGCACTTCAGATTCTGAGTGTTGATATTGCAGTATGGTACTCTTAATTCTATGTAATGGCAGTGAGCTGTAGCTCCTAGTAAGCCACATAAGTATGAGGATTAAAAAAAAAAAAATGAAGACTAGGGGCCAGGGATACAGTTCAGTGGGTAAGCTCCTTTTTGCACAAGCATGAAGACCTGAATTCATTTCCCTGGCACACACATAAAAGCCAGGCATAATGGTGCATGTCTGTAATCTCAACACTAGAGAGGTAGAGACAGGGGGATCCTTAGGGCTTGCTGGTGAGATCACCTAGCTGAGTTGCTGCACTCCAGGTTCAATGTGAAACCCATTAAAAAATAATATGGAGATCTCCTTAGGAAAGAGACCTATGTCCATCTCTGGCTTCCATATGCATTCACACACATGTATGTTCACACACGTAGGAACATGCACACATACATGCACACCATATACAGAGGAAGAGAGAGAGGGAGAACTTAACACTGTTGCCAAGCAGTAGATTTGGTGAATCAAGTACATTTTCAATGTGTTATATTTTCAATTAATCACAAATTAAAGAACATCTACTAAATTCTACAAGACAAAAGTCAATCTTCAATGACAATAAACAGATAATGATTTTAGTCTAAAACTATGATAAAGTGAGGTCATTCCCACTTCACCCACAAAACTAAGGAAAGGATATAGAACATGGAAAGGAAGATTTTTTTTCTTTCTGTTTTAGGCTGTTATGTAGGCCAGGCTCACCTCAAATTTGATGATCTCCTGGCTAGGGTAAAATTATAGGTATTCAGTGCTGGGGATCAAACTCAAGGCTTTATACATGCTAGTGAAGCATTCTGTCAACTGAGCTACATCCAGAGTTCCAAAAGGAAGAATTTCCAAAAGTTGTTCTGATCAACCAAAAGTCAAAACTAAGACTCTATATCATGAATGTGGCAGTAGCCGTACAGATGTGTGTGTGTGTTTCTGTGTGTGTATGTATGTATGCATGCATGCATGCATGTATGTAAGTATATTTTCATGATGATCAAAACACCACACTTATAATCTATCAGTTATTCTATGTAAATTTACCTCCATACACCTTAAAAAACACCCTATTTCAAACAAATTAAATGGAAACAAGACTTTGAGTAGATATGTGTGTATCTATGTTCCTAACAGTTTTGCACAACAGTCAAAAAAGGTGGAGCGGGCTGGAGAGATGGCTTAGCAGTTAAGGTGCCTGCCTCCTAAGCCTAAGAATGCTAGTTCCAATCTCCAAGTCCCAGGTTTAGCCAGATGCAAAGTGATGCAAGGGAGCAATGCAGCACTTGACCACAAGGGGGCGCACACATCTGGATTTCGTTCGCAGCAGCTGAGAGACTGCTGGCATGCCCATCTCTGTCTTCCTTCTCTCTCTCTCACTGTCTCTCTCTCTGTGTCTCTCTCCAAAAAAAAAAAAAAAAAAAAAAAAAAAGGTGGAAAGAGCATATGTACCATATGTACCAATTAGTGGGCAAGTAAACAAAATGTATGTGGAATATCCACATATTTATTCAAATTTTTAAAAGAAACACATTCTGATATGTACTACAACACAGATGGACCTTAACAACATTATGTTATAAGCTTATTTTGTAAAGACTGAAATAGTCACAAAAGGTTATTATATGATTCCACTTTTGTAAGGTTCCCAGTGTAATCAAAGTCATACAATAGTCTTTATCACAATCTGGGTTAGGTGGACAAGGAGGTAGAGACTAAAGTGTCAACTGGGACAGTAGAGTAAAGTGTTTCAATGGGGTAAGATTTTTAAAAACTCTCAAAATGGATGGTAATGATGCTAAGCATAACTGTGTACTTAAAATCAGCAAATTTTATACTATGCATATTTTATTAAAATAAGAAAAGGAAGGGTATAACATGTAAGGAGGAAAGGTTAATAACTCATTTAAATTAATATTATGTTTTATGGATGGGAAAAGTGTACTCATCAAGTTGAACAGATTTGCAAGAAATAGCAAAGTAATTTTGGCTGTAAAAACTGATAAGCAAAGGTTTGGGGAAGTTAGAGAGAAGGAATTTCAAATAGCTACCATTCTGATCAACAGGACAGGTAAGCACAAAGACCCAGATGGTTATCTTTAGAAATTGATGTCTAAAGTCTACTTTCAAGGGGTTATGTCTTTACTCCCTGCAAAGTATTCAATAGAGGCATGAATTTCACAAGAAATTGTAGTAAAATTGGCTGATGAAAATCGCTGGATTTGGGGTTTATACACTGTCTGTACAATATTTTTTCCTGTGGCTAAGACAAAAGCATCTTTAGATTTGGGTTAATGTGACCCAGAATTCTTAGGAGGAACTGATACTCAGAGGAGATCAATAGGACACAGGAATCAGCTAAGCTTGCAGACTCTGCAGTCATGGCAACAACCCTGGCAAAGCCTCCACACAGATAGTAATAAGCCACTTCAAAATCCCTGGGAGCAGAGCCAAGAGAGGGAACCCTGAGATGAGAACTACATAAATCTTAAGGATAGACTTCTCCCTGCACATGAAAAACAAAGGACAACTTCTAAAGCATTTTCTTTGATTTCTTTTAATTGTTCCAAATTTAGGAACTGGGGCTCTAAAGTCTGAAGATTGTACCCAGTCACTCAAAGAGAAGGACAAATTGTCCCATACTGCTTAGCACACAAGCCCATTAAACATCAGACCAACCTAGAGAGATTCTAAATTGTGAGACCTGTTTTGAACAAAAATCAGTATTTACAATCTCAGAATTTTTTTAGACAGAGGTTCAAGAATAACATTGTTCCTGGGGAACTTGATTATAAAAGAGAAACTTTAGATGACTAAAAAATATGGACAGAAAAGTAACTGAAGTGGCAAGATTTGATCATTGCTAGACAGAGACACAAGCAATGTTTTTTGCTTGTTTTTCTGGAGAGGAATTTCTTTTCCATGTATGTAATTGCAAGGCATTATTATTGCAATTTCAGGGAAGGTAAGAATGGAAGCCCAAGAGTGGGCCATGCCAAGAGAGAGCCACTCCACTGTGAATCAGCACAACTGTAAATATGACATAATACTAAGTTGCAGTACAAGCACACCAAATTACATAATAGGGGTGTTAAAGAAACTGAGAATAACTTCATACACCACTTATCCTTCTAGAAAACTGGCCTGACTAGTCTAAAATAAAGAAGGACATTACATCAGCCTTTTACTAACCAGTGGTCACTGATGCAGCAAATGCAGCTCTCTTAATTCTGGCCAGCAGTGTAGTTTGCCTCCTTTGGCCAGCATCACACCTTTGTTAACACACTGCAGGCTATACCTTCCAACACCATGTTATCATCTTAGGAAGGTAAAATTTAAATAGAAGTCCTTAACTAATTCACATAGAAAATTCATTTGTCTCATAGATGCCCTATTGATTAGCAGTCAGACATCACTGTATCCAAAGCTATATCTTCCCTCAGTAATTTGATGACTAAAACTCATAGAACAATTTAACACAGGAAAAATTCAAAAGTATTACACTAAAGTATAACTTCTATAGGAATACTGTTATTTGATGCAAATAAAATGAAAATCATGTTATAGAAAGGCACCTTACTAAACATAATACAAAGATATTTGTACACATGGAAATTGTCACACCTGTATTGTTTTCTGCAGTCTCATCCCTAGATTATATAGCATGAAAACCATGATGTCTTAAAGTTTATGCAACTTAATATCTCAAAACATAGAACCAAAATATGCCTCCATCATGGCTTTCCCTTGATAAAGATCTATTAGCATGCCCCTTTGTAGATAACAAGGCTGTCAAATCAGCTAGAGGGTGCCCTCACTTTGAAAGTCAGTTGCCAGTTCATTATTGTGCTGCAGTTAAAACAATGATTTGGAGAGAAAAGCAAATCCTCTCATGACTACTCAAATGAATTGCTATCAAGGAGGAATGGGAAAATGAGATCTCCAGTGTTAAATGGAAATATTATAATCAGCAGAGAGGAATATCCACTCCAAGGAAGTGCTAAGCCCTTACAAATGGTGCTGCAAGTTCTTGGTAGGAGAACCCTTACTGATGCCCAAAGTACACTGCTGCTCCATAGAAACATTGCACTTGACCTCTATCATGCTATATACTATCATGCTAATACTTCTATGAACATTACTGTCAGATAGTTTGAATAGAGTAGCCACCCACATGCAAGTTTTAGAGCAAACAAAAGGAAAACTCAGAAAACAATTGATGTTCATAGTGATTGCTTCCTGCATGGTGCAACTTCCTTATCTCATACCCTTTGGTAAACGACATGAAGTGACAGCATGCACAATAAATATGCAAGTACCTCAGGCATACATGGAGATATCTGATTCAATACTCCCTAAGTCCTGAAGAAAGTAGTGGAGCTGACTTATTTGCTGAATTTAGATAGAATACCTTGGTTCTTTGGGGTAAGGGAGGAATTTATTTTGTTAAAAGAAAAGTAAACACATAGGCCTAAAGTAATATTTTCTTATATTCTAGAAAATTGGGGGACTCACTTATTCCTTAATACTAGGAGTGTTAAAAATAAATATTCAAATTCCCTTTGTTCAAATGAATGGGAAAATAATGTGCAAACCATGAAGAAGCCAGATCATAAAGGGAAATTTATAAGCCGAGGAACCAAGATATAGAGTATTGGATAATTTGACAAAAAAAAAAAAAAAAAAAAAAAGGAACAGAGAAAATGTAAAACTAAGGCCTTCTTGGGCTATCTTTCTCTTTTTTAGCACAATTCACTAATTCTTCTGCTGTATTGATGAACACTACCAGGCAAAGGGTACGACTTTAATGCACCCAACTTGTCCCAAATTAACTGTACTTTGGGGGGCTGAATGTAAGGTTGCTTACTTGAATAACAAGGAAGGCCACTTTTAGCACATAAGGAATCTTTTAACCAGCTGTCCCAGACCATTTATTGTGCTCCTATCTCCCACTGCAAAGGCTTATGGAGAATATCCACGATCTTAAAGTATTCTTGCTTGAACAGCACTTGCACACGATGGCTGTGGACAGGGCCAATGGTCTCCCAGGAGACATATGAAGCTGCTCTCTTTTAGCAACTAGAAAAGTTAATGAATGCTAATGACAATTGGTGGGAACACACTCTAGGGTAGTGTCTGGGTTATTATTGTAAAAATGTGATTTTAAAAAAGCACATGAACATTTTCATCAATTCAGTTACGCAAATTCCATGTTTATTTTCCTGGGTAGAACATTTAGTAAGTGTACTACTGTAAGTCTAAAGCAGTGCATATACCATGTAATTGAAGTAGTCTAATGTGGCCTTTGGGATAGCAATATGAAAGATACGAAATAGAATGGATCATTTTGAGATTCATATATCTATCTTGATTGGGATTATATCAGGCTACCTTTATGCTAGCTAACCATTAAAATTTGCATTATATGAATTTTGCTTAAGCTAGAATAGAGTTCTATTAACATGCCTGGTCCCTATAGGAAACAGTCAATTCCAACTGGGACCTGAGAATACTCTGACAATACCACAGCCTCCCAAATAGATCACTAAGACAAGCTGGAGAGATGGCTCAGCAGTTAAAGCACTTGTTTGCAAAGCTTGATAGCCTAGATTCTATGTTCAATTCCCCAGTAACCACATAAAGCCAGATGCATAAAGTGGTGCATGCATCTTGAGTCTGTTTGCAGTGGCAAGAGGCCCTGGCACATCCAATCATTCATTCTCTTTCTCTCCTTACAAATAAATAAAGAATTTTTTTAAGATTACTGAGAGGATTCAGCCCCAAGGACCTATTGTGTGTAATATATTAACTTCAACATATCCAAAATCACACAGATATGTTCACCGGAAATTTAAGAGTATAATCACAGACATCATTTTCTATAGAGATAACTCTCTTGCAGAATCTGCACTGAAAACCAATGACCACTCTAATGAGTCAAATATGCAAAATTTCAGTGATTCCAAACTAACAATGGACAGAAAATGGACACTAAGAACAATGAACTTTGCTCTAGTATGCATTAAAGAAAGGCAGGGTGGGATCAACATTTCAAAATAAATCACACTGTGTATTTTGTGAGTTAATACTAGATAATGAATTGTTACTACAAGTTCATTATACCTTCATTCAGTAACACATTATGGCACTATTTCATCTTCTCACCATGTAAAATGAAAAAAACTGTTAGAAAATGTACAATGTTAAAGTCTGGCCCACAAAGGTATTATATTCAATAAGAAATGAAATATTGAGTCAATAAAGTTAAATGTGAATCTACCTTCCTTCACTCCAAGTTTTTCCACCTTGATTAACTTGTGTTCATTCATAGTATACAGTAAGTTTGCTTAATAAGTTTGGATGAAAATCCTAGAATAGTATTAGTTATAGGTTCTGTATAAGTGGATATCTGAAGCCAGACATGGTGATGGAAGTCAGTAACCCCAGCATTCCAGAGGCTAAAGTAGAAGGATCATGAGTTTGAGGCCAGTTTAGGACACACAAGTTTGAGACTGGCCTGTTCTACCTAGCTAGGCTATGTCTCAGATACACACATGTGTGTGTGGGGGGGGTCCAAAAACTAGAAATATCACACAAAATACATTATCTGACTGTAGAAAAGAGCTGCATAATTCTAATATTGGGACAATAAAGTGCACATTGAATTAATTAAGCCAACAAATATTATAATATCCACCAAGGTACAATAATTATTACCACTGTATAGTGAGACAGAGAAAAGTGAAGTCCTCAGACTCAAATACCATATTCCTCAAGGGCCGAGTTCTCACCACTGCTATTCTCAATCAACAGGCTAAGGTGAATGAAGCCCAAATTCAATTTGTCAGGAACAAACTGAAATATAACCATCTTTTATAATATGGATATTAGATGGAAAGCTATTATAATGGAAATCAAATAAACTTGACAATAAGGAAAATATATTTTCTAAATAAATAAGGATCTTCCAACACAGAAATAATGGTCTCTCTGCTGCTTTGATAGGACCACTCACCCTCGACAGCTTTGTGGCCATGTTATTGATGGACCAAGTCTCGTCAATTCACTTTTCATAGACTATTGATATATCACACTAAATAAATCTTCACCCAGCTTGATCTTGGCTAATGTACAAACATAAAATGTAATTGTGCCACAAAGAGTACTGCATCCATTTGTTCCTAATCAATAGAAAAACTGAAGGTGAAATGTGTGGGGCAAAATCCTTGGCAAATCCTTCACCCACTGCCTGGAGGGCTTCTTAGCCTTTTGCAATGAAACAAACCTGACATCAGCTGGAACATAAAGGGTGATATTCCAAGAGAGTGGTACAAATAAGATCTGGACCAAAGTAGCTTAAATAAGGCACAGTGTAGGATGAAATCAAACATGTTTGCATTCTCTATGTCTAGGAATACCTTGCACACTTTCTCCTTTGTAGTGCACATATTAGAGAACAGGGGAAGACACACCTCAGTGCCACAGGTGAAAAAGGGAGAAATGTTAGCTTGATGGCATCACTATTTATTATTTTAGTTAAAAAGGAAGGAAGCAAATTACTTCATTCAGGCGTAGAAGTATCCATGCCCAACTATCGGCTACTTAACAAGTTCCAAGGCTGGGATCAGAGATGAAAGGGTACTGCCTGTACTGCTTAGAGTTTACAAATTTATAAAGTGAACACCAGCAAATACTTGAGAATACTGAGGTCATACCTGGTTAATGATAAATGTGCCTGTGAGTTAATAAATGTATTAGTTACTTAATCCTGTACTTTATTATAAAACAGTGACTTAACATAGCATTTATGAGTTCATTCTTTCTGTAAGTCAAAAGATTCAGTCAGGCTATTTATTGGCCAAGGGTTTAACAAAACTGAAACCAGCAGGCTGCATTCTTACTTGAGCCTTGACTGTTGACTCTTAAAGATCCACTAAGTTCTCTGGGGTTGTTTGTACAAATTAAATTCTTGCAGTTGTGGTACTGATAGACCCAGTTTTGGTTATTTATCAGCTGAAGGCTGTGCTTAGCTCCTACATGCTATCTACAGCTTTGTGCCACCGAAGCTTTCCCAAGTGTGGCTGCTAATTTCATGCAGCCATGAGAGTATCTAGAGCACAACTGCTTGCAAAACAGTCTTATGTAGCATAATCAGAGGCAAGACATCATTGCCTTTGCTATATTCTGTTTCTAGAAAGAAGTCACACATGCCTCATCAGGTATCATACAAAGCATGAGCCCTAGAAGGTAGAGATTGAGGGGTGGGTTATCTTAGAATTTATCCACTACAGCTGGCAACTAGTTTGTGATCATTGATGTGCCTCAAATGCAAAGCACAAATTCCCTCTCCCAAGAGTCTCAAAAGAATCAATTCCTTAACAGCACCTAAAAATCTAAAATGTCATCACCTAACTCAGGTATGAAGAGACTACTGGAGTATAAACAATTCCCTCCTACAGTGTAGTTCCTTTCACTATGAATCTGGGGAACTAAACTTGCAATTTTATACCCCACATGCATCCAATATTCAGTGGTGGAACAGTCACAGGATAAAAACTATCAATATTTCTATTCAACAAGAAGGAAATGGGCCAGCTATGGTGGGGCTTGTAAATCCAAGACTCGGGAGATAAATGTGGGAGAACTATTGTAAGTTGAAGGCCACCAGAACCCTAATAGTGAGTTCAAAACATACCATAACTATGTGGATAGACTCTTATTTTTTTAAGGGGAAGATGGAATGTTCAAAGGAGTCATTTTTCCACATTAATTCTGAAATCTAGACAGATTAATGTTAAAAGTACTTCATTTAAGTTTCAAGGCCTGGAACTAAATCTCCATGACTGTTTCTACCTCTCTGTCCTCCTTTCCTTAGTTTTGTCTTTAACTCGAGATAGGCTCTTCCTTGGTCACTACTGATGAACCAGGAGCTCAATCTCAGGAGAGAACTGGTCTTTCTTTGGAGTTCTAGAAAGACCCCAGGGAAGGCTTGATTGGCACATTTCAATTACATGCTGAGCCTTACAAGAAATACTATGTTGTCTAAGATGATATGTATGAGTAGCTAACCTTGGACAAGCAACTTATCTGTAATACTAAGCTTAGGATCAGTCATACTGAAACAGGACAAATTTAAAATCTCTGCATCTGTCCACTAATATGTTTCATCATATAATTACAAAAACTGTTATAGTACATTATGAAGGAGATTTTCAGATCTGGATCCCAGCAACTAAAATTCTACTTACATTCATTTAGTATTCCAATTTCCACTTCATTCCCTCTATCCCAATTTATTTTCTCATAATATTAGTACTCTCATTCCATTTTAGACATCTTCACTGTATAAATGTAGTGCTACCTAGTTCCCCAGCTTGACAAGTATATTCAATGCAAGGAAATAATATGAAGGGAATAAGCTCCTGCCCACCCAGCCAGTGCTTATAGTGAACTTTAAAAATTCATGATATCAAACCAGGATCTTTGCTACATGAACCCATCCCTCTACACAGATCATAAGATACCATGAGGGCCAGAAAAAGTGAAGGGAAGCATAAGGATACTGACCAGAATAGAGACCATTCTTGCAGCCACACCAGTAAAGGTTCAGTTATGATCAGAAGCCGGCCATTGGTTACCATGCACATGTGTTATTAAACTCATGTTTATGTCCCAGCAAAAATGCAAATATTTCACCTGCCAAAATTTTAATTTGGGGTTGGAGAGATTACACAGGGTTTATGGCACTTGACAGCAAAACCAGAAGACCCAGATTCAATTCTCCAGGACCCATGTTAGCCATGTAAGGTGGCACATGTATCAAGAGTTTGTTTGAAGCAGCTGAAGGCCCTGATGCACACATTCTCTTTCTCTCTCTCTCTCTCTCTCCTCTCTCTCTCTCTTTCTCTTCCCCCCCTGCCTCTTACTCTACCTCAAATAAAGTAATTTTAAAAATGCCTGAATCTATAAGAAGAGTTTAATTTCACTATTCTCAATGTTTTATGATAAGTCCAAGGGATACTACCATTATTGAGAACTTATTTGGTGAGTTTCACCTTGCTATGGCAGTCAAGATTCTGCTGCCAGCATATGAAAGATTAGTTTCCTTTCTTATAAAATGCTTTATGAACAAGCTTGGAGAGCAAATGTTTTACATAGTTCATATAACCATGAATAGCTCTGAGGTGAAAGAGTTTATAGATATATTGTTGAATAATTTAAACATTCTAACTTCTCTTAACACCAAAGTCTTTCTATAAGGTGCTTAGAATTTTGTCCTTTCAAAATACATTTTATAAGCCAGGCATGATGCCCCATGCCTTTAATCCCAGCACTCTGGAGGCAGAAGTAGGAAGATGGCAGTGAGTTTGAGGCCACACTGAGACTGCATAGTGAATTTCAGGTCAGCCTGGGTTAAAATGAAACCCTACCTCAAAAATACAAAAAATAAATAAATAAACAAATTTTATAAATAGAAAAGCTTTCACCTGAAAAAAATCAATGATAACACACATATGAAATGAAAATGTTTAATTTCTTTTTGAATGTGTGTTTAATTCAATACAAATCATTAAAGATTTTCTAGGCCAAAAAGAGACCAATGTTACATCTTAAAATCAACTTGCTGAATAAAAATACAACCCAGGGCTGGGGAGATGGCTTAGTGGTTAAGGTGCTTGCCTGCAAAGCCCAAGGACCCAGATTCGATTCCCCAGGACCCATGTAAGTCAGATTCACAAGGTGGTATATGTGTCTGGAGTTTATTTGCGATGGCTGGAGGCCATCTCTCCCTTTCTCTCTGTCCAAATAAATAAATAAAATATTTTTTAAAAAAAACAAATCAGTACCGTATTTCATTTCTTTAAAAAATTTAAGACTTTATTCTATGGATAATGTGTTATGATAATGATGCCTTCTTTACAATCCAAGATATTACAGCAATGGAATGGCACACTAAAGGAAGTTTTGGGGTTTTTAAAACTTTTTGTATTGTCTTCATATACCAGTAAAAAATATACTCTTTAATAAATAAATATATATATATAATAAATATTTGCAAGTTGAAAATGTATAAATAGGTCCATTCTTTTAAAAATGTTCCATCTTGGTGTGGCATGTTTTATAGCCTACAGTCACCGAGTGTTTTATTTTTTGTCTTTGTTCTACAATAATGCCACAACCTACAAAAATATACAAGTTCCTCAGAATTTATGAGGCAATAATTATAGTTGACGGTCTCAATCCATTCTTCAACATGAAGTATCTGTTTTTAAGGTAACTTTGCAAGTAAACATTATTCAGAGAGGTGGGGCACCAGCAGCAAACATGATGGGGTTCCCATCATCCACAGTTTCACTGACTTTCAGCTTCAGTTCATTAGTAAGGACCAAGGCAAGGTATCTAAGGATGTATAATCCACTTATTGAGGGGGATCTTCCTTTACTTTACGTGAATTTCAAATTCAGTCTCCTAGTAGAAAACAGACTCCATTATATTCTGCATGATGTCTTCTTCTGATGTTAGCAATGGAAACAGTGAGTTAGGGAGAATGTTCTAGCATCATTGTCCAGTAAAGCCAGCATCAAACTTTAAGTATAGATCAGTAAGTCCTTGTACAACTCCGGAACTCTTTCAGGGTCCACTGGTCTAGGTAAGAAGTGGGTAAACTTTTGATGTCTTTTGGACCTGGCACCATCTCTTGGAGTTCCATCTTTGTTAAGTGCTACAAAATACCTACGGCCAGTGTCTCCATGTTTATATATGTTAGATGAATAGGTGTTATACCAGTTCTCTTCGAATTGCTCCCTAAAGATGCATTCAGAAGTCAGTTTCTCCTAGAAAAAGAAGTCATAGCATTGAAAAATACTTTTTAAATAAGTAGCTTATATAAGTATAAACTCTGGATTATTTCTTTGCTTATGACTATATCTTTGTCAAAGAAAGAAAAAGGTTAAACTATTTTTGCCCTATTTTGATTTCTTTACATATTATCTGAAGTTTTCCCTCCCAGGTGACTATCCTATAGTTTGGCTCAAGAAACTTTAAACTAAATATCCAATTCCCAATTTTATTTTCAATAATTAACAAATATCTTGAATTTCCCCATGCTTCATATTATCACTGTCCTACCACCATCACCACAAGCAAGCTTGTAGCTTATCTTGTCCCATCATTATTAGATAGACACCAAAGTCATTTATATAAAATCTCTTCTTTCAGCTTGGTAACTTACTATTAATCTAAGTGTACTGAAAGCTTAATGGTTTTATACTTTTTGAAAATGGACTATATATTGTCTAAAATATAGACTACATGCTGGGCATGGTTGTGCATACCTCTAATCCTAGCACTTGGGAGGCAAAGGTAGGAGGATCACCATGAGTTTGAGGCTATCCTGAGACTACATAGTGAATTCCAGGTCAGCCTGGACTAGTGTGAAACTCTACCTCAAAAAACCAATATATATGTATGTGTATATATATATATATATACACACACATATGTATGTATGTATGTATGTATGTATGTATGTATGTATGTATAGTGAGAGAGAGATGTTAGTTGTTTAATTAATCTAGTACACACAGGAAGATTATGTGCATGTTTTCTCAAATTTTTATTAATTCTATTGTAATTGTATCTTACAATCATTGTACACTGCATTATCTTTCTCTTTGCCTAGATATGCTAATGACCAGTGTTCTGTGACTCTGATGGGAATGATCAAAATATGCAGGAAATGAGAAAGACTCAGAAAGTTGATAAAAAAGACTGAGTGAGCTTATAGCAATGATGAATGAGGATTTTTAAAATGAAACTGAATTACTACACTATTGCCTAGAGACATGGACATTTAATACAATACTGATTTTTAATTTCTATATAACTGTTATTTTATATACTTCTCAGAAATACTATTGGCAGATGTTTTCATTAAAATAGATTATCATTATTTCAAGAATTATAACAGAAGGGAATAATACATACTGATCCATAGAGTTCTCCTTTGTCATTCATTCCAAGGTAAAGACCACTGTCCACACCTCTAATGCTGACCAGTCCCACTGCCACACTGATGAATTCCAGGATACCTGAATGTATAAACAAAACAATTATTTGTATTTACTAATTAACAAATAACTACTAAAGAGAGTGGTGAGGGTTGACGTATTTAGTCATTCAACAAATGGAAGCTACTATTATCAAAATGAGTATGTAGTAAATGTATTCTTGATTTTTCCATAGCTCTACCAGTTAATATAATCATTTTCTACTAAGTGTTTTGTTTTTATTTATAAAAATCAAGTTAATCTTTTTCCCAAAGCAGCATCCTTTATGTAGGGATAACATCGTTCTAGTAGTTTACAAAGAGTTTCTACTTATGTTTATCTAGTCCTAAAATTAATCCCTTAAGATGAGTATGGAAGATATTTTTATCCTCATGTTAGAAATAAAGAGACTGAACATCATAAATATTTACTGATTTACCTAAGGGATATGATTTTTGTAACTGATAAGGATGGTACTTGAACTTAAGTCTTCTGAACTCTTATTAATGTTTCCAGAACACTCTTTCTTCAGAGAAGTACAATAGTTTCAAAACTTTATAATGAAAGCTGTTTCCTGTCACATGAGTCCAGAAAACAAATCTTATAGTTAAGAGAAGTAAAAGAACTTTATAACTCATTGCATATGATAGCCAAATACCAAATCTGTCATACAAGTTAAAATTGTTCTATACATAATTTTAGAGTTATTTTAATTTGTTAATAGGTAAATTGGCTTCAAAACTCTTGACTTGGTACACTAAATAGATCAGTTTTAAAACCTGCACTGCCTCCCTCTGTAGTAGCCTTTTTTTTTTTTTACACTAACCTTTGGACTAATACCTTTTTGTAGTTCTTCCCCATAGATTGCTGGATAAAAGCATCACCATTCTTTAATGGTTCCTCAATAGCTTTTTACCTTCACCCCATCTTAAGCTCTACAAACAGTGTAACTGTGTACCATTTAGCCTGACTCTTGCTCTTAAGTCATTTCTTGATTTATTGTACAAGTTCCTGTTTGGACACGTGATACTCCCAAGGCTAAGGGAAAGTACAGAATCTGAATCTGCTGTCATGGAAGACTCTGTTCTATACAGAGCTTAATTCACTCTTTGGCAGAAACTTAGATTCTTAGTAAAACAAATGAGCTCTTTCAATCTACTAGATCCTGCAAAACACTAGAGGTATAAAGGATCTCATAGATAGTATACTATTCTGTGAGAGGCTTGAAAGAGCCTAAAGCAGAGAGAAGATAAATAAGGTCATCAGGAAGACCTCAGCCCCATAGATCCCAGCATGATGACAACTATGAAATGGGACAGAGAAAAACCAACCCACTGCCAAGCTCACCAGTGAAAAATTCATGTTAACAACAAAATTAGTATTATATACATATATATGGAATTTCATCCAGGATATACTTATAAATATATAATTACTTTACATTATATTAAATATTCATTCAAATTAAATAGCTATCATACTCCTAACATTGATACCCCAGAATCTATGCCACCTACACTTTCACTCTATCTTAAGATAATGCTGTGAGCTTGCCAAAAAAAACCCATGCAATTTCATGAAGAAAAATTATTACATATATTCTTAGAATAATTATATGCAAATATTTTTAACTTGATTAAACAACATCTAAAACCTTATACATAACCAAGCATAAGTAATTTTTGCACTGATTCATGGAACTGATGGGAAAAAGGTTACGTGATTTTTGTGTTCCTCCTAAATATTTTAGCCACACTTTTTAATTCTGATCCTTTTTCTCCTCAAGGAAATAGTATATTACATAGTAATTTGTAATCGTTTGATTCTTAAATGAGATTTGACAAGTCTTTCTAGTTTATAATATGAGGTGGCAACTAAGCTAATTCCTTTACAAAGAGTAGACATGAAAAACTTTCCTTAAGAGGTAATCACAGATTTTAGATAGATTTTCTAATGCCCAGTGTCCCATAAAAAAGACTTGGAGGCACTTTGTCTTTCTGGTATCATTTTCAAAGCCAGTCTTTTTTTAAATCATAATAAACAGGTGAGTCAACCCACAGTGCAACCACATCAGACAAATCTATGGAGAATAGGGTAGAATAAAGGGAAAGGCTTCAAATGAATATGTTTGATCTCAGGCTATACTTTAAAAGAAATGACTCCATGTTTATGCACTACGTATAGTCTTCCTACTGTACTACTATGCAGAAAAGCTCTGCCATAAAGTTAGCTCAGATAGGACATTATTTTAACCTCACCAAGACCTTTCTCTTTATGTTCTGTTGATGTGGTTTTAAAATTTAAACTACAAGAATTTAGTTTTTTACTTGATTATGACCAAATTAGTACAGAATTATTAAAAAGTGTTATCTTCTGTCTTAAGTAACCATCTTTGAGTTTTTTCTTTCCAATTCTTCCTTTGATTTCACAGAAATGAGTTTGAAATAGAAATATAGTGGAATGCTTAGTGACCAAAGCACTAGCAAATGAATAGAGACACCCAATGTCACATGTGGCAATATGGCCTTTCTCCTCCCCATACTCTGTGATCATAAGTCATGATGTCCAAGCTAGTGAAGGCCACCAGGAAGCACCGTAACCTGGTATCAAGGCTGAGTGTTCCTTTTAGGCCACCAGACCAACATGGGCTCTCTTCCTTTTATGTAACAGTGAATATTTTGTTCCTACATACAGTCTCCCACCATAGCATGACTTAAGCCAGCACAACAGCAGTCCTGGTCATATTTTAGTAAATAAATAGACAAGATGGTAATTCTGATATGCAACACCAATTCCTAAAGGAATGGGTTTAAGTACCAGTTGAATGAATGTGATCAAGTCTGCAAGCATTTACTAATCTTTTCACACAGAGTCAATCTTACAAAAGGATGCAAAGCAGTAGAGGGACCTCGTTACGGAAGAAATTAGAATGGAACCATTAGTGCCATACAGGAAGACTTTCCATGGTCACTTTGGTATCTCAGGCGGAGAGTCTGGATTTTCCCTAGACTTAGCTTGGAACTGCTTTGCCTGCCAGCATTCTCCCATTTGAATGCACAGTGAAATCTGTCTGACACTAAAGGTTTTCTTTCGTAAGTAGAGTATGGTCATTCTTAAAAGAAGCAAGCTGAGCCACCTGGTGTCAGCGCATTCTTTAGAAACAGAATCCTAGCCTCCTCCATTTACAAACCACTTTCCAAAAGTGACCCCAGGTTGGCCACTAGGTCATGACACTCTTGACTCATAGTCAGTGGGAATTTGGAAGAGATCAGTGGAAGCTGCAAACACATGGGTTTTTAAAAGTTGATTTTCTAAGCCTTTAAGTGCTGCCAAATGACCACCACATGCGTATTTCTACATCTAACCTTTTGAATGGCCGTTAAGTGGAGATTTACACTTCGCCAAAGTTTTAATGAGTACTAAAGCCCCCAAAAGAAATGAAATCATAAGAATAAGTGGATGAGGACAAGGGAAGAAAGGGCCAATAGGAAATGAGATTCTCAAGGAATTCCATCCTGCAAAGAAAATAACTGTGTTGTGCTTTCACATACTGCTGGCAGTGATATATGTTTTTAAAGAAATAGAGTGATTCTCTCTAGTAATCACAAGCTAGATAAGCCAACTCCCTTATGTGTGTCAGCAGGTTAACTCTAATATAAAGAAAAAATAGCCAAAAATCCTAGGATATTAGAATCAGAAAACATCTTTAAAACAGCATGTACCTTAACCCACTATGATGAGCAGATAAGAAAGTAAGACTTATACTGAGGAGGTACTAGCTAGTTACATAGCAGGTTGGGGAATAATCAGTAGACACGTTACTATCTCCAGGTCTAGTATCTGTAGCAATGTTAATCAGTGCTTGTTTTTCCTATAACCTTTCTGCACCCAGGCACTGCTGGCGCTATGCTAAACTGTCTCTCTGTTGTTCCCACCCATATCTTCTTTCGCTTTCCTATTCCCTCTTACCTAAGGTCAGTACCAAGATCTCTGCATTTGAGTTTCGCAATTTCTAAAGAGAATCTTGGCTGAAGATGTGGGCATGCTCAATAAAGCGCTCTCTCGCCCTCTCTCTCTCTCTCCCTCCCTTCCTCCCTCCCTCCTTCCTCTAGGAACTCAGAAAACTTCCATCCAGAAGTCTTTGTGAGGACATATGAACACTGACATCTTTTCTAAGTATCAACTCCTGAGTGAGCGGAGGCCACGGATGGATAACCATCTACGTATCCGTGGGGCACGTTTCAAGAAGCAGATTGCTTCCTGTTACTTTCAAAAGGTAGAGACGGAACTGTGCGAAGCGTGGAAGGAAGGAAAAGAAAATAATGTAAGACATTTTTTAAAAAAATAATAAAATTGCCTGCGCGGTAAAGAGTGCAAGAAAAAGTCCAAGATTTGATGTCCCAGGCAGTAGGACCAGCAGACAGAGCAGCTCTGAGCCCCGGGAGCAGCCACCACCCTTCCTGCTCCCAGAGCCTAGAGCTGCCGCCCTGCTCTTGCAGAAAGAGTCCCCCGAGCCTGGAGTAGGCCCGGGTGGGTGCGGAGGGGGTGGTGGATGCTCGGGCCGCCTGGCCAGCGTGGAGGGCGGGGTGCCCGGGAAGGAGGAAGGGAGCCAAGCTGAGGGAGGCCAGGGCAGGACCGGATGCTGTACGTACCGAAGAGGCTGTGGTCCTGCCGGGTGCCCTGCACGCTGCCGTCGGGCAAGATCTGCAGGTGGAAGCCGGTGCGGCAGTAGAGCTGGCGGCGGCGCAGGATGCCGTGCAGGTGCGCCAGCTCCGCAGACCCCGGGCCTCCGCGAGCGCCCCGCTCCGCGGCGCCCCGGCGCTCGCCCAGCAGCGGTGGCCGCTCCCCGGCCGGAGGCAGCAGAAAGTGCGAGCCCACCTGCTGTCCCAGGCCCTCCAGGCCGCCCAGGAAGCCCCCGACCTCGGCCAAGGGAGCCATGGACCCCGAAACTCCGAGACCCCCCAATAAGAAAAAAATGTAGCAGGGGTGGCGAGGTAAATGGATGGAAATGACAGCAAAACAAGTCCCCAAAGTTAAAGGCTTGAGGTGACTGAAGGGCTTGTGCCCTGAGATGATCTTGGCTCCTTGGGTAGGTGGAAGCCGGCTGCTGCGGTCTGGGCAGGAGTGTCTGGGGCTAAGGCTGGGGCTGCAACTCTGAACACTGATCAGATTAGTCCTGTGTACGTTCACACCGACTATATAAGCGGGTCCTCTTGACATATGCTAATCGAGTCCTTTCATGCGCGCTGGTGGGGGTTGTTGTGTTTGAAATCTTAAACCGGCCTCCTCTCAACACGTTTTTGCTCTTCGGAAGTGAGTAAAAAGAGGCCCTTGTCGGTTCTCTATCCGTGCTCTTACCAAAAGCATTCCCGTACTTGGCCAAAGTCAGCCAGCAAATTCAGGGATGCTCAGCCCGGACCCCTCGAGGAAGTTGATTCCGGGGCTGCAGGAATGTTGCTCGGTTGCAGAGAGAGACTTCCAGAGCTCATCGTGGGGTATATAGAAGGAGGGGCTGCTGGGGGTGCAGAACACCAGGAGATGGTGGGAGGGGGAAAGGAGGGCACCACATCGGAGGAGAATTGGACTCCTTGGGCGCTGCTTGGGAGCTTGCAGAAGACAGGTGCAAAGAAAGGTAAGCGTGGGAGAAGGGAAAAGGGCGTCACCTGAGGCTTAGACCTGCCCAGACACACATGAAAGGAAATCAAAGCTTTGACAGTTTAACTCACTAATTTTAAAACACTAATAAAATGTACAGCATTACTCTTTTCTTTTATCATTTAGATGGGGGATTTTCTCTACATAATCAAGGTGAGGTTAGGCACACCCTCCCCCCTCCGATTCTTTAATGTTTATCTTTACTAAGATAGCATAAGATATAAGCAAGATTGCCTTCTATCTCTATGGAAGTTTTAAGTCGTGTGCTAAGATCCTGGGATTTTAATTAGCATAATAAAATAACACCATATAATCATGAATCAAGGGATTAAGAGTACATCCAAATAGGCTGGTTCACATTATTTTATTTGGTGAGAATATAAAAAGCATAATTAGAGTAGTATCATGAAGGAGGAAAGACCTCTGGTCCTCTTATTCAATCAAGAGCACTTCGTCCTTAGTCACATTTTCCTAAAGGCAAGATTTTTTATTCACATTTTAATTATAAAATCTCGAAACAACTAAGTAAAAATATTGTTGGTTCTTGGTGAGTTTTGAGACTTCAGAAATCACTGGTAAAACTTACGAGTACCTGAAACATTTGTAGAACAGAAAGTCACTGAAGCAAGTTAGATATATGTCCATTTGAATGCTAAGACTTTGCACCACTAGCAGATGTGTATATATATATATATTAGTGGCAGAACACTTGAGAAACATTTGACAGTTTTACACTTTCCCTAAGCAAAACATTTTGGAGACTAGCTCAAGATTAGAATTTCAGTCTGTTTCATGTTTAGTTCATCAAAAGCCTAAACCTGGGAGCTCATATGAGTTTGACTGGCTTATTTTATTTTATAAAGGGTTGAGGTTTGGGGGGGCAGTAATTAATTGGCAGGTGCTTTAAAGGAGATAAAGTTACTCGTTTTTGTCACTACAGGCCTAACTACTGACCCTTGTGAAACAAAGTTATAAAAGAATCTGTAAAGCAAGTGATTTACTGTTGATACAAAATAAAACAAAAACATGGCTAAAAACAATAAACAGATAAATTACTTTAGAAACATATATTGCTAAGTCTGTTTTAAAGGTTGTACCAGGTAAATATCATGTTATTTTACCTTTCAAATAGGAGCAGTCTGTCTTGCAGCAGGACCTCCAAATCCACCATCATCAAGATTTCAAAGCACATCTGTGTAAACATTATCACATCAGTGTAAAACATCAACCAATGGGCTTTTACTTTGAACCAAATCTTCTTAATTGCAGTGTTAAATCAAAGAAAGTTAGATCAAAGTTGTGTGAATCTCATAGTGGGATAACTAAAGTAGCCAGAACATACATTGATCACTTTTAAAGAGGAGATACTTAAAGATACTTAAAGGTTTTAAACATAGATTAAGTACCTTTAATGAGGTTTGTTTCAAGATCTAAGTTCTATGCAACATATAATGGTGTTAATTACTGCACATGGATGTATGTTATTGTCACCTGCTCCTAAAGGGACTAGTTCATTCTATGAAATATTTCCTCATATGAACACTTTAAGTCCTGCTCTATAATCTGTAGCTCTGAGACTTTTACAACTCTTGGTTCATACACACACATGTGCACAAGTACACACATGTACAGGAAACTTTACACAAGTCACCAAACTGCAAGTACTTTAATGATAAAAGCTCCTTTGTCTTTGTGTTTTCTAACATTATCATGGGCTTTCCAAGTTTTGATCACCACAATAATCCAAGAGGTGGGCATGTCACTTTATGAAGAAAAAATGTCCTAGATTATCTGGTTTTAATCCAGACCAATGTCCCTTATTTTACAAAATAAGGACAATGTAACACCTACCTATATTATTATACTTAAGGTCTCCATGAGACTTAAATGTAAAAACATGTATGGTAGAGAGGTTTTAACACTGTAAGCTTTTCTCTGTATATAATGTCCTAGATGACTTCAATTGTTGGTCAGGTTTTTACTTTATTCTTCAGTAAATAAAATTTGTTTGCAATGCAAAATAAATCCTGTTCTCCCCAACCAAAGCTTTAATGTGTGTAAGTTCTGAATGGTGCTTAATGCCATTTTATAAAGGACCAGAATAGGAAATAAAAGATAAGGATTTCTTTTGTTTGCTGTAGTCATGTGACAGGAAAAGATAACACTAAAGATTTTTTTTGCACATGCTGTGATGATATCGTGGGAAGTTAAATAATTTTGAAGAGTGTTTTACAAAAGTACATTATTCAACTTTTAAGTATACAATGCAATCTAATCAACTTTACCGATACTTCCTAGAGACCACACTTGCCTTGCTGTTATACAAATATGTGGTACAATTTTTACTTCCACAAAATGTCACAGAATTCCAGACCATATAATTTTGCATAGCTTTTCAGTCAGAATATTGTCATGAGCCTTTATGTTCACACGTTTGATGCCTCTCCATGTGTTTCACTTGAGAAAAAAGACCTCATTTTAAAAATCATAATTTGGGGCTGGAGAAATGGCTTAGTGGTTAAGTGCATTCCTGTGAAGCCTAAGGACCCTGGTCCAAGGCTCAATTCCCCAGGACCCACATAAGCCAGATGCACAAGGTGGCACATGCATCTGGAGTTTGTTTGCAGTGGCTGGAGGCCCTGGTGTGCCCATTCTCTCTCTATCTGCCTCTCTCTCTCTCTCTCAAATAAATAAATAAAATAAAATAAAAACATAAAAATCATAATTTAGGGGCTGGAGAGTTTGCTCAGTGGTTAAGGCTATAAAAGTGGTTTAGGCCTATAAAAGTCAAGATTTATATTCCCAATAAAACAAAAGTACACTTGTAAACAC
The DNA here is from genome assembly GCA_036365145.1 of Orientallactaga sibirica. NCBI lineage: Eukaryota > Metazoa > Chordata > Mammalia > Rodentia > Dipodidae > Orientallactaga > Orientallactaga sibirica. The sequence goes on along the minus strand of JAEOAD010000030.1, from coordinate 17,787,272 downwards.
TTATAATTATAAGACAGTAGTAGCAAACATAAATTTCCATACATGACAAACTGATAGGGCAACTTACGATATACACAATAAAACATTATATAGCTTAGAAAAATGGGAGAGATCCCTATGAACTAATATAGACTATCTCCAGGACAGGCTGTTAAGTAAAAAGAAAAGGTACAAAGTATATATAGTGTGCTGCCTTTTCTGTAAACAAAACAAGAAAATCAAACATATATAGTTATATATACATATATATGTGTATACATATTTTAAAAATATATAAGTACATGATGGATAAATTAAAAACTAATAAAACTACCTAATGAAAAAAAGTAAATTGATGATATTTCTCTGAGGACTTATTTACTTATTTGTGTGTGTGAGTGAGCACTCACGTGTGTGTGTGTGTGTGTGTGTGTGTGTGTAATGTGTGTGTAGAGGTCCCAGGATAACTGTTTAGTTGGTTTCCCCCTGGCCACCTCATTTTGAGGCAGGTTTTTCTCTGGAGTTTCTTTCTGCTGCTCTTTGCTGTGCTTACCAGAAGCTTCCAGGAAATCCTCCTATTGCCACTTCCCATGTCACCAGCAGCATCAGTGTGCTAGGCTCCTAGCTGTTTACATGGGGTCAAGGGATCAAACTAGCATATTCTAGCTTGAGCTACAAGTACTTTTTTCCCTGAGCCATCTTCCCAGCCCCTCTTTCAGAACTTTTTATAGAGTTTTGACTCTTGAAGAAATGTTTATTTTTAAATAAACAAGGATGGAGGCGGTAAATAGAACCTAGCCATATAGGTTCAGGTGAAAAACACAAGTAAATAACAACCACACAGAAGGAACTTATAGTTAGAAAATGAGCAACTCTTACAGAATGGTTTCAATCAAATAACAAAAGCTTATATACCAAAATGAATAAGTAAACAAATATTGAACTTCTGTGAGCAAAAAACTGTTTTTCACAATGGTAGGGAAAGGTTGCATTTAGCAAATTGTAGCAGTCAGGTTTGCACTGCTGGCAGAAAACACCCAACCAAGAGCAGCTTGTGGAAAAAAAAAATAGTCTTTATTTTGGCTTAAAGACTCCAGGGGAAACTCCATGATGGCAGGGGAAAATGATGACATGAGCAGAGAATGGACATCACCTCCTGGCCAATATCAGATGGACAACAGCAACAGGAGAGTGTGCCAAACATTGGCAAGGGGAAGCTGGCTGTAACCTCTATAACCCCATCCCCAACAATACACTGCCTCCAGGAGGTTTTAATTCCTAAATTGCCATCAGCTAGAGATCTAACATTCTGAACACCTAAGTTTGTGGGGGACATCTGTATCAAACCACAACACAAATGAATACATTTACCAAGGAGAATGAGAGTACTTATTGGTTTAATTGTTAGAGGATGGAGTTTAACTATGTCAAGAGGGAAGACTTGAATGTACCCTGTAGTATTGAATTACAATTGAAGTTATCAGCATTAGTATTAGCCTATGGTTGCCTCCTCTTTCCCCCTTTCTCCCCAATGTGTGTGTATGCACTGCTACTCTGTCCACCAAAAGGACCTAGATGCAAATATATGGCATTCCTAGTACCTACTTGACCTCTCTCTCTCTCTCTCTCTCTCTCTCTCTCTTTTCTCTCTCTGTATGCACTGTATGTACATGCATGTGCAGATTTGCTCACAGACATGAAATCACAGGAGAATGTTGGGTATCTTCTCTCTGTCACTCATCTGCATAATTACTTGAGACACAAACTCTCTCTCTTTCTCACTCTCTCTTTGTCTCTCTCTCTCCTGACTCTGAATGTGGACCCAAGGTCTTCTTCATCAATTTGCTGGTCTCTTTGTCTCTGCTCCCCACAGGACAGGGGTAGCAGATATGCATGGCCACATTTATTTGCATGGGTCTTACTCAATCAAACTCAAGCAGTCTCAGGCCCTATGGCTAACAGCAAGTGTTCTTATGCACTGAGCCATCTTCTTAATTCACTCTCCTAAAATAACCTAGGAAATGGTTGGAGAGATGGCTTATCAGTTAAGGCACTTTCCTGTGAAGCCTAAGGACCCATGTTCGACTCTCCTGATCCCATGTAAGCCAGACACACAAAGGTGAGGCAAGCACAAGGTCACATGTGTGCACTAGGTGGTACAAGTGTCTGGAGTTTGATTGCAGTGGCTGAGGTCCTGGAGAATCAATTTTCTCTCTCTCTCTATCTCTCTCCCTTTGTCTCTAAAAAACAATTAAAAGTAAAATAAAATAAAATAACCTAGGAAAACCTGGAGTAGTTGTAGTTGTTGGTCACAAGAATTACTCTAGACATCTTTCTTTTCTTTTTCTTTTTCTTTCTTTCTTTCTTTCTTTTTTTTTTTTTTTTTTTTTTTGCCAGATGGTAAAGAACTAGTTAAAAAGTCATGAGAAGGGCTGAAGAGATAGTTTGTGGTTAAGACACTTGCCTGTGAAGTCTAAGTTCCCAGGCTCAATTCTCCAAGACCCACGTAAGCCAGATGCACATGCAGTGGCTAGAAGCCCTGGCATGCCCATTCTCACTCTCTTTCTCTCCCTCTCTCTGTCTCTAATAATAAATAAATAAAAATAAATCTTAAAAAAAAAACTCATGAGGAAATAGGAAAGGGAAAATAAGACAAGTCTAAGACATTTGAGCATCAAGATAAATAATAACAGGAATAAGGGATTTATGGAAAAAAATAAGAGTCTTTCATTGCAACTGCTAAAATAAGCAAGCAACCAAGGGCTGGAGAGATGTCTCAGCAGTTAAAAAATACTTGTTTTCAAAGCCTGATAGCCCAATTTGGAGTCCCCAGTGCCCACATAAAGCCAGACACACAAAGTGGCACATGCATCTAGAGTTTGTTTGCAATGGCAGAAGGTCCTGCCTTGCTTGTTTTTTTTTTTTCTCTCTCATAAATAAATAAATATTCAAGAAAAAACAAGTAGCCAAAGACATAAAATAAAAGGAAAATTTTCTCTTGTGGTATAATACTAACTAATAAATATTGAGAGAATGATAGAATTAGAAAAGAACCTTTTTGTACTCTAACGAAAACATTCCTGGAAATATTGTAAGAGCCACAGGACAGGAGGGAATATCCAGAGGCATTCCACCACCACACATACAATGACTGTCTGCTGCTCTCACATCTCACAACCCAGAACCCCATGGTGAATACCAGCAACCCCACTAAGGAGGGCCCTCAGCTGAATGGGGGCAGGGAGGAGTGAAATGATGGTGCCAACATATTATGGTTCCATACAAGGTTTCTACCTAATTAAACAAAAAGAAGAAGGAAATTATTAAAAGCTTTACTGAGTTTGTCAACAGGGGAACAATAAGGAAAATAAAATCTCATACATTTCCATAAGGGGGGAAAACATTGCTGGTGCAGACAAAATCACCAATGTATGGTAAAACTGATTAGGAAAGTTTAATGAAAACAGCAAGTACAAAAGGAAAGGAAAACAGACTCTTACAAAGATTATAGTGGATAGATGAATTAAGTACAATTTTATAATTGTGTGGCAAAAAAGCCCTCTTAGTTAGCTTTTTCATTGCTGTGACCAAAATACCTGAGAGAAAAGCTTAAGATAAGAAGATTCCTTTGTCTCTCAGTGTCAGAATTCAATCCATGGCTGTTTGGCATAAGGGAGCATATATGTAGTGGAGGGGGCAGATAGGAAGGAGAGGGAGAGGAGAAGATGCCAACGTGATGCAGACCTCAAGGACACACCCTCAGTGATCTGCTTTTCCTACCTCCTACCCTTCACTGCATTCTAATAATATCATCAATTTATGACTTCATGAAGAGTTAATCCATTAATTAGATCAGAGTACAAACAGAGAGAAGTGTAGTTTCCTAATCTCCATACTATCTCTTGATCACGTCAAGATGATACTGAAGATTAACTATCATAAAACCCTAGGAAGAGGGCTGGAGAAATGGCTAAGCAGTTAAGGTGTTTGCCTGCGAAGCCTAAGGATCCCGGTTTGATTCTCCAGGGCCCACGTAAGGCAGATGCACAAAGGGCTCATGCATCCAGAATTCGTTTACAGTGGCTAGAGGTCCTAGAGTGCCCTGTACTCTCTCTCTCTCTCTCTCTCTCTCTCTCTTGCAAATAAATAAATAAAAATTAAATTAAAAAAAAAAAAAAACAACCCTGAGCCGGGAGTGGTGGCGCATGCCTTTAATCCCAGCACTAGGGAGGCAGAGGTAGGAGGATCGCTGTGAATTCGAGGCCACCCTGAGACTACATAGTGAATTCCAGATTCCAGGTCAGCCTGAGCTAAAGTGAGACCCTACCTCGAAAAACCAAAAAAAAAAAAAAAAAAAAAAAAAAAACCTATGAAGAGTAGTACAATGTTGCTAATGTTGTTCTAGTCCAAAATTCCTAACCTGAATCATCTAATCATGAGGACAAAACCTATAGAAAAAGAAGCATTATGTCTGAAAAATTATTGTTAAATGGGTCATTAAAATGTCTAAGCGGAAAAAGAGAGAGAGAGAGAAAGACAGGATAAAATGTTCACCGTTGAAGAATGGCAAAGTTCTTTGGACTGTTCTTATAACTTTCCTACATGAAAAAAATTATATTAGAGCAAAATTTGTCAGTGTAAAAGAAAATTAAGGGCTGGAAATATGGCTTAGTTTACCTCCATGGCCAAATGACCCAGGTTCAATTCTTCAGAATGCACGTAAGCCAGATGCACAAGATGGTGCATGTATCTAGAGTTCTTCTGCAGTGGCTAGAGGCCCCAACATGTTCATTCTCTTTCTGTCTCTTTTTGTCTCCCTCCTCTCTCTCTATCAAATAAATATATAAATGAATAAAAATATTAAAAATTAAGTCACAATTTAGAAAAAAGAATAAAATTTATCTGTGATTGTAAGGTTTTGCCTGGTTCATCTAAGATGAATCTATGTACCTGACATTGAACTACTGCAGTCATAATCTACACAAAACTGTATACCTTAACCAGAACATGTTTGATAATTCTAGTGGCCTGTGTTGAACATATGTAAAAAGAAAGAATATTAATTGACCACAAAGTAACATTATGTAGAAGCTCATATTCAATCAGAATGAAAAGTTGTGCTTCTTATTATTGGAATATCAGACACCATACCAGGACTCCCATACTCATTTTACCCACCCACAAAGAGCAACAAGAGTAACAACATACATTTAATTTAAATTTTTTTCTTTTTCATTTTTATTATTTAGGTATTTTTCTTTCCTTTCCTTGCAAGGTATAAGTTGAATGTTGTCACTCAGTAATTAGAAGATCTTACCTCCAGAGAACTCAATGTTTTTCCTCCATAAAAGTGAAATAAGCTGGGCATGGTGGTGCACACCTTTAATCCCAACATTCAGAAGGCAGAGGTTTGCCATAAGCTCGAGGCCACCCTGATATAACATAGTGAATTCCAAGTCAGTCTGGGCTACAGAAAGACCCTACCTTGAGAAAAACAACAAAAGTGAGATAAAATTTCATTGAACATGAATGTGTTGTAGAGTCCCATGCATCTCTGTGTATGAAGATTCATTGTGTTATAACATCTAAGTGATCATTTAATGGAGATAGTCATTATTAATTTTTTCATGAATGCTACGCCACTTAAAATTCTGTGTTCTGCTCTAGGTTGAAAGAAGATAAAGATGGATTGTAGAATTTGTAGCATCGTCAAAGTTAACAAAACTCTACTTGGAGCATGGGAAAAAAAAAGTTTTCATGTATATTGCAACAATAAGTTTAGTTGATAGCATCTTTCTTTCTCTCTCTCTTTCTTTCTTTCTTTCTTTCTTTTTCTTTTTGAGACAAGATTTTGCTATAATGACTCGATTGCCATTGAACTCCTAGGTTCAAAAGATCTGAGAAAGCAGCATCTCTTGCTCATTTCCCCAATTCCCCTATGGTTTCAGCTAGGACCTTGGTGAAGTATGATGGGTTGTTTTTCTACTCAGGTCCCACTTCTGTCTGAAAAAGAGAAGCAGGTTCAAGTTTGGACATTATGCACAGAGACATTGCCTCTTCCCTATGACTTATGGCTGCCCCCACAATGCACAACCCACAATCCCCATGGAGATGACTGGCACCCCCATCAAGGAGGGTCCCTATGGTTTTGAGGAGGGCAGGGATGAGGGAAATGATGGTACCAACATGTGCTTTTTCATACTGAATATGCCCATAACCAATAAAAAATAAATATGCAGTGTTCCACAACAAGATCCTCCCACTTTAGTTACTCAAGTAGCCAGGATTACTTAATTAATCATATTTTGAGAGGGCTCTGAAAGAATTAATAAGGACTTTTAGACATAGCCTATTATAGCATCTAACTAAATATGTATTATTCATTAATGTCTCATGTGACTTTCTAATAATTATCATTTGAAGATTTAGTAAACATATACTGCATTTTTTCTTATTTCATGGAAGGAATTTACCAAATAAGCTCAACTGAAGACCTCATTTTACAATGATTAAAGTGGTTTTCTGATTAATTCCACCTAGTTAATGAAAAAAGGCATCAGTTATGTTAAAATATTACACATCTAATTCCATAAATTACACATCTATTGCCATAAAATCAAGCTACAATATTGATCTTCTAGAACAATTGCAATATATCTTAAACTATAGTTTAAGTTGACATCAGTGCTGCAAATATTATTTTGTAGCTCCCAGAGAGCAACTGGTCAGTGTATTAAAGAAAATACTGAAAGCTGACATCTTTTTCACTCCTTTTATCACCTCATTATGATACATCCAGAGATGGTTTTTATGTTTCCATCTTCAAAGTAAAGAAACTATATTTTAAATATGCTCCATTCTTTGAAAGAATAGTGCCAAATAAACACTAAAGGGTTGTGTAATTATAAAACTACAAAATTCAAATAATAGTCAGATAAATTTTCCAATAGATGAAATTACTACTAAAGCTAGGCATTGTCTCTGGCACCCTCTAAAGGACTCTACTTAGATAATAAGTGGTATTCTTTCAAATAAACTCTCCATTCATGAAACATAGGAAATCAGTAGATTTTTAATAATTAATGAATTTGTTGTCTGCCTTTAGAATTTGCTAGGAATGAAAACAACCATGACAAAAGTGGAGATACACATGTTTAATCTATAAAATACCAATAACATGGATGAATGACATTCATTTTGAAAGAAAACAGATGTAAGAAAGTTAGACACCACCTTGAGCTTTCTTATCTTGCAAGCAGGGATGAGGTGACTAAAGCTGTGTGCATTTCTCTCCCACAATGAGAACTGGTCCTGTTTAGTAAAAATGGAGCTTCTCAGAAGGAGATGAGCAAAATTAGAGCTAGAGGAATAGGAAGGAGCCTCGGTCCCTGCAGGGAGGACGAGTGAGAAAGAAGAATGGAGAGAGCACTAGAAAGGAGTTTTTTAAATGCTGACAGAGTTTAGGAAGACACAGAGAGCTTTCTATAATGGACAGTTTGGAGTGAGAAGCATTGGCACATTCAGATTAGGAGGTATGAATGGGGTTAGTATTAACTGAATAAGTGACATGCTTCCAGCTGCCTACCTGCCCTGAAGGAAGAGTAGAGAAAAGAAGACAAATCTAACTACGTTACTAATGTTAACAATGATAATAAAAAGAAGAACATTGATCATGATAGTACCATTATCAGAGCTTGTCTAATTTGAATATCATATTGAGGAGAAATCCATATTCATTACCGTCATTTTCCAACTAAGATGTAAGCTCTGTCCAGGCAAATATCATTGCCTATTTAGTCCATTAATATTCATCAAAAGCTCACAACACATCATGCATATTTACATGCTTAATATATGTCTGTTATTTAATTATTTATTTTGAGGGAGAGAGAAACAGTGGGAGAGAGAGAGAGAAGAGGTAGATAGAAATAGAGTGGGCATGCCTGGACCTCTAGCCACTGCAAAAAAAACTACAGATGCATGTGCTACCTTGTGCATCTGGCTTATATGGATACTGGGGAATCGAACCTGGGTCCTTAGGTTTTACAGACAAGCACCTTAACCACAAAGCAATCTCTCCAAGCCGTTTTTTTAAACCATTTAATTTATTTATTTATTTATTTATTTATTTATTTATTTATTTAACAGAGAGAGACAGAGAGACAGAATGGGCCCACTAGGGCCTCTAGCCACTGCAAAACAGCTTGAAATGCATGTGCTACCATATCTGTCTGGCTTATGTGGGATCTGGGGACTCAAACCTGGGTTCTTAGGTTACACAGGCAAGCACCTTAACTACTAAGCCATCTCTCCAACCCCAGCCCCCTGTTTTTTTTTTTTTTTTTTTATTGACAAGTACCTTAAGATTGTTTCAGAAATCTCAAATATTTGTTTTGATTTCTTGAATTTATTTAATCTCTACCCCAATTGAGGATGATTCTAAGCTACAAATGCAAACAATATTCTGGTGTGATGTGTGTGTTTGTGTTCATGTGTGAATGTATTCATGTGTGAGCGTTCGTGTGTGTGCGTGCGCTTGTGTGTGAGTGCTCATGTGTGAGTACAACGGTAAGCATCTCATGGTGCTCATGTAGAGGTCACAGGACAAATTTTTCAGCACTACCCCTCATCTTTCCACCTTCTCTGAGGCAGTGTCTTATGTTCACTGCTGCTTTTAACAGACTAGCTGGCCCTTGAGCTTCTGGTAGATTGTCCTGTCTCTGCCTTCCTTCTTGCCCATAAGCATAACTGATGTTACAAACACCCGCCACAGGATCCAGGTTTATTTTGTTGTTTTGATACGGGTGCTGGTGTTCTGAACTCAGGGAATCACTCTTGGGTGGTAAGTGCTTTATCTACTATGCCACCTCATCAGCTACCAAAGATGCAAAATCCAATTTGACTATTAGAAAGCAGGTACATAGTGAAGAAAAGACCTCTCATTTAAAAAACAGTAATTACTCCTGGACATTAAACTATTTACTGGAAGAAAGTTCAATTTAGCACTGTGGGAAAGTGGCTTCTGGCCTCTCTTGGGGTCAGCCACTAGAGGACAGTGTGGTCACATATGCTACCAGACCCTTGTTAGGGCCAAGAGGAACCTTGATGGACAGGAATGGATGCTGCCAAGTTTCACTTCCAGCTCGTCATAACCTTGGCAAATTCTACATGCAACCCTCACTTCCAAAAATGAACAGCAAAAAAAAAAAAAAATCCTAGCCAAATTATAATGAGTAGGTCATTGGCCAAGATTGAAACAAATCAGAAAAAAAAAGTGAAAATGTCAATATCCTCGATGGGGACAAAAATGCAGGTCAGCAGATAACTGTGCAGCTGTCAGGACACTGAGAAAATGTTGACGCTGAAAATATTTGACTAGAGCTATTCCTGCAAACAAGCTATAAAAGTTCTAGCTGTCAGTAAGGCTGTGAAATGAGTTCAAGGACAGAAGCTGAGTCAAATAAATGAAATGGAAAGGATCTAGAGTCATTTGCTGTCAAAAAAAAAATCGAAAATCCTTGAGAATTGCATCATGCATAAAGCTGTGTTTACCTAAATCTGCAACAAAAAACAGAATCACTGCAGTAATAACCCTTGCAGATTAAAGATAAGGCATGAAAGATTCTGAAAATGGCTTTTTATGTCTTCAGCAAACTCCAATCCACTATGATTTCCTCCAAGCTATTACTAATAACCTAAGCATTTCTAAGGAACTGTTACAATGGAAATTTATTTTGCAGGCTATCTTATTTACTTGTTGTATATTATTGATTGAGTTTCTGAAGTTTGAATAATAACTCAACCATAGTTTTCTTATCTTATCATGTATCTGTGTGAAATTTGCACAGATTCACATAATTTTATTAAAAATATTTTAAATTCATTCAAAATGTTTTTTGTTTTGTTTTGCTTTTTTAAGAAATGGTCTCGGTATGTAACCCTGGCTGGCCTGGGAATCACTACATTGACCAAGTGAGCCTCAAACTTGTAGCAATCTTCTTGCCTCAGCAAGAGTTTCCCATTCTTTCTTTCTGGATTTACTTTGTAGTGCTAAGGTTTACACACAGGGCCTTATGCATGCAATACAAGCACTTTACCACTAAGCTATAACTTAGCACCCCAAAATGTAAGTTCTTACTTTACAACTGACAATGTCTATGCTGCTAAAAGGCAAAAAAAAAAAAAAAAAAAAAAAAAAAAAAAAAAAAGTGGACACAACACAAACAAGTGAAGAATCACAGTTTGTGATGGTGGAGGAGCCATTGGGGAAGAGTTCCAAGTATTCTACCGAAAGTAGGTAGCAGGGTGCACCAAGCCAGCCTTGGGAAGTGGGAGACATGTTGGAAGAAGGTAATATCTAAGTAGAGTTCTTTAGGGAGTGCCAGAAAAAAAAGAAGAGGAATCAGACAGAAGCTAGGTCAGAAAATTCCTCCTGGAAAGACATGGCCAATTCAGGTATCTCTTTTGAATAGTGTAGTTCTAAAACTAGATTATCTCTATAGTGCCTTTCAACCTAGCATTTTATGACTGCACAATGATTATATATACCCCCATAAGACCAGTACTGTTCTGGGCCCATCAATCTTTTCACATGGAGGACACATAAGGGCAAAAGAAAGAAGGCCAAAATAAAAAAAAAAAAAAAAAGAGGACTTCCTTGAGAGGGCAGTGTCCTCATGGGATGTGGGGTGCACAAGAGAAGGGACAAAAAAGGATAAAGGGTTGGGACCCTAAAAAAATGAGATTCCAGCATCCAAAGACAAATTATAGATTTAACAGATAATATCAAAATAATTAGCAAGTGATGAATGTTAGTACTTACTGCATTTAGAATTTATATTCACCTAATATATGTACAGTATATTAACTTTTAATATAACTTAATGGTAAGTTTATAAAATTTCACTTTTGATAAAATCTATGTTCTATAACTGGTCTACAAAATGTTTTGAAAATTAAACTGACACAAGAAGGGGATAGGATAAATAAGACATTAATCCAGAGAGACAATGACTAAGTATTTTCCTTTAGCCACAAATGGAAGAATAAATTTATTCTGCTTTAATCAAGAGAAGGGTGACAGTCCTTCTCACCTTAGGGTGTTCTTGTTTTCAGTCAACCTGTAGCAGACAACTTCCAGGTTGCTGAGATGAACTTCCAAACCAGGCACAGTTATGGAAGAAGGGGTATTTATTGAAGCTTACTGATCCAGGGAAAGTTCCATAATGTCAGGAGAAGCTGGCCTTCTGTCACAGGACCAAGAGGAGAGAGAGCAAAAGCCACAAGCCAAAACCCACACCACACAGGACACTTCAGGAACTCCATCCAGGCACTTTGCATATCTTTATATTGGAATGTAAAATCCACCACCACACCTTAGGGCTAGACCCTAAGACCTACCCAGCCTCCTCTAGCCAGGTTGCTGGAAATCCAAGAAGTTTAATAAACTCCTGACTCTATTGAGGGGCATTTATTCACACTACCACATATGGAATTGTTTTTTTCAGATGCTGATTACATTTATTTTTCCAAACATTTAGAATTAAAGAATTAAACACCCACTTCAATACTGCTCACTACATAAGTACAACATACTACTCATACTAGAGTTCTGTCTGCAAAAGCCCCACCTGAAAGCTGTACATTTATTTTATATCACCAGGAATTTAGGACTAGCTTTAGGGAAATGCAAATGTTTAAGTTTGATCAAGATATATTTCAAATTTATACTTCAATGATGTAACACACTTAACAAATTCTTATATTTATTTATTTATAATTAATTATTTATTTACTTATTTGCAAGCAGAGAGAGAGATAGAAGAGAGGCAGACAGAGAGAGAATGGGCAGGCCAGGGCCTCCAGCTACTGCAAACGAACTCCAGATGCATGTGCCCCTTGTGCATCTAGCTTACATGGGTCCTGGAGAATCAAACCAGTATCCTTTGGCTTCACAGGCACACACCTTAACCACTAAGCCATTTCTCCAGCCCCTCTTATATTTATTATCTTTGAAATCCATATAGTGTCTACATGAAGGTATTCATTCATAAGCTAATATAATAATTGAGTAATTTATATCACTATGCAATGTTTTGCTCTGTCAACATAAATTAGTTTGCCTTTAACACTTTAACACTACACTAACAACAGAGTTTAAAAATACAGGTGCTCACAAATTCCTTGGCAACTGAGGCATATCAAAATTTGTGCACTTCAAAATTTGTACCAAAATTTTCAGGATGATCTAAAATCTTCTGTTCAGGAAACTGCAAACTTCAGATTACCACATCAAGGGTAATAAAGTGAACTTTTACCTTGATGATAAGACCATATAGGAAACCACTATGTGATGGCTCAAGCATCATCACACAGGTGTAAGGGTCTCCTAGAGCAGGATATTCCACAGTACAGTGTGGTCCCCCATCCTTCCAGAGCTGTACAAGGAAACAATGTTTAACCAGGATTTTGTTGTGTAGTGTTTGTTTTAGGGTATATACTCTGATCAAAATTTATGTAATGGAAACCTGTGTCTATGATAAGCACAATTAATTATTGAACTGGTGGCTATGGCTGCATATAAACATTACACTGACTTATTGATACACCTATGAATAATGTGTCCTTAAAGTAGATTTTTAATGGGGAAGAACAGAATGCTCAAGGTGTTTATCAAAACTCTTTCAGGGGCTGGAAAGATGGCTCAGCAGTTAAAGGTGCTTGATTACAAAGCCTGATGGCCTGTGTTTGATTTCCCTATTACCCACCTAAAGCCATATGCAGAGTTGTACATATATATGAGTCCTACCCTTTTCAACTAGGGATTTTCTAATTTTTTTTTTTGCTGTTTATTTTTTATTTTTTATTTGAGAGTGACAGACAGAGAGAAAAAGAGGCAGATAGATAGAGAGAGAATGGGCATGCCAGGGCCTCCAGCCACTGCAAACAAACTCCAGATGCATGCGCCACTTTGTGCATCTGGCTTACATGGGTCCTGGGAATTGAGCCTCAAACCAGGGTCCTTAGTCTTCACAGGCAAGTGCTTAACCGCTAAGCCATCTCTCCAGGCCCAGGGATTTTCGATTCTTGGCTATGTATTTTGAGTATTCATAGATTTCTTTTAACAATGTCCATCAAGCACTCCCTAGTACATCCCTACTACATCTACACTAATGTTCAGTAATATGAACATTACTGAAACACTTAAACATTTTTCTATTTTTCTGTCCCTGTTATTTGCATCTTTAATTTTTTAAGTTGTTTCAAAGAAATCATAGTGGTCCTACCATTCAACTTACTCTCATTCTGGTTTCCCATCCTTGGCAGACCTAGTTATCCACTTTTTCCTGTCAATTCAGGCCTGGCCTAAAAGCTTTAGTTTAGTTTCTGAGTAACCAATACTAAATAATGGACATTGACAAGAGATTAAACTGGTTTGCCATCTCGTTAAGCTTCTCCATGTACACTGACTTACCTTTTGATACTCTTCATGTCCCTAAAGGGTTCCCTTTTATGCTGAGCTTTCCATCTGTTCTGAAGGCTGCCCTTCTGTTTGGATATGTTCCCTTAAAGCAATTTCCATCTAACATCTGACAATCTGGGGTTAGAGCCAGGATGAGAGTATACACTGGTTGTATTGGGCCTTAGGTCCAGGCCCTGTTGAGTCTCTCCATATGGATGTTTCACAGGAGAAGGTATTCCAAGTCAGTGAAGACTAAATACTAGGTCATTGGCTTCAAATATTATGCTCCTTGTAGTCTTTTCCTAGCTCGTAAGAGAAATAGCTAATGACTACCTTTTTTAGGAGTTCTCAGGCCAGAAAAAATATTTTTTTAAGATATTCTTTGGTTAATGTTCTTTAGGCCATATCAAAATGATCTAACTTTTCCTTTACTTTTCAGCTGCACAAATGTTATTGCTTTAGCTCATATAAAGTTCTACCCATTCTTTCAAAACTGTATAGCTCATAACTGTACATCATCAATAACATAAAAATATAAGAGCATCAGGAAGAAAATTTCTAGTTTTGTTTGTGGAGTATGACATACATGAATAGGGCATACAAATTTTAAGTGGACATTTCTATGAATATTCAGGGTGAACATTCATACTCCTCCTGTATCATTTCACCCATAACAAATCATAGGATATGCTCAGAACTCCAGAAGTCCCCTTCCTCTCTCCTCTAGGCCCCACCATCTAATAGTTATACAGGTATGTATATTCATAGTTGGGGTTTTTGTTTTTGACATCTTTGACTGGTATACTCTGAAATTCACCCATATTTCTGAGCTCAGTTTTGGGAAGGTTTCTTTTCCTGCCCTGGTGTTGAATGTGATGTATGCCTATTATCTTACTCTGAGGATGACTTTGTTTTCACCACAAGACACCCTTCCATGAGTGGGAACTTTAATCACTATCACATAGGATGACAGGATACTGAAAGTGAGCTGGGCTCAATTGATTCAGGTGGGAGGCTTTGTTGATAGCAAGTCTGAAATGCCATTACTTACAAGAGATCCCTTCCAGCAAATGGTAAGCAAAGGAAGATTTTCAAGGACCTATGTGGCAGGAATTTAACTATGAAAAATGAACAACAAAGACCTTAGGAACTGTCTAAAAACACTAAATGGATGTATTGGTCTCTGGGAGAGTGTTACTCATTTTGATGTTACATTGTAAATGTACCCAACTGACAACTTGGCTATTGCCAATAGTGCAATAAAATAAGAAAATGTTACCAGTTAGGCCAGTTATCTTTGGACATAGATCATGTTGGACTTCCTTCAAAGTCTAAAAGAACTGAGACTTAAGGTTTCAGTCAAATAAGATTCTGCCAAATAATACTTAAAGTGCTGTCCTCAGTACTAAAATCTGAAAATACAAAACTTGTTTCCTTCAGTACCACATGCAGTCTCTCATTTCTCCTTGTCAACCCCTTCACTTCTCCCTTTGGCCTCTGTATTATGCAGGATTTTCTAGAGAAACAGAATCAACAGAATATATATATGGACTTCTTATACTGACATACTCCAGAGAAGCTGGAGTCAACAATGGCCATCTTGTACACTGGAGAGGCTGGGACCCTGGAACCTGCTCAGTCTATGAAACTACATGTCTCAGTAGTCCCCAGTAGGCACTGAAGGCCAGAAGTTCCCTGAGGAGTTGCAGGTATTCGGCACGCATTGGAAAGCTGAAGAAACTGGAATATTGTCATTGTAAGATGATAGCCACAGCAATACTCACTTAGGAAGAAGCAGCAAAGGCAGGCAGGTGTATGATTTTTTTTCCTGCATTCTATCTGGGCCACCTGTAGGAAGGTGCTGCCCATTTTGAAGGCAGACTCTTACTCCTCAGTTAATTCTCTCTGTAAAGACAGTTAGGCTCATAGCTGGAGAGATGGTTTAATGATTAAGGTGCTTGGCTGCATAGCCAAAGAATCCAGGTTTGATTCTCCAGTACACACACAAAGCCAGATGTACAAGATGGTACATGTATCTGGAGTTTTTTTACAGTAGCTAGAGGCCCTGGTACATCCATTCTCTCTGTTTATCTGCCTCTTTATCTATCTCTCTCTCTATCTATCTATCTATCTATCTATCTATCTATCAAATAAATAAACAACCCTTATACTCATCCACCCAGAGCTGTGTCTCTTAGGTGATTCCAAAATTGACAATGAGCCATTCCCACCTCTCATTTGAGCTGTTCATATCTCCAGATGTGCTGTTTGGTTTATGAGGAAATAAACCTATTTTTTTAATCTAATGTGAACTTTTTGTTGGAGTATAACATATATAAAAGACCATTGTATTCCCATATCTTCTGATGGCCTCACTTCCCTCTCCCCCTCACAGTAGTAATGTTTCCTTCACGTTAATTAACATTATTGAGGTCCTATTTTGTGGCAGGAGCTGGGGTAGGTAAATGTTCTGAATTCATGTTGCTCAGATACAACTACCTTGGGGTACAGGAAAGGGCAATGTGAAAATCACTGTCCTTGGGAGCAGAAGCTGGTCAAAATGCAAAACAAATCCCCGGGGACCTTGAAAAACATGGTTTCCATAGTCCTGGATGCTGGGAAATTACTAAACTCCCAGTCCTGTAGGCTAGTTTTGAAGGCAAAAGACCAACAAAGGGCTGTGATCCCACAAAACAACAATTTCCCCCTGAGGAATACAGCCCCCAAAGACTGGGATGCGTTCATGATAAACTGGAAAAGAAAGAAGACTGCTGCAGTCATACTAGTGCTATCTTAAGGTGATGTGGAAGGCTGAGCTGAGCTGACCACATGGTGAGGGTTTCCTATGCCTAGATGCAGGGTTAGTTTTAAGTGCTTCTGCTTTAGCTCATCAGCTATCCAGAGCCTAGAGGGAGCACACAGTAATACAAATGGCACGTTGTTTTAAAATTATTTTTGTTTGCTTATTAGAGAGAGAGGGAGAGAGAGAGAGAGAGAGAGAGAGAATGGACATGCCAGGGCCTCTAGCCATTGCAAATGAACTCCAGATGCTTGCACCACCTTGTGCATCTGTCTTATGTGTGACCAGGAGCATCAAATCTGGGTCCTTAGGCTTTGCAGGCAAGCACCTTAACTGCTAAGCCATCTCTCCAGCCCCAAATGCCATGTTTTAATAGTTTTGTAAAGCTATTCCTGCCTGTTACACTTAAATTTTAAAGGTTCACAATGTAAATGTTACTAATTCACTTGTAGTTTTAAAAGCATCAAAATGTGAAAATAATTAGGTCAGGAGATGGAATTTCAAGTTGAAAAAGGAAATGAATCATAAACCAAATGTGAATTTTAGGAAATAACAAATGAAAGATGCCCTGAACTCCAAAATTGTGAAAACTGCCGGGCTTGGTGGGGCACGCCTTTAATCCCAGTATTCGGGAGGCAAAGGTAGGAGGATCGCCATGAGTTCGAGGCCACCCTGAGATTACATAGTAAATTCCAGGTCAGCCTGGGCTAGAGTGAGACCCTACCTTGAAAAACCAAAAAAAAAAAAAAAATTGTGAAAACTAATGTTATAAAATATATATTCCATGCATATATATGCTCTGAAAAAGTATGACATGTTCAGAAGATGGGTCATCAACTTACTCTATTATCTTTTAGAAACTGTGGCCTCCAAGGCACTATAATGGTAGCAAAGCAAGACTAGAGTCCAGATCTCTTGATTTTAGTCATTAATAACTTCCCTCAAAAACCCTTTCTGGCTATTTTTGTTTGTTTGTTTTGTTTTGTTTTTTCAAGTAGGGTCTCACTCTGGCCCAGGCTGACCTGGAATTCACTTTGTAGTTTCATGGTGGCCTCAAACTCATAGCAATCCTCCTACCTCTGCCTCCTAAGTGCTGGGATTAAAAGCATGTGCCACCACACCCCGCTCCCTTTCTGGCTTTTAACCCTTGCTGTTTAATTTTTAATGTTTCAGAACATTTTTTTTTCTGTTTATACCACAGTGAATGAAAATGAGCATTTCTTTGAAGGTTTGCAATGTCACTGTAAGCTAGGGAGTAGGAGAACACATCATTCTCTATAGCACTGACAAAAAAAAAAAAAAAATCAGAAAAATGGGCTGAGTGTACATTGATCCAATATCTGACTTTTCAAAAAAAAAGTACCAAACCCCAATATTATGTTTCTTTCTATCTTTCTTCTGGGAATTAAACTCAGAAAAATATACATATAAAAAGCAATTTAATTATTTTATGCAGTCATAGTTATAGAGCACAAAATATGGAAAAAATTGAAAAAAGGTACTGTGGAAATCTATAACTAGAATAACTTCTGAATGTAGACATTGCTTTGTCTAAAGCTTAATTACTTTACGAATCTAAAAATACTTAGTGGTGAAACCCCATAGTAGTAAAAATTCTACTTTAAGAAACTCATAGTAGAATTGAGCTTCTTGACTGAAAAGGATGTATATCCTGCAAATTTACTAAGACTGGAAAGAAATTAGATGTTCAGATAGTATATGTCTGTATATATATATAATTTTAGATAATTCACCATTTCTTCACTTGGAATATGATGGCATGTATTAGCTTCTTTCTTTTTAGAGATACTTAGTTTTTTAAAATTTATTTTTGTTAGATATGGACATACAACACATGTTGGTACCATCTTCTCCCTCATCCCTGCCCTTTTTTCAGAACAGGCACTCCTTCTTGGGGATGCAGGTCAACTCCATGGGGAATGTGGGTCATGCATTATGGGAGCAACAGTCAGTTATGGGCAAGAGGCAAAGCCTCTGTGCATAATGTCCCAACTTGTGTCTCTAACAATCTTTTCGCAGCCTCTTCTGCAAAATTCTTTGAGCCATATTGGTTGCATTTTAAGCCTACTTCAGTGATAGGCTCTTAGGGGCCTCTGGATCTCTGCTTTGGTAGGTGTTGAGGGTCCTCAGTGTCTATTTCCTTCACTCTTCTGCTGATAGTAGGTTCATGGAGAAAGCAGCTCTCTTGCTCATTTGCCCAGTTCCTCTGTGGTTTCAGCTGGGACTAAGCTACTTAGCTTTTAACAAGCAACTAATAAAAATTCATTAACTTGCCCAAGATTTCTGGCATTAGGCCATATTGTAAATTTATAGTGTGATCAGGAAATTGTGCTCAGTATAAATAAGATGACTTGAGATGTATATACACCATGTGAATATACAAACACCTCCAAAAGTAAATGTTTTGAAAAAATAAACATTTCAGAATTCACAGACAGCAAAAATTGAGGAATACTTGGTGATAAAGCAAAAAGCTACTAAGTCTTCCTTAATGCATTCACAAGCTTAAGTGGAAAAGAAAGAGATGACATCCTAAAATATATAGTATTTTTCTATGTCATAGAAGATGTTTCTTTTTACCTTGTTTAGTAACTCCAAAGAAGCAAAATTCAATTACCATATACAGAAGCAAGGTGTATTGTGGCATATCTGGGAGGTTACTTACAGCAACAAAGGGGCTGGTGGGGAATAGAAAAGACAGGATCTAGGCTACAAACCCTCATTTTGGTTGCCTCGAAAAAGGCTTTTTAGCTTTCATAAGATTGTCATTAGTTGATTGTATCCTTGTCGTTGAAGACTTAGCTGTGTCACTAGACCTAAAATATTTTAAGGGGTCCTGCTACTATTCCACTGAGTGAAAACCAAAGCCAGCATAAGTCAGGCATTAAAACTGGGGTCAGGGAGGAAAACTGTTAGGACTTTCAAAGATACAGTAAAAGATACTGTCTCATTAAAGCAAAATCGACAAAGTACAGACAAAAAGTACAACATACAACAAAATAAAGAGGACATAGTATGCTTCTCAATTCTTTTTTTATTATTCATATTTGAGAAAGAGAGAGAAAATGGGCATGCCAGAGCCTTCAGCTGCTGCAAACGAACTCCAGGCGCATGCACCACCTTGTGCAGCTGGCGTATTAGGGTCCTGGGGAATCGAACCTGGGTCCGTTGGCTTTGCAGGCAAGTGCCTTAACAGGTAAGGTATCTCTCCAGCCCTCAATTCTTATTTTATAAATTTATGCCAAGAGCTTTCCAAAAAGGTGTAGATTTTGTGTTTACTTAGAATTTAAAAAAATCCTTTGTTTCACTGAGGACAGTTCTGGTTGCTCCAACTGAGCGATCTTAAGGACAGCTCTTCCCTCATTGCAAGCGTCCAGTATCCTGACGTGGTCAAAGATCCTCTGACCTTTGAAAACCTGCAGCGGTTCGGACTTGACTTATACATGAGAACCGTGGACGCAGGCCGACCTCGGATCTGCCGACGCCGGCAGCCAAGAGCCGGCACGGTGATTTACTACCGAGCGCCGGCCGGGAGTCCCGGGCCCGGCTCTGCCCGCCGGGTTCTCTCGCTCGCTGGCTACCGGCGCTCTCGCCGCGCAGGCTGAGTTCTCGCGAGGTTTCGTCCCCTCGCCCCGCTCACCCCCCCCCCCAGCGCCGGCCCTGGGTTCCCGCTATGGCTGCGTTGCGGAGGCTCCTGTGGCCGCCGCCGCGGCTACCGCCCGCGCTGTCCCCTCACCAGCCCTTCCTGGGGCCGTGCGGATGGCCTGCGGGGACGGCCCTCGGGCTCCCAGGCCGGCCGTTCTCGTGCCGCGAGGATGAGGAGGGCGCCGAGGCGGGCGCGGCGCGGCGGCGGCGCTGGGGAGAGCTGAGCATCGCCGCGGCGGCCGGCGGGGGGCTGGTGGGCCTCGTGTGCTACCGGCTGTACGGGGACCCCGCGGCTGAGCCGGGCCTCGCCGCCCACCGCGCGGCCGCACAGCCCGAGGACCCGCCCCGAGGCCGGGGGCTGCTGCCCATCCCGGTGGCCGCTGCCAAGGAGACGGTAGGTGCGAGAGCGCGTGCGCGCCGCCGCCGCCCGCAGGTGACGCCCAGCTTGGGGCTGCCAGGTGTCCCACCTGCGCAGGGAGGGCGGGCGACAGCCGTGCATCGTGCGGAGACGCCCAGTCAGCCTGCGAAGAGGTGGGGGCCTTGGGAGCCCTGAGCTTACACTTTAGGAGGTGGGGAACCTCCTGGAAGGCCTGAGGAGACCTGTCCTGGGTGTTACGAACACCAGGATGCCCTCAGTGATGCTTCAGAGCTGTAGTAAAGATTGCTACAGCTACTTTCCATCAACCAACATCCCAGGCTGCCAACCTCCTCCCCTGTACACACAGCCAACCCCCACACACACTGTCACAAGCGAAGGCATCACCCCCCCCCCCGCCACAATGAAGAGCTGAATCTCTAAGACTGAACAGGACAAGGCAAAGCAAATGACCCAGGAAATCAAGTGCATGATGATTTCTTGAAGCTGTAGCCTGAAGTCTCAAAACCCATAGTGCCTTAGTGTATGAAGCCCCCAGAGAACAAATGCTAAACCTGTGTGTTCTCCTTATCAGAAAGATGCATTGACCAGAGACCAGATCGGAAATGTATGCTTGTGTGTGTGCGTGTAATCTTTTTTCTTTTTCTGTTAAAACCAGAATCCCTGAAGTGAGTAAAATAAATCAGAAGTTAGATAGGACATCAAATACAGGAAACTATAAATGAAGCTAGCTCCTACAGAAGCATGTCATATGAGGCAAGTAGTGATATAAGGTAAAGATGAGTGTAAGGCAAGAATGAGGAAAGGGCATGGTGTTTTTGTCATATCGCTATATTTGGCATGTTAATAAATTGTCTAGAGAAAAATTTCCTTGCAAGACCAAAAGAAGATGAAAGTTTATTCTAATGAAATGTTGCGACCTTCATGTGCAAGTGTACATTCCTAGGCAGATAAAAGTACCCCAGGGTTTTTGGGGGCAACTTGTCAGTGCACTTAGTTTACAGAATTAACATTATGCATTGCCATGTAGTACTAGTCACAAGCACACTAAAGTATTTTATACAACAAAACATATAGTGCTAACAGATATCCTCAGCTTTCAGCCCGTCCACCAAAATACTATACTTTTGTTGCTTTAGGTAGGAGAATAGCATAAGATTTGTGTCCTGATTTATCAAGTCAAAACTTTTAATCAACTATAGTTGATCTGGAAATGGGTTAAGCAATCAGAGAACATGCACATAGTTTTGCTTTTCTTGCCTTCTTTTAAAAAATTATCTTTAGTAGAGTTGAGAGAATGTCCCTCAATTTTAACAAGCCTGCACTCAGAAAGTAGAACTCTGGCTTCACCTTGCACTGCTTGTGTCATTTTAGGCAAATTATGTAATGTCTGCATGTTTCCTTATCTGTAAAACAGTGTTTTAAGAGACAAAAAAAAGAGGCTCATAGGTGTTAGGACAAAAATAAAAATGGCACACCTGTTTGTAGTAAGCATTCAACTAATTTACTTTATTATCTGATTTTTGGTAATTTGCTTTTGTGGTACTAGGATTAAGACCAAGGCCTCATGCACAATAGACATGTGCTCTGCCCTTCATTATTACGCTTTTTTGTTTGGTTTTTTGTTTTTCAAGGTAAGGTCTCACTCTAGTTCAGGCTTACCTGAAGTTCACTCTGTATTCTCAGGGTGGCCTAGAACTCACTATGATCCTCCTACCTCTGCCTCCCCAGTGCTGGAATTAAAGGCGTGCACCACCACCCCTGGCTTTAACCATTTTAAACTATATCATTATTGTTTTGTGTGCATGAAAATTGTATTTTGTTTTAGAAGTCAAATGATACTAGAGCTCTGTGTCTTACCCTTCCCCAGTCTCTCATTATACATCCTGATTGTCATATATTCTGAAAATTTTCATAATCCTTTTCTATCTGAAGTTTAAACTTTTCACAATAATGAGTTTTGGTATGTTTATTTTTAATTGATTGTGCCTAAGTACTCAAGGACCCTTTCTATGTGGAAGTTCTATCTGTGAACATTGAATAAAATTTTCTTGTTCTGTTTCTTGTACTATTTTTCCGTTGTTTCTGCTCTCTCTGGAACTGTTATTAGTTTAGATCTTAATTCTCTTTTTTTAGTTTTACAAAATTTTATTGCATAAAACACACAAAATATAAAAATATGGTTACTTCAACCTGTAAGTGACTTAAAATATTTTAAAATATTTTAGAAGAAATAGTTTTACTACATAGAAAGAAATTGGATTCCATACAGCAAAAACAGCATTCTCATGAAAGAACAAACACACTTAAGGGCAATTTTTAATGTATATATACTCCTAGAACTCATTTATGTAGGCATACCATAGATAATTCAATAATCTTGACTGAAAGAAGATTGAACCAATTATGGAAGATTTTTCATTATTGTTATTATTGGAATTATTAACAACATATTTTGTACAGACACATCATATGTCAGTACCCTTTTTTTTGTTGTCCTTGCCACCATTCTATTGGGGCCCTCCTAAATGGGGTTGCAGGTATTCCCCATGGGGTTGTGGTTTATGTGTTGTGGGAATAGTACTCAGATATTTGTGAGGGGGAGGGAATGCCTCTGGGTATGATGTCTCCCCTTGTGGTTCTTCCAGTCTTTCTGCCCCCCTCTAATTATGGAATATTTTGATTCTATTTAGAACTTCAGCACTTCACACTTTAAGTGATCTAGTTATTTTTTAATTTATTGACTGTGAACTTTACTGTGTGAACATATTGCATATTAGTCATATTCCCATCAGGTTATACTCTTACTTCCAGTTCCCCTGAGGATCCTCCTCTGTGAAGTTATCAGTATTCACTGTGCAGTCATGATTGCACCAATCAGCTCTAGAAGGGGGGGGTCAGACAATGCCTTAGGATACTCTTTTACACCCTGTGGCTCTTAACAATCTTTCCACTGTCCCCTCTTCCACAATGTTCCCTCAGCTGTGGAGGGTGTGTTATAAGTCCCCTTCAGTGGTGAGCTAGCTCTCTGCATCCTCTAATTTTCTGCTTTGATGAGTTTTGGGTCTCCTCAGTGTCTACCACTATCTCTCCCTAATGCAGATTCTCAGGCTTGCAGCACTCTGTTTAATTCGCCTCTAACTCAGTATCTCCTGGGACTTGGCAGATGTGATAGAGATGGCTCAGCTTGTGCTGGGCAGTCAGCTTTCTTTTCTTGTTGAACTGATGGATCTTGGCTCTCTCTGGTATTTGCTGCCATCTGTAAAAAGCAGATTTTTCAACCAAGAGTGAGAGAAGTATGGATCAAAGAGGATACTCACAGTCATTTAAAAAGCTTTTTTGATGGGTATACCCTCTCAGCCAAAGAACAGTGGGAGCATCCCTCTAGAGTATATGACCTTTCTATCCATAGGCTTCTGATTTGTTTTTCAGTACTGGGTATGAATTCCTGCCCTGAGTCAGCATCATATCCAATCAGAGAGCAGTTTATTACTCCCATAGCTTGTATGTCACTGTTGCACAGATATGTACATCATACACAGTTGCTTATAGGATGCCCTGCTTGACCACTCTATTGGTGACCATTATCCCAGAGCAGCTTTCATAGCCCTTTGCAGCACTATGAGGGATAGCCAGTAGGGAGAGGCTTCCTTCTCAGTTTCACCATGATCTCTTGAAGTCCTGTGACTGAAGCTTGTGGTGTCTATAGCATTAGGGTTTTGTCATTTAGATCTTGTAATAACCAAGTATGTTGGCAATGGTCTGTATTGTTTTGGGGGCCTTATGGGCATCCCTTAACTCACTGTGGGGGATAACCCAGTTCTGGCCCTGTGATTTTTTTTAGCAAGAGCTTATGGTTTTAGGGTTAAGATTTCTCCACTCTCTACAGAGTCCTTCTTTTAGTTAGCTAAGCAGGAGGGCAGATTTTAATTCTAGTGCCAATCTTTTTGATATCACATGTTTTAAAAGATTTTCTTTATTAACTATTTGAGAGAGAAAGAGTATTGGTACACTAGGTCCTCTTGCTGCTGTAAATGAACTCCAGATGCATGCACCTCTTTGGGCATCTGGCTTTATGTGGGTACTGGGAAATCAAACCCGAGCAAGCAGGCTTTATAAACAAGCACCTTTAACTGGTCAGCCATCTCCTCAGCCATGGTATCACACTCTTAAGAATCTTTTGGGCTGGAGAGATGGCTCAGTGGTTAAATGTGCCTGATTTCAAAGCCTGACAGCCTGGATTCAATTCCACGTAAAGCCAAATACACTAAGGTATGCATGTGTCTGGAGTTCATGTACAGTAGCTGGAAGCCCTGGAGCACTCATATTCTCTCTCCCTTACTCTCTTTCTCTCTGCCTCTGTTTCTCAAATAAATAAAGTATATAATTTTTTTTAAAAAAGAATGGATGGTTGGTTGGTTTTTGAGGGCCATATCTTTGACTTTACCTTCTGTGGTGGTTTGTTTTAGGTGTCCCTCACAAACTTAGATGTTCTGAATGCTAGGTTCCCAACTGATGGAAATTTGGGAATTAATGCCTCTGGGAGGCAGTGTATTGTTGGGACAGGCTTATGGATATTATGGCCAGATTCCCCTTGCCAGTGTTTGGCACAATCTGCTATTGTTGTTGTCTACCCCATGTTGGCGAGGAGGTGAAGTCCACCCTCTACTCGTGCCATTGTATTCCCCTGCCATCTTGGAGCTTCCCCTTGAGCCTGTATACCAAAATAAACCCTTTTGTCCACAAGCTGCTCTTAGTCACATGATTTCCGCCAGCAATGTGAACCTGACTGCAACACCTTCCAACCTTCCTACTGAATTTTTTTTATATGTGCATTTTTTTAAATTTTTTTTTCAAGATAGGGTCTCAGTCTGATCCAGGCTGACTTGGAATTAACTATGTATTCTCAGGATGGCCTTGAACTCACAGTGATCCTCCTACCTCTGCCTCCTGAGTTCTGGGATTAAAGGCATGCACCACCACGCCCGGCTATTTGTACATTTTAATTTAAAAAATCTTGTTGTATATTGTGTGGTGCTTATATATTAAAGCTGTTCTATTTTGTTTCATGACTACTATGTAGTAAGGATATCAGTGATGTTTTTGTTTTGTATTCTGCTCTCTGTACTGCCTCATTTCTTCTCTTTTATTTTTGCTGGATATTATAATCTCCCTTTCATTTTGGGGATTTATTCACATTCATGTGGTTGTCACTCATCTATTAGAGAACCATTCAGAAGGTCTTTGTTCGTATCTTTTCATCTGGGAATCCAGACTTTGTATTCATCCAAGAGTCAGTATTTTAAGGACTGTTACATTGGGTGTCATTGAACTTCCCCAAAGTATAGGAGAGGGAGGAGAGGTAGTGATCTTCTGATGCAGCCACATGTGCACATGCCTAAGAGCATGTGTGTTGGGGGAGTATAGGACAGTGCTGCACTAGGTATTATTTTCTACACCTGTATTTTCAGTCTCAGTCTCTCCACTTACACTGCCTCAATAGTTCCTTGCATTCCCAAGGCTCTGCCAGTGTTGGGGTTTTATAAAGCAACTATCTTGCTTCTGCTCAGTCTTTCTCACAGTACCCTTGTAGTACCTGTGTTCCTTTAAGTGACTTATTACTCTAGGTCTTCAATTGCACAAACATTTCCCGAATTCTCTTCATTGTTTTAGTCTGTGCTTTGCTTTTTTAGTGAAAGAAACTCCTAGGTCCATGCTGCTGCTTCATATTGTTTATTTGATTTTTTGGAAGTGTAGGAGTGATGCCTTTTGATGTTTAGAACTATAGTTAAGAACTTGTGACTTATAAAGCCTCTTGTAAAAAGAAGAATATTATGCTGAACATAAGCCTGGCATGTACATTGACTAGCGTGATAGAATGACCAACAGGAATTTTGGAAATGTAAAGACACTATTTTTAAACATCCATCAGAAGGCCTTTCCTGACTTCAGAGATTTGTGAAAATACTCCTACTTATCCTGGTCTCTTAGATAATGACTTCTTGAATTGCCTATTAAGTACTTCATTGTCTTATCTTTGTCCTTTAAGGCAAACATTATGCTAGTCACTTCTCTGTCATCATTGTGTCCTGGGTGGGTGGGTGGGTATGGAACTTAGCCCATGTAGACACAATAAATATTTGTTGAGTTAAATAATTCCATGCTAAATATTATGAGGCATGCAAATATATTCTTGAAAGTTAATTGTTTAATCTTTTGTTTAACCAATGTATACATAGCATTAGCATTGGGAAGACTTCGGTCAAGGTCAAAATTCCAGTCCTTGGGAGACCACATCACGTGACACTATTTATTTTAATTGTGCCAGTTTGACTTGCCAAAAATTTTCAGTAAGCCATGGTTGTGAACTGTATTATTATAAAGAGATACTAACAAGATTCTTTTGAACCATAAAGTATAGTAAGAAAGCACCATTTTTATGGATATAAAACATTTTTGCTGTAAAACTGTACTTTTTTCCAGGCTCAGAGTAAAAATAATGTATTAGATTTTTGGCATATGCTTTAATATAATATTTTATTAATATAGAACACATAATCTCTTCATGAGCTATTAATTTTAAAACTAACCTAGTATTTTAGGCCACTTTTCTGTCTGGTTTATATACTCCTGTAATAATTGCCAGTAGTCATACATTTTGAAATTTATTTCATTGCTTTTCTTTTCCAGACTGTTTTCAAGGCAGCACATCTTGTGGGGTGAGGTTATGCTAAGTTGAAGAATTTTTCACATGTGTGAATGGAGAAGTCTGAACTATTTTTTATTTTTGACAATTTTATACATGTATGCATGTATTTTGATCATTTTCACACTTATTATCCTCTCTTATCCCTCTCTCATTAACCTCTTCTTCATAACTAATCCCCTCCCCCCCCCTTTTTCTTTCTTTCTCTCTCTGTGTCCCACAGAGTTAAATTAGGAATGCTTGCATAAGCACAGTTAAGGGGTTAATTACTGAAAGGTAGACAACTCACCAATGACTACATCACTGAAGGAAACAATTCCCCTGCCCTCTAGCAACCATTAATTGCCAATAGCTGCTCTAGAAGTACTGACTCCCTTTTGTATTCATGATGGAATGTGAAGGAACTCACAGTTGCTATGAGCTTATGAGTATAATGACCGTACTATGTTCAGAAGACAGCATTCCACAGCACTACTCCCCATCATCCAGCTCTTACATTCTTTCTATATCCCTCTTCTGTTATGTTTTCTGAGCTTTGGGGGGGCTGATATGGATGTTCTGCTTAGAGCTGAGCACATAAGAGTCACTTATTTTCAGCACTTTCACCAGTTATGTATCTTAGCCTCTGCCCACTGCAAAAAGAAATTTCTGTGATGGAGGTGGAGAGGAACACTAATGTACAGATAAAAACATAAATATTGAGAGGGCCTTTTGACAACTTGTCTCTTTAGTGTAACAGCAGTAATGGGCTCTCTCACCAGCTCCCATGGGCTTTTGGCTTGGTTTACATTACCAGAAATAAACCCTGTGTCCTGTAGAACAGGCCTCAGATCCAATCAGAAAGTGGTTAGTTACCCCTATAATATGCCAATTCACCATGAGGCACATCTTATCTAATAGGTTGGTTATGGAGCAAACAAGGTCCAGAGCTATGTAGGACTGTGTATGACTTTTCTCCCCCAGCAACCTGCATAGCACTTTCCAGTTTGAATAAGAAAAATCTAGCCAGTAGGGAGAAAGCTTCTGGTTCAGTTATGTCCTGCAGTTGAAGTATGTGATGTCTTCAGCAATATAAACTTACTGTCTAGTTTTTGTAGGTTGCCAGGAGCAAATGGCAATAGCCATATTATTTTAGGGGTCCCTGAAGCTTCCATGACCAACAATTCATTGGGCAGTATTTTACCCTTAGCCCTGAAATTTTCAATTAATAACCTTTAGCTTCTAGGAGCAGCTTTATACACAAAGGTAGAAGACTTTCATTCAAACACTTTGTAAAATTGATATTTATTTATTTATTTATTTATTTATTTATTTATTTATTTGAGAGAGGGAAAAAGAGAGACAGGGTAGGAGGGAGAGAATGGGCACTCCAGGGCCTCCAGCCGCTGCTAATAAACTCTAGATGCATGCACCACCTTGTGCATCTGGCTTATATGGATCCTGGGGAATCTAACCTGGGTCCTTTGGCTTTGCAGGCAAGAGTCTTAACTGCTAAACTATCTTTCCAGTCCTAAAATTGATATTTTAAATTGGATTACCAAATAGTAGGTTTCCATATGGCTTATTCATATGTCCTTAGAAATAGTCCTCCCATTACCCTTTCTCTCCTTTATCCCCCCATACCATCCCTGCTTGAGCCTTCCCCTACTACCCTTTCCTCTACTTTCATAAAACTTCTTTTCCCCCTTCCTGCCATGGCCCTTTTCTAGCTTCCTGGCCTCTACAGACATTCCAACTTCAACACAAAAAATGTCACGTAGATATGAAAATAAATATGTTGCAATGAAGATGGATTAATTCTGTGTTGACTTACATTGTTATATAGAAAGCTCACCTAGACGATCACTTCATGTGATAAACATGTCTACCACATTCTACCTGCATGTCTTATTTTACTTATTTTGGTGATAAGAGTGAGCCTAGGACCTCAAACAGGCAAATTGTATGCTCTTTCATTGAATCTTATCTCCAGCCCTAAGTGATTTATTTTATTAAGCCTCTGTGTCAGTTGTTTCATGGTTAATAGTCAAGATTTCTGTTTCATGTTCCATTTTTATGGGAACACAATAAATTTTATTTGGTTTAGCTATTTGGCCATTCAAATGCACACACCAATAATCCCAGCACTCGGAGGCAGAGAAGGGACAATTATGGATTTAAAGATATGTGGGGCTGCCTAGTGACTTTGAGGCCAGCTTGAGCTACATAGCAAGACTGCCTCATAATAAATAGCTAAATAATTATGTGTGCAAATGTGTGTGTGTCTGTAGTAAGTACTAGGGATTTAGTCATAAGGGAAATAAAATTCATATAGTCTTGCAGTTTAGAATTGAGTAATGATGCAGAATAACTATAATGTGATATGATAAAATGATGTGACGGGGAAAATAGTATGTACCATAGGAGCACAAGGAAGAATATCTGTCCCAGACTTTAAGCATTAAAGTGTGGCTTCCTGAAGGAAGTAATATTAATGTGAGACCTGAAGATTGAGTAGAAATTATTAGGTAAAGAGGGAGATGGAGGCAAGCTGAAGGAAAATTTTTATGTGGAAACTTAGGTCACATCTCAGAAGAGCTATTTGTAGAAATGGTATTGGGAATCATCAAGTATCAAAGTCATAAGAATTGATGACACTGTTCAGAATATTTATAATATGAACAGAAAAGCACCTGATGGAAAATCTGGGAGCAGCAGTGACTCAAAGTTTGACAGACAGAGAGCAGTAAGGTCTAGACAAGTGCAAAGAATGCCAATGAGAAATGCTTCTCAAGAAAGGAGGCACTTGGTTATCGTAATGCTGTGCAGGGATATCAGCTAAGATGAGAGATATGAAAATACACTGCGTTTAACAAGAGGAGGGGTCATGAGTAATTTGGCAAGAACTTAGAGGTGAAATGCAGGTTACAGTTGGATAAGCTGAGAATAAAGGTAACCAAACAAGCATTGTTAACAACATGGGGTAAATGTTGACAAAGCACTCAAAATTAGGCCATAAAGGGGAGTAGCAGAAGCAACAGTAGCATCAGGGTCACAGAATTTATTTTATTTTGTTTTTTAAAACAAAATACTCTGAGATATGTTTAAATGTTGAAAAAAAGATTAAATTAAAATAGAGGATCATTGATCTACCAAGGACTTAAGGGGCAGTAGATGCTAAAAGTAAAAGCACACGTGAGGAGTTTCATCTTGGATAAATGGTGATGCCATTTCCATTACAATAGGAGAAAGGGATGGCAAGAAACATATATGTATATATGTTTAGTGGTAGGTAGTTGAAGGAGTTCTTTCTCCTAATCTGATGTCTTCTATTTGTTCTGTGAATAGGCATTGCTTTCATCTTTTGAGAGCAAAGTGTAGAAATAAGTGGAGTACCATGGTAGAGATTGAGGGAAGTAGATTACTGAAATAGCCAGTGTAAGAAAACTTTCAGAAGACCAAGAACTCTTAATTTTCTCATGTTTACAAGGTTAAATGTGAATTTTTAGCAAAATTAATTTTTAACTTGTTCTTGAAATGTCACATTTATAAAGAATACAGCTTTTGCTGGGCATGGTGGCCCACACCTTTAATCCCAGCACTTGGGAGGCAGAGGTAGGAGGATTGCCATGAGTTCAAGGCCAACCTGAGATTACATAGTTAACTCCAGGTCAGCCTGGACCAGAGTGAGACCCTACCTCAAAAAACCGAAAAAAAAAAAAAAAAAAAAAGAAATCTAACGTAATACTTTAATACCTATTATGTGGCATGTAATTTATATAGATAAGACACCAAATTTATAGTACAATACAAATGTTATTCCTTTTTAAAAAATTATTTATTTTTGGAGAGAGACAGAGAGGGAGGAGGAGACAGAGAATGGGCGCGCCATCAGTCTCAGCTGCTGAGAACGAAATCCAGATGTGTGCACCCCCTTGTGGGCAAGTGCGGCATTGCGCCCTTGCGTCACTTTGCATCTGGCTAAACGTGGGACCTGGAGATTGGAACCCGGTTCTTAGGCTTAGCAGGCCGGTGCCTTAACCACTAAGCCATCTCTCCAGCCCTCCTTTTTTTTTTAAAAAACTTGACAGTCTAGTTGTACCTAAAAAGTATTAGAGTCACTGACTTGTAACTTGGCCAAAAATCAGAAATTTGGCTAACTTTATTCTCTGTAATGTAAATATTCTTATATGAGAGAAAAATGTATCTGAAAACCTAAGAAGCTGTATTTATGTCATTGTGTAGCATTAAATAAAATGCCCAGCTGGCCTTGGTGGTGCACACCTTTAATCCTAGCACTTGGGAAGCATAGGTGGGAGGATTGCTGTAAGTTCAAAGCCATCCTGAGACTACATAGTGAATTCCAGGTCAGCCTGGGCCAGAGCAAGCTTCTACCTTGAAAAGCAAAACAAAAATAAATAATAAATAAATAAATAAATAAATAAATAAATAAATAAATAAAATGCCTAGTAATTTGTGAACTAAGTAAGTTTTTCTAGATATATTATCCTCTCCCATTCTCTGTAAGCCATTTTCTGCAGCCAATACAAAATTATAGTTCTCAAAAAGAATAAGAGAGAGTTTATTCTGGAGCCAATTATTAGTCACTGTGGTCAAGGAACATAAAGTCAGTTTTGCCCCACATGTCATGTTCCAGTGGGGGAAATTCTTTAAGTTTTTGTAGTCATAGAACAAAAGAAAGTATTAAATCCAAGCACTTCTCAAATACATTGGTGGAAACAAAGGTAGGTGGGATACAGCAAAGCAGGAAAATCTCCATTAGAGGTTTTAGATGCTATCTGATGACATTCTTAGCTTCAGGATTTGTAGTCTGTGGTCTGTTGATACAGCCCAAAAGGTTTCATGTGGAGCTTAAGAGATGGAACAGTGGTTAAGGCAGTTGCCTAAAAAACCTAAGGACCTGGATTTGATTACACAGTACACACGTAAAGCCAGATTCGCAAAGTGGCACAAGCATCTGGAGTTCTTTAGCAGAGGCTAGAGACCCTGGTGTGCCCATTCTCTCCCTCTCTCTCAAATAAATGAATAAAATGTTTTAAAAAAAAGGTTTTATGCACAGGGAGTTCTCAAAGGAAGAACTAGAAATGGCAAACACACACTTAAGAAAATGTTCAACATCCCCAATCATCAGGAAGTGCAAATTAAAACATCTATGAGAATCCACCTTACCCCAGTAAGGATGGCTAACATTAAAAAATCTAATGACAAATGCTGGCAAGGGTGTAGAAAAATAGGAACCCTCATTCACTGTTGGTGGGAATGTAAGCTGTTATAACCACTATGGAAAGCAACATGGGGACTCCTAAAAGGATGACTATAGAGGTACCAACAGACCCAGTTATCCCCTTACTTGGCATTTACCCTAAAAGCTCCAAGCCTCAGTTCAGAGATATTTGTTCAACCATGTTTATAGCTGCTCAATTTATAATAGCTAAAAGCTGGAATCAAGCCAGATGTCCATCATTAGATGAATGGATAACTAAGATGTGGTATATCTACCCAATGGAATTCTACACAGCAATAAGGAAAAATGACACAAAGCAATTTGAAGAAAAGTGGTCAAACTTGGAATAGATCATTCCCAGCGAATTCACTCAGTGACAGAAAGATAAGCGTTGCATGGTCTCACTCATCTGTGGCTGCTAATCTTTATTTTCTCGAGATGCTGACACACCTAATAAACATGTCAAGGACTGGACAATAGGGATGGTGGGGTGGGAGGGTAAGGGTGGTGGGGGGGGAGACAAAAAACTGGACCCAAATAGAATGGTACCATAAAATCCTGTATCCTCCTGAGACTACATAGTTAATTCCAGGTCAGCCTGGACCACAGTGAGACCCTACCTCAAAAAAACCAAAAAAAAAAAAAAAAAAAAAAAAAAAAAATCCTGTATCCTGAAAGACATACTAAAAGGTCAAACCTGCATCAGGTGCTTAGACCTGGAGAGGGTATGATGAAGACTAACCTCAATGTTCTTCTTTTTCTCAGTCTATCACTCCCTCTTCTTTCTCTCCTCTCGTTCATATTACCTATAATTTTCTTCCTCTTTTCCCTTGGCACTGACCTGTAACTCCCAGTACCAGCATGTGGCTAATATTCACAACAAGCTGTTGATCAGTGAGACCTAAAGTTCTTCCAAAAGAAGAAAGATTTCTGCCAGAGTACCTGATGACCTACCAAAGGTTAATGGTAAGACCCTACTGCTGAAGATACCATCTGCTGTTTGGACGGACCATGGAGAGACCTGGATGGAATCTGGAAGGGAGTCAGTCCCCAGACAGTTAGCTTGATACTAGTGCCAGAAGGCACTGGGGTAAAATGACCAACACCTGTCTAAGCAACTTGTGGTCTAAGCTACTCAGCAGCAATCAACCTGACATGATGCTCACACAAGTGCAATAGTGGCACACAACCATGGTGGGTTACCAACTGCGCTTGATTTGGCTAATGGATCCACTCAGTGGAACGGAACCCATACCTGAAACCAGGAAACAAGTCAGAACTATATCTATTAAAAAGCCCGCTCCAATACCAAGCTCCCACCAATAGTGGGATACAAGAGAGCCTGCACCTAGGAAATTTTCTCTAAAACAATAATGGTTATCCATGTATCTTGCACTGACCTCACTCTCCTTTGGAGAATCTGCTTCTCTCTTTCAGATGGACGCAGATCCCGAGGAGAGAATCAGCCCATCGCACCTCATCAGGGCACCAGCTGAAGCCATAGAGATAGAGGGGAAATAAGCAAGAGTACTGCTTTATCGGTGAACCTGGTACCAGCACAAGGGTGAAGGAGACAGGCACAAAAAACACTCATCTCCTACCAAATCAGATATCCAGAGACACAGAGACTCCCAAAATCTCGTCACTGAAATAGACCTAAAATGAACCCAACATGGCTCAGGGAAATTAGCAGAAGAGGGTATGGAAAGATTGTTAGAGCCATGAGTTGAGTCCTTATGCACAGAGACATTGCCTCACCCCCATACCTGATGGCTGCCCCCCATAAGGCAAAACCCACATTACCCATGGGAGGTGGACAGGGAGAAGGCTAACAATGATATTATCATGGCTGTATATACACTATACACATAACCAATATATATTACATATATATTGTTTTATGTGATAGTAACAAAGATGTCAGGTGAGACAAGTGGGTAAGGAATGGCCAAGATAACTTGCCTCTATATCTACAGCATTCCAACTCTCCACAGTCATGAAGTTCTCATCAGTCTTGTCAAAGCTTTAGCACAGTTACAGCTTTTTTCTGGGAACTTGATTTTGCACCTCTTTCTTCTTTGATAGATTGATTAGTATGCTGTCTAAGGAATTTTAGTGCTTTGTCATTTGTTTGGCTAGCTTTAGCCATACTATGTAGTAGTAGATGTGTATGCTTGTGAGTTATTTTTGCAGATCACAGAAGTAAAATCTGTGGCTCTTTTTTCCATTTTCTAAATATTTTTAACCAGTTTAGTACTCAGACTTCATCTTTTGAATTTGGAATACTAGAAGTATACTTTTTCTTGCACTCTCAAAGAATGCCCATGTTCAACATGTATGTAAAAGAATTTCAAATCATTCAGTGGTCTTCTAATATTTGGTCAGAATGATATCGATTTAGTTGGCACTATATTGACTAGGTAAGATATTTGAGTTGTTCCTTTCCTTGGAAAGAACACACTAGATGGTTCAAGGTAGTTGTAACAGTTCAAAGTGAAATTTTCTTCACTTGTTAAATATTAGGGCTAAAGGATTCTTATAAGTTAGGCACACATTAAACGAGTTCCACCCTATTATAATTGATAATATGCAAATAGGATAATCTAAATCTTTGGCAGCTGTTTACTAATCTGACATTCTTATGTGACTTATAATTCTCTGTATGCATACCTTGTTCCCAAGAGATTAAGAAAAGGGGTTAAGAGGAACATGAATATTGAACAATAATAATATACAAGGGGGCTGGGAGAGATGAATGAGTCAGTAAAGTCCTTGTTGCAGAAGCATGAGGAGCAAAAACAAGGCAGCAGAGTATGCCTGTAACCCAGAGCTAGGGAAGCAGAGATAAGAGAATCTCTAGGGTTTGCTGGCCAACTACTCAGCTTCAGATTCATTGAGAGTCATTGTCTTAAAATCTAAGATGGGAGCAATTAAAGACTTCTGACATCAAAACGTGCACACACATACACACACACACATGCAAAGTAAATGTGCAAGCCAGTGGAATATAATTAAGATGCTATATATCGGAAACAAAATAAAATTAACCGTGAGTTTGATGATACCCAGAGACTACACAATGAATTCCAGGTCAGCCTAGGCTAAGCAAGACCCTACCTCATAAAACCAAAATAAATAAATAAAATTAAGTCTCTACCTCATGAAATAATCATAATCTAGTCACAGTTCAAGTGTATTAGGGTTCTACATGTGATAAATAAATTGAAAATATTTACAGGAATATGTCTTACTGGTTTTTCCAATCAAGACAAAAATAAAACAATGGGAAAACATATCTCATTTCATTTAAAAAATCTAAAAAAAATACAAAGAAGTATTAAAGTGGTTTAAGATGTAATACCTACCAGTATTTAGAATATATAGTAATGAGTGAAAATTAAGACAGCTCAGTACAGGAAAATAATATGGGAAAGATGTTACTGTATAAAGCTAGGTTTGTTTATAATAAATGGATGAACATGTGAAGGAATGAACACATTAATAACACTACTACTTTGTGAAAGTCTTCTTTTAGTAATTGTGCAGAAATGCCTACAAGTTACTACTGTCTAGGTAAGTGATACAATCAGTGAATACCTGCTTTCATTAGCATTTCTGGCTTAGAATTTATGAGATATCAATGTCCAGGTGAATTTGGAGGCAAAAATAAGATGTCTTCATCATCATTTACCAAAAATTGGTTGATAAAAGACAAGAAAACAGTACATTTAGATCAAGTGTGTTGAGCACTAGGGGATGATTTTGGGTGAAGTTCTAAAAGTAAGATTGTTGAAAATGCAAGTGTTTTACTTTTGGTAACATACAATTTTTGAATAATCTCTCCTTAAAGACTATGTCACATATCAGGAAAATTTTCTTTTCCTTGGCATGTGCTCTTCTTCAGAAGGAATTACCAAATTAAGGGATGGAGAGATGGCTAAGTAGTTAAAGTGCGTGCTTGCAAAGCCAAAGGACCCAAGTTAGATTCCCTATGACCCACATAAGCCAGACGTACAAGGTGGGGCATGCATCTGGAGTTCTTTTGCAGGGCCAGAGGCCCTGGCATGCCCATTCTCTTTACCTGCTTCTTTCTTTCTCCTATGTAAATCTGGTTGTGTTAGGGTGGGGTAGTTTGAAATAATTGCACTTTCAAATTTCAATGGATTAATCCAGTAGAAAGTTATTTATGTAACCAGTCTAGGTGGGTGTGCAGCTTAACAGGAATTTAGGGATACAGACTGAAGTGGTTATATGATCTTTTATTAAGTTTATTTATTTATATTTAGTATGTGTGTTGTGTATCCAAGAGAGCAGGTGTTCATGCCATATTTAATGTCTGGAGGTCAGAGGACAACCTCAGTTGTCAGTCTTTGTTTTCTACCTTGTTTGAGGCTAGCTGGCCTGCAAGTTTCCAGGGATTCGCTTGTCTTTGCCTCCCACCTTGCCAAATATGTGCTAGGATTACAGGTGCTCACTACACATACCATAATTTAAGTGGGTTCTGGAGACCAAACTGAGGTCCAGTTACTTGCATGGCAAGCACTTTACCCACTGAGCCATCTCTACAATTCCTGACTTGTTATCTTTAACAAATGGTTTCCGAGGTTTTCTAGCATGTTGACATCCTAGGTAGCTAGAGGGGGAAGATTGGGACAAGGAGGAACGTAGATGGGAATGTTTAGTTGATCAGGTCCAGAAGTGCCACACATAATTTACATTCAGACTGCATTTTCATTTAAAAATTGTGTGTGTGTGTGTGTGTGTGTGTGTGTGTGTGTGTGTGCATACACACCAGTGTCCTGCTGCAAATGAAAACCATAGACTTTTTACATCTGGCTGGCTTTATGTAAGTTCTGAGGAATTAAACCAAGGCTGACAGGCTTTGTGAGCCAGCATCTTTAACTGCTGAGCCATCTTCCTAGCCCCTATGTTGCATTTTCTGAACTCATTCATATAGTTATATCTGAGTATGAGATAGTGAGAAATTCAATCCAGTTGTAAGCATAGGAAGAAGAGGAAGTAGATTTGATGGGCACTTAGGAGAATCTTCCATAATGATGTCATACATCCATATGGAAACTTTTTTCAAAGCCAGGCATTGTGGTGCACACCTTTAATCCCAGCACTAGGGAGGCAGAGGTAGGAAGATCACCATAATTTTGAGGTCACCGTAAGACTACACAGTGAATTCCAGGTCAGCCTGAGCTAGAGGGAGACCCTACCTTGAGAAAACAAAAAGAAAACCAAAACCAACAAAAACTAAAAACCTTTTCAGATTTTCTCTCCACTGTGCAGTGTGGAATTTATTCCTTTATTCCTTCAGTTATACTTAAACTATTTCCCTGTTGGAATTTCATATATTCTATTTGTCTTAGTCAGGGTTCTCTAGAGGACCAGAACTGGTAGAATGAATTATATTAAAAAGGGAATTTATTGCATTAGCTTATAGTCCAATAACAGTTGCAGGCCCGAGAATCAAGGAACCTGGTAGCTGCTCAGGTGGCCAGATGCTCCAGCAGTCCCTATCTATCACTGAAGGCCTGTAGGTTTCCTGAGGAGCTCCTGGTCTTCAATCCATGCAGATCTTGAGTTGATGCTGGTCTTCAGTCCACGCTGGAAGGCAGCAAGCAGCTCCGTCAGCCAAGTGGAAGGAAGGGATGCTTTACAGCCATGATGGTACCATCATTAGCTTTCTCCCTGTCCTCCCCCCATGGGTATTGAGGGTCTTGCCCTGGGTATAGCCATCAGTTATGGGGGAGAGGCAATGACTCTGTGTATAATGCCCCAACTCATGTCTCTAACAATCTTTCTGCCCCCTCTTCTGTGAATTTCCCTCAGACATGTTGGGTTCACTTTAGGTCTATTTCAGTGATGAGGTCTTGGGAGTCTGTGTCTTTGGATATCTGATTCGGTAGGGGTTGAGTGTTCTCTGTGACTGTCTCCTTCACCCTTGTGCTAATACCAGGTCACCAAGAAAGCAGCACTCTTGCTCATCTCCCCAATTATTCAGTGACTTCAGCTCATGTCCTGGTGAGGTGCGATGGGCTGATTCTCTCCTCAGGTTCTGCGTCCATCTGAAAAAGAGCAGATTCTCCAAAGGAGAATGAGGTCAGTGCAAGATGCATTGATAATCATTCTTATTTTAGAGAGAATTTTATATGGATAGGCCCTCTTCTATCCCACTATTGGTGAGAGATTGATATTGGAGAGTGGGTTCATTTTTGGATATGGTTCTGACTTGTTTCCCATTTCCAGGTATGGGTTCCATTCCAGTGAGTAGATCCGTTAGCCAAATCAAGAACAGTTGGTAACCCACCATGGCTGTGTGCCACTATTGCACTTGTGTGAGCATAATGTCAGGCTGTTCACTGCTGCGAAGCTGAGATCACACATTGCTTGTACAGTTGTTGGTCACTTCCCCCCAGTCGCTCATGTAGCACCTTCTGGCACTAGACAAGCTAACTGGGGACTGACTCTCTTCCAGATTCCAGCCAGGTCACTCCATGTTCCATATCAACAGCAATTGGTGTCTTTGGCAGTAGGGTCTTACCATTAACCTTTGGTGGGTCATCAAGTACTCTGACAGAAATGTGTCTTCTTTTGAGATAACTTGTAGGTCTCACTGATCAACAGCTCATTGCAGATGTTAACCACATGCTGGTACTTGGAATTACAGGTCAGTGCCCAGGGAAAAGAAGGAAGAAAAATAGAGGTACTATGAAAGATAAAGAGAAAGAGAGAAAAGAAATAAGAGGGTGTGTGAGAGAGAAATAGGAAAAGATTGACGTTAGTCTTCATCATACCTTCTCCAGGTCCCTATGATTCAGATACTCTCTGTTACACCTGATGAAGGTTTGACCCTTTAGTATGTCTTTCAGAATCTAGGATTTTATGGTACCATTTCCATTTGGGTCCAGTTTTTTGTCGTCGTCCCCCCCTCCACTTGCAGCATCCTTATATAAAGTCCCCCTCTGAGAGGTGCTGCCCCCTCTGGGGGGGGTGACTTCCTCCTCAGTTAATCCTTCCTGGAAGAAACCTCAGACACCCACCCGAAAGGGATTTCTGTGGATTACTAAACAGATCAAGTTGACAACACCTTAACCATCACAAGTCCACCCCTTGCCAACTTGATACTAAACCATATCTCTTTACATCATATTAATTTCCAAATGAAAACAGTAACAAGCTCATAAGAAAATTCTGCCTAATAGGTTTAACTATCCCATGTATAGCTGGAGATGCAAAATCCCCCCCCCCAACACAAAGCAAGGTTCCTTGAAGATTACTTATTCTAATATAATAGGTCAAATATAAACTCAACAACAGTTAGCTAGTGATATAATCATAATATTGGTATAGATAGATACAAACACTCTGTATCAAGGTAGGACAGAAACATGGCAATTACAGTCCTTGTTTTTGCAATTGGTCACATGGCCTTAGCTTGTATTTTTAAATACCTTCTTCTACTACCTATTCTGTATTTCCTCCATCTCAGCAAGCACCTCAGCAGGTCTTGGTTCTTTACCTGGAAGGGTGACCCATACCTTCATTCCTTAAGGATTCAGGATATTTATCACACTACCTCGATTGGGTTGTTGGAATTGTCCACTGACTTTGATAACAGGGCATGGTAACACCAAGAGATGCCTTAAAGGATCTCCTGCACTCCAGACATACTCTTCCTTACTTCCACTGTGGAGGAGCAGTCCAATTTCCCCCCTGGTAGTCTGGATCAATCACCCCTGCTAACACTGTAACTCCTGTCTTAGTCTGTTCATTTAAGAACATCAGGAGCTCAAAGTGGACATGGTTTCATGTATGCAGGTTACGCATGGGACCAATAACATGGACTTCCACTAACTAAGGCTCACATGGCTATAGCTGCTGCTGAGTCCCAAATCTACCAGCACCAGAGACAAACTCTGAGCCCCCGATATGGTAGCATTCCTTGGGGTGACCAGCCAGCAACTTGGTGGCAGTTTAACTACATTGGCCCACTTCCATCATGGAAAGGGCAGTGTTTTGTCCTTACTAGAATAGACATTTTTTTCTGAGTATGCATTTGCTTTTATTTTTTTTAATTAATTAATTTATTTATTTGAGAGAGAGAGGGAGAATGGGTGTGCTAGGGTTTCCAGCCACTGCAAATGAACTCCAGATGCATGGGCCCCCTTGTGCATCTGGCTCATGTGGGTCCTGGGGAATCAAACCTAGATCCTTTGGCTTTGCAGGCAAGTACCTTAAGTGCTAAGCCATCTCTCTAGCCTGCATTTGCTTTGCATGCACCTAGTGCTTCTGCCAAAACTACCATCCATGGGCTTACAGAATGCCTTATCCACCATCATGGTATTCCACACAACATTGCTTCTGACCAAGGAACTCACTTCACAGCCAAGGAAGTATGACATTGGGCTCATGATCATGGAATTCATTGGTCTTACCATGTGCCCCACCACCCTAAAGCAGCTGGCTTGATAGGATAGTGGAATGGTCTTTAAAAAAAAACAGGTACAACACCAAGTAGGTGACAGTAGCTTGAAGGGCTGGAGCAGTATCTTCCAGCAGGCTGTATATGCTCTGAACCAGTATCCTATATATGGTGCTGTTTCTCTTATAACCTGGATTCACAGTTCCAGGAATCAAAGGGTGGAAATGAGTAGAACTGCTTATCATCACCCCAAGTGACCCATTAGCCAAATTTTTGCTTCCTGTTTCTGCAACCTGGGCTAGAAGCAGTTTGTGTGTGAGGCTTGCTGTTATGCCCATGTCCTGAGAATTTGTGCAGGGTTGCATTGCATAGAAATGGACTGGTGTGAGCAGAGGAATATGGCACAGAAATGGAATCTTTTTGCTGAAACTGCCGGCTGTTCAGCTGCAGTTGTATGAGATTACAGCCATTGAGAACTGGGCCAGCTGATCTGCTTTGGGACAACAGGAAGAATGCAGTCTTTTGAAGGGGCCTGGATGCTGAAGAAACATCTTATTCTTCAAAGTCTGTTTTATTCTTCCCTGGATTAATAAATTGGCACCCCACCTGGTGTTATGGAATATAAGAAATGCAGGAAAGAGTAGGTCATTGAATTTGCAGCACAGTCTTCTGTTTTGGAAATGGCCATGGGCAGTGTGAAGTAGGATTGCCTGCACGGAGACCCGATAGAGCCATGAGGATGGACCGTGGTTTTCAGTGGAGACAGAGTGGAGATGTTGGGACCACGAGACAGCTGCTAAGGGGAGCTGCTGGCCCCAGATGAATTTTCCAGGTCTGTGAGTAGCCTAGGTGGAGGGGTGGAATTGGAACTTGAGAGACTTGTTGCTGGTTAAAGTTATCGGACCTATGCGACTTGTCACTGACTAGAGTCGTTGGACTTGGAGCAACAGACTTTGTTGTTTAAATCTTGTATTGGTTTGATATTTCTTTGCTATGCCTAATGCCATTTTTTGCTGTGTGATTGGTTATTCTGTACCATTATGGGTTTTTTTAGGGTTCTTTTTTTTTTTTTTTTTTTTTTTTTTTTTTTTTTTTTGGTATTATGGCTCAGTTAAAAGATCTTGTACTGTGAGGATGTTTGACCATCATTGGGATTGGGATTGATAAGAACTATGGGGACTTTTAAAGTTGGACTGAATGCATTGTATTTTACATCATGTGTGGTTATCAGTTTATGGGGATTAGGAGCAGAATGTGGTGGTTTGATTCAGGTGTCTCCCATAAACTTAGATGTTCTGAATGTTCCCAGCTGATGGAGATTTGGGAATTACCGCCCCCTGGAGGCAGTGTGTTATTGGGGGCAGACTTATGGGTATTATAGCCAGTTTCTCCTTGCTAGTGTTTGGCACACTGTCCTGTTGTCCACCTAATGTTGGCGAGGAGGTGATATTCACCCTCTGCTCATACCATTGTTTTCCCCTGCCATCATGGAGCTTCCCCTTGTGTTTGTAAGCCAAAATAAACCTTTTTTCCCCACAAGCTGCTCTTGGTCGGGTGATTTCTGCCAGCAATATGAACCTGGCTGCAACACTAGTTTAAACACATTGAAGATGAATTTTGTTTTTTCTATTTGCGACATACTATGTTGAAACATCTCATGAGAAAAACAATGTGGTAGTTTG
The DNA here is from genome assembly GCA_036365145.1 of Orientallactaga sibirica. Lineage (NCBI taxonomy): Eukaryota > Metazoa > Chordata > Mammalia > Rodentia > Dipodidae > Orientallactaga > Orientallactaga sibirica. Next base: position 17,744,946 of record JAEOAD010000030.1, on the reverse strand, counting down.
AATAGATGGCCCCAGTATATTCAGTGTTTTATTAGTTTATAGTTTGCATCTGCAGCCACTTGGCTGGAGGCAGTGTCACTGGGCAGATCTTAAGGTGTAGTGGTAGGTTTAGGATTTCAATCTAAAGATAGGCAAAGTGTGCCTAGCTGGAGTTCCTGAGGTGTGCTGTGAGGCTTTTGGCTGTGGCTTTGCTCTCTGTGTTTGGTCCTGTGAAAGCAGACCAGCTTCTTCTGCCATTATGGAACTCCCCCTGTATCTTTAAGCCTCAATAAATATCCTTTCCTCCATAATCATGCCTGGTCTGGAAGTTCATCTTAGTGAACCTGAAGCTGTCTGTTACAATATAATACATTGTGTTAGCTATTAGGGATACCTTTTTTCTCAGTTGACCAACTCTTTGACATATCTGTCTGTCCCTTAAGCACCTTGTATGTACATTTTCAGTAAATGCTTGTGAATTCATTAATATAATCAGTATAGTTTCTCTACCACCACTTTAAACATCATGCCTTTAACTTTTAAGTTCTCATTTTAAGAAATCATAACCTCCCAAGTTTAGATTAAATTTTTATTCAAAAAATGCATGCATCACATGTATGAACATTAGAATTGTAGATTTATATAGGAGGACCTCATTTATCTCATCCTACAAAAATACATCCCACTGGCCTGATGAAACCTGAAGGAAAATCTGCTCCTTCCTAAGCCTTATCGTTTTCTCATGGTAAGAGAAACTCATTGACCATAGTCTTTGGCAAATGTAACTTTGGCTGTGCTCTAGAGCCATTTTCCAGATGGTGCATACTCTATATTCCACTGGAGATTTATGAGCCTGTTATGACATAAACTTTGCAAACAGTGCAAAGTTCTGTACATTAGGGTAGAGTATACTCCATCTCTCTCTCTCTCTCTCTCTCTCTCTCTCTCTCTAACTCTCTCTCTAACATCAACTCATTTCTCTGCTTTTCTTAGCTAACTATGACTATTTCAAGTGGGGAATATTTCAGATTCTTTCTTAGATATTAAAAAAATACTTTCTAGTATAAAATAGGAGCTAAGTTAAAATTTTGTGGTAATTATGCTTTTTAAAGTATTTCTCAAATGAGATTAATAAAAATATTTAGTTTGAGCTCACCACTACCTAGCTCTTTAATAGTGACTTAAGTCATTTAACCTTTCGAGGACATTATTTGTTCATCTGTGAAATATAATATTTTAAACTATAAGGCCCATTACAGCTATGAAATTCTTTAGTGCTAAAGGGATATTTTATTTAGTTATTATTAGCAGTTGCTTTTTTTATTTGTTTACTTATTTATTATTTATTTGTTAGAGGGGGGAAATAGAGAGAATGGGCACACCAGGGCTTTGGTTTTCATTCCTGGTAAAATCAAGTGACACTTAAGTTTTTCCACAAAATAAACTACCAATGGAATAGGAATAAACTCTCAAAACTAAATAATCCATGATTTAAAAAAAATTATTAAGTGGAAACTTTGTACGGACACATAATATGTTGCTACCATCATTTCCCTCCTCCCTTCCCCCACTCCACTGAGGACCCTCCTCAATGGGATTGCTGCCATGGATTTGTGGCTTATGAGTTGTGAGGGCAGCAGTTTGTCATTGTGGGGAGGGCAATGTCTCTGGATATTCCCTCCCACCCTGTGGTTCTTACATCCTTCTTTCACCCTACTCTTCCTCAAACTTCCCTGAGCCTTGGTGGGTGTGCTTTAAGTCTACTTTAATGGTGAGTTCTCAGCAGCTTTTGGATTTCTGCTTTGGTATATTTTTGAGTAGCCTCTGTGTCTGTCTCCATCAATCTAGACTAGGTTGTCAGGCTTGCCATGGAAGCAGCTCACTTTCTCATCTCACCAGTTACTCTGTGGTTTCACCTGGGCCCTGGCTGCTGTGCAAGGGGTGGTTCATCTCCTACCTGGGAGTCAGCTATGTATTCTTCTCTTGATGATAGATTATGGTTGTCCTCAGTTCTCTCTGCTTTCTGAAAAGGAAAAACAGATTTTCCAATGGATAGTGAGATCAGAGTATGTTAAAGGGCATAAGCACTGTTACTTTAGTGAGATTTTTATTGGTGTAGCCTTAATTTTGGATGAAGGCTAATGGGAGCATCTCTCTGGAGTCCATATTTTAGTCTTCATAGGACCTAGGCTGTGTGCCACTATTGCACAGATGTGTACATCTTGTCAGGATGGTTGTTTTCACTAGTAGTGTCTCCTGATTGTTCACAACTTTGTTGACCGTTTTTCCCCAGCAGTTCATGTAGCACTTTTCAGCACAATACATACTAACAATCTGAGAACTGACTTCTTTCTAGATCCAGCCAGACCTCTCCATGTTCTGCATTGGCAGAATATGGTGTCTTCAACAATAGAGGCTTACCTTTTACTTCAGAGGGGTAATCAAGTGCTTTGACAGAATCCTGTATTGTTTATGGGACCTTGTAGATCTCTCCAATCAACAGCTCAGCATGGATTATAACCAATTTCTGGTACTAGGAATTATAAGCCAGAGCCAAATGTGTTAGGGTTAGGCTTCATCCCACCCTCTCTGGGGCCCTTCTTACCAGACAGTCCCTTCATGTTTCTTTTGAGGATTATATTTTTTAGTCCACTATTCAGGAGGAAGGTTTCTATGGTAACAATTCATTTTGGTTTTATGTATATCTTACCTCTGCCTCATCCCACTCCCCACAAACCCATCCATCCCTCTTACCTGTCCCTCAAGTTGTCTGTCAGGTATGCCTGCAACTCAAGCTGCTCCAGTTTAGGAGCCACAGATGAGAAAGTACATGTAGCATTTGTCTTTGTGTGCTTGTGTGAGTTCACTTAGTATGATCTGTTCCAAGTCCATCCATATTTTTTTTTTTACAAATTTCATTGTACCATTTTTTCGTACTGCTGAATATAATCCATTGTGTATATGTACCATATATTCATTATCCAATCATCAAATGATGGACATCTAGGTTTATTCCAATTCTTTGCTATTGTGATTGAGCAGCTATAGGTTTGGCTTTGTGTTCATATAGTCATATGGCTTTTATCATGAAAGGTTTTCCTTTCACCATCTATTATGAGACATAATTTCACTGAGTAAAGTAGTTGGGGCTGTAGGCCATAATTGTTTAGACTTTGAAGTGTTCCATTCCAACCCTTTCTGGCTCTCAGGGTTTTCATTGAAAAGTCTGAGGTAATTTAGATGGGTTTACCTATGTATGTAATGACTTGATTTTCTCTTGCTGCTTTTATAACTATTTTTTTCATTGTTTAGGGTTTTAACTATGATGTGCCTTGGAGATTTTCTTCTTTGGTCCAGTCTGTTTGGTGTTCTTTGAGCTTCTTGTGTCTGGATGGGTCTTTATTTTCAGAGGGTAGGAAAGTTTTCTTCAGTAATTTTTTAAAACATATTCATCATGCTTTTGGCCCGAATTTCTTCCCCTTCTGCTATACCCATGATCTGGATGTTTGGTCATTTTAGTGTATCCCACAGTTTCTTCATATTCTGGTGTTTAGTTTTTTTTTTTAACTTATCAAAGTTTTTGATGCCCATTCAATTAAAACTCACTCAAGGGGAGGTTGTTTTTTTTTTTTTTTTTTTTTTTTTTTTTTTTTTTAGAACTAAAGCTGAGAATGGTAGAGAGTTTGAGGCAGGAAAATTGCAAATCTGAGGCCAGCTGTGGCCACTTAGTAAGAACCTCAAAACATTTTAAACTACTTGAGAGGTAGTTAATTTGTAGAGCAGTTACCTAGCGTATTCAAGGCCTTGAGTTCAATCACTAGTCTTGTACTTTCATGTAATATCTGTCAAGGTTAAAATATTAAAAAATTTTATACTCAACTGCTCAGCTAAAAATTAGTATTTGACAGGCATAATTACCATACCTTTAATCCCAGCACTCAGAAGGCAGAGGTAGGAGGATTGCCATGAGTTTAAGGTCACCCTGAGACTACCTAGTGAATTCCAGGTCAGCCTGGGCTAGAGCAAGACTCTACCTCAAAAAAACAAACAAACAAAAAAAATAGCATTTGACATTGTTTCTACTCTTATTCATAAGTACACACTATCTAATGGTGCAATATTTTTTAAGAGCAGCATTGAAAAGCTGTTTCCCTTCGCATTTAAAAATATTTTTAGGGCTGGAGAGATGGCTTAGCGGTTAAGGCGCCTGCCTCCTAAGCCTAAGAACACTGGTTCCAATCTCCAGCGATTCCAATCTCCAGGTCCCATGTTTAGCCAGATGCAAAGTGACGCAAGGGTGCAATGCTGCACTTAACCACAAGGGGGCACACACATCTGGATTTCGTTTGCAGCAGCTGAGAGGCTACTGGCGCAGCCATCTCTATCTGTCTTCCTCTCCCTCTCTCTGTCTCTCTCCAAATTCTATTTTTTTTAAAAAAAATTTTAGAGCAGTTTGTGGGTCACAGAGAAATGAACTGAAAAAGTAGAGTTCTCACATAACTATGAATGCATTCCTCTACAGCCAACATGTTGCATGTAGATGGCACATATGTTATCATTGATGAACTTATTAACATGTGTTTATTAACAACATTGCTAAATATAAATATGCATACACATTAGCATTTCCCTTATGGTGTTGCACATTCTGTGGGTTTTAACAAACATTACTATTGTGTTATGTAGACTTATCAACTATAAGGGATTAGCTATAGAGAGGAAATCAGTTTGAAAGAATACCCTAGAAAGGAGCATACTTGGAAGGGAAACTCTCTCATTGGGTTAGAGTTAGGGCTCATTATCAATTAGAGCTTCTCCACCAATCCTGGGTCAGGCTAGCAGACAGGGAGACAATGCTTGGACTGGAAGCCTATTGGTGGGATGCCATCAGGACAAGGCTAGCGGGCAAGTTCTAAGCTGGCTGATGAGCAGGTGACCCCACATAGGACTAACAAGGAGGAACTTCCTCTAATGCGGACCAGGAGGGCAAGGATTCTAGTTCTGTTCTTAATTACTCTTTCATTTATAAATGATCCAAAGAGAGGCTTTCTAATGAAATCTCCTAATAGTCAAGGTGCTTCAGAGAGCAAAATGCATCCTTAATGAGAAAACCTACTGGGACATTTTTAAAGCTTGTGAGAGTATAGAGAAAAGGTATGGATAAATTGCTCTGTCATTGATATTATGGGCTAACTGTGCACACAAATCCATTTTCTGACACTCTAGTCGGTGTAGCTGCATATGGAGATGGGGCTGCTAATAGATAGTCAGGTTAAATAATAGCTCCTTTAGACTCTATGTCCACATACTCAGAGGAAAACCTTGGAAGGACATTAAAAAAAAAGTCGGTGTCTACAAACTGGGGAGAAGACCATTATCATAAATAAAGATGTGAACATCTAGATTTCAGATTTTAGCTGCCAGATGTATGAGAAATTATCTGTTGGTTAAGCCTTTCAATATGTGGTATTTTGTTATGGCAGTCTACATTTATATAATTGGGTAAATTCAGAGTGATTATTTAGAGAGAAATATTCTAAACATTGGTGATACCTGTGTTTCTTTCTTATTATTATTAGCAACATATTTCATATGTATATATCATGTGTTGGTACCCTCTTTTTCCTTGTCCCTGCCTCCATTCCACTGAAGACGCTCCTCAGTGGGGTTGCAGGTATTCCCTATGGGGTTGTGGTTTATGTATTGTGGGAGTAGCAGTCAGTTATTTTTGTGGTGGTGGGGAATACGTCTGGGCATGATGTTTCAACCTGTTGCTCTTACACTCTTTCTGCCCCTTCTTACACAAAATTCCCTGAGCTGTGGTGGGTAAGTTTTAGGTCTACTTCAGTGATGAGCTCTTAGGGGCCTCTGGATCTCTGCTTTGATGGCTGTTGAGTATCCTCAGGGTCTGTCTTCTACACCCTGGCACTGATTATCAGGTTCAGAATGGAAGCAGCACTCATGATCATCTCCCCAATTCCTCTGTGGTTTGGCTGAAGTGTGAGGGGTAGTTTATCTCCTCCAGTCTTGCTACCTTCTTGTATTAGTGTGATGCTGGCTTCATAAAGGTAGTTGGGGAGACTTCCCTGATCTCTGATTAAGTGAAATAGTTGGAGAAAAATTGGTTTCAGTTCTTCAGTGAAGGTTTGATAGAATTCAGCTGAGAATCCGTCCGGTCCTGGACTTTTCTTTTGGGGGTGGGTTCTGATTACTTTTACAATCTGCATGGATGTGACAGGTTTGTTAAGGAGATTAATCTGCTCTGAGTTTAGTTTTGGTAGGTGGTATGTGGCTAGGAATTCTTGCCTTTCTTCCAGATTTTCCAATTTTGTGGAGTAGAGGTTTTGGAAGTATGCCCTGATGATTCTTCCAATTCCACTGATGTCTGTTGTGACCTCTCCTTTTTTATTTCTGATTTTGCTAATTTTGAGACTTTTCTTTTTTCTTTTTTTCTTGATCAAATTGGCCAGGGGTTTATAAATCTTGTTGATTTATTTCAAAGAACCAGCTCTTTATTTCATCAATTTAAAAATTTTTTTCTTAGTTTCCAATTCATTAATTTTTGCTCTAATCTTGATTATTTCTTTCCATCTGGAGCTCTGAAGGTTGGATTCTTCTTGTTTTTCCAATGCCTTTCAGTGGACAGTTAGGTTATTAATTTGGGATCTCTTTGTCTTTGTTAGGAAGGTATTTATCACTTTGAATTTTCCCTTTAGGACTGCCTTCATTGTGTCCCTTAGGTTTCAGTAGGTTGTGTTTTCATTATCATTCAATCCTAGGAATTTTACAATTTCCTTTTTGAGTTCTACCACAACCCATTCGTTGTTTACAAGTGTGTTGTTTAGTCTCCAGGAGCTGGTGGAGCTCCTGATGTGTCTCTTGTAGTTAACTTCTAGCTTTAAAGCATTGTGGGCTGATATGATGCAAGAAGTTACTTTAATTTTCCTGAGTTGATGGAGGCATGCTTTATGGCATAATATATTGTATATTTTGGAGAAGGTTCTATGGGCTGCTGGGAAAAATGTGTTTTCTGTAGAGTTGTGGTGGAAAGTTCTGTAGATGTCTGTTAGGTCTAGTTGATCTATGGTGGTATTATGCTGTATTATTTCCCTGTTGATTTTCTGCTTGGATGATCTGTCTATTGATGACAGTGGAGTATTGAAGTCTCTGACTATGATGGTGTTTGTGTTTATTTCTGTTTTGTTGTCAAGTAGATTTTCTCTTATAAGCTGTGGTGCACCTGTGTTTGGCACATATAGATTTACGATTGTGATGTTCTCATGTTGATGAGTAAGAAGTGGCCTTTTTGTCCTTTTTGATTACTTTTTGGTTTGAAGTCTATTTTATCAGATATTAATATAGCAACACCTGCTTGTTTTTATTACCAGTTGCTTGGAATATTATTTTCCATCCTTTCACCCTGAGGAGGTATCTGTCTTTAGTGGTGAGTTGGGTTTCTTAAAGACAGCAGGTAGAAGGGGCAATTTTTTTTGAATCACCCTGTTAACTTGTGTATTTTCTTAGGTGAATTAAGATGTTAACATTTACGGTTATTTGAGGTTTCATTTTATCCCTGCCATGATGATGTGCTTTATGGGGTTTGGTGCTTTCTTGAGTTTTGTACCTTTTTGAGCCTGCTCTCATTTTGGATATTGTGATCTTCTTTGTAGGCTCTTGATATTGGTGGTTTGACTCTTCTGTGTGGAGTATTCCCTTAAGTAATCTCTGTAGGCTTGGCTTTGTGTTCATATAACCACAGAGTTGCCTTTTATCATGGAATTTTTTTTTCTTTCAACATCTATTATGAGGGATACTTTTGCTGTGTACAGTAGCATGGGTTAGAAGCCATAGTTTTTTGGACATTGAAGTGTTCCACTCCAGGCTCTTCTGGCTTTCAGGGTTTCCTTTGAGCGATCTGAAGCAATTCTGATGGAATTGCTTTTGTATGTAGTGAGTTATTTCTTTCTCACTGCTTTTAGCACTCTATATTTTCATTGTTAAGAGTTTTAACTATGGTGTGCCTTATAGAGTTTCTTCTTTGATCCTATCTGGTGTTCTGTGATCTTCTTGTATTTGCGTGGGCCACTCTTTTGAGAGACTGGGGAAACTTTCTTCAATAATTTTGTTGAATATGTTCTCTATGACTCGGTTCTGGATTTCCTCTCCTTCTGGCATACCCATGATCCGGATATTTGGTAGTTTTAGGGTATCTCACAGTTCCCTCCTATTCTGTTTGCATGATTTTTTGAACTTAGCAAAGGTTTTTGGCCTCCCGATCAATTTCTTCTGTCTTATCTTCCAGGTCATAGGTTTTGTCTTCCACATGAGTAACTCTGTAAGTGAGGGATTGTAGAGAGGTTTTATAAGCTCTATTTGATTTTTCTTTTCTGTTATGTTATTTTGCATTGTGTCCATCTCTGTTTTGAGGTACAATTTCACTTTGAGTTTGCTTTTCTTGATGCTTCCTAGAATTCTTTCTTGCATTTGATGAAATCTTCATTAAATTTAATCAATTGGTTACTGAGATGTTCCATTTGCTGACTCACCTTCAATTCATGTATACATCTTTTGAGCCTCTTTTGAGGCTTCTAAACATTTTCTTCAATCAAGTTAAGCCTACTGTCAAAAGCTGAGTGCTCAATTCTGTTCAATTTCATTGATGCAATGGTTGGTGTTTTCATCATTTGCTTCCAGTTCAGCATTTTTTTGTTTGTTTGTTTGGTTTTTCAAGGTAGGGTCTCACTCTAGCGCAGGCTGACCTGAAATTCACTATGTTGTCTTAGGGTGGCCTTGAACTCTTGGTGATCCTCCTACCTCTACCTCCCAATTTCAAGATAGGGTCTCACTCTAGCTCAGGCTGACCTACAATTCACTATGTATTCTCAGGTGGCCTTGAACTCATGGCAATCCTCCCACCTCTGCCTCCCGAGTGCTGGGATTAAAGGTGTACGCCACCATGCCTGGCTCAATTCAACAATTCTTTTGATCAGGGTCACGTTGGTTGTTGTGTTTTGATTTTGGGATTGTATTTCTGATGATTTTTCTATGATTTCATAGAAATCTTATAGTGTGCGACCAGACATCATTAGTGGAAATCTCTCATTTTTCTGACCTTTGTTTTTGTTTTTGCATGGTGGTCTACCAATCTTGGGAAAACATTTTATTCTGTTGAGGGAGAACCAAGTATTTGTCTTTGTAGAATCTTCAGTGATTGTTCTGTTTTAAATATGAGCTGGATTGGTGTACGATGGGATTATACCCACAAATGCACAGATTGTGGAGATTGCAGGTTCATCGAAGGTACCTGGGAAACTGGAAGGTGGGGAAGTGAGAGCTCTGGCCTACTCACTCCCCTCTTCAGCACATGGGGATCAGGGGTTGGAGATCCACAAGCCAGGATGCTGAAGAGCCAAGGGCAAGAGGCCAGCTCCTACAGTGGCCGGTGCACCCTCTGACTTGGGAATAGGGATTTGGGTACCCAGGGACCAGTCAATCAGGAAACCAGAGCAAAAGGCCTGCTTTTGCAACCCTCAGGCAGAGACCAGCCTCCCCCACCCCCAAGGCAGCAGCTGAAGTACTGGGACCAGGGAACTAGGGGGTGGAGAACCAATCAGAAGCTTTGGCCTACTCACTTTGCCCAATCACCCTGCAGAGCAGGGTGTCCAGGAGTTGTGGACCCAGGTGCCATTTAATCAGGAACATGGAGCAAGGGGCCTGCTTCGGCAGCAAGCTTATAGGGTCCAGGCAGCCCCAAGCCAGCAGTAGGGGAACCTACTGGGACATGGAAACTGGCAAGAGGGCAGGGAACAGGGAGATATAGCCTACTCACTCCCTGTGTGTACCCTCCAGAGACATTTCTTTATTTTAGTTGCAATCGATAAAAATTGTCTTGGAGTCTGTCTTTCTTACTTCTGTGTACTAGAGAGAATGACTAGTGGTGTGGGGAGCATGGAGCATAGGGAGGAAGCTTCTCATTTTAGAGCAGATAAGAAGCCATCAACCTGGGGAAACAAACAGACTTACACCCCAAGAATAACCCCCCATAGACCTATTTACTTCAGCACCACCTAAAGTTTCCAGCAAATTTCCTAAAGTTGTGCCTTCACCTGAGTAGCAAGCTTTCATCACACACAAGCCCATGGGGGTTATTCATATTCAAGCCATAGCGGAGGAATTGTATATCCAGGCCTACATGATAGTAGTTCATTGTATAGATTGAGATTTTATTATTAAAGATCAGTTATTACTCTCTCAAGAAATATAAAGTAACACTACATTGTATAATCTAGATGGGACTAAAGGTGATAAAACATAAGGCAGATGGCTGCCACAGATGGGAGCATTTTCCAGGCAGTTGAAATAGTTTTATCACCCTGAACAAATTTAGTGAAACATTCAACTTGTTGCAGGAGGGAGGTTCTTATACATTAAACTTCAGGCATGGAGCTGAGCAGCCAGACTGTCTCAAGATTTAGCTAATTATTGGATACTCTTGATTAACTGATTCTGTCAGCCAAAGGAAAAGGAAGTGTTCTCGTTTTTACTTAGTCTTTACAGTTTGTGAGTTAGCAATCTATCCATTTTGAATTGAAAATTTAAAAGTTCAGAGATTATTTTTCCAAGGTTACCTAATTAGAAAATAGTGAAGCTGACATTTGAAAATAAACCTGAAGGATTGCAAAAGGGGTTTACTTTTATTCCAATACATCAAGTTGTGTAACATGAAAGAACACTAGATTGGGTATCATAACACTTGGCTTTAGTCAAGGCTGCTAGTCCTAGACTCATGTGTTGTCTCTGTGACCCTGATGAAGGTCTCTGTACACTATCTACTAGGGTAACTTTTTTCAAAATTAAGATAATATATGTTTTGCTTGTTTAAAAAATATAGACTATTCTAAAATTTTTCTGTAAACATGAACTTTATAACCTACTGTTGTATAACTTGTTTTCTTTACTCACTGTACCTTGTGGCTCTCATGGTGGCATTACTTCTAATCTGTTGTACCATTTATATTGTCTGTATTTTTTTTCAAGTACTATGCCAAGTTATATTTCCACGTGCTACTAGCAGTGGACTTCCAGCATTCCTCCTTCCCTTAATATTGTCAATCATTGTTGAAAAATGATTTCTCATAATTGTTTGATTTCTGTGTCCCTGCTAATTAGAGAATGTAACCTACAGCCTTGCACATAGTGACTTTGTGCTATCCCACTGGTCACTTACCCCAGCCCTGTGAATATTTATTGTTCATGAGGGAGTTTGACACTATTATACTTACTGTGGTTGAGAACATGTGTGCATCTGTTTTTGCTGTGGTATATGGGCATATGTTTCTTCTTTCATCTTAATCACTTGGCATGAGATTGGACTTTTTTTTGGTAATCCTTCTAGAGGTTTTTAAGTTACATGTTAAACATTCTTCATCTAGCTTTTAATTGACTGGTCATATAAATTTAATCATTTTTAATGTACACATATGAAACTTGAGGACAAGTTATTATCAGGTAAGTTTTTTACTCTGAGAAAGGCAATCTGAATGTTGTACTTATATTGCCTTCCCCACCACAATTTTCTGGTCAACTGTAGATTATGATAAATATGTATTCATTACTTTTGTCATTATTGTGAACAAATACTTGACAAGAAACAACTTAAAGGAGGAAAGGTATTATTTTGGCTCATATCCTGAGGGATATATATATATATATATTCATGGCAGGGAAGGCATGGTGGCTAAGGGTTCCATGGTGGCAGTAGTAGTATTAGGTGATAACATCCTGTCGACAGACAGAAAACCTGCAGAAGGTATACACTTTTTCCCCATCCAAGCCCTACTCCCAAAGGTTAGACAACTTCCCTCAATACTGCCACCAGCTGGGAACCAAGGGTTCAAACTCATGAGCCTGTTGGGGGACATTTCACATCTCAGTCATAACAAGGTAAGAAATGAGGTTTGACTCTTCTTTACATTTTTATTTTATTTTATTTTTTTTCCATGCTGGGGATCAACTTGAGGGCTTCCTGCATGTTAATCAAGCACTCTATACTGAACTGTATCCCTAGCTTTGTTCTTGCTTTTATTATTATTATTACTAAGATGATTATTATTATTATTATTGAAAGAGAGAGGAAGAGGCAGAGAGAGAGAGAGAGAATGGGTACACCAGTGGCCTCTCAGCCGCTGTGAACAAATACCAGATGCATGCACCCCCTTGTGGGTAAGTGCAGCATTGCGTGCTTGCGTCACTTTATGTCTGGCTAAATGTGGGACCTGGAAATTGAACAGCATTTTTAGGCTTGAAAGGCAGACACCTTAACCGTTAAGCCATCTCTCCAGCCCTACTATTAAATTTTAATTTTTTAAGGTGCCCACAATGACTGACTGCTGCTTTCACAAATCATAACACACAACTCTATAGTAAATGCCAGTGAAGAATACCAGCAATCTCACTAAGGAGGGGCCTCAGTAGAGTGAGGGCAGGGACGAGGGAAATGATGGTACCAACACACGATGTATCCATACGAAGTTTATACTTAATTAAAAAAAAAAGTCATTACTTAACAGTTACAGTAGACTTTACAATTACATTCATGAATGCACTTATTTAATACATATTTGAGAGTGTGTTACAAGCAAGAAACTTGTAGCCACTGGGGAAACCCAAGTATTGTAAATAAACAATAATTCCTACCTATGTGGAGTTGATGTTATGTGGTGTGCTAAAGATAAAAATTTTGGATTTTTGTCAACATATTTATAATATACATAGGCCTGATGAAATCATGGAGGGGGTTTAGAGGGGAGAGAAAAGAAGCCCAAGGCCTAATCCTAGAGCACCATGTACATGAGAAGTACCAGCAAAAATAGCAAAGGGAACTGTGAGAGGGATAGGAAGAAAACAGAAGATTGAGTTCTAAGAAACTGAAAAGTGAAATTATTTCAAGGAAAAGATATTTCTTAACTGTGTTAAATGGTATAAGATGAAAACTAAGAATTGACCTTTGGATTAAGCAACAATGAGGTCATTGACAATCTTGCCAAAGTTTTAGTGGAGGTAGAGAGAAAAGCCTATGTAAGAAAAGAGGAAATTTGAGACAGGAAGTATATAGCCTTACTCTAAATGGTAGGGGAAAAAATGGAAGGGAAGTGGAGGTAGAAAGGAGTTACTGAAAGATAGAGAAGTAAGACAGGGAGCTTTCTAGGATGGGAGAAGCAGCAAAGTATGTGTGCTAGAAGGGAAGTGTTCAGGAGAGAAGGAAAAAAATAAGTTGCAGGACCAGAAAGTTATTAAAGGAATAAGGTCTTCAATGGACAGGAAAAAGATGCATTCTGAGCAATAAATCGCTGTGCTCCACTGCCTTCTTACAAATGTCTTCATTTGGGCCATGGAGATGGCTTAGTGGATAAGAGTGCTGACACTTACACATGAGAGCCTCTGGGACCTGAGACCACTAAATTCAACTCCCCAGAACCCATATAAAAAGCTGGGTGTGTGCTTTTACTGCTAGCCTGACAATCAGCTCCAGGGCAATAGTGACAGACATGGTGATCAGTCAAAACCTACCAAAGCAGAAATCCAGAGGCTACACAGAATTCAAATACTATATCGCACTGCTAACAGGCCTGCCATGGCTCAGGGAACATTGAGGGAGAGGTGTTGGAAAATTGTAAGAGCCACTAAGCCTGTAGGAATAGCCTGTGGCATGGTTCCCCCTTTCCTCCTGCTACCTCAAAGGGACTGGTTGAGGCCTTCATGACCTCATAGTGAGTACCATAATCCCTCTGAGGAGGGCTCCTAGGGTAATGGGAGCAGGGGCAAGAGGATAAACGAGTATAGTCTGTTATATATAAAATAAAATGAGGGGCTGGAGAGATGGCTTAGTGGTTAAAGCACTAGCCTGCAAGACCAAAGGATCCAGATTCAATTCCTTAGAACCCACATAAGCCAGACACACAAGGGGGCGCATGCATCTGAAGTTTGTAGTGGCTGGAGGCCCTGGAGTGCCCATTTTCTCTTTCTCTCTCTCTGCCTGTTTCTCTCTCTCTCAAATAAATAAATAAATAAAATATTTTAAAAGGGGGTAAAGTAAAATGACTTTATGCCAAAATAACTTTCATAAAGCAAAAGAAAATACAAAATAGAGCATATCTCATTTTTTCAGATAATTTTAACTTCTGCATTTAATAATAGCCGGATCAGCTTATGTGATCAATCTACTGTAATACAATATTCTAGTTAATGTGTGTGAAGTAGTGGATTCCGCTAGACATACCTCTAGATTAACAGAAAAGGTTAATTTAAAAAAAGCTGGGGCTGGAGAGATGGCTTAATGATTAAGGTGTTTGCCTGCAAAGCCAAAGGACCTAGGTTTGATTCCCCAGGACCCATGTAAGCCAGATGCACAAGAGGCACATGCATCTAGAGTTCATTTGCAGTGGCTATAGGTCCTGGCATGCCCATTCTGTCTCATCTCATCTCTTCTCTTCTCATCTCTTCTCTTCTTTTCTCCCCTCCCCATACCTCCCCCCCCCTTCCAAAATAAATAAAACACAGTCTGTTGTCATGCACGCACATCTGTAACCAGTCTGCAGGGGACAGAGACGAGAGAATCACTGAGGCTCCCTGACCAACCGCAGCTTGAGGTGTGGGAAAGACCCCATTCTCAAGGAAATATATAGCTAAGCATAAGAAAAGGACACCCAACATTCTCCTCTGGCCTCTGCACTCACGTGCATATACCACACATCACATATGCCACATCACACACATACTCTGGACACATGCGCACCATGCATGCACAAAAAAAACACAACAGGGTTGGAGAGATGGCTTAGCGGCTAAGGCGCCTGCCTGCTAAGCCTAAGAACGCTGGTTCCAATCTCCAGCGGTTCCAATCTCCAGGTCCCACGTTTAGCCAGATGCAAAGTGAGGCAAGGGCGCAATGCCGCACTTGCCCACAAGGGGGTGCACGCATCTGGATTTTGTTCACAGCAGCTGAGAGACTGCTGGCGTGCCCATCTCTGTCTCCCCCTCCCTCTCTGTCTATCTCTCTCTGTCTCTCTCTCCAAAAATAAATAAAAAATAATAAAAAAAATTTTAATAAAACACAACAAACATACTTTAATTTATATGACCTTATCAGTTATTTAGGTATGTGAAAGTACTTGAAAAAATTGTAAAGAATCTTGTAAATGTAAGCTACTACAAGACAGATGAATGGTCAGTTGCTCTGTCTAGCAGCTTCTTTCTTACTTGATGTTAGTCAGGAATATACTGCTGGCTTCTTGTCTTCAGCTGTGTTTTCCACAGAGACACGTGTGCTAAGCATCAAAATATTTTACCTAGAGAACTTGGGGATTTTCCCCCCATGAGAATTTGATGTTTAACCTTTCGACCACCCAGCAAGCTAAGAAAGTGTTGTCTCTTTTATCTTCTTAGACTCCTTTAAATAAGCCTGAAGCCATTTGAGAAAGCCAAATACTGCTGTGAACAACTGTTTTAGCTACTTGAATAAACTCTTAGGCATGTCCCGTAAGATTCTTGTTCATAAATTTCTTAAATATAAATTTAAAAGATTATTTGCTCTGTAATGTTTTATAAAAATGGTGGATTGCCAATAAATAGCATCTCTTGCCAAATGTTCAACTTCCTACATGAATTGAATACATGTATTTTTAAATTTAATATTGATTTGATTTCAGTAAAACAAATGTAAGGAAACTAGTTAGGATGAGTATTCTAATTTAGTGAATACAGTGATTTTTATTTTTCCTTCAATTCTTTATTCTCATTTCTCTGTTTGTTGGTTGCTAAATTAATGCATTATGTAGTGTTGAAGCAGTTGTTTCAGATTCCATCTGTAAGGTTTTAGCAGTTTGTAGGCCTTGGTTTCTCTAGTTATCTCATAGTGAATTCCTTACCTGGTACTTGACCTCACTCCCTGGGAAACCAGACCTCCCTCCAGAGTAAATCCTGGAATCGCTGACCTGAAGAAATGTGAGGCTGTCTTGGCAGTGAACCTTTGCTTCTGTTACTCATAGGAAGGATAATGATGTGCTTTTGCCTGAAGGCCCTACTTTCACTGTGGTAAGAAGTAATATAAAAATACTGCTTGCAAAGATCTGCCTTTGGAAATTCCAAAATCAGAAGTGCATTGACACATATTTTAATTTCTTTTGCAAAGTAAGGTAATTAAAAATGTAACTCTTATCACTTCGTCCGTTTCTTTAGCTTCTCATGTTAATTCTGTCATTACTTAGAGGATTCATACAGTAACCTTAAAAGTTATCACTGCATATTTTTTACTGTTTATTTTATGATGAAATTATTTAATATATATGAAAGACTTTTATTTCCACATAAAATATCCATTTTTAAAGTAGAGATTAAAAACCTAAAATGTAGCTCATAGTTTCTCTGTGATGAAGAAAGGGTGGTGCTTTTTAGAGTTAAAAGACTAAAAACATGTGTGTCAAGTGTGAAAAATTGGCAAATAGGCCTGACAGAATTATTTCCTAGATGATGCAAGATGTAATTTCCCAGAAGTGGTAATATGAAAAGGCACACTTGGTTTCTCTGTTAGCTCTTGATTCCTGTGGTTTCATCTTTCTGTTGTGTGACCTTGTACTTACAAAAAATTCACATGACAATTTTAAAAAAATCTATGCTCAAACAGTTTTCAAAATGAGCTTTATAATGTCTCTGGATGTGAAAAATTCCAGTTCTTCAACAAAATCTACATCTAACAATATTGTTGTGATAACAAAAATTTACTGTATCTATGGTGTGTTGTAAAAGCAACACTATAAAATTAGAAGATGTCTAGTTAGAATATATCCATGTGAACCAAATAATTATAGTTATATTACATTTACTTGGTAATGTGTGTCAAAATCATGTGTCATTTCAATATTTTGAAATTTGATTATTTACTGTTTTCAGAATGAACTTTTCTAATAATAAAGGAACTTAGAATTGTAGATTTTAAAATGTGAGTCTAGGGCTGGAGGGATGGCTTAGCAGTTAAGGCATTTGCCTGCAAAGCCAAAGGACCCAGGTTTGATTCCACAGGACCACGTTAGCCAGATGCACAAGGGGGTGCACACATCTGGAGTTTGTTTGCAGTGGCTGGAGGCCCTGGCACATCCATTCTCTCTCTCTCCCTCTTTTTCTCTATCAAATAAATAAATTAAATAAATCTTTAAAAAATAAATAAAATAAAATGTGAGTCTATATATGTATATTGTTCATGGAATTTTTATCTTTTTCCTGTTACACATATTTTAGAGTTAGTTATTTTTGTTGAATGTTTTGAATAAAGCAGCTTGACACCCAGTTTAGTTTAGGAATAACTCAATGTTATAGTCACAAAATGAAATGTGAAGAGAACATGGTCTACTTACCATAGTTGGCTGAATTTACTTTCTGTAAGTTGAACTGTAGGACAGTAATGGTAATTACTGTTCATTTTACCCTAGAAATGTAGATAGATCTGTGGTGAACAAACAGAAAACTTGTGCTTATACTCAGTGTCTCAGCTTGCAAGGGTTGGAAAGCTAGACCTGACTGCAACATTTGTGAAAAGGTCATAGTTACAGAAGTATTTTGCCAAAGTTGGAAATATAAAGCTATAAAAAGGCAAATGCAAACATGAATTTCAAGCCAGTAGTGGCTGTGTTGAAGACTTGATGAGAGAAATGCAGTCTGCATGGGCATACATACATAACTGAAGTGAACCATAGCAAGTTAGTGTTTCGTACAAAACTGATGAAGGTCATTCAGAAGTGAATTCCGTGTAACATTTAATTCTACAGATATGGATTATTTTAGAAGTTTGTCTAAATCTCTCCTACACACATACACCACTCACAATTTCTAATGATTTCCCCATTTATCCTTTATAAAAATAAAGGATCACATAAGTATTTGATGTTCCAAAAGTTATTGTGACAGAATCTGCAAACTGCTAACCATAATTTTCTCTCTTTCTCCATAAATATTTGGATATGAATGTCCAGTTCTTCATTTTCTAGCGTTCCCTACACTTGTGTGACCAAGTGACTAAGTTTTCTTCAACCAAATGTGAACAGAAGTAATTTATAGCTCTCTAGTCCTGGCCAATAAATGTTTCTCTCTCTCACACACACATACACACCCACTTCTTCCATTTCTTTCTCCCTCCTCTTTGACTCACGGTGGTAGTCATCATTGCCCTGAGCCTGTGAATTCAATGATTGTGTTCTGCAGAGTCCTGTCTTCCAAGACTAGACCTAGTGTGTTCTTTCATAATCCTCACTGACAAAGAAATGAACTCACCTTTGTTGTATATGAGGAATTTAGACTATTGAAAACATGTCACCCAAAGATGCCAGCAAACTGAATCTGCCTAAGGAACTATATCCCAGTCTGCAGTGCAGGCCCACACTTCTGTGGTCTAGGGTCACTGAGATGTCCACAAACACTGATGGTGTTGATGGTAGCTGAAGAACCTATCTATCACACTGAATCTTCCACCTGGAACCAAAGCCAATGCAGCCTATCCAACGACTTTTAAAAGAAAACACCAGGGGAAATCTTTTTACTACAAAGACTACTCTATAAAAAGTCAATAGAGCAACTGACCCACCAAATGCACAAATGTTATTATGAGCACACAAGAATCAGGGGGAAGCAAAATAACATGGTGCTTCCACAGGAACACTGTCAGGCTCTAGCAGCAAAACACAAAGAAAAGCAATAGGACTGTTATCAGCACAAACACTATTCACAGGTCCAAAGTCTATTCTGGGGCTCAAGGAAACCTTTTAACTGGAACCCCTCTAAAATCAAAAGCACAAGGTACATTCTTTCAACATATAATGGCACAGAATAAACATACCACTCAAAAAAGGAAGAAATGGAGGCAAAGCAAGTAAAGGTTGGACAGAAGCATGACCAAAATTCAGCAGGGAAAACACCAAATCCTGGAGCTCCATATCTGGCACTTAAGAATTATGATGAGATCTCTGGTGCTCCAAAGGGCTTGGTTAGCTCTATCCTCCAGTTCTAATGCCTCTGCACATAGCCTGTCTCAGGCCAGCTTCACTCAGAACCTACAGCTTTCCTTGGGTGAATTCACATGGCTCTAGCATCTCTAAAAGCCTGGGCTCTTAATTTTGACTTAGGCTTCATCTTCACAGCCCTTCTAGGACTCCTTCCAGGGAATCCAGCTCTGCCATAACTGGTTGGGTCTCAGTGCATCCTTGGAACCATTGGGTAATACTCTGACTCAACCTTATATCCTTTATTCCTATAACACCAATATCACAAATACAATGCTGCAAAGTTCTGTAGCCAACCTTGGATGGAGTCTGGACACCTTGAACCTCAGCTGTCATGACATCTTTATGCTAATCTTGGGAGCATAAAATGTCAATGTTCTGCCTTTAGGACTTTTCTTTCTAAAGGAATACTGTATACAACACACTGTCCTTGAGATGTAAGCTCCTTCCAAGACTAGTAAAAGCACAATTCATTGCCAGACTTCTATTGGTCCTGAAAGAAATTCTAAAGGTAATCAGGCCAGACAAAGAAATAAAGGGTGTTCGAATTGGAAAAGAGAAAGTTACATTATCATTGTTACCATATAATATTTATAATTAGGAAACCTCAAAGGAGTCACTAAAATTAGAAATGATGAATCACATTGCAGAATAGTCAGCATACAGTAGTGAATTAGATAAAATAGAAATAAAAAATTACATTTGTAATAGCTGTAAAAATCTCATAGAGGGCTGGAGAGATGGCTTAGTAGTTAAGGCACCTGCCTCCCAAGCCTAAGAACGCCGGTAACAATCTCAAGGTCCCACGTTTAGCCAGATGCAGTGACGCAAGGGCGCAATGCTGCATTTGACCACAAGGGGGCGCACACATCTGGATTTTGTTCGCAGCAGCTGAGAGGCCGCTGGCGTGACCATCTCTGTCTTCCTCTCCCCCTCTCTCTCTGTCTCTTTCTCCAAAAAATAATCCCATAGAAACAAAATTAACTGAAGAGCTAAAAATTCTCGACAATGAAAACTATAACACAATGGGGAAAGAAATCAAAGAGGACACACATATAATCACAAAGTGAAAGATATCATGTGTTCATAAACTGGAAGAGTCAGTATTGTTAAAATGTCCATGTTACCTAAAGTAATCTTCATGTTGCCATTCTTCACAGTAGAAATACAATCCTAAAATTTTTATAGAACCCATTAAGGAAATTAAAAACTATGAGTTTCAGGCCAGCCTGAGACTAGATAGTGAATTCTAGGTCAGCCTAGGCTAGGGCAAGACACTACCTTGTAAAAAACAAAACCTTTCAAAAGCAATCTTGAGCAAAGAGAACAAAACTGGAAACATTATGCTATCTAGCCTTAAAATATACTACAAAATGACACTAATCAAAGCAGTGTTATTATCATAAAAAGACACATAAGCCAAAAGGACAGAATAGAGAGCTGAGAAGTCAACCAATGGATATATATACCCAACTCCTTTTTGACAAAGGCAATAAGGATATTCTCTTAGGGTTTGAATATAAAATGTCCCCCAAAGAGGCATGTGTTTGAATCCTTAATCCCTAGTTGGTGGCTGTTATAGTTACCCTGGTGTTGCTGGAACAAAGCACACCACCAAACAGCCCGTGAGAGGAAAGTATTATTTTGGCTTACAGTCTCAAAGGGAAGCTCCATGATGGCAAGGAAAGCATGGCATGAGCAGAGGCTAAATATCATCTTTGCCACAGCAAGGGGAAAACAGCAGCAAGAGAGTGAGCCAGACTCTGACAAGGAGAAACCTGTTAACCCTTAAGCCCACTCGCAGCAACACACCACTTGCAGCAAGAATCTACCTCCCAAATGGCCACAAGCTGGGAACCAAGCCTTCAGGACACATGAGTTTATGGGGAACATCTGATTCACAGGACCACAGTGGTGGTGTTTGGTAAGGGTACAGAACCTTTAGGAGGTGGAGCCTTGGGCTAGAGAGATGGCTCAGCAGTTGAGGAAGTGGAGCCTTGATGGAGAAGTATTTCACTGGGGGTGTACCTTGAGATTTTATAGTCTAGCCCAACTTGCCACTCTTTTTCTACTTCCTTCCTGCTGATAAGATGTGATGCTGGTTGTCTACACCTGCCCTGTTTTCTTATCCATGGACTTCCCCATTAAAACTGTAAGCTGAAAATAAGCCCTTTCTTCCATAAGCTGTTTCTGGTTGGGTGTTTCCTTCCCGCAGTGAGCAAGTAACTAATATATACACATCGGAGGCAACAGACATTTCAATTTAATAGTGCTGGAAATATTAAATATTTATTTGTAGAATGAAATTAGACTGTCATTTCTTAACCAATTATAAAACTCAGTTTAAGTGGATTAAAGGCTTAAATGTAAGATGTGAAATTGTAAAGCTACTAGATGAACACAGTGAAAATTCTTCAAGACATTACAGTGAGCAAGGTTTTTTTAAAATCTTTTAAAAGTTTCCCAAATCACAGCCATCCAAAGCAAAAAGTAGACAAGTGAGAATACATCACACAAAAACACTTCTGCATAGCCAGTGATCACCATGGTGAGGAGACAATCTACAGAGCAGGATAAAATATTTGTGCTCTATTCATCTGACAGGAGGTTAAAATCCAGAATAGATAAACAAGTCCAAAAACGCATAGGCACTAAATAAACCAACTAAAACTCGGAAGTAGATCTAAGTAGACATGTATCAGAAGAAGAAATACAAATAGCCAAGAGGTATATGAAAAATGCTCAAGGTCACTAATAATCTGGGAAATACAAATCAAATGACATTGCACTATAGTTTAACTCCATTAAAAGTAGCTGTTATGAAAGAAAAGAACAGGCCGGGTGTGGTGGCGCACGCCTTTTTAATCCCAGCACTCAGGAGGCAAAGGTAGGAGGATTGCCATGAGATCGAGGCCACCCTGAGAATTCAAAGTGCATTCCAGGTCAGCCTGGGCTAGAGTGAGACCCTACCTTGAAAACCAAAAAAAAAAAAAAAAAAAAAGAACGGGTCTGGTAAGGATGTAGGCAAAAAGGTGTTCCCTTGCTCCTTGTTGGTGGGAATGTAAGTTAGAGTAGACATCAGGGAGAACAAGATGGAGATTCCTCAAAACATTAAACACAGAACTTTAAAAACAAAATGATCATATGAACTGAGTGTGGTGATGCATGCCTTTAATCCCAGCACCAGGGAGGCAGAGGTAGGAGGAATACCATGAGTTAGAGTCCAGTTTGACACTACAGAGTGAATTCCAGGTCAGCTTGAGTGAGAGAGAGACCCTACCTCATAAAACAACAACAACAAAAAGAAAACTACCGTATGATACAACAACCTGAATATATATCCAAAGGAGATTGAAATCAGAGCTTCAAAGAGACATTTGTGCTTCCATTTACTGCAACAATATTCAGAACAGCCAAGACTGGAAATGACCTAGTGTTTGGTACCTGATGTATGGATAAAGAAAATGTGGTACATATACACAGAAGACTATATGCACCCACAAAAAGATTGAAATAACGTGGGCTTGGAAAATGGCTAGCGAATAAAAGCACTTGCTTGCAAAACCTGCCAGCCTGGGTTCAGTTCCCAAGCCATCCACATAAGTAGGATGCAGAAAGTGGTGTAAGTGTATGAGGTTCATTTGCCGTGGGCAGAGGTCTTGGCACACATGCGCACACTCGTGTACGTTAAATATTTTTTTTTAAAGATTGAAGTTCTTTTATTCGTAGCTACATAGGTACATTATATTAAGTAAAATATGCCACACACCAAATAGCAAGTACTATGTGACTTCACTAGGATGGAATCTAGAAGTAAGTCTCATAGAAGCAGAAAATTGATCGTGCAAAACTAAATCTTTTAATGATCTAAGTTGCTTCTGATCCTTTGGTAGTCTGCTGCAATTGTCCCTCTCAGAGATTACAGTAGATCAGGCTCCCGGCAGACCTTTATGGACTACTTACCAGGTAACACTAAGCTAGGAAGCCTAACTGAACTGTTTTGTATCATGGTAAAAATTGTTGAACTCTTAACATTGCTGTTAGATCATTCACTAACATAGTCTGCTGATCAACTACAGAGAAACCAGCATGTAGATTAGAAAGGTTTGAAAATAGATATGATGTGGTTAAACTAGGATGATGTGGGGTTTTTTTTTGCACCTATGACAACTTTAGATAAAGTAAATAATTGTCCTCTTGACTATTTTTATATAATCCATTTGTATATCTTAAACTCACACCAATTATCTATAAAGAAGAAATGATTGTACATTAGCTCAGCAATCAGTGTTAGCTGTTTATCTTGGAATCTATTTTTGGTTTAAAAGGAATATATAATCAATAAAATTTTGTATGATATATTTTGAGGTTTGGGGGATTTATTTTTTTTAAATATTATTTGTTTGTTTATGTAACAGAGGGAGGGATAGCCAGGCATGATGGTGCATGCCTTTAATCCCAGCACTTGGGAGGCTGAAGTAGGAGGATCACTGTGAGTTTGAGGCCACCCTGAACCTACATAGTGAATTCCAGGTCAGCCTAAGCTAGAGTGAAACCATACCTTGAAAAAACAGAGAGACAGAGAGTGGGTGAGAGAGAATGGGTATATAAGGTGTATAAGGGCTTCTTGCCACTGCAAACAAACTCCAGATGCATGTGTCACTTTATAGACCTAGCTTTACAAGGGTATTGGGGAATTGAACCTTGACTGTCAGACTTTGCAAGCAAGTGCCTTTAACCACTGAGCCACTTCTCCAGTCCCTCCTATTTTTAAATTTTATCTATTTGTACACGTGTGTACATGCACACATATACAACCAGGGTCTCTTGCCACTGCAAATGGATGCCAGACACTTGTGCAACTTTTTTGCATCTGACTTCTGTGGGTAGCTTGAGAATTGAACCTGGGCTGGCTGACTTTGCAAGCAATCATCTTTAGCTGCTTCTTTCTTTCTTTCTTTCTTTCTTTCTTTCTTTCTTTCTTTCTTTCTTTCTTTCTTTCTTTTTGAGGTTTTTAAATTTTTTATTTATATTATTCAAATCTTACATTCATAATGGTGACTCTATTATCCTCCTCCCTGTCCTCCCTCTTCCAAAGGGACCCTCATCAATGGGGAATGTGGGTCATGCATGGGGGGGGATAGTCAAGAGTTATGGGGGATAGGCCAAGTCTCTGTGCATAATGACCCAACTTGTGGCTCTAACATTCTTTCCACCCCCTCTTCTGCGAATTGCCCTGAGCCACGTTGGGGTCATTTTAGTTCTACTTCAGTGATGAGGTTTTGGGAGCCTCTGTGTCTCTGGATATCTGGCTTAGTAGGAGTTAGATGTTCTTTGTGTTTATCTCCTTCAGCCTTTTTCTGGTGTCATGATCACCAAGAATGCTGTATTCTTGCCCTTTCCCCCGCATTACTCTATGGTTTCAGCTGGGGCCCTGGTGACGTGTGATTGGCTGATCCTCCCTTCATGTTTGTGGTCCATCTGAAAAAGATAAGCAAATTCTCCAATGGAGAGAGAAGTTAGTACTAGATAGATGGGATGGCCATAGATATTTTGGAGGGAATTTTATATGTGTAGGCCCTCTTCTCACCCACATTTGGTGGTATCTTGATCTTGGAGACTGAGCTCAGTTTTTGTACATGGTTTTGACTTATTTCCCAGTTCCAGCAATGAGTTCCATTTCACTGAGTGGATCTGTTAGCCAAATCAAGAGCAGTTGGTTACCCACCATGGCTGTGTGCCACTACTGCACTTGTTTGAGAATTACATCAGGTTGTTTCCTGCTGGGTATCTTAGACTGCAAGTTGTTTAGACAGATGTCAGCCATTATCCCCCAGTTGCTCATGTAGCATCCTCTGGCACTAGACTAGCTAACTGTCTGGGGACTGACCCTCTTCCAGATTCTGACCAGGTCTCTCCATGTTTGGTCTCACACGCATATGCTGTCTTCGACAGTAGGGTCTTACCATTAACCTTTGGTGGATCATCAAGAACTCTGACAGAAATCTGTCCTTTTTGGGAAACTTGTAGGTGTCTCGGATCAACAGCTCATTGTGAGAGTTAACCCCGTGCTGGTACTGGGAGTTATAAGTCAGGACCTAGGAAAGTGAGGGAAGAAAAAGATAATATAAAGGAGAAAGTGAGTATAGAGAGAGAGAGGGAGGGAGGGAGGGAGAGGGAAGAGAGAGAGAAGCAGGAAAAGATTAAGGTTGGTCTTCATGATGTTCTGTCCAGTTTCCTGTGGTTCAGGTGTTCCCTCTGCGGGCCTGCTGAAGGATCAGTGTTTTAGCCTGTTGTTCAGAATAAAGGGTTTTATAGTGTCATTTCCTTTTGGGTCCCTTTTTGTATCCCCCCACCCTTGTCCTCCCTCCCACCCTTACCTTCCCTCCATTCCACCCTCCTTATTGTCTGGTCCTCAGAGTGCTTATTAGGTTTGGCACCATCTCAGGTGGATTCAGGTTAGGAGTGACAGATAAATGAGACTATGTGACAATTATCTTTTTGTGATTGGGTGAGCTCACTGAAGATGATCTGTTCCATGTTTGATCATTTTTTTTTGAATTTCATTATTTCATCTTTCCTTACTGCTATGTAGAATTCCATTGGGTAGATATACCACATCTTTATTATCTATTCATCTAATGATGGATACCTGAGTTGATTCCAGCTCTTTGCTATTATGAATTGAGCAGCTGTGAACATGGTTGAGCAAATGTCTCTGATCTGAGGTTTGGAGCCTTTAGGGTAAATGCCCAGTAAGGGAATAACTGGATCCGTTGGTAGGTCTATGGTCATCCTTTTCAGGAGTCTCCATATAGCTTTCCATAATGTTGTACCATTTTACATTCCCACCACCAGTGAAAGCTTGTTCCTATTTCTCCACAGCCTCTCCAGCATTTGTTTTCATTGTTTTTTTTTTTTTTTAATGTTAGCCATCCTTACTGTGATAAGGTGGAATCTCATAGTTATTTTAATTTGCATTTTCCTGATGAGTAGGGATGTTGAGCATTTTCTTAAATGTGTGTTTGCTATTTGTATTTCTTCCTCTGAGAACTCCCTGTGCAGTTCTCTGCCCCATTTTGTGAGTGGGTTGTTTGATGATTTATTGTTTAGTCTTTGGAGTTCATTGTAGATTCTAGAAATTAGGCCTCTGTCAGTTGTACAGCTGGTGAAAAATTTCTCCCATTCTGTGGGTAATCTGCTGGCTTTGGTTATAGTATATTTGTCAGTGAAAAAGCTTTTGAGCTTCATGAGATCCCAATAGTTGCATGATTGTTTAATTTCCTGAGCTGCTGGGGATTTGTTCAGGAAGTCTTTTCCTACTCCTATGCCGTGGAAGGTTCCTCCTATTTTTTCTTCCAGTAGTAGCAGTTTCTGGTTTTATATTAAGGCCTTTGATCCATCTGGACTTGGTGAGATATGTGGATTGAGTTTCATTTTCCTACATATGGTTGTCCAGTTTGTCCAGCACCATTTGTTGAAGATGCTGTCTTTTTTCCATTCTGCACTGGTAGGGCCTTGGTTAAAAGACCCAAAGTCCGGGTCTTCTGTTCTGTTCCATTGGTCTATATTCTTGTTTCTATGCCAGTACCATGTCGTTTTTATTACAGTGCCTTTGTAGTATAGCTTTAGATCAGGTATGGTGATGCCTCCAGAGGTGTTTTTTCTGCTGAGGATATGCTTGGATATCCGAGGCCTTCTGCATTTCCATATGAATTTTGAGAAAGTTTTTTTCTATCTCAGTGAAGAAAGAAGTTGGGATTTTTATCAGCATTGCATTAAATCTATCTAGTGCTTTTGGTAAGATTGCCATTTTCACAATGTTAATTCTACCTATCCAGGAGCATGGGAGGTCTTTCTATTTTCGTAGGACCTCCTCAGTTTCTTTCTTGAGTGTTTTTATGTTTTCATTGTATAGTCTTTCACTTTCTTGGTTAATGTTATTCCAAGGTATTTATTTTCTTGGTTTGCTATTGAAAATGGGACAATGTTAGTTATTTCTTTTTCTGTATCTTTGTCTTTTGCATACAGAAAGGCTACTGATTTCTGTACATTGATCTTATATCCTGCTACTTTGCTGAAGGTGCTGATCACCTTTAAGAGTTTTGAGAAGGAGGTTCCATAGCCCCGGGCACCTAGCTGTGATGGCCTCGCGGGGGCTCTGGCTGGGGAGGGAGGGATGGGAGGGATCTGACCCAAGGTGGGGCTCCACAGGCCTGGGGCACCTGGCTGTAATGGCGCTCGGGCTCTGGGCAGCGATGGGGCTCAAGAAGGTCCGGAGGGACCTGTCAGGTGGTGGTGCCTGCCTGAGAGCGTGGAAATCAGTGGATTCCCTATTTTGCACATCACCCCCTCCCTCTGGAAGTATGCAGGAGCCAGCAAACCCTTTTAAAAAGTCCCTTAAACCTTAAGGTTCTTCCCTTTACTTCCCTGTGAGGTGAGGCAAGGTTAGGCGGATGCCATCTTGACCAGAACTACCCCGATTGTTTACTTTTTATAAGTCTATTTGAACAGGACTTAGCATGCCTTATGAGACTGTGTGAATTGCACTAAGCTGAGCCAAAGCAATAGAGGTGGCAACAAGGCGGCAATACCAAACAACTTTTGCTCAACCCAGGTTCTGGTCATCTCTTTTTTTATATATATAAATCATATTCTTCTACTTTAGGTTATAATTTTCCCTCTGGGGCACAAACCATTCCCATTCTCCTCCCCATACACCCCCACCACCCAGGTAGAGTCTTATTCTAGCCCAGGCTAACTTTGAACTTACCCTGTAGTCCCCCGCTGTCCTTGAACTCACAGTAATACTCCCTCTGCCGCCAGTGCTGGAATTAAAGGCATGTGCCACTACACCCAGCTCTCATAATTTTTTGAGGTAATTCTAAATTAAAATGCTAATGGACTTGTGGACATCTCCTAACGCTATTATCAAGAAAGGGTGGAATTAGTTTGATGAAATTTTAATGAAAACTTTAACTCGATTTGGTAAGATTTCTTCTCTGGGGTTTAAAGAATGGAAACTTCTATAGTTTTCTTGTTTCATGTAAATTTAGTGTAGAATGGATTAGAGGCAAAAATTAAATGATTGTAAAACTATAAGAAATAAGTAATGAGTCCTTGAACAAAGGTGGTGTTAGTAGTAACAGCAGTACTGGTAGCAACAGCAATAGCAGTAGTGAGTCTTTGAAAGTGAGAAATCCAAAAGGGGAGCTGTAGCTTTGTTAATTGATAGCTGAAGTCCAGAAGAAGGAGGGGTTGTTAACATTGGCTCATAAAATACTGATCTTCCCAGTGGTCAAGCAGATTTGGCATGCTGGGACAATTGGTGCGCTGCATTTGGGAAGGAAAATTGGATAACCAAACAGGCACCCCATGAGCAGTAATAGTGGGACCAGATAGAAGCAGAAGTCAGAAGATCATGTCCATATTAGGTCATAGCACAAAGCTAATGTTTACTGCATTAAACCTGGGCATGGCTTTAGATTGTAGTGCAAGAACATTGCGAGCTCAGGTTGGAGTGGATTCCATTCACTGAAGATAAATCATAGTTGATTGGAATCACCATAGAACCATATAAATAGCCCTACATTAAAAAACAGAAAACTATACTGCTCACAGTCAAGATGGACCTCATTGTTCTGCATGAAAGAAATCCTTGGTATATATGTTCATACAAGGGGATAAGATGGCAGTCTAATCCCTTGAGACTGTTGTGGTAATTGGCATTGTATTGTTCAATGTCAGTATTCTGTTTTCTAAACTATAAATAGTAATTATGTATTTGTTTTATAATCAGGAGAAAAGATCTTCAAGGGAAAGAAATGGAGGACCTTCCCCATACACACCTTCTAATTGTAATCTTGACACTAAGCAAAACTCTGATTGAGTTAAGTGTCCTGTGGTCATCTAGAGGTAGCAATTTCAGCTCTGGTCTGAGCATCACCACTGTAATTTCTTAGTGATACTCATGAACAGCAGCCTATCAGTGTTGTAGTTACTTCTTTTAGAAAATTAAACTAAAATGAACTGGGCATGGTGGCCCACGCCTTTAATCCCAGCACTTGGGAGGCAGAGGTAGGAGGATCTCCATGAGTTTGAGGCCAGCCTGAGACTACATAGTGAATTCCAGGTCAATCTGGGCACCATGATTTAATGTTCTCAGCAACTAAAACTTAAGAACACACTTCCTTTTTAGGAGTAACATTTTTAATATAAAGCATGTATTTTCTAAAAGATGATAACTTTCTCACAGTCCAAATTTTTCACTTCTCTTCACTTTAGGTTGCCCTTGGTAGAACAGATGTTGAAGATTTAGACCTCTATGCTACATCACGAGAGAGACGATTTCGTTTATTTGCTTCTATAGAATGTGATGGGCAGTTATTTATGACTCCATATGATTTTATTTTGGCTGTTACAACCGATGAGCCTAAATGTAAGTAAAAATTTTACATTACCTTAATAATTTTACTTTCAATATAAAATGATTTTCAAAAGCTTTCAAAATTGGTGAGAAGGGCAATGAATACTAAGGATGTCTGGCCAGATTAACTGGATAGATGGCAATAAAAAGGAACTTTAGGAGAAAAAAATTTAAATAACTTTATAGAATGAAGCAGTACACATATTTTAGAATAACTAACAAAAGTAATGTGGTATTTCAAAAGACATCATAGTATATAATGTTCCCAGGCTGATTCTTCTTATAAGTCCCTATTATGCCTCTTTTGATGGAAAATTTTAATTGCTCTCACTTTCTCATATCAAACTTAAATACCACCTTACTTGTAATATTCTTTATAAGAAACTTATTCCTATAATTTCTTTTATACAAAATGAATATAATAGTTCAGACACCTGCCTTTGCAGTTTGAAGGCCAAGTATTCTGATTTTTCTCTCTTCTGCATATGTCGGGCTCCTGCAGTGTGGAGACCTCCCTTCTCCTGTGTCAGAGCAGTGATTCTCAACGTTTGTGACATTTTGTTTGCACATTCTTATGAATCTTCTGATACTTGACTTAATAAAAAGACAGACCCTATTCTTGTGTGTGCCTTTGTGTCCAACCTGTTATAGTAGGAACATCTTTTCCATGATTGTATAAAGAAAACCCACCACACAGATGGTGGTAGTAAAAAGGAAGAATATTTTAATAACATTTTACAATAAATGTAGATATTTTGTCATAATGTATCACAAAATGACTAGTGGTAGTTCAGGCTTCTAAACTCTCCAATAGTAATGAAGATTAATTAATACTAAGGAATAAAGGCCAGAAACTAAATGGTAGTAGTGAGCATAGAGTTTGATGAAAAAAAAATCACTACTTCAATTTGAGATGTATCAAATATATTAAAAATGAGATACTTGGATTTGTATGAATTCTCTCCATTCACTGAAAGATAACTCACTGAAAATCCACATGTCAACTACAGAATTGCTTGGCTGATATTTGCTTGAATTTGTCACATAAACACACCTTAAAATAGACTAGGACATTTGCAGTTATTTTTCTTCAGATACAGAGATAATGGCAAACCAAACTTTAAATAAACCCTCAGTAATTTGGCAAATGGAGTCTTCTTCAGTGTAACATTTAATGCTGCATCTCTTTTTTCCAGTGCTAGGGACCTTATGAATGCTAGGATGGTGACTTACAGTCCTTACATCCTTAGCCTTTAATGAACTTTTTGGTGCTCTGAATAGTTTCCATTGATGCAGGGAATAGATCTGAATAGACAAAGATATTTGGGATTCATCCACACATGATTAGTAATTAATGCAATGTGTATGATAGTGTTGCCTAGAAAAGCAGTATAGTATCATTGAGATGACCAAAGACTAGTCCTTGAAGAACTTCTACACTTCAACAAATGAGTATACAAAAGCTGGAAGAAGGATCAGAAGGAGAAGACAGTCAGTAGACACTATCAACAGATACAGCAAGAGAAACAGAAGAGTATAGTTATAGAAGCCAGAGGAAACAGCTGGAATGCCAGGTTGGTGGGATGTGACTGAGAAGTCAGTTTCTCTGGACTCGGTAATATGAAGGTGATTGGTGATTTGTAAAGATGATGTTTCAGGGAGTGATAAAGGCAGAGACTAGATTGCAAGGCAAAGTGGTATATGAGGACAGCAAGGCTAAAGGACCCTTTTGAGACTGCCCCCAAAAGAGCTGGAGTTGAATTTGTGGTAGAGGCTTGATCATGTAAGATTTGGACCCATAGCTGGGCATGGTGGCATACACCTTTAATTCCAGCACTTGGGAGGCAGAGGTAGGAGGATTACTATGAGTTCGAAGCCACCTTGAGACTACATAGTGAATTCCAGGTTAGCCTGGGCTAGAGTAAGACCCTACCTCAAAATAACCAAAGGAAGGAAAGAAGGAAGGAGGGAGGGAGGGAGGGAGGGAGGGAGGGAGGGAGGGAAGGAGGGAGGAAGGAAGGAAAGGAGGAAGGGGCTGGAGAAATGGCTTAGCAGTTAAGGCATTTGCCTCCGAAGCCAAAGGGTCCCAGTTTGATTCTCCAGGACCCACATAAGCTAGATGCTCAAGGGGCACATGCATCTGGAGGTTTTTGCAGTGACTAGAGGTCCTGGTGTGTCCATTCTGTGTCTACCTCTCTCCTCTCTCTCTGTCTCTCTGCTTGCAAAATAAATAAATAAAAATTTTTAAAAAAATAAAGGAAAGAAAGAGAGAGAGAGAGATTTGGACTTGTAATAAATTCCAAAAGTAGAACACTTGAACAAACACTGTGAGTGTAGCCTCACAGTATAAAGAGAACGTTGATGTATTCCTGGTAGCCACTTTGGGACTATGAAGGGCAGTAGTGATAACAAAAGGCTGGAAATTAAGTATTATTCTTTTTAGAAGTAATTTGAAGGCTAATAAAAAATTAGATGCTGTATTTAATTAACTTGATACAATGTATAGTATACTCTATACTAATTTTATTAACATAAAATGGCCTCTGAAGATTTTTTTGAAAATAATTGATTTAATTGTGCTTAGTTTACTGCTTGACAAACTATGAACTTAATAATTGTTGATATCTAATCATTATCATCATCACTTGAATATATAGTTGTTATTACTTTAAAATTTTATTTATTTATTTATTTATTTATTTATTTATTAGAGAGAGAGAGAATGGGCATGCCAGGGCCTCCAGGCACTGCAAATAAACTCCCGACATTGTGCCACCATGTATTTCAGGCTTACATGGGTTCTGAGAAATCAAACCTGGGGACTTTGGCTTCACAGGCCAGCGCCTTAGCTGCTAAGCCATCTCTCCAGCCCCTATAGTTTTTATCTTTAACATCTTTGCTATAACATAATAACATTCAATAAGAAAATATTTTTTATTTGCTGAAAAGTTATGGCTCAAATAAGTGCTATTTGAAAAATATATCTGTTGATTATAATTGTTTGAAAACAATAAATTTTCATGTTTTACTTTTTAAAATAGAATCTCAAAAGTAAACTTCCCTTCTAGAATTAAAATTAGTAGTTGCTCACTTTAATTTAGCATCAAAATTATTTTACTTTATATATTTAAAAACATACAATTTTGAAAATAATTCAGACACAAAAAGTGTCACAAAGAACTAAAATACTTACAATAGAATTCAAATCTCCCTCTACTTGTTATGTTCATATATGCAGTAACTTCAAATTTAGAAAGTTAAAAAAACTCTTTGAAGATCATTCATGATGGGTCTTTAGTGCTTATTTTTAAATAGTTAATAATATTGAACATGGTTCATTTCTGACAGAGTGAATATGTCTTTTGTAAATAATCTGTAGAAATCTCATAAAACCTACAAAACTCAAGACTAAATCTAACTTCCTCTTATTTATTTATTTATTTTTTTAGGAGGCAAGCCAAAGACTGCCTTTTTTTTAATGAGAGAGAGAGAATTGGTGCCCCAGGACCTACAGCCACTGCAGTCGAACTACAGATACGTGCAACCTTGCGCACTTTCATCCCTGTGTGTCTGGCTTATGTGGGACCTGGAGAGTCGAACATGAGTCCTTAGGTTTTTCAGGCAAGCACCTTAACCACTAAGCCATCTCTCCAGCCCTAACTTCCTCTTTTGATAAATAATTTCTGAGCATTGCATAACAGTTCATACTTGTAGTTTAATACCTTTTACTTAGTGTTTTTTGTACTACATTTAAAGAGCAACAGAATCATGTATATTACTTACAGCATGAATGCATACAATATCATAGTTAAGTTCACATGCTAATTTCTGATTAACAGACCTATAATTTCAGTTGCCTAATTATCTCTTTATATAAACTATCTGGGTAAAGGAGGGATATTGTCATAAAATAGAAATCTGTCTCCAAGAAAATTATTTCCAATTGTTATAAATTTAATTCTTCCCCTTTGATTTCAAAGTGCCTTCCTTGTCATTGTGAATCTGATAAATTGTTAATTATATATAGGAGTAACTCCATTGCCACATAGAAACAATTATTCTTGTTATTATTTTAATAAACAATGTTTACCAGTCTTGCTGATGCATAAGTGTTATAAGACTTAATCACATATCCACCTGAAGATAATTCTAAGCCATTTACAATAGTTAAATCTAACCAAACAAAACAGCAATCCCAGAATGATACATTTTATGCTGTTAGAAAATTTCTGAAATATAAAAAGGAATGAGATGAAGAAAAGGACCTCATATATACTACCCAGTTATAATACTCTTTCTCCAAGATGCTTCTAGAATAGCTGGAGGGAAAAGATATGAAAAACAGGACAAATATTTTCCTGTTGTTTTACTCATAAGTTCTGCCATCCCTTTTTCTTTTTGCCTCTATCATTCTCACCTATGAATTATTTTCAGTGACATTAATATATTCTTTTCCAGTATGAATATTTCATAAACATTTTCCAATCCACATCAGCTTTAATGTAAAATAATTTAAATCATTTTATAAATCTACACTGCCCCAAATAATATAAGATGGTTTTATAAATGTATTTTCTATTTCACTGATACTATTATAAAAGTTATTATATAAGGGGCTGGAGAAATGGCTCAGCAGTTAAGGCCATGCCTGAGAAGCCTAAGGACCCCAGTACCCACATAAGCCAGATGCACAAGGTGGCACATGCATCTGGAGTTTGTTTGCAGTGGCTGGAGGCCCTGGTGTGCCCTTCTCAGTCTCTCTGTATCTGACTCTTTTTCTCTGTCTCTCAAATAAATAAAATAAAATTTATTATATAAGAAACAAATAGATAACATGATAAAACATATATTGGATTCAAATATTGAGGTTAAAAAATTTTTTACCTTTCAGATATTTTAGCTTAGAGTTGTGGTTATATATGGTTACTGAGTATTGATATACATTACCTGAAATATTATCTAATCATTCTATATTTATTTTAGTTGCTAAAACATGGAAGTCCCTTTCTAAGCAGGTAAGTTAAAGATCTTGGTATACAGCATATGCATTCATACACATATACACACCTGTAGCACACATGTGCTATATGATTTTATATATTTATATATATTATGTATTGAAAATTAAAATTATGCTATGGTGCCAATTTTTCAGTCTTCTTATTGTCAGAAGGTTAAAAGGTGAGCAGTTCCATGAGCCAGTGAAGATAAAGGTCAATCGTAAATCTCATGTAATACCATGTGCCTTTGCACTATATCTACCATTAAAAAGAATATTCCTACACTTTCACAAGTAAACATGACATTTGTTATTATAGGTTTTTGAGGCTTTTCTTTATCAAGTTAAAGAAAATAGAAGTTTTTAAAAAGTCAATAGTAAATCTTACGTGCACAAGTAAATTTAAATTGGTAAATCTTGTTGAGAAAACACTTAGGCATTTTCTACAATGTTTGAAGATATACATTACCCTGCACACAGCAGTTCCTTACAGGGTTTAAATTCTACAGCAGTGCTTAGTAAGTTTGAGGCTTTTCTTTATCAAGTTAAAGAAAATAGAAGTTTTTAAAAAGTCAATAGTAAATCTTACGTGCACAAGTAAATTTAAATTGGTAAATCTTGTTGAGAAAACACTTAGGCATTTTCTACAATGTTTGAAGATATACATTACCCTACACACAGCAGTTCCTTACAGGGTTTAAATTCTACAGCAGTGCCTAGTAAGTTAAAATTAAATATGCTTTGTGTCTGGGTAAAGTTGTACCAGTGTATAAGCGAACCATCGATTATATATAAATCAGGCTCAAAAGAATATCTATAGGCTGTTCAAGATGCTCAAAAACAAACCGTGACACATCAGTAGCAGAACTCATAAACTTTTCTATGTTCATATAATTACTGTAACAGTGAAAGCAAAGTCATTTTAGTAGTATTCAAACTGGATAGGTCTCAGTGAAACAGAACACTGAAAAAATGAGCAGTTCACAAAAATATGATTCCATTTACATGAACTCTAAAACTGGGAAAATAGAACCATGGTTTTAAGGATACATTAATAGGTTGAAAAACTAAGGGATAATTAACATGAAATGATCGTCTCTAGGGGAAATGGAGGGCAATATCATCAGGGAGGGGCTCAAAGCAGCTTCTCATATACTGAAAAGTTTGTTTTTTTAACTTTGCTACTTCTATCTTCTTTATCTTGATAAAGGAAAGCCTCAAAAACCTGTAATAACAAATGTCATGTTTACTTGTGAAACTGTAGGGTTGTTCTTTTTAATTAATGGTAGATACAGCGCAAAGGCACATGGTTTTACAGTTAATCTGCTGCACTTTACTAGAAGCTTGGCAAAGTGATATCATTGTGTGAAAGCTTATCACTGTTCATAAACTTCTAGTCCACATTGAAAAATTACCAAAGACTAGGTGTCTGAAACAGTTAAGTGTTTATTTTCTCGCAGTTGTGGAAGCTAGAAACCTAAGTTCAAGGCACAGCACGTTAGTTCCTTCTGAAGCCTTTTTTCCTTTTAGATGTCTGCCTTCTTGCTCTGCCTTCATATGGTCTTTCTTCTGTATGTCTGAGTCCTAATATCTTACAATGTTCTTATATAATTACCATAATCACACCTTTAAGAACCCTCTCCAAGGAACTCAGGTTCAGAGGTACTGGGTTCTGGCTATAACATACAGTATAACAGAGAAGAAAAGAAGCAGGAAAGGGAGGGAAGTGGAAGACAGAGACACAGAGAGAAGTTATAAGGACTGCAGTAGTGGCAAATAATATGATCGAAAGGAAAACATGAAAGCATAAATTTTAAAATCAATGAAAGTTTAGTAAGGTTACTACTGGATATAAAATCAATGAATCAAAGCTAGCAAGTTAGTACCACACTGATAAACTTTTACAGTAGCAATAGAAATTAGGTATCAAGAAAACATTTCACAAAAGGAAGCTCTGCTAAGTACTTAAAGCCATGCTTAACAGAATGTGAACAAAAATTGGTTATTTTTTTCAAAGACAGGAACAGACTATCAAATTAATGAATGATAGCAAGCTTTTTGTAATGATTCTCATTTCCTCTGGTTTTAAAATTAAGCATGACTCTAATAACAGCCCAACAGAACCCACTTTTAGATTTCACTTTGTCAGTTCTTATGGGTTGAATAAGAATATAAAATATTTAGAACAGTTTTGAAAAGGAAGTAGGGAAAGATGAGATATTTTACATATTACAATTAGCAATAGACATTATTAATATAATCTTGTGAGATGCACTGAGTGGCACAAGCATCTAGAATTTATTTGCAGTGGCTGGAGGCCCTGACCCGCCACATTCATATTCCCTTTCCCCCTCCCCCACCTCTCTCCTTGCAAATAAATAAATAAATATATTTTTTTAAAAGATCTGGGCATTTTGGTGCATACCTTTAATTCTAGCACTCAGGAGCAGAGGAAGGTTTAGTGTAGAGTCCCACTGTAGCTGTGTAGACCAGGCTGATATAGAAATCAAGATGATCCTCCTACCTCTACCTCCCAGGTGATGGATTAAAGGCATGTGCCATGACTGGGTGGTTGGGCGTGGTGGCACACGTGGGAGACAGAGGTAGGAAGAGTGCTCTGAGTTGAAGCCATCCTGAGACTGCGTAGTGATTTCCTGGTCAGCCTGGGCTAGAGCAAGACCCTACCTCAAAAAACAAACAAGCCGGGCGTGGTGGCGCACGCCTTTAATCCCAGCACTCGGGAGGCAGAGGTAGGAGGATCGCCAAGAGTTCGAGGCCACCCTGAGACTACATAGTTAATTCCAGGTCAGCCTGGACCAGAGTGAGACCCTACCTCGCAAAAACCAAAAAAAAAAAAAAAAAAAAAAAAAAAAAAAACAAACAAAAAAAGGCAGGTGGGGGATGGAAAGATGGTATAGTGGTTAAGGTGATGGCCTGTGAAGCCTAGGGACCCAGGTTGAATTCTCCAGATAAGGTGGTGCATGTTTCTGGAGTTCATTTGCAGTTGCTACAGGCCCTGGCATGTCCATTCTCTATTTCTTTCTCTATCTGCCTCTTTCTCCCTTTCCCACCCTCTCTCATAAATTCATAAATAAATAAATAAAGTTATAAAAAACAAACAAAAAATACATATCATTGCAAAAAAATTTTCAAAACCTAGATCAAGAAAATGAATCTGTAATCAATAAACAGTTCAGATATATATGAGAGCTTCTGTAAAACACCAGAGAAAAAACTGACCCTAGTTGAAGGTGTTAGAATAATACATTTTATAAATGAGTATATAAAAATAATCCTCATTACTTGCTATCATACATAAAAGCTAATTTCAGATGGAGTCTGTTCTTATTTGTGACAAAATTTCCAGAAGAAGAAGGGGGGGGAGAACCATAAGAAGGTCTTTTAAAACAAGAAACATAGAACAAAACTTAAAGAAATTATTGGCAAATTTTGTAAATTGAATATTTAAAACTTTGGCACCAAAAAGTATCAAGTGTTAAAAGATGTTTGTTATGTAGGCAGATGTATTCTCAGCCTACTAAATAAAAAATTCAAAAAGTAAGTCTCTTATGGAAAATTCTTGTAAATCAATATTAGAGCTAATCAGCTCAATAAGGAATAACAACTTAATATTAACAATAAAATTCTTTTTAAAATGCCTAGCTAGAAAATCAGATTGAAAGAATATTAAATAGAACTTGAATTAAGTTTTTTTCTTTTCTAATTTTGTTGTCCTATAATATGTTTGCATTAACTATATAATTAAAAACCTTCATTTAAGAAAAATGTATGAATCCTTTAAAAAGAATATATAACTTTACAAAAGTGATTTTAATTCACCAAATATTTATTTGGTACTTACTTGCAATATTGCAATATAATTCTGATGCTAACCACCCACCCAGAGTTAGTGGCAGACTCTACTAGTTTAAGGGCACAGTGCCCAAAACTGCTCATTCTGATGCTTACTATGAGCTCAGGGATCTCCAGGCCACCATTCTTCTGACCTTATTAGCTGTAATTCCTATAGTTTCCCACAACTCCCTGATTCAGTTACATGCTAAAATAACTCAGAACTCAGGAAAATGCTGTACTTATGACTATGGTATTATTATCATGGATATAAATTAAGGACATTCAAATGAAGAGGACAGTGGTTAGGTTTGGGAGTGTCCTGACAAAGAGCTTCTGAACCCTCTCCATGCTGAGTAGGGATCTGTCACCCTTCAAGGATATGCTGTTCATCAAACTCCACTCAGCTTACTGTCAGAAGTCTTTCTTGGGGTTTTACTATCTTTATTAAGCAACATGTAAGTGATTAAGTTATTGGCCATATATCTGCCCCTCCCCCTCCCAAGAGTTAAACTGGCTCACCACTCCAGTCTTCTAATCACAGTTGTTCTTCTGGTGACCAAATAACCATCTTGAGTTACCTTTTTACTTACAGTAAACTCAAGTGTGAGCTAAGGATTTAGAATAGAGTCTCCCTCCTAGGAGACAGCGCCTAAACCCATATTCATTGTATGCAGTCCTATAGCATAGAAGAGATCAAGCTAAGTATGAGAGTGAGGAGTGAGGATCCCACTAGGAATGGATATGCAAGATAGTGTGAGAGTGAGGAGTGAGGATCCCAGTAGGAATGGATATACATGAAAGTGTGAGAATGAGGAGGCAGAATCCCAGTATGAGTGGATGTACAAGACAGCGTGATAGTGAGAAATCAGAACCCCAGTATGAATGGTTAATACAAAATATCATGAGAGTGAGGAGTAAGGATCCCAGTTTGAATGGATATGCAAAGTTTTCAGTAAGTTTTATCTTTTCTTTTCTTTTTGGGTTTTTTTTTTCTTTTCATTTTTTGGTTTTTCAAGGTAGGGTCTCTCTCTAGCCCAGGCTGACCTGGAATTCACTATATAATCTCAGGGTGGCCTCGAACTCATGGTGATCCTCCTACCTTTGCCTCCCAAATGCTGGGATTAAAGGCATGTGCCACCACACCCAGCAGTTTTATCTTTTCTTAAAGTTAGCAAAAAACAATAGCAAATGTATCTGTGTCTAATGGGTCTAGACCTATGCAACATATATTTTTATTGAAATAACCTATGGACTCAGTAAAGATTTGTCTGTCCTTTACTACTGTGTAACTAGCTTGAGTAAGTTACTTATCATGTTCAAGTCTCAATAAAATATGAATAATAAGGGTTGCTCTTTAGAACAAAAATGAGATTGCAACTCCATTGTTAATCACATAGGCAACACTCAAATTAAAGGTAGCCAGTTATTTTTAAGCCAGAACAGAGATGACTAGATAGTTAAAATGGGGAAAGAATAGTATTTATAAAACAAAGATAGCATAGGTTATATAAAATGTATTGAGATTTTTTTTTTTACATTTTCTATTGTAACAAAAATATTTGAGTTTACTTTTCTTGGGTTTTCTCAAATGTTCTAGATTCTCATTATTATTCAGTTCTTCTTCTTTGCCATGTTTTCCCTACCAGACACTGCTTTTCATGTGGTAACATCTAAACACCTGCAGTGCAGATAGAGAGCCATAAAGGAAATAAACAGAAATCCACAAGGGCTTCAGGGACTCTATACATCCCCTAAAAATATTCCTGCTTTTGGCATCCCAGGGATTTTCTTATCCTTCTGATGACTAAGCTTTACAATTAAAGTAAATTGTCTATACAGGTCCCAGAGCATTTTTAGTTGTAGCTGCATCAGGAAGAGTTGGAAGTGTTCTCAGACTGTGCCTCAGAGTCACGTGGAGATCTGAGGAAAGCTCAGATTCTGGTTCTTCAAGTCTGTGTAGGAGATGATGTTCTGCATTTCTGTTGGCTTCCAGGTGACAGTTAACAATGTTTGGATCCACAGGATGAGCAAGAGATCAGATCTAAAAACAGAATTGGGCTCTGTTTTTTAAAAAAACAATATATTTCTAAGTAGATAGTTATTAAATGTCAAATTATTTCATTATCTTATCAAATCATTACATTATTTTCTTTCTAATTAATCAAATCATAATTTTCAATTAGTAATTTTTCTAGTACATGCACAATTTAAAAGTTTAATATATAATCAATGGTTTAAATGTTTAAATTGTCCAGTAATTGTTCTCCAGCAGTAATAATTCAAATTTTAGAAGAATAAGTAAGCATTATATGATGTCTGTCTTTAGGTTAAAATTGGGACAAAAATGAAACTAGACATAATAACTCAACATTCTTGTTCTCCTACTGTATCTAAGGTGATCTTTCAGTTAGCTTCAAAATACTCTTTATTCCTTCCTACTATATCCTTTTGCTCATTTGTTTATTCAGTCATGTAAATCCAGGAGGGTTACAAAAAAGAATGTGGACCAGGTGATCACCTCTGACCTTGCTGAGGAAATCTATAGATATGGCTTTCCTAAAAGCATCCCTTGGCAACTTACCATTGTATCTGAACTTGAAATATATATATCCAATTATTAAATTTATCTGAAATTGTGAATAGCTCTAAAATGACATCTTCATTGTTTATTTTATATTGTCACTGTGGGAAAATGTTGTGGCTGAATAAACCACAAGCACAGAATATAATGATTTTACCGCATTTCTAGTCTTTTAAATGGAGAATTTGAGTCCAGGAATTTACTTTTTAGAATTTATGGTTTAAGAGGATGATTTGACTACTAATCAATATTATGATACCTTTGGTCATAGGAATTAAATCAAATGCTCTCAGAAACACCACCAGTTTGGAAGGGATCATCAAAGCTATTTCGAAATCTTAAAGAAAGAGGTATGTTAGCTATAGTAACTATGCATTTGAATGTTGACAGTCTTTTATACTATTTATAAAATGTATCTTTTCATACCTAAAGTAATTTTAAAATTGCATGTATGTGTATGTATATTTAGAAAAACATGAGAAGAAAAATGCCAAATTGTGAATGTTTCTGGGCAGTAATGTAATTTGAGGATAGTGTAATTAAGGGCTCACACACCACACACACACACACACACTCACATGTTCTTATATATTTTATATTCCATATTTTTACAAAAAATTACCTTTTCAGCTTGAAAAATAATTTCAACCATATTGAGAACAGTAGCTTATATTTTTTTTAAATTTTAGATCTTTAAAGGTTTGTTTTGTTTGTTTGTTTGTTTGTTTGTTTTTTAGTTTTGCAAGGTAGGGTCTCACTCTGGTCAGGGAGGCCTCAAACTCTGGGCGATCCTCCTACCTCTGCCTCCCAAGTGCTGAGATTAAAGGCATGCGCCACCACGCCCAGTTTAAAGGTCTGTTTTTCTTTGTTATATGTTACTTCTAGGGAATTGTAAATATTTCTGAATTTAAACTATATGTAAAATTAATTAGATATACTTTCAGCAGCCAAATATGATCATGTTTCTTTTATACCACATTCATTGCAAAATCCACTTGCTTCCACTTACTCTCTTATCAGTATCCTGTACCTAAGCTAATTTGTTAGTATATACATTAGCTTGCTATCAAATTGTGTGGTACTACAAAGTATGGCTGAACACACATAAACAGCATAGAGGACATGGAGGAAGAGGGACTAGTCAGGAGTTCAAGGCAAACCTGGGCTACTGAAACCCTGATTCATAAAAAAAAGAAGAAAAGAAAAGAGAAAAGAAAAGAAAAAATTTAAATGGTGTGGCTTTGGTTTCAGTTTTCTTTCACAGTAAGGCTTTGTACATACTTACCAAAAAAATTAATAAAAATGTGTAATCTTAAAAATATTTCTTAGGAATATACTTATTTATATTCTCAAATATAAGAATATAGAATACTCTAAGGGAGTCATTATTCATAAAGAAATACATAGCCAGTTATATTTTTTTCATTGGTTTTAACTAATATTGGTTTTAATAGATTATATTGTAGCATGAATACAGAGGAGTACACTAAGAGGGCATTCATAATTCATGTCTGTTCTATAGCTTAAAGACAGAAGAACCCTCTTTTAAAGGAGTCATTATTCATATTCTTTATCTAAATAGAGTTAGAAATTCAAATTGCTTCCAGCTGGGTCACATGGAAAAGAGAGACACCATTTTATAGATTTTTTTTTAATAAGTAGAATTTTTAAGACTTTGACTAACCTGGACAAAGATGTTTTTAAATACTCTTTAGAGAGCTGGTTATGGTGGTCATGCCAGTAGTTGTAACTACTCAGAAGACTGAAGCAAGAGTTTGAAGTCAGCTGAGGCTACATAACATGACTTCATCTCAAACAACAAAACATAAACACTCTTAGAAATTTTTCATTCATATTTTAGGATGAGTTGGTAGGATCAGGAATATTGAAAGCTCAAAAGGAACAGGTAAGTGTGATGAATTTCAAATTTTTCCTTAATGCAGCTCATGGGAAATCCAGATTAGATCAGATTGATTGTAGAAAAGCAAATGCATAGAAGACAGAAATACTTTCTAGTTAAAGAAGAGGATTAATCTGAAGACCCTGTGTTTAGATGTACAGTTTCACTTGTTTTCAGAGGAGAGGAGTCATTCAGCATTGTTCAACAGAAGTATCTTACAGGGTTGGAGGTCCTACTTCTGTTGTTGCCACATGTGGAAGCCAATGGTCACATTTGTATTGATACTTCAAATGTAGTGAGTGTAGCCGAGACACTGAATTTTTATTTTGATCTATTTAAATTTATATAACTGCACTTGGCTAGTGTATACCCTTTAGGATCATTTCTGCCTATATCACAGTAATCAGAATAGCAAGAATATCAAACAATGGAAGCCTGGTGGGGTGGTGCATGCCTTTAATCCCAGCACTTGGGAGGCAGAGATAGGAGGATTGCTGTGAGTTCGAGGCCACCCTGAGACTACATAGTTAATTCCAGGTCAGCCTGGGCTAGACTGAGACCATACCTTGAAACACCAAGAAAAAGAAGAATATCAAACAATGATCCCAGTAGGTTTTCCAAGTATTATGCTAGGTACAGAAACACAGACCTACCTTTTTTTTTTTAAATGATTAAACTGAGAGAAATAGCAAAGCTAAAGCTTTAAAGCTACTGCATATAATTTTTAATTTTATTTTAACTGCCCAAAATATGACTGTAAGAAAATGTTTCATAGTTTTTAAGAAAAACTTGATCTGGAGCACTTATCAAAATATAGAATTAGTTCTGACCGACAACTGTAATAGTTCAGAAATAGAAAGTTCTTTTAAGGAACTTCTTTCATATTTCTTTGAAGTTTTTAAAGAAACTTAGTTGGCATCTTTTCCTCTCTTCCACTTCTTTTCCTCCTCTCTCCTTCCTCATTCCTTCTACCGCATTCACTTCCTTTCCTCAAGAGAGAGTCTCTCTGTTTAACCCTCCTCCCAAAGCCTCCCGATTGCTGGGATTTATTTTCTCTTTTTCTTGGACATTTTCATTAAATTA
This sequence comes from Orientallactaga sibirica, assembly GCA_036365145.1. Classification (NCBI taxonomy): domain Eukaryota; kingdom Metazoa; phylum Chordata; class Mammalia; order Rodentia; family Dipodidae; genus Orientallactaga; species Orientallactaga sibirica. Next base: position 17,701,077 of record JAEOAD010000030.1, on the reverse strand, counting down.
CATCATGTCACTTTGTTCTCCCTCTATGCGGATTAAACTAGTAGTCTCCATGTAACCCTATAGACAAGTGCTTGCTGTAATCTTTCCAGTCAGAATTCTACTCTTCAGTAATTCTCACATGTGGGAAAGTTGAATCAATTGTCCAATAAAAGTTGTATGGCATTATTATTAAAGTTCTTTACACCAGCCAGCAACTCTTTGTACCTTGCTGAATAAAATAGAACAGTGAGATGGGATTATAGAATCAGTGAACCCTTTTCCAGAACCCATTTCTCTTTTCTTTCTTGCATTTATGCCACCCCCCCCTTTTAAGCAATCCATATAGACTCTAAGAGCTGTATCTTTATATACACTGACCATTTCAGAATCTTTCTCCCATAACATCTATGGCAACCACACAGGACTATCTGCTTATGGGTAACAATATTCTACTATAAACAGGAGAGACAACTTTTAGAGCTTCCTGAGTAGCTCCTTCATGTCTGACAAACAGTCTGACAGTGATTCCTCTTTGTTCTGTACAAAGAGTGTAGCCTCAAAGAACATCATATAAAATGGAGACTTTAAGTTCACAACCTATTGAAGGATTTTTTGTACCCCACCCCTTTACCAAACATCAAACTGTCTGCTATCTAGACAAGCTTTATAGACTTATTCTTGACTTAAATAAATTTTTCATTAGTTACTTAGATGACCAGTTAAGCTATTATTCATTCTTGTTTTTTATGTAATAACCCCAAAGCAAGAAATTAAAGTAAAGGTGCATATTTTTTTACTACAAACAAATTCTGAACTTGTAATTATGAGGTTACAGAGATTTAACAATGCAGGACACATGAAGAGAAAGCCATTGAATTAAAATAAAACCTCATAGAGTCCATAGAGTAGGAGCTGAAAAGCATAAAGTTTTAATTTTGAATGAAATCAACCATCAAATTTCTAGGCAAGAATGTGTAACTCAAGTGTTACTAAAAAGCAATTGAGCTCTTTGCAATATTAACTTTTGACATTTTTATTTTATGCTAGTTCATACATTAACAACCAGCAACTAATTTAAAATTGTAACTATAAGTAAACTTTACAATTTTGCTTTTTTTGATAATATATTTGATATTATTAATGGGAATTTTATATGGATTTCTACAGTGGGATGTGGAACAATTAAAATTAATTCTCTTTTTTTGCCCTAGTTTTATAACAATATAATCTCATTAAATCAATATTTAGCATATGCATTAAAGCTAATAAGCTTTATTCATAGTGTTTATTGTTAGAACATTTTACCTTGATATATGTGGGTAAAATAAAGTAATATTTCATATAGCACAATTGATACTATTTTTCTTCTAGGTGTGATTTCTTATACAGAATATCTTTTCCTTTTATGTATTTTAACAAGTAAGTATACTCAATAAATATACTTCTAGATACTATTTTATTGAGTTTTATTTTTTAAATTTGATCTTATAAAATAAATTTGAGCTCATGCCAGTGAAAATTAACATATGTATGTTATTATTTAACAAATTTCATGTAAGGTGCCATACAGAAGTGCCAAGTAAGTATAAAAGTATCAAAATTTTAAAAAGTAGATATTTTGGTTATGGTATAGTAATACCATGCTCATAAATTATAAATATAACAGTTTTTTACTTTTTGTTTAAAACTATATATGACTTCTGAAAAGTCAGGAGATACAGTAATTTATAAAGTGCCTATTAGTTTGAATCATATTTTCTGCAAGACTAATGTGAGAGAGTGACTCTTGAGTCTCCTAACTGATGAGTCTATCTGAATGCACACTGTCTGTCCAAAGGTAGTTTGTTATTTCCTTCCACTCATGCACAGAAATTCTTGTGGGATGCATGAAAGGCACTAAAGCTTTTCGTTCAGTTAATTTGCATTTACTAGTAGAAGTGGTGTACTGTGTTCACTGTCCTCTTCCCAGGGAATTCTTCCTTTCTGCTCTTTCTACCATCAGTACTTTCCTCAAGAGCTCATGAGCATAAACATAATTCATGTTCCTTTCATACAGCTTCAAGAATCCTTACTGGGGCTAGAGAGATGGTTCAGAGGTTAAATACACTTCCTGTGCAAACATGAGGGCTTGAAGGGGCCTGAGACCACCAGAATTTGAATCTCCAGATCCCACATAAATAGCTATGTATGGCCACAATACCTGTAACCACAGACCCACAGAGGAGCAGAGATGGAGAATCATCTGAGCCCCACAGCTCAGTAAAGAGACTCCATTTCAAAACAAGACCATCAAGATGGGTTGGGGAGGGGGAGGAGCGATGGAATGGGACAATCAATGGTCTACTCTGGCCACCTATGAGTAGGCAAGTGCCTCCCACTGCAGGTGAGCATATAAGGCACCATATGCACCCCCCCCCAAACACACACACACACTTTTAAAAGCCAAAGAAGCCTTTCCTCACCGTACTCTCCAAAGTGGCTCCCTTGTCCATCTCTCTTTAATTGTTTATCATGCCTTATTATATTTATAGCTTATATATTACTTAGAAGTATTACTGATTTACATATATGGACTCTCTTAGCACTGTAGTCAAGTGCTATAATAGCGAAACATTAATCAAGAACTGTTTTAGTCATAGTACCCTTTTAAAAATAGTGAATGAAGAAAGGAATACGAGAAAGAATACTGCCTTTGGAGATTCCAGATGTGGACATTTGTGGAAGGGTGTGCAAACGCAAGCATCAATGAAACTATCCTTTGAAAATACGCTGTATTTCTATGATTAGAAAATTCCCACCATTGTGCTTGTCTCAGCTTAATAATGAATGGTATTGCAGAGGAAAAGGCGTAATGTTTGTATATACACACATGTGTATGTCAGAATTTCTCCTGGACTCAAAATGAGAATTAAATGTTAGTGTTGAAGAATAAATACTGTGTGGTTGGCAATAGAGCCACTTAAGATCCATCCAGCCTGGACAGTGACAATAGAAATCTAATCAATGCTGAATAAACATAGCCATGGAATTGTAGTGGGAAAAAGGAGTGTTTCACAGATATCTTAAAATTTTATCCTGGCCTAGAGAGATGGCTCGGCAGTTAAGACACTTGCCTAAAGGACCCACATTCTCCAGATCCCACATAAGCCAGATGCACAAGGTGACAGAAGATGCAAGGTTGCACATGTACACAAGGTGGCACACATATCTGGAGTTCAGTTGCAGTGCCTGGAGGCCGTCGTGCGCCAATTCTGATTCTCTTTCTCTCTCATAAAAATTACAAAAACAGGGCTGGAGAGATGGCTTAGTGGTTAAGGCACCTGCCTCCTAAGCCTAAGAATGCTGGTTCCAATCTCCAGCGGTTCCAATCTCCAGGTCCCACGTTTAGCCAGATGCAAAGTGACTCAAGAGCGCAATGCCGCACTTGACCACAAGGGGGCGCACGCATCTGGATTTTGTTCACAGCAGCTGAGAGGCTGCTGGCACGCCCATCTCTATCTGCCTTCCTCTCCCTCTCTCTCTGTGTCTCTCTCCAAAAAAAAAAAAAAATTACAAAAACAAATTTATCTTCTTAGGCGGAGAGCTAGTGGAAAATGAGGCCAGTGCTGGTTAGACAGCCTGAGATGAGGCAGGGAATAGGAACAAATATACATTTTATGTTTGCTTACCAGACACAGAGATGATCTTCCAGAGCTGTGAGGCTTCCTTTGGCATTTCCAACAGGTTTCCAGAGTTTGCTAGAAAAATTATGGGATGTGCCCGGCATGGTGGCGCATGCCTTTAATCACAGCACATGGGAGGCAGAGGTAGGAGAATTGTCGTGAGTTCAAGGCCATCTGAGTCTACAGAGTAAATTCCAGGTCAGCCTGGGCCAGAGCGAGACCCTACCTCCAAAGAAAGAAAGGAAGGAAGGAAGGAAGGAGGGAGGGAGGGAAGGAGGGAGGGAAAGAAAGAAAGAAAGAAAGAAAGAAAGAAAGAAAGAAAGAAAGAAAGAAAGAAAGAAAGAAAGAAAGAAAGAAAGAAAGGAAAAGAAAAGAGAGGGAAGGAGGGAAAGAGGAAGGAAGGGAGGGAGGGAGGGAGGAGAGAGAAAAGAAAAGAGGGAGAGAAAAGACTGAAAAATTTGAAGAGAGCTGACAAGCAGTACCACATAATCTGTGGTACCTATCTATGAGTGTTTCCTCCTTACCTTGGGTTATTTTATCTTTATTTCCTTTCTAACCCATGGTTATAAGAATTTCCTTTCTCTATATACTTTAAAAATCTTTCTAAATCTTAAAACTTGTTTATCAGAGATGATATAAATTTTGTACCCTTATCAACTTTGATGAAGTAAGCACAGTTTCCTGAAATATGTGCAAAAATAATGAAGTAGCATAAAGTACTGAAATCTGCCTCTGTTGTGTCCAAAAATAGTCAATGTAGGTGAGGGAAGCAGGACTATCTGCTTCTCTTGTCCAAGGCCCAGAATTTCTTAACAGGTACAAGTGAGAGTATCTGTGAGAAGTCCTTTCTGCTAGACATCTCAAAAGAAAAGGTGAGTCATTTTGAGAAAGTCATGTACATGCCGGTCCACTTTGAAGGAAATTTTCAAGTTTTCTTCTGTCCAAATTTAATTAAGCTCTGGAAGTGAAAAGAGGGGGAAAAAGAGGCTCATTATAAAATTCATAATACTAAGTCAATATTGTATGAAAGTCTTATAAAAGCAATTGTTTCTTGAGTTTTGAAGGACATAGGAATTACATATTCAAACCTCTTCTGTAAAAAAAATCTTGTTTTTAAAACCTCTAAAAGTTTGAACTAAAATCTGTAGTCTCTCATGCTTAACATTTATTGATATTTCAGGTAAAATTTTCTGAAGAATTGCAACAGCATTGTGTCCTACTTTCCTTATTTATTACCACTTCAAGTATTTGAACACAGTAAATATTTCAAATGTTATGATATTATATTTTCCTTTTTAATATACTTCAGATGTTTATTTGTAGAAAGTCAAAATTTTCCTTTAGTGCTATGCAATAGGTATCACTTAAAACATCAGTTCTTGGGCTGGAGAGACGACTTAGCAGTTAAGACATTTGCCTGTGAAGCCCAAGGACCCATGTTTGACTTTCCAGGTCCCACATAAGCCAGACACACAATGCGATGCAAACACAGAAGGTTGCATATGTGCACAATGTGGTGTACATGTCTGAAGTTCAATTACAGTGGCTTGAGGCCCTGGCACACCAATTCTCTCTCTCTCTCTCTTTCTCTCTCTCTCATTAAAAAAGTCCAGTCTTTTGGGCTTGCCTCAAAAAAAAAAAAAAAAAAAAAAAAAAAAAAAGCCAAATCTTTTTACTCAGTCTCCTAAGACATGAGACAGAAGTAAGTGTATGTCCATGTAGCTTTTTTATGTGTAAATATTAGTAATGAGTAGCTCTTAAATTTACTTTCTTGGTTAAAGAGGTATTTTGTGCACCTGTGTATCTGCTCAGCTCATGGATTTTGTACTATAAAAATATTTTTCCATTTCATGAACATGTGCTCTGTTTTTTATGGCAGAGCCACATGCAGGTTTTAGAATAGCCTTCAACATGTTTGACACTGACGGCAATGAGATGGTGGATAAGAAGGAGTTTTTGGTGGTATGTACTTTATATACTGCATTTGCAAATAAAGATTGCTTTCGTTTTTATGTTTTTGTATTATTAGAAGTACTACTGCAGGGGGAATAGTTTTTCCCTAATTTAATAAGCAAGTATATACTTTGAATAATATTTGCATTGTAAAATATAAATCATATTTGGTGCTTAAAATAATAACAGTCATTTGTATGTATATGAACATTTGGAATGCATCAGGTATTTTCTACTGTAAATAGATAACAGGAAATTCTATAAGTATGTTTTCCCAGTTATCCAATCTCCCCCCATAAGTCAGCCACCTCATCACAACTCTTTACCATTAGAACATCTTTCTTATCAATTTAAGGCTCAAGGTTTCTCTTTCCTTTTCTTTCCCACTCACTGTTACTTTTAATCCAGACTTGTTGTGACAAGGCCTAAAAGCATTAGCTAGTTTCTCTTTGATCTGCCTCACCATACTGACCCTACATTGGTGCTATGCTAGTCTTGATGGCATCTTACCTGTCTTCCACCTTTTCTAGAACTTTTTCTTTCCTTTTACTGAATGTTTCTGTGGCATAATTCCTCCTCCCTCTTTGCTCCAGAATAGAAAGCAGTGCTATCTCCTAGAGTATCAAGATCTACCCTTGTTTGTGTTCAACTGTTGCCTTTACTAACCTTCCCTAGTGGAGAGAGAGAGAGAATATAGAGGAGAGGTAACACAAAAATAGCCATTTATCAAAATTCTTTTGAATAAGCATTCTTTGTCAGCACCACAGAGTTCTACCCCCACCAACATAGTGTTTGACTGTTAGAGAACAGGGTCCCTTGGCAGGTGCTTATGTCTTTTGGAATAGTGCATTTTTCTGGACATGGGAGGTAATAAAACCATTCACATTCCCTCCTATCTGTGTCCGTTTTCCACATTTGCAAGTATTATCCTACCTCTGATGCTGTAATCTGCTCTTTTCTGTTGCTGCATTTCAGTTTCAGATGAAGTATTGATTTATTTGCAAAGCATTCCAAGAAGCAGGAGGTGGATTTGGGCTATCTTATTATTAGTTCCAAGTCTAAATTGAGTTTCAACTGTTACTGTTTCAAATGAAATAGAGATGAGCTTGGTGGCCAGATTATACAGACAAGAGCAATGAACTCTCTAGAAAACCAATAAAATAAGCTGGTAATGGCTTTCACTTTTTATTTTTTGTTTTTCTAGGTAGGGTCTCACTCTAGCCCAGGCTGACCTAGAATTCACTATGTAGTCTCCGGCTAGTCTAGAACTCACAGTGATCCTCCTACCTCTGCCTCCTGAGTGCTTGAATTAAAGGTGTATATTGCCATTGATTTTAAAAAAATAATTAGGACAGCCAGGTGTGGTGGCATATATATACATACATATAATATATGTTACAAAGAAATTTTATTAATGTAGAAAAATAATATATTGATAATGCTGGACATAAGATTTTATATATAGTGCTTCCTGGGTTATGTTCAAAAATACGTAGAAGGGCTGGATAGATAGCTTAGTGATTAAGGTGCTTGCCTACGAAGCCTAAGGGCCCAGGTTTGATTCCCAAGTACCGATATAAGCTAGATGCACAAGGTGGTACATGCTTCTGGAGTTCATTTGCAATAGCTGGAGACCCTGGCACACCCATTCTGTCTCTCTCTCATACAAAATAAAATAAAATATTTTTAAAAGTACATAGGAAAAAATACATAGGAAAGGCTGATGATTGGAACTGTGCAAAAGTTTACCTAGGGATCAGATAATAGGCAGTTTCTAAATTAACTCATACCGGTTGTTCTTCCCTCTGTTATTATGTAATGAATATCAGTTACTTCAGAAATAGGAAAATAAAGTTAAAATTTAAATGATAAATATTTTTAAATGCAAATAGTGCTGGAGTGATGGCTTCATGGTTAAGGCGTTTGCCTGCAAAGCCAAAGGACCCAGGTTTGATTTCCCAGTATCCATGTAAAGCCAGATGCACAAGGTGGCGCATTCATTTGGAGTTTGTTTGCAGCACCTGGAGGCCCTGGCATGCCCATTCTCTCTCCCTCCCTCCCTCTTTTTCTGTCTCTTTTAAATAAATAAAAAAAATATATTTAAATATTTCAAAAGTAAATAATTCCATTTATAATAATAACTAACATTTATTAAGAAATTAGAATATAACAGGTAATATACTAAATATTTACTTGGAACATTTATCCTATGCAGTGTTCTATAAGGTAAACAGTTTCCCTAATGTCCAAGCATGGAAAATGATCCTTAGGTAATTAACTTGTCCATGGAATGATTCCTGCAGACAATTCTACCACAATGCTCAGCTACCTGAAATTTTAGAGGCAATCTCTTCTATCTTCATTTCATATGAACAAATTGTATCCCAGTGAGGGTTGAGTGGCCTTTTTACTATAATAAAATTAATGTCAAATGGAAACTAGACTCAAACCCAGACTCTCCATTTCAGTGTTCTTTATACTTTAATAGACTTCTTTTTTTTTTTATATGTGTGCCTCAGATTTAATATCATTGTATTGATGAAATCAATTAAAACTATAGTATTCAATACATTTAACTGAACATTGGGTTGCTAGTGCTAAAGAATGTATTTTATTTTTCTTTTGAAAAACATTTTAGTCATAAAAAGTATCTACCTAGAATAGTATAAATTTCCTTGGTTAATGAAACTATTTTCATTGTTTTCAGAACATACCTAGCACAGGGTTAAGTAGGTACCTCAAAACACTTGAAGAAGTTTTATTCTTCATTTCTTTCTTTCCAGCTTCAAGAGATATTCAGGAAAAAAAATGAAAAGAGAGAGACTAAAGGAGATGAAGACAAACGTGCAATGCTGGTAAGACATGTTTTAGGCTTGTTTCAGATGAGTTTGCCAGGTGAGAATTGCTTTGTTCACATTGAGAAACTGTTTAGTTTACACGTTGGAACTGCTCCGTTCTTAAAAACCTTCTGAAGCTGTTATGTAGAGAGTTTCTTCAGTGGTTATATGCATCAATATCAATATTTATGCTAAATATTGATATTACACGTCTGTACCCATAATCATATTCATTGATTCATTTTCATTCATACTGTTATCTGTGAGATTTGAAGGGTTTGTATCATATTGTAGGTTACTATATATCATTATGCATATAAAAATTTAAAGGTGAATATGCAAAGATTTCATTATTATGTGAATGAGTTTAATGGTAATGTGATAATACAAATGTTAAAGCAAATATTTTTGCCTTTCTTAGATATAGAATATTATTGGATTATTCTGAATTCTGAATTTAGCAACATGTAATAAATACTTTTAAAGGTTAGAAAATAGACTTAATAGAGCCACATAGTTACTTTAAGCTGAATATTAACATATCTGAATCAAAATTAGATCAAAATAAATTTTAAATTATTTTTTAATGGGGCTGGAGAGATGGCTTAGCAGTTAAGGCACTTGCCTTTGAAGCCTAAGAATCCCGTTCAATTCTCCAGGACCCACATAAGCCAAATGTACAAGAAGGCGCATACATCTGAAGGTTGTTTGCAGTGGCTAGAGGCCCTTGGAGCACCCATTCTCTCTCTCTCTCTCTCTCTCTCTCTCTCTCTAATAAATAAATAAATAAATAAAAATATTTTTAAAATATTTGTTGATCAAAATAAAGTAACTTTAGAAGTGAAATGAACATGGCAGTTTTGGGACACTGTGTGCTAAATCCATGCTATATATATCTTTAATAAATGTCATTTTCATTTCTCACCGGTAAGTATTACACCTGTTGTACAGAGGAGAAAGGGTGCAAGAGAGGATAATTTTTAACCTGTCTAATGTCACAGTAGCAGGAAAAGATTACAGAACAAATCTCTCATACCATTTCCACTGCCATGCTGCTGTATATAGAGTTTCCCCATCACGTGTAAAATTGCTGAAACCTATCTAAATAAAATGGCATGCTTAGACGAAAAGGTTTTACTCAATGCTGTAGTGACAATGGTTGAAATGAGCACAAATTCATCTAATGTTTAATTTTGTTAGATTAAAAAAAACTTTGCTACTCATCTTTAACATTTATCTCACTTGTATGTGTGTGTGTGCTTTATATAGAATATAGCATAATGATTTGCCCTTCCTAATTGAATATTTTGTCATCTTTTTCTTTTTTTCTTTTGCTATGCTTGGGTTCATTCTGAAATGTGACACTTCATTTGGCCCTTTGTGCTCTATGTCAGCGTCTTCAACTTTATGGATACCATTCTCCTACTAATAGTGTATGTACAATATTTAAATGTTCTTTATGTATATATCCCTCACCTGTTATATTTGATAATGGTATTTCTTTGTATAAAGCTATATCTGCTATTTCAACTTTCTTGGAATTTATTGAATACAATAATGCAATAAAGCCAAAATTTTACATCTCTTTTCTAGACTAATGAGAAGCTTAAAATATTCAGAGCAATTGTATATCTTTACCTTTAAGGAAAAGGAAATAAGCAACAATGACCAAAAGCTCTTTTCAGAGTTACTGAAACTGTATGATTTTCAACAATATATGGATAATAGAGCAAATAGACGCAAATGATAGTGCAAACAGGCTATAGCCTCCTGTGAAACACGGGTATTTTCAGGAAGCTATCATCCTTTCAGAACTAAATCTAGCCTTTCTTTGGTTGAGTCTGATTAATAACAAATGTGATAAAGAATGGGCTTCGTTAAGTATTTCTCACATTTTTTTTTCTAAAACCCTTGTTTCCTACTGTGACAGACAGCTTCAGGTTCACTGGGATGAACTTCCAGACCAAGCACAGTTATGGCAGAAGGGATTTATTGAAGCTTAGAGATCCAGGGGAAGTTCCATAATGGCAGAAGAAGCTGGCCTGCCTTCACAGAACCAAACACAGAGAGGAAAGCCACAAGCCAAAAGCCACACAGCACCGCACACTTCAGGAACATCAGCTAGGCACACTTTGCGTATCTTTAGGTTGAAATCTTAAACCCTCCACCACGCCTTAAGATCTGCCCAGTGACACTGCCTCCAGCCAGGTGGCTGCAGATGCAAACTATAATAAAATACTGAATACATTGGGGGTCATCTATTCAAACTTCCACACCTACCTACTTTTTCTAGTCTAGAAAACCTAATCTGGCATAAGGTGCTACTTACTATATTTATATGTAAAGTATATCATGTTATTCTCAAAGATTATAGGTAATATTCATCTGTCTTAAAAAAGTTGAGAACTCCTGTAAATTAACTTCCGATGTCCTCTTGTTATATACTTGCTTTCTTTTCTGTGTTAGGCCAGCTAGTAAGTAACCTACTCAGAGTAGGCCATTGCCCTTTTTTAATGAAAACACGCACAGTTCATTTCCCCTGGGGGATCCTTTAGCCATTTAAAATATCTTTCAAAATACAGAAATCACACCTGAAAAGCCCTTGAATTCAGGGTGACTAACTCAGTGTTAAGCTATGGAGCATGTTCTAGGTGTCACATGCAATTCTAAAAGTAGTACTGTACTGGATAGTTCATCAAAATTCAAAACTAAAAACTCTTATTTAGATTTGAATGTATATTGGAGGCAAGTTTACCATAACCAGGACATTTTGCATATTCACAAGGAATGTACCTAGAATAATTGGGTAACATGTCAAGTCTAAAGGACCCATATAACTATTTTTTTGACTAATTATTTTAATCCAGATAAGAAATAGCATTTTCCACAAAATTCGCTGCTGTTTTCATTAAATAAAGTTGCTAATTTTCTTCATATATTTTAGCTTTTTCTAAAAAGTGGGAATTTCATTATCTGAATATATAGTAATCTGATTGTGTTCTTGTCGTATTATTATCCTCTTCTGTCCCCTCTCCCCCAAGCCCCCATCATCTGAAGACCTTCCTTTTTCAAGGTAGCCCTTCCCCTGTTTTGTTATCTCGTTCCTTTTGTCCTACTCTGTCCTTCATGGCACAATGTTGATTGCCTCAGAACCATGCTGCCTTTGTGAGGGTGTCAGTAACAACTGAGAGGTTATAAATGTACCAGTTGTTTCTTGAAATTTTTGAAGACCTCTAATAATTATTTCAAAAAATGGTAAAAACTTATAACAATGAAAATCTCGTAATCTGATGTGCCCTGTGAAATGTAATAAACGTTAATAGAATTTATGACTTTATGATTTATTTTTCTAATCAATGATCATATGACCCATTTTCTGATTATGACAGTTCCAATTTTTCCCTCAAAAATGATTATCATAAGCCAGGCATGGTGGCGCATGCCTTTAATCCCAGCACTCGGGAGGCAGAGGTAGGAGGATCGCCGAGAGTTCAAGGCCACCCTGAGACTACATAGTTAATTCCAGGTCAGCCTGGACCAGAGTGAGACCCTACCTTGCAAAACCAAAAAAAAAAAAAAAAAAAAAATTATCATATCGAATGAGTATGTGCTTTTAAAAAATATATCTCAGAGTAATATCATTGTTAAAAGGAAATGGACCCTAATATAGCTTAGTTTCTACTACAAACTTAAGTCATTCAGACATTAAGAGAACAATAGGGAAAAGCAAACTCAAATTGAGTATTTTTCTTGTGCTTGTTCATGTAATAGAAATATATATTTATGTTTATCTTATTTGTTAGGATATATTCCATTTTATCATTTTACTGAAGACAGCTTCTTTCCATATGTAAAATTGCATACATTATAGTAACATGACTTAATGTTATTTTTTAAATAAATTTATTCATTTATTTATTTGTTTATTTATTTGTTTCTTTGCAACCATAGAGAGAGAGAGAGAAGAGAGGTAGACAGAAAGAGAGAATGGGCACACCAGGGCCTCTAGCCACTGCAAACGAACTCCAGATGCATGTGCCCCTTGTGCATCTGGCTTATGTGGGTCCTAGAGAATCGAACCGGGATCCTTTGGCTTCGCAGGCAAACGCCTTAACCCCTAAGCCATTTCTCCAGCCCTTAATGTCATTTTTATCCACAATTTAAGTAGATTACGTTATTTTTCAACTCTTCTTAGTTCAGTTGATTTTTATAAATTTTTTTTTCTTTAAAAGAAAATTTTTGGTCAATAAGGGATACATTTTTTCAAAACCTGCAATCAAACCAGGAAAATTACCTTAAAAGTAGAAAAAAATCAGCCTAAAATGTATATGAAATAGCATTGATGTTAGAGTTATGCAGATATATTAGTATGATGTTATCAATTAGCAGCCAATTATCTGCTGGTTTCCAAATGATAAATTGACTAAAGTGATCAATTATCTAATTTCAATGTAGATCATAGAACTAAATAAAAGAAATTTATTCTAACCAGAGTCTAGCATTAGGAAGACTTCCTTCAGGAAGATGTAGGCATGTTGAATTAGATGCCTCCTATATAGCAGCCTGTTCCAAAATTTAGTTATTTCTACAGAAAATTATTTCCTGCTACAGTGAAAGATTGAGCATGTCCTCTTATAGCCAAGAAGATAGTTGTTACTTTATATAACTAATCTGTTCTAAATAACCAAGATTTTTTTTCATATTTCTCATATGATTGTCTTTAACTTACTTTCTCACAGTTATGAACAGAAAAATCAACAAATTAAAAAGAATAAGTAATACAAAAGCCAAGTATGTTTCACTTTGGCATCCCTTACATGACTTTTTTTGAAGACTTATTCTTAATCTAACTCTGTTGCCATCAGAAATGTATCAATTTTTAATACCAATTATACAATAAGTTGTGTTTTATGGATTAGAAATCAGTATTCACAGGTAATATTTATTTTATACTTTATCATAGCAAAAAGAGCAAGAAACATTAAGTAATAATTTTAAAAGATTATATTCTCTTTTATCTGGTGCAGGGCTATAATATGCACATACATAGTATGTATGTACATATGTATACATGTATACACACTAACATATTGCCATGTGTTAATCATGTGCTTCCAGTATTCTCTGTCACTTACTTGACAGTTTTTGTCTGCTTTACCTGTCAATTAGTATATTAAATTATGTGCTATAATAATAAATTTATTATCTACTTGAATTGCTCTTAATTTTTGTTTTAGCTATTTTGAGTCATAATTATTACCTTGTAAGAATATAGAATAATTATATCCTTAGGAAATTAACTCTTCTATTAGGTACTATATTGGATTTCTAAATGTGTTCTTGCCTTAAAACTTATTTTAGTTATTACTATAATATGCCTTCTTAGTTATTTGTTTATTATAAAATATTTATGTTATATTCTTTTGTTTTTTTCTTGTTTCTTGTAATTTGATAACTCTTTTCCTTTTTGTAGCTTACCTTTCTTTTTTTATTGACAACTTCTATACTTACAGATAATAAACCATGACATTTTCCTTCCCCTCCCCTCCCTCATTCCCCTTCAGAACTCCATTCTCTATCATAACCCCACCCTCTCTCCATTAGTCTCTCTTTTAATTTGATGTCATCATCTTTTCTCCTATTATGAGGGCCTTGGGAAGGTATTGCTAGGCACTGCAAGGTCATGGATATCGAGGCCAATTTCTGTCTGGACAGTTGCATTGTAAGGAGTCGTACCCTTCCTTTGGCTCTTACATTCTTTCTGCCCCTCTTCCGCAATGGACCCTGAGCCTTGGAGGGTGTGACAGGGAAGTTTCAGTGCTGGGCACTCCTCTGTCCCTTCTTCTCAGCACTATGTTGCCTTTTGGGTCATCCCATTGTTCATCACCATCTGAAAAGAGAAGCTTCTCTAACTAGAAGTGAGAGTAGCATTAATATGTGAATATGAACATTAAGTATAGTGCTTTAAAATATACTGTTAGTTCAGAAGTTCACTTCAGATAAGATACATAGTTTTAAAAGTGCACCTACCATGTAGCTCAAGAGATAAGAGAGTTCAATGCCCCCAAGAAACCCTTCCATAAGTGTTCCCAATCATAATTAACTTCTCTCTGTCCTCCAAAAGATTACTGGAGCTGTGACTTTTATGCCAATCACTTCTTTCATTTGTTTTGCTACTTATACATCATAAACAGTATAGTTCAGTTGTACACATTCTGTGCTTTATTTAAATGGAGTCATTGTATGTAGTCCCAGTTCATTCTCTTTTATTTCTGTAAGCAATGCCTCTGAAACATTTTTTTTATTTTTGTGGTCTGTTTACATTATTAAAAAGAGATTTGGTTGATGTGTGTTGTACCTACATTTACCATATTAAGATTTAAGGTATATTAATCCATTTTAAAATAAAATTTGTTACACAAGTTTTGGGAGGGTTGTTTTGGTTTTTTTTGTTTGTTTGTTTGTTTGTTTTTTAGTTTTTCGAGGTAGGGCCTCACTCTAGCTCAGGCTGACCTGGAATTCACTATGTAGTCTCAGGATGGCCTCATACTCACAGCGATTCTCCTACCTCTTCCTCCCCAGTGCTGGGATTAAAGGTGTGCACCACCACACCCAGCTACACAAGTATTTTTATGAAAACTGACTTCTCAGAAATGTAGTGAGGAAAGCTGTACTGTTGTGTGGCTTCATAGAAGATAGCTGGTTTCTCACAGCCATTTTCTCTGTGCACTCATCCAGGTGCAATGTAGTGTTTTGGCAACATATACTGGTTTTGTTTGGGTATCAGTAATCACTGTAAGGTGATGAACGCACCACTCAGTTCATGTCAGGAGGACAGCACCCCAAAGTAGACTAAGCACCCTGTGGCTCTTCTTCTGCAATGTTCTCTGAGTCTTGGAGGATATGGTAGAAATCTCCTTAAGTGTTGCACTTTCTCTAGGGCCACAGAATAGAATAGAATCTCTTTTATTCTGTTTTGGTGAGGTTTTAGGCTACACAGAGACAGTTTTTGCCACTTCCTATGCAATGTTCCCTGAACCCTGGTAGGTGTGATAGAGATGATTCTATTTTTAGTAAATGAAAATAATTTAACTTTCATTTGACTTCTATCATTGAAATTGACAAGTCACATCTGAATCTAATATTTATCTTATGTAAATAATCTTGAGTTTTTTTTGCTGCTTTTAACTCTTTGCCTTTGTTACTTTATAGTCTTCATGCATGTGAGTGCATGTGTATGTGTATGTGTGAGAGAGCATGTGGGGGGCACATGCCTGCAAAGATGTGCATATATGTGAATGTGGATGAGTACATGGCACAGCATGTGTGTGGAGGTCAGAGGACAACCTGTGATGTGGGTACTCCCTCACACCTTGTCTGAGGTCACAGTACAACCTTCAGTGTGGTCCTTCCTTTCACCTTGTATGAAGCAGGATCCTTGCTTTTTCACTGCTATATTTGCCAGCCTAGCTGGTCTATAAGCTTCTGGATGATTCTCCTGACTACCTCCCAACTTGCCTAGTTGTGCCTTGGGTCTTAAACTCTGATGAAACCTTTAGAGCTTCCAAAGCAAATGGGTTGTTTTCTTCCTTTGACCTTTGGTATCCACTGTGTCTGAAGATTATCTGTTTTCCACTTTTCTCTGTTTACTAAGAGTTTCATGGGCTTTCTTTTACCGTCTGCTTCCTACTACCTTCTCTCTAACAGTTTGACACAACAGGGTGGGGAGTGGAAACAAGTCCCACACAACTTTACATTACAGTTCTCAGATTACTGATTTTCTCAGCCACACTTATTATAGAGGCAAAAAAAAAAAAGATATAGTGTGCTTTTATTTGTGTGTGTTTATTACTATTAGTAAGCACTACTTGCTGTCTGCACCTATAGGCTATTAATTTATTTTTCCCTTGTTAACCTAATATCTGAATAAAACTTTCCTCAGACTGTAACTATTATCATTGCATATTTACCTGGCTAGACAAGGACAACTTTGCGGAGCCATTATCCTGCTTATCATATTAATATATCACCATTTCTAAACCAGCCTTCTAGCTTCCTAACACACTTGTCCTTCTTTGCTTCCTCACTCCCTTACATTTTATCTTTCTGTGTTTTTCCTTCTTTATGTTCTTCCTATCATAGATATCAGGGATAGAATATCAGGGAGTGGCATGAATAGATGAATAGGATCCTGCTTGACTCAGTCAAAAAAGCATAGGAAACTCTTGGTCAGAAGGGAATTCTACCAATTACAACCTCTGCACTTAGACAAAAACTGACTCTCTTAGAAGGTAGAGTACATTTAGGATATTCCTATACTCTGCAGTTTAGAAGTTCTTTTGAATTCTGCATGTGCTCTTTTCTCTCTTTTATCTAAAGTCTGTACTTAGCATGTGTCTCTGGTACTCAGATCACATACTGAGCAGACTTTAGGATATCTTTATTTGCTTACCAGGAGTCTCTTTCCTGTTTCCCATCCCAATCCTCAGCCATACTAGCATATTTTCTCTTCCTCCTTCTTTAGTCTGCCTGCATAATTTCTGGTTTGTATTTCTTTTGCATTTCATCCTTTTATAATCTATTTTAGATTTCCTTTCTATTTTAAGCCTATTTTAAGTGCCCTGTTCATGTTTTTCTATTAAATCTTCATGCTTGTTTTGCGTGTTCTGAAAATTTGCTCTTAATTTCATCATCCAAGTTACTCATTAAAAAAGTGTTGGGGGCTGGAGAAATGGCTTAGCAGTTAAGGCATTTGCCTATAACACCAAAGGATCCCAGTTCAATTCTCCAGGACCCACATAAGCCAGATGCAAAAGGGGCACATGCATCTGGAGTTCATTTGCAGTAGCTAGATGCCCTGGCATGCCCATTCTCTCTGTCTGGCCTCCTTCTTGCAATCAATAAATAATTAATCAATAAATAATAATTTTTAAAAAAAAGTGTTGGGCCGGGCATGGTGGCGCACACCTTTAATCCCAGCACTAAGGGAGCAGAGGTAGGAGGATCACTGTGAGTCCAAGGCCACCCTGAGAATACAGAATGAATTCCAGGTCAGCCTGGGCTAGAGTGAAACCCTACCTCAAAGAAAGAAAGAAAGAAAGAAAGAAAGAAAGAAAGAAAGAAAGAAAGAAAGAAAGAAGGAAGGAAGGAAGGAAGGAAGGAAGGAAGGAAGGAAGGAAGGAAGGAAGGAAGGAGAAAGAGAGAGAGAAAGAAAGAAAGAGAAAAAGAAAGAAAGAAAGAAAGGGAGGAGGAGGGAGGGAGGGAGGGAGGGGGGAAGGAGGGAAGGAGAGAAAGAAAGGGAAGGGAGGGAGGGAGGGAGGGAGGGAGGGAAAAAAAGAGTGTTGGGCCAAAAGGCTTAGTTCAAGTCCCCAGGACCCACATAAGCCAAATGCATAGAGGGGCACACACCTCTGGAGGTCATTTACAGTGGCTAGAGGCCTTCATGTACCCATCCCCCCCTCCTTATTTCCCTTCCTGCCCCCCCTGCCATCTCTCAAAACAAATAAATGAAAAACATAAAAATTTTAAAATGTGTTGGCTCCACAACAGACACATGCATATAGACACATGTATCAGTGAATGTACCAGGTATTATTACTGATCCATTAAACTATATTTTTCCCTGCATTAGTCATTGCT
This sequence comes from Orientallactaga sibirica, assembly GCA_036365145.1. Taxonomy (NCBI): domain Eukaryota; kingdom Metazoa; phylum Chordata; class Mammalia; order Rodentia; family Dipodidae; genus Orientallactaga; species Orientallactaga sibirica. The sequence goes on along the minus strand of JAEOAD010000030.1, from coordinate 17,683,007 downwards.
ATAAGAATACTGTCCCTGCCCTCTGAAGCTTTATAACTTAAAAGTTGATATAAGAGAAAATAGAAACAAATATATCCAGTAATAACATTTCACTCATATTCCAGCCTGATTTAGATGAGAGATAAATGATGTATGACTGGAAAAGCATAGTATATCTGTTATGTCTAAATATATTAATTTTAAAAGTCATACATTATCCTGTTAAGTATGATTTTTAATATTTTAATGTATGGAAACCAAACAGAAGAAAAAAATATAGCACTCTACCATTTAGAGATTGTCTGTTTGCATATATTTGCTCCTTTTCTATACTCATAAATGACATGTTTTGTTCAACTAGGTCTATGTGTTCATATTTGTAGATGTGACCACCATTCGGTAGCATGAAAAGATATAGATTCACAATACCATTTCCATCATTCTTGTAATAATCATATCCAACAGGCCTTATTTTTTAATTTGGTAGATTTAACAAACCTGTGTTTTTTTTTCTTACTCATGTTTTAAAATTCTAAGTCACAAGTAAAAATACATCCAATTTCAAAATATGTAAATAATATTTGAGAGAAAAAAATTTAATGTAGCATATATTGAAGTTATTTCATGTATATATAAAAGGAAATCTACTGTGTTGCTTCATTCACTGAATTTTACCTATATAGTTTATAGCTGTAATTAAAGTTTACTTAGTTACAAAACCAGTAATAACTGTTCCTTGTCATGCTGCTGCAGTGACAAGTTATGCTCACTTCTTTGGGATCTAAGTATTTTCCTCTAGGATACATTACTATTAACATTTTATTAAATTATGGGCAAGGGAGATGCTTTCAGTTAACAGTATAGTTGATTAAAGTTAGAATATCTGTAACTCCTACATGCTGTATAATTTTACTAATGGCAGCAGATTTTGTTGTTGTTGCTTGCTTGCTTTAAATAGTCTCACTATCCCAGTCAGGCCTTGAACTCCTGCTGTACTCAAGCAGTCCCTGCCTTTGCCTCCAGAGTAGCTGGGACCATTACCATGTGCCCCCCACACCTACCAACACCTGGCTTTTAAGAATAAAATCAAGAAGAAAAAGTGGAAAGTTCTGTTAATCTGTCACACTACATTTTTCTTCTCTCAGTAACCAAAAGATCACCAAAGCTGAGAACCATGCATACATCCTGCCAGCAACTGATTTCAGTTATTTCTTTTAGATTAACATTAGGCTTATAGTTCAAGATGCTCAAATGAAAATTAGACTACTTCTGAGTCTTGGAAACTCTTCCACTGACAGAAAAACTAATGTCCTGTCCTTGTGATAAAGATTAAAATTCCTTTCCATTCAGAATAGGCATGCCTACAAAATCCCAGAGAAGCTTTTCAGCATTGAATCTAAACAGTTGTATTTCCTTGTCACAAACTTTAACTTAAACTTTATATCTATATAATATGGATAAGTTCATTTTTATTTTGTTACTCTAACAAAATGGATATTAAAAATAATTAATTTTAATTAAGTATGATTTAATAGGTTTTAACAAAGTTACAAAAAATTAAATGTCCATTTAGTGCATAAAACTTTAAATAATATTTTTATATCACACTTTCTTAGAAGTTATGTATATCTCAATAGAAGGGCAGAAGGAGGGGTTGGAGAATTTGATTCTTTTGGATGTAGTCACGTAGAAATAGTGGATATATAGCATTACACCTCTGAAAGCACCAAGGATCGACAGCAGTGTAATACAATACTGCTGTCCCAGAAAACACCCAAGGTAAGCTGGTCTGCTTTCTTGTCTTTTAAGTTGCTTAAAAGAGACTTAAAGTGTATAAATTGTCATTCTTTGTGACTGTTCTTTAGATTTCAGTTGTCCTTCTTAAAACTCCCACAGGTACTTAAAACAGATGGAGAGGAAATTGTCTCCAGAAGCTATTGGGATACACTGAGGCGTAACACGAGCCAAGCACTCTTTTCAGACCTCGCAGAGGTATCATTAACCTCAACATAGTCCTTGTACTATTTGCCATTTTGTTAATCCAATTTTCAGTTTGTTTTAGTCATGAGGATGAAGCTAAAAATGGATTATATTTTCCATTTCTTCAGTGAAATAATAGTTTCTATGTATCACATATAATTCCTATATATAAAGTATTGGCTGTTTAAAATAATAGCTATACTGACTAGTTGCAAAATTCCCTATAATAGTCTGTGTTAAATGAACTTAATTTCTATATAAAATACACCCTGCTGATATAATTAAAAGGAAATGATATTATGTTGCAAAGACTGCTTCCTAAATTTAAAATAATAATACAGAGTCATAGATGCACTGAATATTTCTACCTTGTATATCAGTTACTTTCTCATTTATGGTGAAAATAACTAACCAGAAGCAGCTTAAATGGGTTGGGAAGATGGCTCAGCTGTGAAAGGTACTTGATTGCAAAACCTGCTAGCCTAGGTTCAATTCCCAAACCAGATGTAAAGAGTAGCACAAGTTTCTGGTCTTCATTTCTAGTGGCAAGAGACTCTGGCATGCCTCCACTTCCCCCCTCACATTTGAAAATAATAAATCATTTATTTTAAACAAGCAGCTTAAGGATAGAAAGGATTTATATTCAGCTTATAGTTTCAAAGGGAAGTCCATCATGGTGGAGAAAGTATGACAGGAGCAGAACAGCCAGCATGGCATCATCTCATCACCAGGGAGGAACCCGAGAAGCAAGCAGGACTGGGCTGTAACACCTCAAGGTGACATACTTCCTCCAACAAAGTTCTACAACCTGAGGGTTCCACAACCTTCCTGAATAGTACCACCAACTGGGGATTAAGTATTCATATACATGAGCCTATGGAAGATAGTTTACATTTAGGCCTCCACACTACTCAATTTCTAAATGACACATGAAATGCTAGAATCTTTCACCTAGTAAAAGATAAATGGCTGTTATGTTAGATTTAAACAACTGAATTTTTTCATGCTTAATAGTGAGTGGCTTACCAAGGGTTAGGAGTAAGAATGTGTGGGATAGGGTGGTAGAAACATTCAAGGAGGAGAGGGATATTTTAAGGTTGCAAGTGTACAATAAAAACAAAAATTAGACTGCTTCTATTTTAGTTTTATCATTTTGAATTTGATGCTGATATACTCCTTATTGCTGCATTCAAGGTAGATTGCTCCTACTCCCCACTTCTGTTATGACACTGTTAGTACTGATTTTAGTCTTAAAAGTTGTTTTCTTATTTTATTTTCTAAGGTTTAGCTTTAAAAAGTTGTACTTAAAAAATCTAAACTAAATTACAATCTGTCATGACTTCTTTTACGTTCTTTTGTGGGGGGGGCTGGGGGGTAATGGTGTTTTTGCTTTTTAATTTGAGATGGGATCTTGCTGTGCTGCCCAGGGCCCAAATGATCCTGTGCCTTCCCTGCCAATTGGTTGAGACTGTGCTTGCTTAACTGAGACTTATGTTATCTACATGCACAATGTAACTCAGTTGGGATCTTTAGTCTAGGGCAAACCCTAGACTAAATTGGAAATGTTCATTGTCTCACTCATGTTGTATTTTTAGTTCCACATATATAAATGATGTCTTTCTCCTATGATTGCTCTGTGATAAATATGTTATAATTATGACAAGCCATTATGTTTAGAATTAGCTTTTAAATTTGAGCCATTTCAGGAATGAAATGGCAGATATTCCATTTATAGTGACTTAGAACTGATTTATTTGTGATCATTTTTGTAGGCACACAGTAGTCTGTCCAAGAATAAGCACAACTGAAGCATTGTCACTGTGAGTCCCTGCAAGTCAGCTAATAGTGATCTAGATGTCAATGACTGTCCCTAGACTAGAGTATCCACCTCTCCCACACCCCAGGCTGGAATGCCCACCACCCACTCCTCAGGTGAAAGTGCCCACTTCTGACCCTCCAGCCTTATTTAGTCATATCTCATTCTGTTGCACGTTCTCATAGATAAGATCTGCTAATTAGACTTTTTCAATTTAGTTAAAACTTGGGAAGCTTAATATCAAAACTCCTCTCAGGTCTTATATATTGAGATCTTTGGGAAATGTTTATTATCCTATGAGAGGAGGGCTGGGTATGGTTTTTACAAACCTCCTAGAGTCAATTTTGTACATCCCCCACATCCCCTGCTCAGCATTCTGTGGCATCTGCTAGGTACAGTGAAACAGGCCATAGCATGTATAATAATCATATAGAAAACAGCATGAAAGATTTTGCTTTGTTTTTGGAGAACCAGTTTATCAGCATATTAGCTACCATCAGACCACACTATGATCATAAGCTACTGCATTAGTGACCTTATTCCTGCACCAAGTGAGTCAGATGGAGAGAAAAGTCAAAAAGAAGAAAGCAAAACAAAACTTACATTGTGTTTCAACATAAAATAATTATTTGTGGATTATCTCTCTTGCTATCCTCCTATAGTAGAGAGGATAATGATAATTAACTATGTTACAACTAATCATAATTCCTTATGTTAATATGGATATTAGTGTAGCAAAATTATTTTAGTATATTAAGACCGATTAGTTCAGGAAAAGGCTTAGAAACTATTTACATATATTTTTCATTATATATTTGTTGTGCATGTAGGTGTGTGTGCATGCATGGATGTACATTTGTTTGTGGAGGTCAGAGGACAATCTTAGTTGTCATTCCTGAGATGCTATAAACTATACTTTATTTAACACAGGGTCTCTTTTTGGCCTGGAAATTTAAATTTTTGGTTTGCTTCAAGTCCAACTCATCCAATAGATAACTTAAATGTGCCATTAAATCAAGTTTGAAGATGTTATCCTCATTTTTACATCATAATTAAAATATGTTGAGCCAGACATGGTGGCGCACGCCTTTAGCCTTTAATCCCAGCACTCGGGAGGCAGAGGTAGGAGGATTGCCCTGAGTTCAAGGCCACTCTGAGACTACATAGTGAATTCTAGGTCCCCCTGAGCTACAGTGAGACACTACCTAAAAAAATAAAAATAAATAAAAAATATATGTTGAAAAGCAGCTATCTTACTATTCTTTAATAATTTGATAAATTTTTATTTTATATATATTTTGAAATTTAAAATAATCTTGGTTTTGTAAATTATTTTGGGTGTTGGGATTGAACCCACACTTGCACCCATGGTAACACACACTACCACTGAGCTACACCCCCACCACAACCTAAAATGATTTTTAACCATATCAAATGAGATAATGGACTTGCATGGTAGTGGCACTTGAAGTCCTATTGTGGATTTTTTTTTTTTGCTTTGTTATGAAAACACCTGAATTCATTTTAACAATAAGTACATGAATCAGAGGGATGAAGTCTATTTTGGGATCAACCCTCCTGTAATTTAAGTTATATAATAATGTTAGGACACCAGTGATATTGGTGGAGCTTTTGATGCCTCCAAGCAGTACTCAGTTTTCTAGTTTTTCTTCTAATGTCAAATCCATGCCTCTGTGAATGTGGATTGTATAGGTACGTGCAACCTGAGTCTAATGGGATTTCAACACTGAAGAACTAAGTGAAGATCTGCAGTGCTGGGTGAGCCTGAGAAGGGCTGGGTGAATGAGGTCATTGCCGACATGTCAAACAGTTGTCTTGCCTTAGTGCATGGTGCCTTCAAACACAGTGACATTACAACACTGAAGGAAAATAGTACTTAATCATATTATTTTAGGTCACTAACTTATGATGTGTCTGGGAACTCTCATTGTAAGGTTTATTGTACTTATTTTCACAAAAGAAAAGAGTATACAGTATAAAATTATTTTTTCAATTATCTTTTTTTCATATCTAGTCATGTTCTAACTTCCTGAAAAGTATCAACTTTGCAAAAATAAATAACAATGCTTAACATGTATTGAATATTTGCAACATGCTAGAGTTCATGAATTATCTAATCTTTCAAACATTTTAAAGGGGCTGGAGAGATGGCTTAGCTGTTAAGGCACTTGCCTGCAAAGCCAAAGGACCTCCTTTCAATTCCCCAGGACCCACGTAAGCCAGATGCACAAGGTGGTGCATGCATCTGGAGTTTGTTTACAGTGGCTGAAAGCCCTGGCACACCCATTCTCTTTCTCTCTCCCTTCCCTCCTCCCTCCTTCTCACAAATAAATAAATGAATAAAATATTAAAACAATATATTTTTGGGTCCGTACTTTTATCATTCCTGAAGATAATATCCTCATAGCTTTAACTTCTCCAGAGTCACTAAGTAAGTGTCTATATTCAGTGCCAACCATGTGACTCTTGAACTCATCATCTAATCTCACCACATAACTGCTTATTTTATGAAGTAAGGACTTTTTTATAAATACCGTCACTGGCTATACCTACTTTGTCACTGTCTCCCTTTTCCCTACTCCATTACTCCAGCTTCCAGACTTGTGGCTGGATCTTCTTGTTGGAAGACTGGCACCTCATCTGTTTAGCTTGTCGACGTGTAATCAACTGACTGAACAAAGAATAGACTAAATCATAAAAGAGGATCCATGATTAACATCAGATGACATTTTCCCCCAATGATATTTGCATCTTGTGACTCCCAGTGAGAACATTTGTGTGCTTTATTTACACTCTTCTTTTAACTTTATTCTTGAAGTTGTTGCACATAAGATTATTTTCATTTTGCAGATTCAGAAGCTGAGGGTCAAGAAATCAGTGAACGCAGGATATGTGATTTATGTGTTTGTGCATGTTGGTGTGCATGTGCATATGGAGGCCATATGGTGACCTCAGGTGTCATTCCTCCTATCTCTTTTGAGACAGTGTTTCTCATTGGCCTGAAGCTGCTTGGCCAGCAAGCCCCAGAGGTCCTCTTGTCTCTGCTTCCCCACTGCTGGGATTATCATCACTGACTTTTTTACGTGGGTTCTGGAGATCATATTCAGGTCCTCATGCTTGTGAGGCAAGCACCTTACTCCCTGAGCCATCTCCCCATATCAGGACCTCTTATTTGAAATCCTGTACTCTTTCCATAATGCTGTCTGCCTCTTCCATAATGTACTAGTGAATTAGTAGTAGAATCACCCTGTCTCCTCTCATGCTTGGAATACTGACAAAGAGGCTCATAGCCATTCTCATTTGACAGTCATAATAAGCTTGTTCAGGCTGATTTATTTAAAATGTAGTATGGGACACTTGGCTACTTGGTTATATTATTTTTCCCCCTAGCAGTCAGATCAAATTGCTATCAGATCTTCAAAGAAGTTGCAGTGTTGTAAGTATTTTCTCAGGTGTCCCAACTGCTGAGAATACTTGAGCCTTCTAGGCAGACCCAACTGAGAATGAGCGGTAGAGATGTTCCAAACCAACTATTAAGGAAGTTCGTGATGGAGATTGACTAGAAAAATCCATACAAAATTACCTAAGTTGTTTTAGATCACTTAAGGTATAGATTCCTTGCAAGATGGAGGGATGCTTTGTTGTTTTTAGGGGGTGTGAATGTCTTGAGACAGTCTCATAGAGCCAAGTTTTCATTTTCAAACTTTAGTTCCATTATAACTAGGATTCTGTTATAACTGGTTCCCTGTGCCTTTCATTTTAATGTTAATAGTTTTGCATTCTTGATTTATATTTTGGTAATACATATTTTGAAAGACATTGAACATCCCAATTCCAATTTTTTGTTGCAGCTGACTTTTATTAAACTGGTTTGTTTTCAAGCGTGCTGATGATGTCACAAGTTTCGTGTCAGATACTACCCTACTGGTCCACTTTTTTGGAAAGAAAGGAAAAGCTGAGCTCAACTTTGAAGATTTTTATAGGTGAGCTTAGTTTCTACTAAAAATTATTAGAATGGTAGGGTCTGAATGGTCTGTAGAAATCATTGAATGCAGTACATACTTTGGTTTTAACTCTATGTAACATACCTGTATAGCAGTGGTTATAGGTATGACATGAAATTACTAAACAATAAAAATCTGCATATGTGGACTGCTATTTCCTGTATGTGCAGAAGAATATATGTTCTCAATGCCTTAATCCCAATGAGCCACAGTAATATCAAGTAACATAGTCTCATCACTGCTCTGCAGGGTGTTTGATTATCCCCACTTTACAGATGAGGAAACTCAAGCCCTGAGAAGCTGCAGTCAGTTAGCAGTAATCCCTCTCATAGTTTCACACATTCTTTCCCATTTAAAAAGTTTCATGAAATTTTGAGTCATCATATAATTATATTATTTCCATGTGACTTTTTCTAGCACAGTGTATATTGGATCATTTGTCATGTTTGTTCTTTATTGTACTTTTTTCATAGATTCATGGATAACCTCCAAACTGAAGTTCTGGAAATTGAATTCCTTTCCTACTCTAATGGAATGAATACCATCAGTGAAGAGGATTTTGCTCATATTCTGTTACGATATACAAATGTGGAAAATACATCAATATTTTTGGAAAATATGCGCTACAATATACCTGAAGAAAAGGTATCTAAATCTGCTGTATTTGTTTTGTTATATACATTATCTTGAAATTATAGATGTATATTTTTATAAGCTGCATATAGGTCTGTAAAATAAATTTCCCTTCTACTAGCTGTATAGTTCCTCTGAGATATTTTATTCTTTTTCCTCTAGGTCATAAATGTTCTGTCAAAATTTTTAAAAATTAATTTTTAACTTCAAGTAAAGATCCATATTTTTCTTAGGAATGTTGAAAATTCTTTTTTTAAGATTTATTGTTATTTATTTATTAGAGAGAGAGAGAGAGAGAGAGAATGGGCACATCAGGGCTTCTAGCCACTGCAGACAAACTCCAGACGCATGCACAACCATGTGCAACTGGCTTACGTGGGACCTGGAGAATCAAACCAGGATCCTTAGGCTTCGCAGGCAAGCACCTTAACTTCTAAGCCAACTCACAGCGATCCTCTTGCCTCTGCCTCCCAAGTGCTGGGATTAAAGGCTTGTGCCACCACGCCCAGCTCCTGAAAATTCTTAATGCTGTTAGCATTCATTTTATTCAGGTTAAAAATATTGTTGTTGCAAGAGAATTCTAGTAAGCTATGGGTTTTGACTAGAACAAAAACATCACTTCATATAAAACAGTTTATGTGGGCATCTTGTTTTTCACACTCGTTCATTTCTATAGCACCCTTAATGAAAGGTCACTTGAAGAGTGCTATTGGTGAGTGAGTGATCTTATCAGCAGCTGAAGTGAAGCTTTTCAAAGACTTCTGCTGTCTTGAATGGTTAAGAACCTGGGACAACTGGTTATCTGTTTGCTTAGTAACAAATGTGGTGTCAACACTCCTTAGCAGTTGCATTATCTAGTGGTATTTGAATGCATCATTGCAACTGAATAGAACTGGTGTCACAAGTATCCCCTTTAAGCATGGGATGTTTTGGATATATTGCCTTCTATTTGTGTTTATGAAAGGATCAGGTGAATCTGTCCAAGAAAAACTTGCAAATAGTTTAGAATAGACACACTGTGACAGTGTTAACAATTCTCAAAGTTCCCAACAGAATGAAAAAAAAAAAAAAAAAAACTTGATGCATTGGGCTATTAGTTTACATATCTTTTTAATCTGGAGATTTGTATCTGTTTTCCCCATTAAGCTGAGTTTTTCTAACTCATAAATAATTCCCTAGAAATAAATACTTGTAATTATGCCACTCATGTACAACAGTATTATTTCTGACTTTTAATGTTTTTTTGTCCTTCTATTAAATGGAAACATTAAAATCTGTAACTCAGAAGTGAAGTTCTAGAAATGATGAGTTTATAGGAACTTTTTAATAGTGTTTTTGTAATTAATTTTTACAAATTTGTCTTTTTCCAAAATAAAATGAAGTTAAATTCAGCTCCTGCAAACTTTATTAGTACAAGTATCTTCAGCACTACAAACTACAATAGAAATGGAAAAATTAGTAAATACATTGATTTAATTTTATTTTTAAAATTACCCCTTTAATTCTCTGAGCAACCTTGCAAGTATTAACAAATTTCTTTTGGAGTCTTTCGGGTAATTAAGCACAAATTCAAGCCTAGGGCTTTCTTAGCTGATGATACTTCTTAAGTCTTTCCCTTCCTTCCACTTCTCATCCTTTTCTACCCAGTAGTAGAAAAGGAAGAGAAACTATTTGAATAATACTTTACATTTCTAAAATACTTTTACTTTCATTTACTTATCTCAGTTACTGAATAGCTACAAGGCCTTATTGTAGCAATAAATGATAATAGTGATGAGATAATTAAGACCCTTCTCTGTTAGAAATACATTTTAGTGGTGAGACAAAGTAAACGAAAAAATAAATCATAGGCTTTCACACCATGATAAATGAAGCGAGAGGGCCAAGAGTCATTGGGAATGGAGGAGAAGTGGGCTGTTAGGAAGAGCTTCAGAAGAGGTTCCTCTTAGGAGAGCCTATGTGGGATGAACCCAGAGAAGGACTGGGTGAGGAGCATTTCAGATAGAGAAAGCAGCATATATACCAACAGCTATTATTAACTGTCGTTTTTCTTTTTAAGAAAAGGCTAAAAGACATTTTGTTAGCATATAGAAAAGTAATAGGGAATGAAAAATGATAGAATAGGTTAGCGTTAAGATTTTGTTTTAGGGCTGGAGAGATGGCTTAGCAGTTAAGGCACATGCCTGTGAAGCCTAAGGACCCAGGTTTGATTCTCCAGGTCCCCCATAAGCCAGATGCATATGGTGGTGCATGCATCTGGAGTTCATTTGCAGTGGCTAGAGGCCCTGGCACTCCCGTTCTCACTCTCTCCCATTCTCTGTCTTAAATAAATAAATAAATAAATAAATAAATAAATAAATAAATAAAGTCTTTTAAAAAAAATTTAAAGATTTTGTTCTAGTAGTGACACTAAGAGATAAAAAGCTATGTGGTATTTAAATTTTAAGGTTGGGGTCCAGAAAACTGCCCTATTTTCTAGTTCCTTGGATTTTTTCAGTACTTTCTTATTAGTGTTCCTTCCTCTTTTACTTAGCCTTGAATTAAAGTCAGAATTTGTTAATCCTAAACTGTTGGGCCTCTGCTCTTTTCTCTGTATATTTTCTCAATTACATTGATTTTGCTGACCATGTCCAAACGTATATTCTTAGAGCTACGTTGTTTTATTTCAAATAACTCTCCTGTTTAAATGATGTACTGTGAATATAGAATTACATCCCAGCCCATCGCAGTCTCCCATGATGTGGTACTTCCCAGTATTCCTATGCTATTTCCTGTTGTCATTGCATTTTATCTTGCCTGCCCTCACCAAGTTGAGATAAACTACTGTTGATGCTTACTCAACATTCTGATTTTTCATTGTCATTCTAAATCTAATAATGACATAATGCTGAATCATATTTAAGGAATACATGTGCAGAATAGCAATCATATTATCAGGTTTTTTAAAAAAAATAGTACTTCAGTGGAAGATTTTCAGAATTAAAATATTCTCACTTATTTTATGGAATCATATCTTATGTGTATATACGGATGTGTGTGTGTATGTGTGCATGTATGTGTGTATGTGTGTGCAAATGCATGTGTATGCAGAGGCCATATGACAACCTTGGATGTCATCCTCAGAACACCATCAGATGTTTTTGGTTTTTTTTTTTTTTTTTTTTTTTTTGAGATAGGATTTCTCTTTGGCCTGGAATTCACCAAGGATGCTAGAATGGCTGACCAGTGAGCCTGAGAGATTCTCCTGTCTCTATCTCTCTAGTACTGGGATTAAAGGCACATTCCATGTCCAGCATCTTTACATGGGTGCTAGAGATCAAATTGAGGTCCTAATGCTTGCAAAGCAAGCACTTTACCCACTGAGCTATCACCACAGCCCCACTGCAGCATGTGTTGGAATTCTATGCTAAGACATTGTTTAATAAATGTTCACCTGTCATCATAATACTAAATAAAACTATCCAGTAAGAATAAGTCTGGGGCTGGAGAAATGGCTTAGCAGTTAAGGCGTTTGCCTGCAAAGCCAAAGGATCCCAGTTCAATTCTCCAGGACCCACGCAAGCCAGATGTACGACAGGCACATGCATCTGGAGTTCGTTTGCAGTGGCTAGAGGCCCTGGCGTGCCCATTCTTTCTCTCTGTCTGCCTCTCTTCTATCTATCTCTATCTCTCTCTCTGCTTGCAAATAAATAAATAAAAATTTTTTTAAAAAAGAAGTCTGAATGAAACTTGTACTCTAATGGCAGAAAAAGTTCTCAAAGTATGTTCTGGAAATGTTTACCTATGAAATATACTACCAATGCTTAATCTGTCTTCTAAGTGTAGTATACTTATTTTAATGAATTTGTCAATGCTATTGTGTTTTTCATTTATCTTCCCAAAATAGGGTATCACATTTGATGAGTTTAGATCATTTTTCCAGTTTCTGAACAACTTAGAAGACTTTGCAATTGCACTCAATATGTATAACTTTGCAAGCCGTTCTATAGGACAAGGTATGTAATCCTTCAAAAATTATAAGCAAAGTATATTCATAAAATGTTTCTAGAGATTCTGGCAATCAGTTAGTTAGGCATTTTGTGTTGTGCATCCACTTAACTGAAAGTCTGATTTTATATTTTCAGTGCAAAATCAGTTCTGACCTTTAAAAGAAAAGCAAAGTTTAGGGAAATTTGCTGATCTTTTTTTATTATTTATTATAATTTTATATTCATATTGGTGCCTCCGATAGCCTCCTCCCTGACCTCCCCCCTCCAAAGGGACCCCCCTCATTGGGGAATGTGGGACGTGAATTATGGAGGTAGCCAACAGTTATGGGGGAGAGGCAAAGTCTCTGTGCATAATGACCCAACTTATAGTCTATTTTTATCCTTAATTTCATACTGTGGAGGGAAACTAATAATACATATTTAAAAAGCTTGAAGGAAAAGACACCTTGTGGCCTCTTAGAAACATAGGGGGATGTTGTGGCCCTGTAGAAGATGCATCAGACTGTTCTCCAGCTCCACAGACTCGCCTAGGTTGGTATTTATATTTCTGATTTAAACCCTGCCTGCTCAGAAACCAGAAACACAGTAGCAGAGTCACCTGTATGCCAATGTTAGCCTATGTTAACCAGTTCCTGAGAATGATGTATAAAATTTAATACTGACTTACCTTACTTTACAAAGAAATAACAACTGTCGTAGAACTCCAAGTGCTGCTACCCTCAGGACCAGCTCAGTTGTTCCCTGAAGATTGTCTAACAAGCCAAGTCCTTCTAGGATTTGTCCACTCAGGAGCCTGGGTTCAACTCTTAGCACCAGAGGAAACACCCCACACCCACATATATCAGATGCATTATATGGTCTCATTCCTTTATTCATAGAGTCAGAGAGACCTGAAAAAAGTTTATATTTCATCCTTGTTCTAGACCAGATGTACAGACATTGGAAGCCATACCTCCACAGATCAGCCTAGTGTAAAATGCTAGCTACTGTTTATTTGGGTCAGAGTAGAAAGTTGCTCTTTTACTCTGTGGAGTTAGGAAATGGGAAAAAAAAGTGATGTTAGTTTTGCAGGTGTTCAAGATATATCCCTCTGTGTCATTTCTTATGTCACTACTAACAGCCACCTAAGTGGCATTCTTTCCACAGCTATTTTTAGTGTTTTCTAGACAATTCACAAGAGTCTTCTAGGATAAGAATTAATGTTTCTTTGACACAACTAATGAAGAGAGCAAGCTCCTCACCTCAAAGTGTGCAGGAAGACCTCTCTGCATCCCATGTGCCAGTGCTTTCCCTACCCAGACTGTTCATTGTTTTCTGAACGTAATTTATGCTCTGCCCCATGCCACATGTTCACCCATGTCATCTCATCTACCATTTTTCTGATCACTGCCAGATGGACTTCCCGTCCTTCAGGCTTAGCTCAAACATAAAACTATGGCCTTTCCAAATCAGTGCCCTTCTCTTCCCTCCCCTACTCCACTGCAGACAGAAGCAGTCACTCATCTCAGGTTCTCAGTGCTGTTGGCACTTTTTGTCTAGCCCTGTGTAATGGTTATTAGGGGTCAGAGTGTCTCATATCCCATCTCAAATGTTTATTGGACACTTACTGATTTTACTAATTCCTGAAGTATTTATTACTGGTAATAGGCATGGATTAAGCATTCACTGGTTGAGGATATATTATTAACCTAAAATCTAGCTGCTGTTTATTCTTTATTAATACTACAAAATGTCTTCTTATTCTAAAAGACATCATAATTAAGTCGTGGGTTATATAAGATTGTGACACATATTTATAAAGCAACATCTTTTACAACCTTTGCAGTAATTAGCATCATATACTAAAAAGTATACTACTTTTTTTTCTTTGTATATGACTTCAATCTAGATGAATTTAAACGTGCTGTCTACGTAGCTACTGGACTGAAACTTTCACCACATTTAGTGAACACTGTCTTCAAGATTTTTGATGTTGACAAAGATGATCAATTAAGTTATAAAGAATTTATTGGAATTATGAAAGACAGACTCCAAAGAGGATTTCGGGTAAACCTACACATTTCAAATCAATTGATAAATCTTTTCTTAAATCCGAGAAAGTTCAGAAAAAATTTACATAAAATTTTAAGGATAATAATATGAAATACCTATTTGGAAATTAAAATCATGGGCCACACCTACTTTATAAAAACATTTTGAGATAAAAAGAATTATATTTAAAATATATAAAATCACAAATTTGACTGTTAATTTATTTTCATATTGAGTGAATTAATGTCTTTATTGCAGTTTGGAGAAATTATTACCAGATAAGGAAAGTGATTTTAAAATATTTTTGTCTGCTGAAAAATCTCTTTTCCTATTACTTTACTAAAAAGTAGTCACTAGAAATTTATCCAGCCTCCAAAGCTTGAAATTTAGCATGACTCAGCAAATATTTATATACCTGTGTGTATTCATAGATGTGGCAGAAGTGGAGAAAGAAAGAGGTCCATCTTTTAAGTTTACCAGTTAGTATATTCAGTCTTCCTTCTTTGAAGAACTATAAATTTTAAAAATAGAAATCCCATATGCAGAAAATGCTAGATTCATTTTGGACAGTATATTTTAAAGATTTCTAAATGGCTTTAAATCCAAACTGTCTTGGTAAATATGCTGTGTATTCAACTGCCGCCTAGTGGATAGTTGTTAGCATTTCAGATAATGCATAAATGGCCAAGAGGACATACATTGAAGCCCATTTATTTTTTCTTCAAACATGTAGCAAGATCAAATTAAATTAAAGGGTTGTTGTAAACCATTGACACTAGTTTCATCTCTTTAGTATCATGTGCTTTCATTTTTATTTTATATATTTTCGCATACCTGTGTTCCCATATAGTTTTATTTATATTTGCACAGTTTAATAAGTAATTGTTTTTATTTTTAACTGATAAATGCTAATTGTATATATTTATGGGTTACATTGTAATGTCTTGATATATTAATATATTGTAAAATAAAATCAATCTAATATAGTCATTACACTTCTTTGCAGTAAGAGCCTTTCAAATCTATTTTCTTGATATGTTTTGAAATACATGTGATTATTAGCAATACTTGAAAACTTGTTCCTCCTGTCTAATTGAAACCTTGTACCCATTGGTCAGCTTCACCTATTCCCAGTAGTCATCCCAGCCTTTGGTAACCAGCACACTACTTCATAAGTTTGACTTTCATATAAGTGAAATTATGCTGAATTTTCCCTTCTGTACACTTAGATACTTCTGACTGTGTTCCACAGGGTTATAAAACAGTCCAGAAATATACCACTTTTAAATCCTGCCTGAAGAAGGAACTTCATAGCAGATAAGTATGTTAACTTCCATTTGTTTTAATTTCCCCAATAATAATGCAGGATCAATCATAGTCAATTTTTATACTATTTAAAAAGTAGCTGAAAGAGAGCTGGGCACGGTGGCACATGCCTTTAATCCCAGCACTCAGGAGGCAGAGGGAGGTGGATCACCATGAGATTGAGGCCACCCTGAGAATGCAGAGTAAATTCCAGGTCAGCCTGGACTAGAGTGAGACCGTGCCTTGAAAAACCACAAAACAAAACAAAACAAAACAAAACAAAACAAAACAAAACAAAACAAAAAAAAGCTGAATGGGAATTAAAGGCATAGCATGTGAGAAACTCTGGTATCAATCCCCAACACCAGAAGAGAAGAAAAGAGCTGAAAGAAATATAATTAAAACTTATTTATTTTTAGGCCAATATTGTGTCTTTTCTTATTTTTTTTTATATTAAGGGGTTGGAAATGTAGTTTAGTTTGATAGAGTTCTTGCCTAGCATACACAAAGCCCCAGTTCCAATTCTCAGCACCACATACAAATGGGTTTGGTAGTGCACAGCTGTACTGAATAAGCCTAACACTTGGGAAATGGAGACAGGATCAGAATTTCAAGACCATCCTCAGTTACCTAGTGATTTCAAGGCCAACAGGAAATTTTGTCTCAAAAAGTTAAAAAAAAAAAAAAACAGTGAATCTAAATTGTACTTTTCTAATCTAGGGTCATTAATCCCCAAGGAAAATCTGTTACTAGTTTTGTAGGTCATGATTATCAATTTCTTTTTTAGCAAATGAGTAAGAGAGAATATGGACATGCCAGGGCCTCTTGCCATTACACATGAACTCCAGGTGCATGCGCCACTTTGCATCTGTCTTTGTGTGGGTACTGAGGAATTGAACCCTGGCCATCTCCTCATCACTGTGGTTCTGGATTTCTATTACAAAAATAGCAGCTAACTACTGTAGATTACTGTACATGATTGGCACAATACTAAGTGTTCTATCTACTTCTAAGTCTCACAGAAATGCTTCCCACGTTTTTTTTTTTTTTTTTTTTTTTCAATGTATACAATCAAACCTAAGGCTTTGGACAGTTACTTTACCATTCATTGAGCCATATTCCCAACCTTGGTTTTTGTGAGACAAGAGTCTTACTATATAGCTTAGCTGGCATTGAGCTTAGAATTCTACTGCTCTGAGAGTGTTGGTATTATGCCCCTTTACAATCATGTCTGGCTTAGATAACCCACTTAACAGATCAAGACTTAGAAGTGATTCCTCCAAGTTAATTTGCTAGTAAGTGACAAATAGAATGTGAGCTTCATTCTTGGTTTTTAGTAAAACCATCTTGGTTTTCATTAACTGTTATCACCTTAGATTGTAGTTTTCTAGGAAGAGTAAAGAAATCTGTCCTTTTTTTTTTTATTTGATCCAAAGAAATATGTCAAACTTGTTGCTGATCTCCAAAGTGAAGAGTTTGTTTTTCTTTTCAAAGTCAACTGTGGCTATATATTGGTCAGATATGGGTTATGATTAGTTTTACATATCATAGATATTTTTTGTTTATTTAGAAATAAGCCTAAGGGCCAGAGATACAGCTCAGTGCAGAACACTTAGTTAGCCTGAATGAAACCGTGGGTTCAATCCCCAGTACTGCCAAAAAAAGAAAGAAAGAAATGAGTTCCTGTGTGTTTTTTGCTATTTCCCTCAAGCTTAAAAGCATTCTATGCAGTTCTCAAAGTGTTGTCACAGTTAAGAAGTATAATAAAATAGTTAAATAGGCTCCTTATATATGAATTTTTATCAAATTCTAATATGCAAGCATTCATTTTTGTCTTTCTAAAAGGAAACTGGAGTAACCAATATTTTGCAAACTAGTATAGAATCCACTTTGGGAAAGACACTTAGAGACTTTTGTAACATAACTGTTGTATTAAGCAACAACTCTTAACAATTTAATCAACAAAAACAGTCATTCTGTTTTAAGGAACTACATACTGACTCACGAGAACTTGAACAATACATTGAAAAAGTAGTATATCCTATATATACCATCATATAGAATGTTCTCTGACTGGCACTACTCATTTTACATATTGCTACATAGTCCATAACTCAAAATAACTATAGTTCTAGTTCTTTCTAAAACAGAGTATTAAAGAAATTTCTTTAAAAAATGAGCTTCTTACATTTTATGTGAACTGTTCTTCCTTGGATAATTGTTTTATGTTATTATCATAAGAATTTTAATTAATGCCATGACCTCTGAGTTACAGCCTAAATAAATATTGCTTTTTCAATTTTGTGTTTTTTAATAGATACTCCTAAAACAAGAATGAAAGGAATACAATCTATGTGACAAGTACAAGAAGCAAGTCTGAAGTCAGATCTTGTAGAAGGTCAAGGAGAAGTTAAATATTTGAATTCTTAAACACAAACAGATACCAGTGCATCTCTTTACTACAAATGTTAGCCCTGGGTTAAATCCCCAGTACTGCCAAAAGAAAAAGTTACTGCAAATGTTAAATATGGTCGAGTTGAGCTTTTGCCTTGATTTCATGAACTCTGCACTTCTTCATTCCCTTCTGAAGTATGTGGATACTTCCAGTGACTATATGAGAATGGATTTGATTATTTATTTATTTATTTATTTATTAGAGATTTGCTTTATTTCAAAATAATTTATGAATCATAGACCATACATACCACTTCAAACGGACAGCACATTTTCTTTTGTTTTGGACTATAAACTTATTTGCACAAAATGAATATTGCTTTAAATTTGTCTTAGGACCCTTAATATTGTTAGTGCACCTATTATTTACCTAATTTTTAATTACATTGAAATACTTTTGGAAAACAAGAAGAAATTAGGTTACTAAATGACATGACAGTGTATATTAACTTTAGAAGGACTTATGTAACATAGATGGTGTGACATTTTTCATTTCAGTTTATGTTGTTTTGTTGTATTTTGTTTTAACTTTCTACCAAAGCCAACAAGATGTCAGGTATTCTTTTGTATATACAGTAAAGAAATTTAAAATGCAGATTTGTTTAAAAAATAAAGAATATTTACTTATAGTTAGAATCAAGGGCAGTTGTAACAGTAATTGCTGTGTCAGTATTTTAACACAATACTGCTCTTGATTGCAAGTGGTATGTGTTAACCATAGGAAAAGTAGTTTCCCACAGTTTTATAATTTACTGCCCATTGTTAACATGAAATGAGTATTCTACAAGACTAAGATAAAGTAGGTTAGAAGACTGATGTGTATTTAGGTAGAAGATAATGTTTCTCATAAGGACCACATGTAAAATAGATGCAAATTGTTAGCAGTAATGATCACTTAAATAGTTATTTATTTCAATACACTATGTCTTAAAAGGGAAAATAAAACTTTCTGTTGGACAGAAACCCATTCCCAAGGCCAGGTCAGAAGGATCACAGGTTTAAGGTTTGTATGGCTATAAGACAAGCTTAAGGCTAGCCTGTGTGACTTAGTTAAGATCTAAAAAGAAAAGAGTTGAGGAAATAGCTCATTTCATTCTCAACACTTCAAAGCAAAAATTAAAAACAGAAAGAAAAAGGAAAAATAACACAACTAGATTTTACAGTGAGAAATAATTTGAGAGTGCTTAATAGAAACTTGTCTAATTAATAGCATTAATTTTTATAAAGATATTATAAAATAATATAATGAATTTAAGTTAATAGTCTTACATATTGCATGTGGGCGATAAATTAACTTATGGTTCTTTCTGAGGCATATTTAATGTAAATTACATGCACTCCAACTTTGATGTTACATATGAAAATAGGAAACACTGACTTTTTATGTTATTAAATGTGAAATTGATCTGCATCAGCTTATTTATAAAAGTAATGTTATTTACAAGAAAATGTTAATAGTATTGATTTTATGTTTTTTAGACTTTTTCACATTCTTTGTCTAGATTATTTATTGTACCAATATAGAAATACAATTGTACAAATTTAAGATTCCCAGATAACATAATTTAGTTTTTATCATCTTTCAAGTTTGAGTTAATTGCTTGATGACACAATGATGCACACCTACTCATTTTTCATGCCTCAGGTCCATTGTGATATACATTGAATGCTTTCAGGGATACTTGTTATGTAAAGAAATTGAAAAATATAAATGGATTTTTGACTATAAGTTACATTATCTTATATACATAGAAAATCTTGTAAATATAAGTTAAAATTAGATTAGCCTAGTTAAAGTCTAGTACAATGTTGTCATCCTCCCACAGAAACACTATGCTACACACATAATCGTTCTTTAATGGTTATCATTGTGAATGGGTAAATATCTGTTTGTAAGGCTGCAATGTAATGTAAAAATGAGAATAAAATACTCTGATCACTAGAAAGAAGATAGTAAATTACAGTAATTTCTTTCATAATATCCCTCTTGAACATTTTCGTACATAAAATGGGAGGCAAAAATACCTCACTAGAGTGTTGGTTATATCAGTTAAAATATTTTTAAATTTTTGCAAATAATTCACTCTGTATATGTATGCTATTAACTTCATAAATTACATCTACAAACTATTCTTTGTAAGCATCAAACTACATATAAAAATTTAGTTGTATAATTTTTTAAAGAAAGCCTGTGATATGATAAGTGGTATATAATACTTCTAAGAATTATTTCATGATGAATTAATTTAACTTAAATTTTCAGTAATTATTCTTATTATAAATTATAATTGTAAAGCTATATGTCTTACATTCTTATATGACCTTAAATAAATATACCTGCCCTTCAATCCAGCAGCATTGCAGTTTGCTATTTTGCAAATACGTGAACTTTTCTTTCTGAAAAGCTTTATGGGTTACCATTTGCCTTACACCCTTTTCTGTGGTAATGCATGCAAAAGAAATTAAGATCATGAACATCTCTATAGGTAAGTGAATCACGGAGCCTTAAAGCCTGGAATGTAACAGGGAAATGTTAGAGAGTTGTGGTTATTCTTACTAGAAAACTTTCAAAAAGTTCATTTGTCACTTAATGGAAGATCATTGTTGTTTCACAGAACTGATCATTTAAATGGCCTAAAACAATTAAACCAAAGCTATAGTGGCCCATGTTTTACTGAATGTTGGAGTTTTATAGGCATCATCTTCTTAAACACCTCGAAATTTACCAATTTTCAAAATACATTTGTCATCCTCCTTTTTTCCGTTTAGTTTTATTTAGTTTTTCTTTCAGACAAGGTCTCACTATTATCCAAGGCTGGCACCGAAGTAGTGGGCAGTCTTCCTGCTTCATCCTACATCCTACAATGTGCACTGCATCCTACAGTGTATACTACCTCACCTCATCCTACTTCTGCCTTGCTGTAAATTAACACTTTTTACAGGCATAGTGCTTGTACTTCCAAAGGATATAGAAATGTGACTTTGTGATACTCAATAAGGAAAATAAAAATTCTAATAAGAAAGCATTTTTTACCTTTATTGACAGCATTTTTACTTTCTTAGTAGCTCATGAAATAATGGTTTCCCTTACAATGTCACATCTTAGATTCTCTGACATAGTCTATTGTCTTTGCATCACAATCAATACTGTGGCACATACTAAAAGTAGTGTACCTGTAATTGTAAGTATATACATCTAAATATGCAATGCTCACAAAAAGTAAAAACATTACTGTATATTTTTTCTAAAAAGGATAAATTTTACAACATTGTGCAAGAAGAGAAGGACAAAAGTGCTAAAAAAATGAGCAAATTGAAAAAGGATTCAAATGAGGATAGATTTTTTTTTTTTTTTTTTTTGGTTTTTCAAGGAAGGGTCTCTCTCTAGCCTAGGCTAACCTAGAATTTAGTCTGTATTCTTAGGGTGGCCTCGAACTCATGGTGATCCTGCTACCTCTGCCTCCCAAGTGCTAGGATTAAAGGCATGCGCCACCATGCCTGGCTAGGATAGATATTTTTTAAAATAAGCACTACATAGACAGTTTTGGGAAAATTTAAATAAATGCACATAAAAGTCAAAATGATAACATGTCCTTTCACATTCCAGATTGCAAAGATAATTTTGTAGTATATAGTGTTGGTGGGTATGTGGGACAATGTACTGGTGAGGATGAAAGTTTGCTTGAAACACTGTCAAACAGTGACCTAGAATTTGATCTCTGGGATTATAATATCCCACTACATTCATAGTTCTGCATAGCAACAAGTATGTTTTCAATGAAATAGTATGTAACTGAAAAAGTAGGAAGTCCATTTATGATGTTGAAATCACATTGGATATATTTCTATTTTTGAAATTTTCATACATGTACATACTATACTTTGATTTCACTGCTCCTCATTTACTCTATCTTATCCCTCACCAGTTACCTGCATGTGATGGTTAAGTTTGTTTCAACTTGATTTGTTTAGGAATCCACAGACATTCCTCATAAGTGTGTCTCTGAGGCTGCCTCTAGGAAGAATCCTCCCCCCAGGGGTGAGCCCTTCCCCCAGAGTGGGCAGCCCCTCTTGGAGGAGGGGGCTGGTTGATAAAAAGAAGCTCTGGGAAGAAAGGCTTTCTCTCTCCCACCTGGCTGCTGGTGCTGCTTGGTGCTTGCTGCTTGGTGCTTGCCACTTGGTACTTGCTGCTTGGTGTTTGCTGCTTTCCAGTGTGGACTGAAGACCAGGGTGGACTGAAGAGCAGCATCTCTCCAGGAAGCCGCCAGGCCTTCAGTGCCGGATTGGGACTGCTGAGGCCTCCAGCATCGTGGACTGAGCAGCTACCGGGTTCCTTGACTCTCGGACCTGCATCCTGCTATTGCTGGACTGTTGTAAGCTAATCCAATAAATTCTCTTTTAATACAATTCATTCTATCCATTCTGTGCCTCTAGAGAACCCTGACTAATACAGATTGTGGTACCAGGAGTGGTTCTAGAGAAACAGAATTGTAAGGATGGATTTCCCTAGTTGGCTTGGTGCTCTGTGGAGTTGGTTCTCCAACTTCAGTGCCACTAAAGGCTCTGCTGGTAATAAGGAGAGCACTTTAAGTGGTAATAAGGAGGGCACTAATAATCCATGGTGTGCACTATTTAACGAACTCCATGAGATAGATGTATTTGGTGATTCTGAGTCATATCTTGTGAAGAGCAAGGAATTTAGTGACTCTGTATCTAGAACTTTTGAATATTTGTGGAAGAGTAAGATGAATGATGATGCTGAATGGTTTCTTCTGGCATCTCTAGATACACTGTTGGAAGAAAAGCAGAAGCTCCAAAAGGAAATTTCCAAGCTTAAGACCCATGTACATGATCTGAAGGTTTCTAAGGGTGCCCTGGAGGAAAATCTCCTGTCTAGTCAGAACAGGGCTCGAATTGCAGAAAACCAAACTCAAGCTCTCATTGTAAGATTGGCTAACTTGCAGCTTAAGCTCAATTCCCAGCCTCACAAGCTATCAGAAGATAAAATGAGGGCATAGGTTGGAAAAGAGTGGGATCCCATGACTTGGGATGGGGATGTATGGGAAGACCCTGAAGAATCTGGGGACATTGAACTCTCAGATTCTGAAGAAGTTGTTTTGCATGAGAATGTGGCTTCCCCTCCTTTAGCTTCAGGTGCATCCCCACCCCCACACCCTGAAGTATTGTCCTCTTCACACTTGCCTAAGGGAATCACTCCTTCTTTGTCTGAGGAAGCAGCAATGACCTTCCCTGCAGGAGGTGCTGATGCTTCTCAGAGCCCACCTATCTTTTCCTCTAGGCCTATAACAAGGCATAAGGCTAGGCATGCCCCTAAAGGGGAGTTAGAAAGCGTGACTCAAGAGGAAGTGAGATACACCCCTAAAGAACTTCAGGAGCTTTCTAACTTGTACAGGCAGAAGCATGGGGAATATATGTGGGAATGAATTTTAAGAGTGTGGAATGATGGGAGGAAGGAATATAAGATTAGATCAGGCTGAATTTATTGAAATGGGCCCACTGACCAGAGATTTTAGATTTAACACTGCAGCTCATGTAGTTAGAAGAGGTGTCAAGAGTTTATTTGATTGGTTGGCTGAAGTATGGATCCAAAGATGGCCTACTGTGAATGAGCTTGAGCTGCCTGATATCCCTTGGCTTAATGTTGATGAAGGGATTAAAAGGCTCAGAGAACTTGGAATGCTGGAGTGGATTTACCCTGTAAACTCACCTTTAAGCCCACAGTGGGAGCATCCAGAAGATGTGCCCTTAAGTAGGACTATAAGAAACAGATTTGTGAGGGGAGCCCCAGCATACTTAAAGTTGCCAGTAGTTGCCATAATATGTAAAGAAGACATCACAGTGGGAGCCGCAGTTGCTGCATTAGGTGACTTAGATGCAATGGGTCTAACTGGCTCTTGGGGTAACAAGGGCCAAGTATCAGCACTGAATCGCCAAAGGCAAGGAGAGGATGTTTACCATAATGCACAGTGCAGGCAAAACAATGCTCATAACAGTATGACTCATGCAGACCTTTGGTACTGGCTGCTTAATCATGGTGTTCCCAGAAGTGAAATAGATAAAAAACCTACTAAGTTCCTGCTTGATGTGTATAAACAGAAAAGTTCCAGAGCAAAGGACCAAAAGGCCACTTTGAATTATAGCAACAGAGAATCGAGGCCTCTTAATCAGTTTCCAGACTTGAGCCAGTTTACAGATCCTGAGCCCCTTGATTGAAGGGGTGGCCAGGTCCCTTTGAGGAAGGACCCTCCCATAATCCCCAAAAGTTTCAATATTAGGCTTAGTCCTAGCCTTCCTCAGAGGAACCTACGGCCCTTTGCAAGGGTAACTGTACACTGGGGAAAAGGAAATAATCATACTTTTCAGGGCTTACTGGACACTGGCTCTGAATTGACATTGATTCTAGGATACCCCAACCGGCATCGTGGCCCTCCAGTAGGTGCTTATGGAGGTCAGGTGATCAAAGGAGTTTTGGCGAATGTTAGACTGACAGTAGGTCCAGTGGGTACCCGAACTCATCCTGTGGTTATTTCCCCAGTCCCAGAATGCATAATTGGGATAGATATACTTAGGAGTTGGCAAAACCCCCACATTGGTTCTTTGACTTGTGGGGTGAGGGCCATTACGGTTGGAAAGGCCAAATGGAAGCCATTGGAGCTCCCTCTAGCAAGGAAAATAGTGAACCAGAAACAGTATCGCATCCCTGGAGGAATTGCAGAGATTAATGCCACTAAAAAGGACTTGAAGGATGCAGGGGTGATGGTTCCCACCACATCTCCCTTTAACTCCCCTATTTGGCCTGTTCAGAAGACAGACGGATCCTGGAGAATGACAGTAGATTATCGGAAACTTAATCAGGTGGTGACTCCAATTGCAGCTGTTGTACCAGATGTGGTTTCTTTATTTGAGCAGATTAACACATCTCCTGGTACCTGGTATGCAGTTATTGATCTTGTGAATGCCTTCTTCTCCATACCTGTCCATAAGGACCACCAGAAGCAATTTGCCTTCAGCTGGCAAGGTCAGCATTACACACTTACTATGTTACCTCAAGGTTATATTAACTCTCCAGTCCTGTGTCATAGCTTAGTTCGCAGGGATCTTGATCACCTGTGACTTCCACAAGGTGTCACATTGGTCCATTATATCGATGACATTTTGCTGATTGGATTGAATGAGCAGGAGGTGGCAGCCACTCTGGAGTTGCTGGTACAGCATATGCATATCAGGGGATGGGAAATAAGTCCATCCAAAATTCAAGGACCTTCCACCTCTGTGAAATTTCTAGGAGTTCAGTAGTGTGGGGCATGCAGGGATAATCCTTCTAACGTGAAGGATAAGTTGTTGCACCTGGCCCCTCCTACCACTAAGAAGGAAGCACAACGTCTAGTGGGCCTATTTGGATTTTGGAGACAGCACATTCCTCACTTGGGTGTGTTACTCCATCCCATATACCAAGTGACTCGGAAAGCTACTAGTTTTCAGTGGGGCCCAGAACAAGAGAAGGCTCTTCAACAGGTCCTGGCTGCTGTGCAGGCAGCTCTGCCACTTGGGCCATATGATCCAGTGGATCCAATGATACTTGAGGTGTCAGTGGCAGATAGGGATGCCGTTTGGAGCCATTGGCAGGCCCCCATAGGTGAATCACACCGGAGGCTCTTGGAATTCTGGAGCAAGGCCCTGCCATCATCTGCAGACAATTATTCTCCCTTTGAGAGACAGCTCTTGGCTTGCTATTGGGCCTTAATAGAGACTGAACACTTGACAATGGGCCATCAAATTATTATGCGACCTTAGCTGCCCATTATGAGCTGGGTGTTATCTGACCCACTAGACCATAAAGCTGGACATGCACAGCAGCAGTCCATCATCAAGTGGAAGTGGTATATCCGTGATCGGGCTCGAGCAGGCCCTGAAGGCATGAGTAAGTTACATGAAGAGGTTACCCAAATACCTATGGTTGCTACTCCTGTTTCAATGCCTTCTGTCCCCAAGCATGCACCTATGGCATCATTGGGTGTGCCCTATGATCAGTTGACTGAAGAGGAGAAGACTAGGGCATGGTTTACAGATGGTTCAGCATGCTAAGCGGGCACGTCCCAGAAGTGGACAGCTGCAGCATTACAGCCCCTTTCTGGGACAACTCTGAAGGACTGTGGTGAAGAGAAGTCTTCACAATGGGCAGAACTACAGGCAGTACACATGGTTGTGCATTTTGCTTGGAAGGAAAAATGGCCAGATGTGTGGTTATACACTAATTCATGGGCTGTGGCCAATGGTTTGGCAGGATGGTCCGGGACTTGGAAGGAGCATGATTGGAAAATTGGTGAAAAGGACATTTGGGGAAGATGTATGTGGATAGAGCTCTCTGAATGGGCAAAGGATATAAAGATACTTGTGTCCTCAGAAGGTGACCTCATCAGAGGAGTACTTTAATAATGAAGTAGATAAGCTGACCCATTCTGTGGACAGTGGTCAACCTTTTTCCTCAGCCACCCTTGTCATTGCCCAATGGGCCCATGAACAAAGTGGCCATGGTGGCAGGGATGCAGGTTATGCATGGGCCCAACAACATGGACTTCCACTAACTAAGGCTGACCTGGCTACCACTGCTGCTGAGTGCTAAATCTGCCAGCAGCAGAGACCAACTCTGAGCCCCCGATATGGGAGTATTCCATTGGGTGGCCAGCCAGCAACTTGGTGGCAAGTTGACTATATTGGACCTCTTCCATCATGGAAAGGGCAGCGTTTTGTCCTTACTGGAATAGACACTTATTCTGGGTATGCAATTGCTTTTCCTGCACATAATGCTTCTGCCAAAACTACTATCCATGGGCTTACAGAATGCCTTATCCACCATCATGGAATTCCACACAGCATTGCTTCTGACCAAGGAACTCACTTCACAGCCAAGGAAGTGCAGCAGTGGGCTCGTGATCATGGAATTCACTGGTCTTACCATGTGCCCCACCACCCTGAAGCAGCTGGCTTGATAGAGCAGTGGAATGGCCTTTTAAAGAAACAGCTGCAGTGCCAACTAGGTGGCAATAGCTTGGAGGGCTGGGGGCATGTCCTCCAGCAGGCTGTATAGGCTCTGAATCAGCATCTTATATATGGTGCTATTTCTCCTATAGCCCGGATTCATGGGTCCAGGAATAAAGGGGTGGAAATGGGAATGGTACCACTTACCATCACCCCAAGTGACCCATTAGCCAAATTTTTGCTTCCTGTACCTACAACCATATGCTCTGCTGGCCTAGAGGTCTTGGTTCCAGAGAGTGCTTTTGCCAGGAGGCACAAAGAACATTCCATTGAACTGGAAGCTAGGATTTCCCCCTGGCCACTTTGGGATCCTGATGCCCTTGAGTGCACAGGCTGAGAAAGGAGTTACAGTGTCAGCAGGGGTGATTGATCCAGACTACCAGGGGGAAATTGGACTGCTCCTCCCCAATGGAGGTAAGGAAGAGTATGTCTGGAGTGCTGGAGATTCTCTAGGGTGTCTCTTGGTGTTACCATGCCCTGTTATCAAAGTCAATGGACATCTGCTACAGCCAAATCAAGGCAGTGTGATAAATGGCCCAGATCCTTCAGGAATGAAGGGATGGGTCACCCCTCCAGGTAAAGAACCAAGACCTGCTGAGGTGCTTGCTGAAGGTGGAGGAAATACTGAATGGGTAGTAGAAGAAGGCAGTAACAAATACCAGCTAAGGCCATGGGACCAGTTACAAAAATGTGGACTGTAATTGCCATGAGTGTTCCTGTCTTACCTTGTTAAGAGTGTACATATGTACACCAATATTAAGATGTTTTGTTCTTCCTTTTTCTCTATTAGGTAATTAATACTGATTAAGATCATATTTCTAGTTAACCACTGTTGAATTTATATTTGACTTATTATATGAGACTAAGCCTTCCTCAAGAAACTTGCTTTGTGTGGGGGGGGGAGGGGATGATTGTGCATTTCCGGGTGTACAAGGTATAGTTATATCATGTTAGGCAGAATTATGACCTTGTTGCTGTCTTCATTTGGAAACTAAGTAGAACGTAAGGATATATGGTTTGGTGTCAAGTTGACAAGGGGTGGACTTGTGATGGTTAAGTTTGTGTCAACTTGATTTGTTTAGGAATCTGCAGACATTCCTCATAAGTGTGTCTCTGAGGCTGCCTCTAGGAAGGATTTACTAAAGGAAGAATCCTTCCCCCAGGGGTGAGCCCTTCCCCCAGAGTGGGCAGCCCTCTTGGAGGAGGGGGCTGGTTGATAAAAAGAAGCTCTGGGAAGAAAGGCTCTCTCTCTCCCACCTGGCTGCCGGTGCTGCTCGCTGCTTGGTGCTTGCTGCTTGGTGCTTGCCACTTGGTACTTGCTGCTTGGTGTTTGCTGCTTTCCAGTGTGGACTGAAGACCAGGGTGGACTGAAGAGCAGCATCTCTCCAGGAAGCCTCCAGGCCTTCAGTGCCGGATTGGGACTGCTGAGGCCTCCAGCATCGTGGACTGAGCAGCTACCAGGTTCCTTGACTCTCGGACCTGCAACCTGCTATTGCTGGACTGTTGTAAGTTAATCAATAAATTCCCTTTTAATACAATTCATTCTATCCATTCTGTGCCTCTAGAGAACCCTGAACAATACACCGCACTTTTGACCCACTGAGTTAAATGAGGTTTGCTTTCATGAACATGAGTGGGAAGTTATTTGCTGAAGTATGGTCAAATTACCAGTGGCCTCACCACTGAAGAACATGGCTCTCTTTCCCCAACAACTTGTAGCTACCAGTAGCTATTCTGGGGAAGTGGGGTCTTATGAGACCTTCTCCCATCCATGGTGAAATACTGAAAGGCTCTGTCTTGTGCAGGAAACCACAGCTGCTGTGAATTTGTGCATGTAGTGGTCATGTTATACCCAGAAGACAGTACTATACAGCACTTCTCTTCATCCTCCAACTCTTACATTATTACCCCCTTTTTCTTGAGGTCCTCTGAGCCTCATATGGGGTGGTTTAGATGTCTTAAAAACACAATAATTACATATTCTTAGCAGTTATCTGCATTAACTTCTTCCCATTGCAGAAAGCAATTTCAGATTGAAAAGAGCACTAATTATGGGACAAATAGTTAGAAGGTGGTTTGACATTCTGTCTGTTTAGCATTACTACAGTACTAAGAGTTCTCCCCAGGGCATATGCCCATAGCCACAAGTCCTCCTGTGGAACAGACCTCAAATCCAATCAGAAAGTGGTTGGTTCCTCCCATATATCAGTCATTCCCCCATTGCACAAGTGGTTATGTTCATCTTGCTTGGTGGTTCTGTTGTGGAGCTCAGAGAGTCCTTATATGGCTGGGTAGCACTTCTAATGACTTCTCTACACCAGGAGCTTGCACAGCATCTTCCAGAACTCAGAAAACTAACCAGGAGGACAGCTTCCTGCTTAGTTCCATCTTGATTTCTATACACCATACAACTAAAGTGTGTGGTGTCTTCAGCAGTAGGGGTTTAGCATCTAGTTTTGATGGACAATCACAAGCAGTGGCAATAGTCTGTATTGTTTTAGAGGCCTCTTTAGCCTTCCTGACCAACAACATATTGGCAAGTATCTCATTCCTAGCACTTAAATTTTCAATTATCACCTATTGCTTCTAGAAACAGCTTTATCATTATTATTATTATTTTATTAAGTAGAAACTTTGTGTGGATACATCATGTCTTAGTACCATCCTTTCCTTCATCCCTGCCCCCATTCTGCTGAGGGCTCTCATTTGGGATTTCTGGTATTCCCCCTCGGGGTTGTGGGTTATGAGATGTGAGAGCATCATGAGGGGAGGTGCCTCTGGGCATTCCCTTCTACCCTGGCTCTTACAATTTTTCCACCACCCCCTGTCCTGCAAGATGCTCTAATGAAGTACGAGGTCAGCATAGGTTCAATGGGATAAGCATTGTTCATTAAGAGAGATTTGGATGAGTTAACCTCTCTTTTGGCTGAAGACTAGTGGGAGCTTCTTGTTGGAGTCCATAATTGGTCTCCATAGAATTCTGACTTGGTTCCCAGTTCCAGCTAAGAGTTCCTTTCCACTGAGCTGATAGCTTAGACAGAGAGTCATTGGTCACCCACCTAGGCTGGGTGTCACTGTTGCATAGGTGTGTCCACCTTGTCAGGCTGGTTGCTTTTGTATAGCAGTGTCCCCTGCTAGCACACATAGTTGTTGGCCATTTTTCACCAGCAGCTCATGTAGTGCTTTCCAGCACTATATGAGCAGACCCTAGGAATAGCTTCATCCATCCATGCACAGGACCTTCAAACACTTTTTTTAACATTTATATTTTAAGGCTGGAGAGGTGGCTTAGCAGTCAAGGCACATGCCTGCAAAGCCTAAGGACCCCAGTTTGATTCTCCAGGTCCCACGTAAGCCAGATGCACATGGTGGCGCATGTGTCTGGAGTTTGTTTATAGTGGCTAGAGGCCTTGGTGTGTCCATTCTCCCTCTCTCTCTCTCTCTAATAAAAATAAAATTTTTTAAAAGTATGTTTTAAATTTGCTTACCAAATAGTAGATTTTCATGTGGCTTATTTATGTATCCTCCGTTTGGCTTATCTTCCCACCACACCTCCCCCATCCCTCTGCTTAACCATACACTCTCTGCTTTCATATCACATGTGTTCTACCCCATTGAAAACCTCTTCCCTCTCCCATTGCCCACTTCTAGCTTTGTGCCTTCTGTAGAAACTCATTTCAGCTTATACACATAAATCTAGAAATGTGAAGCTAGGATCCACATTTGAGAAAGAACATGAAACAGTCATGTTTCTGAGCCTGGATTATTTCACTCTTGATTTTTTTTTCAGTTCTATCCCTATTCCTACAAATTTCATAATTTCATTTTTCTTTACAGATGTATAAAACACCATTGTGCATATGGGCCACACCTTCATTATCCATTGATCATTTGATGGGCATCTGGGCTGATTCCATTTCCTAGTGATTGTGACTAGAACAGTGACAAGCATGGATGGACAAGTAACTCTGTAGTATAGAGTCCTTAGAATTATATGTCCAAGAGTAGTAGACCTGGTCATATGGTAGTTCCATTTTTAGCCTTTTGGGGAACTTCCGCACTGATTTCCATAATTGCTTCACCAGTTTGCACTCCCAAGAATAGTAAATAAGGGTGTTTTCCCTACACCCTTGCCAACATTTGTTGTCATTTGTTTTCTTTATGCTAGATGTTCTAACTGGAGTTAGAAAGAGAGAATCTCAAAATAACTTCAATTTGCATTTTGATGTTGAACAGTTCTTAAAATATTTATTATGGGCTGTAGAAATGGCTCAGCAATTAAGGTGCTTGCTTGCAATGCCTAATGGCCCAGGTTTGATTCCCCAGTACATACAGATGTACAAAGTTGCATATGCATCTGTAGGTCATTTGCAATGGTAAGAGTCCCTGGCATGCCCATGCTCATTTTCATCCTCTCTCTCTCTCTCTCTTTCTCTCTCTCAAAAATAAAATAAATTTAAAACTATTTATTGCCTTTAATCCCAGCACTTGGGAGGCAGAGGTAGGAGGATCACCATGAGTTCAAGGCCATCATGATACTACATAATGAATTCCAGGTCAGCCTGGACTAGAGCACACCTTACATTGAAAAACCATACACACACACACACACACACACACACACACACACACACACATAAACACATACATTCCATTTGCATATATGCCATTTGTAAGTGTTGAGAATTCTCTGTTCAGTTCCATAGCCTATTTTTAGATAGAGTTGTTTTCTTAATGTACAGTATTTGAGTTCTTGGTATATTCTAGACATTAATACTCTGTGAAATGTATAGCTAGCAAAGATTTTCCCACATTCTGTAGGCTGCTTCTTCACTCAGTTGTTTCCTTTGCTGTACAAAAGTTTTCAATTTCATGTAGTCCCATTTGTCAGATGTTGACCCTGCTTCCTGAGAGACATGTGTCCTACTCAGAAAGTCCTTTCCTATGTCTCTAGCACTCTAGTATACTCCCTACTTTTCTTTTAGCAATTTCAGAGTTTTGGTCCTACATTGAGGTCATAGATGCATTTAGAATTAGTTTTTGTGCAACGTGAGAAATAAGGATGTAGCTTCCTTCTACATGTACATACCCCATTTTCTCTTGAAGATGTCTCTTTTCTAGTGTGTATTTTTGGCATCTTTGTAAAAAATTATGTGGTTATAGTTGTGTGTACCGTTCCATTGATTTACATGTACATTTTTGTTTGTGCCATGATTTTTTTTAATTTTTTAAATTTATTTATTTATTTATTTATTTATTTTTGCTTTTTCAAGGTAGGATCTAACTCTAGCTCAGGCTGACTGGAATTCACTATGTAGTCTCAGGGTGGCCTCAAACTCACGGTGATCCTCCTACCTCTGCCTCCCAAGTGCTAGAATTAAAGGTGTGCACCACCACACCCGGCTTAATTTTTATTTTTTATTGACAACTTCTATACTTACAGACAATAAACCATGATATTTCCCTCCCCTCCCCCATTTTGCCCTTCACAACACCACTCTACATCATATCCCCTCCCTCTCTCCATTATTCTTTCTTTTAATTTGATGTCATCATCTTTTTCTCCTATTATGAGGGTCTTGTGAAGATATTGCTAGGCACTCATACGTCATGGATATCGAGGCCAATTCCTGTCTAGACAGTTGCATTATAAGGAGTGGTTCCCTTCCTTTGGCTCTTACGTCCTTTCTGCCACCTCTTCTGCAATGGACCCTGAGCCTTGGAGGGTGTGTTAGAGATGTTTCAGTGCTGGACACTCCTCCATCCCTTCTTCTTAGCACTATGTTGCCTTTTGGGTCATCCTAGTGGTCATCCCCATCTGAAAAGAGAAGCTTCTCTAACCAGAAGTGAGAGTACCATTAATATATGAATATGAACATTAAGTGTAGTGCTTTCAGGGCAGTTTGGTGGGAATGATATATACATTAGCCAGACAAGAGCAGGCTTTATACCCCTAAGGCTCATGACCTCCCCTGCCATAGACTTTTGATTAGGTTTTCAGTACCAGGCATGTATTCCTTCCCATAGAGCAGGCCTTCGGTCCAATTAGAGAGCAGTTGGTTTCCCCCAGAGCAGATATGCCACTATTGCACTTGTCCTGTCATTTGGCCTATCTGGCCAAACTTGAAGCTTCCAGTGACCACTGTATTCATCACTGATGACTTCTGTCTCCCATAGGGCTGCATTATGCAGCCTTTTCCAGCTTTCAGTTGGCTGGTCTATAGGGAGAAGGTTTTCTGCTACTCAGCAGCTTGATTTCTCAGTGACCTTGTCATGCAGGCACGTAAAGTCTTCAGCAATAGGGTCTTACTGTCTGTTTCTCAATGGAAACCAAGGGCCTTGGCAATAGCCTGTAATGTTTTGGAGGCAAAAGGGACCTCCCTGGAAGGTATCCCATCCCTGGCACTGAAATTTTTCTGATAACAATCTATGGCTTCTTGAAAAGAAGGTAGGTTTTCATATGTCTTATTCAGAATATCTTGAATTTTTGATTGACCCTTGTATTAGTCAGGGTTCTCTAGAGGAACAGAACAGATAGAATGAATTGTATTAAAAGGGAATTTATTGGATTAGCTTACAACAGTCCAGCAATAGCAGGTTCCAGGTCCGAGAGTCAAGGAACCCGGTAGCCACTCAGTCCACAAGGCTGGATGCCTCAGCAGTTCCAATCCGGCACTGAAGGCCTGGAGGCATCCTGGAGAGACACTGCTCTTCAGTCCACCCTGGTCTTCAGTTCACACTGGAAAGCAGCAAACACCAAGCGGCAAGCACCAAGCGGCAAGCAGCGAGCAGCACTGGCAGCCAGGTGGGAGAGAGAGAGTCTTTCTTCCCAGAGCTTTTTATCAACCAGCCCCCTCCTCCAAGAGGGGCCACCCACTCTGGGGGAGGGGCTCACCCTAGGGGAAGGATTCTTCCTTTAGTTAATCCTTCCTAGAAGCAGCCTCAGAGACACACTTATGAAGAATGTCTGTGGATTCCTAAACAAATCAAATTGACACAAACAACCATCACAACCCTCCTCCCGTCTTTCTTTTATATAGTCTCTTTCCCTGGCCTCGTTTAGGCCTTTTCCCTGCCTGTAATCTGATCTTCTACTTTCCTATACACAATAACATCCCCTTACGTCCTTCCTTCTCTTCCCTCCCTTATAGCTTTTTCTAGCTTACTGGCCTCCACCTCTGATTTTTGGATTCAGCTCACCTGCAAGTCTATACATTTGTGGCTAGGATCCACATATGAGAGAGAACATGTGATGTTTGTCTTTCTGGGCCGGGCTTACCTCACTTAGTATAAACCTTTCCATATAGAACTATTACCCTGCCAATTTCATAATTTCATTTTTTCTTTACTACTGACTAGAACTCCATTCTGTAAATGTACCACATCTTTATTATTCATTAACTATGGAGGGACATGTAGGCTGGTTCCATTTCCTAGCTATTGTGAATAGGGCAGCAATAAACATGTTTGTGCAAGTATCTCTAAGGTAGTGAGAAGAGTACCAGATTACATTCCCACCAATACTGTAGAAGGGTTCCCCTTTTTCCACATCGCCAACATTTATTGTCATTTGTTTTCTTGATGGTAGACATTCTCACAGGAGTGAGATGAAATCTCAAAGTAGTTTTCATTTGCATTTCCCTGATGGCTTTTGTAGATGTTCATATGCCATCTGTATTTCTTCCAGTGAGAACTCTCTATTTAGTTCCATAACCCATTTTTTAATTGGGTTGTTTGATTTCTTATTGTTTTTCTTGTTGCTGATTTGCAGTTTAAACCCATCGTGGTCAGATAAAGTACAAGGGATTATTTCAATTTTCCTGTCTTTGTTAAGATTTGATTTGTGTCCTAATACATGGTCTATTTTAGATAATGTTCCATGTGCTGCTGAGAAAAATGTATATTCTGCAGGATTTGGATGGAATGTTCTGTATATATCTGTTAGGTACATTTGTTCCAATACATCATTTAATACAGATGTCTTTCTGTTTATTTTTTGCCAGGATGACCTGTCAATTGTTGGGAGTGGGGTAATGAAGTCACCCACTACAATTGTGTTTGGTGTTACCTATGACCTTAAGTCTAATAATGTTTGTTTGATGAAATTGGGAGCCCATATGTTAGGTGTATATACATTTGGATTGTAATGTCCTCCTGTTGGAGTGTTCCTTTAATCAATATAAAGTGACCTTCTTTATCTTTCCTCACTAATGTTGGTTTGAAGTCTATCCTGTTAGATATTAGGATAGCCACCCCTGCTTGTTTCACCCTAAGACAGTGTCTATCTTTTATTGAGAGATGAGTTTCCTAGAGGCAAAAAATGACAGGATCCTGCCTTTTGATCCAGTCTGCAATCCTGTGTCTTTTGGTTTGGGGCATTGAGGCCATTGATATTAAGAGTTATTATTGAAAGTTATGTTTTTATTCTCACCATTCTTCTTGTTTTGTAGTACTTCCTATTTTCCCCTTACTGTCTTGTTTTAACTGCTACTTGAGTATGGTTTATTTTTCCTATTTCCTTCTCTGTGTGTTTTGCTTTCTCTTCAGTGTGAAGAATTCCTTCAAGTATTTTCTGTAGAGCTGGTTTAGTTGTCATAAATTCCTTTAGCCTGTTTTTGGTGTGGAATGTCCTAATTTCTCCATCAATTTGGATAGATAGTTTTGCAGGATAAAGTAATCTTGTTTGACAGTTGTTATCTTTCAGAACTTGGGATACTTCATTCCAAGACCTTCTGGCTTTTAAAGTTTGTGTTGAGTAATCTGCTGTGATCCTGATGGGCTTGCTTTTTCTCTCTAACTGCTTTTAGTATATTTTCTTTGGTTTGCATGTTTAGTAGTTTAATTATAACATGGCGAGGAGAGGTTCTTTCTAGGTTTTGTCTTTTTGTGTTCTAAAAGCTTCTTGTATCTGCATGGGCAGTTCTTTCCCAATTTTGGAAAATTTTTCTTCTATGGTTTTGTTGAAAATGCCTACTGAGCCTCTGGATTAAAATTCTTCTCCTTCTACTACACCCTAAATTCTTATGTTTGATCTTTTTATAGTGTCCCCAATATCTTGAAATTCCCATTCATACCTTCCTATTAGCTTGTTTTTCTCTTTGTTGGACTATATTAGGTCTGCCACCTGGTCTTCTAGTTTAGATACTCTGTTCTCCCCTTTATCCATTCCACTGGTGAGACTTTCCACAAAGTTTTTTTATTTGACTGACTGTGTTCTTCAGAGCTAGGATTTTAGCCTGGTTTTTCTTCAGTATTTCTATTTCTTTACTCATGTCTTATATTATATTTACTCATGTCTTATTTCATTAAGCTGGTTTCCTCTCTTTCAGGAGTTTGTTTTCTTCTTTAATTCCTTTGTTTTCTTCTTTGATTCCTGTCATTTCTTCTTTGATTTCTTTGAGTATAGATAAAATCATGTTTTTGAAATCTTTGTCAGGCATTTCATCTAAAACAGTCTTATCAGTGATCATTTCTAATGGATTTATAATTTTTGGTAGGATTGCATTGTCTTTATTCTTTGTGTTTCTTGTATTATAATGTAACGACTTTTGCATCCTGAATTGATTTGATGCTTGGCTTTTCTACTTATCTGCAGTGTTCTTAGATGTGGCAATCCACCTTTGTATACTTTCAGGATATGAGTTTAAGGTGCCAAGTGTAGCTCTTGTACCCCAATCCAACCACACAAGTAATCCTAGGTGTTGAGTTTGCTTGCTAAGCAAGTATTCTAGTGGACTGGGTGGAACAATTTACTGGAAAATTCTAAACTTCAACTGAGCAATATACACATTCAATAAAAACCATCACAGAGTAAGCAAGAGTGGGAATTAAAACAAACAATCTTATAAAGCCAAAATCTGTAAGGGTGTGTGTCGCACTACACCCTTAATCCTGTCAGCTGGGAGGTAGAGAATTTTGTTCTGAATTGGCTTCTAGGTCAGCCTGGATCTGAATCAGACCCTGCACCCAATAATTAATGACAGAAACAAAAGACAAAGGCCCTATAAATCTGAAAGCAAAGGCAACAATATTCAACCCCTAAATTCATCTTATTTGAAAGTGGAAAAGCCAACCAAGTATATTTAACCCATAACCTGCCCTAACATGGAAAGAGAGGTTAGCACTTTGAATGCAGGCCTATGTACCTGTTTGTTTGTTTGTTTTGTTTTGTTTTTGCCAGTTGGCCTCTTTACCTTTGTGGAGGCTTCCAATCTCACCAATGCTGATATTCCCACCATGATCCCTCTGGGTTGTGCTGTGGAGCTGGAGTTCTGATCAGCTGTCCTGGATGTGCTGCCATGGGGCAGGGACTGAATGCTGGAGTGTCGTGGTTGGGGTATGGGAGAGTGCAGAAAGTAATCCTGCCTGTATCCCATTCAGTAGCTCCTTAGTTGATCTCAGCTGTCTTTCCTTCAGATTTCTTGACTTTGCGAGGAGGCTGATGAGGTTGGAAAATCCCCTTGTTTGGTCTCTTCTGCTGCCCCTGGGCATGCTTGGCAGGCAGTGCCAGGTGGGTGTGCAGATTGGCAGGCTGCCAGTGCCTCAGTGGGATTCTGGCTGTTTTCCTCCTTTCTGGTATCTTGGTCTCTCCTGCTTCTCCACTGTGTCTAAGAAGAACCTGTACTCCTTTACTTTTCAGAATAAGAGTGTATTTTGCTGTGGTTTTGCTTAAATCCTTTCCTAGGCTGTTTTGGCATGGCTCCTGTGCTGCCATATTACAAAGCAGTCGTCATAATGTTTTTATATGGCTCTCTAGTATAACTTGAAATGTGGTGATACCTCCAGAAGTATTTTTTTGCTCAAGATTGTTTCACTACCTGTGCTGGGATCTTTTGTATTTCCACATTTTCTTTAAGATTGTGCTTCTATTTATGTGAAGAATGGTACTGTAATCAGGATTGGGATTGCATTCAATTTTTAGATTGCTTGTGATATGATGGCCATTTTTCACAATATTAATTCTTGTGAACAGTGATCATGGAGGTCTTTCCATTTCAGTCTTAAGTGTTTTAAATTTTTCATTGTAGAGGCATTTGACTTCCTTTGTTTGTTTCCCTGATTTCTTTCTCAGTATGTTTTCATTGGTGTATATAAGAAAGATACTGGGTTTTATATTAATTTTGTATCCTATCAGTGTACTAAAAGTATTTATCAGCTCTGGGACTTTTAGGGTGGAGTTCTTAGAATCTCTTATGTATAGAATTATATCATCTACAAATAAGGATTCTTTAACTTCATCCTTTCTTATTAGTATCATTTTATCTCCTTCTCTTACTGCTGTAGCTAAGACTTCAAGTACTATGTTCAATAAGTATGGAAATAGTGGATGCCCTTGTTCTAGATCTTACTGAGAATGCTTTAGGATTTTCTCCACTTAGCATAATGTCTACAGGTTTGCCAGTAAACAGCCCTTACTATGTTGAAATATTTTCCAGTCCTAGCCTCTCCAGAACTTCTATGATGAAGGGATGATGAATTTTATCAAAGACCTTTTCTACATCAGTTGCAAAGAAATCATGTGATTTCTGACCTTGAGTACATTATGTAATGAATCACATTTATTGATTTATATATGTTGAACCATCCCTGCATCTGTGCAATGATTCACCTTTTTGGTTTGTGATCTTCTTGATTTGTTCATTAATTTCATGCACAAGTATTTTATTGAGAATTTCTCCATGTATCTTC
Organism: Orientallactaga sibirica; assembly: GCA_036365145.1. Classification (NCBI taxonomy): domain Eukaryota; kingdom Metazoa; phylum Chordata; class Mammalia; order Rodentia; family Dipodidae; genus Orientallactaga; species Orientallactaga sibirica. The sequence goes on along the minus strand of JAEOAD010000030.1, from coordinate 17,644,047 downwards.
GTCAGGGAAGTTGATCTGTAATTTTCTTTTTTATGTTTCTTTATCTGATTTTGGTTTCAGAGCAATACTGGCTTCATAAATTGAGTTTGGAGGTATCTTTTCCCTTTCTGTTTTGTGGAACAATTCAAAAAGTATTGGTTTTAGTTCTTCTTTAAATTTCTGGTAAAATATTACAATAACTCAATTTTTTTTTTGGAGAGAGACAGAGAGGGGGACAGGAAGACAGATAGAGAATGGGTGCACCAGCAGCCTCTCAGCCACTGTGAACAAACTCCAGATGTGTCCGCCCCCTTGTAGACAAGTGCAGCATTTTACCCTTGCCTCACTTTGCATCTGGCTAAAAATGGGACCTGGAGATTGGAACCAGCATTCTTAGGCTTAGCAGTCAGGCACCTTAACTGCTAAGCCATCTCTCCAGCCCTGGACCTGTAATTTTTGTAGGTGGGATTTAAATATTTTTATTTATTTCCACAAATGGATTTCTGTCGGGATTTTTAATTTTTTTATTTGCATGCAGAGAGAGATAAAGAGAAGAGAGAATAGACATGACAGGGCCTCAGTCAGTGCAAATAAACTCCAGATGCATATGCTACCCTGCGAATTTGGCTTCCCATGGGTATTGGGAAATCAAACCTGGGTTGTTAGGCTTTGCAGACAGATGTCTTAACTGCTGAACAGTCTCTCCAGCACAGTTGGGATTTTTTTGTTACTGCTTCTGACTCATTCCTCTTTATATATCTATTTAAATTATTGACTTTAGTTTAGTTTTGGTAGGTCATGTGCAAAAAGAAATACATCATTTCTTTTAGATTGCCCAGTTTGGTACAATGTAGATTTTAAACATATGTCTTTATGGTTTCTGAATTTTGTTGCTATATGTTGTAATTTTATAGCTTTACATCTCTAATTTTATTAACTTGGGTCTTCTCTCTCTTTTGGTTAATTTGGCTAAGAGTTTGTTAATCTTCCTGTTTATCTTTTTAAAGAATTTACCTCTTGTTTCATTGATTCTTTGTATTGTTTTTTTTATTTCTACTTAATTAATTTCTGTCCTGATCTTAATTATTTCTTCTGATCTAGTGTTTAGGGGTTTGGTTTATTCATGTTTTTCAAATAAGACCTTACAGTGCATCATTCAGTAATATATTTGATATCACTCTTATTTGATAATGTAAGCACCCAAAACAACTTCCCTCTGTGTACTGCTTTTGTTGTGTTTCATAGGTTTTTAAAATGTTGTATTTTCATTTTGTTCTGAGAATTATTTATTTCCTTCTTGATTTTGTCCATGACCTATTTATCATTCAAACTAAATTATTAAATCTGTAAGAGTATATATATTTTCTGTAACTTCTTGCTGTTGATTTTAAGCTTTATTCTGTTGTAGTCAGATAGAGTACAAGAAGTTGTTTCAGTTTTTATATGTTTGCTGAGACTTTCTTTGTGCCCTTCTATGTGATCTAAGAGAAAGTTCCATAGACTGCTGACAGTTCTGTTGCATTTAGATGGAAGGGTCAACAAGTATCTATTAGGTCTGTTTAATCTATAATGTCATTCAACTCCAATGTTTCTCAGTTCTTTTCTATTCCAGTGGCTAATCTATTGGTAAGAGTTGTATATTAAAGTCACCCTCTATTATTGTATTGAGGTTTATCTCTGACTTTACATTTAGTAGTATTTGTTTTATGAAGTTAGTTACACCTGTGTTCAGTTCATGGATATTTAGACCTGTAATGTCCTCTTGATGTACTGATCCCTTAATCATTATGAAGTGGCATTCATAATCTCTTCTGATTAATTTTGGCTTGAAGTCCTTTTTGTCAAATATTAGAATTGTGATATCTGCTTGGTTCCTGGTTCCTGAGATAGTGTCTGTCTTTCTTTGTGAAGTGTGTTTCATGGAGATTCACCTTCGTGTGTCAAAGTTAATATACCAATACATTTGCTTGAGATAATTTTTAGAATATTAACCATTGACTTCCTACAATGGAAGATAAACCACTTAGCTCTTTTATACAAACCTCACTCTGAGACACAGACACATTGCCCCTCCCCCATCCTTTGAGCATAGTGAATTTAAAGAATTTAAAGAATTAACCTCTGAGGTGGAATCATGTTTGGTACTTCCTCATCTCCTAGAATAGTGTCTCTTCTGCTGGGCCTTCCTCTGGGATGAGTCATTACATTCTACTTTAGAAGTCTTAGTTCTACATGCAGGCCACTGCATCACGTTCTGTTTCCTTTCTCTGGGTGCTGTGTGTGGGTAATTTTATTGTTAGTCCTTGCTGGAGATATCTCATGTTACAGTTCAGTCCTTCCTGTACTGCCTGGGAGTAGTCTTTCTCCTCCAGACTGTAGGTCTCTTAATTTCAAATTTCCAAACTCCCTCATCCAGTGCTTGCCTTGCTCTTAATTTCAGATTTTTGTTTCCAGAAGCACCAGGTACTGGAGTCCCTAGAAGAATTGGCTTGGGGCACAGAGTTGGTCTCAAGGACATGCCAGATTGGATCTGTAGGTTACTTGTATGAGAGCACAGTAAAGTACAAATTATGTTCTCTCCTGTTTGTGTACAAAACATGATTCCACTGCATAGAATTACACTGTCATTTTATTCACTACATATTTCTAAGTCAAAGTTCTAGTCTTTTTCAAAGCTCCATTTTTTTTTATTACATCCTCTTTCATCCTTGTTCTTCGTGGGCACTTTCAAATCTTTCCAGTTTCTTTGGCTGTTCACCTTTATGTGTCAAGTTAATATACCAATACATTTGCTTGAGATAAGTTTTAGAATACTAACTCTTGAATTCCTACAATGGAAGATAAACCGCTTAGCCCTTTTATGCAAACCTCACTCTGAGACACACAGACACATTGCCCCTCCCCCATCCTTTGAGCATAGTGAAAGTAAAATTTTACTTAAAATCAGTGGAGTAATTAAGGCCTCAGTCAATCTTTTTGGGGTGGTGGGCTGTGCCTGAGGATATTTCTATACACACTGTGGATCTTACAGTCTTTCTAACCCATCTTTCATAATGATCCCTGAGCTTTGACTGGCCTGTTAACACTCTGATTTTTTTTTTTTTTTTTTTTTTTGGTAGGGTTTCACTCTGGTCCAGGCTGACCTGGAATTCACTATGTAGTCTCAGGATGGCCTTGAACTCACAGTGATCCTCCTACCTCTGCCTCCCGAGTTCTGGGATTAAAGGCGTGCACAACCACGCCCGGCTAACACTCTGATTTAATGTTGAGTTCTCTGTAGCCTCTGGATTTCTATTTTGATGGGTTTTGAATAACCACAGTGTCTGTTGCAGTATCCCTGGAGCTGGTTGTCAGGCTAGCAGTGAGAGCAATACTCTAGTCACTACCTCCTCTGCAATTTCTTCTGGTCTTTGGCAGATTGGTAGAGGTCACATGTCTCATGGTAGGCAGTTGGCTATCATTTGTTGTCATATTGATATATCTTGGATCTCCCCCAGTATTCTGAATTATCTAGGTAGGACACTGACTGCTACACAGTCAAACAACTGGACAAGTACAACCCTGTGCAATAGTGGCACACAGACTTTCCCAGTGACCAACTTTCCTGTGATTGTACATGAGGCTTACTCAGGAGGAGAGAACTTATAGCTGGTATGGGGAACCAAGCCGAAATCCCATGGCCAGAAAACTCATAGACTCCAAAGAGAAGTCCTCCATTGCTCTTTAGATGAGTAGAGTGTGTGTACACATCAAAAGGTATCTCAAATAACTACTCTTATTTCCTGTAACCCAAGTTGCTCTCCATCTTGGTTGAAGAATCTATTCTATTTTACAGATAGCAGAGGATAAGCTTTTCATGGGTGCATTCCCTCTAGGCTCATCTGGCTGGGCTGTCTTCTATGGGGAACGTTAACAATCAGTACTGACAGCTCTTTTTGCTAGCTCAAATTTTCCTGCTGAGTAGTTCAAAGTTTGGTTTCTGTTATGTTCAGAGCTAAATTCAGAAATGAGATCTTGAATTCACCCTTCTGGCACTGTGCGCTTCAGTCTGTGTATAGACTATCTCTTATGTAACCTTTAAAGAAGTTTGTTGCTGTTGCTGTCATCTTGCTGGTATGTTTTGGGGAAAGGGAAATGACAAGAGGAGCCTGAGATCTAAATCCTTCCTAAGCATAATTTCAGTCAACACATCCAGTTTACACCACATCCTTCCAGAGTACAAAAATCCTTCATTTCTTAAGCCTTACAGCAGTGAGAATCTGCCTCTTTGAGGGAATCTCCATGTTGTAGTCATTTATGATCTCTTTGATCTATATATATAAATTAATTATCATCTGGATCTAATTTATTTCTCTTATACTTGTCTAGTTTTCTTGTCCACAAAGAAGAAAGCTTTACTTTTAAAAAACAAAATTATTTTCTGACATTTTAGTATCATTTCAAGGAAGAGTGAAGGAAATGTGTGTCTAAAACAACATATGGTATTTATACTGTATACTAGAATGTATCTAGAAACATTTACAAGGAACTTATAAATTCTAAGTTTATAAGATGAGGCTATAGCTAAATTTATTGAGCTGCTATTGAACTAAATGTTCTTACCATGAGTATGTTTGCTTTTAATAAGACAAGTGCATTCTTTACAGCTTAGTATCTCAGTCTGATAAAAATGGAAATAAATATGAAGATCACATATTGAACAGATTTAGTCACCAAATCCAGTTAGATTAAACCCTAAAGCAGAAAGTGATGGTTTCAAGGATAACTATAGTGATAAATGTAAAAGTTTTGGAACTACCACCCAGTTTAAGTTTGGTTGTTAGCTTTCAGAAAGGAGTTAATTGATAAAGGAACATGAGTAAAAATAAGTTCCTGGATTTTAAAAAGCAATATTTTGTGAAGAGCATTTTAGTCACATTTATCATAAGAGACAACTTGACTATGTACTCCAGTGTGTCATTTCCTATTTGGACACATTCAAGCAAGGAGCTTGAAGTAAGCAAGTAGATGAAGTAAACAGCTTAAAGGTAAATAGATTAGTCTGGTAGCACATTTTAGACTGAAGTAAAATGAGAGTCAAAACAGTATGAAAGGCAAGAAGGATATTTCAGCCAGTGCTATATATTGCTTTAGCAAGCAGTAGGTGATATAAGAGTTAAAAGTTCAACCTACAAAAGTACTCTGAAAATCTATCCTTTTTATGTCATTGGTGTTTGGTGCTAAGAGGTTCTCAAGCAAGTGAGTATCTTGTGTACCATTTGTGGTATAATATTTAATTACAGTGAGTGTATAGAAGATTAGCTGTCTCAAAGATCTTTTGAAATCAGATTGCACATCAAAACTGCATTGTGCCTGCTAAGTAAGCAAATTTAAGAAAGAGGAGAAGGTGATGTCAAGACTTATTGCAAAATGAGCAAATAAAGGAATAGGATTTGTTGGTTGTTCCACCTATTAAAGCATAGCCAAGTGTCGGCCCTCATTTGTCAAATATGTTTTGTATTTTTTTGTTTTTAATTTTACAATGACTCAGGGTATGGAAAGTGTCCTTTAACTTGGGTTTGAACTGAGAAAGAAAATAGGGCCTACTAAAATGCTAAATAGGTTATGCTAACTCAGTCTCTTGGGTTGTTTGATGTATTATCACCTAAATAAATATTCATGAGTCTGTCCAATAAAGAGATCTGTTCTGTTTCCTTTCCAGTATTTGGCTGATTATAAAATTAAAACTTGTGTTATTGTTTCCAAATATATGATGTTGTAGAGAAGTTCAGATTCATTTATAGTCCACAATTACTATCCCCCAAATGTAATACACACTCAGACAGTTATAGTATCCAGGGAATTTTACCCTTAAAATTAAAAAAAAAGAAATTGTTTTAAAAATCTAAGAGTTAATCATCCAGGTATTCATGCATGGAAACTAGGCAACTTGGAGCCTAAACTAGACTTGCTAGAAATAAGCAGGAAGCAGACATCATTAGTGAGGCTCCCTAGCCAGAGGCAGAGAGGTCACAGGCTGCTTGGAAGTTCAGTTGTAGAGGGTCTGCAAGGTTTAGAGAACATTTGAGGAGCACGCAAGGCAGCATTTTATACTAATACTATGTGAACATGGTAACTTTTGAAGTAGTGTTGAGACTCTCTCCTCTGAGTCTTGAGATCAGTATACATAGGCACCCATGTGTGCACTCATGCACACACATAAATGACAGAAGGTGAAAACATTTCATGAGACCTTCATATCTCATAAACACAATCTTTTTATTTCTTGAGAGTGTGACACTGAGGAAAAATGCAGGGCCTTGAACATGTTAGTCTCTACCACTGAGCTATACCCATACTCCAAGACTGAGTTGTTAGTGAAGATTATGTGATATCTAGAAAAAAATACACCTTATATATAAAGTCATGGGTAGGGTAAACATAAAATGATAAGAAACGGTAGTGGTTAAAGGAGCAGCAGACAAAGATGGCAAGGCAAGAAGCAAAGGCAGGTGGACTGGGGGTCCAGCTACATGAAGTTCATTCAACAGTTCGAGCAAAGGAAAGTCAGCATAAAAGATTATGAGAATAGTAGTGTATTAGTGAAAGTTGGAAAATATGTTTAGGAAATAAAGGAGTAGCAGAACTCAAAAGGGACTGCATTAATTTTCTCACTGCTGTGACAAAATATCTGAGCAAAATACAAATCAGCAACTTCAAGAAAGAATTTTGTGCCTCACAACTTGAAGGTACTGCCCATCATGGCAGTGAAGGCATGGCATTGAGAGTGGCTGTAGCTGTGGCAGCAGGAGCATGAGGCAGCTGGTCACATTGTATCTGCAGTCAGGAAGCAGAGAGAGATGAGGACTTGTGCTCAGCTACTTTCCTCCTTTTCCCTTTTTATTCACGATGGGACCATAGCTCATGGGACAGTGCTGCCCACATTCAAGGTGGATCATTCCTCACAAGTTAGTACTCTCTGGGAACACCCTCACTGATATGCAGGGGCATGTTTCCTAAGGGATTCCAAATCCAGTCTAGTAGATACTGAAGATCAGCCATCACAGTAACCTTTACTGTTAGTGTTGACATAGGACTCCTGAGTTAGGGCTCTCCCCCTTAGTATGGCTTAGACCCAGGTTTCATTGGAAAATCCATAACTTTAGCTGACTGGGTGGGGGAGAAGTCACTGAGGTATCTCTCAAGTAGAAGCTTAGGTGGGACTTGCTAGAGGTCTCTGGGATGCCAGGGAGGCCATCTACATGGAAGCAGAATGCCAAACATCACAGTATTATGTCTCAGAAGCCGCTAAGAGCTAAGGCAGCTGCTGGTGGCTGGTATTTGCAGAAGCTGATATCTGTAGTGAGTAGCCCAGTACGTTTGTAGGGTGGTACTGGCATTCTACAACTGAAGAGAAAGTATGAATAATAATGACCTTGGTTGGGGCACAGGTATATTCTCTTCTGGGTTCTCTGTCTGAAGAGAAAGCTACAACCTGCTAGAACCTAGAACTGGAGAAACCACACAAGGAACAAATGAGGGGAAGGGAGCAGATGCTACAAGATATCAAATGTGCCAGAACCAGAAAGAGAAAATCTCTTCCTCCTCCTTTATCTCTCTAGACCCCTCTACTTAAAGGTTTAACACAAGCTAGGCAGCAACAGAAATGTCTACAATGTCCAGGTTAATGATTGAAGAGTAAACACAAAAAGGGTAAAGTGGGAGGAAATAGTAAACAAATAGTATAGACCACCCCCATTGACTATGCCTTCTCCATTTGTTCCTGTGAATGTTATATTTCACCCAACATCTTTTTCAAAATGAGGAGCTACACAGTCTGATTATATATTATTGTGGCTATTCCAACTGGCCTTCAAATTCTATCCCATTTCCACAGAATAGTCTGTTGTCCAAACATTCAACTGCAAAGTTAACTTCTAGCAATTTGCATAGACTTTTAAAGGAAAGAAGAGGGAAATGTTACCCATATGCATATACATATGAAAAGCAAGAAAATATGCCAAACTTCTATAGTCCCATTATCTTCTCTGCAATGAATGCTTCATTGTTTTCACTCTGCATTCTTGCCCCCAACCTCCCACCCCCACCAGCCATGACCTCAGCTGAGGATTCCTTACCTGCTAGAGGAATTCAGACTCATTCCTAGTGAGATGTCTCTATTTTCTTTAAAAACAAACTAAGTGTTTAATTTTTCATGTATGAATCACAGGAAACAACTTCAAGCAGTTATCTTCTCATTACTGTATTTTAAATATGTTGTTTCTTTACACTTAACTTCCTTATGGGTCCAATGCAAGCTCCTTAAAAGTATTCCTGGGCAGGTTTGTCTTCGTGGCCCTGTGACCTATGCAGTTATGCAGAGCCCCACTTCAGAAGGATCACTTACGTGGATTTTATTGCCAGCAGCCACCCTCTTGAAATTTTTAATAATTTTGCCCCTAATTTAGTGTCTTGTTTCTGAAGTCAGTGGAGCCCATGGGGTTTCATCTTGGCTCTGTTCACACAAGACTGTCCTTCCAACTCCTTCCTGGAGTGGAATTTCCCTGTGTAAGGGTCTAAGAATCGAGGAAGAAAGACCCTGGACTCAAGTAGTATGTAAAAAGCATACAGTGTTTATTCTGCAGAATCAGCCAGAATGCGGGGTCAACCATTCATACAAAATGGTGACCCTGAGAGGAACAGGCAGGCTCCTTTTAAACACAGCTAGGGGAATTTCTAGGTGGATTAGATAACTTTCTAATGTGATTGGCTAAGCAAGAAGGAGTCTAACATGATTGGCTAAGCAAGCAGAAGTTACATTTGTATACCTTTGATTGGCTATGGCCCTGATTTGACCATCCTAGGACATGTTTAGACATATTTTAGAGACTTTGCAGGAACCGACTCAGGCCCCGGGGCAGCCATTTTCTCAGGCCACATGTTAGGGTCACTGTTGATTAATGGCCCTTTGTTGTGGTTTTCCAGAAGCCGTGTCTGCTTTCCGGGAAAACTGAAACTTAGGCCTAGCTTTAAATAGGAACAAATTTGATCCTCTCATTTCCCCCCTTGAGAAAGGTTCCATCTCAAATCCTTGAGAGGGGTTTAGGGGTTGATATTGGGACTTTAAGACCTTAAGCTGGACGGTAGATACACGGTTTTTGAAGAATCTTATGAGAGTGTTAATAGTACAGGATCCACAGGTCAAGGCAAGCATAAACAAGACTATGGGTCCTTCCAAAGCTGAAAAGAGTGTGGTGAGCCAGGAGGACCAATAATCGAAGAAGTATTCATACCAGTTTTTAGATTGTCTTTTTTTTTCTGTCTTGTAATCTTTTTCGTATTAGAGACATTGACCCCTTGATGGTCCCAGAATGGTTAGCATAGACACAACATTGCTCTCCCAGGGCTAGACATGGTCCGCCTTGTTGGAGAAACAGGAGGTCCAGTCCACGTCTGTTTTGAAGGGTAATTTCAGCCAGTGACGATAGGGAAGTTTCAAGATGTGAGATGGGCATTTCTAGTTCAGATACATCTGCATCTATGGCTAGCCTTAGGGCCCTGTAATTTTTGTCTTAGAGAATTAGGGCTGAGATGCCGACTCCAGCTGCCCGGCAATGCTGAGTCCTAGTATGGTAGGGAGTAAGACTGCAGTGACTGCTACCCCTTTTGATCTTTCTACCAGGAGGGGGAACAGTCGGGTTTCCATGTTTTCACCTGAATAATAAAGGATCCTAGGAGTCAGCTGGACTAGCACACAGAACCCATCGGTGTGATTGAGAGCGAGTGTATGGACACAAGGAGTTAACCCAGAGGAGCAGGCCCACCACGCATCTTCAGGAGGGATGAGATACATCTCCTGAATGGGGGTGTTTTTGGTGTTATTGCATAGATGTTTATGAGTATGAGGGACAGGTTTTTGTGTCCCCCGCCCATAATGCAGAGTCCATTTCCTTTAACCAGTTCTAAAGTTAACCTCCCAATACCCAGGTGATGCCAGCAGCAGGCCCCATTATCCACAGAGGTGGTGTAATTCCCAGGGATGGCTATTCCTTCATAGTAAGGGGGCCTTGCATCTAAGCAGAACCAGCAGTCATCAGTGAGTTCACGCCTAGAGGTATTTATCACCTGATATGTGGCCCAGAGTAAGTCCCAAGGTCCAGATCAGGGTTGGAGTTCCTGACCTGGGACAGGACTCCTGGATGGGATATAGATCACCTCAGTAGTAGTCATTCTTTACTGTTCCTCTGTTGACATCTTAATGGGTGGCAGGACTGGGTTGAGGCCTAGTGGTACTTTGGGCCCAAATTTTATCTTTTGAGTTAGGAGCTGTATAGTGAGCAATACCCCAAAATCACTATTCTGTTTATAAAGCTGCAATCCCCATGTGTTTTTTGCTCTCCAATTGGTATCTTTTTTTACCCTTCAGGATAAATGTAATAGTGATTGGATTACAGGTACTAAAAACACATGGGCCACCAAGACCATTTGAGTAGAGTTTGGGCTGCAGTCCATATCCCCATCCTGGTGAGTCTGACCCTGGGCTCCATTGAACTAACTTGACTGGGGGATCCCAAGAGATTGTGCCCATTGATTCATAGCCCCAGCTTGCACAAAAGAACGATTCCCCCCCCCATTTGATCTTTTAAGACTTATATCTCTTACCTCCCGGGCAGACATACAAGCGGGTTCATCATATCATGCTGCAGCTGCTTGGGTAAAAGCAATTTGGAATTTCACCACAGGCATCCCAATCCCCCTCAGTTAGAGTGCACAAGTCAAATGGTATGTCATGGAACCAATTTCCAAGGGTGGCTAAACGGGACGTAGAATTGGCAATCGTCCAAGTAACTGTGTTGTAGATCATCCATGTAAGGTTATGTGGCTCATGAGGGTTGGGTCCAGTGAGGGCCAAACCCATAGCAGAGATCAAAATCAGGATCTGTAGAGTCTTAGCTTTAGAGGGTCTGGTGAGTGAGGCTGAACTCTTCATCCTTTTAGAGCTGAGTCATCAGGAAGTCTCTCTTGTCAGTAGCACAACTGTTGAGGGGTCTCTCGTCTCACAAGCTTGATGTTGGAGTGATGTATCCAGGTTCTGACTCTGTTAACCTTTATGGCTGTGGGCATGGTCAGGATCGCTTAGTGAGGGCCCTTCCAGCATGGCTCGAGAGTCTTGTGATTGTGTCTTTTTATCCAGACCTCGTCACCTGGTTCAAAGCAGTGAGGGTTAGGAGGGGGAGCTGACTCATAGATTTGGTGTATATCCAGCCAAATCCATTCCTGGACCCTATGGAGAGCTTGTACAGATTTCAGGAACTTCTGATGGTCAAATTCTGCAAGGATCTTGGGTTGAAGGTTAGGCAGGAAAGGAGGGGGCCTCCCATAGAGTAGCTTAAAAGGAGTTAGGCCTAGAGTATAGGGGGTGTTTCTAGCCTTATACAGGGCATAAGGAGGGAGGGCCACCCAGTCACTGCCAGTTTCTAGGGTTAACTTAGTTAAGGTCTCCTTTAAAGTCTGATTCATTCTTTCTACCTGGCATGAACTCTGGGGATGGTAGGCACAATGAAGCTTCCAATCTGTCCCCATAACCTTAACAAGTGACTAGGATATGAAGGCAGGTCTGTTATCAGAGCCTAACAATGAAGGCAGTCTATACCTGGGAGCAATTTCTTCTACCAGCTTCTTAACCACTACAGTGGCAGTCTCTTTCTTGGTGGGGAACACCTCCACCCAGCCTGAAAAGGTTTCTACAGGGACTAAAAGGAACTTATATCCACATAAACCTGGATTGACCTCTGTATAATCTGTTTCCCACTTTGTACCCAGTCTCTGTCTGCATAGCTGGTTTACTGGGGACCCTTGCCTTACAAGTAGGGCAGTGAGAGATGATCTTATCTACTAAGGGTCGTAGGTGGAAAATTTTGTAGTTAGCATTTCTCAGCAGCTCCTTAAGTTTTCTGAGACCCAGGTGGGTATTTTGATGAATCTGATGAATGAGCTGTTTAGCAAATTCTGAAGGGAGAATTATTCGGCCCTCAGCCATATGGAGCCATCCTTCTTCCCAAAAGAGTCCTTGGCATTTGGCTAGGTCTTCTTTATCTTTTGGACTGTAATGGGGGGTCGGAGGGAGCTCTGGTTGGACCATGGACACAAAGGCCATGGCTGCAGAGTTTAGTGTAGCCTCCTTTATGGCCAGTCTGTTTCCCTTCGTTTTTTTATCTTCCCCCTTTTGATGGCCTGGGCAATTGATGATGGCTATCTTAAAGGGTAGCCATATTGCCTCTAATAGAGCTAGGATCTTATCTTTATTTTTGATGGTTTTTCCATCTGTCATGAGTAGTCCCCTCTCCTTATAGATGAGTCCATGGACGTGGGACTTGGCAAAGGCAAATTGGCTGTCCATGAAGATGTTTGCAATTTTATCTTTAGCCATTTTAAGGACCTGAATCAGGGCAATTAGTTCGGCCTTTTGGGCCAAAGTCCTGGGTGGTAGGGCAGAGGCCCATGTTACAGAGTCAAGAGTTACTACTGTAGCACCTGCATACCTGAATCCATTTTGCATGAAACTGTTCCCATCTGTGAAGTAGTCCACCTCTGCATTTGGCCAGGGGATATCCGTCAGGTCCAGCCTCAAGTTTTGGACATGGCTTAACACAATTGAGCAGTCATATGTAATGTCCTGGCCTGGGTCTGGCAGTAAAGTGGCTGGATTGAGGGCTGAGGTAGGGTGGCAGAAACTGGTAATGCACCAGCCAGTTATTAGAAATCCATTGATCTGGGGGATTCTTGAGAATCCCTCCAATGGCATGGGGGGGTAATTATGATCAGTTCCTGTCCCATAGTAATGTTATCTGAATCCTTAAACAGCAACGTGGTGGCTGCCACAATGCACAGGCAGGCTGGCCATCCTTGTGCTACTGGGTACAGATTTTTGGACAGATAAGCTACTGGTCTCTTCCAAGGGCCTAGGGTTTGAGTCAGCACCCCTTGGCTATGCCCTTGTTTTCATCTACATATAAGTGGAAAGGTTTGTAGATGTCTGGTAGGGCCAATGCCAGGGCCTTAAGGAGTGCCTCCCTGAGCCAGTAGAAGGCATTGTCCATCTCTGGAGTCCAGTCCAAGGAATTCTCCTGTCCCCTTGTGGCCTCATAGAGAGACTTAGCAATTTCTGTGAATCCTGGCACCCAGAGTCTGCAGAACTCCGCTGAGCCCAAGAACTCATGAATTTGTCATTGAGTCTTTTCAGGCCTGAGACAGCAGGCATTGGCCCTCCCTTGAGTATGTATCCAAGGTACGTTACCTCCTTCTGGCAGAGCTGCACCTTTTTTGTGGACACTTGATATCCCATTTGGTCCAGTTCTCTTAGCAAGGTGTCAGTCACTGAACAACAAGTTTCTTCATTTGGGGCAGCTATAAGGAGGTCATCGACATACTGTAGGAGGGTTATTTGGGGGTGTGCCTGCTGGTACTCACCCAGATCCTCATGGAGTGCCTCGTCAAAGATGGTGGTTGAGTTTTTAAATCCTTGTGGCAGTCTAGTTCAGGTCAATTGTCCATTGAAACCATGTTCCAGGTCTCTCCATTCAAAGGTGAACAAGGGTTGGCTAGCTTGGGCCAGTGGCAGGCCGAAGAATGTGTCTTTAAGATCCAACACCATATACACATCCTGCTCAGGCAGCAAGCTGTTCAGCAGGGTGTACAGATTGGGCACTGTGGGGTGAATGTCCTCTACTCTTTTATTAACTTCCCTCAAGTCCTGTACAGGTCAGTAGTCTTTGGAGTGGGGTTTCTTTACTGGAAGAAGGGGGGTGTTCCAGGCAGACTGGCAAAGAACTAATATCCCTTGTTCCCAGAGTTAGTTTATGTGTGGTGTTATCCCTAATTTTGCTTCCCAGGGCATGGAGTATTGGCAGACTCAGGCTGGACTAGCATTAGCTTTTAACTGTACCAAGATTGGGACCCAATGTTTAGCTAGTCTGCTCTGGTTTCTTTCTGCCCATACTCCTGGAATTTTTTTCCATTTTTTCAAGTATGGGTCCTCATTGGCAGCTGGATGGGGTAGGGCATAGAGTTTGCATTCCTCCTCTAGAGACACAGTTAGCACATGTATGGAGCCATTTTTATTACAGACCTGTACTCCCTTGGGGCTAAAATGGATCTGTGCCCCCATTTTGGTCAGGAAGTCTCATCTCAGGAGTGGGTATGGGCGCCCAGGATGACCATAAATGAATGGGTTATTCGTCCCATTCCCAAGTCCACTTTTCTTTGGGTAGTCCATGGATATTGGATAGTTCCAGTGGCCCCTTGGACCCATGTTTTCTTGTTGAATAGGGGCCCCATAGGTTGTGTTAGGATAGAATGTTGTGCCCGCATATCAACTAGGAAATCTACCAGTTTCCGCTCCACCTTTAGGGTTACTCATGGAGGGTATGTGAGCCCTGATGCCCTCAGGCACTCAGTTCTTCTATTTCCAAAAGTTTTGGTTCTTTTCTCTCTGTTTTTTGTGGCAGTCATTTTTCCAGTGTCCTATTTCTTTACGGTAAGTACAGGGTCAGGGTTGACTCTCTTTTCATTGAGGGGCTTGTCTTTCCCCCTTACATAGGCTATATCTCTTAATTCTCAGGAATCAGATCTTTCTCTCCCTTTGGCTGCCAGTAGTACTTTGGTGAGTCCTTTTGTTTGTCTATCTTCTGGAGTCACCCTATTATTGTAGACCTTTTCTGCTATGGCTACAAACTCTGCATTTGCTTACCTGTGAATCCATCCAGTCGTTGGAGCTTTCTGTGGATTTCTGGTGCCACCTGGTTGATAAAAGCCATGTTCACAGAGGACTTATTTTCCTTTGTTTCGGAGTCGAGGGGTGTGTAAGCCTGGTAGGCTTCCAACAGTCCCTCTAGGAAGGCCCCCGGGCTTTCCTCCTTACCTTGTATGACCTGCCTACCTTAGACAAATTTGTAGGCCTCCTGGTGGCCTCCCAGAGATCATCCATTAGAATCTGGTGGTAGACCTTCAGTATCTCCTTACTTGCAGGGTCGTTAGGGTCCCAGTTTGGGCTAGTCAAGGGAAAGGCGGCATCAGTGTTGGCCTGGACCGCCATGGGCCAGCCATTTGGCCCAGGAACCAACTTTCAAGCTGTGGCATCCGTTCTCTTTCTTCCATCATGAAGAGCACCTGCAAAAGCTGTTGGCAATCATCCCACGTGGGTTGGTGGGTGATCATTACATAGTCTAATAGATGTGGCAGAATGGAAGGTTTCTCTGAGAACTTGGGATTTTGCATTTTCCAGTTATATAGATCACTGGTGGCGAAGGGGATGTGAGCCATATACTGTCGGCACTCCTGATCAGGAGGGCCAGTTGCTCATAAAGGCAGCACAATCATGGAGTCTGCCTGTCTCACAGTTTGGGCCCACATATAGGGAAGACTTATCATAATCCCTTCATCTTCCCCCAGGCCCAGATTGGCAGCGACCACTTGTGGTGTGGGTTCCGGTGCTGGGGTAGGTACATAGGGAGGTGGGTAGAGGTCCTCCTCAGGAACAGAGGGGAGTAGGACTGCCAGCTTGTGGTCCCTTGGTGGCTCCAACTCCTTAACTGACAGGATCATTGGAGTTGGTGGCAGAAAGGTTCTCAGCCAAAAAGTGGGGGTTCTCCACCAGATATTGCTGAACAGTAATGTATGGGACCTGATCATGATGCACAGGATTCCCATACACAATATCTTTAACTTGATAAATGGTGGGAAGGTGGAAGGTGTTTCCCTCTGGCCATCCCACATTGAAGGTTGGCCACTCATTCCTGCAAAAGATGGTTAATTTTCGTGGCCATACTTTTAAACCCAGATTGTCTGCCAGGCATCTCAAATCCTTGAAGTGTGACTGGACAGGTCCAGTGGGGTGGAGCTTGTCGCCTGTCCCATGGTGCCTTACAAGAAAGTAAAAAAGAATAAACAAGACACAGAAACAAATTTCCCAGGGAGTGAAAAAGAAACCAAAACAATGCTGACGGTGGCCTATCCCGTAAACTGCTCCACCAGACAGGCGCGACCCATCAATATCTCTCAAAACCAGAGTCAGATTGGAGCTCTGGTCCAACAGATGGGGGTCCAGAGCATCCTCGGAACGCCCTGGCCCAGAGGTAATAATTGGCACATCCGCCTGACTCTCGTGGGCCTCCAGATTGTACCTGGACACCAGATTTCCCATAGAAACAAGGAACAGAGTAAAACAGAGACACACAACATAGAGGAGTGCCCCAACTCACTGATTTGTGGGGAACCAATTGTTCCCCTAGAAAATGCTCCACTATTCAGTCTTGGGGGGTGGGGGGTCCCCAGCAATCCTGGACGAGCCCCCAAATGTAAGGATCTGAGAATTGCTGAAGAAAGACCCCAGACTCAAATAGTATGTAAAAAGCATAGAGCATTTATTCTGAAGAATCAGCCGGCATGCTTGTGGCCATCCATTCATACAAAATGGCGACCCTGAGAGGAGCACACAGTCTCCTTTTAAACACAACTAGGGGAATTTCTATGTGGAGTAGGTAATTTTCTAATGTGATTGGCTAAGCAAGCAGGAGTTACAATTGTATACCTTTGATTGGCTACGGCCTTGATTTTACCATCCTAGGACATGTTTGGACATGTTTAAAGACTTTGCAGGAGCTGACTCAGGCCCCAAGGTGGCCATTTTCTCTGGCCACATGTTAGGGTCACTGTTGATTAATGGCCCTTTGTTTGTGGTTTTCCAGAAGCCTTGTCTGCTTTCCCAGGAAACTGAAATTCAGGCCTAGCTTTAAATTGGAGCAAATTTGACCCTCTCACCTGGAATAGGTTATTTGCCACCTTTTGCCTTGCCTGGCTTCACCTTCCCTTTGCCCAGCTATTTCTACCATGCTCCATGCTCTATGCTCCTGGCAGGGCCCTTCAAAGTCTTGGGGTAGAATACAGTAGAGGCCCTGTTGTTTTAGGTTGGTCATGATATGGTGGAACCAAGCAGAGAGCACAATTCATTGAAGATGAACGTTTCACTCACCCCTGATCAAAGCAGTTGAGTCCTGTAGCCCAAAGCTTCTGGTGCATTCATGGTAGTCTTCACTGTTGTTCAGATCTGGGCAGAGGCTGTGTAGCATCTGACTGGACTTTTCCAAGGTGCTCCCCAGGCTGGAGCATAATGCTTCAGTCCAGTGCTGGCACAAGAGAAAAGCTGGCAGCTGGCAGGCCCAAGCAAAGGCATGCACATCCTCTCATGGGATAGGTTCACAGGGTACCTACAAAGCCCATACTCACTTTACAGGTATCCTGTATCCAAGGCTGGCTCTCAGTTTGTTCCAAGCTGGCTAAAACTCTTTTACTTCTCCCAGTCTTCCTCAGTGTGGCTATGTGTACCTCTTCGGGTCAACTGGATATAATATCAGATACCATGACAGGTAATATGAGTGACATTTCACTGATTTCACGTGAAGTTCAATGCTCTGAAATGTTTTGAAACTGGCATTGCACAATACAAACAAGAAGGTCATACTAGTAACATTTTCAAACACAGGGTTTCTGTAGATAGTCCTGACTGGCCTAGAATTCTCTTTGTAGACCAGGTTAGTCTTGAACTTGCAACAATCCTCCTGCCTCAGCCTCCTGAATGCTAGAATTGTAGATACTCGCTACCATAACCAGCTACAATAATTTAAATTTTGTATTCACTTTGAATGGTATTAAACAGCATTTGTAACACAGTAAGAGAAACCACAGGCTGGAAAGGTTTCATGTTTTAATACCTTAGCCATACTTTTTACCTGATTTGTAGAAAATATTTTTATTTATTTGTTTACAAGGAGGGAGGGAGGGATAGTGATGTGAGGGCTTCTTGCTGCTGCAAATGAACTCCAGACACATGTGCTACCTTGTACATTGGGCTACTGGGCTCTAAAGCTTATTTAGCTAATACTTGCCTGAGTTAGAGAGACCAGACCAGTATGTAAATGTGCCCGAGTTTGGAGAAGTAAGGATGGTAAGAAGCAGAATGAAGAAA
The DNA here is from genome assembly GCA_036365145.1 of Orientallactaga sibirica. Taxonomy (NCBI): domain Eukaryota; kingdom Metazoa; phylum Chordata; class Mammalia; order Rodentia; family Dipodidae; genus Orientallactaga; species Orientallactaga sibirica. The sequence goes on along the minus strand of JAEOAD010000030.1, from coordinate 17,626,067 downwards.
GATGGTATTTGAAAGCAGGTATTTTTTCTCAAAATCTTAATGGAGAAAATAACTCTAGCAGAATGTAAATTGATAAGTAGTATCAAGATGCTGTGACCTGTTATTTTGCATGAGGCACAAACTAGGAAAAAACAGGAGTCTAAAAGAATACCCTTCAACTCTCAAGCACTATACCAGGTCAGCTAGCCTTGACCCAAAGTATGGAAGGAAATGATGAATCACAGCTGAAATAAATAAATAAATAAAATGAGCCAACAAGAGATGTCAATTTGGTCTTTATCCAGTGCTGAGAAGAATGGTGGTCACCTCCATTTTCAATAGCAAATATGCATATCATAATTTTTAAACACAGAAGGAAGGACAGCTCTGTAAAAGTCTGAGATGCTTTCTAGCATCTAACACCACATTGTCATGCACTGTATTGCCAGAGAGGCATTCATTCAGGATGGATACATAGTTAATTACCCCTTTCTCAACAAATTGTCTGAGGTTCCCTAATACCAATTTCTCATTAAGGTGATTCATGAAAATTTTCAATTAGGTTCCTATGGTATTTTTAAAACTTGACTTGGTTTCTACCTTTCAACTAAATGAATGAGTCAGTATATCATTCAGACAGGCATAGACTTGCATAATTATAAAGTTAAATGATCCTGAGAGAGCTCTGAGGAAATGAGTGGGTCTAGAAGCAGAATTCAAACTGAATTAATTATTTCAAAAATGAAAAATGAGAAAATGTGCAACACAGGAGAACTCTCCTTTACCCATCCATCAGTAATAGTGTGATTAAGACATGGCTTCCAAGATAGACTTCCAGTTCCACTTGGCTCTGTGACTCACCACCTTGGTTGGTAGGGCTAGGGATACAGATCAGTGGTAAGGAGCCTGCCCAGCTTTCACCAGGCCTGGGGTTTGAACCCAGCCCTACAAAAACAAAGCAAAGAAAATAATTACCTTTGCCCTGGGGTTCCCATTCCCAAATCCCTTAAGCAAGGTTCTCACTTTATGACATGCTATCATTAATATCTTCAAAAATTCTCTCAGGAATAGATTAGACAATACATTCCCCAGTTTCAATTTGAGACTAAAGCCAACTAGGCAAATGAAGTATTCACAAGTGAGCCCTTAAACAAATGGAATAACACTTAAGACAGGGTGACATCTAACTCCTGGAAACTGGATTTTGTGAAAATGCCAAGATATTACACTGATCTAAAGATGGAATATTAAGACAGGAAACTGGGTTGTGAAAATAATTTGTCATAAAAATAATTTGATAAAAATGATGATAAATGAAAGTAAGAAGGCTCTCTCTCTATCTGCCTCTTTATCTCTCTCTCTCTCTCATAAGTAAATAAAAAAGTATTTTTTAAAAAAAGCCTGGAGAGGGCTGCAGAGATGGCTTAGCAATTAAGGCCTTTGAAGCCAAAGAACACAGGCTTGATTCCCCATGTAAGCCAGATGCACAAGGCGGCACATGTATCTGGAGTTCATTTGCAGCAGCTAAAGGCCTTGGTGGATCCATTCTCTCTCTCTTTCTCTCTCTGCCTCATTCTCTTAAATAAATAAATAAATATTTTTTAAAAAAATAAAAATAAATAAATCCTGGATAGACAGATGGCTGAGAGGTTAAGGTGTTTGCCCGCCAAGCCTAATGACCCAGGTTCATTTCCCCAGTACCCATGTAAGCCAGATGTACAAGGTGGCACATGTGTCTGGAGTTTGTTTGCAATGGCCAGAGGCCTTGGTGTGCCCATTCTCTCTCTCTCTCTCTCTCTCTCTCTCTCTCTATCTATCTATCTACCTTGTCTTCTATCTCTCTCTCAACTAACTAAATACAATATTTTAGAAAGGAAAGTAAGAAAGCCAGGCATGGTGGTGCATGCCTTTAATCCCAGCGCTAGGGAGGCAGAGGTAGGAGGGTTGCCTTGAGTTCAAGGCCACCCTGAGACTACATAGTTAATTCCAGGTCAGCCTGGGCTAGAGCGAGACCCTACCTCAAAAACAAAAAAAAAAGAAAGAAAGAAAGAAAGAAAGAAAGAAAGAAAGAAAGAAAGAAAGAAAGAAAGAGAGGAAAGAAAGAAAGAAGAAAGAAAGTAAGAAAGGAAAGTAAGAAGGACTCTTCATAACTACACCACAGATTAGAACTCTCAAAGGTAAGCTAAATATGGTCACCTTTCCCATGTCTCTCCTATTCCTTTCTATGTCTTATTGTTTTTCTTTTCTGTCCTTTGTTTCCCTGTGTCTCTGGGTCTTTCCATGTTCCTTGGGCATCAATCATTTTTTTTGATGAACTGGAGCTGCAGTGCTCACTATGTGCCTCATACCTGAGTCTAATGATGCAGCACAGGAGGTCTTCTGATGTTGCTGCAGCCCATGCTGCATAGCAGTTTCTGTCAGCATGCAGGCTCAGGAACAAACATGCATTAACTCACACACTTTCTGAATTACTCCAGAGCAGTTCAGCTTAGCTCATGAGGTTATATATATTCTGTTGGCTATGATCACTGGCATCTGAAGAAATGACTGCTTAGGAAATTGACTTCCCAGAGAGCTTATGTACCCATAGGCTCATGATATGGCAGCCAGCTTCTCGCCCATAGTGTTCTGAGAGGTAGGGGAGAAAGGCAGTGTCTGCTCTTGTCTTTGAAGTTTCTCACTATTAATTCCACTCTATTGTGCTTATTAGACGTGAATCAATCAGTATTGTATTTAGAATGCTTGTCTGTCACCAAAATTCATGGTCTTAATCCTAATGCCCAAAATGAAATTAGGAGGTGATTAAGTTAAATTAATGGTACAATCCTAATGAATGAATGGCATTAGTGCTTTCTTAAAAGAGGCTAGAAAACAAAACTTGTTTGCCTTTCCATCATCTGAGAACCTGGTCAAAAGATACCTTCTAGGAACCAGAAATCAGCACACACTAGACACCATATCCAATAGCATATTGGCTTTGAACTTCCAACATCCAAAACTACACTATGAGAGAAATATCTGTTGCTTACCTAGTTTATGGTATTTTGTTATTGCAGTCTGAATGAATTTAGACAATAAGTCTCATCAACATTTGGCATTTGAAGGGGAGAGGAATTTGTCTTTATTACTGTTTTGTTTCTTGGTTTTGTCTATTTTTCTTTTTTGAGACAAGGTCTCACTGCGTAGTTCAGGCTGACCTCAAACCCTCAGGCTTCGCGAATGCCTCAGCCTCCTGAGTGCTAGAATTACAAGTACCTGCAATTAAGCTCAGCTGTAGCCTCCACTTCCTGAAAAGAAAAGTATCAAAGAAATTGTGCATAACTCAAAACCATAAGTTGCATAGATTTTCCAGTTATTTGATATTTAAGTTACTATTACTTCTGAAGCCCTATCCAAAGAAAAAATGAAATATAACTAAAATTAGCACAGATATTTGCTATGTTATACTAAGGAATTTACCATATAGTCTCAGGATGTCCTTGAACTCACAGTCATCCTCCTACCTCTGCTGAGATTAAAGGTTTGTGCCACTACACCCAGCAGAGAGAAAAAATGAGTGTGCCAGGGCCTCCAGCCACTGTAAGTGAATTCCAGATGCATGCACCATCCTGTGCATCTGGCTTTATGTGGGTACTGAGGTGTTTTAGGCAAATGCCTTAACAGCTAAGACATCTCTTTAGCCTGCAAACTGATTTTTTAAAGCTGCAGTTCTCTAATTCCCAGGATCAAACAAACAAAAACCAAATGAAGGATGAGAATTAAGTACCTGATGGAACATCTGAATGATAAAAATCCCAAAAGAAAACATCATGTGATCTAAATTACCTTCCAAATGGAAGGGTATGTAGATTCCTGTGAGGCAGAAAGCAATCATGACTGCTACTTCTCAACCCCACACCTCCTTTGTGAATCAGACTTTAAAGTTATATATTCATGAAAATCATAGTTAATGGTAGATGTGACAGTCAGCGTCTGTTCTTCCCTAGGTGACTATGAGCCTTGTGTGTCACTGTGCATTCACTTTCTATGCCCTTAACCTGGATTTTTTTTTTATTTTTATAAACTCCAAAGACTGCAAAATCGTCTGTTCCATCCTTTCACATCCTATTTCAATTGATCTTGGGTGTTAGAATCTTTCTTTTCATCTACATCTTTTGTCATGGTCCTAGTTCAAGATTTCATTTCCCTAAACTGGACAAGAGTTCCTGTACTTTTTTTTTTTTTTATTTCTGCCTTTCAACTTTACACATCACTGTTCTTTCAGAATTATGTTTGTAACTTAAACTCAGCATCTCATTCTCCTGTTTAAAATTATTAGAAAACTGTCAAATGACCCTGGGCTCCCTACTCTAAATTTTCTTGTGATTATTAGTTGCCTATTTAGTCTTAGATTATGCTTCATGCATAGTGCAATGACCTCTACAAATTCTATTTCTAGGCTCCTGTTGTGGTTTAAATATTAAATACTCCCCATGGACGTATGTTCGAACACTTGATCCCTGGCTGCTAGTGAGTTTTGGGAAGCATGAGGAACCTTAGAAGATGGAGTATTGATGGAGAATGTGTTAGTGGGAGGAGAGGGGGAGTGGGGGCTTCACTTCCTGCTCATCCTCTGCTTCCTGACTGTCATTGCAATGTGACCAGCTCTGTTCCTGCTGCCAAGCCTTCCTTTTCATGTTAGAATGTATCTCTCCAAAACCAGAGGCAGAATAAACCCTTTCCATCCTTAAATTGCTTCTGGTCAAGTTCACAGCAATGAGAAAGTAACTAATACACTTTCCTTGCCACCTTTCCCCTTGCTCCCTCACACTATCTTTGGTAATGGCTAAGACACTTGGCATCCTCAGAATCCACAAGGTTCCTCATTATCTTGACTTCAATAATATGATGTTCCCTTTATCCATCCCATTCTAGGAATATTAGTGATGCCTACAATTGTCAGTTTCACTGCCCCTAGTTCTTTCAACCACTCCCATCTTTGAATTTGGTTCCCTTTATAGCCCTCTCCCCCTGCCTCAGATCACTGAAATGGCCATGTCTTGCTTTCTTGGCTGGACCCTTACTGATCTGCTACCATTCCTTCAAAGAGAGAAAGAGTAAGAAAGCCATTCTTTCATTTCTCCATGATTAAATCAGTTACTCTTCTGTGACAAATATCTGATAAAAGTAACTTCAGAGAAGAAAGATTTATTTTGGCTCATAGTTTAAGGAGATACAGTCCATCTTGGGAGGGGGAGCATAGTGGGAGGATCATGATGCTGCTTGCTCATATCTGGGTGGATCATGAAGCAGAGATGATACATAGTAGGGCATGGACTATAAGCTTCAACACAACCCACGTTTTTAAGCTATGCTGTCCTTCCATAAGGTTTCTCAACACCGCCAAAACAACATCAACAGCTGGGGACATGAATCTGTGAAGGACATTTTACATTCAGACCCATTTGTCCCTTAGGCTCATGACCATCTCATAATGCAAAATGCATCCATCCAATTCATAAGTTCCCATAGTCTTAAAATTACAATACTTTTCAAAAGTCCAAAGTCTCTTCTGAGGAAAGAATCTCTTAAATATGAGCTCCTGTAATATCAAAAACCAAATTACAGACTTCTGGATAAGGTGGCAGCATAGGAGCCATGCCAAACCAGCCCAGAGAGGGATTTAAGCAAAACTACAGCAAAATACACTCTTCTGAAAAGTGCAGAAGTATAGGTTCTTCTTAAACACAGTGGAGAAGCAGGAGAGACCAAGATCCACCAGAAAAGAGGAAAATGGCCAGAATCCCACTGAGGAGCTTGTGACACCGGATTGCAGTGGTCGAGATTCTGGCACCCAGCAACATCCACCAGGCGCACCTACATGCAGAGACCAAACAAGGGCTTTCCAGCTTTATCAGCAGAGTCAACAAATCTAAAGGAAAGTCAGCTGAGGTCAACCAAGGAGCTACTGAAAGAGATACAGGGGGGACTGTGTGAGCATCTTCAGGCTTCCTGCACTCTCCCATCCCCCAACCATCAGAACTGCTAACCTCCTGCATTCAGCCCCTGACAGCAGCGCATCCAGCACAGCTGAACCAAGCTCCATCTCCACAGCACAATACTCAGCATTGGTGAGATTGAAAGTCACACCAAAAGGTAACAAGGATGACTGACAAACAACAACAACAGGTACGTAGGCCTGCATTGGAAGTGCTAATCTCTCTTTCCATGTCAGGGCAGGTAATGGGTTACATGTTTTTGGTTGGCTTTACCATTTTCAAATAAGCTGTACTTGGGGGTTGAATATTGCTGCCTTTAATGCTTTTGGATTTATAGGGCCTTTGTCTTTTGCTTCTGTCATTATAGGGGGCAGGTTCTGATCCAGATCCAGGCTGACCTGGAACCCAATTCAGATCAGATTCTCTACCTCCTAGCTGACAGGATTAAGGGTGTAGAGCAACACACACCCTTAGGGATTTTGGCTTTATAAAACTATGTTTGTTTTAATCCCCACACTTGTATACTCTGTGCTGTTTTTTATTGAATGTGTATTTTGCTCAGTTGCAGTTTAGAATTTACCAGTAAATTATTCCACACAGTACACTAGAATACTTGCTTAGCAAGCAAACTCAACACCCAGGATTACTTCTGCAGTTGGATTGGGGTACAAGAGCTACACTTGGCACTTTAAACACATATCCTGAAAGTATATAAAGGTGGATCACCACATCTAAAAACACTGCAGATAAATACAAAACCTAAGCATCAAATCAATCCAAGTGAAAAGTCACTACGTTATAATACAAGAAACACAAAGAATCAAGACAATGCAATTCCACCAAAAATTACAAATCCATCAGAAATGTTCACCAATGAGACTGTTTTAGATGAAATTCCTTTGTAGTCTCATGGTGGCCTTGAACCCAAGGTGATCCTCCTACCTCTTCCTCCTGAGTGCTGTAATTAACAGTACATCAGTACATGCTACTTTGCCTGGTGCAGTGGTTTGATCCAGATGTCCCCCATAAACTTAGGTGTTCTGAATGCTAGGTTCCCAGCTGATGGAGATTGGGGAATTAATACCTCCTGGAGGCAGTGTATTGTTGGGGGCGGACTTATGTGTAGTATAGCCAGTTTCCCCTTGCCAGTTTTTGGGCATACTCTCCTGTCACTGTTGTCCATCTGATGTTGGCCAGGAGGTGATGTCCACCCTCTGCTCATGCCATTGTTTTCCCCTGACATTAAGGAGCTTCCCTTTGAGTCTGTAAGCCAAACTAAACCTTTTTCCCCACAAGCTGCTCTTGGTCAGGTGATTTCTGCCAGCAAGGTGAACCTGACTGCATGATTTTTGAATTTACAAAGATATTAGATGCACAAAGTGTTTCCTGGTGGTGATAGTTTAAATGACTAGACATTGTTAAAGTGTTGAAGGCAATGCTTACTATATTTAACAAAATAATGGAATACTGATTTTTTTTTCACTTTCCTATCAGCCACTGGAATTTGTATCCCAGCTAAAGAGTAATGATAAATTTTATAGTTGGGAATACATAACTACTGTTGCCCCTGGAAAAGTTTTGTTATCACATTACAAATAAAATCTACTTTATCTTTTAGAACTGCATAATTATAATTAAAATGACATGTTTTACAACAATTTTCAAAGGACCTTATGCCAAGTTTTCAAATTTTTTGTGCTTCCTGGAGGTTAAATCAAATGTTATGCTTAATATTTGATTGAATTCAAGGAGAAGCAAATAAAATATATTACCAAACCTATTATTTTATTTAAGGAATAAAATAAAATGTATCTGATATTTTGTATCCTGAAACTTCCACAATTATATTGAGTTAAAAAAACAACTCCATGTCATCTAATATACATATATAAGTTTTTGATGTCCAGCTGCCAGACTAGTGTTTCATGGCACGGCCTCTTATTCAAGTGTGGAATATCAGCAAACAGATACAGTATGTACAAACCAGTAGAACATTCCATATTCAGAAAATGGAGTGCCTAAGTATCACCTGAAACTATTTATAGATTCAAAAATTCCATGCTGCAGGAAAATTTACACTACATAAATTCTAGCTGATGGAAGAATACTGATAGCAATTTTTTTCTACCACAAATCTAAGCCAATATGCCTTTTTGTTATTAAATGCTATTATTACATATTCATTACTTATTTTACCTGTCCCTTTTTGAAGGATAAATGAGGAAAACTCTCTTGTTCAATTCTTTTCTATAATTATAAATTGTAATACGAAATTTATCTCTAAATGCCACTTATGTCTTTGACAACATTTGGAAATATTTATTAAAATTAAACATTTTTCAAAGTTGCTTGAGTTTTTTCTTCGTTCTGTTTGTTTTTATTTCTTAGCTTATTTCTTCTTTTTTTATTTTGTTTTTTTTTTTGTTGTTGTTTTTGTTTCAGAGAGTGGTGTAGAAGTCTTGAACCAGAGCCAAAGTGGATTTGCACAGACCACTGGGCATGACACAGCCTTTCTACTTACTCCCAGGTCTGCCATAAAGCAAAAGCCATGTGACTTATCTAACCTACCAACTGACAGAGCCACAGATGAGTTTAGCCACTTCTTAGCCAGATGTGCTAGAGATCATCTGCTCAAGCAGTAGAGCAGAAAGAGTCTGGATGAGCTCTGAAAGCAGGTAGAGTAATCTTATGCCCCAAGGCTCAAGTTTCTCAGAAATGACTCAATGTCTTCAAGCACAGTTGGTTTCAAATCTAAACCCAATAGCTAGTTACTTTTATGCATGAATTTGTGTAATTACTTGAATATACCCAGCCTTTCCTTGCATATACTTTTAAAAATCTCTATTTTCATCTAACTGATCTTTCATTTTCACACTGGCCTTCAAAGAGAATTTTCTAACATTATAAATCTAATGTTTTCAGATTCTTATTACCTCTCATTTTTGTTTCTATATAACAATAGAGGTTTCATTAGACAGGAAAGAATGTTTCTTACATGTAGAAATATAAAGCCTGCTTTATGAATATTCAGATAAGATAAAATGTCAAGTCTGTTCTGTCCAACACAACACCCCATGATGGCAAAACTGTCCTACATCTGAACTGTCCAACATGACAACTGCCAGTCATGTGAGGCACTGAACATTTGTATGTGACTATTGCAACTAAGCTAAGGGATTGAACTTTTTACTTTCTTGAATTTAATTTGTTTTAATTTGAATATGTATGGCTGATGGCTACTTAGTGAATAGTACAGGTCTACGGTATATGCCTTAATGTGTCCAAGCAGGCTCCTCTGCCTCCCTATTTCTTTTGTTTTGTGCATGTGTTTGTGGTATGTGTGCATGTTCACATGTCTATAGGTGCATTATAGTGCACATGCACTTGAGTGTGGGTGCTTATAGAGACCAAAGGTTGATCATGTCTGTCTCCCTTGATCATTCTCCACAATACTGTTTTGAGACAGGATCTTGCACTGAACCTAGATCTCACCAAGTGGGCTAGTCTAGCCAGCCAGCTTGCCCTGGGGCTCCCCTGTCTCTGTGTCCCAAGTGCTAGGATCAAATCTACTCTTCCCCACTTAGCATTTATGTGGGTATGGAGATCCAAACTCAGGACCTCAAGCTTGTGTGGCAAGCACTTTCCCAACTGAGCTATCTCCCTAGTCCCTACCTCCCTATTTGTTATGTGCCTCAGTGTCCATAGAAGAAATGGATCTTTTAAAACTGGGATGCAGAATGAAACTAAAACTCAGCCAGAGTTGTAAATACAAGTAAACCCTGAGTGACTTGCACAAAAATGTTTTTCCAGGTGTATAGGTCCCCAAAACATCAAAAGATGGTGTGGAGAGTCTAGCTGGAACTAGAACAGGGAAACTGATAGGGACACAAAATGCTGCTACCAGGAATAGCACCTAGAACGCATTACTGGCCTTATTACTGCTGGACACTCCCCCCACACTGCAGGGTTCTGTTGCCTTTGGTTACTCTACTGGCCTTTCAATTCTCAAGTCCACAGTGGCTACTTACTTCTCTGTCTGAACTTGTGCCATTGCATCACCTCTTTAAAAATCCAAGCTATAAGGCTGAACAGAAGGCATAGTGGTTAAGGCACTTGCTTGCAAAGCCAAAGTATGCAGGTTTGATTCCCCAGGACCCACATAAGTCAGGTGCGCAAGGTGGTACATGTGTCTGGAGTTCATTTGCAGCTGCTGAAGACCCTAGCATGCCCATTCTCTCTCTTTGCCTCTTTCTAGCTCTCTCTCAAATAAATAATTTTTTTTATTTTTTTAAATACCAAGCTATAGTGTTTTCTCATGTGTGGAATCTAGATTTATATATATACATGTATGTCACATACATGATATATCATATATATGATATGAAAGAAAAATGGACTGTGTAGAGGGAAGTGGGGGCCTAAAAGGAGGGGATGGGAAACAAGAGAAGATAGCAAGAGTGATAAAATATTACATTTTATCTTATATGTATATATAGATGCAAATTTTATATATATATATGACTTGAAAGCAAAGCAATGGATCTGTTTGAGTGAAGGAGCATGACTATAAGCCAGGGAAGGGAGGCTGAGGGAAGATGAGACTGGAGAAGTTTGTGTATGGGAATGACCTTGAACAAAGTACAATGAGTGTGTACACGTGTGAAGAGAAAGGGGGAGGGAGAGAGAGAATGTCATAATAGAGCCCATCATTTTTTGAATACCAACAAGCAAAATAATTAAAAATTTAATTATTTAAAAAATATCTGTGCTAGAGGAGCCAATTCACAGAGAGGGAATATTTGTTGAGTTCACTGCTCATTCCCAGTAGGGGTAAAAGAGAGGATCAGTAGAGGCAATAGAACTCATTTAAAATGAAAAAAAAAAAAGTGATTTATTTTCCAAGAGATTAACCAACTGGAAACTGGAAACAAGTGGAAGCAGAAGTAGTAATTTGCTCTTTAGAAAGTTTTTTGTCTTTCTGAATACTCAATATTTGCATTAATAAGATTTCGTGATTATAATTTAATTATAATTTCTTATAAGTTTGTATAATTGATCATTAAGTTATAATTTGTAATTGCCTTGGTTAATGTTTAATGCTGTTTAAGAAAATGCCAAGAGTAGAGTAGTGCTTGGGGTGTGACTGCCATCTAGTGGCAGGCAATAATCTCTCAGAAATCCTAGGGTGCTTGACAGGAGGTGGGCCAGACAATGCTCTTTCCTTTTCAACTTCCCTGGTCTTTTAACCCTAGCAACTATACAATGGAACATCCTCTGACCTTTTAAGTGATCTTTAATTCTGTACAAGCAAATTCCAGAATAAATCCAGACATAAAGTTATGAGAGTCAACACATTATTGTGCATTAATGGCTAAGCATGGCTTTCAGCCCCACCGTCCCTCAAGCAAGATCCCTTTCTAAGACTGCTTTTCATTGATGTGTGTTCAGAAACACCATCCTATTTTCTTATAGTGACTCCCTCTGTAACTTATAAACTTGTGAATAATGCCAGGAATGACTAATATTATGTATTGCTGGCTTCTAAGTTCCTCCAACAGAAGAAGGCTAAGCTTACTTTAAGAAAAATGGCCTGTCAGGCTATTTGCATATATCTCTATTAAGAATGGAATAACAAAAAAGAATGGAAAAAGTCAGGCTGGAGAGATGGCTTAGCTGTTAAGGCACTTGCCTGTGAAGCCTAAGGACCCATGTTTGATTCCCCAGTACCCATGTAAGCCAGCTGCACAAGAGGGTGCATGTGTCTGGAGTTCCTTTGCAGTGGCTACAGGTCCTGGTGCACCCATTCTCTCCCCACTCCAGCTATTTGCCTCTTTATCTCTCTCTTAAATACATCAATAAATAAAATATAAAAATGATTTTTTTTAAAAAATAGAAAAGTCACAAATAAGCAAAACTAGACCATACCCAAGCTGCATGCCTGTCAATCCTTATTCTTAGAAGACAGTGTGGAAAAAAAAAAAAAGAAGACAGAGTGTGTCAAGTATCATGTTACTGCGGACATCTACATGAGCAACTTCTCATAGATCTGAGAGCAATGAAACTGGCCATGTACTTCAAGGATATTTTCTTTCTATTAAGTGAGTGATGCATAAGGTCAATCAAGGCAGATTGGCTGAAAAGGTGAGGTGAGCCTAGCATGGCCTGCCTTAACGGATTTAGTGCTCTTCAGAAACAGGTGACTTTGGCTCTCTGGTTGGCATGCTAGCTTCCTGAGCCATACTGTGCCAGAGGTTGTGTGAAAGTTTCAATTTGGGTCAGAAAGCAGGCAAATTTGGGGTAGTAACCACAAAGACAAGATAGAGTTGAGGTTTCAGGACTGAAAAATCAAGGACAGGACTGGAGAGAGGAAGATGATGGAGGCTTTTATCATGAAAACAGGATCTGATCATAAGAGTTTTGATATTTTCAAAGACAGGTGGCTTTCATAAACTTCTGAGTGGATAGAACATTGAGGCAGAGACTTGACAAGAATAGAATCAGGGCCACGAGGAGCTGAGGGCCCAGGCTAGATGGCGGTTCTCCCTTTCTCAGATGCTCCCCTCACCCTTCTTCTTGCCTGTCTTCTGTCTTCTTCCCCAAAGTGCCATTTTCCCCTTTCTTTCCTAATAATGCTATCAAGTTTCCACAAGCGGCCATATCACTTTTATCATTATTATATGTGAAACCCATAATTTCCTGTGATTTTTAAGTAAATTAAAATTATTGAGTTGGAAATTTTATATTTCTTTAAAGAGTAAGTCTCTACTAAGTTGTCTATAATTTTAAAATAGTTTTCCTTGTAAAATCCTTAAAAGGTGTGTAGGGGGGCAATCAAAGGATCTATTCCTGAAAATAGAAGTTATCCATCTAGTCTAGTGAAAGCACAGTGTCTGGCACTGACCCAAGAACACATCTAGTGCACGCACGCCTGTGCCTGTATAATTAGAGCTGTGCGAAGATAAATTCCACCGTTGTGCTGCTTAGACAGGAATCTTCCTGCTTTCTCTCTTCTGCTGCTAGACCTTGTTTTTAAAGAAAAAAGTGAACACTTCTGGAGGACCAATAGTAGCACCCTGAAAGTCACAAAGACCTGAAAACACTCCATAATTATCAAAGATGTTAAACCTACAGATTCTTCCAAAATGTTAATAGCTGTGAGAACTGTAGAATGCTATTCCTGACTTGGAGCCCTGAAAGACTGTCAGAAGAGGAGCATCAGCAGGCATGGGGGCAACCAGGGTCTAAAGAAGCACAAGGGGCGCCTTTCCCAGGGTTCCCAGGGTGGGGATCTGGCCTCTGTCTTCCCATTATTATTCTATAATGTCTACTGACCTTTGGTCACTGCCTAGCTCATCTTTATGAAGGTTTCAGTCTAGACAGTGGCTTCAAATTCTTCCTGTTCCTCTCCTTAATTTTATTTTTTAGTGCTAAGTATTGAACCCAGGAACCCAGCACACATGCTAAGTACATGCTCTACCAGGAAAACAACACCTCCAAGTCTTCCAGCCTGTGCTGATCAGGAGCGTAAGGCCGATTTCCATGGGCAGATTTTAGGATTCCAGGGAGGTTATGTTTTTATTCTAATCCACCCTTCATTGTGTCAAAAATATGCTGCAATAAATTACAGTGATTCTTTGGGACAGAACTCTCCTCATTTCAGTGACTTAGAATCTGTTTTCTGTGCATTTTTGAAAGCAAGAGAAATAAGATTATGCCTATGTCAATGTAGCCGCTCTTTCAGGAGAGCCTAGACATGAGGGCTTAATTTCTTTAACTAAATTCATATAAATCAGTACTTTAAACGTGAATATCTTGCTTTGTGGGGTAAGTACATATATCCACATATATGAACAACATGCATAACCCAGACACACACACACACATACACACACACATATTGGTGTAAGGGTTTCCCTGTGGACCAGCGTGCTCACAATCAGATGAAGGAGTGAGGTGGGGAGGAGCAATCTTCCACTCTGCAGTCCCAGCAGTGGGAAGGGAATTAAGGATCCCTTCCAGTGGCTTTAGCAACTTAGATTCTACATCTACTGTGCGCTAAATTTAGAATTGCCACTACAAAAGAAAACATATTGCAAGATGGGTTGGGGAACTGTTGGGAAGTGGTGTTAGTACAGGTTACTCTAAATAATTCAGCAAGAGGAAAAATTCTCCCAGTTAAACTTTGGTGAGGGATCCCCAGTAGTCTCTGTGTTCTGAACTGAACCCGCACACAGGCTTGCTAGCTCCAAAGTCCCTTTCACGCCAGAAGGAGGCTCTGCAACGCCCTTCTATGGGAGCGTCTCTACCCTCGCAGCCAAGTAGTTGATATCTTGGCTAGTCCCGATTACTTCGCAGGTTTGTTCTGAAAACTGCATCTTGTCTGCCCTGCACACACAAGTTGCAGGGAGAATTTCCAAGCAGGATGCTAGCACCTGGGCCCAGGCGCCTAAGGACTTGGCACTGGCACAGTTCTGGGAGCGAAAAAAAAAAAACCCTGGGGACTGGGCTTGGCCTGGGCAAATCAGGGGTCGGGTCCGTGGGCATCACCGGCCCCGCGCGTGTCTGCACCTAGCGTGGCCGCTGCAGCTCCCTAACCGGAGGAGTGACTGGCGACCGGGGTACCTGTCGCCCTGGCCTCCACCCGCCAGCCCAGAGCCCAGCCGCCCCTGCAGCCCACCTCCTGCGGGTCATCCAAAACCAGGGGCAAGCGCAGGGGTTGGGAAGGGCAGGGTGCGCGCTGCAAGGCGAGGGGCGCGCACGGTGCTGGGGCGGCGCGGAACTCGCGCCGAGTCCCCGCAAGCCCGCCCGGGGGCGCAGCCCGCCGCGCCGAGGGAGGCGGCGAGGCGGGACCGGGCGGGGGCGGAGCGGAGCCTCCCGCCGCCTCGTCGCCGTCCTCCCTCGCAGCCGCCGCCTCCTCCTCCTCCGCAGCCGCCGGGCCGAGCAGCCGGGAGTCCGCGGCTGGCTCGCGGCTGCGGGATGGGGAGTTAGCGCCACGGCGGCCTCAGTGGCCGCGGAGCAGCCGGCCGCCGCCCCCGGGCCGGTCCCTCCCGGGGCTCCGGGCGCGGTCGGCTCGCCCCGGAGCCAGGCCCGCGGGCGGCGGCGGCCACGACCGAGCTGGGCAGGTGCCTGCGGCTGGAAGATGGCGCCCCCGGGCCCCGGCAGCGCGCGGCGGCGGTGCCGGCGGGTGCTCTACTGGATCCCCGTGGTGTTCATCGGCCTCCTGCTGGGCTGGTCCTACTATGCCTACGCCATCCAGCTGTGCATAGGTGAGTGCGCGCCGGCCCGGGACGCGGACCCCGCGCTCGCCGCCCGGCTCCCCATCCTCGAGAATCCTCTGCGCCCTAGGCGCTGCCAACCGGCCCCATCTCGCATCAGCCAGTCTGCCCGCAACCTCCTGGCACTCTCCCTGCCCTTGCCTCCCCGGACAGCACTCCGGTCACCTCGACCCCAGGACACGCAGCCCATACACCCCTTCAGCTTTTCTCCCACCACTGCCTGGCCAGCCACACCCCCTAAACTGGGCCGGAGGGGACCGGGAACTGTGGTGTCCAAACGCCTGCAGCTTCAAATGGAGAGGTGAGGCTGGGCCAAGACCCCCGCGGGAAGTGCTGGCCTTGGCCTCTGGTGGCAGGGCCGGATTCTTGTCTGCCAGTCATGAATCCACTTTAAAAAATTTATGATTTGAGGATCGCTAATTGGACACTTTGTAATTCAAAAGGGACGGAGGGAGTGGGAGACAAGAAAGTATTTTCTAAAGCATACACGATAGATACTCAGTAAGGTAATGTAGATATTAGGATAACAGAAGGCGGGAGGGAGTGATCACAGGAGGTTTACAACCAGAGAGCCAAGTGGCCCAAGTCCAAATTCGTGGATAGAGTACTTTCAACGCTGAAGACTCCCCTTTTTTTTCAGGTTGATTATGTACAAGCAGGGGATACAGCTGTGTTCTACCGAGATTGTGTAAAGCTGATCTGTGTTATCAGGGGGAATTGTTCAGAGGACCGGATGACCTTTCTGCCAGTGACTTATGAATAGATTGTCTGATGTTCTAGCAAAGTGGCTATGCGTGTCCTACTGAGCATAAGCCTTGGTTGGGATAAGGAAAAGTAAGTCGCGCCCTGTTCAGCTGCATCTTTGCATACTCAACATTTTCAAATGATTGCGATGTAGAATCTTGTCTGAAGCCATCTTACGGCTACATGTTGGCTCAGTGAGGAAAGAATGTCAGAGTAATTTCCTGCATGAGCATTGAGACTAACTTCTCACTTTATGTTTTTAAATTTACTGTTGTTACTTTGTTTCCTGGACTTAGAAACAGTCTTAATCCAAAATCAAGTGAATTTATTTCAGAAAAAAACTGAGCTATATAATGACATCATTGTAACTCATATAGATTTGTGATATTCTATAATATATAGGGAGAGTATTAGGAAGAAAGATATTACAAGTCTTGTGTTAATAGCTATTAGATAGTAGCTTGTTATATTATATACTGTATGTGTGTGACATAACCATTGAAAACTTTGTTACATTCTATTCCTTCCCTTCTTAGAAATAGTGAACAGTGTCAATTAATGTAACATGCAATGGAAGAAAGGCCTAGAAGGCTTTCATTATCAAAATAGGCAGCTTGTTCTCCTTCATTATCACATTAAGCTAAGAAGCTTAGCCTGGCATAATGCCTCCGCCCATCAAGAGGAAGCATCTGAAAAGAGGGAGTGTGTTTCTTCCCTGATGCTTGCCAGGTGTTGCCTTGGAGGTCTTCTGTTTGGTAGATAGCTAGGGGCAAGGAACTAAAGAGCAGCTTGCTCTTATATCTGAACCAGACTTCTAAAACTTTTTGTTAACAATTTTCATACATGTATGTAGTACATTTTGATCATAATTCCTTCTGTCATCTTCTCTTGTTCCCTCCTCATTCCCCTTCATCATATATATCTAATATGTATAGTAGGTAATGTATAAACTTTCTTAATTTTAAGATAAAATAACCATAAAATCTGCATTTGTGATGGACAGTTTGACTAAGAGAGACAATTTGTCAAAGTGACTTGGATTTGATACTTTACCTGGTGATCCTAAGTGAAGCCTCCTACCACTCCTTGTCACTGCCCACCCAACCTGATACAAATGTTTGTCATAGTAAGGACAATCAGTAAATGGTCTGGAATAAACAAATAAATGGTTCAGAGCCAGTGCTTTCTAGGTGATCAGAAAGTAGCATACATATATATACATACATATATATTTATATATATTAGTTTATATTTTTATTGCCACAGAAACAAGAACACAATCTTTTTTTTGTTTGTTTGTTTGTTTGTTTGTTTGTTTTTTTTGAGGTTGGATTTCACTCTAGCCCAGGCTGACCTGGAAATCACTCTGTATTCTCAGGGTGGCCTCGAACTCACGGCGATCCTCCTACCTCTGCCTCCTGAGTGCTGGGATTAAAGGTGTGCACCACCACGCCCGGCTAAGAACACAATTCTTATGAAAAGTCTAGAGCCTAAAGACTACAAGACAGGGCAAGTTTAATAGAGCCTGTGGCGATTTAAGAGTGCTGTGCTCCGAAGCCCTTGCTTGGGAGAGAAGTTGGCATTAACCTTACAGTTCCTTTCTAGGTACAGGGAAAGATGGTGACTGATGTGACTGAGGCACACAGCCAGCTTTTGCTGCTTTTCACAAACAAAGAAAGTGGGAATGGCAACCCCCACCCCCATTCCCAGCACTAATTATATCTCATTCTGCCCTGCTTTGGGGGAAATTTGTGTTTTTTTTTTTTTTTTTTTTTTGGAAGTTGCTGTTTACAGTCTTGTCCCCCAAATTTCTTATACGAAACATTGCTCAGGGTTGAGACCAAAGGATGGGGTCAGGGACTGAGAAGTGAAGTAGAGAACAAACAGGGTGATTTACCCTGTCCTTCCTCATCTGCTGTCAGCCAGCGATGACCCTGAATATAAATTACTCCATGCCCTTTGCTGAATGAACAGTAATTTAGGAGTAGTGCTTATCCTGGTATCCTTGGAAACTGGAGATAATGATTCTCATTATAGGCAGTATCTATATTTAACAGTGTGCATGATGTGGCTCTCTAGGCACTTTTTCAGTTAGCATAATTTTTTCTTAGTGTTTGTATTGTGTAAAAATAACTCATATCCTTTTTTGGAGCTTGTGTATATAGAAAATATCTGGGATGTAAGATAGTGTATGAGAGTCTAGTATTGGTGTAAGTCGGCTTCCTGTTCTGCCAGAGAAAAAAATCAAATAGGACCAGTCTACTAATTGTCATGCAGAACATGTTAATCTGGTGTGTTGATGACTAATGCTCTTTTTTTGTTATTATTTATTTATTTATTTATTTATTTATTTATTTAAGAGCAACAGACAGAGAGAAAGAGGCAGATAGATGGAGAGAGAATAGGCATGCCAGGGCCTCCAGCCACTGCAAATGAACTCCAGATGCATGCACCAATTTGTGCATCTAGCTTACGTAGGTCCTGAGGAATTGAGCCTTGAACCAGGGTCCTTAGGCTTCACAGGGAAGCGCTTAACCACTAAGCCATCTCTCCAGGCTGACTAATGCTCTTTTATTCATGTTTTCCTCTCCATATTTTCCTATCCCTCATTGTTTCTCTTCCCTTTCTTCTTCCTTTTTCTCTACCCACATTTTCTTTCTTTCATTTTTTTGTCTTACCTGTCTTCTTCTTTAACTCATTTAATCATTAGCTATCTTGTTTTCTGTAAGGTAAGATAAATTCCAAGAGTAAAAGGTGTAAGGTGGTACTTTAAGATGCACAATTACAGGGCTAAGGGTGTCTGTGACCTCAGACATGGCTCAATGTGGATACAGTGAACTTGGGGTATGTGTTTCACAGATCTACTTCAGCAATTAGTGTGTTTATGTTGCTTGTTAAAGAAGGTAATTGAGGGCTGGAGAGATGGCTTAGCGGTTAAGGCGCCTGCCTGCTGAGCCTAAGAAGGCCCGTTTGACTCTTCAGGTCCCACATTTAGTCTGACACAAGGGCACAATGACACCCTTTCCCACAAGGGGCCACACATATCTAGAGTTCATTCATGAGAGGCCGCTAGTGTGACCATTCTCTCCAAAAAAAAAAAAAAAAAAAAAAAAAAGAAGGTAATTGAAGTTTTTCCTCCTAACACTTAAAGTGGGTTTAACTATTTTTGTACCTGTTTGTGTTATAACTTCAAGTTTGCTAAAAACTTTCAAGACTTCTAGGACAGGTAGGCAGTGACAACAAGTGGCAGGAGACTTGACTCAGGGTCACCAGGTAAAGTGTCAATTACAAGTCTTTTAGGCAACTTGTCCCTCTTAGTCAAAGTGTCCCTCATGACAATAGTAATGCAGATTCTACAGATATTTTATCTTAAATATCTAACACATATCCTTGTTTAACCATTTTGATTTTGATTGCTTTGTGTTTGTAAGTTTAGAGAGAATTAATAAGATTAGAAGAAGGAAAGAGGAAAGAGTATAAAGTGCTCCTGCCCATGAAAAAGCAAGAGAGGGTAAAGCCCACCTAGAGACTTAAGTAGGGGTCATTTATAAGTTCTGAATGGGGGCTGAGCTAACCAAACCTGATGTCAGGCTTTAGGGCCTGAGCTAACCAGTCACAATGCCAGGTTCAGGTTAATTCTTGAGGAATCTTAATTCTAGCAAAGGGGAGCTCCTGCCTAGATTGGGACTCCAATTAAGTTTATAGAAAAATAGATCCAAGAAACTCCTTTAGGCAAGACATAAGGAGGAGCTGTATCCTTCCGCAGCAAAGTGAAGTCGCAAAGACAGGCCAAGGACATTTCCTGCTTTAATTTTCAGAGGTCCCTGTTACCGTAATCTATGTCAATCCCTCCTCTGAAGAAGCAGTCCTAACTGTCATTAGGGAATTGGGGCAATGACCAATGTGGCTTCTTCAAGCTGAGAAGGACCATTGGGTGTGGCAGCTGGGAAACTCAAGTGGGTCTATCTAAAGGACTACAAAAGTGCATTGATAGAGGGCAAGAAGAAAGTCCTGGCAAACAAAATATTGGGAAGAAAGAATAAAAGCAAGGTGTTAGGGGGAAGTGGGATGCTTCACGGTTCCCATTCTTTTCAGCTTTCAGGCCTTGGAGGGCAATTGAGGGACCCTGGTAAATGGAGTTAGATTGTAGCAAGACCATCTGAGTGTGAGCTGACTGTAAGCAAAAGGATTTAAAGTAAAAACAAAATTTGAACACACAATGTCTTAGAATTAACAGAGTTACTATTACCAAAATGATAGGCATAATTCTTTTTACCATGGAGATCCAGAAACCCATTTCTAAAGTTGTTCAAATGGTATGGTGGTGTCTGGCATAGTTTGCACCTGTTCTTATGATCTTATAAAGCAAATAAACCATTATCAGAATTGTCAATAATATACAACATTGATAATGGCACAGTTGGCCTCCATTTTTCTAAAATTTATCTAAAACTTCTGCACTTTCATTGTAGGCAGGTACCTAAGAGACAATTAGTGTTATGCCATGTATTCATAGGTCTGGGTTTGCTTGTGATTTTACTTGTCATTTCAAACAGTCAGAAAAATTGAAAAGCTTAGTGGTCATCTAGGCTCACCCATTCCTGCATTAGAGATGAAGCAGTTAAATGTACATACTGCCACAAGTTCTGTGTCTTAGTGGAAATTCACATATGTCTTTTGCTGCTTTAACTCAAGTGTCCAAATATTTCCCTCTCCCACAAACCTCTCACCATGTCTTCTAGCCCAGTGCAGCAATTTAGTGAACCTTTTAAACCTTCTTGTTTTTGTTTAATTGGTGTTAACAGAGCTCTGGAAGGAAGCTTTCAGTCTTTCAGTTGCACAAGGCTTCAAGTTTAGGACAAAGAGTAAATGCTTTTGGCTTTGCAAGCCATATGGTTTCTAGTTCAACTACTCAACTCTGCTGTTGTAGTGAAAAAGGGCCCATAGACAGTGTAAGGATGAAAGGCATGGCTGCGTTCCAATAAAACTTCACTAGCTAATATAGCTGGTAGGTCAGAGCTCTTGTACACTAGTTTGCTGAACTTTCTGGTATGGAAGACATTGGATTTTTAGAATATTGAGGTTCTACTCCCAGTTTCACACCAATAGTAAACACTCTTCACTTTGATTGCAATCCATTATATTCCATAGTGATTACTGAAGGGGATTAAGAACTAGAAGGAGCAGGTGTGGTGACACATGTCTATAGTCTTTGCACTTGAGAGACAAAGGAAAGACAATTGTGTTTTCCAGCCTAGTTTGGGCTACCCTGTAAGTCTTTTTCTCAAAAAAATATAAATAAAGCAACTAAAACTCAACAACAACAACAAAAAAAAAAAAACAGAATTAGAATAATTAATCTACATATTTAGGGATCAATTTGAGAGATATATAGTCATCATGTCTTCTGTTTCTCTCTCTCTCTTTTTTTTTGAGGTAGGGTCTCACTCTAGTTCATGCTGACCTGGAATTCACTATGTCATCTTAGGGTGGCCTTGAACTCATAGGAATCCTCCTACCTCTGCCTCCCAAGTGCTGGGATTAAAGGTGTGTGCCACCATGCCTGCTTCTGTTTCTCTTTTTATTTTTTAAATATTTTTATTTATTTGAGAGAAAGAGACTGAGTGCGTGTGTGTGCATAGGCATGCCAGGGCCTCTTGCCATTGTAAACAAACTCCAGGCACATGTGCCACTTTGTACATCTGGCTTTATGTGGTGCACTGGGGAATCAAACCCAAGCTGTCAGGCTTTGCAAACAAGTGTCTTTAACCTCTGAACCATCTCTTTAGCTGATATTTTCTGTTTCTTGAACAAACAACTATCCCCAAGGATAAAATATGAGGATAAGGCCTAATATTAGATTCTGTTAAGCTCTGACCTACCATTAGCGGAGGTCACTGTAAGTTTAAAAATGGAATGTGAAGGAGCTCTCCATTGCCTTCAAGGACGAAAATAACATGAGCCATACAGAAAAATAAATTTATTTCTGTTATTGGTAAACAGCCACTTTATAAAACATGCAGGTATCAGGTGGAGTGGCACATGCCTTTAACCCCAGCACTTGGGAGGCAGAGGTAGGAGGATGACCATGAGTTCGAGGTCACTCTGGGACTACCTAGTGAATTCTCGGTCAGCCTGGGCTGCAGCAAGACCTAACATTGAAAATCCAAAAAAAAAAAAAAAAAAAAAAAATGCAGGCATCAAAGTTACATGTGTGTGTAGACATATGTATGGTGTGTGTGTGTGTGTGTGTGAGTGCGTGCGTGCTGTGTAGTATATGCAGGTGTGTGCAGATGCATGTACGCCATACACATGAGTGTGGAGCCGAGAGGAAAACATCAGCTGTCCTTTTCTCATCCACGTATTTCCTTGAGATGGGGTCTCTCCCACAACCTGGAACTGCTGTCCATCAGCAGGTCTAGCAATTCTCTGGTCACTGCCCCTGGTGGGTTGGGATTACAATGTGCATGGCCATGCCCAGCATTTTACATAGGTTCTGGGGAATCACATGTGGTGGTCTCCAGCCTGAGAGGGCCTCATGCTCAAGAGGCAAGTACTCTTAACTGCTGAGCCATCTCTCCAGCAGCCCTGAAAGTTGTTTTCTTTCTTTTTCTTTTTTTTTTTGAAAAAAGAGCAGATAGACAATCTTGGAATACAGATGCTTCTGTCGGTAAATACTAGATTAGTTTGAATAGAACATAAGTCCATAGAAAGGTGATTTGTGTACAATATAGTGCCAAATATGTTAATGCTGTGATTTTTTTCTTGATACTATTAAATACTTTGAAGATTAAAGTCTCGTTTCTTCAAATGATAAAATTCAAAAATTTGAAATATTATATGCTTTAATTTCTTGATCTATGTCAAATATTTAATATAAATAGTTCAGCACAAGGGGAAAGAAATGGAAAAGAGGACTCATTTTTTTCTTGGTTTCTTTTGATGTATAATGTTTTGTTGCTTTCTATTGTTATTTCCTATTAGAGTTAACACATGTCAAACAATTAACAATGACTTACCAGGTAGAGGTGCTCTGTACATGTTAACTCAGCTGATCTCCTTGTGATTTTCACTGAGTCTTACTTCACCTACTTTTAGAATGATGACATCCATTTCCTAATGGAAATAAATGACAGAATAGGACCTTGCAGTCCGAGTTCAGTTTAAATTAAGGTTTGTTGTAGGAAAGTTTGTTTTCAGATGTTTCCTGGGATTAACATGTATGCCTAAATATTTTCACAAGTGTTTCCCATCATCAGATGCAAAAGGATGGGATTCCTAAATCAACACAGTTGCCTCTGGGGAGGGTGTGTGTCCACAAGAAAGGAGTTAGTTTGTATATTAGTCAGGGTTCTCTAGAGGATCATAACTAATAAAACGAAAATATATATTTATATTTATATTATTTATTATTTCATATTTATTTACACATATGTAATCAAAGTGGGCTTTGTTAGCTTACAGAAGTGAACGGAGCAATAAAACAATGACTACTGTACTCTGGAGAGGCTGAGAACCAGGTAGCTGTTCAGTCCACAAGGCTGGGTGCCTCAGCAGCCTCACTCTGGTGCTAAAGGGCCAGAGGATTCCTGGAAATGTTCTAGTCTTCAGTCCAAGTTGAAAGGCTGGGTTCCAAGTCAGGAAAGAATGGCACAGATACCCTCACCAGTAAGGAGTGAGGTGAGCAGGCAAAAGCAGCTGTGCTTTTCCCCCAGATCTCTTTAAACCTGGGCTGCCGCCTCAGGGATCACCTTCTTGGGGAAGGATCTTGTCGCTCAACTAATCCTTCATGGAAATATCCTCACAGACCCTCCAAAGGCATGTCTCCGATCTTATTCTGGATCCAATCACATTTCTAAGTACTTTCTTGAGGGTTCATTCAAAGCAGTCACTGAACCCTTGTTACGCAGCAGGTGTTTTTCTGAACAAAAATGATTTAGAGGGCCGGGCGTGGTGGCGCACACCTTTAGTCCCAGCACTTGGGAGGCAGAGGTAGGAGGATCGCCGTGAGTTCGAGGCCACCCTGAGACTACATATGTAATTTCAGGTCAGCCTAGGCCAGAGTGAGACCCTACCTCAAAAAAAACAAAACAAAACAAAAAAGTGATTTACAGAACTTAATGGAAATTATTTTGTAATAGCCAAGAAAAATTGCCTGTGACCATAAATATACAAACTTTGGGAGCTTGAGTGTGAGGGAAGAGGTGTTACCTTTCAGATACAGATAGGGTTTCCACAGCCAGAGGATAGGAAGGCAGACACGGAATACTGCACTCTTAGGAAGTTATGGATTGATTGTGTGGTGATGGGAAAGAATAACCGGTAAAGAAGATGAAAAGACTTATGAGGACCACCTCGGTAGCAATGTATTCAAGTCACAATTCTTACCAACCACATATACATACCTTAGAGCAAGACTATGACTCACTGGTTTTGTTCCTGCTGTGAACTGGGTGGTGGTTTTAGCTTCTCGGTTGCTTGCATGAGGTGTGGGCCACTTTTCTTCCACTGTCAGCACAAGGTCTGCGACTTAGTGGGTGAAATTGGCAAGGAAACTTTATGAATGCAAATCCCCGAATCCATTAAAAGATGGGACAGCCCAGCTTAAAAACAAACAAAAGAGAGAGAGAGAGAGAAAAGTAGATGCAACCAAACTGACTTCAAAGAGGACTGGCCTTTTGAAAGAGCCATACCTTATAGTCCAGCCATCGAGGCACTGGAGCCACTGCCGGCTCCTGCAGGGATGATGGTGCCAGCAGCCAAGGCCCGATGGCATCATGAATGGGTTCCACGTGGGAGGGTTCAGCAAGCACACATATTTGATCTTTTTATTTATTTAATTTTTTGCTTTCCATCAACAGAAATAATACTATGAAGACAAAGCAAAGCAAACAAAACAGTCAGTCATAAGGAAATGAGAGGTTCTCAATGAGACATTACTTAGTGACTTTTTTATTCATTTCATTTTTCATTTGATGGAACTTTGTAAATTTTTTTTCTCAGAAGTATGCAATGTGGGCTGGGGATGTTCAGTAGCAGAGCATTTGCCTAGCTTGTGCAAGGTCCTGGATTTGATATCCCCTCACCCGCAGAACTATAAGTTACACCTCATAATTGATACTGCGGATTCTATGAATTTTGACACACATCTCCCAACTTACTTTTCTTTAGAAAGTGATAGGTCCATGGGTCTCCTGAGATTTCTGCACTCATTGTAGAAATAGCTGCTATCTCTTACTTGAAAATGACAGATTAACATAGCATAGATTCTTAATGTCTGTTGGGAAAGCAATATTCCACAGATCATTAGAAATAATACATTTTTAATATGTGAAATTCTATTAAATATTACCATTTATCAGTACTACAGAGAATTAAATAACAAAAAGAGAATGTAATTAAATAAGGTTTTCAATACTCCATTAGAGAAACTGTTGAAATTTTTCCAATTTCCCATGTGTCTGGTGCATGTGTGTGAGCGTGGAGGCCAGATAACCTCACGTCACTCTCAGGTATGCCACCCACTATTGTTAAGACAAGGTCTCTCTTTGGCCTGGCGCTTATGGACTAGGCTAGGCTGGCTGGCCAGTGAGCTCCTCCTGTCACCACCTCCCCAATTCTGGGATTACAGGCATGAGCCATCATTACATGAACACTGGGGGTTGAACTCAGCTCCTCATGCTTGTGAAGAAGCCCTTATCCCTGTAATTTCTTTAAGGGAATTTTATTAGAATATTTTAATTTTTACCACAATCAGTGCTAGCAGTGGAAAGGATGAAGGTATCAGGAAAAGGAATAGGTTGGGCAGAAGTGGGGAGATGATTGCCTTAATTCTTCGTCATCTCTCCCTCCCTTGATTTCTCTCTTCTCCATTTCCTTACTCTCTTACCCTTCCTCTCTATCTTCTTCCCTCAATCTCCATCTTCCTTTCTACTTGATTGGAGTCTAACCTGTGTAGCTCAAGCTCACCTTGAATGCACTATCCTCCTTTTCCCTTCCTGGGCCACCCAAGTCCTCAGAATACAGGTGTATGCTATCAGATACAGGTACCTTGGTTTCTTCAAAACCACATGTTAACAATAAACCAGTATGATTCCTTAAGAAATTTTCTAAGTTTTGGGAGCAATTGTGTAGCTTTTTCCCAATTTGAATTTTCTTTTGAGTAATTGTGAAGTTGAATGATAAATATTAGTGCTTAGAAGTGATCCAAAATCCCTTTTTGTCTGAGAACCACTCTTTATCAAAAATATGTGCTACATTTATCATCAGCAGTTCCCCACACTCAAAACTGCATTCCTGATGATAGTTCACTTTAGCCATGCTGTTGATTACATTTTAAGGATACAAATGAAGTGCCCTTATAAATGGCTGGGATGTATTCTTTACAAGGATTTCTCCATGGGGTGCTAAGATTTTCTTCTATGTGGAATGTACAATTAAGTTTTCCTGCCTTTCTTACTAAGTTGACCTCTGGATTTCTTCACTATTATTGTCACCGAGAGCAACAGGATGATAAACAGAATTCTGTCAATAAGATATAACCTAAGCCATAAACAAAACCAATGTTTCTTAAATCTTTTAAAAACCAAATATCCAAAGCATAAAATGTTTTTGAGTTAGCTGTTTCCATGATCATAATAGACATAATCCTTATGAAAACATGTTAGACATTCATGAAGTTCCAAGAACTTTATATAATCATTTGCTTGTGATTCTGTAATATATAGAAAATCAGGATGCTTTCTCATGTTTATTTTCTTGAAAAAAAAATAAATTTCTCTGTTCTTATTGTATTTTTTTTAAGTGAGGTTGATTGTATTTGAAGGGTATGTTTGGAATGAAGGGACTTACAATTCAGCCCTGGGGCTAGGCATGTAGTTCAGTGGTAGGATATTTGCTTAGCATGCCCAAACCCCAAGTTCCTCCCCAGTAACAAAACAAATGGAAAACCCCAGACTGGATTGAGTGCCCGACCCTTTGTGGGCCCATTAGTTATTCCAGCCTCCAAGAGACAGGTAGCTGAATCTTTAGTAGCTTTTTAAATGCATATGTGTGATGTACATGCATATGTATGTGTGCCTGTGTATGGGTGTGCCTGCCCATATGTGCACATGCATGTAGAAGACACAGGTGTCTCCCTCTCACTGAACCTGGAATTCACTGATATAGTTAATCTAGATAGCCAGCTTACCAGGGGGATCCCCTGGTCTTCCTCCTGAGTGCTAAGACTACAGGTGTGGTCCCCCTATGCCTGGCTTTTATGTGGGTGCCAGGAATCCAAACTCAGACCCTTGTGCTTGTGTGCAAGCATTCTACTGACTGAGCCATCTCCCCTGGAGTACGGCTTTTCAGCAGGATTATAGAGATATGAGGAATGGGGTAATTTTAAAAGTGCCTGTAAAGTGCACATAATTCATATCAGCAATGCTTTTATGGGAAAGGCAGTTTGTTGAAGAACAGTTGAGTGAAGCCATGATGAGAGACACCTGATGCCATTTATAGAGGAGGAAAAGCCAGTGTCCATTATGAGCCTCAAACTGACAGTCATAAGCCTGCTCTGAACCACAGGGATTTGTGTGCTTAACCATGACTGGTAATTATCCAGGCCATCTCCAAGGAGGTCAATTAACATAAAAGATGAAGGTCAGAGACAAGTTAGACTTAATGAAAGCTTTAACTATAGGATTTTTTTTCATTAAATACCAGTTCCAAGAATAGTAGGCAATAAAAGCTAAGATACATGGGATGAGCATTCTATGTTAGAACAGGGAATATGGTATTGACTCACTGTAGATTCTCATAAACTTGACCTTTCACAATTATAACATCCAAGAATTGAATGCATTTAAACATCTATCAATTTTGAATACCCTTTTAATTATACATTCTGAAATATCTATTGATTGCTGTTGGAGCTCACATTCTAGCTGGGGAGAGGAGAAAAATAAACATAAAAAAGTAGATTTTGTCATTCATTTGTTGGAGGATCACAAGTATGACAAAAAACAAAAATGGCAGGAAAGGTTATAGTTAAGTGACTTGGTATATGCCTATAATCCCAGTACTCAGGAGGTTTGGGCAGGAAGATAACCAGTTCAAGGCCAGCCTAGGTAACTCTGTAAGACTATTTGAAAAACAAAAACAAATAACAGAAGAGATTGGGAATAGCAAGTAAAGATTTCAATTTTAAATAAGATGACAGGAATAGGATAGGAACTGAAGCTAGGAGAAGTACATGTCAGGCAGAGGGAAAGTTTTGTATAAAAGCCCTAAGACAGGAGTTACCCACTGTGGTGGGTTAATTTAGGTGTCCCCCATAAACTTAGATGTTCTGTATGCTAGGTTCCCAGCTGATGGAGATTTGGGAATTAACGCCTCCTGGAGGCAGTATATCATTGAGGGCAGGCTTATGGGTGTTATAGACAGTTTCCCCTTGCCAGTGTTTGGCAAGGTCTCCTGTTGCTATTGTCCATCTGATGATGGTGAGGAAGTAATGTCCACCTTTACTCATGCCATCACTTTTCCCTGCCATCATGGAGCCTTCCCTTGAGTGTGTAAGCCAAAATAAACCTTTTTTCCTACAAGCTGCTCTTGGTTTTTTTTTTTTATTATTTATGTATATAGTGTGTATATAGCCATAATGGTACCATCGTTAGCCTTCTCCCTGTCCTCCCCCAATGGGTAATATGGGTCTTGCCTTATGGGGGTAGCCATCAGTTATGGGGGAGAAGCAATGTCTTTGTGCATCATAACCTAACTTACGGCTCTAACAATCTTTCCACAAATTTCTCTAAGCCATGTTGGGTTCATTTTAGGTCTATTTCAGTGATTAGGTTTTGTGAGTCTCTGTGTCTCTGGATATCTGATTTGGTAGGGGTTGAGTGTTCTTTGTGTCTATCTCCTTCGCCCTTGTGATGGTACCAGGTTCACCAAGAAAGAAGCACTCTTGCTCATTTCCCCAGTTACTCTATGGTTTCAGCTGGGGCCCTGGTGAGATGTGATGGGCTGATTCTCTCCTCAGCTTCTGCATCCATCTGTAAAAGAGCAGCAAATTCTCCAACGGAGATTGAGGTCAGTGCAAGATACATGGATAACCATTATTATTTTAGAGAGAATTTAATAGGTGTAGGCCCTCTTGTATCCCACTATTGGTGGGAGCTTGATATTGGCAAGTGGGCTCATTTTTGATATGGTTCTGACTTGTTTCCTGGTTTCAGGTATGGGTTCTGTTCCACTGAGTGGATCCATTAGCCAAATCAAGAGCAGCTGGTAACCCACCATGGCTGTGTGCCACTACTGCACTTGTGTGAGCATCATGTCAGGTTGTTTGCTGCTGAGTAGCTTAGACCATGAGTTGCTTAGATAGATGTTGGTCATTTTCCCCTAGTCGCTCATGTAGCACCTTCTGGCACTAGACAAGCTAACTGTCGGGACTGTTGGTCAGGTATTTTTTGCCAGCAATTTGAACCTGACTGCAGCAGTAAAGTTGGTACTGAAAGTGGTGTCATTGCTGCTAGAAACCTGACTGTGTGGCGTTTGGCCTTTTGGAACTGCTTTGTAGGAGGAATGTGGATGAATTGAAATCATGGCCTAAAAGATGCCTTGCCGTGCTATAAATACAGCTTGATGGACTATTCTGGTCAGAGTTAATAGACCTGAATGCAGTAAGAACTATGCACCATGAGGTTTGGCTTATGAGGGTGAGAAAGAGCTTTGCCTGGACTGGGCTATAAGCAGTTTGTATGAGAGGCTTGCTGTTATTTCCCTGTCCTGAGAACTTGTGTAGGGTTGCATTGCATAGAAATGGACTGGTGTGAACAGAGGGATATGGCATAGGAAAAATGAAATCTTTGGGCCGAAACTGCTGCCTCTTCAACTTCAATTGTATGAGAAATTACTGCCATTGAGACTTGGGCCAGCTGACTTGCATTGGGACAACAGAAAGAATGCAGAGTCTTTTGAAGGGGCCTGAATGCTCAAGGAGTGTCTTTTTCTTCAAAGTCTGATTTATTCCCCCTCTCCCTGGGCATTAACAAATTGGTGCCCACCTGGCATTATGGAGTATAATAAACACAGGAAAGAGAGAGTCATTGAATTTGCAACATGGTCTTGTGTTTTGGAAATAGCATGGGCAGTGTGGAGCAGGTTTGCTGGATGCCTGCATGAATACCTACCTGATGGAGCTGTGAGTATGGACCACAGGCTGCAGTGGAGACCCATGAAATTCAGGGGCCATGAGATGGCTGCTAAGGAGAGCTGCCAGCCCTGGATGAAATTTTCCAGGACTGTGAATAAACTTGCTGGAGGGGCGGAATTGGAACTCCAGAATTTATTGCTGGTTAAAATGATTGGACTTGGAGATTTATCATTGACTAGACAAAATTATTGGGTTTGAAGCTATAGAGTCTGATGTTTGCCCCTGTTTTTAATCTTGTATTGGTTGAATATTCTTTGCTATACTCAGTGTCATCTTTTGCAGTGTGAATGTTTATTCTGTGCCATTATGTTTTTTGGTTTTTTTTTTTGGTATTATGGCTCAGTTAAAAGACCTTGGAGTATGAGGAGGTTTGAACATCATTGGGATTCATAAAAGCTATGGGGACTTTTAAATTTGGACTGAATACATTATATTTTATATCATGTATCATTATCAGCTTATGGGGGCCAGGGGTGGACTGTGGTGGTTTGATTCAGGTGTCACCCATAAACTTAGGTGTTCTGAATGCTAGGTTCCCAGCTGATGGAGATTTGAGAATTAATGCCTCCTGGAAGAAGTGTATTGTTGGTGGTGGTCTTAAGGGTATTATAACCAGCTTCCCCTTGCCAGTGTTTGGCACACTCTCCTGTTGCTGTTGTCCATCTGATGTTGGTGAGCAGGTGATGTCCACCCTTTGCTCATGCCATCATTTTCCCCTGCTATCATGGATCCTCCCCTTGAATCTGTAAGCCAAAATAAACCTTTTTTTCCCACGAGCTGCTCTTGGTTGGGTGTTCTCTGCCAGCAATGTGAACCTGACTGCAATACCCACCATGTTTGAGGAGGAGCAAGGAAACCATGTTGGCTTGAGACTGTGAGCAAGGGGAAGGATGGTAGGTGGTTAGATCAGAGAGGTGGGAGAAGGTTCCAGTCAGTAGTATCTCTGAGGCCATTGTGAGAATTTGGGTTTTGGTTGGAGAAAAGTGAGGATCTGTTGACTGATTTGAGTAGAGAAGCAACATGCTGTGACTTAGATTTAAAGACCCATCTGGCTGCTCTAGAACCTGTTAATCCATATAAGAAATGACAGTATGTCAAACCATCATGTGAGTATTGGACATGGTGAGAGATGGTCTGCTTATGGTTGTATCTTTGAAGTAATGACAACAGAAGTTTCTGACAGACAGATTTGAACTGTGAAAGAAAAGAGCCAAAAGGATTCCAGTGTCATGAAAATCTGGAAGGATGGAGGTGGAGTTGTGCAGGGCTGTAGATAAAACAGCTTTATGGGAGTTGGGTGTAGCTTTGGATTATGAATGGATGTGCTGTTGAAAGAGAGATTTCAGGTGATGAATTGCACTGCACATGTTAGTTTGACATATGGAAGGGAGGTCTAGAGAAGAGGAATAAATACAAGAGTCTTCAGTGTCGCTTCATTGGTAGACTTGACCCTGGACAGATTTGTTGTCCCAGGAGAGAATGGAACTTGAGCAGAGAAGTTTACCAAAGATGATTAACACTGAGAGCATAGGATTTGAAAAAGAACTAGCAAAGACTGGAGAGAAGTGTCCAGTAAAGTAGCAGAAAACAAGACAATGTGATTTCCTGCAACCTAATAAGTAAATATCAAGAAGGAGAGAGGAACAACTTAAAGAAAAAATTGTCTTTCTGTGATTGTGTGAGTTCACTGAGTATGACTTGTTCCAAGTCTGTCCATCTTTCCACAAATTTCATTGTATCATTTTTTCTTACTGCTGAGTAGAATTCCATTGTGGAAATGTACCACAACTTCGTTATCCATTCATGCAATGATGGGCACCTGGGTTGATTCCAGTTCTTAGCTATTATGAACTGAGCAGCTATAAATAAGGCTGAGCAAATATCTCTGTAGTGAAGCATGGAGCATTTAGAGTAAGTGCTCAGTAAGGGATAACTGAGTCTGTCATTAGCTCTATATTCATCCTTTTTAGGACTCTCCATATTGACTTCCATATTGGTTGCACAAGTTTACATTCTCACCAACAGTGAATGAGGGTTCCTATTTCTCCATATCCTTGCCAACATTTGTTTTCATTTGATTTTTTTAATGTTTGTTATTCTTACTAGGTAAGGTGGAATATCATAGTTGTTTTAATTTGCATTTCCCCGATGATTAAGGATATTGAACATTTTTATAAGTGTGTGTTAGCCATTTGTAATTCTTCCTCTGAGAACTTCCTATTCAGTTCTCTGCTCCACTTTTGGAGTGGGTTGTTTTGTTTTTATTGTTTAGTTTTATGGAGTTCTTTGTAGATTCTAGGCATTAGGCCTCTGTCAGTGACATAGGTGGCATAAGTCTTCTCCCATTTGATGGATAATCTAGTGACTCTTATTACGGTGGTATGTTTGTCTGTGCAAAAACTTTCCAACTTCATGAGATCCCATTTGTTGAGGAATTGTTTAATTTCCTGGGCTACTAGAGTTTTGTTCAGGAAGTCTTTCCCCACTCCTGTATCATGGCGAGTTCCTCCTGTTTTTTCTTCCAGTAGGAGAGGAAGTTTCAGGTCTTATATTGAGGTCTTTAATCCATTTGGACTTGATTTTGTGTATGGAGAGATGAGTGGATCAAGTTTCACTTTTCTTTTTTTTATTCTTTTTTTTTTTTTTTTTCAAGGTAGGGTCTCACTCTAGCCCAGGCTGACCTAGAACTCACTATGTAGTCTCAGGGTGTCCTCGAACTCACAGCAATCCTCCTACCTCTGCCCCCCTAGTGCTGGGATTAAAGGCATGCACCACTATGCCCTGTTCTTTTTTTATTCTTTTTTAAAAAAATTATTTATTTATTTATTTATTTATTTATTTATTTATTTGCAAGCAGAGAGAGAGAGAGAGACAGATAGAAGAGACAGAGAATGGGCATGTCAGGGCCTCCAGCCACTGCAAATGAACTCGAGATGCATGTGCCCCCTTATGCATCTGGCTTACATGGGTCCTGGGGAATCGAACCTGGGTTCTTTGGCTTCACAGGCAAACGCCTTAACAGCTAAGCCATCTTCTCCAGCCCACTTTTCTACATATGGATCTCTAATTTGTCCAGCACCATTTGTTGAAGATGCTATCATTTTTTCAGTCTACATTATTGACACCTTTGTTTTGGTGTTGTCACCTGCTGGTGCCAACTCAATCTGTTCCCAGGTCTTGAATGACTGGTGCAGAAGAATTGAGCTGTGACTGGGGCAAGTCAACAGAACCAGGGGACTCTAGGTGATTTTTTTCTGTACAGGAACCCAGAGGCAGCAGCCTGCAGAACTATTATTAGAGCAGCTCTGTGTGCAAGGTTCATGCAGTTTATGCAGATAATGGCTTAAACAAAACAAAGTAGACAGCAACTTCCTATCCCAGAAGCAGTAGACATTCTGGCTACCTCGAAACTATAGACAAATGTTAAACTGCCCTAACAACAGTAGACTAGGCATCACAAACTCTGTCCCCAGCATTCTGGGATAAGCACAGATGTCCTTATTCTCAAAACATGGTCTCAGCAGAATCACAAAGTGTTCTGCAAACAGAAAGCTTTTTACTAAGACAGGCTGAAAGACCCCTATACTTTGTCAAAGATCAAATAGCTGTAGTTATTTGACCTAAAGTCTGGGTCATCAGTTCTGTTCCATTGGTCTGTATTTTTGTTTTCATGTCAGTACCATGCTGTTTTTGTTACTATGAGTTTATAATATAGCTTTAGATTGGGTATGGTAATACCTCCAGAGGTGTTCCTTTCGCTGAGGATATGTTTGGATATCTGGGGCCTGCTGCCATTCCATTTTTTTCTGTCTCTGTGAAGAATGATGCTGGAATTATTGTTGGTATTGAATTAAAGCTGTATGTTGCTTTTGGTAGAATTGCCATTTTCACAATATTAATTCTACCTATTCAGGATCATAGGAGGAGTGTCTTTTTTTTTTTTTTTTTTTTTTTTTTTTTGGTTTTCCACCTCAATTTGACCTTTCTTGGCCTCAAACTCACAGTGTCTTTGTTTTTAAAGGCATTATATTTGTTTTCATTATATAGATCTTTCATATCCTTGGTTGGTGTTATTCCAAGGTATTTAAATTTTTTGTTGCTTTGAAAATGGGACAGCCTTGCTAATTTCTTTCCTGTATATTTGTCCTTTGCAAATAGAAAGGCTACTGATTTTTGTGTGTTGATTTTGTATCCTGACACTTTACTGAAGGGATTAATCACTTTAGAAGTTTTGAGATGGAGACTTTTGGGTCATTTATGTATAGGATCATGTCATCTACAAATAAGGCTAACTTGACTTCTTCCTTTCCAATTTGTATCTCTTTTATTTCTTTCTCCTGTCTTATTGCTTGGGCTAGGACTTCTAGTATTTTGTGGAAGAGCAGTAGTAAAAATGGGCACCCCCTATCTTGTTTCTGATATCAGTAGGAGCTCCTTGAGTCTTTCCCCAATAAGTATTATTTGGGCTTTAGATGTTTTATATATAGCCTTTATTGTGTTGAGATACACCCTCCAGCATTTTGATTATGAAGTGATGTTGTATTTTGTCAAAGGCCTTCTTGCATCTATTGAAATGATCATGTGGTTCTTGTGATTAAGTTTCTTTATGTGGTGTATTATGCTGACCAATTTTGGTAGGTTGTTGAACTTGATTTGTGAGGATTTTGTTCAGGATCTTTGCATCTAAGTTCATCAGGGGTATAGGCATATAGTTTTCTTTTCTTGTGTCTCTGTCTGGTTTTTGTATTAGGGTGATACTACCTTCATAAAAGGTGTTGAGGAGCATTCCTTGTTCATCAGTTATGTGAAACAGTTTGAAAAAACTGGTTTCAGTTCTTCAATGAGGGTTTGATAGAATTTAGCCCAGAAGCCATCTGATCCTGGACTTTTCTTTTGGGGAAGGTTTTTGATTAACTTTTCAATCTCCATGGATGTGATAGATTTGGTTAGGAGATTAGTCTGCTCTGAGTTTAGTTTTGGTAGGTGGTATGGGTCTAGGATTTCATCCATTTCTTCCAGATTATCCAATTTTGTGGAGTAGAGGTTTTGGAAGTAAGTCCTGATGGTTCTTTCAATTTCATTGATGTCTTTTGTGATCTCTTCTTTTTCATTTCTGATTTTGTTAATTTGAGACTTCTCTTTTATTCACTTGATCAAATTGGCCAGGGATTTATCAATCTTGTTTATTTTTACCAAAGAACCAGCCATCTATTTCTTCATCCAAGGAGGAGCCAACTTTGACAGATTTCATATATATAAAGTAAGATAAGGACTGAGAACTGCTATGTGGAGATTCAGCTCTTGTTCTGAATTTATTACTGACTTTTCTCTGGTGACTTTGAATATTGTGTAACAGATTTACCAAAAAGAGTCAAGTATATCAACACACATTTAGCTAGGATAGCTGAATTAATTAATTCTAAATTTACTAAATCAATTTAACTTTCATTATCTGGAGATTATTTAAAGAAAATGTGATGACATTAACTACATCTTGTGTGTGCACAATGTTAACCCTTGATCATGACAGTATGTTAGCTTTCTTGAATGAAAGAATGAATGACTCTTGTGAGCATAGTAAATATTTAAAGAAAAGAAGGCTGAATCTTTTAAAAATAGTGATACATCCACTTTTAAAAAATACTTATTTGTGTGAGGGGAACATGTGTGCCACAGTACATGTGTAGAGGTCAGAGAATAACCTTGAGGTGTCTGTGGTCTACCTTCCTTGAGAAGGTCTCTTGCTAGATTACAAAATAAATTTATACTATTTGGCCCAGGAGGTCCTGCTGTCTTAGATGCGTGAGGATCTCAGATGCATGTTCCACTTTGCATACAGCTTTACATGAATGCTGGGGATTGAACCCAGGCTAGGAGAAGTGCCAGGAAACACCTTTAAACATTGAGCCATTTACCCTGCCCTAAAATCCTGAGTCTTTCAAGAGAGGATTTGCTTTTTATTATTTGATCATCCATTATGTTCATAAAAAATCTCAAATTGTATTTATACTTATTTATACACACATTTATTTTTAGGGAGGCAAATATAACAATAAATACATTTTTCTTTGCAGACTGGGAATAATCTGTAGTGAGGAATTAGAGGATTAGTTGTAGTATTCATTTTAGAACTTAAAAGGTGATATTTTATAATAATCAATAATATCTTTATATATAGCTTTCTATGTATTTGTAACAGTTGAGAATAAGTAAACCAATATGCCTGTGAAATGACCACTGAAAATAGATGAAATGTATTATTCAAACACACTATAATCAATCCATTTTAGTAGTTTCCAGTTAACTAAAACCTTCCACAATAAAAAGTGACCTGGAGAGATGGCTTAGTGGTTAAGCCCTTGCCTGTGAAGCCTAAGGACCCTGGTTCAAGGCTCGATTCCCCAGTATCCATGTAAGCCAGATACACAAGATGGTGGTACATGTATCTGGAGTTCGTTTGCAGTGGCTGGAGGCCCTGATGGACCCATTCTCTCTCTTTCTCTCTCTGTTTATTGCTCACAAATAAATAAATGTAGAAATTGTTACTCGGATTAAAAAGACTTTCTAAAATATGTTTCAATTCCCCCTTTCCTTTCTCCAGCCTCCTTAGAGAACACCCAGCATAATTTGACTCTGATTTTAAGCTATTGAGTTGTTTTGTTTTGTTTTATTTGAAATGAGGTCTCATTTGGTAACTGTCATGGTTTGAATTGAGTGTCCCTCATATATTCATGTGTTCTGTGTGCTTGATCCCAAGCTGATGGCAATTTGGGAATTGGATCCTTTTTGGAGGAGGTGTGTTGGGGGTGGACTTACAGGTTTTATAGCCTGTTTCCCTTTGTCAGTGCTTGTCACTCTCCTGCTGCAGTTGTCCACCTGACATTGGCCAGGAGATGATGTCCAGCCTCTGCTTATGCCATGTTTTCCCCTACCATTGTGGGTTTTCCCCTTGAGTCTATAAGCCAAAATAAACCCATTTGTTCCACCTGCTCCTTTTGCAAGCAATGAGAAAGTAACTGCAACAGTAACCCAGACTTGCCTGGAACTCACTCTGTTTCCCAGCTATCAATGAGACAGATGTTTGTATCAAGCTAATTAATATCCAGAGTGCTCTGAGCCTACAGTTGTATGTTCATAGTTTCATCCATTTTCTGCTGACTGGGAAAGGTTCTAGAAGAATGTCATTTGCAGTTTTGCCCAGGCATTCTTTTGACTCCCAGGCATTGGGAATCTGGGAAGACTCACCAATGAGCTACTTTATAAATGGGAAGCACCTAGCTAGATAGCAATAACACAACAAAGTGATAATTTTCTCTTCTTCTCACTCTGGGGTTACTTCCCATGGTTAGAATGAAAGTTGAAAGTATTAGCTAAAGTTAAATATTAACTTAATTTGTGGTTGAGAATAATCCCAGAAGCAGGTATTTCTTTCATTGTGGTAAAATATACATAACATAAAAAATTCACAACATTAATGCTTTTTAAATATGCAGCTCAGTGGTATTTAGTACATTTATATTGTTGTGCCAATCACCATGATTCATCTCTAGAATTTTTATCTTCCCAAACTGAATCTCTATGCCTATAAACAATAAAAGCCCCTTATTACTCCTTTTCCAGCCCTTGTCAATCATTATTTTACTTTTTTAATATGTCTGTATAGTATGGATGTTGTATGTATATACTATGTTTTGTTTATCCATTCATCCACAAACAGACATTTGAGTTGTTTACACCGTTTTACCTAATGTGAATAATGGAGCTATGAACAATGTTGATTAACACTCTATTCTTTGGGGCTATCTAGGAGTGGAATTACTGAGTGATAGTATAATTCTGTGTTAGTTTTTGGAAAAATCATCAGTTTTCCCAGAGTGGGTATTTTTTTGTGATGGAAATGTGATTGCAGAGAGACTTATATATACCCTTGAAAACATGGTTAAATTTGAACATCTCTAGATGTATACATAAACCAGTATCACTGCAACTTTGGTTCTACTCCCTTGCCCTTTCATGGTGCAGCTGGCAAGATCATGAATGAGCCAGGTGGTAACCTCCATGACTGATGAGTTCATGAACATACTGGGCATCAAACATGCTTGGGGCAGGAAACTGTTCACATGGTGAAAAACTAGAGTGCCCAGAGAGAAGTTTAATCTTATATAGTATAACATGCTTGCAAATGCAAATGGTACTCAAGGTGGAGAAGCAAGCATTGGTGGGGAGAAGTGAGGAAACTGCTTGAAGTAGTATTGTGGATGTCAAGAACACATGCTCTTACTTATGGAATAGATCCTGATCCACAACCTCAGGAGTGAGCATGGTCATGAATGGAAGGCAGACTTTTTACAATGCCTGCAGACGCATGATCGGTGAAGTGATTTTGGGAACATAAAGCAAAGTTCTATACTTATAATTAGAAGAAAGATCCCCAGCAGGAAAACTGAGATACAGTTCTCACAGTGTGCAGGAAAGAGACTCAGTCCAATTATTGATGACTGCACTCTTTAATTCCTCACATACTTTTTATAGCTTCCCATTAACATTAATAAATCTATCCAACAGGCAATCTGGTGGCATTTGTATATCATTGCCACATGACACTGGGTCTTATAGCAGCAGTAATCCAAGTCTTTCACCTGGAGGCTGCCATTATGATTATGTGGAATTTGCTTTTGCTGCAAGTGAATGTTCACACTGTTTTAGCAGTAACTACCCGATAGATTGTGCTAGTGCTGTAGGTAACACAGTGTAGGGTGAAGACATGAGTTGCTACAGGTAAGAAGGGAAAGGCATTGTGTATGCAAGCTGGGACCAAAAAAAAAAAAAAAAAAAAGATTATTTATGTGAGAGCTTTGTGACTACAAGACAGTGAAGTTATAAAAGAAAATAGATCTTCCCAGTGATCCCTTGCTAGTGAAAAGCTTGATACCCTTGCATGCTTTAACAGTGCTGTGACGGTAGCAATTACTGCTGGCACTAGCATTGCTTTACATCTTTCAATTCATCTCTTCAATCAAGTGCACCACTCTAAATGCTATTAAAGTGAGCTTCATGAACACAGGCAGGTGGAATTACAGCCTCACATAGTTCCTTTCTCTGGAGAGTTGTCCATCATTACACTTATACTTTATACTACTGTCCTGTGCACTTAAAAATGTTTAAGAGGGGCAGCTCTCAAGCTGTGTTTGAATAAAGAAGGAAAAATGAAATGC
This sequence comes from Orientallactaga sibirica, assembly GCA_036365145.1. NCBI lineage: Eukaryota > Metazoa > Chordata > Mammalia > Rodentia > Dipodidae > Orientallactaga > Orientallactaga sibirica. The sequence goes on along the minus strand of JAEOAD010000030.1, from coordinate 17,586,679 downwards.
TGTCGTGGGGAAAACACTTCTAACTTTTGGAATTTTTATAAATGTAAGAACCAATCCCAAGCACATCCAAGGTCTGTCTTCTCTAGTATCAGCTTCTCCAAGTGAGGGGTATGCCTTTAGCATGTGCCTGGGTACTACAAACCTCCAGAATCATTTTTTCTTTTCCTCTGCTGGTGAGGGTGGAAATCAGAATACTCTATCCAAGCGCCTAACTTCCCGATCTCATAACACTAGTTTTTTCTCTAGTTTTGGACAGCACTTACTCCTTCCTCAGCATCTTTAAATGAGGTGCCAGGAAGGTCCCAGTTCAGGCTGTTCTCTGAAATGTGAGCAAGAATAACTGAACTGTGTTAAAGGTTTCAACGTCGGTTTCCAGCTTCTTTAGGTAGGATGTCTGAGGAAGAGTGACAAAGGATCGTTTCAGAGCCTCCCTGAGAAGTAACCTGAGAGGCATGAATGACAAACGCAGGTGAGCCAGTATTAGGAACAACCAAAGTGAACAAAGAAGCCAGTGGGGTACCTGGTCAGTAGATGTCTATTTAAGTAGATGACTACTTAAGGGTGTCAGAATTTTGCATCCAGCTTTTTGAGACAGGCTCTCTCTTGCTGTGGTTTTGTTCCATCTCCCATTATCTTAGCTATGTTGGGAGAACAGATGCCAGTTGGCAGACAAGGCGTCTTTAACCTTTGAGATAGTTCTCTAGTCCCAAGATAGGGTGTTTAAAGAGGTAACTTAAGTTAAAATGAAGTCATTTGGGTAGGATCTAATTCATTGTGATTGGTTTTGATAGGAGAGGAATTTGGATGAAGAGATACAGAGGGAAAGCAAGGTCATTGAGAAGGTCATTGCTATTGCCAACCAGAGAAGACCTCCCAGGCACCTGACCTTGCCTGCACTTTGCTCTAGGTTTTCTAGCCTGAACTGCTTAAAAACCCACTCTCTGGTACTTTGTAATGGTAGCCCCAGCAAAGCAACAAAGTGTCATCATTGAAATTGAGGATCAAGTTAGGAGGAAGGATCCTCTGGAAGGTGTAGAGGAAGAAAATGTTTAAAATTTCACTGACCTGGGCACAAGTCTGCATGTCTTGCAATCACCAGTTTAGGTGAGAGGGTCATGAGTTACGACCAGGCCTGGGCACATGGGGAGACCCTTTCTCAAAAACTTTCCCCCTAATGATTTAGTTTTCTTCTCATATTAGGTTAACCCACATTTTTGCTGCATTTTTTTGTTGTTTTTTTGCTCATTCACACTTTAAAAGATCTTTCAACAGCTTATTCCTGAGGATGTGGTTTCCCTCTCCAGAAAGTTTTAGCATTACCACAAGCTAAAGATTCATTGCGCTTCTTCCTCTAGCTTGTTGACAAAACTGTTAGCACTCAGCTTTGGAGCACTCCTACTTCTGACATTTCTTTGCTTGGCAATGCCTTTATCCTCCACATTCATAACCACAGAGCCCTTCATGAGTGCCAGGCTCTATTCTAGGTGCTTTTGTTTCATTCTCAAAACAGCCTGCAGTGATGAACACTGAGATAGAGTTTAGAAAGGCAAAATAATTTGGCTAAGACAAAACATCAATAAAGTGAGAGAGCCAGGATGCAAATTTTCTCAGTGAGGGACCGGAAAACAAAACAAGGAAAAACATAATTATAGGTCATGCTAAATGCCAAGAAAGAAGTCCTGGCAGAGTGATTGCAGGGGCAAAGTTGGCAGGGATCCTCTGTGTGAAACTAACATTTAAACTGTGCAGTGATCAGGGAAACTTTTCAGACAGGATGGAAGCACCCACCCTGCTGGTGTTCTGGAAACGAAGCTCAGCGTGGCTATAGTGAGATGTGATTTTGGAGGAGGGATGAGCAGGAACATGGTCACGTTGTGTACACAGTACTCTTGGAATTGTTTTGTAATCAGATGGCCTCATCTGCAATTTACCTGTTCCAGAGAACCTGGTTTTCTTATTGCGAGATGAATTTTATTTATTTATTTATTTCCAGAGAGAGAGAGAGAGAGAGAGAGTGCCTTAACCACTGAGCAATCTTTCCAAGAAGCTGAATTTTTAAGGAACTTTATGGGGATCCAGTCAGGAATGTAGAGTGCCTGGCAGTATGTGTGATGAGAAATGGCTTCTATGGTAGCTGAGAGTCCAAATGGGAAGCCCTTTGGAGTTTAAGTACTGCCCTTTTGAAGTCTTGCCCTTACCCTTTCTTTCTGTTCTAAAGTCCTTCGCTGTCTTTCCCAAAACAGTTCTATAAATCCACAGAAAAGTTTATTTTTAGATTTACTTTTGACCTTGGTTTTAACATTTTTTTTGTATTTTTATTTATTTCTTGAAAGAGAGAGAGAGAGTATGGATGTCCCAGGGCTTCCTGCCATTGCAAACAAATTCCAGATGCATCCACCACTTTGTGCATCTGGCTCTACATGTGTATTGAAGAGTCAAACCTAAACCATCCAGCTTTGCAAACAAGTGCCTTTAACCGCTGGAGAAATCTTTAAAATAAAGTGCAGCTTTTTGTTTAAACAATAAAATGAAGGCATGATTCCTGAGTATTGTGCTAGACTTTATGCATATTGGGAGCATTGAACTAAAGTCTGGGTTTCCTGCTTTAGGGAAAGGGGAATGTTAGCAAGAAAGCTCAGAGGGGCAGAAGCATTGTACATAAGAAGGAAGTAGGAAGAGATCAGGATGGAAAGACAGGCAGGCTATGGAGTGGTCCACAATATGAGGATTACAAAGAGAAAAAAGTTGGGGGTCTAGAGGAGATGGCTCAGTGATTACAGGTACTTTCTTGCAAACCTCCAGACCCAGGGTTGCATCCTCAGTGACCACATAAAGCTGGGAGCAAATTGGCATATGTGTCTTTAATCCCAAAGCACCTACAGCAATGGAAGACAGAGTCAAGAAAATCCAGAATGCCAGCCATGGCAAAATAGCAAGACCCTGTCTCAAAAGAAACACCTCTGACCTCCACATGCATGTGCTCATATGTGCCATGGTATATGTGTGCCCATACCCAGACATGCACATTCTCTCTCCCTCCCTCTCTCTCTCTCTCTCACACACACACACACACACAAATTAAAAAAAAAAAAAACAGAGGAAAAAGGTTGCACAGAGATCATAAAAATGTAAGCAGGGCTGGAGATATACCTCAGCAGTAAAGTATATTCTTAGCATGTATCAGGGTTTGATGTTTAATCCCAGCACTAAATATGAAGTAAAAGGAAATTAAATTAAAAATGAAAATGTAAGTAGATATGTTAAGAAGGAAATAGACAAAAATAGTAGGAAGAAGATATCGTTGGCATTAAACTGGAAGCATTCATGTGAGTGATGTGTTTTGTTAGGTCTGTCATTATAGGAGTTGAGCAGCTGTGGCATTCTCCAACTCTAACATATTAAAAATGGATGAAAACTTCCAGGAAAGTAGCTAAAAAGAGAAAGGATTCTGCTGCAGGAAGTCCCCCCTGGCCAACCTTGTCTAAGAATTCACTGTCAGTTTGATAAAGTATTTCAATATGAACATGATTGGGTCTGCTAGAGTTATGTGAGCATAGAAAATTAGCAGTAGAAGAGAATGTTGGAGACTTCATTGAGAGTGATAGATAGAATTGGGCTATTGCACTGAAAGATTGATGGGAATTGGTTGAAGTTTGTGATAGAAAAGCAGAAGTTAGTACTAGAGAGAGTATCTTTTAGTAATAGTTAAAATCAGTTTTCTTGTAGGAAAAAAATGAGTAAAATGGAATGACAGCTGGAGAAAAAAATCACAGGAGAGATTTGAGCTGCTTCTGTTGCTTAATTAAAAATGTTCTCATAAAAAATGTTCTCATAATGATATCCACTTTGTTAGTTTTTTTAAACTAACTAATTATACCAACTTTAACTTCTTTTTTTTTTATTATCAATATATATTTTTTATTTATATTATTCTGATTTTACATTCATAGTATTGGTTCCATTGTCCTCCTCCCCTTCCTCCCACTTTCAAAGGGGCCCTCATCAATGGGGAATGTTTATCATGCATTGTGAGTTTGCTCAAGAGTTCTGGTGGATAGGCCCCAGTCTCTGTGCATAATGCCCCAACTTGTGACTCTAACAATCTTTCCGCCCCTCTTCCGCGAGTTTCCCTGAGCCACATTGGGGTCATTTTAGTTCTGCTTTTTGGGAGCCTCTGTGTCTCTGGATATCTGGCTAATGACTGCAGTTGGATGTTCTCTGTATTTATCTCCTTCAGCCTTTTTCTGGTGTTGTGATCGTCTTGCCCTTCCCCTGCGTTGTTCTATGGTTTCAGCTGGTGATGGTTAGCTGATCCTCCCTTCAGGTTCATTGTCCACCTGAAATAGATAAGCAAATTCTCCAATGGAGAAAGTTAGTACTAGATAGAAGGGATAACCATATATGTTTTGGAGGGAACTTTATATGCATTGGCTCTCTTCTAGCCTACTTTTGGTGGCCACTAGATCTTGGAGACTGAGCTCATTTTTTTGTACATGGCTTTGACTTATTTCCCAGTTCCAGCAATGAGTTCCACTCCACTGAGTGGATCTGAAATCAAGAACAGTTGGTTACCCCCATGGCTGTTTGCCAACTGCACTTGTATGCATTGCGTCAGATGGTTTCCTGCTGGGTATCTTAGACTGCAAGTTGTTTGGACCAATGTCAGACATTTTCCCCAGTTGCTCATGAGCACCCTCTGGTACTGACTGTCTGGGGACTGACCTTCTTCCAGATTCTGGCCAGGTCTCTCTGTGTTTGGTCACTGGGGAAGTGATCTCATAGAGATTAGAATCTTGTCAGTTCCAAGGAGTTCCAAGTCTTAGTTAACATTTTATTCTCAAAAGTGTAAGTTTAGTGTAGTCAAGTGGATGGTTTCCAATAAATAAGTGGGAAAGAGCTAAGCAGGGAGATAGCTTAGTTGGTAACGTGCTTGCTTTGCAAGCATGAGGACCTGAGTTTGATCCCCAGAACCCATGTGAAAAAGCTGAGCATGGTGACACATGCTTATAACCTCAGCACTGGGGAGGCAGAGACTGGCAGATCCCTGGGGCTCATTGCCCTAATCAGCCTAGCCTGATTGGCGAGTTCCAGGCCAGTGAGAGTCACTGTCTCAAGATGACATCTGAGCTTGCTCTGGCTTTCCCATGCACGTGCACACACATGCACCCAAAAACATATGAACATGTACATACACACAAAAGAAGTTGAAAACAAGCACGGTGATAATGTCATCTTTAAAACTTACTCATTAGAAACAAATTTCCTACTTATGGTATTTTTATTAAGTTACTTATTTGAGGCCAAACTGTGTGTCAGAATGAATTTAGAAATAGCAAAACCATAAATATATAAGAAACAGAGGTAAATTACCCAACTTGACATTTTGAATTTGAAGACTAGAAAAAATTTCAGGTTAAAAAATAAAGAGGGCTGGAGAGACAGCTTAGCAGTTAAGGAACTTACTTGCAAAGCCTAAGGACCCAACTTCAATTCTCTAGTACACACGTAAGCCAGATGTACAAGGTAGCACATGCATCTGGAGTTTGTTTGCAGCACCTGAAGGCCCTGGTGCACCCATTCTCTATCTGCCTCTTCCCCCCTCTCTCTCTGTCTCAAATAAATAAAATATTTTTTAAAAAGAAAAGAAAGAAAAGAAAAAAAAGAAAAGAAAAGAAAAAAGAAAAGAAAAGAAAAGAAAAGAAAAGAAAAGAAAAGAAAAGGGCTAGGAATAGGGGTCAGTTGGTAGAGTGCTTGCTCAGTGAGCATGAAGCTCCGAATTTGATCCCCAGTACCACATAAAGCCAGGCATAGTGGCACATGCCTGTAATCTCGGCACTCAAGAGGTGGAAGTAGAAAGATCAGGAGTTCAAGGTGTTAACCTTTGCTGTATGGCAATTTTGAGGCCAGCTGGGATATATGAGACACTGCAAGAAGTATGAAAGAAAGAAAAGAGAGGGGAGGGGAAAGAATGTCACAGCAATGTACATTAGCAATGAAAATATCTAAAACCCAAATTGTTCTAGTAATAAAAATTATTTTAGAAACAGTTATGTAACTGTTCTTTGCTAACTTAAGTTGGGGGGGGGTCACATGTTTTGTCTGCTATGAAAGCATATTTTTACATCTAAAATTGTTTATGACTGAAAGTTGAACTGCATTTAAAGAACTAGCAGTTTACCAAACTGTTGCTTATCAATAGAATTTTTGACAGCAAACACTTTATAACTCAGTAAAAAATTAGGACTGGGATACTCTTTGAGAAGATTCAATCTAAACTAAACTGGTCAGTATTGTACTGCTCTTTATGGACTAGGGTTTGATATCTCATTAGGAAACCATAGATTACATAAGTAAGCAATTTGGGTAGAAATACTTGTCAGGCTTTTAGAGTATGGTAAAAGATTTCTTTATTGCTATCCCTCTATAAAATACATACATTATCCTAAGTTTTTAATTTATAAATAATAAACTTAGACAAGAACTCATGTGAAATATAAACACATATCTTCTTTTTAAAAATTTCAAAATAAAACTAAATTGTGTCTGTAATTGTAAATTTTATATGTTAACTAGGCTAGGCTAAGGTGGCCAGTAGTTTAGTCAAGCACATCTAAATTTTTATGTAAATACATTTTAAAACTGTACTTAAGGGCTGGAGAGATGGCTTAGTGGTTAAAGCCCTTGCCTGCAAAGCCTAATGATCCAAATTCAATTCTCCAGGTCCCATGTAAGCCAGATGCACATGGTCATGCGCATGCGTCAGGAGTGCATTTGCAATGTCTAGAGGCCCTGGCACACCCATTCTCTCTCTCTTTCTCTCCCCACCCTCTCTGTCTCTAATAAATAAATAAAAATAAATGTTTAAAAAAACTGTACTTAATATTTGCAGCAGACAACTTCAGTTTTGCTGAGATGAACTTCCAGACCAGGCATGGTTATAGAGGAAGGGATATTATTTATTGAAGCTTACAGATCCAGGGGAAGTTCCATAATGGCAGGAGAAGTGGCCTTCTCTTACAGGACCAGGCAAGAGAAAGAAAAGCCACAGCATACCTCAGGAACTCCAGCTAGGCATACCTTGCATATCTTTACAATGGAATCCTAAACCCACCACCATACCTTAAGATCCGCCCAGTGACACTGCCTCCAGCAAGGTGGCTGCAGATGCAAACTATAAAAACTAATAAAACACTGAATATCTTAGGGTCCATATATTCACATTCTACCCCTGGCCCCCAATAGATTTATAACTATCACAGATTGTAAATTGTACTCCATCCAATTTCAAAGATCCCCACAGTCTTGGACCAACATAAGATAGTGAGTACTGTAAAATCAAACAAGTTAAATACTTTCAACATATAAAGACACAGAGTAAATATTTTTACCTTGTATAAGGCATAGCAAGGAGAGACTAAAACAATGCAAACTCAACCATCATCAGCAGTCATCAAACTTCTGCAGTTCTAATTCAATATAACATGAAACTGACAGTCTCCAGGTTTTCCAATTCCGCCCCTCCAGCTGGGCAGAGTAGCCAGGGAAAACTTCTATCCCAGGCCAACATTGCACTCCATGGTAGCCCTTGCATAGTCCTGATATATCCAAAACATCTTTAGGTCTCCATGCAAACCACAGTCCATCTTCCAAAGGCTCTTGCAGCCTATTCCTGAGGGTCTTCATGCCCTGCCTCATGCTGCATCTCAGCAGCAGCTCCTGGAACCATGTGCAATTCATGACCACTCCATGCATTTTTCATGCTTCCAAAACTAATACCAGGTGTGCAGGACACAGCCATATTCTTAATCCAGGGACGAAATAAATCATAGCCTTGAAAAGCAGGTTCCTTCTCCAGTCAACTCTTTCCAAAAGAGTTTGTATTTCAAACAGTCTTTTCTCAGGCATCCTCTCCATTGTTTTAAAGTAAAGGAGTTGGGCCACCTTCCTTAAGATTGCTAATGTGTTTGACAGTAGCAGCTCCAGTAACCTAAAACCAGTCTCAGTGCCTCTAATTTTAACTTGCTTGAGGTTTTCCAACTTAAAATATTAAATATCTCAGTCCAATATCTTTAGCCAAGCACATCAGTCCATTACAAATTTAACCTTGATCAAACACTCTGGTCCTGGGTAGCAGAGTGCAGCCATCCCTTATGCCAGTAACCCAGTTCCAGCAAAGTCCTCTGTCGTCTTTCCTTCCTCTTAGAAAGCTCATAAGCCTAGCCTTGAAGTTCAATATTGTCTGCACTTAGCATTCTCAAACTCTCATCAGAATAGTCCATAAAACTTGGCTTACCACTCCAGAAGGCATCTTCAGTTTCAAGCACCAAGTTCATGCCTGTTCCTCCATAACAAAGGTTCCACATGGTCAGGTTCATCTCATACCCCACTTCTGGTACCACTTTTGCAGCAGACAGCTTCAGGTTTGCTGAGATGAACTTCCAGACCAGGCATAGTTATGGAGGAAGGGATATTATTTATTGAAGCTTATAGATCCAGGGGAAGTTCCATAATGGCAGGAGAAATGGCCTGTTCTTATAGGACCAGGCAAGAGAAAGAAAAGCCACAAGCCAAAAGCCACAGCATACCTCAGGAGCTCCAACTAGGCACACTTTGCATATCTTTACAATGGAATCTCAAACCCACCACCACACCTTAAGATCTGCCCAGTGACATTGCCTCCAGCAAGGTGGCTGCAGATGCAAACTATAAACTAATAAAACACTGAATATATTGGGGGCCATATATTCAAACTACCACAATATTTAAATCAATAGACTTAGAGTAAAGCAGATTATTTACCCTAATATCACCTGAGCCTGTAGAGAAAAGACTGAGGTCTCCTAACGAAGGAATTCTGTGTCTAGATAGCCTTTGTAAATGAAGAACACAACATCAGCTCTTCCTGGGTCTCCTGTAATCCTGTTCTGCAGATTTCTCTTTCCTAGCCCCATAATCACATAAGCCAAGTCCTTGAATTTCCTTCAATGTATGCACACATGTATATGCATAAGTTGTGTTGGTTCTGTTTTTCTAGAGAGGCCTGGCCAATGATAAAGGGCTGGAAACTCTAGAGAGGCCACACAGTAAATCTGTTAGGCTGTGCAGGCCATGAATTTCTGTCTGAACTACTTGGCTCTGTCATTTTAGGAAAAAAAAAATCATCCTTATAAATTAAGGGATGTTTTCATGCTCAAATTAAGGCTTAGTTTCTTTTTTTTTCTTTTCTTTTTTCCTTCCTTCCTTCCTTCCTTCCTTTCTTTCTTTCTTTCTTTCTTTCTTTCTTTCTTTCTTTCTTTCTTTCTTTCTTTCTTTCTTTTTGGTTTTTTGAGGTAGAGTCTCACTCTGATCCAGGCTAACCTGGAATTAACTATGTAGTCTCAGGGTGGCCTCGAACTCTTGGTGATCCTCCTACCTCTGCCTCCCAAGCGCTGGGATTAAAGGTATGTGCCACCACGCCTGGCAAGACTTAGTTACACACACACACACACACACACACACACACACACACCCCACACGGCCAGCTGTTTCTGAATCAAACACTATAGTTTGCCAACTGATTATTTGATAATTCAAAAAAAAGGGATCAGGTAAGTATGTGTTTTAAAGGATGTATTCAGCCAAGGTAAGGCAAATTGTCACCCTTTTCTATATGAGGGTTTATTACTTTGATTAACAGTGTTAATACCTCAGTTTTACCTGTTTTATTTTTATCCAAGGATTTCTTTTCTTAAATATTTATTTATTGGCGAGAGCAAGGGAGAGAGAGAGAGAGAGAGACAGAGAATGAGAATGGGTGCACCAGGGTCTGTAGCCACAAACTCCAGATGCATATACTACCTTATGCATATGGTTTATGTGGATCCTGAGGAATCAAACCTGGGTCCTTTAGCTTTGCAGGCAAGTGCTTACCCAGTAAGCCATCTCTCCAGCCCTATCCAAAGATTTCTCGGAGAGCAATCAATTTTATATCAACAACTGTTTTATCAGTTCTATAATAATGACTAACCAGTTCAGTGTTTTCTGCAGTAGACCCCTCTGCTTTCTTCAAGGAAACCCTGAGGAGGGAGGAGAGAGTGAGGCAGAAAAGGCAACTGGAACATAGAACTGGCAGCCAACACTCTTGTAGTGTCTGTGGTAATTCCACATGTTAAGATGGATAAGATGGGAGTCTTAAAGGCCTCAACTTTGTTCTTGGAATGCGGGAACATCTTGGGAAATGTGACAGTAACTTGCCATTCCCAGTCTCTTTCTACATCCCTTCAGTGCCAAGAAAGTGCTGGGAGTCACTGACTCACATTTCATAATTGACCAGGGAAGAGGTTTAAGTTCTGGAGGCACATGGGAGGGTTAGAATTTTTTAAAGTGAAATTGTATCCTTCTAGGATATGGTCTAGGAAGAAATAAGACTTATCCAAGATAAAACTAGACAAATAAATCTTTGCTATGAAAACTAAAATTGCAGCCCAGTGTTACTCTTGGGCATATTTAGGTCATTGCCAAGGGTATGGATCATAAATATGTTAGTGGGATACTAAGTAGTCTTATTCCTAAAAGACATTATTTTCAACATCTCTGGAATGGATATAAAATTTAAACTTTTTCTTTCTTCAGAAAAAAAGTCATTGTTTGTGTTCATTAAGAAAACTAGTGTCACATCCAAAGAGAATCTTCCCACTTTTGGGAGATTTTCTCACAAGTACTAAGTGCCTCCTCAAGACTGAAGGATTTTGTCTCATCATTATTGTGTTAATGAGTACCACTTTTTTTTTTTCTCCTAAACAATGTTCTGCAACAGCACAACATTTTAAAGAGCAATTTATTTAAAGGATGAATTTAAATTATTTTTTCACCTTTTATTTTCATCTTGAAAGTCTTATAAAAGAAAATTCAGAATTTTGCTTTTAGTTTTTCAAAATCCTGTGTTTAATTTTCTTTTTGTATTTTTTTATTCATTTAAGTCTTCTTTCCTATATTGTATATCACTGTGAGCATTTGAAAACTCAAGCATATATTGTAATTGTGTATTTGTGGACTTCAATGTGCCAGGCGCTTTGCTAAGTCCCTTTTATACATTGCCTTATTTAGATTTCACAGTGGCTCTAAAGCTACTGTAGATATTATTACATTCTCTTTATGAGGAATAGTGAAGTAACTTATTTAAACTAGCAAGTGGCTGACATGGGATTAAACACTGTCTGTCTCAACCAGAAGTATTTGTTCTTTAGTACTAGGGGACTTAGCATATTCTTTTTTTGACTTGGGACTATAGAGTCATAAAATAAGGAGGAGACAAATCAAAGGAGAATTCTCTTTTCTTAGCTGCTTGATGGGCTGAGGAAGTGCCTCAGTGGATAAACTGCTTGCCAGCTAAGCATGAACATGAGTTTGGATCTCCACCACTCACATAAGCTCAGGAAACATCACAGAAGTGGTGGGAATAAGAATGTAAGAGCTGGAGGGTGGAGAGAAAGGCTATGGAACTGACTCGCTTGGGCATGCCATGGACCTTGAACTCATGAACAGTTGTAGTTACCTACACAAGAATTGTGCAAGATGGGCCAATCACCATTTTGTCATGAATGAGTGAAGGAATTATGAGTCTCCACCCCCCTCCCCTTGGGAGTTCTTGGTAATTAATGATTTCTGGGGAGCAGAGGTTCATTGTCATCAAAGACATATTGTCTAGTATGTAAGAGGAGAAAAAAGGATTAAATTGGAGTGGAAGGGGCATAAGAGAAGGTAGTGGGGGGTCTAAATGATCAAATTAATATGTATGTATGTCTATATATGTGTGTGTATATATATTGTACACACACACACACACATATATATATATATATATATATATATATATATATATATAAAATACATATATATATATATATTTTTTTTCAATAAAATTTTTAAAAAAAGAAAGGAAATGACAAACCTAGTGGCAGTTGCCTGTAATCCCAGTGCTGGGAAGGCAGAGACACGAGGCTGTTGTCTGGCTAGCTAGTCTAGCCAATCCATGAGTGCTATGTTCAGGAAGAGACTTTGTCTCAAAAAATAACAGGGATCAACTGAGGAAGACATCCCACGTTGACCTCTGGCTTCCACGTGTTTTAAACAGAAAATCAAGTAACTTCTAGGATAAGAATTAACTTATATATTACTCTCTGTGACTTTTGTTTTAGTTAAAAACAGTAAAGTTCAGTTTTCTTTGAATAAAGAGTAGAATAACTGTATTTTAATACCTGGCTTTAAGACATGACAAAATTATAACACATTACAATGTTTTTCTGTGGAAAATAGGTTCTCAGCATAATTTTAAAATAGAATAAGCAAATTCTGTCTTTGAAATTAGTAACATAATTGTAATAACAGTGGATTAAAAACTAAAAATACATATTAAAACAAATGTGTTTGAAATATATGTCAAATATTTTCAGTTTTGCTATTTTATTTTTATATTGATATAAGTAATACAATTATAGTTGATTACCATTAATATTTTTCAAAAATAAATCTGACTTTTCCATATTTTTTCAATCTCACATATTAGAAAAACATTTGAGGATAAATAGATACTTTTTCTTTAAAAGTCATTTATGAAGAAATATCTATGCTTGAAAATAACAACCATTAAACTCAAAATTTCAAGGGGAAGCACTAATGAACTAATTAGTTAAGCATGATTAAGAGACTATTCATCTGAGTAGCATAAAATAAAGCCTAATATAGTCCTTATATCTGCTAAAAAGTTATTTTGATGGTCATGATATTATTAAATCATATTGTTATAAAATTTTGCAAATATTTATTACATGAAAATAGTTAATGTATACTCTTATTTATAATGTATGTCAGAGAAAATATAAGAGTTTACTGTCCAAAATAGATAAAAGATGATCAATAATTAAAAGATAGCTAGACAATAAAAATGTCTTAGTTCACTCAGAACACATACAAAAGAAATACACATTTACATTTTAAATAATACTAAGTTTCAGCAATACTAAGGGAAATGACAATGATTTGATTGTTTGTTTTGGTGCTGGGAATTGAACCCAGGAATGCTAGACAGGTGATTCAACACTAAGCTACATCCCCAATTCTTTCTTTACATGTTTTGGGGCTGTGGAAGTTAATACTGTGTCTTTCTATGGGGGTTTACTATAGCACAAGTTGGCCTCAAACTCTATCCTCTGCCTCCTGAGTGCTGGTATCACAGAGATACTCCACCATGCCCAGCTGTAAGATGGTAGTCTTAAGCCTATGATGCTGGCTAAATTTCAAAAGATTTACATTTATAGGAAATTTACTGACATAATCTTAGTGTAATTTGATGCAACCTTTTAAGGCTATTATATTTCAGTATATAAACATTATCAGAATAATTTGCTGTAAAGATAGATTCATATATGACTTGTATAATTAAAAATGTTATAGATTTTGAAGTACATTTTAGGGGAAAACAACCCATGTATGGCAAAAATAGCTTTTAGAAAGATGTAGTTGACATTTTGTCTGTGAAGTAAGATGATTACATAATAATGGGTTGTCTATCTGGTAGAACAGTGTGCCAGGAAGAAAAGATTATGAACTTACTATAACTGTACTTATTCTTCTGAATGTTTGTGTTACCATGTTCACTACAGATAGCTGGAGTCCTGGATTAGCAAATAAATTTCCTGTAAAGCCACAGCCCCTCTGGAATAGTCATTAAGGGTCTTTCAGAGATATATACCCACGTGGTGTCTAATTGCACTTTTTCCTTAGATTAGCTCTGCTGAAAAACAGGAAATTTTAGTCCTTGGAAGAGTTATAGTCATTTTTTGAGCACTTTTGATGAGAGGGAAATCAGGGCCACCAAAAAAATTGCATAGATTGTGGTTGGTAGGGGCAGATACAGAAAGCAAGCGTGCCTTGAGTCTTTCCAGTCCTGTCAGGTAAACTCCAGACAGTCTGAGAAAGTGAACTCTGACTACCTCTTATTTTTAAGTAAACAGGTCATGTATAACTTTTGTGAAAGGGGAGACTTACAAAACATTTCTGATTTTGAATGGACCATGCAAGCACCACTATCTTTGACTTGCAGATAGTCTTGTCCTACAAGTTTGCTTACCCCTCAGAGCTAGTCAGAGTTCACATCCTCCCTGAATCTCTGAAGTAGATGACAAGGTCATGGTATACAATTTGAGGCAAAAGAGAACATAAGGGTACACTATAACTTCACATATGTGAAGGTTTATCATTTTGGTATTATTTATACAGGTTGGAAACCCAGGTACTATAGATAAAGACCACACACAGACAAATTTCAACTGCTATATAATGAGTTTTCTTATTCTCAGAACAATTCAGTTATGCAACAGGCTGCTATGGTCCCTTTAAGCTAGCATTCAGTAATTGCTTGGAAGGAGATTGGTTGGATCAGGTAATCCTATATAAAAATCTCCCATATTGCCTCAAGGTTGAAAGTGGTTGAAGGAATTGACATTGCTAACAGTGAAAATCCTACACCTCTTTATTAAGCTGAGTAGAAAATAAAGTCAAACCTTTCCTTGGTACAACTGATATAAACACAGGAAGATCACAAGATCAGTAAAATGAGTAGACAGTCCAAAGGCAAACAAGTGATGTGGACCTCTAACTACATTCCCTGTGGCAGCCTCTGTCAGACCTTCTGGCCCCTTTCCTAGTCCACCTGCTACCTTCAGATGTTTCTAGCAGCCCCAGAGGGATGGAATTCCCCATACACTGAGTGGGCCCCTCTTTGTAGGGCAGGGAGTAATTTGAGTCATGGCTGAGGTTTCATGCTGTGGGCTCAGCATTCTGTTCTTTGTGGAGAGCTACAATTGACAGTGTATAAAGAGCTGTAAATGTCTCCGGCAATGTAATGGCCTGGAGAACGCTGCTTTTATTTGAACTGTGTAATGGAAGGAGAAACCAGCAAGCCAGCTGACGTAGGACAAAGGCCCAGAAGGCTCACACTTGAGGAGGGCTACTTTGTGGGGAGAAGTGTGTGTCCCTCCATCCTCTTGCCACAGTGTTTGCCCCTCCTTTAAGCAAAGCTGAGCAAATATTTTAAGAATGTTGGTTTGGTTGGGGTGGTGGCACACGCCTTTAATCCCAGCACTCAGAAGGCAGTGGTGGGAGGATTGCTGTGAGTTCAAGGCTACCCTGAGACTCCATAGTGAATTCCAGGTCAGCCTGGGCTACGGTGAGACCCTACCTCGAGGAAAAACAAACAAACAACAACAACAAAAACAAACAAGAATGTTGGTTTGAAGTGAAGGAAAGCCAAGTCATTAAACTACTTGTATATGCTTCATGTTCAAGGCCCTTTCTTTACTATCAGCATCATATAACCTTACTTATCTTTTTTTCCTATTTCTAGTGTCCATGGAAAACATTGGTGAACAAGGTAAATCATTATGTTATTGTACATATGTCTTAAGAACAGTTTTTAACAAAAACATTGTGTCCATTTATATCTACCTGAGATTAAGAAATTACTTCTTGAGGACATGGAAATAAAATAGGTCATGATATCTCATTGCTCTGAATTCCCAAATTAGATTCTGTGAGACACTTGGGAAAGAACTCTGACCTGCAATGGCCGTAATTGTGCCAAAGGCCCTTGTGGCTCTAAGCACAGTGATTATCTCAACAATATCCTGTTGTAAGTTAAGATGCTATTCCATAGCTGAGTTAGCTACATACATAGTTTACAGTAACTAGCCATCTAAGTGCCTTATTGGAGAATCCATCGTTTGTGTGTGTGTGTGTGTGTGTGTGTGTGTGTGTGTGTGTTATGTGTAGTGGGCATGTGGAGGGTGTATGCACTGGTGTGTGGACATGTGCATGCCCCATCTGCATGTGTGCAGAGGCTGGAGGCAAACAACAGGTATCGTCTATTATTAATCTGCCTTATTTCCTTAAGGCGGGATCTCTCATGAACCTAGATTATGTGCCATTATTTGATTACACTGTTTGAACAGGGATCCCAAGAGGTTCTCCTGCCTCTTCCCACTCAATGCAGGGTTAAAGGTGTGCATGACTATGCTTGGATTTTTCATGTGAGTGCTAGACATGACACTCAGGCCCTCACCACTGAGTCCTATCGCCAGCTTCAATAATTCAAAGGTTTAATAATTCTGAAAATATATAAATACCATAATTTACAGAAATTAAAAATTACTATTGAAGTTTTAAAATATCAAATACCACATTCTAAATGGTCACATTTTATTCACTTCTTTCAAAACTGTTGTATGCTAATGTATTATTCAGACTGAGTTATTATCAAAATATATACAAAATTATTATTTTAAGTATGTGTAGTACTTCAATGCTTTAAAAGAACATACAAAGTGTGTATAAACATTGCTTTAAGTAAAGTATTCAGCATGCTTTTCTTAAATTGTCCTGTGTGATAAATAAGGCAATGGAACTCCCATGGGAGGAAATCACTCTGTCCAGATGGTCCTTGTTTATGTACGTTGTTATTACAACACAGAGGGCCACCAGCAGCACCTAGAGCTGAGCCAACAGGCAACAGCTTCTCCAACAGGAACTGCTGTGTGGCCTCTTGTTAGGAAAGCCAAGTTCTGAAAGTTTAGCCATTTGGTAAATGCTGTATTTACTTGTATTTTTACGATTTAAGGAAAGGTCCTACTTAGCCATTTTGCCAACAGATGGTGCTGTCTACAGAAGAGAGAATTCTGATCATGGGTATAGATCTAATTAAGCATTAAGTAATTTTAAAAACTCTTAGCTTTAGATTTTTACTCCATGAGTTGTGCTCAGTCTAATACAAATGATATTTATATTCTAGCATTGGTTATTTGGATGTTTTGTGAATATAATCATTTGAGTATATCTTTCCATAATTCAATGACAGTAATATTTCTTTCCTTTTAGTTGTGTGCCTGATGGCTTATCATCTACTTTTTGCAATGTTTGTCTGGTCATACTGGAAAACTATTTTTACATTGCCCATGAATCCTTCAAAAGAAGTAAGTTAAAAGATTCACCAACTTTTCTTAAAGTTAAATCAGTAATATTGATTTCATAAGAAAGAATTTGCCTCATTATACCTTTTAGTTATCACAAATTTATTGGGTGTAATAATGTTTCAGATTTAAGACTTTTCTCTCTGCGTTAATAAATACTTAAATTTTCATTATTTAAGTATTGTTTTCCATTAGGTGGATATTGTATTTCCGAGGTAAAATATGCTATACATTCCATTTATACTTTGGGTCAGACAAAAGATAGACAGATACTAGATAATAAGTAGATAGATAAAATAGAAGAAATTGAGCTGAAAGGTTGGTACAATTTTATGGTAATGTGTATGCTAAAAGAATATTCAGTGGCTCTCATTCACTGTAAACAGCAACAACAAGTAGCTCAATTCATCTGTCTTTTGTCAAGAAATCTATAGCTAGTCCACTGCTTCCAAATACCCAGTCTCCTTATAACTTACTCTTTTGCACATGTATCCTCTATTCCCAAGACCACTTTTTGGCTGAAGATGGCATCTCTAGTTCTGGCCATCATGAATACATTACAGTCCACCAGACCAGAGAAAGTAGGAAAGAGAAATAAAAACCTTACCCTTTAATGACATTTTCTGGACATTACTGATGCCATTTTTACTTACATTTATATAACTTCATTATATGGCCACATCTACCCATGTGGAAAGCTAGGAGTGCTCACGTGAACTACAATAGGGGAGGAGAATAGTGTTTATTGGGAGACAAATAATAACATCTGTTACATGGTTTAAATAGAAGGATATGAGTAAATTAAATTTTCATATTGAATAGATCAGTTTTCCGTCTGTATCTTTCATATGGTTAAATGTTCTTGGAGCAAAGGACTGTGTCTTACATATATTTGTGTTCTTGGCATTTTCTCCAATACATGTTCACTAAATTACAATAAACTTTGCTACCCAAAGCAACAACATAATTTTAGTAAGCTATGTTTTAAAAAAAGATTACTTCAGATTGTTTCTGAAGCCATCAGTTTGAAATGAAGCTGTGATATATGACCTGGACAAGGTTATTTAAAAACAAACCACAGATACCAGCACAGAATTATTGGTGAGCATCTTTATAGATTGCCTTCTATTCTACAGTGTGTCTTCTACTCTCTCCTTCTTTCCCCTTCCTGCCTCAATTTCCCTTCTACATTATTTGGTTGTTTCCCATAATATTTCAGACCCCTACCTTGGCCTTAGTGGTAGGTTTGAAGTAAAATGCTGACTTCTTTTATAGGTAATTTACCTACAAACCCTGTATTGATAACTCCATATCTGTTTCCAGCTCAGAACTTTCCAGGATTTCAAACTTAACATATTTCTCTGCCAAACACAGTGCTTGGATCATTCCACTGACATCTCAAATACAAAAACCACTTAAAAACAGACATAACAGCTCTCTCTTTCCCTGGACCATGATGTATCAGCCATCAACCTGGTTCTTTAAGCCAAAAAATGTCTGGCACCCATGCTAATACCTGTTACCCTTCATTTTTGATTGGTGCCTCCCTCCATCATCTTAACCATCTTCTTTGACCAAGACATTATAATCATTATGGTGTTTTCCATTTAACACTTGATTGTACCCTTTCCCCAGAACTCTGCCAAAGACTATTTTCTACCATGAAGCTGCAGCATTCCATCTAAAGAGAATTTAAAGTTTAGCTCTACTGCTTGATCAGGGACTCCTTAGAACAACATAGCATATTGTCCAGTCCCTTACCTAACAGTAATGACTCATTCAAGTTCCTACCTTATCTGTGGTGATTTTTTTACTTCATGTAGTTTCCTGTGTGTGCCATGGCAATATTTTCATTTTTAGCATATTTGTATTTTTGGTTCATTGAAGTAATTATTGTTATCACACCTTCTAGCAGCTCCTTCATGTTCCACTTTCCTGGCCCCTTATTATGTGCTCTAATTCTAAAGCACTGAGTTGTCTAGAGCTTAAATTCTTTTTTTTTTTGTTTTGTTTTGTTTTGCGACGTAGGGTCTCTCTCTGGTCCAGGCTGACCTGGAATTAACTATGTAGTCTCAGGGTGGCCTCGAACTCTCAGCGATCCTACTACCTCTGCCTCCCGAGTGCTGGGATTAAAGGCATGCGCCACCATGCCCGGCTTTAGAGCTTAAATTCTGAACCTTCTCTCTCTCTCTCTCTCTCTCTCTCTCTCTCTCTCTCTCTCTGTCTCTCTCTCTCTCTCTGTGTGTATATATGCACATGCATATAAGCCAGAGGACAACCTTCAGTGTTATTCCATAGGAATGCTGTCCACCTTTTTATGAGACAGGGTCTCTTGTTGGCCTGGAATTCTTCAAAATTAGGCCATATGGGCTAGCCAGTTAAACCTAGAGATCTTACTGTCTCCACTTCCCTAGCACCTAGTTTACAACCATGTACCAGAGTTTCTACATGAGCTGTGGGGTTTTAACTTATATCCCCATGCTTGCATGGCAAGCACTTTATTATCTGTGCTATTTTCCAGCCCCACTTCTTTCATATCTACATTGGGATTCCATCTAGTTTTATGACTTTATATAGCATTCCATTGATATAGTTCTCAAACTGGTCCTCTCAAACTCTAGACTCGCTGATACCTGGTAAGAATGTCAAATCTAGGGGCTAGAGAGATGGCTTAGTGGTTAAGCGCTTGCCTTTGAAGCCCAAGGACCCCGGTTCGAGGCTTGATTCCCCAGTACCCATATAAGTCAGATGCACAAGGTGTCACCGCATGCATCTGGAGTTCGTTTGCAGTGGCTGAAGGCCCTGGTGCGCCCATTCTCTCTCTCATTCTCTCTCTCCCTCTTTCTCTCTGTCTGGCTATCACTCTCAAATAACTAAATAAAAATAAACAAATTTTTTTTTAAAGTATGTCAAATCTAGAATATTGGAGAACATGATCTCTTGTGTATTCTCCCAATCCTATTCTGAAAGTTTTTCTATTAGGAGTAATAGTTCCATCTTCTAGTTTGTTCAGGCCAGAAACAATGGAGTCTCCTTGACTCCATTTTATTTTTCCTTCAAACTAACATCCAGTCAGTCAGCAACCTTTGCAGGCCATAACCTCACAGGGTGTCCATAATGTGAGCTCATGGCCCCTCCTATTGCCACCTCATGCCTGGCCATTATCTCTCACATATTAGCATAGCAAATTGAGGAATTAACTGACTATTCTCTGTAAAATAGCAAACCTTCTGCCCCTAGCCAAGAACAGATATCAATGACAACATAATTATTTCAGACTATTTTACAGATGGAGCCCTTGGCTATGAACAGCAAGTAATGATTTGAAAGCATCCAAGTGCTAATGTGTAGCAGAGCAAAGACTCAAACCAAAGTCCATTTGTTCATTAAGACCGCACTATATTAACTCCACAATCCTGTGGTACAGGGAAATAACCTGGCACCTTATTTTTTTTTTTTTTTTTTTTTTTCCTTTGGACTAGCTCTATGATCAAAGATGTGGAGACCACTAGTGAGGAAAAAAAAAAGGCATTTGTTCAGTGGTAAAGAATTTTGTAATTCTATTAATAATAAACAAGATCTTGGAATACTCTTAATGCACCAGCCAGAGATCCTACACTAGTAAAATGAAGATCCAGGACTCAAAATTACAATAAAGCACTCTCATATGCTAAATAATTTTTTTGTTTGTTTGTTTTTGGTTCTTCAAGGTAGAGTCTCACTCTGGTCCAGGCTGACCTGGAATTCACTAGGTAGTCTCAGGGTGGCCTCGAACTCACGGTGATCCTCCTACCTCTGCCTCCCAAGTGCTGGGATTAAAGGCATGCACCACCACACCCAGCAATGCTAAATATTTTTAATGGAACTAAAAATGGAGAAAAAGCAGTATAAGAAAACAGTATCAATATGGTTTTGTTATAATTTAGAACATATAGGATATATGTAACATATGAATCAAAATGTATTAGTTTCAAGGCAAATTATTAAATTTATTATTCATTACTTTTCCTCTCAATATTAATACATAGCTGAACTACATCAAATTTTGCAAATGGAGACAAGGTGCAAAGTAAAAGGAAGAAAATCTCCCCATACTAATTCAGAAACTTTACATTTCAAATTTCTTGTTAGTTATTATTATTTATTTTTGAGGTAGGGTCTCTCTCTAGCTCAGACTGACTAGGAATTCACTATGGAGTCTCAGGGTGAACTCAAACTCATGGTGATCCTCCTACCTCTGCCTCCCAAATGCTGGGATTAAAGGTGTGCGCCACTATGCCCAGCTCTTGTTGGTTATTTCTTTAAAATATATTTTATTTATTTATTGATTTGACAGAGAGAAAGAGAGAGAGAATGGGCACACCAGGGCCTCCAGCCACTGCAAATGAACTCCAGATGCATGTGCCCCCTTGTGCATCTGGCTTATGTGGGTCCTGGAGAATCGAACCAGGATCCTTTGGCATTGCAGGCAAATGCTTTAACTGCTAAACCATCTCTCCAGCCCTTGTTGGTTATTTTTGTATAGGGACTATATGTTGCAGATTTTGTTTCACATAATAGCCCATCATTGTTTTATTGCCATTTTTAGTAGTAGCATAATATTCTCACTGAAATGTGTAATAACTAACTTAGTCATATCCTCTCTTGGATTTTTAGGCTGATCCCAGCATTTCATATTATACATAATGCTGATACTACTGTGTTTTTACATGGTGCTTTAACCATGTGTTGGAATATTTCCTTCATATGAGTTCTCAGAAGTAGAATTAATTGATTAAGGAAATTTAACTCACTGGCCAATTGTTCCACAAAAGAATTGTGGCAATTTGATGCCAGTTTTATCAGACTCTTGGCAAGCATGTTGTTATGAAAACTTGGTTAGCAGCCTACTGGGCAAAAGTTTTATGCTTTAACTTACACATTTTATGTCCTAGTAAGATTATATTTATTTTTATACAAAGTGAAAAACAACTAGCAAACAAGGAAACATACTTATGTGAGTTTCCTTTGTGTTTTAAAATTAGATCTTAATTTTTATTTTCTTAATTTAGATAAGCATTTAAAATTAAATCCTCCTTTAGTCTGAAGACTATGTTTGAGCCCAAGTTCTGGTTCCTAGTAACATTCACCAATAGAAAGAAGGCAGGCTTCTTTGAGAAATCCATTTTTTGACTATATAGGAACGTACAATTAGTCTGGGATATTTTGTGATGCCAAAAAATAAGTAACTGCTCAGAAAAACATAGATGCTCATATGTCAAAGGTACACAGGACCAACTGAAAGAACTCCCAGTGGCAAAGGGCAAATAATTTACACAGCCAAACAAATGTGTGTGCACATGCACGAGCATGCACACACACACACACACACACACACACACACAGTGTTGGTTTTGATCCAGAGTACAAATATCTGTAAGACTACTGATTTAAATAAGTAGGTAAATAGATAAGTAGTAGAAGAGACATTATTTAGAAGCACACACTAAATAATCTCAGTGACTACTTTGCTTCCAAGACTAGAAAAATAAATTCCCCCTCCTTAATACGAAGTGAATGAAAGTGATGAATCCCTTCCAAAGATTAGAAGATGAAAAAGGAAAAGCCATAAGGAAGATTACAGTAAAGGTACCTCATAAAGACCTCAACCTGATGATTAGGGTCAGCGTCAAATGATCAGTCATGTTGACAGTGTGAACCCTTATATGACAAGATGGGAATGGCACTTTACCTCTGTGAGCTCTTCCCTAAAACCCATAACCCTTAACTCTCTCCCCCTCCTTTTCTCCTTTTCTCTATTCTCCACTCCTGTCTCTCTTTATCTTCAGAGGTAGAGTTTATTAGGAAGAGAGTTTTACATAGATTTAAGCATGCATTAATGGGAAGAGGCATTTAAGAATCACTCAGGGAAAGAGTAAGACACACACCTAAGCGAGTGTGGGTGTGGGCTTCTCAGGAGAGGGTCACTATAACCTCAGTATGATCATGGGAAAAACATCAGACAAATTTCCATGGATGACCACTCTACAAAACATCTGAATAGTACTACTGAAAGCTGACAAGGTAATAAAGAAAGGGAAAAAAGGAAAATAAATAAACAGGAAAATCTGAGAAGTGGCACAGCTAAAGAGAACCTAGAGGAATATGACAAGTGAAACTATTATGGTGTCCTGAATGTGATTCTGGAACAGAGAAATATATTCACCTCAAATTGAAAATCTGAATGGATTATGCTAAACTATGTACTTCATTTGATAATGTATCAAATTCATTAGTGTGTCAATTGTGCTATATTAATGTAAGTTGTGAACAGTGTGAGGAGCTTGATAAGGGAGTATATAGGAACTTTATACTATTTTCCAACTTTTCTGTAAATATTTTATTTTGGCTTTGTTTGTTTTGTTTTAAAGGTAGAGTCTCACTCTAGCCCAGGCTGACCTAGAACTCACTCTGTAGTCCCAGACTGGTCTCAACTCACAGTGATCCTCCTACCTCTGCCTCCCGAGTGCTAGGATTAAAGGTGTGCGCCACCACACTCAGCCTGTAAATTTTATGTATTATAATCAAAAACAAAACTAGTCCAACAAAAACAAAACCAGCCTATATGCAGAACTATCCTCCTAAACAGAGGAATTATCATGTGTGAAGTTGGTGGTACTTCCTCCAATGTGACCCTGCCACAGTTTGGGCATTATGGCATCATTTGGCATTATACCTATTATCACACATGCTTCCAGAAAAGATACTTGATTCTGTTAACAGTAACTGTACATATTTGTCAGAGTGTCTTAATTTCTTTCAAAAAAGCCAGTTCATAACAATTTTAGTTACTTTAATATTGTATATCTTTATTTGTAAGTAGACAGAGAACAAGAGAGAGAGGGGGGGGGGAGAGAATGGGCATGCCAGGGCCTGTTGCAACTGCAAATGAACTCCAGATATATGTGCCACTTGTGCATCTAGCTTTACATGGGTACTGAGGAATTAAAGCCAGGTTCTCAGATATCTACAGGTATGTGATGTCCAAACTAAGATTTTTTCATAAGCAAGAAAATGTGGTGACCCTATGGGTAAACTTTTAGATGATGAAAGCTGAATTCTTTTTTTCTCAGCTCTTGAATTCTTTTGTAAGCCTCAGAGTGTCATTCACTGGTTTTCATCAACGGCCTTTTCAGAGCATCTTTCAGAATAATGGGCAGACCTCTGTAAACCCAACTACTTGGGAGGGCAAGGCAGGAAGATTGTACACTCAGAGCCTTCCTGGGCTACAGAGTGAATTCAAGGGCAACGTGGGCAACTTAGTGAGACTCTGTCTCAAAATAAGTAAAAGGTGGATTGGGGGTAGAGCCCAGTGGTAGAGTGTTTGTCTAGCATATGGACCCTTCAGGATTCTTTTTTTTTTTTTTAATAAATATATATTTTTTTATTTATATTATTCTGATTTTACATTCATTGTATTGGTTCCATTGTCCTCCTCCCTGTCCTCCCACTTTCTTTTTTTTAATTATTATTTTTTTATTGACAACTTTTATACTTACATACAAAAAAAACCCACCTGATATTTCCCTCCCCTCCCCCCATTCCACTTTAGAACTCCAGTCTCCATCATATTCCCTCCCTCTCTCCATTAGTCTCTCTTTTAATTTGATGTCATCATCTTTTTCTTCTATTCTGAGGGTCTTGTGAAGGTATTGCTAGGCACTGCAAGGTCATGGATATTGAGGCCAATTTCTGTCTGGGCAGTTGCATTGTAAGAAGTCATACCCTTCCTTTGGCTCTTCCATTCTATCCGCCCCTCTTCCGCAATGGTCCCTGAGCCTTGGAGGGTGTGACAGAGGTGTTTCAGTGCTGGGCACTCCTCCATCCCTTCTTCTCAGCACTATGTTGCCTTTTGGGTCATCCCAGTGGTCATCGCCATCTGAAAAGAGATGCTTCTCTAACCAAAAGTGAGAGTAGCGTTAATATGTGAATATGAACATTAAGTATATTACTTTCAGGGCAGCTTGGTGGGAATAACATATACATTTTGTCAGACAAAAGCAGCTTTATTCATTTGGGAAGTTGCTGTCCACTTACTGAAATGTGGTGTCTAGCCTTTCTTTGGTTCCAAGATATTTCAGCCTGCTGCTTTTCTTGCTCAGCCTTTAATCCGGAAGCAGGGTGCTTCAGTAGGCTTTCACATTCATGTGGCTCACTGCACACACCCTCATTTACATATTCTAGCAATCAAAATAGTGCTTAACCACACTTGACTTACTTTTAGCTGGAGATTTAAGGCAGCAAATCCCTGAAGAACACCTGTTCCAAAGGCTATGCTTTCTAAATGTTACTTGTGTTCATTTGATAAGGGATTATTTGCCTTTAATCCCAGCACTCAGGAGGCTCAGGTAGGTGGATCACTGTGAGTTCAAGGCCACCCTGAGACTACATAGTGAATTCCAGGTCAGCCTGGACAAGAGTGAGACCCTACCTCAAAAAACAAAAATAAACAAAAAAACAAAAAAATGAAAAAGATTATTTGAACTGTAATTTCAAATATTATGAAGGTAACTGAAGTAAGCAAATGCTTTGAACCTACATCAGGGGAATAAGAATTAGTTAACCCAAAGAATGGCTTTTTCAAAGATCTTAGAAACTCACAAGAAGCTTATCTAATATAGCTACTGTATTAATGCTGGTAAATGTAATATACTTATTTAGACTAATTTATGACATATAAATGTTATACTTCGAGAAAATTTTGTTGATTTACATTAATATGTCTAGACAAAATATGTCTTTTGTCTTATTGTATAAGACAAAAGATCTGCATTCAGACAAATGATATTGTAAAACTTATTTATGCTTGAAAGCTGGAATTTTGTTTCTTTCTGAAGAACATCAGAATTGTGAATCTCTAAACTAGTATTTTTATATTTATATTTGTAAGGGCAAAGATTTAGGCCCAAATAGTATGACCCAATTTTGATTAAATTGTTTGTCTTTATGTAATTGACATACTTAAGTCTTATTATATTTTATTTTGAGACTGAATTTCCCTAGGGAACTCAGGTTGGCTTCAAACTCACAATTTTCTTGCCTCACTTACCCTTCTGAGTGATGGGAATTGCATCCATGCCCAGCCTCAGGTCACTATTTAAAAGCTATAAGATATTTCTTAATACAAAAGTATATATAATGTATAATTTGAATAATATTGAAATGAAAATGCCTAAGCAATCATTCAGCCAATATATAAAACATTTGTTTTCCATATTTCCTATACATTTCATGATCATATAAACATTGTTTAGCTTGTTGGTTTTAAAATTTACAAGAATGGAGTTATTCTATCTGTGCTGTAATAAGAATTTTTATTGTTATTTTCAGCAATATGTTGAGTTGCTCCTTTATTTTTGCCTAGTGGTAGTGAATTAAGTGCCAGTAAGTAGTACACTTGGATGTGCCCTGTCCTAGTCTTTTTATCCAATATCATTTGGCAGACATGGAAATGTATTTTATTATTTTCACATTTCAAACAATATTGCTCTGATTGTCCTTGAACACATCTCTTGGGACATGTTGACACACTACAGACTTTCAAACTTTTGTGTGTGTGGTTATAAAGTAATAGTCACAACACATTTTCATTTTTTTCTCAAAGAATGAATTTTTATAATTAGTTTTGTCAAACTGTAATTAAAGGCAACAAAATATAGTTATTTTGAGTTCTGTGGATATGCCTAAGATAAACTTGCTTAGATGGAAATAAATGTCTCATTTTTTTCTACATTTATTCCAAATGGTATGTAAATGAAAAATTTATCCATCAAGTCATATGTATCTACTGGGCCATTTTCTCTACTATGTAATTAATATCTGGATAGGGATATGCAGCTGATAAACATTTTTCAGGTTGTGATCCATTTGAGTTTTGTAAACATGTGAAGAAGTTGGTATAATTATATTACTATACTCTTTTTGAGATTCATATAAAGTCATGATTTATGAGGTTAAGATACTAATCCAGATTTGAAACTCTGTTATTGCTCTGAATATACCCAATGCAATTAATATTTTATAAGTACCTTTAGGCACAGTAGTACAGACCAATATGTTATCATTCCTTTGAAAGTACTGATTAAAATTTAAATTTATTCCACAGTTCCATCTTTCATATGCAGAGAAAGAATTACTGGAAAGAGAGCCAAGAGGAGAAGCCCATCAGGAAGTTCTTAGGCGAGCAGCCAAAGATCTTCCCATCTATACCAGGACAATGTCTGGAGGTAAGCATTAATAATGACGGAAACAGTTTCCATGTGATGTGTTGTCATGTGTTTTAGAAGGTATATTTATATACACAGGGTTTCAAGTACTCATTTGAAAGTACTGAGTTATTTCTTGGAATGCTGTTAAATCTTCCCTGTTTAGTTTCATAAAACAGAATGGAAGCATGAGACACACTGTGGTACAGAGATCTCACCTAAAGCAGAAATGACATTAACTTTATTCCTGTCTCTGAGCTGTGACTCACTGTCAACATAAGAACTGCTGAAGTCTGGATCTGTACTAGGGTTAACCTGTAAAGTTTTCATTGTAGATGTTCCTATTTTTATTTAAGGGAGGGTATCTACAGTAAATATACAGAAAATAATTTTGCATGTATTTTCATAAAATTAAAGCTGTAATTAGGTGACTATAAAACGTATAACTTAGATAATGATACAGTTTCTTTATCTTCAAATTTTAAACTATTGTTATACAATTCTTACTTGGGTTATATGGCTAATATAATTTAAGATCTAATTAAACAACACACACACACACACAGAGAGAGAGAGAGAGAGAGAGAGACTATTGATACTTGCCCACCAAGGCATACCTAGATATTTTGGTGACTTTAAACTTATGCTTCTCATTTTGACACATCAGCCCATTTGACTGTTAAGCACTTGAAAGATGGCTAGACCAAGTTGAGATATGTTTTAAACATAAGCTATGTTGCAGTCAGTTTCCAGTTGTTGCAGAAAACACCAGACCAAGAGCAGCTTGTGGGAGGAAAGGGTTTATTTTGGCTTACAGACTCAAGAGGAAGCTCCATAATGGCAGGGAAAAATGATGGCATGAGCAGATGGTGGACATAACCTCCTGGCCAACATCAGGTAGACAATAGCAGCAGGAAAGTGTGCCAAACACTAGCAAGGAGAATTGACTAAACACTCATAAGCCCGCTGCTAAAAAGTACATCACTTCCAGGAGGGTTCAGTTCCTAAATTGCTACTGGCTGGAGACCTAAGCATTCAGAACCCACAAGTTTATGGGGGATATCTGATTCAACCCACCACAAGGTATACAATTGCTTTCAAATGTTTTGATGACAAAAGAATGTAAAGTGTCTCATTAATATTATTATATGGAGACTGGGGAAATGAATCTGTGGGTAAAGTGCTTGCCTTGGACCATTAGGACCTGAGTTTGGATTCCCAGAACCCTCATAATAGCTGGAATTGGGCTAGAGAGGTGGCTTAGCAAAGCCAAATGACCCAGGTTTGATTCCCCAGTACCCAGATAAAGCCAGATGCACAGGGTAGCCATGCATCTGGAGTTTGTTTGAGGTGGCTGGAGGCCTTGGTATGCCCATTCTCTCCCTATCTCTATCTGCTCCCTCCCCTCTCTTTCTCGCAAATAAATAAATAAAATAATTTTTAAAGGCTGGAATTCAGGACTGGGGATGTAGAGATAGAAGAATATCTAGGGCTTGCTGGCAGGCTAGACTAGCCAAAATGGTAAGCTCCAGGTTCAGTGAGAAATCCTGTCTCAGAAAATAAAGTGGAGAGGAATTGAGGAGGACACGTAACATCAGTCTCCGTCCTCCACATGAATACATGTGCACCTCGCACACACACGTCAATGCACATGCACACCCTCATGCATACACATACAAAAAGCATTCTTATAAAATTCATCTTTGTTTCTAGTTCACTTTAGATCATAATTACATGTAATCGTCACATAATTTTATCCTGTCTATTTCACTGCTTCTCAGTGATCAAGGGTGCCTTGTAAGAGGTCTGTGTGTTGACCTAGCAGGTTTGTGTATATAAGTAGTATCTCCAATCCATATTGTCTTTGATATCTGTATTATTGAACAAAATGAGAGGTCTTTACCTGAAGGAAATAACATTCTGTATTAGAAGTACTTTATCCAGCAATCACTTTTCTTTTCTCACCCCCCCCATTTTTTTTTTACCATTTTTATACATGGAGATAATGTAATTTGATCAGAATTTTGTCCCAATACCTTCTTTTATCTTACATCTCACTGTTTCCCTTCACTGAATTCCTTCTTTCCAACAAGACCCTCTTTTATTTTGGTGACTTTTTTGGCCCTCTTCCATCATTCATGTCGAAATGTTGATGATCTCATTTTTGTAGGTCTCTTGGAGGTAGTGACAGCCACTGTGAGATCCTAATGAAGCCGCCGCTTTGTGTACAGAACTCCCTTATAATCTTGTGACCAACAGAAATGAGAGATCTATTCCAAATTTAGCAAATGACAGGGCTTACTTATGCATTTCTAAAATGTGTTTGAAGCATGATTTAATTGGGGGAGACTTCTCCTCTATCTCAGTAGAAATGTACATATCTTACTTTTGTAAGCCACAACGTAACTACTGAGAATTAAGACTCCAAGAGGTTTTCTCTTCTTGGGAATCTTGTCTAGAGAAGTCTGTGTCTAGGCAAGTGACCTCATTTTCTGTGCTTAAGTAGAGTTGAATATCTCATTTTACCAAATTTAAATTCAGTATGCTTTTTGGAATTTAAATTTGGAAAGATGATAAAGCCATTGAATTGTGTATTCAGTTGCATGTGCAATCTAAGACTTAAGTGGAACTTTTTGTTCCTAGCCATCCGATATTGTGACAGATGCCAACTTATAAAGCCAGATCGCTGCCATCACTGTTCCGTCTGTGATAAGTAAGGAGATGTTCTACTTCTCAAATGTCTATCTGCTGTGGGCTGTGTGTTTAGCATTTCTTCACTGATTTCCAGACTATCACCCTTTTCCTTATTCATGTTTCTTAGACTGCTGTTTAGAACTGTGGGTGGAATAATTACTTTCAGTAATATTAGTGTAGCTTAAGGCCACAATTAGTTGTCCTTTCCCCCACATTCATGGTTACATAAGGTGCATGTTGTTAGTGGTGCTCACTTGGCATGTTCAGCTTAGCAAACACTACTTCTGTGAGTGTTTTCCATCTTATACAGACAACTGAGTTGACTTTACAGTCACATATTATTACATATTTAATATACAGCATGAGCAATATGACTTGGCTTAAGGATTGATATTAAAGGGCAAATTTATTCTAGCCTGCCAGTCTGTTGACATTTACACCTAATTTAGTATTTATTGTCACTAGAAAAGTCAGTTGAGGGCCAGAGAGATGGCTTAGCAGTTAAGGTGCATGCCTTTGAAGACTAAGGACCTAGGTTTTAATTCCCAGTAGCCACATAAGTCAGATGTACAAGGCAGCACATGCATCAGGAACTCATTTGCAGGGGCTTGAGGCCCTGGCGCACCCATTCTCTCTGCCCCTTTCTCTCCTCTTTGTTTCTCTCAAATAAATAAATAAATAAAAAATTTTTTTTTAAATAAAAAAGAAAAGTTAGTTGAGGGACTGGAGAGATAGCAGTTAAGGTGCTTGCCAGCAAAGCCAAAGGACCCAGTTTTGATTTCCCTGTACCCACGTAAAGCCAGATGCACAAGGTGGCACATGCATCTGGAGTCTGCTTGCAGTGGCTGGAGACCTTGGCACATCCATTCTTTCTGTCTCTCTTCTCTTTATCTCTTTCTCTCTGCTTGCAAATGAATAAATAAATAAATAAAATATTAGGAAAAGAAAAGTCAGTTGATTTTCATCTTAAAGCAATGAAGTTTTAACTTAAACTTATATTATTGTAGCATAACTAGAACCAGCTATGGTAGTGTTTATTTTCAATGAGAATGTCTGCTGTTACTCAACTCTAGATAAGTAACTGTGCCATAGTTTTACTTGCCATAACTGTTGGAAATAATATTTTGTATTTTTATAACAATATGAATAAACTTTGTGAGGCATTGTGTTTTGTGTTGGTTTTTAGATGTGTTTTGAAGATGGATCATCATTGCCCATGGTGAGTATGGATGTATACTTAAACACTTTTTGACCAATTGTCAACTCATAATAAATTGCATCATTTCTCATAAATATTTTCAAAAATGAATTACCTTTGTTGACCCAAGAGGCACTTTTAGATCTTGTTTCTAATATTTATTAAATTAATTTTCAAAAGCCTTTATTCAGAATAATTTCCATGAAATAATTTTAACTGTTTAACTGTTAAGTTGATAATATAAAATTAATTTTACTTGTTCTTCCAGAGCAAAGAATATTCTTCATATGCCCATACATAAGCCAGTATTCTCAAATACTTTCCATAAATATAAACAAAGATTTATACATTAATTGTATATTATAATACAACAATAGAAGTTAGTAATAAATCATGAAAAGCTTTAACAATTTATTTTAAAATAAAAAAACAT
Source organism: Orientallactaga sibirica (assembly GCA_036365145.1). NCBI lineage: Eukaryota > Metazoa > Chordata > Mammalia > Rodentia > Dipodidae > Orientallactaga > Orientallactaga sibirica. The sequence goes on along the minus strand of JAEOAD010000030.1, from coordinate 17,555,110 downwards.
TGAGGAGTAGAAGAGCAAATATATGAATCAACAGATAAATATAAACAAGACTTTTTACTTAGAATTCATTAACATTTTCTGAGACTTCTAATCATGAAATTAGGTAAATTTATAGAGGACTATTTGACAGATAAGATTAATGAAGGTTGATTTTCCTACTCTCTGCTCTGGTGTTTCATTCCAGTGTGCACATTCCTCTGACAATCATGTTAAGGTTGAGGATAGGCCACAATCAGACATTGATCATACTCAGTGCATAGACCTTAATCTTTCAGAGATGACACCACAGAAAAGATGCACACACCCCTAGATCTATAGAGAGATGCATACCCTAGATTTGCAAAAAAACCTGCATATGCCCCTGGATCTATGGAGAGAGGTAGTTTGCCATATGTGTGGGGAGTGGTTCTCTTAGGAACAAGCAAAAGAAGGGAATGGGGAGGTTGTGCTATTCTAGATGTCTTACCCTTTTCTTCTTATGAAAAATATTTTTTATTTGCAAGCAGAGAGAGATAGAGAAAAGAGAGAGAAGAGAGACAGAGATAATGGGTGCACCAGGGCCTCCAGCCACTGCAAACGAATTCTATATGCATGCACCACTTTGTGCATCTGGCTCTGTGTGGGTCCTGGGGAATGGAAAGTGGATCATTAAGTTATGCAAGTTATGCCTTAACCACTGAGCCATCTCCCCAGCCATTATCCTTTTCTTCACCTAAATGTCCTCTTTAAAGTGTAAAAGAAAGTTAACTCCTGTCAGAATGATGTTTTAGAAAAACTGGGGCTGGAGAGATGGCTTAGTGGTTAAGGTGTATGCCTGCGAAGCCTTAGGATCCCAGTTCGATTTTCCAGGTCCCATATAAGCTAGATGCACAAGGAGACACACACGTCTGAAGTTCATTTGCAGTGGCTAGAGGCCCTGGTGCACCCATTCTCACTCTTCCTCTCTCTCTTTCACTCTCTCTGTCTCAAATAAATAAATAAAAATAAAATCTTCTAAAAAACTGTATAAATAACCCCTTTTATAGATTCGCATTTGTTCTTGTACTTCCCTGTTTTCTCAGCATGTTTACCCATCCAATAGTCCCTTAATTTTCATTCCCTCTAAAGTAGATGCTGTTAGTATCATACCTATGTCCACACAGACCCATGTGAGTTTCCAAGCTCTGTAGTGGACAGCTCATATGCTTGGTGACAACCCTCCATCCCAAGCACATTTGGTTTTTTGCTTCTCCATCAGGGCTCTTTCCCACATAAATACATTTGCTCAGCTCACAGACTGATTGGTTCAGAAGAGCCAGGACATTAATACTTCCAGGGCCCCTTGCTCAGCTACAGAGGGCCTGGCTAATAGCACAGTGGTATTGGCATTTCTCTCCCCCTTTGGTGGTGCTGGGGATTAGACGCAAAGCCTTGTACATGTTAGGTAAGCCCTCCCTCACTGAGCTACATCTCTAGCTCTGCTTACCATTTTCTGTTTCCAAAAAGATCACATTTCTTGTTTCAAAGTCAGCTTCTAGGGGAACCCATGCTATACATTCTCCTTTATGGGTTGCTGTGGTCTCAGATATATTTGGCAGTGGTAAAATAATCAGGGCAGAGAGCTGAATGCATTTTTACAACTTAGTAAAATATTGTGGTGATTAAGAATGTAGAGGTAGCTGGGCATGGTGGTGCATGCCTTTAATCCCGGCATTAAGCACTCGAGAGGCAGAGGTAGGAGGATTGCCATGAGTTTGAGGCCACCCTCAGACTACATAGTGAATTCCAAGTTAGCCTGAGCTAGAGTGAGACCTTACCTCAGAAAAAGACAAAACAAAACAAAAATAGACATAATCAGGATTCATCCTAGCTCAGTATATGTCTTGAATTCTACCAGACCCTTGCTATAAGCACAGCTTGCAAAAATTAAAAATAATGATGATTAGGGAAGTGTTTCCAAATCAGCAATGAAGTTGGTTCAATGAGAAACTTTCAGGATAATTTGACAATCTTTCAGATTTTGTCAGGTCCTATTAATAGGTCAAGGAAAACAGCTGTAAGACTAAAAACAATTTTAAATATCTACATATGGGCATTGACTTACTGCCCAGTGGCAATGTGGAAGAAGTTTAACAAACTGACTGCTTGACTGCTTTCTGCCCTGTCAATTCCCATGACTAAGCCTCTGTTTCCACCACCACCTTAGCTCTGGGCAATGCCTTGTATGTGTCAACAGCTATGTCAATATATGAAAAATTTGATGCCAAGGATCTAATATTCAGCTGATGCCAGCTCAGTGGAGTACCTAATACTTTTTAATTTTTAAATTAAATGGCAGGTGACATAGCTTTGCAGTAGAGTACTTTCTTAGCATACATGAAGCCCAAGGTTCAATCCCCAGCACCATAAAAAAATTAAATTATAATGCTGAGGATATAGCTCAGGGCTCAGTGGTAAAGCACACATGTTATGCTCAAAGCTCTGGGTTCAACCCCAGTTCTTCCTCCTTCAAAATGTACAGATAATAAATGTCATGTTCTGAATTTCAAATGCCAACCATTGTTGTAGTCAACTTCACATCACTGGGATGAACATCTAAACCAGACACAGTTTAGAGAATGGAAGGTTTACTTCAGTTTATAGATCCAAGGGGAAGTACCATCAATGGCAGATAAAGCTGGCTCCCATTCATAAATCCAAGTAGAGAGACACCACTAAACACTCGGCATTGCAAGCAAGCACAAACGGACAGCAAACAGCAAGGACTCAGAATAAACACAGTCCTCTTTGCATGCCTTTGGTGTGGATCAGATTCACCTCCAAATATACCTTAGGGCTGGACCCAAAGATCTGCCCCTTCCCCCACAGTGACACCTTTTCAAGCCAGGTGGCTGGAAATCCAAGTGTTAATAAAATACCTGAGTGTATTGGGGGGCATCCATTCAAACTACCACAACCAGTGCACATGTTATTGCCCTCATTCTCACTTTGTCCATTGCTATTGCCATGGGCACCTATCAGGTCTGCATGTACCTATGCATTTGTGTGTACATACATGTATGTGTATACATATGTGCCTTCCTCTCTTTAAAAACACAAATGGTGGGGGCTGGAGAGATGGCTTAGGGGTTAAGGTGTTTGCCTGTAAAACCAGAGGATCCTGGTTCGGTACTCCAGACCCTGCATAAGCCAGATGCACAAGGGGGTGCATACCTCTCTCTCTCTCTCTCTCTCAAATAAAAAAAATATAAGGGCTGGAGAGATGGCTTAGCGGTTAAGGCACCTGCCTGCTAAGCCTAAGAACCCGGTTCCAATCTCCAGGTCCCACATTTAGCCAGATGCGAAGTGATGCAAGGGTGCAATGCCACAATTGCCCACAAGGGGGCGCACACATCTGGATTTCATTCACAACAGCTGAGAGACTGCTGGCACGCCCATTCTCTATCTGTCTCCCTCTCCCTCTTTCTCTGTCTGTCTCTTTCTGTCTCTCTCTCCAAAAATAAAAAATTTTTAAAAAAAAACAACACAAATGGCAGCCAGCATGATGGCTCATGCCTTTGATCCCAGAACATGGGAGGCAGAGGTAGGAGGATCCCTGTGAGTTCAATGCTACACAGTGAATTCCAGGTCAACCTGGGCTAGAGCAAGACCCTGCCTCAAGAAACCAAAAAAAAAAAAAAAAAGCCACAAATGTCATATATATATATATATATATATATATATATATATATATATATATATATATACATACACACACACACACACACATACATACATACATACATACATATGCTCTCTATATAATATATATAATATTTTATAGCTGTTATGTGAGTTTACTTATTAAAGAATTTTTAGGAGAGTATGAAACTGTGAGACTTCTTATACAGGTCTTGTATATAGTTTTTTTTTTTTTTTACATAATGTCCACCAATCTTTATTTGGTTTGACAAAATCTGCATTATTAAAAGACAATTAACAAAATTTGAGCTTATAGTGAACCTGACAAATTAAGTTCTATAATATCTAGACTATGATGTAGAAATGTCAGCCGAGGAGGAAACAAGATTATCACAGGCAGACGCTCCTGCGCAGGGAAGCAGACCTGTAGTGAGGACCATGCTGTGCAGTGCCCTCAAGTTTACTCACTGGGTGAAGTGCTCCTTCTTCTGAGGGGGGAGGTGAAAAGAGAGGCAGGAAGTCAAAGGCATATGCAGAGAATGGCTTCTCCATTTCAAAATGGTCATAAAAATACAGAATTCATGGCACTAGGGCACTTTGAGGAAAAGAACACTTAACCAGAGTAAGCTCATTGCATAATTCTTAGTAATATATACAGTTTTCAAGTAATGAAGCAGACTTATAGAATGATTTAACAGTGGCTATCTGTTCTTCTTCTCGCCCTTGGGGGCTGGATCTGTTCCAGTATCATAGGGTCACTTTTCCACACAGTTTCCGGAAGTACCTTCTATAAAGGAATCATCAAGTATTCTGTCTCCATACAACCAGTATCGCAGCCCTTGTGTGGCTAAAATGAACTTCCCTTTCTGCAGCTGTATCCGAGGCTCTTCAGTGCAGGGGCTGGTGAAGAAGGTCTTGAGTCCTCTACTTAAAGGACAGCAGGCACCACTGTAGTCTTCTATTACCTTATAGCAAACACTTTAGACTTGCTTATCTGCTTTATGCTTCAGCTGTTCTATTGTTAAGCTGTACTGATGACATCCTTCTCTTATTGTACACTCCAATCCATCTCCTTCAGGGATTCCTGACCATGAAAATACCTGTTTGAAGTTCTTCCATCTACTTCCCATATCATAGGGGAAAATAAAGACTTCATCTAGCTGGTAGTACTGAATTCGATCTTTAGCCTTCTCTTCAATCCATGGCTCAATAGAAGTTTTGTTTCTGAGAATTGTTTTCATCTGTATAAAAAATAGCATCCCAACAGCTATGGTTGTTCCTAAAGCTTATCCCAAGGCAAACAAGGTGGCAGCAAATCCAGCTAATCCAAAGGGGATGATCCAGGGACAGTGGTGGTTCATCTTCATCACACATCTGTTGCACTTCCTGCAGTGATGGGAACGTGGTGCCTTGTATGCTTGACAGACTTTACAATACTGCAGATACATGCTGTCCTGAGAATTTTCCGGTTTCCATCCCAGTGGGACGAAGCCAGGACCCACAAACATGACATTGAAGTAATTATAAAGAATCATGACAGTCCAATTTATTAACATGATGAAATTCACACTTCCTCCAGTTGTATGTAAGGACCAATACCACAACACAGAGACAATCATGGCCATTGTGGAACATATTGCTATCACACCAAGGGCTATGATGGGACCCCAGTGACAAAGTCTCTTTAATTCTTGGAGATTTTCAAACTTGATGACAGAGCAGAATGTGCTCATGTTGGAGAAGAATGCCTTCGTGCTTCTAAGGTATTATAGCTCTCCTTGGTCTGTGCACACATCTCCATGTGCCACTAGTCCACATGTGTCCCTGAACTGTCATGCCTTCAGGTTATGGGAAAACGCAGAACATGTCATTTTCATCATCAGCACTAAGAGTTCTTTGTCGAAATGAGAAGACCCCAGAGTTTTGGTTTGAGATCCAACCTCAGCGTGGTCTCTAGTACCCGCTCCTCGGCCATCACATTTCCCAGACGGCCTCGGCTCACCTGAAATACACTCTCTCCTGTCCGGTTAACCGAGTCATGAGCACTTCAGACCCGAGCAAGCAAGAGAATCCTTGTGGCTGGCGGCTGGTGTGTGGGGCGAGTGGGCCACGACTCTCTCTCTATAGTTTTGAACAATAATGTACATGTGAACTCTCTCCTTTTTTATCCAATGATTTCAGCATCTCTGCTTTGGGCAGTTCAAATTATCCATCAGGGGCTGGAGTGATGACGCAGTCGATAAAGCTGTTGCTGTTCAAGCATAAGGACCTTAGTTTGGATCCTCAGTGCCCATGTAAATGTCAGAGGGCGGGCATGGTAGCTTGCTTGTAATTCCCACATTCAGGAGGTAGACCCAGGAAATCTCTGGGGTAAGCTGAATAAATGGACTGAATTAGTGAGCTCTGGATTCAAATGAGAGGCCCATCTTAATAAACAAAGGTAGAGAGTGATGGAGGAAGGCACCTGATAACAACACAAAGATTGACATCTAACAAAGGACCACACACATGCACATTGACCCCCCCCACACACAAGCAAACATGCATATACATGCACACCACACACATACATGCAAAAAAATTACTCATCAAGATTCTGGAATCAATCTCACTTGTTATTTTAACTAAATGAGAATTTCTGTAACATTCACCTTTTAAATTTGAATTATAATAAGAATACTTTGGCTTGCTTGCCTAAGGTTAGGTAATACAGATAAAAGTAAATAATTTTAGCTTCAACTTATTGAGTGCCCAATGTATTCTAAAGACCATATATATAATCTGTTATTTTTATACTAATGATTGAATGAAGTAGAATGATTTGTTTCATTTTAAAGAAGTGGAAAGTAATGCTCAGAAAAGTTGATGCATGGGCTGAAGTCACACAGCCACATTCTTTTCAGTACACCACGTTCTTTTTCCAGGTTAGACTCAGGAAGCATGTGCTGTGGACCTGAGCCAGCAGCATGCTTTACATTGAATTATAAGGACATCAGGGGTCTGTTTACCTGGGATGTGTTGTTTTCAGAGGGACTCACTCCTTCTCTAGACAGAGGAAGCTCGGTCATGGAATGAGTCCTCCACCTTGCCAAACTGACTTTACAGAGGGCCGTTAAAATGCTAACCCAAAACTCTCCATTACAAAAGAGATAACGTATTATTCAGAATAAATGCTACTGTTCTTTCTTCTCATAATACACACATCAGAATCTTGTGTACATACATATTAAACTATGGAATACTCTGTCTCCATGCACTGGCTTTCTCCTGTGTTTCCTGGCTCTTCCTTGGCAAATCACCCCAATCTCAAATCTAATCAAAATGTTTTCCTTCTACAAAATGTTCCTGACATATTCCAGAGTCTTTTTGTTACATTCCTGTCTAAAGAGAAGCACTGTGTCCCAGTCTTGTAATTCTCCCAGTTCACAAGAGCCATAGTTCACACCTGCACTGCCCAAAGTCTTACAGCACCCACCTTCATCTGCCCACCTCTTTCTTTTAAAACCAACACAAGTAAGCACAAGGCAATATCCTGTATTATTTTGAGAGCGATTACGCTTAGACTACACTGGTGCATAACTCTTTGCAGTATTATCTCTTACTGTTATTTTATCTAAGGCCATACAAAGCAATTGCAGCAGTCACTGGAACCTCTAGGGCTGCCAGTACAACTGTTAATATGGCAGGTACTTTTGCAATTTTTGCCTTCTGCATGAATTCTTCCTCATCTACAAGACCTTTAGGTTCAAAAAATACCAAATCCAATGCAGCTCCCTTTACCTTGTGATTTTTGAAATAGAAAAGGAGAACATGTTTCATATGAACATAGTTTTATTTTTAAAATCTAGAAAGAAAAATGTTTTGTTTTACTGCCAAAGTCAGTAGAAATTACTTTGCTAACATTTGAATAGGAACAAAGATGTTGAAAGTGAAGAAACATGTAGTTCTATACATTATGTTTCTTCTACCAGCTGACAAGGTGTTAACTCCATGAGCTGTACTAGCCCGACCCACAGAGATGTTGTGTCACACTTGCACAAGGCCATCCAGTAATGCTCTTGTCTTAAGAAAAGGGAAAAGTTGGGGGAGAAAATGACTATAATATGAGTTGATTTTATATTGATGTTTTTATATATTGTATTTGTGTTTATAATTCCACCCCCTCCTACTCATCATATAATGAGTTCAGAATAGGAACTGAAAATTTCTAAATTCTAAGATCTGGAATTATAGACTGTAGAGCAGGATTTCAGAAATTACCCGAGTGCTTAATATACAGGTAAGGAAAATGAAATTCTAGTAGGGGATTTCACTTCCCTAGAATCACATAATTATGCATCTTGAAATAACTGTGCATTACAACCCTGTCTGTCTGGCCCCTAGTACTGTTTCTCTTCTGAAACCTTCCATTTCATGTGCTTTGACAATCTGGTTGCCTCCATTAGGGAATTAGGTGAAGCATATGAAGGCACTTAATCTAATTTGGGAAAACTCAGGATTTTAACTTGCTTAATCATAGTTGGAAACTAAATCCAAAGAGGATCTAGAGGTAGAATTTACATCATCTGACTTCATTGGCTCTCTCATGATCTCTGTGCCTTTAAACATGTGCTCATTTATGTAACTGTCCACAAGATATAGTTACATTTATCATGATTGACTAAAGCAATATTAAACATTATATATTGAAAGTCTCAAAACAGAAGTTTCTCCTTGTTTACATGTATAACAAAATTTTATGTATTATCCTGAAAGAAATGCTAATGAATTTAAAATGATAGTAAACCAAATGTAAGGCTAACTATAAGCATATTTTTAACCAGAACTAATCTGTCAAACTCATTGAGACTTTTTGTTTGTATGCAGGGTGAACAATTGCGTTGGATTTTCAAATTATAAATTCTTCCTCCTCTTCTTGGCTTATTCTCTACTGTACTGCCTTTTTATTGCTGCCACAGACTTACAGTACTTTATCCGATTTTGGACAGTAAGTCATGACTTTTTTTGACATTTCTTTGGTACACAAAAGTATGTTGGTTTCCAGTAGTGAGTCACTGTGTATAGTCAGTCCTCATTATTCGCAGCTCCTGTACTTGCCAATTAACCTTCTCAAAATTTTATTTAAAACCTCCAAATCCATATGCTCAGGGCTTTTATACTCATTTTCAGATATGTTCACGGTGGCAAAATGTTTATGCATCCCACATGTCTATCCCTAGTTGAAAAATGACTGCCCTGCCACCTTGTCTCAGCAAACCTAAACAGGTGTGCTCCCTATGGTCGTCTGTGGTTTGTTTGCTGCCATGATTTTTGGATTTTTGTGCTTCTTGTTGGTTTTGCTATTGTGAATAGTCTTCAAACAGACTGCACAGGTGCTGTCTAGTGTTTTTAAGCAGACTGAAGTGTTTGTCTGTCAGCTAAGCTTCATTCAGCCATGAGTTACAGTGCCGCTGGCCATGACTTCCATGTTAATGAATCAACACCATATATTAATTCAGAGACCTTGAGGCAAAACCCACATCAAACAAGGTTGTGAATGGCTCAATTGATGAAGATGTTATAATAAGAGGCTTATAGGAAGCTAATTTGTTTCCCCTAGATTTTGTATTCCCAAACTCAAGGTTTATGGCAACCTGTGGAAAATAACTACTGTTATTAACAAAAATTGACTACATAGGGGATTTTTTTTCTCAATAATCAAAATGAAATGTTTCTACTTTATGTGTTATTTTAAAAATACTATAACTGCAATGTCCTGAATTTTTAGTAGCCTTTTAGGAATATAAGCTTTAGGTATGTCATTTGTTTTCTGCACTATATTTTTTAAATGAAGTCAAAACAAATAATGAAATAGAGTATTTAAAATATCCAAAGAGATTCTTTGTTACTATGAAATGGTGAAAAAAAAAAACAGTCTATAGCTTATCAGGATTGCTGTATTGCTTTCATTAAATTAGCCTTCATTTTTGTGAGAAGTCCTGAATTGCCAAATCACTTCTGGGAGATTGAATCAAATTTAATACCAAAGAGTTACTAAGTGCTTGCTACATGCCAGTTATACTGCTAAGGACTAGGAAGACACCATAGGAGAATGTGGCTTGTATCCAATCATACTCCCAGTTTCCAGGTGAAGTGTGAATCTCCGGGGAAATATTGTCTTACTGGCGCTCATTCCTGTGGGTGGTTTTCATTTCAAACCACAAATATATCTGAAAAGCAAAGACCAGAAGTGTAATTGTGCAGACCTCCCTGCCAAAAACTACCAGTTGAGGTCTTGACCCCCGTGTCACTGACAGCGCCTACAGGGAGTTGAAACTTGGTGACCTTATCTCAGATGGGGTCAAGCCATCTGGCAGCCCCAGTGCTTCACCAATTGGTGTGGCTTCACCCTGTCATTCTACAACCAGTCCAGCTCCCTTGGGCATATCCATAGTGGCGGGCACACTGGTTTGCTGTGAGATTCTCTGTCCGCCTATGGATATTATAGGATTTATTTAAGTGTTTTTAGTTAGGTGTTACTCGCTCATGTTGATCTTTTCTTACCATAGCTTGCAGCATGATTGTGGAATACTATTTTATACATTCTTTAAGTTGATGGCATTGTTTGCTGTAATGTTAAACATGAATGAGAATAGTAACAAATTATGCCAACTATCCTTCATTTCCTGGCTTTATAATAAAAATATTTAAACATTTGTGAATATTTCATATGTTAAGATATATTCAAGTAGCAAATTAAAAACTACATTTTATAGTTCCTTTTATATTACTTCCTACTATTATCATTTGTACTGCCATGTTTTCCCCCTAGGATTTGATTAACTTATGCAAAACAAATAAAACATGCCAAATTTTAATCTTTTCTGAATATGTATTAATATCTCAGTAAATATTTAATGAAATATATATTTATTTTTTATCCATACATTTTGACATGAAATCATTTATCTTTTATTCATCTAGCTTTATCTGAATTTAAGAAAAATATTAAAGAAAAACTCTTACTATTTTATTTATAAAAGAAGGGGAATATTTATCCCTCTGACAAAACATGTTATTTTCTCCCTTTCTTTATAGAATGGCCTACCTGATACTCAAGCCAAGTTCCATATCATGTTTTTATTCTTTGCTGCAGCTATGTTTTCTGTCAGCTTGTCTTCTCTGTTTGGTTATCATTGTTGGCTAGTCAGCAAAAATAAATCTACATTAGGTGAGTATTCAATTATTGTAGTGGTCAGAACTTCAAATACATATGTTGATATTTACAGAACCTTACCATATGATTAAATATCCACCTGCCCTGAAATAGCAAAAAGTCATTCTGATTTCCCACATTGCTTTAGAATGTCATTTAAGACACATACATATTCGCTTACCACATATGTTTCTTGGCTGTCCATTGTGTGTGAAGGCATCCATATAGAGTGGTGAACAGTCAGTGTATTGAAAGGTACATAATCAGTTAACCAAACAAAAAAGTAATTATAACATGCAGAGTTCTTTGAAGGGCTGGAGATGATGTAAGGGACTCTGTTTTGAATGAGTTGTCAGGAAAGACCTCAATATACTAAAAATTACATAATCTAAGAAGTAACCTTAGAAGGGGCTAGAAGAAAATGTTTACTCAGAAGCTCTACAAGCCAAGGATGTGGCAGTGAATAGAGGGAAGCTGTAAATGCCATATTAAAATGAAGAAATAGGGCTGGAGAGATGGCTTAGCAGTTAAGGCACTTGCCTGCAAAGCCAAAGGAATTGGGTTCTATTTTTTTTTAATTTTTTAAAAATTTATTTGAAAGCAGAGAAAGATAGAAGAGAGGCAGACACAGAGAGAATGGGCATGCCAGGGCCTCAAGCCACTGCACACGAACTCCAGATGCAAGTGCCCCTTATGCATCTGGCTTATGTGGGTCCTGGAGAATTGAACCGGGATCCTTTGGCTTCGCAGGCAAATGCCTTAACTGCTAAGCCATTTCTCTAGCCTCAGGACCTGACCCACATAAGCCAGATGCACAAGGTGGCACATGCGTCTGGAGTTCGTTTGCAGTGGCTACAGGCCATTCTCTCTCTCTCTCCCTGTATCTTTCTCTCTCTCAATTAAATAAATAAAAATAAAATTAAAAAGAAGAAACAGCTCAGTCAATAAACCATGGTGAACCACAAAGAGGAGAGTAAACTCAAAGCCAACAGATAGATGAAAATAATGAAGATAGAAAGAACAAAACTTTATTTAAAAATCAAAGGAACAAGGACTGGAGAGATAGCTTAGTGGTTAAGGAACTTGTCGGTAAAGCCTAAGGGCTCATATTCAACTCTCCAGGTCCCAAGTAAGCCAGATGTACAAGGTGAAGCAACCATGCCAGGTTGCACATGTGCACAAGGTGATGCACATGCCTGGAGTTCATTTACAGTGGCTGGATGCCAAATCCCCCTCTCTCTCTCACTCTTTCTCTCTCTCTCTCATGTGCATGCTCCCACTCTCACTCTTACTCATAAAAGAAAAAAAAGGCCAATCTGTTGGGCTTGCCTCAAAATCAATTAAACAAATAGCTAGTTTCTTTTAAAAATATCAACACATTTGACAAAGGCCTGTTTAGAAAGAAAAGAAGTAAAGACATCACAAAAAAATCAGAGATAAATGTGGGGACATTATAACTGAAGAAGTAAAAAAGGTATATATGAAATTATATGAAATAATATATGTTGCAAAATTAGGTAACCTAAATTAAATGGACAAATTACTTAAAGAAATAACAAAGAAACAAAAATACCAAACTGACAAGAAGAAATGGGACAATGCCTGGAAATGTAACTAAGTCAGTGGTAGAGCCCATTGCTATTGTAGAGGACGACACTTATGAAGCATGTACACGACCCGGTTGGCACACCTAGGAGAGAGAGACAGAAACAGAGACAATGACAGAGAATGGATGTTGATGTCAACTTGACAAGACCTAGAATACCTAGGAGACAAACCTCTGGGCATGTATGAGGGAGTTTTTGCATTGGGTTAATTATGGTGAAAAGATCTACCCCAATATGGGCAGCATTATTCCATAGGCAGAGGTCCTGGGCTGAATAAAATGGAGAAAATGAGCTAACAGCAGTATTTATCACCATCTGCTTCCTGACTTCATATGCAATGTGACCTGCTGCCTCAAGTTCCTGCTACCATGATTTCCCCACCATAGTGGACTGTACGCTCAAACTGTGAGCTAAAATAAACCTTTAATTAAGTTGTTTTTGTCAGGTATTTTGTTACAGCAATGAGAAAAGTAACACAGAGACAGAGCATAACAGAGAAAAGGTGAGAGAATAGAAATGAAAATAAGGACAGATCTATAACAAGTAAGAAATTGAATTGTTAATCAAAAACATCATATCAAAAAAAATCCCAGGACAAGATAGCTTCATTTATGAATTCTACCAAACACTAAAGAAGTAGATGTATTGCTTTGTAAACAAATTCCATGTTCCCCTTACCTACCAGAGGTCAAGAAAAAAAATATTTCTCTGGTCTTTATATAAAATAACATCAGTTCTTCTCCATCTCTGCTAAAATTTGGAGGAGAGTGGAATACCTCCCAACTGACTTTATACAACCAGGATTGCACTGACACCCAAGCCAGATAAAGAATCACAAGAAAAAATACAGACAAATATCCTTTATGAATATTGACACAATGATTCTTAACAGAAAAATTGCTAGTACATCTAGCCCAGGAGCATGTTAAAAGGTTGTATACCATGATCTAGTGTTATCTGTATGAGGAATGCAAGGATAGTTCAATGTTGTAACACAATGATAGAATGGAGAGCACATTGATTGGTGTAATTAATGTGAAATCTATAACTAATATGCTCAGTGGTGAAGAACTTAAAATGTTATGTATTAGGAGAGCAGCAACGATGCTCTCCTTTCCTGCTGCCATCTAACATTTACTGGAAGTTCACACCAGAGCAACTAGTCAAGAAAAAGAAGTAAAGGCTCCCAAAGGAAAAAAGTAAAGTTATTCTTATTCACAGATGTCATATCTTATATAGATAGATAAACTATAGATCTTTCACAAGGTACCTATTTACACTAATGAACAAAACCTGAAAATATAAGTAGAATCAATGTATAGCAAAATAAGTTGTGTTTTTCTATATAAGTAAACAACCATCCAAAAAGGAAACTAAGAAAATGATTCTATGTTCAAGAGCATTGAAAATAGTAAAATACCTAGGAATAAATTCAGGAGATATAACACTACATCACTGAAAACTAAAAAGTATTATTGAAAGAAGAAAAAGATGACATAAATAAATGGAAAGACTCCCTGTGTTCACATAATGAAAGACTTGCTGTTGTTAAAATGACAATGTTATCCAAAGTCATCTACAGATCAAAAATTCCCACTTCCAGAGAAAAGTTACCTCCTGGTGAAATGTTGTTCAGACAGGCAAGAGAGGCACTAAAACAATTTTAGCTATTGCAGGTGCTCTTGGTTGCTCCCAAAACTAGACAGTAAATCCCTATTGCTGAAGACGCACATACATTGGTTGCAGAAAGTAAAAAAGTGCTGGAACTGAGCTGTGTGTTTACTCCCTGCCAGCTAGTGTTTTTTCATGCCAGAAGGTGCTATGCTGGGGGAAAACTGGAATTGAGTTTTTTTTCAATAACAACAACAATAATAAAAACAATCCACATAATAATAATCCCCATAATCTGGGCTCTGCATGTGTGTGCATGGGGAACACACATCTGCATGCACTTGTGCATACACCATGAATGTACTATACTATACACAAACATGAAAAAATAGTAAATAAATTATATCTAGATACTTTCAATTACTAGAAACCTTGAGATTCAACTTGTAGCACTAAAAGTTCTTCCTCTAATCATATAACCTTAAAACATAAAAAAATTTAAGTTTCTAGCCTGGTGACACATGCCTGTAATCCCAACACTTGCAAGGTTGGGGTAGGAGGGCTCTGAGTTCAAGCCTGATATGCATACAGGACCTTGTTATCAAAATGAAAACAGAAAAAGAAAATTTTATATTTATTTATTTATTTATTTATTTATTTATTTATTTTTTATTTATTTTGGTTTTTGCAAGGTAGGGTCTCACTCTGGTCCAGGCTGACCTGGAATTAACTATGTAGTCTCAGGGTGGCCTCGAACTCATGGCGATCCTCCTACCTCTGCCTCCCGAGTGCTGGGATTAAAGGCATGCGCCACCACGCCCGGCTGAAAATTTTATTTTTAAAAAAAATTCCTGAGCAACAATGTCTATCAATTTTGTAATACTACATTTTTATTAGTATTTGACTCTGCTAAATAGATTTTTGTTTCCAGAACATTGCACAAAAATCCTTATACCTGCATGCATGTTCATATCTGAGAAATAAAATTTTAGATTTTTGCCTTTTAGGATTTTTCAAGAAGAAAACATAGTATTGTGAAAAGACAACCTTGTCTGTCACTTTTTATTAAGGGATCTTGAGAAAGCAGTGCTGCTATGGGCTATACATTTTTTCTTAAAAGATTTTATTTTTATTTATTTGTTTATGTGAAACAGAGAGGAAGAGCAAGAATGGGCGCTCCAGGGCCTCTAGCTACTGCAAACGAACTCCAGATGCATGTTCCACCATGTGCATCTGGCTTACATGGGACCTGGAGAATCTAACTGGAGTCCTTAGGCTTTGCAAGCAAGAGCCTTAACTGCTAAACCATCTCTTCAGCCCTGGCCACACTTTTATATGCAGAATGTCATAATTAGATCTATGTGATTCTGGTTACATCTTGATTTGGACAGGCTAGCTGCAAAGTGCATTTTTCAGTCAGCTGGAAAATGTTTATGATTAGATGAGATTAAAAATTTAATGAAATTGAATATGAAATTTGTTGACTTTAAAAGCACATTAACAAATATAGGTAAAATACACTCTCATTTTACTTAAAGACTATGTGTATTTAATATTTCTATTTTAATATTTCAGCTGTCCTTATCTATCAGAAGATCTATAATATGTTTAATTTGTTCACTTGTACTATCTACTTTTCTTTAAGGTACATGTAATCCTATTAATAGGGTTGTTTAAATATTCAAATAGACCAACTCAATGACATTTTTTTAAAATAGTTTTTTAAATTTTTATTTATTTATTTGAGATAAAGAGGCACAGAGAGAGAGAGAGAGAGAGAGAATGTGCACGCCAGGGCCTCCAGCCACTACAAACAAACTCCAGATGCATGTGCCTCCTTGTGCATCTGGCTTATGTGGGTTCTGGGGAATCAAACCAAGATCCTTTGGCTTTGCAGGCAAGTGCCTTAACCACTAAGCCAACTCTCCAGTCCCCTCAATGACATTTTAAGTCAGAATAGATAACCTGTCTATCAGGGCTATTGACAGGCACATATGCACTCCCAGGAATCAATCAGCTGTCAGCTTACTCAATTTAATTATTCCTAAGTACTTAGGGGTCACTGGTAGATATGTTCTTTGGTCATGCAATTATTTTCCATTTTTTAGAGGCATTCAGAAATCCAGTATTTCGACATGGAACAGATAAGAATGGATTCAGCTTGGGTTTCAGTAAAAACATGCGACAAGTTTTTGGTGATGAGAAGAAGTACTGGTTGTTACCCATTTTTTCAAGGTACTTTGTTACGAAGTTTCTCAGGTGTTATTTATACTATTGGAAGCATGCAAACAAACAGCACTTCTAGTTAAAGTCTCTTCTTCCATAGGTGTGTCATTCTGCCTAGTAGCTCCTAAACTATTGTATCAATGTGTGTATCTGTCCGCTCTCCTCCTAATATCAATACTGTGTTAGAGCCCTTGTCTGCTCTGTGCTTGGTTTACAACATGTTCTGCTGTCAGGCATCAGCATTTGCATAGACTTCACTGTTGTTTTATTATAATTATAGTCTGGGTGATGGCTGCTCCTTCCCAACTTGCCTTGTCAACCAGGATCCTGAACAACCGCCTACTCCTGCAGGACTGAATTCAACAGCTAAAAAGTAATGACATATTCCTTTCTGTTTATTCGCAAATGTTATATTTTATTCTTTGGTATCTTGTGGTTAAAACTTCCTTTGAAGAAAAACTTCAGGAATATAGGGTAATTTACTACAGTGGTTTTTACTTGGAGTGAGAAAAGACACAGCCTGGGGAGGGACACAGAGTGTGTTTCCGTTATAAGCATATAATTCTGCTGAGAGTCTTGGGGTTAGCAAAAAGTGTCCATTGACTGAAATATATTATGATCTTTGAAATGTAGCACTTAGATAAATAATGTAAGTCAAAATCAGCCCTAGAGAGCAGTCAGGGAGAATGAGTGTCTGACTCTGGCTTTCTTCTCTGTTAACTTGTATAAAGATTTGAGAAGGTTCCTTTAATTGAGCCTTTGGAAATCAAATGGACCCACAGACATGTGTTTTACAGCTGCAGCAGCAGTATGACTATACCCTTCATTCTCTTTAAATACCTCTAAGCATTATATGAGACCTTTTTCTTTTGCAGAAAGAAAAGTAACAGGTCTTAAAATTCACTCCCAGACTTGCATTCCAGCTTCATGTTTGTTTTGACCATAGACTCTCAGGCAATGTAAACAACTGAAATTTAATTCTGACTTTGTAAATAATTGGCAAAATACAAAATTACTTCAATTTCTAAGTTGTTATATATGAGTTTTCAGGGGTTTGAAATATTATTTTTTTTTTTGATTTTTTGAGGTAGGGTCTCACTTTAGCTCAGGCTGACCTGGAATTCACTATGTAGTCTCAGGGTGGCCTCAAACTCACAGCGATCCTCCTACCTCTGCCTCCCGAGTGCTGGGATTAAAGGCGTGTGCCACCACGCCCGGCTCTGAAATATTAATTTTTATCCTTTCTGAGTCCCACCATGAATTTTAAATGTGAGCCAGTAACAAAAACATAGCTGTAATATCACTGTTTATTAAATTTCAGAGATCTGTTAGTTGCTGAAATTTCATATCATATTCACAAGAGAGAGAGAAAGAGAGAGAGAGCTGTACCAGCATGCCCACTAGTCCCGCAAACATTTGTCATTGATCACGGTGCTATTTCCTCTGAAACCTGGAATAAGCCCAGAATCCTTTTCAAGGCCTTGTTCCTGGCAATGATACCTAATTCATATTACATTGTCAAAAGAAAAAAACTCATTTGTCACTCTGTTTTTACAGTGAGCAATTTGTGAGCCAGACTCTACTGTTTAGTGATGATGTCATCTGGATACATGTCACAAAGACATTCAAAGGCACCCAAGTTATTTCCAGGGTCATGCTTTTGAGTTTTGGCTGGAAAACCATACAGTTATGCCTGTGAAGCCTAAGGACCCTGGTTCAATTCTCCAGGTCCCATGTAAGCCAGATGCACATGGCACATGTGTCTGGAGTTCATTTGCAGTGGATGGAGGCCCTGGTGTGCCCATTCTCACTCACTCTCTCTCCCCCTCTGTCTCTAATAAATAAAATAAAATAAAAAATAAAATAAAATGCAAATGAGTTTTCTTATAAGTCAAATAAGAAGAGTACAGTTCTAATACATTATTTAGGATAAGTTGTAAATTTTTGCAAAATTTACTAGTAGCTTGCATTAACATTTTTGACCCTTTAAATGTAAAGAATTTGTAGGTCTTAAAGATAGTCTTCTCCTTCTGCTAACTGTACAACTAGATTTGGGGAAGACCTTAGTTCTAGAACTGCTACCCAGCCAAGGGATCTTAAGCCTCTCCAGACATCTCCTCTTTTCTTTGTTGAGACTACATTTGGATAGCCAAGGAGGATCTTAATTTGAGGCCAGCCTAGGCTATAACAGCAAGTGCAAGACCAGCCTAACATACATAGTAAGACCCTGTATCAAAATCAAAGGTCAACAGATGTAGCTTAGTGATAGAGCTCTTGTAGCATGCTTGAGCAAGGCCCTACTTAGACTCCTCAGCATTGCAAACACAAGCAAAATATATATACAAACACACATACATGTTCACATACAAAATCTGCATGCTTTTTATCACTAGCATGACTGCTCTCCTGATCTAAGACAGCATGTCTCACATGGATCACTCAACAAGTTCCTAATTGTTCTTCTTGGTTCCATTTTGCACTATTGAAGTCTTTTCTACTGAGGATATAGACAGTTTGTGTCACTGTTCTGCCTGGGATTATTCCATCCTCTTTATCTTTTCAAAAACTAATAACTTACACCAGACCCTTAAAAAAATGACATATCACTAAAGATTCATCCTTCTACTTTCCAAAGCACTATTTCATGTCAAATCTATTAACAGGCTTCTAGTGCTATCTTCTAGTAAACTAAGCTATATATAGGACCTCTTTTTAAATTTATTTTTATTTAATAGACAGAGAGAGAGGCAGAGAGAGCGAATGGGCACATCAGGGCCTCCAGCCACTGCAAAAGAACTCCAGACTCATGTTCTACCTTGTGCATCTGGATTATGTTGGTCCTGGGGAATCAAACCTGGGTCCTTTGGCTTTGCAGGCAAGTGTTTTAAATGCTAACCCATCTCTCAAGCTCAGGACCTCTCTTTTTAATTCATTGAAAAAATAAAACAAACTGTTTATATATAACTGTATTCAATCTCTCATTCAAACTGCTAGCAAGGGAATGTTTGCCTGTTATATTGCAAATATTATGCAATTATTCCCTATTTTGTTTCTAAAATGAAAATACATTTTCATGTGTAAAAATTACCTAATGAATATTCTTACCATGTTTTCTGTGACTTCATCTGATACAGCCTTTGAAACCTCTCTGATTTCATTCCTTATAATTTTCTAATCATTTGCAGTCCTCAGACACATCTTCTTACTATTCCTAAAATATATCAAATATGTTCTTTAAACATTTGTTTATTCATTTTAAGAGAGAAAGAGAAAGAATGTACGCACCAGGGCCTCTAGCCACTGCAAACGAACTCCAGATGTATGAGCTCCCATGAGCATCTGGCTTACATGGGTCCTAGGTAATTGAACCTGGGTCCTTTGGCTTTTCTGGCAAACACCTTAACTACTAAGCCATCTCTCCAGCTCTCAAATATGTTCTTGGTTTAGTGCCTTTCTACTTGCCAATTCTTGCTTCTGCTTTAGTGATTGCCAAAATTATCTTTTTATTTTTTGAGACAGGGTCTCACATAGCCTAGACTGACCTCAAACTTGCTAAGTAGCCAAGAATGATCCTGAATTCTTGAATCTCCAGCCTTCACCTCCCCAGATGACACATATATGCCATCATTCTCAGGACACAAAATGTCCCCCTTGATAATCTGATGGAAAGTTGTGAACTGCTTCTATGCTTCCCTTACACTGTCTTTATTGTCATAGAACTTATTGTCACCTAACTTAAACTATATTTAGTTTATTATTTTTATGTAACAATGAAATTTCCATGAATGCAATGGCTGTGTTCAATAATAAAATAAGTAACTAATAAAGATTATTTCATGACTGAGCCTTTACCATTTGTTTGAGTACTGTTAGCAGTAACAAGTCTGCAGAGTTCCTCGAGCAGTACCTAGTTAGTGTTCTGTGCCTGTTCTATAAGCCCTTCTGTGATAACTAATGAGAACTAAGTTAAATGTGTAGCTTTATTTATGAGTGGGTACCACCTATATTAGCTCTTGTCTTTAATATATTTTTAAATTTTATTTATTTTTATTGACAACTTCTTTAATTGGAGACAATATCCCATGGTACTTCCTTCCTGCCCCCTACTTTCCCCTTTGAAACTTCACTCTCCATCATAACCCCTCCCCTTCTCAATCAGTCTCTCTTTTCAGTTTGATGTCATGATCTTTTCCTCCTGTTATGATGGTCTTGTGTAGGTAGTGTCAGACACTATGAGATCATGGATATCAAGGCCATTTTGTGTCTGGAGGAGCATGTTGTACTGTCCTACTCTTCCTTTGGCTCTTATATTCTTTCCACCACCTCTTCTGCAATGGACCCTGAGCCTTGGAAGGTGTGTTAGAGATGTTTCAGTGCTGAGCACTCCTCTGTGACTACTTAGCACCATGGTGCCTTCTGAGTCATCTCAAGGTCACCAATATCTGAAAAGAGAAGCTTCTTTAACCAAAAGTGAGAGTAGCATTAATATATGGGTGTGGACATTAAGAGAAGTGCTTACTGGGCATTTTGGTGAGCATAGTATATACATTTGGCAAGACACCAGCAGACGTTATACCCCTAGGGCTCATGACTACCACTGTCATAGGTTTTCTGTATCTGGGATGTATCCCCTCCCATGGAGCGGGCCTCCAGTCCAATTAGAGAGAAGTTGGTTTCCCCCATAACAGACATGCCACTATTGCACCCGTTGGCTCATTTGGCCTGGCTGGCCAAATTTAAGGTTTTCAATGTTCACTGTTGAGTATCTTCACTGGTGTTTTCTCTCTCCCATTGAACTGCATGCAGTTTAGCTTTTTCCAACTTTCTGTCAGCTGGTCCACCTGGAGGAGGCTTTCAGGTCAGCTCCAACAGAATTTCTCAGTGACCTTGCCATCCAAGTATGTGGAGTCTTCAGAAATAGGGTCTTACCATCTATTCCTGGTGGGAAACCAAGGGCCTCGGCAATGGCCTATAATGTTTTGGAGGTATCTGTGACCTCCCCAGCCAACAACTCACTGGAAGGTAACCACTCCCTGGCACTGAAAATTTTCTAGTAACAATCTATGGCTTCTGAGTGTTCCATTGTCCAGAAGTCTTTAATATTTGTCTCAAAAACTTTAATAAGTTGTAGTAAAGCTGAAATAATTAAAATATTCTAAAATTTTAGATACAAAATAATTATTATAGAGCAAAAGCTTATTACATTCTTAAAATACAATGATTATATTCAGTGAAATATCTGAAAGTATTCTACAAAGAATTTTAAGTAGGTTTTTTTTCTTTTAAACATTATTATTTTTCTTTTTCGTTATTTTACTGACAACTTCTATACTTACAGATAATAAACCATGATATTTCCCTCTCCCCTTTCCCTTTCAGAACACCACTCTCCATCATATCTCCTCCCTCTCTCTATTAGTCTCTCTTTTAATTTGATGTCATCATCTTTTTCTCCTATTATGAGGGTCTTGTGAAGGCATTGCTAGGCACTGTGAGGTCATGGATATTGAGGCCAATTTCTGTCTGGATAATTGCATTGTAAGAAGTCATACCCTTCCTTTGGCTCTTACATTCTTTCTGCCACCTCTTCCACAATGGACCCTGAGCTTTGGAGGGTGTGATAGATATGTTTCAGTGCTGGACACTCCTCCATCCCTTCTTCTCAGCACTATGTTGCTTTTGGGTCATCCCAGTGGTCATTGTCATCTGAAAAGAGAAGCTTCTCTAACCAGAAGTGAGAGTAGCATTAATATATGAATATGAACATTAAGTGTAGTGCTTTCAGGGCAGTTTGGTGGGAATAATATATACATCTAGCCAGACATGAACAGACTTTATACCCCTAAGGCTCATGACCTCTCCTGACAAACCCTTTTAATTAGGTTTTTCAGTACCAGACTTGTATTCCCTCCAGTAGAGCAGGCCTTCAGTCCAATTAGGGAGCAGTTGGTTTCCCCCAGAGCAGACATGCCACTATTGCACCCATTCGGTCATTTGGCCTGTTTGGCCAAACTTGAGGTTTCCAGTATCCACTGTTTTCACTGCTGATGATTTCTGTCTCCCATAGGGCTGCATGCAGTGCAGCTTTTTCCTGCTTTCAGTTGGCTGGTCTATAGGGAGAAGGTTTTCCATTCAGCACCAGCTTGATTTCTCAGTGACCTTGCCACTCAGGAAAGAGAGGTCTTCAGCAACAGGGTCTTACCATATGTTTCTCAAGGGAAACCAAGGGCCTTGGCAATAGCCTATAATGTTTTGGAGGCAACAGGGACCTTCCTTGCCAACAATTCACTGGAAGGTATCCCATCCCAGGCACTGAAAATTTTCTAGTAACAATCTATGGTTATGGATGTGCCATTATTCACAAAAGTAGGTTTATATAAGTTTTATTCAGAATATCTTGAATTTTGATTGACCCTCCCTGCCACCCTTCTTTTACACATTCTCTTCCCCTGGCCTTGCTTAGGCCTTTCCCCTGCCTGTAATCTGTTCTTCTACTTTCATATACACAATACCTTCCCCTTAAGTCCTTCTCTGTCCTCCCTTCCTAATAGCCTTTTTCTATATTACTGGCCTCTGCTACCAATTTTTGGTTCTAGCTCACACACAAGTCTATACACTTGTAACTAGGATCCACATATGAGAGAGAACATGTGATGTTTGGCTTTCTGAGCCTGGGTTACCTCACTTAGTATAATCCTTTCCAGATCCATCCATTTCCCAGAAATTTTCATAATTTCATTTTTCTTTACTGCTGAATAGAATTGCATTGTATAATGTACCACATCCCACATCTTTATTATCCATTAATCTGTGGAGGGACATCTAAGCTAGTACCATTTCCTAGCTATTTTGAATAGAGCAGCAATAAACATGGTTGTGCAAGTATCTCTAAGGTAGTAAGAAGAGTCCTTCAGATATATGCTTAGAAGTGCTTTAGCTGGTAAATCTATTTTTATCTGTCTCAAGAACCTCCACACTGATTTCCACAATGGCTGTACCAGATTAGAGTGTATAAGGGTTCCTCTTTTTCCACATCCTCACCAACATTTATTGCCATTTGTTTTCTTGATGGTAGCCATTCTGATAGGAATGAAATGGAATCTCAAAGTGGTTTTAATTTGCAGTTCCCTGATGGCTAAGGATGTAGAATACTTTTTTAGATATTTATATGCCATCTGTATTTCTTCTTCTGAGAACTCTCTATTTAGTTATATAGCCCATTTTTTTAAATTGGGTTGTTTGATTTCTTATTGTTCTGTTTTTTGAGGTCTTTGTATATTCTGGATATTAATCCTCTGTCAGATGTACAGCTGGCAAAGATTTTCTCCCATTCTGTAGGTTGTCTCTTTGCTCTATTCACAGTGTCCTT
This sequence comes from Orientallactaga sibirica, assembly GCA_036365145.1. Taxonomy (NCBI): domain Eukaryota; kingdom Metazoa; phylum Chordata; class Mammalia; order Rodentia; family Dipodidae; genus Orientallactaga; species Orientallactaga sibirica. Next base: position 17,531,442 of record JAEOAD010000030.1, on the reverse strand, counting down.
TGCTGTAAAAAAAAAAAAAAAAAAAAAAAGCTTTGTAATTTCTTAAGATCCCAGTTGTTGATTAGTGGTTTCTTTTTCCTGAGCAATTGGGGTTACATTCAGAAAGTCCTTGCCTTTGCCAATATGTTGAAGGGTTTCCCCTACCTTTTCCTCTAGCAGTTTTGGAGTTTCAGGTCTGATTTTGAGGTCTCTGACCCACTTGGACTTGATTTTTGTGCATGGAGAAAGACAAGGATCTATTTTCATCCTTCTTCATATAGATATTCAGTTTTCCCAGCACCACCTGTTGAAGAGGCTGTCTTTTCTCCAGTGAATACTTTTGGCATTTTTGTCAAAAATCAGATGGCTATAGCAGCCTGGGTTAATATCTGTGTCCTCTGTTCTGTTCCATTGACCTACATGTCTGTCTTTGTGCCAGTACCATGCTGTTTTTTTTTTTTTTTTTAACTATAGCTTTGTAATATAACTTAAAATCGGGTATGGTGATACCACCAGCCTAATTTTTGTTGCTCAAATTTGCTTTGGCTATTTGAGGTTTTTTGTGCTTCAAGGTGAATTTTAGGATTGTTTTTTCTATTTATGAGAAGAATGTCACTGGGATTTTAATGACGATTGCAGTAAACATGTAGATTGCTTTGGAAAGATTGATATTTGCATAATATTTATTCTTCCAATCCAAGAACATGGGATGTCTTTCCATTGTGTCTTCTGCAATTTCTGCTTGAGTGTTTTAAAGGTCTCATTGTAGAGATCCTTCACTTCTTTGGTTAAGTTTATTTCAAGGTACTTTTTTTATTTTTATTTTTTTGAGGCAATTGTGAATGGAGAGATTCCCTGATTTCATGCTCTGCATGTTCGTTGTAGTATACAGAAAAGCTACTGATTTCTGTGTGGTTTTTTTTTTTTTTTTTTTTTGTATCCTGCTACAATGCTAAAAGTGTTTGTCAGCTCTAACAGTTTGCTGGTAGTCTTTAGGCACTTAGAGCTATAAACTTCCCTCTTAGGATGGCCTTCATTGTGTCCCAAAGGTTTTGGTATGTTGTATTCTCATCATCATTTAATTCTATGAATGTATAGAATTCCTTTTTATTTCTTCAATGACCCATTCATTGTTCAATAGTGTACTGTTTAGTCTCCATGAAATTCTGTATGCTCTGTAGTTTGTTGTTGATTTGCAGTTTAATCCCTTTGTGGTCAGAGTACAAGGGATTATTTCAGTTTTCCTGTATTTGTTAAGATTTGATTTGTGTCCTAATATATGGTCTATTTTAGAGAATGTTCCATGTGCTGCTGAGAAAAATGTATATTCTACAGGATTTGGATGGGATGTTCTGTATATATCTGTTAGGTCCATTTGTTCCATGGCATCATTTAATCCAGATGTCTCTCTGTTTATTTATTTATTTATTTTTTTGGTAGGATGACCTGTGAATTGATGAGAGTGGGGTATTGAAGTCACCCACTACAATTGCATTTGGTGTTATCTGTGACCTTAAGTCTAATACTGTTTGTTTGATGAAATTGGGAGCCCCCATGTTAGGTGCATATACATTTAGGATTGCAATGTCCTCCTTTTGGAGTGTTCCACTAATCAGTATAAAATGACCTTCTTTATCTTTCCTCACTGATGTTGGTTTGAAGTCTATCCTGTCAGATATTAGGATATCTGCTTGTTTCTTAGGCCCATTTGCTTAAAATACCTTTTTCCAACCTTTCACCCTAAGACAGTGTCTATCTTTTATTGAGAGATGAGTTTCCTGGAGGCAACATATGGCAGGATCCTGCCTTTTAATCCAGTCTGCAAGCCTGTGTCTTTCGGTTGGGGCATTGAGGCCATTGATATTAAGAGTTATTATTGAAAGGTATGTATTTATTCTTGCCATTCTTCTTATTTTGTAGTGCTTCCTGTTTTCCCTTTACTCACTTGTTTTAACTGTTATTTGATCATGGTTTATTTTTTCCTATTTCCTGCCGTGTGTGTTTTGCTTTCTCTTCAGCATGAAGGATTCCTTCAAGTATTTTCTGTAGAGCTGGTTTAGTTGTCATAAATTCCTTTAGTCTGTTTTTGTTGTGGAGTGTTGAGTAATCTGCTGTGATCCTGATGGGCTTGCCTTGTAGGTCACTTGCTTTTTCTCTCTAACTGCTTTCAATATATTTTCTTTGGTTTGCATGTTTAGTAGTTTAATTATAACATGGCAAGGAGAGGTTCTTTCTAGGTTTTGTCTGTTTGGTGTTCTAAAAGCTTCTTGTATCTCCATTGGCATTTCTTTCCCAATTTGGGGAAATTTTTCTTCTACGATTTTGTTGGAAATGCCTCTGCATTGAAATCCTTCTCCTTTGACTATACCCTGAATTCTTATGTTTGATCTTTTCATAGTGTCCCAGATATCTTGGAATTCCCATTCATACCTTTCTATTAGCTTGTCTTTCTCTTTGCTGGACTGTATTAGGTCTGCCACCTGGTCTTCTAGTTTAGATACTGTTCTCTCCTTCATCCTTTGTACTAGTGAGACTTTCCACAGAGATTTTTACTTGACTGACTGTTCTTCATAGGTAGGATTTCAGCCTGGTTTTTCTTCAGTATTTCCATTTCCTTACTCATGTCCTATAATGACTTTTTTATTTCATTAAGCTGGTTTCCTGTATTCTCTTTCAGGAGTTTTTTTCTTCTTTGAATCCTTTCATTTCTTTGAGTATAGATATAATCATTCTTTTGAAATCTTTGTCAGGCATTTCATCTAAAACAGTCTCATTGATGATCATTTCTGATGGATTTATACTTTTTGGTGGGATTGCATTTTCTTGATTCTTTGTGTTTCTTGTATTATAATGTCACAACTTTTGCATCCTGAATTGATTTGATGTTTGGGTTTTCTACTTATCTGCAGTGTTCTTAGATGTGGCAAACTACCTTTATATATTTTCAGGATACATGTTTAAGGTGCCAAGTGTAGCTCTTGTACCCCAATTCAACCCCAAAACTAATCCTAGGTGTTGAGGTTGCTTGCTAAGCAGGTATTCTAGTGGACGGGTGGAACAATTTACTGGCAAATTCTAACCTTCAACTGAGCAATATACACATTCAGTAAAGACCAGCACAGAGAGGACAAGTGTGGGGATTAAAACAAATAGTCTTATAAAGTCAAAATCCCTAAGGGTGTGTGTTGCTCTACACCCATAATCCTGTCACCTAGGAGGCAGAGAATTCCAGTCTGAATTGGATTCCTGGTCAGCCTGGATCTATCTGGATCAGACCCTGCCCCAATAATGACAGAAACAAAAGACATGGGCCCTATAAATCTGATAGCATTAAAGGTAACAATATTCAACCACCAAGTACAGCTTATTTGAGAATGGCAAAGCAACAAAAACATGTAACCCATAACCTGTTTTGACATGAGATGCAAGAGAGATTAACACTTCCAGTGCAGACCTATGTACCTGGGCTTTTTTTTTTTTTTTTTTTTTTTTTTTGTTCAGTTGGCCTCATTACCTTTTGGTGTGGCTTCCAATCTCACCAATGCTGAATGCCCACCTCGGTCCCTCCAGGTTGTGCTGTGCAGCTGGAGTTCTTTTGAGCTGTGCTGGATGCACTGCCCCTGGGGCTGAATGCTGGAGGTTTGCAGTTCTGATGGTTGGGTGATGGGAGAGTTCAGGAAGCCTGGGGTTGCTCACACAATCCCACCTGTATCTCTTTCAGTAGCTCCTTAGTTGACCTCAGCTGTCTTTCCTTCAGATTTCTTGACTCTGCAAGGAGGATGATGAGGTTGGAAAATCCCCTTGTTTGGTTTCTTCTGCTGCTGCTAGGCACACCTGGTGGGCAGTGCCAGACTTGTGGATCATAGGGACGCAAGCTCCTCAGTGGGATTCTGGCCATTTTCCTCCTTTCTGGTGCATCTTGGTCTCTCCTTCCTGCTTCTCCACTGTGTCTAAGAAAAACCTGTAGTCCTGCACTTTTCAGAAGAAGTGTATTTTGCTGTCGTTTTGCTTAAATCCCTCCCTTGGCTGGTTTGGCATGGCTCCTATGCTGCCAGATTATACAGAAGTCTCTATTATAATTATTATTTCAGGTTATTTTGAGATAGTTTTTATGAGAAGGAATTTCTCTACATGAAATATTATTTTGTGTGTTATCCTATACCACCCAATATACTGATATGTAATAGGTAGACTGAAATTTAAAATTTTATATGTTAAAGGAAATTCTTCTTTCAAGACTCCTCCCTTTCTCAAATTGTAAATCAGGTTGGTAAGACTTGATAATGTCAGATATTTTTAATTTCTTGCAGACAGTGCTCCAAGTTATTGTTATATTATATTGTATAATATTGTTATATTATATTGTATATGAAGGATCAGAGAAGTCTTTGTTCAAGACTACTTAGGTCACTTTAGAATCACAGGCCCAAATTTTTTCTAGCTTTTTTCTTCCAGCATTACCCTTTCATATTCTCATACCACTTATAAGGTTAATATTTTGTTTCATATATTTCTTTAGTCCTATTTTTAAATCAAACTTTTTATCATTGTCAGCAATGGGAAACTAGTATAATATGGCATCAACTAAATAAAACTTAGACAATAACGTTGATAATAAAGTGTTGCTATTAAATTTAAACTCACTTCTGTTTCCTGCTCTCATCTGAGGCTGAGAACTATCTTCAGTATGAAAATGGAGAGTTTCCAGAGTTATCACTTGACAGATGGGAAAGAGAATACTTTTCTCATGGAGAGTCAGGTTCATTGAAGGCCTTATGCTGGTATACCTCAGGTTTTCTGGGGTACCTTCTGCAACCATCATGCATTGCAAGTGGTTTGAGTTTCATAGTGTTGTGAAATACTCAACAGTGTTGTGGTTAACTTGTGATCATGATTGTTATTTGCCAGTCATGAAAACCATCCGTTTCCTGCAAAGCCTTTGAGAGAGTCCCAGAGCCATCTTCTCACTGATTCTCAGTCTTGGACAGACAACAGCACAAACCTGGGAAAAGGCAAAGCTGGTAACACTGGGCTTGTCTGTTTTTTATATGCTTTATTTTTAAAAGGTAAAAAGTGGTGAAAAAGTCCATTGTATGGAATTTTAAAAATTGTATTAAATAGAAATTTTGTATGGACACATCATGTGTTGGTGTCATTTCCCTCCTCCCTGCCCCCATTCCACTGAGGGTCCTCTTCAGTGAGATTGCTGGCATTCTGTGTTTAACTTTGTTGTTAGACTCCATCATAAATTTGGCATTATTTTCAAGGGATTTATCTTTGTGAGATACATTGATTAATATTTGTTAGTAGTAGAAAATCATTTTGCAAAAGATCCTCTACATGGATTTTTCCCCACGTTAAAGAAACAAACCTTTACCACTGTGTTACAAAATGATAGAAATTAAATCAAAATATAAAGCATAAAACTTAAAAAATGATATCAACTAAGAAGGTTAGAAAATATATGCTTGAAAGAGTCTTAATATAGTTTTGTATTTTAAGATTTTGATCCAGTTTCAAAATGTCTGTTTTTACATATTTAAATAATTCAGCTGCTATGCCTGTATCTCACTCACATTTCCCTTGTTACTGTAGATAAAATTAGTCTTTATTAATTAATTAATAAATTTATTTACTTGAGAGAGAGAGAGAAAGAGACAAATGTGGTGGGGGGAGGGGAAGGCATGCCAGGGCATCCAGCCACTGCAAATGAACTACAGATGCATACACCGCCTTGTGCATCTGGATTATGTGGGTACTGGGGAATCAAATGTGGGTCCTTAGGCTTCACAGACAAGCACTTTAACCACTAAGCAATCTCTCCAGCCTGAGTCTTCAGTTTTGAGTCTTAGTCTAAGCCCTCTGATATTATCCCCATTATTTGAGATTATAGTTTTGTTTCTCTTACTTTCAGACGTGCCATTTCATATTCCAGTCTGTGAGAATAAGACATCGCCTAGATAATAGACCATTGAACATCAATTTTCTTAGAAATAAAGCAATTTTATTTCAGGGGTCAGTTTCTGTAGGATGACAAGGAAATCTTTCTTTCAGAAGGGTTTTGTATTTCATCTTATCGTGCACATTAACATATGGATGATTTCTTAAGGATTTTTTTTTTTTTAAGACATAGCCTTAGGTAGCTCAGGGTGGCCTGAAACTTGCTATGTAGCCAAGGATGACCTTCTCATTCACCTCCCAAGTGCTAAGATTACAGGTGTGCACCGCATATCCTATTTTATGGGGTACTGGGGATCAAACCCAGGGCCTTGTGCATACTAAGCAAGTACTTATCCTCAGGCTTGATTTCTTGTTTTTTTTTTTTTTTTTTTTTGTGCTGTTAATTATTTGGCAGTTCCATCAACTTTAATGTTGTTTTGATGGCTAAGTCGAGTAGCTCAAGTTTAAAAGATGATGTAGAGGAAGGAAGAAAGACATGAGGAGGATGAGATGAGAAATGGCTTATCGATTGGTTTGATTAGGATGAGGTAGGTAGACGAGAAATTAGTTTCCAGCTTGACTTATCATTCATTATTTTTGTTTCCCTGCTTTCTTGCATGTGTAGCTATATTTTCAATGTTTTTTCTATGTTTGTGAAACTGATACTGATTAATACTACATAGCATGTGGATGGATATATGTATATATATAGACACATATATACATGCATACATATATATGTATGTGTTTCTGTAAATCATACACATCATATTACAAATATCCACACAACACACAAGATACCTTTGCACGTATTCTGGGGGATTGTTCTTAGGTAAATAAACAAGTCTCTGCCTATTTGTTCAAAACAATCAAAAATCTTAACTTTTGTTCTTTCTATAAGGTATGAGCAATCCTGCATTAACTATGGAGAATGAGACTTAACTCTTCAAGCAAAATAAATGTATACTTTTATAAAAGTAAGATGTTTTCCCTTTATTGTTACATTCTATGTTTTTAACATCTTTCAATGTCAAAAGCTTAATACTTTCCATAATCAATATTTATTTTTGAGTGACACAGCAATCATCTTATTTGACCTGTAGTATATTGATCATGCTAGAGTATCTGGACATGGACCTACTTTTAGTATTAGCCAGTATCAGATTAACTGAATAAACTATGGAAATAACTTGGTGAACAAAATCATTACTATAGTAATGTATTAAACAGGAAGGATGGATCCTAAAATATTTAATTTTATATGAAAATTATCTTGTCATTTTATAGGAAAATAAAATGTATCACTTTAACTTTATCTATCATGTAGGATTATGGTCATCATGCCCTTGACCGTTTCTTAACAGCATCTCACTGGGCTGAGGTATTGTGCCTAAACACCTTATAGTGCTAAAAAGATTAAATTCAGCATATGTAATCTTCCGTGTCATAAAATAAAAATACAGGACTACTGTGTTATTATGATATGAACTTTTCCCTCCAATTGTTTTGCCATATCTAAACTCCAATTGGCTTTAGATAAATAAGGAGGATGTGTACAGACTAACATGATGAAAAGTTGCTACTAAAATTGTGGTCCCAAAGCAGCATTAGCATCTCCTTGAAAATATGACACAGTTGCAGAACCTTGGTTCTTACCCTAGACTTGTGGAACCAGAATCTGCAGTAAATTATTTTAATAAGATTCTCTTGTATATGTATATAAAAGTCCATGAAGCACTAATCTAGATTTCCTTATTCAAGAGCCCATCTACTGAGTCTGGTAGCATAGAAAACAATTTTGAACAAGAGATGTATATTACTATAACAAATGAGTTGCTTAGGATTTTTATTAATTTATGTTTAACACAATGATTTCATGGTTTTTTGTTTGTTTGTTTGTTTCCGTTTAAGATGTCAGATGCTGTAGAAGGATGGAAGAGGCTTTCCACAAGAAAGGACCGAATGTCCCTATGTGCAGATATTTTTTTCTTCAGTGTTGGGGATGAAACCCAGGCCAAGCACACTACCTCGGGCCATGTCCTCAGCTATGGGAATGAAAGTTGTTGAAGAGTTCTCACCAAGCTGATACATAAAGCATAGCACATCTTTGATCCAATTTATTAATTGTAATAGAAAACACAAATTTCTATTAACTATTAAAAACAATGATGGCTTAGGAATTAGAGGGAAACAATCTTCTACCAAAAATAAGAATAAATTCATTGAATGGTATCCACCTCAAAATTTAGATTGCGCAAAATATTATATTTCTAGTGTGAATCTGGCTTTAGATTGAGAGAATAGTATTCACCATGGAAAGGCCAAATGACCCACCATTGAAAATCACCATTCATTTTTGCCAGACTTTCCTTCTAATTCTAGCCCATGTCCCCTAGTAGATAATAAGAATGAACATTGAGGCTTGAGCTCAGTTGACTTGAAAATTTTTGTTAGAACTAATATAATAATTTGACAAAGTATATTGGAAATATATTTTTATCTCCTCTAATTTTAAATTGTGGAGAATTTATGCTAGTAATTATGGAGATGGGTTGATGTCTTTCTATTGTTGGCTTGGCTTTTATAAAATATTTTTAGATTATTTCTCCTATTGAATATGGTGAAAATACTGCTTAAGGATTCCTGATAGAACAATGGATTTTTTCCTCTAATGGTAGTTAGCTCTATTATTTCTATGTCCTCTCATCAAAACTATGACAGTTAAGTTATATTTTTCCTCAAATACTAAGATCAAATTATGCAAATAATTTAAAAAGTCATATACTTTTAGAAATTAAGTTCACTATGAACTAAGTGGTGTGCTGTTTGGACATTTAGTTTAAGCTAAGCTAAAATGATGTATTTGTCCATGCCAAATGTTTGTCTTCAGAAAACACATTTCGAAGCTCTTGTGCCTTGTATGCGCTATTTAAAAAAAAAGTCTCTTAAAAATATATTTGGGGATAAGTTTTGTAAATGTCAACAATTAGAATAAGTGGTGTACTTTCATTGGTACTGATTTTGAGAATTTAAGGCAGTTAAACTTTTAAAAAGTAATTAATGTGAGCAAAAATTCAATATAACATAAGTTAAATGACTAGGAGACAATGGATCCTTACAATTAATTACTCATCCTTGCTGATATATATGTGGAGAGAATATGTGTTAATTTTGTGTTTATTGTGTTGTCTATGGAATACCAGTGTTAGCCAAGTCCACTCAGAGTTATCTAAGTGGAATTCTGTAAATAAGATGACAATCTTCACTTTTTTTTTTTTAAGCTAGGGAGTTTAATGTGACAATCTGATTCAAGAAATCTCAGAGGATGTGATACATTTTTCCCTCTTACTTTTGAACATGTTTGGGCCATGAATCATTACCTGAAGTGCCAGACTTAAACCTGTAGCTCCTGCTAGGTCTTATGTGCAGCAGCATGTCTTGTGCTAAGAATTATGCAGCCTGGTTTTCTGAAAGCACAGTACTGCTACAGCCGTTTTCCTGGACAGGATTTGCTTAGGTATTTCCTCTTATCAAAGTGAAGTGAAGGAAAAAGTGGGGACAGATTTTACCTTTTACAATGCTATAATACTATTTCTCCTTTCTTTAGTTCTTTTATTTACTAATTTAAAATCAATACACATTTGAATCAGATTTGAAAGTTTAAAAAATTATTGTTTTAATGGATCCCTTTCTGTTTTTATATAGTGATTAACCTTTAAAGGTATTTTTGTCATTGTCTTTCATTATTTTAGAGGATTTGTAATTTTTTGAGGTGACTAGATGTCTCATTAGACATACACACTACAATTTTGCCTGAGTAAACAAAGCACCAAGTAAACATATCTATATTTTGTGCATATTTACAAAATTTACCGTAGATCATTTTAGCCTTTTACTTTTTCAAAAAATCTAATGACTTAACTCACATTTGAAGTTTAAAAACTGTCCTGATTGTCCTTTCAACTGATAAATTTCCATTTTCCCTGTTTTTGGAGCTTTTACTATATAGGTACCAACATTTAAGAAATTTTTCATTCAAAAATATTTAGCAAATGTTTCACATATATAAACTATTTGCTATTATGTAATAAAAGAGGATTGTGTCTGAAAACTTGCATGTGAACACAATGGTAATGCATTCAAGGAAGTACACACTCGGGAACTTGCTCCTGATACACCCTCATTAGCTGTCTAGATGAAATTCCCTGCACACCGACAATAAGACTCTTATAAGGTATGCTTTTTATAATAGTCTACCAAAGCTATTACTGGCAAAATTCATGTCTACAAATTACTCATGGTATGCCTTTGGGGGACCGGTGAGAAGATGAAGAAGTACATGTTAGTAGTTAAATAGTTTTGAGGACATTTATAAGTAGGCTGCAAAACCCAAGTATACTGTAATCAGTAAGCATCTATATAAAATATGTCATGTATTTGACAAAAAACCAAAACTACCTTCACTAAAAACATCAAATGCAAAGGATTTATTAATATAGTTTACAAATTAGGCTGCCATTATGATTCATATTTTAAGAAAATGTGAAAAAATTGTTTCTTCATTACAATACAAACTAACACATTTTTTCTATTGTTGAAAATTATGTAAACTTGCTGGGCTAATTCTGTCATATTGTATATTTGGTATGCACTTATACTTATAAAAGTGGTGATTTTGACACCTCTGTGACTTTTCTTTCTAAGCTATGAATGACATGCAAACCAGGAAAGCAACTTACATTGTGAACCATGATGGCTTTGTCCCATACAGTCTTCTTATCCACACACCCAGATACATATCCTAATGATATACTAGTGTACCAGTCTTTGTCCAAAGTGATGTATTTCAACAGTGAGTTTCTCACAGTCTCCAGGTAAGAACCCATGGAAATTTGTTCTTCCTAGGTAGAAATGAGCTGGCTTAATTCTAGGTGTTTTAGCAGTCTACCATCCTTCACATATTTGGCTAATTCTGCATCAAAGAGAACTATATTATATACCTTAAATATTTGTAATTCTTTCCAATGATACCATCAGAAAAAATTTAACCTTGTCTTGAGAAAAATTCATAGCTTGTCTTTTTTGAAGTTTTAGTGGTTTAATCATTTTGCATCATCAAATGGATTTAATACATGCCAAATTAAGTATTTTGCATTTGAGTAATCTAACCATTAGATTTATTCATAATTTATTACCAAATGATCTTCTTTCATTGTAGAGCACTGGAAATTGTTACCATAGTGCAAACCCTGCTTTTCTCTTTCCAGTGATGGGTTTGATATTTTAGAGTAGTGTCCTGACTTGTGAACAATGAACATTACTATACAAGGAACTCAGGTATTTCAGAGTAATTCCTGTGGGTCCAGATATAAAGAAAGTACTTCCCAGCAGTGTTCCATGTAGCAGGAGGCTCTGAAATAGATTATCTGTGGCTTCCTACAAGAAACTCTTCTTGAAATATAAGTAGAGAATGCTTTACCATGGTAGAATGTGGTTAAGTAAGAGTTCACACTACACTAGCAAAAAGTTCATTTATGATAGATAACCTGAGCAATACCAAAATAGACATTTCTTTTTGCATAAAGGTGAAAGCAAGAGCAAAACTGATGAGATATTCTTGTCCATAGATGGCATTTCACTGTTTCCATATTGCAATTATGAGGTGTCTCCTAAGACAACATCAAAGTTGGCTAGAATGAAACCAAAAAGAAACTTTCAGTAAGTGATTTAAATATATGGCTTAATCTATGTAACTGGAGTTCCCCATTGCTCAGATAGTTCAGAATTTATGAAACCAAACTGTGATTTATATTGTATCATACAAAAGGTTTAGCAGTATATACTTACTGTTTGACATATAAAGGTGCTTATTCAAATCGAGGGGGAAAATCCCCATAATACACCCAAGCCGAATGATGTTGATACCTGATATTAAAGACCTGATATCAACCCTGGAAAGCTGCAGCTCTTAGCTTTCATTCAGTTAGCAAAGCAAAGCTCTTGTCAAACTTTTGATTGCATGTCATTTTTCTGCTCATATGTATGGCTCCTTAAAGTGTACTCTTAAAAACTTCTTAACTAGCCTAATAAAACATTTGTGTGAAAGCTGAATATTTACAAAAACTTAATTACACACTGCTCTTGGAATACCCAGTATATGTTGTTAAAGTACTTTAAATAAACACATTGGGCAGGAGGTAGAGAATACAGGTGGGCTTAAGTGGTCATAAAGAATCAAACTAGGGAAAGCTTATATGGATCTCAAGAATAACTTTCTGTTTACTCTCTTTGCATGTGGGCATTGCAGTGACATACAACAGCTGCCAGCAACAAGCAGTGTTAATTCTTGGTTCAAAAACACACAAAGAGAAGATACTATGAAAAATATGTCCATATCAAAACCATTTATGACCTATGATACTTAGTTATGCAAAATATGAAGAGTTTATAGGTTCCTCAAACTGGAACTTTTAATTTGGAAACCAAACTCAGTCTGAAAGTAAGGGTACTAGGTAGGTATTCTTGTCTTTTAGGGTTAATAGGAAGCAGTAAGTTTCCTTTATTGAGACCAGAGTCACCAAATGCCTGCATGCAGGAAGGACAGTACCAACTAGGTTATCTTCACAATGAAAAGTTTAAAGAAAGGCAACATGATTCCTTCAACTACAACCTATGCCCACAAAGCCATAAATTGTATTTTTATAAGACAACCTGTTATACTATACTTTTTTTATACTATACTTTACATATGACTAATTAGCTTGTGCTAAAGAAAACTATTTAATACAAATCAGAACCAATGAAAACCATCTATGAGAATGTACATGAAAGTCCTCTTGTTATTGTCCTTTTGAAAGCCTGAAATGAATTCTGCAGGGTTGGATGACTCCTATATGGGCCTACACTTCTATGATGTCTATATAGTGAAGTTCTTGAAAGGCATCATTGTTACACACAGACAACACTCTTGGGTTAAATTGTACCCTCAAAATGCAAACAGCACTTGTGAAATAAATGTAATTCAAAGTAATTACATTCAGGAGAAATAACTCAGTTGTTTATAGTCTTTTCAGCATAATAAATTATAAACTCTAACTGAAGAATCCTGTGTTGTCCCGAGTAAGGTGAAATGCATTTGTTAGTTATTGCATATGAAACCGCCAATGGGCTTCATGTCTTGATGTGGGCCTTTGTTTCCTTCTGTGGAGGAATATATGCAGGAGCATGCTTGAGGCTTGATAGCTTAAATAAAACATCAAGTACATTACTCTGGCACTTGCATTAAGAAGGAAAAAAGTTTTCACAGAAATTTTTTAAGTTTCAAAACATAATTGAACATAATTTGAGAATAAATATTTTACTTTATTGGTTTTTCAAGGTAGGGGTCTTGCTCTAGCCCAGGCTGACCTGGAATTCATTTTGTAGTCATAGGCTTGCCTCAAACTCATGGCATTTCTACCTCTGCTTTCTGAGTGTTGGGATTAAAGGTATGCACCACAACACTCAGATCAAGAAAAAAAATTTTTTGGAGGAATAAAAGTTTGGTCAGTTTTGGCTCCTTAGTGTTTCCTGTAATCAGTCAATTCAAGACGTTTATTTGGAATGAGATTTTATTTATCCTGAATATTTCTTTTCACGGATAGGTCAAGGAGCACACAATTTATTATGAATAGTCTTAATTGTAAAGGCATTTATGGGAGTCCTTTAATCTTTTCTTGGTATCTGCCTTTTAGCATGCCATTCCATTGTGTATTATTATCAAGAGGTTAAGAGAGAGCTCTTCCACTGTCATTCAGTGGGTTTTTAAAAACATTTTCATTGCACTTATATCAGGACCCAAAATGAAATAAGCATCTGAATAGCTGCAGAAATGCATAGCCAATGGTTATCTGTGTAGGAACAGAGTTCTCACAACTTCAAATTTTAATAGCACAGAAAGTGTACAAAACAGGTTGACATGTTTTTTGCTGAAAATTTACCACAATATAGGTGTAGGTGCTTTGTCTTGTAACTTGAGGTTAAACTCTCTAAAAAACATCAAGACTAACAGCTGATTTTTAAAGCCTTACCAGTTAACAGTTCTCATTTAGCAAAAATTTGTGTTAACCCTAGGTTTAAAAAGTAAAAGGTCTGGGGATGCTAGAGTGATGGATCATCAGTTAAAGGCTTGCAAAACGTGACAACCCAGGTTCAGTTCTCTAGTAACCACAAAAACCCATGTAAAAAGCCACACATGAATGTAGAGTTCATATGCAGCAGCAGGGGCCCCTGGCACTCCCATTCTCTTTCTGTGTCTCTCAAATAAATATACTTTAAAAATGAAAAGATTCTTACTTAACTTAATGTGGTAAATGACACTAGAATTTTGTGCTTGGCTCAAGTTGGGTATGGTGGTGTATGCCTAGTACCTGGCACTTGGAAGAGGAATGATGGCTAAAAGTTCAAGGCCAACCTGGTTTATATAGTGAGTTCCAAGTCAGCCTGTCTTGGGAAATAAGGATTTTCTGCTTATTTCAAAACATGGAAAAATGATGGTTAAGTCTATAAGAGTGAAACTCACTGTGGACACTAGCAGTCCATAACACCTGGATTTTCTGCAAAGTACTCACAGATGAATTTAAGATGAATACCTGTAGGCTTTAAACACCTTATGTTCTCACAAGTTTTATAAAAGATTGGCCAAGTAAACCAAATACATGCTGCTCCATGCATACTTTATTTTATTTATTTGAGGGTGGGGAGAAAGAGGCAGATAGAAAGACTGTGCTAGGGCCTTCAGCCACTGCAAATGAATTCCAATCTGGCTTACGTGGGTCCTAGAGAATCAAACCTGGGTCCTTTGACTTCGCAGGCAAACACATTAACCACAAAGCCATCCCTCCATGAATACTTTGAACATCATCAGTTGTATACTACCAGATTTCACTGACAGGAGTTCTATACTTCTTTCAAAAGATCTTCATCCATAGCTGTTCCAAACAAACTTAGAATTGATTTCTCAAAAAATAAGGCTGGGGAGCATTGGTAACATCATCTGTCTTGTTACAAATTCAAGAAAAACTTTCAAAATTACTATTTTTTTAATATATATTTTTTATTTATATTATTCTGATTTTACATTCATAGTATTGGTTCCATTGTCCTCCTCGCTGTCCTCCCACTTTCAAAGGGAGTTCTGGGGGGGGGGTATGCCCCAGTCTCTGTGCATAATGCCCCAACTTGTGACTCTAACAATCTTTCTGCCCCCTCTTCCGCGAGTTTCCCTGAGCCACATTGTGGTCATTTTAGTTCTGCTTCAGTGATGAGGTTTGGGGAGCCTCTGTGTCTCTGAATATCTGGCTTAGTTGGAGTTGGATGTTCTCTGTGTTTATCTCCTTCAGCCTTTTTCTGGTGTCGTGATCGCCATGAACACTGTATTCTTGCCCTTCCCCTGAGTTGTTCTATGGTTTCAGCTGGGGCCCTGGTGAGGTGTGGTTAGCTGATCCTCCCTTCAGGTTCATTGTCCACCTGAAAAAAGATAAGCAAATTCTCCAACGGAGAGAGAAGTTAGTACTAGATAGAAGGGATGATCATATATGTTTTGGAGGGAATTTTATATGCGTTGGCTCTCTTCTAGCCCACATTTGGTGGTATCTTGCTCTTGGAGACTGAGCTCATTTTTTGTACCTGGTTTTGACTTATTTCCCAGTTCCAGCAATGAGTTCCATTCCACTGAGTGGATCTATTAGTCAAATCAAGAGCAGTTGGTTACCCACCATGGCTGTTTGCCACTACTGCACTTGTATGAGCATTACGTCAAGTTGTTTCCTGCTGGGTATCTTAGACTGCAAGTTGTTTGGACCAATGTCGGACATTTCCCCCCAGTTGCTCGTGTAGCACCCTCTGGTACTACACTAGCTAACTGTCTGGGGACTGACCTTCTTCCAGATTCTGGCCAGGTCTCTCTGTGTTTGGTCTCACACGCATATGCTGTCTTTGACAGTAGGGTCTTACCATTAACCTTTGGTGGGTCACCAAGAACTCTGACAGAAGTCTGTCTTTTTGGGAAACCTTGTAGGTGTTTCAGATCAACAGCTCATTGTGGAAGTTAACCCCGTGCTGGCACTGGGTGTTATAAGTCTGCACCTAGGAAGGTGAGGGAGGAAAAAGGTAGATAATATAAAAGAGAAAGTGAGTATAGAGAGGAGAGGGAGAGAGAGAGAGAGAGAGAAGAGAAAGAGAAGCAGGACAAGATTAAAGTTGGCCTTCATGATGTTCTCTCTAGGTTCCTGTGGTTTGGGTGTTCCCTCTGCGGGCCTGCTGAAGGATCAATGTTTTAGTCTGTTGTTCACAGTAAAGGGTTTTATAGTATCTTTTCCTTTTGGGTCCCAATTTGTATCCCCCCTTGTCCTCCCTCCCACCCTCTCATTCCCTCCCACCCTTACCCTCTCTCCATTCCACCCTCCCTCTTGTCTGGGCCTCAGAGTGTTTATTAGGTTTGGCCACATGTCACCTAAGAACTTCCATCTCAAAACTCTTAAAGGTGATTAGCGCATTCAGCAAAGTAGCAGGATACAAAATCAATGCACAGAAATCAGTAGCCTTTCTGTATGCAAAGGACAAAGAGACAGAAAAAGAAATAACTAACATTGTCCCATTTTCAATTGCAACAAAGAAAATAAAATACCTTGGAATAACATTAACTAAGGAAGTGAAAGACTTATACAATGAAAACATAAAAACTCTCAAAAAAGAAATTGAGGAGGTCCTACAAAAATGGAAAGACCTCCCATGCTCCTGGATTGGTAGAATTAACATTGTGAAAATGGCAATCTTACCAAAAGCACTTTATAGATTCAATACAATGCCGATAAAAATCCCAACTTCCTTCTTCAATGAGATAGAAAAAACTATCTCAAAATTCATACAGAAAGGCAGAAGGCCTCAGATATCCAAGCTCATCCTCAGCAAAAGAAACACCTCTGGAGGCATCACCATACCTGATCTAAAGCTATACTACAAAGCCATTGTAATAAAAACAACATGGTACTGGCATAAAAACAGGAATATAGACCAATGGAACAGAATTGAAGACCCAGACTTTGGGTCAAGTAACTATAGCTACTTGATATTTGACAAAGGCCTTACCAATGCAGAATGGAAAAAAGACAGCATCTTCAACAAATGGTGCTGGACAAACTGGACAACCATATGTAGGAAAATGAAACTGGACCCACACATCTCTCCATGCACAAAAATTAAGTCCAAATGGATCAAAGACCTTAATATAAAACCAGAAACTCTGCTACTACTGGAAGAAAAAATAGGAGGAACCTTCTGTAATATAGGAGTGGAAAAGATTTCCTGATCAAATCCCCAGCAGCTCAGGAAATTAAACAAGCACTCAACCATTGGGATCTCATGAAATTGAAAAGCTTTTTCACTGACAAATATACTATAACCAAAGCCAGCAGATTACCCACAGAATGGGAGAAAATTTTCACCAGCTATACAACTGACAGAGGCCTAATTTCTAGAATCTACAAAGAACTCCAAAACCTAAACAACAAATCACCAAACAACCCACTCACAAGTGGGGCAGAGAACTGCACCGGGAGTTCTCAGAGGAAGCATTACAAATAGCAAACACATTTAAGAAAATGTTCAACATCCCTAATCATCAGGGAAATGCAAATTAAAACAACTATGAGATTCCACCTTACCCCAGTAAGGATGGCTAACACTAAAAAAAACAATGAAAACAAATGCTGGCGAGGCTGCGGAGAAATAGGAACAAGTCTTCACTGCTGGTGGGAATATAAAATGGTTCAACCACTATGGACAGCTATATGGAGACTCCTGAAAAGGATGACCGTAGACGTACTAATGGATCCAGTTATTCCCTTATTGGGCATTTACCCTAAAGGCTCCAAACCTCAGATCAGAGACATTTGCTCAACCATGTTTATAGCTGCTTAATTCATAATAGCAAAGAGCTGGAATCAACCCAGATGTCCATCACTAGATGAATGGATAACAAAGATGTGATATATCTATACTATGGAATTCTACATAGCAGTAAGGAAAGACGAAATAAGGAAATTTGAAAAAAAAATGGTCAAACATGGAACAGATCATCCTCATTGAACTCACCCAAGCACAAAAAGATAATCATTGCATGGTCTCATTTATCAAAATTATTTGATAATGCACTTCCAATGTCTTCATTTCTTCACCACTTAAAAGGCCAATGGTCTTGTAACTTAAGTTTCTGTGGACAACTTTGAGATAAAGCACTCAAACATGGCATAGTCACAATAAAATGACTTCCCTTGCCAGATTAACAAGCTGACCATGTGCATACTTTCCTTGCAGGCCCTTTTTTTGAATAAAATTGTAATGTGATGAAATATTCCATCTTAAAGTTTAAATTTTCTATTTTCCACCCAGTTGTGAGCACTGTGGTGCTGTGTTTATTCTGGTAATGTCAAAGCATATGGTATCAGCACCAGTAGTCCCACTGTATCATAAACACTGCATTACCAGGTAATCTAATAAAATAGGGCTCTTCCTGCTTTCTGGCTAAAAAGTAAATTCAACTGAAAGACTTTAAAACAGTTGTGGGGCACTCTGTCGCAGAAGATCACCTAAAAAACACTTCCCATCATTTAGCCATCCAGACATTCACAGGACCTGCAGGTGTAGTCTCCTGATACTCCAGGTACTGCTTGACATGTAAAGGCCTGGCATACAAGGTATGGTTGCTGAAGAGATTAACTCCATTAAGAAGGGGGGGGGAGGCTGGGGAAATGGCTTAGTGGTTAAGGCGTTTCCCTGCTAAGCCTAAGGACCCTGGCTTAATTCCCCAGGACCCACATAAGCCAGATGCACAAGGGGGCATATGCATCTGGAGTTCGTTTGCAGTGGCTAGAGGCCCGGGCATGCTCATTCTCTCTTTATCTGTCTCTCCTTCCCTCTCTCTCTCTCAAATAAATCAATAAACTATTTTTAAGAAAACCTAAATGCTTTGCACCATGACAATAAAAACAGACCCTGAGGGCACCTCCAAGTTTATAATGTTAACTCTTGAGGGGGATATGGTGGTGCACAACTTTAAGACAGAAGGAGGATCACCATGAGTTCAAGGCTAACCTATAGAACTATAGAATGAGACCCTACCACAAAACAAAAAAAACAAAACAAAAAAAAACAAAACAAGAAAACTCTTCAAAAGCCATGATTTAAAAAGAAACCATGTCCCAGTGTGCCTAAAAGCACAAGGTACACTTGCTTTGATATAATTGGGCAGAGAAAACGAATAAGACAGAGACCCAGAGGATCCTAAGAGCTCATCACTGCAGTAGACTTAAAACTCACCCCCCACCGCTGAGGGAATTTTGTGCAAGGGGTGGAAGGATTATAAAAACCACAGGTTGAGAATCATGCCCAGAGGCATTCCCTCCCTCCTCCCCACCAAAAAAACCTGATTGCTGCTCCCACAACACATCACCCACAACCCCATGGGGGATACCTGCAACACCACTGACGAGGGTCTCCAGCAGGATGGGGGCAAGGAGAGGAAAAAAAGGGTATCAATACATGATGTATCCATACAAAATATGATGATGATAATAAAACTAAGGCATTTGGTAATGAATATGGCACTCAAAATGCTGTCAAATTGTCAAATTCTGCCAGGCATGGTGGCATATATGCCTTTAATCTTAGTAATTGGAAGGCAGTACTAGGAGGATCACTGTGAGGTTGAGGCCACCCTGAGACCACCTAGTGAATTCAAGGTCAGCCTGGGCTAGAGTGAGAACCTATCTCAAAAAACAAACAAAAACAATTTGTCAAATTCTATGTACACAAGTAGGCCTGTGTAGCTTCCTTCCGAAGCAGCAGCACGAAATGGTGAGTCCACCACAGGCAATTTCTGCAGCTGCTCAGCCCTCCCATTGCACAGTAAGCAGTCACAAATACTTGTAAGATCAATGTGGCTATATTCCAATATAATGTGACTTATGGACACTGGAGTTAGATTTTCAAATAATTTTTATGCAGAACAGTTTTTTCCTTCCAACAATTTAAAACTAACAATCCACTCTCAGCTTACAGTCACACAAAAGTAGAGAGCAGATTAATTTTGGCTTATGAGAATAGCAAATGGAAGATTTCAATAACCAATTGATGAAGCTTAATGAAGACTTGATCAAATGCAAGAATGAATTCCACGAAGCATCAAGAAAAGCAAACTCAAACAGGAATCGTACCTCAAAAAAGGGATGGATGGTGGCATAGGAACCATGCCAAAATAGCCTAGGGGAGGAAAAAGAAGAAAAAAAACCCAGCAAAATACACTCTTCTAGTATAAAGTGAGGTGTATAGTAAATTATCAACCATAGCAGAGATGTAGGAGAGATCCAGACTGTCTAGAGCCCACAGAAACAGGCAAGCAGCACCAGCAGTGGTGGCGAGTTCATGGTTGCCGCCGGGCACAGCCTGAGCCACAGGAAGAAAAAAAAAACGTGAGGGGATTTTCCACTCATACCAGCCTCATAGCAAACTCAAGAAATGTGGAAGGAGGACAGCAGAGACCAATGGTGCAACTTGTGAGAAATAAGGCGGGCTTCAGACTCCAACCACAGCCTCCCCTCCCCCACCACCAGCACAAGCTACAGCAAGCACCAGAGACCTGGGGAAGGGTCTTACCTACACAACACCTGACAAGATCACTGAACCCACTGACCCAGCCAGCCTACCTGAGCCCACAGCACAGCAAAGAGGGACCCACACGGCCATGCAGTATAGCTGAGACCAAAGCCATCCCCAAAAGTAACTGGGATTACACCAGGTCAGTACCTGCCAAATAAGCCTGGTATATAGGCTTGCATCGGAAGGGCTAATTGCACCATCCACATCAGGGTAAATTATATGTTAAATCTGATGGATGGTCAGATTTGACATTCTTAAATAAGCTATATTTCACGGTCCTGCCCCAGCCTTTCTGAGCCCTGTATGTGACCCCTGACCCACTCTGCAGTCCTATCCCCAAGCAGAGATACAGGCCAGCAGGCCAGTGTCCCTGCCCTTGCCCTTCTGAGCCCCATGTATGCATGACCTCTGTCCCATTGCAAGGTCTGGACCCCAAGCAGGAATACGGGGCCAGTGTCCCCACCCTACCCTTTCTGAGCTCCTGTCTGTCCCTGGCCCCATCCTGTGGGCCCACCCCCAAGCAGAGATACAGGCCAGCAGGCCAGTGTCCCTGCCCTAGCCGTTCTGAGCCCCGTGAACATGCACACAATCACTGGTACATGCCAATGACTCCTCACACCCATGAACAGGGACCCAGGACAGCAGGCCAGTGTCCCTGCCCTAGCCTTTCTGAGACCCGCATGCACAATGGCCTGTACCACTGCCGACTCTTCCCACCCACTAACAGGGACCCAGGCCAGCAGGCCAGCCTTTCTCAGGCCCACATGCGTGATCATTGGTACCTGCCACCGACTCCTCCCACCCACTAACAGGGACCCAGTCCAGCAGACCACTTCCCTACCCTAGCCTTTCTGAGCCCTGTGTGCACTTGCCATTGACTCCTCCCATCCCTGAACACAGACCCAGGCCCCCACCCCAGCCTCTCTGAAATCCTCAGGCAATTACCCTTAAACTCACTGCTGCCCCTCCACCCCAGGCCAACAGGCTAGCACCTCACACCCTAGGCTTTCTGTACCATTGTGATGGGTAGACCACAGCGAAAAAGGAATAGCATGAAAAATCAGATGCAACTAAATCCAGTTAGATTGCCCAGTCCCACAATGGATGTCTCTAATGAAAGCATAGAAGAGACAATAGGATCAGAACCCCAAAATGAAGAGACAAGGTATGCAACCCTGGCCAAGCAAATAGCAGAAATTGCAGAAACACAACAAAGAGCCAATAATTGTATGAATGAATGTCCTTGCTAGATTAGACCAAATAGAAAAGAACCAGGAAGGGTTGCAAAGACAGTTAAATGATCTGAAGGAGAGCAGAAAAAAGAGGACCTCAATAACCAACTGGCTAAGCTAAATGGAGACATTAAAAAATGCAGGAATGAACTCCAAGAAGCATTAAGAAAATCAGAAAATGACATGAAAAGGGAACTTGACAGAGGGATGGAAACTATATATAAAAAAAGTGGTAGAAAATATGAACCAAATTGCACAAGCCCAAAACTCTATAGAAGCTCTCAAAAACAGAGTCAGCCAAACAGAAGATAGAAACTCAGAACTGGAAGACAAAAGAGAAGAAACAGTTCATGAGTCCAAAAGTTTCAATAAGTTCTAAAATGTCTGTGAACAGAACATGAGGGAAATGTGGGACACCCTTAAGTGCCCAAACATTTGAATCCATGGGAATACCAGAAGGGGAAGAAATTCAGACCAGAGGCATGGAAAACCTATTCAACAAAATTATTGAAGAAAACTTTCTCATTCTCTCAAAAGAAAGTCCCATCAAGACACAAGAAGCTAGCAGAACTCCAGACTGGACCAAAGGAGAAATTCTCCAAGACATATATTATCATTAAGATTCTAAACATCAAACACAAAGAGAAAGTCCTAAAAGCAGTTAGGGAGAAACAACACATTACCTATAAAGGAAACCCCATCAGAATTACTTCAGACTTCTCAATGGAAACCCTAAAAACCAGAAGAGCGTGGAATGGAACACTGCAAACTCTAAGAACTTATGGCTTCCAACCCAAACTACTCTATCCAGCAAAAGTATCCCTCATAATAGATGGTGAAAGAAAAACTTTCCATGATAAAAGTCAGCTATACAACTATATGAACAAAAAGCCAAACCTACAAAAAGTACTTCAGGGAATTCTACACACAGAAGAAACAAATAACCAACTGCAAGTGCCCATGAGAGATAGATCACAATAACCAAACTGCGAGAAGGCACAAAAATAAAAGACCAAGAAAACACCAAACCTTGTAAACCATCACAATATGGCAGGTATTAAATCAAACCTCAGTTATTGCCCTAAATATTAATGGCCTTAATTCACCCATCAAGAGACATAAGCTGACAGGGTGGATCAGAAAATTAGACCCCTCAATCTGTTGTCTTCAAGAAACCCACCTCACAATTAAAGATAGACACCTCTTCAGGTTGAAAGGGTGGAAAATGATATTCCATACAAACAGAAACAAGCAGGTGAGGCTATACTTATATCAGATAAAACAGACTTCAAACAAAAGTAATCAAAAAAGACAAAGAAGGCCACTTCTTGCTCATCAAGGGAACAATCCAACAAGAGGATATCATAATCATCAATCCTTATGCACCAAACACAGGTGCACCACAATTCATAAAACAAAATCTACTTGACAATAAAACATAAATAACCACCAACACCATCATAATTGGGGACTTCAATACTCCACTATCAGCAATAGACAGATCATCCAAACAAAAAATTAATAGGGAAGCAGAGAGCTCAACAACACCATAGATCAATTAGACCTAACGGATATCTATAGAACATTCTTCTCAGCAGCCCATGGAACTTTCTCTAAAAATAGATCATATCCTGGATCATAAAGCCTGCCTCCATATATTTAGGAGGATCAACATAATTTCCCGCATGATACCAGATCACAATGCTGTATTGCTAGATATTAACAACAAAAGTTGTTCCAGGAACCCAGCCAGCTCCTGGAAACTGAACAACACACTCTTAAACAGTAAATGGGTAGTGGACAAAATAAAAAATGTAATTGCAAAATTTCTAGAAATGAATGACAACGAGAACACATCATACCAAAACTTATAGGACACAATGAAGGCAGTCCTCAGGAGAAAATTCAATGTGCAAAATGCCTTCATAACACAGACAGAAAGATCCCAAATAAACAACCTAAACATCTACCTAAAGGCCTTGGAAAACAAGAGATATATCCAACCCAAAAAGCTCCAGATGGAAAGAAATAATTAAGATCAGAGCACAAATTAATGAATTGGAAAATCAGAAGATAAGAGAATTGATCAAAGAGCTGGTTCTTTGAAAAAATAAACAAAATTGATAAACTCCTGGCCAATTTGATCAAGCAGAAAAAAGAGACAACTCAAATTAACAAAATTAGAAATGAAAAAGGAGAGATCACAACAGACTTGAGTGAAATTGGGAGAATTATCGGGACTAACTTCAAAAACCTATATTCCACAAAACTGGATAATATGGAGGAAATTGATGAACTCCTGGACACATACCACCTACCAAAGCTAAACTCAGAGCAGTTTAATCTCCTAATCAAACCTATCACAAGCATCGAGATTGAAAGGGTAATCAAAACCTCTTTAAAAAGCAGAGTCTAGGACTAGATGGCTTCTCAGCTGAATTCTATCAAACCTTCATGGAAGACCTGAAACCAATTATTCTCAAATTTTGCCACACAATTGGAGAACAGGAAAAGCTCCCCAACTCCTTCTATGAAGATAGCATCACCCTAATACCAAAACCAGGCAGAGATGCCACAAGAAAAAACAAAACAACAACAACAAAAAACCCCTACAGGTCTATTTCCCTGATGACCTTAGATGCAAAGATCCTGAACAAAATCCTCACAAACCAAATTCAACAACACATCAAAAGCATTATCCACCTGGATCAAGTAGGCTTCATCCCAGGAACACAGGGATGGTTCAATATAAGGAAATCTGTCAATGTAATACACCACATAAATAAGCTTAAACACAAAAACCACATGATCATTTTGGTAGATGCAGAAAAGGCATTTGACAAAATACAACATCACTTCATGATCAAAACATTGGAGAGAATAGGCATGAATGGTCTATATATCAAAATAATAAAGGCTATATATAAAGATCCTAAATCCCAAATAATACTTAATGGGGAGAGGCTGAAGGAATTCCCATTGAGATAAAGGAACAAGACGGGGTGTCCACTCTCACCTCTGCTCTTCAACATAGTACTAGAAGTACTAGCTCAAGCAATAAGGCAGAAGAAAGAAATAAAAGGGATACAAATTGGAAAGGAAGAAGTTAGCCCTATTTGCAGATGACATGATTCTATACATAAGTGACCTGGGAACCTCCATCTCAAAACTCTTACAAGTGATTAACTCCTTCAGTAAAGTAGCAGGATACAAAATGCACAAAAATTAGTAGCCTTTCTATATGCAAAAGACAAAGATACAAAGAAAGAAATAAGCAACATTGTCCCATTTTCAATAGCATCAAAAAACTAAAATACCTTGGAATAATATTAACCAAGGAGGTAAAAGACCTTTAATAATGAAAACATAAAAATACTTAAGAAAGAAATTGAGGATGACTTGAGAAAATGGAAAGACCTCCCATGTTCTTGGATAGGGAGAATTAACATTGTGAAAATGGCAATCTTACCAAAAGCAATATAAAGATTAAATATCAATAAAATTCCCAACATCCTTCTTCACAGAGATAGAAAAAATGATCTCAAAATTCATATGGAATGACAGAAGGCCTTGGATATCCAAGCATATCTTCAGCAAAAGAAATACCTCTGTAGGCATCACCATACTTGATCTTAGGCTATACAACAAAGCCATAGTAATAAAAACAACATGGAACTGGCATAAAAACTGGATGATAGACTAATAGAACAGAATTGAGGAAACGGACTTTGGGTCAAGTAACTACAATTACTTGATACTTGACAAAGACCCCAAGAATTTAGACTGGAAAAGAGATAGCATCTTCAACAAATGGTGCTGGAAAAACAGGATAACCATATACAAGAAAATGAAACTAGAGCCAGACGTTTATATCTCACAACAATAAAGGCTATATATAAAGTATCTAAAGTGCAAATAATACTTAACTGGGAGTTCCCATTGAGTTCAAGAACAAGACAGGGGTGCCCTCTCTCACCACTGCTCTTCAACATAGGACTAGAAGTACTAGCCCAAGCAATAAGATGGAGAAAGAAATAAAAATACAAATACAAATTAGAAAAGAAGAAGTCAAGTTAGCCCTATTTGCAGATGACATGATCCTGTATATAAGTGACCCCAAAGTCTCCATCTCAAAACTTCTAAAAGTGATTAATTCCTTCAGTACAGTGGAAAGATGCAAAATCAATGCACATAAATCAGTAGTCTTTCTATATGCAAAGGACAAATATACAGAGAAATAAATTAGTGAGGCTGTCCCATTTTCAATAGCAACAAACAAAATTAAATACATTGGAATAACACTAACCAAGGATGTGAAAGACATATATAATGAAAACATTAAAAAACTCAAGAAATCGAGGAGGACTTGAAAAGATTGAAAGACCTCCCTTGCTCCTAGACTGGTAGAATTAATATTATGAACATGGCAATTCAACCAAAAGAAATATATAGATTTAATGCAATACCAAAAAAATTCCAGCATCATTCTTCACAGAGATAGAAAAATGATCTCAAAATTCATATGGAATGGCAGCAGGCCTCAGATATCCAAACATATCCTCAGGAAAAAAAAAAAAAAATCTCTGGAGGTATCACTATACCAGATCTAAAGCTATATTACAAAGCCATTGTTACAAAAATAGCATGATACTAGGATAAGAACAGAAACATAGACCAATGGAACAGAAGTGAACTCAGATCTTAGGTCAAGTAACTACAGCTGCTTGATTTCTGACAAACATGCCAATAATGTTAGACTGGAGAAAAGACAGTATCTTCAACAAATGGTATTGGACAAATTGGATGACCACATGTAGAAAAATGAAACTAGACCAACTCATCTCCAGCCATAAATATCAAGTCCAAATGGATTAAAGACCTCAATATAAGAAGTGAAACTCTTCTCCTACTGAGAAAAAAAAAAAAAAAAGAAAGAAAGAAAAAAGGAGGCACTCTCCATGATATAGAACTGGGAAAACACTTCCTGAACAAAACCCAGTAGCCCAGGAAATTAAACAATCACTCAACCAATGGGATTTCATGAATGTAAAAAGCTTTTGCACAAATATAACATAAGCAGAGCCAATAGATTACCCAGTGAACGGAAGAAAATATTTGCCAGCCATAGCACTGACAGAAGCCTAATATTTAGGATCTACAAAGAACTCAAAAAACTAAACAATAAAAAAATCAAACAACCCATTCCAAAAATGGGGCAGAGAACTTAATAGGGAGTTCTCAGAGGAAGAATTACAAATGACTAACACACACTTAAGAAAATGTTCAACATCCCTAACAATTAGGGAAATGCAAATTAAAGTAACTATGAGATTCCATCTTACTCCAGTAAGAATGGTAATCATTAAAAAATAAAAAAATCTGACAATGACAAATGTTGGCAAGGATATGGGGAAAGAGGAAACCTCATCCACTGTTGGTGGGAATGTAAACTTGTACAACCACTATGGAAATCAGTTTGGAAATTCTTGAAAAGGATGAGCATAGAGCTACCAACAGACCCAGTTATTCCCTTACTGTTCATTTATCCTACATGCCTGATGCATCTATACAGAGACATATGCTTAACCATGTTTATAGCTTCACAATTCATTATAGCTAAGAACTGGAATCAAACCAGATGCCCATCATTGCATGAATGGATAACATAGCTGTGGTACATTTACACAATGGAATTTTACTCAGCAGTAAGAAAAAAACAATACAATGAAATTTGTAGAAAATGTACAGACTTGGAACAGATTGTACTCAGTGAATTCACACAATCTCAGAAAGACAACTGCCACTTGGTGTCACTTATCTGTGGTTTCTAACCTGAACCAGTTCAAGTTGCTGACATACGTGATAGGCAACTCATGGCCCAGACAATAGAGATGGAAGGGTTTGGGGAGAAAAGGGGGAAATCAAACACAAAATTAAATCCAAAGATACCATAGAATCTTTTATCCTTGGAGACTGCCTAAAAGATATAACCCTCAAAAGGAGTCCGGGGGGGGTACCTGAAATGTAGAGCTCTGGTGAGGGTGGGATGAAACCTAAGCTTAAAAGTACTTTTTTTTCTCTCTCTCTCTCTCATCTCTAACTCTCAGTAGCAGAGATTGGTTGCTACCATCATTGAGCTGTTGATTAAAGATACTTATGAGGTCCCCAAATCAAGACAGCTTTCTGTCAAAGCACTTGATTACCTGCCTGAGGTAAAAGCTAAGACTCTATTGCTGAAGACACCATATGTTGTTGACACAGAGCACGGAGAGACCTGTTCAGAAGAAAGCCAGTCCCCAGACAGCCTGTCTAGTGCTGGGAAGTGCTATATGAGCTACTAGGGGAAAGTGGCCAATGATGGTCTGAGCAACCAGAGGTCTAAGCTTCTCAGAAGCAAACACCCTGACAGGATGTAAATGCTAGTGCAATAGTGGCACATAGCCTCAGTGGGTAACCAATAGCTTTCTGATTGGCTAAGAGTTCTACTCAGTGTAAAGGAACCCATATGTGGAATTGGGAACAAGATCAGAATCCTATGGAGACAAACATTATGTTCTCCAGTGTCAAGCTCTCACTTGTTTTTGGCTAAAAGATGGCTTACATACCTCAAATTCTCCCTAAATTAATGTTTATCACATTTAAAGTATGCTCACCTCATTCTGTTGGAGAATCAGTTCTTTTTCAGAATGTAGTAAGACCCAAGGAGATAAACTACTCCTCACACTTCAGCCAAGACACAGCTAAAACCACAAGGAATTGGGGAGACAAGGATGAGTGCTTCTTCCATGCTGAACCTGATAACCAGCACCAGGGTGTAGGAGACAGACCCTGGGGATACTCAACGCCTACCAAAGTAGAGATCAAGAGGCTCCGAAGAGCTCATCACTGAAGTAGACTTAAAACTCACCACTGAGGCTCAGGGAATTTTGCGGAAGAGGGGGCAGAAAGATTGTAAGAGCCACAGGTTGAGACATCATGCCCAGAGGCATTCCTTGGTCCCCCAAATAATTGTCTACTGCTCCAATGCATAAACCACAACCCCATGGTGAATACCTGCCACCCCACTGAGGAGCATTCCCAAAAGAATGTGGGCAGGAATGAGGGTAAACAGCGTATTAACACACGATGCATCAATACAAAATATGTTGTTAGTAATTATAATTTTAAAAGTTCTGATCTTAAAAAATTGCTTTTTTTAGTTTAATAAAAATGTGCAATAAGTGTTAGCTACAGATAAATAAAGACCAATAACCACAGAGATGTACACTACATCATATTGACCAATGAAAATGGTATAACTATTTAACATCCTCCCAAATAAGTATTTCAAAAACAGAGTCACAGTCGTCAACATGTAAGAAAACACTTCTGAAGCCTTTATTTACAAAAGCTTTAAAAACAAATAATACCCTCTGTTTTGCAAATAATGTTTTGTTTAAAAAGGATTGCCCAGTTACAGCATTGTAATATCATGAATAAAGAATGTACAAGGGAAACAAACTAAATTACTAACATTTGGATTTGCTAATTACTGATTGAAGTTTAGGTAACACACATAACAACTTATAGTCCATCACTTCGGGGCAGAGTTAATGATTACCAAACAGTCTTCCAAAACATGCTCTGGTCTGGTCACATATTGTGCATGTCTAAATATTTCACAGTCTTTTTTCAATATATATAAAATAGATTGCAAAGATATACACAAAAAATAAACAAGCATTATACTCCTCAGGTAATTTTATTAGCTACATATGTGTGTGTATTACCATTTTGTTGTTTTGCACCAAATCTCTCAATCATCTTTGTAGAAACTATGTAAGCACAATTTTGATATTTTAGTTTGATATAAAATGTATCTAAAGGATTATCATCTTTGGACTTTAATGAAATTGATTTGTGTACTCAGCAAATCAAAGCTCACAAGTATGACTGTAAAACCTTAAGAATAAACAGTGATTGAATAAAATGATCAAAGAAAGTGGGATACTATAAAATAAGTGTAGCTTTAATATGCTGAATGCCAGTTTCCTGGAAGATAATCAATATCCAATCACAAGAACTTTTTCCTGAAGAATATAAAGCTGGCTTGAAATTCTTTAGTCACAGAGCAGCCTACACATGCCAATTAGAAACCAGCAGACACAGAGATGTGTTTGGAAGACTAAATACTACATATAGAAATAGTAGTTACTAAGCTCTCAGTAGTTTCTTGTCTTTTTCTGTTAGTCCAGCTCAATCAACCATTTGCACAAAGCACGTGCTTTACTCTGAACATCAAAAACAAGCAAATACTGTAAAGTGTTGGCAGACGGTTATTTTCCAGCCAAGAGCAAGAAAAACCACAATTTCTGGTAAAATAGAGTATTGGAATCACTCTCTAAAGTGCAAAATTGATGGTCCACAATCTCAAACACCTAAAAGTCTTGCAGAAGGAGAGACATGAAACAGGGAATAAATTACAGTCAATGCTAGTTAATTTAGGAAAGGGGAAAACCAAAACCAAGTTCAAGTAGGCGGAGTTTATCAAATTCTTCAGTATGATGTAACTCTCTCCTTTCTGTCACACACACTTGATAACAAGTATAGTAAATTAAGGCCAAATCTAACCTGAATGTACTTTTATTCATTAAGATCTTAGATGGGGAAGGTCATACTTAATACAGAAAATAGTGGGCTACAAAAGAGGATGGGGAGGAGAAAAGGTATTATCTATTGTTAAAGGGATTCAACCAGAGATAAAACCTATATACAAGCACATGTATAGCTAATATAAAATAAAAATTAAAAAAGTGATTTCATGTCATGACTGCTTGCTGGCTTCTTCCTCGTACGCATTCCCTGTGCCATTCTGCACGTAGGACGAGCCAGATCCCAGGCCATACAGGTGGCCACAGTACTTGGCATCATCAATGTGATCTTCAAAGAACATCTAAAAAGAAGGTTTGAAGAAAAAAAAAAGATGTAAATTAAAATACTTTGAACATATATGTAATTCCTGTGTGTTAACTATATTGACAACTTTTTTCTGTAGTGTTCCTTGGAGAGTACATAACAATACCTAAAAATGATGCTGCCTTTGGCAACTACAGAACTCAAACCATTTTTTTTTTTTTTTTGGATAGGAAAACAGTCCATCCTATTGTTTTTTTTTTTTGTTTTTTTTTTGCAAAACCAATTTTCTTTCATCATTACCTACATTGTGCATATTATTTATCTAAGAATAGTTTTGGTTTCATGAAACTTACTCTTCCACTCCTAACAATTTTATATGTGAGGTGTATTACTTCTGACTTTTGTCATGTAAGGGACCTCCCAATATGGTTTTGGGTTTTGATTCAACTACTATTTCAGTTTATTTAACCTCTTTAGAGTTTCAAACCTCTCTTAAGACCTAATGCAATAAAAGTCTTAAGTTCTTCCTTTAAAGATCTTCAAAGCAAAGAAGAATGACAAGAGAAAATAATTACTTTGCCACTAATTTAAAGCGTAAGGGAAGGCCATCCTATGGGAAACTTAGCATATGAATTTCCTATCCCACTAGAAGCAGCACTGATGTGGTCTGAGGAAGACTTTTAGATCTCCTAATAGCAACATTTGATCTTAAGGGAAAGATGAATCTGCTTGCTCATTTGAGAAGTAACATACTTGGATCTATGTGATCCTAAAGCAGTGTAATTTTTAAATCTTTTAACTTTACAAAGAACTTCTATTTCCTTCTGCATAACATCTCAGTAAGACTTATTTTGAACACTTTCACTCAAGTGTGGTAAATGTGACACACATAGTACCTCTGATCAAATCTTCACTTGGTAGGTTCTTATTGCCCCCAAATTTTGTCATTTTTAACGTTCACTACCTAACAACCAAGAAAAAGGCACTGATGTCTTCGTACTTCTCTCATTTTGAAAAAGGCCATTCCTGTAAGCAATGAATCAGATCCTGCCTGATGTTGTGGTCCTATCCGTTCCAGCTCTAACTGTTCAGCAACTTCCTGCAAGCCACCCTAGAAGAAATAAGAACTTCTTGTTAGAGAAAAGATTTTTAGCACAAATCACAAACTTAGAAAATGATTGAAATGTGAATAGGATATAAAGACAAAGCTTATGAAAATGGGGGGACGAGAGTATAAAATTACTAATTTATTTGCTCAATGTGGAGAAAACCAAATTCTAATATTTTTATCATGTTTGAAGGTATGAGCTGAGCAAATAATTTCCCTAATGATAGGGAAGGAGTAGATCATATTGCCAGCAGTAGTTAACAAATACATTTAGACTTCTCATCCATTAATTGTTACATAACTCAGTACCTAGGCCAGGCACTGTCCTTTATTTATTAGGGACAGTGAGAGAGACAGACAGAGAGAGAATTGATGCACCAGGGCCTCAGCCACTGAAATCGAACTCCAGATGCTTGCACCACCTAGTGGGCATATGAGACCT
The DNA here is from genome assembly GCA_036365145.1 of Orientallactaga sibirica. NCBI lineage: Eukaryota > Metazoa > Chordata > Mammalia > Rodentia > Dipodidae > Orientallactaga > Orientallactaga sibirica. The sequence goes on along the minus strand of JAEOAD010000030.1, from coordinate 17,499,152 downwards.
AGCACTTGCCTCTCCTTTGTGCATCTGGCTAACCTGGGATCTAGAGAGTAGAACATGGGTCCTTAGGCTTCGCAGGCAAGCACCTTAACTGCTAAGCCATCTCTCCAGCCCTGGGCAGTATCCCTTAAAGTAACCATTACTCCATCTCTACATCTTTTTTATCTAAGTACATCTAACAAAACAAAGACATTATGAGTAATCAATTCACTATAGGTTGAACTTTAATTTTGTAATTTAAGAAAACAATATAAGCATAAAACTTAGAATGGTCTGCTTTGTACTTCTTAAAAATAAAGACAGTAATTGTAAAAGAGAGGAAGAGAAAGCCTAAGAGAGAAGGAACAAAGGGGAGAAAGAAGGAGAACCAACAACAAAACAAACAATAAAATTCCTCTTTAATAAGACTCTACTAGCAAATTAGTCCCCCCCCCGATATAGCAGCTGCTTCTGTGCTAAAAATATCCCAAAGATTAGATATGATTAGCAGTTGCTTACAGCAGCAGAGAAGAACAGAAAAGAATGTTATAGTTGACTATAGCTCAAACAACACACTTATCAATAACCTAAACCTATAACATAGTAATTTGCAGAGGACATAATCAGAATATGATATTCTTAAAACTTTTGTCAATAATGTATACATAATGTGCAAAAATACTGACATTCTGTTCCTAAAAATTATCACTGTACCAACCTAGCAATTTGACAAAATGTTTCCAAAGCTAGATTAAAGCATGACAGCATTGGATTCTCAGCATGCCTAATCTTCATGGAGTAGGAGACATCCTACTTTCGGCTGCCACAATAATGAAGTAAATCTTTTAAATTTTTTTCCAATTATATGGGCACTATTCCTGTATTAGTGACAGACGAACATGGTGCTTCCACTGTTTTTATTTTGTTAAATACAAAACTGTGGGGCTGGAGAGATGGCTCAGTGATTAAAGGCACTTTTTTGCAAAGCCTGACAGCCTGGGTACAAATACCTAGTACCCATGTAAAGCCAGATGCACAAAGTGACACATACATCTGGAGTTCATTCATTTGCAGTGGTGCGAGACCCTGTCATGCCCATATTCTCCCTCTGCTTGCAAATAAGTAGTAAATTTTTAAAAAACACAAATATTTCCTTATCCATTTCCTATATTCTTTCTGCTTAAAAACAAAACTCTTAAAACCCTTACCATCTCCTAAAAATGTTACATTATTCAAAATTTTCCTAAAACCAGTGACAGGAATACTTAACCAACCTTGATTAATTGATGAAAGTCACAATACTAACTGTAAGTACACACACTACCAAAACAGGTTTTTATTTTTTTGTAAAATATATTTTTATTTATTTATTTGAGAGAATGGGCATGCCATGGCCTCTTACCACTGGAAATGAGCTCCAGATCCATGTGCCTGTCACTGTGTGCATCTGGCTTTACACAGGTACTAGGGAATTGAACCTGGCCAACAGGGTTCTCAAGCAGTGCCTTTAACTGCTAAGCCATCTCCCCAGACCCTAAAACAGGTTTTTGAATATACAAACAAAATAAAACAATAATAAAAAAAAAACAAAAAAAGCACACTGTCTTTCCAAGGATCTGAATAATTTTATTCTGAAACTGAAGGAGCACTTTTCTTTAAGCAGGTAACGTTTTGATGAATTGTGTTCAGAAGTTAAATGATCAGGTATGTTTAGTGTCATAACAAGCTATTTGTAAGTCAGACCTGTACATTTACAACAGCTCTAATAAGTGAGTCGTTTGAGCTGTGCAATTTAATCCTATGAACATTATCCTTAACAAGAACCAAAAAAAAAAAAAAAAAAAAAAATCTCTTGGGCTGGAGAGATGGGGTGCTTATCTGTGAACCCTAAGGACCCAGGCTCAATTCCCCAGTACCCACATAAGCCAGATGCATAAGGTGGTATTTGCATCTGGAGTTTGTTTGCAGTAGCTGGAGGCCCTGGTGTGCCCACTCTCTCTATCTGCCTTTTCCTCTCTCTTTTCACCTCTAAAATAAATATATAAAATATTTTAAATAAATCTCTTATCAAGTAAGCTGAAGGAACAAACTCTTATTATACTGTTGACTAGACCTGCTCATAGCCAGCATGGACAAGTTATGTGACGGGAGAGAGTAAGACCATACACTTCTGTGCGTATGTGGCCCTGCTTGTCATCAACTGCTTTGGCTCATGATTTCCAATCTGGCAGCAATAAGAAAATCCTGGCATCTTAGCTTGATTTTTGTTAAATAAATGCTATGCCCAGAAATATTGAAGCTTTGAGAAGGGATTGTCTATAGACTATTTATGTAAGAAAGAGAATCACAGGATGCACTTAACATAACACTTAAAAATACGCCTTAAACAACCTCCAGGCCTAGGACATGTGAGATACGTTAATAATGTGCTGAGTACAGACAAAGATGCCTAAGCCTTACTTACTTTGAGATTTTTGCAGCTCTTCATGAGGTACTTCACATCATATATGACAGGAAAAAACAACCGTAGGATCTCAAAGAAGTCAAGTTCTTCTTCAGGCAAGTTAGAGTTGGTCAGGATTTTGATTAAATAGCCAAAGTCATAACCACTAACAAAAGGATTAAATACAGAAGAAAAATATGAACACCTGGGACACCTGAGCATGCAGGCTTATACACCAATTCAACTCTGTAGCCACTGAAATACTATTTTGCTCATTCTTAAATAGTTCTATAGTCACTGAAACACTGTTTTGTTGTGTCTTAAGTACCTATTCTTAAACACTACTCTGTTGATTCTTAAATAGAAATGAATACAAAGTTGGCCAAAAATGAAGCCAGCAACAGATCTGGCATTCTGAAGGCAAAAATAACAATATATTGTCACCACTTACATGAGATGGAAAGATACACCCCTAACAGTATTTTGTTGCCTTAAATATGTACATTCTCTTCCTCAAATCCAACTCCTATTTGAGTGTAAGGCCCTAGGAGACACTGTTAATGCACAGTCTGCACATAAGTGGAAATGGTTGAAAACTCCTTTATCCTTCATGCCTCTGTGCTGCATGCAAACCAGGATAGCGATGAATGTGGCCCAACTATTTTATTGATGAAAATATTCTCAGGTTGAGACCTCACATCCTAACAACCAATCTTAGCTTTTCTGCAATTCCCCACATGCCTATACACATTCCTTTCCCTTGTCTTTCTCTTAAGGGTCTATGACAGCAAGCTTTACCAAAAGACTTCAGCTCCCAGAACATATTGTGTAACAAGCTGCTTTCTTGTACTACCCTTTGACTTACATGGATTATTTTCTCTACTGGTTTAAATGACAAGCATCACATTTTAAAAATATTTTTCTTTACATATATAATAACTGAAACTCATATTTGAGAAGAGATGACATTTAACCTAACTTTTGGAAAGGATACAAAATAAAATGTCTATTTGCTGTTCAGAATTTTACTTCTAATTTGGAAAGCAGGAGCTTTACCGCTGATGATCTGCAGTGCAAACACCAAAGAGCAGAAACTTATGATAGCTAGCAAAAGCTACTGAAACCAAAGGCCAATGGCTTCTGATTACTACTACTAAGAATTGTTTATAGTTACACATTTTTAAAAAATGATTCTTTACTAGAAAGAGATTAGAATGTAAAGAAAATATGAATAATGCCTAGTGGAACAATACTATCTTAGTTAACACTTTAATACACCATTCTAGTGTAAGCTCTGACTTTGAAGACATGAACCTTGTCTGGCTTTGTTCTTTTTGATGCACCAGGGTACAACACAAACTATTTAGTTCAGAGTATTTTTTTGAGTAAAAGTGTGTGTGTGTGTGTGTGTGTGTGTGTGTGAATAATAGGATTATACTTTCTAGTTATTTTGAATTTCATTAGTAGGGGCATAAAAAGAAGTCCAAAACTGCTCCTTATATTAACAGACCCAAAATGTTGGTTCCTGACATATGAGTTCAAATGGAGAGTAAAGAAAAGTTAATACACGAACATTTATATTTTCAATATCTCCCACTGAAAACTGCTGTTCAGTACAGTTCAGTATAGCAGCAATAGTCTATCACTTTTCCATAGAGGTAAAAATGCTAGAAGATTCCAAAGACACATATTTCAAAGGAATTAGTGAAAGAAACTAAGAGGAGGAACACTAAGATGAGTGAACATGGCACTTTCAGAAAGTGTAACAATAGCCAGCTTGAGCTAGTCTTAGGTTTTTTTTTTTTTTTTTTTTTTTTTTTTTTTTAAATAACTTTAAAGGTTACTTCTCGCTCCTGGTCTGCCAATTAAATTTGCTTGCACAGGAAAACACTTTCTCATACCTGGAAGTTTGTATTTTATAAAACTGAACCAATTTCTCTTGTAGAAATTTCTAATGATCCACCAGTGGTTAGTCTTTTCTGCTTGTAAAATGCTTTACAAAACATTTTAACTAAGTTTTATTGACCATTAATTCTTTTAAACCAAGTTTTCCCTATCATCTTATTAAAAATGCCACTCTTGGCATTCTCTTTGCTGTTCTATTTTTCTTGATAGTGCTTATTATTATGTAACAAACTACACTATAAATAAAATTTTTAAAAATATTGCCAGTCTATCATCACCATAATGTAAACTATGTGCCAATGAAGATTTTAGTCTGTTTTGTTCACATTTTAGACTCTGCAAATTGGCTGGCATAAAGGAAGATAATCAGTAATTGTTTTTAAATAAATGGTTTCTTTTCTATAAACTAAGCTAGTCCACAAAACACAAGGTTTAGAAGTAGCAAAGAACCATGGGTGGCTCAGATCCTCAATGGCTTTTCTGACTTTCAATATAGGTGTATTTCCATCAAGCAATATTGCCTCTCACAGGCTAAAACAGACCCCCTACTAATAAAAGTGAAAAAAGATCCATATTAGCTCCATAAGAAGTAGGTGATGGTGACAGCCCATTCTTTAGAGAACTTTAGAGAACTAAGCCTGAAACTGCTGACAGAGTGCCTAAGGAAGTCTGAAACAATTACAAAATGGAAACAAAATGCAATCTTTTTACCTATGAAATGATAACCATTTGACCCCTTCACAGAGGACCACCCCTGAAGTCATGAGAAGTTCTGCGAAGTACTGAGTCTCAATTCCTTCCTCTTCATGTTTTTTAAACTGGATACCAGATGTAGTTAGCAGCTCTATGGAATCCTGAGCATACATATCCTCACTGGCAGGAGAAAAAAAGACATCAAAAAATACCATTATTTTAGTTTTTCTCACACATTTACAGTTATAGCACCAGAAATAATGAGACAAAAGGTTGACTTAGGTTCAACTGTTCAAATGCTTCACAACTATGCAAAGAAAATACAATTTAAGAGCCGGGCGTGGTGGCGCACGCCTTAAATCCCAGCACTTGGGAGGCAGAGGTAGGAGGAGCGCCACGAGTTCGAGGCTACCCTGAGAATACAGAGTGAATTCTAAGTCAGCCTGGGCTAGAGTGAGACCCTACCTTGAAAAACAAAAACAAACACACAAAAACAAACAAATAAACAAAAAAAAAAAAAAAAATTTAATATAGAATCATTACTTCAGAAAGTGTTCAAAAGATGAATAATCATTCAATGTAGTTCAGTGGTAAAATTTTAGCCTTTACTATCAACTCAGTTCTATTAGCCTTCAACACATTACATATATTAATTGGACTTGAAAGAAAGGGTCTTCTTACTCACCAGAGACTACCACTGCAAAATGATAGCCATGTTCTTTTCAGGGGCTCTCAGTCTCAGCAGCCATGAGAATGCTGCCAGATGGAGCTGCAGCCACAACTATGAGCGGCTATGCCCAGCTCTCATGCTCTCGGCAGAACCAAGTAGGAGACACCAAGTAGGAGACCTCTCATGTGGCTGAGTTAAACTACATTCCATCTTAAAGAAAAAGGAGATGCCTCCTCTCACAAATGATGAGCCTTTCGAGTGGCTCAAATAGCAGTGAACTGTTCAAAGTTAACTCCACTATGACATATAACAAGTTTCTTCCAACAATCCTAATTCTAGAAGACTGCCTCCCAAAATCAAACCAGGAAATCAAAATATAAACCAGCCCTTCAGGATTCCACTTAGGCCAGAGAAAAAGCCATCTCGGATTTTCAAGCATCAATTCATGAGTAACCAAAGGCATTAAAAAGTTACAAAAATCCAGGTATGTAGCTTTAAGAGTACATGAATAGGCATTTTGTGGATTTATTATTTAAGTTTTTATTTATTTCCTAAAGAATACTGCTTTCTACCTTTTAAAAAAGAAATTTTTATTAAAGACTTTAATAAAGCTAACTAAACCAAATATTTTACTTGGTTTATTCTCTGGTAATCAATTTCTTCATAAATCTCTAAATAGCAAAGCTAACTACTGAAACATCTGAAAGCAGACACAAGCCACAACCATCACTTTAAGTCAAAATTTCCTCTGGAAAATCCTTTAGGAAAGACATAAGAATAAAATCAACCCAAGGTTTTTTCCAACAATGATGGCTTTGGTATAAGATATGGACCTTACAATGGGCATCTCATTCATCAGGTCCCAGGGCTCACAGTGAAGCATGCTTTAACAACTGTAACCAACCACAGGTTCAACAGAGTCCTCTCCAGGCACACTTAGTCTTGGCAATATGCATAACTTATTTTGGTTTGTTCAACATCATAACACCATTACCAATTAAACAATATATCAAAGAAGTAGAACAGTGAGTATTGATACTACTTAAATCAGTATTTCCCAAACTTGCCCAATGATAACAATCACCAGGAGAACTTACCAAAAATATGGATTCCCAGGTCCCATTGAAGTCCCAGACCTATTGAATCACAATTCCCAGGTGAGAGACCTGGTGGAGTACCTCGGGTATTTTATAATACAGTAAGTTTGGTAAACAAAGATATATGTACAGTTTCTCCCTCTGTCTCTCACTTTCTGTATAGTTCACATAGTTTACATGATTTACATCTATATACTCTCATCTAAATCTTGTGGAACTGAATACATTATAACTTGGTATAAATCTTATGCTTTACAATATTCAACTCACGACCATGCAGGTAAGTTAAATCTCCTGACAGGATAAAGACATTCTGCAGTAAGGAAAGTTTCATAATTGTTATGAGTAAATTCAGCAAATAGTAAGCTGTGCTTTTCTATGGTACCAAGTTTTTAAAGCTCTGTACTCTGCTCCACTCTCAACCAGACAATGGAGGAAAGAATACAGAAACAATTTTACCTAAAACAAGTAACTAAATATTGTTTAGTCAAAGTGTTGGAACTGCTGCTGGTGTTGGCTTCCTGACAGAAGATCCTTTAGTTAGAACAATCAAGAAAAATATGAAATATATGGCTATCCTTATAAGATATCGCCAAAACAGAAACTCAACTATTTATATTAAGTTAGTAATGTACTGAAATGATCACTTTCTACAAATATAAACAGCTTACTCACATTTCTAAACACATGGCTTTCCTTTCAACATCAAACTATTCCTGGATCATCACAAGACACCCATCAAAGCTGATAAATACCTTTTCCACATGACACTCCTCTCATATACTTTCCTTTAGAAGTAAAATTATCCTAACTATCAGAACATAAAAATATAAACAAGTTGGAATGCAGAGTCATAAATATGCAAATGGTCAACTAGCCTTAGTAGTTAAGAAACTCAAATAAATTAAAATGAAAAATTCTTCCAAGTATGTAAATGCTAATTAATGAAAACAAAATGATTTTTAAACTTGAAAATGTATGCTAATGTCTTCTATTTTGATGGCAAAACAAGACAGGAGCTTTCAACTTAAAAATGACTAGTTTTCCAGACAACAGTATAAAGCCTATCTGGCCTTTTTTTTTTTCCCCAGTATGTGCACAGGTATGTACATACATATAGCATTTTAAGTAAGTTTATGCTGAGATGAAGTAATGAAGCTTAGAAATGTTTCATCTTTGGTTTAGATCTCTACTTTCAATGAAATAACCTAAATGCTTACTAAAGATATACAGATGGTCTTTTAACTCATGAAGGGGTTATGCCCTGATAAACTCACCATGACTTAAAAATAAAATAATATTGCTGAAGACTCCACATGCTTGGGCTGCAGGGTCACTGATAAATCTTGCTGGAGCTGAGCTAAAACCCTCCTCCCTGTAGACCAGCTGACAGAAAGCTGGAACAAGCTATTTTGCATATAGCTCCATGGGAGAGAGAGAAGTCATCAATGGAGATCAACAACAGTGAACACTGCAAGCCTTAAGTTGGGGCAGCCAGGCCAAATAAGCCAACGGGTGCAATAGTGGCATGTCTGTTATGGGGGAAACCAGCTGCTCTCTAATTGGACTGGAGGCCTGCTCCACAGGAGGGAATATATGTCTGATACTGAAAACCTATGATGGGGGAAGTCATGAGCCCTAAGTGCTAGTGCTAGTGTCTGGCTAAATGCATATATTATGCCACCAAACTGTCCAGTAGGCACTTTTCTTAATGTTCATACTCATATATTAATGCTACTCTCATTTTTGTTTGGAGAAGCTTCTTTTTTCAGATGGTGGTGGCCTCTGGGATGACTCAGAAGGCACCATAGTACTGAGAAGAAGTGACAGAGGAGTGCTCAGCACTGAAACATCTTTACCACACCTTCCAAGGCTCGGTGTCCATTGTGACGGGAAAAATGTAAGAGCCAAAGGAAGGATAGGACTCCTTACAATACACTCTTCCAGACACAAAATGGCCTAGATATCCATGACCTCGCAGTGCCTGGCACTACCTACACAAGACCAGTACAAAAGGAGGAAAAGATGATGACATTAAAATAAAGACTGATTGAGAGGGGGAGGGAATATGATGGAGAATGGAGTTGTGAAGGAGAAAGTGGGGAGGGAGGGAATTATCATGGTTTAATGTCTATAAGAAGTTGTCAATAATAAAAAAGTAAAAAATAAAAATAAGATAAAAATACACTTTAAAAGCCAAGCATCACAGCTTAGTAGCACACTACACTGCGAAGTACTGATTGTTTACAAACAGCAGAGGGGCTGACTAGGGATGCTATTTGCTGCTGCTACCTAATTTTGCAAAATACTATCTACCACTAGTTAGGAAAAAAAATCCAAATTCAAAGTCACCAGATTTTTTATTGAATGCATACTGTTTTACACCAATACAATGTCAAAAAAAGGATAGGTTGAACCATTGTAAACCAGGGACCATAAAGTCTCATTACTTAGAAAGTAAATAAAACTCAAAGCACATAACCTAAAAACTAACCATAACAAGTGGTTAGGTATACAGTGGTATGTGAAGGCAAAGGTCAAAGGAAATGGCTACAAAGAACTATTAATGAGAACATAACATATGAATGATAGCCTCTTACCAAAGATTAATGCATTTACAAAACAACTGGAAAGGACTGCTAGGAAATGGACAATAATTATTCCTTTACTTTCCTGTACTCTCTTACTACAGGAAGTATGCTATTTTTATAAACAGAAAAACCAAAACAAGACAAATACTATCACCAGATGTGTTTTACAAGTCATATTCTCAGGATGTTAGGCTGGTTAGTTTCTTCATGTCCAAAACTCACAGGTTTTAATGTTAATGTCTTCCAAACTGACCAAGCAGATAATGAAAGGGGAAAAAGAATACTAAAATATTAACAGTGTTCAGCCTACATAGTACAGGGGTAGCCATCCCCTTAGTGTACTTCTGAACACCGGACACTGTTACAGCCTGTGCTTCTCAGCTGAACCTGTGCACACCATTCACCTCCAGGAACTCCACATGTGCTGTAGAAGGAACCAAGCTCTGTCCAGCTTTAAACAGACACGGAAACTAGTAATATAGATAGCAAGAAAACTGGAATATAAATCATTTCTATGTAGAAAACACTATTTGTTCATAAGTCTATTTCATTTTAATCCTACTCATTTAGACATTCCAAATGGCACCTGCAAAATTCAGAAACTATTAAATACCACTTATAACTAAAATTTAAAGTTAGTGTTATGTTATGCTATTTTAAAATATCTATTCAAAGCCTAATGGAATACACATTAGAGGCAAAAATAGCTTTTCATAACCTCAAAATTTTTATATCTATGTCACATAATTAAGGATTTGCATCACTTCCTTGATACTAATAGTAAAATCGGAAATAACACTGGCAAACCTAGAAGAAACACCAGTTTGGGCCAATGTGAAAACTGAACACACAAATTCGCAACAACAGAGAACAGACAGAAGAGAGATGGAAAACACTAAGGTGTAATGACCACGAGCAACCTTCTTCAACACTGAACCCCAAGTCTAGTGCCTAACACAATGATCCATTCATTCTAAGCATTGATAACAGCAATTTTCACTTTTCTTCAGTATGTCCATGATGCTCTCCACAATACACAGTGCAGGTTTTATCTTCCTAATGACTTTTTCTATTCAGTATTTTTCACTATAGTCTTCTCTTTACCCACATTTTAAACCATGAATATTAGTATAAATGGTAGCAAAGCTTAGCAGTAAAACTAGAGCACTGTCCGTTTATCTTAGCTATTATTAAAACAAAGATGCTTCTAGAAAAGGAACTTAACCAAAATTGACATACTGATCTGGTTACCTTCTAGTTTTACGCTGAGATCACAATAATACCTTATGTTTAAAAAAAAAAAGTGAGGGGCTGGGGAGATGGCTTAACCATTAAGGTGCTTGCCTGTGAGGCTAAGGACCCATGTTTGACTCTCAATGTCCCATGGAAGCAAGATGCACAAAGTAACACAAGTGTGCAAGGTCGCACATGTGCACAAGATGACATACGCATCTGGAGTTCAGTGGCTGGAGGCCCTAGTGTGCCAATTCTCTCTCTCTCTCTCTCTGTCACATAAAAGAAGGCCAGTTTTGTTGGGTTTGTGTCAAAAAAAAAAGTGTTCTATGATCAACCTGAGGGGGAGCACTGAAATGCAATGATAAGAGACCAACAATTTATCATTTGAGAAAATGATAGAAGGCAATTTTCACTGTGTTCCAGAGCTATAGTTTTCAAATACTGGCTATCAGTTATAATAGAGATGAGTACTGCTTATCCTTAATAAGATCTGGAGTCTATATTTATTTTTGTTCTATACATTAAAATACTATTGAATATTATGTATACAGAGTAGAGTCACATTAAACACAATGCAACTGTAAGACATACTACAGTACCACTGACACAATTACCCTCTAAAGCCATCAGCCACGCTTTTCATTTGGTCTTATATATTAAGCAGCATATTATTAAACAAAAGATAGGAACAAAGAATTCTTAAGCTAGCACTATTAATTTTCCTAGACTTATTTTTTTTTTTACTATTTTCAAAGCAGATGATTTATTATATTACACAAATATAGACTGTCAAATAGACACTGCAATAATGTAACAACTTAGAATATAACATGCAATTTATTTCCTCAACTTAAGGTTAATTTGTAAATAATTTCCCCTTACCCCTCCACATGCTAATAATTCCCACCAGGTATACAAATGACAAGAAATAAAATAGAAATGTTACTAGCAAGGAAACTTAAGCTTAGCCCTATGGCTTGAGTCAGAAAGCACATTCTGACATACTGGAGACACTAGGTTTTAGTATTGTCCTTATTGAAACGAAGAGGGTTTTGGGTTGACATGAGAACATCACCATTTTAGAACACTGATATGAAAGAAAAGAAAATATACTCAACTTTCCAAGAAATGTCTTATTACTCTTGAGGTGCCATCTACCCATGACTGTAATAAACATCTCTTCTCAAGAAGGATGATTATCAGAACAAAGACACACATACTGGATTGGGTATAAAGCTGATTGGCAGCCTGTTGCGTAGATACACAAGGTCCTGTGTTTAATCTTCAAACTGATCCCCCCTGAATATTCTGTATTTCAAATCGTACACAAAAAATTTGAAAGTAAAATTAATGTTCCAATTATTTCTTCTATCAAGATACCTCAGGCTTTTTAGTGCAGTGATTAAAAAAAAAAATAGCCTAACATGCATGAGACACCCAATTCATTCATCCTCTAGCACCTCAAATCAACAATGATAGTAGTAACCAAATACAAAGTTTTCCAATTTCCCAAGAGTGGCAGTCACATTTTAAAAGTAGGATCTCTAAAATTAATTAGTCTTTGAATTTAAAAGTCTTTGTTATCTCAATTCTCTTTGCTTAATAATAGTAATACTACCTAAACTTTTGAAATTTTACATTTAATACAATGCCAGGATAACTATAACAAATTCACTAGTTTCACTATATTCAAGGGAAATCAATTCCTAAAATTAAGCTAAAAATCAAGGTTTGGGTTAGATGTTTATTTCCCACTTACGTCAAATTAAATTTAAAATTAAACTGCCAAGTTGAAGTTCCTGGAGGGTATTCTCCTTGCTCATTCATAAATGTCAATCCTAGCTGAATTATCTTTAACAAGTCTACATTACACCGCAATAGTTGGTATTGATAGTCAGCATTGCTCCTGAATTCTCCAATGGGTCTTGCAACCACCCCTGGAAACTCGGTGTCCTGTAAAAGAGTTTTAAGATTCATTATTTATTAGCTGGTCACAACTACAATCCACAAATTCCCAAAATAACTTCATACAAAAAAAAAAAATCCTACTACACATAATCATCTACATGTTCACATTCTAGTACATACCCATTAATTAGGAAAAACATTATTTTGCTGAATGATAAAACTCTACAAACCTAATTATCTTTTCTTACTTTAAATATAGCAGTAATACAGACATGCATGATAAATGTATTCAAATACTTGTGCCATCTCCATGGAAGAAGAGAAAAATTGTGAATTCATGTTTCTCAAGAAATAAGTGAAACTAGGCTTATACTAAAACCAAACTGCATAAATACCTGATTAGAAAGCAGACAATACACTATGCTTCCCAATTACCTGAGGCAAGGTTTAATTTCAAAATCAAAGGCAGTAGAAACACCTGTATTTTCCTAACCTCAGTATTCTCTCTACAGTTCACAGAAAGCATATGTCAAGAACTGCTTGCCACCCACTCCTTCCTGTAGGACGTTATTATTTCTGTAATGCTGCTACTCCTTATCTGAGAAACAAATCACCACTAGGAATTCCACTACATAAGAAAACAATCCTACCAAAAAAGTTTCAGCTCCAATTAAAGGTAAGTAGAATGTTGTCAATAAATGCTCATACTTCAACAAATCATCCCTGCCACTTCTCAAAGAACATTTATTTTTATTTATTTTTAACAAAATATTTAGAAAATGTTAGTATAGGATGACAAATTCAAACTTGGGCTCACTGAAAAAAACAACTAAATATCTATAGTCAATATTAAACAGCAAAGCAACTCGATCTTCTTTAAATTCAATCCAAGCAACATAACTAGATCTTACATGTGTTATGCTAGGGTTGAGGAGAAAGGATGTATGAGACGTTAAAATCTTGCATCATAGAATGAATAATCTAGTAGATGCAGAAAACTAGAGTACTTGAAACATATATAAAAAGTACAAGTAAAGCAGAAACATAATTACATTAACAGTCTAGGCAGGCTAATGTCATGTGAAACGCAGAGTTGCTTCACAATTGCGTGTGTATGGTGCACCAATGATAATCTTTTTTTTTTTTTTTTTTTTTTAAACGACAGCCCAACAATGTTTCTCTGGGATATCTGTTTGTTTTTAATCTGAAGGAAATATATATATATGGTTCCTGGCTTCATCTGGCCCTATTAGCTAGTTAGGCCTTGGTATCACTAAGGCATGAGCTGACAGTCAGGTCACAAGGTTCTCTTGTTGAATGTAATCCATCTCATAGAACTTTAACATCAGACAAGTACATTCTATAATCAGATAAAGATTTTTAAAAAAAGGTCCAAAACATAAAAGTGGGACTGGAGAGATGGCTTAGTGGTTAAGGCACTTGCCTGCAAAGCCTAAGGATCCAGGATCATTTCCCCAAAACCCACAAGCCAGATGCACATGGCGGTGCATGTGTCTGGAGTTAGTTTGTAGTGGCTAGAGGCCCTGGTGCACCCATTCTCCCTCCTCCCAATAAATGAATAAAATATTTTTAAAAATAAAAATGATTAACCCTTTCATCCTAGCTAAATGAGTGACTATTGCCTCTGTCTTAATCTCTATCAGTCTTCTCTCACACTAGCTAAGACTTACATACCAACAAATCCTAGCTTCCTTAAGCCTTCCCTTACATCTATCACAAACCCAAATCCTGAAGTTCTTTTTAGCACTTTTACTCAATTGTTCATGGTTCCCAAATATGCTTTTCCTCAAAGCAATGAGTAGTAACCCCAACGACTCAAATTGCAGGTATGTTTCTGATAAGTTTGAGCTGGAGTGCACTGATAATTTTACTTTCATGACTCCATTAATCCCTAAAGTGATCTTTAGTGACCAAAAAAGACTGAACTTAAAAAATTAAAAATCAAATTTCATCCTGATATGAATAATTTTATAGAATTTGGTCATGTGCATACCATAGCAACATAATTATATTTTCGGATAACTTGACGAATTTTCTTCATCTCTTCATCCAGGTTACAAGCCCAAACTTCACAAATTCTTTGGCTATGATCTACAGTTGCTGCTGGCATAGTGAGGGCACAAGGAGTCTAGATGCAAGCATCAAAATATTATACTTGATTGAAGATTTGTTTCATAAAATATTTTACCCCTTATTTGTGTACCTGTCAAAAGAAAATACACCTATATCACAAGCCTGAATCATAAGGGTGGGCTGGTTTAAACCTGACAGGTAACTACTCAAAGTCCGTGACTTAGCAGAATCAAGTGTTAGGAAGTTACTTTTCTTAACTCATATTACTAATATGTGGGTGGGAATAAAAAAGCTCCACAACACAGATTTCTTGGTTATAATTTCAAAACATGCTTCATGCATGCACACAAACCATATTTTTACAACTTTTACTAAGGACTGCTCCAAGTTCAATTTACTGTGCCTGAAACTTTGTGATCTGTTTCCAGACAAATAAAATTAGCAAGCGCAGATGCTGCCTTTAACAAAATATTTTAAATCTTCCTTGATAACAACAACCTGCTTTACTGGTATTTCTTTAAGTCTAATTAGATAGGGACAAAACTGAAAAAATGTAATACTCTAAGAAAAAAGTTCTAGATGTCACAAAAATTCATCTGAATGTCTGTAAATGCAGGAAAGAGAAAGAAAAGGCAACAGACTGTATTTACGTCTTGCTAATGTCCTAAAAATCGGAGCATTTCCCCTGGCTACTATAGACAGACCTCAGGTTCTGGGTCCCAAACACAGGGTTCATAGGATAAAATGATAATAGAGACCAACCTACTCTTCCACAGGGAGTCCCAAATGGTCCTTCATTTTTTTTTTTTTTTCACAAAACAAGGTGAAAAAAAATAACTGAGTTAAAAGAGGCCTTGTGTCCTTCTAAACTCTTAAATGCTAAAACAGATCTCTAGGGCTCTTAGAACAGAAATCAAAGGTGATACTGGACATGCCCTCTTCAGAACTCTCCTGCCGACACTGACACACCCGGGGCACACAGTCACTTAACACTCTTGCCTCCACCTCTGTCCCCCGAGCAGGTCCAGAAGCCCCGACGAGGCGCCCCAGGCCTTCTCATTTCAGAGCTCGCACGTCCTCCGCGGGCTCCCGGAGAGCCCAGAGGGGAGCGGAGGCATTCGTGGCACAGATAACTCCCTTCCTTGGCCGGAAGCCAGCGCGAAGGTGCTGCTAGCCTCAACCACAGCCAGATTGACTCCACAGCTCGGCAGCGCGCGGCGCACACACTGCTGGGGATGGACAGGCCACCGCCCTCCACCCTCAGTTTTCCTTCCCACACCGAAGCCCCAGGTACAAAGCCGTTGCGTCATCACTCTGCGCCAGCTCTTGACAAGCCCCCCCAGCCCGTTAGCCTCCCCTACCCACCGCCCAGCTGTCCTCCAGCCGCGCTTCAGAGGCGCCATCGCGCACCCTCACAGCTTCACCGTGCCCGCCCCTTTCCCACTTCCCAGTCCGCCTTGGCCCGCCAGATGTACTTGTGTCTCTGAGCGCGCGTTCCTCCTCCTCCTCCTCGCCATAGAGACAGCACCCGGCGGCGGTGGCGGTACCGGCGGCTGCAGCGGGTGCCCCATAGACACCTCTCGCCCGGCAAGGGAGAAAGGGAGCCGAGCTGCAGGGGCACAGCGTTGCGTCGTCGCTCCTCGCACGTCCTGCTGGGGGCGCGCTCTGATGACGTCAGGCGCAAGGGGCGGGCCCACGGGGGGCGGGGCACGCAGGTGACTGACGGACGCCGGTGTGGCGGCTGAGCTCTGGGCTTCTGGGCGGCTGGCTGGCTGGCTGCTGGGACCTTGTGGACCGCGAGGGTCGGTCACCTGTCCCGCCGCGGAGTTGCCTGGTCCTGCAGTTGCAGCATGGTCCTCGAAACCCGGGCCCCGCGAGCGCGGCGGGCGTGCTGACCACGCCGGCCCTGTCCGCTGCTCTGTCTCTCCGGGAACCGGCCGGGCTTGAACAGCTGGGAGAAGCAGGCCGGAGCCTTGGGAGGGCCTCGGGCCCGGGAAGCCGGGGAGGATGAGCTGGCTCTTTCCCCTGACCAAGAGCGCCACCTCCTCGGCAGCGGGGTCCCCCGGCCTCACCAGCCTTCAGCAGCAGAAGCAGCGCCTGATCGAGTCCCTGCGGAACTCACACTCCAGGTGACGACGGGTCGCTGCCCCGGGCCCGGGGCAAAGTAGGGCGGGAGGAGGGGCCAGCCCGACCCATCCTGAAGGCTCCGAGAGCCCACTCCCGCCAGCTACCTCCTCTGCTGGACGTCCCTTCGTGGCGGGTCACTCGCGAGCTCCCCATTCCTACCTCGAGCCTCGTATTGTCCCCCGGATCCATGCCTCCTGCCCCACCGCTGCTTTTCTCCTCCCGACTAACTCATCTCCCCTGACTCAGCGCAGCTGTCACTAATGCCCATCTATGTCCAGTATCCCTGGCTCCCTCCCTAATTTTCCCCTTTGCTTACCTGAGTACAACATTGACAGAATTGTCAAAGTGCCATTATGTGGCTAAAGAGAATTGTGAAGGTTTCACGGAGTGGAAAACAAAACTGTTGCAACATCAAAGGAAAGGGAAGCCAAAGTTTTCATCAGTGAACTCATCTTCCAGTGACAGTACATCCTCTTGAGTCTGTAATTAAAAACTCACACTTTCCATCTCAGTGTCTGTGCAATTCTCACTTCCCTTTTCTTGGTCCCACTTTCAGGAGTTGCCTTGTTATCTGAATTATTTTGTTGTCTTACAGGTTTTTCACTTTATTACAGTTAGATCCCATACTTTCTAGTTCAGGTTCTTTCAACTACTTTTGCTATTAACTGGTTTGCTGCAGTCTTGCATATGGCACTGTCCTTTGCCTGTCAGGGCTTTCAAGGACCAACTACTTCTTTATATGAGTTTTACCATTATAATTACTAAGTTTCACATGTGTTTCATGTACAGAGCATGATTAAACTCCAGCTCTTTAAAAACAATCTTGTCATATTTAAAATACTACTAACAATTGGTGAGGCATTTTTCTTCTGTTACATGTGAATTTAAGTTCTAATTTACAATGGTTATAAGTGAAAGATATTGACAAAAAATATTCACTGTAAAATCAGTTTGTCTATATTGAGGCCATTGCTCAGTGAATGTAAGGTGATTCTTAGTTTTTGACCCAGTTATTTTATGTGTAGAGAATTTTCATAAGCCAATATGTGTTTTTTTAAACAGAAAAAGGTGGCAGGTTATTATTGGTGGTTCCATTGTGGAAAATTAAGTTCATAAAGTTTCTGCAAGTGTAAAGGAGGAAAGATGTGATACCTGTCCTCACCCAAAATATGAGTTATGGAGGCCAGGCATGGTGGCTCTTGCCTTTAGTGCCAGCACTTAGGCTGCTGTGGTAGGAGAATTGTGTACTCACATTGTATATTACACTTGTATATTGACAGCCTCGGCTACAAAGTGAGTTCCAGGTCAGCCTGGGCTAGATTAAGACTGCCTCAAAACACACACACACACACACACACACACACACACATTATGATCCATGCTCCTGTAAAAACCCATAACAAATTTATTTAACCTAAGTTTTATGTGTCCTAGGAGCATTCAAAAGTGGAGACCCAGGGAAAGCTTAGAAGCTTGGATTAGTGAGAAATGGGCAGCTGTGTAGAGATGTGATTGGACAAAGGATGAATGATTTGGTGGTAGTTGACTGAGGTGGAGAAACCTAGCAAAGGCTGTCTATTCAGGTTCTTTGCCTTTCTGTGTACTGTTCTTTCTGGAATGAGAACCTTCTGTAAAAGAAAGGAGAGAATGACCTTTCTATTTTGGCTTCTTTGATCAGGCTGGAAGAAAGGACTTCTTTCCTTCTTCTTTGGTGTGTGTGTTCCCACCCAGAGGTGAGGCAAGGGGAAGTGTCTTCCAGAGGTAGAGTTTTACTGAACCTGACACTCCCTGCTTCTCAGCTCCTCTGTGCTGGGGTTTCAGCTATGCACTTTTGTAACTTTTGTGAGTGGTAGGGATTGAATTCAGGTCCTCAGAGCAAGCACTCTTACCCCAGCTCCAAGCTATCTCCCCAGCACCAGAAACATTCTTTATGACTGCTTTGGCAGAAAATGGTGGGAGAAGCCAGGTGTAGTGGCACGCGCCTTTAATCCCAGCATTTGGGAAGCAAATGTAGGAGTATCACCTTGAGTTCCAGGCCACCATGAGACTACATAGTGAATTCCAGGTCAGCCTGGACTAGAGTGAGTAGAGTGAGACCCTACCTTGAAAAACCAAAAAAAAAAAAAAAAAAAAAAAAAAAAAAGAAAAGAAAAGAAAAGAAAAGAAAAGAAAAGAAAAGAAAAGAAAATGGCAGGTGAGAACAGAAGTTAGACTTTGCTGCTGGAGCCTTCAAGTTCAAAATCTCAGCACACCACAGTGCCAATGTTTGGGGTATCGATTTCTGAGCCCCAACACAAGTCAGTCTTACTCTCAATTATATTCTTTACTAATCTGCAAAAGCTCCTTATAAAGGTATGATTACTAAGTAAGATGATTCATTTTTAACAAACATAACAAAAGTTGGTGCCTTTCAAAATTGTCACCTTAGAGGACATAGATTGTATTAGTCCTACTATTGCAGAAACACTTTGTAGAACCACACTTTGGAAATAATTGCCTTTAAAAACATTTTGTGTATTTTGTTGGAAAGTTTTTATTGTTTAGGTTGAAATTAAACCTTCAAAATACTCCAAACTTTCTTATGGCTAACACTTGCAAATAAGGAAAATGCTCTATTTTATTTTTTGGCATTCCAAATAGACTGTAAAGCAGTAATTTTCATCTGAGGATTCCTGGAATTGGTGTATGAGGATCAGTAAATACCCCTAGTTGAATACAGAAAGGATCCATTTTATGTACTCCTTTTTGAATTAGAAATTTTGGACATGTGATAAAATGTACATATTTTAGGTGTATGAACACATAACTAAGTATTTGATTTCTGTAAGTTATCTAATAAAAATATTTGAGCTTTTAAATTAATTGAAGTATTTCAAATTCACAAATTATACTTGGATAATTCTGGGGATATTTTAAGTAGGTCATATTCTTCCAGTTTTCAAAGAATTAGGTACACCCAGAAAAATAATTTACCTATTCTTATTAAGTTAACCTGTTTAACTAATAATAGACATTTGTAAGCTAGCAAGTAAAAAGGGTCCGTCTTTCTACCATATCTCTCTCTCTCTCTCTCTCTCTCTCATGCACATGTATATATTCTTTGATTAGGCAAATTACTAGTCCACTTTAGGCCTAAAGAAGTGCACAGGGGCTGGAGAGATGGGTTAGTGGTTAAGGCATCTGCCTATGAAGCCAAAGTATCCCAGTTCGATTCTCCAGGACCCACGTAAGCCAGATGTATAAGGAGCATATGCATCTGGAGTTTGTTTGCAGTGGCTAGAGGCCCTGGTATGCCCATTCTGTCTCTGTCTTCCTCTCTTCTATCTCCCTCTGTCTCTGCTTGCAAATAAATAACTTAATAAAAAATAACTTAAAAAAAGAAGTGTACAGTGTAAAAGTTAAAAGAATGCTCTTAAATGTTTTTTTTTAATTAATTTTTATTAGTTATAGACATACCCCTTTTCTGAAGAGGCACTCCTCGGGGATGCAGGTCAACCCCATGGGAATTGTGGGTCATGCATTATGGGGGCAGCAGCCAGTTATGGGGGAGAGTCAATGTCTCTGTGCATAATGTACCAACTTGTGGCTCCTACAATCTTTCTGAGCCCTCTTTTGCAAAATTCTCTGAGCCATGTTGGGTGCATTTTAAGTCTATTTCAGTGATGGGCTCTTAGAAGCCTCTGGATCTCTGTTTTGGTAGGTGTTGAGTGTCCTCAGTGTCTATCTCCTTCATCCTTGTGCTGGTATCAGGTTCACTGAGAAAGCAGCACTCTTGTTCATTTCCCCAATTCCTCTGTCGTTTAAGCTGGGGCCAGGGTGAATTTATTTCCTCTGGTCCCACTCCCATCTGAAAAACAGAAGCAGAATCTCCAACTGAGAGTGAAGTCCGCACCAGTTAAATGGGATCACCATTATTAATTTAGAGAGAATTTAAAGTGTGTAAACCCTCTTATAGCCCAAGATTAGTAGGAGCTTAACATTATCTGGATATGATTCTGACTTGTTTCCCAGTTCCAGATATGGTTTTCTTTCCACTGAGCAGATCTGTTAACCAGTCCAAGAGCAATTGGTTACCCACTGTGGCTGTGTGCCACTATTGCACTTGTGTGAGCATCACATCAGGTTGTTTGCTTCTGAGTAGCTTAGATTTTGAGTTGCTCAAACAGATATTGGCCACTTTCCCCTGGTAGCTCATGTAGCGCCTTACAGCACTAGATGGGCTAACTGTCTGGGGTCTGGCTCTCTTTTAGATTCCAACCAGGTCTCTCCATTGGCTGTGCCCACAGTGTAGGGTGTCTTCAGCAGTAGATCTTACCATTAACCTCTGGTGGGTAATCAAGTGCTCTGACAGAAGCCTGTCTTGTTTCTTTTGGAAGACCTTGTAAGTCACATTGATCAACAGCTCTTTGTGGATGTTAACTGCATCCTGGTACAGGGAATTACAGGCCAGTGCCAAGGGAAAAGAATAAAAAAGACAGGAAAAAAAAGAGAGAAATAGGAGAAATTTAAAGTTAGGCTTCATCTCACCCTATCCAGGGCCCTTCAATTCAGGTGCTCCCCCTAAGGTCCTGTTGAGGGCTCAACCTTTTAGTCTAATTTCCAGGATATAGGTTTCTATGGTATCAGTTTAAGTTGGGTTCAGTTTTGTGCTCCCCGCCCCCCCCCCCCCGCCGCACCATTCTCCTTCCCCCAAGCCCTATCCTCCCTATCGTCCAAGCCTTGAGATGCCATTCAGTTATGTCAGCAATTCAGGCTGGTCCAGATAAGGAACTGCAGATGAGTGAGACCATGCAATGATTGTCTTTCTGTGATTCTGTGAGTTCACTTAGTATTATCTGTTCCAAGTTTGACCATTTTTCTACAAATTTCATTCTGTCATTTTTTTCTTGCTGCTAAGTGAAGTTCCATTGTGTAGATATACCACATCTTGTTTATCCATTCATCCAATGATGGGCACCTGTGTTGATTCTAGTTCCTAGTTATTATGAATTGAGCATTTATAAACATGATTGAGCAAAATTTCTTAACTGAGGTATAGAGCTTTTAGGGTAAATGCCCAATAAGGGAATAACAGGATCTGTTGGTCACTGTATTCATCTTTTCAGGAATCTCCATATGGATTTCCATAGTGGTTGTACCAGCTTACATTCCTACCAACAGTGAATAAGGGTTCCTATTGCTCCACATCCTCACCAAGATTTGTTTTCATTTGATTCTTTAATGTTTGCTATCCTTACTGGGGTAAGGTGGAATCTCATAGTTGTTTTAATTTATATTTCCCTAATGGTGAGGGATGTTAAACATTTTCGTAAGTGTGTGGTAGCCTTTTGTAATTCTTCCTCTGAGAACTCCCTATTCAGTTATCTGTCCCACTTGGGAAGTGGGTTGGTTGATTTTTTATTGTTTAGTTTTTTGAATTCTTTGTAGATACTAGATATTAGGCTTCTGTCAGTGGAATAGCTGGCAAAGATTTTCTCTCATTCAGTAGGTAATCTGTTGGCTCTGCTTATGGTATATTTGTCTATGCAAAAGCTTTTTATCTTCATGAAATCCCATTGGTTGAATGCTCTTTTAATTTCCTAGGCTACTGGAGTTTTGTTCAGGAAGTCTTTTCCCAGTCCTATATCATGGAGCATGCCTCCTATTTTGTTTTTTTCCAGTAGTTGAAGAATTTCAGGTCTTATATTCAGGTCTTGACTCCACTTGGACTTGATTTTTGTATGTGGATAAATGAGTGAGTCTAATTTCATTTTTCTACATATGGTCATCCAATTTGTCCAACATCATTTGTTGAAGATGCTGTCTTCTCCGGTCTAAATTATTGACACCTTTGTCAAAAATCAAGCAGCTGTAGTTACTTGACGTAAGGTCTAGGTCTTCAATTCTGTTCTACTGGTTTATGTTTCTGTTTTTATTACAGTATCATGCTGTTCTTGTTACTATAGCTTTGTAATATAGCTTTAGATGGGGTATGGTGATACCTCCAGAGGGTTTTTTTGTTTTGTTTTGTTTTGTTTTTGGCTGAGGATATGTTTGGATATCTGAGGCCTGCTGCCATTCCATATGAATTTTTCAATCTCTGTGAAGAAGCATGCTGGTATTTTATTATTATTTTTTTTAAATACCACATTTTATTCAGATTTTATAAAGGAGTGCAGAAAGGGGAAGACTAGGAGTTAAGCAGAGATAAAGTGGGGAGAAGAGAAGTACACCACATGGAGCCCAAAAGCCCATGTGGGCCATGTGTAGCTCCAGGGGAAAAAGCATGGAAAGAAAAGAGAAAAGAAAGTTCAAGGAGGTACTGCCATGTGGGGAGCTGAAGGGGATAAAGAACCCATGCAGAGGGCTGGAGAGATGGCTTAGTGGTTAAGTGCTTGCCTGTGAAGCCCAAGGACCCCGGTTTGAGGCTTGACTCCCCAGTACCCACATAAGTCAGATGTACAAGGCAGTGCATGCATCTGGAGTTCATTTGCAGTGGCTAGATGCCCTGGTGCACCCATTCTCTCTCTCTCTCTCTGCCTCTGTCTGTTGCTCTCAAATAAATAAATAAGTAAATAAACAAAAATTTTTTTAAAAAAGAACCCATGCAGAGAGTAAAGGTAGGGGGCCTAGCTCAAGGAAAAACTCATCCACAGCTGGAAGTTCCCAAGTGATCAGAGGGAGTGATGCTGGTACCTTTTTTTTTTTTTTTTGGTATTTCATTAAATCTGTATATTTCTTTTGTTAGAATTGCCATTTTCACAATATTAGTTCTACCTATCCAGGAGCACGGGAAGGCTTTCTGTCTTCTCAAATCCTCCTCAATTTCTTTCTTGAGTTTTTTTTTTTTTCTTAATGTTTTCATTATATAGGTCTTTCACATCCTTGGTTAATGTTACTCCAAGGTATTTAAGTTTTTTTGTTGTTGTTCCTATTTAAAAATGAGAAAGCCTCACTGGTTTCTTTCTCTGTGTATTTGTCCTTTGCATATAGAAAAGCTACTGATTTTTGTGCATCAATTTTGTATCCTGCTACTTTACTGAAGGAATTAATCACTTTTAGAAGTTTTGAGATGGAGACTTTGGGGTCACTTATGTACAGAATCATATCATCTGCAAATAGAGCTAACTTGACTTCTTCCTTTCCAATTTGGATCCCTTTTATTTCTTTCTCTTGTCTTACTGCTTGGGCTAGTACTTCTACTACTATGTTGAAGAGCAGTGGTAAGAGTGGGCACCCCGTCTTGTTACTGATCTCAGTGAGAACTCCTTGAGTCTTTCCCTATTAAGTATTATTTGGGCTTTAGGTGCTTTATATATATCCTTAATTGTGTTGAGATATAAACTCCCCATGCCTATTCTTTCCAGCGTCTTGATCATGAAATGGTGTCCTATTTTGTCAAAGGCCTGCTCTGCATCAATTGAAACGATCATGTGGTTCTTATGTGGTTTCTTTATGTGGTATATCATGTTGACTGATTTCCATATGTTAAACCATCCCTACATCCCTGGGATGAGGCCTAGTTGGTCAAGGTTGATAATGCTTTTGATGTGTTGCTGAATTTGGTTGGCAAGGATTTTGTTCAGGATCTTTGCATCTAAGTTCATTAGGGATATAGGCCTATAGTTTTCTTTTTTTGTTGCCTTGCTGTCTGGTTTTGGTATTGGGGTGATGCTAGTTTCATAAAAGAAATTGGGGAGGATTCCCTGGTCTCCGATTATGCAAAGCAGTTTGAGAAAAATTGGTTTCAGTTCTTCAATGGAGGTTTGATAGAATTTGGCTGAGAAACCATCTAGTCATGGACTCTTCTTTTTGGGGAGTTTTGTGATTACCTTTCCAATTCTCCATGGATGTGATAGGTTTGTTTAGGAGATTAATCTGCTCTGAGCTTAGTTTTCGTAGGTCATATGTGGCTAGGAATTCATCCATTTCTTCCAAATGATTCAATTTTTTGGAGTAGAGATTTTGGAAGTATGCCCTGATGATTGTTCCAATTTCATTGATGTCTGTTGTGATCTCTCCCTTTTCATTTCTGATTTTGTTAATTTGAGACTTCGCTCTCTTTTTTTTTTTTTCTTGATCAAGTTGGCCAGGGTCAATTTTGTTTATTTTTTCAAAGAACCAGCTCTTCATTCCATTGATTTTTTAAAAAAATTGTTTTCTTAGGACTGGAGAGATGGCTTAGTGGTTAAATGCTTGCCTGTGAAGCCTAAGGACCCCAGTTCGAGGCTTGATTCTCCAGAACCCACGTAAGCCAGATGCACAAGGGGCACACGCATCTGGAGTTGTTTGCAGTAGCTGGAGGCCATGGCACGCCCATTCTCTCTCTCTTTACCCGTCTATTTCTGTATTTCTCTCTCTCAAATAAATAAGTAAATAAATAAAATATTACAAAAAATTGTTTTCTTAGTTCCAATTCATTAATTTCTCTTCTAATCTTGATTATTTCTTTCTATCTGGAGCTCTTCAGGTTGGATTCTTCTTGTTTTTCTAGTGCCTTTAAGTGGACAGTTAGGTTATTAATTTGGGATCTCTTTGTCTTTGTAATGAAGGCATTTAGCACTATGAATTTTCTCCTTAGGATTGCCTTCTTTGTGTCCCATTAGTTTTAGTAGGTTATGTTTTCATTATCATTCAATTCTAAGAACTTTACAATTTATTTTTTATTTATTTTAATTTTACATTCATGTTGGTGCCTTCAATAGCCTCCTCCCTGTTTTTCCCCTTCCAAAGGGACCCTCCTCATTGGGGAATGTGGATCATGAATTGTGGGGGTAGCCAACAGTTATGGGGAAGAGGCATTGTCTCTGTACATATAATGACCCAACTTGTGGCTCTAACACTCTTTCCGCCCCTCTTCCGTGAATTTCCCTGAGCCATGTTGATTTTGTTTTAGTTCTACTTCAGTGATGAGGTCTTGGGAGCCTCTGTGTCTCTGAATATCTGGTTTAGTAGGAGTTGAGTGTTCTCTGTGTCTATCTTCTTCAGCCTTGTGCTGGTGTCAGGTTTACCGAGAAAGTTGCACTCTTGCCCATTTCCCCCATTACTCTATGGAAGATTTTATTATTTATTTATTAGAGACAGAGAGAGGGAAAGAGAGAAAGCGTGAGAATAGGAATGCCAGGGCCTCTTGCCACTGCAAATGAACTCCAGATGTATGCACCACCATGTGCATCTGTCTTACATGGGACGTGGAGAATCAAACTGGGGTCCTTAGGCTTTGCAGGCATGTGCACTAAGCCACTAAGCCATCTCTCCATGCCTATTTCTTTTTTGATTTCTTCCAGGACCCATTCATTGTTTAAAAGTGTATTGTTTAAGCTGGGTGTGGTGGTGCATGCCTTTAATCCCAGATTGTGATGTGCTCATGTTGGATCATTCCTTTCATGAGTAAGAAGTGGCCTTCTTTGTCCTTTTTGATTACTTTTGGTTTGAAGTCTATTTTATCAGATGTTAATATAGCAACACCCACTTGTTTTTATTTCCTTTTGCTTGGAATGTCATTTTCTATCGTCATTCTGAGGAGGTATCTATCTTTACTTGTGAGGTGGGTTTCTTGAATACTGCAGATAGAAGGAGCCATTTTTTCTGATCTACCCTGATAATTTGTCTCTTTTGATGGGTGTGTTAAGACCATTAATATTTAAGGTTATTATTGGGAGGTTTGAATTAATCCCTGCCATGATGAGGTGTTTTATGGGAATGGGTGCTTTCTTGTGTTTTGTACCATGTTGAACCTTGTCTGTTTTGGGTTATTGTGATCTTCTTCTTGGCTCTTGAGATTGGTTGTTTGACTCTTCTGTGTGGAGTATTCCCTGAAGTATTCTCTGTAGGTTTGTCTTTGTGTTCATATAATCATAGACTTGACTCTTTTCAATCAAAGTTTTTCTTTCACCATCTATTATAAGGGATACTTTTGCTGAGTACAGTACCTTGGGTTGGAAGCCAGTTCTTTAGTCATTGAAGGGTTCCATTCCAGGCCTGTCTGGCTTTCAAGGTTTTCATGGAGAAATCTGAGGTAATTCTGATTTGATTGCCTTTGTATGTTATGAGTTGTTTCTCTTGCTGCCTCTCTCAGTGTTTTCATTGTTTTAACTATGATGTGCCTTCAAAGTTTCTTCTTTGGTCCTATCTGTGTGGTGTTCTGTGGGGTTCTTATATCTGGATGGGCCTCTCTTTTGGGAGATTTGGAAAATATTCTTCATTAATTTTGTTGAATATGTTTTCCATGCCTGTTCCTGGATTTCCTCTCCTTATAGTATACCCATGATCTGCATGTTTGGTCGTTTTAGGGTACCCCACTGTTCCCTCATATTCTGTTCACTTGATTTTTTGAACTTAGCAAAGTTTTTGGTCTCCCTATCTATCAATTTCTTCTGTCTTGTCTTCCAGGTCAGAAGTTCTGTCTTCCACATGAGTAACTCTGTTAGTCAGACGTTCTAGAAAGGTTTTTATAATTTCTATTTGATTTTTCTTTTCTATTGTGTTATTTTGCATCGTGTTTATCTCTTTTTTGAGGTACAATTTCAGTTCAAGGTCTGACTTTCTTGATGCTTCTTGGAATTCATTCTTATATTTGATCAAGTCTTCATTTAGCTTAATCATCCAGTTGCTGAGCTCTTCCTTTTTTGACTCACCATCAAGTCTTTCATATCTATTTTGAGGGTTCTAACATCTTCTTTAATCAAGTTAAGTCAAAAGCTGAATGCTCTAAGAGACAATTCTGTTCTATTTCATTGATATGATTGTTGGTTTTTTGGTGGCTTGCTAGAGATCTCCACCAAGTATGCCTAGTCCTACAATGGAAGCCTCCAATGAAATCAAAGAGAAATCAACAGAAATTAAATCCCAAAATGAAAACACAATAACCAATAAGACCGATCAAAAGAATTGCTAAACTGGAAGCTATTTTTTTATTTTTTTATTTTTTGGTTTTGCAAGGTAGGGTCTCACTCTGGTCCAGGCTGACCTGGAATTAACTATGTAGTCTCAGGGTGGCCTCGAACACTCGGCGATCCTCCTACCTCTGCCTCCCGAGTGCTGGGATTAAAAGCGTGCACCACCACGCCCGGCATAATTCTTTATTTCCTTTTACTCAGATTTCCCAGGGAAAATACATGATAATTTTAGTACAGAGTTTATATTCAATAGGAGCAATGTTGATATAATGATGTTTATCAGAATTTTTCTTTATGATGACACAACTAACAGAGTCATAATGAATGTTCTTCAGCCAATAATTCAGGAGATACAGATGTGTCATTAACTGCCAGTTCAACTTTGGATAGTTGTATAGCTTTATAGGCCTTATGGTCACTGAAAAGCGAGGCTTAACTACCTGATCTCTCATTGCTCTGCTCAACCTTGAAAGTCAGGTGATTCCTCAGGCTCCTCAGTGTAATGCAGTTGTTAAAGACAGAAAGCAAAATGAATTTGAGCATCATAAATGGAAGGGAAAGCACAAAGAAATAAAAGCTGGTCAAGATTCCAGCTCTGGTTTTAAAACATACCAGCTGTATGACCTTTTTGCAAATGTTCAGTATTCTAATTCTTCAGTTTTCCATTTGTAAAATTATGAATTATGATTCCTAGCCTGTAAGATTAGGGATGGAGGGACTGGGAATAGAATCCAAAGCTATTAGGCACATACACAACCACTGTGTTACATCCCTAGCTCTCATATAGGAATTTTAATATTTAAATAATCCATTTAAACATTTTTTAAAAACCTGTCCCATAGTAGACATGGAATAAATTTTACATTCCTGTTTCAAGTATTTCTAAAAGCTTTGACTCTTAATATAAATGCTTCTAGCCCTCTTGTTTGTGAATCGTTTGCAAACCTATCTAAAACTCTTGTCTTTGGCATGACTATTTTGTATTTAGAAAACAAGTCTGTTCAAGAGTTACCAAATTTACCAGCAAAATGTAGCTATTTAGAAGGGTTTAGTCTGCAATGCAGGCAAAGAATCTGGACTGTTATTTAGCACACGGTAAGTGCTCTGTCAATGACAATTGTTGTGCATTATTTTTATCTTTCTTTTTAAAATGATTATAAACTTTACTGTATGAACAGATCACATATTGGTCAATTCCCATTGAATTATCCTCTTATATCCCGTCTCCCCTGCCCCTATTTCACTGAGGACCCTCCTCAATGGGGTTATTTGTTTTCACTTTGGTGTCATGAATGTAACCAGTCCTGACACCTTCCATCCTGTGGCTCTTACATTCTTCCTACACTGTCTTCTGCAATGTTCCCTGAGCGTTGGTGAGTGTGTCATAAGTCTGCTTTAATGTTAAGCTCTCTGCAACCTTTGAATTCCTGCTTTGGTGCGTTTTCATTGTCTACCACCCTCTCCCTGGTGCTGGCTGTCAGGCTACAGTAAGAGCAGCACTCGCGTTTAAATCTCTACTTTCTTTGTAATGTCTCCTGGGCCCATGTTGTGTATTCTTATATCTTATAAGTAGTAATCTATGTAAGTCAGTGACAATACCTGAAATAAACCTGCATAGAGGAAAGGTTCATTTTGGCTCAGAGTTTCAGAAGTTTCAGCATCAGTTGGCTCTTTTGGTTTTTGGCCATTGTTGGAACTTCCCCTAGAAACTGTAAGCATGAAAAAATAAATACCTTTCCTCCCATAAGCTGGTTCTGGTCAGGTGTTTATCCCAGCAATGGGAAGGGAAGCTGATTGCAACAAAGGATTATCAAAGAAATGAGAATGACAATAAACTATATATTCTGATTAAAAGTGTTTTATATTTTTCTAATTGTATTTAGCCCCAACCAGATAAAAGACACTAAGGTAGACCCATAGTAATTCTCTTATTCAGAGAACCTACAAAATAAACTTATTAATGGGAAGCCATTTAAATTTTCTGTTGCAGTATAGTAACAGTAGTTTATTTATGTGTTTATGTGTGTGTTTATTTACAACTAAAGTAGTACCACTAGGGCTAGAGGGAAAATCAGTGGTAGACCACATGCCTATTATGTGTAAGACCTGTCACCATAAAGATGTAGTTATAAGATACTACTGCATGTTTTATAATAGTAAAAATGAAAAAAATCTAAATATCTAAGAGTAGTTTAAATGACCATATTACTAGACTATTTTCCAGCCACTAAAAGTGATCATGTAAAAGGATATTTTCATTTATGTAAATTTAGAACCACAATAAATTATTGAGTTGGAATCAGTAGTTGTAAAGTTCAATATAATTATACTTTTGTTGTAAATAAAATGTGGGAAAAAATGTAAAGGTTATTATAGTAGTTATTTTAGATAGATATGAGATCCTGAGTTATTCATATAATCATAAGCTTAATTTTTGAATTACAGAAATTATTAATATAGCAGAATATAGTAGCACATTTGTGATCAATATCCAGGGAATGATTCTTGTTTAATTAAGTAAAACAATTACATGTTGTTTTCTCTAATGCAGCTAGTAAATATGCATTGCTAGATTGCCATGATTAACTTGTTTTGAAATTTGTTAATGATAGTTCAGTTCTCAATAATAACCTAAATATTATTTTCCATTATCTTTGATACCCTATTTGTGAAGAAAACTTTTCAAATATTTTAAGGTCATGAATATGACAGTGGAGGAAGTTATTAGAAATTCCTGATTTGAAATTTTTTGTTTGTTTTTTTCGAAGGTAGGGTCTCTCTCTAGCCCAGCCTGATCTGGAATTCACTATCTAGTCTCAGGGTGGCCTCAAACTCATGGCAATCCTCCTACCTCTGCCTCCTGAGTGCTGGGATTAAAGGCATGTGCCACCATGCCCAGATTCTTATTTGAAAATTTTAAATGTAAGCTATTGGAATATGTTTTCTATTTAAAAAACTGCTACAAAAATCCAGACCATGCATAAAAAATAGGTGAGTTAAAATTTTAATGCCACAATCCAGAAAAGGTCAGACATAGATAGATACTTGTTTACTGCTTTTTGAAAATAATGCCAGATACATATTTAGCAATTATTTGCTTGGCAATCTGCTAAGGCCTTTACATATACGATCTTACTAAGTTTAAATCACTTATACGCAGATAGATGCACTGAATATTCCTTCTTCCCACCAAAAGAAAGGGCTTAGAACGATGCAGTAATTTGCTCATGATCCATAGTAAGTAAGGAAATGGTACATGCAGGATTTGAACCCAGGAAGCCTGACCTAAAATGTCATGGATTTAATCACTAAGGTGCTCTGGTTAATTCTCCTTGAGAATGCATGATATCTTGGGATTTTAAGGTAATATAAAAGAGTTTAGAAGTTACACGCTGTATTCAAAAAATTTAAGTATCCTTACAACTGAGAGAGTTGTCAATTTAAACTCAGCCCCAAAAGAAATTTTCATGTACATCCTGATATTGAGTATCTCTTTAAGGCTTTTGCTAGCCATTTCCTATCAGTGATAAATCATTCCATAGGACACTAGAGTTATTTACATCTAAGATTTTTTCCTAAATTCCATTCAACACTTTTGAACCTTTCAGAGTACCTGAGGCTAGGCTAAGCATGGTAACACATGCCTTTAATCCCAGCTTGCTGGAGGCAGAAGTAGAATTGAGAATGCTTTGAGTTCAAGGCCACCCTGAGACTAGTGAATTTCCAGTTCAACCTGGGCTAGAGCAAGACCCTGCCTCGAAAAACCAAAAAAAAAAAAAAAAAAAAAGAAAGAAAGAAAGATAATTAAAAAAAAAAAAAAGTACCTAAGATTTATATGGTCTAGAGATTGGGTTTTTATTTAAAGGCCAGAAAACACAATAGCCTGACAGTGAGTTTTTATATTGCTAAAATACAATCCGGGCATGGTGGTGCATGCTTTTAATCCCAGCATTTGGGAGGCAGAGGTAGGAGGATCACTGTGAGATGGAGGCCTACCTAGGACTACAGAGTGAACTCCAGATCAGGCCTGGGCTATAGTGAGACTCTACTTGAAAAAACAAAAACAAAAAAAAATTATAAATGAAAATTAAATCATTGTACACATGCTAGACCTTTTAAAGGTATTCATGCTTGAAGGTGCTTCTTACCCTTTCCAATGTTAAACTTCCTCTGTCAACCTAACCTTTTGTAGTACTTAGTATATTCCCCCTGGAGATACTGTGAACGTTATATTACAAATGAGCTCCCAAAGGCTCCATATTTTTTGGTAGGTTATAGTTGTAAAAACATGTCTTCAATCAGTAATAAAATAAAATTCAGCTTGTAGTATATCAAATTATTAGATATTTATATCAGAAATTATATTCTGCCAACCATAACTCCAAAAATGGTAGCTTAAACCAGATAAAAGTTTATTAATCTCTGACAAAAGTGAAATGGAATTTGTCAATTTCAGTGGTCAAGGTCCGTAGCAGCTCAGAGTCCCTGGCTTATGTCTCACATTCTTAGGGTGACTACTGGTCCAGATTGGCTGATAAAACCAGGTATGGGATCCAAAAGGGAAATAGAAAGAAGGCAAGAAAGGCTAAATGAGCTCATAACTGGTGTCTATTCTTTCATCCCACTTTACAACGCTTCCCTAGAAATCTACTCCACAATTTGACTATATATTTTATTAGCCAGGACTGAAGTCTTTAACAATTAATTATAGGAAGGGATAGAACATTGCTATACAGAATAAAAATGAGTTTCTTTTAGGGATAGAGGAGATTGTGGCCAGTAGCCAGTAACCTCTATCTTAACACTCCAGGAGATGATCATCTAGACTTTTAAGTTTAAGCTGATAAGACTCAGATGTCCCCAGCTGTCTGTGTAGCTGAATAATGTCAGACTTATAATCAGAACACAAATATCTTGCTGGCCTGTATTAACTAGAAGGTTCACAATTGTTTCTATCAATAACAAATGAGATATAATGATAATAAGTTAATCTATTGTTAATGCAAGAGTTCTTCCTTGCCCATTTTCCTCATCATCTTTCCCTAACCCCATATATTTCAAAATAGGATTGCCTATTCATTAGACATGCCTTTTCAACTGTGGTAATTTATCTCAAGATTCAAGTTCTGCCAGCTATCTAGATTCTAAAATTAAAATTAAAAATAGTTTTAGTGGGCTTTATCATTTAACATTTGGTTTCCACAAAAATGGCTTTCTTACCTTTTTTTCAATTTTTTTTCTTACAGTATAGCTGAAATACAAAAAGATGTGGAATACAGGCTGCCATTCACAGTAAACAACCTTACAATTAACATTAATATGTAAGTAGAACTGTATATTATTTTTTTATGGATCAGGTTTTAAACTTTTTGGTTTTATCTCCTAACAACTTGACAATTAACAATAGAATTGTATCCTATATTTCATGTAATAGAATTTATTTTGTCTTGTCTCTTTTTTTTACTATCAGAAGTAGAATGTTTAAAGTGAACTTACTTTGATTATAACTTACAAGACTGTTCAGTTTAGTGAGATAAAAATCATTGTGGCAAAAAAAATCATTATGGCTCATTGCTTAGCACAATGCCTGTATGCAGATTTTAGTAAGTACCAGAATCGTGAACACAGTCAAGCATGAACATGTTTCTGCCAAGTAGTAGGCTACATTAGCTTGGCACGTATAAGCTTTATGAATCGACATAGCAGGAGTGAAAGTTAGAAGAAATTACAGACACATAGTAAATGACCAGTTGGCTCCAAAGGTCATTTATTGCCTCATTTACCAAAGTCATTTAAAAGTCTTCAGCTATCTAAGTAAGCAGTTTTATTTCCCATCAGTACCCTTGTAGAGCTAGACAGGAGCATCCACAAAGATCCGGTTTTCTTGATAGTCATTGCTGCCAACAAATCGCTTCCTAAGCTAACAAAAGAGTAGGGAGGCAGTTTAAAGGGAAGTATGCTGAGTTTTAGACATTTGGAAAATAGGTTTGTATTCACAAAACTTTTTATTTTAAAAAACACAGATTTCACCTGTTCTTAACTTTGTGAGACAAAAAAGATTAATTTTTTTTTTCTTTTTGAATTAAGAATTTATTTTCTTTTTGAAACCATATGATTTGACCTTAAAGTGGGGAATGGTGTTAACTGGGACATATAGAATTCTGATAGAAAGAAGGCATAAGAACATCTACAATTTGTCATCTTACTGTCCTGCTATCAGTAGTAGAATGTATACTGAAATAATTCTTGGCAGCATTTCACAAGTAATATGTGCATGCACAGGCACATGCGCGCATGCACAGGTACATGCGCATATGCACAGGCACACATGCGCATGCACACATACACACACACTCTCTCTCTCACACACACACACACACATGCACGCACACACATGAAAACTATATCTAGAGCCTGTGATTGAATAAATAGCCAGAGTGGGTTCATGATTTACCTGATACAAACACCTGATCTAGTTTTCAGCCAAGATTTTTGTACATCTCAGAATATCTTCTTTGAAAGCAATTAACTGACGTGTACACAAATGATTCTATAACTCATGTTATACAAAATGTACGTTAAAATTCTATCATGTTAATTACTATATAGTCTTTCTGACAAAGTGTAACATTTTGTATGTTTTCAGAGTGCTCAGTAGCTATAATAAAGGTCTTTTACTAAAGATTTTATTCATATAAAATATAAAAGTTTAATTTGTTTTTAAATGACTTTGTTTTAGGATTATGGTTACATATTATAACATTTGGTTTTCTGTGTGTTTTTCATCTTATTCCTTTACTAGATTACTTCCTCCACAATTTCCTCAGGAAAAGCCAGTGATCAGTGTTTATCCACCTATAAGACATCACTTAATGGATAAGCAAGGAATATATGTTACCTCTCCATTAGTAAACAATGTATGTATATGTTATAATTTATTTCAGGATAATATAACAAGTTTACTACATTTTTACTAAGTATTGTGTTTTTATTTCTTAAGTTTTATTTATTTATTTGAGAGAGAGAGAGAGGCAGATAGAGGGAGAGAATGTGTGCATCAGGGCCTCGAGCCACTGTAAACAAACTCCAGACACATGTACCATCTTGTGCATCTGGCTTTATGTGGTTACTAGGGAATTGAACCTGGGTCCTTAGACTTTGCAGGCAAGCACCTTAACCATTAAGCAATCTCTCCAGCCCATTACTAAGTATTTTAGAAACCTGAAATCCATTTAAAGTTTCATTTTGGAATTAGTAATTTTCAGTTAGTAAACTCTGGTTTTGCTACATATAATTGGTATGAGTGATTACTTAAGACTATGTTTTCAAGTTCTTGGATATAACATGGCTTAAAAATGTGAAAGACTATAACTTGACTACCCTTAATATTTACCTTTGAACCACTAACTTATTGTAGATTGTGAAATGTGGAAATGTTAGTCCATTATTGATTGAATGGACTTTCAGCCTGATTTGCTAATTACCAAATATTTATAGTATTGATTTTATAAGAAAATGTAAGTTGTTGATTGTTAATATGTTAAATTGATACAATTCTCTTTGCTTTTCTATTTTTCTTACCTATAAAAGTTGGTTAAGACTTAGGATGACCCCCCCACCATGAGATTTTGTAATTGTTTTGGAAAGTGATGTATCACTGTTATTTTCAGTTTACAATGCACTCAGATCTTGGAAAAATTGTTCAGAGTCTTTTGGATGAGTTCTGGAAGAATCCTCCAGTTTTAGCTCCTACTTCAACTGCATTTCCATAGTAAGTATGCATAATGTGTTACTTTGGCATATATTTATATTTTCCAAAAAATCAAAACATAGGTTAAGTTGATATGGTAAAAGATAGCCTTGTGATTTCTATATCCTCAGATATGGAAATCTACTCTTTTCAGAGACATGGTTTTCCTCTTATAATTATATCTGCTAATATTTACCTTCCTCTTTGTGAGGGATCCATACATGATATCTCTTGAATCTGTTGACCTCTTGTAATAATAGATGAGGGTTTTAGGTAGCCATCACAAAACTTACCTCTTCTTCTCAGTGAAATTATATTGTAATATTTACGTATGTCTATATTTGGTGTTTTGTTACTTTGACTCTCTAAATTATATTTATTGCTGAGCCGAGTATGCTGAGCATGTTATTATATAATTTTCCATACCTTCCTACATTTTTTAAGATTTTAATTTTCCACAGGCTTTTAGTACTTATGAACAATGTCTCTTGATCCATATATAAATAAATTTTGTATATATGTATGTTTGTGTATAAATTTGTTTTTTTGAGGTAGTGTCTTGCTCTAGCCCAGGCTGACCTGGAATTCATTATTTAGCCTCAAGGTGGCCTTGTACTCACCAATCCTCCTACTTCTCCTTCCTGAGTGCTAGGACTAAAGATGTGTGCTATCAAGCTCAGCAAAATATTTTTACTTATTTGCAAGAGAGAGAGAGAGAGTGAAGAGAACAGAGAGAATGGGTGCAACAGGGCCACTAGCTGCTATAAATGAGCTCCAGACATGTCCACTTTGTTCATCTGGCTTTTATGTGGGAACTGGGGAATCAAACTCAGGTCTTTAAGCTTTGCAGGCAAGTGCCTTAAACCACTAAGCCATCTTTCCAACCATTTTTTTTTTCATCTTATACCATCAGGTAATCTTTATGTTCCATATTTGGTTGAATTTTCTTCTCTTTTTCTTTTTTCCTTCACTTTTCCTTCTTTATACTGTCAGTTACTGCTATAGTACTGCCATCCTGAAGTTTCTTTTTTTTGTTTCCCAGGTTTTCTCTTAGTCCTTGTTTTGTTTCCTTTCAGTAATTTAGTCACAAAAATATGCTCTAATCATTGTCTTTGTGTGCATGACATGCCCACTAGGGATTTGGCTATTAAACCTAGTCTTTACATGTGCTAGGCAAGAGCTATACCACCTAGCTCCATCCCTAGCCCTTTCTTACAGTTTATTTGGAGACAGGTTCTTACAATATTGCCTAGAACTTGCTGTCTATCTAGCCCAGGCAGGCCTTGCAATCGTCGTTCTCCTGCCTTTGACTCCAAAGTAGCTGGAATAAATAGTCCTATACCACCAGGCCCTATTTATTTATTTATTTATTTATTTATTTATTTATTTATTTTTCTTATTTATTTATTTGAGAGAGAGAGATACAGAAATAGGCAGGTAGAGGAGAGAGCATGAATGGGTGCGCCAGGGCCTCCAGCCATGCAAACAACTCCAGACATGTGTGCCCCTTGTACATCTGGCTAACATGGGTCCTGGGGAATCAAACCTGGGTCCTTTGACTTTGCAGGCAAATGCCTTAACCGCTAAGCTATCCCTCCAGCCTCTGGCCTTATTTTTTCATGAATCTAATTTGATTAGGCACTTTTGGTGTTTGCTTATTTTTGCTATTTCTCATATTAACATGGTTTAAGACGTTTAGTTGAATCATGTGAAAGCTCACTTTAACTCTTGTCTGGTAGTTATTATTGGCCAGATACTAAAACCTTATTGAAGTCTACCACCTGGATCACTGTAGATAGCCACAGTTTCCTCACAGCATGCTAGGTGGGAATCTAAGGATGAAAATCACAAGACAGAGATTAATTAACCCAGCCACGTAGAAGATGGATTGCCTCTTTTCATGTAACCATGTATGCCAGGTATCATTTCAGCTACACTTTAAATCTCATCCAGGCTGAAAGCAAAGAAACAGACTGTATCTCTTGTTGGGGTGCAGAGTTCAAGAAGAGACTGGGGGAAATCGGAAGTCTTGAGGTAGCCATTTTGGAGAATACTATTTGCCACAGTTCTGGCCACATAAATTAACTTCATTGTTTTATGTAAAAACATATCCATCCCCTCCCTCAGGAGCTTCTATATTTGAGAATCAGGCCATGTTCAGGTTCCAGAGTTTTGCTGTTCACATCATGTTTCGTTACATGTAAGGTTTCTCAGGTGTGTTCCTCAAGAAGAAGGCAGGTGAATTAAAACGACAAGATTGCTGCAATTCACATACCCCCTCATACTATGACAGAACAAACCTAAAATGCCCACTCAAAAGAGAGCAGCAAAGGAGCAGCTGGTCTAAAAACAATTCACAAATCCAGCTGAAAATATTTCTTTGATGAGGATGTAATCTTACGTAGGGGAAATGATATTTTACCAAATGATTCTGAATTCTTGTTTCTGCTCTGTGATTCTTTTGTTTATGAAAATGTATTCCATGGGCTAGTGATACAGCTCAGAGATAGAGTGTTTACCTTGCATGTGTGAGTACTGGGTTTCATTAAAGAGACAGAGAGAGATGGCAGGGAGAAAGAGGACAAAGATGAGTTGAATGTAAAATAAAATATGAATTCACTAGAAATGAAGATAAGAATCTTAAGTTTACAGAGGGCCCATAAAATACTTAAGTATTGAAAAAGAATAGTATCATGTTGCATCACCATGCTTCAGAATACCAAAGATTAAACAAAGAACTTATAAGTGATTATTAGTAAAAATGTCTTATGAGAATAGGAAAATGCATGTAAAGAACAGAGTAGCACCTTCAAATTTTACATAAAACACACATACACACACAACCTAGAATTTTAAATGTACCAGTTATCAAGTATAAGGGCATGTTACAGATTTTGTTTTTAAGTCTTAAAATTTATCTTACAAGATAAGTTATATTTTCCAAAAATGGCCAATCACTATTTCTGGCCCCACATGCTACTTTAGAGCCTTACCACTTCTTTATCAAAAAAGAAAGCCTATTTTCCCTACCTTGACTCTGGTCCAGGACATTGCAGTTGCCTCAACAAATAGAATATGGCAGACATGACAGTGAGTGTTTTGAACAGCTAAGTCATTGAAGACAGTTTAACTTCCCGTGCTGTCTCTCAGGAGACACGGGCTCTCTACTCTAGGTACTCAGTCATCATGTTAAAAGAAAGCCCAACACAGAGAGGCCAGTCTAGGTTGTGGCAGTTATCCTTTTCTTGTGGGGAAGCAGCTGGTGGGAGGAAAAGGTTTTGTTTCAGGCCTACAGAGTCCAGGGGAAGCTTCATCTTGGTCAGTGAAGCCTCACTTCATCATATATCCCTAGCACTGAGCAAAATAGCCAGATCTCAAGCTGGCCCTGAACACAAAATAGGCTAGACTCAAGATTTACCTTCAGTGACACATCTCCCCTAGCAGGGATCTGCCTGCTGGAGACTAAGTAGGAAGCTTAATCAAAATTACCTGAAGCTGTGGGGGGCATTTACATACATATATCCCAGCTGGATATTGACCTTCTGGGTAAAACTGAGAAGAAACTAATGGTACACACAGCTTTAGTATATATGTGTATGTGTGTGTATGCACGCATACCCTCTCTGATGAACCCTTATGTATTTATGTATGTGTGTGTGTGTGTGTGTGTGTGTGTGTATCTATGTTTGTCTGTACATGTATATGTATGTATATATATATATATATATATTGAATGTATTTGAGTTCTCTTTGACAAAGCCTTCATGAATATATACATATATGCATAATGAATATATGTATATAAACATGTAATATCTCTATGTATATATGTACATGTATTTATGCATTCTCACTGATGAACCCTGTCTGAACTACAAATTATAGAGAAAATATCTTCATTGTTGTTATGGCTTGAATGCACAGTACTCAGCTGGTGGTGCCTTCTTTTTTTTAATTAGTTACTTTTTTAATGGACAACTTCCTTAATTGTAGACAATATCCCATGGCAATTCCCTCCCTCCTGCCACTTTCCCCTTTGAAACTCCACTCCTCATCATATGCCCTCCCCCTCTCAATCAGTCTCTGTTTTCATTTTGATGTCAGGATCTTTTCCTCCTATTATGATGGTCTTGTGTAGGTAGTGTCAAGCACTGTGAGGTCATGGATATCCAGGCCATTTTGTGTCTGGAGGAGCGTATTGAAAGGAGTCCTACTTTTCCTTTGGCTCTTATATTCTTTCTGCCCCCTCTTCCGCAATGGACCCTGAGCCTTAGAAGGTATGTTCAGAGATATTTGGTGGTGCTATCTTGATGGCTGTGGAGCCTTTAGGTGAAGGGGCCTGATCAGTGGAACTAGGTTACTAGAGGACTATTGAAGGTTGCCCCTGTTTTTGGTTTTGGCTTGAGTGCCATCTCCTTAGGCCTCTTTTTAATTTTGAGACAGTGTCTTACCAACTTACTCTGGCTTTCTCTGAATTTATTCTGCATTCCAGTCTAGCTTTGAGTTTGTGATTTCCCTCCCTCAGCCTTTTGAGTAGTTGCAATTACAGGTCTGTGCCATTAGGCCCAGCTAATATAATTGTTTTAGGACATAACTTTTGTAGAAAATATGCCATGCATCCTTAGTAACCAGTACCAGAACCAGTTTTGGTACCTCAAAGGGGAATGCTGTCATGAACAAACAAACAACAACAACAAAATTAAAACATGGAACATGGGAGTGACTTTGGAACAAGTAGAGTTTACCATTGGAAAAGTATAAAGGATCAAACAAAATAACCATTTGAAGGAGAGTTTTATATTACTGGAAAGTTAACCAACAGTGTTTCTTGTAATAATGTGGAAAAAGAAAATACACTTAGTAATTTAGGTGATCTGTCTATAAAGATTTACAGGCAGTGTTGCAATTACTACCTAGTTACTGCTGGCTACAGAAAAATTAAGAGTTAAGCTAAAATGTTAGATGTAAAAGAGAAAAGACAAGAATTCTGTGACTTAAAATAACTTGTATGTCATTCTCATCTTTCCTAAATGTATCAAATTAAGAAACTACCTAAAAAGCAAAATCCAAATCCCTTTCATAGGTATCAACAGTGAATCTTCTCAAACCAAATCAATGTCTTAGGGAACTTTCCAGTAAAAAGAAAGGTCTTCTAGAACTCTTAGGACATTGAAACGCTTCTAGGAAGCCATGTAGCTTCATCTTTCAGAGCCTCAATGTGTTGCTTCTGTCTTATGAATAAAAAAAGAGACGTCTGAACCCTTACACTTTTATAGATCAGAAGTAGTGGAAAAAATTACTTATCAGCAAATAGGGTCTAATTTTTGGTTGGGCAGGGGTGAGGGGATCAAACCCAGGATCCTGTGCAAGCATTTTATCACTAAAACATACCTCAGCCCTTTCTTTATGAAACTGATTTTAAGTCTGATAATAGCAGCTCTTGGAATTATCTGATTTTTTAAATACATGTTGACATTTTTATTTCTTCTAGAAATAGTTTGCATATTTGCAGTTTTAATAAGGTTATTGTGCCAGTTTCTACTCATATACACAAGGCTTGTTTTTTCATACTGTTTACCAAGATAGGATATTATCAGAATTTTTGGTAATATCTTTGCCTATGTTATAGGCAGAAAATGATATATAATTTCAGCTGTACTTATCTAACAGTTAAATTGAGCATCTTTTTTCCTGCATTAAAGATTTTTTTTTCAATTTCTGGCAGCTGTATGCACCATTTGATTTCCCACTTTGCTCTTAGACTATTATCAACTTGTATTATTGCCTTATGTAATAGAGAAATTACCCTTTTGTACAAGATCCAAATGTTTGCATCTTCATTTACCTTTCTGGTGTTTGTGGTGCTAGGGATTGAACCCAGTCCCTAGGCTCTATTAAGAAAACTTATTTGTGTTATAGAGGGCCTATAATATTGATTTAAAAAATTATTTATTTATTTGAGAGAGAAAGAGAGAATGGGTTTGCCAGGGCCTCCAGCTGCTGCAGACGAACTCCATATACATGTGCCACCTTGTGTATCTGGCATATGTGGGTCCCGGAGAATCAAACCTTGGTTCTTTGGCTTGTCAGGCAAGTGCCTTAACCACTAAACCATCTTTCTAGCCCCATACTACTACTCCCCTAATACAGACTTTTTAAATGTCATAGAATTAACCTTTATTTTCTTTTAGAAGTTTAGACTTTGGGCTTAGAGAAAGCCCTTTCCTACTTTAACATTGAAATATCCTAATGATTTATTTAGTTCTTTGAAGATTTTTAAACAATACTAAAATCCTTGCTCTATTAAGTTTTTATTCTTTTGGGAATGTGGGGCTAGAGGGATGGCTCAGCAGTTAAGGTGTTTGCCTACAAAGCCAAAAGACCCAGGTTCAATTCCCTAGGACCCATGTTACCCAGATGCACAAGGTGGCGCATGTGTCTACAGTTCGTTTACAGTGGCTAGAGGAAAATAAAGTATTTTTTAAAAAAGGAATTTGACTATCTGGCTTCTAATATAATTTTGGCCAAACATTACTGCACTATTGACTCTGATAATGTGCTTGAGCGTTTTTGTATATGTATATTTCCTTCCATTATACTTTCTATGGCAGAGGCAATATCCCTTTATCCTACTCCAGATTTTACAAAATATATATTTTATTTATTTATTTGAGAGAGAGGCACATAGAGGAGAGAACAGGCACACCAAGTTCTTGAGCCACTGCAAATGTGCTTCAGACACACATGCCATCTTGTGCATTTGGCTTACATGCGTACTGGGGAATTGAACCTGGGTCCTTGGGCTTTGTAGGCAAGTGCCTTAACCACTAAGCCATCTTTCCAGCCCCTCGTCCAGATTTTTTCCCATTATATTCTTTTTTAAAATGTATTTATTTATTTATTTATTTGAGAGAAAGAGAAAAGAGGCAGAGAAAGAGAGAATGTACGCACCAGGGCCTCTAGCCACTACAAACTCCAGATACATGTGCCACCTTGTACATCTGGCTTACATGGATCCTGGGCAATTGAACCTGGGTCGTTTGGCTTTGCAGGCAAGCGCCTTAACTGCTAAGCCATTTCCCATTATATTCTTGCTTTGTTTCCATGTAAATTTTTTGTGTTACTAGGGAACACTTCAAATTCTATGATGAATGTTTCTTCCAACAAAATTTACAACTCTTGTTAATTTCTATTCATCCAGTGAAATAAGAGTTTAAGCTTTATGTTTTTTGGAACAAGTTCCAGTACAAAGTGAAACATTTAATCACATTATGATTAAAATATAAGTATGTCATTCATCTCTTACATGATTCAATGCCTTTCTGTGTTCATTCAAATACTGGCATTTATATGATTCTTAATGTTATTTATGCCTGAGGTGCTCTGATCCTTTTATACTTTGGCTTCTCCTAACTTTTTTTTTTTTTTTTTTTTTGGAGAGAGAGACAGAGAGAGAGAGAGAGAGAGAGAGAGAGGAAGAGGGAGAGGAAGACAGAGATGGGTGTGCCAGCAGTGTTTCAGCTGCTGCCAACGAAATCCAGATGTGTGCGCTCCCTTGTGGTCAAGTGCGGCATTGCGCCCTTGCGTCACTTTGCATCTGGCTAAATGTGGGACCTGGAGATTGGAACCGCTGGAGATTGGAACCAGTGTTCTTAGGCTTAGGAGGCAGGCGCCTTAACCGCTAAGCCATCTCTCCAGCCCTCCTAACTTTTAAGGGAAGAAAATGTGAAATGTAAAATATTTATCTTAATGAAGTGAATGTTGATTAAATTCTCCCAAGATGCTTTGTCACTACTTAAAATATATATGTGTTTATGTATGTATCTATTTGTAATATATTTATATTTTAGTGACTCATCTGGGCATTTAATTTTTCTTTGGAATTTTGTTTGACTTTTAGTCATATTTTACTTAGAACCATCCCATTGAATATGTTTTTATGAATAAATTAATTGATGCTATGAAATATTGAAAACTCAAAAGTAGTGGGATGTTTCTTTCTTTTTTTTTTTTTTTTTTTTTTTTTTGCACTTTTTCTTTGAGCAGTTGCATTCTAGAGCATTCAGCCCTTTTTTCATAGAAATGGCACTTCTCTTTCTGGGGGCTTATAGATCTTACCAACTTATATAATACTTAATTTGGTCATATAACACCACATTCCAAAAACTGATTTCCATATATGGAAATTGTTGGTCATTGATTAAATTTAGTACAATTTAGGGATGATTTTGCATATTTTACTCTTAATATCTAATCTAATGATTCTTCTTCTCTCTCTCTATTCTCAGCCTGTATAGTAACCCAGGTGGGATGTCTCCTTACGCTTCTCAGGGTTTTCCATTTCTTCCTCCATACCCTCCTCAAGAAACTAACAGGAATATTGCTCCTTTGTCTGTTGACACTGTTCCATCTTCAACCACAAGTTATACCACAGCCAAGCCTGCAGCTCCTGCATTCGGTATTCTTTCAAGTCTGCCACTGCCTGTTCCTGTAACAGAAACCTCAGCTCTGGTAAGTATTTTGTACCTATATACATGAAATATACATTCAGTATTGCAATTGCAAGTATGGGACTTCTAGAGATAGACAGTGTAGAGTTTGGTAGAGACAAAATTGAGTGAATAGTCACTGCTTCCAGAGACTATAGTAGAATGGTAGGGAGATATTTGCAAGTAATATCCTTCCCATTTTACACTGCCATCCTTAGTGCCCTAAGCATGCTGATGCATGCAGGAAATGTGCACACTAAGGGATAAGTGCTGGAGGCAGGATTTCCTTTTAAATTTTTTTCTTTTTTCCCTTTTCTTTTCTTTCCTTTCCTTTCCTTTCCTTTCCTTTCCTTTCCTTTCCTTTCCTTTCCTTTCCTTTCCTTTCCTTTCCTTTCCTTTCCTTTCCTTTCCTTTCCTTTCCTTTTCTTTTCTTTTCTTTTCTTTTCTTTTCTTTTCTTTTCTTTTCTTTTCTTTTCTTTTCTTTCTTTCAAGTTAAGGTCTACTTCTAGCCTAAGCTGACCTGGAATTCACTATATAGTCTCAGGCTGGCCTTGAACTCACAGTGATCCTCCTACTTCAGCCTCCCAAATGCTGGGGTTAAAGGTGTGTGCCACCATGGCTGGCTTTTTTCTACTTTTAATCCCATATATTAATTATACATAATCCTGGGTTTCCTTGTTACATTTTCTTACATGGATATAATGTATTTTAATCAGTTTCATCCTTCTTTCCCCACAATTATCTTTTCCTGTCTTGTCTCTATCTTGCCCATTTC
Organism: Orientallactaga sibirica; assembly: GCA_036365145.1. NCBI lineage: Eukaryota > Metazoa > Chordata > Mammalia > Rodentia > Dipodidae > Orientallactaga > Orientallactaga sibirica. The sequence continues at coordinate 17,454,521 of JAEOAD010000030.1, read as the reverse complement.
CTTCCTCTTCCCCATCTAGCCTCCCTTCTACTTTCATACTTTTGTGTGTTTTTGTAGGGGGGGGAAAGCATTTTTCTTTTTTCCTTTTTTGTTTTTTGTTTTTTGTTTTTTGTTTTTTGTTTTTGTGTACAATATTTTTGATTGGTGGTGTTTTTAGGTAATTTTCTTTCTAGGCGCTTTTAAGATATTTCCCTTGCATAGTTTTGCAGTTTATAAGTTTTGCTGTTTCTGTTTGGTTGGTATTTTATTTTATGAGAAAGTCTTTCTGTATATCCCTGGATGACCTGTGTAGAATAGGCTGACCTCAAATTTGCTTCAGTCCTCCTCACTGCCTCCCAAGTGCTGAGATTTTAGGTAGGTAGCACTATGCCTGACTCAGTTCACCACAGGGTGAAGTTCTTTCTGTTTATTTTGGGTAGTTTTTGATGTGTGAAGCCAGATTGTTAAAGTTAATAATGAATTTGCCAGGATAACAACAGGATATAAGACACTGTATAAAAGGCCAGAACTGACAAAGGCACTTCAGTGTATGCCAGGTGGCATGTCTGTGATGCTTCCTACAGTCTCTCTGGCTGTTGGTACAGAGCAGTGGCCACACAGGTACAGTAGGTGATCTTACAGGACAAACAGGCATTGGACAATGGAAGAACTACTGTAGCATGCTAGGTGCTTCCAGCACCCATTTAGCTTAAAAACTATGTTCTTAAATGAAGCTGAGAACTGTTGCCATGTGAGATGTGGTAGAAGAGACTAGTGCTTTATGCATAAAACATGCAGGGCTTAAGAAACTTTCAGTTTTGCTCTTCAGTGAATACTAACCACCCATAATAGTGCTATGCTAAAACATTGTGTAAAATCTTATTACAGCCAACATTATTGATTTCAGAATTTGGAGTCACTCAGTATATAGACTGAGGCAGACTTTATTTTTCCAGAAACTTTCTTCATTGTATTGATGAAGTTTATAAACAAACTATAATTAGTACTTATAGAATTATAAGGGAACATTAGTGTGGAGTGCAAAGATGCAGGTGTGACCATGAACACAGCAATTTAGACATAGTTCCTTAGAAGTTACTTTTATAAGTAAGAGGATTCAAAACACTTGGCTGATATTTAATCCTCTCTAAAATTTTTCTTTAGATTAGCCAGAATGGTTTGGGTTACAAGATGCCAGATATCCCTGATGCATTTCCAGAACTCTCAGAACTAAGGTAAGAGGAAAGATGGGCTTAGCTATTTTATTTGTAAACTCATGTCTGTATTTTTAAAAGGAAGTTTTAAATTTTCACTATTCCTCTATTGTGGTGATCTTAGGAAAGTTTCACAAGTCAGTTTTAGGCCTCATACTGTGGTTATTGGATGACTAGTCTTACATAACATTTTCTCTAGATATCAGGAAAGATACCTGGTAATGAAGGTAACAAGCCCTTTTCTCTTGTGTGCCTCACATTCTATGAAAATTACTTCTAAATATATTCTTCCCATTAATTTCAAAATGTAGGACATTTAAATCTATTATTTTTCATTTAGTAGACCAAGTTTGTATAGAGAGAAGTAGATTAAAGTAATAAACTATTAGCAAACTGCTTTTATAGCACCAAAATTCTATTCAAATTTCTGGATTCAGGTTTGTGGAATTTTTTGTAATCTTTTATGTTTGAAGAATATAATCTACCAGCATTGTACAGCTAAATGCCCGTGAGAGATCCTGTAGTTTAAAAAAAAAAAAAGTTTAACTTTGTGTGACTCAGTGTTGACTGCCTCCTTGTGACATCATTGAAGATACTCCTTTTTTCATATTTCTTGCTGTTGGCTGCTAGAACTGGGTCTTGCTTAGATTTAAGTCAGTTGTTTTACACCATGTGCATCATAATTAAGACACTTGCTATTATAACACATAAGGCATCAACCGTGTCTGGTTGCTGAATGTGTAGTGTCTTAAGATTATAGAGATAGGTTGAAGCACTTGACATCATTGGCTGTCCATTATTTCAAATGTGATCTCCTGATTTTATCAGTTCTACTAGCTGACATTTATTACTCAGAAATCTTTCATTTATGAAAAACTTTTCTTAATTACTTAGTGATACTATAATATCCTTCATATAGGAAAGACCAAATACATGCTTTCTATTTGTCAATTTTCAGAACAACTATATACTAAACTTGAAAGCGCCAGACATTGTTCTGATGGTTGAAACTTTTGTTTTGTTTTATTTTGTTATTCAAGGTAGGGTCTCACTCTCTAGCTCAGGCTCACCTAGAATTCATTATGTAATCTCAGGGTGGCCTCGAACTCATGGTGATCCTCCTACCTGTGCCTCCCAAGTGCTGGGATTAAAGGCATATGCCACCATGCCTGGCATGGTTGAAACTTTTAAGTGCTGTGGCCTCAGTGAACATTTCTTCTAGAACTGCCATTTCTCTGGCATTATGACTATGAGTGCATCTTAATGATTTGTTTTCTTGTGGAAATGTGTTTAGCTGTCTCTAGGCTCTGCCATGTTCAGAGTGCATCAGGTGCTGCTTCTTTCTTTTTATATAGTTTTATTTTTATTTATTTATTTGAGAGAAAGGGGCAGAGGCAGAGAGAGAGAGAGAGAGAGGGAGAGAGAGAGAAAGAGAGAGAGAATGGGTATGCCAGGGCCTCCAGCCACTGCAAACGAACCCCAGATGCATGCATTGCATCCCCTTGTGCTTACATGGGTTCTGGGGAATCAAACCGAGGTCCTTTGGCTTTGCAGGCAAGTGCCTTAACCAATCAACCAACTCTTAAGCCCCAGGTGCTGCTTCTTAAAGTCTCTTGAATAACACTTATCTGGATGACTATGTAGCTTAGGTAAAAAAAAAAAAGCAAACAGTGATTTCCAAGGAAATCCATTTGTTTTTGCTTTTAGAGATGGATGTTTTCCCCTTTTCATATTGATTCTTTTAATATTTAGTGATGTGTGTATATAAAGACACAGAATTCTACATGTCTATATATCTTTTATAGCAACAGTCTAGGCTCTATTAGCTAAACAGCCACAAAGGTTAAAATGGGCGTAGTTAGCCAGGCATGGTGGCGCACGCTTTTAATCCCAGCATTTGAGAGGCAAAGGTAGGAGGATCGCCATCAGTTCAAGGCCACCTGAGATTACATAGCAAATTCCAGGTCAGCCTGGGCTATAGTGAGACCCTACCTTGAAAAAAGGAAAAATGAAAAACCAAAAAAAAAAAGGGAGTAGTTATGGCTGTTCGTGCACCCCCTAGCCTTTGTATGTAGTCTCTAGTAATTTGCTGCAATACAAGAGCAGAGCCTATGTGTACAGTAGGATATAGGGAGATTTTATTGGCCCTGATCAGGCCAGACTAGCCAGTGAGCGTGTTTCAAGCTGACTAGGTCGACCAATCTCCAATAAAAGTTTTTTAAGAGTTAAAACACTACTCTAGCTACTGAAGTTTCTTTCTAATTCTGTTTCCTTCCCAAGAACACATATAATGAAAGAAAGGAAGTGTGCTCTAGTGTTAGCCTGTGGACTTCTACTCCTGTGAATTTATTGTCTTACTAATATGTTTGGCATGATGTCTGGAAGAAATAAATAGTTTAAGTTTTATATGTCAGTAAAGCTAGTTACTATCAGGGTAATTGAAGAAATTACTGATACTCTAAAGCATATAAGCAGAATTAAGAACAAAAAAATAAAGTATTACTGCTGCAACATTTTAAGGAGTCTCAACTGAATAGGGGAGAAGAGAAGTCTAATGCTTTTTTCATTACCTCAGTTAAGTAGATATTCTTACTATTAATTTCAGATATATATAATTGTAAATAATCTTTCAAAATTGTAACTTATAGAAAGTGAAGGTATTGGAATATTCATTGGACCAAAATCCACTTCTGATTCTGTTAGGAACCTGTTTTAGATTTCTGTGATATCATATGGTTGATGTTTGATATGCTCTTAAGGTTACAGTTGGCCTTTTTTTAGTCTACACACACATACACATACACTTACAGCAACTAAGTAAATCTTACAAATGTGGACATTTATCATAATGGGGAAAACTAGATGACTTTTGTGCATTAACAACATATTTTTTCTCTTGTGTTTCTAGCATGTCACAACTTACAGATATGAATGAACAAGAGGAGGTATTACTAGAACAGTTTATGACTTTGCCTCAACTAAAACAAATTATTACTGACAAGGATGACTTGATAAAAAGTATTGAAGAATTAGCAAGTAAGTTTTTCCTTACTTCTCATTTCCTGAGAAAAATGATGTGTATGTAAAATAAACCAAAGATTTATCTTACAGGAAAAAATCTCCTTTTGGAGCCCAGTTTAGAAGCCAAAAGGCAAACTGTTTTAGATAAGGTGAGTTAGTGATCATTTTGAAGAAATATATATAATCTAAAAATAGAATTAAACAGCTTTTTTTCCCTTTTTAGTATGAATTACTTACACAAATGAAATCCTCATTTGAAAAGAAGATGCAAAGGCAACATGAACTGAGCGAGGTATGACTGACTAGTTCTTGCCGTTCCCCATATGAATTTAATCCTAATGTGCAAGAGCCACAGTCCTACTTTAACTTTGATAGAAATGGTTTGTTAGGCATCTGGCTTTATAAGGATGATACCTTTAAATATGGATAAATAGTTCTCACTTATGGCATACTCTAAGTTGTTCAGGCGAGTATATATCTAGTTCCAAAATCCAGAATACTTGAAAATCCACAAATACTTTCTAGGTATATTATAAAGATGATACCTTGTAATAATACCTAGTAACAAAAACCTGATTTTAGAGCTGGGCATGGTGGCGCATGCCTTTAATTCCAGCACTCGGGAGGCAGAGGTAGGAAGATTGCTGTGAGTTCAAGGCCACCCTGAGACTACATAGTTAATTCAAGGTCAGCCTGGGCCAGAGTGAAACCCTACCTCGAAAAACCAAAAAAAAAAAAAAAAAAAAAGAAAAGAAAAAAAAGGGATTTTAGATTTACTTACAAATTTATGTACAGATAGCTTATGTGAAACATTTTATAAAATTCAGCCCATGTTTTTAAATTATATAACAATAAAAGAGAAGTCTGGGGAGATAGCTCAGTTGGTAAAGTGGTTGACATTCGAGTATTAAGACCTGAGCTTGGATCCCCAGTACCACATAAAATGCTAGGGACTTGCTGGCTAGCTACTCTAGCTGAATCCATGAGCTAAATATCCAGCAAATTCACCTTGTTCTCAAAGAGTAATAATGAAAAAGGAACCCAACAGCCACATGTATACCCTTAAACAAACACACCCTAAAAATTAAAAATAGAGGATGTAGTTTTAGTAGCTCATTGCCAATATGCAGTTTATAGTAATGATACTCTATTTCACTTGAAATTGTACTTTGGAAGGGAAAAACAATGTAAAACATAAAATATCAGCAAAATAAAGAAGGAAATGGGGAGATAGCATTATAATGAGCTTCTGTATGGTCATATTTTAGAACAAAGAAATAATAGTTAATATTGAGCAATTAATGTGTATTATACTGAACGAAGTCATAACTCAGACTATGAGGAAGGTTTGATACCTTTTTTTCCCATTTTCTGTTTTACAGATGAAATGAATTGAGGCATAAAGAGGTTACATAACTTCCCTGAGGTCATATAAGTAGGAAGTAGGAATTAGGAGTCAAACCTGTGCTGCCTTCCCTCAGGAAACCTGAGTCAACAAAAGTTATCAGGAACACATGGAGCTTCATAGATGTTGAAAAGGCTTTTCACAATAGTCAGCATCACTTGTGCATATGTATTGAAACCCACAAGAAATGAAAAATATTACTTTTTTATTTGATAAGAAGTATTAGAAACCAACTGCAAACACTACACTCAGTGACTAAACCTTTCCAATGTTTCACTAATGTCAGGAATAGAGAATATTACTATTACTGCTGTTATATCATCCTGCTAGAGAAATTCTCAATATTGCAGAAGACAAGGGAAAGAAAATTAAAAAAAAAAAAAACACTATGACTAAACTGGCAAAAGAGTTATTTACCAAAAAGTAAGCAATCATAATTTCAGAGAAATGAGAAAAATTCGCATCTGTGTTCCAGGATTACTACTTCAAAATGAGATAGAAAAAAAAGTCTTCATTTATAAAAATAACAACAAAATTATAGAGCACCTAGAAGTTAGTAAACTACTAAATGACATGAAAAAAGACTTCTATCCTCTGAGATTAATTACAGTAACAGAATATCTATGCAATGGATAAACAGTATAATGATTGTTTTCTTACAATAACTTTGACATAGTTCCAACGAAGTTCCAAGAATACTTTTACAAATCTCAAGGGATACATTCTAAAAGAGTAAAATGTTAAGGTAGCCAGAAAGAACTTGAACAAAAAGGAAATAAAAAAGAGCCATTCCCCAATATTAAAATACATCATAAAAACCTTTATTTAAAATTGTGTAGAAGTTTTATAGGAAGATAAAATAGTTCTGTGGAAAGGGGTGTGCAGTTCAGAAATAGACTTATGTACATGAATAATCAGCTGGAAAAACTGACAATTAAGCAAATTATATTACTGGTTATCCATTCAGTATTCATTCCAAAAAGTTAGAACCTTTTTATGTAAGCTCATAAAGATTATGTATCATACAGAATAAAGAAAGATAATACAGGCAGACTGTTTCTACTTTTCATAGGGTAAAATACCTTTTTAGATAGAAAAATGGTTATATTTCAATGTAAGCAAATTTAAAATTTGTATATATTAAAAATACAATTGAAAGGAAAGTAAAATGAGGGGCACTCTTTTAACATATATGATAAAGATATTAACATCAGCAGTGTTTTATATTTTTCATTATGCATGTCTTCTCCCTCTTTGGTTAAATAAAGTTCTATCACTGTTGCCATATTTGTCTCATTAGAAGTGAGTTAGAAGTCCAACTCACATACTCATTAGGGAGTTCGACAAGTGCAGGAGGGCACTGGGTTGGTAGGAGGTCCCTGGATTATCTGAATGATTGCCTCCCATAGCCATTTAATTCCTAAGTCCCCAGAAGAGTATGATGATTTCTCTTGTGTTTGGTATTTACCCAAATATCTAAAAACCTAGGACTTATGTGAACATTGTTTCTTTATATCTCTACCTCAAACCCTCCTCCCATGGAATAAAATAGACTAATGCAAATGTCTGAATATTCTTTCAGAGTTGTAGTGCAAGTGCCTTGCAAGCAAGATTGAAAGTAGCTGCACATGAAGCTGAAGAAGAATCTGATCATATTGCTGAAGAGTTTTTGGAGGGAAAAACTGAAATAGATGATTTTCTCAGTAGCTTCATGGAAAAGAGAACAGTATGTAATATTCCTTAGTTAAGGATGAGGGATAGGATGTATCAAATTTCTTTATATTCATGAGTAAAAATCCTTAGTGCATAATTAAGCTGCAGCTTTGAGCATTATGAGAGGGCTCTGAAGAGCCTCTGTTGGGAAGGATAACACCACCCTATTTTCACTTTAAATTTCCTTGTTCTAAGTAACAAGCAGGAAAATCAAATAATACTTCTGTCTTAGAAATGGTCATCTCTGGATCATTTTGTAAGAGATGATAAGTCAGCTTAGTCTGGTCTGCATAGCTGAAGAAGTAGACTTCTAAGTAACAACTGGCTTTACAAGTTGTTGAAGTACAGACTAGTTTATAGTAATTTAAAAAATTTTACTAAAATATTATTGTGAAGATTCTAAAACAGCTTCTATTCTAATGTTTCTACTGTATTCAAAGAAAAACATTGACTTAACAATTTCATACTACTTCATATGCAGTCCTAAATATTTGCCAAATTTCCCTGAAAAATCATGTTTTAAGCAGAAACTTTTCTGTTTTTACAGCATAGGTAATGAAAGACAAATAAGAATAAATGATAAATTTGTTTAACATTCTGGAAGTTTCTAGACAAAAGCTATTTCCAAACAAAGCTGAGTTGATTCCTAACTTCTGAGGAATTACTTAGCTATATTTAAAATTTAAAGGAATGTCAATGTGTTAAGTGTCTTACTTATAATTCTGTCATAATATAGGAAGGAGTAGGCATATTGGAGAAGTGATGCTATTTAAATTTATTGTCTAGATTTGCCACTGTAGAAGAGCCAAAGAAGAGAAACTCCAGCAGGTGATAGCAATGCACAGCCAATTTCATGCTCCACTATAGGTAAATTGTTCAAGTTTGACTCTCAAGCCGGGTGCCTGCATATTCTTTAACTGAATTGTTGCAGTAGTGCTGTTCACACAACTTTAAGCATAATCTGCCATTTATCTATTGTGTGTATATAGCATGTACATTACTTTATATATTAACTATAATGCTGTACAAGTAAACATATAACCAGTAGAACCCTTTTGGAAATTTTTTCAATATGACATTGGCCTGAAAGAAATGCATTTTCAAACTCCTTCTCTAGAGCTGTGTTATAGTTAGTCCCTTCCTCTCAGTTGATATGGAGAATCTGCCATATCACTTGGTTGACATTCTAGTCTTCCTTTTGTTTCTTTTTATTATTATTTTTTCATTTCTTTATTTGCAAACAGAGAGATAGAATAGAGATAGAGAATGGGCATAGCCTCCATGCCCTCCAGCTACTGCAAGCAAACTCCACACATGTGCCACTTGGTGCATCTGGCTTTATGTGGGTACTGGGGAATTAAACCTGGGCCCTTGGCTTTGAAGGCAAGTGCCTTAACCACTAAGCCATCTCTTCCAGCCCTCTAGTCTTCCTGTCTAATGAACTTCCAGTCTGTCACTTTTCTATCTCTCACCAAGATTACTCCAGTGAGTTCTTTATTTTTTGGCAGTCTCCCTGATGTTGTAGTTCTTCGTACAAAGATCAGTAAATGATCTTCCTTAAGTAATACTTCTCTCATAAAACATCTGTTCTCCAGAACCTGTAATGAATCTTACTAATGGCAGCATCTGTGTCAAATTCCTCTTTAATTTTAGAATTTCTATAATCTGGCATATATTTGTGAACCATCCTCTTCAATTTTGTGTTGTTCTTTTATGTTGCCTTACATGCCATGGTCTCCCTTCTACCACCATATTTTCATTGATGGTCCTAACTGTTCTCAAGCCCTTTTCCTTCTCCTCTTTGCCTGTGTTAAGAATGCTTTGGTTAAAAACAAATCTCATACAGCTGGAGAGATGGCTTAGCCATTAAAGCATTTGCCTGCAAAGCCTAAGGACCCAGGTTTGATTCCCCAGTACTCACAAAAACCAGATGCACAAGGTAGCGCATGCGTCTGGAGTTCATTTGCAGTGGCTAGAGGTCCTGGTGTGCCCATTCTCTCCATCCACCTCTCTCTATCTCTCTCTCTCTCACAATAAATAAATTAAATTAAATTTTTGGGCTGGAGAAATGGCTTAGCGGTTAAGCCGTTTGCCTGTGAAGCCAAAGGATCCTGGTTCAATTCTCCAGGACCCATGTAAGCCACATGCATCTGGAGTTCATTTGCAGTGGCTAGAGGCCCTGGCATGCCCATTCTGTCTGCCTCTCTTCTATCTCTCTCTCTCTCTGCTTGCAAATAAATAAAAATAAATTTAAAAAAATCTCACCCCAACATGCTTAAGTAAAAACGATAGTGGAGGGAAATGCAAATGCACTCATAGAGCCAAAATGAAGAACAGACAGTCCACTTACCTAGGGTAGAAACACTAGAATAACCATAGAATGTTATCACTCTGCTTGTTTCTCATTTATGCATCTGGCTTTTGTTTTATGCTGTGGGTTTTGTTTTATTTGTTTGCTTGTTTTTGGTATTGTATGGATCAAGCTCAGAGCCTTGTGCATGATAAGCAAGCAGTCTAGCACTGAAGTGTATCACCAGCCCTTTCTTCTCTCTTAATCACCCTGCAACAGCCAGTATAGCTTTCTGTACTTGAATTTAAATCCCTGGGAAAGAGATAGGTAAGATAACCATCCTGGATTATCAGTTTAGCTTAATCAGCCTAGTGCATTTGTAGTCCTTTGTCCTGTCAACTGGGCTGAAGAAGTGGATTTTTTAAAATTTTTATTATTTTTTATTTTTATTTTTGGAGAGAGAGACAGAGAGAGATAGAGAGGGAGAGGGAGAGGGAGACAGAAATGGGCGCGCCAGCAGTGTCTCAGCCGCTGCGAATGAAATCCAGATGTGTGCGCCCCCTTGTGGGCAAGTGCGGCATTGCGCCCTTGCCTCACTTTGCATCTGGCTAAACGTGGGACCTGGAGATTGGAACTGCTGGACATTGGAACCAGCATTCTTAGGCTTAGCAGGCAGGCGCCATAGCCGCTAAGCCATCTCTCCAGCCCAAGAAGTGGATTTTTAAGAAGCAACATCAGAGATTCCTTGAAAGGGGGTGTTGCTCCAGGGAAAGAAATGATGTGCATTTCTGTTCTCTGGCTCAACTTAATATTCACTGCCAACTCCGAATTTTTAAAAATCTTATTCTCTGAATGGAGCTCATTTTGTATGTGTGTAGGCCAGAGGACAACCTTTTTTGTGTTGTTCCTTAGGTACAATCTTGTTTTTGAGACTTGTTTTGAAGCCTGAAGCTTCAAGTTCATCTGGTGCCCAGGAGCCTCAGGAATGTACCTGTCTCCACCTCCCCATTCTCTGCAATTATAAGTTCAGGACACCACATGTGGCTCAGTCCTGGGCCTCAAATTTAGGTCCCTTTGTGTGCATGGCAAGCACTTTACCCAGTCCTTATTTTCTAAATGGAGCTCATTTTTAATATTGTGTATGTTCACCACAGTTTGAGAAATGAAAATAAGTACATATTTATATGAACATACCAAAATCCTTTCCTTACTCCAATTCCCTAATCAAGTTACAGTAAGTTTTAATTGGAAGACAACATAAAGACATGAAATTTATCATATAAAATCTTGAGTTTTTAAAACTTTTTCTTTTCTTTTCAGATTTTCCTGAAAATATGAAATATCAAAAGAGAAATGGAACACAAAACTAAGCACATTGTTTTATATCTATGATTTGAAAATTGGCATTTGTAACGTGGGCTGAATTCAGATACACTGTATGGATTGTATATAAAACTTGAGACAGATTTTGTATAGAATAGAATGATTATTATATTTGCTTTAGGAAATTTTTCTGCTCTATTTGCACTAAGATATTTATTATTGATAGATCTTATATTTAAGTTCCACTGCTATTCCTCTTATTGATTAAATGCCTATGTATGGAATTTTAGCTAATTTTTACTATTTTATAAACTACTTAACTTTACAGTTTTAATTTGAAGCGGCCTCATTTCTTTATTAAGAATGGTGGTTATTTAGATTTTTTTGTCAGCCTTTTTTCAGCTGTAAGAACCCCTGTTTTTTTTTTCTTTCTAGATGAAAACATTTGAAAAGCAATTCATTTTAAATTTCCAGTGTCAGAAAACACTAAACCTGCCCTTGCCATGTCAAGATGGCAGATTTTACACCTACAGAAGAATACACCTACAGTCAGAAGAATAAAACAGCTGCATTTATTTTTAAAGATGCATTTAAGAAGCAATACAGGCTTATAGTTATATTTTCCTTTGTTTTTCTCTTGGACAAAGTCCAACCGAGTAGCCCAGTCTGGCCTCAAACTTGTTATCATTCCTTTTGTGTGTTGGGATTACAGGCATGTGCCACTAAACCCAGCTGGCAAACAGATATTTTACTTAATTTAAAAACTGCTATTTATCTAAAGCAGTCCAGTAGGTACTTTCAAGCTAACTTTTAAAAATAAGTACCTGACGGGTTTGTGGTTAGAGAAAGGCATTTTTAAAAATATATTTTAAGTGATAAAAACAATGTTTTTGTTAATAAATAGTAAATCTAGACACAACAAGTCAGTTAGTTTTCTGACATTGACTGTGATTTATCTTTTCCTAAGATTAACTTTTCCTAAGAGAAAAGTTATATAAATAAAATTAACATTTACTGTTTAGGCAATCCTAATTTTTAATGAATTAATTGAAATTTCTATTTTCTACTTGTGTTCAGCAGTTTGTTTCTGTACTTTGTCACACAATAAACCCATTAAAGTGTAAAGGAGAAAATCTTGAACTATATATCTGAGATTTGGTAAGGTAGTATCTAAATCACAAAACACCCTAGAGCATATTTCTTTTTAAATTTTTTTCCACTGTGATTGTCATTCTAACACCAGCATACATTATAATTTTTCTTGTCTTCTTTATTATACATGTTTTTGATAATAGGAATTTTAGGAAAAACAAATTATTTTCCTAAAATGGAAAATATGTAAGGTTTAGTCTGTTTGCAAAAGGCAAATATTCACACAGACCATAAAATTATGAGTGATGGTTACATATCATTATTAACTGCCTCTTTTCATGGCATTATGCTAATGGAATGGTACTTACTCTTCAAAATGACGAGATGAAGGTAAAATTAGTAATCCTGGTTTGTAAGAGAGAGAACTGAGATAATCATGTTTCACATTCATGACAGTTGGGGGACCTTCAGAAACTTCTGCACTAGTGTCATCATTAAAGACCCCAGTCTTCACTGCAGTCGGCGGAGCGTAAAAAGTTCCAGTGCTTTTACAATCGGATATCTCTCTTCAAAACCTAGACCCAGAACAAGAAACCAGCAGACCACAGCCAATCTAGAAAGATTTGGTTCACTTATTTTTTTATATAACCACTCAAAAGAAAGACATTGGGGCTGGGGATTTAGCTCAGTGGATGAGCGCTTGCCTAGCAAGTGCAAGGCCCTGGGTTCGGTCCTCAGCACCAAAAAAAAAAAAAAAAAAAAAAAAAAAAAAAAAAAAAGACATTGTAGAAATGCTAGTAAAAGCCAACTTTCAGATGTTTTGGTTAGGTGCTATCTATCTTCACTAATACACCAAAATAAATAAATCACTTGCTTACAGAACACTATAGTCCTAACAGGGATCCATTTTTTTTCTTTTAAATTTGGATTATCCCAGTTTCATTCTATACCAGTTAAGGAAGCCTAGTAGAAAAAATGTCTTTACAACCCAATCATTACAGGAGTTTGACTGCAATTGTCTGCATTTAACAAGTTGACAAATTAGTTCAGGTATAGATTATTGTGTGTCATTTAGGATGAAAGGAATCTGAATTTGAGTATGCCTGAATGAACTCAGGTTCAATAATTGCAAGAGAAATTAAGTGATATTTTTCATTTTATGGCCATATTTCTTCCTTGTACAACAAAAGTGGTGCTGGATGTGGTGGTGCATGCCTTTAGTCCCAGCATTAGGGAGGCTAAAAAGGAAGGAGGATCACTTTGAGTTCAAGGCCAGCTTGGGCTATAGTAAAACTCTGCCTTGAAAAAAAAGAATCAAACAAACAAAACCAAATATATGGGGCTAGGGACATTTTTCAGTAAATAAGCACTTGCTCTGTAAACTTGAGTACATGAGTTTGTATCCCCAAGTCTCATGTGAAAGCTGGAAGCTATGGAGGGCGTCTGTACTCCCGGCAAGTAGATGGCAAGATGGGAGGTGGACATTTTCCTGAAGCTTGTAGACCAGTACAGTGGTGAACAACATTGAGAGCAAGAGACCTTGCCTCCAATGTGGTGGAAGGCAAGGACTGACCCTAGGACTTTATCCTCTGACCTCTGTTTGTGCTATGCTACCTGCATCTCTAAATATGCATATCCCCCACACACAAATGTGTATAGATATATAGGCTATGTACATGCATTCCATTTACTTGGAAATCAAAATCATGGAAGATAGCTTAGGAGTTACTAGACTACCCTGGAAAATTTTTCCTGGGTCAGTATTTAAATATGAATATCACTGAAATCATTGAGACACATAGTAAAAATACATTATGAGAAATTCTCAGTAATAAATCAATAATAGGAAATTTATATGAAAATATAGATTGCCTGATAAATAGGTTTAACCATAGTTTACATAAATTGAAGAGCAGTTGAGACTCATTTTTAGGAGAAAAAAACAGTAAACATGCTTTAAAAAAAAAGATTTTATTTATTCATTAAACAGAGATTATGGGCATGCCAGGGCCTCTAACCACTGCAAATGAATTCCAGACACATGCGCCACCTTGCGCACCTGTCTTATGTGGGTACTGGGGAATCGAACCTGAGTTTGCAGGCTTCACAGCCAACTGTCTAAACCACTAAGCCATCTCTCCAGCCAAGCTTTATTTATTTTATTTTAATTTTATTTTATTTTATTTTATTTATTTTATTTTTTTTATTTGATTTGATTTGATTTGATTAGATTTGAAACTGGCCTCAAACTCTTTAAGTATGTAGCTAAGGATGGTCTTGAACTTCTGGTCCTCCTCCCTTTGCCTCCTGAATACCTAGATTACAGTGTGCTACCATGCTGGGTTTATCTAGTGATGGGGATTGAACCCAGGGCTTTTTACATGGTAGGAAAGCATTCAACCAATTGAGCTGTATCCTGCAGTCCTGAACGTGCACTTATGAGAATTAAAAACTTATTTCAGGGTTTTCCCTCTCTTTCCCTTACCTTCTTTCATTGCATAAAAATATCAATCACTAATTTGTTCAGTCATTATCAAAATTATTTCCTATTTTATATCAAATTTATGTTGATACCAGTGAATAAATCACTTGAAGTATAACTTAATAGTTGGGAAGAAATATGTGTTTGGTCAATTACATATTGGTGTATCCCCTATGCTTTAAATCACTGTCCTAAATAATAAAATAATTCCTGATTAAAGCTTGATTTAAAGTAAAAATGTAGTACTAGTGATTTTTAGACATACTGAATTGGCCATGCTGTGTAAAGATTCTGAGAACACAACAAAATTTTAGTAAGCAATAGATATAAACTTGTGTATGTAGTTCACTGTTAGGTTAACTTCTAAAACATAGTCAAAATAAATATATGCCTACAATATATCTTATAAAAAGATTAAGATTTGAGATAAAAGTTTATGGCTTTGATGTAAAAGATCACATTAAAAGATGTGAAAGATGTCACATTAAAAACTTACAAATGGGACTGGATAGATGGCTCAGTGGTTAAGGCACTGGCCTGCAGAGCCTGGCAACCCAAGTTTTATTTCTGCAATACCCACGTAGAGCCAGATGCACAAAGTGGTGCTTGTATGTGGAGTCTGTCTGCAGTGGCTGGAGGAGGCCATAGTGTGCTCATTTTCTCTGTCTGCCTCCTATCTCTCTGCTTGCAAATAAATAATTAAAAATATTTTTTAGCCAGGCATGGTGGTGCACGCCTTTAATCCCAGCATTGTGAGGCAGAGGTAGGATTGCCATGAGTTCGAGGCCACCCTGAGACTATATGGTAAATTCCAGGTCAGCCTGGACTACAGTGAGACCCTACCTCAAAAAACAAACAAAGAAAATGTATATTCATATTATATATATATATATATATATATTTAAGTTAACAAATGAGGCTGGGTATGGTGGCACATGCCTTTAATCCCAGCACTGGGTAGGCAGAGGAGAGAGGATCACTGTGAGTTCAAGGCCAGTCTGGAACTACAGAGTGTCAGGTGAGTCTGAGCTAGAGAGAGACCATACCTCGAAAAGAACAAAAACAACAACAAAGTTAACAAATGTACTACTACTTTTTCCAAAATATTATCAAATCCTATTTGGCATAATGCTATGTCATTTAAAAAAAATGTTGTCTGAGACTGCTAACTGGAAGAAATTAAAGGCACAGCTTTAGTATTAAGCAACATTTCTAAGAATGGATAACTGCAAAAATGGCATAAAGTGAGTTAGATTTTTTTTTAAAGGAACACACATACAGGGCAGATAAGTCATGGGTGAAAGAACTATTTATTTATTTATTAGAGACAGAGGCAGAGAGAGAGAGAGAGAGAGAGAACAGGCACACTAGGTTCTCTAGCCACTGGAAATGAACTCCAGATGCATATGTCATGATGTACATCTGGCTAACATGGGACCTGGAGAATCGAACCTGGGTCCTTAGACTTCACAGGCAAGTGCCTAAACTGCTAAGCCATCTCTCCAGCCCATGAGTTAAATGTTTTAAAGATGTAAAAGCCATTGTCACTATCACCCCCATGTGGTTTATTAACTATTACATAGAAAATGAGTGGATATTAATTTGGAAACTTGTCAGCAGAAAATGCTCAAGTTTAATATTCTAAAACAATTATACTGCTTTATATTAACTTTTTATATTAGCATATTAAAGTCATTTTTTTTTTTTTTTTTGGAGAGAGAGACAGAGAGGGAGAAGAGGACAGATAGAGATGGGTGCGCTAGCACCTCTCAGCTGCTGTGAACGAAATCCAGATGTGTGCATCCCCTTGTGGTCAAGTGCAGCGTTGCGCCCTTGCGTCACTTTGCATCTGGCTAAATGTGGGACCTGGAGATTGGAACCGCTGGAGATTGGAACCAGTGTTCTTAGGCTTAGGAGGCAGGCGCCTTAGCCACTAAGCCATCTCTCCAGC
Source organism: Orientallactaga sibirica (assembly GCA_036365145.1). NCBI lineage: Eukaryota > Metazoa > Chordata > Mammalia > Rodentia > Dipodidae > Orientallactaga > Orientallactaga sibirica. Next base: position 17,438,051 of record JAEOAD010000030.1, on the reverse strand, counting down.
CCTAAAGTCAGTTTTTAAAGATGAAGAACAACTATACTATGTTATTTCATTTATATATCAGTATACATCAAAGTCTTTCATGCTAGTGGTTTTGGCAAACTTAATGGTCCTTTCTCTTTACCTTATTTCCTTTGAATAGATTCTCTGATAAAAACTTCAGTATTTAGCACACTTAAATAAATTATAAAAAATTAAGCTTAAATTTATCCCTTCACATTCTAGAATATATGATTTCAAAACCTCACCATGTAAATATCATTTCTGTCTGTTCAAGTACAGCAACATTTCCCTACTAGGATCTTCAGATTGAAAGTTCAGGTCATCTACTCCTCAAGTCCTATTTCTTTTTTTTTGGAGACAGACAGAGAGAGAGAAAGAGAAGGAGAGGAAGACAGAGATGGGCGTGCCAGCAGCCTCTCAGCTGCTGCAAACGAAATCCAGATGTGTGCGCCCCCTTGTGGTCAAGTGTGGCATTGCGCGCTTGTGTCACTGCATCTGGCTAAACGTGGGACCTGGAGATTGGAACCAGCGTTCTTAGGCTTAGGAGGCAGGCGCCTTAACCAGTAAGCCATCTCTCCAGCCCCTCAAGTCCTATTTCTTAACATAAGACCGACTGGGGAATGGTTCTGCCTCAAATGTGCATTTTTACAGTAACTTCAGAAATAACATTTAGCAGTCCATGGTCATGGATGTTGCTAATGTTAATGAAACCACATGAAACACTTATGTAGTTTACGAAATGATGGATGGTATAACTTCTACCCTTGTTAAATAGACATGAGAGCCAGAATCTCTTGTTCCTTTTGTTTTTTAAGATTTAAAGACATTTGATTACATGAAAAGAAGGAAAGAGGAGAGTATAAAGAGCTCCTACTCATGAGAAGGTGGGGGGGGATAAAGCCCACCTAGAGTCCTAAATTGAGGATATTTAGAGATTGTGAATGAGGCTGAGTTAAACAGACCTGATGCCAAGATTTGGAGGCAAGGTAACCAGCCACAAATGCCAGTGTGGTAGTTTCTATGAAAATGTGTTTCCCATTTAAGGTATTTTTGATTAAGCTTCCTACTTAAGTCTCCTCAGCCTGCTGGTAAAGGTGTGTCACTGGGGACAGATCTTGAGTCCTGCGCTAGGGTGTGCAGAGTGAGTTTGAGATCTGGCTGTTCATGCTTTTGGGTGCTGGCTTTTGTCTTTGCTGTGGAGGCAAGGAAGTGAGCTAGTCTGTTCCACCATGGTGCAGCTTCTGGAGTCTGTAAGCCTGAAATAAACACTTTCCTCCCATAAGCTGGTGTTTGTCCCATCAAGGCAAAGGTAACTGCAACAGCCAGATTCAGGTTTAATCCTTCCAGGATTCTTAATTCTATGATTGGGGAACTCCTTCCTATGGAGGGACTCATATTGTTTATGGAAAAACAGATCTAGGAATCTCCTCTAGGCAGCAGGAGATAAAGAGAAGCCAGATCCTTCTCTGACCTCTAGCAACTCAAACTACCTCAAACCCCCTCTAAAGAAGCAACTCTAACTGCTGTTAGGGAACTGGGGCAATGCCTGAATGTGGTGGTTGGGTGTGGCAGTTGGGACACATCTCTAGTCTACTTAAGGGACCCTGAAAGTGCATTGGTTGAGTGCGGGAAGACAGTGGGAAAAAAATGTTGAGGAGAAAGAATAAAAGCAAGGTGTTAAGGGGAATTGGGTTTTAGGTAAATTAGGGCTCATCAGGGTTCCTACTCTTGTAGACTTTCAGGCCTTGGAGTGCAGTCAGGGAGACCCAGGAAGATGGAGTTAGATTGTTGCAAAACCATGTGAGTTGGGCCATCATGAAGATCCAGAAATCCATTTCTAAACCTGTTTACCAAATGGCATGGTGGTGTCTGGCGTGGTCTAGACCTTTTGTTGTAGATCTTGTGAAACAGATGAGACATTATCAGAATTGGATTACAATTACAGTAACACATAACCTAGGTAATAGCAGTTGCCACTCTGAGTAAGTACTTTATTTCCTGGCTTTACTTTTTTTTTCTGAGTACTTAAGACCAAGTAGGTAGCCAGATTTAACTCTCTATTGTAAGGTCAGTTGAAACTCTTTAGGAGAGACTTTTAGGGACCTGCTGGAAGGACCTCTGTGGCTCAACATTGGTGCCATTTACCAGGATGAGCCAGGGCTGTGCTGACCCTGTGGCTTCCCCGTGAAGCATGCCTCTGTTGTGACTGCTCTTGCTGATTGTACACTGATTTGGAGACCAATCTCTTGGTCTCTGTGTCCTCACTGACCAAGGAGACAAATGGCTTATCACAGCTGCGGGACACACTAGGAGTGTCCCATTATCTACTGTGGCCATTTTGACTTGGTAACGGGAACCAAAATATTGGTTGTCCTTTTAGCTCTGGTGACTCCAGTTGACTTTGGCTTTAACATATGGTTCTTAAGCACTCATTTACATCAGTCTTGAAGAAGAGTGTGGATACAGAGCAGATCTGATCATCTTAGTCTTGAGCAAAACATCTAGTTAAAGAGTGGCATAAAATCTCAGTCATTCTAACATTCAGGTCTAGTTGCTTGGTGACACTGTAAGTCATATCCAGAACTTAGAAAACAGGCGGGTCTTATATTTTTAAATAGATTCCCTAGTTCCTAACAGGAGTTTGTCCCTTGCTGATATATTACCTCACTAATTTTACAATGTTATCATTAGGAATTTGGTAAACATTACTAAGAATGCTAACATGGTTTAAATTCATATGTAAGACCCAGAGAGTGAATGTTGCTTCTACTTTATTAGGTATTAAATCCATGTTAGAGAAAGAGTTTTAAATACTTGCATTTTAAATGAGGGAATAAAAACAAAGGATACCAGAGAAAGGCAATAAAATATAAAACAATGCAAAATATATCATCTAAGGCAAAGCTGAAAGGATAGGTATGCTTGAGGAAAACTTAAAAAGGAATATATTCCTTCTTTACAAATAATGGCTTTTTAAAAAAGGTCAAAAGTGAAGGTAATGTCAAATATTTAAGAAAACAAACTACATCTGAAGTGAAATATGACTGTAAACCATAGCAGGTGTGAGGGAGAGGGGGTGGGGACTTAAAGTAGATACATGCTATGGCAAAGAAGATGTATGACAACCTCAAATGAAGATGGAAGAAAATGCTTTGTAGTGGATACAATTTTCATAGTCTAAAAGGAACTCCAAAATGGTGAATGATCTTCCATATATTTGATGCAAGAACTGGCTACTTTCTTTTCTCACTGTCTATAGAAACTAAGAGTTGGACCTTTTTTATTTTTCATTTTCATAGCTGCATTGTATATTTCTTGATGACATGTGCCATTTCTTGAGTTATATTGGATTGTGAATTGCACTGTTCCCTTGATTTTGGAAGTGTTTCTGTATTCTTAACTTAGGGACTATAAAGGGAGTCTTCAGGCAGTGAGAAACACAGCTTCGTCTGAGTCCCGGTCCTTGCCACTATCTTCACTTGGTGCCCGCTCACCACCACTTGGAGACCGGCAGCTCAAATCCTCCACGCCAGACTCTTGATCACTGTTCACAGACAGGTCTGGATCTGAGCTTTTTAAGTTGTCTTGGGTTAGAATCAGAGCAGAATCTTCATCCCCCTGGGAAGGGCTCCTGGATGGGAATGACTTCATGTTCATGTAGTCCTGGGGAGTGTTGGCCGTGCTGTTGTCTGAGGTAGAAAATCCCGAGTGTTTGCTGGGCTCACTTTGTTTACTCTTCACTTTAGTGCCATTGAAGTGCACTTTCTGAATCTTCTTCAGCCTCTAAAAAAGGAGTGACAACTTTAGGGGAAGTCATAAATAATTTACCTTTTTAAAATACATGTGTGACATGCTTTTAGTATTGATTACCTCACAGTTGGAGATAATGTTAAAAACACAGAACTTAGATGGATGTGAGTTCTAAAGGAAAGGTCATAAACTTGAAGAAAACAAATTGAGTGAAGCTTGCTTTTTTTAATCTCTAATGTAAGGATGGTGGTAACTGCCTTGGTAGTTTTCTAGAAATGTGAACAGTATTAATTATCTGGAAATCAGTGATTTCTCTTCACTGCCTACATAGTTATACATAATGATTGTTGTCATTTCTAAATTATTTTCATTGAGAAATTAGGTGTTTTTAATTTGTATATAAAATATATACATAATTTACCATAAAATGCACCCTATTAAAGTGTATATGTACAAAGTTCAACCATAATTGCTAATTTTATTTTCATTTATTTAGTTGTTTATTTTCAAGGTAGGGTTTCACTCTAGTCCAGGCTGACCTGGAATTCACTATGTAGTCTCAAGGTGGCCTCAGACTCACGGTGATCTGCCTCCTTAGTGCTGGGATTCAAGGTGTACGCCACCACGCCCGGCTTAATTACTAATTTTAAATGACTTTTATTACTCTCCCACCAGAAGAAAAATCCTATACTCATTAGCTGTCATTCCCCATTTCCTTTCCCCACAGTCCCTGGAAACCACTAATTGACTTTTTTATGTTTATTTTTGCTTACTTTGGACATTTCCTATTGATGGATAATACAATGTATGTCCTCTTGTACCTGACCTCTTATGGTCTCAAGAATCCTGAATATTCATGAACCAGTACTTTATTGCTTTTTATTGCTCAATTTTATTCACTTAACATGGCTGTACCATCATTTTATTTCTCCATCAGATCATAGATATTTGAGCAATTCGAAGTATATGTTATCCAATCACAGCCATAATACTAGCAGGGAGTTTGGGGAGATCAAGTGCTACACATGTATTCAAAAAGCATTTAGACAAGTAACTATGCAGAAGCACCGTCCTGGGCCACAGGGGATCCCAGGAATCCACAGTAGCACACTTGCAATGTAAGAATGGAGTAAGCTCTGAGAGGAAAGACTGTCAAAGAATAAAACCTGGACACAAAGCCAGGAAAGGGAAACAAGATTATGAGAAAAGGGGAGGGGTCATAAGGAACATGTAGCATGAAAGCAGAAAGGAGGGCACAAGGGAGGAAGGGGATGGGGCATAGAGGAGTGGAGCTAATTCTTTGTCACAACCCATGTAAAACCAGGTGCACAAAGTGGTACATGTGTCTGGAGTTTGCTTGTGAGGCCCTGGCATGTGCACATAATCATTCATTCATTCTCATTCTCCCTCTCTCTCCCTCCTCACAAATAATAAATAAATAAATAAATAAATAAATAAAAATATATATTTATTAGTGAGTGAAACAGAATGAGCCAAAACCCTAAGTAGGTTTGCTGGTCAGCTCCAGTAGTATCACTGGGGACAAAGTTATTTACAAAGGAGAAGCATTTCTATAAATCATGACCTCCCTGGCCAAGGAGAGAAGTTGTACAAGTGCAGCCAATCTCAACTGTTACTAACTTATTAAGACACTACATAACTGTCTCAAGTGAGTGGACCTTTAACACAGATGAATGCATCAGTTTTACTTTCTCACTTTCCCATGCTCTTTTGGGAATTTTAGTACTCCTGAATAACAGTAATAAAAAATGTATGACCAGCAACCAAGTATCCAGCAAAATGGATTGGGCCACACACTGAGCCAGAAGTCTCAAAGGACCTAGCTGGGACTAGGTTTCACTTGCATAAAACTGTTTTAGGTCATCTACTGACTAAAAAGCAGACATGGCTTTTGGGACATTTTATGTACCAGATCCTGAGAGGCCTCCACAGAGCAGTGAACAAGGAGTGATCACAGGAAGGAGACCAACAAGAGCAAATGTATCTTACTTCTCCTAGGACCTCCAGTTCTTCCTCAAGCTGCTGGGATTCCTCCCTCACCGCCATGAGGTGATCTGTAATAGACTGCCTGGGCTGCATCCCCTTTTCAAAACGGTTATACATTCCACTCCAAAACCTGCGAAGGAAAGATACCACTATATTCTAATCTGAAAACTCACATTTTCAAGTCCCTAAGGAATCTCCAATACCATAGTCCTACAGTATTAATTAAACACAAGTAACTTCCAGGCTGGACAAAGCCAATCCTGAAGATAAGGTCAGGTTGGTGCTTTGTTTTTCTTGGTCAGTTAACTTCTTTTGGAAAGAGTAGGTACCTGAAGAGTTTGTTGTGCATAATACTGAGTGAGAAGCCATGCAGCATTTTTCTATAATCGACTGAAGCAGCACATCATCACTGTGTGTGGTATACGGGGATGCATATGCATGTGTACATATGTGTACATACACATACATGTGATCAGAAGTCAACATTGGGGGTCTCCTATTTCTGCCCCCCTTACTTATTAATACAATCTCTCCTGAACCCAGAACTTACCAATTCAGGTATCTACTTAGCCATTTTGCCAGCCCTTGGGATCCCCCAGCAATCTGTCTCCCAAGCACTGGGAATATAGATGCATACCACCCAGCCCAGCATTTATGTGCTGCTGAGGATCCAAATTCAGGTCTTCATGCTTGCATGGGAGGCACTTTACCAACAGAGTCATCTCCCCACCCTGAAAATGGCTTAGACTGAACTTTAAAAGTTAGTTGATTAGAATTCCCATTGCAAAAGAAGGTATTTAAACAAAGTATTTCTCTTCACTGTGTTATAACCACCAGAAACTGACATTTGCACTTGCAATAAGCCCTGCTCTATATACTAGTGAAGCCTTCTAGAATGTACATAAGAATACGGGGTGTCCTCTCGGGGACATCCTTGGCCCCACTGTAATTTATTTAGAATAGAAATGTATTTTGAGGGCAGAGATTAAAACATAATACTTGCTGACTATTATTAACTGGCTACTAATAAATTAGTGGTAATACAAATGGCTGTCGTGTGTCTCAGCAGATTAAAATGGCTGTTTTATATAAACCAGGCAGCCATTTTTGGAAACAGATAAGAATTGATATTCTTATATAAAGTCACGGGAAATCATGGTATTCAACTTGGGAATAGAACCCATACTTAAAAAGTGTGTGTTGGGAATAGGAAGAAGGAACTCAGTTTCTCCATTATCCTGTTTGAGATTTTCCTTTTTTACTGCCCTGAATCATCATACTACAAGACGAGACTAGAGGAGACTCCAAAGATAGCATGCAACAGACACATCTAGTGCACCTCTAGTAAAACCTGGAAGAGGATACCTTGTTCTCCCCATCCAAACATAGACAATCTTAATGTGTTTCTACAAGGCAAATTCTTCCACCAGAATTTGATTCAGTAGAGAAAAAGGCAAGCTGTATTGACTGCTATCAAAGTTGATTTAACAAGACTCTTGCTTGTCTCTCCTTTCTCCTTCCCTTTATTTCACTTTTAAAAATAAACTGGAGGGCTGGAGAGATGGCTTAGCGGTTAAGATGCCTGCCTCCTAAGCCTAAGAACGCCGGTTCCAATCTCCAGGTCCCACGTTTAGCCAGATGCAGTGATGCAAGGATGCAATGCCACACTTGACCACAAGGGGGCGCACACATATGGATTTCATTACCAGGAGCTGAGAGGCTGCTGGGGTGCCCATCTCTCTCTGTCTTCCTCTCCCTCTCTCTCTGTCTTTCTCAATAAATAAATAAATAAATAAATTGGAGTTTGCATTTTTAAGAAAACAAGTTTAGAAAAGATGGGCTCCAAAGGGAATTCCACATTTCAGGGATGGAGAGAATGAGATATTCAAACATCTTCCTCTGGTGGGCTTTGTATCAACACAGCCTGGAAGCTCAGTGTTTCACACACTCTAGCTTCTGAAAGCTAACCCATGCCTGCTTCATACCATAGCTTCCATGTTCCTAAAGGTTTACATACTTGTACATGAAGTTGCATGGAGCTGTAGGGAGATGGAGACTCCCCTGGGTCTGACTGTGATCAGGTCTAAACAGGGGATTCAGGTAGTCGGCTCGATTCTTCCACAGGTGAGACCATAAAGAGTAGGTTCTTTCTTGAATTCTATTATAAAGAAAATAAATCTGAAATTGACTGATTGATCACAGTTCTTCTGAATAGCAGCTGTTCAATACTAAGTCTGGAAAACAACTAATAATTTATAAGATTATCCAGTGTCCTTGTTGATTAACAGCAAAAATGCCATCTTTGCCAGTGTTCTTGGCATAACAGAAAAACATACTCTCTCCTGCTCTATGACTTGTGCTAGCCTTGACAAGATGTTTAACTCTTTTGAATATTAAAAAATATATATATCTTCTCTACAGTTTGTTTTCCCTCGTTACTGCACACTTACTATGAGCCAGGCACTGTTCCACATTCTTCACATTTTCATTCACTTAACTCTTGTGTGATATGCCCATTTTCTGGGTAATGACACTAAGTGATCCCTAAAGTCCCACAGTATGGTGCTTTGAATTAAATGTTCCCTTATATGTTCATGTGTTTCGAATACTTGGTCCCCAGCTAGTGACAGTTTGAGAAAGTTGGGGTGCCTTTGGAGGTGGAGTCTTGCTGGAGGTGTGTCACTAGGGTGGGGGCCTTGGGATTTTCTAATCCAGCCACCTTGCCAGTGCTAGTTAGCTCACACTTGTTGCTTCCTCCTAGATAATGTGACAAACTAAGACCTTAGCTGTCCTTTCATGCTTTCCTCACCATGATGAAGCTTTCCCTTGAGATTATCTATAGAAGCAAACCCTTTCCTTCCATAAAGCTGTTTCTGGTCAGTGTTTTGTCTCAACAACAAGATAAGTGCTATGCACAGCTAGTGAGTAGAAATACTGGAACTCAAACCCAAGTAGATACTCTTATGATTAGCTAGTGTAATGCAACATACCATGAACTATCTAAGAACTTTGAGAGACTAAAGGGTACACACTGCTTTCATTGTTGTTGTTTTTTTTTTTTCAAATTAGGGTCTTGTTCTAGCCCAAGTTGACCTGGAATTCACTATGTAGTCTCAGGGTGGCCTTGAACTCATGGCGATCCACGTACCTCTGACCCCTGAGTGCTGGGATTAAAGGCGTGTGCCACCACGCCTGGCTATTCTCTGCTTTCAAATCATGTCCATTTATCAGGAGTCATACTTGACTTTCCAGGAAGAGAACAAACTAGTACCTCCTAGAAAAAGGAATTTCTGTTCCACTCAGATGGTGTAAAACTATTGACATCCATTTTAACATAGCCTTTCCAAAACTAAATATTATATACAGCACAGATAACACATTCTATAAACATTTCAAAAACATTCTTTCCTTTGCTCTTCCTAAATCATCTGTAACTTTTGACTAGAATTTGTTTGAAAGTTCACATTTTATCTACTATGACCCTTGAAAAATCTAAAACAACAGAGGCTTGAATTACTGTTATATCTACAGTCTCAGCACTTGAGAGGTGGAGGCAGGCAGATCGTGGGTCCCAGGCTAGGCTGGGCTAAACAACAAGATTCTGTCTCAAAAGAACTTACTTGAGTTCTTGCCTCTCTTTCTGGCTGTTACATAGGAAATTTCCAAACTGGCAGGAGTAAATGTGATGTTGAATGTGAATCAAAAACCTCTCATTGAACTCAAAGGCACAGGGAAACTGTTCCATTAACTGCCAGACACACTCAATGAACTGGTCAATGACTGGAGAGATTTCTTTTGGGTCACCATCCAAGTTGCCGTATCTGTAAAACCAAGTAGTAGAGACTTTAGAAGGTGAGTTTCTAATTAGATCGCTATACATGCAGAAGTCAAGATAAAAGCAACCCTAGTTCTTAAGTCTTATAAACTCACAATCACAAAGTCGAAAAATGATTTTAAAGTCCAATTTCAAAATAAGTTTTGTAATAAAATAAATAAGGATAACATTGTTATATTACGAAACAAAGTGTTCATGCTACAGAAAAAATTTCAAGAAATCTTCACATTAAGAGACTATTTTTCAGGCTGGAGAGATGGCTTAGTGGTTAAGATGCTTTCCTACAAAGCCAAAGGACCCAGTTTGATTCCTAAGTACCTATGTAAGCCAGATGCACAAGATGGCACATGCATCTGGAGTTCATTTGCAGTAGCCGGAAGCCCTGGCACCATGTCCATTCTCTCTCTACATATATCTGCCTCTTTGTCTATATCTCTGTATGTGCCTTTCTCTCAAATAAATAAATAAATAAATAAATAAATAAATAAATAAATAAATAACTCTCTTGTGGAAGGAGATCTCAAAAAAAAAAAGACCATTTCTAAATTATATCCAAACTTTTGAAGTAAATTTTCCATTTGTTGCTGACTAATGGACAAACGACAGGAAATGTCTAAACAACATCAAGGTTCTTCACTCCTGTAGTTTGCTGAGAAAGGATGGAGACAGACAACCTGTTAAGTATGTTCCCATTTCTATAGCAGAGTTAAAACTTGACACATTATTTATTTCCATGTAACCACAGTTTCCCTAAATATTATTTTATTTCCTTTTGTTTTGCAAGAAAACATCAGTTTTAGCTGGGCATGGTGGCACACGCCTTTAATCCCAGCACTTGGGAGGCAGAGATAGGAGGATCGCCATGAGTTCGAGGCCACCCTAAGACTACATAGTGAATTGTAGGTCAGCCTGGGCTAGAGTGAGACCCTACCTTGAAAAACCAAAAAATAGAAAAAAAATGGCTGGAGAGAGATGGCTTAGCAGTTAAGGCACATGCCTGCAAAGCTTAAGGACCCTGGTTCGATTCTCCAAGTCCCATGTAAGCCAGATACACAAGGGGGCGCACACGTCTGGAGTTCGTTTGCAGTGGCTAGAGGCCTTGGCACGCCCATTCTCACTCTCCCTCTATCTCTAATAAATAAATAAACATCTTTTAAAAAAAGAAAACATCAGTTTCAACACTTGATTTGTATTGATTTTTCACTGAAAGCTGCCTGCGCTTTATTCTGTGATTTGTAGAAATCACAGGAAAAGCACACCTGGGTGCTCTGGGTGCTGCGAGGTAATCTTCATTGTCAACAAGACCTGGAATCAGCTAAAGCATGGCACTGGATGAGTCTGTAAAGGCATTTCCAAAACAGATTAAGGGAAGAAATCCCTCACACCGGATGCACCTTTCAATGGGTAGTCCAGATATAAAGGGAACATAAGAAAGCAGTCCACCTGCCTGTACTTCTGGCTCCCACTCTTACTGCTCCACCATCCTCCAATGATGTCAACATCACCAGTCTTCCAACCTAGACTGAAAACCAGTTCTCATCCTCTCTAGTGTGCTGACAGCCATCATTGGGACTATCCAGTTCCTACTGCATACACCAATGAAGTAAGTCCCCTTCTATAATATATACACACTGAGGCTGGGGAGATGGCTTGCTGGGTAAAGTGTTTGTTGTGCAAGCATGGGGACCTGAGTATGGATCCTAAGTCCTCCACATGAAACACTGGGCACTATAATCCCTGTGCCAGGGAGGCAGGCAGAGAATCCCTGAGCTCACTAATTAGTTAGTCTAGGCAAATCACTAAGCAAAAAGTTCAGCAAGAAATCCCATCTCAAAGAATAACAGGAGAGCAATAAAGATTCCAGACCTCTAACATACACATGCACAAACATGCAAACATACATGAACACTACAAACACACTATCAGCTCTGTCCCTTCAGAGAGCCCTGCCTATCACACGTGAACCCAGAAGCTTGAGGATATCCTTACACAACTCAGCAAGAACCTGCTTCAAGAAGGCAAAATAAAAATTCGAATTTCTTATGCTTTCCTGGTAAAATAATTATAAAAGATGGAATTCCTGAGAAAACAGAATTAATGATCAATTATTATCAAATGCAAAGATCACAAAAAAATTATGGATGGTTGTATGAATTTAGCATTTTAGGAAAATTCATTGAAACAAAGCTATGTATCATAATTAATGAAATTATTAATATGCTGCCTACATTTCAGAACAAAAATATTGCTACTGCCCCTATGATTCAGAGATCAGAGAACTGGGCTGGAGAGATGGCTCAGTGGCAAATCCTGACAGCCTGGGTTCAAATCCCCAGTAAAGTCAGATATGCAGATATCAGAGAACATGAGAACACAGGACAAGCTTAACCTACCATCAGTGCTAAGAGAAGGATGCAGGATCCATAAACAGTAGTTTCTGATGACTGAGGACCTACTTACTGTCTGGGCTGGGGGTAGGGGAGCATAGCACTAGTCTAGATACATATGCTTCTTAAAATTCCTTGCTAGACTCCTATAGAATAGAGAGGACTTCCTCATACCACAGAGGAGAAATCAGGGTAGAAGAGGATGCATGCCCAGGCCACAACGTTAGCAAATACACAGCCTAGATTTAGAGTTGGATCTGTCTGGCTCCACAGCCCGGGCCACTGTCCGACATTACCTCTCCAGAAGCATCATGGACAAAGGAGAGCTGATCTTTTCTAGGTGAGTGTATGAGCAAGCATTTTCTCTCTGTCCTGGAACAATTTAACATTCATTCATTTCTGGCCAACTAAGAGTAATCAGAGTTTAAGAAGTTCATTTATCTGTGATAATAAAATATGAACTTTCTAAATAAAATATATAAACCTTTCAAAAATTTCAAAATGCTGAAAATTTCAGAAACAGTGTTCTTACCTTAAACACTCAAAACAACTGATTTAAACTATTTCTTACCTGTGATTAAACTTATGACCAAATGAAATCCAATCCTTTTCAATTAGTACCTATACAAGAAAGAATATAAATATCATGCAGAGGGCTAGGGAGATGGATTAGTCAATCAAACACTAGTCATGGAGGCAGGAAGACCTGAGTTCAATCCCCAGATCTCATGCAAATGCTAGGTATGGCAGTGTATGCTTATAATTCCAGCACTTGGGAGGCAGACACAGAGGATCCTCAAAGCCTACTGGCTAACTAGTCTAGCCAAGCCAGTGAGCTCTGGGTTCAGTAAGTTCAGTAAGACCCTGTCTCAAAAAATGAGGTAGAGTACTAGGGAGATGGCTACATAGCTAAAGGCATTTTCTTACAAGCCTCTTGGACCAAATTCTGAGTCCTCAGAACTCACCTAAAGCTGGATGTACAGTGGCATGCACATCTCTGATCCCAACATGTCTACAGCAATGAGAGCCAGGACATTCTGGAAGCTTGCAAGCCAGCTAGACTGGCACACATGCAGTGGCAAAACAAGAGACCTTGTCTCAAAAAGAAGGTGGAAGAAGAGGACAAAAATCCCAACATCATCCTCTGACATCCATCCTCATGCATGTGTGCGCACACACACACACACACACACACACACAGAAATGATTAAAGAGACACCCAATGTTAATTTCTGACCTCTATATACATGTGCATATGTGCACACACATCCTCACACATGGCAATACAAACATACAGGCATACCATATACATAAACATAAGAAACATATACATAATGAAGAGAAACCAATAAGGGAAAATAAAACACAATCAGTAATATTAAATGACTCAGAAGTACTTAGAACATAAGTCACTATGCTGAGGTAGCCTGAAAACTGAGAACTCACCCAGCAGTGCATATATGTGGTTAAGGTTGAAGGTGACCCATAGGAAAATAAAATGAAAATGCATATGTGGGAGCTGGGCATGGTGGCACACACCTTTAATCCCAGCACTTGGGAGGCAAAGGTAGGAGGATCACCATGAGTTCGAGGCCACCCTGAGACTACAGAGTGAATTCCAAGTCAGCCTGGGCTAGAGTGAGACCCTACCTTGAAAAAACTAAACAAACAAAAAACAAACAAAAATGCATATGTGAACCTGTAGGTCCACCACCCAATGAGTACGAGTATATCCTATGTGCCCTAGGGGTTTACAGTATGAAATCATGTGGATTTAAAGAAAAAAAATTGTTTAATCAGATAATATGGGATAGTCCCATTAATGTCACCAATGCTCTAAAATAGCCATTAATTTCCTCTAGAAATATGTGGGTCTATTGAAGTCTGTCCTTGACAACTCTAAATGTATTCTCTGTGTTACAAGTTTAATGTGTCATGTGGCAGGCAAGGATGGTGTGTGGAAAAGACAAAGACCTGTAGCAGTGTGCACCTGGGAACCCTTCCACAGCCTAAGTGTGTATGAAGGAAACCAGCCCTCAAAACATCCCAAGAGAAGCATCTAAGGTAGGAGTGTCTCTCTAAGGTCTCAGAACTGTTACTTCCCCCAAAAGGGAAAGCTCAGAAGAGGAAGCCTGCTCTTCTTTTGTCCCTAGAGTGTGAGATCACATGATAGGCTAAGGGGCATAGATCCAGCAGTACAGATATCCTAGAAGGGCTCCTTTATCCGCCTCTGCCCTTAGCATGGATCCAGAATGCACTGATACACTTTCTACAGAATCCCTGTTCACCAAACCCTACAGTCCTCAGAAGGACCATAGCTTCACCACTCCAGGCAACTGCCACTGGAGGTATCATGTCACATTGTGATGCACACCTGACAGGTCTCAGACCTCAAGATGTACTTAAAATTCCAACAAAGACCACAAGAAAAGTAAAGTTTTCAGTATTCTTATCAAGAGCTGTAAAGGACTATTTAACAAATAGAAACACGGAAGTGAACTGAATGTAGTTTTTTTGTCTCAAAGAGTATTTACATGAGCAATGTAGAACAGAAAAACCTTTTGACAATTTTCCATGTTTTCTGTTATAATGTATTCACATATCACCCTAAAAATGATATCCTTATGAGTAAATTATGTGTAAGAGTTACTATTTTCCTAAGTACTGAATATATTTTTCTATTTGTCCCTAACTCTCATACAATAGCATTGGCCTGAACTTTCAGCATCTTAAAAATACACTTCTTTACTTCATGCCTGTTTCACTTTCTCCCCTTCAACTAATTTTGCTGATCTATAGAGAAAAATAGTATTGATTAGCAAAAAAAAAAAAAAAAGTTGCTACAATATTCTAAAACAGAGGTGCCTGCTAGTCAAGGCCTTCCCAGTTATACAGTCTGCCAACCATACTCACCATGAAGCCCTTTAGAGTTCTGTAGTGTGGGTCCAGCAGCAGGCTTGCCACAGAGCACACCTGGGCAGTCCTGTCCCAGCCGTCAGAACAGTGGACAAGCACACTGGCACCTTCCTCTGAAACTGCCTGAAAAAGACCCAATGGCAAAAAGACACAAACTGTATAATATTTACTTGTAGACTCACAGAAAGAAATGGCTGGAACAAAACACAGACTTGTCATCTTTTCACTTAGCACTAGCTGACCCTCCTTAGAGCAGAGCCAGGGAGGAGCTTGGTGCCAGTGCCTAAAGCTTTTCCTTCTCATAATGCCCAGAAGCCACCACCCGAGTCCTCTCAAATTAGCATATGTGCTAAATAAAAGTTTGTGTCTCATCTCTGTGCCATTCTCATCCCTCTCATTTCCTGGGTATGTTCTATGTTAATCCTTCCTGAAATTCTGGGGCGCTACTGCCCTCATCATTTCCCCAAAATGAAAATTGCTCAAGTTCTATATTATTAAACTAGGAAGTCACTGGTAAAAGAAGGGCCAAGTCACACATGCAGGGGAAGGGAAGAGAAAGGCAAAACGTACACCAAAACTGCTGAGAAAGAATTATTCTTTGGGGTATAATGTGCACCTTCCAGCTAGTGGGCCCAGAGCCTTAAGTGGGAAATACGGTGGTGTTCAGAGTAACATGTTTAGTGTATTCCTTGTTTGTTATTATGATTAGTTTCCCACATCTAATGTCAGTTCTGCAAGTTTCCTTGAGACCCGACCTGGTTATTTCAGCACTTCCGCAGCACCTGGAACAATCCTGGTGCTAAAGACCTATCTGCTCAATAGAAAATTAATAAATAGCTTGCAAAGATAAAGAGAAGGTTCTATTTAGGTAGAAACCTAAGAGAATAAAAGAAATACCACAATATAGAATACATTCAAAAACATCTAACATGAAAGTTTCAGCAACAGCCTTCCTATGGCAGGGTGGAACCCGCCTTTCAGCTAGAGGAAGATGACTTCTACATATGCCAATGAAGGCGAAAAAAGGAGCAAGATAATTTTTATTGGCAGTAAGACAGGGACAGAGACCCAAAGAGAACAAGGAGATGCCACCAGCCTCACCTAAAACAGCTGCAAGCAACACTCCCCAGCAGGGACTTTGTGCTTCCTCCTCCGCTTAGCCCACCCGGGTAGGTGGCTCCTCTCGAGTCCACAACAAATCAACTCTCTAATCAACACCTAATGACTGGTGATGGGTGTAAGCTCTCTTCTTCCCGTGGTTCCCAGTGTGGAAGTCTCTCCTTCCAGATACTTTCTTCTGCCCGGGTATTTTCCTGCTTGCCTCCTGCATGTGTCTTGTTTTGGAGTGCTTTCTCAGTTTGTTACATGTATGACTTTTCTTTAGTCTCCGAGTCCTTCACTATTTCTTAATCCTCTTTAGTCTTTATTTTTATTTTTTTGAGACAAGCCCAACAGACTGGCTTTATTTTATGCAAGAGAGTAAGACAGAAAACGAGAGTGAGAGAAAGAATTGGCACACTAGGGCCTCCAGCCACTGTAATTGAACTCCAGACACATGCACCGCCTTGTGTGCATGTGTGACCTTGCACACTTGCATCACCTTGCAAGTCTGGCTTACATGAGACCCGGAGAGTCAAACATGGGTCCTTGGGATTCACAGGCAAGCACCTTAACTGCTAAGCCATCTCTCTAGCCCTGCTCTCTGGTCTTTTATGTGAAAGGAATTTTTTGTTTCTCATGCTTTGCCTTCCATGTGAAGGTGTCTGGTGCCTCCTCCAGAGTCCTTTTACCCCCAGAGAATTCTCCTCTGGCTTGAGTCTTTCGGCTAGCCTCCTCCGTGGATCTTAATCGCCTCTATAATAAATCTCCTAATTCATAATTTACCCTTCTTGGAGTCCATTTCATTAATTCTCTCTTAAAATCATATAAGGACCTAACACTTGGGGGTTCAGGCACTTCCTGAACCCCAACATCCTGCATCACCATGACCAAAAAAGGAACTTATTGGGTACAAGACCCAAGCCCTTCTCACTGAGGTCACTCACAGTAATACACACCTATAGGAAATTCTTTCCTCTATCCAAGATTAAGCCTTGTGGTGGTTTGAATATAAAACGTTTCCCACAGCCTCAAGCATTTGTGGTTAAGCCTCTTGGTTCCCAGTTGGTACAGCCTTTGGGAGGAGCAGCCTTGCTGAAGACGGTCTGTCAGTGGGGGACGGGCCTTAAAGATTATTAGTCTAGCCTGGTGTTCACAGCAACCTCATGCTGGCTGCTCTATTGCTCTGCTGTAGATGTGTGAGGTGCTGAGTCAGCTGACATGCTTTTCTTCAACATAATGAAACTTCCCCTAGAAACTGTAGGTCTGAAATAAACCCTTTCCTCCCATAGAGCAGCTTCTGGTCAGGTGTTTCATCCCAGCAATTAGAAAGTGATTACTACAAGCCTAATGGAAAAGAGAATATTCTGGAAATATTTTAACATCTGGCCATCATGCTGACATAGAATGAACTGAGGACACACTCTTTCTTATAACCACATCTTTACCATATGGACGTCTGCAGAGGCAGCTACCCAGCAGTGCAGCAGCATGGCTCTGCACAGGGAGGAGGACAGGCCACCTCCTGAAGTCAGGGTCACTTGCCAGGCCTTTGTGAATCACCCACCTTTGCAATGAAGATCCCTGCATCCAAGATGGCTTTGATGTGCCTCAGCCAGCCTGAGTTCTCTAGCCCCCACAGGAAGTCACTCATGGATGGAGATTTCAGTTCACATACTGCAAGACAGTCCATATTATAAGTGTAGTCAAGGCAACTTCATTTTACATATGACCATATTCTGCAGTGATTTCCTTGTAGCAGACAATTTATAGAAAATTTAAAGTAAATAACCAAGTTTACTACACTTCATTCTATTGAACCACTTTTTTTGTCTTGTTTTTGTTTTTTTTTTTTTTTTTTCAAAGGTAGGGTTTCACTCTAGCCCAGGCTGAGCTGGAATTCACTATGTAGTCTCAGGGTGGCCTCAAACTCACAGTGATCCTCCTACCTCTGCCTCCCAATTGCTGGGATTAAAGGAGCATGCCACCACGCCCGGCTATTGAACCACTTTAAATAAGGGGCTTACATTTTCTCTGGTCATGGTAGATGCTACACCTGTTTACAAGAACCCTAATATTCATGAAAATCACTCACTGTTACCATAGGAAAAAACCACATATTTATCTTTCCTTTAAAGATGTTAAAAATGGGTAGCTAAACCAGGCACGGTAGCACATGCCTTTAATTCCAGCACTCAGGAGGCCAAGGTAGGATGATTGCTGTGAATTTTTGGCCAGCCTGAGACTACCTAGTAAATTCCAGCTCAGCCTGGGCTAAAGCAAGACCCTACCTCAAAGAAAAAAAGAATAAAAGAAATTGTGGGGCATGGAGGCACACACCTTTCATCTTAGCACTTGTGAGGTAGAGGTATCCTATTTCAGCAGGTCCAGCTGAGGATTTTCCCTTTTGGTGAAAGAAAAACCAGGATCCCAATGATATATGTATTTACACAACCTTGGCAGGTTGTTTCTAAAACATCAACAAGCACTTAATTTATTTAACAAGAAATGAATAGTCATAGGACTAGTGTTTTATGTATCACAAAAACTGTAGTCCAAGCTTTATGAGTATCTTGCCTTTAAATCCTGCAAGCAGTCTTAAAAATCAACCCATGAGAAATAAATAATCATCCATCTATAGTTTTGTTTGAGTGTAAGTATACTTTATGGTACTCTGTGATACAGGAAACACATCTAGGCAATAAGTAGGGAGCCCTAGTTCCTACTCTCAACCCTAGCAGTAATTGCTGTGCAATAGAGTGCATGCCATTCAACTCTCAGCCTCAAATGTCTTCATTTTTAACAGAAAGAAGGTACACAAAGTTATATCCTTCCAAATCTTAAAATTCCCTGAATCAACTTCATTTCCTTGAAAGTACCATGCAGACTGAATACACAGAAACTGTTAATGACAATATTTAATCTAGCAGATCCTACATGCCAGATAACAAGGACTTCACTATGATTCTTTGCAACCTAAAAACTAATAAAAGCACAAGTGTTAAATTCTAAATCACAGCAACAGCAATGATGAAGGAAATAACACTGAAATTTCCAGAAAAAAATTAAAACTTAAGAAACCATTATCATGAACTTGTTTGAGCAAAATCCCAAAAGCCTGCTCTGAGCTGGAAGGGCCAGTGAGGGGCATGAGGTCTGCTGGCCAGCACTCTGTTTCAGAGCATGGGGACATGGTTCTTCTGTTTGAGATGAGATTGTCCTGTCTAAGCCTCTGACCCAATACCACCAATACAGGCAGAAAGACACTAGCTATTTGGTAAAGTACATGCAAAACAGCAAGCCTATGGGAGCCCTGGGTCCTGGGTGCTCAGTAGTGAGTTGAGGGTTTTCAGACTTACAGTCTTAGTCATATTTAAACATGAAAAGAATAAAAAAATAACACTTTGAGACAATGAAAGTTTACTCAGTGAGTAAAAGAAATGAGCTGCTGATCCATGAAAAGACATGGATGAAAATGAAATATGCAGGAATCATTTTTGGTATGTGTGTAGTATGTGGTGTGTGCGCATGTGGTATATGTACATGTGTGTGCAAGATGTGCATGGCCCATGTACACTTGTTTGGAGGCCAGGGAGGATATTCAGTGTCTTCCTCTATTTCTTTCTACCTTTTTCATCACTCTTCTACCTATTTCCTTGAGACAGAGTCTCTCACTGAACCTGGATCTCCATTTTTCAATTAGACTGGCTTCCAGGGAACCCCAGTAATCATACTGTCTCATACTTACCTTAACACTGGTCAAAGCAATGTACAATCATGCCTAGTTTTTTGAGTACAGAGGATTAAGCTCAAGTCCTCATGCTGGCACAGCAAGTGCTTTTAGCTCATAGGCCATCTCCTCAGCTCACAGACACCAGAATTTTGAATCTAGTAAAAAACTACTAGGAATATTATATTGGTGGATACAGGCTACTAAATATTCATATAAACCCAAGAACTCAGAATGAGTGAACCATAATGGAAGGTATGGACTTTAGTTGATAAGGATGAATCAGTGTAGGTCTGTGGATTGTCTTAAATGTGTCACTGGGTGGGAGACGTTAATAACAGGGAGGCTTTGCATATGTAGAAGTAACTGGTACATGGAAATCTCTGTAGCTACTACAGCACAGTTTTGCTGTGACCTACAAGTGCTCTTAAAAGATAAAGCTCTATTAAAAATTGATGTATAGACACCTTAATTAGCCACAACTACTTCAAATATCTCTTAAAGAAAATATTATAAATTGTCTTGTATTCTCATACCATCCAACTTTTTTTATTATATGAGAGAGACAGAGAGAGAGAAGAGGCAGAGAGAGAAAGAGAGAGGAAGACAGAGAATGGGTACACCAGTGGCCTCTCAGCCTCTGTGAATGAACTCCAGCCACGTGCACCCCCTTGTGGGCAAGTGCAGCATTGCGCCCTTGCGTCACTTTGCATCTGGCTAAACGTGGGACCTGGAGAATCAAATGGGTGTTCTTAGGCTTAGGTGGCAGTGCCTTAACCCCTAAGCCATCTCTCCAGCCTCATCCTACTTTTTACATTTTGTAGTTTAATATTCTAAGATATGTTTTACTCTTTAACAACTTACAGAGAAGACATGTGACCCTGGACATGTTAGCCTCCCAGTTTTCCCAGGGGTAAAAATAGAAAGCAATAGCCTCTGCATCAAAGGGTTGTTATGTATGTTGGCCTTCATCACTATGATTATCCCCAAGTAATACAGCTGTATAGGCATGCATTAGCATTTGCATAAATCTTTTTGCAAACTCATTTTCCCTTATTTTGAGATTTCCATATTATATAAATTTTATTTATTGTAATAACTATCTGGTATTCTACTGCATATAAACAACTCAGAGTATTTGCTCATTCCTCTACAATTGACATATTTTTCTTTCTTCAATATTTAGAAACAGTGAAAAATACATTTCTTTATAAAATGTCCTTGTAGGAAATCTCCCTGAACATATACTTCTATAAGTGAAATACTCTCCTCCACATGGTCACACAGCTACTTTCCCATGTCTTACTGAACACTTCAATTAATATTAGGATATTAATTCCAGGCCTGGATTAGTTTAATATGTTCTCTAGATTTAATCTATGTGTTTGCTTAGTTCATTGTTTGCATGCGCATGTTTGTGTCTGGTCTCCACATTCATGTTGAGCTTTCCCCATTTTCTGCTGATCTATGTCCATTCCCATGTAAGAATGAGACGCAGAAAAGCTGGAAGTGCAGTGTGTGAGCAGGCTCTCTTGGCAGCTGAACTCTATTTGGCCAGTCTGTCTCCCATGCCCTAGATGTCAGCATCTTCAAGTCCTCTTTCTTGGTATGGCTGGATGTTCCAGGGAGAGATCTTCCACATACTTGAGTCAATATATTGTATGGCAATGTCCTAAGAGTGGAGCTGGGACTGGGCCCCTCATTCTTCCACATGTAGCCTTTCACATAACCTGTCCTGTTTTGGCCTGGCATTTCCTGTTGCCATCTGCCAGCTTTGCCTGATGTTCCTGACCCCCAAGTCTCTCTGTCAACCTCTGCCTAAGGAAAGTTCTTCACCATCTTGGTTCATGGAGCTGTGGGAAGAGGCATTACTATTGGGGCAGAGGAGGGAGTGGCTAGGACCTCATGAAATGCTTCTTGTGCAAGCATCCACCTGCCCCCCACTCAGAAATGCCTAGTGCCCACATTCCAGAGCCCATGGACCTGCAGCTGCATATGGCTTTCCATGAAGTTTCTTGGCCTCCATCACCAACTTCAGCTTCAGACTGAACTCCATTTGAGGGAAATAAAAATTAGCCTTAGATATTGAAACCACAGGCTTGGACTCATCTACATTTAGGATCCAAAGCCCTACTATCCTATGCACTGAAGCCCACTGCTAAATCAAGATCACATTTGGGCTAGAGTCTCCCACCAACTCCTGACAGAAACAACCCAAACACTTGTGGGAGCAGCACTTCCACAGTTCTGTGGGAGGCCAGCAAATGCTCCAGAAAACTTTACAACATCCCTAGGAACTGTGCTCCTTATAAAGGCAAGCAGACACGACACATGATTAGCACAAAGAATATGACACAACAGAACAGTGGTCTGGAAAGACTTTAATATACTTGAGCTGGGGCAGAGGATGGAGCAAACACAAAGCATCAGGCTCCTGATGGGTCTGGAAGCATACTTCTGGTGGCTTACAGATGAACAGTGTTGGCCACAGTGATGAGGTTGGTCCTTGACACTTTGCCCAGTTACCTTTCACTTCCACAGTTACCCAGATGAAGTGAAATGGGTGAAAGGAAGTTGTGGCAGAAGTGTTTGCATGGCCCCAGACACAGGTGCCAGGTGGTCTCTATATCTCCTGTCTCCTCACTCCTGTCTCCTGTCAGCTTTCCTTCCCAGCCGTCAGTCCTGCACTCTCCATGCAACGCAGGACAAGAAGCCTTTCTAAACATCTTCCCAAGCTCCCCTTTGCAGAGCATCTGGGACTCTCCTTTCTCCTCCAACACCCCATCTGCACACTCCTCCCCAACACTTTTCAATAACAAAGACCCTTTTCAAACCAATGCAGTCCTGCTTCCCTAACAGAAAGGAGGAGTGGTTCAAAGAGAACTTTGGGGACAAGAAGATGGCTCAGTGGTTTTGCACTTGCCTGCATAGCCCAACGTCCTGAGTTCAATTCCCCAGTACCAATGTAAAGCTAGATGCACAAAGTGGTGCAAACATCTGGAATTTGTAATCAAAGGCCGGAGGACCTGGTGCACCCATTCTCTCTGTATGTGTCTCTTTTCTCTGTTACTCTTTTTTTTTTTTAAGTTTTTATTTATTTATTTGCAAGCATAGAGAGAGAGAGAAGAGAGAGACAGATATAGACAGAATGGGCATGCCAGGGCCTCCAGCCACTGCAAATGAATTCCAGATGCATGTACCCCCTTGTGCACCTGGCTTACATGGGTCCTGGGGAATCGAACCTGGGTCCTTTGGTTTCACAGGCAAACGCCTTAACAGCTAAGCCAGCTTCTCCAGCCCTCTCTGTCACTCTTTACTTGCAAATAAATAAATAAAAAAAACACTAAAAGAGAGAGAGAACCAAGCAAACCAAAAACCAAGACAACTATAGAATCCTCGGGGAATATGAAAGGACACTAGAAAGGACAAGAATGCAGAGAACACAAAAAGGCCCTGAACGGCCTATGGCACATGCATGCTGGGTAAGGAGCTGACTGATGTCCACTGTGACTGTACTCACAGGCAGAACAAGAGGAGGGTGTTGTGAGAAGTTGAGGGAGGTGCAGAACCCACACCCCTCCCATTCACAGGAGGTGGCAAACATATCCTATGTCGAAGAGAAGCACCAAGTGACAAGAGATCTCAGCAACTGGAACACCAAAGCCTAAGGTCACAAAGAAAAATGGGAGCTCTGGAAAGAAGGAATGGAGCTGGGGATGGCTGAACAGAGAACTGCCATTCTGTAGCTGTTTTAATATGAACAGAACTGCTTTGGTTTTTTTTAACTTCCTACAAGTACAAAGTTGATTGAAAACAAATTTCAACCAAGCCTGAGACCTTCTTGACCCTCTCCCTCCCCAGTTCTTCAAAGAGTAAACAGTCTTCAGAGTCTCCATTTCCTGCACCCAGGGATTTCTTCTGTATTAATCTGGTTTTACTATTATAATGAAATGACTGAAAGAGGCTACTTTGTAAGTAAAGAGGTTTATTTTGGCTCACAGATCTGGAAGTGAAGTAATAAGGATGACACCTAATATGTATGGTATTCTAGCTGGGGAGGCTAAGGTAGGAGGATTGATTGATGGCTGTGAGTTCCAGGTCAGCTTGGGCTAGAGCAAGACCCGGCTTCAAAACGACAACAAGGGCTGGAGAGATGGCTCAGCAGTTAAGGCTCTAGCCTGCAAAGCCTAAGGACCTGGGTTCAATTCCGCAGTACCCACATAAAGCCAGACATACCAGGTAGCGCAAGTGTCTAGAGTTCATTTGCACTGACAAGAGGCCCTGCTGTGTCCATTCTCTCTCTCTGCCTCTTTCTCTTTCTGAAAGAAAGAAAGAAAGAAAGAAAGAGAGAGAGAGAGAGAGAGAGAGAGAGAAAAGAAAGAAAGAAAGAAAGAAAGAAAGAAAGAGAGAGAGAGAGAAACATTTAAAAACCAACAACAAAACACAAAACAGTTGATGGACATTTGGGTGTTTTCATCTCCATTATTCTCAAAAATGTGGTTCTGTACATTCATGCACAGCCTGTGTGCACACACATCTGTAGTTCTTGTGGGTATATATCTGTAAGTGGAATTGCTGGATCGCTAGAAAAATACATTTTAAATCATTTGAGGAAATGTAAGAATTTTTCACATAACAATTGCACCATTTTGCCTTCCTATCAGATATGTGAAAAGGTTGGGATTTCTCCATACCACTGCTGATATGTGATTCCTTTGTGACTAGACTCTATATATACAGTGGAAAGTTGTATCTCATTGTGATTTTTGAATCTCTAATGGCTAATTCTTCTCTCCAAGTTCAATTATGCATTTAAGTAAATATCCACTATAGTTAGTGACAAATTTAGACACCATCTTTAGGAAAAGGGGAGGCTTTCCTATTTGATATAGGGTTATGTTTATGTGAATTAAGCTTCTCAGAAATGGGCATGTATGTGGATAATACATAAAATATATATGTATATACTATACATTTAATGCTATCCAAGTGTTTCCAGTGCAGACATGCCTGTGTTCAAATCCTCGCTCTGCCCTGCCCAACTGTGTAACCAAGAGCCACCAAAACTTGCCTTCCTCAAATGTAAAAAGAGGGAAATACACCTTCAAATAGTTGCTGTAAAAGATTCCAAGAAGACTGGAGAGACGGCTTAGTGGTTAAGGCACTTGCCTGTAAAGCCTTAGTACCCATGCTCTGCTCCCCAGATGCCACATAAGCCAGACACAAAAGGTGATGCATGCACATGGTCACACATGTGGACAAGGTGACAAACACACCTGGAGTTTGATTACAGTGGCTGAAGGCCCTGGAGCACCAATTTTATCTCTCTCTTCCTCTTATTTTTTTAAAAAAAAAAAAAAAAAAAGGCCACTCTATTAGGCTTTCCTCAAAAAAAAAAAAAGATGGCTGGTATAATGAACATTCCCCTACCAATAGCTAGGATATACATTTTCACATTTGTTCATTATGAATGGCATCATGGGAGATAAAAGCATTCAACTCACTTAAACACCAGAAGGCTGAGGCTCAAAAATCAAGACATCAAGTGATCAGCAGAAGCAATTTTAAATACAGCCTCTGACACCACCAGTGGTAATTTAGGGACTCAAGGAAGGTTAATATGATCAGAAGTCCTCAAACTTTTTACACAGGTGAAATGTTAAAATAAATCAATATAAAAGCATTCATCTCCATATACCTGGGGACAATGAATGTGGAAGTAACTGCAAGTATGAAAAGGGTATTGCTTTGTTTTGCACAGTGGGGAAAGGGCAGTTTGGAAGCGATGCTAAGGCTGGAACCAAAGAGCCTTCTCAGGCAGGCAGTGTAGACTTAGGAAGCAGGGCAAACAGAAGGCGGTGATCTAGATGGTAATGCCAAGAAAGCAATGTACCCAGTGTTCCTCAGAAAGTTTTCCTGAGCTCAGGAGAACACAGATGTAAATTTGTAGTCAGACAGCAAAGGTCAAATGCCAGCTCCTCACTGCCTGAGCAAGCTGTGCCAGAGATGGAACCAGATAGAGCTCTGTCCTCTAGTGACAGTGCCCAGCAATCCTGGACAGTCCTTGATGTGGTGGGCTTACAGCCACCTGTTCATGTTGCCTATAGACAGCTCAGCTGGGCGTGTGGCAGATTCCATAGCCCTCCATGCACTCTCTCCACTCCCTGGGTGCTTTCCATCCAATTCCAGACCACGAACCTACGTGTTAACTTCATCCTGAAACATACACACTCCCAACTGAATCCTCTATGCCTTCCACAGATAACATTCTCTTGCAATTCTTTTTGTTGTTGTTCAAGAGGACAAATGTTCGGGTAGTTACTGAATGGCTGTGGGCTGGTTAGCATTCCTGATTTATTAAAAAAAAAAAATGTCTAGTGAGCCTAAGGAATAGCTTGGCATTCAAATTTTGCAGCTTAGCCCAGAGGAAAATGATCCTGTTCACCATCTCTTCCCACAAGGCACAGAAATGATGGCACGCTTCAAATATAATATCACCAGGCTCTCCAGCTACCCTGGAGACAGCCTATACCAAAAGAAAGAGAGACAGGCAAAAGCTCCAAGCAAGGCTCGGAGGCACAGGGAGAGAGAATGTGCCTGTGCTCCTCTTTCCTGGAGCTTGTACAGCAGGGTGGCTGTTGGCTTCTTACCATGGCAGGTCCTCTGCCATGTTCAGCCATGTCAAGAACGGGACCTTGTGTAACGTTTCTGCTCTCAGGAACACTAAAATTGCACATGCTTGGTAAAATAACCCCACCAGGTCTTCAGGCAGGGTGACAGCTGAGAGGGTGTTTTCTCCTGATGGCCAGTGGCAATGTTCAAGGTAAACAGCTCTGCAGATGATTAACATGCCAGGCAGATGGGGGTGTGCCTGAGGCTGGACAATTAGCGCCTAGGCTTTTAAATATGGAACTATCAGGTTTGTTTGGATAAACTCAGGATAAAGCAGAAATACTGATTTGTTCACTCATGTTGCCAAACCCAAACCAATATTTACAAACCATTTTGCTGAACAAAGTTCATTTCAGCTGACATCAGAGTCATATGCCACAAATTACAGGGAACTGTATTTACCAGCCAGGAGCTAGGTGCTGGGTCTGGGAATCCTTGTTTCATATAGCAGGGCAACTATATCCTATAAACACAGAAACTACTGTTTAAAACAGTATTTAAGCTAAGACATATACTTTAGAACTGAGAGCACGAACTTCACTTCGAAGACAAAAACCTCATCTGCCTTCCTTGCAGTTCCTACACGAGTTCACCTTTCCCATGCTGCTGCTGGGAGGGGTGCGAGAGGACACACAGAAAGGCCCTCGGGATTGGTGTTTCCTAATACCTGAAGCTGCCATGTGCACGGTCTTCGCTCTTGATCATCTTGAGTTCATGTCTGAGTTACCACTTTTCCATTTTAGAGTCAAGAAGTCCAGCAAGATAATCTCAGAGCACTAGCAACATGACCACTGAACACCCAGCAAGCAAACCATGCAGATGACATCACTGTAGTCCTCAGAATGGAGCTATTCAGTCAAGTCTGCTTTGCAGTCTTCCTTTTGCTTAGAGCTCAGAATTCTGCCATGGACTGTATTTACATTATTTATGTCAGCACTGAATTCCTCCTTACCCTCAGCAACCAGAACAGTCATTTATAGAGACCTTCCATCCGTGGGAAAAATCTGTGTTCAAGATTCTGCATGGGGCACCAACAAGATTAAAGATTATTTTCCAAAATATTGCTCATTTTGTTCTTTGATGGTTACTTTATGGGATCTCAATACATTTTATAGCCTTGTTTTCTTTGAAATAATATAGTGACAATATAAAATGATGAGGTCAATGAAGCCTAAGTTCTGCATACTTGTTTCAGCATTGCTTGGACTAGTTGCACAGGAACAGTATATATATTCATGTGGGTATCCAGCTAATATTCCTGCGTGTGTGTGTGTGTATTAATATTTTATGTAAATATGTAAACAGTGAGCTAAAAATCAAGTAGCAGGTCACATAAGGAATGTCTGACTAGCTCTTACTAGTTTTTTGGGTTTTTTTTTTTTTTTTTTTTTTTTGGTTTTCCGAGGTAAAGTTTCACTCTGGTCCAGGCTGACCTGGAATTAACTATGTAGTCTCAGGGTGGCCTCGAACTCATGGCGATCCTCCTATCTATATGCCTCCCACGTGCTTGGATTAAAGGCGTGCGCCACCACGCCTGGCTTCTTATTAACTTTTAATATAAATTGTGTATGTAAAGACAAATTCAGATTTGCAGTATATGATGGCAACCTATATGATACCTTATGCTTAATAGTTGTTAAGCAAAACAAGATGTGAAATGTTTGGGTATCTAAAATTTTGCAGCAAATAAAATATGTGTGTCGTTTACATTTCATCAATCAGATGTAAGCAATGGAGGCTGACACTTCCTGCTCAGTGAGCCCCATAATCTTGCAGCTCTTATTGATATAACTGTCTCAATGTTGAAAGGGGAATGGGCTCACATGCTAACAACACAGCAAGTATACAGCCAGGCATCTGCACGACCAATGAATTCATTATACAAACTGAGCCAGCATGAATAAGAATGGAAGTGAAGGTAGGGCTTAATCAATAATAAAGTCCAAATAGGAAACTTGAAAGTGGAAACAGAGTTCACATTGGGCTGTGACACTGAAGTCATATTAGAGGGTGCCAGCAACAGACAGCTAAAGAAGTGAAATAAGGCCAGGGGCTACTGGGAAGGGCTTGTTCCACACCCCACGGAAGCACAGAAAGCCCCCAGGAGCCACACTCCCTACAACAACAGCCCTATGGAAAACAGTCCATCTTGGCCCTGAAATTAGCCATGTCTCAGTGGGTTCCATGGTGGAATGGCTAGCACTCTGGCCTCTGAAATGAGACATGTCTGCCTCTAATTCCATGCCATGCACCCTCTCCTTTTGCAAATGTCCTAGTTCTCCCACACACAACCTGCCATCACAAGTATAAAACATAAAACAATAAAATTGTGTGTAGGGAGTAGTATTTTTAGGGGCCTGCTAAAAATCTAAATCCTCACTTAGCACCACACAAACGTGAAGTACTCTCTCTTGGTCCACTTTTTCCCCTCTAAGTGGCTGTGCAATGGTAACAAATATACCCTGACAGGACAGACCTATTGGCCCGGTGGAACACTCACTTAAAAGGCTTACAACTGGAGCTGGAGAGATGATGCAGTGGTTAAAGGAGCTTGTTTGCAAAGCCTGACATCTTAGGTTCACTTCCCCAGTACCCACGTAAAGCCAGATGCACAAAGGGGCATATGTATCTGGAGTTCATTTGCAGTGGTAGGAAGCCCTGGGGTGCTCATCCCTCACTCCCTCATTCTCTCTCTCTCCTGTCTCTCTCTTCTTGCCAATAATAAGCAAATATTAAGAAAAATATAATAAAAGGTTTATAACTGCCAGGCATGGTGGCACACACCTTTAATCCCAGCACTTGGGTGGTAGAGGTACGAGGATGGCTCTGAATTTGAGGCCAGCCTGGGACTACATGGTGAGTTCAGGCTTCTAGTTCCCATTCCATAAAGGTGGCTTAAGGAGCTTTACTAAGTCATCCATGCCAATGCAGCCAGTAAATCATGGAACCAAAAGACTGTGTTTTCCATGCTATGGTGCTAAATTGTGAGATTTTGTGAATTGTGAAATTTTGCTGCAATATATATATATATATATATATATATATATCCCACAGTCAATGCCCAGAACTCAGAAGTTATGCCTAAAACACACTTCAATACAGTAAACTGGATCTGCTTAAGTTCCTTTCAAAGTTTCCTGCACTATTGTCCAAACTGCTGAATTGACATTATTGAGCTTTTGTTCTACTATCCATATATCTGCTGTCAGGATTAGGTTTGCTTCTCTATGGAACAACTTGCTAGGAAAATCCAAGTAAGGCCATGCATGTTTATTACATCATTTTTAAAAAAATTTATTTATTTATTTGCAAGGAGAGAGAGAGAGAGAAGAGAGGCAAACAGAGAGAGAATTGGCATGCCAAGGCCTCTAGCCACTGCAAACAAACTCCAAATGCATGTGCCCTTTGTGCATCTGGTTTACATGGGTCCTGGAGAATGGAACCAGCATCCTTTGGCTTCGCAGGCAAACACCTTAACCACTAAGCCATTTCTCCAGCCCCTATTACATCATTTTTGATGAACCTGCACTAGACAGACATAAACCATTGTGAGATAAGCACTTATGTGCCTCTGAGGAGCTGTCATTCAAACAAATGAAGAAAATTTATCTATAAGAAGGCATGGAACCTATCAAATACTTGCCTGGCTAACTGAATCAATCTCTATAGGCCATCAACTTAGCTATTTTATCCAGTGCTTATTTTAAAATGCATCATTGCTTACCAAGTAAAAGCATTATGCATCTTACATAGGGATGTACTTGATAGTTTACAAGGAGTCTTTTTTATAATCATGAATTAAACAGTAAAAATATATTATTTACACTGCCTTAAACATACAAAAATACAAAAATGCTGAATTTACTCAGTGACAACAAGTAGTTCTTCACACACTTAGAAGCCAGGGCATTTTCAACACCAGCCCCTTTTCCTAGATAGGCAGGAAAGGTGAGTGGTTAAGAGTGTGGCACTGGATTTACACTAATGAACAGCAACCTGTTTCTGCCACTTGTCATTATAAGCCTATGCAAACTACTTAGTGCCTGTGCCTTGACTTCCTCATCTCTGGTAATGAGATGATAAGAGCAGCTACAACATGATTATAATTAAGAATTCTTGAGTAAATATACCTTTAAAACCTCAGTGTAAAGCCAAGCATAGTGGCACATGCCTTTATTCCCAGCACTAAGAAGGCCAGCCTGGAAATACAGAGTGAGCTCTAGGCCAGCTTGGGCTAGAGTGGCACCTTGCTTCAAAAACAACAATAAAGCAAACAAACAAAAATACTCAAGTGTCAAGTACTTGGTAATCCTTCCAAAAGGGCTGTATCAACATGACTATGTGCAGTGGTTTCCGGAGAGTCTTTTTGGTTTGAGAACCACAAATCAAGGATCTTGGGAATATAATGGAAAGTACTGGTTTTAAAGCTTCCTGTTATGTTAGACTAGGAGGGATGATTCACAGATGTCTATAACACACCAGACTCTTGATTAGAGAGAGACACGTATACTGGGTTGGAAGTAACAAACTTCCATGTGTCACTAGTTTGGCAGAACTGCAGCAGCCACAGGACATGAGAGTGGCCTCTAGGCAACAAAATATGGAGAACCCTGAATTGAATTCTACCAGCAGCCTAAAGGAGCTTAAAAGCAGATTCTTCTATTATCTGAGCCTCTTATTGAAAACACAAACAAACTACCACTCTACAGACTTGTAAGAACCTGAAAGATGTTGCCAGGTTTCCAGTCATACACAGAACACATCTAGATTTTTGATCCATAGAAACTGTGATAAGTATTGTTTATGAAAAGTGAAAGGGGAGCAAAGAAAGGCTCAGCAGGTAAGAAAAGCTTATGGAACAAGCCCGAGGGCCTGAGACAATCTGAGATCTATCTCCAGCATCCACATAAAAAGCTGGGCATGGTTACACAGGCTCATAACTTAGTCCTGGGAGAAGTAGAGATGGGCCTCCCTGGCCAGCCAGACTGACTAAAACATGGCAGCTCCAAGTTCAGTGAGGAAACAAAGCAGAGGAGTGATAGAGGAGGGCATCCGATTATCCTGCATGTGCGCACATGGGACACACAATGTGCACACACCACACACACACACACCCCTACTGATCCACAGAATCTATTTTGTAAACTGAGGGAAAAATAGAAAGAGCACCTATCACCTTTCAGTGTGAATTCAAAGATCATTCTAGAAACAAATTCTTTCCTTGTCTTTCCTCACACATATACTGTGTGGTGAGTGAAAGCAGACACACAGTTTACAACCTGAGATTTTTACGTAGGTTACCTACATCCTCCTGTGTGAACATATATATTCTTCCTACTATTATTTTTAATGGGTGTAAAATTTTCCATTTAGAAAACAGAGCAAAATTACTTAATCATCTACTACTGTTTGATTCATATCTGAGTTCCAACATCCAACTATTATACATAAAGCACTATCATCAGTATCAACATGTGTGTCTTTATAATTTTAAACTATAGTTTAAGGCATGTGTAACCACACCCAGCTTTTGTTATGGGTGCTGGGGACAGGGGATAGATCTCAGGTTGTTTCATGCCCTCAGGCTTGTTCCACCATGAAGAAGAAATTTGGAAAGAAATTATGTAGCTCTGAATACAATGTATTATCTCTACGCCACTTTAAATGATACCAGAAATACTTAACAATTTTACCACATTATTTCCACTACTGGATATTTTAATTTTTAAAAAGTAAGAAATGATTCTCTGAGGTTTAACTTACATTTTGTTAGTTACTAGACCGAACTCTAGTTTAACATGATTGTTATATTCAACTACTGCTTTATTTTTCAAATACTGTCCTAAATTAAATGGTCAAACCTCTCTGGCACTCTCTTCACTTATAAAATACAATGTCATATATTGTAGAATATTGCTATGAAAATCATATATTATCATTTAGTTAAAAATACTCCGGGGCTGGAGAAATGGTTTAGCGGTTAACCACTTGCCTGTGAAACCTAAGGACCCTGGTTCAAGGCTCGATTCCCCAGTACCCACATAAGCCAGATGCACAAGGGGGTGCATGCATCTGGAGTTTGTTTGCAGGGGCTGGAGACCCTGGTGCACCCATTCTCTCTCTACCTGTATGTCTCTTTCTCTCTGTCTGTTGCTCTCAAATAAATAAACAAAAATTTTTAAAAAATAAAAAAAAATACTCCGATGCCTATAATCCTAGCACTCAGGAGGCTGAGACAGGTGGATCTATTAAGGCTTTGAGACTAACCTGGAATACACAGTAATATCCTGTTTCCAAACAAATAGGAAAAAAAAGAAGGAGAGAAGGAGGTAATATTCCTAAAGCCAGGTACATGACAATTGCTCATTTTTACATAAGTGAATGTATAAATGAATGAGCTGTACAGAACTACACTGTAGCCAACAATCTAAGATCTATATGGAATGAAGGCACAGAACTAGGGTAGGGAGACAGGGAAACCAAAAGGTGGCCTATTGGTTGAAAAAAGAAACAAGACCCTGTCATGATTTTCCTGCGAGCCCCTGCCTGTCCTGAGGACAGATGCACCACCTCATGTACCTCAGATATGAAATCAGCCAGATTTACACCACCTGACCTTGCTTCTACTGACTGACTACTACCTCAGCGTCCAGCGTGCATGGACAGTAACAGCTCCACCACTAACAACAATGTCTTCACCCTTAAAAGGAGCCCAGTCCAGGCTCTTCTGTCCACCATCTTTATAGCAAATACTGGGCACCCTTCTATTCTTTGTGGGAATAACCATTATTTATATACTTTAAAAACTACAATAAGCAGGGCATGGTGGTATGTGTTCTTAATCGCAGCACTCGGGAGGCAGAGGTAGTAGAAGTGCCATGAGTTCAAGGCCACCTTCAGACTACATAATGAATTCCAGGTCAGCCTGGGCTAGAGTGAGATCCTACCTCAAAAAAAAAAAAAAAAAAAAAACCTACTATAAAAATACTTAACAAATTATAAACAACTGTGTACTTAAAATGTACCAATTTTGGGCCAGGCATGGTGGCACACACCTTTAATCCCAGCACTCAGGAGGCAGAGGTAGGAGGATCACTGTCAGTTCAAGGCTACCCTGAGATTACATAGTTAGTTCCAGGTCAGCCTGTGCCAGAGTGAGACCCTACCTCAAAAAACAAACAAACAAGAAAGTACCAAATTTTTTACCTTAGTAAGTAGAGAAAACAATTTAATTTAAAACCTACAAATTGAAGTTGAAATTAAATCTGCTATCTGCAAAGACCTGCAAAGGGCATGAACTTGGTCCTAGATTTCAGTCTCATAGATGGCTGTTTGGAACTAGAACACAAATAATCTTCCTTTCTGTTATTCAGAATCTTCCCTGATAATAAGACTGATGGGTGACAGACACTAGTTCTGCAGCGTGGGTGAGCTGTAGGACATGCCTCCCAGTCTCTGAGGCTGATAGCAAGGACAGCATTTGAAGAAGAAACCCCTCAAAAAGTGGGTCTGATTGCATAACTTCATCATCAGCTGAGCCTCCACACATGGTTTATAATTTACTCAGGAAAATCAGGCAGTGAAACATTGGGCAAGACCCCTGAAAGGCATCCAGAAAGCTATCCTTGCTTACTGCGCTGTACGCAGCTGGAAGCTATGTGGAACCACCACAATCCCTTTGGAAGCAGAACAGCCCTCTTGCACTTGGTTGGATGGCTTGTCCTTTAGAAGAAACAGCAAGGCAGATCAGAGGGGTAGGGGTTGAGAAACCAAGTTTAAAACTCAAAGTCAAATGTACACGTTGTAAGCACCCGTGGAAGCAATGCTTTGCACAGAAGAAAATTTATGTTCTCATAATCTTCTTATGAAATTACAAAATGACAGCTGTAAAGCATGCCAACATGAAGGTTTCCTGAAAATTTCAACAATGATAAATACTTCTCATACAAGTTTACTTTTTTAGCAAATAACACATTTTTTTTTCTACCAGGGAAAAACGCTGATAACAGCAGGACAGTGAGGGGGGAAAAAAAAAAACCTCCCTAGATGCCTTGTACCCACAATATGGTCACTATGACGTTAAGAAACAGAAAATTATTTGTTGAAATACAATAGAAATGACTTTGGGGTTATGATTTCTTTTTCAAACACAGGGAGGATTTCTTCAAATGCTCATCCCCCCGCCCGCCCCCCAGTGCTGAGAATTGAACCTAAGGCCTTAGGCATGCTAGACAAAAGCTGTGGTGCTGAGCTCTACCTCTAGGCCACAAATGCTCAATTTTCAAGTATCTTGAAACAGTAGTGTCAAACTGCCATAGCTAGGAAGACCCAGAGAAATTATTAATCTAATCCTTTATTTTACTACAGGTAATAGGGCCCCAAAGAAAGTAACTGATGTGTTCAAAGTTTCACAGTAACTGAGATATGCCAGATAGTCCAGGAAAAGGAGTTCGAGGCCACCCTGAGACTACAGAGTGAATTCCCGCTCACCCTGGGCCAGAGTGAGACTCTACCTCAAAAAACCAAAAATAAAAAACAGAAAACAAAAAGGAATGGAAGTTAGGCCTCTGTGGCACTTTCCAGCCCTACTACTAGGTTCTCAACACAACTAGCTGTATGGATTAAACTGTGTAAGTAACTGAGGGCAAATGTGCATTTCTGGATAAAATGATTCATCTCCTTTGTCCCTGTTCACCCCGGAACACACATTTCCTTCCTCCTAAGACAGCCCATTTTCCTAGGACTCGGCTCCATTTCTCCCAGTTTTCCTCAGATGTGCTCCAAAATTCACTAACAGGAAAGCAAGACACCATGACTTCTGTATCTTTTCCCTGCTCTTCTCAGTTGTCTCTGGGGCCAGAAGTAGTAGACTGTGCAACAGATTCCTCCACAGACCTTTATGACCATGAAGAGCATAAGCAATAAAGGAGCTGATTTTATCTAAAACACAGAATTTCTGCTGATGAGCTTGGCTATAAGAGTAACTCTTTAGTAGCACATATTCTATTTTTGTGTGTCCTCTGCACATGAGTGTATGTGTGTGTATCTCACAGGACTTGCTAACAGTTAGAAATAAGGGTCAGGACCTCTAACACTCTCTCTTCTAATGGCCACTCAACAACTTGGAAACAATTTATAAATCTGATCCCCACACAAGAACACTGGGTTCCTGCTTTAAAGGTAGGATTGCTATCTTTCCAAATAATCTTGAATGGGGGTCTGACTAGCACTGTGAGGGAAATAAAAATAAAAAAGATTAATTAATTAATTAATAAAAAATAAATAAACATTCCTGTGCACTTTCATATGAGGTGACAAGTGATGTCTGGAGAGGCCCTGACAGCTAACCACCAGATGACAGAACCACTCATGACACCAGATGCAACTGTTCAATGTTTAAGGAATTCTGCAACATGATATTATCAAAACTTATCACACCTATGTAACAGAGACATTGGGAAAAAACAATTTTAAAGCTAGGTGTAGTGGGACATGCCTTTAATCCCAATACTTGGGAAGCAGAGGTAGGAGGACTGCCCAGAATATGAGGCCACCCTGAGACTACATAGAGAATTCCAGATCAGCCTGGGTACAGTAAGACCCTACCTCGAAAGAAAAAATATTTTTTAAGTCAAAAGACTTTCTTATTTCATTCTGGCATCAAAATGTTTAACCATTTTTTAATGCTTTGCAAAAGGAAATGATTTACCTTCTAGCATTTTCTGCAGACTGTTCCTCATGACATGGATGTTCTCTATCCCGATAAACTGAAACTTGATATTGGAATAATTGTCTTCGTTTTCATAGCCTTTCCCTGCAGCACGATTTGCCATTGCATTAAGCTGCAGTGGTCAGCAAAACAGAAGAGCCATCAGTTATGTTCAGGACATGAAACAATCCCGACAGTTCATGGACACTCATAGAAACATTCCAAAGGATGTGCAGAAACATAATGTGGTTGAAATTACTGGACACTCACTGAGCTGCATAGTTTCAGTACCCATGCTGAGCTTATATTCCACAGCACAAATGTATTGGCAAGGCTAAGCTTTACTTAGCTGGGAAACATTCTATACAGAAACCCTCCCAGAGATGCCTCTGGCTGCTCCATGTCAGAAATGTCAAAGTAAATATGGAATTCTGTAGCAAAGCCAATTTGCTCCAATCTAAAACCACACAATGCAACCTGCACGTAGCAGAAGAATATCCAGAGACAACAGTCAATATAAGGCTCAGTCCATTAAATTATGGGATGTTCCAATAAGCATGTTAACATCATGGTAATTTTCCTGCCCCCAGGTCCCCCAGATATCAAGTAGACCTTGAGCACAATCCACTGAGCAACATGAAGAGGGAATGAAGATGCTCAGCCTCTAGGGTCCTCTCCTCCACCCACCTTATTTCAATCTCGATACTCACTAAGTCAGTTTTTCCCACTACAATTTTGTATTAAATAAATTTGTGTTATCAATGCAAACTAAGTTATATGATCATGGACACTGAAGAACTTCAAGAAGCAGACAAGTCCTGCCTCCACTGGGAAATACAGAGATCTCTAAAATGGATAGATGCCTGGTAATACTCCATTTGGACTATTAGAATAAGCAAGCCATCTCTTCTAGAAAACAATTTTTACTGACCATTCTCATCCTTCGGCCACAAGGGCATGGGGACTAGTCCAGGTAGAGAACTTACATCAGGAACCATGACTAGAAAAATGTTGTCAAAGTTGTTGGCTAGTCTTCTACCAGCTCCGTAACATACCAATTAACAGGATCCATTCAAGAAACCTCATGTTACATGAACACTGTGTTTACTCTGTATACAAATTCATGGTAACCCTACTTACCACATTCCTTCATATTCTTTTAGAAACGCGTAATATAATAATAATAACCTTATAATTGTGATTATAATATATAATTAAGACTCTGTGCTTACATTTTTAATAGTTGATAATCTACAATGGGAGAATTGACTACCAATCTTTCTGTAAAAAGTAAACAGGAAAAACTTGAATGCCAATGTGTACTTCTCATAATGAACAGAAGGTGGCAATATTTAATCTGCATATAATTTTTTCAGGAGTTCCACCTACTTTACAGGGTTTATTATGAAAATGTAGCAAAAGTTGAATCAATAAACACTATTTTACAATTAGTAAACATTCAAAATTACCCTAGACTTATTTTGATTGATAGACAGAAAGACAAGTAGACAAGTAGCCTTCCGTCAACAAATCACTATTGGCAAGTGTAATGTGCTCCCTTGGCTGAGAACTGCATTCTATAATCAAATAAAAAGCTATTGGTTTCAAGTCCTGAAATCCCCAAGTAAATAACGTAACAGAGGTAAGTGCACTTCCATTTCCATTTAAGAAATACAACAAATGAAAAGCAGGAACTGGAATAGTGTGCCTTGTAAAACACAAGAGCACTTTGTATTTGATGATGTCAGCATCTTCAAGGGCATACATTCTCGTAAAAGAGACAAAAGGGTCTGGAGAGAGAGTTCTGTGGTTAAAGGCACTTACTTTCGAAGCCTGACAGCCTGAGTTTAATTCTCCAGTACGCACGTAAGTCCAATGCACAAAGTGTTACATGCATCTGGAGTTTGTGGTGGCAAGAGGCCCTGGTAGGCTTACCCCCTCCAACTCTACCCCCCCCAACTGCACATAAATAAACAAAAATTTTAAAATACAGTGACAAAAGAACAGGGTCATTTCTCAGTTGCCATATATATGTTATTTTAAACAAAAAGAGCACTAGGTTTGGAGTCAGATATGCCTGCACTGAAATGTGGCCTCAGGTGAATTACTTAGTGCTATAAACCTGAATCCTAACACAAGAAAAGGAAATTCCCTATTCTACAAAATCCTTGTAGAAATTAAAAGAGAAAGCATCTGACATTTTTTAAAGCTCAGCAAAATCCCAGAATATTGATAAAGCCATGACTTTTCCTTATCAACATCTTTCATGTTTTCTTAATGCACCAAACTCTAGTGCTAGCATGTGACCTCAAGGACAGTCTGGGGCGGGAGAGTGGACATTCAGTATGAGCCTGGGCCTCCCTTTACTGCGAGGTTAATAAGCTGCTTAGGAGAGGCTCTTCCATCTCAGCAGGCAACTCAGGAAGCTGTTCAGTGGACTATCCTCACTCACATGATAAAACTCATCTGGGCTGACTCCTAAGCTTTTCTCTTTTGAATTACATGCGGGAACAAGCTTGGGAAGTGCCCATGTGCCACTGGCCACACTTGAATGTGGATGGCAAACACCCACCTGGTCTCCTGGCTACCTAGGAAGCCTCACACCCTATGTACAAAAATCAATAGACATGGTCCTTCAAAGAATAAAGCTGGAAACTAATAGTTTATAAACTCAGGTGAAGTGAGTGTGCATGGATAATTATGAGGAAAGACCCACTTACTGTCTATAATGGATCAGCGTCAAATGGTGCTGAGAGTAAATACACCAGGCACTAAATATACCCTTCAAATCAAATCCTTTGGATTAATTGGTTTTAAATCTGGAATATGCCTGGCCCTACAGCTGTCACATTCTAGGGAAGGCTTACATAACACAGTACAAACTTGGATCACTGGCTCTAGGAAGTGAATCTATTTTGACTTTATATATAGCTCAAAAAATAGGCTAGAAAGAGGGCTTCCCAATCTCTACTCAGTAAAGCCCCTCTTTTTGTCCTTGTCTTTTTTAAATTTTGTGTGCATATATCTTCTGAGAAGCATCAATAACTGCTAGGAAATTCAAAACAGTTCCAGCTTACTTACACAGAAGACTTGGGAAGAAGGATGGGAGGAATCAGTATTTGAAGGGAGGGTTAGCCCGAGTCAGAAAGGCACAAATTGAAAGAGAAGTATAAAAGTTAGAGAATTTCTCACAACTTTCAAGTAAAAAATCTTCAAGCAGAAGAGCATTCTGCTTTGGGTTTGAAGCTTTTATCAGTGCTAAGAGATACTTAAAAGGCAGGGACCCCAGACATGATCTTCTGGGATGTATATCTGTTTCATTGTTGCTCTCCATGACTGACCTGCTGACCTAGTATGAGAGTAACTCAATCTTCCCTGCTACACAGGTCTATCCCATAGTGCCCTGTGTTCACAGGCAGACAGGGACTGGACAGGAGCAGAATCCTGATCTCACACTAGAACAGTACATTTAGCGATCAAGTATATGAATCACAGTATTTGGTGACCCAACAGTCCGAGAAGCAATAAAAGTTACCAGGTTCTAAGTGTCCACAAAGATAGCACACAGTCCTCATCCTGCTGTCACCCACAAGGACAGACATCTACAAGGCCTCATGACCATGCCTATTAAGTACCTATTTTTAATGGTGTTACTTTCAAATTAACTTGAGCTGTTGGTTTATTTCTTTTATAATCCTTTTTATTTCCTTGTGTCCTTTTTTATAGCTTCTTTCATATATATGATTCAGTCATATGATTCAACCATTTTAAGGGTATATTTATATGCTTGTGTGACTGTCACCATAATCTAATTTTAGAACATTCCCATCATTCAAGAGAAAGACTATAGTTCACATCACCTCCAATTTTCCCATCTCCCCATCCTATGCACCAGTCACTTTGTTTTATGTCACTAGGAATTTGCCTATTCTGGACATTTCATGTAGATATGTAATAGGGAGTCCATTGTGATTGGCTTTTTTCACTTAGCAGAATATTTTCAAGGTCCATCTATATGAAACTGTGTATAACCACTACATTCATTTCCGTAATTGAATAGTGTTTTGTTGAATGGAAACACCACATTTTATAAGTCCATCCTCAGTTCATCAACATTTGATTAGTCTACTTCTTTTGCTGCTATTATATAAATATTCACATGAGCACTTTTTACATTTGTACTTTTTCTTGTCAGGCACAGGCCTACCTATAATGTCATAACTAGGTAGAGTTTACAATGACAAATGTGTTGAATAATGGATACTTCATTCTGTCCTTTCTGGTTGTGCTAGATAACCACTATACATAAAGGTTATTTGTTTCTACAACTTCACTGTCACCTCCCTCTGGGATGGGGGTTCCATTTCTTCATTGATTTTGAAAGCACTGAATCATCAAGGAGTAAAACTGGAAAGTATAGTCTACCCTAAACTGAGTCACCTTAAGAAAAGTAAGACTAAGTGGGAGATAAGTATAAGATCAACATGGTTTCCTCCATAATGACTAGCTCTGTTATTTCAAACTGGATGTCTAATTAAATTAGAAAGCTAATACCTATGTAATTACCAAACAACAGCTTTCTAACAGAAGACAAGGAAAAAGATCATTACCTCCCCTCAATCCTGCTCTTCTTCCAAGGCTTACCCTCCCAGATCTTTTTCTATACATCTTCATATACCAATATGCCAATATTGGTGATACCAAGAGTTTTTTTCACATAACTGAAATAGTATGCATCTTATTTTTTTTACTTTAACATTATGCCTTGCATATCTTTCCAAATCATACACACGAATCATTAAAAGTAGAATCTGAAAATGTATAGCTACCTCACAAAAATTGATACACAATGAACTTTAGATTGTCAGGTCAAACATAGATATTTCAGGGCTGGAGAGATGGCTTGGCAATTAAGGCACTTGTCTTCAAAATCTAAGGACCCAGGTTCAATTCTCCAGGTCCCATGTAAGCAAGCCAGATGCAGAGGGTGACACAAGCATCTGGAGTTTGTTTGCAGTGGCTAGAAAACCTAGCATGCCCATTCTCTCTCTCTCTCTCTTTCTCTCTCTCTCTCTTCTTCTGTCTCCAATAAATAAATAAAAACTTTTAAAATTTTTAAAAAGAATAAAATAAAAAGAAATAGATATTTCATACACAATGAAATAAGTGGGTACATTTAAGGGAGCAGCTTTTAATATGAAACCACACTCATTTACTATATGCCACTGTGTGCCCACCATGATTCTAAGAGCAGAAATAGAAATTAACACAATCAGCATTGGCAGGAGCATAGCCCTTCCCAAAGCAGCTCCCAGGCACCTGCACCCTGATCATGCAGAGGAACAGCCCCTTTGAAGCCACCAGAGCAAGTGAGGCATCTACGAAGCTGTGCCTCCTCCAGACTCATGGCTCAGCGCTGCAGAGATAAGCACGAAAATGGGGGCACTTACTTTAGGTCGAGTGTCCACTACATAAATGAAGTCACTTCCAGGATTGGCTTTCCTGATGGCTTGAAGCATCTGCTCATCCTCCAGGCACCGCGCACTGAAGCCAGACAGGGGCTGGCTGCTCCGGCAGATGGAGGCCTGTGGGAAGAGGCCACAGCAACGCGGCACAGTCAGGGACCCTCTGGGAGTAGCCCCCAAACAAAAAACCCTTTTGTTTACCTACACCCTAAGCCAACTTCAGAAAATATGATTAGAATTATAAAATCAAGATTTGTTTATTTTTAATTCAACTCAAAGAACTACGTGGGCAAGAAGTACAAAGTCTCTCTGTGTGTAAGATCTTAGGAATGTATGAAGATGTTTAGATAGGATCCAAATCGTGAAATTTAAAGCCACTCACTTTCCTTTCCACTATTATTGCTTCTTTTGCTGCTGAAAATAGAAACACAAAATAACTATTCTCCTCAAACTTAGAGGACACTATTAATGACAAGACTAGAAAAAAAAATAAAAAAAGAAGAGTAATTCTAATACTTTTCATCATGCTTTTACACTTGCCTATTTAAAAGCATCATGAACACCTAAAACCAATTCTAAGTGTTCTAATATTTGAATTTTCAGTCCTAAAAGCCCAGGTCACTCCTAGGTTTGCTAATTAAGTGTGTCTGGAAACAAAGGTTCCTTCCCTCATCTCCTTCTCTCCTGCAGTTCTAACAGCACAGCCAACCTTGCAATCTGGCATGTCCAAATCAGTGGCTTCAACTAACTGTGGATCATGAACGTTCAGGGGAAAAAATCTGTATTTGTTTTCACTGTTCCTTAAACAATATAGCATAACAACTATTTACATGTTGTTTACATCATATTAGGTATTTTAAGTAATCAAGAACTGATCTAAAGTATACCATAGGATGCAAGCTGATTACACCAAATACTACACCTTTTACATAAGGCACTTGTGACCCAGGAACCCATCCCCACAGATGGCACAGGATGACTAGAAAGTGTTATTTGTAGATCATACTTTAAATAGCATAGACCTGTTCCTGATTCATGAACTGAAGCTAGGTAAACATGTAGCTATAAAATCTGTGCTTTTGTGGAAAAGTACTTTCATGGGTTTAACTTTTATTTTAACATTTATATTACATATAAATCTTCCAATATATATGGGTAACTCCTAGAACCCACAAATGATTCTATACATCCCATGTGTGACAGGGTGAGAGCAGCAATATTCAGCACAAAAGGGAGACATTCTGGGTGGACCAAAGAAGAACTGACTGAAAATAGTCACATCATGTCATCACCTGCACAAGGGCTTGGTATGCAGAGTGAACCTACTCAGAGTGGTGCAACCCCAGCTTAAAGCTCTAGAAAAATATGCCCTTCAGTGCTCCTCTCTAGGTCTGATGACCAAGTACTGGAGAATGGCCAGACAGTTTGGTTCTATGGCACAAAGAGGCAATAGCTGATGAAGTTGGGCCTACAGCAAGGTTCATAACTTAGGAGGGCAATGCCAGGAAAATGTGAAGCAAAACACAGGGGCAGCTGATTTACAGAGTCTTCTAAGTCTTGAGGAGGTGAAGAGGAGAAGGAGATCAGTGGGTTCAAACATGGGACAGGGAGACAGAACAGCAAGCTAGGGCTAAGTATGGAAGCAAGGCAAAGTGGTAGGGCATTGGGAAGCAAATGCAAGCTGTGTCTGCTAACAAGAAATTGCCATGGATGGGAGTCCTGCTTTCTTTCATCTTTCAGAGGTCAGAGACAGCCACACCTATAGTCCCAGCTATGTGGGAGACTGAGGCAGGAAGACTCCATATTCAAAGGGTGTATGGAATAACTCCAAGACCAGTCTAGATCACTTAGTCAGACCCTGTTTCAAAGAAAAGGTGGAAGGAGAGGGTGCATGCAGTGGGTGCAGAATGAGTAGGCCAGATCCCTGATCCCCACAGCTTCTCCCAGTTTCCTGATCCTGAAGGTAGTAAGACCGAAGAAGATAAATGACCCCTCACACTTCAGCCAAGCCACAGGTAATAAACCACAGAGGAATGGAGAGATGAGCAAGAGTGCTGCTTCCATTGCTGTTCCTGATAATCAGTGCCAGGGTAAAGGAGACAGACCCTGAAGATACTCAACACCTACCAAAGCAGAGATTCAGAGGCTCCCAAGAGCTCATTACTGAAGTAGACTTAAAACTCACCCATAACAGCCAAGGGAATTGTGCGGAAGACGGATGGAGATTGTATGAGCCTCAGGTTGAGATATCATGCACAGAGGCTTTGCCTCCCCCTCAAAATAATTGACTGCTGCTCCCACAACACATAAACTACAACCCCATGGGGATACCTGCAACCCTACTGAGGAGTGTCCCCAACAGAATATGGGCAGGAACGAGGGAAAAGAGGGTACCAATATTTGATGTATCCATATGAAACAGCTTGTTAAGAATAACAAACATTTTTAAAAATTGCTAATAGAAAATACCATATCACCTCACATTTTGTTATTGTAATAAGATGAAAGAT
Source organism: Orientallactaga sibirica (assembly GCA_036365145.1). Classification (NCBI taxonomy): domain Eukaryota; kingdom Metazoa; phylum Chordata; class Mammalia; order Rodentia; family Dipodidae; genus Orientallactaga; species Orientallactaga sibirica. The sequence continues at coordinate 17,393,972 of JAEOAD010000030.1, read as the reverse complement.
TTATTCTGGTAATGAAAAGAATCACACGTTATTTTTGTCTTAAAGATTAGAATGGGAAATGTATATATTGCAGATTTATATGATTAATTAATGGTAGCTCTCCATTAATTGTGCCGTCTTACAAATTTTCAGAAACTTATTGTTCAGTCACGTGAATTTATTTTTCATTAAGCTATAAAAGCAATGCAAAAAAAAAAAAAAAGAAAAGAAAAGATGAAAGGGCTGGCTGAAAACTTGCCTAATACGTGCAAAGCCCCAGGTTCACTCCGGAGTACTGCTAGAATAAATACATAAAGGGCCAGAGTCTACCACTGTGCTCTGTGGAAATTCAGAGCCAGTTTTATGCTTTATCTGAGTTAAAGAAGGGTTGGTTAAGGGCAACTAACACCAGAGAATCTGTGAGAGTCTATCAACAGAGTCAGACATAGACAAACAAAAAACATGATCAACAGCTTTAAAAAGACTTAATTACAGCCTGAGCTAGAGTGGAGATCCTACCTCAAAAGAACCAAAAAAGCCGGGTGTGGTGGCGCACGCCTTTAATCCCAGCACTCGAGAGGCAGAGGTAGGAGGATCACCGTGAGTTCGAGGCCACCCTGAGACTATATAGTGAATTCCACATCAGCCTGAGACCCTACCTTGAAAAACCAAAATAAAATAAAATAAAATTAAAATAAAATAAAATAAAATAAAATAAAATAAAATAAAAAAGATAGAAAGAAAAGAAAAAGAAAAGAAAAAGAGACCAGATTGTGAAATTTTGTATTTTGTAGTTTATTTTCTTAATATCCTGTGATATTATCCAAATGAAAGATTCAATTTACTAATAACTTTGTTTACGTACTTTTCAATACATAGAACAGAAGCAGTCTTTGAATATTTTTGTGAGCCTGACATATACCCTACAAAGTCAGACAGCTGAATAAGCCTCACTAGCACCTGGATGCACTCTTCACAGATGTCAGGGACCTGAGAACTGACATCAAAACCTCCCACTAAGAATTGAAAGCCCAAAATGGTTTGAAAACTCATGTAACAGGTATTATTATAAAACCTCCATATATGTTTATTTACTTGTTGTAATCATGATAAATACTAAGAGCTATCATTACTTATAGACTAAGTGACCAAGACACAGAGAGGTTCAGGAACTTGTCATGCAGGTAGTAACTAGGGAAACTGGACTTGAATGTGAAAATGCATTTCCCAAGTTCTGAACAAGAAGTCATGCTGTGACACGTCACAAAAAGCAGTATTCGGGGCTGGAGAGATGGCTTAGCAGTTAAGCACTTGACTGTGAAGCCTAAGGACCCCAGTTTGAGGCTCAATCCCCCAGTACCCACGTAAGCCAGATGCACAAGGTGACACATGCATCTGGAGTTCATCTGCAATGCCTAGAGGTCCTGGTGCACCCATTCTCTCTCTCTGCCTCTCTGTCTGTCTGTCACTCTCAAATAAATAAATAAAAATAAACAAAAAAATCTTTTTTTAAAAAAAGCAGTATTCAAGGGGATGTGGCTCTGACCCTGGTTTTGCTCTCTGTATGATCTTGGGTGATTTATGTCTCTCCTGTGAATCTCAGCTTACTCATGTATAAAACAGGTCCTAATTAAAACTGAATTCTTAGAACTGTACCAAACCTGTAATAAATTGCAATAAATGATTATGAAATGAGAGCAAGAGACCTTTTTTTATTAAGGAAAATTGCCTTACTAAAAATATTTAAGTTTTTTATTCTCTAAATATTTCAGCTGTGAATTTAGGAAACCATGTTGGAAACAATTTAAAGTTACACAACATTTTAAGACCATAACAAAGGATAAAGCCACATGCAGTTAATAAACATACACAGAATTCTGAACACAAGTGATATACACGTCTTTAACCATGACCTGCAAAGCTGTTTGATCCCAAAGAGGTCTGAATCACTCTGCAAGACTCATGTGTGGAATGATGGCTAAGATTAATGTTATGGCTTGCCTCGACGTCAGTAACAATGAGAGAAATTCTAGAAATGAGGGTCCCTCTTCACACAGTTTCTGTTTCCTAACAGACTGGGGCAACTCCTAGTCACCTGACTATGGGCTTCCCCACTGGCCTATGGCAACAAACAAGCTGATCTCACTTCCTACAGGAACTGAGAGGACATCACCCTCCTGATACTTAGCCTGCCTCCCACATGCCTGGCTGTCACTGTTTCCCACTGGCTAGTATTAGTCATCTCACCATCAAAATATGAGGTAATGGTAATAATAGTTCAGGAGCAGTATTTTAACTATAATGTGTGCTATTCTTATAGGCATGAGTTCCATTAGGATAACAATATGTATTCTTTTATTTTTTCTTTTGGCATGTGTGTGTCGCCATGCCCAACTTTTAGTGGGTGCTGGGGATCCAAACTCAGATCCTCATGATTGAGTGGCAAGCTCTTTACCCACTAAACCCTCTCTCCAGCCAAGGAATCCATACTCTCAAACTTAAATTGTTCAAAATCACCAGAGGGAAGAAAGACCCATGTACTTATGAGATCTTTACCTGTTTGCTTTTTACAGAGGCCTGCCTATTTTGCAGATGGTTTCTGATGAGCAATAAGAGCATGAAAAATCACTTCAGTATTTCATCTGTTTTCCATTTAATCACAGAAGTGTATTCTCAGTGAGAATACTTCCTGTAATAATAAGCCCTTGTTTAATCAGAAGCATTTAAATGATCAAACTTGATACTGGAATTAAAACACTATTTAAAAACACAAATTTGGGCTGGAGAAATGGCTTAGCGGTTAAGGCGTTTGCCTGCGAAGCCAAAAGATCCTGGTTCGATTCTCCAGGATCCACGTAAGACAGATGCACAAGGGGCACATGCATCTGGAATTCGTTTGCAGTGGCTAGAGGCCCTGGCGTGCCCATTCTCTCTAAATAAATAAATATGAAATATAAATAATAATAAATAATAATAATATAATAATAATAAATAATAATAATGAAATATAAATAAATAAATATGAAAAAAAAGTTTTTTTAAAAAAAAACACAAATTTGATTCTTATACCTCTAATTTAGATTTTGGTGTTATAAGGGTGTAAAGATGGGAGAAAAAGTGCCCCACATTAAATATTTCCCTGGTGGATACATGAAGAAATGCTTAGAAACCTCTCTCTCCCTCTTGCCCTCCCCCTGCCGCCGCCCCTTGCATGCCTTTGTAAGAATACCTAAAACTTTCAGCATAGGAAATCACTGACTTTAATAAAATACCTAGCTGCAATGCAAGTTCATTTTCAGGTCTGCAAGTCAGGTAAAGGACAGTTAAGCAAAGGGGTGGTGCACTGAGAGCCCAAAGTCAGCAGAGCAGCGGAGGAAGGATAGTCTCAGAGGTCTACTTGCCAAGGCTATCCTATCTGAGACATTAACACTACTGCCCCTTAACACATTCACATCCACTCTGAGACATTAACACTACTGCCTCTTAAAACATTCACATCCACTCTGAGTCATTAAGACTACTGCCTCTTAAAACATTCACATCCACTCCGAAAAACTCCCTTTCCTGAGAATGTCAAAAAGGAGCCCCACAGGCACAGGCTCACTGTTTCAACATCCTGTCCATCCCACTGCTGAAACAATGAACACTTTCTCTCTCTCTCTCCTGGTTTCTCACATTTCTTTCCCTCCTTACATTATCAGCAGATGCTAGGCAACTTGCTCGTTACCATCATCTTAACTTCAGTGCATCGTGACACCCTGTCTACTATTAAAGAATTCTATTAAGAAATCAGTTTTTCCTTTACCTGTAAGCATTGCTCCCACAAATATATTTCTTTAGATCCCCATTCAGGAAAAGACTGGGAGCAGTGAACACCACTGAAAGTGAGGTTGCATGTCCTTTCAGTTAACAGAACATGCACGAATAAGTGGCTATTTTCCTTCAAAGTTGCCAGCACAGAGGACTGATGCTTACTGTAGTGAAGTCAGCTTTGCTCAGAATATTTCTGGAAGTCTCCCTTACCACATGACAGCTGCTGCTCTGTCCTCTGGCTATAAAAGAATTTGCATTCACACTTATGCACATTCACATGCACGCACATCACTATGTCAACTGTTTATACCACCAAACTATAGCATCCAGAATTCTAGTATCAAGCGTGAACATTGAGCTTTTGCACCTGGCTAGAGCCAAACACCTTCTGAGGTAGGTGGTAAAGACCACTGTTATGTCTTAAAACTTGCTTTTCTGTCCTCAAAGAAATAGAAAAAACTTTAGTTATTAGATGGCTATCCACAGACTATGTTCTTGCCTGCACTGCGCTGCTGAACAGGATGTGAGCAGAAGTGTCACACATGCTTCCCGGAGTCTTCCTCAAAAAGGTCATGACAGGGCTGGAGAGATGGCTTAGTGGTTAAACGCTTGATATGAAGCCTAAGGACCCTGGTTCGAGGCTCGATTCTCCAGGACCTACGTAAGCCAGATGCACAAGGGGATGCATGCATCTGGAGTTCGTTTGCAGTGGCTGGAGGCCCTGGTGCACCCATTCTCTCTCTCTCCCTGCCTATTTCTGTATCTCTCTCAAATAAATAAATAAATAAATAAATAAATAAATAAATGTCACGGCAAACCATTAACCCTTTTTCCCCTGGTGCCTGAAGGGGAGGTGATGGCTGGTACTAATGCCACCTTTTGAACCACGTGGATGAGAACCAAACTCTCATGGTGACAGAGAAGAAATGTGGGAGCAGCTTGAGTCCCCAGTGGTTGAGTATTGTAGAACCAAAACACCAGGCCTGCAAAGCCCATTGTTGTGGTGTTATGAGAGAGAAAATAAAGTTCTTTCCTAATAAAGCCACTGCTATTTGGAGTCTATGTTAGTTACAAACAAACCTTTTAAGAAAAGCATTTAAAAATAAAACCCACTCTCTATGTAAACAAAGATTTATTCTATTGATGAAACTCAAAAAACAAGGACACCACAAGATAGAATGAATGAAAATAAACAGAATGTATCATGGACCTCAGGGCCTGAGAACACTGCTTATTCAATGGATGACTGCATCTCTGCACCTAGATTCTGCCTGAATTTATCCTATTAATTACTTTATTGCCACATAAACATGGATGGTCACTTTCTACATGAGGCAAAATTGTAAGCAGAACTGAAGTATGATGCTGGAGTCAGCATGCTCCAAAAAGCCTGAGTTGAGACTCAGTGCGTTCCTTGACACGGATCCGACCCGTGGTCTCCTCGGCTCATTTAGCTTGGCAAGGACATCTACTTCTTTCAGCTGTACAGCTCACATTTGTTGCCTTGATCTTTCTGGTTTCTCTCCTTATCTTGGCTTGTTCTTTCTCTTCTGTGAATGATCTGCAGGCCAGCCATGACGCCCGGGAGTTGGACGTACTGCCAGCTTCTGATGAGGCGATTTTGTGGAATAGTATTATGTAGACAATAGGAGATGTGTTCTCAGATCAAACAAAAAATGGAATGGAAAACAATGGGTTTATAACAACAACAATAAATGGTGAGAACCCCCTCAGGCTACTCATGAGGGGCATAGATTTGATCCTAAAAGCTTGCTTCCTCCAGGTGGTCAATATCAGTGTGACCCTAAGAGTGGGAGAGAGTGAGACTTAGGATCTGGGACAGGAGAGACTACAGAGGAAAATGGGCTGATGTGTTAGGTTTTATTATTTAGCTGTTAGGGATTTGAGACCCTATGACTGTTTATCCAAAAGATGAGAAAATACAACTTCATAAAGATTTAATTCAGGCATATACTTAGCAAATGCAAGTTGGATATAATGATTAAGTTATAAAGTATTGCTTGCAGAAAGGAAAAGAAAGACTTCTGAGTAAACTATAATTGAATAATAGCACCTGTTGTAGCCAATCTATCCCTCACCTTTGCTAACTTGCAACTGAAAATACAATCAACATTTAACAAAGAATGAAAAAGAAACTGCAAGGAGCTAGTGACCCATTATTCAAAAAAGAATTGCTCAAGGTGTTTTTCAAAGGTGTTTTTCACGGTTAATGGTTAACAGTGCTTGCTCATAAAGATTGTAAGGGATGGGGTTAACTTTCCTGGAAACATTATGTATTTGTAATTTTAAAGAAGATGTTTTTCACAGCTAATGGTTAATAGTGCTTGCTCATAATGATTGTAAGGGATTGGGCTAACTTTCCTGGAAATATTATGTACTTGTAATTTCAAAGATTATGCATGCATGTCAAATTTGGACACTTTTGTTTTTGCCCTTTTCCTTTTGAATCCTATTTCCTTGTATGAGAAAAATAAAAGACTGAGGTTTTGTGGCAAGAAGCAGCACAGCAGAGCGAGCGAACAGAGCAGAGCGAGAGCACAGCATAGCACAGCAGAGCAAGAGAGCAGAGCGAGCAAACAAGAGCGAGCAAGTGAGTGAGAGAAAAGCCAGAGAGCATGAGAATGAAAGAGAAGGAGAAAAAGAAAATGAAAAAGGAGAGAGAGAATGAATGAGAGAGTGAATGAGAGAACAAGTGAATGAGTAAGAGACAGAGTGAAAGAGAAAGAGAGAGTAAGAGAGAGAGAATAAAAATGGCTAGCTGCTGAAGCCCGGCCTGTCAGCTTGTACCAACATGTCCTAAGTTTCGTTTCATTTTCGCCGCTCTCATTCATCCCAACTTCGTGGTCTCACCCCTTGTTGATGCTAGGGCTAGACCCCGGCAGTATGTTGTACCACCATCATTCCCTGGGAATATCCATATACCTTTCAGAAGAATGCACACACCCCATGCACACACATTCAGAGTGGACTGCAACTAAAAAAAAAAAAACTTGTTTAGGGTCCTGAGGAGATTATTCAGTGGTTAAAGGCACTTGTTTGCAAAGCCTGCAGGCCCAAGGTTCAATCCCCTAGTATCCATGAAAAGTCAAATACACAAAGCAATGATGTGTCTGGAGTTCATTTGCAGTGGCAAGAGGCCCTGGCACACCCGTTCTTTCTTCTTTCCTTTCTCTCTCTCTAATAAACTATTTTTTAAAAAAGAAAGAAAATGCCTGTTGAGGATAAAGCAAACAAAGTGAAAAACAGAAGCCCGCTTGAGCCTTACGTGGTTATCTTTATAGTAGTAAGAAAGGGCAGGAAATCGCCGTCTGCTCCGGAATTTGGAACTCCCCACGATGATGTGTGCTGTGGCTGATTTGGGAACATACAGTTCAGTGGGGTAAGAGTCACAAACCTGTCACAAGAAAATATAAGGGTATTTTTAGGCAATCAAGTCATGTTTTGCAAATTCCCATCAGAAACTCCATTTCAGCATTCTTACAGTTGCACATCTTGAGTTTTCTTAAGCAAGCTATTTCAAGAAAACCTGAGGCTATGTCAGCGAAGTAAAGAGTTGCTGATTCTATGAAATGACTCTGAATGAAAGCAGGACAGCCACATGTGTCCTGTCCTTGTGCGTAGTCCCTCCTCTCTCAAGACTCTTTATGTGGGGGAGACAGTAACAACTGAGCACTGTTTTCATCAAAAGGGATGACTTTTAACTTGGCATTCTAAAGACTGGGAAATCCTTAGCTGCCTGTAGTTGATCTGGGAACATGATAGTAGGGACAATGTTCTTACAATGTAACCACAATAGTTAAGTCATGAGGTTACACTGTGTCCCTAGCACAGTGGGTACATTCCTTGGCCTTTCCTGCACACTCCTATTCCCATCTTCTCAAATATCTTCTGTGCTTTCAGACAGCCCCTCCTCCCAGGTCCTTCAACATACACAGATTTCTAGATACAACTTCTTGGTGTGCCCCATGTAGTAGTTTGAATGGATGTCCTCCAACAGATTCAGGAGTTTGTTAAAACGTGTAACCTAGCTCTCCAGCTGCCTGGCTGGAGGAGGTCTCCCTGTGGGTGGATCCTAGGGTCCAATCCTAAGGTGTCACTGGGGGTGGATCTAAAGTCCAGCCTAAGGTGTGCAGTGCTTGAGCTCCCTCTGAGGGTCTCAGTGTAAGCCTGCTTTTGGTGGTGCTTGTGGTGACCTTTTTTTTCTGCATGGAATTGGTAAAGGGGGCAGTTTCTTCCACCATTATGGAACTTTCCCTGAATCTATAAGCGTCAATAAATCCCTTCTTCCCATAAACTATGCCTGATTTGTTGCCCAGCAACATGAAGCTGACTAAGGCACCCCTATTATCACATAATATCGTAGCTTCTGTGTTTCAAATGTGTTGACCTTGTAAGTGGTCAGAAATGATTTGTTCCTTTTGGTAAATAACTGTCAAAGTGGAAACTGGTGTCTTAGAAAGATCTTAGAATTTAGAATCAGAAATCAGCAGTTTAGCATCTAGCTGTAAGTCAGCAACTTCATGACCTTGAGAAAGTCAAAGTACACTGAGCACTTTGGTTTCGTGACCTCTAAAACTGATACTACAGCAATAATATTTTTGAGAGTGAAGAGAAGGAACAAATCAAACACTCATGACACAGCACTTTATAAACCATCAGAGCCAAAAGAAATGCCAGGGGTTGGCAAGCATTACAGCTGTTGATAGTTTGCTCAATACATGTTTTGCTTTTGTGTCAGTCAATCCACCTCAGGCAATGTGAGGATGGTAGTTTCCCGGCTTCATCAAGCAACTGTTTATTTCCTGGAAGTCAAGCATCTTCCTAGGCAACGCAAGAGAGTCTGAGTGGCAATAGCAATAGGGGAAATACTTTATCTGCAGGTCCTCTGTCAGTCTTCACGCACCCTGACCACTTTGTACAATGGAAAGACTGAAAAACCACAAGAGAGCACCAAGCCTCCTTAGGTCAAATATTTCTGTAAGCACATACCCCTACCTGCCTTTACTGCCTTCCTTACCAGATGGCTGAAGTCCCTACAGCAGGAGAGGAAAAGGCATGAAAGGGGGGAACACACATCCAAAGACCAATTTTAGGATTCATCAAGCAGATTTTATGAAGATTTTTATGTGTGCTTGGACACTGGAGGAAAATCCTTTTCTGAGAGCAGATAGGCCAGAACACTTGGATCTAGACGGCTGCAATGAGGCTGGGGACATTGCACTTCCTCCTGGTGCCAGCCTGACATCAGCCACTAGTACATTACCACCCAACCACACCCACCGCCTGAGGTTCAAGAGACATGCACTCATTACACCAGACTGACATGTTCTTAAAATAAACATTTTTAAAGGAAATAAGTAGGTTTCCTGTAAGTTGAATATTGCCTTATAACAATGCTAAGGAACTGCAACGTTTTTGAAGTGAATTAAGATTCTACTAGGCACTGTTTCCCAACACACTTCATACATACAGCTTCCGAAAGACAAGAGGGAAATTAGACACACTAAGCTCCTGCCTGACGCTCTGCTGGTCTCCAGAGCCTGAAAATGCCCAGCTTGGCTCAGGCCACGCACTGTAGAGCTTGCCCTCTTGCATATTCTCATCCAGCTCAGAAGCTATCTGTCTGCATACTCTGCCCTCTTCTCACCTGGGGAGTGGGGAAGGCAGCCTCCTGACCTTGAGAGTATAGGAGCCACACCCTCCAAGGGAGGAGAACGTGGGCCATCAAGACCTAGACCAAGACCGGAACTCCCCACCTGGGCCCACAAACAACACTCAGGCTTACAGTGGCTGGCATTTAGGAGCACATCACCCATTACAAGGACTTCTGCTCTCCTCAGAAAACTGGGACTAACGGACAACTCAGTGGGCCAACACTGAAGTATTAGAGCATTGTGAAGCATCCTTGTACAGGGAGCTCTAGGAAGCCAATACACCTGGGAAGAGACTCGGATTTAAGAGGGCCAGTTAAACAGTTTCAAGTAGGATGCAACTGTGTACAAAGCTGGAAAAACACACTTTGTTCTTTTTGCATAAAAGTAGGCAAGATTTTCAAGTGAAAATTAAAATAATAGTCCTACCCTGAAAACTACAAATATTTCTGAAAAAGGCTGAAAAGAACACAAACAAAAGACATCTTCTGTATGTTTGTAGATTAGAAGACTCATTATTGCTATGGTGTCCATACCACTCAAAGCAACTTACACATTCAAGGCAATCTCACCAAAATCCCAATGGTAGTTTGTGCAAAAAAAAAAAAAAAAAATTCATCTCAGATTCATATGGATTTTCAAGGGACTCAATATAAACAAAAAAATTTTTTAAAAAAGCCAAGTTGAGCCAAGAGAGGTGGCACACGCCTTTAATCCCAGCACTCGGGAGGCAAAGGTGGGAGGACTGCCATGAGTTCGAGGCCACCCTGAGATGACATAATGAATTCCAGGTCAGCCTGGGCTGAAGTGAGACCATACCTCAAGAAAAAAAAAAAAAAGCCAAGTTGGAGGATTACTCTTTCATCATTTCAAGGTACATGTATTTTATAGTAATTAGATAGCACGATACTAGCATAAAGACAGACAGAAAAAGTGGGAGAAAGAATCCAGAAATAAATGTCATGTACATGTCTGAGAGTTCCTTAACAAGGGCACAAAGAATATTCTGGAAAAAGGGCCACACTAGGAAATAAGAAATCCATATGTGAAGAAAAGAAAAGGTAGTCCCTTACATTACACAAAGATTAACTCAATATAGATTAAAGACCCAAATATAAGGCTCACTACTATCAACTCCTATGAAGGTACAAGAAGAAAAGCTTAATGCACTACACCTGGCACTTATTTCTTATATATGACAACAAACTCACAGCTCATGAAAGAAAAAACAAATCAGTCTACATCAAACCTAACAATGTTTGTACACTGAATGACACAGTCAGAAGAAAGCACAGGCAACATATAGAATGAGAAAAAAAAATCTGCAAATCATACAATTCCTATGGCACTGCACCCAGAATACATAAGGAACTCCTACAAATCAACAACAAATGACCTGATCAAAACTAGGCAAACTATATTTCTCCAAAGATGGTCAACCTGCACATGTTGACAGCCAGGACCTAGGACAGGACCATGGACAATTAATGCTTAGGGAGAAGAGAGTTTCAATTTTGTAAAGTGAAAGCTTCCAGAGTTCAGCTGCGCAACAACGGTATGCTGAATGCTACTAAACTTTGCAAGCTTAACAATAGTTAAGACAGCAGATTTTGTTCTGCATTTTCATCACAATAAATGAAATGATATTAGAAATATCGCTGGTATGATTTTTCAATTAATTCACAGAGCTTAATCAAAATTCTGATAATGTACCAGTACTGAGGAGCAGAGGTAGGAGGATCACCGTGAGTTTGAGACTACCCTGAGACTACATAGTAAATTCCAGGTCAGCTTGTACTAGAGCAAGAGCTGACCTCAAAAACCAAAACAACAACAACCAAAAAAAGAATTCTAACAACGAAGAATGTGCAATGCAATGTAATTTATGCCTCTACATTTTTAATATCCTCAATATGCCTCCAAAGATTTTGTGTGGTTCTGAAAATGAAGAGAAAATTCAGGGTGAACAAGCAAAATTCAACAGAGTGAAAAATGCTTTTCTGTTGAACTTCTTGCTTCTGAATTTTCTGCATGTCTTCTGACTCTGTTATTACAACTAATATCAATAAAACATGTATAAAGCATAATATATAATGACATACAATATACCATATAATAACTAGCATCAATCAAAATACTTTTGAATAATAAAATCAATTTGGGATTTTGTTTTTGTTGTGGTTGGTTGCTTGCTTTGGTTTGTTTGGTCTTCACTGTGTAAGCTAGCTTACCTGAAAGGCCCTCGTGTCTTGATGGGGTCCTGCACAAAGATTCTTTTTGGTAATTCTTACACTTTTACTCAGTATATGCATTAAAGGAATTATTGTTAGGTACCTTGAAGATCTTACATTCCCAGAACTGGTCACTGCTGATCTGGTTATAACCTTCCAGTAGATATACTTATCATTGTAGATACTATTCATCAAGATGTTATCCCAAGAAGTCTTAATCAGACTTGGGCTATGAGTTTGTTGTCAGGAACTTGCAGAGATCTACACAGAATCACTCTTCTTAAACATTTCAGTCCCAGAATTTATTTCAAGTAATTTATGAGAAGGGCATAAATGATATAAAATTATTTAAATATAAATAATATAAAAGGTAACATATAAAATTTTGCTGCAAGGAACTGAGGTACACTTACTTTTAAATCAATCTTTAGTTTACATTGTATTTTAAATTTTATTCCAAGAGAATCTTGACTAAAATTTTCATCTAGTAATAAATACTATCTAAATAAAGATAATTTCAAAGTTATGAATAAAATGAAATTCTAGTTTAGAGAGTTATAATGCTATTACTGTGTGTCATAAATGGTGCACTAATAGTGACAGATGACACTAATAATAATTAGCTTTTCAAAAGCTACATATAGAAAATGGTCTGTGTCTGAGTAATTTCTACTATTGGCAATAATTTCTAGTCCATAACACAATACCACTTACCCCATCAATGTCAAAGGATTTGCAGAAGTTATGAAGTAATTACAAAAAGGGAAAAGCACATGTAAAAAATAACAAAAAAATTGATTAAGAAGAAACTCAGTAGACTACTAGTTAATTAATTTTTTTGCAATAACAGAATTTTTTTTTTTTTTCTTTTCGAGGTAGGGTCTCACTCTGGCTCAGGCTGACCTGGAATTCACTATGTAGTCTCAGGGTGGCCTTGAACTCTCAGCAATCCTCCTACCTCTGCCTCCCAAGTGCTGGTATTAAAGGTGTGTGCCACCACACCTGGCTTAAATAACAGAATTTTTATACTATTTCTAAACTGTTAATAAGTAAAGATACATCATATTTTCCATTGTTTACATAACTCTGAAAAGTCAGAAAACTCTGAAGTTTTTACCTGTGCTGTCTCAACACAGACTGTTAATGGAAGCCATATATGTATGTGTGCTCTTGAAAAGAAATGCCAAGTAAAATGTTTTACACAGTGTAACGTAGGACCATAGTGACTATGAGTCATGCTTGTGATGACAATTCTGAGAGGAAATCTCATCAAAAAGAAAAATAACCTGTAGTCTAAGAAAACATTCTACTATCTGTATCTCAGCTTCAAAATACATGCTAGGGGGGCTATAAAGATGACTTAGTGGTTAAGGTGATTGCCTGCAAAGCCTAAGGACCCAGGTTTGATTCCCCAGTACCCATGTAAGCCCAGATATATAAGGTGGGGCATGCCTCTGGAGTTTGTTGGCAGTGGCTAGAGGCCCTGACATGCCCATTCTCTCTTTCCTTCTCTCTTTCTCTCTATTTAACTATCTGTCTCTCTCTCTCAAATAATAAAACAAATAAAATAAATTAAAATATTTTAAATGCTAGAAATAGTTAATATATTATTCTGGGAGTATTTGCAACAGCTACATAAACAATCATAGATTTTACCTCTAGTGCATAAAAACATCTACAAAAATACACCAAGAAAAAGGATCTAGAAGAAAGAGCAAGAATATGAATAAGCAATTCAAAGAAGGGTCACCATGAATGGCAAATAAATATAAGTATGGTAGAGATAAGAAAACAATGGAAGGAAAGTTACAAGATAGAACAGGGGCTTGAAGGGTAGCTCAAAGGTAGAACACTTGCCTAGCATGCACAAGGCCCTGGGTTTGACTCCAGCATCCCACACACAAAAGGGCTGAACAATGCTAAAGCAATAGGATGGGCTCTATCCTTCCCTCCACTCCTCTCTCCTGTACACCCTTTTAAGAATTAACCACAAGCCCAGTGCTGACGTGCGAGCCATCACAGAAGAGAACAAGGGGTTTATTTGCCACTCCGGCTTCCCTTTCTCCATACTCCTTCCTGCAAGGGCAGGCACATTTCTCCACATCTCTCTTGGGAATCTCTTGCTGACCTTATGTACCAATCAAGTCCAGTAAGCACTTCAAGAGGCTGGTGCCAAATTGACATCAAGTCCCTCTGATTTCCCCACCAATCGTTCCCTGTGCTATAAAAAGATATAATGGGAGACTAAATCCTAGCCAGCTCCCCCACTAGCTCCCTGGCCACAAGGTCTCTCCTCTTCCTTCTTGGGCTTTCAACTCCTCATCCTCTAGAAGAGTATGCAGAGGTGGTCTAAGATCTACCAGGTTTAGTACCAGTTTCAGTCAGAAAGAAAGCTAGCATGAGATAGAGATTCAGCTCAGTGCAGGCCACATGCATCTAGTAGGCATGATGAGTCCCTGGGCTTACTCCCCAATACCATGCAAAAAGAGAAAAAAGAAAAGAAAAAGAGGGAAGAAAGCCAGCAAAAACCAAGGGAGAGTTGGAATCTCTCACACTTACATCTCTAATGAGCTACAGAACCTAGGAGATAGAAGTTGTGCTATCATATCTAAAATCATGATTCCATGTAGACTAAGTATTCTAAGACACCTTCACTCACTCTGTAGTCTCTATTCACATCACTGAGCTGCCAATCACTATCAGGAAGGCCCATTCGCTTGTATTCTTCACTAAGATCAATCAGCTTCCAGCCTTGCTCTCGCTCTTCTTTATCCAGCTTGGGATTGAAGGAAAAGCAGTACAACTCCTCATATTTCACTGCAAGGAAAAGGAGAGTAAAGCCAAATAAAGCTCAAATCAGAATCAAATCACCCTAAAAACATTCTGTCCCAGCTGGAGTTCAGCATCCCAACCTCCAAAACCTAGCACAGTTACAGCAGCCCCCCTGTTATTGTGGAAAGGGTCACCCAAACTCTTCCCAAGCAATGACAAGAAGGCCTTGGGGTATCTGCACTCAACTTGCAGAAAATAGGTCCTTCTTGCTTTTCTTCATTTGCTTTAAAAATGAATATATTTTCCAAGCCACATAAACATGGAGCATAAAAATAATTAGAAGGTATATATTCATTTCAGTCTATCTATCAAGTTTGATTTTGTACTGAAAGAATATAGCCATATTTAAAAAGTAGAGTGAAACATTAAGATTAATTTAGTAATACTTTTAATCCAATATATCTAAAATATTATCATCCTAACATATATACAGTACAAACTGCATCAATACTTTGTACATTTTGTTTTGTACTGTCTTGGAAACTTCATATTTTGCACATAATGACACGTCTCAGTTTAGACTTGAGATGTTGAATCACTTATGGCCAGTACCTACTGCATAGGACAATACAAGACCTGTTTAGGGGTATTTTGTTTATAGTTTTTTTAAAGACATATACTGACAAATAATAGTTCCATATATTTATTAAGTACAATATGATATTAAAATTTGTTAAGGTCTAGAAAGATGGATTAGTGGTTAAAGGCACTTTGTTTGTAAAGCCTGATGGCCCAGGTTCAATTCCCCAGTAGCTACATAAAGCCAGATGCACAAAGTACTACATGTGTCTAGAGATCCTTTGCAGGGGCAGGAAGCCCTGGAGCACCCATTCTCCTCTTTCTCCTCCCCCCCCACTCCTTCCTTCCATTATTCCTTCTCTGTTTTTCTTTCTCTCTCACAAATAAATAAAAAAATATTAAAAACAAAAATTTGTTAAAACAATGTAGGGGGCTAGAGAAATGGCTTAGCAGTTAAAGTGTTTGCCTGTGAAGCCAAAAGATCCCGGTTTGATTCTCCAAGACTCACATAAGCCAGATGCACAAGGGGCACATGCATCTGGAGTTTGTTGCAGTGGCTAGAGGCACTGGCATGCCCATTCTTTCTCTGTCTGCCTCTCTTCTCTCTCTCTCTCTCTCTCTCTCTCTCTGCTTGCAAATAAATAAATATATTTTTAAAGTTTGTCTTAAAAAATGTAGGATGATTAAATCAACTAACACCCCTATCACCTCAAACATTTAACATTTTTGTGACTGGAACATTTGGACTTTCCTCTCTGCTAAATTCAACATATTATACAATAGGTCTAAAACAAACAACAAAATTGGGCTTATCCCTCCCTCCCAGTGGGACTTTCTAGCCTCTCAGTGATTATCCTTACCTCCTCCCCATCCCGCCCAGCCTCTACACCCACCACTCTTTTCTCGGCTTCTGTAAGTCCAATAATTTTAGACTCTAAACTTATAGTGAGAACAAGCCGTATTTGTATTTTGAAACATAAGTGAGAAGATGCACTATTTGTATTTCTAAACATACATGAAAACACGCAATATTTGTATTTCTTTTTAAAATATTTTTATTTATTTGTTTACAAGGATAGAGGGGGGGAGAGAGAAAAAGAAAGAGAGCCCCAGGGCCTCTTAACTGCTGAAAATGAATCCCAGTTGCATGCACCACTCTGTATATCTGGCTTTACATAGTTATTAGGGAAGTGAACCAGGGTCGTTTGTTTATGCAAACAAACACCTTCACCACTGAGCCATCTCTCCAGCCCCAGTATTTGTATTTCTAAAGATAAGTGAGAAAATACAGTATTTTTGTTTCTAAACATATGTGAGATCACACAGTATTTGTTTCTTTTTTAATATTTAATTTTTTTTTAAATATTGTATTTATTGATTTGAGAGAGAGAGAGAGAATGGGCAATCCAGGGCCTCTAGCCACTGTAAATGAACTCCAGATACATATGCCACCTTGTGCATCTGGCTTAAGTGAGTTCTGAGGAGTCGAACCTAGGTCCTAAGGCTTAGCAGGCAAGTGTCTTCAACACTAAGCCATCTCTCCAGCCCAGTATTTGTAGTTCTAAACATACATGAGAACATACAGTATTTGTATTTCTGTGTTTTATTTAGCATGAAAGTCTCTGTTGCATCCATGTTTTCACAAATGACAGAAAGTCTGCCTTTTATTTTAAGCTCGGTAGTATTCTATTATATACATACATCACATTTACTTCATCTAGTACTCTGATGATGGACACTTAATTTGATAACTGGACTACTGTGGATGGTACTATAATGAACACACAAGTATAGACATCTCTCCAACATATTGACTGCAGATCTTTGGGCTAAATACTTAGTAATGGGATTTCTGAATCACATAGTAACTTTTAGTGGGGTTTCTGTGAGGTTTGGATTTGAAAGATTTTACTATAGAGTATTAGAGAGCTTAAGAGAAAGAAAGAAGGTGAAGCTCCTATAAAACAGGAGGGGTAGAAACAGGTAATCCCTACTTTTAGTTTTTAGGGAATGTTTGTAATGTGTTCTTCAATAGCTGAACTAATTTACTTTTCCATGCAAATTATGCAAGAGTTCTCTTTCCTCTACAGTCTTCTGGCATGAAAGAATATTTTGACTTTTTCATATTAGTTATTCTAACCGGTGTGAGGAGAGACACTAATGAAGTTTTAATTCCTATCTCCCTAGTAACTAGAGATGTATCTGTTAGCTACATGGGTCTTCTTTTGAGAAGTGTCTGTTTAGGTCTCTTGCTCAATTCTGCACTGGAGCATGTGTCTTCTTCCCATAGAGTTTAAGTTCCATATATATATTTGACATCAGTGAGTTCTTTATCAGATGTATGGCTTGAAAAATTTTGTCCTGGGCTGGAGAGATGGCTTAGCGGTTAAGGCACATGCCTGTGAAGCCTAAGGACCCAGGTTCAATTCTCCAGGTCCCACCTAAGCCAGATGCACATGGTGGCACATGTATCTGGAGTTCATTTGCAGTGGCTAGAGGCCCTGGCGTGTCCATTCTCACTCACTCACTCTCTCTCTCTCTCCTTCCCCCTCTGTCTCTAATAAAATAAAATAAATAAATGAAAATAAAATCTTTAAAAAAAAAAAAAAAAAAAAAAAAAAATATTTTGTCCTAATATTCAGGCTGTCTCTCACTCTCTTAATTGTTTCCTGCAATTTATTGGGCAGAAATCTTTATAAAATTTAAACAGAGAGAAAAATATTTCCCTGCTCTAGCAAGGTTATCTCCCTCTGCTGATTCACCCCCTCCTAACACAAATATCACACACATTACCCTAGGCTTTACACGTCACTAAGTCTGAGCCATCACATTGAGCAAAACGTCTTTTGCCTCAATGATCAGCAGGTTTCAAAAAGGATGTATGCTGAGGGCTCCACGTGAAGGTGCCCTTTCCTGGGTAGGAAGGCACTGCCTCTTCCTACTGAAAAGAAAAATGCCTTTGAGCTGTGAAAGTAAACTAAAAGTATATTTTAATTATAATTTCTTTAATCTAAGAAAGTGACATAGAAATCATCTTAGTACTTACTTTATCAAATAGTGTCTACTAAAATCACATAATTAACTTAACAAGAGAAAACTTGAATGCTTTTCTATCCATAAAGCTAAATGGCAATCCCTGAAATATTACATGACATTAATGAACAATTATTACTCCTAAAAGCCAATTAGTGTTTCAGTCAAAAGCATGAGCTCAATCTGAGCACAGAGATGCATGTTTTCAGTTATTTTAGAGCTACTGTTCACTGCAGTCTCCTTAGCCCCGGGAAAGAAATGCAAGTCAGTACAATCCAATTCAACCTCGACTGCTCTCACTAACTCTCTCACTTCTGCTTCCCAGAGGAAAGCATCACGTGCAAACTCCCAGCTTGGAACCTATACCTCTTCCTCAGATTTACCCTTCCTTTGCTACCAAATAAAGGAAAAGGTGTTTGCCTAGCCCATGGAGGTTGAGGTGTGGTTAAGACAAATTATCAGCAAAGGAAACAAAATAATCTAACTTGTTTTCCAGATACTGGCAGAAAATTTTATGAGAACAGGATATTCAGAAAAAAAATGGAATCATCTCTCACTGCAGAATAACTGGAAAAAATGGAAGGTAATTTAATATTTGAGATCAAAAGTAATTTAAAAATTCAAAGAACAATAAACATGAATGAGCATTATCTGAATGTGAATAATGGGGAGTAGAGGGGAAGTCATCAGCTATCATCAAAATGACACAAAAATTTGTTTTTAGAACCAGAAGTTTTAAACATCAATTTCTCTCAACATTCTGGTGAATTCAGCCAACTTAAAATAAATATAGTGAAAAGACCATTTAGAGAACAGTGAGAAGATAACACAGCTATTATTAGATTTTGCATATCAAAAATAAAATAATGAGTGTGTCACACTTTCACTGTCTGTTAAAAATATGTTTAAATTACACATGCTGGAGGTTAACAAGATGGAAAAGGACCATGAGACCCAGATAAACAGTATCAGTAAACAAGAAATCACAACTGCAAAAACCGCTCAAACATCAGTAACTTAGAACATAGAAATGTTCAAATTAAGCAAATGAGCTTACCTCAATCATGACTTTTTTTAATCACAGTGAATATATAGACCTGGGGGTACAGCTTAGTGGTGTGTGGTTTGCATGAAAGAGGCCCTAGGTTTGATTCCCACCATTGCAAGAAAATTAAGAATTAAGATGAACGAAAAGGCTGTAATTTAGTAAAAACTAAAAAATAAATACAAGAAATTATTTAAATGTTGAAAAAAACACTAAAGAAGGAAAGATAATTGATACAAAAATAAATAGCACAAGGCAAATTAGAAGCAGAACAGAGAGAACATGGGAAAAATACAAACCCTCTGAGACCCTGTAGTGGTTTAATCAGAAAGATTTATGCCTTATTAGTACATTGGATTTATGGGGTTCCAGAGCCTTTATTTTAACTTTGTTGTTTTGTACTAGGATCTTTCATAGTCCTTGACCAAATGCTTACCCACCTTTATTCATATTTTTAAGTAATTTGATTTATCCTCATTCCAGAAATCTGAACAATCTCTAAGAGCTTTGAAAATATCTTTTGCATAGGTCTTGACTAAAATGAACTCCCAGACACTTCTTTTGTTTAAACAAGCTTTAATCCCTAGGACCTTGTAGTTATAGCCATAAGGAGCTAAATTAGGTAATTCATAGGGTGACTAACTGCAATTACCAGAGAGCTATATGGCACTGTCACATACTAGAATTCAGTGGTTCCTCCTCTTCTTCCTTCTCTCTTTCCCTTCTCCCTTTCCTCCCTCCCTCCCTCCATCCATCCATCCCTCGTTGCCTCCTTTCTCTGTCTGCCTCCTTTGCTGGTATAACTACAGGAGAGCAAGATGAAGATGTATTTGGTAAACTATCCTCAGAAGATTCCCTTGATAAACCACCCTTGCCCCCAGGAGAGAGCCATGCTTCTGACCCCACCCTTCACCTCTCCTAAGCTCAGACCTTCCCTCTAGAAGTATAGCCTATACATGTTCTAATTAGTACTGCCTTTAACTGGATACCATCAAACTGCCTGGACTCCATCTCATCTTCCCACACTTATTAAAATACTGTGTGTTACATAACCTGATAGTTCTAATGCCACAGTTTCAAAATGCTAGTGAGCTCTTTAAACCCTCTCAGGTGATGTCTTTAATTCAACTAATTACTACAAGTCCCCTTTTTAGAAAAGGCAGCCATTCAGGTCTCTGACTCCACCTAATACATAACTTCCAAAACATCACCTTTTAGGAAAAAGTATATCTTTTTAAAAGCAAAAGGACACATGGTTTTCCTCCTTTCACATGCTCAAACTGAGTCCTGGCACTCGCTGTCCCCAGGCCATAGCACTCTCCACCCGAGATCCTCTCTTTCAGTTGCTCAGCTCTTTCCCAGTTTTTAGAGCTATTCCTAAATCCCATTAATCCAGTCAGGGTACATTTATTACCCTGCACATCCATTAATCAGTGACACAGAAAGTGCTGGCACACAACCCTCCCCACAATCTCTACTGCGTGCAAGCTAATGTACATCTTCCCAGAACTGTTGTTCCAATTATAGTGCACCATCCAGAAAGTTCAACTGCTTTTCTGGCTTACTCTACAGCTCTTCTCAACACACTTGGAGGGGGGGAAAGTCTCAACCAACTGCTTTTAAAGGGGAACAAAGTAAAGCCTAAATTACCAGATTTTGACATCTCTTAGGCATTGCTTCCATTACATAACTTAGGCTCTTAACCCACAAATGATATCACCGTACCATAAGAAATTTAAGATGCAGTCAAATGCCTTGAAAAGTTCACTGAACTTCTCATCCAGAAGTTAAAATGCACTTGATAAAGTAACTGTAACACATACCCTGTACTGTTTCCCTTGCTGACTTCAATGTAACACTCATGCTTTATCTACATAATCTTTCACTGTGGTCTCCCAAGAAACTTGTGAGCATATTTCCTCTAAACAAGCTAGGCAGAGACAAGAAACATTTCTGTAGAGGAGAACACTGGGATGTCAATCTGAAAACCCAAGCACAAGAGCTAGACTAAGATAGTGACAGAGAGAACCTATATTCCAAATCCCAGCAGTCTTCTTTTGAAAAGAGTCAACATATTCACTGATGCTAACAAGAGTCTCATCAGCCAGCTGGACCAATGGTGGAAGTAAATGTACTTTGCCTCAGAAACCCAGTTGAGGCCAAATCTTTAAAGCCCCAAGAGGGGAGGAATGCACTAGGGATTTTAGATAACAAGGTTTTTCATTAAAAATATTTCTGTTCTTGGCCCCTGTGGTAGTTTGAATATATGTCCCCCATATATTCAGTGTTTTATTACTTATAGTTTGCATCTGCAATCACTTTGCTAGAGGCAATGTCACTGGGGGCTGGTCTTAAGGTGTGGTGGTGGGTTTGAGATTCCATTGTAAAGATATGCTAAGTGTGCCTAAGTGTTCCTGAAGTGTGCTGGGCTTTTGGCTGTAGTTTTGCTCTGTGTGCTGTGTGGCTGGTTGGTTTTTCTCTCTTGCTTGGCCCTGTGAAGGCAGGCCAGCTTCTTTTGCCATTATGGAACTTCCCCTGGATCTGTAAGCTTCAATAAATAATATCCCTTCCTCCATAACTGTGCCTGGTCTGGAAGTTCATCTCAGCGAACCTGAAGCTGTCTGCTACAGCCCCTTTCAAAGTGGCTCAAATCTGAGGACAAGGATGACATGTAACTCCTAAAATACTGACATTCTTGTGCAAAACACAGATTCTCGAACAAAATTTGTGACTTTTTTCAGAATATGTCCATATTAAATGCCATGTCTCCCTGCCTACCTGGCCGAGCAAGACGTATCAGAGAGATGTAGACATCATGGCAATCTCTTTCCTGAGGTATGACAAGCTGTATGACCTGGAAGTTCTTGCAGCGAATAAGCAGAGGACAGCCGGTTGCAGTTGTTGCCTGTTTTTCAATGGTGGAGATCTGACTGTGAAGAATCTAGGAAAGTTCATTTGGATACACTAAGCACAAATAACCAGCAACCACAAGGGCTAAAAGATCAGTGCTTCAGATTCTGGCTAGGTCAATACCTGCACTCAGGTGAGAAGACTTGAGAGGTTCTAAGTGAGAGCTAACTACAGAAATCTGTAACTTTAGTTTTCAATACAAAGCTTGTATTTTGAAGCACATTATTCAGCATGTAAATTTGCACCATTTCAGGTAAGGGAACATTTTGGTAGTCAAATGCTGAATGCATTTAGTAGCTAAAATTAAAGAAGGTCATGGGAAGTTAGTAAAATAAACTTTTACAATCAAGCAAAGTTAGAGATGGCTCCACTGGGAGGTGCCACCATGCTCCTTAATTCCACATGGAATGCTCAAATTCAACAGCCACTTGTTTTCTAAGCTGTTGGTCAGTAAGGCTGCAAAATAGAAGACTGTTTATTTTTAATTTTTATTATCTTAAATGGACAAATGATAATTTGTACACTATTTTTACATGTATACAATGTAGAATGATTAAATCAAATTAACATATATTCATCACTTTGATGAGCAATCTTCAGTGTGAGACAATTGAAATATACTGTTATTTTGAAGTATATAACACATTGTTACTGACTATATTATTATTGCTATGCAATAGGTTTCAAAACCTCATCCTTCCATACATGTGAAACTTTGTACCCTTTGACCAACAACTCATTCCTTTCCTCTTCCTCCTCCTCGTCATCATCATGCCACCAAGAAAGAATTTATTGGAAAACAAATTGGGCTGAAGTGCCCATGCACGGCTCTTGAGGAAGCACTGTACTTCATTCTTTATTTTAAGCATCTCATTCTTTAGGTTCCTTCTAGGCTACATCACCTGCCACCTTCTAGTTGAAAGCAAGATTCTGCCTGTGGAATATGGGAGGAGAAAATCCACAATTCAATATTTTGGTCTTGGATTACAAAGACTCAGTCATGTTCAAGTATAAAAGGAAACAATTGATGCTTTCATTAAGTAGCAGAAATACCTGATAATCCAATGAGAATGAGAGAACGGTAGACACAACATAATAAAATCACTGAATGACTACTGAAAAATATCCTGAAAATATTGTGAACACTAAGTCAAGCACTATGAGCTTGTGATGCCTGGCATACATGGCTGTCTTCACTGCTATGACATGCACATGCACCTTCAGGCTATTTCTAGGCCTAACTGAATGATTAGTGTCCAAAATTAATATGCAGTTCAGGTAGATATGACTTTATAGAAAAAGGTAGGGCACACATCCTAGAAATAGTCCCCCCAAATGTCCAACTACTAACCACAAGCTCACCTCACCCTGAGACAAATGAAAAATATACAAAGCCCCAAGTAAGAACAGCATACCCATGTTTCTTTCCTTGTGTCAGGTGCATTTTCCACAAAGATGACATGAGTGGCAGTCAAGTACAGAGTTCCCAGGACTGCTTTTTTTGAAGACACTCGATCTACCAAACGGACATTTTCAACCTACAGAAAAAATGTTAGATGAAAATCAACAGAGCTAGTCACAAAACAGAAGTTAAACTCATGCTTACTCTCAAACATAATTCTGAGAATCCCTCCAACAATGAAATCCAAAATGTGCCCACTTAATGAAAGAACATTATAATATATATAAAATAAAATTCATCAAATAGTATAAAAGACTTTAAGTGTGCCACAAAAGATTTATAGACTCTATTCTTTCCTTTGGTTTAAACAGCTCAGTGTTCTTATTTTATTATAATTATATAAAATTTAATGTTTAAGGAAAAATGTATATATTGGAGTTCTGAGTTTATAAGAGTATGAATAAATTATGTTCTATAAAAAAGGAAACAGGGGCTGGAGAGATGGATTAGTGGTTAAAGCATTTGCCTGCAAAGCCAAAGGATCCCGGTTCAACTCTCCAGGACCCATGTAAGCCAGATACACAAGGGGGCGCATGCATCTGGAGTTCATTTGCAGTGGCTAGAAGCCCTGGCATGCCTATTCTCTCTCTCTCTCTTTCATAAGTAATTTTTTTTTTAAAGGAAACAACTAGGTGTGGTGGTGCACACCTTTAATCTCAGCACTCAAGAGGCCAAGGTAGGAAAATTGCTGTGAGTTAGAGGCCAGCCTGGGACTACACTGTAAGTTCCAGGTCAGCCTGGGCTAGAGTGAGACCCTACCTCAAAAAAAAAAAAAAAAGGTAAATAGTGTTTCCTATGTGTTGACAAAGTTGAGAAGTGATTTTATAATTATTTGCTTTCACATAAGCTAGCAGGAAATACAAATATACATATGGGATAAGTAAGTATCAGAGAAAGGTATGTAATGAGACCTTAAAATTTAAGATCTATATTCATTCATGTGTAACAAAGTCTTTCCAATGAATGGAATTTTCATTACTGAACTGAAAGCTACACTGTTAGAAGAAGTGTCTGGAAACAATATTTAGATCAGTTTCATGGATATTGCACTGGCTTCATCCCAATATGAAATGTGACCAAAAGAAAAACAGCTCTGCAGGGCTCACAGAAACTGAAACAGGATGATGTCTGTAATGACCAGAGATTCTTTCATCAGTTGAAGTAAGCATGGCTATGAAAGCAAGTAGCTAGGAAACTAAATACACAAATTACCTGTTATTTGAATCAAATACAAATATCTTACAGAAATATTTAATAATGTTTTCAATTTCTTACAGGATTACATATTTAGTCAGTGTTTATATTTTTATTAAACCTCATTATGATATCTATTTTTTTATAAACTATCTTACAGTGGTTTTTCACATTCTTGCAATCTTTTAATTCTTCTCCATGGACATCTTTGTCTCTTCCCTAATTCCTAACACCTTGAATTAAGCACTTACTATTTTGTGGTTGAATAGGTAAGGGTTTTTCTTCAAAGTAAGAGATCTTCAATGTATCCATCTTATAATTTTCTATTCTTTTTTGAATATTTTATTTATTTTCAAGGAGATAGAGGCAAGAGAGAAATAGAGAGGGAAGGCATGCTAGAGACACTTGCCCTGCAAACAAACTCCAGGTGCATAACCCACTTTGACCATCTAGCTTTATGCTGACCCCAGACCCAAATAAATGCCTTTAACCACTGAGCCATCTCTCCAGCCCCAATTTTTTCTACTCCAATTTATAAATTTCTGGTTTTCTCCATTAATAAATATAACTAGTTTTCCTTGAGTATGCCAGTTGTGTTCTTTGTTTGTTTGTAAGTGTTTGAGTTAATGGTCACCTCATTAATGATTTTTACTCACTAACAAGTTTTTCCATACAACCCTTTCCTCCAGGTCAATTTCTGGTTGTGTCCTGTGCCTTGTTTGGATTGTGTCCTTCTTCTCAGTTCTAAAAGTCTAAAATTACAGCTTTTACTTTTCTGTTGACCCAAGAAGTTTTTAAGGAACTTATTCTTTAACTCTCATGTCATTGGATTATTTTATTTAAAATTTTTTAAACATTATTTTTTGAACTAACTATAAGAAAGATATGCTGAAAGAGCTATAAACAGGGAAAATAAGGGGATATGTTATTTTTAGTAACTCTTTGGGGGAAAATCATTTTCCTGTCAAAAGGTACCTAACCAAATTGTTCAGGGCTAATATACAAGTTAACAATATGCAACAATGAAATAGCAGTCATTTTTATACCCTTCAAAACTTTATTAGGTATTTAAGACAAAAGTATTCAATATGGATTGTTCTGTTCACAGAAGTGGAAAAGGCTATGCCACTTAAATTATTTTTAGAAAGTCCCAGTAGAACAGAGTAAGGCACACAGATGTTGGATGTCTCTTTGTTAACTTTGGATGCTGCTACAGGAAAGTTGAATTTCAAAATTTGGCCACAGTTCTTAGAGGCCTCAGAGCTGTCAAAAGCAATTATAAAGCTACAGGACAAAAAAGAAATGAAAAAGAAAAAAGAAAAAATGCCAATAGCATGACTTCCCAGTTTGTGTAACAGCAAAGAAATTAGTACTAAAAATAAAACTTCAGTTATCTGACAAATTGTGTGAAGGCAAAACTGTTTAGGGGCCACTTAATGGTGTAAACTAAAATACCAGAGCAACCCAAAATGAAATAAATCTCAGAATTCTGGCACCATCCTGAAGACCTATGGATTCAATAATTTAATTCCAGTTCATGTACAAGCAATATCTTTCACTGCTAGAGAATAAAGACTCGGGGGAAAATTCACCTCTCAAGACAAAGTTACCGTAGCTCCTCTGCCTGCTCCTGGAAATGCTGCTTACGATACATTAGTGTACATGTTCTGGACATGGTATTTAATTTATGCAAAGGATATTACATTCCACCATTAAATTCTCAGTTATATATATTTCATATCCTAACATTTCTGCAAATGAGATATATCCATCATATGAGGTAAGTCATCACTATGTTATTTAATTGACACAGCTCTTCACTCATGGGATGTAAAATCTTTTTTTTTTATTGTGACTATTATTATTTTTATTTATTTATTTATTTATTTTAGACACAGGGAAGGTTGGGGGGAGATCGAGTGTTAATTTTTTTTAATATATATATTTTTTTATTTATATTATTTTGATTTTACATTCATAGTAAAGGTTCCATTGTCCTCCTCCCTGTCCTCCCTCTTTCAAAGGGATCCTTGTCAATGGGGAATGTGGGTCAAGCATTGTGAGGGGATGTAAAATCTTGCTACTTCTTTCCATTACTGTTGCCGTAGACTTGCTCAAATGCAGTGAATTTGTGGTTTTTGAAGCATACATGAGAGGTAAAGCCATGGGACTGAAAAGAACAGAGCCCAGGAAGAAATAACACTGAGGAAATCCATGTCTAACGGTCTCAGGAAGAGTAAGAATGTGAAAGGCACATTGAGGATTGGCCAAGTAGGAAGCCACTAGTCACAGCTGCTTGTCAAGGGAGAGCAGAGGAAAGATTTTAAAACAGGTAAAGTGTTTGTATCAAATGCTGCTGAGATGTGGAGTTAAGGTAA
The DNA here is from genome assembly GCA_036365145.1 of Orientallactaga sibirica. Lineage (NCBI taxonomy): Eukaryota > Metazoa > Chordata > Mammalia > Rodentia > Dipodidae > Orientallactaga > Orientallactaga sibirica. Next base: position 17,366,904 of record JAEOAD010000030.1, on the reverse strand, counting down.
GAACAGAAAATTGCCCAGAGAAATAAGTAACATGGAAGACACTGAGGTCCTTAGCAAGAGTCGCTCTGCAAGCACCAGGATCAGCCAGAGGCATGGACTTATAGGCACTGAGGAAGTAGATTCCTGTTCAAGGTGAGGGAGGACGTCATAGACAAAAGTTGAAAAAGACTCGGACACTAGAGCCCCACAAGGGCAAAGCACGTAAGAGCTTTTCAAGAGCAGCTGACGGGTCAAATCAAAAGAAGTCTACTAGAGTCCAGTGAGGGGCCTTCTCATGTGATGTACACCAACAATATACTTCTCTAGCAGGCGAAGTATACTCCAGCGAGGGACATGCACTTGTTATATACACAGACAATACACTTCTTCATCAGTAGTACTATAGTCCAGTGAGAGGCCTGTACATGGGATATACACCAAAAATACATTTCTCCATAAGGAGGCATCTATAAGCTTGGTAGACTCTTACACTTAGCTTGAAGGATCATAAAACGGAGATGATCATTGGACAAGGTTTTATTTTTCTTGATTATACAGTAATCTACAATCCTATAACTCTCAACTTTCAAAACTGGACTTTTAAATTTTAAAAAATGTAATAATTTAATTAAGTTCAAAGATTCAGTGATGTAGAAGGAGGAAATCACCCCTAGAACCATAATCCACACATAAACACTAGTCATCTTTGTTCATATCATGGAAAGTATCTACATCTCATTTTAAGTGGGTCTTTTGTTAGGTAAGGACGTGCTACAGAATATAGGCCCAGGGAAGGGAATCCAAGTGTAATATGTCTGCAGTCATTTGGTAAATTGCAGTATTAACCCTTCCTTTGCCAAATCATCTGGCTATATATACATCAGCCTTGATGGTTCAGGGGAGGATTGTGATTAAGGAAAGGTAGGTCCTATGTCTGGCTGCATCATGAAGCAAAGGCACAAACAATTGATAAAAACCTGGATTTGGCCGGGCGTGGTGGCACACGCCTTTAATCCCAGCACTTGGGAGGCAGAGGTAGGAGGATTGCCGTGAGTTCAAGGCCACCCTGAGACTACATAGTTAATTCCAGGTCAGCCTGGACCAGAGTGAGACCCTACCTCGAAAAACCAAAAAAAAAAAAAAAAAAAAACCTGGATTTGTTTATGAAGTTCAGTGTGCTAGAGGTGACAAGGACAATGCAAGCCCTCACAAAAATGTGGGACATTCTTGGGAGCGCTTTGCCCTTCAGAAGGAAAGAGACTGGAGGTGTTCAAAGTAACCCTAGCAACATCTCACACATCAAGACAGTCCCACCTGACATGGTTTATGTAAAAATGACCAAAATACTGACCAATGCTAAAAAGAAGGACAAATATCTCCAGGGTATGTGCTCATTCTATGCCACAATATCCTATCTCTTTGTACATCTAACCTCATCAATCCCCACAATAAACTCTTAAGACAGGTTCATGTACAATCTTCTTTGTGTATTTTATTTGTTTGTTTGTTTATTTATTTATTTATTTTTGTCAAGGCAGGGTCTCATCTAGTCCAGACTGACCTGAAATTCACTATGTAGTCTGGAACTCATGGCAATCCTCCTACCTCTGCCTCCCAAGTGCTAGGATCAAAGGCGAGTACCAACATGCCAGGCCACAATCTCCATTTCTAAACAGTTTAAGACACTTGGCCAATATCCTCCCTCAGGTCAAGCAGGGAACCGAAGCAAAGTTCAGCCCGAGACTACAGTGCAACAACTCTAACTCAAGGCATGTTATTCATCATGGCACTGGGCACTCATGATGCCTCTGAGGTTATTCTAAGAGTTACTTAAAAACAGCATATTTGGGGCTGGAGAGGTGGCTTAGCAGTTAAGGCACATGCCTGTGAAGCCTAAGGATCCAGGTTTGATTCTCCAGGTCCCATGTAAGCCAGATGCACATGGTGGCACATGCATCTGGAGTTCAGCTGCAGTGGCTAGAGGCTCTGGCATGCCCATTCTCTCTCCCCTGTCTCTAATAAATAAATAAAAATAAATCTTAAAAAAACAGCATGTTTAAGAGGAGTTCGCAATGGGTCTGAATAATTTTATACATAAGATTCAACTTTTGAAACAGAATACACTAAGGACAAATTATTATGCAAACTATATTCACAAAATGTCATCAAGATGGTATTCTTTCGAGATAAACCCAAAGAAAGAGCTTAGAGACAGGAAACAAGAGGACAAACATTGGCACAAATGGACTTCTAGGACTCTTAGAATTAATAAAAGAGAGAAGAGTAAACATCTGACTCCACTCAACAATATGCTTATGTGTACACTGTGTCAGGTTCTGAGCAGAAAAACACAGGGTAAACAGTCATTGTATATCCTCACAAACCTTGGGATTTAATGAAAGACTGCCCCAACTTAACAGCTTTTGTATTCCCCATATCTCCTCTTATGGTTAACATGAAGGGGAAGGTTTTATTAGCTTTTTTAGGACAAGGCTGAAAAGCTTCAGTCAAAACACGAGCCAGGTCTGGAACAGGACACCCTGGCTGAGGAGCACAAGTCTTCCATTCTTCCCATGCAGCCCCAAGTCAGGAAGGGGATCTTACAGCTCTCTATGAGACAGAGCCTCTCCTCACCAATCTGAACCTGAAGCAAAGATGACATTCCACCCTGCAGGTCCAATATTGGACTGCTGACCATCTGGGGCTTTAGAATTACCTCAAACTACCTGGGTAAATAAAGCTGCTTTGCAGAACAAGGTAGTCGCAACGTAACCATCCATTGAAAAGAACAGAAAGCAGACCAATGGCGCTGGCCACAAGATATTTTCAGGCCAAATACCAAGTTCTGAGTGCTATATACATGAGGCTGAAGGTCACTGTCAATCATTTGGGGGGAAGAGATCCAGGGACTGTTAAACGGAGAAACTGAAATGTCTGCAAGCAGCCAAAACATAAGACAAGTTTATGTTCCAATCTAAGAAAAGCAGCTAGATAAACAGTTTGTCAAGCTAAATTTGGTATCATGACATTTTCTGATTCTACCAACATGAAAAGAAAAGTATTTGCAAACCCAGAGGCCTGGTTACTGGTTCCGGTTCTGTTTTTGAAACTCGACTGTTGAGCATAGGCAGTTGCAATCTTTGGGTTGACCTGTATAAAATAAATGGTTTCTAATGTCCCCTCCATTCTAGCACATGGCAGATTTGGCTCCATGGTACTTTAGGACACACACCAGCCACTATGAAACACATGCAACAGCAATTCAATATCAAAAGCTCCAGAAATTCAGAAATTCACTTGGAAAGTTGGCTGGTCCACACAACTCTTCCAATTTATTAAGGGAAGGAAGTCCCAGCCTCAGTAACAAGGATGGTACATGATGGAGGCTGCTTTAAACTCAAAGGAAAGCTATGAGCAAACTACATGCCGCCATTCCAGCCCACCAGCCTGGGAGAGGGGCCACTGGGCCAAAGCACTTTCAGTGCCCAGGCTCAGAATCCCTGCCATAGTTTCTCTTATTTCTGCTTCTGTTAGGGTCCGAAAATCGCTGAAGGGAGACTCAGACTCATATAGCATGTGAAAACATAGAGTGTTTATTGTGCAGAGAAGTCCAGCATGCGGGGGCCCACCATTTGCTCTAAATGGTGACCCAAGAAGAACTCTCTGGCTCTTTTAAAGACAGCTAGACAAAGACGTCTAACATAATTGGCTAATTTGAATGATACAGTACTTGTGCACTCTTGACTGGTTATAATTCCGAGCATGTGGGCTAAGGGGGCTAAGGGAGGGGGTTCTAGGAAGGTAAAGTTTTCTATATGGCCATTTAAGCGGCCAGTAAGCATATCTCACATTCTTTTACTTCTGATTGGCCGGGGCCAAGAAAGGGGGAATGACTTCATGACATCTCTGAAACCTTCCAGGAAATGACTTGGTTCTTTGTTCTGTTCTCCCAGAATTTAGTTCAGGCCTCTTGAGAAACTGAAACTTAGATCCAGCTAGAAATATCTTATTGAAGCCTGTCATGGTGTTGGTTTGACTATTTCACTTCTTTTTGTGAGTTAAGAAGTGACTGGTGAGGCATGCTAGGGTGTTAAGATTTCCTCAGTCACTTCACTTCTCAGAATTAACATTTGTGACAGATCTATTGTAGCATTCAAATAAAGCTTTTTGGTTGATTTAAAGAAATTATATCAGACAAAAATCTCTATTTTAGTATTATGTACAATTTGATGTCATAAAAACCTTTTAGGATAAAAGAAAACATTTCTGAAACTGTATGAGCATATCAGAATGCCAATTTCATTTCTAAAGATAAACTATTTTAAAAGTTGTCTATTTAGCTACTCATCCATTTTTTTCAGTCTTTAATGTTGATATCCAGGCTTTATAGCTACAGTCACATTCTTGGGAGCGCTTTGCCCTTCAGAAGGAAAGAGACTGGAGGTGTTCAAAGTAACCCTAGCAACATCTCACACATCAAGACAGTCCCACCTGACATGGTTTATGTAAAAATGACCAAAATACTGACCAATGCTAAAAAGAAGGACAAATATCTCCAGGGTATGTGCTCATTCTATGCCACAATATCCTATCTCTTTGTACATCTAACCTCATCAATCCCCACAATAAACTCTTAAGACAGGTTCATGTACAATCTTCTTTGTGTATTTTATTTGTTTGTTTATTTATTTATTTATTTATTTTTGTCAAGGCAGGGTCTCATCTAGTCCAGACTGACCTGAAATTCACTATGTAGTCTGGAACTCATGGCAATCCTCCTACCTCTGCCTCCCAAGTGCTAGGATCAAAGGCGAGTACCAACATGCCAGGCCACAATCTCCATTTCTAAACTCAGTTTAAGACACTTGGCCAATATCCTCCCTCAGGTCAAGCAGGGAACCGGAAGCAAAGTTCAGCCCGAGACTACAGTGCAACAACTCTAACTCAAGGCATGTTATTCATCATGGCACTGGGCACTCATGATGCCTCTGAGGTTATTCTAAGAGTTACTTAAAAACAGCATATTTGGGGCTGGAGAGGTGGCTTAGCAGTTAAGGCACATGCCTGTGAAGCCTAAGGATCCAGGTTTGATTCTCCAGGTCCCATGTAAGCCAGATGCACATGGTGGCACATGCATCTGGAGTTCATCTGCAGTGGCTAGAGGCTCTGGCATGCCCATTCTCTCTCTCTCCCTGTCTCTAATAAATAAATAAAAATAAATCTTAAAAAAACAGCATGTTTAAGAGGAGTTCGCAATGGGTCTGAATAATTTTATACATAAGATTCAACTTTTGAAACAGAATACACTAAGGACAAATTATTATGCAAACTATATTCACAAAATGTCATCAAGATGGTATTCTTTCGAGATAAACCCAAAGAAAGAGCTTAGAGACAGGAAACAAGAGGACAAACATTGGCACAAATGGACTTCTAGGACTCTTAGAATTAATAAAAGAGAGAAGAGTAAACATCTGACTCCACTCAACAATATGCTTATGTGTACACTGTGTCAGGTTCTGAGCAGAAAAACACAGGGTAAACAGTCATTGTATATCCTCACAAACCTTGGGATTTAATGAAAGACTGCCCCAACTTAACAGCTTTTGTATTCCCCATATCTCCTCTTATGGTTAACATGAAGGGAAGGTTTTATTAGCTTTTTAGGACAAGGCTGAAAAGCTTCAGTCAAAACACGAGCCAGGTCTGGAACAGGACACCCTGGCTGAGGAGCACAAGTCTTCCATTCTTCCCATGCAGCCCCAAGTCAGGAAGGGGATCTTACAGCTCTCTACGAGACAGAGCCTCTCCTCACCAATCTGAACCTGAAGCAAAGATGACATTCCACCCTGCAGGTCCAATATTGGACTGCTGACCATCTGGGGCTTTAGAATTACCTCAAACTACCTGGGTAAATAAAGCTGCTTTGCAGAACAAGGTAGTCATAACGTAACCATCCATTGAAAAGAACAGAAAGCAGACCAATGGCGCTGGCCACAAGGTATTTTCAGGCCAAATACCAAGTTCTGAGTGCTATATACATGAGGCTGAAGGTCACTGTCAATCATTTGGGGGGAAGAGATCCAGGGACTGTTAAACGGAGAAACTGAAATGTCTGCAAGCAGCCAAAACATAAGACAAGTTTATGTTCCAATCTAAGAAAAGCAGCTAGATAAACAGTTTGTCAAGCTAAATTTGGTATCATGACATTTTCTGATTCTACCAACATGAAAAGAAAAGTATTTGCAAACCCAGAGGCCTGGTTACTGGTTCCGGTTCTGTTTTTGAAACTCGACTGTTGAGCATAGGCAGTTGCAATCTTTGGGTTGACCTGTATAAAATAAATGGTTTCTAATGTCCCCCTCCATTCTAGCACATGGCAGATTTGGCTCCATGGTACTTTAGGACACACACCAGCCACTATGAAACACATGCAACAGCAATTCAATATCAAAAGCTCCAGAAATTCAGAAATTCACTTGGAAAGTTGGCTGGTCCACACAACTCTTCCAATTTACTAAGGGAAGGAAGTCCCAGCCTCAGTAACAAGGATGGTACATGATGGAGGCTGCTTTAAACTCAAAGGAAAGCTATGAGCAAACTACATGCCGCCATTCCAGCCCACCAGCCTGGGAGAGGGGCCACTGGGCCAAAGCACTTTCAGTGCCCAGGCTCAGAATCCCTGCCATAGTTTCTCTTATTTCTGCTTCTGTTAGGGTCCGAAAATCGCTGAAGGGAGACTCAGACTCATATAGCATGTGAAAACATAGAGTGTTTATTGTGCAGAGAAGTCCAGCATGCGGGGGCCCACCATTTGCTCTAAATGGTGACCCAAGAAGAACTCTCTGGCTCTTTTAAAGACAGCTAGACAAAGACGTCTAACATAATTGGCTAATTTGAATGATACAGTACTTGTGCACTCTTGACTGGTTATAATTCCGAGCATGTGGGCTAAGGGGGGCTAAGGGAGGGGGGGTTCTAGGGAAGGTAAAGTTTTCTATATGGCCATTTAAGCGGCCAGTAAGCATATCTCACATTCTTTTACTTCTGATTGGCCGGGGCCAAGAAAGGGGGAATGACTTCATGACATCTCTGAAACCTTCCAGGAAATGACTTGGTTCTTTGTTCTGTTCTCCCAGAATTTAGTTCAGGCCTCTTGAGAAACTGAAACTTAGATCCAGCTAGGAAATATCTTATTGAAGCCTGTCATGGTGTTGGTTTGACTATTTCACTTCTTTTTGTGAGTTAAGAAGTGACTGGTGAGGCATGCTAGGGTGTTAAGATTTCCTCAGTCACTTCACTTCTCAGAATTAACATTTGTGACAGATCTATTGTAGCATTCAAATAAAGCTTTTTTGGTTGATTTAAAGAAATTATATCAGACAAAAATCTCTATTTTAGTATTATGTACAATTTGATGTCATAAAAAACCTTTAGGATAAAAGAAAACATTTCTGAAACTGTATGAGCATATCAGAATGCCAATTTCATTTCTAAAGATAAACTATTTTAAAAGTTGTCTATTTAGCTACTCATCCATTTTTTTCAGTCTTTAATGTTGATATCCAGGCTTTATAGCTACAGTCTGGCTTATTAATATCTACTCATCGAATGCCGGCACCATGGGTTAGAAAGATGAAGATAATTTCAGCAATGAGAACTTGAAACCACAGACACACCCATTTTCCCTAAAGTTTGCTTCAGTTGTGAGCAGAGCAGGTCATATGAGCCATAAAATGTAAGTGGGGAGAAGGAAATAGAATATATGTGACATGAAAGCTGAAGGGGAGACTGTTTCAGAGGAGCATGGGAACCAGCAGGAGGGAAGAAAGGGACTTGGGAGAGCAGTGGGGAAGAGAGACCAATAGAAACAAAGTATGCTGACATATGTGTATAAAAACATCCTGGTGAAACCCACCGTGCAGTATGCTGACTAGATTAAAGTTACTTCCTCATTGCTGTGACAAGTACCTAACTTGAAGAAACTTAAGGAGGAAAAGATTTTATTTCAGCTGACATTTCAAGGGGACAGAGTCCATTATGTTGGGAAGGCATTTGGTCAAGCTGGCTCATCACATTTTAGCCAGAAAGCAGAGAACGAACAAGAAGTGGGTCCAGGTTATAAAACTTCAAGGCCCATCCCTAGTCACCCACTTCCTCCCGCAAGGCTTCACAAACCTTCCCAAATAGGGCCACTAGTTGCAGATCAAGTTTTCAAACACACAAGCCTACGCAGGGGGCATTTTACATTCAAAGCACAACATCCCACCCTGGGCCCCATAGGATCATGGTTCATTTTATGATGCAAAATGCTTTCAGTACAACTTCAAAAGTACCAATAGTCTTTAAAAGTCCTAACACTGATGCCAGGCGTGGTGGTGCACACCTTTAATCCCAGCACTCGGGAGGCAGAGGTAGGAGGATCACCGAGAGTTCGAGGCCACCCTGAGACTACATAGTCAATTCCAGGTCAGCCTGGACCAGAGTGAGACCCTACCTTGCAAAACCAAAAAAAAAAAAAAAAAAAAAGTCCTAACACTGTTCAAAGTCAAAAGTCTCTTCTGAGACTCAAGGCATTCTCTTAAATGGGACTCCCTATAAAATAAAAACTAGGTACTGCTAACATACAATGTCACAGGGTAAACATTCCCATTCCAAAAGGAAGGAATGCAAATACATCAAGGAAAGATTGGACCAAAGCAAGACCAAATCCAAGCAGGGCAGATACCAAATCCTTTGACTGCATGTCATTTCTGGGGTTGGTGATGGCATCATCTGTGCTCCAACAGGCTTGGGGAGCCCCTCCCCCTCTAGTTCTTCTACCTATAGTAGACATAGTCTCTCTCTTGGGTGGCATCGACTTTGAGCCAACTATTTTCATTAGCAGACATTCTATATGGTCCTAGCATCTTTGTCATTCTGGGGTGTCCACTGCAACTTATGATTCATCCTCATAGCTTCACACAGTGGATTCTTAAGGTCTCCTTGCAGAGACTCTAACCCTGACATACATCACCTGGAGCCATAGTGAAATACTCCATGATCCCCTTAATCTTGCAGCTTTCAGTCCTATAAAACCATTACCGTGTGGAAGCTGCCAAATTCTGCTGCTAGCTCAGAATGAAACCTGCCCTTGGATCTCAGTCACAGTAGCCTCTGCATGCCTTCCAGGCTGACCTTGAAGAAACACTTTGGTAGGTAGTTGCTTTCCAGGAGAGAAGAACTCCTTTAACATTCTTTACTCAGGTCTTTTTTTGAGAGGGGGAGAAGGGTTCAGAGATAGGGTCTCACACTAGCCAAGGATGACCTGGAATTCATTCTTTAGTCTCAGGGTAGCCTTGAACTCAAGGTGATCCTCTCACCTCTGCCTCCCAAGTGCTGGGATTAAAGAGGTGTACCACCATGCCTGGCTCAGGTCTTTTTCTTTTAAAGTGATTTGTATTCTCACTAGGTAGAACCTTCAATGGATTGGGTCTAGTCCTCAGGGCATCTTTCCTACTATTGTCCTTGTATAAAGCAATTTGCTTCTATTTAATGGTACAAATCTTGCTAGCAATCACAGCTATTTTCTCACTCAATGCTAGAAATGACGAACTATTCCTTTACTCACCAAACGGTACTTTTTTTTTCACTTTTTTGCTCTGCTTGCTGTTTTCTTTCATTGTAGATCTGAATGAGAGCAGTCAACAGAAGCCACACCAAACACTCAATCTTATACGGCCCTGACATTTCCTCTATCAAATAAATTAGTCGATTACTTCTAAATTCAGCCTTACTCAATTTATCAGAGCATGGGCAGAATGCAGCCAGTTCTCTTCCAACGTAAAACATCAGCTGCCTCTAGCCCAGTTCCCAACAGAGTCCCTGTTCCCCTCTGAAACCTCATGAGTGAGGCTTCCACTGTTGGTTTCTCTCCAGCTGACTGCTGGTACCAAACCAGAGTAATATCAGATGAGTTAACAGAAAATGTGACAAAAAAAGAAGGCAACAGAATTGTACCAGATTCCTCTTAGTTCTACTCTGGAGCCAAAGAAGCAAAAGGAGGAAGGATAATGCTAACAACAGCAATACTTGAACATTTACTGAGTAATTGCTGTATGTAAGGTAGCTACCAGGTTCTGCACATGTAATATTGCTATCCACAGCTCAGACAGAAATTGTGGCCCATTTCACAGATAACACAGAAAGAAGCATGTGAAGAGGAAGTCAATATTCATAGCCTTAGTTCAAGAGTGGCTAAGCCTGACTGCAAACCACAGGTGTCCAAGTGTCTAGACTTCTCCCATGCTTCGCTTCTCTTCATGGTAGACCTAGTATTATCAATTAGAAAAGGAGCATGGCTCAAAACTTTACCTTTCATTTTCTTGGACACTCCAGTTAAAGACTAACATATATAACAAGTGAAAAGCTCTGGCAAAAATTGAAGAACTGGCAAGATGGTGCCAGACAGCTCAGCGGGCCAAGTGAACCCACCGCCTACTTCATGCATCTTTCCTGGAGGGGCAATCCCCAATGGTCAGTCTGAAGAGCCTGGTTTTCTGATGGTTCCTAGAAGAGCCAGCAGTGCCTTGAGGGGTATAGGAGCATGTTTCCAACTTTAAGGCATGATGACCTCCTGCAGCTTGGAGGAACCATTTCAGGAACCAAGTCTTCTCAGTAGTTGTGTATTAATTACTAAATTGTATCTAAAAAGAAGTGACAAAGTGGTTTTGTTTGTGATAGGTGTCATAAGTTGCTAAAATGACAATCATCAGTCCCACTATGAGTAATTGCATATGAGAGATCTCAGACGTCCTCAACAAATAGCAGTTACTGCAAAGTAAACCCAGAACAGAGTCCAGAGTTTTACTTCTTCCTTCCACTGAATGCTCACTCACATCTGGAGCACAGTTCCCCTACATTAAAGTAATAGTAATTACAGAGCATGTCAGAAAATATATGCTCAATTATAGTTGGCAAAGCACCTGACATTCTAGAAGAAAACCTGGCACAAAACCAAATTCTTCAGACCAGTCAGAACTGCTACATAATTGCAAAAATAAAAGCATTTAACTTTTCTAATTTAAAAAGGAAGTCTTTATTTTCTTCTTACATAAGGTTGCTTAATCAAATAAAGAGGGTTAGCCATGAAGCTTCAGGGTTTCTAATCTAAGCAGCTTTTGGTAGAGAAATCACAGACACCAATACTTTCCCCAAAAGGCATATTTAATCTGTTTAAAACTAAAAGCCAAGGAAAGTCTTTTCCCAGGACCATTTTATTGAAAGGTCAGAAACTTGACAGGAAATAAGGAAAAGGCGAAAATCAGATCCACAGTCCAAGAAAATATATGACATGTAACAACAAGAAATAGGGATTCCGTCCTTCATGAAATCTAGCAAGGCCTTTAGAATAACTCACAGAAAACCAGTACAGGCATACTGAAGATGTATGAAAAGAACTGTATGCTTAGTGCCTTAAAAATTAACTCTTAAAAACATCTCTGTTATGAAACTAAATTACTTTTAAAACATAGTTATTATGTTCAAATATAATTCAAAGCAAGACACCTGTGAATAAACCTTTGGAAAATTAGACAGTTGGCACCATCAGTTTAAATCTTAATACATGTGTTATTTAGTTAATTTGTTGAGTGCCTACTCTGTGCCAGGGACCCTGATAATTTATTTTTTTTAAATCCCAATTAATAATACTAGCCACATATTTGACTCCATCTCTATCTGTTAGGATCTTTCTAGGACAAAGACAGAAATCTCTACCTCACAGAGCTCAAGCCAAAAGTATTTTACTGGATCATCTGTCTATAAAGGTCAGTGTTCAGACTGGCAGGGGCTCCTCACACTCTGTCTCGTGACTATACCCTTCCTGAAGGTTCTGGCCTCTTTCCTCTGGGTGACTCCAACAACCTCCTATCACATCCACAGCCAGAAGAGAAAAGCATCAACTGCTCTACCAGCAGCCCAAAGAAAGTCTCACTGAATTTCCCTCAGTCACGTGCTTATCCCAAGAAGTCATGAGTCACATAATGTTGTGATTTGGGTAGAGGGACAGGCAGTGCATGACACACTCAAACATACAAAGTTAACATCTTCAGAGAAGCCAGGGAAAATGAGGATGGACTAACATACATTATCTACCACACACTCTTCCCCAAGTTCTGACCCAAATAGTTATCCTTGCACACACCTCTGCTCAGAGCCATAAGGGCTTCCCTTTGTGGCAGATCACATCTTCTACAGCCTCGTCCCACCTGACCCACCTATTAGGTTCCTCCTTTCATTCCCAAAGCAAGTGCCTGCACCCTATGAAAGATGTCGCTGACTACTCTCCAAAATCAGGTTGATGCAACAGAATCTGTGCATAAAGCTAGCCCTTCATTATCCTTTTTTTTCTTCCCCTCTTCTTCCAATAGCTATTTAGCTCACGTTGTTAACTTCACCTCTACCACTACCTTTTCTCTCAGCAAAGCCAGATTGAGCCAGATTAACTGAAATAAGAGGGTTTAGATTTGAAAATATCATGACCCAGTCTAAAACAGATTTTTTTTTTTTTTTTTGATATCTCAAGTTAGAGTCTCGCTCTAGCCCAGGCTGACCTAGCAATCACTATGTAGGCTCAGGGTAGTCTTGAACTCACAGTGATCCTCCTACCTCATTCTCCCAAGTACTGGGATTAATGGCATGAGCCATCACATGCAGCCTAAAACAGATTTTTAAATTTTATTTTTATTTATTTGAAAGAGAGAAGCAGACAGAGAGAGACAAACAGAGAACGGGCACGCCAGAGACTCCAGCTGCTGCAAATGAACTCCAGATGCATTTGCAACCTTGTGCATCTTCCCCCAATGTAAATAACATACATATTTCCCAACTTGCTGGGAAATTTAAGTCCTGAATCCAAATGAAAAATAGAAGCCAGAAGTGGTAGCACATAACTTTAATCCCAGCACTCAGGAGGCAGAGTTAGGAGGATCCCTGTAAGTCCCAAGCCACCCTGTGACTACATAGTGAATTCCAGTTACCCTGGGCTAGAGTGAAACCCTACCTCCAAAAAGAAAAGAAAAGGGAAGGGAAGGGAAGGGAAGGGAAGGGAAGGGAAGGGAAGGGAAGGGAAGGGAAGGGAAAAAAGAAAACAGAGCATTGGCTACACATATTTCTAAAAACTTTTGAGCCATTTACACATCTCCAAATAAGTCCTAAGTAATACTCCATCTGTTAAAAATAAAGACTTTTGGGCTAGAGAGATGGCTTAATAGTTAAGCACTTGTTTGTGAAGCCTAAGGATCCCGGTTCGAGACTCGATTCCCCACTGCCCACATAAGCCAGATGCACAAGGTGGAACATGCATCTGAAGTTCATTTGCAGTGGCTGGAGGCCCTGGTGCACCTATTCTCTCTCCCTCCCTCTCTCTCTCTCTACCTCTTTCTCTCTCTGTCATTCTCAAACAAATAAATAAAAATAAAAACAAAAAGGCAGTTTTTAAAAAATTAAAGACTATTAAGATGGCTCAGTGGTTAAGATGCCTGCCTGCCAAGCCTAACACCAGGTTCCATTCCCCAGTACCCACATAAAGCCAGATGCACAAAGTGCCACATGCATCTGGAGTTCATCTGCAGCAGCTGGAGGCCTTGGCACACTCATTCTCTCTGTTCTCTTGTCTATTTTCTCTGCTTGCAAATAAATTTTTTAAAAAACTTTAAAATACAGACTTTTAGAAATTTGCTTTTAAAATAAAAAAATCAAACTTCCTATACAAAGATTCTTTTACATAATATAGGTCAAGATAAAGAAAGTATTTTGACAGTTTGGATAAGACGTGAATGTCTCCAAATGGGCAGGCTGGTGTTCTTTCCACTTATTCAATTGTTAAGATGGTAGATTTGACTGACATTTACCTAAACTTTAAAAACCTTCTGAGAAAGCTAATGAAGCTAAAATAGTTACACAGAGACAGATCTCCTGAAGGAGTGTGAGTGCTGGGAATTCTTGGAAAAGGTAGAGAAAGGAAGCCCATTTTGGCTCCGGGGAAGACTGCAAACGTGCCAGAAATTGACTCTCATAAACAGTCAGGCACTGAGAGTCGGCACAGGGCCTGGATGATTGATTTGGGTGGGCTGACCCTGGATGTATAGTCTTAAAAGAACATGTGTTGCTGAACAAAAGAAGAGACACAGGATTTATTTCAACACCCACTTAAAATAGCCCCAGTCAAAAACACCATTTTCAGCTAGCATAAATAAGAGACAATGAGAAAAAAAATGTTAAAAACAAAATAAATTCCAAGCCTGATGTAGCTCAAAGAATAAATGTATGGTATAGCCTATTAAAGATAGGTTAAAAACAGTGAAGACATTAAAAAGCCAAAAGTAGTCATGGGAGAAAAGAGATCTTACATATAGAAAACAGACTTTTTGTAATGGTGCTCTTCTAAAAATATTTATAAAATAATAAAACTCCCCTGAAATTGACATATTCTGACAAAAGCATAAGTAAAGGACTAACATGTCTACTTGGGAATGTCTTTGGCAACTACAGAAAAGCACATTTCCAAGCCATGCCAAATGGAGCTTACTGTGGTCTAAAGAGAGGAGACAGTGCAGGCTCAGGGAGAAGCACGTCTTCTGCCCTCCCACCCAGTCCTGGCTAGTACCAGGACCAGAGGACAAAAGGTAAAGGCCTTCCATCCAGGGTAAGGCCAGGTTCCAGCATGTCTACACATCCTCCACAAGCCCTCGAGACAGATTAGGTTATCTACACTGTATTTTTCTCTTTCTCCTCTTGTACTACATTTCTAGACAGTCCATCATTCCCTTTCTAAGAAATGAGTGTACAGAAAAACACCATACATGTGCAAGAGGTAATATGTCCTTTTCTGAGGCCTAATAGCCCCTGTACTGCTCTGCCTGTCCCAGTGACGTGAGGCTACCAAGAACACGTTTGGCACAGTAGGACCCTCTTCAGCCCAATGCCCACACTCCACCCATTAACAACACCTTACCTCCACCACTCTGTACACTGTGAGTATTTTCTATACTTTGAATTTCTATGATACCTCTGGTCATAACTATTTATTTTTCACTTATCCTACACTGCCTTAATTGATGCAGTTCTTACTATCTTTCTCTCACCTTACCATCTTTCTCTCGCCTTACCAAGAACATGTATTCTCAAGGCCACACTAGTTATTTTATATCTAATATACTCTGCAGCCCCAGAAATAATGACAGACAACACTTTCACTGAAACTTCCAAGGCATATTCATCAGTTTTCTCACTGCTGTAACAAAATACAAAAGCAAGAGGAAGACTTGATTTTGGCTCACAGTTTGTGGTTACAGTCCATCATGGTAGAGGGGGCATGGTGACAGGAGCATAAAGCAACTGGTCACATTGGGTCAGTCAGGAAGCAGAGTAATGAATGCCTGTGCTCAGTTTGCTTCCTCCTTTCTATTCAGTCTAGTACCCCAGCCTCTGGAATGGTACCTACCACAGTTGGGGGTCTTCTCACCACAATTAACCTAATTTGGAAACTCCTTCACAGACATGGTCAGAGATTTGGGTCCTAGATGACTCTATATTCAATCACATTAAGAACTGAGACTAACCATCACACATGGCTCACTACCTTACAGAAATAATCAAATATGATGATGTAAGCATCATGCCACCCAAAACTTAGGGATATGCATCCTTTTCCCCCTCTTATTCCAAGCATTTATGCTAAAATATTTGCCCAGTGAATGAAAATTAACAATGCTTTGGCAAAAAAATGAAAAAGGTATGTAAGAGCCTTTACGTTGAAGTGGGTGTGATTAAGCAGGAAGGCTTTATTATTGAATTTTAATTTTCAGAGAAGGTAAGGAATACCCAATTTTGGAATGTAAAAAAAATCAGAGAACTGAGACAAAAATAATAAGCAAAACTTCATCTCAAAAGAAGACGCCAGTGCCATACAACTAACTTGAGGCAACACTGAAAAATGAGAAAAAAGGCCATTGAGACAGAGGGAAGCAAAGTCACACTGCACTATTTCCTCTGTTTGCTCATTTAATAAACAGTGAACAGCTCCTCTCCCCTATTCCAGACAGTATTCCAGATACTGGGGATACATGAGTGGACAAGATAAACTCACTGCCACATGGGGCCTGCATTCTGTTTGGGAGTGGTTGAGCAAAAAATAGGCAATTCAAAGATGAGCACGAAAAAATAAAATGTGTATATGTTTGTATGGCACAATGCAGGTCTGGCCCTAGCCAGACTGCATGCCAGAAGAAACCAGGAAGTGGCTGGCTTCTGTGGACATAGCATCCTGCGCAGGCCTGGCATGACAACAGCTACAGTCCCATGCTCGCCAGAAACCTGCTACAAGATGATCTGTCCAGAGACAGGCTGTCATTGGTCACAAGAAGGAGACCACCCCATACAATGATTGGCCAGCCAAACCCCTTAAAACTCCCTACACTTCCTTGAATAAATGAGTTTGCGGCAGCTCGCCCTCTGCCTGCTTCCACCCAACTCCCGGAGTCACGGACTCCACGACTCTCACCCCCTACCTGGTGGAGACCCTGCAGTCCCTTCTGGGCTGGCTCTAAGTGGGACCCCAACATATGTTTATGCCAGAGGACAAAGAAGATGAGCAGTTAGGTGGGGTGGGGCAGCAGGCTGTCTGAGAACATATTCCATATTAAGTGAACCAAACATAAGGAAATGTGAGGAAAGAGCATTCCAAGCAGAAGGAACTAAAAATGCAAAGGCCCTGGGCAAGAGCAGCTTCAGTATGCTCAAGTGTACAAGGAAGCCTGGGATGTGGTTTAGTTGGTAGTGTTGACCTTGCATACACAATGCTCTAGCACTGTATAAACCAGGTTTGGTGGCACACACCAGTAATCCCAGCACTCAGGAGGTAGAGATAGGAGGATCAGAAGTTCAAGGTCATCCATGGTTATATAGCAAGTTCAAGGTCGGTCCTGTCTCAAAAAAGAAAAAAATCCACAGAGGTCAGGATCATTCTGTGAAGGTGAGTGAGGAGCTAGGGTAGCAGACATGAATCTTGGAGGGCTTTCCACACAATGACCCAAGTAGGATGGAAAGCCACTGGAATGCTTGTGGGGAAGGGTAGCAGCACCTCTGAAGTAAATCTAGAAATGAAAGGTTTTGTGAAGTGTGATTTACAGTAATTATACATGCATTGTTTAAAGAATGTCAACAGTACGCTCACTTAACTTCTTGTAACAATGTACGTGCTGGGAAACTAGGTGCTTGTCTGTCTTGTTCTCCAAGGATCTCCACCACCTGGCGAACAGGAAGCATTCAAGTGAATGAATTCAAGTGAATGAATGAATCTTCCAAACCATCTAGTTAGCTCAAAAGGCACAGGCCTCTTTTGACATGCCACTACTCACACAGCTGACCTGCATCTCAAGCATCTAAATACCATGCTCACTAAATGCTCAGGGGAAAGGAACTTTGATAACTTGGCAATAAATTTATTTCTACGGGAATCTGTGATATGCAGTGTTTCAATAAGTGAAAAATAGGAGGAAAATAAATATACAATTTTTATAAAGTTGCCATAGCCTGCCACAAAACTTTAAGTGGAAGTTATTTTTAAACTATTTTAAATGACTGTGGGAGGAAGGGTTGGGTTTATGTCCTGGGAAGTACTTTTACTCCCAAAGGCTTCAACTAGCTGTCCACCAGGGGAAAGGGCACTACAGAAAATAGTGTAGACTGTTCTTGACCTAAGAAATATGGTACAAAATGAAATCCTTACACTTCCTCAGAGTGCAGTGTAAGAAGACAAAGCTAAACCTCACAAAGACTGTCAGGGAATCTGAGGGATTTGGTCAAGAGGTCTACTTTCATACTTACTTCACAACTTATCCTGTTCAGAACTGAGCAAAGAAAACAATAAAAATGGGCTTTCAGTGAGGACAGGCTCGTGTGCGAGCGCACGCGCGTGCACACACACACACACACACACACACACACACACACATTCATCAGTGATGTGGGATAAGGTATTCCTGGCACCATTTTTCCTGCAGTGGTATGACACAGTGATAACCAAGCCTCATCCACAAGAAATACTAGAGTTTATTAAGAAACAATGGCTGATATAGACACACATAGAAGTTATGAGTTGATATTATGTATGCACCCAGGAAATGCTGACGTTCACTTATAAACAGGGGTGATATGGACACACATGTGAGGTCATGAGTTAATAATATGAATCCATCCAGGAAACAATGGAATTCATTTATAACCAAATGATGGCTGACATATACACACACAAAGGTTGCAGTTTCATGTCTTCCTTACAAGCATTCAAATGTTTCAAAGTGTATAACACCTTAACCGCATCCCTTTTCCACAGCAGCCTAAATGTTACTTTCCTCTGCTAAAAAAGTCAAAGTGTGTTTCCTACTTTCTTCTCCATATATACTCACTCCAAAAAGACCATACCTCAGGTACTTAGAGTAGTGTCTCTAAGACACTATCCTTTTAGCCCAGTGCAAAGGCTTCCTCAGCAAAATTGGATACTTTCCTACAACCCATGTGTTTACAGAGATTAATGTTTTTATAAGAGAAAAATAAGCTCTGGAGCCTGGGTGTGAACTAGAGTTGGATTACAAAAAGCCAATCTTTGTAGATTGCCTCCAGGGAAGAAAATATTTAAACCCATTGTGAAGTATGGAAGTGAAATGAAATGTTTGGATTAAGAAAATTCTCAAATTGCACAGATGTTTTTTCAGCATACAAACCTAGTGTCACCTCCTTCTACAATGATGATGACAATAAAAACAGCTAAGGATGATTACATGCCACATTACTAAGTGTTTTAAACATATTGTGTGTTCAGTGACTAACAAACTATAAACAAAAGCCAAAGAGCCATGAGGCCTTAGCAGCTCATCCAGGATCACACGGAAGCCAAGACTGCATGACACTGGCTGTGGACATCCATGGAAATCAATGACAGAGACAGAGAGTCCAGAAACAAACCCACTCATCTGTGATGAATTCATCTTCAACATGTGTGCCAAGACAAGCAGATGCATTAAGAAAAGTCTTTTCAATAAATAACATGGGAACAACTGGAATTCCACAAGCAAAAGAATGAATTTGTACCTCCAATTCACAACATATATAAAAATTAATACCAAGTGGATCAAAAACCTTAAAAAACAGTATAAATTTTTGTGACTTTGGATTAGGCAATGATATTTTGCTTAAAGAACACGCCACCAAAGAAAGACACATAAATTGAGATAAATTGGACTTTATCGCAATTATAAACTTTTGTGTTTCAAAGGTCATCACTAAGAACAAAAAGATATCTAGGAGACAGTAAGAAAATGCTTGCAAATCATGCATCTGATAAGTACTTCATGAGCAGAATGCATGAAGAGCACTTTGTTATTTTTAAAATTTTATTATTTATTTATTTATTTATTTACTTACTTTCAATGGTTTTTCAAGGCTGACCTGGAATTCACTCTGTAGTCTCAGGGTGGCCTTGAACTCATGGTGATCCTCCTACCTCTGCCTCCTGAATGCTGGGATTAAAGGCATGCACCACCATGCCCGGCTTATTTTTATTTATTTATTTGAGAGAGAGGGAGAAAGAGAGCATGGGCATGCCGGGGCCTCCAGCGGCTGCAAATGAACTCCAGATGCATGTGCCACCTTGTGCATCTGGCTTACATGGGTCCTGGAGAATCAAACCTGGGCCCTTTGGCTTTACAGGCTAATACCTTAACCACTAAGACATCTCTCCAGCCCTGAAGAGCATTTTGTAACTCAAAAACAAAAAGACAGACAAGCCAATTAAAAATGAATTATTTAACAAACATTTCTTCAAACAACATAGAAAAATAATGTGAACAAAAATATTCAAGATAATTACCCACCTGAGAAATGCAAGTCAACCCACAACAGGGACTGTTTCACACCCATAATAGAAAGATAGATAACAAAAAGTGCTAGTAAGGATATGGTGAAACTGGAATGCTTATCCATCTCTATTGGAATATAAAATGGTGCAGAATCTTTGGGAAACTGTTAAGACGTCTGAGTTCTGTCCTGAATATGTTTCCTAGACAACTGAAAAATACAGGATTACCCAAACAAATTTGTAAATGTTCATGATAGCAGTATTTACAATATGCAAAATATTTGGGAAAACAAAACATTGGGAAATAACTCAAATATTGAATAAGTAACACATATGAGCACATCCATACAATGCAGTAGTATTCAGCAATAGCTGGAAATGTAGCTGTACTGGCAGAAGTGGAGGCAGCTGGGAGGTATAGGCAGAAGAATCCGGACATTCAAGGTCATCCTTGAATTGGTGACATAGAGTTCAAGGTTAGCCTGGCTACATAAAACCTTGTCTCAAAAGAAAAAGGATAATTATTCAGCAAATAAAAAGGACTATATTACTGATACAGGCAATAATTTAGATGAGCCCTAAAATATTTCACTAAGTGAAAGAAGCCAGACACAACGAGTAACATATTATATGGTGTCATTATGTAAAATGTCCAGAAAAAAGCCAACTTGTACAGATAGAAAGTAGGGGTTAGTGGTTGTCTGAAACATGGGGAAAAAGAATGTATACACAGTGCTCCCTTTTTGAGCTTTCTTACATAAACATAAACAACAATTGGATCTCTGTTAAGATTTCGTGTTAATTTGAAGACTATTAACATCATCACATATATATATTTTTAAATCCTAACTTATCCCAGCCATCTGTCTCCTCATATTTCTCTATTTTTCTCTACAACATTTTCTTACTTCACACACACACACACACACACACACACACACACACACACACTCATACAGTCACTCAAGCACTTACTTAGAAAGGTATTTTTCAGTTAGCTGCATTTCTATAAAAACACTAAGAAGGAATACAGATGCTTAAGTTCTACAACAGACTGCATGTCCTACAAACTCACTGAAGACAAGCAAACGTCAACCAAACATTATTAAATATCTTAGGAATGACAACCTTAAGAGGTACAGATGATTTCTGAGGAATGCTTTATCACAACTGTTTGGTTCACTACACCAAATCTAGCAAGCAGCCTTGGCTCTGAAGAAGAAGCACACATCTGATCCCACACGCTAGCTATCTCCCCAGCAGCTGCTAAGTGTGGGGCAATGAGAGACTGAAGGCTGGATTATGATCTGTCTTTAGACAGATCTAAATCACAAAACAAGGTTGAATTTGGTTCTCCTCTTAAAATCAGATTTCAGTATCAATGAAAAGTGAGGGAAATGTCTGAGGCAAAATGTTACAGTGGTGAGAAAGATGTTAGCTGTAGAAGACCTGAACATAGGACTATCCAGCCATGAGGAACCCAAGCTGCCCCCCCCATTCTCAAAATCACAACAAATGGTAGTGGACAAAAGATTGGAACCACAGTGCCTGATTTTGAACACTTACCCTGTGCCTTGCAGTACAACTTAACCTAAGTTTCCTCATCTTTGACCAGAGCCAACAACTGTTCTCTCTTCAAAGGGTAATGGTGAGGATTAGGTAGATTCGCACCTAGAAAGCTGCAGAACGGGGGCCCAGGACAGTGACAGTGCTCTCTACCAACTGTCTTTCATCAGTGCTACTGTTGCACTGGTGCTATTATTAAAAAGATAATAATAAGCATAATCATAGCAGCAAAGAAATATAAATAATAATTAACAAAATTAATTCATGATCAAGAATTAAAAACAATTTGCTAGAGGCCATGTATCAGACAGCTCAGGTTCGCTGAGATGAACTTCCAGACCAGGCACAGTTATGGAAGAAGGGATATTAATTGACACTTGCAGGTTCAGGGGAAGTTCCATGATGGCAGAAGAAACTGGCCTGCTTTCATAGGACCAAACACAGAGAGCAAAACCACAAGCCAAAAGCCACACAGCACAGCACACTTCAGGAACTCCAGCTAGGCACACTTTGCATATCTTTAGATTGAAATCCTAAACCCACCACCACACCTTAAGATCTGCCCAGTGACATTGCCTCCAGCCAGGTGGATACAGATGTAAACTATAAACTAATAAAACACTGAATATATTGGGGGCCATCTATTCAAACTACCACAGGCCAGTAAGCTAAAAAAAAAGGGCTATAAGTGAGGGAGGAGAGGGGAGAACTTAAGGAGATAGTGTTGTATACATGCAAGCAGAAGAACAGATTTCAGGGAGTGGAATGGCTTAAGCACAGTCAGGGGAAGAAACTGGGTAAAAGAAAGGTGGAGGGAGGGTTAATCAAAATTTAAGATATTGTGAATAAGCCATATGAAAACTTACATTTTTGGATAATGGCACACCCAGAAACCATAGACTGTTAATAGAAAAATTTCAGTACCAGGGATGGGACACTTTCCAGTGAGTTGTTGGCCAGAGAAGTCCCTATTGCCCTCCAAATAGTACAGCCTATTGCCAAGGCTCTTGGTTTCCCACCAGAAATAGATGGTAAGACCCTATTGTTGAAGACCACATGCCTGGGCTGCAAGGTCACTGAGAAATCAAGCTGGGGCTGAGCTGAAAACCTCCTCCTTATAGACCAGCTGCCTGAAAGCTGGAAAAAACTGCACTGCATGCAGCCTTATGGAAGACAGAAGCCATCAGCGGTGAAACCAGTGGACACTGCAAGCCTCAAGTTTGGTCAATCAGGCTAAAAGACCAAATAGGTGCAATAGTGGCATGTCTGTTATGGGGGAAAACAACTGCTCTTTAATTGGACTGCAGGTCCACTCTATGGGAGGGAATACATGCCTGGTACTGAAAACCTAATCAAAAGCCTATGGTGGGGGAGGTCATGATCATTAGGAATGTAACACCTGCTCTTGTCTGGCTACATATATTACGCTCACCAAACTGCCTTGTAAGCACTTTTCTTAACATTCATACCCATATATTAACCCTACCCTCACTTTTGATTTTCTTTTCAGCTGCAGTGACCCACTGGAGTGACACAAAAGGCACCATAGTGCTGAGAAGAAGTGACAGAGG
Organism: Orientallactaga sibirica; assembly: GCA_036365145.1. Taxonomy (NCBI): domain Eukaryota; kingdom Metazoa; phylum Chordata; class Mammalia; order Rodentia; family Dipodidae; genus Orientallactaga; species Orientallactaga sibirica. The sequence goes on along the minus strand of JAEOAD010000030.1, from coordinate 17,343,891 downwards.
AGTGTTCAGCACTGAAACATCTCTGTCACACCTTCCAAGGCTCAGGGTCCATTGTGGAACAGGTGGCAGAAAGAATGAGAAAGAAAGAGGTGGCCAAAAGAAGGGTAAGACTGCTTGCAATGCAACTGTCCAGGAAAAAAAAAAAAAAAAAAACTAGCCTCCATATCCATGATCTCTCAGTACTACCTTCACAAGACCCTCACAACAGGAGAAAAAGACAATGACATCAATATAAAAGAGAGACTAACAAAGAGAGGGAGGAGATATGATGAAGAGTGGACTTGTGAAAGGGAAAATGGGGGACAGGAGGGAATTATCATGGTTTATTGTCTGCAAGTATGGAAGCTGTCAATTAAAATAAGTAATTAATTTATTAAAAAACATTCTGCTAGAATAGTAGAAGACATCAGAAATCTTTAAAACATACAAAGAAATGGAGCCAAAGAATACAACCTAAAAATTTAATCTGAGGCAATACTGAGCTCTGCACAATAACTTAAACATACCAGTGTTTATTACATTTAACAGAGTGACAATCTGGAGATAAATATCAAAAAATTAAATATTATATGAGATAAACTGTCAAAATATATATAAAATATCTGAGATTGTTACCTGCTTACAATCTTTTTAAAATTTTTTATTAAGTATAAATTTTGTGTGGACAAAGTATGTGTTGGTATCATTTCCCTCCTCCCTGCCCCCACTCCAGTAAGTATTCACCATGGGGTTATGGGGTATACAGTGTGAGAGCAGCAACAGTCATTGTGGGGGAAAGGCAATGCCTCTGGATACTCCTTCCCACCCTGTGGCTCTTACAATCTTTCTGCCCCTCTTCCACAAAGTTCCCTGAGCCTTGGCAGGTGTGTTATAAGTCTACTTTAGTGCTGAGCTCTCTGCAACTTCTGGGCTTCTGCGTTGGTACATTTTGAGTATCCTCAGTTTCTCTCACCATCACCCTGGAGCAGGTTTTCAGGCCCGCCTTGGACATAGCACTCTTGCTCAACTCACCAAGTCATTTGTGGTTTCACCTGGACCTTAGCTGATGTGCAAGAAATGGCTCATCTCACGATAGGGATTCAGCTATCTTTTCTTGTTGTGTTGATAGATTTTAGTTGTCCTGTTTTTGCTACCTTCTGTAAAAGAAAAACCAATTCTCCCACAGTGAGAGCTACCTGCTTATAATCTAACCAGTCACTTTTCACAGTTACTTTTCATAGTTCCAAGAATGTGAACTTCTGGGTCAGATACAGAATGTTATCATTCACTCACACCAGATGCTCAAACACCCCAGGCTGTCTCCCCACCATGTCTCCAGGACAGTGTAGAGCAGCCCACATGGATGCTCTGTAGAGAAGATCTGTATTAAGCTCAGAGTTTTAACAGTGCCAAAAATAACCAGGTTGTTTACAAACCTGATCAACCTTTGCCACCAAGAAAAACACTTTCCTTATTATGTTGGAAAAAGCAAATTTATGATGCTACAAAGGAAAAGGAAAAAAGCTTTCCCTCTTCCAAAGGTATGCACTACAGAACCACCTTGGAAGAGATAATGAGAATAAAGGAAAACAATGCAAATGAACTCTGAGAACTGTTTCACCATGCTGGGTAACTCACAGTGCGAACACAGAACGGGACTCTACAAGGACATGAAAAGACACTTCTCACAGGATTAAAAATGTGAGAAAAACATTTCTGGTATACTATGACATGTACAAAACAGTTTCTCATTCTTCAAAATTATACATATATACATACATGTATGCACACGCAAAGAGAGGGAAAATTGACCAAATTTTGTTTAAAATTGCATGTCTATGTGAATAAAAGGGCTGATAATACATATAAAGAGGTAGGTTTGCTCTGGATATTAAAATTATGTCTTATTTTTGTTTGCTTTTTGCTTTTTTGAACTAAACTTTCTATAAAATGCTACTCTTATAGTTTTAAAAATGGCTTTTTAAAAATACATGAATCAGACATGGTGCAAAAAGTCCAAGTGCCCCAAAAAAAGAGAGAGAGAGAATAATCCAGGCCATCAAAATTAAAAACTTCTGAAAATCAAGCTGGGCTTGGTGGCACACGCCTTTAATCCTAGTGCTCAGAAGGCAGAGGTAGGAGGATCGCCGAGAGTGTGAGGCCATCCAACTTCTGTAAATCAATAGACATCCTTAAAGGACAGGAGATGTAACTAAGGAGGCAAAGTGAGCATCATGGGGTAGAGAGCTAGTCTGGCCTCTAGCACCATTTGGGTATGGTGGCACATGCCTGCAATCCCAGCACTTGGGAGTGGAAGGATGAGAAGTTCAAAGTCATCCTTGGCTATTTCCAGGCCAACCTGGAATAAAACTATACAGGGCTGGAGAGATGGCTTAGCGGTTAAGGTGCCTGCCTCCTAAGCCTAAGAATGCTGGTTCCAATCTCCAGTGATTCCAAACTCCTGGTCCAACGTTTAGCCAGATGCAAAGTGATGCAAGGGCACAATGCCGCACTTGACCACAAGGGGGCGCAGGCATGTGGATTTCGATCGCAGCAGCTGCGAGGCTGCTGGCGCACCCATCTCTATCGGTCTTCCTCTCCCTCTCTCTCCGTCTCTCTCTCTCTCTCTCTCTCCAAAAAAAAATCTACACAACTCTGTGAACATACTGAATTGTATCTGAAAAGACTAAATATTATGGTATGTGGATTATATTGCAATAAAACTAATGTCAACACCTATATACTACACATATCCACAACATATCACCAACTGACACAATGGAAAATATATACATAATTTATAACAGTAACAAAATAGTCAAAAATCATGTTTGAAAAAGCCTCTACCTAACTAGCAATAACACAAGGACAAAATAAAGTGCTATTCTATAATATAAGGGTGAATACCGTAAGATGCTCATGTTCATAAAGACAGTTAAATGAAGCTCAACCTTAAATAAATATCATATAAACAAGTAAAATAATTGCAATGAGGAACATAAAAGGAAAGTACAAGATTTCATGATAAAATATAAAAGGCAGGTCTGATTTGGATGGAATAATTATGCAACAGCCTCCCTGAGAAACATTTAAAGTATGCTGAGAAATTTAGCAAATTGAAAATGGGATAATGATGTTTTTCCCAATGGAAAAGCAGCGCAAAAGTCCAAGGTACAAAAGAATCTGTCACATTTGAGAATCCTGTGAAAGTTAACACCCTGGTCAGAGGGCAAGGAGCGTTCAGAAGATAGTCACAAACTGAAACTAGGGAAGTAAGACAGGGTTAGTTACATAACCTCCATGGTGCTCTGGGCATTTTTACTTTCTTTCTTGAGTTTAAAGATACGTCATCCAAAAATCCTGTGAAGTGTGATGGTTAATTCAATTGTCAACTGGACTGGATAAGACAAGTTGATTAATGAGTCACACCACTGGATATGCCTGTGAGAGTGTTTCCAACAAATGTTAACTAAAGAGAGATGATCCACCCGGGATGTGAGTGACAACACCCCATGAGCTGGAGTTCAAGACTAAGTAAAGAAGTGAAAAGGAAAAAGCCACTAGAGCACTAAAATTCCCCTATTCTGCTTCCTGGTCAGCACCATGGACCAAGCTGTTCTCACCACCAAACCTTCCCCAACATGACGGACTTTGTCCTCCGAACTGTGAGGCAATAAAAATCCCCATCAAGTTGCTTTTTGCCAAGCATTTGGTCATAGCAACAAGAAAAGTAACTAATACAAGGAAACACATTTAACTCATGTCATAAAAGCATCACATAGGGCCGTCTGAGGAAAAGTGATTAGTTAGGAAAGAACAAAGAAAATTAAATGACTCAGGCTGGAGAGGTGGCTCAGTGGTTAAGGTGCTTGCCCACAAAGCCTAAGGACCTAGGTTCAACTCTCCAGATCCTATGTAAGCCAAACACACAAGGTAACACAAGTGCACAAGGTTGCACATGCACACAAGGGGGCACACGCATCTGGAGTTTGATTGCAGAGGCTGGAGGCCCTGGCATGCTTCTCTCACTCACTCACTCTCTCGCTCATAAAAAAAAAAAAATGAAGACTGGTAGCAATGATTCAGACTGAGTAGAAGGAAAGAAGAAGACATTTTCATGAACTATATTAGAGATGATCACATATTCTATTTAATAACTGAAATTTACCCACCCTGCTTAGCACATGCACTGTTAAAGGCTTGAGTTTAGCATACAAAGAAAGAAATATGTGCAAATCATTCCAATTTATTTATGTCCATGTGTCTTCCTCAACCACACTCCAGAGATAAACAGCACACAGGCTGTGAGGGCTGTACAGTTTCCAGAGGGTAAATGAATGACTTGCCTTGTAAGCAGGAAAGCAACTATGCATGGCATATACAGACTTTTCTCTCCTCTTTTTGGAGAGAGACAGGGAGAGAGGGAGAGGAAGACAGACAGAGATGGGTGCGCAAGCAGCCTCTCAGCTTCTGCAAATGAAATCCAGATGTGCGCACCCCTTGTGGTCAAGTGCGGCATTGCACCCTTGCGTCACTGTATCTGGCTAAAAGTGGGACCTGGAGATTGGAACCAGAACTCTTAGGCTTAGGAGGCAGGCACCTTAACCACTAAGCCATCTCTCCAGCCCCATTTCTCTCCTCTTAAAATGAAACCTTGCTACTACCATGGTAAATACTACATCAAACCCACAGGGTTCAATTAAGTAAACTTTATATATACTCCTCACAAACCCATGACATGAAACCATGAAATCAAAGAAAACCTGCTGTGGTAGTGTGAATAGATGGCCCCTGTAGCAGACAGCTTCAGGTTCGCTGAGATGAACTTCCAGACCAGGCACAGTTATGGAGGAAGGGATATTATTTATTGAAGCTTACAGATCCAGGGGAAGTTCCATAATGGCAAGAGAAGCGGCCTGCTCTCCACAGGGCCAAGCAGAGAGAGAAAAGCCAACCAGCCACCACAGCAAACAGAGCAAAACTACAGCCAAAAGGTCACACAGCACACTTCAGGAACTCCTGCTAGGCACATTTGCATATCTTTACAATGGAATCTCAAACCATCACCATACCTTAAGACCAGCCCCCAGTGACCTTGCCTCTAGCAAGGTGATTGCAGATGCAAACTATAAAGTAATAAAACATTGAATATATTGGGGGACATATATTCAAACTACCACATTTCGCCCCTGGCCCCCAATATATTTAGCTCCTGGCCCCCAGTAGATTTATAACTATCACACATCGTAAATTGTATTTAGTCCAATTTTAAAGGTTTTTACAGTTTTGATCAACTTAAGATAGTGAGTCCTGTAAAATCAAACAAGTTAAATACTTTTAACATGTAAAGGCACAGAGTAAACATTTTAACTGTATAAGAAATAGCAAGGAGAAACTAAAACAATGAAAATTTAACCACCATTAACAGTCATCAACTTTTGTAGTTTAAGTTTAATATAACCCGAGACTGACAGTCTCCAGGTTTTTCAATTCCGCCCCTCCAGCTGGGCAGAGTCGCCAGGGAAAACTTTTATCCCATGTCAACACTGTACTCTATGGTAGCCCTTTTGTACAGTCTTGGTATATCCAAAACATCTTTAGGTCTCTATGTAAACCACAGTCTATCTTTTAAAGGCTTTTCCAGCCTATTCCTGAGGGTCTTTATGCCCTACCTCATGCCACATCTCAGCAGCGGCTCCTGGAACTGTGTGCAACTCATGACCACTTCATGCATTTTTTATATTTTTAAAACTAATACCAGGTGTGCAGGATATAGCCATATTCTTAATCCAGGGACAAAATAAACCATAGCCTTGAAAAGCAGGTTCCTTTTCCAGTCAACTCTTTTCAAAGAGTTTGCATTTCTAACAGTCTTTTTTTAGGCATCCTCTTCATTGTTTTAATGTAAATTAAGTTTGGCCACCTTTCTTTCACCTTTTTTAAGATTGCTAATGTGTTGACAATAGCAGCTCCAGTAACCTAAAACCGGTCTCAGTGCCTCTGCTTTTACCTTGCTTGAGGTTTTCCAACTTAAAATCTTAAAATCTCAGTCCAATATCTTTAGCCAAGCACATCAGTCCATTACAAATTTAACCTTGATCAAACTTTCTGGGCCTGGATAGCGGAACGTAGCCATCCCTTATGCCAGTAGCCCAGTTCCAACAAAGCCCTCTGCCGTCTTTTCTTCCCCTTAGAAACCTCATAAGCCAAGCCTTGAAGTTCAATACTGTCTGCACTTAGCATTCTCAAACGCTCATCAGAATAGTCCATAAAACTTGGCTTACCACTCCAGAAAGCATCTTTAGTTGTAAGCACCAAGTCCATGCCCATTCCTCCAAAACAAAGGTTTCAAAAGACGAATATTTACACGATCTGGTTCATCTCACCCCACTTCTGGTACCACTTTACTGTAGCAGACAGCTTCAGGTTCGCTGAGATGAACTTCCAGACCAGGCACAGTTATGGAGGAAGGGATATTATTTATTGAAGCTTACAGATCCAGGGGAAGTTCCATAATGACAAGAGAAGCGGCCTGCTCTCCACAGGGCCAAGCAGAGAGAGAAAAGCCAACCAGCCACCACAGCAAACAGAGCAAAACTACAGCCAAAAGGTCACACAGCACACTTCAGGAACTCCTGCTAGGCACATTTGCATATCTTTACAATGGAATCTCAAACCATCACCATACCTTAAGACCAGCCCCCAGTGACCTTGCCTCTAGCAAGGTGATTGCAGATGCAAACTATAAAGTAATAAAACATTGAATATATTGGGGGACATATATTCAAACTACCACAGCCCCCAATATATTCAGTGTTTTATTAGTTTATAGTTTGCACCTGCAGCCACCTGGCTGGAGGCAGTGTCACTGGGCAGATCTTAAGGTGATGGTGGGTTTGATGGTGGGCTGTCCTGTGTGGGTTTTGGCTTGTGGCTTTTTTTCTCTCTCGTGTCTGGTCCTGTAAGAGCAGGCCAACTTCTTCTGTCATTATGGAACTTCCCCTGGATCTATAAGCTTCAATAAATCCCTTTCTCCATAACTGTGCCTGGTCTGGAAGTTCATCTCAGTGAACCTGAAGCTGTCTGCTACAGAAGTTGGTACAGGAGTAGGATGAGATGAACCTGACCATGTGAATGTTCATCTTTTGGAACCTTTGTTTTGGAGGAATGGACATGGACTTGGTGCTTGCAACTGAAGACACCTTCTGGAGTGATAAATCAAGTTTTATGGACTATTCTGATAAGAGTTTAGGAATGCTAAGTGCAGACAATATTGAACTTCAAGGCTTGGTTTATAAGCATTCTATGGAGGAAGGAAAGACTGCAGAGGACTTTGTTGGAACTGGGCTACTGGCATAAGGGATGGCTGCGTTCTGCTCCCCAGGCCCAGAGAGTTTAATCAAGGTTAAATTTGTAATGGACTGATATGCTTGATTAAAGATACTGGACTGAAAGATTTAAGAATTTAAGGTGAAAAACCTCAAGCAAGTTAAAATTAGAGTCACTGAGACTGGTTTTAGGTTGGTGGAGCTGCTATTATCAAACACATTAGCAATCTTAAAGAAGATGACCAGGCTGCTTTACATTAAAACAATGGAAAGGATGCCTGAGGAAAGACTATGATAGAAATACAAACTCTTTTGGAAAGAGTTGACTGGAGAAGGAACCTGCTTTTCAAGGTTACAATTTATTTCATCCCTGAATTAAGAACATGGCTGTGTCCTGCACACCTGGTATTGGTTTTGCCAACATGAAAAATGTGTGGAGTAGTCATGAATTGCACATGGTTCCGGGATCCACTGCTGAGATATGGCATGAGGCAGGGCATGATGCCCTTATAGGCTGGAATAGCCTTTAGAAGATGGACCATGGTTTGCATGGAGACCTGAAGACGTTTTGGATATAACCAAACTATGCAAGGGCTACCATGGAGTGCAGTGTTGGCCTGAGATGGAAGTTTTCCCTGGCTACTCTGCCCAAATGGAGGGGCAAAATTGGAAAACCTGGAGACTGTCAATCTCTAGTTGTATTAAACTTGAACTGCAAAAGTTTGATGATTGCTGATGATGGTTGATTCTGCATTGTTCTAGTCTCTCCTTGCTATTCCTTATACCAGTTGAAAATGTTTACTCTGTGCCTTTATATGTTGAAAGTATATAACTTGTTTGATTTTACAAGACTCACAGCTAAGATACAATTTTAAATCTCAGATGAGACTTGGGACTTTGGAACTATCTTAAGTTGGTAAAGACTGTGGGGACCTTTGAAATTGGACTAAGTACAATTTACAATGTGTGATAGCTATAAATCTAGTGGGGGCCAGGGCGAAACGTGGTAGTTTGAATAGATGGCCCCAAATATATTCAGTGTTTTATTAGTTTATAGTATACATCTGCAGCCACCTGGCTGGAGGCAGTGTCACTGGGCAAATCTTAAGATGTGATGGTGGGTTTGAGATTTCAATCTAAAGCTATGGAAAATGTGCCTAGATGGAGTTCTTGAAGTGTGCTGTGGTTCTTGGCTTGTGGCTTTTTAATCTCTCTTGCCTGGTCCTGTAAGAGCAGGCCAACTTCTTCTGCCATTATGGAACATCCCCTGGATCTATAAGCTTCAATAAATCCCTTACTCCATAACTGTGCCTGGTCTGGAAGTTCATCTCAGCGAACCTGAAGCTGTCTGCTACACCTGCCTATTCAGGCCCTTCCATAACACAAGGGAATCAAACAATAAAGGTGAAAATGACTGCTAACAAGTGTGTATTTACAACACGTGCTTCAAACATAGTTGTGTTCATTTTTATTTAGATAGTGAAGATGATCTATGGACTTAAAAATGTAAGACAAATAAAGGATAATGTGTGTTCTAATTAATACTAATAATATAAGGATCATCTCATTTCTTAAGAATTATGTGCATGTGTCATCAGTCCCTTAGGATAGAACTCTAAATGCAATTAATGTATCAAAGAAGATGAATGTTTTTATGGTTGTGATATGTTGTTAAATTGTTTTTCAAAATGTTATATCATTTGAAAACTTTAGAAACAAGGCAAAGCTTATTCACTTTTAGCTGTTATTGCTCCCAGATTCTTGTGTTACAATTACTCCTTATAATATATACTTAGTACATAACCATACGACAGCTTTCTCAAATGCTCCTGGTCTTTAACTTCCAAGTCTACACTCAGCTCTGCTAAAAATGTTGCCCTCACCCTCCCATGGAGATGGTGCATAAGGTATAGTGGGTGGAGAGGACTACATGGCCATTTGTGTCCTGACCCTCTTACTCTTCCCTCTGCACCCACCTGCTATACCTTGTACATCTCTCTGTCATCTGGTATCCCCTCTAGCCCAAGTGCCTACATTCTTGGTGCTCCCAGCACTTCACACAGAGCCCTGCACATGACTGCCCAATGCCTGTGAATGAAATGGATGGTAAATGCCTCTCGTCCACTCTACTTGTGTGATTTCAAGGGGAGAGTGTGGCACCTGCATTATGACCCCACAATTCACTGACACTTTAGAGAAGTCTCCGTCCTCACTCTCTCATTACCAACTTCTTTTCATTTCTGGATAGAGGACTTCTGACTCCAAGTACTAAACTCTTTATGGAATGATGACAATGAAAGCCAATTTTATGCAAGAATATTGCTGCTGCTCAAGTTTAGACATATGGCTTTGTCCAAGGTGAGTCAGAATATGGACCAGAACATGTCTTTAACCCTCAAAATTCATATTCTAAAAGAAAATGACCCCCCCCCCACTGTCATGATGTCACCCTTTCATCCTTGCTGTTACCACTTAGGACAGATCCCACTTTTTATAAAGGACCCTCTTCTTCGTGAAATAAAAAAGAAACAATGTCCTTGTGAAGGACAGAGGAACCAATGAGTTAAATTCGTCATTCTGAGATAAATTATTTAGTACCACTTAAAACCCTGAAAGCTTTGAACAACCTATCTTGTGGTTTATGGCACTGTCTTCTAAGTTTACAATTTCCTGAGTATGAAGAACCATTCAATTCCACAGGGTAACATCAATATAATTTAAATTTACTGCTGGAACTGACATTCCCCAGCAAACTAAAGAGATGTTACAAAGAAGTAATCAGAAAACCATTATGGAATGTAGGAATAAATTCTTCTTGCTAGATATAAAGACAAACAATTACATCCATCTTGAAATTAAATGAGTGACATCCTGGGGCAACAAGGGCTCTGTACACTCAAGACATAGCTTTAATCTATCTTTGTTAGGGGTCTAGATTTTGAATACAAGACCATCATTCAAATGCAAGGAACTATGGTGAGAATAAGAAAAGACAGCCAATGTATTCAAGTGTGTTTAATGTATTATTTCACTAGGATTCTTTAATCATCATTTTCATCCTAAATTATTTACAATGAGAAAGAAAGGTTTGGTACAGAGACCAAGGTTTGCAGTCTTACCAGTCATTTTATTGTCAAAAGCAGTTTTAGTTAAAACACACCAGTGGCACTGAAATAGCCTATTTGGGAGAGCGTTAGTTAGTGTGAAGATCTAATGCACACCAATGGTTGGAACTATATCCTGCATCTTTCTCCCCTAAAGAACTAAACAAACTGAAAAGGGCAAAAACACCATTATTCAATCAGGGCGAATATTGATTCCTAGGCTAGGCCCTCAGGATGGTTCCTTGCAGCCCCTAGGGTAATGCAGAAGGGGAAGGGTGCGCTGGATGACTCCGAAGCCCTAGATGTAATAGCTACCAAGTGCATTCCAACCATCTCCATAGAACTTCCTTTGCTTGCACCTGCTACTGAAACTCGTTTCTCTGTCAACTGCTCAGAGCTACAGCTTTAAAACAATGGAATTTTAAAGCCTAGATCCAGACCAAAAGGGAAAACAGCTTGTTACTCCGCAGACAAGTGGGGTTCCCTCCCCCTCACCATTATCTCCACTGCACACACCCAAGGACAAGTGGTTAGACCCAGCAGCCGCGACAGCTAGGCCCATGAGACAGAAAGAGAAAGCCCGGCCTCGCAGATGCTCCGGCGCTGCCCGCTCCTCCATCGCTCGCGGTCCAGGCTCCGCCAGCTCCCCCGGGAGGGAAGTGGAGCCTCCCGTGCGCTCAGCATCCCTCCTCCTCCTTCCCCTCCTCCGCCCGGGACACCAACCTTCGGCGTGCGGATGTGCTCCATGGCAGGCCCGCGTCTGCAGGGTCGCCGGCGGGCGCGGCCTCACGCACCTGCGCGCGTGTGCGGCGCGGGGGCGGGGCCTCGGGGAAGGGCCTTAGGCGCGGTGGGCGGGGCTACTTCCTGGCCCCGCCCCCAGGTACAGAGCCGGGCCCCACGCGACCCCGGCGCCTGCGCGGCGATGGAGCGCGCGGCTCTGCGCCTGCTCCCACCTGCCGGTCCCTCGCCCCACACTGGACTTCCCACAAATCCACGGGCTTCCTTCAAGATGGACATCCACAAAGCGGGGTGGTGTCGCCTGGCCTGTAGCCCCAGAGATTCAGGAAGGATGAGGCAGAAGGATCATTTTGGGTCCAAGACCTCAGAACCAGCCCCAGAGATAAAAAGAGACCCTGTCTCAACTAAAATAAATAAGTATCAGGGGCAGCCAGCGTTTACCCAGACAGAGTGAGGGCCTTGTGTTTGGTGCGGCTTCTTAGAGGAGAGATGCGATCAAATATGTGCAGCTTCTCATCCTTAAGGCTTCCTTTCAGGGCATCCATCCCAGGGTAGGTGAGATTTCACAGCAGGGTGGAAAAAAAAATCCCACGCAAAAAAAAAAAAAAACCTGCCATTTCGACCCTAGTGCAGTATGGTCCAGTGAGCTGTGTGCGTTCTCAGGCTTCGCTGGCACAAAATGCAGAATTAAAGTGGAAATAAGTGTTTGCACCCTACCAAGTTTGCTGTTAAGTGAGGCATCTCACATGAACCTGTGACATCACTGTTGGAACTCTTGCAGAAAATGGTCTTTTTCCTTGACACTGTATTGGCTGCTCGTGTGCTATCTGCACCTAGCTCTAACTGAACTGAAAGCATCCATTATGACACACCATTAAAAACAGCAGCTCTAAATATACAACCCCCCATCATAACTAAAATTTCATAGAATGGCCTTAATTCTTGGAATGTCTGTTTCATTGTTTTCCTACCTCTTACTCATATTCCAGACAGCATAAGAGTCAACTGTAAATCTGTGACCACAGAGACTGATTTTCATCCCCTTTTGTCCAGTGCCTGATGGGCATATTGCAGTCTCCCAAATAATTATCTATTTGAAGTGTTGAATTCATTTTAAAATTCTCAGATCCCCATCACATTATTTTATACTGTTTCATCCTCCTACTGCTCTGCTAGGTCAATTAAAACAACTGTAAAACATTTTCAAATGACAAGAATGATCCAAGGTACTATTTCTTCCCAACCCACACTAGCCTCAGGCACCTCATTTATAAAAATGAGAATTATCTTTTGCCCAGATGACTTCAAAGGTAGCTCCCATGTTCAATTCCATCTTGTACAGGAAGGAGGACCCCGAGTTCAAGGTCATCCTTGACTACCAGTGACTTTGAAGCCAGCCTGGGCTATATGCCACCCTGTCTCAAAGAAATAATTCCATTTCATGATATAAGCATATTCTGTCTGTTTTTTTGGGAGGGGGTGGCATTCTGAATGGGATGACAATCTTGGAACTGTCTGCTTTTATGCCATTTCTATCTCTCCACTGGTAGGCTCTAATCAATAGACACTGTAGAAGAAAATTTCACACACAAATTAAAAAGCAAAATAGACATTCACTTAATAAATGCTGCCATTATTTAAATAATAGCTGTACCAAATGATTGATGGAATTCATGTGTGAGAAAGATAGTAAACTGTGTAAACATGTTATGACTAATAGCAAACAAATGAAAGGTAGTCCAACTAAGACAGGGACAAAGCATGTGCAAATGCAAAGGAAAACATAAGAAGAATGATCTATTTCCTGCATTCACCCATTGCTTAGAAAAAAAAAAAACTCAGTAAATAGACACAAGGTTAGATACTTAGTTCTTAAAGTTTGCTATCTGGTGTGCCTTGAATGAATCATAGGTCACTTGATGAATATTGCATCTCTGGATTTTCACATAGCAGAAGTCTCTCCAGGCTCTAGGCCAAGATGTAAAAAAAAGAAAAATTATTCTCCAAGTCTACATAAAGTGCAGATAGATACACACCGAGATTTACACTAAACCAGCCTATGGCCAATGGCTTCAAAAGTGACTATCTTTCTCTACTATTTGTGGAGCTGCATAGAAAGTAAGTGAGTTTCAAAAAGAAAACAACTATTTGCACCATCAAACAAAATATCAGAGTTAAAGCCAAATTACTTCCATATCCACCAAAGTATTTCCCTTGCCAAGGCACGTGCTGGTTATTATCCATGTCTCATGTGAATTTTTCCTTTATAAAATGATATATGTTACTGTGAAAACCAATTTTAATTCTTCCGTCCTTCCTGGACATATATAAGAGACTATACTTCTAAACCTTCTGATAGTTCGGTGAGGCCATGTGATTAGTTACAGACAACAGACAGCAAAATAGCTGTGTCACTTCTGAGCCAAAACCCCTGAAAATACCTCTCATGGCCACTCAGCTTTTCTTCCTCTATTTTGTTGACTTGGGGGTTATATGTTGAGATCAGAAAGAAAATTATGATAGTGAATTCACTATGTGTGAAGTCACTGTGGTCCAAATGACCACCGCTTTAGATGAAAATGAGACAACAGAAATAAACTATATTCCTGAATCATTATTAGAAGGGATACAACAGGCTGTTTTCACAGTGTATGAAAGAACAGCTTTCGTTGTTGTTCATGAAGTCACTGAGATACCAGAGTTACTTGATTATTTCAGCTTAGTCTACCTACCCTGTAGAGAATTTTAAGAGTTAAAATAATATGTTGGTAACTTTTATGGTTCTGATTCTTACTTTTATTTATTGTGTGTGTGGGGGTGAATGCATGGACACATGTGCTCTAATGCTTGTGTGGTGGTCAGAGGACAACTTCAAGGTGTTTGTGTAACATAAGGTCTTCTGCTGCAAACAAACTGCCAGACTACAAACATCAAACTAGCTGGCCCATGAGCATCAGACTCTCCTGGCTCTGCCTCCTATCATCATAGATGTGTGGGATCACAGATAAATGTGCCATTCTGTATCTGGCTTTACCTGGGTGCTAGGAAACTAAACCCAGGCTGGCAGACTTTGCAAGTAAGTGCCTTTAACTACTGAGCCATCTCCCAAGCCCATGGTTTTGATATTGTCTGAGGAAGCTGGTGTCTGTAAACAATGTAAGTACCTGAACTTCTCTTCATTGTGTACTACCAAGCATCACCCAAGAACTAAGGAAAGTTACCACGTAGATACTCTATTAGCAAATTATATCTTTAGAGGAATTTTTAAATAAATGCTTGGTATTAGCTAGGAACTATCACAAAACCCTGTGATCTTTAGTGGCCTGAAGCGATTTGGAAATATATCAAACCTTTTTAGAGTTTTTCTTAAATACTTAGGTTTCTCCCAAGGCAATTTAAATTTCTGATCTAGCAATAAAGCCAAGAAATGTTCCCTCCGAGGCTAATATTGCTAATGATTGTAAACTCTGGAAAATTCTTGTTTTATTGAACCCTAGTGGTCCATGCTACATGTGGAGGGTACACATGTCTCTGAACAAACTGTCTCAGTTACAAGCGTTATTAAATTCCAATATGACAGGGTCAGAGATATATTTGGGGTTCTTCCTTGTTGAAAAAATTAGGATCAGAATCCTTTAGAATTCTTATGAAATTCATTATGTAAAAAAATTGATAGTGTCAAAGATGTAGAGAAAAATTACCAAGCAGATTATAGACACCTTTGCCCTTTTTCCAAAAACTAGAAAAGAAACCTCAGGACAGCAAAAGAGCACTTACTCTGTGAACAAGCAGGGTTTTAAAATAGTTTATTTTGTTCTTTCTCCAGGAAGGTTCAGGACTCAATCCCAAATTTATGTCCTTAGGCCACTTACATGGCTTATTCCCTTTTCATTCTCCTCCTTCAACCACCACCTCAATACATAAGATTCCCATCTCTGGCAGTAGTGATGACTCAAAAGGCACCATAGTGCTGAGAAGAAGTGACAGAGGAGTGTTCAGCGCTGAAATATCTCTATCACACTTTCCAAGGGTCAGGGTCCAGTGCAGAAGAGGTGGCAGAAAGAATGTCAGAGGCAAAAGGAAGGGTAGAACTCTTACAATGCAATCATCCAGACAGAAATTGGCCTCAATATCCATGACCTCACAGTGCCTAGCACTTCACAAGACCTTCATAATAGGAGGATAATGGAGAGAGGGAGGGGTATGATGTAGTGTGGATTTGTGAAGGGGAAAGTGGAGGAGGGGAGGGAATTAACATGGCTCATTGTCTTTAAGTATGGAAGCTGTCAATAAAAAAAGACATCAAAGTAGGAGAGAAACTAGTTGGAAGGAAGAAGGGGTTCAGTAGAAGATGGAGAGGGAAGATGGGGTGGGGGCAGAAGAATGTAATGCATGAGGGTTATGTTTCATTATGTTTATGTATGAAAATGGTCAATAAAAAATCTGACCCATCAAAAAAGAAAAAAGAAAGAAGAAAGAAAGAAAGAAAGAAAGAAAGAAAGAAAGAAAGAAAGAAAAGAAAGAAAGAAAAGAAAGCGAGAAACTCTGTCTCAACAAGAGCTGGATGGCATCTTAGGGCCAACTCCCAAAGATGTCCACTGGCCTTCATATGTTTGTATATGTGCATACATGCACGAATTCACATACACAGATAAGGAAAAATACATGGATGATGTCAAAGTGAACAGAAGGAAGGGTCTAGGGAGATGGCTCAGCTGTCAAAGGGCCTTGCTTGCAAAGCCTTCCAATCTGGGTTCAATTCCCAGTCCCCACATAAAGCTGGACACAAAGTTGTGTCTGGTGTTCATTTTCAGTGGCAAGATATCTTGGCATACCACACACACACACACACACACACACACACACACACACAAGACCTTGGGATGACTCAGAAGGCACCATAGTGCTGAGAAGTGACAGAGAAGTACTCAGCACTGAAACATTTCTATCACATCTTCCAAGGCTCAGAGTCCATTGTGGAAGAAGTGGCAGAAAGAACGTAAGAGCCAAAAGAAGAGTAAGACTCTTTACAGTGCACTGGATATCTACAACCTTGCAGTGCCTGACACTACCTGCACAAGACCATCACAATAGGAGGCAAAGATGATGACATCAAAATAAAAGAGAGACTGATTGAGAGGGGAAAGGGGTATGATGGAGAGTTGTGTTGCAAAGGGGGAAAGTGGGGGGGATTACCATGGTTTATTGCCTATAATTATGGAAGTTGTCAATAAAATAAATAAATAAAATTATTATATTTATTTAGAAAGTATAAAACCAAGGGAAGGAAAATGAATAGACCCACATGTGGGCCTAAAAGAAACATGAAAAGAGATTGAGAGAGAAAAGAACAAGTACAGAGAGCTCCTACCATGTGGAGGGCAGGAGGGAGTAGATAGGAATCAAGAGGGTTCTCAGCTGGGCTGAGATGAGGGGGAGACTCACCAGGACCTGGAGGTTCAGGAGTGATGAACCAACAACAAAGAGAGCTTGCCCTCCCCTCATAAACATATTTATAACCTCATTGTAGTGAGCTTTTCCTTCAGGCTCAAATGAGACAGAAGTGTGAGTTGTTTGGTCTGGGCTAAGAGCTAGCTCATGAAGAGGCCAGCCATGATGCTGAACTTGGGGCTGAAACTTGACCAACCACAATGTCAGGATTAGAGTTAAATTCTACGAAAGGGGAACTCTCACCAAGCAGGGGCTCAGATTGGTTGTAGAAAACAGATCTAAGGAACTCTTTTAGGCAAGACATAAGGAGAAGCCAGCTTCGTCTCTCATCTCTAGCAAAACCCAAGGACATTCCTGCTTTTTACTTTCAGGATCCCAGTCACCCTCACTCCCAAACAAAACTACCTGATTTCCCTCCCCTTCCTGTCACCCTGCTTCCTGCCAGCAATAAAGTAAACAGGCCTCCTCTTCTGCACACTTCTGCCATGATGTTCTGTCCAAGAACATGAACCCAAACAACCTCAGAAGAAGCCCTGTGAAACCATGTTCCAAAATAAACCTTTCCCTCTTTACATTGTGTCAGGAATCTGTCACAGCAATGTGAAAAACTACATAAAATGCTCACCTGATATCAATCCACCTCTAGACTTCACTGCTTCTTTTACTGATATTAATAGCTCAAGCTGATGGGCCTTGAGCTATTTTTGCCTTAGGTCTCCTACTGGCTTTCATATTAGGACATTTCTTCATCCTACCCTCAGGTTCAGACCAATCTTTCTTGTTTCTTCATGGCTGGAATATTAGTTTCTGCCACCAGATTTATCTTCATAAGAAGCTCTCATCATTATTACTCTGCAGCTTAAAAACTTTCAAGTGGTTTCCAGTTGCCTTCCGAATTATTTCATTACACTGTCATTTAAGGCCCAGACACATCTTTTATAAACTCAGCCAAATTAGTCATTGGCATATAGTAGGCACTCAATAAATATTTTTGACTAACAATTGTTCACTTTCTGTATCCTGCATTTACTTATTAATATCTGTTCACTTACACAGTTCTCCTCTATCAAGTCTTTTGAGATGCATTTCAAAAATCATTTTAATTTCAGAACCTTCACTAGATGCAATTCTTCTGGTGTAACCCGTGTCTGTTCATTCCAGTAAGCAAAGGTGATCTGAAAGTATAATTTTCTGCCTTCATTTACATCTTATCTGTGGGGACCTTGGTCAGTACACCAGGTCAAGGATTCTCATTACTAGTATACACACTAACAACAACAATCATCAACCAATTATTGCTTATTATAGCCAGTGAGCAGGAAGCAGCAGAGGCCCAAGGATGGCACACACATATATCAGAGAATAGGGGACACACTCAAGGAAAACCTGGGCTCCTGATGTTTCACTGAATTTTCTAGGGATCTGCATGTTGAAATAGCATCTGCATAAAAAAAAAAAAAAAAGCAAGCTGCTTCCTGTTTGTTAGGTCCCCCACCACTCTGAGGTATAACCTATTACTGATCTCCCAGCTCTGCATGGGGCCAAAACAATAATACGCTCTCCCATCAGAATGGCTGTCATCAAAAGAGCTGATGACAAATGTAGTAAGTTGTTGGGGGAAGAGGAACTCTTCACTGCTGGTGGGACTGCAAACTAGTATAGCCATTACAGAAGTCAGTATGGAGTTTCTCAAAAAATTAGAACTAGAAAGCCGGGCATGGTGGCACACGCCTTTAATCCCAGCACTCGGGAGGCAGAGGTAGGAGGATTGCCATGAGTTCGAGGCCACCCTGAGACTACATAGTTAATTCCAGGTCAGCCTGGACCAGAGTGAGACCCTACCTCGAAAAACCAAAAAAAAAAAAAAAAAGTCTTAAAAAAAATTAGAACTAGCATTTCCATACGATCCAGCTATACAACTCCTTGGCATGCACCCTAAGGGCTCCACACTCAACTAAACAGTCATTTGCACATCCATGTTTATTGCTGCTGTATTTACAATAGCTAAAAAAGGAATCAGCCTAGATGCTCATTAACAGAGAGATGGCTTAATGAAAATGTGGGTACACATACACTGTGGAATTCTATTCAGCAGAACGGAAAAATGAAATTATGAAATTTGAAAAAAAAATGAATGAATATAGAATTATGTTAAGTGAACTGACCCAAACCAAAATACCAAAACCACATGTTCTCTGATAGACAGATCCTACCTTGTAATTTGCAAGCATATGTATATAAAGAAGGTGGAAACATGGGTAAAACCTATAAAGCTAGAATGGTAACTAAGAGCAGGTATAAAGAGATAATAAGAAAAGGGGTGGGGAAAGGGGAAAAGGCCACATAAGATAAATAAACAGAAAGGGAAATGTTAGATGGAGATTGGGGAGAAGAGTCAACTCACACAAATTGTATTTGAAGATTCCAGAATGAATAGTACCTATATGTATATATGCTAACTAAAAACTAAAATAGGAGCTAGAGAAATGGCTCAGTGGTTAAAGATGCTTGTTTGCAAAGTCTAATGGCTTTGTTTAGATTCCCAAGTAACCACGTAAAGCCAGATGCACAAAGTAGCACATGTGTCTGCAGTTCATTTACAATGGCAGGAGGTCCTGGCAAACCCATTCCCCCTCTGCTCTCTTCCCCTCTGTCTCTCTCAATTAAATCCATATTAAATAAAGTATAAAATATAAAAGACTCTGTCACCTGTTTAGGTTGTAGTGGATACAGACCTGCTACTATGACCTTTTGACCTGAGCAGATTCACATCCATTCAAGGTATCTGCAGGTTGCAGGGGCTGCTTTTTCACTACTGGGGAACCCCAGTTGAAAGCAGAGCTAATTAGTGGCATGATCCATCACCAGCTCAGTGCCTTTGTGCAAATTTAATTTTTAAATTTTCTATAAGAAAATTTACCATGTTACCTAGTTTAAAGATTCAGCTCAGTGGTATTGAACACATCCACATTGTTGAGCAAACAAAGGGGAGGGTAATTCTCCCTGTGGATGGAACTCTGCAGTTTTTCTGGAAATTTCACATGTATTGAAGGACAGATGGCCACATGTCAGTTTTGGCTATATGACCACTTTTTATTCAAATATCAGGGACTTGGAAAAAAAAACTGGAGATTGGCAATAAAAACTAATAAAAAATATTTCTGGATTGGTTTCTCAAAATGAGCCCACAATGCGAAAATATCTGTGCCATGTGTAGATATTCATTGTAGGGTATCCAACCTCAGTGATAAACAGTGACAACCTTAATCATTATATGGACAGGATGACCCATTTTATGACACCTCTAATCATTAAGCTGTCTTCTCCTTTGTCTTTCTCTTGTCTGTCTTCCTCCTCTTCTATCCATTATATATATGTATTTATTTGTGAGCAGAGAAAAAAAGGGAAGAAAGAGATTATGGGCACACTAGGACCTCTTGTCACTGCAAACAAACTCCAAATGCATGTGCCACTTTTGCATTTGTCTTTACATGGGTACTGGGGAATCAAACTTGGGGTGGTAGGCTTTGCAAGCAAGCAACTCTAACACTGATCAATCTCCCCAGCCCTCTAGTCATTTTTTATTTTTCTAAAATATTTTATTTATTTGAGAGAGCAAATGAGAGAAGGAGAGAGAGTGAGAGAGGAGTGTAGGCATGCCAAGACCTGTTGCTGCTGCAAACAACTCCACATGCATGTGCTACTTTGTGCATCTGGCTTTATGTGGTTACTGGGGACTCAAACCTGGACTATTAGGCTTTGCACACAAGCACCTTTAACTGCTGTCCATCTCTCCAGACTCCATTTTCCAATCACCTAATCCCTTACCTACATTTCTGTTAGTTGAAAATACTACTGTGGACTGAACATTTATGTTCCCACAAAATTCATATGTTGAATTCCTAGCTCCAAATATGACATTTGGAAATAGAGCCTGCTAGGAGGCAATAACAGTTTTAATATTTTATTTATTTACTTATTTATTTATGATAGAGAGAGAGAGAGCTACAGAAAGAGAGAGAGAATGGGTGCACCAGGGACTCTAGCCACTGCAAATGAACTCCAGACACATGCACAACTCTGTGCATCTGTCTTACATAGGCATTGGGGGATCGAACCTGGGTCCTTAGGCTTCACAAGCAAGTCCCTTAACCACTAAGCCATCTCTCCAGCCCAGCAAAATTAGTTTTACAAGGCCATAAAGGTAGGCTGTAATCCAACAGAAGTAGTGTTCTAAGGAGACAAGGAAGGGACAGTAGAGTTTCTCTCCTCTATACAGTTAGAGAGTAGACATCTACAAACCACAAAGAAAGCCTTTGTACCTACTCCCCTTCATGTTAAACCTCCATCTTCATAGAAACTTCTTACTCGTATTACAGGGACGCACAAGCCAGTCCTTCAGGCTCCTTTGCCTTTCTGGGTGGACCTAGGCTGTGCTGCAGGAGGTACAGGATACTTAGATCTGCTGCTCCTTTTCAAGGCCACTGTGTCTGCAGGAACCATGCAACACTTGACACTTTGGGGCTAGAATGCCATCTCAGCTTCTCCCTAAAGAATCAACTTACACCCAGTCTGATGACAGCCTTCTAAATTACAAAAGTTTTATTATTTATCTTTCCCTATCATGGTGACTAAATCTAAGGCCACCATAGCGTCATTCAGTGACCATATAAAACTGGATCTTAGATCCTATCGTGGTTGGTCACTACATTGTCCCTTTTGCTTGTGGTTTCTGTCACCAAGAGTGCCCAGAACATTCTCTTCTCAGTGGTTGTGGAACTGCAAAGCTGCTAGGATGACTGAATCCAAAGGTATGTCCATTGCAGATATTCTCAGGAAATGGATGTTGAGAATTCCCGTTGGGCTCCATCAAGTTTCGTGTTCCAGCAGTTTCTTAGTCACCAATGAGTCAAAGATCATGGTTTTTTCCATCAGAGACATCAGCGCAGATACATGAGTGGAATATTTTCTAAGATTAGTGAGCCCATTGCACCCGGAGCCTGCCCCTCTTCTCCCTCTCTCTGACATCAAATGCTTGCTATTTATATTTGATCCATTTTCAATTGGGGTGGACTTGAGTGAATGCATGGGACAGGATGGTATCTAGCCTGCATCTTTAGACTTTGGCAAGTATAGTCAGAGTTAAAGTTTTCATAAAATCAAGATGCTTTCCACTTCCATTAAAAAAAATAGTGTTTTCAAACTCCTGGGGACCAGATTTGTAGGTTAATCTGGAACATCGACATCACAGCTCTACACACTCGTGACTTTCAAACTCCTGTCTATTTTAAATAAGGAAACATTAGAAACAATAAAAAACGTTAAAGTGTAGTGTGGCCATACATAAAATGGCATGAAGTCTAAACTTTTTTCAAATAATATTTAATGACTTGGAAAAATTTCTCATGAGAAAAATTTGAACACTCCTAAGAAAATTAGATACAAAGGTACAATATAATCTGAGTTATGGTCTAAAATATACTTTTGTATCAATGAGTGTATGTGTGTGTGGAGACAGAGAAAAACATAAGAAACAAATAAGTATAATAATCTGGGTAATTAGGGTGGTGGGTTTGTGGATAATTTTAACTTTGTTTTAAAAATATTTCACAAATATTTGTGTTGTATGCTTTAATAATTATAATACATTTAAAAATGTTTCAAATAAAAATCACAATTAATAATCATATCAATGTCATTAAGTCAAAGCAAACATTTTTGTGAAAAATTTAAAAAGTAAGCAAAACTTAAAGTTGGAAACTGAATAATTGTAAGTCTAAGCATACACTCAAAAATTTTCAGCTCAATAACATTTCTAGCCAGGTGTAGTGGCGCACGCCTTTAATCCCAGCACTCGGGAGGCAGAGGTAGGAGGATTGCCATGAGTTCGAGGCCACCCTGAGACTACATAGTGAATTCCAGGTCAGCCCGAATTAGAGTGAGACCCTACCTCGAAAAAACAAAACAAACAAAAAAATAATAACATTTCTGAGAGATAATCATTTGAAAGAGTAAATCAGGCCTATTTTGCATAAGGAAACAATAAAAGCAAATATCCCAAATGTGTAACAATAACTGGAAAAAGAAAAGGCATTTCACCTCCCCTAATTGTCATGACCTTGGCAATGGTGATTTTGCAACCAGTAAAAACAAATCTTTCTACAAAGTCCAATCAAGTTTGAATTAACGTTTGGTGGTGTTTTATAGCCATTGTTCTACAAAAAGTACTTAAAATCTGTTACTTCCATTTTTTAATAATAAATCTCATTGCATTTTTGGTATTTGGGTAAAAGAATAAGAACATTGAATTTGCCAAACTATATAGCCTTATCTTAATTTTATTCCTTTTAAAAATTTAGTTGCAGTTGGTAAAAATTGGCAAAACGTATATGAATATGGATTTTGTCACCATGGCAACTGAGATTTTTGATAAACTGTTATCAGTGTCTTTTGGGGGTTATGTTAGGATTACTTGTGGAGATAATGAATCATTCTGAATGCTGGCTCTGTAAGAAGCTTTTCCCTTCTCGTCTTTGGCAGGGGGAATAATTTTTAAACAAAAGCAGAAGACAACATTTATTGAAGAAGATAAAGAAACATCAAGATTTGGATGGTTGTGGTGGCACATAACTTTAATCCCAGCATTCAGAAATCTTAGGTAGATGGATAGCTTAGACTACCGAGTGAGCGACAGGTCAGCAAGGGCTAGAGTTAAGCCTTGCTTCAAAAAAGAAAAACAAAGGAGGAAAGAAGAAAGAAAGGAAGAGAGGGAGGGAGGGCAGGAAGGAAAGAAGGAAGAAAAAGAAAGATTAAATGCATCTATCTTACTGAGAGACATGTGTGCATGTAAATTCGGCAGTAACTATTGGCTCTCTTACCACTCCAAAGATAATCTTGAACCTTTCATGCAGCAAAAAACCAGAAATCATATTTTTTTCAGATCAAGTTAATTTACACTGTTTTGTTTCTGACCATTTTATGGTTTCAATGGATCCCTCCAACAGTTGGGTGGTGGGTACTATTGGGCACGTCCTGGTCATGAGGGCACAGCTTTGTGAATGGATTAATGCACAATGTAAGGGACTTTGGGAAAGTGAATTCTCTTCCCTGTTCTTCTGCCATCTCAGGACACAATGCACCAGCCGTCACCCAATGGGGGATGCAGCTTGGAAGCAGAGATGGGACCAACTTGCTTGTACCTTGATCTTGAACTTCCCAGCCTCCAGAACTTTGAGAGAAAAAAATATATCTGTTCTTAATAAATCACCTCATGTGTAGCATTTTGTTGTAGAAGTGAAAAACAAAGACCATAACTTACAATAACATTAATGATGGGAAACAGTCAACTTATGAATGAACTGCATTTTAAAGGACCCATTGTAATATATGTAGGTTATTTAGCAATGAGACTTCACAAATCATGTCTGTGTCCTGGCCACCCTGAATCAGTGATGCTTAATCCTGCTCCCACCTAATGTTCAATCTGATCTTCACACGCATCCAGACTGGCTCAACGTTGTTGCATTTTTTGTTTGTTTGGTTGGTTGTTTTCAGGCAGGGTCTCGCTCTAGCCAGGCTGACATAGAATTCACTATGTGGTCTCAGGGTAGCCTCTAGCTCACAGTGATCCTCCTACCTCTGCCTCCTGAGCGCTGGATTGAGCCAGTCTGGATGCATATGAAGATCAGATTTCCACATAAAACAATTGAAGCCAAGCACTTTTTGAAATATAGCCCATGCTGATAACTTTTAGGTTCTGTGGAAGTCTCTCTTCATCTAACATAGTACTACTACTCCAAAAATCCTGCTGATGTAGAGAATATTTGAATTATCAACCGAAGTGTCCTTCTTTTACACTTCCTTTTATCATCACGTTTTTTTCCTCCTCTCTGAGAAGCTATGGAATCTTTCATTTACACCAAAGAAGAAAACAGGTTGAAACCAGAGACAAAAAGCCATGAAGCAGCAAGGTGGTTGAGCTGGGAGCCACAGTTCTGGAAAGGACCATGTTCTCTGAACTCCAACAACATAGCTTTAATTATCAAGAGCCAAAACATGAGGGAAGAAGACATGAAGTTTATCCACAAACAACATAAAGTTTATCTACAACTTATATGAGCGAGAAAGATGAAAAGCCCCTTTTTTTTCAGCCACACAAGAAGATGAAAGGCTTTTCTTGGCTGCGGCAAAGAACTTCACAGGGGAGGGGATAACAGAAGAGTGTGTCTGGACCTTACCCACTTCCTTCTTTCACTGAGTCCAGGGGGGAAAGGTAACGAGAAATCTAAGATGGGCTTAGGGACCTCAAAGTAAAACAGGAATTTGTCTTCCCTCTTGGGGTGTATCTGGAAATACTACAAGAGTCTTAGAGGAACTTTGCATCCATCCTTGCCTGTGAACTCTGAGGGAGACACTGAGACATCTTGCCCTAGGGCAGCCTTTGAACTCCATGACAAAGCAAGGACAGTGACAGCAAGTTACTGTGGACCCTGAGAAAAGGAGGGACATGACATCTCAGCCTGTAGATAGGAAGGAATCTGAGCTCTAAATCCAGGGACGAGATCCCAGAGTGGCTTTCATTGCAAGGAGAATCAGAGTCCTTGGGAGGACATTTCAGTATATACATTGAGCCATAAGCCCACAGGAAAGGGGGCAAGGGTAAATTTAAGCTCTGTAGCTGCCAGAGATGAGATAAGGGTAAGTAAGTACCAATGTCCTCCCATCCTGACTAGATGATAGTTACAATTCCCTTCACTCTGGAGCTCGTATCACCTCCCAGGCAAAAGGGAGAGAATTGCTATGGAAGAACAAGGAATTGATTGAAAGATAGTCTTTACTTAGCTGGCCTGTAAGCCCTCAGTGTCCAAGTTAATCTTGAATCAGAACGTTATTTTGTCACTTCCAAGTGTAAAGGGGCTCAAAGTCTAAGTCTCACACACATTTCAATGTTGTATATCTGTGCAGAATGTGGGAAAAGTCTATATAATATTCATGAACATCTGACCCTCCTACTGTTAAAGTGCTCTTGAATACACCCTCGGGTGACTTTCTCACTTGCCTCATTCAACTTGCTTATTTCTGGTTTTGTGTACTCACTTTTACTTCTCTCCTCCATTTCCACCAAGATAAGCTTAGAAACTCCCAATTCTATCTTTGTTGTGTGAAGAGCTAGGCAAAGCGCCTCAGCTCCTCCTCTGACCGCACACAGACCTATTACACCTTAGGTAGCACAGAACCTCCTTCCATTGGACAGAATCTTTTCTACAAAGCCTTGAGAGTTATGGCTGGTATATTTCTCTTTCCATACTTAGGCATCAGGGATGTGCCAGTTGTTTTATTGAGGCGACTTTATAAGAACACTAGTAACATTAATGGAAAGGTGTGGAAAGAAAATTGAAGGAGGCATGGGTAAGAAATTGTATAAGCAAAACTAGGACTTATGGCCCTCACTTCCAAATCCTACCCTGTTAGCCATTATATTGCAAAAATTCCAAGCCTTTGCTTATATGTTGCTTAACAACCTTGAAAACCATTTCTTGATCATTTCTTCTCTTCCTAAGGCTTGAATTCCTTCCAGCCCATCTCCCTTGATTTGCTGCTTAATGAGCCACTGAAGGCTGAAGGGCTTGTCTCTCCAACTTGAAAACTCATTATCCATCAGCATTCTCACCCTGGCAGCATTCTCAGATGCACACTGTTTTCTCAGGACTCAGAGAAGCTTGTAAATCCCCTTGGGTGAGAATAGGCATTTCCTGTGCTGAGTTTAAACTGAAATTCAATCATTAACATTTCCTGTACATCTCTCTAGGAGCAGGAGCTGATGGGTGGTATTGTTTAATCATTTTTATGTCCACATATTATGGGTATCAAAATCACCCAAAGCAGTGATCCTGCACTTTCCTTTGAAGAAATGTCTCCCAAAGGAGGTTGTGTTGTGTGTGGGGGGGGGGGAGGTGTATGAATGGGTGTGTGCGCTGATGCTGTAGCCCACGGGCTTACCTGCAAAGTCCTGTGGGCTCACTTGCAGTGTCCTGTGGGCTCATCTGCAGTGCCCAAAGGCAAACCTTACATGCCTCTTTCCATAAGTCCCCTTTTCTCCTTGTGATGGAGACTCTTATTGATTCAACGAGCCTCAGTGATGCTCCAGTCTCCACTCCTCTACAAGACTGGGGTCATAAATATGCATGGCCACAACCAGCCATTCATGTGGGTTCTGGAGATTCTAACTTGAGCAGTGTAGGACTCACTAAGGTCCTCATGTTTGCAATTGAATTGCGCGTAACTGCTGAGCTATCTCTCCAGCCAGAAAAAGAATCTTTTGTGAGTGAATTGTATTATAATCACTGAGTAGTCAGGTAGGGTAAACTAAAATATACCTTGATAAATTTCTCTATTTAAAAAGTGGTTTATATCCTGGTGTGGTGGCGCACACCTTTAATCCCAGCACTTGGGAGGCAGAGGTAGGAGGATTGCTATGAGTTCAAGGCCACCCTGAGGATACATAGTGAATTCCAGGTCAGCCTGAGCTAGAGTGAGACCCTACCTCTAAAAACCAATAAATAAATAAATTAATTAATTAAAAAAAGTGGTTTACTCTATAAATGCAGGTTGGTTTAAGAATAAACATATTAGTGTAATTCATCATGTTACCTGACTAATAAAACTATGTATTTATATCAGTAGGATCAGAAAAGTCATTTGACAAAATTTAATATCCTTTCCTGATTTTAAGAAAAGACTCTCCACAAATTAGGAATAGAGAAACTAAAGAACATCTATAAGCTGGGCATGGTGGTTCATGTCTCAAATCCCAGAACTTGGGAGGCAGATGTAGGAGGATTGCTGTGGTTAAGGGCCAGCTTGAGACTATATAGTGAATTCCAGGTCAACCTGGGCTAAAGCAAGACCCTACCTAGAAAAACAAAAAAGAAAAAAAATTATAAAAGTGAAACAAAGAAACAATCCATATAAAACTACAGCTAAAGTTATACTCAATGACTGAAAGCTTTCCCATCAAATTAGAAAATAATTAATGTGTCCGCTGTCTCCACTGCTAGTCATCATTTTCCCAGAGGTTCTAGCTGGTGCACTCAGGCCAATAAAATAATTTAATGATATCAAAATCTAAAATTAAAAAGTAGGTCTATTATTTGCTACAGATATTATGCCATACATAGAAAATGATATAGAATATACAAAGAGTAACTAGAACAAATAAAGGGGTCTTACTAAGAATATACAATACCAGTCTGATAACAATTAGTCTTCTATTACTAACAACTGGAAGTTTAAGTTTTTAAAAAATATCATTTATAGCACTATCCACAAGGAAATAGGAATAATTCAAAGAGTTAAGATAGACAATGAGATCTCTAAAAGGCAAATCTGTTTAACTAAGACTTGGTATCACTCAATGTAGCCCAGTGCTACTGAGTCTGGTAAGTGAAGTGTGTAATGGATTTGACTAGGGACTCAGAAGATCTGAACATTCCAGAGTAAATGGAAACTTATGGAAAAACCCAGAGAGAAGGACATGCTGGCTGGTAGGCAGCTTGTGTTATTGAGATGGGGGAAGCACAGAAAGAAGGCTGACCATGGAAATGTGTCCATAGAATACTTGTTCCAAATCTTGAATTCTGTCTTCATCCCACCATGCAGAGCTAGAGGCACTGTCTTACCATGGGTGGGTTGACTTGTCTTGTCTTTCTAACTTGCAGGAAGACAGCCTCAAGGCCCTGTACTGGAGAATAAAATGGCTAGAGATCTTTGGGTATTCTTTGTGCCCTGAAAAGAGGAAAGAGAACCAAGGGCATTCAAATGTATGTTCTGGAGCTGATTTGGGTTCCTACAAATCTCACTGAAAAGCTGAGTATAATGGTTGTTCTGGCAATGACAGTGTGGAAAATGCCATTCTACTTCTACAGTCCCAGCAGCCATGACCAGGAGCAAAATACTTTAGCTTCAACCAGCCACACACAACAGCTCTGTCTGCAGTGAGCAAAGCTGGGCAAGTGATTAAGTTGGTGTGGTAAAGACTTGGTGTCAGTCTCTTGGCTGGAATATTGTTTCCCCAAAATTCAGGTGCTAGATCTTTAATTTACAGTGTACTTGTGTTTTGGGTGGGAACACAGTAGGAGGTGTTTGGGTCATGGGGACGGAGCCTTCATGAATTCATTAATGTTGCCTGATAGGAGTGTGTTCTTGTGTTCTTGCTCTTTTGGGGTGGGATTAGTTACTGCAAGAGTGCTGGTACAAAGTGAGGTGTCTCCTTGTGTTTTATGTCTTCTTCGTGTGCCCACAAAACTTTCCACTTTACCCATAAGCTGAAGTAATATGAAGGCGCTGGTGCCATGATCTTAGACTTTCTAGACTCCAAAACCAAGAGCCAAAATAATTTTTTCCTTCATAAACTACACACTCAGACATTCTGTTATAGTAACAGAAAACAGAACATAAAAGGCAGGAAAAAGGACTGCCCAGATACTGACAGCTTGTTAACAAGAAATCCCGTGGAGCCTAGCCAAATGTCACACTGTTATGGAACAGTTACAATGGCTTCTGAAGAGCATTCAGGCAACCTCGTGAAAGTGGGAATCACTGAGATACTCGGGAGAGAAAGAAAGGCAAGAAAGTGAACATCTTTCTTTGCATTCACAATTTGTTTTCACTGTCTACTTATCTTATATGAGGTTTCCTTAGGAATCGGATGTGCAATGAAACTCTAGAAATAAATATAATACTTTGAACACCTGCTATACAATAGAATGTTCTGCTATGATGAGAATATTCCCTATCTGTCCACCACATCCTCAAGGCACTAGTCCCATGTGAGCCCTGGATATGGGCAATGTGATTAATGCATGCAAGAGTTTTAAACTTTAACTACCTTTATTTTGTATTTGAAATGGGACATATGAACATACTCTACAGTGTTTTGAGAAACTAATTTGCTAAAAAGAAAAATCACCAGTACTTTTCAGTTTTCGTATTTGAGCGAATCTCCAAACTTATACAACTTGTTCTTATTCCTGCTTCGTTTTCCTAATGAATGTAAAGAGAAAATACTGTATAAGGTTTTTAAATTTTTTTAAAGGAAAATCTTCAATTTCATTAAGTGATTCTTTTCTATCTCATGTTTTCCTTACTGCAACCCTGTGGAGAGTCATTTCTGCTTCCTTTACTGGACAGTATCACCCAGATGCCATAATTGGTTGAAAAAATATGTAAAAAATATTAGTGGAGGGAGACAAATGATAATTATAGGCAATTAATATTTGTCAAGTGAGTCATGGTGGGCTAAGGGATTTTTATACTCTGTGAATACTGTTTTGATCATCTCCTTTATTTTTTATGCCAACCCTATAAAGAGACACTTAGAATTTATCATAATTATCATCAGAAAAAATCCCCATTTTTTTTCAAGAAGTGAAGCCAAACAACTTAAATAGGCAATACAGCTGGACTCAAAATCAAGTTATCTAATTCAAACTCCTATGTCCTCTATTTTTCTCTGGCTTATAGATAAGGTCAATGTTACTGCTGAAGCTGGAATACTTATGTCACATAGATCTCTGGACCTTTTCAGCCAGAGGCCCATGTCTGATTGAAGAGGGCCATGGGAGGTATCCAAGTCTTGATTTCAGAGTGACACATATATACACCCCTTTCATCAATGTGATGAGAATAATGTTAAAAACAATTTACAACACAGTAATAGTAACTGGTATTAATAGTAAATTACAGTATGAGTAGCAATATTGTTAAAGTAAGCACAAAATAATTCAAACATTTAAATTCCCAAGAGCCCATAAGCATCTCATTTTTTTCTGTTCCTTTCCTTTCTCTCCTCTCCTTTTTGCCAAGTAAAACTTTTCAAATTATTCACTTATAGAAATGATTGACTCATGCATGAAGTCTGAAGATTTTCAAATTTCAGTGACTTAAGAGTTTGCTGGCAGTTGTTATAACAAACTTGGAAAAAGACACAGGGTCTATGTGAGTTCAGTTCACGTGATGGCTGCCTGGTCAATGTTTGTTGAATTAACCAATTATTCAACTAAATAAATATTTGATGAACTAAAGTCTGTGGTAATGCCAAGAAGAGAAGGCCTCGTCCTCAAGGATCAATGATTGTGTTGAAGAAACCAACACAAACGCCTAAACATACTGAGAATAAACAATATGAATCCAGATCAGGAATAAATGGCATGTAATTGTCAATTTAAGGAATGGGTAATAGTAGGTGAAGAGTTTTGGGGGTAGAAAATAGCTATTTAAACAGAAATTATGAAGTGAACATTCTACATGGGTTATAGCCTCATCTTGTCTTAAAGGATGGCTAAGCCTTGGATGAATGAAGAAGGTATGGGGGAGGAAGCTTGCTGTCAAGATCCAAGAACAGAGAAGCAAAAAGGCTGTCTAACTGAGAAGCCATTTTCCATTACTATAAGGAAGGTTTACAATGAATATTTTGTGTCCAAACTATCAGAGAGTTCCTAGTTACCGATCTCAAAAAAGCAATGCTGGGCTGGTGATGTTGCCCGGTTGTGGAGCACTTGCTTGGCATGGGTGGGTTCCTCACTTCCATCCTCAGCACTGTGAACAGGTCAAAACCCAAATGAAATGTATCAAGTACTCTTTACAACTCTTGAGACTAAAAGGAAAGACATTAGCTAAAATTCAAGTTTTTAAAAATCAGATGATTGTTTTTCTCCTGATTTTTAAAATTTCTTCATGATATTATACTCTAAAGGAAACTCTTTTGAAAAAGTAATTAATTTTCCTGGAGTTTTGTCTCTCAACTAAAATTTAAAGCCTAGCTACAATCTCTGTGTTCAAAGTAAAATTATTTAAGTGATCAACAAATTAACTTTTTCCTTGTGATTATGAATGCTCATAGTCCTTTTCAATATGATGAATTGGGAAAGAACTCAAATGGTTTTCTATCTTTTGTAAAACCCATCTTACACCTATCAACTTCTGAGTCTTTATCTGAGATTTATGTGTTATGTAGGGAATCATTATTTTCAGTTCATTTCTCTTTCACTAGTAGTGTATCAACCATTCATCTCATTCCAGTCATTTGAGGTCCAATTTCTTTTCTGAAGTCTCCAAAGAACTTAAAAATCAGGCATAGCCCTTAAGTTTCCTGCATATGTACTTTTCTGTATAAGTGATGGCAGGAGTTATTTCTCCTTGGAGTAGATGCCTGGTTTTAAAACACTGCCTGTGAATGACCAGGATAGAAACTTTCCATTTGCTGAGGCAGTCTAATAAAGGAACATGAAAAGAAACTTATCTATGAGTGAAGAAAGCATCCTTCCAAATAGCATTAAAGGCACATGTCAAGAAGGCACGCTAAGAATAGAAGAAAGTCCTGTTTTGTTTGGATTTTCACTGTTTAATGTAGCTGTGTGAGGCAGCTGTAAATCTTCACTTCGTGGAAACAATCCCACACCCTGTTCACCCCAAAGACTTCTTTCCTTCTTACTTAGATTCCCCTGCCCGTCAGCCCTAGAATTCATAGAGCTGCAGAATTTTGAACCTTTGAGGGTCAGTGGAAAAATTAGCTCAGCATGTCCTGTCTCCTTCCCTGTATGAACCTCCATACCAGTCACTCCACCACTTAGCTTAGCTCTAGTAAAAACTCTGGTGATGTTCGAACTCCAGTCCTTAGCACGGACAGTCCTGTTTGCCTGGAACAACCAGTTCCTTCTGCTCTGGAAGCATGTGTGATCATCATTCAAGACCTAGTTCAAAGTTCCCTCATGAAAAGAGCCTTTCCCAGTTCTCTGAGGCCACATGATGCCCTGACCCCATGTTCTCCTAGAGTGCACAGCTAATACTTCTCCCAGGACACTTGCTATGGGTTACACAATAAGTTGTTATATTTCCACTCAGTGGACCATAAGGGTCACAGTTTCTTATTTTTTTATAGATGCACTGCCCAGTCTGAACTTGCCATATACATAGATGATTGACAACAGATTATGGAGTGAACAGCTAGAACATGCCTGCAGCCCCCTTGCCTCTAATGCACTGGCTCAGGTCTGCTTCTTCTCTAAATTGAAATAAGTACTTGAATAATAATTCTGAGCTCTGTACTGTTGCAAAAGTAAACTAAATTTGCATGTATGGCCTTTAATTTGTTGAATAAGTAGTTAACCACAACCTACCACTGATGAAATCCAAGGCATAGACACCCATCCAGGCTTTAGCTTAGAAACCTTAACCATGGGAATCAGGTTGTCTTAAGTAAAATAAAATGAGATTTTAATTATTTTTGTCTTTTTTTACTTTAAAGAATATATTATTAATTTATTATCTGCAAGGAAAAAGAGAGAGTGTGTGTGTGAATGGACATGTCAGGGTTCCCTGTAACTGCAAATCTATTCCAGTTGCATGCACCACTTTGTGCATCTGGATTTATGTGGGTACTGGGGAATTGAACCCAGGTCATCAGGCTTCGTAAGTACGCACCTTTAACTGCTGAGCCATCTTTCCAGCTCCTATTTTTGCCTTTAATGTATGAAGTTTCTCGTTAGCTTGATGTGATTAGGCTTCATCATTGGGTTTTGCATTTTGTGATTCTCTTATTCTCATGCAAGATCTCACATCAAGTATTTTAGGGATGAAGGAGAGTGGAGGCTGAGACGGTATGCTAAAACACAAACAAACACACACATACACACTCATACGAACCTCTATGCTATGAAAGTACCAAGTGTCGAATTTTTTAATTTAATTTTTATAATATTGCTTCTTCCCTTATCTCTCAACCCAGTGGTAAAATGGGAATTATTTACTCTGAAAACTCTGACGTCCTTAGTGATGAATCACCCTGCTGTGACATGAGGCCCAGCACTTGGTTCCTGTGTGTTCTTCCATTATCATCTTTGTTTACTTAAAATGAGGCAAACTGTGGCAAACATTCATTTGCTATGGAGTAGCCACAAACCTGCCAGAGAGGATAGTACACTAGAAATGTAGGATAGATCTTTTGATAAAAGTGAAAGACTATATAAAACTCGTTATACGAAAAAGGCATTCATGAACCCAAAAAAACAATGTTGTGACTTGGCAAAGGCTCAGAGTCCAGAAATTTCTCATTGAAACTTCTGATAAAAGTAGCAAGCTTTTCCTGTAATCTGAAAATACTAATATTTGCAGTTTTTATTGTAATAAATAGGTATTCCCTTGAGAAAAGCACAAAGATTTTTACATGTTATTCTTATTTACCTTTTCCTCTATTAGGCCAGAGTATATTGCTTTTAGATATACATAAAAACTTTATAATTTGTATTATTTTCTATAGAGTTTTACTAGAAGCAAGATGTTTTCTCATATAAAGTGCCATCATGTTTTTTTTTTCCTGAAACAAAAAATTTACCACATTTGTACACCCGTATTTCTAGAAAACAAAATTTTATGCCCTTTTCCTGCTTCTTCTAAATACAGGGATTGATTTTTTTTTTTGAGTTTTGAATATTTGTTTTGGAGATGGGTATTGATCTCAGGGCCCTAGACATGCTAAGCACATGCTTTACTGTTCAACTATACCATCAACCATAGAATATACATGGTGTAAATGTAATTAAGGATATATGCATTTATGTATACTTGATAGAACATATATGAAAAAGAGAAATCTCTTAAAATTACATTTTAACCAAATTATGAATAGACCTTTGTTGACTACCAGAGTCCTAAGCAAGTGCTTTTTCACACCATATCTTAGTCATTCCTACCCAAACCATTTTATTTGGACACAGGAGTAAACACATGCCAGGAAAAGATATTCATGTATGCACATCCTTTTAGGGAAGAAGGAAAGTGAGAAAGCTCATCAGGTCCTTTTTAGCCCTTGTTGGGCTAACTTGCTAGATTCCAAATGTTTATAGGTTTATGACAAACAATTCTCTGAACCAGAACCCTGACACCAAGCACTGTCTCACCATTGTATCATTCCCCATACTCGCTAAGATTTGAGTTGACATGTTTTTGTACCTAGAGCTTAAAGAGGAAAAGAAAAACCCTAGCGCATCTATTACCCTGGCAAACTGCTTGACCAGCATACTCCCATCTATTTGCTACCTTCTCTTTAAGCCAACAAAGACGGTAACAGGTCACTTTTCTAAGGCTTTCAACAGGCTAACTCCTAATTTTCAAAGACTATTTTTCTATGAGTCATGATCTTTGGCGAATTGTTTTTCATACTAGAGGACTGGTTTACTTTCTCTCTAGAACTGACCACAAAGTAAGATACCAGGTGCCAGAGCTTGCTTTATTTCTCTCTCTCCATCTCTCTCCCTCCTAGATACACAGCATCCCTGCTTCTCTTCCTTAATCCAAATATCACAATGAGAGACAACACTTCTATGCCTTCCACCTCATCTGGCATCTTAGTAAGAACCCCACACACATACCAGAATGCACTTAAGAGAGACACTTTGTTGCCTGATGTGTTCTTCGGGTAGCTTTAAGTACAACGAAAGTGAGGCAGGAGAGGGAAATAGTGCTGTGAAATAGAACACAATTTGACAAGTTGTATAAGCCACTCCCCTTTCTCTAATGATAACACACTGGTACG
Organism: Orientallactaga sibirica; assembly: GCA_036365145.1. Taxonomy (NCBI): domain Eukaryota; kingdom Metazoa; phylum Chordata; class Mammalia; order Rodentia; family Dipodidae; genus Orientallactaga; species Orientallactaga sibirica. The sequence goes on along the minus strand of JAEOAD010000030.1, from coordinate 17,308,702 downwards.
GAATGTAGCCTAAACCTCACCCTCCTTCCATAAAGTTACCTTCTAAACTGGTGTATCACTCCCATTACAGGACTTGGCCATTTAACTGAAGGCAGACCTTGTCTACAGTCAGGTGATTTTGTTTCAAGTTGAGAGTCACTTTAAGAGTTTGTTTTCCCTCATTGATCACCATATCCAAGGTCACTGAAAGTGCATGGAGTAGCAAAGCTTTTCAGAACACCTGTGTCACAAGATGTATGACACTGTTAAGTCAGGCCAGCAATGGTTACTCAAGTCTAGTTATGTGAAAAACCACCATGGTTACATATCTGTTTTTCCTAAGGGAAAAGGAACTCCTGTAAAAGACTCAAACTTCATTCTTTATTATAGAACGAGATGGTGCATCTCATCAGTCACATCTAATAGACAGTATGCTTCCTTTCACTTGCAGAAATAATGGCAGGTTCTCACAGTGGGTAGACTTTTTCAAAGCCCATTTCATCATTCACTACTTGAGGACATAGGAATCAAGAAAAAAAATCAGATATAAATTCAATAGGAAATTCTAACATCAGCAAATCTTCTAAAAAAGAAGAGAGTGATGTTAAAGTCCCAATGGAAGGTTTATAGGCAAATCTAAAGTTTGCGAAGTTTTGTGGTGATTCTGAAATTATGCCCTTTCTCCTGGGTCTTTTTCCAGCAAGCTTTCAGAGACCATCATGTGAAATGTGTTAGACTCAGATGAGTCCAACAACAGCCAACTCAAAGAACTAAATAACTAAGTAAATAAAAAATAATTCAGGGCTGGAAGGATGGCTTAGCAATTAAGGCACCTGCCTGCAAAGCCAAAGGACCTAGGTTCAATTCCCTAGGACCCATGTAAGCCAGATGCCTTAGGTGGCGCATGTATCTGGAGTTCCCATTGCAGTGGCTGGAGGCCCTGTTATACCCATTCTCTCTCTCTGCCTCATTCTCTGTCAAATAAATAAAAATAAAATATTTAAAAAATAATTCAATAAAATCTGTTCCCAAAGAGCTGAGCCTGCTGTGCGGGCTGTGCAGAGCGTCATCAGTGGTGGGTATCAAAAAGCATTGGCTCTGTCCACAAGAAGAATCAGTGTTCTGGTGCAGGTCCCTGGCCCTGAGGTTGGATGGGGCTGACAGTAAGGTTGGAGAGTGGCCAATCTGGTGGTGAGGTCAGAGAGGTGGGGAGGAAGGGCTGCAGATAATCAATGATTGGAAAGCAATGTAACAGATAAAGAATGAAACACTGGCTGGGTTAAGGGAAACTGCAAATTTTCCAGAGAATGGAGACAAACTTTGAAATTAATCTCCATACAACCAGAACATGAAGAATGAAATTCACCAAAATATCAAAAGCAAGAGGGAAATAAAGAAGAGATCATGGTTCACATAGCAATGCACGTTGAAGCAGGGTGTAGGGCTCCAATGGTGACAATTATGGTCACAGTCTACTGCTAATTATAAGTAGACTCAAGGTCTAAAGATATTAGGACTTGATAGACCCAAGTGACTGAAAACTCTTGCCTTCTGTTTTTCAGGTTGAACCACAGGGACACTAGCATCACAAGTCCCCTTTGACTTCTGACATTAGTCCCCAAATATCAAGAATATAAACAATAAAGAGCAAAGTCTGTGAAAGTGGCTGCTGTTTAAAAGCTTTGGTTATAACCTCTTGATGGTCTTCTGGTTTTTATATGTGCATTGAGAAAGAAAGAGAGAGAGAGAGAGGAAATGTTGAAAATATAACCAACCAATCCAGGGCCGAGGGAGTAGCTCAATGTCAGACTGCTTGCCTAGCATGCATACAGCCCTAGTTTTGATACCTGGCACCAAATAATAACATCACCAATAAAACATAAGTAAAATACAAGAAATCTGTAGCTCCTGTTTCATTAGATCTGGGTGTGAACCCGGGATCCATACAGATAACCAGCACTCTCTAGGCCCTTCTGCTCAAGGCCAGGAACACATGCGATATGATCCACATGGGATGAGGGGGATATATTGGAAATCTCTCCTTGCTCAGATCCCTCATGCTCCTGCCAGTGAACATTTCCTAGCCATCAGGGGTGGTGGAATTTCAGTCCGGCTCCCACCTACTTGGCTGAGCAGAGCATGTCCTGCAGAGCTTCCTTTGATAGTCATAATTTTTAAAAAGTGTTTCTCTTTTAAAAATATTTATTTATTTGAAAGAGAGAAAAAGAGAGAAAGATATGGGGGTACAGAGGAAGGGAGACACACACACACAAACACACACAGAGTATGGGTATACCAGAACCTTTTGCCACAGAAAATGAACTTCAGACACATGTGTCATTTTGTGCATCTGGTTTTATGTGGATGCTGGAGAATCAAACCAAGGCCACCAGGCTTTGAAAACAAGTGCCATTACCTGCTGATCCATCTCCATAGCCCCAAAAGACGTTTCTCTTTTTCAAAAAAAGATTTTGCCTGGCGTGGTGGCACATGCCTTTAATCCCAGCACTCGGGAGGCAGAGGTAGGAGGATCACTGAGAGTTCGAGGCCACTCTGAAAGTACATAGTGAATTCCAGGTCAGCCTGAGCCAGAGTGAGACCTTACCTCCAAAAACAAAAACAAAAACGAAAAAAAAAATATTTTATTTTTTAAATAATTTATTTGAGACAGAGAGAGAGAGAGAGAAAGAGAGAGAGAGAGAGAAATGGGCACACCAGGGCCTCTAGCCACTGCAGACAAACTCCAGACACACGTGCCACCTTGTGCGTCTGGTTTACATCAGTCCTAGAGAATTGAACTTGGGTCCTTTGGCTTTGCAGGCAAGTGCCTTAACCATTAAGCCATATCTCCAGACCAAATATTTTATTTATTTCTGTGAGACAGAGTGCAGAAAGAGAGAGAGAAAGAGAGAGAGAATGGCATGCCTGGGCTTCTAGTCATTGCAAATGAACTCTGAATGCATGGGCTACCTTGTGCATCTGGCTTTACATGGGTACTGGAGAATCAAACTCAGGTCCTTAGGCTTTGTAGGCAAGCACCTTAATCAATGAGCCATCTCTCCAGCCCAAAAGGTGTTTCTTAAACCACAATGTGAAAACATGCTTTGATTCAACATCTCCAAACTGCACTAATGATAATGTTTTGGAGGCTTAATAAACAGGAAATCCCTGGATGCCTCCCAACCTTATAAACTTGATTCTTCAAAGACACAGACTTGGAATTTATATTTTTACAAGTGTCTCTGTGATTCTTTCCCTTACAGATGTTTGGGAAACACTGACTTAACGAATGATAAAACACTGGGGCGATCTTACTTCTTGTTATGTTTTCTCCACCTGGGGAGATATGAAGCATCTTTCTACTCCAGATCTTACTGCTTCCTGGGATGAAATTGAAAGGCATAATAATATGGACCAGAGTAGCAGGCTTGAAAGACATTCATGAAGCTCAAACTGCAAGGGAAAATGATAAGCTATATATTTTCAAAGAGAGAAATTGAGAACAGTTCTAGGTTTAAGTAGCTGCCATAGCAATTATTCCTCCTTACCTGTAGGGGGAAATGTTTCAAGAAGTTCCTCAGATGCCTGAAGCCTCAAATAGCATTGACCTTTATATACAGTTTATATACAGTATGCTTCTTCCTATACATATATGTATATAGTTTAATCTGTAATATAGGCACACAAGAGGTTAACAACAGTTTGATTATAGGTAACTGACAGTAAAGAAAGCCAAACTACAAATAAGAAATACTCTGGTATCAGATTCACACCTGTTAGGCCACTTTTCACGTGCCATACTGTACAAGATAAGTGAGGGAATGCAATATTTTCATGTCATCACACATACATATCTTGAACACTTTGAATTGCTTCAAGTTTATTGGATAGTAAGCTTATTCATGGAAATCAGACATACCAACAAAATCTACATAGGAAAGAGCAAAACTAAGCCTGAATAAAAGTGTTAGCCATGGACCCCAGAGAGAATGCTCAGTGGTTAATTTGTGCTTGCCTGCAAAGTTAGATGAATGGGTTAAATTCCCCAGTACCTATGTAAAGCCAGATGCAGAAAGTGGCACATGCCTCTGGAGTTTGTTTGCAGTGGCAAGAAATCCTGGCACACCCACTTATTCTCATTCTACTATCTCTCTTTCTTTCTCTCCTTGCAAATAAATAATAAATAAAATATTTTTTAAAGTATTAGCAGTGGTTCTTTTATTTGTTTTGTTTTGTTTTGTTTTTCTATGTAGGGTCTGAATCTGGGCCAGCCTGACCTGTAATTCACTATGTGGTCTCAGGCTGGCCTCAAACTCACAGCAATGCTCATACATTAGCCTCCTGAGTGCTGGGATTAAAGGTATGTGCCATCATGCCCAGTGCCTAATTCCATTCTTAAAGGTGTTCTGGCCAAAACTGTATTAGTAATGGGCAAGTGGTTATAAGAATAACAAGACTATTTTTGGATGTTCCTGGCTGAGATGTGTGGCCAGTTAGATTCCTTGATTACTTGACAGTTTCATGACTATTCATTCCCAGGCCTGAGTATTTGATGGACATCCTCAGGTCTCGTGTTTTTCCAAAAGTCTTAACATACAATGTAGGTATTCAAATCTACTTCTGAACAGTAGGATTTATGCTGTGAACATTTGCGAAGAAGTGTTAAATGTGAGCACTACTGTGAAATGATCACTTTAAGTGAGGTGTGGTCCTCACAAGGACAGAGTTCTTGGTGAGCCACAGGCATTAAACTTGGCAACTGTCCTATTAGAATCCCAAAGGCAGAATGATACATATCTATAATTGTGGCTCCCAGGGTGTTGGGATAGGAGAACTACTGAGAGTTCTAGACAGCTAATATGACATAGTGAACTCAAGGCCAGCTTAGACAACTTGGAAAGATCCTGTCTTTAAACAAAAGCCAAGATTGACTTATTAAACTATTATGGAATATGTTCCATGGAGGCCAGAGACATTGGAAAAGCCTGCAGCCATGGCTCCAAGGGTGTGGTGCTAAGAGACTCTTGGCCACAACACTCTGACATGGTTGAAAGGAATAGCATAGGCACTTTTCCTACCAATAATCAACCACAGCTTTGTTTGCATTTAAATCCATCTCTTTGAGAAATAAATTTCACATTTTGAGCCAGGCATATTGGCACAAACCTTTAATCCCAGTACTTGGGAGGCAGAGGTAGGAGGATCACCATGAGTTTGAGGCTAGCCTGAGACTATATAGTGAATTCCAGGTCAGCCTGGGCTAAAGTGAGACCCTACCTTGAAACCCGCCCCCCCCCAAAAAAATTCACATTTTGTGATAAATCATCTCAAAATCAAAAATGCCCGCCAGGTAGGGGATGAGAGGCACAGAATCTCGACACAGACTCCAGGAGTTAGGTGGAAGCAGGCAGAGGGCGAGCTGCTGCAAACTCGGTTATTCAAGGAAGTGTAGGGGATTTAAAGGGTTTGGCTGGCCAATCGTTGTATGATATGGGGTGGTTCCCTTCTTGTGACCAATGACAGCCTGACTCCAGGTAGATCATCTCGCATGTGGGCCTGGGACTATAGCTGTTGTCACGCCAGGCCTGTGCAGGATGCCACGTCCACAGAAACCACTTCCTGGTTTCTTCTAGCAGGTGGCCTGGCTAGGGCCTGACCTGCATTGTGCCCATACAAAAATTTACTAGGATTGGTGTTTAGGACATTTATTGGTTTTTAAGGCATTTTCAGTTGTTTTCATGTATCCCATTATATTGGTCAGCTTTGTATCATTACACCAGAATACCTGAGGGAGGTAACATCATAAAGAGAAAGGGTTTACTTAATGCAGATTTGGAGGCCACATTGGCCAGTTCTGACTCTCCCAGCAGCTGTCACATCATGGTAGGTAGTGCACGTAGGGACCAAATGCTCATATCCTGAACCAGAGAAAAACAGGAGAGACTAGAGTCCTACAATCCTATCTAACAACACAACTTTAGTGGCCTAAGGACTTCCTACTTGGCCCTACATTGCAAAGGCCCCATCATCTCTGGATAGCCCTGCTCAGGAGATGCAAGCCTGCGATCACAATGGTCCCTTAGGGGATACAAGCCCTAGCACCCTTTATGTGGCAGATGATCAGGTATTTTGTCACTGATCAGTCTCTGTATCTCTATGTTTACATGCACACTGAGAATTTTACAGCACGACAAACTTGGTAAAGAGACTATATATATTAGCACACATTGTCATAAAAACACATAACTATAACTTTTAAATCATACCTATAGCCTGATAGCTACTTCCACAGTTGTCCACTCTAAGCTGTGTCTATAGACATGTACATTTGAGAAAGAAAATACAACATTCAGAAGTTTTGTGAATTTGGAAGCTGTATTAGTAAAAAAGTAACAAGTGAGCTATCTTGAGGATAGGGATAGATATCTTGAGGCTGACTTCATGACAGTTTTAGTTACTCATATAGTAAATACTGTCCACCCACATGCTTCCTCCTGCCCTTCATTTGTCCCTTCCTCACACGCTACAAAGTATCATCAGAAATGATGGAGTACAGAACATGAATAGTCCTACAAATATTAATGAAATTGAATTTTTAATTCAACTTATTTATTTGGGAGAAAGATTGAGAGAGAGAGGCATAGAGAGAGAGAAAGAATGGGTGTGCCTGGGCCTCTAGCCACTGCAACTGAACTCCAGCTGCATGTATCACCTTGTGCATTTGGCTTCCGTGGGTACTGGGGAATTGAACCTGGATTCTTCGGCTTCACAGGCATGTGGCTTATCTGCAAAGCCATCTCTCTGGCCCCTGAACTTGAATTTTTATCTTAAAAGTTCCTGAGTAAGACTTCTCTAGATACAAATTATAAATTATTTCACTTCAAGAGTTTGCTCAAACACTCAAATAATTAACACCACTTTACACAACAGGAAGAGGAGAGAATACTTCTCAATTACTTTTAAGAGGCCATATCATCTTTTACCAAAACAAGGTAACGTTAACACATTAAAAAAAAAAAAAAAGAAAACAGCAGACCAATAAATAGTTCATATGAATTTAGACACAAATATCTTTGACAAAATTTCAGCACTCAAACAAGTAAAGACTAACACATAATCAGGCAGAATTCTTTCCAGGTATGCAAAGCTGGTTTGATACTAAAACATCAATTAATATAACCTACCTTATTGATAAATTTAAAAAGTAAAGCTATATGATTATGTTATGTAAACTTATGAAAATAAACATTTGACTGATTTCAAAACCAATCAATGTATTTTAAAAATTCTCTGGAGTGGCTTAGCGGTTAAAAGATAATTCTCCAGGACCCACATAAGCCAGATGCAAAGGGGTTTCTGGAGTTCTTTGCAATGGAGGCCCTCCCATATAAACCTGCCTATTTCTGTATCTCTCTCAAATAAATAAATAGAATAAAATAATAAAATATTTTAAAAAAAATTCTCAGTTCAAAGATAATAGAGAAAATTTTCCTCAATCTCATATAAATATCAGAGAATTCCTATAGCTAACATCATATTTTACAATGAAAGACTTATTTCTAAGATTGAAAATAAGGTGAGGATGTATGTTCTCACTATTCTTGGCTAACATTGTACTGAAGTCCAAGTCATGATAAAACAAGAGAAATAAAAAGCAAAAGCATATAGGCAACAAAAGAAGAAATAGAACTGCCTCTATTATCAGATGATGAGATTATCCACAAAAAAATATGAGGAAATCTACAAAAAACTTCCTAGAATTCATAAATTCAATAGAGCCAGAAAACATAAAATAAACACACAAAAATTAATTCCACACTGATAATGAACAAGGGGAAACAAAACTAAAAAAGCATACCTACACCATTTAAAATTGCTCCAAGGAAAATGTAATAGGTATAAACCAACAAAACATTTGCTATTTATAAGTAATACACACTATGAAATGTTAATTAGAGAACTGAGAGAAGGCCTCAATACTGTAGAGACAGACTGTGTTTATGAACTAGAATACTTGACATAATCAAGATGTCCACTCTCTCAGGATTAATCTACAGGCTCGAGACTTTTTCATAGACATGGGTAAGCTTATAGTTTCTACAGAAAAAGAAAATGCTAGGGCAGCTAAAACAATTTTGAAGAAGGAGAATAAGTTGGAAGGAATCCCATCCTGGAGAGCAGGACTACTATATACCTACAGTAACCAAGAGCAGACACAGGATTAATGAAACCAGAGATCCAGAAAAAGATCCACATAAATATGGATCCAATTTATTTTGAACCAAGGAGCCAAAAAGTCAATGAAGAGGAGATTTTTTTTTTTTTTTTTTTTTTTTTTTTTGGTTTTTCGAGGTAGGGGCTTACTCTAGTTCAGGCTGACCTGGAATTCACTATGTAGTCTCAGGGTGGCCTCAAACTCATGGCGATCCTACTTCTGTCTGGGATTAAAGTGCTGGCATTAAAGGCGTGTGCCACCATGCCTGCCCGGCTGAGATATTCTTTTTAATAAATGCTTCTAGGGCAATTAGACATCTACAGGCTGAAAAAAAAAAAAAAGAAATTATGACGTAACTTTCAACCTTTATACAATGTGTAATTCAACATGGATCATGAAGTTAAATGTAGATATAATACTATAAAACTTCTGGCAAAACAAAACAGGATATACAGAGTTAAAACACACATGATGCACATACACATGCACATATTTGGTAGAATCTGCCTATGCTCTGTAAATGATACCAATGTCAAGTTTCTGGTTTTGTTTCATGGTTCTATCAAAATTTATGACAATCACAAAAGAGTTTAAACCAAGTAATAAGAAAGATGGGAAAGAAGTGTGTTTTCTGAGGACAGTTTAAAAACATAATCTTTTTGGGAAAAAAAAGCAGTGTAATTTTTCCCACAATTTAAAAAAATTATTGATTGAATCTTTTTATTAAAAGGTTGTACTCTTATATCCCCTTCTTCCCCGTCTGCATTCTACTGAGGGTCGGGTGGTGTTACTGATATTCTTTGTGGGTTTCTAAAGGCCTCAGTCAGTCTCTGTGGGAGGGAGATGGTGCTGCATGCTAATTCCACCCACCCTGAATATCTTATAATCTTTCTGAAATGTTCAGGAGCTTTGGCAGACAAGTTACAGATCTTTAGTGTTGAGTTCTCTATAGTTTCTGGATCTCTGTTTTGATGAGGCTTGAATGACCACAGGCCCCAAAATTTTTAACTGAGAACTCTCCTTTGGACTTTTAAGGATATCATTTGAATTAAGAAAAAGACCATATGCCAGAAGAAAGTTTTCCACTGTGTAATTTGCAGCAGCCAAAGAATATTAGATACAATCAAATTTTCTAGTACAAATTAGAACAAAGGCATGAAGATGCACATTTACATGGTGAGGTTTCAGTTGCTATTAAATGTAATGGTAAAGAACAGGAAGTTACAAAGATAGAAACACATATGTGTTCACAAAAGTCATCATACCAAATGCTGCTAACTTTATGTTAAAAAAAGGAAAAATATAAGGATGCACATCAGTGTGCTGGAAACCTGGGAATCTTTTTCTTTACATCCTTTTCCAAGTTTTTAAAATATAATTTAATTTTAGAATGAAATAAATCCATCAACCCTCCCTGCAATTTTTAGAACATGAATTACTTGGAGCAGGCTTTAGACAAGTCATGGCTGTGGGTGCTTGAAGATAGAGACCCAGAGGGCAAGTCGGACAGGACACAGTCCACATTGGCCTGGTTGAAGGTTTGGGCTTAATTAGCTCTGTGGAAGGAGATTTTTTTTCTGCCTTATTATTTCACACACGTCAGAACTCAGCTGAGCACTATAATGATGCTGTGAGAACTCTGGCCAAGCTGCCCCACCATTCATACCTCTAACATTGTTTCTGAATTTAAAACCCCTTAATATCAAAATTAGAAAGAGCACTACCTTTTATATTTAACCAAATACAATAATATTTTCTGTTCTATATTGGTAATAAAAACCTTGTGCATAGGATATTCTTAGTGTAGACAAAAATATCATATAGTCTTTCAGGTAAAATGCTGTTAATTTTTTAATGAATAGTTTCTCAATGAATAAATACTAATGATGTTAGTCTTTGCCTTAATGCTTTAAAATAGACCCATATACTTTTTTTAATTTTTTTATTTATTTATTTATTTATTTATTTATTTGAGAAAAAGAGAGAGGAAGAGGCAGAGAGAAAGAGATAATGGGCGTGCCAGGGCTTCCAGCCACTGCAAATGAATTCCAGATACATACGCCCCTAGTGCATTTGGCTTACATGGGTCCTGGGGAATCGAACCAGGGTCCTTAGGCTTTTTAGGCAAACACCTTATCCGCTAAGCCATTTCCCAGCCCCTATATACTTTTAAAAATTATTTTATTTCTATTTACTTAAGAGAAAGAGGGAGGGAGAGAGAGAATAGGCACAACGGGGCCTCTAGCAGCTGCCAATGAACTCCAGATGCATGTGACACCCTGTGCATCTGGCTTATGTGGGTCCTGGGCAAATGAACCTGGGTCCTTTGGTTTGGTAGGCAAATGCCTTAACCATTAAGCCATCTCTCCAGCCCAGATCCATACAGAGAGGCTGACCACGAGATGGGTGTCTGGTAGCAGCAAAGCACATCAGTACTCCACTTTTCTACATGTCTATAATTTGTAAATACAAATTCACCTGTGTAATTGTTTCATTCTCTCCCTCACTCAATATAGGACATGCTCACTAAACTGCCAAGCTCAAGGTTGGTGCCTAATAACAGGTACTAAAATCACAAGTTAGATGATATAAGAAGATATCATTTTTCTGACTATAAGAGAGGAAGAAAAAAGATATATTAGAATGTATTATGTGCAAGGTAAAATGCATGTTTTCTCACTTCATACTGTAATCCTTAGACTAGCTATTTTAGTTGTTTATGAAATAACCAAACTGAAGCTCAGAGAGGCTGAGCTGTTTACATGGCTTCTTTTTGTAACCAAGGACACTTAACCTTAAGAGCTTGGTTTTCCAATATTTCACTGACACTTTAAGTAGCACTAAAAGGAAGGAAATTAATGACAAAATTTTCTTTCAAGGGTACTGAAAAATAATTGTAGTTTCATCTGTGGAAGAAGTTTAAAAGAGAAACATGATTCAAACTAAAAACCATACTTGATAGTGCCCTGAACTCTGCTTACCTCTGAGCAGCTGAAGAAACGACAGGGAAAGGCTAGCTGCCAGAAGCGCTATCTTGGAGAAATTCCTCTTAGGCGACAGCATGCAAAGGTGAAGATGTGGCAGTAAGGACGTGTAAGGGATTTTCCACTTAGCAACTCTCCTTAAATCCATTTTGTTTTTGAGAGAGACACAGAGAAAGATAGAGAGAGAGAAGGAGAGGAAGACAGATAGAGATGGGCGTCAGCAGCCTCTCAGCTGCTGCAAACAAAATCCAGATGTGCGCACCCCCTTGTGGTCAAGTGCAGCATTGCGCCCTTGTGTCACTTTGCATCTGGCTAAATGTGGGACCTGGAGATTGGAACTGACGTTCTTAGGCTTAGGAGGCAGGCGCCTTAACCGCTAAGCCATCTCTCCAGCCCCTTAAATCCATTTTGATTGCAATAGAGGAGCTTTGAAAGATTGTCGATGAGGCTCTAAAACCAGATGTGATTCACTAATATTGCTGCTGTTTCTCCCACCCAACTATGAATGAATTATTGACAAGAAATACTTTGAGGGTGTGCATCAATTCTTCCATACTTACACTTATAAAGCGATGACCCAAACAATTAAAATATTTGAAATTTTCTGAAAAACCAATGTCAATTTTAATGTTACATATCAATATCATTCCTGATCTTGCTGACTTAAAACATGATGGTAGAGCCAGCTTGTACTCTACCAATTAACAAGGAACAAAGGCCAGGGCACTTTTCCCCTCCACAAACACAGCTGGATATTGTGCCACATGTGGGAATGCAACACTAAAAGTCAATCACTGATGTTAAGGGGCTAGCACCACAGTTAGATAATTATAAACAGAATTCAAACTCTGCCCCAAATCCCCTGATAAGAAGCTGAGACCAAGAACTGGTGAAGCACAAGAGACACACAGCTGCACAGATGACTAGCATTCTTGTTAGTTCTGAGAATTAGAAAAGAAGTCATCTACAGTATATTCCATGTGAAGACTGCAGATTTCTCCTTGCAAACTAATTCCTTTTGATTCTTTTAAAAAGCAACAGAAGTAAAAAGACAATGGACAGAAGAGACTATAAAGAGTTATTTTGTTCTACTTGCCTATTTCCAAGTGATACCATAATACTGTTATGATATGTATTGTGTTATGTATTATGTATTATGATGTGTACATAGTACACCATATAAAACCGGTGACATTCCTCAGATAACTTAAAACTAATTGTATAGTGAAGCACAACCTAATTCTATCTTCAAATTCTTCTTAATAAGGCCAAAACATGGTTTATAAGCTGCTTGAATTTCAAGCACCCTCTGCAGGACTTCATTCTGATGAGTTGAATGAAAGTGAATGGGAAACATACGGGTTTCATTTTCTAAACTATTTCTTTATTATTTATTTGAGAGAAGAGAGAGGGAGGGAAGGAGGGAGAGAACAAGCATGCCAGGATCTCCTGCCACTGCAAGCAAACTCCAGACTAATGTGTCACTTTGTGTATTATGTGGGTAGTAGGGAATTGAAACCAGGCTTTCAGACTTTGCAAGCAAGCACCTTTAACCACTGAGCTATCTCTCTAGCCCCAGATTTCACTGTCTTGGCTATACAGATGGTCTCAAAACCCAAGTAGGACAGCGATTGTCAAAACTTACTCTAGGAAAAGCTTGTTAGTGTATCTTGCCCAACCAAACCCAGCGAAATCATTGTGTATCCTTCCTGACATAATACTGAATTCAACTTTTTTCTATTTTAACATTTCATTTGAGGATACCCTATATTTTAAAATGTAAAGTTTAAAGATAACACTTCAATGATTAGGATTTTCTAAAAAATACATGAAATTTCAAACAGTCTTACATTTAGACTTACTAATTTAAATAGAAGTGAAACTGACTCACTTATCTTAGGGATAAGTGGGAAAATAATTTCACTTATATAAGAACAAATATTGTGTCTAAAAGGTGATCCAAGTAAATTGGCCATGTCATATTATCCCTAGGTCTGTTGTGGAATTTCACATCTGCATTTTTATCCATATATGGTTAGTTGATCAGTCCCTATTTTCAACTGGAAGTTCTTGAAGAACAGGGGTTGTATAATGTTCAATTGTAAAAGCCACCATTTCTCTATGAATTGATCCATCATCTATTAAATTACATTACGAGAAATCCAGAATGTCATAAGTCTCATACTTTTTTTTTAAATTATTTTTATGAGTGTGTACATATATGTGCCTGCGGGCAAGGGTGCACACAAGTCATATAAGCACTGCTGTCTATTTACCTTTACATATGTACCAAGGAATCAAACCCAGGCCAATAGGCTTTACAAACAAGAATCTTTAACCTCTGAGCCATCTCCCTATCCCATCACACTAATTTTTTCAAAACCTCAAAGCATCATTAACTACTTTTTTTTTGGAGAGAGTCAAAGAGAGAGAAAGAGAGGCGGGGGAGAGACAGATAGAGAATAGGCACGTCAGCAACCTCTCAGCTGCTGTGAATGAACTCCAGATGCGTGCACCCCCTTGTGGGAAAGTGCGGCATTGTGCCCTTGCGTCACTTTGCATCTGGCTAAACGTGGGACCTGGAGAATCGAACTGGCATTCTTAGGTTTAGCAGGCAGGTGCCTTAACCACTAAGCAATCTTTCCAGCCCTCATTAACTACCTTTATCATAAAGCTTAATCTTAAGTGCCAGTCATATGCCATCTTTATGGAATTGCATATTACATTTACTCTCAAATTCAGATTATCATAATTAAATTTTAATTTGAGTTACGTTGTTTAGTCATTGAGACTATTATTCTTGATAGTTTGGGTTGAGATTAGCAGGTACTAGGATCCATCTGTGTGTGTGTCTGTGAACATTCTGACCTAATTAATGGGTTAACCCATTGGGGAATTCAAAATTTCAATCAACTATAGGGAGGTGATAGAACTGTGGAAGATGGAGTCTAGTTGATAGAAGGGGGTTTTGGTGGTGTGGCTTCAGCTCTGGCCTCTTCTTGTTACTCTTCTCTCCTTCCTGGCACACAATCCAAACAATGATATTCTGCTTGCACCTCAGATCCCCTGGAATGATTACCATGACATCTTTAAAACTATAAGCTATAATAAATATTTCTTCCTTTAAACCAGTTCTCTCTGGCATTTATTATAGTAACAGTATGGATATCAAAATTCAGATTTCCTAAAAGACATTATTATTAGTCTAACATTGATTTTCAGGATTTTATCAAACTACTACTCACTATCTAAAGCAAAGACTTTGTCATTAATGGTCACTCTGCTTGCACAAGGACATGGAGCAAAAACTAAACAGTCTCCAAATATTCTGGCTAGTAGACATTGGCAGTCTGTTTTTCATTTAGGTGGTTGCCCAAGAACTAAGTTATCACAAAAATTGCCCAACATATGAAACTCGTCAACTGGTTTTTGACACCTACGTCAGCACCAGATAGAAAGCAATGATTGCAGCTCACCAGACACGCCCCTCCACACACCCCCTGACATCACTCATCACACGGCTGGCAGAGAGACCAGACAATCCAATGACTGAGCTTATTTTCATGAAGTTTTCCTTAATTTTTCACCTTCTTTGTACAACATTCTCTGTAACCCTTGAGAAAAATCAGGGAGATATCTTTTTAATCCCTTAAATAAAAAAGATCAGGCAGCATACTAGAGATAGAGCAATATTAGAACAATTTCTCTTTTTGAATAGCCTGACCCATGCCTTTTATATTTTACAGGCTGTAAAATCCACAGTTCCATTGTGTTGCTAGATGGTTCTGATGAATGTTTAATCATTACTCTGCCATCTTCTCAGCTACATTTCCGCTGACATCTCTGAAAGCACAAAGTTAAGGACAAGCTGTGCTAGGTATTGAAATCCAGTATTTGTCCTGTGGGAAACACATGTGAGGCAGGTCCTTTCCTGCCAAGTACTTCAAACTTGACCTCCAGTCACCTATCACTTCAGTAGGAGAGCAATGACATGGTGAAGGGACTCCTTTGAATGGATGTTTGTCATTTCTTGATGCTTTTAGATTTATCTCTAATTTTTGCTAATTTTATGATGAAGTGTCTTCTTGAATTCCTCTTTGGATTGAATTTTCTTGGACACCTTCCTGTTCCTACATGTTGTCGTCTTTTCCCAGACTTGGGAAACTTGCAGTATTATGATATTTTCTAAGCCTCTCTCTTTTCTCCCCACAAACTTCTATTATCCACAGACTTGTTCTCTTGATAGTATCTCATAGGTTTTCTTTATCCTTTCTTCATTCCACTTCTCTGACTGGATGGTGTCAAAGGTCCTGTCTTGGAGTTCACCAATTCTTCTGCTTGATCAATTCCACTGCTACAGCTTTTCTACTGAGGATTATTCTGAGTTCTTTGTCAGTCATCTCATAGATATCAACTTCTGCAAAGCCCATTGTTGGATCACTAGTTTATTTTGATTGTTTCATGTTTCATTGATTTTTTTTCAAAATCTTAGTTTGTATGCCTGAACCTTTGAGGAAGTGGCCACCCCTTCCAACATTTTCTGGTGTTCTTTGATGTTGGTTGAACTTCACTATGTAATCTAGTTTGGAATTATGATCAGGCCAGTTTGTGGTGATCTCAGAAAGTAAACCTGGTTACACCAAGATCTGCTTGGGCTAATCTGTTCACTATGCCTGTGTAATAGAACTGTGGGCTGTACTGCACTGATAGATTCCACAGTAGGCCAAAAGCTGCGGGCTGGGTTCTGTCATTGCTTCTGATCAGAAGGCTGTCTTCCTAGTTTAGCTGGTGCTACAGTTTGAGATCTGTAGCTGAGTAAGGTCTCTGGCATCACTATACAACCACTTGGGGTGGGCATGCTAGGCACTACACTGCATGGGCATGCATGAATATGAGTTTGTCTTCTGCCTTTGATACCTTAAGCAGAACATCAAAACGTGGCCACTGAGCTTGGGTGGAGCTAGATTTTCCGCCATGGTAAATTGCCTCCCTGCCCTTGCCTTTCAATCTGGGAAGGATTAAGGAGGGCACTCAGGTCTGGCTAGAAAGAATCTTGGAAGCTGGAACTAAGTAGAACCAGATCTTTCCTTTTAGATGATCACGAGATAAGGAAAATTTTAGAGACACACTGGCTAAGTAATGAAGTGAGCCAGAGAGTCAAGTCTAGGAAACATGTTGACTGTCTTTGCAGAACGCTGCTGCTCGCCAGCCTGTCAGGTGTCATATAGCAAAGGATTGCATACATAGTAATCACCAAGATCAGGAAAGTTTGAAGCCCGCCTCATTCTTGGCTTATAAGTGGTCCACTCTGCTAATGCCCCCAAATGTTTCCCATTGAGGGAAACTGTTGGGGTCCCTCCTAGGGCCAGCCTGGGAGGGGATGCAGGGTCTCCGCCAGGTAGGGGCTGAGAGGCGGGGAGTCACAACACAGACACAGTGAGGTGGGTGGAAGCAGGCAGAAAGCGAACTGCTGCAAACTTGTTTATTCAAGGAAGTATAGGGGTTTTTAAGGGTTTGGCTGGCCAATCATTATATGGGGTGGTTCCCTTCTTGTGACCAATGACAGCCTGTCTCCGGGCAGATCACCTTGCAGCAGGTTGCTGGCAGGCATGGGACTGTAGCTGTTGTCATGCCAGGCCTGTGCAGAATGCCACGTCCACAGAAGCCACTTCCTGGTTCCTACTAGCAGGTGACCTGGCTAGGGCCCAACATTGTGCCATACAGGAAACAAAAAAGTGCCTCTGACGAAAATGTTCTTGAATGGCGAGAAAGCTAAGTGCTCACCTCCAATTCTCTTCTCTCTCTATTTCTGGTAAAGGGAATCCCCTACAGCTGGAACAGGAGGAATGCAGTCAAAGTGAAAACACCTTCCTTACCTACTCATGCAGTTCTTTCCATTTCTACCATCCACAGTCAGTGTTTCCCTTTCTCACTCCTGACATATTCATGAGGGTATTCTTGGCTATGATATTTGCTCATTGGAATTCTAGTGCTGGAGGAAGGGGTGGGGGCAGACGAATCCCACATCTGCCATCTTGCTGCAATATCATATCTAAATCTGTCTCAAGGGTAGTGCTGAGACTCTCTGCATGTACACACAGAGAGTGACCAAAAACTATATAAACATTGTAGCTGTAGATTCTTTTCCCAGAGGGAAGAACAAACCAAAATCATGAGAGGATCCTGACTGCCAGCACAATCACACCTGCCCTCTTAACTATGTTTATAGTTTAAAATATATTGGAAATTTCCCCTTTACCTCTCTCTTCCACTCAATTAAGAATTTGCCCATCATTGATACATAACTTGGAAAAAAAATCAAGTCACTAACTTCATCAACATACCTATGTTTTGCAAACCAGTTAAGAAGAAAACATGACTCTCTGACTTTGAATAAGGGAAAACAGCAAGAGAATGTTAGATTTATAGATTTAAAAGAAATTTACCTGTTCATTTTAATCTGTAGTTGAGGTCACAGGATCCCAAATACGAAAGGAGAGGATTGGAAAAAATGATGCAGACAGAAGAAAAAAAAGCAATCTTTTGACAGTAACATAAGAAAGATGGGAGAGCTCTCTTCCTCAGCCTGCCAGGAAGATTGCTGACATTCAGACTGAGCCAGACATTCAGACTGAGCCAGCCTACCGTCTTTCCAAACCAGAAGAGGTGCTGCTGGGAGAAACTGGCCAAGAGAACTCACCTGGTCCTGCAGGAGCATTGGCCTTGGTACTCAAGATGCCCAAAGAGGCCGTGGAGGACACCTGCATAGACAAGAAATGCCCTTCACCGGTAAAGTCTCCGTCCGGGGGCGGGCCCGGTCTGGAGTGGTGACCAAGATGAAGAGGTAGAGGGCTGTCATCCTCCGAAACTGTCTCCATTACATCCGCGGCACAATGGTTCTGAGAAGGGCCACAAGAACACGTCCATGCATCTGTACCCCTGCTTCAGGCATGCGCAGATCGGTGACATCCTGACAATGGGAGAGCGCAGGCCCCTGAGGGAGACCATGCACTTCCATGTGTTCAAAGTCACCAAGGCCTCGGCACCAAAGGAGCAGTTCCAGAAGTTCTGAGACTGGGCATGAGCTGACTCCCCGAACAAAATAAAGTTTTTTTTTTTTTGCTTTTGTTTTTTTTTTTTTTAATACTGTTGAAGTCTTTTTAATGAAAATAATATTCCCAGTGAAAACAAAAAAGACAAATATTAATATCAATTCTCTTTCTATTTCTGTTTGGTGGTAGCATCATGAAGAAAGCCTGACGCTAAAGAGAATCAATGATTAGCCTACCAAAAGCAGTCATTCTGGAAGTAGAATAAAAATCTTTATTTCAAAGCAACTTTCATGTTAGCTCAAGTTCTCCTTTTCTTATTCATTCCTTTTAAATCTTTGTTTAAATATTTTTTTTCTAAATCTCAGTGAAATTTTACACATATTAGATTGTGGTTTCCAAGTTAAACTTTTGTTTTTTGTTTTTTCGAGGTAGGGTTTCTCTCTAGCCCAGGCTTACCTAGAATTCACTATGTATTCTCAGGGTGGCCTTGAATTCACAGCAATCCTTCTACCTCTGCCTTCCAAGTACTGGGATTAAAGACATGTGTCACCATGCCTGGCCTTGAATTTTTTTTTATTAAACCTAGAAGCACAATTTAAAAGCTGAGTGGGGTGGGGAACATGGCTCAGTGGTTAAAGGTGCTTGGTTGCAATGCTTGCTGGCCCAGGTTGAATTTCTAAGCTGTCCATGGAAGCCAGACATCAAAAACTGGCCCAAGCATCTGTTGTTCTGTTCACACAGAGGCAGGAGGCCCTAACATACCCACACACACATGCAAATAAATTTTAAAAATTAAATTAATAAATAAAAGCCTAAGAGCTTTCCATACTCTGTAGATAGCTATTTAATTTATAAAGAGCCATATTTAAATTTTGTGTTTGTTTGTTTTTTTGAGGTAGAGTCTCACTTTAGCCTAGGCTGACCTGGAGTTTACTATGTAGTTTCAGGGTGGCCTCGAACTCAACAGGAGTTCTCCTACCTCTGTTTCCTGAGTGCTAAAATTAAAGGCATGTGCCACTATGCCCCACTCTCATATTTTTAATTTTTAATTAATTAATTTATTTTTTATTTATATTATTCTGATTTTACATTCATAGAATTGGTTCCATTATCCTCCTCCCTGTCCTCCCTCTTCCAAAGGGACCCTCAACAATGGTGAATGTGGGTCATGCATTGTGGGGGTCGTCAAGAGTTCTGGGGGGTAGGCCCCAGTCTCTGTGCATAATACCCCAACTTGTGACTCTAACAACCTTTCCGCCCCCTCTTCCACGAGTTTCCCTGAGGCACATTGGGGTCATTTTAGTTCTGCTTCAGTGATGAGGTTTTGGGAGCCTCTGTGTCTCTGGATATCTGGCTTAGTTGGAGTTGGAAGTTCTCTGTGTTTATCTCCTTCAGCCTTTTTCTGGTGTCATGATCACCAAGAATGCTGTATTCTTGCCCTTCCCCTGCGTGAGGTGTGATTGGCTGGTCCTCCCTTCAGGTTCGTTGTCCATCTGAAAAAAGATAAGCAAATTCTCCAATGGAGAGAGAAGTTAGTACTAGATAGAAGGGATGACCATATATGTTTTGGAGGGAATTTTATATGGGTTGGCTCTCTTCTAGCCCACCTTTGGTGGTATCTTGATCTTGGAGACTGAGCTCATTTTGTGTACCTGGTTTTGACTTATTTCCCAGTTCCAGCAATGAGTTCCATTCCACTGAGTGGATGTATTAGCCAAATCAAGAGCAGTTGGTTACCCACCATGGCTGTTTGCCACTACTGCAATTGTATGAGCATTACGTCAGGTTGTTACCTACTGGGTATCTTAGACTGCAAGTTGTTTGGACCAATGTCGGACATTTTCCCCCAGTTGCTCGTGTAGCACCCTCTGGTACTAGACTAACAAACTGTCTGGGGTCTGACCCTCTTCCAGATTCTGGCCAGGTCTCTCTGTGTTTGGTCTCACACATGTATGCTGTCTTCGACAGTAGGGTCTTACCATTAACCTTTAGTGGGTCACCAAGAACTCTGAAAGAAGTCTGTCTTTTTTGGGAAAATGTGTAGGTGTCTCGGATCAACAGCTCATTGTGGAAGTTAACCCCATGCTGGCACTGGGAGTTATAAGTCTGCACCTAGGAAGGTGAGGGAATAAAAAGATAGATAATATAAAAGAGAAAGTGAGTATAGAGCAAAGACAGAGAGAGAGAGAGAGAAGAGAAAGAGAAGCAGGACAAGATTAAAGTTGGCCTTCATGATATTCTCTCCAGGTTCCTGTGGTTCGGGTGTTCCCTCTGTGGGCCTGCTGAAGGATCAATGTTTTAGCCTATTGTTCAGAGTAAAGGGTTTTATAGTATCTTTTCCTTTTGGGTCCCAATTTGTATCCCCCTTGTTCTCCCTCCCACCCTCTCGTTCCCTCCCACCCTCTCGTTCCCTCCCACCCTCTCGTTCCTTCCCACCCTTACCTCCCTCCATCCCACCCTCCCTCTTGTCTGGTCCTCAGAGTGTTTATTAGGTTTGGCCACATGTCACGTGGATTCGGGTTAGGAGCGGCAGATAAATGAGACCATGCGACGATTATCTTTTTGTGCTTGGGTGAGCTCACTGAGGATGATCTGTTCCATGTTTGACCATTTCTTTTCAAATTTCCTTATTTCATCTTTCCTTACTGCTATGTAGAATTCCATAGTATAGATATACCATATCCTTGTTATCCATTCATCTACTGATGGACACCTGGGTTGATTCTAGCTCTTTGCTATTATGAATTGAGCAGCTATAAACGTGGTTGAGCAAATGTCTCTGATCTGAGGTTTGGAGCCTTTAGGGTAAATGCCCAGTAATGGAATAGCTGGATCCATTGGTAGGCCTATGGTCATCCTTTTCAGGAGTCTTCATATAGCTTTCCATAGTGGTTGAACCATTTTACATTCCCACCAGCAGTGAAAACTTGTTCCTATTTCTCCACAGCCTCGCCAGCATTTGTTTTCATTGTTTTTTTTTTTTTTTTTAATGTTAGCCATCCTTACTGGGGTAAGGTGGAATCTCATAGTTGTTTTAATTTGCATTTCCCTGATGATTAGGGATGTTGAACATTTTCTTAAATGTGTGTTTGCTATTTGTAATTCTTCCTCTGAGAACTCCCGGTGCAGTTCTCTGCCACACTTTGTGAATGGGTTGTTTGGTGATTTATTGTTTAGGCTTTGGAGTTCTTTGTAGATTCTAGAAATTAGGCCTCTGTCAGTTGTATAGCTGGTGAAAATTTTCTCCCATTCTGTGAGTAATCTGCTGGCTTTAGTTATAGTATATTTGTCAGTGAAAAAGCTTTTCAGCTTCATGAGATCCCAATGGTTGAGTGATTGTTTAATTTCCTGAGCTGCTGGGGTTTTGTTCAGGAAATCTTTTCCCACTCCTATGTCATGGAAGGTTCCTCCTATTTTTTCTTCCAGTAGTAGCATTGTTTCTGGTTTTATATTAAGGTCTTTGATCCATTTGGACTTAATTTTTGTGCATGGAGAGATGTGTGGGTTGTTTCATTTTCCTGCATATGGTTGTCCAATTTGTCGAGCACCATTTTTTGAAGATGCTGTCTTTTCTCCATTTCTGCATTGGTAGGGCCTTTGTCAAATATCAAGTAGCTGTAGTTACTTGACCCAAAATCTGGGTCTTCAATTCTGTTCCATTGGTCTATATTCCTGTTTTTATGCCAGTACCATGTTGTTTTTATTACAATGGTTTTGTAGTACAGCTTTAGATCAGGTATGGTGATGCCTCCAGAGGTATTTCTTCTGCTGAGGATGAGCTTGGATATCTGAGGCCTTCTGCCTTTCCATATGAATTTTGAGATAGTTTTTTCTATCTCATTGAAGAAGGAAGTTGGGATTTTTATTGGCATTGCATTGAATCTATAAAGTGCTTTTGGGTAAAATTGCCATTTTCACAATGTTAATTCTACCAATCCAGGAGCATGGGAGGTCTTTCCATTTTTGTAGGACCTCCTTAATTTCTTTTTTGAGAGTTTTTATGTTTTCATTGTATCAAGTTCTGAGACTGGCCATGAGCTGACTCCCCGAACAAAATAAAGTTTTATTTTCCACTCCACCAAAAAAAAAAAAAAAAAAAAAAAAAAAAAAAAAAACAGGTGGGAGAGAAAAGTGCCCAGAAGTCTAATGAGAAGCAGTGTACTTATAAGACTGAAAGTCTGAAAAGGATCAGCCATATTTCTCTTTCTCATTTTTCCTTTCTCATTATCTTACTGAAACTTAAGCCTATGCTCCAAGATCATGCTATACATTTTAATTTTAATATTCTTAATATTTTACAGGAACTGTGAAGTGTAACTCTCACAATTGCTCTGTTTTTTTTTTTTTTTAAGTGCACAGAAATCCAATGTTCTGCAGATAGTAGTTGTGTAAGTACTTGGCTAAAATTCAGTGTTTAAGAAAAAGTCACTGAGCTTTCATCTCACTCCAATTAGGATGGCTATTATTTTTAAAAATGTTGATGAGAATGTGGAGAAAAAATGAACTCGTGCACTATTGGTGGAAATTTAAAACTGTACAGCCATTATGGGAGTCACTGTGGCTATTCTTAAAAAAAAAAAAAAATAGGCCTGGAGAGATGGTTTAGCTATTAAGGCACTTGTCTGTGAAGCCTAAGGACCCAGGTTTGATTCCCCAGTACTCACAAAGTGGTGCATGAGTCTGGAGTTTGTTTACAGTGGCTTGAGGCCCTGGCAACCCATTCTCTCTCTATCATATGTGTGAGTGTATCTGCCTTTTCTCTCTCTCCCCCTCTCTCTCTTAAATAAATTAATCAAATATTTTTAAAAATGAAACTACCCTATGATCCTCCTATTCTACTCATAAGTATATATCTATAGGAAGTAGAGTCAACATACAAAACAGATAGCTGCACAGCCATGTTTATTGTAACACTATTCAGTAACCAAGATTTGGATTCAGCCTATCAATGGACAGAGAAAGAAAATATAGTAAACATACACAATGGAACATCATGTCACCATAAAGATGAGCTGACTGAAGGTGGTGTATGCCTATAATCCCAGCACACAGGAGGCTGAGGTAAGAGAATCATGAGTTCCAGGCCAGCCTGGAATAGGAAGAGGATGAGGAGAGAAGGGAAGTTCTGGACATAGAAAAACAAGTAACATATGTTTTCTATTATGTGTGGAAACTTATAAAAACAAAAGGTGACCAGAAAGTAGAAGAGGAGCTACTAGGGGTTAAGGCAATGGGAAGAGGAAACATGCGAAATAGATAGAAGAATAATGAACAGGATCAATGCACAAAACATCCATGCATGGAAATATCAGTAAATTCCACTAATTTGTATAATTAATATGTGTTCATAACTATAACAACAACTTTGGTAGGTTGTTTGACTCTTACATTCTATCCATTTATTCTGTTATTTAATTTGTTGGTATATAGTTGTTCATAATAGACACTTATGTTCCCTTTGATTTCTGAAGCACCTGTTGGAATGTCATGTCTTTTATTTCTAGTTGTTTTTGAGTATTTTAATATATTCCCCTTTAGTTGTATATTGATTTTTTAAAACTTATAAAACCCTAACCTTTAGTTTTATTGATTTTTTTCCTATTTTCTTATTCTCTACTTTTTTCTGCTCTTATGATCTATTTCCTTCTGCAAATTTTTGGTCTAGTTTATACTTGTTTTTTCTAGTTCTTTACTGTTTATGTTGCTAAGTGCACCAATCATTTTGGAACCGTTATCTCTAATTTCATTAAGTTTAGACTGCCTTGATTTCATTTTTGGTTTGTTCAAGATATTTTTCATTGATTTTATATGGTCCCTTGAATGTTCAACAGGATATTGCATAATTTTCACACATTTGTGAATTTCTCCAGTTTTCTGTTACTAATTTATTTTTCCTTACCTTGTCACAACAGATAAAATTCAATATAATCAATAAGATTTTAATGTGCTGAAAATTATTTGCTAATCAATTATAACATATGATCAAGTCTAAAAATAATTT
Source organism: Orientallactaga sibirica (assembly GCA_036365145.1). Taxonomy (NCBI): domain Eukaryota; kingdom Metazoa; phylum Chordata; class Mammalia; order Rodentia; family Dipodidae; genus Orientallactaga; species Orientallactaga sibirica. Next base: position 17,284,471 of record JAEOAD010000030.1, on the reverse strand, counting down.
GTTCAGACTTGCAAAGAATGTATGTTCTACTGTCATTGTGTGGCATGCTTTGTTATGCCTATTAATCTGTTTATAATTTTGTTAGGTAAAGTTTTCTAGTTACTTATTAACTGTCAAGGCATTATAGACATTATTAAAAGTAAGATGTGAAAGTTTCCTATTATTATATTCCTGTTTATTTCTCCTTTTAGGTTTGTTAATTTTTTCACATATGTGTGTGTTTTGATATTTGTTTGGTATGTATAATTGCAATATCATTCTGAGGAATTAAAATCTTAACACTATGCAAAGACTTTTTGTCTATTATTACTAGGTTTTACTTAACATATATATTATCTAAGTATGTATATCTATAAAAAGGGGAAATGTCGGATGTGGAGAACAGCAGGTAAAGTTCAGAATTATGTTGCCACAAACTAGGGAACTCCTAGACTCTGGCAGAGAAGTCTGAAATAAATCATTCCTTAATAACTTCAGAGAAACATGGCTCTGAGAACACCATGCTATTGGATTTCTAGCCTTTAACACCATCATGCAATAAGTGTATGCTCTATAAGCCACCTGCTTTGTATTACCTCCTGATAGCAGCCCTAGATATGGAGATAGAGACCATCAAGTTAAACTAGTTGTGATGAAAGTTGGAAAAAAGAAAGTCTAATGAGGTGAGGTAAATGGTACAGAGCTGGACATATTAATGTGGACATACAAAGGAAAGGTAAAGGAGACACCACAAATTCGAGAGATCACCAACCTCCTTCACATCCTATAGGTGACCATTTAGAGATGATAAACAACTAAACTTTTTACCCTAGCCAACTTGCTAAATAGAATTGTATTAGTCAGGGTTCTCTAGAGGAACAAACTGATAGAATGAATTGTATAAAAAGGGAAGAATTTATTGGATTAGCTTATGGCAGTCTAACAATAGCAGTTTGCAGGCCTGAGAGTCAAGGAACTCTAGCTATTCAGACCATGAGGCTGGATGCCTCAGCAGTCCCAATCTGGCATCGAAGGCCTGAAGGCTTCCTTCTCTGCTCTTCAGTCCACACTAATCTTCAGTTCACACTAGCAAGCAGCACAGGCAGCCAGGTGGGAGGAGGGGATACTGTCCTCCCCAGAACTTCCTTAGATAAAGCTCGCCCTGAGGGAAGGATTCCTCCTTTAGTTAATCCTTTCTGGAAGCAACCTCAGAGACCCACTTATGAAGAATGTCTGTGGATTCCTAAACAGATCAAGTGGACACAAAACCATCACAAGAATCTTTCCAATTAGTACTTAGAAAACAGGCAATTAAACTATGGGATTTATTCCTATGTTATTTTTATTTATCTCTTTTTCTTCTATATTGTGCATTGGAATGAGAATATGAGATCTGGGGCTGGAAGGATGGCTTAGCAGTTAAGGCACTTGCCTGGAAAGCCATGTTTGACTGTTCAACTCTCTAGATCCCATATAAGTCTGCTGCACAAAGGTGAGGCAAGCACAAGGTCGCACATGCCACTAGGTGGCGCAAGCATCTGGAATTCAATATCAGTGGCTGAGGCCCTGGTGTGCCAATTCCTTCTGTCTCTCTCTCTCTAAAAAAAAAAGCACCCCTATGGGAGACAGAAGTCATTAGCAGTGAAAACAGTGGACACTAAAAATTCAAGGTTGGCCATACAGGCCCAATGACTGAACAGGTGCAATAGTGGCATGTCTGCTCTTGGGGTAACCAACTGCTCCATAATTGGACTGAAGGCCCTCTCTATGGGAGGGAATACATATCTGGTACTGAAGAACCTAAGCAAAAGTCTGGCAGGGGAGGTCATGAGCCTTAGGGGTATAAAGCCTGCTCTTGTCTGGTTAAATGTATATATTATTCCCACCAAGCTGCCCTGAAAGCACTATGTTTAATGTTCATATTCACATATTAATGCTACTCTCACTTCTGGTTAGAGAAGCTTCTCTTTTCAGTTGACCACTGGGATGACCCAAAAGGCAAGATAGTTCTGAGAAGAAGGGATGGAGGAGTGCCCAGCACTGAAACACCTCTGTCACACCCTCCAAGGCTTAGGGACCATTGCAGAAGAGGGGGCACATAGAATGGAAGAGCCAAAGGAAGGGTATGACTTCTTACAATGCAACTGCCAAGACAGAAATTGGCCTCGATATCCATGACCTCGCAGTGCCTAGCAATGCCTTTGCAAGACCCTCATAATAGAAGAAAAAGATGATGACATCAAATTAAAAGAGAGACTAATGGAGAGAGGGAGGGGATACAATGGAGATTGGAGTTCTAAAAGGGAATGGGGGAAAGGGAGGGAAATATGCGTTTTTTGTATGTAAGTATAGAAGTTGTCAATAAAAAAGGGAAAATATTTCATTTTTATTTTTTAAATTTTATTTTATATTATTCTAATTTTACATTCATGTTGGTGACTCCGGTAGCCTTCTTCTTGTCCTCCCCCCACCCCCCCAAAGGTACCCTCATCATTGGGGAATGTGGATCATGCATTATGGAGGTAGTCCATATGGGGGAATAGGCAAAGTCTCTGTGTGTAATGACCCAACTTGTGGCTCTAACACTCTTTCCGCCCCCTTTTCTGTGAATTTCCTTGAGCCACCTTGGGATCATTTTAGTTCTACTTCAGTGATGAGATCTTGGGAGTCTCTGTGTCTCTGGATATCTGGCTTAGTAGGAGTTGGATGTTTTCTGTGTTTATCTCCTTCAGCCTTATTCTGGTGTCAGGTTCACCAAGAAAGCTGCACTCTTGCCTTTTTCCCCTGTTACTCTATGGTTTCAGCTGGGGCCCTGGTGAGGTGCGATAAGCTGATCCTCCATTCAGGTTCTTCATCCATCTGAAAAAGAGAAGCAAATTCTCCAACGGAGAGAGAAGTTAGTACTAGATAGATCGAATGGCCATAGTTATTTTAGAGAGAATTTTATGTGTGTTGGCCCTTTTCTAGCCCACATTTGGTGGGAGCTTGATATTGGAGAATGGGCTCATTTTTGTACATGGTTTTGACTTATTTCCCAGTTCCAGCAATGAGTTCCATTTCACTGAGTGGATCTATTAGCCAAATCAAGAGCAGATGGTTACCCACCATGGCTGAGTGCCACTATTGCACTTGTTTGAGCAACACGTCAAGTTGTTTCCTGCTGGATAGCTTGGACTGCGAGTTGTTTGGGCAGATGTCAGTCATTTTCCCCCAGTTGCTCATGTAGTACCCTCTGGCACTAGTCTAGCTAACTGTCTGGGGACTGACCCTCTTCCAGATTCTGACAGGCCTCTCCATGTTTCATCTCAACCATGTACAATGTCTTCAGCAGTAGGGTCTTACCATTAACCTTTGGTGGGTCATTAAGAACTTTGACAGAAATCTGTCTTTTTTTTGGGAAACCTTATAAGTCTCTCTGATCAACAGCTCATCATGAAAGTTAACCCCATACTGGTACTGGGAGTTACAAGTCAGTGCCAAGGAAGGTGAAGGAAGAAAAAGATAGGTAATATAAAAGAGAAAGAGACTTAGAGAAGAGAGGGAGAGAGAGAGAGAGAGAGAGAGACAGGGAAAGATTAAAGTTGGTCTTCATGATGTTCTCTCCAGGTCCCTGTGGTTCAGATGTTCCCTCTGTGGGCCTGATGAATGATAAATGTTTTAGCCTGTTGTTCAGAATATAGAATTTTATGGTACCATTTCCATTTGGGTCCCTATTTGTGTCCCTCCACCTTTACCCTCCATTCCACCCTTTTGCTCCCTCCCACCCTTGCCCTCCCCCCATCCCACCCTCCCTATTTTCTGGTCCTCACCCAGTGCAGAAGGAAAAGGCAAGCCCTTTAGGGTTCTCTAAAAAAATTTTAAAAATTTAAAAAAAGAATATGAAATGTGTTCATATTGACAGTGACAAGAGCACAGTAAATAAAACAAGGAGTTCAGCTTCAGTCACATGAAATATAAATAGAAATTAGGTTTGATTGAGATGGTAGAGACACAGTGGAGAGGAAAGTCAGCCAGTTGCTAGGTCTCTAGACTTAGGCTTCTGTTGCTAGGCAATTAGATATAGAACCTAATCCAATGAGAGACAAAAGGAAAAGGAGGATTTATATTTTCTTTCCCAAGTGAGGTTTCACATAAGATGGCTGTTAGAAACAAGTCATTAATAGAGCCATAAGTAGAAATCATCACTACATCTCCTGGTAAGACATTCAAGAGTTTAAGTCTAAAGGACAGAAGTACAAGTTACTATTGCATGGGCACACATACTCATACCTTAATTTTTGGCCAGTTGTTCAGGCCCTGGGGAAGGGCATGCCTCTTATGATTTCCTATTATCCTCTATGTATTTCGTTGGGACACTATAAACTCTATTGAATGTGTTTCTACTCATAGTTTGTAAGATGAGCTATAAGTGATAGTTAGGACTAAGTGGTAATTAGGCTACAGAAATTGATGTATTCTATGGCAAAATGGGGAGAAAAAAATGAATAGAGGTGGTGAGGGAAAATATTGAAGTCTCTGAAGTGCCATAATAGTAATGGCACAACACATTTTTATGACTGCAAATGTTATGGTTTCTCAGGAGCACTGTAGTCATTGTATAAAATAATGTGTGAAGTGGACAGTCTGGTTCAATTTTTCTGTCCAGTTTGTGCCTATGACCTGTTACAAGATGAAGTCCTAAGAATCAAGTCTGAGGTTTTGTATAGGCTAAGTTCATAAGCAACCATATCACATTATGAGTCAATAATCCTTTCCATTTGCAAAGCACCAATGTTTCATAATTATAACTAAGTATATATCAGGATAGACAAGTAGCAAATCAGCGTGTCAGAATTTTACTAGCAATTTTGTTCTCCAGGATTCCTTTCACTGATTTGCTGTCTTCTGTAGCTTCTTTATTATTTTGGTCAGCAAACTTGTCTCTATTTTCTCAAGCAATGAAGGTATTCGTGTCATTTTATTTATTTTTTTTTGGGGGGGGTGCTTTTTCGAGGTACGGTTTCACTCTAGTCCAGGCTGACCTGGAACTCACTATGTAGTCTCAGGGTGGCCTTGAACTCATGGTGATCCTCCTACCTCTGCCTCCCGAGTGCTGGGATTAAAGGCGTGCACCACCATGCCTGGCTCACTCTTGTCATTTCAAAGATGAGAATAGGATAATGTTCTTCCTGAAACAAATCTTCTGCCACATATGTGCAATAACAAACTAAAGACTAGGGAAAATACCCAACAAATGTTAAACATGTATTAAGTGAAGGATTTTTTGGTTTTGTAACTTAAAATAGCATGCTTGCAGTTTAATAATAATAATTTATCAAAAAATTATCAAGATGATATCAATTTTCAGCTGAGAGTCCTGTGTACTATTGATATAATGTAGAAAATCAAAAAGTTTAGAAATATTTTGGGCCATGTTGCAAAATTATTAATAGTATGAAAAATATTTGGAAAAAATCCTATTCATGACTTTAAGGTACAAACAAGCTATCTTCCACAAATATTGTGTGATTTTTTTCGCTTCCCCAGCTCCTCTAAATACACACTTTGCCTCATATTTCTGGAAATGTTGGTAGCATATAACAGAAATGGTAAAGGCTGCAAGAATGAGATCTACATCAGATTGAGTGATTTGCGTAGCTGTGGTTGAAATGATGAGGTCTACAATTTGCATACCGACTACAGGCACAGTGATGGGAATTTGAAAAGGGAGAAACAGAAAGATGGTTATGTGAGTCCTCCATGAACTTGATGAATATGTTTTAATTAAATACAAATGTGTGGTTCACTAGTGTGTATGGACTTAAATATAGATCAAAGAGTAAAGATCTTTGAGAATAAGAATAAAAACACCAGGTTATGGGTAGGTTACTGACATGTTTGCTAAACAGAATGATTTGGATAAGGTGGCAAAGAAGATAATACATACTCAAACCTTTAAAAATGTGGAGAACATATTAGGGAGGATGGTAAAAGCATAAATAATGACAAATAATGATGTAATAGAAAAAAGTTAGAGGAGATTGACAGTAATTTTCAGGAAATGAATTATTTAATGGGAAGTAGAAGCAAAATAAATAAAAACTCAGATGAAATGGGTTCTAGGTCGAGGAAAAGTTATGTGCTGAGTCTGGCATCTTTCCCTACTGTGGGAAGTGGTCTTCATTCACTGTCTTTAAATCCCTCCTCATTGCAGATTTCATTTTCCATGGTGGCTGTTACCCACGCCCCCCCCCAGTAGTTTAGTAGTGCTTAATCTCATCACTTTAGTGATTTCATGAGTCCCATAGATGCTTTCATTTGGTCAGCACAGTCAATTTATATGTAAAATACTCATGTTGACAATCTTGAAATGTATCTTAGCCTCCAAAATATGCATGAACATCAGACCATTGAATTACATCAGCCTGTACCATCCACTGGAAACGTCCAGTGTGTACCATAGTTTCTACATCTTACATACTTTAAAAACATATTAAGGCTGGCGTGGTGGTGCACACCTTTAATCCCAGCACTCAGGAGGCAGAGGTAGGAGGACCACAGAGAATTTGAGGTCACCTTGAGACTACATAGTGAATTCCAGGTCAGCCTGAGCTAGAGTGAGACCCTACCTCCAGAAACCAAACATATATATATATATATATATTCATTCTCTGGAGATATATATATATATTCATTCTCTGAATATATATATTCATTCTCTCTATATATATATATGTATATGTATATATATATATATATATATATATATATATATATATATATATATATATATGTACATTTCAAGAGAGAGAGACATGAAGGTGGAAGAAAGAGTATGGTCACACCAAGACTCCTTCTGATGCATGTACTACTTTGTGCATCTGGCTTTATGTGAGTACTGGGGAACTGAATGCAGGACTCAGGCTTTGCAAGCAATTGCTTTTACCACTGAGCCACATTCCCAGCCCCTTATGCACTTTTATCAACAGATTTACTAATAAATAAAGCAATTTATCCCATAGAAATCCAGGCACTTGCTACTACCAAATTTCTCACTTTCATGAATATATGCTACATTTGATTTGTTGACACTAATAGTTCAATATTTATATATGAGATAGGTATAGTTTTTTTCTGCGATTAAATCCATTTGAAGGTTGATCTTCAGAGTTACCTTCTAAACCTAAAATTCCAGGGATTTTGATGATAGTGTCTTAGCATATTGCCTTCCTGAGAGCTTGCCCTCCTTTGAGATTACATACAGTTTTTGTTGTTTCTGAAGTTTGTCTTCAATAGACTATTATCTATATTTATTTTTAATTGTTGTTATTTGCAAGCAGAGAGAGAGAGAGAGAGAAATAGGCATGCCAAAGCCTCTAGCCACTGCAAATGAACTCCAGACACATGGACCACTTTATGCATTGGGCTTCATGTGGGTACTGGGGAGCTGGGGCCTTTAAACTGCTGAGCCATCTTTCTAGGCCCCATATACTTGTCAAATTTGCAATTAGTTTGATTTGTTCTCATTATATTTGGCCAGAGGCCTTGAAAAGTTATGTTTTTCTGTGCATAATAAAAGATAAACACATTTGAAAACATCCAATAACTCAGCATACCCAGCTTGATTCCACTACTGTTATTATTTTATTGCATGAAGGTATCCAAAATAGACAGAGAAATACTTTTGAAGAACAGTTAATGCTTTGGATGTGCAAGATTAGAATCAGATAAGGCATGCAGTGATTTGTTGCATGTGAGTACATGTTAAGGACATGAGAGAAAATATTATGGGAAAATATTATTTAACTTATGTTTACTAAGACACATGACTAAGTTATTTAAAATCAAAAGAACTTGATATTCATTTCAATTAAAAATGTATAAATCAAGATTCCCTTCTCAAAAAAAGTTGCATTGTCACCTTTCCATTAAGATAATTTATTTTAAATATTTGCGTGGAAATATTCACATTTATGATACATATACATAAGGAACAATACAATGAATTTACTTGTCCAATATCTAGGTTTGTGAGTTTTGAACCTGTGGCCAATAGGTATTGTTCTGTATACCCACCCCACAATTTGACATACCTCAATAATGAAGGGTTAATAACCTTCCCTGAAAACTAGAGGGAACTAAAGGGTTAATAACTAACCTTAAGATGAGAAGGCCATAAAGAATGGAGACATCCTAGTCAACTCTGCTAAAGAGCCTATTCTGAGCAAATAACTGATGCAGCCAATTCAGTGTGTTTGCCTTAGGATCCTCCTTATAAGTTTGAACCCCAGCCTGACTTGGTGCTTCAGCCTTCATTCCACTGGAAGGCTGCTGCCCCTTGCTACCTCCTTGTAAACAATCTGTAAAGATCAAGTCCGGAGTTCTTTCTTGGTTTTCTCTTACACTTTCCTGAGATTTTCGGGCCATGACTCAGATCCCTTCAGGGCTTTCGCTCGCCTTCCCCTTTTCTTTCCCTCTCCTCTATCCCACCTCCCTGCCAGTGTATCACTCCTTCCTTCGGCAGCCTGGATACTTGCCGCGCTTAATATCTGGACTAAATGGTCATCAGTCTGACCTGAGGCTTAAGGTCTTTTGTAGCTTTTGTCTATGTGAACCGTGCAAGTTCCTTTTGGCCTTGCAGCTCAGGGGGCTTTATTCGTGCTCTATGTAAACCCATTCTGACACCTGGCAGCTTTCTCCTTCTCTTCTCCCTCTCACTCTGACCCTTGGATTGCGTGAGCTCAGCAGCGTATCTATGGAGACTGAGGAGTTCTGGCCAGGGCTACACCCTGGTGAATGTCCAAAATCCTTCTCTGAGTTTAGCCGAGTCTCCAACAGCCCTTTGGGTCAGATCTCTCTCTTCTTCTCCCTCACCTCTCCCGCTGGACTTTTGAACTCCAGATAAGAGGCCTCTCACCATGTGATCTGCTGCATCCACATCCTCATCAGATTACAGCTTCAGGACAAGGTATTCCTTCTTGGTCTGTGACAGAGGTGCCCTTTTCCAGGCCTTAGAAACTCCAAGAGTTTCTCACTTTTCAGTGTGTGGATGATTGGAGACTCCTGGAGCCTCTCACATGTTGTTCCACCAGACACCCCAAGCATCAGGACTGTGAGGACGCTCCCTCTTTATCCTTGGGTTTCATTTGCCCACCTAAGCCTGGGAGACATCTGTCATGGTGGGACTGGCCACTCTAGTCCTTGTTCTCCAAAATGGGATATAAATGATTGGTTCCAGAAAACATTCCATTGGCATGTCTCAGGCTAATTTAAAGGAGCTCAAACTTTCTGAGCTCCTACCTGCCAAATTATTCCAACTCTCTATACAAATTTGGCCACAATATTCTCTAAACAATGGCCAATACTGGCCTAAATTTGATATTTTGGATTTCAACATTTTCATTGGTCTTGATAACTTTCTCTGATGACATGGCAAAAGGTATGCAAGGTTCCCTCCCTTACTCCTGTCAGCGGGCCATGACTTGCCAAGGTCTCTCCCTTTTCACACCAAATTCAAGCCATCTCCTCTGCCGCCTTCTTCTTCTTCTTCTTCTTCTTCTTCTTCTTCTTCTTCTTCTTCTTCTTCTTCTTCTTCTTCTTCTTCTTTTTTGAGGTAGGGTCTCACTCTAGGTCAGGCCTACCTGGAATTCACTATAGTCTCAGGTTGGCCTCGAACTCATGGTGATCCTCCTATCACTGCCTCCTGAGTGCTGGGATTAAAGGCGTGCGCCACCACGCCTGGCCAACCTCTGCCTTCTTAAAAGAAAAAAAAACTCCTGCCTTTTCTGGGCTTCTTTAACTCTTGCATATGGATACCTAATTTCTCTTTCCTTGCTTTTCCTTTTTCCTACCAGAGAAAAACCTGCAGGGGAGGTGGAACAGTCACAGTAAACCAGCAATTACCTCTCAGCAAGATAAAATAAACAAACACAGGCCCTTAAGGAGGTCCTTGCCTGTGGCTAATGGCTAATAGAAAAAAAAAGTCAGTTTTAAAATTCAAACTAAGGACAGCTATTGTCCTGTTGTTATGGTGGCTGCCTGTCTCAGGTCCAAACCCAAATCTCATACCGTTTCTGGTATTCTCTCTCTCTCTCTCTCTCTCTCTCTCTCACACACACACACACACACACACACACACACACACACATCATGATAAATTGCTTGAAAATCCCAACTCCCCTGGGCTCTCAAAACTCCCAGATGATTGAAACAGATCTCCATTAGCTGGATAGAATAATTCACCTGCCCCACCTCCAACCACAGAGAGGCCATTTGCCATACCCACTTCATTTCAGCCCTAAAATGGGGTGAGTAAGCCTCCATCTCTCTGTCTTCCTAAGGTACGTAGGAAGACAAACCTGGCTTCCTTGTCTTGTGCTCAGAGGACTGCTCTGAAAGCCTTCAGTCAAAGTGCCTGATTGCTTTCTGAACCCCTTGTCCTTCTCCAGGAGAGGGTCTCCAACCTCTGTCTTCAGATCAGGGACTCCTGATCCTCAAACAAACACCTGGCACTTTTCACTCCTATATGAGTTCCCAAATTTCCAAAACTCCACTGGCCTCCCTGCTGGGTTGTCTCCCGACCAATCTTAAAATTCTTGGCCTAAAAGGAGACATAAAGTCCAAATGCATCATTTTCTACTACAATATGGTTTGGCCACAGGAAAAAGAAAAAAAGAAAAAAATTGGACAGTGATTCCCTTTGGCTGAAAATGACACATTAGGCTTCCAAATTCTTAAAGATCTTGATAACTTCATAAACTGGATTGGCAACTGGCTCTGTTATTCTACCCCTGATCCCTTCTCTGTCAGTTCTGCTCTCTGACCCAGGCCCTCCTGAAGAAACAATCTTCCTTCCATCCCATGAAACAGTTCCTAATTAGTGACCCACACTTCCTTAGCCTCAAAAGATGATCACAAGCCCCCTTCACTGTGCCCTACAAGTGACAATCTCTCTCTCTCTCATTCTAAACTGCAATTGTTTACTTAACCTCTTGTTCTTCAAAGTACATCTATAAAACTGGCCTTTGAAAATGGCCTCCAGCCCATTCTCCAGATTCCACTGGTTTTCTTGTGTCTCTTGTTCTACCTAAAGTTTTCTAACATGATTTTCTTTCCTAGAAAGATCTGCCTATGAGCCACTGCCACATGGTAAGATGAGGACTCTGTTCTCTTCTGTGTGGGCCTTCCTTTACCCATCATAAACAGTGTCCACACAGATTTTTCTTTATGACTCCAGATCAAATCAACTGGACCTGCTCATCAACTCCATGGCTTCCCAGAGGGCATGCAAGCCTCTCTCACATGTTACAGTCTTCCTCCCCCCAAAAGTAAAACTAAAATCTTCAGAAAAAGATGTCTCTTCATGTTTCATGTTTTTTGTCATGTCTAATGCTGGCCAGCCATGTCATGTCATGTGTTCTATGTTTTATGTAGTCTGTCTTAATGACTAAATTCATGGTCACTAATGTTTCCAATGCTTATGGTCATTAAGCATTTGATGCTTATAGATATATTTTAAGATAACATTAAGTTACTAAAACCAGGTCTATAATATATTTCTGACTTTATGCTTGTTCATGCTTACTACATGTTTATATTCCAGGGCTTGATCCTGCCTCTAACAATGCCTTCTAAATGTTTATGACTTAAAACTATGGAAATGATTAATTTGGGTTTACTGATGAAAAACAAACATATTGATATGCTTCACCTATATTTATCAATATTAAGATATGGTATACATGATTTCCATTAAATAAAGTTATTTAAAAGTTATTACAGTTTTAATGTTCCTATCCTATAGCATTCTGGATAGAGTACAATCAATGTATCTATCAAAATGTGTGGGTGCATCTAAGACTTTCATTAAAACAGTTGGTATTACACTTCCCTCTTTGTATGGCACAATGCAGGTCTGGCCCTAGCCAGACTGCATGCCAGAAGAAACCAGTAAGTGGCTTTTGTGGACATGGTGTCCTGCGCAGGCCTGGCATGACTACCGCTACAGCCCCATGCCTGCAAGCAACCTGCTGCGAGATGATCTGCCCGGAGACAGGCTGTCATTGGTCACAAGAAGGGGACTACCCCATACAATGATTGGCCAGCCAAACCCCTTAAAATCCCCTACACTTCCTTGAATAAATGAGTTTGCAGCAGCTCGCCCTCTGCCTGCTTTCACCCAACTCCCGGAGTCTGTGTCGTGACTCTGTACCTCTCACCCCCTACTTGGCAGAGACCCTGCCGTCCCTTCTGGGCTGGCCCTAGGAGGGACCCCAACACTTCTTCTGAAACCTCTTCAAAGAAGATTCCTTTATGATAGCTAATAGATAACAAAAATTCTGTAACAATTTACAACTAAAGATAAGCAAATAGGAACTGATTCCTGGGCCTGGCCCTTTTAAACAATAAATACCTCATCTCAATATACCTTATCTCAAGAGATAGTAACCTGTCTTATTTGATAGAAAGAAAAGTCTTAACCCTCACAAACCATATCTCTTTCCTCTACAAACACAGGAAAATTCAAACAGAGGATTGTTAAGGATGTAAAACTCTGACACTATCGGTGTTTGGGAACTCTGTACATGAAGCCTCAGTGAAAGCTCTCTCCCTCTCTTTGAAGCAAATTCTGCCTAAAAGTGCGTCTTCAGTGAAAGTGTTTTGAGCTAAGATAAGATGGGTTGACATAAAAAGTTGTTTCTCTCTATTCTCGCCTTAATTGTTTATCTAATTCAAACTTAACTCTCTGTAATAAGGTGGTAAACTTATTTATAGTGCCATGCCTTATATTGAGATAAAAATTGGGGTTAGAAAAATGTAAACACCCCTGACACTAAATTATTGTACTGTAATTGTAATTGTAATTACTGTATTGTAATAGACTTTTGTATTGATAATGTTCCATACTGCATGGTCTTTTGTATTGACACTGTAGTTTTTGTACTGTTTCAAGACCATAATTTGTTTTATAGCTTCTGACCTGTACTGAAAATCATCTTGTGTTTCTTCTTACAAGATTGATATAAATGACCTTCTGGACCTTTACATTTCTACCATGTCACCTCAGAGGGCCCTATAGCAGACTAACTCCATATATCTGGGCCCTTTTTGATGCCTAAAAGTCAACAGGAGTAGAGACTCCCCTTTCATCATCCCACTTCAGCTTGAAAGACTTAAATCCATCATCCATCTTCCAAAAACTTGGGGTCTCCCTTCACTGACATTAGACTTGGAGGTCATTAGAATACAGACCAAATTTCCTTTGTCCCTGGTAAGATTAAAAAAGAAAATTTCCTCCTGATCCTAAACAAAGACATGAAATATATCACATGAGCTGATAGATTAAAAGGGTTGTAAAAGTATCTCTGATTAAGATAACTAAGTTATATCCAAATGCTTAGCTTGTATGTTTTCCATCTGATAAAGCCTGTATTTTGTTGCATAAACACCTGTTTACAACAATAGTTTTCTTAAGTGTTCTACTCAAATGTTTTCCCATTAAGTAAAACTTTTATTTGTTTGCTATAAACTTATTCCAAAAAAAACCCACAAAAAACTGGACCTAATTATATAAAATTTATTGTGCCTGTAAAATTAATCAAACTTTAAACTTTTTCAGCCTAACATACCTCCATTAGTTTTTCTAAAGCTAAGTCAGACCTTTTGATCTCTGGACTAATTAAGTAAAAACTATAAGCTTTCTATATTAAGAACTTACAAACACCTTTAAACCTAATAACTAAACTTCAGGGGCTGAAGACATGGCTCAGCAGTTAAGGCAATTGTCTGCAAAGCCAAAGGATCCAGGTTCGACTCTCCAGAACCTACATAAGTCAGATACACAAGGCACATGCATCTGGAGTTTGTTTACAGTGGCTGGAGGCCTTGACATGCCCGTTCTCTCTCTCTCTCTCTCTCTCTCTCTCTCTCTCTTTCTCTCTCTGCCTCTTTCTCTCAAATAACTAAACTTCAAAATCAGTTAATTTTTAATCTCTACCATATTTAAATTTGAAATTGTTTAAGATGTTTCAAATATTGCTTCAATACTAGTCTCTTATACTTCCTATCTTACCTAAGCCAAATCTTTATATTTTCAAAAATTCCAATTAACTCCCCATCCAAGTTAACAATTCCTTCTTTCCTACAGACAGAACCCCTGTTTTCTTACCTACCACCCATGATATTATTTTTCAACCTTAGATATACTATTCATGTACCTGTAAATTCCATGTCACATACAAGAAAATTCATACATAGATATTAACCAGATCATAATGGCTAATAGATTTAATATGATCTAGGAGATTTTTTCCTAATTGCTCAGATAATTATCACTCTCCTGAAGAGCTGCCACCTTGCCTGTTCATAAAAGCCATGTAAAACCACAGCCTGTTATGTACACAATGTACAAAATCAAATAAAGAACTGAAAGCTGAGAGTCTCAGAAGCCACACCTTGTGACTAGAATATCAATGCTGGACTGCAGCCATTGTGGAGAAATAAATGATACCAATCCAGAGCCAATAATATTTTGGGCTGTATTAGCCTTTTTGATGGCCAATAATATTATTTCTCTGCATATGACTTGACATCTCTCTGTGACCAGCTAAAATAGCTATTGTTTTAAGTTAAAAAAAAAAATCTCACAACTCTACTACGTTCAGGTAAAACCTATCCCGTCTCTGACATGTACTTTATTCCCCTGATAATATTCACTCTTTCTTTTGGTCCCTACATATTCAGACACATCACTGAATTCCTACAAGACAGAATACATGCCTTCACTTCACAGCAAATCACTAAATTCTTATGGCCACTGAACATCAGCCCCTGGATATCCAACCTCCACAGGACTACATGGGACACCTCCAGATCTACTGGCCCCCTCCAGCAGGAAGTAGCCTAAGAGAGTTCTTCACCCCAATTCTGGCCTTGCAGTCCTTCCCTAAATGCTCCTCTCATCACCAGTTCTCCCCAATCTTTTTTTATCCTTCCAGAGTCTGGACTGAAGTGTTAATAGCATTCCCTGAAAACTAGAGGGAAATAAAGAGTTTAATAAATAACCTTAAGATGAGAAGGCCATAAAGAGTGGAAACATCCAGTCCTCCCTAGTCAACTCTGATAAAGAGCCTATTCCAAGCAAATAATTTTGATGCCTTATCTACTTGGACATGCAGGTAGGATCCTCCTTATAAGTTTGAACCCCAGCCTGACTTGGTGCTTCAGCCTTCATCCTGTGGGAAGGCTGCTGCCCCTCACTACCTCCCAATAAACAATCTGTAGAGATCAATCCAGTATTCTTTCTTGTTTTTCTCCTACACTTTCCTTACAAATAAAAATAGAGCAAATATCATACACAATGCCAAAGTAAGTCAAACATTAATTCATGCTAGTACATATCCTAATATTTCTTTTCTACCCTGACCTAATCATGCTTTACCCACACCTGTGTCTGCCCTTATTTTTCCTACCTCTTCAGTCATGCTGCTCTGATGGATGGATTCTGCCAGCAGACAGAACATTAAGGATTAGTGCTGAATGCAACCAAGCAAATGGAGGACACAGGCCACAGGTACTCCCTCTTGGCTCTCTCTATAGGACATGGTGGCTGTGGGTGAGGCCCTTCTGCATGTGAAGACCTCAAGTCTGCAGCTCTGCCTGGGGGGTATGGCTCTGCCTTTTTGCATAGCCTGACAGGGCATGCTCAGCCCCACACACATCCAGAAGTGGTGATACCATTGAGGGTCTCAGGCAAAAGTGGAGACATGAGGTCTCCAAACTGGTTGTCCTATAGTCTGTACTTTGGGGCCAGGGACACATTGTCCACCTGAAGGCCAATCGGGTGCTGCTATCAAGACACTTGTCACTGTTCACCTACACTGAACATGGGGGTCTCCATGAGAACCAACTTTTTGTCCAGGACTACTACCACCATGGGTATGTGGAAGGGGACCCAGAGTCCATGGTTGCTTTCAAGGAAATTACAGATAAACACCACTTATGAAATCAAGCCCAAGAGCCTTTCTTCCACATTTGAACATCTGGTTTATAAGAGCAACAGTGTGGAGACACAGTTGCCCCACATGAGATGTGAATTAACAGAAGACATAGTGTGACAAATGAAACTTCAAGACATGTGACAATTCCACATGTATGCAAAGTGGCTATGAGAGCTTGTGAACCCTCAGGTAGTTCATTGAACTGGAACTGGTTGTAGACTATGAAAGATTCCTTTATCAGAGAAGTAACATCTCCCACATAGTACAGGAAATACTTATCATTATCAGTGAAATAAACTTTTATTTGATCTCAGTGGATGTTGATGCAACTTTACTTGGACTTGAAATCTGGAATATTAGGTTGGGACAGGCTCCCAAGATGGAGTCACCAAGGTCAGCAGAATGACAGAGGCATAGGAAAGTGTATTATCCACATTCCTCAAGAAACCGCCTGGTCATTATCCCCTCCTTGCCTAACAATGTCACAGGTTATGGTTTCCTGCCCTCTTATCTCATAAGTTACCTGGTCACTATTCTGGTGTCATGCCCTAGCCATTTTAAATGGTTAATGTAATCATCTCCCCTAAAGGAACTTTTCTATTCATTAACAAATGAGTTCTTTTCCCTTCCTCACCTGCCCCCAACTGAAAAACCCCTACAAAGCTCACTACCTACAAGCCCAGGTTGGCTGTGCTCCTCTCTTGGTAGTCAGCCTTGGCAGCTCATGCTTTTCCCAAATAAAAGCTTTCATCTTTTGGGCTGGAGAAATGGATTTGTGGTTAAGGCATTTACCTACAAAGCCAAAGGATCCCAATTTGATTCTCAAGGACCTACGTAAGCCAGATGCATAAGGGGACACATGCATCTAGAGTGGTTGGAGGACCTGGTGCACCCATTCTTTCTCTCTCTCTCTCTGTGGCTGTTTCTCTCAAATAAATTATATATATATATATTTAAAAGAAAGCTTTCATCTTTGCCTCAGAGTGGTTTGCATGGTCTTGGTCACTCCCAAATCATACATTGTGTGAAAGAAACCTTATGCCAGTGGAAAACCTATGTACTCTCTTGCCAGAATTTTGCAACTGGGCAAGAGCAAACCTTAATTCTGGCATACCACATGATATCACACACCTTTTTGTACATCATAACTTTAGTATATATAACTTGGCTTAGCCTATGTTTGAACTGTATGTAAGTCAGCTTTGGGTTGTGCATTCTATAGTCTCCTGGGAGATGATTTTATTGGCCTTGGACATATTGTAGCACAGGAGATAGGTCATAACTTGGGTATGAAACACAATGACAGTCCTTGAACATGTGGGGAGGGAGTATGTGTGATGGCTGCTACAGATAATTCAGGAACTGTATTATGCTGATTTGCTGGCAAATGCTACAAAAACGAGCTGTATGTGCAATGTGCCCAACCCTTTGGACATCTTCACATGGAAGTTAGGTAGGAATAGTGTGACTAAGCAAGGCAAGGATTGTGACTATGGCTCCTCATATCTGTGTAAAGAAGATCCTTGCTGCCTGCCAGGCTGTACTCTGAAACCTGGAGCTCACTGTGTTTCTGGGCTCTGTTGAAAAGATTGCCTCTTCATGCCATCAGGTACAGTATGGAGGGGAAAAAAAAGACAATGAATGTGACCTTCCAGAGTGGTGCAATGGAACTTTGCGTGTGTCCTGAAGAATGTATATGCAAGACATGAGCCCTTGCAAGGACAATGGCTACTGCTATGAAAAAAGGTATAATAACCTTGAAGAATAGTGAAGAATAGTGTAGGAGGATTTTTGGCAATGAAGCCAAAAGTGCCAACCCGAAATGCTACAGGGAAATGAACACCCAAGGAAACTGTTTTGGCAACTGTGGTGCCACTGGCAATGTATACATAAGTTGTGATATCTCAGACATTCTCTGTGGCAGAGTTCAGTGTGAGAATGTGACAGAGATTCCCCTTTTGCAAGGCCACTCCACTGTTCATTGGCGTCACTTCAATGGTGTCACCTGCTGGGGTAACTGACTACCACTGGGGGATGACCACACCTGATGTTGGTGATGTGAAGGATGGCACAGGCTGTGGTGAGGAGCATGTGTGCGTGGACAGGAAGTGTGTCCATAAGTCAATTTGGAGAAGTGATTGTTCACTAAAGACCTGCAATATGAAAGGAACCTGCAACAATAAACATCACTTCCATTGTGACTTGGAGTGGAGCCCCTCACAGTGCCTGATAAGTGGCACTGGAGGGAGTGCTGACAGTGGCCCACTTCTGGAAAGAAAAGTGGGAGGGGAAAAGCTCAAAACAAATACTTAAAAGTAGTTTTGGAGTTTCTTTGTGGGTTTTGTTCTCTGGCCTGCTTTTTTTTTTTTTTTTCATGTTTTAAGGAAAAACAACACTTAAGAAAGAGAGAAACTGTCTTATTCAACTGAAAAAAAGAGCAAAATCCCAGAGTTTCTAAAGTTAATCCCAACATTTATTGAACTATCTCATGTAATAATTTTTATAATTTTGTCCTTTTGGATAAAATGTCATTGTGTGTGTTGCAAATCCCTCAAAAAAAAAAAAAAAAAAAAAGAAGTTTTACAGATACATAATTTCAGGACCACAAGCAATCTCCACTGAATAAAAGATGTTCTAGCATATTCCATATTCATGTGATCCATTATTTAAATAATTCATTGTTTCATTTTTTTAAACAAGGGGAAAGCAAAACAGATTTGATCAGTTTTTTTTTGTTGTTGTTGAAATTGGCTAAGTTTTTAATTTTGCTTGAATTTTTATAACATATTTAATCAAATGTACCCTTGCATTATTTAATTAAAATTGCTAAAACAACATTTCATTATTTTTTTCAGTAAAATGCTCAGCTTTCTTTTTATTTTATTTTATTTTTTAAAAAATATTTTATTTATTTTTGGAGAGAGACAGACAGAGAGGGAGAAGGAGACAGAGAATGGGCGCACCAGCAGTCTCAGCTGCTGCAAACGAAATCCAGATGTGTGCACCCCCTTGTGGTCAAGTGCGGCATTGCAGCCTTGTGTCACTTTGCTTCTGGCTAAACGTGGGACCTGGAGATTGGAACCGGGTTCTTAGGCTTTGCAGGCAGGTGCCTTAACTGCTAAGCCATCTCTCCAACCCTCAGCTTTCTTTTTAAAATGCCCCTTATTTGCTAACATTTCCAAGACACTCTGGTGGTGAGGAAGTTAATTTTTTCTTTATTAGTTATGTGTATACTCAGTGTGTAAACAGCACATGTTGGTACCATCCTTAGCCTCCTCCCAGTCCTCCCCACTCTGAAGGGACCCTACTCGTTGGGGATGTCAGTTATCTCCATATGGATTGTGGATTGTGGATTGTTCACAGTAGGGGTATCAATAAGTTATGGGGAAGAGGCAATGTCTCTGTGCAGTGTCCCATCTCGTGGCTTTAACAATCTTTCTCCCCCCTTTTCTATGAATTTCCCTGAGCCATGTTGGGTTTGTTTTAGGTCTACTTCAGTGATGAAATCTTGGGAGCCTCTGTGTCTCTGGATCTCTGGTTAGGTAGGAGTTGAGTGTTCTTTGTGTCTATCTCCTTCACCCTTGTGCTGATATCAGGTTCACCAAGAAAGCAGCACTATTGCTCATTTCCCCAATTACTCTATGGTTTCAGCTGGGGCCCTGGTGAGGTGTGATGAGCTGATTCTCTCCTCAGGTTCTGCATCCCCAAAAGAGAAGCAAATTCTCCAGTGGAGATAGAAGTCAGCACTAGATAAATGGGGTAACCACTATTAGTTCTGTTGGGGTCCCTCCTAGGAGGGGATGCAGGGTCTCTGCTGGGCAGGGGGTGAGAGGCACTGAGTCAAGACACAGACACCAGGAGTCAGGTGAAAGCAGGCAGAGGGTGAACTGCTGCAGACTCATTGATTCAAGGAAGTGTAGGGGGCTGGCCAATTGATGTATGGGGTGGTTCCCTTCTTGTGACCAATGACAGCTTGTCTCTGGGAAGATCATCTCACAGCAGGTTTCTCGCAGGCATGGGGCTGTAGCTGTTGTCATGCTAGGCCTGTGCAGAATGCCACGTCCACAGAAGCCACTTCCTGGTTCCTCCTAGCAGGCAGCCTGGCTAGGGCCCGACATGCACTGTGCCATACATACTAGCAGGAAGCCTGGCTAGGGCCTGACCTGCATTGTGCCATACATATCCTCCTTTTTGTTTTTATTACTGGCAACCCTGGGAGGCATGGTTCTTTACCAAACCATTGTTGACCCTAGGCCCCAAAGGATTACCTCATATGGTGGTGTCTGTCTTAGGTTGCCCCATTTCATGGTGTCTTACCCATCATTGACTACCTGCCATCCTGGTGAGAAGGCCCGAAGGGTTGTGGCTGTCACCTAGGAGGCATAGGAGGGCCATGTGGCAGTGGTTCTGTGGTGTGTGAACAGTCCTGGCAAAAATCAACTATAGAACCTGAGAAAGACTGGGGTAGGACAGGTGTACAAATGAGAAATGGTGGATAAGATATCATATGTTGTGATAAATGGCTCCCTGTAGTAGAACCTGGTTTGTTTGGATGGCAGTGATGTGCTGAGAAAAAGCTCTGAGACATCTGAAAAGGATCAGCATGATAGCGAGAAAAACTAGGATTCCTGCCAGGATAAGAAAGGAGAAAGGGTTGAAGAAAGAAATGTAAAGTTATCCCCAGGAAAAACAGCTGCAAAGCCAATTGGTGCCTGTCTAACAGTAACATGGAGGTCAGCTTGAATAGTCATGCAAGGGTTCAGTCTACAACTAAGGAGGGAGCAATTGAGAAAGACCCCAGAAAAGAGTAAAAAGGTGGAGGTATTGAGTGTTGGGACCAAGACAAAATAATAGGGGGGTTTAACATAAACAGGTTGCTGGGTGACTGTCATGAGCTCACCCTTAGCATGGAAATTGTAGCATTGAGTGTTTAATGGTAAAGATCAATGCATCAGAGGAGTTGGAAAGGAATTTATGGCTGGTTGGAGGGCAGTGTAAAGTCTGTCATAAGAGGCATTAATAAGCAAAAGATGCAAAGGTGTACCTAAGACATTCTCTTGAAGTACCTGAAGGGGCTACAGTGAAATTCCAGCCTGACTAAAATGAAGCCTAGGAAAAGCATTAGTTGGAATGGGCTGACTCTGGGACAAACAAGTATGGCCTAAGAAGAAAGGTGTCAAAATGGTTTCTGGGAAGTAGTAGTTGGGAGAAAAGGAAATAAAAAACAGAAAGGGGAACAAGTTTATAGTCCGACATCTGGCCTGAGGGGTTTGGCATCATCCTCCTCATCAAGGTCGATCCCCAAGTCAGTGGCTGGACAAATATTTCTGGCAGGGATTCAGATTGGGATCTGTGAAGTTTCCAGAAAGACACAAGCATACCCTCGGCCCTGGGTTAAAAGAGGGTGGGGTCCCTTCCAGATGTTAGTAAGAGGATCTTTACAGCAGACTAAGGGTAAATTGTGGTTGTTTGGGATCATCCAATGTTTATAGGCCAATGGGTGAGTCTGCCTCATCAATGGTGAGTTTATTGAGGGTGAAGAGAGTCCCCACAAATTCCAAGTGGGGATTTTTCTTCAGGCTGACATAATGACTTTTGTTTTATAATTAGTTTTCCTTTAGGGTCTGTATAGTTCTCTCCACTATGGCTTGTCCTATGTGGGTTGTAGGGGATCCCAATTTAGTGTTTCATTCCCAAATTCCAAAGGTTATCAATTTTAATTGACCAGGGTATGCCCTTGACCAACATGGCAGTTTTTGTCACCTTAATGATGTGGGATGCCTTCTCCCCCAAGAGAGCAATAGCAAAAGTAAGCTTAGAGTAAGTTTCCATGATAACATGGACATATTTGAGGTTGCTAAAGGAAGGTATGTGGGTAACATCCATCAGCCAGATAGAATTTGGGGTAAGGCCTCTAGGATTGACTCCCTGAGGCTGTAGGGGGCCCAAGGGGGCTGGGGAGTGCATGCCTTACAGGTAAGGGTTAAATGTTTGCATTGGATAAGAGAGAGTTCGGTGTGAGAGCTCTGTGTATAGGGTCCCCTAGGTTAGTGGGGGTTAGGTGGAACCTTTGGTGTAAACATCTAGCTTTTTCTAAAGGTGGCAAGGAGGAGACAGCAATAAACTTGTCTACCTGCAAATCCCATCAGCAATAAAGCCAGGCAGACCAGTGTGTGAGCAAATGTGCTCAATAAGTCTGAAGGTGGATGGCCCATGGTAAAAGGACTTGTTCAAAGTAGGAGGAGTCAACACCTGATTCCTGGGCTGCCTTGTAGATAAGAGCCAGATCAGAGAGGGTGGTGGGGTACCAGGGCCTGGCTGTTGCATCTGGCCCTATGTTAACTGGGAAGGTGGCTAAAGGTGGGGCAATGGGATGTGTCAGTGAACTGGCAGCTGCCTGGGTATGTCCAGAATTGAGCTGGTGGAGGTCCTTCCAATGGTAAAGAGGGGAGGGGTGGGTGGTTTTTTTTTTTATCATTGAAGGCAGGTGTGAAATGTGATTTTAGGAGGCTAAGACTATATAGGCGGTAATTTATCATTGAAGGGTTGGTCTTCCTCCTCATCTGAGTCATTGTAAGAGGGGGCTGGGAGGGATGTGGTTTGAAGATCCAGTTTCGATTCCTCCTTACAGCTTTCATTATGGGTGGAAATGACTTCCTCCATGGAGGAGCCTTTAAGGCTGGCAATTATGGCAAGGAGGATAGGAAAGAATGGGGTGGGGTGTGTCCATCATGAACCTCATGTTTCCTTGTGATGAAAAGAACCTGGGACCAAATGGAAGTGTCCCAGATGGTTCTTGGGACTAATCTATGGTGCTAAAACAAGAGTTTCATCCCAAAAGCCATGGAAGTCCTTTTGTTTCACTTTTAGGCTACATTGCAGGAGGAGGGACTTAAGAACCTGCAATTGTGGCATCTTCTGATGGGCAAGGAGGTTGCCCATTATGGTGTGGTGTTTGGGGGTGGCTAGGCTGTGACACCACTGAATCAAGGAGAGTGAGAAAATGATAACCCAGATAAAAAAATGATAGCCCAAAGGATAATCCTGCAAACCACAACACCTATTGCCAGGGCCAGCTGAGACATACGGACAGAATGTTTAGGACCCAAGTGTCTTGTGCTTAGTGGGGGACTTCTGTGGGTCATTACTCCATGGCCATATGCCCACACGGTGTCTCCAGGGAAACTCAGCCAACTTCGCCGGGATGAACAGAGAGTTTTGGGGCTGGCACAGGCTTCGGGACTGTGCAGTGATTTGTGCCTTCCTGCAGGGAAAAAGATGAACAAAAGGAAAAGGGGGAAGAAAGGGGCTGCCTGCTCACCCTTGGGCAGCCGTCAGCACACAGAACAGAAAGGGGCCTACTCACTGACTATCAAGGTGGGGGCATCTCTCCAAAGCCAAGGGGTAGAGGGTCCCTGTTCAGGCACCAGATGTCAGGGTCCCTCCTAGGGCCAGCCCAGGAGGGGATGCAGGGTCTCCACTGGGCAGAGGGTGAAAGGCACAGAGTCACAACACAGACACCAGGAGTAGGGTGAAAGCAGGCAGAGGACGAGCTATTGAAGACTCATTTATTCAAGGAAGTGTAGGGGTTTTTAAGGGTTTGGCTGGCCAATTGTTGTATGGGGTGGTTACCTTCTTGTGACTAATGACAGCCTGTCTCCAGGCAGATCATCTCACAGCAGGTTGCTTGCAGGCATGGGGCTGTAGCTGTAGTCATGCCAGGCCTGTGCAGAATGCCATATCAACAGAAGCCACTTCCTGGTTCCTCCTAGCAGGTGGCCTGGCTAGGGCCTGACCTGAATTGTGCTATACATACTAGCAAGCGGCCTGGCTAGGGTCTGACCTGCATTGTGCTGTACCTAGTTCAGAGAAAATTTAATAAGGTGTAGGCCCTCTTGTAGCCAAAGATTGGTGGGAGCTTGATATTGGAGAGCAAACTCATTTTTTGGATATGATTCTGACTTGTTTCCCAATTCCAGCTATGGGTTCCTTTCCATTGAGTGGTTCCGTTAGCCCATTAAAGAGCAGTTGGTTACCCGCCATGGCTGTGTGCCACTATTGAACTTGGGTGAACATCACATCAGGTTGTTTGTTGCTGAATAGCTTAGACGCGAGTTGCTTGGACAGATGTTGGCCATTTTCCCCCAGTAGCTCCAGTAGCACCTTCTGGCACTAGACAAGCTAACTGTCTGGGGACTGACTGTCTTCCAGATTCCACCCAGTTCTCTCCATGTTCCATACCAATAGCATATGGTGTCTTTGGCAGTAGGATGTTACCATTAACCTTTGGTGGGTAATCAACTGCTCTGACAGAAGTCTGCCTTCTTACGGGAAACCTTGTAGGTCTCTCTGATCAATAGCTCCTTGTGGATATTAACTGCATCCTGGTATTGGGAGTTACAGGCCAGTGCCAAGGGAAAAGAAGGAAAAAAAGATAGGTAATATAAAAGAGAAAGAGAGAAATAGGAGATTGTAGCAGACAGCTTCAGGTTCGCTGAGATGAACTTCCAGACCAGGCACATTTATGGAGGAAGGGATATTATTTATTGAAGCTTACAGATCCAGGGGAAGTTCCATAAAGGCAGGAGAAGCAGCCTGCTTTCACAGGACCAAGCAGAGAGAGAAAAAGCCCACCAGCCACCACAGCACACAGAGCAAAACTACAGCCCAAAAGCCGAGCACACTTCAGGAACTCCTACTGGGCACACTTTGCATATCTTTAAAATGGAATCTCAAACCCACCATTAACACCTTAAGACCAGCCCCCCCCATGACATTGCCTCTAGGAAGGTGATTGCAAATACAAACTATAAAGTAATAAAACATTGAATATACTGGGGGCCATATATTCAAACTACCACAGAGATTAAAGTTAGTCTTCATCCAGGGCTCTTTGATTCAGGTGTTCCCTCTAATGACCTGATGAAGGTTCAATCTTTTAGTCTATCTCTCAGGATATAGACTTTTATGGTACCAGTTGTATTTGGATACAGTTTTGTGTCCCCCCCCCCCTTACACTCCCCTCCTACTCCACCCTCCCTGTTGTCCAGTCCTTGAGATGCCTATTAGGCATGTCAGCATCTCAGACAGATCCAGGTTAGAAGCCACAGATGAGTGGGACCATGCAATGATTATCTTTCTGGGATTGGGTGAGTTCGCTGAGAATGATTTGTTCCAAATTTGACCATTTTTCTTCAAATTTCATTGTGTCATTTTTCCTTACTGCAGTGTAGAATTCCATCATGTAGATATACCACATCTTGGTTATTTGAGGCTGAGAGAGAGAAAGAGAGAGGGAATGGGCATGCCAGGGCCTTTGACACCTGCAAACAAATTCCAGACATGTTCGCCCCCTTGTGCATCTGGCTTATGTGAGCCCTGGGGAATCAAACCTGCATCCTTTGGCTTTTCAGGCAAGTGCCTTAACCACTAGTCCATCTCTCCAGCCCCTATTGTTTCATTTTTAATGCAGTTAGTCTTCCTGGTTTCATAATAAAAGGCCCATCTCATGAGTGATATGTGGATGTGTTTTCATTCTGTGTCCCTACAGTTCCAAGCCACAGTCCCCTTGTTATTCTGCCTTGTGGGAGAGAGCTACAAATCCCATTTCCTTATTGCCAGGCATCTTAGTATATTTTGCCTTTAGACTGGAAACCTGGGATAATTGTTTGAAGTGTATGTTGATGTTTCTTCAGTCATAGCTCGCACATTGGAGGCATCAGTCATGTTCAGTCTGACATTATTACTGTGTAGACTTAAAACTCCAAGAAGCAATAAAATTGTCAACCCTGGAGACACTACACAACTACTATCAACTTACCACTGAGGGAGATTTTTTAAAAGATTTTTAAAATGATTTTTAAATTATTTATTTATTTATTTATTTATTCACTTATTTGAGAGGGAGAGAGAGAAAGAGAAATAATGGGTACACCAGGGCCTCTAGCAACTGCAAACAAACTCCAGATGCATGCACCATCTTGTTCATCTTGCTTACGTGAGTACTGGGGAATTGAATCTGGGTCTTTAAGCTTAGCAGTCAAGTGCCTTAACTGCTAAACCATATCTCCAGCCCTCTTCTTAAGTTTCTGAAGCCTCTAAATTCTGGAACCTCCATTAATAAGTTGTCTGTACCTTACCTTGCTTATTTTTGGGCCCTAGAATAATGGAATACAAAATCCTAGATTGATTATCCTAAACCTCTGCACTTTGGTAGGAGCTACATATACTAGTTATCAACTTGTGTGGTTATCTCAGGGGTTGATTTCTCATCATGCAACTGATCTCTGATGCAGACTTTATCTTCATACAATAGAGAATTAGGAAGGAGTCAGTCTTGACACAATTTTGAATACAAATTCTATATGATTAGGTATTTTCTTATTGCTGTGACCAAATACATGGATATGATGGAGTATAACCTCAAGTGTATCTATAAGGACATTTGTAGAGAGCATTAGGTCAGGGAGGATCTGAAATGACTACTGGTGTAATCCATGGATGGGATCTAAATGTGAAAGCGTAGAATTCAAAAGGTGATAGAACTGTAGAATGTGGGCCTAACTAGAGGGGCATATTCATGGGGTTATAGCTTGTCTCAGGCAATCTTGACCTTATATGATTCTCAATTACTATAAGGTAAGTGGTTTCTGCCACCAGAAGGTATTCTGTCTGACCTCAGGCCTGAAGCAATGGGCCTTGGTCTGAAACTCTGAAATCATTAGCCAAAATAGAACTTAGCAGCTGACCCACTTATCTAAGCATTGACTGTGAGGCTTCTGAAAGAAAACAAAAGACTTGGACACAAGGTAAGTCTCTTCTCCCTAAATTCTTTTTTAAATTTAATTGAATTTTATTTTTTTATTGACAACTTCTATACTTATAGACAATAAACCATAATATTTCCCTCCCCCCATCCCCCTTCAGAACTCCACTCTGCATCATATCCCATCCCTCTCTCCATTAGTCTGTCTTTTAATTTGATGTCATCATATTTTTCTCCTATTATGAGGGTCTTGTGAAGGTATTGCTAGGCACTGTGAAGTCATGGAAATCAAGGCCAATTTCTGTCTGGACAGTTGCATTGTAAGGAGTCGTACCCTTCCTTTGGATCTTACATTCTTTCCGCCACCTCTTCCCCAAGGGACCCTGAGCCTTGAAGGTGTGATAGAGATGTTTCAGTGCTGGACACTCCTCCGTCCCTTCCTCTCAGCACTATGTTGACTTTTGGGTCAACCCAGTGGTCATCACCATCTGAAAAGAGAAGCTTCTCTAACCAGAATTGAGAGTAGCATTAATATATGAATATGAACATTAATTGTAGTGCTTTAAGGGCAGTTTGGTGGGAGTAATATATACATTTAGCTAGACATGAGCAGGCTTTATATCCCTAAGGCTCATGACCTCTCCTGCCACAGGCTTTTGATTAGGTTTGTCAGTACCAGACATGTATTCCCCTCTGGGGAGCAGGCCTTCAGTCCAAACAGAGCAGTTGGTTTCCCCCAGAGTGGACATGCCACTATTGCACCTGTTTGGACATTTGGCCTATCTGGCCAAACTTGATGATTTCTGATTTCTGTCTCCCATATGACTGCATGCAGTGCAGCTTTTGTTAGTTTTCAGTTGGCTGGTCTAAGGGGGGAAGGTTTTCTGCTCAGTGCCAGCTTGATTTCTCAGTGACCTTGACACTCAGGCAAGTGAAGTCTTCAGCAATAGGGTCTTACCATCTGTTTCTCAAGGGAAACCAAGAACCTTGGCAATAGCCTTTAATGTTTTGGAGGCAACAGGAACCTCCCTGGCCAACAACTCACTGGAAGGTATCCCATCCCTGGCACAGAAAATTTTCTACTAACAATCTATAGCTTCTGGATGTGCCATTATTTTAAAGAGTAGGTTTACATAAGTCTTATTCAGAATATCTTGAATTTTGATGGACCTTCTCCCTGCCCTTCTTTTACACATTCTCTACCCCTGGCCTCACTTAGGCATTTCCCCTGCCTATAATCTGTTCTTCTATTTCATATATACAGTACCATCCCCTTAAGTCCTTCCCTATCCTCCCTTCCTTATAGCCTTTTTCTAGCTTACTGGCCTCTGCTACCTATTTTTGGTTCTAGCTCACAAACAAGTCTATACAATTGTAACTAGGATCAACATATGAGAAAGAACATGTGATGTTTGGCTTTTTGAGCCTGGGATACCTCACTTAGTATAATCCTTTCTAGATCCACCCATTTCCCAGAAAATTTCATTATTTCATTTTTCTTCCCTGCTGATTAGAACTCCATTGTATAAATGTACCACATCTTTATTGTCCATTCACATGTTGAGGAACATCTAGGCTGGTTCCATTTCCTAGCTATTGTGAATAGAGTAGCAATAAACATGGTTGTGAAAGTATCTCTAAGGTAGTGAGAAGAGTCCTATGGATATATGCCTAGGAGTGCTATAGGTGGATCATATGGTAAATCTAGTTTTAGCTGTCTCAAGAACCTCCACACTGTACCACAATGGCTGTACCAGATTACATTCCTACCAAAAGTGTAGAAGGGTTCCACTTTTTCTGCATCCTCAGCAATACTTATTGTCATCTGTTTTCTTGATGATAGTCATCCTGACAGGAATGAGATAAAATCTCAAAATAGTTTTAATTTGTATTTCTCTGATGGCTAAGGGTATAGAACACTTTTTTAGATGTTTATATGCCATCTGTATTTCTTCTTATGAGAACTCTCTATTTAGTTCCATAGGCCATTTTTAAACTGGGTTGTTTGACTTCTTATTGTTCTGTTTTTTGAGTTCTTTGTATTTTAATCCTCTGTCAGATGTATAGCTGGCAAAGATTTTCTCCCATTCTGTAGGGTGTCTCTTTGCTCTATTCGCAGTGTCCTTTGCTGTACAAAAGCTTTGTAATTTCAAGAGATCCCAGTGGTTGATTAGGGGTTTTACTTCCTGAGCAATTGGGGTTATATTCAGAAAGTCCTTGCCTATGCCAATATGTTGAAGGGTTTCCCCTACCTCTTCCTCCAGTACTTTCAGAGTTTCAGGTCTGATATTAAGGTCCCTGATCCACCTGGACTTGATTCTTGTGCATGGAGAGAGACAAGGATCTATTTTCATCCTTCTATATCTAGATGTCCAGTTTTCCCAGAACCACTTGTTGCAGGGGTTATCTTTTCTCCAATGAATATTTTTTGGCATATTTGTAAAAAATCAGATGCCTGTAGATGTCTGGATTAATATGTAGGTCCTCCATTCTGTTACACTGACCTACACATCTGTCTTTGTGCCAGTACCACGGTGTTTTTGTTTCTATGGCTTTGTAATATAACTAAAAATCAGGTATGGTGATACCACCAGCCTGATTTTTTTTTTTAATTTTTAAAAATTTTATTTATATTATTGTAATTTTACATTCGTACTGGTGACTCCATTATCCTCCTTCCTGTCCTCCCTCTTCCAAAGGGACCCTTATCAATGGGGAATGTGGGTCATGCATTGTGGGAGTAGTCAAGAGTTATGGGGGATAGGCCAAGTCTCTGTGCATAATGATCCAACTTGTGGCTCTAACATTCTTTCCGCCCCCTCTTCCAGAAATTTCCTGGAGCCACGTTGGGGTCATTTTAGTTCTACTTCAGTGATGAGGTTTTGGGTGCCTCTGTGTCTCTGGATATCTGGAGTTTGTTTTCCTCTTTGAATCCTTTCATTTCTTTGAGTATAGATATAATCATTCTTTTGAAATCTTTGTCAGGCATTTCATCTAAGAAAGTCTCATTGGTGATCATTTCTGATGGATTTATACTTTTTGGTGGGATTACATTTTCTTGATTCTTTGTATTTCTTGTATTATAATGTGGTAACTTTTGCATCCTGAATTGATTTCATGTTTGGGTTTTCTACTTATTCTTAGATGTGGCGATCCAACTTTATATACTTTCAGGATATGAGTTTAAGGTGCCAAATGTAAGTCTTGTACTCCATTCCAATGGCAGAAGTAATCCTAAGTGTTGAGTTTGCTTGCTAAGCAAGTATTCTAGTGGACTCAGTAGAACAATTTTCTGGCAAATTCTAAACTTCAGTTGAGAAATATACACATTCAATAAAGACCAACACAGAGTATACAAGTGTGGGGATTAAAACAAACAGATAGTCTTATAAAGCCAAAATCCCCAAGGGTGTTTTGCTCTACATACTTAATCCTGTCAGCTAGCAGGTAGAGAGTTCTGTTCTGAATTGAGTTCCAGGTCTTCCTGCATCTGAATCAGACTCTGCCCCCAATGTCAGAAGCAAAAAACAAAGGCCCTATAAATCTGAAAGCATTAAAGTCAACAATATTCAACCCCCAAGTATAGGTTATTTGAAAATGGTACAGCCAACCAAAAATATGTAACTCATAGAAAGAGAGATTAGCACTTCCAATGCAGGCCTATGTATCTGTTTTGGGGTTTTGTTTTTGTTTTTGTTTTTTTGTCAGTTGGCCTCATTACCTTTGGTGTGGTTTCCAATCTCACCAATGCTGAATGCCCACCTAGATCCCTTCATGTTGTTCTGTGGAGCTGGAGTTCTGTTCAGCTGTGCTGGATACACTGCTGCTGGGGACTTAATGCCAGCTGTTCACTGTTCTAATGTTTGGGGGATTGGAGAGTTCAAGAAGCCTGGAGTTGCTCACACAGTCCCCTGTATCTCTTTCAGTAGCTCCTTAGTTGATATCAGCTGTCTTTCCTTCATATTTATTGACTCTGCAAGGAGGCTGTTGAGATTTGAAAATTCCCTTGTTTGGTCTCTGCTGCTCCACACACCTGGTTGGTGGTGCCAGGCACGCAGATTGCGTGGGTTGGGACACAAGCTCCTCAGTGGCATTCTGGCCATTTTCCTCCTTTCTGGTGGATCTTGGTCTCTCCTGCTTCTCCGCTGTGACTAAGAAAAACCTATACTCCTGCACTTTTCAGAAGAAGAGTGTATTTTGCTGTGGTTTTACTTAAATCACTCCCTGGGCTGGTTTGGCATGGCTCCTATGCCACCAGCTTACCCGGAAGTCTGTCCCTCCCTAAATTCTTTTGCATGTCTCTGACCGTCCCTGCTTAAGTAGATTTGGCCTCAGTGTGACTTCATCAACTGCTCTAAAAAGTGCAAGCAGAAACTCTTGGCAGTGTTTATGTGTCATTCGATTTGTAGGTATGTGGAATGTAGACACTATGAGGTCATAACTTCTTCCACCTACCTACATTTTAAATCATAATACAGGTAGCCTTTGGACCCATGTAAATAGTGCTGGAGCCTCTTAGTAAGCCTCTGCTATGGTGACACCTAGGGCAACTCTGGGACAGGTCCACCCTTCAGCCCTCAGAAGTGTAGAATACTCAGCATGTGATATTGGTCTAAGAGGTCTACAGGCATGAGAATCCAACTTGCAAAACCAAAGTGTTGACTAAGCTTAGCAAAACCATGTGTCCAAGACTGTAAACCAAATCCCAAAGGACACACCCCCCCACACACACACACATACTGGGGCCTCAGTGTGCACAGGAAACAGGAAAGGAAATCAAAGGATATTATCTGTAACTTAAAGTTATAATGATATTATTCCTGCTGGGTTTTGTAATTGCTTGGGACAGTTTCCCCATTCTTCTGACATCTTTCTTTCTTTCTTTCTTTCTTTCTTTCTTTCTTTCTTTCTTTTTTTTTTGGTACAGTGCTCTCTACAGCATGTCTGTTCTTCCTTTGTGTTTTGGCAGTAACTTCAAAAGCATATGGTCAAAAAAAAATTAAAAAAAAAATAAAAATAAAAATAAATAAATAAATAAATAAATAAATTACTATTTTTGCCCAAACTGAACAACAACAACAACAAAAAGCATATGGTCAGAGTGCATTCACCTAAGAAAATGAATCGTTCCTGGATTCTTATAATATCTAACTTAGAGGAGATTATGGACTTTTGATCTGAAGAAGGAATGAGTTACAATGGTAGGGATGAGTGAGATCAAATGAAAGCATCCTATGGCTATACATGTGCATTTAGGTGCATGGGATGATATGGTTTGAATATGCCCTCAAAAACTCATGCTGAAGTTGAATTGCTAAAGTAATAGGGCTGGGAGGTAAATGATTTTAAATGGTGCTTAGATCCTGATGAATGAAGTCCATTTATATGGGAATGGGATAGTTGTCATAGGATTGGCTTTCTTATCTGTAAGTTCTCTGTCACTAGATGCTCTTGCTTTCCCTGTTATTTTTTTCCATGGGATGCAGTACCACACTAGATGTGCTCTTCACCAGATATAGCCCCTCAGTTTTAGACTGCCTAGACCCCACAACTGTGAGCACAAATGTATCTTACTTATAAATGACCCAAACTGTACTTCTTTGACCACACAGCAGGAAACAGATTAAGACATATAAGAAAAACACAACAAAAAGACTGGACCTTAGACCAGTCAATAGTAAATTTAAGGAAAGATCATTAAAAAAACATTTCTTGTCAGCATTTTCTTCCATTCTTTTGTTTTTACTAACTCATACTAATTGTATATATTAATGCATTTTGTGAGATACACACACACCTTCTACTTTTCCAATGTTATCATTTCTCCTTATTTTCTCTTTTGTATGTATATGCATGTTTGCTTATACATGTATGGGCACATATGTATGGAGGCCAGAAGACAGTCTTGGATGCTGTTTCTCCGACAGTGTCCACCTTTTCTTGAGATAGCATCACTCATTGCCTTGGAACTCACCAAACCGACAACACTGGATGGCCAATAAACCCAGTGATCTCCATGTCTCTGCCTCCTCATTCCCAGCTCTGAAATTAGAAGTGAATGCCACCACACCCAGCTATTTAAATGAGTATTTGGGATTGAACTCAGATTCTCATGCTTCCAAGGCAAGCAGCTTACTATCTGAGCTATTCCCTCCCCAACCACTCATTTTCTAATAGAGAAACAGCCCTTTGAAACTTAGAAGAGCATCTATGCTTGTATGCATGCAAGTGTTCTGGGCTTGACTTTGCTTAACATGATAATCTCCAGTTCCATCCACTTTCCTTTGAATGATCTGATTTCATTCATCTTGATGGCTGATTAATAGTCCATAGTGTAAAATGTTCATGTCCACATATTAAAGCTATTCTCACTTCTGGCTAGAGAAGCTTCTCTTTTCAGATGGTGATGACCACTGAGATCACCCAAAAGGCAACATAGTGCTGAGAATAAGGGATGGAGGAGTGCCCAGCACTGAAACACCTCTGTCACACCCTTCAAGGCTCAGGGACCATTGCGGAAGAGGGGCCAGATAGAATGGAAGAGCCAAAGGAAGGGTATGACCTCTCACAATGCAACTGCCCAGACAGGAATTGGCCTTGATATCCATGACCTTGCAGTGCCTAGCAATACCTTCGCAAGACCCTCAAAATAGAAGAAAAAGATGATGTCATCAAATTATAAGAGAGACTAATAGAGAGAGGGAGGGGATATGATGGAGACTGGAGTTCTAAAGTGGAATGGGGGAGGGAAGGGAAATATCAGGTGGGGGTTTTTGTATGTAAGTATAAAAGTCAATAAAAAACAATAATTAAAAAAATTTTTAAAAAATAGTCCATAGTGTAGATACATATTTTGTTCACTCATTCACCTGCTAACATACATGTAGGCTGATTTCATAATGTTTTGACTAGTGCTGTGACAAACATAATTGTGCAACCACCACTTTTGCATGCTGACTTTATGTCCTTCAGGTATCTCTCCAGGAGTGGTATAACTGTATCACAGGGCAGTAGTTATAGTTTTTAGAAGATCTTCATAATATTTTACAAAGTAACTTACTGGTTTATATTCCTATCAGCACAGTTAAAGTTCTCATTTCCCCCACATTCTCTCTATAATTTGTGGGGGTTTTTTCTTTACTTTTAAATTTTTTTATTTGGAACTTTAGTATATGGACATATTGCAGATTGGTCATATTCCCATCAGACTATCCACTTATGCTCCCTCTTCCCTGCCCTCCTCCTCAATGAGGGCATAATCAGTAATCACTGTGAGGTCATGAATGTGCAAGTCAGGTCTTATGGATAGGACAATGCCTCACAATAAGCTCTCCCACCCTATGGCTTTTACATTTTTAGCCCCTTCTGCCACAATGTTTTCTGTGCCTTAGAGGGTGTATGTGGTGGTTTCATTCAGGTGTCCCCCATAAACTTAGATGTTCTAAATGCTAGGCTCCCAGCTGATGGAAATTTGGGAATTAACACCTCCTGACAGCAGTGTATTATTGGGGCAGGCTTATGGGTATTATAGACAGTTTCCCCATGCCAGTGTTTGGCACACCCTCCTGTTCCTGTTGTCTACCTCTGCTCATGCAATCATTTCCTCCTGCCATCATGGAGCTTCCCCTCTAGTCTATAAGCCAAAATAAACCTTTTTATTCCCAATAGCTGCTCTTGGTCAGGTGATTTTTGCCAGCAATGTGAACCTGACTGGAACAGTATAGTTGGTACCAGAGGAGTGGGATTGCTGCTAAACACTTGACTGTGTGGCTTTGGCCTTTTGGAGCTGATTTTCAAGAGGAATGTGGAAGGATTTGAATCCTTGGTCTAAGAGACAACTTGCAGTGCTGTAAGTACAGCTTGATGGACTATTCTGGTCAGAGTTGAAAGACCTGAATGCACTAACAACTATGGACTATTAGGTTTGGCTTGTGAGGGTGAGAAAAAGCTTTTGCCTGGCCTGGACTAGAAGCAGTTTGTGTGAGAGGCTTCTTGTTATGCCCGTGTCCTGAGACTTTGTGCAGGGTTACATTGCATAGAAATGTACTGGTGTGAGCAGAGGCATATGAAACAGAAAAGGTGAAATCTTTGGGCCAAAACTGCTGCCTGTTTATCTGCAATTGTATGAGATTACAACCATTGAGATTGGTCCAGCTGACCTGCATTGGGACAACACAAAGCATATAGTCTTTTGAAGGGGCCTGAATGCTAAAGGAGTGTCCTGTTCTTCAACATCTGCTTTATTCCCCCATGGATTAACAAATTACCCACCCTGGAATTATTGAGTATAAAAACATAGGAAAGAGAGGGTCATTGAATTTGCAACAGGGTCTTGTGGTTTGGAAATGGCCATGGGCAGTGTGAATCAGGTTTGCTGGTTGCCTGCATGGAGACTTGATGGTGCTGTGAGAATGAACTGTGGGTTGCAGTGGAGACCCAATGGAGATGCCAGGACCACAAGATGGCTGCTAAGGACAGCTGCCTGCCCCAGATGAACTTTTCCAGGACTGTGAGTAGCCTACCTGGATGGTCAGAATTGAAACTTCAGGGACTTGTTGCTGGTTAGAATTATTGACTTGGAGATTTGTCACTGACTAGAGTTGTTGGACTTGGAGCTACACCGATTGATGTTGGCCCTGTTTAAATCTTGTATTGGTTAAATATTTTTTTGTTATGCCTAATGCCATCTTTTGTAGTGTGAGTGTTTATTCTGTGCTATTATGTGTTTTGGGGGGATTTTTTGGTATTATGGTTCAGTTAAAATGCCTTGGATTATAGGGATGTTTGAACATCATTGGGTTTGATAAAACCTATGGACTTTTAAAGTTGGACTGAATGCATTACATTTTACATCATAGATGATTGTCAGTTTATGGGGACCAGGGGTGGAACGTGGTGGTTCAGGTATCCCCAATAAACTTAGGTGTTCTGAATGCTAGGTTCCCAGCTGATGGAGATTTGGGAATTAACACTTCCTGGAGGCAGTGTATTGTTGGGAGTGGGATTATGGGTATTATAGCCAGTTTCCCCTTGCCAGTGTTTGGCACACTCTCCTGTTGCTGTTGTCCACCTGATGTTGGTCAGGAGGTGATGTCCACCCTCATGCCATCATTTTCCCCTGACATCATGGAGCTTCCCCTCAAGTCTGTAAGCCAAAATAAACCTTTTTTCCCACAAGCTGCTCTTGGTTGGGTGACATCTGTCAGCAATGTGAACCTGACTGCAACAGTGTTTTTCCTGGGCCCTGGCATATGTGATAGAGATGCCTCATCTCATGCTAAGAATCGACCTTTTTGCTGATGGGTCTTGGGTCTCCCTGATCTTCACTACCATCAGTAAAAAGGAGATTCTCTAGCCAAGAGTGATAGCAACGTGGATCAAACAGGATGAACATAGACATATAGAACACTTTTTTTTGACAGGCATAACCTCTTCTTTTAGCCAAAGAACACTGGAGGCTTCCCTCTATGGTCTAGGACCTTCCAAGCCATAGGGTTCTGACTTGTTTCTCAGTACCAGGTACAAATTCCCTCCCACTGAATGGGCCTTATGTCTAATCAGAAATCAGTTGATTTTAATTATCCCATAGCATGTATACCACTATTGCACCTAAAACAATATAGGCCAATGCCAAAGCACTTCATTACCACTAGAAAATGTTACACCCTATTGCTGAAGACACCACAGGCTACAGTCACAGAACACTGAAAGATATCATGCTGGAAGTGATATGGAAGCCAGTTCCCTGCCGGCTAGTGCTGGAAAGTGCTATGCCAGCTGCTGAGGGATAAAGGTCACCAACAATATGAACAAACAGTGGATCCTACATGCTACAAGATCAATTAGCCAGGCAGGATGTTTTATTTGGTTGAAGGTCTTTTCTGCATCTTTTGAGATCATCATATGATTTCTGTCCTTACGTCTATTTATGTGCTGTATTACATTTATTTATTTCTATATGCTAAGCTACCCTGGAATCCTTGAGATGAAACCTATTTGATTGAAGTAGATGATATTTTCATGTGTTCTTGGATTCCATTTGCAAGACTTTATTTTGGAATTTTTGCATCTAAATTCATCAGGCATATTGTTCTATAATTTTCTTTTCTTGTGTCTCTGGTTTTGATATTGGTGTAATGTTGGCTTTATAGAAGAAGTTAGGGAGCATTTCCTCCTTTTCAATTATGTGAAATAACTTAAGAAACACTTGCTTGTTACCTATTTCCCTTTGCTTGGAATATCTTTTGCCATTCTTTCACCCTATGGTGCTGTCTGCCTTTAATGGTAAGGAGGGTTTCATGAAGACAGCAATCAGATGGATCCTGTTTACTAATCCAGCCTGTTTTTGAGGGAGTTGCAGCTATTGCTATT
Organism: Orientallactaga sibirica; assembly: GCA_036365145.1. Classification (NCBI taxonomy): domain Eukaryota; kingdom Metazoa; phylum Chordata; class Mammalia; order Rodentia; family Dipodidae; genus Orientallactaga; species Orientallactaga sibirica. The sequence continues at coordinate 17,247,379 of JAEOAD010000030.1, read as the reverse complement.
CAGAGTTATAATTATAAGGTGTGAGTTAATCCCTGCTATGTTGATGATTTTGTGCAGTTTGGTGTTTTCTTGATCTTCATTGGCTTCCACAACTGTTCTAATTTTGATTATTGTTATGTTTTTCCCTTCTATAGCCTCTTGAGTCTGTTTATTCTTCTCTTCAGTATGAAGTACTCCACTAGTATTCTCTATAGGGCTGACTTAGTGCTCATATGTTCATATAGCAGGCTTTAAGCAGGAGAATCTTCTCCTACTATGAGGGATAATTTTTCTGTTTGGCTAGAAAGCAATGGTCCTTCAAAAATTTAAATACTCCATTCTAAGTTTGTTTGATTAGTGTTTTATCTGTAATATGACATGGGAAATTTCTTTTCTGGTTTTATCTATTTTGCATTCTATATGCCTCATGTACATGGGATGGGCTTCTCTTTTATTAGGTTTGGACATTTTTCTTCTATAATTTTTTTTGCTTCCCCCTCCTGAGATAGGGTCTCACTCTAACCCAGTACCTGGAACTCATTCTGGTTTGGCTTTGAATTTACAGAGATCCTCCTACTTCTACCTCCTGAGTGTTGGGATTAAAGGCATGTGCCACCATGTCCAGCTTCTTCTATAATTGTGTTGAAGGTATTTTCTATATCCTTGACTTGTAGTTCTTTCCCTTCTGTATGCACATGATTTAAAGTTTGGTCTTTTAAAAGTATCACAAATTTCTCTCACATTCTTTCAGACTTTTTTTTTTTTTGTATTTGTCATTGCTTTTGGTCCTCTGATCTATTTCCTCTTCCTTACTTTCAAGTACTGATATTTTGTCCTCCATATGGTCTATTCTATTGGTAAGGCCTTCCTGGAAGCCTTTTATTTGAGTTATTTCATTTTTTTGTTAAGTTTTTCTTGAGCATCTTTGTCTCTTTACTGGGTTCAGTTTTCCTGTCTTGTTTTGACTTTATCATTGTATTTAGTTGATTATGCATTTGTTCCTGTCCTATTTGAATTTGTGCAGATGTATATTGAATTTCTTTGTTGATTCTCTTGCAAGTAATTCATCTATTTCTTTATGTCCTTTGCGTTTGTTGTATCTCCTTATCACAGTTGTATTCTGGAATTCTATGTTTGGAGTTTCTTCTAGGTCTCATTGCAGGCTTCAAATATGGGACTAGTCATTTTTGGTGAGGATGTCTTGACATGATTTCTTGTGTTGTTTGTTCTGCTTAGGGGTTTCTCTGGCTGGATGTAATTTCTTTGTCTTGCTGAAAATACATTAACAGCAGCTGCTCTGGAGCTTTTGTTGGTCTGCTTTGCCTGGGCAGAACTTTGAGGGTGGTCTACGTATATATCTAGGCTGGGCATAGAGCAGAGTGAAATCAGAGAGCAGTGGACCTAGTCTTCTTTTCTGTGAGGGTGGGGAGATGGGTGGATGGTAGTGTATTTTTTTTTTTTTTTTACAAATATGACTGGTCTAGGTACAGCAGGCATGCTCAGCAATTACCTAGATGGCCTAATCCCCTGTGCTTCAGGGCACATGAGTGGTATGTATGCCAACCTAGGCCCAGTGTAGGGCTGAGCATATGGTATTACTTGCTGGGGATCTGAGAAACTTCGTCTGCTTCCTTAGGGCTTGCATGGGAAAGAAGTCTAGCCCTATAGCTGAGCTGAGTGCATGGGAGAGTGTGGCCAGAGTTAAGTAGGCCTACCTAGTCTTCCATACGCTGGTGGGGATAAAGGCACTGACAGGTTGTCTATACATATGACTCACTGGGGATCTGTGACCTGAGTGTCCTAGTCTGCTATGCTGGGGCCAAGGTGAACCTATGGCACTGTTCACCCATAATTTAATTTTCAGTTTGTTTGTATTGTTTTATTTTGTTTAGATAATGACCATTCTAAATGAGCTGAAAATGATTTGTTTTCTCTAATGGCAAATGATGCTGGACTTTTCTTTTTTCATGCATTATTGGCCATTTTTTCTTTTGAGAAGTATCTGTTCATATCATTTGTCCACTGGATTTTTTGGTGACTTTTTTCCCTTCTTTTCTTCCTTCCTTCTTTCCTTCCTTTCTTCCTCCCTCTTTCTCTTTATTTTTCTCCCTTCCTTTTTTTCCTTATTTTTACTTATTGTGCAACTCTGAGGGTTGAATCTAAGGCCTTGCAAATGCTAGGCAAGCACCTTGTCACTGAACTATATCCACAACACTTTTTGCATTTTTATCTTGAGATAAGGTTTCACTAGGTTGCTCAAATTAGTCTTCAACATACTCTGTAGTCCAAGCCCAATATCTAGAAATACAGGCCTATACCATGAGGTCTGGTTTCTTTTTCATCTTCAAAATTACTTTTAGCTTCATTGGTATTTCTATTCATTTTTTACATATTTATTCTATTATAATCTTTGTGCTATCCTTCCCCTTCTATCTTTCATCTTAGTTTAACCCATTTTTTCAAATTCCTTGATAGTTATTCTATAGGCTACATTTTCTCCCTCTTTTGTTATAAGTTTTGGAATATTTGTTTTAATTTTAGTTTAGCTCAAGATGTCTTTTAAATTTCCCTTTGAACTCATCTGATCCATTGGTTAGTCACAGGAGTAATACATAATTTAAACATATATGTGATTTTTTTCAGTTTTGTTTCTGTTACTGATTTCTAATTTTTCTTATGGGTGGTCAGAACAGATAGATTTTATCAATCTTCTTAAAAAGTGTCATGATTTGTTCTGTATATCACAGACAAGTCCTGAAAAATGTTCATGTGTTTTCCACTGCTGTTAGGTACCACATCCAGTATATGTCTGTTAGCTTCACTTATCCTATAATGTTAGGCAAATCTGTTGTTTATTTATTTTCTGTCTGAATAGTACAGCTATTATTGAAGTGGGGTGTGAAAGTCTCCTACTATTTTTATACTCCAGTTATTTCACTTTTCAGATCTGTCAAAGTTTGTTGAGAATACATAGGTGTTCTGACAGTGTACATATATGCTCATTATTGTTATCTTTCTGATTGAGTGTTTGTCTTATATAATGACCTTCCTGATCTCCTGTAATAATTTTTTCACTTAACATATATATTGTCTGATATAAGTAGGTATTCCTACAAAACTAAAGTATTTTGGACACAGAGCAAAGCTAGTGTGATAGTTCATATTGATTGTCAACTTGACTTGATGTAAAAAGTCACCTGTGAGAAATTACCTTGATTAGTTTGAGGTTGAAAGACCCAACTTAACTACAAGTGGGTCCTGGAGTGTATTTAAAGGAGAAAGCTGGCTGAGCCGCAAGCAACCTTCCATTCTCTCTATTTCCTCGTTGTGGATTGAATGTGACTAGCTGCCTCAACTTCCTATACCCATGCCTTTCCCACCATGTTAGACTGTAATCTTGAACTGTAAGCTGAAATAAACTCTTCCTTCTATAAACTGAATTTATCAGGCATTTTGCCCAGCAATGAGAAGATAACCAGAAGAGCAAAGAGTAAATTTATAATTCCACAAACCAAAGGACTGCCAATTTGGAAGGTCACTGAAATAAATATTTGTTGGCAACTTCAGAGGAAATATGACTGTGAGAATATCACAATATTAGACATCTAGCATCCCAAAGTATCATAAAATAAATTTATAATGTTTAAGCCATTTACTTTCCATTGCCCTATGCTGAAAGCCTTAGAAAAACTAATGCAAAATACAAACCACAATGTTCTATAGCCTGAGAGGTTTTGCTAGGCAATTGGATCTAGAGAGATCCAATGAGAGAAAGGAATGACAGGGTTTATATTATCTTTTCATTAGTCTCAAACAAAAATCTGTTTTCATGACATGAAGAAGGCTATAATTAGAAAGAAACATGGGAATCAAGTTGCTAAGCTCTTCAAGAGCTTAGTTCTAAAGGAGAAAAGCACAAATGATTAGCACCTAGTTACAAGTGCACATGAGCACATACATATGTATGTGCACACACACATGCTATTGTAGAGAGCTTCAGGTTGCTGGGATGAACTTCCAGAACAGAAACTGTTTATGAAGAAAGGGATTCATTGAAGTTTACAAATATAGAAGAAGTTCCATAATGGCAGAAGTAGGTCCCCTTTCACAGGCCCATGCAGAGAGAAAAGCAATCACCACCATAGTTAGCACACTCCAGGAATACCAGGTAGAACTTGGGCACTTTGCATATCGTAGGCTGGACTTCTAATTCTGTTCCCCAGTGACACCTTCTCCAGTTAGGCAGCTGGAGATCTAAATTACAAGCTTTAATAAACTCCTGAATCAATGGGGGGGACATCCATTCAGACCACTACATTCTGCCCCTGGCCTCCAACACATTCATAACCATCTACATTGTAAGATGTATTTAGTCCAACTTGAAAGGTTCCTGTAGTCTTGACCAACTTAAGACAATTCCAAAGTTCCAAGTCTCATCTGAGATTTAAGAGTGCTCTTAGCTTTGAGTCCTGTAAAATCAAAACAAGTTATATATTTCAACATATAATAAAGGTAAAGAGTAAACATTTTCAACTGCTATAAAAGCATAGCAGGAGCCGGGTGTGGCGGTGCATGCCTTTCGTCCCAGCACTCGGGAGGCAGAGGTCGGAGGCTCTCCATGAGTTCGAGGCCACCCTGAGATTACATAGTGAATTCCAGGTCAGCCTGGACCAGACTGAGACCCTACCTTGAAACCTTGAAAAACCAAAAAAAAAAAAAAAAAAAAAAAAAAAAGCATAGCAGGAGAGATTGGAACAATGTGCACTCAATAACCATCAAACAAACATCAAACATCTTCAGGTCAAGTCCCTTATCATAACCAGTAACTGATAGTCTCCAGATTTTCTAATTCCATCTCTCCAGCTATGCTGAGTAGTCAGGAAAAACTTGCAACTCTAGC